>OY037015.1:1963646-6763646 GCA_955831195.1 Pilophorus perplexus
CGCTCAATTTTTTCCATTTGGATATTGATTGAACTTG
Organism: Pilophorus perplexus; assembly: GCA_955831195.1. Lineage (NCBI taxonomy): Eukaryota > Metazoa > Arthropoda > Insecta > Hemiptera > Miridae > Pilophorus > Pilophorus perplexus. The sequence continues at coordinate 1,963,684 of OY037015.1, forward strand.
ACGAGAACAATAACTCATTCCATAACGTTTCATTCCAAACGGTAGGTTTCTGATTGATGCTAAACGGTGACGTCAAATCCTATCATTTGAAGCGGAAGTGTTTCTCTTAATGGCTCTTTATGCAGCTTTCCCAAATCATTTTGATAAAAATTGAGTGTTTGCTTTTATGTCAACTTCAGACTCAAATGGATGATAAGTACGTGATTTATGATCTCAAATTGATGAGTCAAAATGTGTAGTTGATAATCAGTAGGAGACCTTCAAAACTTCCAGACCGGGGAAATGAATCGTCAAAAATGAGACCCGGAAGAATCGAGTGGTCGATTCTACAGAAATCGGGGGAATCGATATTATTTTTTCCCAATGAATTTCAATCAGTTTGACACGTCGTCTCTCCACCAAATGCATGTACCAATAACTGTTATAAGCTCGCATTTTATATAAATATTGTATTTTATATAAATATAAAATACGATATTGGCAAATGATTTACCATTAAGGCGCCTGTTGGATAAGGGGCTCATCAGATTTGAGTTTTGAGATAACTATAGGTAGATAGATTTCCCTTCAAAGTTTTCATTTGATTGCCATTTTAATTAGTTTTATGTATTTTCTGGTGGAACGAGTGAACACTTTCATTCTGGCCTTTCTCCAAACGAAATGATACCACAATATAACATTAAATGTTATAACATTAAATTTTAATGTTATATTGTCTGTAAATTTTACAGTCAATATGAACTCGATTTTGCAAACATTTAAGCCCTTTTTCCACGTGAAGACTTTTCACTGCTAATATTGTCTGATTCGACATACTTTCAACTTGGAAGTTAAAGTATTAAAAGTATTCATAGTATTAAAAGTTAAAATAAAGTATTGAAAGTGTAGCCGCATGGGCCACATTCTATAGTAAATTCGTCAGCCCGCTGCCGCTCATGGTTCAGCCGCGGGCCACCGGAAGCGCCACCGTCGGCGGTGTGATTGTGAAGTCGTCAGGGGGGATGCCCGGTCCTCAGGTTGGCGACACTTCGTCTGAAAGCCCACCTTCTGATTCCCGTAATAACTGCGGATTCAGGGCGAACCGGTACTGTACCGGCGGTACATATTGATGTTGACACATAAACTTTAATAGTGGATTCCCCCAATAAATGAGTTTTGGCGAAAATGTCCATCTCTCTGTTTGTCTACTATTATTGTGTCAAATTAAGCGGACGCCTCTTGTTCGACATCCTTGTTCTTCCACGCTTCTAAAATGTCTTAATTGGCTAGTTTTGAGGTCTGCGTCGAATAACTGCTATGCCGACCTCTCTCTGATGCAGCGGGACGGAGTAGAAGTAATTAGTGAAAATTGAAGGGGGCTAAGCAAGAGATAGAAAAATTATAGGTACTTCTCCGTTGTCATTCGGTTGTGGGAGTTGGAGAAGAAAAAAAAAAAAAAAAAAAACGCTGCAAATTTCACTCAAGGATTTATTATTCTTTGATATAAATTATCCATGTATAGTTTGCGGACGGATGTGGGAAAAATGGATTATGCGTCCAAAATTACTCGGAAAACGACACCTCATTCGACTTCCTGGCATCCTTCAAATGCCCCATTTGTAGCCCCGTAGATCCTCTCGGTGAAATCTGATCGTTCTGGGACCCCAAAAAATTGATTCTACGTCCAAAAATACTTCGAAAACGACACTCTACTTGATGTCATATTGGAAAACCAACAATCATTTCCGTCTACAGTCGTCTGAGGAAAACCCATATTATCATAAAATTATTATCAGCAAATTTTCTCCCAGTTTGGGCGTTAAAACTGTAATATAGCTTGAAAACGAAATCATGAGGATGAAATGTTTTCGGGATGAATCGATCACGACAGATGTTTCCGTCATTGGGCATCAATCACTTCAACAATTGGAGCTCCACTGTCCCTTTCCGGGCGTAATTGCCTGGCAAATCACTCGAGACCTGACAGATTATTTCTATCTTCATTTTGGTTGGCGGGGGGAAGGGGGGGATAACAAAGTAAGCTGACGAATTCTGATTTTTCGCTTAACAAATTAATGTGGAGGCACGGATCAGCTCAATGGAGTAAGGAGGGGGGGTCAGATAGCAAGATAAGTTAGCACCCAAGGCCTATTATGTAGCTCTCTGCGTCTCTGTTTTGGCCAGCATGTGCTTCCTGTGAGTGTGACATTCGAGGGATCGCCATCTTTTGGTGGTTTGTGAAAATATCCACCTGTTGATGGCATCTCTGACGGCGGTTGGTTGTACCTAGTAGGTCAACGGCCAGGGTTTGAGAGCCCCATCTGGCCAGAGTGTCTGCTTGTTCGTTACCTGAGCTCTGAACTCTGTGCTCTGAACCCACTCCAGGGAGGCCGGTTTCACCACCTCGAGTTAGGCTAACCCACGAGTTATCGAACAAATTATTGCCACCAGCTGTTGTCTGTTAGTTACCAGGATGGTAATTTCCACTTTTTTAACTTGCGGATTTTCGGAAGTTATCTCGTTAACTTGAAGTTACGTTGTTGTTGTTGCAACATCATTACACTAACTTGAGTTCTAACCTCAAAATAGCTAACTTGAACTTTAACATGAGGTTGGTGAAACCGGGCCTAAGGCAACTTCTGAAGTCCCGAAGAGCTGGAATACCTTGTGAAATGAAAACACGTTCGATCCCGTGAAAACTATACGAAAAACTGATTTTATTTTTTTCATCCGACGGAAACGGGAAATCAACTGTTGGACTCTTGGGGCCCGATTTGCATGCATCATCCGAAGATGTGGACCAGTTTACAATCGCCCAACAGCGCCACTGCCTGCATCCATCTTTGACCCACTGTGTGTCAGATGATGTCATTTCGACAGCACTTGGTTCCGTCCGGCCCTCTCCACGTCAGTTTTGACGAGTATAGATGGGGCTCAGGGTCGAATTCGGTGTAACGTATCCCACCATCTCAAGTATTGGGCCTCTCTCAAGGCATCTCTAGTGAGTACCTTATCTAGAAGAAGCAAAGTGAGCCCAGCATACTTTCATGCTTTAAACAACATCCTGGCAGGACCATCTATAGATCTTTCCTACCCTTCCTCCAACGGCTACGTGAACATGGGCCATAAGCCCTCGGAACTGCATGCATGAAAAACGCATAACGTTGACTTTTCCAATGTTGCAGGTCTCAAAGATGGGCGATGCCCCATTCCGAGGGGAAAAGTGATGGGAGGGTCGAGCTCGTTGAATTTCATGGTCTACACACGTGGCGACGCTCGTGATTATGATAACTGGGAGAAGATGGGCAACGTCGGATGGGGCTGGAAGGACGTGTACCCATATTTCCTCAAGAGCGAAGACATCAATATTGAAGACAATTGGATAGACCCCAAGTAAGTCTTGAAACCTAGGTAAGGTAAGGTATATGGTTTGGAAAGTTAATCTTTAACAAAATGTCAAAAATCACCCGTTGAAGCTACGTTAATTTTGGTTTATTATTCTTGGAGTAATACACCTATGTAATCGCGACGGAGGTCGACGACTCGGATCGTCCTCAAAATTTGTCATTATCCGTTTCAAGAGGTCTAGATTCCAAAACAGAAATGTTCGTCCGCCGTCCGGGGCGTTTTGGGCAGTAGGATTTTTTTTAAATTTGAAGTTTTGACAAAATACTTGGTTTACCATCTAGTTGTGCCCGCAAAGTTTTCAGCTCGATCGCTCAAACCCGTGGGGCGCTATGGGGCTGCGGGAGGGGTTTTTTTTTTAAAGGCTTTTGGCTATAGGATCGAGTTAGGAGTCGTTTTCGAAGTATTATTGGGCGTAGAATCCATTTTTTGGGGTCCCGGAACGACCGATTTCACTGTGGGGATCTATAGGGCTATATAGGGGCTGTGGGGATCTATAGGGCTTTCATAGGGCTACAAATGGGATTTTTGAAGGATCCCAGGAGGTCAAATATTTTTCGAGTAAAAAATAATAGAAAACTTTTGAAAAAAAAAAAAAAATTAAAAAAATTTTTTTTTCTATGACAGAATTAAATTTTTGCACAAGTAACCTATATCAAAGAATATAAACCCTTGTGTAAAATTTGCAGCGTTTTTATTTTTGCCTTGTTTTTGGTTTATTATTCTTTGAATAATACACCTACTTACGTATTCGCGACGGGTGTCAAAAATGTGGATCGGCCTCAGATATTTGATGTGGTGGCAAGGGCCAAACTCTACATCTAAATTCGCCCGCCCGCCCGTTCCGTCGCTGGCCACAGGAAGCACCCCTGTCGGTGGCGTGATCGGGAAGTCCAGCTTCTCCCGTGAACAGGGAAGCCCCTAATTACTCGGACACCCGAGAGAGGTTGGACTTCCCGATCACGCCGCCGAGAGTGGCCCTTCCGAGTTGCTGGCCGGCGAATGATGGCCGATGAAGAGTTCGGCCGATGGAGCCACAATTCCAACTGCCCAAAACGGCCATGATGGCTTACTGCGGACGGCGTATGGTCATCTCGATTTTGGAATCTAGACCTCTAGAAACGGATAATGTCAAATTTTGAGGCCGATATTATTACATAGGTGTATTATTCCAAAAATAATAAACCGAAAAAAGAAAGAAAAAATAACGTGCAAGTTTCCCATTGTCGAATTTCGGTTTAGTACTATTCTTTGAATATTTAGATCAGATATCTGATCTAAATACATTTACATATTTGGCTCAAAACGGAAGTCTTCAACCGATAAATAAATAATTTATATGCACGACCGTTCCGTGACTATCACCAGGATGATGACCTGTTTTCAATCACTTCAAAGGTTTCATTGTGGATTTTAGACTAGATTGTGAGATTGAATTTTGAAGGTTCTTCAAATATTTCGATAAGTTGAGCCACCCCTTTCAACAGATCTAGTAATGTCGGTCATCCAGTCATCCAGTCAGGGGCACACGCGTGAAAATAGTGCGTGCGACTTGTAAGGAGCACAAAGAAGGTAATAAGTTAATGCGGCGGAGGACATAATAATTTCCAGTCCTTCGGGTGTCGCGTAATGACTGGTATTTTACCGTTGGACGTGATCGGAGGATGTCCACGACCCGAGTGAGGTCAAGTGCGGTGTCCGTTTCGACTAGTAGGCACTAATGTTGACTTTTTCTCACTCCGTTTGATTGAACCGTTTGGGGTTTCAGGTTCCACAGGAAAGGAGGCTACCTGTCTGTTGATACTGCTCCGTTTAAAACGCCGCTGGTGAACGCCTTTGTGAAAGCCGGAGGCGAATTGGGTTACAAAATCGCTGATTACAACGGAGGAGACATTCAAGGGTTTTCGTATGTTCAGGTATCAGCACAATGAACTAAAATGAACACCATTTATTTCGGTTTGTAATCTTTGGAACAAACCACTAGGGTTACCAGAAACGTTTCAGCGGTATGTAGTAACTTAGGTCTAAAAGAAAGGCGACCAACCGTCCAGTTTTTGGCAGGATAGTCCTGTTTTGGTTTATTATTCTTGGAATAATACACCTATGTAATCGCGACGGAGGTCGACGACTCGGATCGGCCTCAAAATTTGACATCCGTTTCAAGAGGTCTAGATTCCAAAATCGAAATGGCCGTCCGGGCCGTTTTGGGCAGTGGGATTTTTTTTTTTTTTAAATCTGAAATTTTGGCAAAATACTCGGTTTACCATCTGGTTGTGCCGGCAAGGTTTTCAGCCCAATCGCCCAAACCCGTGGGGCGCTATGGGTCTAAAATGGGACTGCGGGAGGGGTTTTTTTTAAAGGCTTTTGGCTATGGGATCGAGTTAGGTGTCGTTTTCGAAGTATTTTTGGACGTAGAATCCATTTTTTGGGGTCCCGGAACGGTCCGATTTCACTGTGGGGATCTATAGAGCTTTCATGGGGCTACAAATGGGATTTTTGAAGGATCCCAGGAAGTCAAATATTTTCCGAGTAAAAACAGGTAGGCCTATTTTGAAAAAGAAAATTTTCCAATTTTTTTTTATTTAGACAGAACTTATTATCGCACAAGTAACCTACATCAAAGAATAATAAACCCTTGTATGAAGTTTGCAGCATTTTATATCTTCAGAAGTTGGTCGCCTCACCTAAAAGACAAAAAATATATAGGTTAAACCTATATAGGTTTTACCTATATAGGTATATAGGTAAATATTAGGAAAAATATAGTATCTATCAAGTCTTTTTCACGGTTTATAAATACGTGATACGTATAAATACGTGATATATAAACAGAAAAAGCACAAACACAAAACAATCAAATCACATGCATTAAATACGTATACAATACAGGTATTGTAGGTCTACAAATTTTGTAGGAACTCACAAATCGCTAGTAGTCCAGGAGGTTGAGGTGGAAAGTATTTTGAAGTTTTTGAAATTATCATAGGTCACTCACGGGTCCTCTCGGATGTCAATGCTAAGTTTTCGACCTCGTAGACCCTGTGCTAACTTGAGGAGGGGGAAAATCCGCATTTTTCGGTCCTTTTTTAGGTTTTTTGAACTAAATATCTTAAAAACTATTGCTCGTAGGGATCGGATCTCTACACCATTAAAAAGTACAATAAATTTCCTTTCGATTGCACTACCTAAGTTTTTATTTTGGTCCAATAGGTACCAAACTACGGCATTTTGAAAAATGCCCCATTTTTCAAAATGTAGATGTTTGCGGAAAAAAGAGCGTTTCCGCACCCATAAAATACACTAATAATCATTAATCGAGTATTCAACGTATCTACGTTTACCACATGTAGTACGTATACTGTTCGACCCCCCCCCCCCCCCCCCCACTGGAACCAAGTTCCAGAAATTAATACAAAATTGTATTTTTAATTAAAAAAAACCTATATTTCCCTGGAACTTTAAACGATTAGATATGCGACCATCAATGTCACCCAGGGTGACTCACCTTGAGGGTGACTCACCCTGGGGGAGGGGGTCCGCTGACTAAGTGCCTATCGTTGTCATTTTAGTTGGTTTCACATTTGACTCAAGATAAGGGGGATTTCGTGAAAAGAGCTGTTGAGCTGTTGCTACTCCTTCTCCTTCTCCTCCTCCTCCTCCTCCTCCTCCTCCTCCTCCTCCTCCTCTACTTGGAGCTTTAATATATTAGAACTAGCTGGGACACCTGTGCTTCGCTCGAAATATCAAATTCCCGTCCATCAATCTTACTTATCAATAATGCAACACTCGCCATGCTAAAACTCAGAACACCCGTGCAACTCGTCAGCTCGTAACAAACAACTCGTAATTTTTCTTAGTTGTAGCTGGGACACCCGTGCTTCTTGGGAAACGAAATAACCAATTCATGTCCATCGTCTATCAATATTGCATCCATCCTTCACTAGAAACACCCGTACCAACCCTTCAAGATAGTTTTTCTTAGTAACAACGCCTGTTGACCCGTTTGGGCGTGATTTTGGAACAAACAATGTTTGTCATACATAGGACATCCATTTTCAGCAATATAATAGATTTTCTGGTTAGACCTCTGCCAGACGGGAATAGTCCATAATATGGCATAATAGTCCATAAGTGGTGGCTCGTGCAGGGGTTCAGTGGTTCAGAGAACCCCCAAAGATAGTGAGAGAGAGAGAGGAAAGGTTAGAGTGAGCGAGAGGAGAGAAAAATTTCATTTACCTATTATCAAAATTTGATTTAATCAGCTTCCCATAGTGTCACTGTTGATGCAAGCTGGTAACAAGTTCTTACTATTTTTGATAACAGTTCCATTCGGCTGGGGAGTGACGTCAGAACTTGTGTTCACATCTGATTTAGAACCAAAGCAGGCAGAAGAATGACGACAGGAAGTGGGAGGGCGGTTTGGAGAGGTCACGTGACTGGGCAAAATTATAAGAGGGTCTATCGCTGCCTCCAGGTGCAGCGCATGGAGTATCTTCCACAGGTACGAAGATTAGGAACGGGTGCGAAGAGCAGTTTCTCAGTTTCGCAACAGTGTTGCCAAATCACATTTTTAAGGGAAGGGGAGTTTTTGTAGGGGAAAATGGATATTATTCCCAGTGAATTCGGATTGTAATCGTCAAATCCTCCTGAAATGAATCAAAACAATTGGAGACAGAGCAACCATTGCTCTAAGATATAATCGTAGGGTTTTTTGAACACTATGCTGGAAATAACAGAGAAGAAAAAGAAAAGAGAATTGTCTGTGAGGAAATTTTTACTGGCAATTAGCGCCCTCCTTACTTGCCTGGTTGTTTTGGTAAATTCTGCCTACAGTTCGGCCTCCTTTTGTTTCGTTCGAGTCGAGTCTAATAATTTTCTAGTCATTTAATTGTTTATTGTGTGTGTGATTTTCGAAAGATGAATACCCGTCGCAAGAACATTGCCTTCGGCTCTCCACCCTTGGATTACAGATGGGAAATTAAAAGCATATGCACGGACGTGGAAAGTCAGTCGGTTGTATTTTTCTTCTTAAATGAGACTTCTTGCTAAAGGTTCCCATTCAGCGACTATACATACATTCGGGTGTGTATTAACTAGGTAATACGAGTATGTTCTTAATTTTGCTGTCGAAGTACGGTTGAACCCCTTCTTGCCAGTAGCACGAGCCGCCACCATAGTCATATTCGTACAAATTGTGTATAATAATGTTAACCTTTTTTTGGTCAATAAATACGTTATTCATTCATTCAAATTTTCTGTTTACAGTCAACGACGAAAAACGGGTCACGGATGAGCACATCTCAGGCTTATCTGCATCCCATTCACGAGAGGAAGAATCTGCACGTGATCAAAAACGCTTTAGTAACCCGAGTGATTATGGAAGGCGACCGGGCGGTGGGCGTCGAGTACCGAAGAGGCGGCGGTAGATTCGTCGTTAGGGCGACGAAGGAAGTGATCCTGTCAGCGGGGGCCATCAACTCACCGCAACTCCTAATGTTGTCCGGGATCGGTCCTAAAGATCATTTGACCGAAATGAAAATCCCCGTCGTTATGGATCTGCCCGTCGGGTACAATTTGCAAGATCATCCAGTAATCGGGTACCTCATTTACACCGTCGACCAGCCTGTCGGTTTGAGTGATTATATTGTCACTGACCTTGGCGTTGTGAGCAACTACTTGAACCACAGAAAAGGTCCTTTGTCGATTACCGGAGGCCTCGAAGCATTGGCTTTTGTTGATGTGTTCAACGGCCCTCAAAATCAACAGTTCCCCAATGTGGAAATACAATTTTGCGTGTCGTCACCTTTAACGATGACCCTCGTTAATGGTATGTTCGGTATAAGGCCAGATATTTACAATAAAGTGTATAAAACCGACGGCAAAACTCATTCATTTCTCATGTTTATGAACGTGATGAGGCCGAAAAGTCGAGGGAGGATTTGGTTGAAAAGTCGAGACCCTGCCATCTATCCTCACGTGGATTTGGGTTTTTTGCGTCACCCCGACGACGTCAAAGTGCTCGTCAAAGGCGTCGAACTGACCAAAAACATCACTTCGAGCAAATCCTTCGCCCCTTTCAACCCTCGCCTGTACGACAAACCGATCCCCCAGTGCGCTCGTCACGGGCGTGACACCGACGCCTACTGGGCCTGCCACGCCCGCTATTTGACCATCACCAACTATCATCAATGCGGCACGGCCAAAATGGGGCCCGTCGACGACCCGACGACCGTCGTCGACCCTCGGCTTCGCGTCAAAGGCGTCAGAGGTCTCCGAGTCATCGACGCCTCCATCATTCCTATGATCATGTCCGCTCACACCAACGCCCCCGTCATCATGATTGCGGAAAAGGGCGCCGACATGATTAAGGAAGAGTGGGGGGTACCGATTTCAAGGAAAAAATAACTTTTCTCGGTCAAACCAACTAAAATGGGCTTCTTCAAACGGTCTGAGTTTTCTATAGACGTGACGTCACGTGAGTATCAAAATAGCGTTCGCAGAGTAATTCTGGTAAGTAATCCCGAATTGTTCAGCACATGCGCAGTAGGGTCTATGTAGGGGTACTTTGGCTTCCAGGAATCAACCTTCAAGTTCTGAATCAAAACTTTTGGTGCTCGGCGAACGCAGAACTCGTTCAGAATCACTCAGAATCGATTCCAGCGGTTCTGTTTTTTTTTTTCTTGACTTTCAGAAATGATTCCTTAGCCTCTTGGATCCAGGAGCGGTCCGTCCTCTATGCTACTTTTTCGGACAGGAGGCTCGCTTCACTTGCCCGTTTGGACAATAGTCAGTCGGGAGATTTCATAGACCTTGCGCGTGCACTGGCCGGCCCCTTTAAGGTCGAAGAATGCGAGTTTCAACGCAATCTATAAATTTGGGTGTTCAGGAAGGAAAGGCCGGATGCTTGTTAATATTTTTACTCAACTTCGAGCTTTCGGGGAATGCTTGTCCCCTTCAGGATCTACAACAGTAGCTCCTAAGCAGAGCACTAATGACGAGGATTGTACTATTAATCTGATACCACACTTAGAGGCAAGAATTAGTACTGTACCATAACATAACATTTGTACTGATGTATGGTTAGGTCTCATACTGTATGTGGCTACTGTTGTAGATCCCGAAGAAGGGGACAAGCATTCCCCGAAAGCTCGAAGTTGAGTAAAAATATTAACAAGCATCCGGCATTTCTTTCCTGAACACCCTGCAGACATGCAAGCCGGCTACCTATAAACTCTGAAAATCAATCGATACGGAAAATATTAAAAATCGCTCTCCCTCACAAAGGATGTGATTCTAAAAAAAAAAAAAATAGACAGAGGACAGGGGACTGTAAAAACTCTCCTAAAAGGCCCTTGAAGTCGTGTTTCATCCTATTATTCCAATCTTTTTTATTTTTTATTTATTTATTTATTTATTTTTTATTTTTTAATAATAGAGGCCCTAATAGCACACCAAAGACCAGAGTAATGAATCATGTGTGACTTACCATCGGTGAACAAAATTTCTTCCTCCATATTTTACTTTCCCCTGTCCTGCATTAAATGCAGGACAGGGGACTGTAAATTATGGAGAAAGAAATTTCACGACCGAACTTCGCTTATTTTTGCTCAGAATCACTCAATTTTTCAATTCGAAAGCCTTCTAAAGATTTAAAAAAAAAAAAAAAAATCGAGGTACGTTATTACCAGTATTTTAAATTTAAAAAGAAAGAAAGCGAGGTTGTCTCAATATCTACTTTTTTAAATCTACGGGTTTTCTCCTAATATTACTAGACTAATTTTGTTCCTGCGTCTTGTGCATCAAACGAGAAAAAAAAGTTAACGTAGGAAGCCCATTTACGTAAATACTATTATTCAATGGCTGTGTATTAGTGATTTATTATTAATTTGTGATAACTGTGTGGTTAAATAAACCACACCAGTGTGGTGTGTTGGTAGTTCCAGGAAATAATTTGTAAATTTGTCCGTCGAAAATGTGCCGCCAAATTATGTACAAAATGTGTTAACTATTTAGTATCTAAAATTAAATTAAATGTATAAAGGCTAATTTGTAGTATAATTGTTTAAATTGGTTTGTTAAAATTCGGTAGTCTTTTGGGACATGGTGGACATACCCTGCCATTCGGCTTCTCGTACGAGTATTTAGCCGGCTACCTCCTGACATGACATGTTGTCACAATGTGAACTTTTACGTCAGGTACGCGACCAAAAGATGATTTCTAAGAGACACAGCTTTAATCTCAATTGGTATTCTTTTTTACCAGTTTTATATTTGGCTTTAGTTGGTGGCCATTTTCATGAAAATGAAATGGCTAATTTTATATGGCATGTCAAGCATTGTTCAATATTGATTAATTTGTCAAGAATGCAAACCGTGATCAACTGTATTTAACTAGTATGTAAGTGGTACTTACAAAAGTTTAACGTTTTCATATCAATAAAATCGAATGATGAAAACTCTCAAACCCATGATAATCTTCACTTCCTTTTGTTTGGAATTGTCCGAATGCTCAACCTGTTTTCCCTTCGAGATTGTTCAACTTTGATAGATCAGTGAAATATTTTGTATACTTTTGATAATTTGACGAACTATTTGGTTGCAGTTAAGTCCAAGAAATTCTTGAACGGCTACCATACATTTGTGCCAGTCAGATTAAGGGACGACTACGTTTGCGCCAGTTCTAGAACTGCGACTAGGGAGGCCATTCCCTGCAGGCTACAGCCAGCCAACCCACGACCCATCTGGCCTCAGACCCCTTCTATTCGCTTTTCGATAATGAATAGTTGTTTTTCCTGAAGAAATGGGCTAGTGAACCTCATGTCGACTAACACTTAATTCAGAAAGAACTTAATAATTTGAAGCAATAACAGTGAGTTTTTGGCTTCTACAGCATAATACAAATTTCAAATGTCAACTTTGAATCTGGAGGGAAGATTGGGTGCCTCAGGACGGTCTCTCTCATTGGCTGTTGAACTGAAAGCCAGACGAACAGCAAATGAGAGAGCCCGTCCTGGGGCACCCAATCTTCCCTCCAGATTCAAAGTTGAAATTTTCAAAAGTGCCCTGGAAATTCGTATTACACCGTAGGAGCCAAAAACTCACTGCTACCTATTGCTTCAAATTATGAAGTAGTCCCGGGAAGCGTTGTTGCCGGCGGTGTGACTAGGTGGTCCAGCTTCTAGAGCGGGAAGCTTCACCTCCCCCAACCTGGACCATCCCATATCGCAACGCTGGTTATCATTTCACTTCATTATTGTATCGCAATTAATTCGCAGTGACTGGATCCGCTGTCCGGGCAACCCTTGCTGACAATTTGGTTGGGGTGGCCCAATCAGCGGAACCAATTTTTACGCGCAAGTCTGCTGCCCAGGCACCTATTGGTGACACTTCGTGTTTGATATTGGATTTCCCACAGCCCCATTCCGAGGAAAGAAACACTACAGGAAAACTCAACTCTTCCAGCCATCCTGTAGCTTGACACCAAAGACACCGGGAGCGTAATCCTAGATATGACGCTAGAGGCATTCTCCCAAATACACAAGTTATCATATCAAACCTAAGAAGCAATTAGGAACATATTATAATCATGTAGTTACACCTTCAAGATCTGTTCAGCGGGTTGCCATACATGTAGCCCCAGCTGGGTATATTGAATTTATCAGGAAAACCCTGTACTACTTTCTGACGCCTCTTGCTGAACTAGCGAACTGGCCTTGAGTCGAAGTTGAATGAAATCCACGAGTACCTCTGTTTTCAAAATGTCCGTAACAGTAATACTTGGCCCCTTACTGGAATTGCAAGATTTTACATGGGAATGACCCAAAAGTTATTAGACACAATTTTCCTGGATGCATAGGTTTACAGACTATCGGCATATAATAATTACATAATTATTAAATTATTAATTATATAATTATTATCATAATTATTATGATGACAGTGAGTACATGAGCCTTTATCATCGGCGTAGAAAGGGTGGGGGGGGGGGCTGAACTTATTTCAAAGAAACACCAGAATTGAATGCGTAAGTAAGTAGGGGCATGGAAAGGTTATTGGTATTTGGAAACACGTCTTTTATGATGGGTACCTACCTATCAGATTTCCTTTGTGAGTTGCGAGCCAGAGGAATAATTCATAGTAACAGAAGGTTCTAGCCTAGAACTTTTAGGTACCTACGTAGTAATGAAAACACTTCACCCGCTTGCTTCATCTTTTCTCAAAAGCTACCTGGAGGGCTGGTCCCAGGCGGTGTCATAATATGACATCATATTATGATGGCCTCGAGTCGCCGAAGGTGGTGTGCGGCGTTAAGCAGGGATGTGTTCTGTCATCCTTTCTATCAACGATAAAAATATTAATAATTAATCCAGTTAAATTTAAGAGAGAGAGAGAGAGATTGTTTTTTATTGTCAGCATACAAACGTATTGGACAATCGTCAAATTTCAACAAGCTAAAGATTTAGTAATATATATATTGGAAACTCGCAAATAATGTCAATCAAAGCAAAGCAGTATGCCATGCTTTATTAGGTCTTTATGGGTCAGGGGTCCAACCATCCGCTGCCACGAAGAAGTCCTCCAGAGAGTAAGGTACACTGTTGAACAGTTTTATCGCCCACCAGTTCGTAGCCTCACGCGCTGCATCCAGCCGAACGAATTCAGGCACATACTTGGAGGCATTCCGTATTGTAGTTGTGGGATGCGACGACGAATGCCCCAGAATTCTCATATGCGTACAACAAGCATTCCAGAATGTACGAGGCTGGGATAGTAAGGACATTTAGATCCCTGAACGCCTGACGACAGGCCTCTGACTACGCGAATAGCTCTCCTCTGAGCCCCAAACACCAGCGAGGCTGAAGGAGCATGCCCCCATATTATGATCGCGGATGTAGCCTTGGAATGAAAGCAGGCATAGTAGGCCGCCAGGACAGCCTCCCTCCGTAGCTTATTGGACAATTGACGCAGAAGAAACGTAGCACTGTTGAGAGCACTGACGGCGGCCTCGCAATGGCCCCTCCAATTCAATCTAGGATCGAGACGCACTCCCAACAATTTAGCACTTGCGGGATTCGAGGAAATCGTTGTCAACGAACGCAGGCCAAAATACATAGTGACAGACTTCGACTCATGCATAGCCAGACCGTTGCTATTGAACCATCGACACTCAGCCTCCCCAGTACCGCCGGTCACATCCTGAAGAGCATCGATGCAAACTGCCGACTGAACGAAGGTGGAGTCATCAGCGAAAATGACGGAAAGCGAGTCGATGCTACCAGAAAGATCATTCACATAAATGATGAATAGGAGGGGACCCAAGACCGAACCCTGAGGTACTCCAATGGAGACCGGCAAAGAGCCTGAAAGCTGGCCACCAGCACGGACCCCCTGCGTTCGACCCGACAGATACGAGGATACGAGAGCAATGACTCTCTCACCCAAGTTATATTTTTTCAGCTTAGCAATCAGTCGCTGATGAGGGACACAGTCGAAAGCCTTCGAGACGTCTGCAAAAAGTGCTGAGGCATATTCACCCCTCTCAAAACTTGCGAGGATCCTCCTACTTATAGCCTCCAAGAAAGAAAGAAAAGACGATCACGAAATTGATTTATGGCGTCAGCCCTCTTTAGAATCAGATCCCATCAAGATTTTTTTTTTTTAACTCCCCAAAACCCCTCACCTTCACCAATTATAACATAATTTGTCAATGTATTCATCCGCTCTGGATAATTCACAGCACAATATTGGAGTATTTCAATTTGCTTTGGCTTTCCTCTTGTGAACCAGTAGGTAGGTACGTATCACAATTTCACTCAACAAGACAGTGAATGTTTGTTATGGCAATACGGGTTGCCAACATGATTGCCATCCCTTGACATTGATAGCGCACCGTAATTACGGAGATGGGATTTCCTATCTCGGCTCAAATGACCCAAAGACAATACCGAGCTGGTTAATTTGCGGACTACCAGCGCAGGTGGATCAACATGGTAATAAGGGCCTCGTCTGAAACGTCTCATCCAATCTCAAGAATGGCATAGCTTTACCTACTCATGAAACTGTAAATCACACATCACATTAGGGCCTAATGATTAGGCTGTGGAAGATGAACATCGATGTTGCCTTTCTTATGTTATGAAGTCTCACCAGAAATAATTTTTGCGATTCCTCAGGACAAGCCAAGAAGAAAGATTACCTCCACAATTTTCAAATGAGTCATCGCAGAATGTGAAAATCGTATCGATACTAGTAACTAGTATTTGGGGTTCATTTTTCCAACATTTTCAGCTATCCAGTTTTCTTCTTTTTTTTTCTTTTTTTTTTTTTTTTGCTGTTGATGCCTTCTAAGTCAATCCTTGATCACAGTACCTCATTAAGCTGGCACACACTATTATTTATTTGGTATTTGTAGTTTGGCAGATGAACAATAAAAGAAAACCAATACAAAATAAAAAAAACAGCGCTAGGGCTAACCTACCTGACCACTGTGGTCACTCCCTAGACGTTCCAAATTTTGTTGGGGCTAGGGAGGGACAGAATAGGAAAGGACAAATCTTAACGTTTCAATACCTACTTTTTTGAAAACAATTCTTTCAAGAATCTTTTTGACACCACTAGGGCTATTTACCTTATTACACCAGTCGAGGGCGCTAAACGAAAGGTTGCGAAGGTTTATCTATGTTCGGCACCCCGAGGGTGACTCAGTTAGTAAACAAAGAAAAGAAATGGCCTGTTACACGTGTAGCAGAGTGGCAAACGACATGGACAAATGGATGAAGCATTATGTAGGGACGAATTACATTCCGCGTTGTCGGATTCGTCTGCGTAAAGGGCGAATTCCTCCTTTTCTTCATCATCCTCAGTCACGACGATCTTCGTGTTAGTGCTCCTTCCTTCTCACTCGACACACACTATTGAGCACAGAAGCCTCAACCTCCTGCTACCGCAATTTTGTGAGCATCATTCAAGGCACTTGATCGCTACAACCTTCAGCAGCTTAGTTTTTGAGGTATGAGGTGAGTTGGGGTGAGATAATCTGGGCAACTTTTTTTTTTCTTTTTTTTTTTGTTGAGAAAAACGATAAATTCAGTTTTCAGACGTTGATATAAATTATAAGAGCTTGAAGAAAAAAAAGAAGAAACTTTTAGCACACATTCAGAATTGGATGGGTATCAGGGTTGACGGGTGTCAACGCTGAAGCATTAAAAAAAAAAAAAAAAAAAAAAAAAAAAAATCCCTTAGGTAGGTAATATTGTTTTGAAATGAAAAAAATTTTGTTCTCCAAAATCAAAATTTCCACTCACGTTTAGCGTTTCAGAGCCTACTGAACAAATTTGGTTCCGTGTCTGTCGGTCTGTCTGTCCGCATTTCCTTGCCACATCCATAATTTCCACAATTCTGATTATTAAATTTCCTATCATACCTGATATGTGACATTTGGATGCAGGATTCCATCGCTTAGGGACCTCCAGGACAAGAAAATGTGCGTTTTTGGTAACATTTCGGCACTGTTTTCAGTTTTTTGCGTATACCTAACTCCGAAATTATGCGTCCTGAGGCAAACGTCTTCATAAATGAATTTTATATATAAAAGTGATGGAGCATCACACTCCCTATAAAATTCATTGGTCAACTTTGATTGTAGACCCAGTAAAACAGGAGCTAGAGCGCGACGAAAACCGAAAATTTGTCATAAACATTAGGGGTTCGCATTTAAAATAAGAAAGTGGGGCGCAAATGCCCCTATTTGCGCGCATCTCAGGGGTGGGTGGGGGGCTCAAGGGACACTTATACGGGACGCCCAACCCATAGAAAAAATCGCCGTATTTTTATCGCGGAGGAGAATAATTTTAATAATACGAATTTAATAATAAGAATTTTATCTCCGTATTTTAATAATAATCATTTAATAATAAGAATTTTACCACCTCCGCGATAAAAATACGGCGATTTTTTTCTATGGGCTCGGCGTCCCGTTTAAGTGTCCCTTGAGCCCCCCAACCACCCCTGAGATGCGTGCAAATAGGCGCATTTGCGCCCCACTTTCTTATTTTAAATGGGAACCCCTAATGTTTTTGATAAATTTGGATTCCTCGGTCAATTTTAAGTTCGATAAGCGAAATTTTCAAAGAGCGCAAATCCGCGCAATTATTCCCTGTCCGAGAAAGTGGTCGGCCGAGCGAAACGAGGCCTTATATCTGAGTGCTAAAACGTACGTTTTATTCGCTAATAAACGTCCGGGACCCATCGTGTAGGACCTATCCCACCCTTTTTTGAAAATCTGAACACAAACAAGCATCGTTTTCTGTATGTAGCGATCTTCTAATTTGGTTAGTCTCGCTCGTGTCAGGGTTTACGTTAAGGGACGATTAGGAGGTCGTGGAAGTCACTTAGTTGGCTAAATCTCCTTGAAAGGTCGTATTTATTCTTGGCGGTGATTGTATTGCTATTACCAACACCTCTTTGATGACGGTGTTTATCCAATTACGCTAAGTAATGGTTTTCATTCTCATTATCGACCCCTTCACTTTATTCGGGTATTTCCTTTCCAAAGTCTGTTGAAACTGCAAGTGCGCGTTGGGGCTCTCAGGCGCATTTTTAACGAGAAGTGGGGAAAGTTTAGTGACGACAATTATTGCTATTTACAACACTCGACATTGTCGACTGCTAAACGAGGTGTGTTGTTGCCCGTGAACTTTATGCTTTCCGCAACTATATCGTGAGGTGGCAGGTTTTGTTGGCGCAGGTGAGTGTTGTTCGCAAATGCCGTAACAAACTACTGTGTCATCTCCTTGATGGATTGCTCAAGTGCTCCGGCCAAACGAAGCAAACAAGTGGAATGGAGTGTGAACCAGAACTGCAATTTAACACGCCAGAAGTCCAGCTTACTGGAGGACGCAAAAACGCTTTCGTTTGCCGCCTCCATCAGTGGTAGGGCATCCATTACCGCTTTACAGCCTTTACAGCGCTTTTTTCCAATGACATGAATGTGTCACTACGCACCCGAATTTACGCCGTTTTACGCTTTACAGCGCCTTTTTTCCTACTGTGAATCACAGTCCCGAATGATGTGAACGTCATTTTCCCCACCCTTCCAATCCCAGTAACTTCCAGCCTCCTCCCAACTCCAGAGCCCTGTGTTTCACATTTTCACCTTTCATCAGTGTTCCCAGATCGGGTATAAATATCAAATTGGGGTATCTTTTTTTAGCTGTGTTCGCGGGAAAAGTGTCAGATTGCTACTTATAATAGCAATTTGGGTAATTGAGGCGTTTAGTAACAAAACCTGCTGGTTCCATTTTTGAAAATTTGACAGTAGAGACGAAAAACGTCTGACGTCTATGCATCTTGATTTAGATGAATGGATTAGGCATTTTTTTAAAGAATGGAGGCCTAAGATTGCTCTACAATACATTTCATTAGAAATAAGGCTTTGTACATATTTTTAAATTCAAATTGAATCTTGGAACGACCTGGTTTTGTTGTGATGCGGGTGTTTTTTTCCAAATTTCGACCTAGAAATCAGTGTTTTCAGCTTAAAAACTGCTATTTGGGAAGTGTGTTGCTTCCAAGAAGTATCCACTTGCTTTCTAAATATCACAGTCATGATAAAAATAGGTAGGTACTATTTTTTTCAGGAGATGGGCATAAAAATGTTATTGGAACACATTCATTACCCTCAAAAAAACGCTGCATGTTTTACACAGGGGTTTATTATTCTTTCGGTTACTTGCGCAGAAATTTAATTCTGTGTCATTGGAAAAAATTTTGGAAATTTTTTTTTTTTTGGATTTTTTATCAACAAAATTTTTTTCTTCAAAAATTCTTTATTTTTTGCTCGAAAAATATTTAACATCCTGGGATCCATTAAAAATCCCATTTTTAGCCCCATGAAAGCCCTATAGATCGCCACAGTGAAATTGGATCGTTCCGGGACCCCCAAAAATGAATTCTACGCCCAAAAATACTTCGAAAACGACACCTAACTCGATCCCATAGCTAAAAGCCTTTAAAAAAAAACCTCCCATAACCCCAATTTTAGCCCCATATCGCCCCACGGGTTTGGGCGATCGGACTGAAAACCTTGCGGACACAACTAGATGGTAAACCAAGTATTTTGTAAAAATTTCAGATTTTAAAATAATTCCTACTGCACAAAACGGCTACTGGGAGGTGGGCCAGGCGGTAAGTTAACTCCCCGCTTGGTGGAGCTCCTTCAGGGGCCTGCTGATAGCCTAACGGCTCTATAGCAGTTTCCACAGCACTAACCTGCCCAAAACGGCCCGGACGGCGTACGGCGGACGGACATTTCGGATTTGGAATGTAGACCTCTTGAAACGGATGTCAAATTTTGAGGGCGATCGGAGTCGTCGACCCCCGTCGCTAAAACATAGATGTATTATTCCAAGAATAATAAACCAAAATGAGGATTTTAATTTTTTTTTAACTGACAATCGTTTTGTTCAATATTGAAATTCTAAATAATAATTCTCGACAACAACAGAGCGGGGATCACTCAACCGCAACCTGTTGCGCCACTAGCGGTGGTTCAGCTTGGATCGAGCTGGGTTTGACGGGAACTGCGTTTTTGAGGCCGTTATTCTATGGGAAGGAGCTGGATTTGGTGGAAACCGTTCTAGGGGGTTGTAAAACGGGTGTTGGACTTGGAAAAAAGAAAAGAAAAAGTGACTTTCGAAAATTTGTGGAACGAGCTGGTTTTGATACTAAACGCCTCAATTAGAAGTGGCCTTTCTCCGCAAATTGGGCTATTTGGTGGTGAACAGTTTTTGTTTTTTTTAACATAAAAATACCTTAATCACCAAAGAATTCTACCTACTGCCCATCTTAGCATCCACTGTTACCCACCCTCGTTTCTCTAGCGACCCAAAAACATCTCCCAGGTGATATTTTTCAAGGCTGGTTCAGCCTGGTTAGCTTCAGATTTTCCCATAGTTGAATATCGTCGTTGTTACACTAAATCCACACATCTCATTTTGACTAATTGTTGAGTGAAGCCATTTTGCGGGTTCCCAATGATTTTCTCAATAAGCTCAGGACTATTATCCGAGTTTTTGATTATGTTTAATCTTGACTCAACCTCCTTGAGCAAGCACTCAAAAATGCCAGCATTTCGCAGCCTGCGAACTCCACACATCTAATGATTGTTACAATCTCTACAACCTCTACAGTAGAGGTGTGGTGCTAATCGGTTAACTGTTAAAATTTACATTAAAAAAAAAAAAAAATTAGCAGTTTGTAGATAAACAGTTAACAGAAAACGAACAAGGAAAAAAAAAAAAAAAAAAAACATTTAAGTAGGAGGTACCTATATGAAAATTAAACTCACGGCAACGTTAAAGGCAAATTAAGAGTTAACGACGAGGAAGTTGGAATGTAAACATTCCAACTTCGTGATTGTTGGCTTTTCAACTGTTCACTTGGCGTAAAATCTTATTAACGATCTGATTGGCTCTTTAGATCTAATCGCCCCACTCCACCCCACCCCGCCGCCAGGCCAATCAGATCGCCAACATTTATCACCATCATCATTTAGAAAGTTAAAGTCACGGAAACGGTAACGCTAAAATGAGGCCTGCCGTTCCAAAATCCGATAGATCCACTCTTCTGAATTTTACAGGAGAGCACAAAAACCTTAAAATTTAAAATTGCAGCTCTCCACTTTTTTTTATCGCAAAACCAATAAACGTCACTTGGTAGGTAGTAATGTCAGGCATTATATACTGCAGTGATATACTGCTGGGTTAATAACACCCTGAGATAATCATATTTTAATGTTGAATCTATCGGGTTTTGACGTGGCGACTCCGCATTTTAGCAAAATAATAACTGAATAATGCTTTTTTCCCACTTATCACTATTATTTCCAAATAAATTGTTTCTGTTAAATTAACTCTATTAAGTTTCTGTTAATTCACACTAGTAGCTATATAGGTATCAAGTACCATGTAAACCATTACAACTTTTTTTTTTTTTTTTAAGCAAACATTTTGAAAATAAGGAAAAGTATTGCGGACTTTCAAGTTAAACTAATTTATTGAAAAATTACAAAAAATACTTTAAGACAACGATTCAATACTCGATCTCGATCACCACGTACATAAACATTGTTCAAAACACTGAAAAACTGAAGAAGAAGGCGCAATCTTGGTTAACGGCGCTTAGTTGAAACGATCAGCTGACATCCAAAATCAGCACACAACTTCATCAACGCTCAGTTCAATCTGTTAATTTTCAAAAGTTAACGTTAACAGTTAATTCCCGTCAACGAAAGTTGATCAACAGTTTAAGAAAATTAGCAGGTGGCCAAAAATCAAAGCCCACCTGTTACAGTAAATGATTGGTGACGGCTCGTCTGGCTCTCGAATTCGGTGAACTGTCCTGTCAGCCGTCTTTTTCCGAGTACTTGTAATTTTCTTGTTGTGTACTTGTAAGGTAATCAATTTTTTGGGTCCCACATCTGTCCAGAAACCTTACAAACAGATTTTTTTATCAATAAATTGAAACTTGTTTTATTGATACAGAATTAATTTTCAGATAATTTATATCAAAGAATGATAAACCCTTGCGTACAATTTGCAGTGTTTCCATACATGTGAAAACGAGTAAAGGGTAAAATGTACAATACAATAGCTAATACCAAATTTGGAAATTGTAAAAAAAAAAAAAAAAAAAAAAATTGGCAGTGGTACGTACCTACCTACCTTTAGACTTCCTGGGATCCTTCAAAAAACCATTTGTAGCCCCAAGAAAGCCTCATAGATCCCCACAGGGAAATCGGATCGTTCTGAGACCACCAAAAATGGATTCTACGTCCAAAAATACTTCGAAAACGACACCTAACACGATGCCATTCCCGAAAACCCTCAAAACCCCCTCCTGCAGCCCCAATTTAGCCCCACGGGTTTGGGCGATTGGGCTGAATACCTTGGGGGCACAACAGTGTGACAAAATACTCGGTTCACTATCTAGTTACCTACCTACTAAATTTCAGATTAAAAAAACTTAATGCCCTCAAGTAAAATTTGCATTATTTTATGTTTTTTATCAGCTAGATCTGCATCAAATGCACATCTTGCTGCACATGACATGTACATTGTACTTTCTTGGAGGTTTCGACGAAAAACGGCTCATTGGGTTTTTCTATTATAACTTATAATTTATAAGGAATAAAGCGAACGAGCAGCGCCTTCAATGCGTGCAGTATACTAACAACATCACCACTTGAGATTGGCTGGTTGCTTTTCTGTAGGAGCCAGGAAGATGCGGAAGGCTTGGGAATATCCATCTGTGGGATCGCGATAATATGGCGCATATTATTAGGTCCCACATATTGCGTCCAAAATTGCTCGGAAAACGTCACCTCATTCGATCTTCTGGGATCTTTCAAAAATCCCATTTGTAGCCCCATGAAAAGCCTACAGATCCCCACAGTGGAATCTGGTCGTTCTGGGACCCCCAGAAATGGATTCTACGAATTTTAGCTGTAGTGGTTATTTCCGCTACAGCAACAGTAGCTTTTCGAAAAGTAGCTTCACTGAGAAGCTACAGCTAGCTCTCAAGTAGCTTCTTGTTGCCAATCACTTTTTCGATCAAAAATTACCAATTTCCACAAGTAGGTAGTAGTGTGCTGTAGCTAAGTTACTTTTAATCGAGTTGCGGTAATTGTAGCTACTGCCCAACTCTGCTCCAAACCCTGATTTGTGCTCCACTTTTGTAGCTTAGATGCGCCCCGTGGAGCAACTTTTTGGTGGTTTCATATTTTTCTCATCTACTCGCCAAAACGAATTTTTTTTTTTTTTTTTTTTTTCAAAATTTTTAGAAAAAGTTTAATTCCCCATTTTTCCACTTTAGGAGCTCAGATACGCCATATGGAGCTACTTTTTGGTGGTTTCAGACAGTGTGCTCGCCTAACTGGATTTTTTAAGTCCAATTTCAGATTTTTCCGACATCTGGAAGTGCCCTAGAATAAAGATGACCGAAATTGTGCACCCTCCTTGGGCTGCGGCTTTAATAGATAGATATAGAGTAATGGACTAGGGGGCCAACCCCTGCTAGCTACACCCAGCCAACCCCCGACCTCTCCCACCTGGCCTGTGATCACTTCGTCTCGCTTTTCAATAACGAATAGTTTTTTTTTCCTTATAGAAATAGAGGATGAGGGTTTATTGAAATTCTAATTTCAAATTTGGATTCAGCTTGAAAAAAAAAGTATGGGATACCAGAGAATATGAGGAGAGATTTGAAGCCTCAGTAATAATAATTATTATTGGAAAAGTTAAGGGACTCTAAATAGAGCCACATTGCTGTTGGTTGACTGTGTAATACAGGATGAACGTTAGTTGGGTAATCTCACCTTAAATTTTGAACCTGCGTGTCCAGTGATCTTGGTGGGGGAAGGGAAATCCGCTACTTTGTCTTTGTCACAGAATCAACCCTCCCACGACGGCGGCGGATCCGACACTCGCGTAGGTAGGTAGGTAATCATTGAAAAACTGTAGACTCTATTCCGTTTGTTGCCTCGATGAACACAAAACGAAAAACGCTGCAAGTTTTACACAAGGGTTTATTATTTTTTGATATAGGTTACTTGAGCAAAATGTATTTCTGTCAATGGAAAAATTTGGACATTTTTTTTTTGGATTTTTCGGATCGTTGAGGGATCCCCGAAAATGGATTCTACGTCCAAAAATACTTCGACAACGACACCTGACTCGATCCCATAGCCAAAAGCCTTAGAAAAGCCCTCCCGTAGCCCCATGTTAATGTTAGCCCCACGGGTTTGGGCGATCGGGCTGAAAACTTGCGGGCACAACTAGATGGTAAACCGATTATTTTGTACAAATTTCAGATTTAAAAAAAAATCCTACTGCCCAAAACGTCCCGGACGGCGGACGGACATTTCGGATTTAGAATGTAGAACTCTTGAAACGGATAATGTCGACCTCCGTCGCGAAAACATAGGTGTATTATTCCAAAACTGTAGACTCTCTTCCGTTTGTTGCCTCAATGAACACAAAACGAAAATCGCGTCAAATTTTACACAAGGGTTTATTATTCTTTGATAAAGGTTACTTGTGCAGAAATTTAATTCTGTGTTAATGAAAAAAAGTTTTGAATTTTATTTTCAAATTTTTGTTTGTTTTTTTACTTGAAAAATACTTGACCTCCTGGTATCCATAAAAAATCTCATTTGTAGCCCCATGAAAGCCCTATAGATCGCAACAGTGAAATCGGATTGTTCTGGGATCCCAACAAATGGATTCTACGTCCAAAAATACTTCGAAAACGACACCTGACTCGATCCATAGCCAAAAGCCTTCAAAAAAACCCTCCCGTAGCCCCATTTTAGCCCCATAGCGCCCCACGGGTTTGGGCGATCGGGCTGAAGATGAACCCATGGGGCGCTATGGGGCCAAAATGGGGCTACGGGAGGGGATTTGGAAGGTTTTCGGCTATGGGGTCGAGTAAGGTGTTGTTTTCGAACTATTTCGGGACGTAGAATCCATTTTCGGGGGTGCCAAAACGGTTCGATATCACCGTGAGGATCTAAATGGCTTTCATTGACAAATGGGGCTACAAATGGGATTTTTGAAGTACCTCAAGAGGTCAAATAGGGGGGTGATTACAAAAAAAACGGAAATCGGTGAGTACCTACTCGCCTCTGTAGCTTCCAAAAATTACCCAATCTTCTAACTTTTTTGTTGTTGTATAGCTCCACACGAAATGCTCTACCACTCTAAATACTTCTGCATTATTTCGGCTAATGTACTAGGAGAAAATCGAGATTTACTACAGAAAACTCCACGACCTTCACGCGTACTCGAGACCTATGAGCAAGTTTGGAATCGATTTTAGATCCCATATCATGGATTTACAGTCAACGCCTTCTCCCCAAGTGATTAGGAGATTCCATATTTCAATAGTTTACTACGTTCAAGGGGTTATCAATTATAATTGCTCTACACTGAAAATGTATCTGGCTTGAAAACTGTCCCTATCTATGTTTTTTGGTGTGAGAAACACGAATTTGCACATAAAAATAGTTAGTTAGCTCTAGTTTTGAAGATACACCAACAGTGGCACAAACTGAGGTAAATTTCTTTTTTTTTCGGTTGGCCAAACTGCTCTCCCTGTGATTGACACTTAACTTCTCTGTGATCCACAGAATCACTTTCCTAACCTCTGTGGGCAGTGTTTACATTCATCAGGTGTATTTGTTGCATTCTTTTGTGCTTGTTTTTTATGTTCTTCCTAGTGGTTTTTTATGTTCTTCCTAGTGGTTTTTTGAATAAACATAGTTTTTAATCACCTACCAGGCCCCGAAAGTGAAGGAAGATTCCAAACAACTTTTGTTACATTTGTGGTGAAGTTACCTTTGCTAATCAAAAACGACCCATCACCCAGATGATCAAAACTGCATACCACCACTACTTTGGTGTTAAGGTTGGTGACCAAGACAAACCTTGGTCCCCTCACATCTGCTGTATCACATGTAGTGTTAATTTAAGGGATTGGTTAAACATCAAGGGTCGTTCAATGCCTTTTCTATTCCCATGGTGTGGAGGGAGCCTAGTAACCACACAGACGACTGCTATTTTTGCATGAACCCTCCTCTTAATAAAGGAATGTCCCGAAAAAAGAAATGTGCAGTCAACAACCCTGACATTCCTTCCGCAATACGACCGATCCCTCACGGGAATGAATTTCCTGTTCCCAGTCCTCCTGAACACTTCAAATTGGAGGAGAAAGAGGAAAACAAAGAGCATTTTTTAAGAAGAAAGAGGAAAGAGGAAAGATAGGGAGGATGGAAAACAAAGAGCATTTTTTTGAGAAGAGCATTTTTGAATATTCTGAATATTCTTCCGGGAAAAGAAAGAGTAGCTTGGGATGCATTTACAGCTTTAGTTCATGGTTTCTTGGGTAACAGAAGACAAGATTATTATGCTGATCTAGTAGAAACCCTCCTTGAGAAGTTCAGAGATCTTGGATGCAACATGTCACTCAAGATTCACTTTCTTCATTCTCATTTAAACTTTTCCCCCGACAATTGTGGAGCAGTAAGTGACGAACATGGAGAGCGATTCCATCAAGATATTTCATCAATGGAACGAAGGTATCAAGAAAGGTGGGACACATCTATGCTTGCAGACTACTGTTGGACCGTTGTGAGGGATCTACCGGAAGAAGAATACAATCGTCAAGCAAAGAAGAAACGTTCCAAATAACTCTAAAAAGCATCCTTAGGGCAGTCTCTTGTTGTATGGAGTTGAAGTTCATTGTTTTGTAAGTTCTGATGAGATTTAGTGAATTATGAAGCACTTTCAACGTCTAATAGGTGTTTATGTGTCTCCCGGTAGCAAATTATTTTGTATTTGATGCTGGTTGATGTATCTCCAAATCAGTAGCTAATGGAGCAAATCTGATTGAAAATTTGGATTCTGCACACCAAAAATAGTTAAGAATGACAGTTTTCATCAAAGATACATGCCAAAAAATTTTTTTGTAGAGCTAAATGCAGAACCACCCTCTAAAAGTTGCGTACTCATGATGACTCAAGACCGGCACAAGAAAAAAAGTTAGTTTTTCATTTCGCCTGAGGAGCGCGTTTTTAACTATTTCGATCTTCGAGCTAGTCCGTTCAGTAGCCCAACATCCCTGGAAGGGAAAATATGGCTCGTGGGGGATCTCCAGCAGCCAAAGAAAAATTTTCACAGAGTTTACTGAGCTAAGTCATGTTTGTTGAGATACTTTTTTTCCAGACATTCACGCTCGTAAAATGAGTAATTCAAATTGTTTGATTAGATTGTAATCACCCGTAGAACACAAAACGGGTTCGTGTGGCGATGAAAGACCAGTTTACCCTTTTGGAAACACAGAGTTAGCTTGCCAGCCATTTTGAGATACTTTCTCATGACCGTCACACTCAAAACCTTCACGCGACCATCACGTTTTACCAAGTCAAACTTGTGAAGGTCATGAGGGATTAGTGAAGGTTTGGATGGTTTAATAACCTATCTCATTGACTTGACCAAGTTATTGTAGTATATATGTACGTATATTGTATTATTACTAGGTAAAAGGCAAGACCATTGTGAAAAACTCATGACCTTCACTCAAGAGTTCATAACCTTCACACAAAAGTTCAAGACCATCACGAAAACTCAAGTCCTTCACGCCTAGCTTTCTCCATTTCAGTTGCAGAAATTGGCCTTCAAATCTAGTTTCTAACCCTAATTATATTGCTTCCGAGTCTGCGAAGCAGCGGAAGCCTTGTGTTCACTTTCGGAAGAAAAAAATTTTTGTTGTCCGAATTCAAAATTTCCACTCGCATTTTGCGTTTCATAGCCTACTGAACAAATTTGGTTTCGTGTCTGTCGGTCTGTGGGTCTGTCGGTCTGTCGGTCTGTCGGTCAGTCGGTCTGTCGGTCTGTCCGCATTTCCTTGTTACAGCCATAATTTCCACAATTTTGAATGAATTTAGCTCAAATTTTGAGGGAATATGTGGATCAGGCTCCTTGAGGTCCCATACGAATTTCAGCACAATTGAATCAGCGGTACACTCAGCGCATGCGCTAACGTGAAATTCTTGAAACAAGCATAACTTTCTCAATTTTGATCGGATTTCAATCAAATTTTCTGGAATTGTGTGCGTATAGCTCTAGATGGTCCCCTGTCAGTTTCATCACGATTGAATCAGCGGTACGCTCAGCGCATGCGCGAACGTAATTTCCTTGCCACAGCCATAACTCCTACAATTTTGATCGGATTTCAATCAAATTTTCAGGAATTGTGTGGGTATAGCCCTTGATGATTCCCTATCAGTTTCATCACGATTGAATCAGTGGTACTCCCTGCGCATGCGCGAACGTAATTTATATATATATTCTTGAAACTCTCGAGAAATTCAAAAATGATGTACGTTCTGAGATAGGTTGAGCGCCCTCAAGGATTTTTTCCGTTTTCCCCTCCTTCAACCCCCTCTCCTTCCCTAAAGAAGGGAAGGAGTGGGGATTTCAGCCAATATTGATCCGATTTTGATGAAATTTTCAGGGATTACGCGGGTTGTGCCGTAGATGATTACCCAGGCTTTGGGTAAAAAATTGAACCAGCGGTACGCTCTGCGCATGCGCTAACGTGAAATTCTTGAAACAGGCATAACTTGCACAATTTTGATCGGATTTCAATCAAATTTTCAGGAATTGTGTGGGTATAGCTCTAGATGATCCCCTATCAGTTTCATTAAGATTGAATCAGGGGTATGCTCAGCGCATTTTATAATGGTGTCACTTTGATTGTAACGAGGAAGCTGCTGTGCCATCTCCTTGGCAGTGTATTTTATATTCGGTTACTGGCTACGGATACTGAGAGTAATTGGGAATATATATTGAGTTCCTCAATAGTTATACCAACACCAATTCATGTGATGGTCTTGAGGAAAGCACATAAATCCGTCGTGGTGTTGTAGTGATATCTTTTAGGGGGCTACATAAAGTATCTCATCCTATATATTTTCGAAAACTAGGGCTTTCCCTGGACCGGAATCAATAACACTTCTAGAGAAAACGATGGAAAAATTTTCGGCCTAAACGAAACCCCAAATTTCCGTTTTTTTTGGAATCACCCAGGGGTTCGTTTTCCGAGTAAGTTTGGACGCAAAATCCGTTTTTTTAAGGTCCCAAGTAATATATCCTTATTGACAGACTCAGTTTTTGCACTAGTAGGTAACATGTATCAAATAATAATACACCCTTGTGTTAAGTTGGCAGCGTTTTCCATTCCAAGTGATGGTAAACTGTGGAGCTCAGGCTGAATGCAAGTAAATGGGTGAGCTGATACCATAAAGAGAATTCGTTCAGTGCTGCCAACAATACATTAAAGGGAGCCTACTAATGGAGTGTAACGTGCATGTCAGGGTTGAACAAACAAGGTGGAATATACTGATTTCGAGTTCTCTGCCCATGAATGGGATCCAGTGACTTTACCGCCCCCGTGTGGTTCTCTCCCTTAAACCGCCAAGTGATGCCGAGCGGGAGGTTAGGGGCGGCATTCGGGGGGCGGCCATGGAAACCCGGGGGGGTCGTATATAAGCGGGTTGCCGCCCCCGCCCGCCTCCAATCCACCGGTTTTCGCCCTCCGTGAAGGGGGTGATTTCCAGCGTCCCGACCCCGTTCCGCGTATTCAGTGTTTTAGTCTTCCGCGTGACTCTGCCAGGATATTCCATCCGCCTCCGCAACTGGTAAGTGTCAACGAATCAACGTACGTTTTAACCACCTGCCTGACGACGCTGATGTTTCTGTCAATGTTGTCAGCAAGAGCGTCCCGGAAAAACACTAGAAATAGGTTAAGCCAAAGATTTTCATTTCGTATCAGCGGAACAGCGATGTAGTGTTTGGACAACACTGGCACCACCATGAATCAATTCTGTGTCACAAATGCATTACAAAATGACACCCAACTGGGCTCCTTAGCCAAATCCCTATAAAAACCGCCACTTGTGGGAGGATAGGGGTAAATAGCTTTACTTTCAAAATTAGTCACATTCAAAATTTCAGGACGTAAAAAAGGGTCCCTCCGACGAGTTTTTTGGAATTTTAATTTACTTTTGGTTTATTATTTTTGGAATAGTACACCTACGTTATCCATTGAGAATTTTCCGAGAAGAATTGACAATTTTGGTTTATTATTCTTGAAATAATACACTTATGTAATCGCGACGGAGGTCGGCGACTCGGATCGGCCTCAAAATTTCACATAATCCGTTTCAAGAGGTCTACATTCCAAATCCGAAATGTCCGTTCGCCGGCCGAGCCGGTTTGGGCAGTGGGAATTTTTTTAATAATCTGAAATTTTGACAAAATACTTAGTTTACCATCCAGCTGTGCCCGCAAGGTTTTCAGCCCGATCGTCCAAACCCGTGGGGCGCTATGGGGCTACAAATGGGATTTTTGAAGGCTCCCAGGGGGTCAAATATTTTCCGAGTAAAAAACAAAAAATTGTAAAAAAAAAATTTAAAAAAATTGTTTTTCTATAATTTTTTTCATTGACAGAATTAAAGTTTTGCACAAGTAACCCATAAAGAACAATAAACTCTTGTGTAAAATTTGCAGCGTTTTCCAAACTTAATTAAGAATAATTCTTTCGGAAATGAATTGGGAATTTTCCAAGCTGAATTGAGAATTTTCCGAGTTGAATTGAAAAATTTTCGTTTCAGTTTGAGATTTTTAAAAAAATTCTCAATTCAGATTGGAAAATTCTCAATTGAGCTTGGAAAATCTATATTCGCGACGGGCGTCAAAAATTTTAATCGGCGTGAAAATTCATTTTACATCTCAACACCTATGACATGTACACACATTACACATTGTGAAGATTCCAAAAACGAAATGTTTGTTCGCCGCCCGATCAGTTTTGGGCAGTAGGATTTTTTTTTTTTTTTTTAATCTGAAATTTTGAGAAAATACTCGGTTTACCATCTAGTTGTGCCGGCAGGGTTTTCAGCCCAATCGCTCAAACCCGTGGGGCGCTATGGGGCTACGAGAGGTTTTTTTTTTTTTTTATGGTTTCGGCTGTGGGGTCGAGTTAGGTGTCGTTGCCGAAGTATTTTAGGACGTAGAATCCATTTTTGGGGGTCCCGCAACGATCAGATTTCACTGTGGCGATCTATAGGGCTTTCATGGGGCTACGATAGGGATTTTTGAAGGATCCTAGGAGGTCAAATATTTTTCGAGTAAAAAACCAAAAATTGTTTGACAGAAAAATTAAAAAAAACAAAACAAAACATTTTATTGAATTTCGCACAAGTAACCTATAACAAAGAATAATAAGCAATAAACCCTTGTGTAAAATTGGCATTGTTTTTGTGTTGTACTCCCTTCCCCAACCCCCCTAAATGGGAAGAAATCCCTAACCCATTTTGGACGAAATTGGTTTTTAATACCTTTTTGGAAATAAGCTCCTCAAATTTGTGTGTCTATTTTTCCTCCGGGCATAGATGAGGTTGGATAACTACATTTCCATTATCCACTCATCGTTCGTCAACACTTTTCCTGAGGCTCTTTACATTGTAACAATGAAATGAAGGTTGGGGGGACGCCTCAAAACTCGGGTCGAACGGATTTCCGCGTGGAGGGCGGTAAAAACGAAACGGCGAAAGGGTGCAGATGGAAAGACTCGCCGCTCGAGAGAACTGAGGCCACCCAGAGGCTTCTATTTAATTAACAAGAAGGGGCTGAGGGCGCAAAATTTAATCATCGAAACTCTCTGTTCGTCGAGGATAAAGCGGATTAGTCATTCTCATTGAGGAGCCGAGGAGAAAAGGCTCTGGGAGGCTGGCAGAGGATATTTGTATTTCCTGCCCACTTCTTGGGCTGCCTCCATTTGGACCTCATAACAGAATTACGGTAGGTAGGGGATTTACAGCATAAGAGCCTCACGAAAAAATAAAGTCCTCTCTTGTCCCACTCACAAGGTACCTTTGAACTTCTCGGCAGGATGAAGAGGATTCCGTCCATTCTTCTGCTTTGATTTATTATTCAGGGAATAATACATCTATGTATTCGTGTCGGAGGTTGGAAATTTTGATCGGCCTCAAATGACAGGCCGTAATCTGAAGTGCGTCTCCTGATCCTATTTGTAAGGAAACTTCAACAGGCTACAAATAGGATCATGAGACAGTCCAGATCATATAATTTCACTGCCTAACAGGTAATGACTCGAGGTACATGCGACTCAAGGTACACGGTGCTACCCTTCGTTTCAAGTAGTGTAGATTCCAAAAACGGAATGTACTGTCCGTCGTACAGTGGGATAAAACTGTTTTCGGAAAGAACCCCGTAAAAACTCTAATTAAACCTTAAAAAATCACAAGTGGTCTTTGAGTCATATGACTATGTGTAGTATATACTACACATCCGAGGTAATTGCACGAGCAGCTCTGGTGGCCTGACAACATGAGGCGAAAATTTAATTTGCATTCACTCCCACAAAGCCAGGAATAAGTGTCGTACTGTGATTTTTTTAAAGCTCGGTTGATGGGGTTTTCCTTGCTTCTTGTCAGCGCTCAAAATTGTGTGTACGGATTTGGCTGTTGACCAGAACTCGACGATCTTCATCAAGTGAACAAGAGAGAAAACGCTGCAAATTTGCACGAGCAGCTTTGGTGGCCTGACAACATGAGGCGAAAATTGAATTTGCATTCACTCCCACAAAGCCAGGAATAAGTGTCGTACTGTGATTTTTTTAAAGCTCGGTTGATGGGGTTTTCCTTGCTTCTTGTCAGCGCTCAAAATTGTGTGTACGGATTCGGCTGTTGACCAGAACTCGACGATCTTCATCAAGTGAACAAGAGAGAAAACGCTGCAAATTTTACACAAGGGTTTATTGTTCTTTGATATAGGTTACTTGTGCAGAAATTTAGTTCCGTGTCAATAAAATGAATTTTGGGGGATTTTTTTTTTTTTTTTTTTTTGAAAATTTTTTTTCATAAAAAATTCCTTGTTTTTTACTCGAAAAATATTTGACCTCTTGGGATCCATCAAAAATTTCATTTGTAGCCGCATGGAAGCCCTACAGATCCCCACAGTGAAATTGGACCGTTCCGGAACCCCCAAAAATGGATTCTACGTCCAAAAATACTTCGAAAACGACACGTAACTCGATCCCATAGCCAAAACCCTTTAAAAAAACCCTCCTGTAGCCCCATTTTCGCCCCACAGCGCCCCACAGGTTTGAGCGATCGGGCTGAAAACCTTGCGGGCACAACTATAACAGGTTATAGATGATAAACCGTGTATTTTGTCAACATTTGAGATTAAAAAAAAAAAAAAAAAATCCTCCTGCTCAAAACGGCCCGGACGGCGGACGGACATTTCGGTTTAGGAATGTAGACCTCTTGAAACGGATAATTTCAAATTTTGAGGCCGATCCGAGGCGTCGACCTCCGTCGCGATTACGTAGGTAGGTGCACTATTCCAAGAATAATAAACCAAGAGGACAGAGATTCCGCCAATGAGAGAAAAGGGTTTCCAGCAACAAACGATCGAGTTCGGAGGCAATGCCATTTTGGTCCGTCCGCAATCCGAAATGTCCGTCCGCCATCCGGGCCGTTTTGGGCAGTAGGAATTTTTTTTTAATCTGAAATTTTGAAAAAATACCTACTCGGTTTACCATCTAGTTGTGCCCGCAAGGTTTTCAGTCCGATCGCCCAAACCCGTGGGGAGCTATGGGGCTAAAATTGGGGTTATGGGAGGGTTTTTTTAAGGCTTTTAGCTATGGGATCGAGTTAGGTGTCGATTTCGAAGCATTTTTGGACGTAGAATCCATTTTTGGGGGTCCCGGAACGAGCCAATTTCACTGTTGCGATTTATAGGGCTTTCATGGGGCTACAAAAGGGATTTTTGAAGGATCCCAGGAGGTCAATAATTTTTCATGTAAAAAACAAAAAATTTTGAGAAAAACATTTTTGAAAAAAAAAAAAAAAAAATCCCAAAAAAATTTTCATTGATAGAATTAAATTTCTGCCCAAGTAAGCTATATCAAAAAATAATAAACCCTTGTGTAAAATTTGCAGCGTTTTTACAACCAAATAGGTAGGTACGAAAACAACGGTCTTGAAATTGAAGCAAATATTATTTGGCAATAACCCGGAAAACAACAGAAGTACGACAAAAGGGCTTTGTACATAAAGACTCCCAAGGGGGAGACGCAAGGTGGAGGGTGGAGAGGGTAAGAAAATAAACAGACAGGGGCGACACCTTAAGTCCACAACGCGAAACCCCGCCTAAAATCACTTTTGTCACGAAGTCTATTCCTCGTCCACCACACCACGACTATCAAGGGGGGGGGGGGGGGGCTGTTCGCAGGTTTTCGGGTTTGCTATTGAGTGGGTTTTAAAAGTATTTTTGGACGTAAATTCACTATTGGGGGGTCCCAGAACGATCCGATTTCACCGTTTAGTACATTCCGTCCAGTTCCAGTGACGCTGTTTTTTCGGTCTTTTTTTTTCAGATTTGGCTAAAAACGTCAGTGAAGGAAGCACCTTACGACAAAAGGCACTTCGTTCACTCTTAAACTAGATAATATTTTCTCAAATTCGAGACCAACCGCAGCTCTTTACAGTTAATAGTTTTCGAGATACAGGTGGTTGAAAAATGGTTATTTTTCCCAACATGCGCAAATTTTAGGAGAAAGTGATTTTCTAAGTTAATTATCGCCTAAAATATGTATCCTACCGAAAAAGTCATCCAAGATAAACTTTTAGTAAATTTATTTATCTTTAATTTGAGACCAACCGGAGGTCTGTAGACTCATTGGTTCTTGGGATAATGGCGAATAACCGTCGTAAGTCGGTATTGGGAGAAATGAATTGAACGCCTTCGTACATGTAACACAACGCGTTTATTACTATAAGATAATAATTAACTTCCAAAAATTAAATGTAAATGGCTACAACTAAGTTTCATTAGTATCGTATCTACAGTTTACACTTACTCAACTTACTATCAATGTACTTACAATTTTCAATTCAGTACTAACAGGATCTAGGCTAGGATTAGGCCTTCGTGGGGCTACAAAAGGAGCTTTTGAAGGATGTCAGAAGGTCGTACGAGGAGTCGTTTTGTGAACAATTTTGGACGCATAATCCATTTTTGGGGGTCCCTCAACTGCCCAAACATTGTACAGTTTTTTTCCATATAAATAATTTTTTATTGACTGAATTAATTTTTGCACAATTTTTCTATAACAAAGAAAATTATATATATATAATCAAAGAATAATAAACCCTTGTGTAAAATTTTCCTTTTTTTAAATTCCGACTCAGACCCTTAAATCCCAGAACGCTTCAATTGTGCGCTCTTAGGAGGTGAGTTATGTTGATGTGGTGGCGAGTGAGATGACGTTTTTAATGTAATTTGAAGTAAGATTCGTCGGCCCGCGCCAATGGTTCACACTAAGTGTCATAAGTCTTATTAACAAATCAAGAGTATCCAGTGAAGATGTCACAGCTTTTCCATTTGCTTGGGATTGTGAAATTCGGATTAATAATAAAGTGATAGTGATGTTGCCTCTACATGAAAACCCATGGTGTGTAATCAAACTTCAAACTTGGTTAACATCTTATGTATCCTCCTTGGCTTGTCTGGCCGGCTGGGTGCTGTGGGGTTGTAGGAGGTGGTGTGAATGACAGTCTTTTTCTCTATGGCCAAGCTTTCGGGTTATATTTAACCATCATCAGGGTTCTACAAAAAAGAAAAGAAACAACCTACCATTAGGGACCAGTTATTGTCAGTCGCTTATGGTAGGTTGTTTCTTTTCTTTTTTGAAAAGACCTGATGATGGTTAAATATAACCCGAAAGCTTGGCCGTAGAGAAAAACACTCTTCATTCACACCACCTCCTATAACCCCAGCCAAACTTCAAACTTTCAATTTAATAAACCACTTTCTAAGAATAAGAAACGCACACGAACGGTTGCTGTTTGGTTATAATTTTTTGTTTTAGTAAAATGTTGAGTTCTCTAAACGGATTTCGGTAGTCATGGCGACGGTGGAGGGGGCTGTGGGATTTTTGCTTCCGTCAATCTGCACGAGAATGACTAAGTAGGTGACACATGCGGCAACCATCTGTAAAAAATTGAGAGAAGAACATGAGGCATGGATGGATTGAAGGAATGAAACAAAATGCTGGTGTTGGTTGTATTGCCGCTTGTGATTGGTTCAGCATAAAGCATTGCGCCTCGGAGGAGGCTCCGACCTTCAACCACAGATGACTTACAGCAGGGGTTCCCAAAGTGTGGTCCGAGGACAAATTTGAAAAAGCTGGAGCCAGGTTTTAGCTCTCTCTCACCATCTTTGGTATCTTACATATTATGTAAGATACCAAAGATCGGTTCCTGAAGAATTTAGATGTTGCAAGCTCTGCTACTTCGGAGTCAAAATTGTGACTTCACAACCAAGTGCCGCTCCCTGTCCTTGGCTGGAACTGAGCGCTAAAACCTGTTTCCTGGTTCTGTATACGGGTAACCTGCGACCCATCCCCGAAAAATGCCATGTACAATTTGCACCGCTTGAGAAGCGGCGGCTCATCCCTGGAAAGTGGAGAGGTGGCATCGGTCGTTTCATCAATCCGTCCTGGTAAACGTAAATGCCGACTCCTTCTTATCATCCCACAGCTTTCTAGAGCTGTCCAAGGCTTGAAAAGTTGGTGCCAAGCTGGATAAGGGATTCCAAGGCTTGCCAAGACGGTCCCAAGCTTTCCAGATCTGCCCAAGGCATGCCAAGTTGATGCCAAGCTGGATAAGGATTTCCAAGGCTTGCCAAGACAGCCCCAAGCTTTCGAGACCTGTCCAAGGCTTGGAATGTTGGTGCCGAACTGGGGATGAATTGAGAACAAGAGAGACTCCATCCAGGTATGGACTGCCTAAACCAGAACGGATCGCCGAAAAGCTAATGGGGATAGAAGTGTCTGGAGAACGTTTGTGGAGCAGAAGATGGCGCG
The DNA here is from genome assembly GCA_955831195.1 of Pilophorus perplexus. Taxonomy (NCBI): domain Eukaryota; kingdom Metazoa; phylum Arthropoda; class Insecta; order Hemiptera; family Miridae; genus Pilophorus; species Pilophorus perplexus. The sequence continues at coordinate 2,000,584 of OY037015.1, forward strand.
CTCTGGAGCCGCTTTGTGAAACATTTCCTTCTCTTTCGGGGCTTCCCGCTCGAATTCGAACTGACGAAACAAGCCGCGATTCCGCGTTACGCCAGCATTGTTACCCTTTTGGTTTATTATTCTTGGAATAATACACCTATGTTTTCGCGACGAAGGCCTCAAAATTTGACATTATCCGTTGCAAGAGGTCTAGATTCCGAAACCGAAATGTCCGTCCACTGTACGCCGTCCGGGCCGTTTTGGGCAGTAGGAATTTTTCAAAAATCTGAAATTTTGACAAAATACTCGGTTTACCATCTAGTTGTGCCCGCAAGGTTTTCAGCCCGATCGTCCGAACCCGTGGGGCACTATGGGGCTAAAATGGGGCTACGGGAGGTTTTTTTAAAGGCTTTTGGCTTTGGGATCGAGTTAGGTGTCGTTTTCGAAGTATTTTTGGACGTAGAATCCATTTTTGAGGGTCCTAAATCTGTCTAATCATAGCAAGGGAAATTCATCTTCTTTTAAATAGATGTAATTTAAGAAGATAGAATCTTCTTTTAAATATATGGGCATAGAAAATTCTAGCAAAAATTAGTGATTGATTAGTGGTATAGATATAAGGATATAAGATTGACCAAAAATTAAAATTAATTTTATCAAAGGATAATGAACGTGATAATTAATGGATTATTGGCTGTAAAAGTAGAACAAAAGGTGGTATGAATGATTTCATTAGGCCTATTAAAGTGATATTTTGCTAGAGATAGTTCATTTATTTCTACCTGACCCCCCCCCCCCCCCTCCTTTTTTAATAAATCTATAGCCTTTACACAAAATTTGTGATGTGTTAATTGATATGAATTAGGATGTATTGATACCTACATTAAATTGTAATGTACCTATCAGTAGATAGTGATTCATACAATTCATTCTAATAACTAGTAAAAAATTATGACCAAGAAGGCCGAACGTTTTTGGTTTATTATTCTTGGAATAATACACCTATGAAATCGCGATGGAGATCGAAAATTCTGACTCGCCTGAAAATTTGGCTTTATAAATTTCATGGCTCGCGAGCCGTTTTGGGCTGAAGGAATTTTTTTAATCTGTAATTTTGAAAAAATACTCGGTTTACCTATGGGGCAATTTAGGAGTCCATTTCGAAGTATTTTTGGACGTAGAATCCATTTTTTTTCGAAGTCCCACATCTGTCCAAACATTGAACAGAAAAAAAAGTTTTTCAAAAATATTCTCTCAATGACACAGAATTAATTTTTGCACAATCTAGGTTTATTAAAGAATAATAAACCCTTGCGTAAAAGTTTTTTAAATTTTTTTTTTTTTTCCAGCATTATCGCCCAAACAAAGTATGAGAACCCAAAGCCACAGATAGGTAACTGAAACCTGAAGAAGAATACCATGATGTCATGACAAAAAAAAAAAAAAAACGGGGCGCAGTTCGTGAAGGGCTCATCCCACGAAAATCGTTTTGGTAGCGTTGGAATCGCGGCTTATCTCGTCAGTTCGAATTCAAGCGGGAAACCCCGAAAGAAAAGGAAAATGTAGTTTTACAAAGCGGCGCAAGAGCGCGCCATCGTCTGCTCCACAAACGTTCTCCAGACACAAGTATGGGGATGAATCGCCGGTTTCGGCCATATACAGTTTGGGAGAATTTGATAGATGTTAAAAACAAAACGTTGGATACCGAGCAGCCAAGGCGGTAGTCAATGGTGAAACACTTGCAAGCTGTGAACTGGAGAGTTTTCCTAGTAGCAAAGTGCATAGCGATGTGGGGCTGAAAAAAGGAAAAAAAGAAGACAAATAGAAAACTAACCATCAAAGAAAATTTGACCAGATACATGTAAGCCTCCTTCGTCTGGCAAGTAGAGAAATGATGAGACTTTCAATACCACAGTTTAATCCACGGAAGAAGGAAAAGGAAGCCCCACTCTGCGTTACAAGACATGCCCGAAAGCTCCCTCCTTTTCAATGAATCCTCCCCCTTTTTGGTCCCGCATTCTACCGCGAGCAACACCTCTGTGATAATCCTCGATACTAATAAGGTTCAAGGAGTTTGTTTTTTACGTCCACAGATCGCGCCAGGTTACACCTACTACCGCTAAATGAAATTTAATATGCATAAATGTCCATCTCTGGGTTGTTGGGAGGGGATCCGGTCAGCTCGTCGGATTACAGTGTCAACTCGTCCGATGGGGAGTTTGTCAGCTCGTCCGGTTTCGTTAATCCTACCCTCCGGACGAGCTGACATCACGCTTTGGCTGGGTAATGTCAGCTCGTCCGCTGCCACATATAGGTAACTGCTGAATGTCGATATCGCATTATTCTCGGCACTATTATTGTCGCAGAGTGGGGCTTCCTAACTGTCGATATGATGCAATTTATCTTCGTATTTTTTACGTGGGCGTACCGATTCACTAACACTGTTCATGGCTATCAGGTGAAATTTACAGCCTATTAAAGTACACTTGAGTACATTTTTTGCTGCCTGGTGGATGGCAACCTCAAAATCTACTACTACACTGCTCCAATTTGCAGGTGACTCACTTACAGATGAACATTTATCAACTAATAGCCGAAATGCATTTCGTAACTTTCTTGTAACGTTCTCATCGGCTACCTATTTAAAAAAATACAAGTGGAATGTAGTGCGTGTTATAGTATGCGTGAACCGGCGCACTCCTGAACGTCAAGTATTGAACGCCGAATATTGAGAACAGCAAATGTTGCGGGACTTAATCTTCATAATAATTATTCGAAGTTCTCGGCATAATTATTACCGAACCACAAAGCTGAACTCTACCTATCGGGCAATTAGTAAACTTACTAGGTAGTGACAAAGGATACGCTCCCAAATTGCGTTACTCTCGGCAGTCTTTGGCGGGTAGCCCACCATCCCCTATGAAGTGAAACTTCCTTTCCTTTCTTCGATGGTTTAACCACTATCCTAATAACTTTACTTTTGATCCCTCCCACGCCTGTAGGGGAGAGTGTTATACCTAGGGACAATTTTTACGTTAGGATCATTCTTATTTTGCTTCCGAGTCTGCGAAGCAGCGGAAGCCTTGTGTTCACTTTCGGGAGAAAAAAAATTTTTGTTGTCCGAATTTAAAATTTCCACTCGCATTTTGCGTTTCATAGCCTACTGAACAGATTTGGTTCCGTGTCTGTCAGTCTGTGGGTCTGTCGGTCTGTCGGTCTGTCGGTCTGTGGGTCTGTCCGCATTTCCTTGTTACAGCCATAATTTCCACAATTTTGAATGAATTTTGCTCAAATTTTGAGGGATTATGCGGATCAGGCTCCTTGAGGTCCCATACGAATTTCAGCACAATTGAATCAGCGGTACGCTCTGCGCATGCGCTAACGTGAAATTCTTGAAACAGGCATAACTGTCTCAATTTTGATCGGATTTCAATCAAATTTTCAGGAATTGTGTGCGTATAGCTCTAGATGGTACCCTGTCAGTTTCATCACGATTGAATCAGCGGTACGCTCAGCGCATGCGCGAACGTAATTTCCTTGCCACAGCCATAACTCCTACAATTTTGATCGGATTTCAATCAAATTTTCAGGAATTGTGTGGATATAGCCCTAGATGGTTCCCTATCAGTTTCATCACGATTGAATCAGTGGTACTCCCTGCGCATGCGCGAACTAATTTATATATATATATATATACAGTTTATTTTCGTCCCATTCTCCGTAAAAACTAGTTTTATTCAAATTTTCGTGATATATATATATTCTTGAAACTCTCGAGAAATTCAAAAATGATGTACGTTCTGAGATAGGTTGAGCGCCCTCAAGGATTTTTTCCGTTTTCCCCTCCTTCAACCCCCTCTCCTTCCCTAAAGAAAGGAAGGAGTGGGGATTTCAGCCAATATTGATCCGATTTTGATGAAATTTTCAGGGATTACGCGGGTTGTGCCGTAGATGATTACCCAGGCTTTGGGTAAAAAATTGAATCAGCGGGACGCTCTGCGCATGCGCTAACGTGAAATTCTTGAAACAGGCATAACTTCCACAATTTTGATCGGATTTCAATCAAAATTTCAGGAATTGTGTGCGTATAGCTCTACATGGTCCCCTATCAGTTTCATTAAGATTGAATCAGGGGTACGCTCAGCGCATTTTATGATGGTGTCACTTTGATTGTAACGAGGAAGCTGCTGTGCCATCTCCTTGGCAGTGTATTTTCAATTCATTTTATTGACGTGAAACAAAATTTCCCATGGACAACAACATCTTGGCTTCTTATCTACGAAGTTGCAAAGCTGTGTATTCTGCAAGGTAGGATTTAGTAAACCAAATTTTTGGCCCCTACTGGGATGTTTTAGGCATAAGTGACTTTTTGGTGAGGGACACGATGTTCCTACCTATAATAAGAGGAGTGCTATAGGAAGGGTACAACAAGAGTAGGTAGGAGCAGCCGCATGAGCCACACTCTATTGTAAACCCCCCTGCCAGCCGCTCATAGTTCACTCACGGGCCACAGGAAGCGCCACCGTCGGCGGGGTGATTGGGAAGTCCAAGTATCAAAAATCAAGAATTTTTTTATTTGCCAAAGCCAATAATGACAGAGCAAAAGTCAAAAGTTAGAAAATACAGAATACGCTGAGTGGTTATAGAGCCGATTACATATTATATTGACTGTAATAATGGGAATGACAAAAAAAAAACCGAGCCAAGGTATTACCGTAGAATAAGCCCAAATAGGTAAGCCAAAATTCTGTTTAAAGAAAATAGTAAACCAAAATTAAAACATCAATCAAAAAGAAATGGAACAATATTTGCATTCCTCGGGAGAATGAAAAAGGAAGCGAAGCTTTATATCATTTTGCAAAATCAGTTTTATTGCATACCTACACCGGGAGTGAGTGCGGGCGCTCCGATTCCGCATCAGCTGCCAGTATAGTGTCCTATATATATCGCGTTAAGGACTGACTCACGATTTTCACGGGGAGACTCCCCGAGCGGCGAGCGTTCCTAGCGGGGGAGGGGGGGCGTCCGTATAAAAGCTTCGCTTCAAAAAATGTTTGACACCACAGGGTATAGCTACTTCCTGGTACACACAACCATTGAAATAAACCACCTGCGACCACCCTTCAAGAAAGCTCTTGATGAACAAAATTTTATAAGTAAAACCATTCTTCTCCTTTGGGATGCCATACCCGTAATCGGGCGTTGGCGACCTCTCGCTACTAACATCTGTTGAGCGTGTTGACCAGTTATTACAGAAGTAGTAGGGACCTACTGCTTAACGCCGGTTCCGAACGGCAAATTTGAGAGGTTTTCCACGGCAGAATACTTTCGGTGGGTTGCCATTGCCTTCCGAAAGGTGATTATCAGTATGAGGAAGATGTCTTGCGGCTGCTGGGATCGAACCAGCAACCATACCATAGTGGTCGAGTTTTTTCAGAAGCAGGTCGTGCGGCACAAGATCAAATGCCTTCGACAAATCGAAGAGGCTGAGCGAGGTGTGGTGTTTACTCTCTAACTGAGAAATCAGGGAGATTGTAGCTGTGGAGATACTTCGGGCTTTGCGAAAGCCAAACTGCTGAGGATGGAGCACATCGTGGTCCTCCAAATGCCCTAAAATTCTCTGCAACATGACTCCCTCCATAACCTTCACCAAAGTGGGCATCTTAGACCGGACGAAACCCTCATACTCTGTGGAACTCCCTTTCTTAGGGATGGGAGATATTAATTATTCCCAAATTCTATTGGGAGCGGGAGCACCGCTCAAGTAGGTCGCTATCTCACCGCCGACTTCATCATTTCACTGACCATTTATTTCAATATTCAATTGAAATGTCTACACGGAGTGCATTTTCCGAGGACTGGGCATCCCCTGGTGACACAGTCAGGAGATGCCAGGTCAGCGGGCCCTATTTTTACGCGCGAAACCGTCGACCGGGCAACCACTGTTGACTATTCATCAGTGGGCCTGGCCTCCCTTGGCGACAATTTGTCTAGGGAAGCCTTCTGAATCCCATACTAGCTGCAGATCCAGGGAGAACTGTTGAATTTCACAGTCAACTTCAATATTAGATTCCCCTGGACTCCCTTCCGGAGACCGAAGCATTCCAGACAACCTTTGCATCACCTACAGCCCCGTAGAGAGGGGGGGGGGGGCACTGGACCCGTTGCCCCCGGGCCCGGCTTTCGTAGGGGGGCCCGGATTTTCTTGAGAACGTTTTTTTTAATTTTTAATTTTTTTTTTTAGGAGGCAAAATGGGAAAAGGGACAGATCAATATAGGAAAAATTTTCATACAACCTTTTTTTTTTTTTTTTAGGGGGCCCGAAGAATTTTGCCCTCGGGCCCGGATTTTCTCTCCACGGCCCTGATCACCTACCCCTCTTTCATTAATCAGATCCTAATTCAAATCAAATACAATTTCACAACAAATTTTGTTTTGTGGAATTGATTTGTGAAATTGTATTTAATTCTCAATACCAAGACTTTTGGTACGTAGGTAAGTAGGTACCTACTCACTCCTCCAATGTCATAGACCTCTCATTACAGTGTGTAGTAGGTCCATGATGACGTGTAACCCGATTGAAGCCAGCCCACAGAGTAACAGAGAGCCAGCCTGCCTTGTTGTCAACAAGTTGTTGATGCCATCAACTTGATGGTAGGTATGTGAAAATTCCTAACACTCCTCATTTTGTTTACTTCAATTTCAAGTCCAGATACTCCCCGGTTATATCTTCTGGTGGTGATTTTCCCTTCTAAGGTAAGAAGCGTGTCGAAAGTTTTCATTCATAATGTTATTACAAGTCAAACTAAGAAACAGTTAATAGTTACTATTAAGCGGCAATCATTGGATTGTCTGTGCTGTTTTCTATATTTCTGAGCTGTGTATGCATTTTGAAGTTCTGAAGATGGTTTGAATATAGACCAGAACGTTGGCGTACCTGAACGTTGGAGAAACCTGAAGCTTTTTCTGACTGAACCTCGCTACCCTCAACTATTTGATTGGAGCAGTCAAGACACACACCTTGCCTAAAATTTGATTAGGCAGCTCCTTAGTTATTACTAATAAATATGGATATTGAATCCACCACTGCAGGATTATTTAAAACCACCAAATACGAGAAAACTTGTAAACCCGGGTCAAAAAAATGTTTTGCCTTGCAAAAACACCTAAAAATACAAAAATCGACGTAGCAACTTATCGAGTTTTCCCACTGCCATGAAAATTCGTTGGCGTCCCTGCAGTGCTGCCATGGTGCGGATGGAATTTTCCCGGCACTCCATCTATTTTTTCAGACGATTGTTCCTTGGTATATCTGTACCCTAGGTATAACACTCTTCCTTACACACCCTCTTAGCTCAATTCAAAATTTTTGAATCCTCCCTCATCTTTAAACGCACTCATAGCCTATTTTAAACTAGCTTTGAACCCCTCCTCGCCGTTACATTCAGATGTTGAAGATGAGAGCGCACTTTTGGTTTATTATTTTTGGAATAATAAGTACACCTATGTAATCGCAACGGAGGTCGACGACTCGGATTGGCCTCAAAATTTGACATTATCCGTTTCAAGAGGTCTAGATTCCAAAACCGAAATGGCCGTCCGCCGTTCGGGCCGTTTTGGGCGGTAGGATTTTTTTTAAATCTTGACAAAATACTCGGTTTACCATCTAGTTGTGCCCTCAAGGTTTTCAGCCCGATCGCCCAAACCCGTGGGGCGCTATGGGGCTACAGAAGGGGGTTTTTGAAGGCTTTTGGCTATGGGATCGAGTTAGGTGTCGTTTTCGAAGTATTTTTGGACGTAGAATTCAATTTCGGGGTTTCCGGAGCGATCCGATTTCACTGTGGGGATCTATCGGGCTTTCATGGGGAATTTTTCAAAAAAACTTTTTTCCAAATTTTTTCTTCTTTGTTACAGAATTTAATACCTATGCGCACGAATAACCCATATCAAAGAAAGAATAATTAACCCTTGTGTAAAATTTGGAGCTTTTTTTTTTTTTTTTTTTTTTTTTTTTTTAATGTGGCTCAAAACAGGATGTTTGCAGCCGAAGAAACTTATAGGTTTCACAAATCTTAACAGATTCTACCCTCCCTATCAATATTCCATTCATCCTTTTCTGCAATGTACGCCTCCATAATTTTTCAGATAATTTAAAATGGACGATCCAAATTAGGCGAACCCACCACGAAATCCCTCTTTCACGCCAGGCACTTGAAAAAAATCGATGGCCAATACTTCGTCAGCCAAGTTTGTGAAGAGACTACGATTCAACCATTAAGAATGCAAAATGAGCTAGGTGATAAATATTCATTGACTCACATTCATGAGAAGCCTTTCACTTTTGTCCTTCAACGCACAGTTCGCCAGAAGTTTGTTGAATCTCTCGGCCTGTAACAACACGGCAGATCTTGGAGCATAATTATTAGAGCAGTTAACTCAACAATTTGTTTGGAAGTTTTCAAGAATAACAACAATCAATCAGCTGTTTGACAAATTTGTTAGTTAATGTCTGTGGTAACTGAAACAAATTATCGTTAAGTACGTGTTGTTAATGTTGTGTTCTGCATGTTTCAGGCAGTGTAGAGCAATGAGGAAAGGAGATTAACAAGCGACAAGTCGTCGAGATTGTTGGAATTCCAGCAGATCAGAAAATCTCTCCGTCATGAGGGTAAGATAAAGACAAATCGGACATATTTTTGGGAGCTGACCCCATAGTTGAAGGGGCCTACGTGTGTGGTGTTCCGGGCAATTTGAGCTTGGACTTATGAAGGAGCCTGTCGATGGAGAATCAGGAAGTGAATGGCGTTGACTTGCCCAGGTTCCTCCCAGGAGATGTGGAAGGGTTTGCTAGCGGTCTGCTGCTCGGTCACCAGATGGTGAGCATGTTGGGTGTAGTTTCACTGCAGACTTTCAAATACTCCACACCTTCCCGCTGTACCGAGCTTCTTAGATTGTATCTAAGGCCATTTCTGGCCCATTACAATCTTTCTCGTACCTTCTTGCTTGCTTTCTTCCCCTAGGGGAAGTGCACTTATGTTTCTTCAATCTTCTTTCTTCTTTCTTTGATCTTCAGTTCAGCGGGCCCTTCTGTCCCAACCGGTTTTAGCCACACCATTCTTTGGGTCAGGAGTCTACTATTCCACATATTCTTGTATCTTGTGATGTTTGGGTCTTCGGTGGTTGCAGAATGCAAACCTACTTACTCTTCTACCAGCTCTTGTAGCTTGCAGTTTTTGGATCATGGGTGGTTGCTCTCTCCACGTTTGCTTGTCTGGTGGAGGGCAAGAACTTCTAAATATTTCCTCCCCTCCCTACCAGGCGCGACTGGTGATGGCCAAACAAGGGGGTGCAATCACGGATTCGTGATTATATTTTATGAAAATATTATTGCACCTAATACAGTTTGAAAAAAGTACTATCAAGATTTGCTACAGTTCATGTATTTATTTACCGTTCAGGTATTTATTCGTTCAAAAATTCCCCACAAAAGTGGGAAAACTGAAAAAATCAGAACCCTTGGTCGATCGAAATTTTATGATTTCATACCGTACAAAGTAGGGTAAAGCCCCGTACCTCGCCCATGCTCCTACCTCGCCCCACCAGTGATATTACCTAGGTAGAGAAAGGATATAACAACTTTGAGCCACTGATTCGGTAGCTCTCTGAAAATGGTTGAATTGGCTGTGAACTTTTTTGTGATATCTAGCACTGTTATCTTAGGAGAAGATTAAAACGTTTTTGAGGTGCCAGTTTGGGATCGTGGAAATTGTACATTTGATCGTCCCAGGGCTGAGTTAAGTCGTATTTCCGTACAATTGTTTGTTTAATGTGTTGTCCAATATGTCTGTTAAGCACTGAAAAAAAAGTTTTTGAAAAAAAATAGGATCTGTGGGTGTCATGACCGTTTTTCAAAATTGGTGTGTATGTACGTACCTCGCCCCACCTCCTTGTGCGTACCTCGCCCCTAGGATTTTGTGATACCGTTGTGGTTACCAACCAATTCCTAGCCATATTTTTCTAATTATAATTTTTTTGTTCACTATGAACTTCAGTCAATTTTAAATTTTACAACTTTAAGCTTAACAAGAAAAGTATTCGTCCTTGACAATAATTCTAGGATTTTGTGATACAGTTGTGGTTACCAACCAATTCCTAGCCATGTTTTTCAAATTAAAATTTGTTTAATGCATTAAAGTTTATATTCAATATAAAATAAACGTATTTGATTCATTTTCCATACTTCTGAGCGCTCAATTTCGAGAAATAGGGATGGTGGAGCAAGGTACGACCCTATCCGGGGCGAGGTAGGTACTATGTTCGTACCTGGCCCCACTTTGGAGGGTTTTAGAAATTTAGCTCTAGAAAACTCGAAAACTTCAAATAACCCATTTCAACACCTGGCTCTTGTAGACAACTTATTTCCCTAGCGATCTGTAAAAAAACCGATTCGACCAGAGCCCTAGGGGTCTCCCAAGAGAGGAAAATCTGAAAAGTGGGGCGAGGTACGGGGCTTTACCCTAATATATCAACACCAAAAAGTGTTCAAAATATTCCAAAAGTAAGCCCCTATTTTTCCCATGATTTGGGTCAGATTTGATCCTGAATAAGTCCCTCATTCCAAACGAAAATTCCCTGCCCATGACATGAACGAAGACTGCCAACACTGAACGTGGTGGTGATTTATCATCTGGTGATAAAAGTTGGCCAATCACAGGAAGGGTGTGCAGTCCCCGAATCTGCACCTCATTTCGTAATTTCTGCCTTCACACTTAGTTCGTTGTTCCATAAGGTCCATGCAAAAAAATCATCTCAAGAGGTGCAGTGCTCTTAAAAATGGAGGATGAATCCGTTATCATTGTACTATCAACACAGGCTTTTCAGACATTCGGAGAACTGTGTAAGGTCTATAATTTGGTTGTAGACCTTATGTAGATATTCGAGCCAAGGAGTTTTGATTCATTTTTTGGTAGGTAACTAATTAGGCAGGTAATAGGTAGCCCCCCCTCACGCCCTTCTGCATCGAGGGGGTGCAGTTGCGACGCTGCCTCCCTCAGGAGTCGCGCCTGCTCCCTACATCTAACACGACTAGCCTAAACAAAAATAAAAATCTGAAGATACATACAATGACGCACACTGAGAACTTGAACACACATACGATGACACACACATATCACAGCTTTGTCCCCTATCGCGCACCTTTCATACACCACACCTTCCATCGTAGCCTTAGTAGGTAGGAGAACATAACTCGTACGGGGGGGGGGGGGGGGGGGGGTTAGGGATGCGTAGAAAGTTGTGGGCTAACTAACCAGTTGTGGGCTAAACAAACAAGTTATTACATAGTTATAGTGGAGTTATCACAAATATGTGCATAAGTCAAATCAGATTACAGTCATTGAACTCCAATTATAAAAGCTTGCCAGTACCTGATAGTAAATACCCTCGCAAGAATTTATGAGATCCCACATTGCTAAAATGAATTGCACACACCAACCAATGAAGGCCAAGACACCTCCAATGCCGTTCTCGAAGTGTCGCAACACATCACTAGGAAGCACACTTAGTTCAACCAATGCCATGACAGTAATGACGAGCACTACTGGACCATTTTGGTTGAGAAACGTCTCAATTAAATCCACTAAACTTTCATGCTTGGTGACATAATAAGTTATATCATCGTACGTTACGCTGGAGCTACTTGACATCTCGTCATTCAATCGAGACAAGAAAACGGTGCTCATCCTGATAATCCACGTCAATTGCAGAACAAAGCATGAAAATTGAAGAACAGTGATGGTGAATGTAAAATCCACATAAAAGATGAAAACTTCGCCTGCCCATAATCCTCGAATTATCGTTACAACCACCAATACAAATGCGTTCGTCACATACAACCAAATCGTCATTGGGCAGAAGTTGATGGTATGTTCTGAAGTGAATATCTCCTCTGTTAACGAATTCATGATGTGAATCATCGTCTTCTGCGATCTTGTCAACATTACGTAGAAACTTGCGATCAAAGCTGGCTCAAATGTCCCGTAAATAAAATTTGACAACTTCGATTCAAGAGCCGTCCAAATGATCCTTTGAATATTGCCATAATGCGCAAAAGAAAAAATGGTTAACCCAGCAAACAACCAGGAATATTTCCAAACCCCTTTGGCTAAGTGTAACTGAAATGTTCCAGAAAATGAGCATAATTTCAAGAAGAATAAGAAGAATTTTTGTTCCATTGCTTCGGTCTTAGTGATGACTGAATGCTCACAATAAAAGCTGTTAATAAGGGCCTCAAAGGCTTTTAACAACCCGCCAATATTCAGCTATTAGGGATGCAAAGTTGACAAATTATGTCAAAGTTCCAGCGATGGAGTTTCATTAGGCATGTCAGTCAAACGTGGTTCGACCGATACTCGTTGAAAATTTGTTGTTAAATTCATCATGTAATTCGTAATAGATGTCACTCTCCAAGGCAGAAGTTTTTCAATACTTGGAAAACAGGACTGAAAAATCAATGACATTAAATGACAATGAGAATAAAAATAAACATTTTTTAATTTCCTCACTCAATACTCAAATGAAATGGAAAAGTACAGTACAGTACAAACCTACATGATTAATAATGAGATGGTACATTACAAACTGGTGACGAGACATCCGCGAACACCAGAGTACATAGACGGTTAGAACAACTATGAACGACCGTTGGGACAAAACAGCTGATTTCAGAAAGTCCGGTACGGACGCATGACGTCACTGACCTGGCTACATAGTGCAATACGACTGTTAAAAGATAGCGCCACTGTCCACATACTACAGCGATTCGTCCCACAGTCCTATCAGCTGGATCTTCCTCTTTCTATTCCGTGCAACATGGTACAGGATGATTCAACCCGAAATTCGGGTGAATTTCCATTCCTAGTTTTCTACTTCCTTTTTCCTTCACCCCAGGTAATTTTTGGGTCGCGGCGAGTTTTCTACTTGCTACAAGGGTCGTGGTGAAGGTTTGCGCCTAACTTTCCATCCCCCCCCCCCCCCCCCCCCCGGATCAGCAAAATTGAATATGTTTTTCAGAGTGCTGAATCGAGTCACCACCACTCACCGCTTTCTTCCTGCGTTCGTTCTTTCAGTTACGAAGGGGGTTTTCACGGATTTTGGGTATGATATCGAGTTAGGTGTCATTTTCGTAGTAGTTTTGGACGTATAACCCATTGTTTGGGGTCCCAGAACCATCGGATTCCACCATGAGGATCTATGGGGCGTTCATGGGGGTTTTCAAGGATGCTAGAAATGCGAATGAGGTGTCGTTTTCCGAGTTATTTTGGTCGCATAATCCTCTTTTGAGGGTCCTACATCCGTCCACAACCTTTACAGAAAACTGTAAAAAATGTTTAATAATAATAATAATAATAATTTTTTTTTTTTTCATTCATAATTTTTGCATATTGAAGAATAATAAACCAATGTGTAAAATTTGCAACATTATGTGCTCCTTTTCGTTGGAGGGCTTCATGATAAACTTTTATTAGTCTATCTTTTTTCTTTCAGTGTGAAATGCCTGCGGTTCAATTTTCCTCTTCATCACTTGCATAGACGAGCATGAACGAACCAAGAAAGACAAACACATTGGATAAAGGGACAGATACGATGAAATGACAAGAGAAAAACGACAAAAGACAAACGGGAAAGGCGGAGCGGCATCGGAAATGATCGGTTCCTTTCGGGAGGAGCCAAAGCCATGCGGCCTCGGTTCTCGATAGACTCTTGTGGAGCCCCAACGAATTACAAAAACAGTAAATATAAGCAACAAGCGAAGTGGAAAAGAGAAAACAAAATTTGTTTCGTTTTATGCATTCAATGCAACAGTAGGCGAACGTCTTCCCCTCTCCAAGGATGAACGCAGAGAGGGGCAAACCCAGTGGAGGGTCGCGCCCATGGAGGGGGAACCAGACTATATAACAGCGCCATCAAGTCAGATTTTAACAGAATCCCCTCGCATTTGGAACCACAGCACTCCACTCCACTCACCTTGACTTAGTTCTCTACTTACCTCAAACCTCTAGATTTGTTCCTCCTCGAGAGTCGTATCATTCTTGTAGTATTTGAATACAGGCCTGAATCTGATCTACCACAAGAGTTGTATCTGCCTCAACAACCACATTTAATCCTCCTTGTGAGTTTGGTATCCGCTCCAACCAAAAACTCTTTCTCGTCCCTTGTTATCATCAAATTACCGTTGCGATCCTCTACTTGAGTTATAACGAACTAAATAACCATTTTTGTCATATCCTCCACTCTTCTCTAGCTTTCTGGGCATAACAAGAACAATGACAACATCTATGCACTTAAGCAAATAGTAGCGTACCTCTGATGTACCATCCATACACACTTGAATGCATTTCCAAACGATGAAGCTGTGAACCGCCATCCACGTACACATATAAACGCACCCTTTGTGATCTCCCTCTCGACTGAAAAGCAGTATCTGGTACAGATTGCCTACTACCATAGAGAAATTGTAGATTATCCAAATGAACAGCGAAAATCCATAACAATCGCCAATGCTTTCGAGTAAATTGATGAAACCGTAGTATTTATCGAGTATGCATTCTATGTGATCATTCACTGACCCTTCAAACTTCTCTACACCATCGTTGAATTTTCGAAATTGGAAAACTGTTGTATCAATCAGCCAAATGTATACCATCAGGCTCCCGTACAGAATTACCCCTGTGATAACAAATCCATATTCTATAACTGCTTCATGAGGGCGCTTGTAATTGAATATCAAGACACCGGTAAAGAACAGACAATAAGAAACTATGCACTGTTTGACAGACTGTGGCCAGTTACTTTGTTCTATGCGATGTATTGTATTAGCAACAGTTTTGGAATACTCCAACAGTAGCTCAGACGTATCTCGCCGCCTTCGAATCACGTCTAAAAAGGAGGCGTAGACCGCCACAATGCTAATGATCAGATGCAAAGTGTACGTCAAGTAGCCGGAAGTAGTCAATTCGCTGGCTTCGACGAAATTGAAATACATCGCTGGGAAAGTTGCAACTCTCAACAATATCCCCCACGTGACCAATTTGGCAGACAGACATAACCGTTTCGGGATTAAATCGAACGGGAATAAGCCGAAGATTCCACAGCATTTGAAAAATAAGAGGGTGGCTTCATGTTCAATCATAACTACCCCCGACCAAAGCGTCCACACCCTAGTTTTCAATTTATCACACTGAACAATGAATGCAAAGACAACACTGAAATTTCCTACAAACTGTCAATATAATTATCAATGTCTGTGCTAATCAAACGTCGTTTGTCCAATTAATCAATCGTCATTATATTATTTCCTTCAATAATTGAAATTATTATTATTTGCCTTGCCTCATCAGATACAGTACATAATGTCTACGAATGGGTCTCTGTATTTATTATTCCATGGAGAACTGGTAATGCAATAATCTCGAGCGGCCATCTGATGCCCGAAATGACAGGTGAACGGTCGTGTGACAAGTACCCATGACAGGGAATTATAACTGGGGAATGACCGGGAAATGCTCTGAATAAATCTACTGAGAGGAAACATACTACACACTCCTGTCCGTACCAGGCTGCCTTGGTATATCCTTATTAGGATGCATCACAATGTACATACAGGTTAGGTCTAAGCTGGTTTATATTGTGATGGCAACCGTCAGTTTGTAGAAAGTTGTGGGGTAAAATACACGTTGTTACTTCGATAAAGTGGTTTTATCCCAATTTGGTGCCCGCCGTGAAGATGTACCTGCCACATGTCTCGGTCCGGACCACTGAGGTGGACAAAAGCGAGCCATACTCGGACAGGATTATCTGAGACGCTGTAACCTCAGTCCTGGCGCGCGGGTTTTCTGACTGTCTTCGGCCACCAACGGAGGCTTTTGAGGCTTGGGCCAAGAAGCTTCTTCGAAACATGTTAGTCCGACGATTGGGGGATATAGAGAACCTTATCTCTGCTGGGCGTGTCACGGGTGTTAAGGAAGCTGAAGTTTTCAAGTGGTAGGGAGGACGGTGATGCTTGAAAATTTTGAAGACCAGGGCTGCCATCAGGAGTCGTTTCCTCTCCTTGATTTTCAACCACCCCTGCTGGTAATAGTGGGGCGTGACATGCTCACCCAGAGGAAGTCTTAGGGCATAACGGAACGCTGCGTTTTTAGCCTTCTGCAGTCTGGAATACAAATAGGCCTGAATCTGATCTACCACAAGAGTTGTATCTGCCTCAACAACCACATTTGATCCTCCTTGTGAGTTTGGTATCCGCCCCAACAAAAAACTCTTTCTCGTCCCTTGTTATCATCAAATTACCGTTGCGATCCTCTACGTGAGTTATAACCAGGGCCGTGGAGAGAAAATCCGGGCCCGGAGGCAAAATTCTTCGCCCCCCCCCCCCCCCCCCCCCCCCCCCCAAAGTATGAAAATTTTTCCTATATTGATCTGTCCCTTTTCCCATTTTGCCTCCTAAAAAAAAAAGTTCTCGAGAAAATCCGGGCCCCCTACGAAAGCCGGGCCCGGGGGCAACGGGTCCAGTTCCCCCCCCCCTCTCTATAACGAACTAAATAACCATTTTTGTCATATCCTCCACTCTTCTCTAGCTTTCTGGGCATAAAGAGAACAATGACAACATCTATGCACTTAAACAAATAGTAGCGTACCTCTGATGTACCATCCATACACACTTGAATGCATTTCCAAACGATGAAGCTGTGAGACGCCATCCACGTACACACATAAACGCACATTTCGTGATCTCCCTCTCGACTGAAAAGCAGTATCTGGTACAGATTGCCTACTACCATAGCGAAATTATAGATCATCCAAATGAACAGCGAAAATCCGTAACAATCGCCAATGCTTTCGAGTAAATTGATGAAACCGTAGTATTTATCGAGTATGCATTCTATGTGATCATTCACTGACCCTTCAAACTTCTCTACACCATCGTTGAATTTTCGAAATTGGAAAACTGTTGTATCAATCAGCCAAATGTATACCATCAGGCTCCCGTACAGAATTACCACTGTGATAACAAATCCGTATTCTGTAACTGCTTCATGAGGGCGCTTGTAATTGAATATCAAGGCACCGGTAAAGAACAGACAATAAGAAACTATGCACTGTTTGACAGACTGTGGCCAGTTACTTTGTTCTATGCGATGTATTGTATTAGCAACAGTTTTGGAATACTCCAACAGTAGCTCAGACGTATCTCGCCGCCTTCGAATCACGTCCAAAAAGGTGACAAAGACGGTCACAATGCTAATGACCAGATGCAAAGTGTACGTCAAGTAGCCGGAAGTAGTCAATTCGCTGGCTTTGACGAAATTGAAATACATCGCTGGGAAAGTTGCAACTCTCAACAATATCCCCCACGTTACCAATTTGGCAGACAGACATAACCGTTTCGGGTTTAAATCGAACGGGAATAAGCCGAAGATTCCACAGCATTTGAAAAATAAGAGGGTGGCTTCATGTTCAATCATAACTACCCCCGACCAAAGCGTCCACACCACTAGTTGTCAATTTATCACACTGAACAATGAATGCAAAGACAACACTGAAATTTCCTACAAACTGTCAATATAATTATCAATGTCTGTGCCAATCAAACGTCGTTTGTCCAATTAATCAATCGTCATTATATTATTTCCTTCAATAATTGAAATTATTATTATTTGCCTTGCCTCATCAGATACAGTACATAATGTCTACGAATGGGTCTCTGTATTTATTATTCCATGGAGAACTGGTAATGCAATAATCTCGAGCGGCCATCTGATGCCCGAAATGACAGGTGAACGGTCGTGTGACAAGTACCCATGACAGGGAATTATAACTGGGGAATGACCGGGAAATGCTCCGAATAAATCTACTGAGACGAAACATACTACACACTCCTGTCCGTACCAGGCTGCTTTGGTATATCCTTATTAGGATGCATCACAATGTACATACAGCTTAGGTCTAAGCTGGTTTATATTGTGATGGAAACCGTCAGTTTGTAGAAAGTTGCGGGCTAAAATACACGTTGTTACTTCGATAAAGTGGTTTTATCACAATTTGGTGCCCGCCGTGAAGATGTAGGCCTACCTGCCACATGTCTCGGTCCCGACCACTGAGGAGGACAAAAGCGAGCCATACTCGGACAGGATTATCTGAGAGGCTGTAACCGCAGACCTGGCGCGCGGGTTTTCTGCCATCAGGAGTCGTTTCCTCTCCTTGATTTTCAACCACCCCTCCCGGTAATAGTGGGGCGTGACATGCTCACCCAGAGGAAGTCTTAGGGCATAACGGAACGCTGAGTTTTTAGCCTTCTGCAGTCTGTCCATATCGGCGCCCTTTTAGTCGCAGGCTGCAGCGGCGGCGTAGTCAAAGATCGGCAAAACGAGGCACTGGACGAGCTGAAGCCGCACTTGGGCTGGGAAGTCTATGGCAAGTCGACGTAATTGATATATTGCCCGGAACGCACGGTTGCACGTTTCTGTGACATGTGAGCCCAAGAGAGTGAGCTCTGAATCATGACACCCAGGACTTTCGCATCTTCAACGTATTCCAGTGACTCGCACGTTGCTGCAGTCCGGTCTAATTTATTCAATAATTTTGGATAGCCCATGAGCATTGCTGTGGTTTTTTTTTATGTTTATCTTCATCCCGTCTTCCTCGCACCACCTTGCCACACCCGACAGCTCAACCTGCTGACAGTCTCAGCGATGGCGTCTATTTTACAAGACCAGTAAAATTGAAGCTCGTCAGCGTACGCCACATGCATTCTGCCATCCGAAAAACGCTGCAAATTTTACACAAGGGTTTATTATTCTTTGATATAGGTTACTTGTACAGAAATTTAATTCTGTCAATGAAAAAAATTGAAAAATTTTTTTTGGATTTTATATTTCAAAAAAAAAATTTTTGGGGGGATTTTTTTTCAAAAATGTTTTTTTCAAAAATTATGTATTTTTTACTCGAAAAACATTTAACCTCCTGGGATTCTTCAAAAATCCCATTTTTAGCCCCATGAAAGCCCTATAGATCGCGACAGTGAAATCGGATCGTCTCGGGACCCCCAAAAATGGATTCTACGTCCAAAAATACTTCGAAAACGACACCTAACTCGATCCCATACCCCAAAGCCTTCAAAAAACCCCATCCGTAGCCCCATTATAGCCCCATAGCGCCCCACGGGTTTGGGCGATCGGACTGAAAACCTTGCGGGCACAACTAGATGGTAAACTAAGTATTTTGCCAAAATTTCAGATTTTTTTAAAAATTCCTACTGCCCAAAACGGCCTGGACGGCGGACGGCGGACGGACATTTCGGATTTTGAATGTAGACCTCTTGAAACGGATAATGTCACATTTTGAGCCCGATCGGAGTCGCGAAAACATAGGTGTATTATTCCAAGAATAATAAACCAAAACGAGAGTCAAAGACGTAGTGTAGAGGATGAAGCAAAACGTCGACAACATTGACCCCTGGGGTGATCCCACACCCAGATAATACGCCGCCGCTTCCTTTCACCGCCAGGAGCCTCGCCGACGAATAGGACCCGAACCATGACAAGAGCGAGCCCGACACACCGACGGACCGCAGGATGGAAATCAGGACATATCTTCGGATGAGGTCAGCAGAGAAATCCACGAGGACCATGATGAACACATTCCTGAAGTCCATCGCCTGATGTCATCCAACATACCAATAAGTGCCGTAAGTACGGAAACCAGTCCTATATATAGCCTATAGGCTGACTGGAAAGGCCCGAGATTGTTATGCCGATCTACGTACGCAGCTCCTGAGAGAGAGAGATATCGTTTTTTATTGTCAAGATACAATCGTCACATTTCAAAAGTAGTAAGACATGCTTTCTCAAGTCTTCATGAATCGCGTGAGGGGGTTTTTCCTGGAATCAAAAATCCGTCAAGTCTGGACTGGTCTGTCGTTGCCCACTGATGCACGGTTGGAGCGGCGGGATTCCACGGAACCGTGGCGCGACGAAAGACCCCATCCGTGTATGCCCCGCCTACTCGTCACACGCCAGCCACTGTTGACTAGGTCCGGCAGTTTCCTGCGCGAGCGGCTTCTACGACGCGTTCAAAGGCGCGTTTCCTGATAACCAGTCGAGAAAGGGTGTAAGCATCCTTTCTGTCCCTGGCTCAGGTGCAGAGAGAAGATCCGCAGAAGAAGAGCAGAAGATCCGCGGAAGAAGGACTCGACAGATGCCGCTCAAGAGAACTTCACCTGAGCACACCACGGACCGTCCTGGTTTTTGGGGCCTCAGGTGATGTGCCAGGAAGTTTGGGAGACTTGAGAGCAAGGGTCAGCACTGACCCTCAAGAGAACTGTCAGTATACTGACAATATTCTATAGAAAGTTGTGGGCAAACGGTAATCGGGATAAAAATCCCCTTAGAATATTCAAGGTCGAAAAAATCCCCAAACACGAAAATTGAACAAAATTGAAAAAAAGGAAAGATGGAAAAGGGGGGAAATCCGTAACTATAAAATATTATATTTCATAATAATAATAACTAGTAACCCTGAAACGGCGCGATGCGCCTGTCTTAAAGACGTGCGTAATGGATGTTGTGCAAAGAAAACGGTAAACTGCTTTATTGTTGTAAAAGAGGGTATTTAGAAAGGGGAAGAGGGAACGTTGAGAAAGGGAATGAGGGAAAGGCTTTTTTTAGTTTTCTGAGGGAACTACATAATTATTATTAATCAAGTAACGAACTAATGGATGACAGCTCAGCGTGTAGTCGTTGCCTCTTTCTCTGCAGGTAGGTTTGACGGTTTTTATACGGGCTTTATCTAATGCGATTCTGCCTCCACATCGTCTAACTCAGTTGTGGTGTCTGATATTGACGGTGGCGGCATCTTCATTTTCCTGGTTGTCATCATTATGTGCATCATCATTGTCTTCATGATCACTGAAGA
Organism: Pilophorus perplexus; assembly: GCA_955831195.1. Lineage (NCBI taxonomy): Eukaryota > Metazoa > Arthropoda > Insecta > Hemiptera > Miridae > Pilophorus > Pilophorus perplexus. The sequence continues at coordinate 2,021,533 of OY037015.1, forward strand.
GGAGCGAAGATAATATCTTATGTTGAGGCTCTCTATCTAGGCTATCTAGTTGTCCTACAAAGGCTCCTCCTCAAATTTCAACGTCCACGGGTGAACGAGAGAGATTTTAGCTCACTCAGCTGATCGAGGGAATCCCTGTCATTTGAAACTACTCTAGTTGTCCTAGAAAAAGCCAGTTTCTTGTACTCCCAAAAAGGCTCCCTTTCACATTTCAACCCTCGTATTACCCTCATCATAATATGAGATGACTATATTATCGTGGCAATGCGTTACCTACAGGAGTAACTCCTTCGAGTTCGATTGCTTTGAAAGACACTTCACCTCATTCTTTGGTTATCTAAAGTCTAGCATTGCTAAGGATGACCCGTTCACCGGAAGTAGAGGGTATCGAGCAATTTTGGAAGATCGTGCATCACCGCGTCAACCCTCGGATTCATTTAGAAAAAAAAAATCGTTCAAATCGGTTCGGCCGTTTAGGCCGTAGAACGTGACACATAAAAACAAACCCATACCGACCTGATCTGACGAACGGCTCGAGCTGCAAAAATCGTTCTGGAGTCGTTGGAATCAGCTTAAAAAGCTCATTCCAGAGAGCCGTGACCCAACGAAATCGGGCAAAAACCTTCGTTCTGCTTTTGAGTCCTCCTTAGATACGTCAAGGATGTAAACAACCTCCGTTGTGAAGGACCACCCGAAAACCGACGAAGGAGCCGGCGTGGATCGGGCAGACCTTCAAAAGGCACAACAACTTCGCGTCGAGCCCTTTCAAATGAGCCATCTCCCACGAAAATTGATGGAGAACTGCAACCTCCAAGCGCCAAGCAAAAATCACTGATCGCTAATCATAATAATAAGATAACAACAACAAATGAAATCCAAATATGGTTTTTTGTCTGGAGGTAAGCCTGGACTCAGGAATCATTAAGTCTGAAAAAACGCAAACAAATTCTGCTATCATTCGTCCCGGAACCTTTGAAAACGTTTTTCAAAGAGATAAAACCTGTACCTCGTCACCGTGAGAGCGGCGTAAAAGGAAAAGAAAAATGACAGAAAATCATTCATTGGTGGGGTCAATACTGCCGTGCCTAAGTTAAAACGTCCTACAGTACAAAGAATTTGAACCAAAATAGGACGTTTTAACGTCGGACGGCAGAATAGGCAAAAAGGGGGTAGGTTTGTTCCTATTGACCCCACCCATCTAGGTAAATAGGAACAAGCGGAAATAAAATTTTTAATCCCATGAAAATTAAAGTGGACGGAGGCTTAAAGACGTCAGGACCAAACTAAAATTTTCAAATAGTACATCGTGCACGATGAGTGGGCTAGCCAGAGGTTTGAAATTGAAACTTGTTCAGGAACAATAAGACTTACCCAATTCGACGGCACCAACTGCTTACCTTACCCCATATGACAACAAGACTTGTATGTACTATTATCATGATCTCCTGTCATTTCCATTCAGCCAACGCTATTTCTTATCCAGGGATTTTTTTCCGTGAATCGGACTAAGCAAGCAAGTTGTTACAGTGTTGAAGTGTTGTTATCACAATTCGACATAAGTCAAATCAGATTACAGTTGTTAAACTCCAATTATAAATGCTTCAAACTTGCCAGTACCTGATCGTAAATACCCTCGCAAGAATCCGTGAGATCCCATATTGCTAAAATGAAATGCACACTCCAACCGATGAGGACCAAGGAAGTTCCAATGCCGTTCTCTGAGTTCAAAACATGTCGCAACACATCACTAGGAAGCACACTTAGTTCAACCAATGCCGTGACAGTAATGACGAGCACTACTGGACCATTTTGGTAGAAAAACGTCTCAATTGAATCCACACAACTTTCATGCTTGGTGACATAATAAGTTATATCATCGCACGTTACGCTGGAGCTACTTGACATCTCGTCATTCAATCGAGACAAGAAAACGGTGCTCATCCTGATAATCCACGTCAACTGCAGAATAAAGCATGATAACTGAAGAACAGAGATGGTGAATGTAAAGCAGACGTAAAAGAGGTAAACGTTGCCCATCTGTGGTCCATGAATTAACAATAGAAACACCAATACAAATGCGTTCGTCATATACAACCAAACAGTCATTGGGCAGAAGTTGACAGTATGCTCCGAAGTGAAAATCTGCTCTGTCAACGAGTCCATAATGTGAATCATCGTCTTCTGCGATCTTGTCAACATTACATAGAAACTCGCGATCAAAACCGGCTCAATTGTCCCGTAAATAATCTTAGACACGTTCGATTCAAGATCCGTCCAAATGGTCCATTGACTAATGCCGTAATGCGTAAAAGAAAAAATAGTTAACCCAGCAAACAACCAGGAATATTTCCAAACCCCTTCGGCGAAGTGTAGATGAAATGTTCCGGAAAATGAGCACAACTTCAAGAAGAATAAGAAGAATTTTTGTTCCATTGCTTCGGACTTAGTGATGACTGAATGAATGCTCGCAATAAAAGCTGTTAATAAGAGCCTCAAAGGCTTTTAACAACCCGCCAATATTCAGCTATTAGGTATGCAAAGTTGACAAATTATGTCAAAGTTCCAGCGATGGAGTTTCATTAGGCATGTCAGTCAAACGTGTTTCGACCGATACTTATCCATTTTCACGTAGAACTACATTGCAATAAATTCAAGGTTTGGGGAATTTTTTCCAGGCCCCGAAATTCTAATACGAGAGTTGCATCTATCTTCAGTAGGTCTCCCACAAGAACATTGTGCTCCAAACCTTTTGGCTGCAAAAGGAAACACCAATGTGGCATCCTGAGCACTGCTTGAGCGATTGGATTTTCAGTTATTTCTGTTGGCAACATTGTCTCAGCTTGCTCGTCGTTATTTTGTTTCCCTCTTATTCTTCCTTCTTATTAAAGAAAATGTGTAAATTCAAGAAAATTAAACTGTGTAAATTAAAGAAAATTAAACAAGTTTTTTATTTTTTTAATTTTTTATTTGAGGTATTCCAGATAAGTAACTGCACAACTACAAAACTTAAATAAAAGTCGTTAGGTTCTATCCAATCAAGTAATCAAAATTTTCTCATTTGCTGAAACCTTATGAAGGGAAAAAAGATAGTTAACGTAGGATTATAATATAAATGATATTCAAAATTTTGAAGTAAGTATTCCTAATCATTAGAATTATACGGAAGCATTATTCTTCCTTATACCAGTTAGGTAGGTACTGCACAAGGAAAACACGAGTGGGAATGGGGAAATTTCGTGCGAACAGTTGTTCGATTTCTGCCACCAGAGTTCAGGGTCGGGGCGCAAAATTAGGTACTGTGGGAGACCTACATCACTTAAAAATAAATACGGATCCTCCTTGTGAGTTTGGTATCCGCTCCAACTAAAACTCTTTCTCGTCCCTAGTTATTATCAAATTACAGTTGCGATCCTCTATGTGAGTTATATCGAACTAAACCATTATGTCATATCCTTTACTCTTCTCTAGCTTTCTGGGCCTAACAAGAACACTGATACTGACATGTAAGTATGCACTCAACGGCATGTTCCCATGGGAATGGCCGTCCCTGGCTGAGGTGCCGAGAGAAGATCCGCAGAAAAAGAGCAGAAGATCCATGGAAGAAGGACCTGATAAATGTGGCTCAAAGAGTACTTCACCTGAGCACACCACGGACCACCCCGGTTTGAGGGGCCTCGGGGTGTGCCAGGCAGAAGAAGAGCAGAGGATCTGGAAAAAGGATGGAAGAACTGCATAAGTGAGTGGGGACAGGGTAGCCCCGTGGACTAAGGCGTCAGCGAGACGTCTGTTTACAATCAGTCGGAGCGCTGATCAGCCTGGTTCGAATCCGGGGACGAACACCAATGTTTGACCAAAAGTCAATTATGTGTTGTTATACCTGACTTGTCAGTTTACATTTCACCTCTGAACTTTTGAACGTTTATGTGAATCCTAGCAGAGCCTCCCGTGGCGAAGGCGGCTGAGGCATCTGTCTTCAACACACAAGATCTGAGGAACAAAGTCTACACCGTAAACAACCGCTCTTGGGACCTCAGACCGGGGAAAAAATTTTCTGGTGGACCGGCACAAACATGCTACCGTTTGCTGAGAACGTTAAACTAGCTACGCAATCTGCGAGCCCTTGGTGGCTAAGGACGGGAGGGGGGAAGCATCAGTTCTCCCAATTCCCTCCTGGTCCTGCTCCTGCCGGAAGGGGCGGTGGGATTGTGTCCACCCCCCCCCCCCCCCCCACTCTACCCTCAAGAAGACGCAGTGATAAAACGTATATTAGGTAATTAGGAATTGGACCTCGACCACTCAGGAGGCAAACAGAGTCAAAAAACGGACACTCGGGAGTACAATAAGCCAGAAGGCCTCCATACTGGGGGAGTGTTACCCTCAATGTTCCGTTCTCCCGAAAAATTTACATTTTACCTCATAAGTGCAGTTCCGCTTGGAAGAAAAGAGGACTTCGCCAGGAAATTTGACGTCTTCTCTAAAGTTATGATGGTCCATGTCAACCGGCTGGCTCTCGCCGACATTAAGGGGATAGCGTGATGGCAACGATCACATGTCGGATCTTCAGTGAAGAGAGAGTTGTGGGCTAACATGCAAGTTGTTACAGTTGTTAAACTCCAATTATAAATGCTTCAAACTTGCCAGTACCTGATAGTAAATACCCTCGCAAGAATCCATGAGATCCCACATTGCTAAAATGAATTGCACACTCCAACCGATGAGGACCAAGGAAGTTCCAATGCCGTTCTCTGAGTTCAAAACATGTCTCAACACATCAGTAGGAAGCACACTTAGTTCAACCAATGCCGTGACAGTAATGACGAGCACTGCTGGACCATTTTGGTTGAGAAACGTCTCAATTAAATCTACAAAACTTTCATGCTTGGTGACATAATAAGTTATATCATCGCACGTTACGCTGGAGCTACTTGACATCTCGTCATTCAATCGAGACAAGAAAACGGTGCTCATCCTGATAATCCACGTCAATTGCAGAACAAAGCATGAAAATTGAAGAACAGTGATGGTGAATGTAAAACTGATGTAAAAGGAGTAAACGTGGCCCATCTGTGGTCCATGAATTAACAATAGAACCACCAATACAAATGCGTTCGTCATATACAACCAAACAGTCATTGGGCAGAAGTTGATGGTATGCTCCGAAGTGAAAATCTGCTCTGTCAACGAGTCCATAATGTGAATCATCGTCTTCTGCGATCTTGTCAACATTACAAAGAAACTTGCGATCAAAACCGGCTCAATTGTCCCGTAAATAATGTGTGACACGTTCGATTCAAGAGCCGTCCAAATAATCCATTGACTAATGCCGTAATGCGTGAAAGAAAAAATAGTACACCCAGCAAATAACCAGGAATATTTCCAAACCCCTTCGGCTAAGTGTAACTGAAATGTTCCGGAAAATGAGCATAACTTCAAGTATAATAAGAAGAATTTTTGTTCCATTGCTTCGGTCTTAGTAATGACTGAATGCTCACAATAGAAACTGTTAATAAGGGCCTCAAAGGCTTTTAACAACCCGCCAATATTCAGCTATTAGGTATGCAAAGTGTTTATTGACAAATTTCCAGCGATGGGGTTTCATTAGGTATGTCAATCGTGTTTTGACTGACACATACACATTTTCGCTTCGGATCATTTAGCAATAATAAGTTCAAGGTTTGGGGCATTTATTTTTAACGGCAGACATTTTTGATCTCCGAAATTTGCTGCAGAGCTTTCGTTGTCATTGCGGCTGCAGTGGCAATCGTAGCGGTCTGCATGCAAGCAATTTGAGAGTCAGAGCCGAATGATTTGCTTTTAGGGGTACACTTTTTTTTTTTCCTCAGTCCAAAGAAAGCACTTTCAAAATAGTGCAATCACCAGGAACCAGTGATACATCCAACCGCTCGATCTCCGGGCGTTGCCGATTCATGTTGAGAGACGAGGGGGATTTTGACCAGGGCAACCTGTCAAGAACGCTTTGACAGAATAAAGTTATCATATCTAGTCTTCTGTTTCTCCTGTACTCCTTTTTTTCAATGTCAATGATTGGCTGCATGGAGGAGAGTTCCTGCCTCCATGGTAAGTCTCCTTTTCCTCTGATTTGAGGAGTTCATCGTGTCGGCCAGCCAGCCCTAAATCTATAAAGAAACGTGCTTATCTAATTTTTGAAAATAAGTGAGTTAACCTTTTTTTTCTCCAGTAGGTACTTTTCATTTTAAATGAAAAATGATTTGCCGAAAATTCCTACTCGTAAAAACGGCGAATGAGCATTGCATAATATGCAGGTATCAGTGGCGGCTCGTCCAGGGGTTCACTGGTTCAGAGAACCCCCAAAGATAGTGAGAGAACTGAGTGAGAGGCAAGGTGAGGGTGAGCGAGAGTAGAGAAAAATTTTGATATTTAATATCAGTTTGAAAAAACAACGCAATAACAGTTTCCCATTGTGTCACTGTTGATGCAACTACCTACCAACTGTTGGTAGCTAGTTCATATTATTTCTGATAACAGTTCCATTCGGCTCGGGAGTGACGTCAGAACTTGGGTTCATCTTCGCCAGGCAAAATAATGATGACGGGGGGGAGGGGTGTCACGTGACATTTTTGCAGCCGTGCGCTGCATAGGAAGCCAGCGTTATGCATTTTTTTCAACAGGTAATCTGGATCTGGAGAGTAGAGATCCAGATCCGAGAAAGATTTAATTTTCGTACAAGTAACCTATATCAAATAATAAAAACCCTTGGGTAAAATTTGCAGCGTTTTAAAATTTCGCTCGTAGGTCGGCGAATTAGGGAGTCGAGTGGGCTAGAAATTTTCCCGCTCTTTCAATTTTGGTTCTACGGGTACTTGCAACATATATTTAATGGTAGCGTACCTCTGATGTACCATCCGAACACACTTGAATGCATTTCCAAACGACGAAGCTGTAAGCTGCCACCCACGTACACAAATAATAGCACATTTCGTGATCTCCCTTTCGACTGAAAAGCACTATCTCGTACAGATTGCCTACTACCATAGAGAAAGTGTAGATTATCCAAATGAACAGCGAAAATCCATAACAATCGCAAACGCTGTCGAGTAAGTTGATGAAACCGTAGTATTTATCGAGTATGCATTCTATGTGATCATTCACTGACCCTTCAGACTTCTCTAAACCATCGTTGAATTTTCGAAATTGGAAAAGTGTTGTATCAATCAGCCAAATATACACCAACAGACTCCCGTACAGAATTCCAACTGTGGTAGCAAATCCATAGTCCGTAACTGCTTCGTGAGGGCGCTTGTAATTGAATATCAAGACACCGGTAAAGAACAGACAATGAGAAACTATGCACTGTTTGACAGACTGTGGCCAATTACTTTGTGCTATGCGATGTATTGTATTAGCAACAGTTTTGGAATACTCCAACAGTAGCTCAGACGTATCTCGCCGCCTTCGAATCACGTCCAAAAAGGAGGCGTAGACCGCCACAATGGTAACGGTCATATGCAAAGTGTACGTCAAGTAGCCAGAAGTGGTCGATTGCTTGGCTTTGACGAAGTTGAAATACATCGCTGGGAACGTTGCAACTCTCAATAATATCCCCAACGTGACCAATTTGGCAGACAGACATAACCGTTTCGGTTTTAAATCGAACGGGAAAACGCCGAAGATTCTACAGCATTTGAAAAATAAGAGGGTGGCTTCATGTTCAATCATAACTACCCCCGACCAAAGCGTCCACACCACTAGTTGTCAATTTACCACACTGAAAAATGAATGCAAAGATAACATTGAAATTGCCCGCAAACCAACAACATAATTATCAAAGTCTGTGCCAATCAAATGTCGTTTATCAAATCAATCAATCCTCATTACATTATTTCCTTCAATAATTGAAATCGTTATTAAAGTGAAACTTTTATTACATCGTCTCAAACTTTTTCGTCTGCGTCGCATATCGCATGTCGCGTGATGGTCGGCCTCAGTGGTAGACTCCAAGCTACCCCGCCTCAACGGAGCCTAGAGAGCCTAGAGCAGGGATTCCCAACCTGGGGGGCACGCCCCCCTTCGGGGGGCGTGAAGGGTCTCCAGGGGAGGCGCGATCAAGGCCCGAAAACTGACAAAAAGTCTTACACGTAGTTTATAATCATTTAACGTGACGTCACCTATAGTGGTTCCGGTTTCCAATCAAAAAAACACCAGAGTGCAGGTCGATTTTTTCTTCTATTTTCGATTTTTTCTTGGTTTTTGGCTCTAGTGACACTGGAGTTACGCGAAAATGGCTGTGTTCGCTTTGGTGTGAATGTGATCATGCTTATTTACTCAACTTATTTGTGATATAAATTAAATTAATCTTAATCTAGTTTTTAGTTTTGTAATGGTGGCCAACTCTTCGACCAATAGGAGCTGACCTCGGGTTTCCGCCAAAATTCAAATAGAAATTTTTCCATAAATTTTATAAATTCATACGAGCTTGCAGTTTGTGTTTTAACCCCATTTGTAGTAGGTATTATTTGGACGTCTTATATCGATAAAAAACAAATAATAATAATCCAGAAACGCTTCCATTCCTAATTATTTAGGTAGGCTGGAGCGTGAGTGTTTGTCAACATGAATACAACAACAAAATTTGTTGTATTCATGTTATTTATTTAATAAAAAGTTCCGTTTGAATTTTAATTTACTCATTAAAATTATACCATGATTATACTTATACTTAGCATTTTTGAGGAGGGGGAGAGTGTAATTACATAGAACAAAGGGGGGGGGGCGCAATGGTGTTCACACCGACCTGGGGGGGGGGGGGGACGTAAAAAAAAGGTTGGGAACCCCTGGCCTAGAGAGACGGCGTTTTTGGTTTATTATTCTTGGAATAATACACCTATGTTTTCGCGACGGGGGTCGACGACTCCGATCGGGCTCAAAATTTGACATTATCCGTTTCAAGTGGTCTACATTCTAAATCCGAAATGTCCGTCCGCCGTCCGCCGTCCAGGCCGTTTTGGGCAGTAGGAATTTTTTTAAAATCTGAAATTTCGACAAAATACTTGGTTTACCATCTAGTTGTGCCCGCAAGGTTTTCAGTCCGATCGCCCAAACCCGTGGGGCGCTATGGAGCTATAATGGGGCTACGGGAGGTTTTTTTTTGAAGGCTTTTAGCTATGGTATCAAGTTAGGTGTCGTTTTCGAAGTATTTTTGGACGTAGAATCCATTTTTTGGGGTCCCGGAACGATCCGATTTCACTGTGCCGATCTATAGGGCTCTCATGGGGCTAAAAATGGGATTTTTGAAGGATCCCAGGAAGTTAAATATTTTTTCGAGTAAAAAATACGGAATTTTTGAAAAAAAAACACATTTTTGAACAAAAAATCCAAAAAAAAATTTTTTGAGATAAAAATCCAAAAAAATTTTTTTGAGATAAAAATCCAAAAAAAATTTTTTCATTGACAGAATTAAATTTCTGCACAAGTAATGTATATCAAAGAATAATAAACCCTTGTGTAAAATTTGCAGCGTTTTTCCGTCGGGTTCCGCGTAGGTGAGGATGTATCGTAGGCCATATTAGATTCGTCGAAATTCGCCAAATTCGAAAATTCCTCGAAAAAATTCGTCTTTCTCGCGCGTTGTCCCACGTTTTTTCACTTTCCACACGCGCCAAAGGCCGTTTAGGGGGTCGAAAAAATACGAGCCGTATAGATCAGACCTGGAGGAAGACGTCCGTCAAATCGTAAATCGGAATTTCGCCTGGGAAATTCGTCGAAATCCCCGTCGAAATAATCGTTTTTCTCGCGTTTGTCCCACGTTTTTTCGTTTGTCCGGTTGTTTTTTAACCCCATAACAGTACCCTGTTATGGGGTTATCACACTGTCACAAACTCCCCGACGGCCGACGAGGGGCGATTTACGTTGAAATCATAGGCAAAGACCGGGGGGGGGGGGGGAGCCGCCGGGTAGAAGACACCCTCTCCTTCCCGCAGCTATGAACGCCGGACGTCTCGCGACTGTCGGGCCGTGAGAGCAGTTCGTACTGCACGACGTGGTGCCCGACGTCGGGCGTTCATAGCTGAGGGAAGGAGAGGATGTCGTCTCCCCGGCGCGCCGCGGCGGCTCGGCCCTCCCCCCCGCCAGTCTATGCCCATGATTTCAATGTAAATCGCCACTCGTCGGCCGACGGGAGTTTCCGACAGTGTGATTACCCCATAAGGAGCCGTTTTTTGGGTATGGTATCCGCGAGCCAAATGCGCTTCAATCTACGGCGAATCCGATTCCGAAGTCGGATTTCATAGGTAAAAACCGCGGGGGAGGGGACGAGTTCATCGTTTTAATTCGGGCGGAGTGTGCAGGCGGGTGAGGCTTGAGGCACCGCCGCGCAAACTGTACCCCCCTCCCCCCTCACTCGTTACACCCATCCAGCATCCCTTAATTTATTTTACTTATTTTTATACCCTTAATGGAATATTATTCCGAAAATTTGTAGTTAAAATTTAACTACAAATACATTTAATTTCTACATAATATATAGGTACTGTATCTGATGAGGCAAGGCAAATAACTGGTTGTGTGGTTCTATGAAACCACGGTAAAAGTGAAACTTTTTTTTCACATTATAATGTATATAATATAGACAATATTTATTATTTACCGTGATTTCATAAAACCACACAACCAGTTATTTGTCTTGCCTCATCAGACACAGTAAAATGTGTCTCTATATGAGGTGGTTAGTCCAACTCAGTCTTTCCTGGTATTTACCTTGTCAAATGGGTCCATTTTAAAAATTAGGCACCTCTGACATTCAACAAATTTGCCAAAGTGGCTGGCGACCTTCTTTGGTAATCCTCCATAATATTGTTTGAATAAGCAAGACTGTTCCATTAAATTACCACTTTATTTTAAAAAACACGAAGCTTTTCAGCTAAATTTTAGCCATCGTCAGGTAACACATGGAATACACAGAGTGGATTGAGAGTAACCTCCCTTACAACCAACATAACCGTACATCAAACAGGGGAGAAAAATACGAGTAAGTAATTTTCATGATAGGGAATTTTCGTATTTTTCTCCCCTGTTTGATGTAAGGTTATGTTGGCTGTAAGGGAGGTTACTCTCAATCCACTCTGTGTATTCCATGACATGGAATTAACACATTGTGTTACCTGACGATGGCTAAAATTTAGCTGAAAAGCTTCATGTTTTTTTTAAATAAAGTGGTAATTTAAAGGTACAGTCTTGCTTATTCAAACAACCTCTGACATTCTCCGTCTCACTACTAGGGATTGCAATCCCGGGATCCCGGGATCCCGAAATCCCGGGATCCCGGTCGATTTTTGCCAATTTGAAATCCCGGGATTCGTAGAGTCAATCCCGGGATCCCGGGGTTCGAGAATTAATTGCACATCGTACGTAAATTGCTCAAGTCTTGTCCGGAAAAATCTTTTAATAACGGACAATAATTCGAAGGCTAAGTGAAAGTGCTCTAAGATGAAAACTGTGAAGTCCCCTGAAGAAAGGATTCGGAAAACTACGAACCAGCCGGTGCCGGTGCCGAAAATACGAAAAGATTTATCGACCACAATTAAAAAAGAAACGAGCCTGTTCAAAAATGGAGGCAGCCGAGGCCACCATTTGGATTTAGTATACAAAATTAGTGGATATTTAATATCTCCTGTTAGGCCGGTCAGCGGACAAAAAAAGAGGGCTTAGAACGGAAAAATAGACACGTTCTAATTTTTTTTAAAGTTTTTCAGGGACGGTACCGGCTTCGAAACCCTTGTGCTAAATGCTGGATGCCCGAAAAACCGCGAAATTTTCGGATTTTTTTGTTTTTTTTTTGTTTTTCAGTTATTGGCTTTTAACTTCAAAAATTTGCGCCCTAACGAAAAAGTCACTGTATACTATTTTCAAGTAGACAAGATTTGCTACCATTTGAGCGCAACAGCAGCTTTCTAGGACCAATGGGCCCCGAGATTAACCCTCTTCAAACATTGACCATTTTCCCCCAAATGTTAGAAATCGTGGTTTTATCCTTCTTCAGTACGGAATATCGGCTATAATATTCATCCCACGAGGAAAGTTATGAGGAATGAAATTGTAGAGCAGTGATTCAGCTTCAATTTAAGCACAACCAGAACACGTAGGACTATCCCACTGACCTCCGTGGAAGCTGAGAGGGCCTTTTGAGTAGCAGGACTATTTTCGACAGAGCTAAGAAGCAAATTGGCTTATCCAACTTTGAGTGCTTTCTAATATCCAACATTATGATTTCTAAAAGCACATTTTTTGAGTACATGAGTGAAATTTTCCCTTCATGAGAGAAGTAATATTTTATATAATTTACAATTATTGTAAATAAACAAGTTTTTCGTCGTTTTTAATCAATTTTTTTCACGATCAAACAAAAATCATCAATCCCGGGATTAATCCCGGGATCCCGGGATTGCCTCTGAAAAATCCCGGGATCCCGGGATTCAGAAAAACGTTCGGGATTGCAATCCCTACTCACTACTCACATTATATACATGTCACTTTATCAAGTATCTGTTTTACCTCTTGAACAATCAATTTCTCAATTCAGCATAGTATTGGCAAAATGGTTATCAGCTGTTTCACTTGTCATCAGTCATGGCATTTGAAACCAATTGAAGGGTCGTGGGGGAAAAAGATCAAACTCCATTTTTAGGCCGAATTGAGATAGGCACGCCATCATGTAGCTTGTATTGGGAGAAGTAGAACCGAAGGCCTGTTGCACTTCTGGGAACAAGGGTCGCATTAATACGGTTTCATGCGAAAACTAATACGAGGCTCCGGGGAAAAAGGATCAGATTCCGAGCGCTCGTAGGGAAGCAAGATCAATGTCCAATTTAAATACCCTCTTCCCTCTCCTCTGTATGAGCTCCATGTCTCTCATCAGTGGAGATGACAGTAAGGTACGATACCCTAGTAAATTTTCCAATGTGAATAACGAGAGTTAAATAAACCCCTATAGCTAACATGGTGGTTATAACATGGTGATATAATAATATTATGGTGACAAAGAACGTGATTATTTGTGGAATTTGATCCTTTTCCCCCCACGACCCTTCATTTGGTAAGTATAAATTTTAGACAAGAAAATGATGACGTAGATACCTAGGACACCTCAGCATTACGAAAACAATTTTAGAAGTGGGGCCATATTCCAAAAATTACTATTGTCAAATTCCCCACCGTCATTCTGCACCAGTTCCATCAGTTTTGCTTTGCACAATAACCTTCAGTATAAAATTCTATTATGGTTGTTTTCTGTGATGTGTTAATGTTTCTTGTTAGGGCTGTAGATGAGCTTAGTTGCTCGAAACCGGACCCCACGCTACAATTGTTTATTCCTGTTGTAATTAATGTCCCCAGTAACTGGAAACAACTGTTGTTTCCACAGTCCCTTAGTTTTATGTCACACATGTGTGGTAGAACTCATTACCGCGAACTGAATAAGTGTAAAATACTGTTGAGTTCTTTGGTCGATTAAAGCCTAATTTCTGGCGAGGCATACTTTCTTACTATACAACAATTTAATCGACAAAAGGTATCGCGATGGAGAAGCTTTTGAAACCTGAAACATTCTATGCTAATGCGGACTCTCCAAGTGCATCGCCCACTGGTTAGCCCCATTCATGTACGACATAATCTATCGTCCTGGTAAGGAAAACACTACAGCTGATACACTCTCCCGAATCTGTAATGCCACCGGTGTTGCTGACCTTCTCCATTAGTCGTTGTGCCACCCAAGAGTAACTCGGATGTACCATTGGCTCAGGCAGAAGAATCTTCCTTTTTCACTTGAAGAAGTCAAGAGAATGACTACCAACTGCCCAATCTGAGAAGTGAAGCCGCGATTTCTGAGAAGCACTGGAACTCTGGTTAAAGCAACCTCACCATTCGAGCGGATCTCTGTCGACTTTAAAGGACCCATCCCAGCGAAAACTCGAAACATAGATTTAGATCTACAATCTCACAATCATTGATGAGTACTCACGGTTCCCTTTCGCTTACGCATGCCAAGATTTGTCTGCTGCCACAGTGGTTGACTGTCTGAAAAACCTATTCTGCATGTTTGGTAGCCTTTGTGCATTCAGATCGCGGAGCTTCTTTCATGTCGGCAGAAGTCAAATTCTTCCTGCAGTCCAATGGAGTGGCCACAAGCAGGACCACCCCATACAATCCGGCGGGTAATGGCCAAGTTGAGCGCCTGAACGGGACTTTGTGGAAGACCATCAACCTGGCTTTGAAAACGCAAAATTTGACTAACAGAGATGGGGAATGTGTGCTATATGAGTCGCTACACGCAATTCGTTCATTTTTGTGCACAGCAACAAATTGCACTCCACACGAAAGGTTCTTCATACACCCACGACGAACTGCCAATGGCATCATGCTACCGTCATGGCTGACTCAAGATCCAGGGCTAGCCAAGAAGAATGTAAGGCACACCAAATACGAGGATCCTGACAGGAAGTGGAATTGATGGAATGAGTTTGGTTAGGGAGAGAGAACGACTCCTCTGCTGAATACAGTATTCAGCAGAGGAGTCGTTCTCTCTCCCTAACCAAACTCATTGGATTAGACCTCTGCACCATCGGCAAACAACCACTTTGGAATTGATGGAAGTTAACCCTCAGTATACTCTTATCCGACGAATGGATGGATCAGAATCAACTGTTTCTCTGCGGCAACTGGCACCCAAAAGGTCCTCCGTACCTGATGAACGCTATGAGGAAGCTGAGAAACCTACTCCTGTTGATCTGGTGGAAGAGGAGACTCCTGCTACCCTTGAAGAGACGGAGTCTCCCCACGCTGAAGATCCAGCCCAGCCTGCCAGAGAAGCTCGACCAACACGCATAAGAAAACCTCCAGCGTACTTAAACGACTATGTTCCATAGTGACCCTTTTTTGATCAGGGTGTCCAACAAAATTTTAAATTGTTCTAAAAAGTGGGGAGAATGTGGCAATTATTGTCCCCAGTTGTTTCCATAGTTCCCTTAGTTTTATGTCACATGTCATGTGTGGTAGAACTCATTGCCGCGAACCGAAGAAGTGTAAAATACTGTTGAGTTCTTTGGTCGATTAAAGTCTAATTTCTGGCGAGACATACTTTCTTACTATACAACAATTCCAACAAACAATTTGGTACTCACATTAGCAGAGGAGTCGTTTCCTTTCCTTAACCACCTCATTTCATTGGTAATCATTCATTGAACTGTTTTCAAGTTCGATCCTAGGTTTTTTTGTTTTTGTTTTTTTTACTAACCTTATTATACAACAACAGCTGCCGAGATGTTTTTATCGTTGGGCATCCCCAACGTGCCTTCTTTACGCATTTGAGACGGAACCAGTTGTAGGAGCACGAGAAAATACGATATACAAGCACCCGCAAGCTAGAAAAGAAAAACGGGAATGTTGTTATAAACGCATTGACTGTTCACTGATACGAGACAAGAATAACCATCGTAATCTACTCTTAGGCCAGTCGCCATAGGGTTTGACTCGTGCAAGAAATGGCGTAGAAGCTTTTATTGTTTTGAATTGTTGTTATGGGGCTGAACGAGAAAATATCAGAAATGGTGAGCTATATAAGGACGGTTGAAAATCGCAGTTTTTTCAGTCGAATCCCATTCTGCAGAGTTTTACAAGTATTTAATACCTGTTTTTATACCGTCTGCACAATTTTTAGTCCTCTATGGAAATCAGGATAGAGTATGAAAATAATCAGCGTTTGAACTTTTGTCGGTAAGATTGACCTTCCGAAAGCAGTACAACACAACGCCACCATGGACGCTGGCATCCAATATAAATATTATAATATAATATTTATATTATATTATTATATATACAGATTTTGTGTCCGCAAAGGTTGGCTAATCTGAACCTCCCTTCAAGATGGCTGATTGTTTATGTCCTTCACGAATACAGTCGGTTTCTACGGATATTTGGAGAACTGTAGTCAGGTCTGCTTTCGGGTTCGGGACGGTAAATGACGTCATTTACGTCATGATGTCTGGGGAGTCTCGCCAGCCTACCAGAGTTGGTACCAGGCGCGACTGGTGATGGCAGAACAAGGGGGTGCAGTCACTGATTCGTGATAATATTTTATGAAAATATTGCACCCAACACAGATAAAAGTACCTACTATCAAGATTTGCTATAGTTCATTATTTATTTGTTTGTTTAAAAATTCCAATTAACTATTACCAGTTTCCTTTCATTTCCATTTCCTACACGCTGCAAACCTGGTAAAGGTGAGGTTGGCCGTCCCATGTCGCGAATGTCACACTTATCACTCACGCCTAAACGGGAAAACTCCCTCAAGATGAAATCAATAGAGTTATCCAACAAACGCTTTATGAAATGAACAATGAAACGATCGAATGAAACGAACGAATAAAAAACTTATAAATGAGACAAACGCAGACCACCGAGTTCAGAAAACACTTCCCAGAAAACATGGAAGCACACTAAACCCCTGATGCCATCCCCTCAGAAGCTGCTTCTGGTAAAAAATACCTTTGTGGGAAAACTGAAAAAATCAGAAACCTTGGTCGATCGAAATTTTATGATTTCATACCATACAAAGTAATATAGCAACACCAAAAAGTTTTCAAAATATTTCAAAAGTAAGCCCCTATTTTTTCCATGATTTGAGACAGATTAGATCCTGAAAAAGTCCCTCATTACAAACGAAAATTCCCTGCCCATGAACGAAGACTGCCAACACTGATTGTGGAGGTGATTTAACATGTGGTGAAAGGTGAGAAGGAAGGGTGTGCGCAGTGCCCAGAACTGCCCCACATTTCGACATTTCTGGCTTCACACTTAGTTCGTTGTTCCATCAGGTCCATGCAAAAAAATCGTCTCAAGAAGGGCAGTGCTCCCGTTATCATTGCACTATCAACACAGGCTTTTCAGACGTTCCGCGAACTATGTAAGGTCTACAAGAACTTACGTAGATTTTCGAGCCGAGTTTTGATTCATTTTTAGCTAGGTAACTATTTAGGTAGGTAATACGTAGCCCCCCCTCTCGCCCTTCTGCATCGAGGGGGTGCAGTTGCGACGCTGCCTCCCTCACGAGTCGCGCCTGGTTGGTACCGGCAGGCAGTGCTGCCAAACCACCCGGACGAAAATCCCCCGAGTCGCGGGAAAAAAACCCCAAAACTTAGTGAGAAAGTAAGTACCGGGGGTGGGGGGGGGGGGGGGCTCAAAGAATAATAAACCCTCGTGAAATAATTTGCAGCGGTAATAATTTCTATAGATAATAATTATAATCTACACAACAGACAGTATACTCTACATAGGTGCACAACTCGGTGCCAGTTCGGTGTGCGTTCTATCGTCCCGTTTCTGGTTTGGTATGCGTTCTATCGGTCCGTTTCTGGTTCTGTGTGCGTTCTATCGTCCCGTTTCGTCGAATTCACTACGAATGACATAAATACACCAAAAAAGGGCTTTTACCTTATGCATGGAAGTTCTTGATGTCTTCCAACAGGGCTAAGAACAGGTCAGGGCTGTCTGCACGATACATTCTCCAGCAGTAGTGATCGAGGTGTGACTGCAAGTGAGGAACGCCCCTCATTTTTTCAGCAATTTAACCTTTGCGTCCAACCACGATCTCTCTATGCTCTGCGTGTGAGCTCCATTTTGAGGATTCACGTATGATTGTTGGTGGTTCACTGTTTTGTGCACAAAACCGCGACTTGTAAGGCACCGATATGCAGCCCACTCGTCAGAATGTATGTGTGATCCGGCTTCACATTCTCGCTCAATTATTGGAAGAAGAGTGGCCTTGTCGCGACGGGCAACATAAAAATATCTGCAGTCATGACCTGTGTACCGATCGCAGATAGGCAAAGAAAGGATAGAGCGCGACGGGACCGTCAGAACGCAGGCGGGTCATAGAACGCACACCGAACTGGCACCCGGGGAGCAATAAAACGATGTAACTGATTCAAGAAGATTATAATCAGGACTCGAGGTTGAACACGCGGTGTTAAAAACAGGGTGACCACATTGCCCCGGTAATTTCCCTACACAGGGGAAAGATGTTGGTTTGACATTCCAACACAACCCCCTCAAAACAACATGTTTGAGAAAAAAAAAGACAAGACATATCAGTCCTAATTATAGAAAAACATGACTAGATCACAAACAATCACAAAAATGAAAAACTAGCCAACGAAACGAATTCAATTTCAAATTTCAGGTATTCAATTAACCATGACTCTTTTAAAAAAATATTGATGCTTAACAGCAGGTAAAGATTTGGTTAATGCATCAGCAAGCATTTCGGCTGATGGAATATGCGAAATATCAACATTTCTCTTTTTAACATGATCTTTCACAAAATGAAAACGAATATGTTTGGTACGATTGCTTACACAGTCGTTTTTGCTCGTTTTAATCGCTCCGGTGTTGTCACAGAACACCTTAACTGCAAGCAAGTTGCTACTTGGAAAAATCTCACTCACCAGTGACCTAAACCACAACACCTCCTGCACGCACTGACCAAGAGCCATGTATTCAGCATCAACAGTGCTCATGGCTACGGTAGGTTGACGCCGAGAGAACCACGACACAAGTGAACCATTATACACCACACACACGGCGGAAACTGACCGCCGCTGAGTCAAGGCACCTCCCCAGTCGCTGTCACAAAATGCGACAAGTTCCGGATTCGGCTCAGTCTTCTTGTAGCACAGCTTCTGATCGGCGGTTCCTTTGAGGTATCGAAAAACTCTTTTGAGAGCTTGCCAGTGCTGAGGTTGGTAGCAATGGTTGAACCTGGACAACACGTTAACTGCGAAGCAAATATCAGGCCTTGACACAGACAGGTAAAGCAAACAGCCGACTGCCTCCTGGTATGGTACCTTGGAGTCGAAGGGTTGAACTCCATCTTGAACTTTCAGGTAATCCAGATTGACCTCCAGTGGCGTAGAAACCTTGTTGCATTCAGTCATGCCAAAACGCTCCAGCACCTTTCCGATGTAATCACTTTGCTCAATGAACAAAGTACGAGCTGCACGGTCCCTGGTGATGTTCATACCGAGGAATCTCCTGATTTCCCCCAGATCCTTCATCTCGAAATGTGGGCAATGTTTTTTTCATGTGGAAGATGATTAAATTCCCCATCGCCGCTATTCCATGTGAAATTTTGATTTGAGCTTTGATAAGGGAGGGGCAGGCATGGCAAATGTGGGCAAAAACGTGTTTTTTCGCACATTTTTGCCCATAACTAATTTTAAATCTCTTTTTTTCTGGTGAAAGTTGATTAAAATTTATATGAGGGACGGTACATGACATTTCTATTGAGACAACAAAAGTGCCTTTATAAAGGCTAGTGCTATAGCACTCATTGGAAAGTGTGGAAACCAGAAATTAGACAACCTACAACCACGTTTTTCAGAATTCTTATCTCCCTCCTTATTTCTCCGATCGAAATTTCATTGTCACCACGCAAAAGCTGATTAAATTTCCTTTCAGAA
Source organism: Pilophorus perplexus (assembly GCA_955831195.1). Taxonomy (NCBI): domain Eukaryota; kingdom Metazoa; phylum Arthropoda; class Insecta; order Hemiptera; family Miridae; genus Pilophorus; species Pilophorus perplexus. The sequence continues at coordinate 2,041,023 of OY037015.1, forward strand.
CTGATGTACGGATATTCTGAAGACCTCAGGAAAACCCCCTTTCAATACTATGGCGACTGGCCTGTGTGACGAGCCGAGTTGGACTTCCAAAGGGCAACGGTCAGGGCACGCTTGGAGAGGTTTCTAAACAATGCCATTCGGTTCGAGAGCCATTCAGTCGGTCACATTCAGTTCATCTCTCAACCACGCTTTAGCGCATGTATTCCAGAGCATAATAATAAAAGACTATATCATCAAAATATTGTACTATTTGATGGTTCGAATTTCTTACCGTAATAGCCAGCTGATAATTTATAGTAACAAAACCACAGGCGGTGTAGTTTACGGAGTGTGGTCCCACAAAGTGGAGAACAGCTACTTGCTAGAAATATAAAGCAGACTTTCATTAACACTTGACAATGAATGACACTTGACAAGAATCCACAAATCACTGGATTAACGAGTTGAAAATTTCAATGTCGTAGCACTCTTCTTACATTTTTCGCTCTGTTAACAACTTCGGGAAACGCATGTTGGGAAAGCACTCTGGGATAGGGGTGGCCATAGGGATGGTGATTTTGAGGGTAGGGAGTTTCAAAGGCGATAACCTCAAGCGATACCTACATGCAGGTACGCCTAATGGCCATGAGAGAAATAAGTGTCCAACCTATACATGTGCCTTGATGCGCGGTGTTCTTCATGTGCACGTTCTACAAATAGGTTTCATTCAAATTGACAAGAATTGATTTTCCGAGAAAGGTTATTAACCACTAATCAAGTATTAATACTTGAGCCATAATAATATAACCCTCACCGCGTCACCCAAGTTACCCGCACAACCGGAACGAAGCAAGCAGTAGTGAAGCCTCGAACTGAAGTATTTAGCCTGTAATAGAGAAATAACTCCAACTAGAATTTAAAAAGCCTTACACAAACAAGTTTTTTTTTTCTAGTTGGGCAGGGCTTCCCAAACTTTCTGGCTTGCAGACTCCTTTCACGGAACAATATCTAGTTTCACGGAACAATATCCTACTGCGGACCCCTCTTACTCAAGAATTTAGATTATGATACATGACGGTAAATTTGTAGTTTGTTATAAATAAAAGTTAAGTAAATTAGCCAGGCGATGCCTCATTATTACTGGTGGAGGGGAACATCCATTTTAAAAACACTATCAGATAGTGTTTTTAAAATGGATGTTCCCCTTTCTGTCTGAATAGATTCTATTATAATGGAGCTTTCCCCTGTCTGAATAGATTCTGTTATAATGGAGCTGCAACACGAGGAGGAGAGGTCTCTTTTATTCCAAGGCACTTCCAGATGTCGCAAAAATTTGAATCACAAACCAAAAACGCTGCAAATTTTACACAAGGGTTTATTATTCTTTGATATAGGTTACTTGTGCAGAAATTATTTCTGTGACAATGGAAAAATGTTTGGAAAAAAATTTTTTTTTTTGATTTTTAAAAAAATTGTTTTTCAAAAACTCTTTATTTTTTACTCGAAAAATATTTAACCTCCTGGGATCCTTCAAAAATCCCATTTTTAGCCCCATGAAAGCCCTATAGATCGCCACAGTGAAATCGGATCGTACCGGGACCCCCGAAAGTGGATCCAAAGATACTTCGAAAACGACACCTAACTCGATCCCATAGCTAAAAGCCTTCAAAAACCGACTCCCGTAGCCTCATTTTAGCCCCATACCGCCCCACGGGTTTGGGCGATCGGACTGAAACCCTTGCGGACACAACTAGATGGTAAACTAAGTAGGTATTTTGTCAAAATTTCAGATTTAAAAAAAAAAATTCCTACTGCCCAACTCGGCCCGGACGGCGGACGGACATTTCGGTTTTGGAATCTAGACCTGTTGAAACGGATAATGTCAAATTCGGAGTCGTCGACCTCCGTCGCGAAAACATCGGTGTATTATTCCAAGAATAATATACCAAAATTCCTCTTGGCGAGCATAGCGCGGGAAAAGTCTGAAAACACCGAAAAGTCCGCTCAAAATTGCTCAAAAATGTGTTTTAAGGCTCAGTTTACAAGAATGTTGGGAAAAGTTTGAATGAAGGGGGTCGGGGGAGGAAATGAGAGCTCCGAGGTGGGAGGGGGGGGGGACAAATGGGGCGGCTATCATGAGAATTTAACCCATTTTTCTTCTGCGGGGAGTCATAGGTAGGTAGCTAGCTCCTCATTCAGTGGTAGCTCAAAATAGGGAGAAAAATGGCGAAGTTGGGGGGGGGGGGGGGAGATTCCCGATAGGATCCGGTCATCCGCAAACTTTGAAATTTAGCAACGCCTTTCCAATACCCCCCCACACACACACACACACTATCATTGACGGGACGACGAGGACGCTAGCGGGAAATAAATAGGAGACGCGAGGCGAAGGATTTAAAGGGATTTTTAAGGGTAGGATACCTATAGAGGAAACGCCGACTCAATCATGCAGTCAACAACGAAGATACGGAAAGTTGCGCGGATTTGAGCGCGTCAATGTGCTTACCAATCAAACGTAAAATTGTCCGGGGAATCCAAATTCGCAAAAATAGGGGTTTTTAATCTCTAATGAGAAAGTTGGGCGCAAATGCGCTAGTTTGCGCGCATTTCGTGGGTTCTAAACGTCCCTAGTCGTAGGCAAAAAGTATCCCAAGACGGTAGAAAAACATCGGCGAATTTTTATCGCTTACCGGACTAGAGGCTTGTGACATGCCTACTCTGCCAGCCAATCAGACAGCCGGCAGTCACGGACACGTTAATTAGTGGTTTAGACTAGCACTCTGACAGGGAGGCCTCGCTTCCCTCAACCGACCGCTTTCTCAGACAGGAAAATGAAAACTTTTTCATTTGCAGTGAAATAAATTTTTGAGTTAATTTATTCAGTTTAATTTTATCTACTTTTCTCGGAATTCGCCGGGGACCCCGTGGGGTCGGCGGACCACAGTTTGGGAACCCCTGTTAGTGTCAATTCATTGGATCCTGTATTTGCTCTAAAAATTTGATATTGATAAGAGATTAATAATTAAACCCTTATAAATTAAGAGTTTAATTATTGGTAACTACAGATCAAGATCATCTTACACTTGCAGAAACTGCTTGACAGCTGTGGATTATGATGATCTCGTACATGACGAATAGGCAGGTCCAATTAATGTAACTCAAGTTTCTTCCGAAGTTCACATCGTCTGTAACCCACACTCGGAACTGGCACGTCGTGAATATAAACAAGAGGAAAATGGCTGCTGAAATTTGTAAATTGAAACAACCGTTTATCAAAGAGCAAACTTCCTTTAGTTTGTTATAAGTGTCCACGTATTTTGAAGAGAAGAACTTGAAATGAGTATGTGGCGGTAACGAGGAGGCCAGCTTTGAAAAACATTCTTCCACAGTGTAGTTGAGATAGCCGAACAAAAGTATTGGCTTGTACGTGGCTGATACTAACAAAAACTCTAAAGGCATAGAAATCTTACCCACATACCAGTAAATACCAAATTCTGAAATACCACAAACAATATTCAAACAAATGGCGAGCCCGATACGAAAATTACATCTGAAAGATGACAAATCGAGTTCACTTTTGACGTGATCCAACGTTGTTAGAGCTTTGAACCAGCTTGATTTATGCCATAACGCTTCCGCAACATTCATGAATGGCGTTAACGCACTAATCAAACTGCAAACGATGAGGATAAACTGCATTGAAAGTAAAGTGCCATCGAATTTGAGGGACGCGCTGGAATAAAGTCGAATTAACCCGATTACAACGTGGAATACAGCAAATCTCCGCTGGAATTCCGGCGTAATTTCAGGATGAACTCTTATTGGTGAGCTCCCCAAGAAGTTGAGGAACTTGCAGTCGGGACATAAGTGTTTCATTGAACGTCCCAGGCGTGAAACTGACAAAGGAGAGGACATTTTCACATTTACTTCACTCAACAGTGACCATCAATGACAACTGAGTCTTGAAAAATACTCAACATGATCTTATTGATTTCGTGACAGGCAGTTTTGGCTTAAAACAGGGACAGACACATTAATAATTCATAATTATTTAGTAGGCACGAACTTTTATTCTACTCTGAAAGTCGAACGAATCGATCACCGCACAGTGCGTAATTCGGCCGATTTAGGGGAAGAAAAATCATAACGACTCCATTTTCGAATCTAAAAATCGTCGCTTAATTTCCCACATGTGCTAATTAGAGAGTTTTTGCAGACCCTTCCACCGATCGGTAGGAGGAAATCCGTAGTACGAATCTGTAAGGAAAGGGGGAGTGCGCATGCGCGAGGACAAATCGGTAAGGAATCTGTAGCAGTAGGCGGTACGAATCCTTATTCCTACGGGTTACCAAATCTGTATAGAAATCTGTATGAAAAGCAACATAACCTGACGCTTGTGTAACCCCGTTGTAACCTCAAGATGTTCTCTTGTAAACAAACGGGCTTGTATTCTGCTTTGTTATTTTTTGTTCTCAGTTCGCTTTGTTCTCTTCTGTTTTATTCTGTTCTACACTCGATGGATGAATTGGAAATTTTTATTCCACCCATTTCCTCTTCACAAAAAAACGAGTGGCAGTAGGAGTCCTCGTAGGACTTGTAATAAGTAGGGCTGCCAGACGTCCTCTTTTTTCCGGACCCTGTCCGGGCGTGAAAAAGAGGACCCTTTTTTAATTTTTCGGGCAAATGTTCTCTTTTGGTTTATTATTCTTGGAATAATACACCTATGTTTTCGCGACGCGGGTCGACGACTCCGATCGGGCTCAAAATTTGACATTATCCGTTTCAAGTGGTCTACATTCAAAATCCGAAATGTCCGTCCGCCGTACGCCGTCCGCCGTCCAAGCCGTTTTGGGCAGTAGGAATTTTTTAAAAAATCTGAAATTTTGACAAAATACTCGGTTTACCATCTAGTTGTGCCCGCAAGGTTTTCAGCCCGATCGCCCAAACCCGTGGGGCGCTCTGGGGCTAAAATGGGGCTACAGAAGGTGGTTTTTGAAGGCTTTTGGCTATGGGATCGAGTCAGGTGTCGTTTTCGAAGTATTTTTGGACGTAGAATCCATTTTTTGGGGTCCCGGAACGATCCGATTTCACTGTGGCGATCTATAGGGCTTTCATGGAGCTAAAAATGGGATTTTTGAAGGATCCCAAGAAGTTAAATATCTTTCGAGTAAAAATTAAAGAATTTTTGAAAAAACACATTTTTGAAAAAAAAATCGCCTCAAAAAATTTTTTTTGAAATATAAAAATCCAAAAAAAAAATTTTTTTTAATTTTTTTTATTGACAGAATTACATTTCTGTACAAGTAACCTATATCAAAGAATAATAAACCCTTGTGTAAAATTTGCAGCGTTTTTTTTTAAATCTCTCATTTTCTGAAATTACCTCGAAATTACCTGAAAATCGTTTGGGCTACCTACCTATCTGGAACAGCCTGCTTAGAAAAAATCTTGTTCTTGTTAAACCTATGTCCATCGTGGGCGTTGACATCGAATACAGGCAGCTTCTTCGCCACTCCAAATCCCGTTGGTTGTCGTTGTTTCCCTGCATAAATCGTGTGCTTCAAATGTATGAACCTCTGGCGTCGTATTTTATGTCTCAGAGCAACCCTCCTATCCTAATAAAAAATCTGTTTGAATAGCCAGAAAATGAAAGTGACTTGTGGTTTCTACATTCATTAATGTTTTCTTTCAATGAAAAGATTAAAAAATTGGAAGCCAAACATAACTCAGTTTTGGAGGTGCTAGCTTCGTTGGAGGAAGTCGAAGATTTTCTGACTGAAAGACTGAAGGAGAAATTTCTCCCTAAATCTAATTTCTCACTAAATTTAAAGCCATGAACTGCAGTCAAAGATGGTGTGAATATTTCCATCTTGTCGACCAATCAGAGAAACACTCACAGCTTCTCAAATTGTGCCAAATTGTTTTCGCCATTCCTGCCCATAATGCCAACGTCGAGAGAATATTAAATATTCTCATTCCATCAGAGAAAATTTTTCTCTGATGAACTCTCAGTGGATGAGAGGAACTGACTACATGTCCCCACAGTAAAGGTTTTTCATCAATCAGATGGATGATGGTTTGTTACCTACCTAATCGGGTATTATAATAATATCTACTTCAAGTTTTTAGTTTCAACATTCAACATATTATGTTGAATGTTGAAACTAAAAACTTGAAGTAGATTCTATTCCTATTAGAATTACATCATTTTCTATAATATAATATTATTATATTTTCTATAATATTATTACATTTTCTATAATATAATATCATTATATTATAGAAAATGATCTAATTCTAATAGGAATAGAATCCACTTCAAGTTTTTAGTTTCAACATTCAACATATTATAATACCCGATTAGGTAGGTAACAAACCATCATCCATCTGATTGATGAAAAACCTTTACCTTATAATTATATTATAATATAGTATGTGCATTTTGTAATAATTACACGTTATATATCCGTGTTATTTATTTATACGTTATATATCTTGATGTCCTTTTTTTCCTTTTCTCTCATCAGGCAACCCTAGTAATAAGAAATACTTGTGAAACACTCAAACGCAACAAGTCAAAACTTCACGGCGACCTTTTTTATTTTGGATTTTCATCCATTTTCCTCTTCACAAAAAACCGAGTGGCAGTAGGAGTCCTCGTACTTGTAATAAGAAAATTTCTTATTACAAATATTTAATACTTGTGAAATACTCAAACGCAACAAGTCAAAACTTCACGGCGACCATTTTTTTTTTTGGATTTTCATCCATTTTCCTCTTCACAAAAAACCGAGTGGCAGTAGGAGTCCTCGTACTTGTAATAAGAAAATTTCTTATTACAAATATTTAATACTTGTGAAATACTCAAACGCAACAAGTCAAAACTTCACGGCGACCTTTTTTTTTTTTTTTTTTTTTCATCCATTTTCCTCTTCACAAAAAACTGAGTGGCAGTAGGAGTCCTCGTACTTGTAATAAGAAAATTTCTTATTACAAGTATTTAATACTAAGTATTAAAGACTTCATTGAAGTCTTCACAAGTCTTGTGAAATACTCAAACGCAACAAGTCAAAACTTCACGGCGACCATTTTTTCTTGAGGTATGTGAGAGTGAAAACAACGTGCGCGTCACTTTAGTAGTCAATTTTTCCATACGGATTCGTAAGGAATCTGTAGTGGGGTGGTTGAGGTGGTTAGCTTCCAGTCATGGTCGGCCTAGACAGCCCATACGGATTTCCTGCTACGGATTCGTGGAAAGGTCTGCAAAAACTCTCTATTATCTCGCGAAAGTGAGTTTTTCATGTCTACAGATGCGAAATCCCGCGGCCCATCTGTCAAACTCATTAGTAATAAAGTACGACCGCTAGAAATCGCTCAAACTCACGAAATCCTCCACATGTGCTACATAAATTTCTCAGCACATTGTGCTATCTCAGGTGTTCCCCTCCGTTATTGAAAGCGCTGCTCTTGTTACCCGTATTCTACGCCGTATTAATACGATTTATGTCATTTCTCTTTGACTTGGTAGTTAATATTGGCCATTGTCGTCGTGTCAACGTCTGTAATTAATTGTCGGCGTGTAATTTATGGAGGAGGATGTGTAAACCAATGATCTGTGACTTCCTGCCTGAAATCGGACGTGGCATGATTTTTACTGTTTTCGCAAGTGAATTTTCGTCCTTATCAACTTGTATTTTGATGATTTTATTTAATTCAGTACCCAGAAATTGAAATAATTCGATCACTTGATGTTAACCAAATGCATCGAACTTTCTCACTGCATCTGAAACGTAGACATGAGACATGTCCGTTGGTTCAATTCGTCAATCAACTCTCAATTCGAGAAAACACGACCCAGGTGGGCGAAAAAAAAGGTTAAATGGAGCTGAAATGGAAGGATTTAGAATGGGTAGTTCAGTCCATACGGAAAAGAGGCTTTCGATACGTCTGAAACCCCCCAAATAACCTGTCCATCAATCAATGAACACACACGTCAGTTTTTCACGATTGTCAGCTACACAGTTTGTGAGTTCAGAATGTGGTTTATCGTTTTCCTTATCAACAGTCGCTACCTAACCAATCTGTATTTTTGCGACGGGGGTAAACAATTTTGATATGCCTCAAAATTTGTCCCATTGTCACATGTTTCAAGGGGAGCTAATCAGAACGTCTTGATTACCACGTATAAGTCTTAAATTCGGCCCACGATAGAGTATGGAATCGAGCTGCTTTCCACCGCCTCTCGTAGCACTCACGAAGTGCTGAACAAGGTCCGAGAGTCTGAGAGCGATAACGGGCAGCGCAAAAGCAACAGCTACAGCCGCTACGGAACTGCAGACTGGGCTGGAGCCTCTGGGCTTAAAGTGAGACATAAACATCCGAACGATTAGAGCGCCTGTCAATCACTGGAAAGGATATTGGCAACCCACGACCAGGCTGAGGACCAAAAATCCATGATGTCTGACATAAAAAAGCTGAGGGACGCGCATGGGCGTACGCAGTGTAATAACGAAAGCCGTAGAATTGTAGGCTTTATTCAGTTGAAATCCTACGCACAAATGTGGAAAAGAAATTTGGACGTATTGTTACCAACACGTAACTAAATAATGAGAACATATGATCAGGACATTTTCCCCCCCTCTAGTTCAAAACATAATCGTCCAAATATTTCGGGGGTTGCTTCTTCCTTTCGGAGCGTCGCACCTCCTGATCAATTCTTGACGATGTAGAGGGAATAGGAGAGCTGGGCGGTGAAGGCCCAGATACTTCTTCTATAGGGTGATCTTCTGTTTCTGAAGAATCTTCTTCTTCAGCTTCTTGGTCTCCAGAGGCCCCCATAGGAGCCAAATGTCGGTTTGAAACCGTTGTCTCCCGGCCGTCTGGTAGCCGCACGTGCGAGTAGTCTGGGTTGGCCTCTAAGAGTTCCACTTCCATGACCGCAGGATCGTACTTGCTCCCAGGAGGAGGCAGACGTTTCATCAATACTCTACCAGGTATTGATAGCCAGGTTGGGAGAGACTGTCCATTCGCTGATCCACGAGGATGGGAGAACATCCTCTCATGAGGAGTTGAGTTTGTGGCAGTGCATAGCAAAGATCGAATAGCGTGAAGAGCCTGAGGCAGAACCTGCTCCCACTGACGAACGTCCATCCCAGCTGATCGGAGAGCCATTTGTACGCTCTTCCAGATTATGGCGTTGTACCGTTCGATCTGGCCATTTCCTCTCGGATTGTAAGCTGTCGTCCGACTGGTAGCAATGCCTTGTGTAGTCAAAAAATGCTTAAGTTCGGCGGACATGAATGCCGAACCACGGTCTGAATGAATGAAGGAAGGCGTACCAAAAGTCGAAAATAAGTTGGTTAGATGCTCTATCACCGTAGAAGCAGACAAGTTCGAGCAAGGGAAGGCGAAAGGAAACCGTGAGTACTCGTCAACGACTGTGAGAAGATACTGGTGTTTCGATGAAGAGGGAAGAGGCCCCTTGAAATCCAGATTGAGTCTCTCGAAAGGAACTGTAGATTTAATGAGAATGCCTTCGTTTTTGAAGAATTTTGGTTTAAGTTCTGCACAATCCTGACAGCGTGATGTCATCCGCTTCACATCGTCGACAGAATACGGAAGGTTTTTGCAACGAATGAAATGGTACATCCGTGTAACTCCAGGATGGCACATGGTTTTGTGTAGTTCCATGAGGTCGGAAGCTGATGCAGCAGCGCACACCCGTGACAGAGTATCGGCCACTATGTTTTCCTTCCCTGAGCGATAGACGATTTCGTATTTAAAACAGGACAGATCGAGGCGCCAACGCATGATTTTATCGTTTTTAATTTTGCTGTGCCTAGTACTATCGAACATGAAGGATACTGATCGCTGATCCGTAATAATCTGGAAAGGCCGACCAATCAAATAGTGGCGCCACTTTCGTAGAGCTTCCACTATCGCTGCTGCTTCTTTTTCCACTGCTGGTTGACGCTGTTCAGAATCTGATAGCGTTCTAGAAAAAAAAGCAACAGGTCGACCTGCTTGCGATAGTGTGGCGGCAACTGCAAAGTCAGATGCGTCCGTTTCCACTGTGAAAGGTAGCTTGGTGTCTATTGCGGTCAGTACTGCCTTAGAAATGTCTGATTTCAGCGTTTCAATGAGTTGCAGTAGACCTTCTGATAACGGAAATGATTTTGCCAATACTAGTGGGCGGATCTTCTCTGAAAACTTTGGAATCCATTTTGAAAAGTGTGCAAACATACCCATGACTCTTCTGAGTTGCTTCAAGTCTTTAGGGGCCGAAATCTCACGAAGAGGTCGTAGGCGAGCTTCGTCTTGTTTGATAGTGTTGTTCACAATGTTGTACCCAAGGAGATTGATATTTGTTTGAGAAAATTTGGATTTCTCCTCATTCAGAGTTAGATTATACTTTCTGGCTGCGGCAAGGAAAGCTCGGAGGTTGATGTCATGTTCTTCTTTGGTCTTGCCACAAACTGTGACATCATCAAGGTAAGCGTAAGTTTCTTGTAGGTTCTCTTTACGAATGATTTTGTGAATAAATTCTTGAAAGGCAGGCACTCCATTGGTCACTCCAAATGGAATCCTTTTGAATTGGTACAGAACGCCGTCGGCCTCGAAAGCAGTATAAAAACGCTCACTCTCCAAAATAGGTACCTGATGGTAAGCTGACTTCAAGTCTATTGTGCTGAAGTAATTGTTCTGAGCCACTTGCTCAACTATCTTCTCGATTTTTGGAATAGGGTAGGCATGTAGTTGAGTGTACCTGTTGATGGTTTGGGAGTAATCAATGCACATTCTCTTCTTTCTGACTCCGCTCTTGACAACAAGGACCTGCGCTCTCCATGGAGATGTGCTCTCTTCAATCACGTCTTCATCGATAAGTTTTTGAACCTCTGATTTAATGAAATCTGCGTCTTCTTTTGAATAGTGGCGAGATTTTATTGCAATGGGTCTGCAATCTGGCAATAAATTCGTGAAGAGAGATACAGGCGGGACAGCAGCTGCAGCGATATTACATATCAAGAGTGGCTCTTTTGGACCTCCTAACTTCATCTCGAGTGTTGCATGAGTATCGAGCAAATCATGACCTATTATGACATCAGCGCAAAGGTTTTTCATGATCAAGAGCTGGGCTTTATCATACGTGTGACCTTGAAGTTCCATCTTTACTATGCAACACCCTTCCACGCTGGAAAAGAGAGATGAGCTAGCCATTGTAATTCTCTCCTTAGAAGGTTTGGCCTGAGCTTTACACTTGTCCAGTAGGGCATGATTAATGAAGCTGGACGTACTACCTGTGTCAATTAAAGCTGAGCAACGAAAATTGTTTATTTTGACAGGGACTATAGCTTTGCTCAGAGAAACGTGTGAGGAAGCAGCTACTGTGAAGCCAATTGTCTTACCTTCTGAGCTTCTGCAAACGGAAGAGTAATGACCTGGCTTGTTACAGTTTTTGCAAGTCTTCCCGTTGGCTGGACATTTGCTCCTGGGGTGGCGCTTGCTCCCACAAAAATAGCACGTAGAGTTGTGAACAGCAGCTGTTGTTTTCAGTGCTTCGGTCGGTTCATCTTCGTGTCCCTGGTCTTTAGCTGCAGCAGAAAACGCTGTTGATTGGGAGTAACTGAGGGAATTTATTTGGGCTCTTTCTAAGGCCCTAGCTTGATCAGACGCCTGGGTAAGTGTTAGGGTTAAATTCTCAAGAAGGCGTTGCCGAATCATACTGGATGAAAGACCTGCTATGAACGAGTCGCGGATGTACTCATCTCTGTAGCTGTCAGCTGTAACATCTTGGAACGAGCATTCTTGTCCAAGAACGTGTAACGCCTGCAAATATTGATCAACTGACTCACCGGGATCTTGCCTCCGAGTCGCCAAGCAGTGGCGAGCGTATATTTCGTTTTTCGGCTTGATGTAAATTCCATCGAGTGCTGTGAGAGTTGTTTGAAAATCTGGCTTGTCCTTGACCAACTTATAGATGGAAGCGCTAAGAAAGTTCGTGAGAAGTTTCAATTGTACCTGGTTCGACAGCGGTGCTTCTGTTGGAATTTCGCCCAGGAAGTTGACGAATGTTCGCTTCCAGTGCAGGTAATCCTCTTGAGCGCAGCTTGAGGATGGGTCAATTGAGAGGCGTTCAGGACGAAGATATTTGTCCATGGTAGTTTTTAACAACTGAATAAATTGTAATAACGAAAGCCGTAGAATTGTAGGCTTTATTCAGTTGAAATCCTACGCACAAATGTGGAAAAGAAATTTGGACGTATTGTTACCAACACGTAACTAAATAATGAGAACATATGATCAGGACACGCAGGTCTTCCTTTAGGGGGGGGCTCGAAAGTATTGCAGGTAGACATGCTGCCAGCAAGGGTACCTAGTTAAATTAAAATTTAAAAAGCTGCAAATTTTACACAAGGGTTTATTATTCTTTGATAGAGGTTACTTGTGCGAAAATTAATTCTGTGTCTTGAAAAAAAGAGTTTAAAAAAATTATTATTACTTACCTATCTTTTTTTCAAAATCTTGTTTTTACTTTTTTTTTTTTTTTTTTTTTTTTTACTCGAAAAATGCGGGAAAAACCTTGTGGGTACAACTAGATGGAAACCAAGTATGTTGTCAAAATTTCAGATTCTTAAAAAATTCTTACTGCCCAAAACGCCCCGGACGGCGGACGACGCACGGTTGTGCAAAACGGCCATATTTGGGGGGGGGGGGGGGGGGGAACTCTGAAAACCCCATACTTATAGTATTCGTAAACTTGACGCTGATCACGAATATACCCCATGACCCTGTACCTAAAATGGATTCTGAGCCTTTTTTTCCCCAAAATACCTTTTAAAAAACACGTTTTCAGTACATTTCCCAGTGTGCGAGCCAAGTACCTAAGGATTCTCCCAAAGTATGTACATAAAGAAAAGTTGTAGAGCAATAATTTTGGCGTCGATTGAACACCGTAAAATTGAAAATTACTACAAAAATGAGGAGGTCGACAATGATTTCGATCGAACACTCCTACGATTTCAGATGGAACCCCGTAACATTGGTGAATTCCATTGAACACCCTAGAATTGAAATTTTTCTACTTGAAGACGGAAAATTGCTGAGCCAGATTAGTTATTTTCATGACTTTGTATGGTAAAACAATGTGGCCCTCTAAATTAAATTTTGTTTCGAAGGTTCGAGCCAGAAATATCTCGCTGTAACTTATTATTTTTTATCCACTGCAATGACACTGAATTACTAGGGTCGAGAAATCGAGAAAACGTTTTGTACAAACTATGAAAACATACATAATATGTATGTTTTCATAGTTTGTTTTCTCGATTTCACTAAACGATCGCCGTAACTATCGCAGGTTCTCTGAAAGGTCTATCTAGGTAAGGTCGAGTTTGAAGAATCTTCAAACTCGATCTGATGAGATTTAACGTTATCCAGGGGCGGGAATACATATTTTTGAAGTTTGCCACCTATTCAGCGTCTTTTCGGCGAAAAAATGAATTCTCACAATTTCACGCATTTATCTTAAAATCTGTAGAAAAAACGGACGCCATTTGTCGGAGTTGTTCTGTACATAGGGCACTACATAGAGTACCCAGGAAAAGTAGTCGCATACCTACCTTAGCTAGCCCAAGCTCGACTTAAGACATAATTATGATGAATCAAATGCACAAAAATCATGGTTTTTTGCTTCAAAATCCGCTAAAAACATGTTGAAACCTGTGTCTAGATTTTTTCCGCAGAAAGATAAAATTACTTTCTTGTAGCTGAGTGAAAACTGAACAAATTCGATGTCTAACGAATTTTTTCACGTGCAAAATGAGTCGGCTACGATTCTCCGTAAATAGGTCTAATACTGCTCCCGTCAACTCACAATTTTCCAAAATCGAGAAAGGTATACCTACTGCCCGAGTCAGGTCTACAGTACGAGTCAAGTTGATGACTTTTTGATCTGAAAACTATTCATATCAACCCTCCAACTAATACTGAATGGAATATAATGATTTTGAAAGGATTTAAAAATATTTTTTGATTTTTTTTTTCACCTGTGGACCACTGTGCGGCAGCGGTTCCATTTCGTTTTTGCAATCTAGACCTCTTGAAACGAATGATGTCAAATTTTGAGGCCAATCCGAATTTTCGACCCCCGTCGCGATTACATAGGTAGGTATATTATTCCAAGAAGAACAAACCAAAATGATCGTAACTTTGCATGTAGGTATTTGGAGTGCGGAGTATGGTGTGATAGGTACCCAATATCGTAAATAATATTACACCGCTTGAGTAATAATACAAAATAACATACAAATCATTTTTACAAAATCAAGTGTTGTAGTTCACTTTTTTCCCCTCTTAATATAAAAACTTTACACAAAATGTACACACCATAAGTACCTACCCAGCAATGTCAAGTTGAATTTTTTCACTTTTATATTTACCTACAACATGAGCCGCCTCGTGTTCTCTGCGAATTTTTCAACCACTACTTCCTCTTTTTCTTTATTTTTATCTGAAAGTGTATATATATTTTTCGTCTAGGGGGGGGGGCCCTAGCCCCCCCCCCCCCCTTGCGTACGCCTATGGGGACGCGTATTAGCTGACGTGGGAGGATCGAGAGCCCTAAATCCAGCCTGGAACTGTCACTGACCTGCAAGGAGTGTGTACACCTGAAGCCCACCTCTCCTTAATGAGATACGAGGGAACAAACGATGGTTTCTCTGAGTTCAGGGCCTTGGTCCTTGAGACCATCTCTAATAGACCCCCGAGCGCCTCCTGGATCCAGGTGTACACAGATGGATCGCATGACAGAACCCTGAGACGGGCAGGTGCTGGATTCACAGCTAAGGGAGTCTTTGAGGGCTGCGTTCCCCTGTCGGCCCACGCCACAAACTCTGACGCAGAGGTTAGGGCGGTATAATATTCATAATATTCATATTATGAAGCTGCAAAGAAAATGTCTCTTCTGCGGTATCCCATCCAGAGTAGCGTCTTTCTGATTGACTCCCGGGCAACTATCCAGGCCTTGAGTTCTGCCAATCCTCCTGCTAGCAAACTGGAGCAAGGCGCACGTGGGGCCGTGAGTGATCTAGTCGGTTCAGGCTGGGAAGTTGCCTTTCAGTGGATACCAGGTCATGTGGGGATCTTCGGGAATGGAAAAGCCGACGCTCTAGCATCCCTTACACAGCCCCCCTTTACCGAGCCTGTAACGTTCTCCCAAGGGTTGACAGTCCTAAAACAGAAGGGTATTGAGAAGCAAAGGGCACTCAGTGAGGCTGCGGCGCAGGGGAAAAATGGGAGGCCTTCCTTGCTGCTCCCATCCCATTGCCACGAAAAGATTTTGTGGCGAATTTTAGGCTCTCCACTGGACACGATTTCCTGCCGGCACACCTACACAAAATCCTGATAGTGCGATCCCCAATCTTCCCGCTCTGTGACCTGCAGGACACCATGAACGAAGGGCATTTAAACCTCTGCTCGAAACTTTCACCCTACCGGACAACATATGATGACAACTCTCCGTGGAAGAGGAAAAGTAATCTGTTCTGGGCAGCAAGGGGAGAGATGTCTTTATATTGCCTCCAACTGCAGTTGCTCTGCCATGGCGAACGATTAAAAAAACATGTTTCAAGTTGATCCCATAAATGTAATGTTCGTCCACCGTTCAGGCCGTTTTGGGCGGCAGAATTTTAGCATGGAACATGCTTTAGCCTTCAGCTAACTGGCAAAAAGTGTCCCGTCTATGGGGTGACACGGGACGAAATTTTCTTACGATTTTCGATGCCGGTATTGTTTCACCCTAGGCTCGCAGTTGTACCAGGAACAGCTGCTGTAGCTACCTCTAACGAATTGTCGTTAAAAGTGGCCTGTCCAGCAGACTCGGTCTTAAACAGGACCACTCTCTCGGCTTCCTCAGTGCTCAGACATGATGCTGATAATAACAATAAATGGCAAATTATTGATTAGAAATACTCCTGTCTTCGAACGGGCGGGCTGACCCGCCGGCGGGAGAAAAGGGGTTCGCACGGTTGCACCTACCGCTCTAGTGCCAGTTCCCGCCCAAAATTCATAGGTGGGGACAGGCCAGTGATTGTATTTTCCAAGGCCTGGTAGGCAAGCTAGAGGAAGATGGCGAACCCACCTTCCCAAGAATCTTCGCCAGCAGTATCCTATTTAACCTCTCGACCAGACCCATGGAAGAAGAAAAGGAATCTCCACTCTGTGTTACAAGACGTGCTCAAAATCTCCCCCTCCTTTTCAATAAATCCCCCATTCGACCGCAGGCAACACCTCTGCAAAGCGGCATTATTTATCGTTAAGAGTCTTAACTTAAGACAGTAGTGGGTGTAATCTGGCGCGATCTGCGGATGCAAAGCCAAACTCCTTGGCCCTCATTCGTCAAGGATACTCCCATGGGAGCTTTGGCTTTGCGTCCACAGATCGCGCCAGATTACACCCACTACTGTCTTAAATAAATAAGAAAAACCTTTGGGGGGTCGAGAGACTGCGGCGTTTGCCGGGCACCAGACGCCGTCTGGAGGGAGCAGGTTTTATTCCCTGAATTTTCGCGGACCGCAAATGCCGAGAACTTACGAACCACCAAAGCCAGACTCTACCTAGCTGACACCTGGTAAACTTACTAGTAAACAAACGATACGCGCCCAGATTGCGTTACTCTCGGCAGACTGGTAGCCCACCACCCCTTATGATGTGAACCTTCCTTTCCTTCTTCCATGGACCACCCTTGAGGATGGAGAGGATTTGTCCGTGTGCGCTTAATTCCCGAGAGCGGCAACGTTTCATGGAACACTTTGGACTGTTCGTGCCCTGGTCCGTGTGGATTTCCCTTGAGATCTCAAAGCGGGATATCACACATGCGACCAGTCATTCTGCAACTTTCTCAGCTCTCCGGTCAACTACAAACGCTTCTGGCCTTTGAGCGTGATAACGGCCCCACAACGAGTTCTACAAATTTCAACTTCTCGTAATCTGTGTACCATTATGGGATCAGTCAAAACCAAGCCGAAACAGCACAGCACCCCCGCAGTTCAACAACTTCCAAAAACCGGCTGACACATAACAGAAATTTATTAGCCGCACGAGTTGCAACAAGAGGGTTTCTGAGTCAGAATGAATGGCGTTTTTTTTTCCTTGTTTTCGGGAAGATACGAGACCGTGTCTCCTGCCAGAACAACGGGAAATGTTGGAACCGTAGGATTTAGATCCTTGAAATGGGGTCAAGTTCAACTCTCTGGTTGTCCTTCGCGTAATTTATGGGGAGGAGGGGGAATGAATCCTCCGTAATTTCTCCATCCGCACGGACGTGGTTGGCGCAACTGCCACTTAAAATACCGTAGATACTGCAATAACAGTACGTCAGATATTCACCGAAATACTCAAATAGCTCACACTGAGTAAGCCTAATTGTAATACGTGTAATTATTACTGGTAGGCACAACATAGAAAATACGTTACCTATACGTATGTACAGAAAGTAGCGTGCTGTGGAAAATTTGATTCAAAATTAAATTTAAAATTGAATTGTGTAAAAAAAAATTCGCAGGGTTGCGCGCGTCGCGCGGGATTTTAATATAGCCTATGTTGTGGGCAATCTCACCCGAGATCGTTAGAAAAAAACCCCATTCAAATCCGTTCAGCCGTTTAGGCGCCTATAAGGCACGACGGTTTCCGGGCGGTGTACTCACATTCCAATCCAGAGAACGCCCGTAAAAACATGTACCATGTTAAAAAAAAAAAAATCCACAGCACGTTACTGTCGTCTGGTTGCAGAACCGGCCATCCAAAACGGAAAAGTTTTCAGGAAAGCCGATTTTCTGTCACGCCGAGGGAAAACAAAATAAGAGCCAAAGCTCTTTTGGGTTGAGTAACGCTAAGATAGTAGGTACCTTCTAAAGCACCAAAAGAGAATCTGGGGGGACCAGCAGGGTTATTTTGGATTTGGCCGGTTTCGCAACAAACTAGAGCAAAGCAATGGCGGGGTTGTAGTCGTGAAAAGTCATCAAAATTGTCCTTAGCAACACTCATCTTTATTAAACAACATTATTAAACCTTGAAAATTCAAATGAACTCGTTACACTTAAAAAATTTGTACACTTTCAAATACGTACTTAACTCTATAACTTAAACTATATTATTGGGGCGTGGAAATTGAATGAGACATCTTGTCCATTGACGTGTTATTTTTCTTCTATCAAAAGAGAAGGTCGGCTTTAATATAGTAGGTACATGAAATTGACAAAATTATATATACGTAACTGTATTATTCGGTATCAATTACCTATTACTGAATCGCATCACCAAACTTGATAAACTACTCCTCTCTAATGGTGCCCTGCCTGAGTTAGCTGCTTACTCTAGGAAGCAAATACTCGAGGCGCTCTTGGATAAACAGTGTGGTCCTTCTGCCATGGCGTTAAACCTTCTTCAAACACTCCCGACAACACTTCAGGATCGATATACACGTTTGATCAACTCTCTGGTATTCCGTTGGGGTTTCTTCGGTAGGTAGGTACAAATCGAAGGAACTGCCGCCCAAAAGTTAAGGTGAAATTGTGATAATCAGAGACGGTAAAAAGTCATAGTCATAGGTTTTTATCATAAAATAGCCATTTTATTCTTCCAAAAGGTCATAAAATGCCACTTTGCAGAATAAACGTCATAAAAGGGACATTTTCGGCCTATTTGAATGTATTCTTGAGCGATGTTCGAGGTTTTTAGAACATTTAGGATTCAAGCCACTTTTACCAGTTGGAATTTTTCAAATAATTTGACATTTTGACACAACTATGTATAGCGTCTTGAGTCAATTCGTCCCACAAACTTTTCAGCTTGATCAGACTATTTCCCAGGGTTCTACGTGGCTTTTGTAGGGCGAGAATTTCGATGTAATTTTGGACGTAGAAACGATTAAAAGGGGTCCCAAACCAGTCCGACTACTCTGGACCAATGTTCCGTTAACAATTTAACGGTTTGGTAGGGGGACATTTTCAAAGAATCTGAAATTTTGACACAACATTTGGGACCAATCCTAGTTTATTCTACACATTTTTCAGCTCGCGCGAACAACCCCCGCGGGATTTTTGGGGATTTCGTTGGGCAGAAATGAGGTTTTCCCCATGATTTTGACCGGTTAGGCGAGCGGGTATCATTTTTGAAGCAATTTCGGACTTAGCATTTATTAAAGGGGGTTCCAGACCTGTCCAATTGAAGAGCGAAGTTTCATCAAAACTAATAATAAACTCTTGTGTAATTCAATTTGCAGATCGAAACTGAGTCAAAAATAGGTTGTTTTTTTAAGGGTATTTGGTGTTTTTACGAAATAATATTTTGAAGATTTTAAATTAGATATAAATTACAGTAGGTAGGTATGTATTATTATAATTCGTGCAAGTTTGGGAAGGGGATTCGGTACACGTCATTTGAAGTGCGTTTGGACTAGTATTTGTTGAAGTCAAGCTTTAATTTGTTGGTAAAACAAACGTCATTCTTTTGGGTAAAATGTCATGAAAAGAGCGAATTTTATTAAATAAGCTTCATGAAACTGGAAAATAATAGTCATGAAAGTCACGTAATGGAAAAATCAAATTCATAAACGCGGCGTCTCTGGTAATAATATTACAAGGAGCTTACTACGCTGAATTCTGTGAGGAAAAACTAGCCTTAAGACCACTCCAGTCATAAGCTCCTCCTCGCGAAGCTGGAAATCCTTCATGGCGGATCCTTCCAAACTAAACCCCCACAACGGTCGAGATTGACGGTGATTTGCTACAAATTAATTAGCGGGAACAAGTGGGTTCTTCACCTTCCCCAGACGATGGTGCTGGATCTCCGACCAATTAGAAATAATTTCTATAATAATAATAAATCAAAATTATTTTGATTTATTATTATTGGAATAAGTAGGTAATTCACTTATGTAATCGTGTCGAAGGTCGAAAATTCGGATCAACCTCAAAATTTGTCATTATACGTTTCAAAAGATCTAGATTCCAATAAAGAAAATTTCCTTCCATTTAATGTCCGTCCCCCGACCGAGCTGTTTTGGGGTGGTTTTTTTTTTGTAAATTCTGAAATTTAGGCAGAATACTTGGTTCACCATCTAGTTGTGCCCGCAAGGTTTTCAGCCCGATCGCCCAAACCCGTGGGGCGCTATGGGGCTACAGGATGGGTTTGAATGGTTTTCGGCTATGGTATCGAGTGGGGTGTTGTTTTCGAAGTATTATTGGGCGTAGAATCCTTTTTTGGTGGTCCCAGAAAGATCTGATTTCACTGTGGGGGATCTATGGGGCTCTCATGGGGCTACAAATGGGATTTTTGAAGGCTGCCAGGAAGTTAAAAATCATGATCTGCAGGTGTCGTTTTCCTAGTAATTTTAGACGAATAATCCATTCTGGTTTATTATTGGAATAATTCACTTAATAATATTATGTAATCGCGATGGAGGTCGAGAATTCTGATCGGCCTCAAAATTTGAAATTCGCCGTTTCAACACACTTCACTGTTGACACTTCAACTTCGGTATTAAAATCGACTGGACTCCCTTCCGAAATTCAACCCATTCCAGTCTACCCAGACACTTCTCGTCGGGCTGGAGATAGCGGAATTTCCAATACTGCTTCGATATCACTTCCTAGTTTTGCAGATCACAACAAATTGTGTCATTCCCTAGATAAGGATATTCAAGCACTCCCTTCACGTTCATCCAAAGACACCGGGGGCGAAATCCTAGTTACGCTAGAGGCAGTGTGGTGTTCGTCGACGGTGCAGAGGTCTAATCCAATGAGGTGGTTAGGGTGAGAAATGACTCCTCTGCTGAGTACTAAATTGTTTATTTAAATAAACAATTGTAGCGTGGGGACCGGTTTAGAGCAACTAGAGTTTACTTTGTTAATATAATTTTATGGTTTTCTTGTCAGGGCTGTTACAGCCCTACAGTAGATTAGCTTAGTTGCTCAAAACTGGTCCCCACGCTACAATTGTTTATTTAAATAAACAATTTATTACTCAGCAGAGGAGTCATTTCTCACCCTAACCACCTCATTACGCTAGAGGCCTTCCCCAAACACATACCACTCAAATTGATAGGGACAATTTAATTTTAGGTACACGCCCAACACCGCCTAAACTGGGCGAACCCAAAGACTCATTTTTTGGGGTCGTAAATCAGCCCACACACTGTAAAGGAAGGGTTTTCTCATTTTAAATTATAATAAGACTTTATCGACCATATCAATTTTCGAACATTTATACCAAATCATATTCAACCCTTGTTTGAAATTTGCAGCGTTTTTTATCTGCAATACATTGGAGTGATACAAAAATACGTTTGTTTTAGGTATTGATACTGGAATCAGCCACGCTGACCCTGACGATAATCTTGGTTGGGATATGTGGAGAAAAAACGAACGAGACGAAAGTGAGGCATCGCCACGGGAAAAGACACAAAGTCCTCTCCTTCACCGAAGAAGGGACAACATTCAAACCCGCCTGGCCCGTGAAAAGGGAAGCCGTCATAGAAGGCGACCTCGTCCTGGGAGGGTTGATGATGGTGCACGAAAGGGAGGAAACTACCGTGTGCGGACCTGTGATGCCCCAAGGAGGGATTCAAGCTGTGGAAACGATGCTGTACACGTTGGACATCATCAATTCCCGCTTGAAACACTTCAAGATCGGTGCTCACATCCTGGACGACTGCGATCGAGACACTTATGGCTTGGAAATGGCAGTGGATTTCATCAAAGGTAAGAATGCCTGTCAATACAATGGAATGTCTCATCTGATGTCTAATTTTGACCTTATAGTAGTTCGGTTGGCATAATGTAAGGTGGATCCATCTTATAAAAACGCTGCAAATTTTACACAAGGGTTTATTCTTTGATATAGGTTACATGTGCGAAAAGTTATTCTGTCAGTAAAAAAAATTTTTAATGTTTTTTTTTAAAATTTTTTTTTTATCGAAAAATATTTGAACTTTTGGCATCCTTCATAAATCCCATTTGTAGCTTCCATGAAAGCCCTATGGATCCCCACAGTGAAATTGGATCGTACTGGGACTCCCAAAAATGGATTATACGTCCAAAAATACTTCGAAAACGACACAACTCGATCCCATAGCCAAAACCCTTTAAAAAACCCTGAAAATTTTACACAAGGGTTTATTATTCTTTGATATAGGTTACTTGTACGAATATTAAATCTCTGTCAATAAAAAAAATAAATAAATAAAAAAATAAAAAATATGTTGACAACTTTTTTCTTTTCTTTTTTTTACTCGGAAATATTTGACCTCCTGGGATTCTCCAAAAATCCTATTTGTAGCCCCATGAAAGCTCTATAGATCCCTATAGTAAAATGTGGTCGTTCAAGGACCCCAAAAAAATGGAATCTACGTCCGAAAATACTTCGAAAACGACACCTAACTCGACCCAATATCCGAAAACGTTTAAAAAACCCTCCCTTAGCCTCATTTTAGCCCCATAGCGCCCCACAGGTAGAGGAGATCTGTCTGAAGACCTTGCGGGCACAACTAGATCGTAAACCAAGTATTTTTCCAATTTCAGATTAAAAAAAAAAAAAAAAAAAAAAAATCCTACTGCCCAAAACGGCTCGGACATTTTGTTTTGAAATCTACGTGTCATGAAAAGGATAATATAATAATAACAAGCTTTTCGAATGTTTTCAAGAAAAACTCCCGAATCTTGAAAAATTAAGGGATTACACATTAGATTATAGTCCTTTTTGTCATCCGGCTTTCTATTTTAGTAGCCCGATAGGGTGAAATGATAGATACTCGAAGCCATCACGAAGTAGCTCAAATGCCGCCGGAGCGGGAGATTTCCATGGAGTTAATGAAGTGGGATGAAGCTACTTATGAGATTCTAACCTTGAAGTTTTAAGCTTCTTCGCCTAATCTTATTCGACTTAGCGCGTTATCTGAACTGCCTAATGAGCAGGTCTATTGTGAATACAGGAACGAATTTTTCATCATGCGGGGAACGAAAATTTCGTCGTATTTCGTTAAACAGGTACCTGGGTAATATCGATTCATTCAACGCGTTCATCACTCAGCAAAAAACGACACCTCACTCGAACGAACGCACAGTGGGTTATTTGAGAAATTTAAGGGAAGGAAAATCTAAAAATGAAAGTTTCAATAGCAAATTTCGGACTCTATGCACAGGGGTTCTGAACTCAATAATATTACAAAGATGTAACCATAGTTTCTAATAGGTTTTTCAATGCTGAACACGATGGTTTTGTCAGAATTAAGATGTAGTTGATCGCAAGAGTGATATTGCGAAGATAAGGTTTATCATGAACAACAAAAAGCGTGCTAAGGAACAGAATTTAGTTTTTACTTTTGTTTTATGTCCTGTGGACGTCTTTTTTATGCACTATGTTTGAAAAATTGAAAGTAATGATAGCCCTATTGCACGTGAAAAAACAAAAACACTATACACAAAAAGGATGAACAAAAATGGATTAAATTCAAAATAAATTTTAAGATCGATCAACAAAATTATTTAATATCACATAATTGAAAAATAATAATAATTGAAAAAATACCTTCAGATCAACAAAAAAATTTCTTGTAGAATTATATTCCAAAAATAAAGAAAAATAATCAAGTAAATTCGCTAAAAAATTGATCAACAAGTAGGTACATGAAGTTGATTTCCAAGTCACTTATGCCGAAGTCATCTTCGCTTTCGTTCGAATCATTTAAAACATCTTCCAGATCCATTATTGTGGCTTTTTTTTTTTTTTGGTGAGGCAATAACCTCGTTAACAAGAGTAGCCGCATCTTTACTCCCACATCTTCTTAATTTTGTCTCAGTGGCGTACCTACCCCAGCTCTTGTAATGAATGTCGGTCAACGAAATCTTTGATCCTCCTTTTTCTCGTTGATCGCCTGGATAGTGCAAAATTTATGGGTTGCCTTCCTGCGTGGCTAGACGAAGCTGTTGGTTCCCGAACGATTACCTGATTGCCTGAAGGCATTTTTTCTTGTTGTTTTTGAAGAACTCGTAGTTGCTGCTGCTCTCCTTTCACAATAATCTCAGCCTTCTTAGAAAATTGTCACACTTGCGGGCCAACTCCTCCTTTTCTCCATCACTATACTTTAATTGAGGGTACTTATTAAAAATGCAATTCAATGAATTGCATTTTTGAATCATTATTACCTTTCCTGCATCTTCAGAGTAGATTCCCTCTGACCTTACTGCTTCAAACAGCTCCAAATAAGGGGTTCTTGTGTACACAAAACGCCATTACTCGAAAACTTGACAAAACTAGACGATGAGATTTATCTCAATTTATAAATTGTATTGCAATCTGGGGCAGTTACAGAACACGCCTGTACCCCGAGTAGACCATTCTTGACCGTTCCCTTTGAGTTCTTCATTCCAAAAGACATAATTTTACACGAATTTCAATGAATTACGATTTTAATTGAAAACCACCTCATAGATTCGTTTAAAAAATTAATCTTAGTGATAACAATTAACTTACCAGTGCTGGATGAGGTCATTAGGCCCGGGGGTTTTCTACGGAGACTGATGAGCACGAGATGGAACTTGGAATAGTGTGAAAAGAGGGCAAACGCACAATATCACCGAGCTCATGATTGGACTTGCACGCCCAGCGTATTGGACTTTAATCGACCCTGTCTTGTGCAGTTATGTTTTAGTTTGGGTATTAGCTGTCATTTAAACCAGTAGCCGATGATCGGCTGTCGATCAGAAATTCGATGAAAACTTTTTTCGATTTTGGTCACCTAAATTTGAGTTCTGTTCACTGTGCAATGTATGATACCTAAAGTATCTGGGATTTTTGTTGGGCAAAATAGTCGGCTCTCCATCTGCAAGGTTTTCAGCCCAAACGATGGTTATCGGCTATTGGTTGGAGTTGGATAGGTAACGTTTTGGATTTTTTTTTTTTGGGAGTGTCATAACCATCTGATCATATCGTGGGGATCCAAGAAGCTTTTAAATTATGTCAGGAGGTCGAATGAGACGTCGTTTTCCGAGTAATTTTTGGCGTAAACCTCTCGCATCTCCTCAAAACACAGCACCACAGAAATGGAGTTGTGGGGAATCCCGTATGGGCCCCTCTCTATTTTTCTCAGATTAGGGATGTTGAAAAAGTATCGATACTTAAAAGTATCGATACTTTTCAAAAAAGTATCGATACATATCGATACTTTTTGCTCCCGATACATATCGTAGTATCGATACTTTTTTTCCGGTATCGGCGCCGATACTTTTTTTATCCCTCACATTTCATCAGATTCAAAACTTACGGCATATAGGTAGTTGACAGTACCTCTAACTTGACCAGCAATTGAAGAAAGTTGATGTAGTGACCTACCACCACCTCCTGGAGCTGCTCCAGCTCTCATATCAGAAGAATAAGCCGTCCTCGATCAAGGGCGGACCACCAAAATGTTGGCCCAACCAACAAACCCAACTCACTCATCACAGTAGAAATTAGTGTGGCCACAGCTACACCAAACGAGGGAATGTTCCCCTTTTTGCTACCTGTATCTACCCCCCCGAGGCTTGGAGCAAGGTTTTCAGTCCGATCGTCCAAACCCGTGGGGCGCTATGGGGCTAAAATGTGGCAATTGAAAGTGTTTTTTTTAAGGCGTTTGGCTATGAGTTCGAGTTGGGTGTCGTTTTCGAAGTATTTTTGGGGGTCCCAGAAGGATCCAATTTCACTGTGGGGATGTAAAGGGCTTTCAGGGGGCAAAAGGGATTTTTGAAGGATCTCAGGAGGTCAAATATTTCTGAGTAAAAAATAAAAAATTTAAAAAGAAAAACCTTTTTTTCAAAAATTTTTCATTGAGACAGAATTAATTTTTGCACAAGTAACCCATATCAAAGAATAATAAACCCTTGACTAAAAATTTGCAGACGTTTTTGAAAAGTATCGATACTTCGATACCGATACTTTATTGAAAGTATCGTATCGATACTTTTAGATACTGTCTGGATGTATCGATACTTTAGAAGTATCCAACATCCCTATCTCAGACCGGTCGACGGCCGCCGCAGACGGTTGCGCGTCAGGCTCTCGAGGGGGGGGGGGGGGCAGCTCCCGGACACACGGGCGGGCTCTCGTTCCCGATGCCGGGAACGCCTCATTATTTACCCGGACCTCCCACTAATCGCCGCCTCAATTTATCCTATTATTTTTTGTATCACCATTTTGCCTATCGCATAATGGCTTCATCACAAACTACTTTTTACAGGACTCACTCACCGACAGTATTTCAGAAGTGTTGGCCGGGTCAGCGGACTCAAATATAATTTCGTGCAGGGAAGTAGCCCAGGCGGACATTACCGACAATTCGCTTGTGTCAGCCGGGAGTTCTTCCCTCCGTAAAGTAGGATTCACACTAGAAGGGCAGGGCAGAGCAGGGCACGGACCGTTCAATGACTTGAACGTGCCTTGACCGATGCGGAGTGTTCACACTTGACGGGCACGGCAGATCAGTCAACGATCGTTCAACAGTCAGTTTTCAAGTTTTCACAGTTTTTGTCAAGATTTTAGTCGATGTTTTCAACAACAACGCTTTTAAAAGTAGCATTGCTACTTGACGGAGGAGGAAGAAAAGAGAAAGGGCCAAAAACGTTTGTGGGTCCACAACATTTTGAAGAGGAGGAAACATGAAGGAGAGTTTCATACGTTTTTTGGAGGTTTATTGGACGATCAAACGAAATTTTTCCAATATTTTCGAATGTCAGCATAATATGCTTTTCGAGATTGCTAGCATCAGTAGAAGGTAGCAGTAGAAAGTTCGCAGTGCTCCTGAACTATTTCAATCAAACGTTCGTCTTCCATTTCAAAAAATGTAAAAAGAAAGAAAATAAACAAAAACGCGAACGTGAACGGTCGGGGGGAACGGAGGAGGTGGAAGTGAAGCCTGTGAGTGAAGGGTGGGGGAAGAGGCAGACACCGATTTTGATCGGTCCGATCTCGAGGGACTGGGCAAGGTCCGGTCAAAGACCGGTGCTTGAACGGACCTTGCCCGCTGAGTGTGAACGGTCGCATTACATATACATTGGAGCGATCAAAACCGAACCCTGCCCGGTCCTTGCCCTACCCTGCCCTGCCCGTATAGTGTGAACAGGGCTTAAGGGTCTTGTAGAATTTGATCATCAAATTTTGATGTCACTCCTCTTGACAATTCATACGGTGTAGCTCAAATTCTGCCTGTACCAAGTGTGGATCTGGGACGCTCTACCTTAGAACTTCTAAGTTAGAAGTTGACACTTCATCCTCTCTGGAAGATGCGACCAGACTCCTTTCCGAGATCCCACGCACCCCAGCTGGACTACACATTTGTAGTACTGTACTACAAATCAGTACTACAACTGTAACAGTTGGGGATAGCGAGATCTCCCAAATTGCTCCGACGTCAATTGCTGGCAGTGCAGATCACAACAAATTGTGTCATGCCCCAGTTCAAAACGTTTGTGCACTCCCAACCTCTTCCTCCAAAAACAACTGGAGCGAAATCCTGGTTACGCCTGAGGCTTTCTCCCAAACACACAAAACTCTCGTTAGGGACAATTTATTAAATGTAGGAACACAATTTACACACGTAGGTACACTTCCCACATCCGATAAATTGGTGTTCACTACAGGAGTTTTTCAATATTTTTTTTTATAAAAAATTTTTTTTATTGGCATAATTAATTTTTGCACAATTTGTACCAAACAATAATAATAAATCCTGGTGTGAACTTTGCAGCGTTTTCCAGAAGATTCGTCAACGTAGCAACTTCTCTATTGTTGCTGTTTATAATAAAAAGTGGTCCTTCTTAATCTATGCCGTCGATAAGGGAGGAAGGTGAGGCGAAATCGACTCGAACTTCAACCTTTGGCGCTGAGCTAAGCACTGCCGTTTGCAGATAAGAAATATAGCGGGGTGGCTGTTATCCCGCACCAGCGGACAAAAACGTAAGTGAGAAGAAATGGGATAGTCGACGGGGTCCTCCGTCCTTCTGCCGGAAAGTGATAAATTCGACAAGGTTGAAGCGTCGAACCGTCGAAGGAATGAGACCCGATCAGGCTAGCTCGTTAGACGCGCCCTTTCAGAATTGTTGGCAACAGCGTTTTTCCATTTCGCTCCCTCAGATCTGCTTTTGTGTTGCGAGATTCGGAATAAAAGACGGTTTCTCGAAATCCAACTATGGGTCCACTCAACGACAATATCAACCATTTCGATCTGTGGATTGTGCTTAGATGAGAGAAGGTCAGGATGAGATTTTATAACGCAAAAAGCATTAATGAATGCTTATGTATGCAATGTTTACATGTGGGCTATTAGGATTTGTCTTATTTCAGAAGACAAAAGCCTTTTTACGAACCAACACTGTTATTTTTGTGCTCCAATCTGATAAATCCAACACGCCTTGTGTATAAGAGCGAATACAAGCAGAAAATGGAGTCATTGTTAGCAGATACCTCCACATACTGTTTATAAACTATAGTTACCGGTACATAGGCGTAGTAACCTCACTACTTACGTCGTTGCAGGAGAGGAATATAAAATAGGTGAACGATCTGTTAACACAGAAGAAACATTATGGCGTTACTAGGGCCAATTGTGCTCCAAAACCTGTGCGCCTACTGTTTCGGGAGGGGCTCCGTATAACATGTGAGGCTGGAATGTGACTCTTGGGAATATCATCATGGGTGGTATGGAGTTGCCAATGGCATTAATCGCAGCCAATTAAGGTGACTGTCGTACCCCTCTAAGCAGATGCTATTGCTCCTACCTGTTTTATCCCTTTGCCAGCTATAACTTTGGGAGAGTTTTGAACGGTTGATAAGCCGCTGGTGGGTTTTCAACTGGGGGAAAAGGTCTCAAAACACATTCAAACTGGGGTAATTTTGGGCATCTCACTGGGGGAAGGTTTTGAGGGACCGGCGATTGAACTGGGGTAATGAAGAAAATTTCTTCATTTAATCATGTGAAAAATTTCTTCATTTAATCATCTTCATGATTTAATCATGTGAAAAATTGCTTCGTTTTAGCAAAGTCTTCATCTTGTCTTAGTACTGATAGTAGACCTGCCATATTACTGATTTGGGTCTTACCACTGTCTTGGTTTTGAGTTATTACTAGAGCTCGGAAAATATGCAGTTTTTTTTTTCTCCAAAATATGATTTCACAATTGGCAAAATATGAAAAATATGCGAAAAAATATGCACCCCACCAAAATACTATAATTTGACAAGTATCTAAATGATTACCTTGATTTGTCTAATGTAGGTACAATAAGGATACAAAAGCAATAAGAACAAACATTTTCACTTGTTTACAGTTAATTACTTTATTCAATAAAATTTAAATCATCAATAAAGTTATTGTATTGAACTACCAACACTTTTTTGCAAGTTTTCAACAGAAAAGCTGCGTCTTTTTATCGCTTAATAACAATTTTATAGTGGAGAAGGACCTCTCTACGTCACAGGAAACAATAGGTAAAAATTTAAATGAGGTCTTCATTAAACAGCTTCTTTGGATCCTGCCTTGGCAAAACCAGATACGAAAGACTGAATCTTCCTGCATGTTCGTACAGCAACTAGTTTTTCAATGTGCTTGGCGGTTTTTTTATGTTGCTCGAATAGAAATTTCCTTCTGAACTGACCTGGAAAAGAAACGATAGACAGTAATTTCCAAGTTTTAAAACAAACAAACAAACAAACAGAAAAAGATTTTTGATGAAAGTGAAAAACATTCACACCACCACAATTACGTTGTAGATTTCTTTAAAGAAGCGAAAGGCTGGCGGAGTTAGTATAGAAATCTGATAAAAATGGTTCACTTACGGTTTTGTTGCACAGTAACTGTTGGCAAGATGACAGTCCCATCGAGCTTGAAAGCGGGATCACTCCCTATCCACATTTTAAGAGCACTTGCATTGGGCATGACGAAAAAAACAGGAGTTAAAAAACGATATTTTGAAAATTAGTTGTAGTATTAAATACTACAGTAAATTTTATTACTGTATTTTTTTTTTTTTTTGTCAGTAAATTTTACTGACAATTGCTCTTTGTTATGTCTGTACAAAGAGATAACTGCAAATAAAGAGAAATTGAATTGAAAATTGAATTGAATTGTAGTGAAATTTATTGTGTTCTGAGTTTCGTTGATTCGAAAAATGTCTGGTGAGGGTCGTTCGAGCAACACCAAACCTTTTACTGACTGCGTTTTTGGTTCATTATTCTTGGAATAAGACACCAAGTATTTGATCGATTTTGAATCATACACCTAAGTATGTGATCGCGACGGAGGTCGTCGACTCGGATCGGCCTCAAATTAATTTTTGATAATGACCATGGTCGCATAATTGCAATTATTGGTCATTATCTGTTTCAAGAGGTCTAGATTCCAAAACCAAAATGCCCGTCCGCCGTCCGGGCCGTTTTTGGCAGTAGGAATGTTTTTTAAAATCTGAAATTTTGACAAAATACTCGGTTTACCATCTAGTTGTACCCGCAAGGTTTTCAGTCCGATTGCCCAAACAGGGGGTTTTTGAAGGCTTTTGGCTAAGGGATCGAGGGATCGGTGTCGTTTTCGAAGTATTTTTGGACGAAGAATCCACTTTTTGGGGTCCCGGAACGATCCGATTTCACTGTTGCGATCTATAGGGCTTTCATGGGGCTAAAAATGAGATTTTTGATGGATCCCAGGATGTCAAATATTTTTCACGTAAAAAACGAAAAAATTTTGAAAAAAAAAAATCAAAAAAAATTCATTTTTTATTTTTTCCATTGACACAGAATTAAATTTCTGCACAAGTAAAACTTAACCAATATCAAAGAATAATAAACCCTAGTGTAAAATTTGCAGCGGGGTTTTTTTTTTTTTTTTTTTTTCGGTTGTCATCGGGTTTGTCATTTGGTATGAACTATCTCAACGGAAATGAGAATAAATCCAGACCAGGAAATAATTTGAGCTTCCAGCTGAGAGATAACGGGAAAGTTCGGGGTCTCCACGGTGTCATCTACTTGGGAGGGGTCTTGACTTTTCGATCCTGAGCACTTTGTCGTATAAGTAGGACTGCAGTGGAAATTTACATGATGCGGGTTTGATAAAACTCTTGTGTGGAAAGCCAGACGGCAAGGGGGGGGTTCTGTGGTTCGAGGGAAAAGAGGGTGGTGTTATAATCAGATAAGTGACTTTGGGGTTGACTCCCAGTGAATACCCGCCCGCTTCCTCCCACGTCATACAATTCCGTTTTCAGCATCGCCGGACCTCAAAATTAATAGCCTGTTACGTTAACCGCGGTGGGGGGGTTAGCATGCTCAAACATGTTCATACATGCTAAAATGGAAAGTTGGTTGGGAACCCCCTCCTGAGCGTCTAGTGGTGAAAAGGCCTCCATCCGGAACGTAATTTAATAATCTGCAAGGAGATATACACTCAACCCTTGCCAGTTCCACCCTCCTCGCGTAGTTGTTGTGAACGACTTAATTTACCACCCTCGTTTATTCATATAAATGAGATAAATTTCCGTAACCTGTGCGTTATAGATATAATCTGTAGACCTACCTGTACATGAATAATGTGAGATGCTAATCGCGATGTTTAGAAGGAAAACTCTTCATTTCTACAGAGTTTGAAAACGTCCCGGCATCGAGGAAGGAAAATGCAGCAACCTGTCTGGACCAGAGACGAGATACCAAGCAAGAAGCAGTGGCCTGCTTAGGCCAGAGATGAGGTATCGAGAATGAAGAAGTGCCAGAGATGAGATATCAAGCAAAAAGAAGAGCTCTGCCTGGGCCTGAGACGAGATACCTATCAAGCAAAAAGTTGTAACGAAGTCAGCGGGTCCAGTAGCTCTGATGCTCTGGGCAAGATCGTTCCTGACAGCCCCTCTCCTCCTCTTACCGCTGTGTTGGAGGTACACTCCACCAGCTCGCTGAGTTCTCTCCATCGCCTTGTGCGGATCGTTGGTCAGCCCATTACGGGCTGTTTCGCCATTTTTCCCGGCGGAAATTATAGTGATTTCTTTCACTCAAACTCCCTGGATTTGGAGGATCCCGCCGTGGAAAGGCACTTTATTTTCACCGTCTTCATCCTGTCAGCAGACTTCGAGGTAACTAAAAAACCCTTCCCTTCATCGCTTCTCAACTCTAATTACGACATCAGAAAATTTGCCTCCCTGGGAGCTGTTCATATTTTCCGTCCAGAATCTCATGGACCCCTCTTAGGGCTCGTTTTTGCAGCCTCCCGAAGCGCTATTTTCTCCATCATTGGAGGCAACACCCTCGGGAACTCATTCAGGAACACCCTCGGGAACACGTTTTGGAACACCCTCGGGAACTCGTTCTGGAACAACCGCGGGATTGAGATTGTGGATCACCCTCTCGAACTCCCTCTGGATTGAAATTTTGATCCAATCCTCTGATCGCCATCACGTAGGAAAATTTTGTCTGCCGTCATCCTGGATTCCCTCAGGAGACGTGCCCTACTCGACCGTCTGACCTTCGTGATTGACCAGGTGCGTTCGTTCCAATATTTATCCAGAAATCGTCGTGGAGATTCACTCTCCCCTCTACCGGATTTGACAATTTGATACGCCATTGAAATCTAAATTTTATCGATCGTGACTCAACTTCAACTTAAGAAATTATTCTTTTTATTTACGTATCTTCTGTAAGGGTGGCCACTCGTAGGGTTGCATTTGACCTCTACCAGAATCTGGTACTACTTCAGGTACTAATTCAGTAATCGAAATTAATATCTGATATTAATTTCGATTACTGAATTAGTAATCATTCAAATTGGAAAACCCTTATAAATTAGGGTGAAGTACCTTTATTTTCATTAATTTTTCCTGGAAATAAATCCAGCCGATTTTAAACTGGTTCTAAAATTTATTTACCCTTTATTTAAGGCCCCACTCCATCTCCTTCTTGAGGCTAACGGAAAAAAATAATTATTGTAGCTCTAACGGAATAATATTTCTATATTATCGTAATTCTCCCAGTTAGGCTACAAAGTGACCTGCCTGGTCCAGAGAAGAGACATCATGCAAAAATAAGTCTCCTGACTGAGCCAGAGACGAGACATCAAGCAAGAAGCAGTGGGCCTGCCTGGACCAGAGACGAGATATCACGGGAGGTGATAATATCGGTTCAAAATATTATTTTGAACCGATGTTTTGGAAACGTTTACAAATACCCTTGCAATCAACATTAATATAATATATTATGTCAAGGCGGGTCCATGCCATGTTCAGTTCCCACGAAGCACGTGAAAGGGTTAAGGCCATAATGAGCCAGCTTCTGTCCGTTCACATTCGTTCGGCAGTCAAATGCTTTTACATTAAAAAAAAAAAAAAAAAAAAAAAAAAACGGTAGTCGGGAGAGGGACCCCGATGACTAACCCATTCCTCTTGTCGGAGATCCGCAAGCTTTTTTTTGCGATACCCATGTTGGGTAAACGCGCCAATCTACTCGTAGGTAAATACGGATGGTATGATATTATCCAGCAAACATCCAATGGTTCTCAAAAGTTTTCGACTCGCCGGAAGCCGGCCCCGTCATATTCCGTTAAACTTAAACAGCCGTGGAAGCTCCATCAGTTGGAACGTGGTTTAAATCCTCTCCACTCCTGATCCCTTCCATAACAAATTGTCCGCTAGACTCTACAAGTCACGTTTCGGCCTCCTCTCCCCTCCCTAGTGGTAGCTAAAATTCGGCGTGAAATATCGAGCTGCATGAATTAGGTCACAATAAATCAGTGATAGCTCCTAGTGAATCTCCGTATTCACAAAGTGGTTGTTTGCCGATGGTGCAGAGGTCTAATCCAATGAGGTGGTTAGGGAGAGAGAATCTCCGTATTTTTGAAATGCCAATGTGGAGGAGGTGGAGAAACCCATAATTGGTTGATTTGTGTCTATGTAACTTTAATACCTACAAGATGTTTTAGGAATTTTCTATTTGGTTTGTTATACTCAGAATAATCAACCAGTGTTTCCATGACGGGGGTGACAAATTTAGATCGGCTCATAATTTGTTTTTCATCTTTCAAGACGAGTAGATTCCAGAAATAACAAGTCCATCCGCCGTCAACGCCGTTTTGGGACGTACCTACCTACCTATTTTTTTTTTTTTTTTTTTTTTTTTTTAAATCTGAAATTATCACAAAATGCTCGGCTCTCCATCTATTATAGACTATAATAGTTGTGCCAACAAGCGTTTCAGCCCTATAGGGCCGATATAGATATATCACTCGAAACCTCTGCGGGCATGAGGAGCTAAAAGAGGCTACGAGAGGGGTTTTGAAGGGTTTCTTCTATGAGGTCGAGTTAGGTGTCATTTTTTATGAACTTTTGGACGTAGAATCCGTTGGGAGGGGGGGGGGGGGGGGTCCAAAATCACCGCGTTTCACAGTAGGGCTATGGGGATATATATATATATCCCCATAGATCCCTTATATAGTAATTTACTGTATATAGTAAAGTACCTAAAAATAAAGTCAATTTTACTGTGTTAGCCTTTGCGGTTGTCACAAGGGGTGGAGGTAACCCTATCAGGCACTGAACCGGACTTACAATTTACACTCCTTTCGCGGGACCTGAGGACGGACCGAAATTAGTCGAGCCGGCTGCGGGACTCGAGCCCACTACGTCATCCACTACAATCGACCTCGGTCTCAACCTACGACGCTCCCCGCTCTATGCTATAAATGGGGGTTTTTAAGGATGCCAGGAGGTCGATTGAGGTTTCGATTTCAGAGTAATTGTTGGATGTATCTAAATCACTAATTCTGCAGGAAAATTTTTTTTTAACCATTAAAGGAGCTCATTGAGCTCCTTTAATGATTTATAAAAATGTTTT
The DNA here is from genome assembly GCA_955831195.1 of Pilophorus perplexus. NCBI lineage: Eukaryota > Metazoa > Arthropoda > Insecta > Hemiptera > Miridae > Pilophorus > Pilophorus perplexus. The sequence goes on from OY037015.1 coordinate 2,075,883, forward strand.
TCCTGCAAAGGTCGTGCTTCAAAAGTTACGAAAAGGGGTCCATATTGCAGAAAACCCGTTTCAATTATTTATAGGGCCTTAGGAAAAATATGATACCTAAGTGGTTGTTTGCCGATGGTGCAGAGGTCTAATCCAATGAGTTTGGTTAGGGAGAGAGAACGACTCCTCTGCTGAATACTAAATTGTTTATTCAGGTAAACAATTATAGCGTGGGGACCGGTTTCGAGCAACTAAGCTCATCTACAGCCCAGAGTGACTTGAGGTGGTTGAACGTACAATTAGTTCTGAACCGTTGTACGTTCAATACGTATGTATACAGTACGTTCAGTACGTTCATTGTACGTTCAACCACCTCATGACTCTGGGCTGTAGATGAGCTTAGTTGCTCGAAACCGGTCCCCACGCTATAATTGTTTACCTGAATAAACAATTTAGTATTCAGCAGAGGAGTCGTTCTCTCTCCCTAACCAAACTCAATATGATACCTATCTGAATTCCAAGATCTGGAGAGGGTACATGACGTGGGCTGCTTCGTCGTCTTTTGATTGGCCGGGAGATCCCTCTCTCTCTCATCTACCCAAGTCAGCCAACTTTGCTACGCAAAAAGTGGACCCCAAAAATCGAAAATCGGGTTAATCATTATAGAAGGTCATCCGAAAATTGAGCATCGAGGTTATTATCAAAGAAAGTAATTCAAAAATCGACTCGGGCCGAGTGTTTTTATTCCGATTCTGTTCAGATTTATTATTTAGCGCTCTGGCGGCTCAGTGCCCAACTACTCGATGCCCAGCCTGGCGAGGTGTGACGTCAAATATGCCCGGCGTTCATTTCAAAATCTCTAACATTTCGAAAACAGCTCAGCACATACCTATACGGATTTTCGAACTAAAAATTGGGGTTCATGGGTTTTAAAGGGTGCTGAATTCGAATATGTTGTCAGAAATGCTGAATTCTGACCTTTTCAAGAAGCCCATTATCCATATTTCGCGATCCTACATTTGTCCAAAAGAACCGAAATTCAGTTTTTTTTTGTTTTTTTTAATAACTTTTCAATTTTCTAAAATAGGTAGGTACCTAGTTACTCTTTTATTAAAATAAAATTAATGTTTGCACATTTCATACCAAGAAATAACAGAATCTTTTGTAGAATTTGTAGATTTTGGTTTATTATTCTTGGAATAATACACCTATGTAATAGCGACGGAGGTAGACAATTCAGATCGGCCTCAAAATTTGACATTATCCGTTTCAAGAGGTCTAGATTCCAAAACCGAAATGTCCGTCCACCGTCCTAGCCGTTTTGGGCAGTACCTACCTAGGATTTTTTTTTTTTTTTTTTTTTTTTTTTATCCTGCAATTTTGACAAAATACTCGGTTCACTATCTAGGTGGGGCGCTATGGGACTACGGGAGCAATAGTGAATCACAACCACTGCTGCACTAGTCACCTAATGCACGACAGGTCAGGACGCCGCACTATTGGCCTAACGTACGACAAGTGAGGACGCCGAACTAGTTCCGATCTAATTGCCTTACGTTTACAATAGTGAGGCTGATATTTATATAGGTAGGTACCGATTAACGTTTTTTGGCAGTTTGTTCACGCTAAAGCCTGCTCCAAGCTAAAAATTTTACTTTATTGTTTATCAAATTCAAAATGTATCTGAAGTTGCTAAACTTTGGTCCCTTCACTCTATGGCACCCGAATAAAGTGTTGCTTAATCCGAAATTAGGTACCTATCTACTTCGATAACGACACCTCATTCGAATCCCTGGCTAAAATCATCCAGAAAGGGGACATTAAATTACATGGTTGGGACCCTTTAAAAGTTCTCAGTGCTCAGCTTTCGGTATTCCTCTCAAGAAGAGATCTAATTGCCTTTTGGATTTCCTACTCTGGAACTCGTTCAATCTCAGTAAACCTCACCATGGCTTGTCATCTTGAAGAATTCTCTCTTTCTCCTCCACTTCCTATAAGAAGTGTATAAACCCCATGTTGGCTTGTGGTTCTTCTATTGAAAACTCGCTCCGCGGTATAACTTTTCCATCTCCGGATCGCAAAAGTTCCGTTTTCCCCTTTTTTTTCCTCCTTTCCCTCTGAGATGTTGTGGTTCCGTGGCAGCTTTCGAATGCGATATAAACAGCTTATAAAAGACGGTCGCAAATACGGAGAAGTTATGAATGTTGCCAAACGCAGATCTATATATCATGCATGGCTTTGCGTAAAAAAATGAACTTGGCAATCAAGGTGAATAAATAATTCTTAAAAAACGAAATCCACAGAGGAGCACAGTTCGTAAATAATAACTTTCAACCTTCATCTTGATATGAAGAAGCAGTTATAACAAGTTTTCAATCTGCGTGACGTTGGCACTGAACAAGGTGGGCTAGAGAACAAATGGGGCACCAGATGGTTGGAGGAGGTTCCTAATGTGGTATACCTCATAACCCTGAAGCCATTATCTTGAAAGCAGGAGGGGCGGAGGCTTCGTGTAGAGGAATGTAACCACCTGAGATTCGTACCGTTGGGGCGAAATTGAACCCGTATGAACCTTTCGCTATTTCCCAATTTTCGAATTTGAACGCTGGGACGGACGAAAGTAGCAACTTGATGAAAATGAAAAATAACAAAAAAGAAAAAGACAGTTTTTTCCGGTTATCTCAAAACCAGGGTTACCATACGTCCTCCTTTTGTAGGACATGTCCTACATTTTACACTTTGTCCTAAAAAATGTCCTACAAGCTTGAATTAGAGAAAAATGTCCTACATTCCGACTTGAAAGAAATTATAATCTAGAATTGTGTAGAATATAGAATTTAGAAAAAATTAGGAATGGAAATGCACATAAATTTCGGGTAAAATCATCCAGTACCATGTTGTTAGAAGTCAAAAAGGGAAAAATACATCATTTTTGTGACAAAAAGTCTTTCACGGAATTTGTAATCATCTTCAGGGAGGGAAAGAAGAACGTTTTCTGAAAAACGTGGTCGTAGATGGTCAAATTTCTTGTTTCCACACTTTTCGACGAATACTAACGGCACTTTTGTTGTTTCAATAGACATGCAATGTGCCGTTACTTATATAAAATTTAATAAGCTTTCTGATTAAATAAAGAAAAGTAAGATCGGAAAAACCGATCCCAAGTTATAGGCAGAAATGTGCAAAGTATCATGTTTTATTCACAATGTGCCACTTTTTTGCCGTGCCCGCCCCTCCCTTATCAAAGCTCAAATCGAAATTTCACACGGAATAGCTGTGACGGGGAATTTAATCAGCTTTCACGAGAAAAAAATTAATTTGGAATCGGACCAATAATTTCTGAGCTACAACCGAAAACGTTCTGAAAAACGTGCTTCCGCTCTCCGCGCGGTCAGATCGGAGGTATCTTATTTTGTTCGTTTCGTGCGTACAAATGAATGTTCAGAAGCTAAAACAAACAGGAGGGGGTCCTGCCGAAATTTGGCTCGCTAGATTCTCAATAACCAAAAAGTGCACTTTTTGAGAAAAATTGTCAAATTTTGAAGTGCTGTATCTCGGGATCCATTGGACCTAAAGAGCTGTGGCTGTGGTTGCGCTCAAACGATAGCAAATTTAATCTTCTTTTATAAAGGTAAGAACGTTTTTTTTTTTTTTTTCACAAAGTTGATAGTTTTTGAGCTATACTCAAAAAACCAAGGAAAACCCGAAAATTTCTCAGTTTTTTGCATTTGCAAAGCATTTTTATATTTCAAAAAAAATTTTTTGGGGGGGGATTTTTTTTTCAAAAATGTGTTTTTTCAAAAATTCTTTAATTTTTACTCGAAAAATATTTAACTTCTTGGGATCCTTCAAAAATCCCATTTTTAGCCCCATGAAAGCCCTATAGAACGCCACAGTGAAATCGGATCGTTCCGGGACCCCCAAAAATGGATTCTACGTCCAAAAATACTTCGAAAACGACACCTAACTCGATCCCATAGCTATAAGCCTTCAAAACACCCCTCCTGTAGCCCCATTTTAGCCCCATAGCGCCCCACGGGTTTGGGCGATCGGACTGAAAACCTTGCGGGCACAACTAGATGGTAAACCAAGTATTTTGCCAAAATTTCAGATTTTTAAAAAAATTCCTACTGCCCAAAACGGCCCGGACGGCGGACGGCGGACGGACATTTCGGATTTTGAATGTAGACCACTTGAAACGGATAATGTCAAATTTTGAGGCCGATCGGAGTCGTCGACCCGCGTCGCGAAAACATAGGTGTATTATTCCAAGAATAATAAACCAAAAATAAAGAAACATGGAACTTGCTTTGCCTAGGAACGTTGCCAAGAAAAATTACTACCTACATTGTAAAATAGCTCCTTTGATATCGTAACCTCCTGATACGAATAATTCTCAATTATTGAGAACCACGCGCTACTTTTGGGTCGCATTCCTCGATACCGTTCCCGAAAAACGTGACTCTTTTTGCCAGTTAAGTCAAGGCTAAAGCATGTTCCAAGCTAAAATAAACTTTTCCTGTTTTCGTAACCAGTCAAGATTTTACATGGGAAACTGATTAAAGAGAGTTCATATAACGAAGTTGGATCATTAAAAGTAATGTGGGCGGAAAGGTATTGAGGGTCTGTCAAATAATATTTGACCGACCTCTCTACGGCTTTCCACCCACATTCATTGAAACGGGCAACATCCAAAATAATGAATCCACGAGTCATCCGATTCGCAGCGTTTTTGAATCGAAATGAAATATTTGAAGCCGTTGACGATTGAAATCATTTAATGAGTCTTTTGAATATCTGAAGCGAAGGAATTGCAAAGGAACGAGCACTAATTTCAAGATTTCTCCCTTCACCATCAGTACAGTTGATCCAAAATAAAAGGTTTTCTATAGAATAGAATGAGTGTAGCAATTTATAAGTTTGACAAATCGAGTTTTGAAAAGAGGAGGCCGGTAACTCAACTGCGCCAGGTTAAAGGAGCTGCACTTTGAAGAAGGATTGGTCTCAGGCAGTCCCTTCAGGGGTTCGTGAACGCTGGGAAATGGGAGGAAGGTTTATTGAAGGGAAAGCTAAGGAGTTGACGAGTCAATGAAGATTAATGTTGTGATGGCGGTTTGGAGGAGAGAGGGGAGGAACTAGGTTGGTAAATCTCCTGGGACCCGTAACCCTAGGAGGAAGGGTCGTAGGTAATAAGTGACTTGAAACATTTCAACGCCTTCATGCCATTTCTTATCTTGGGCAATAACATTTTCGAGGCCGACTCCTTATTGAATAGCGAAATGACCTTCTTTAAAGATGTCACTATTTGATGAAAAGATCACTGAAAGAAAGGGGAAAGAGCCTTGGGGATATTGAATGTAGGTGTCATCCGACTGGCGGCAGCACAGGGTTTTATAGAAGTTATAACTTCTATAATATTTAATAAATTTAAATCTATCTATAATATGGGGCATTCCACGTCAAAGGTTGAACTCAAAAAAATAAAGTTCTTCGAAATCAACCATTTTTGGGTATGTTGTACCCCTAGGTGAGAAAAAATGTCCCAGAAATTTGGAGACCGATTCGTCGCATTTTCGTCGCTCCACAGGCAGTCAAAGTTAGCAAAATAGGCAGGTGTGGGTTCACTTCGCCGGCTGCTACCGCCCTTATTCCGCCACCAAAAAAATAACATCGCCAGTGTTTTGGAAAGAGAAAAATCTCCTCTTTTCTGTGGTGTAATAGTTTTTTCAATCAAAATTTTACTTCACTTTTAAAATCGAGTTTGAAAACTTAAAAATAAGTTTTCTCCAATTTGGGCATTTTTAATTTTTTTAATTTCTGGCTTAATTTCAAGGTATACACCTGTAGAACATCCAGTTAAAAGGGAATCATGGGATGCAAAGTCGTTAAGTGTCAGCAAACAAAAGATATCACTAATATATGAGGAAAAACGGGTTTTTCTCCTTTTTACCGGGTTTTCCGCGGTTGCATTGCCTCGCATCCTTTCTCTACGAGAGCACAGACTATAATGGACTTCATCTGCCACTCATAAACTTCCCCAGAAGGTTTCAATATTTTTCTATTTCAAAACTGTTTCAACTCTTACAATTCAAATTGTCCCAATTTATATACAAATTTGGCAGTTTTTGTATAGGCAGTTTAACACTTTCTATTCGATCCACATTCCTTTAGTTACCTACTATATTTGGGAGAGATGGTGAGAACACATGAAAACAGATGTATTCGATTTACTACCTCCACGTTTATTTCACAAAATACTTTGCGATACGCGTCTCAAACTCGCACACCGTGTCTGATGGGGCTCATTAAATGGATTAAGACGACGAGAACGAAAAGAAGACATGGTGCACTGTTATACTAGCTCGGAAGTACGCGAACTGGCAAACAAAAATCAAACAATCAAAATTTGATTTGGAGTATTAAAGACTTGATGAATTTAGCGATAGGATGGATGATGTGTGACAGCATCAGCACCTTACGGCCGCGGTTACGTGACTGAATCCCATGACTTCAATTTTTCTCTCACCCAATCACCTTAGAGCGTACCGCTAGTTCGATCATGATGAAATTCATATGAGACCTTAAGGGGCCTTGTGCGTATAATCCTTTAAAATATGAGCGAAATTGAATCAAAATTGTGAAAGTTATGCCTGTTTCAAGAATTTCACGTTAGCGCATGCGCAAAGCGTACCGCTGATTCTATTGTGATGAAATTCGTATGGGACCTCAAGGAGCCTTATCTGCATAATCCCTCAAAATTTGAGCTAAATTCATTCAAAATTGTGGAAATTATGGCGGTAACAAGGAAATGCGGACAGACCGACAGACCCACAGACCGTCAGACACGGAACCAAATTTGTTCAGTAGGCTATGAAACTCAAAATGCGAGTGGAAATTTTGAATTCGGACAACAAAAATTTTTTGGCTCCCGAAAGTGAACACAAGGCTTCCGCTGCTTCGCAGACTCGGAAGCAATATTGAAACCTACTGGGAAAGCTCATGAGTGGCAGATGAAGTCCATTATAGTCTGTGTTCTCGTAGAGAAAGGATGCGAGGCAATGCAACCGCGGAAAACCCGGTAAAAAAACCCGGAAAAGCGTTTTTCCTCATACCTATATTAGTGATATCTTTTGTTTGCTGACACTTAACGACTTTGCATCCCATGATTCCCTTTTAACTGGATGTTCTACAGGTGTATACCTTGAAATTAAGCCAGAAATTAAAAAAATTAAAAATGCCCAAATTGGAGAAAACTTATTTTTAAGTTTTCAAACTCGATTTTAAAAGTGAAGTAAAATTTTGATTGAAAAAACGATTACACCACAGAAAAGAGGAGGTTTTTCTCTTTCCAAAACACTGGCGATGTTATTTTTTTGGTGGCGGAATAAGGGCGGTAGCAGCCGGCGAAGTGAACCCACACCTGCCTATTTTGCTAACTTTGACTGCCTGTGGAGCGACGAAAATGCGACGAATCGGTCTCCAAATTTCTGGGAAATTTTTTCTCACCTAGGGGTACAACATACCCAAAAATGGTTGATTTCGAAGAACTTTATTTTTCTTGAGTTCAACCTTTGACGTGGGGCATTCCACCCCCATATATAGGTTGTATAAATACATCCTTCGTAGGAGGTGATGCAGCCGAGAGATTTCCAAATTTCGGAAATACCTGGGTGATTCCAAAAAAAAAAACGGAAATTTGGGGTTTCGTTTAGGCCGAAAATTTTTCAATCGTTTTCTCTAGAAGTGTTATTGATTCCGGTCCAGGGAAAGCCCTAGTTTTCGAAAATATATAGGGCGAGATACTTTATGTAGCCCCCAAAAAGATATCACTACAAAACCAAGACGGATTTATGTGCTTGCCTCAAGACCATCACATGAATTGGTGTTGGTATAACAATTGAGGAACTCAATATATATTCCCAATTACTTTCAGTATCCGTAGCCAGTAACCGAATATAAAATATAATTAGGATTAGAAACTAGATTTGAAGGTCAATTTCTGCAACTGAAATGGAGAAAGCTAGGCGTGAAGGACTTGAGTTTTCGTGATGGTCTTGAACTTTTGTGTGAAGGTTATGAACTCTTGAGTGAAGGTCATGAGTTTTTCACAATGGTCTTGCCTTTTAACTAGTAATAATACAATATACGTACATATATATTTACAATAACTTGGTCAAGTCAATGAGATAGGTTATTAAATCATCCAAACCTTCACTAATCCCTCATGACCTTCACACGTTTGACTTGGTAAAACGTGATGGTCGCGTGAAGGTTTTGAGTGAGACGGTCATGAGAAAGTATCTCAAAATCGCTGACAAGCTAACTCTGTTGTTCCAGAAGAGTAAACTGGGCTTTCATCGCCACACGAACCCGTTTTGTGTTCTACGGGTGATTACTATTTAATCAAACAGTTTGAATTGCTCATTTTACGAGCGTGAATGTCCGGAAAAAAAGTATCTCAACAAACATGACTTAGCTCAGTAAACTCTGTGAAAATTTTTCTTTGGCTGCTGGAGATCCCCCACGAGCCGTATTTTCCCTTCCAGGGATGTTGGGCTACTGAACGGACTAGCTCGGAGATCGAAATAGTTAAAAACGCGCTCTTCAGGCGAAATGAAAAACTAACTTTTTTTCTTGTGCCGGTCTTGAGTCATCTCACGATGAGTACGCACGTTTTAGAGGGTGGTTCTACATTTAGATAACTGATAACCCGTTGAACGTAGTAAACTATTGAAATATGGAATCTCCTAATCACTTGGGGAGAAGGCGTTGACTGTAAATCCATGATATGGGCTCTAAAATCGATTCCAAACTTGCTCATAGGTCTTGAGTACGCGTGAAGGTCGTGGAGTTTTCTGTAGTAAATCTCGATTTTCTCCTAGTCCATTTGCCGAAATAATTCAGAAGTATTAACAGTGGTAGAGCATTTCGGGTGGAGCTATACAAAAAAAAAAGTTGGAAGATTGGGTAATTTTTGGAAGCTACAGAGGCGAGTACTCACCGATTTCCGTTTTTTTTTAGAATCACCCACCTAATAGGAGGCCATACACGAGCAGAAATCCGCGGCAGATTTGGCGTTTTTAAACGATATCTGTGGGAAATATCTGTGCGTTAGTGGGCGTTGAAAAGACGAAATATAAGCAAATCGGCTAAGCGATGTCTGCGAGAGTTCAAATCTGGCAGACGGAAATCGGGCGTCCCCCCCCTAACATGCAGATTTCTCGGAAGCGATGTCGGTGGTTCTGAGAACTGTTCGATTCGGATCGGGCAGAGTCCCTTAACGTTCAGATGTCCACTAGTTCTCCCTTGAGATCCTCCTTATCTCTCCTTATCTCCTTTATCGGTGTTTTTGCGTGGTGCGTTTCATCAAAAAATTGATAAAAAATAGTCCCCGAATACCTGATGGGCGGAATTGGGATTTCCTATTTTTTTTGGAAATCGCGATTTTGGGTTTTCTCACTACAAATTCTAGCATGATTTTTCAACAGCCATTTGGGCTTCAGGAGGTTAAGACCCTGCTGGTAAGTTAAACAGTTTTCCGGACGGATTTACGTTTAAACCGAGCTGCTATGAGGAAAAACGGTTAGGGTAGGTGGAAATCGGCTCACTTACCAGAACCTCAGGACGAGTTTCAGAAACGTGGTCACCAACTTCACGTGTCCGAAGTTTCTTCTTTCCGAAACCCAAGACTTCTCCCAAACATGTATTATTTTGCCTTAGTCATTTTATAGGTACCTACTGAAAAAATTCCGGAAAAAAGATCGGTTAATTTACGTTTGTTATCACGGACAGTCACTAACCCCATGGCATCATCAACTTACGGCGCTGCAAATCGGCCACCGATCTCAGAAATTTTCGGATCCAACCGAAAACTCGAATCTGCCAGACGAACGTCGGTGACAGACCTGAATCTGCCAGATTTCATCCCACTAACGATCAGATGGCATCGGGAGACAGATCTCGGGCACGAAAGATCGGCCGAAAAGTTTTTCGTGTTAAGGGGCAACGACCGATTTCATCGGTCACTCCAGATCGTTAGCGATATCTGTCAGATGAGATCGGCCTACCAAATCTGCCGCGGATTTCTGCTCGTGTATGGGCCGCTATTACGAGGCAGCTTTACCGCTTCCCAGAGTTCCTGGGCTAACAGTACCTATACTAATAGGGAAGACCGGGGCAAGACGAACTAAAATTCTTTCAAGCTGAATTTTTGTGCATAGGTACAGCTTGATGTGGCACTAAGTAATAGCTAGTGTCAGGATCCTCCTTCCACAGTTGTAAATTCACGAAATATAGAGAGAGCAGCCGCCAGCAGAGTCCAGCCATCCATGTCATTAAATTTTGTTGAAGGAGAGGGCAGAGAGGAGCGTCATACTCCGCTGTATCATATTTAAGGTATGCGTTGATTATCAAAATCAGTCATTCTCTTATAATACAATAATAATACAATACAAATTATGTACCGGAGGAAACGGTAACCCACAGCAAGGATTAAATGGCAAAAGGCCGGCAGAACCCGAGTAACAGACATTCGCGATTCTTCGAAAAGATTTGTTGATTCTTTTTCCTAATTTACCAGAAAGGGATCTTAGCGATGCTCGTTACTGCGAAGGGATCAGGCCATAAGCCGCCGAACCTACCAAAGCAACACGAACATTAAATGTTTTGAAGAGATACGAAGCGTTAACTCGCCATCAAGTTTGAAACTGAGCAAACACGTCTCTTGAACGTTTTGTACTCATTAGAGTGTTTAGTCCCGTAATCAATTGATTAACTTTAACTTAAGAAGTTAAAATTGCTTTCTAGTTGTTAATCTGTGGAATGAGGTACGGTTTTGATTGATTGCGACTCCTTCATTAGTAAGTTGATGAGACATCAAGATAATCTCTTCTCAGTTCCGTTGGTTCCGAACAAATGTTGATGATAGATGATTCGAAGAGAGTTCTACCTGGTACACGTAAGGAGCTAATTATCCACACTCGGTTACCTCACCAAACGCTGCAGATAGAAAAACGCTGCAAATGTTACACAAGGGTTTATTATTCATTGATGTAGGTTACATGTATGATGAATGAACGAATTTTTTTCAAAACAATTTTTTTTTTCGGAAATTATTCGATTTTTTGTGATTTTTCAAAAATCCCATTTGTAGCACCATGAAAGCCCTTATAGATCCCCCCCCCCCCCCCCAGTGAAATCGGGTCGTTTCGGGACCCCTAAGAATGGATTCTACGTCCAAAAATACTTCGAAAACGACACCTAACGCCAGGGGGTAGTGGACGGAGGCTTTAGCCAGCAAAGGGGTGGCCCCCAAAATGGACACAACCTACGTCGTCCGAAAACGCTGCTTTAGGAAAACACTTTCTCGTAGCGTAATATATTTAACGCTCCTGCCGACGTTGGTAATTTGGACAAAACGTTTCCACGCTGCGGGAAATCCCCGTCGCTAGGGAATCCTACCTTTATTAAGAGTTAAGACCACAACTTCACGTAGGTACACAACTTACTACCGGTTCTGGTCCCTACACTGCATTTTAAGGGTACTTGTGGAGTGGGGGAAAGTTGTCGGAGGAATATTTGTACACCACCTGTTTCTCCCCTCTCTTGTAACTTTACTTTTCTAAGTATCTTTATGTATCTCCTTATTCCTTGCAATGTTTATCTATGTATTCTATTGCACATTGGCTTGTATTTTTGACGATTGTAATGCCTATGTTTTACAACAAAAACTCATTGAATCTGAACCTAACAACGACATGTATACCTACACTAGTCTTCTCAAGAAAGCGTGCTTACAACGACAGCCCCAGTGAATGCTAGCAATCACCGGTGAGAGTCCGAAACTCACTGACTCTTTGGCTTTCACCGTAACATACATGTACCGTAACATATGTAGGTGTATAACCTATGTTATACAATGTATAACATGTCATGAAGACTAGTGTTTCTGTTGTTTTGTATTTGAAGCTGCGAACGACTCAATAGTAACCAGCAGTTGTTATCCACACAAAAAAGTATTCTACGTCTATCACTAGGTATTAAATTTCAGCCTTTAGGTTAAATTACAGGCTAGGTGCTAACTCATATTTTTTGACAGTTTCATTCAAGGGGGTGACATACAGCACGGTTTTTTATGATCTTCATTTCCTGAACAAATACAAAATGCAGCATGTAATGATTTTAAAAAATTACCAGAAAATTAATCTTCCATACGAGCAAACGTGCGGAAGATGAGTAGCTGTCGATAGGCAAAAGTAACATGGTAGCCGGTAATCGGAAAAAAACTCCCCGGAAAAAAAAATCCCGTAAGAATAATCAAGGGCGGAAAAAAATCCCCAAAAATAAAAATTGAAAAATTTGAAAAAAATCTTGAACAAAACACAATAGAATAGAAGAAATAGAAAATTGAAAAAAATCTTGAACAAAACACAATAGAAAGTTAGAGAACCTCTTCGTTTGGTTTATTATTCTTGGAATAGTACACCTGTGTAATCGCGACGGGGCTCGAAAATTCTGATCAGCCTCAAAATGTGACATTATTGGTTTACCATCTAGCTGTGCCCGGAAGCAGCCCGATAGCTCAAACCCGTGGGGCGCTATGGGGCTAAAATGGGACTGCGGGAGGGGTTTTTTGATGGTGCTATGGGATCGAGTGAGGCGTCGTTTTCGAAGGATTTTTGGACGTAGAATCCATTTTGGGGGGTCCCGGATTGATCCGATTCCACTGCGGCGATCTATAGGGCTTTCATGGAGGTACAAACTGGATTTTTGAAGGATGCCAAGAGGTCAAATAATTTCCGAATGAAAAAAAAAAAAAAATTGTTGAAAAAACCTTTTTTTAACATTTCCTTTTTTTTTTTCAAAATTTTATTGATTGCCAGAATTAATTTTCTCACAAGTACACACTGAATAGGTACACGGTTCCGATAAAAGATGAGATGAAGCCACTCATCTTTTGGACAATAGGTACAACATTAGACGTTGACCAAGTCATTGTAAACACCAGTCACCTACTGCTTAGTGTGACTGCCCTGCCCTACGACAACAAATACTTAAGTATCATCAGATTCTTCTATTCATTTCCATTGAGTCAACGCTATTTCTTCTACGGGGATTTTTTCCGGGGATTTTTTTTCCGGGATCGGAAAATACTGGGGATTTTTTTTTCCGGCGCCTTATTTTTGGGGGACTTTTTTCCGGGGATTTTTTTCCGGGGACTTTTTTTCCTACAATCTGGTAGCCATAAGTATAGGGTCGAATACTTCATTTTGCTTTACAGACTGAGGTTATTGAGGGTGGCTACATGATAATATAATGTATAAACTGATTATATCAGTATATACACCTAATGTACTTGTGTAAATCCAATAAAATATTACTTAGTGCTTACTGTAGGGCACCCTCCTAAACGGATGTTGAAGATGTACATACATGCAAAAAATTAGTTCCTAATCAATCAATGGGTCTATCAATATCTGTGTTGTGTGTGGGGGAAGGCCTCCATCGTTACTGTATTACCCCCCCCCCCCCCCCCCCCCCACTGTCTTTGGAGGAAGACCAAGGAAGTACCTGAATACCTCTGCCCAGGGCATAACACGATGAGTTGTGATCTGCTGACCTGGGAGGCGGTATTGAGGCAGAAAAGGGAGACCCACAATCTCCAGACCGGCAGGAAGGAATACGTAGACCTACGTACCTGTATCCGGAGGGGAGTTCAGGGTAGGTAGTCCAATATTGAAGTTTATGTGACAACATCAATAGAGAATTTGGATTTCCCAATCACATCGCCGACGGTGATGCTTCCCATGGCTGACGACTGAACTACGAGTGGCGGGCGGGCGAATTCAACTACAGATTTTGGCCCATGCGACCTCACTTACTACACTATGTTCTAATACGTACATATATATGTACGTATTACGCATATGTACGTATATATGTACGTATAATATTATGCAGTTTTACTTATGATTATTTGTGTTGATTGTCGGGATTCAGTATCAATATTATTAGTATCATCATCATCCACTTCTACTTGTTCTTCATGTTGGTAGGACATACAAATTTTATTTTGATTTACTCTCTGATTATAATTTTCACTTTTTCTTTCGTTTGAACCGAACAATAATTGTTGGAATAATTATTATTCCAATGGGTTGTTTTACCTACAAGTAGTTAAAATTCATTAATCGAGAAAAACAACTGTTTGATCTCTATTTCCATCTGCCAAACTCGGCTCAATATTGATCTCATTTCTCTTATTTGTTGGCAGGTTCAATCAGTAATATCGACGACGAAGAATACCTTTGCAACAAAACCCAAGCCATATCACGCAAAGTGATTTCTGGCGTTGTCGGGGCAGCTTCGAGTGTCACTTCAATTCAAGTAGCCAACCTCTTGAGGCTTTTCAAGATCCCCCAGGTGAGTGATGTTCAACAGTAGGGACCTAACTACTCGAACCCCAATTGAAAGAACGCGTTCCACTCTCATGATGCAGCAGTTGAATCCATTTTTTTACAGTAGGTTTTCCGTAAAATTTAATATAATTGATGAATTTTCAAGTTGACTTAATCGAGTTTTTTGAAAGTTTAGATAGATTGAAGTTGATATTCCGTGTTTAACTTTTATCGATCAGGTATGAGATTCTCGTATTTTTACCACTTCCGCAGACTTGGGTGACCAATTTAAAAGTTCGGCTTCGAACTTGATCTCTTTTTATTTCCTCTTTTAAAGAAGCCATGAATATTAATAATTCATATTCATGTTCATGTTCATTCTGAATATGAATAATTCATATTCATTCTTTCTAATTATTAGAAAGCCTCAGTTCTAAACAATCCCGTTCCTTACCTCCTCTAAAAGAGACAACTGTGCTGTTGATGGAAGGCATTTCGTGGAGAAAAAAAAGTAACTTGTGATGAGGGAAATATGAAGCAAAGATATATTTTTCCCTGTACCCTGCCTTGTTCTGCTTTTCCCCCCAAGTACCCTTCATATGTATTGCTAACACAGGCATCAGAAGAACAACGAGGCTTTAGACGAGATTAGATTAGATTAATGCTGGAGAGGGTACGGAAGTGGGTTCCTGAAGGGCTCCCTGCATCACTCTCCCAGGCCTGGAGACCTGTTGTCCTGCCTCTCGGAGTTACTATGGTAGGAATTCTGGGCCGTTGAAATAGTTCGATAGTCCTCCTACCAGGTCCTGTTGCGCCAGTATCTCTACCCGGTCCACTGATTCCAGAGCAAGATAACTCCTGAAGCGCTTGAAGATGAGGTGAACCGATGTGTCCTCATCTCCGCAAAACCTGCATGCGGGTTTTTCGTTTATGACTCTGATCCGGTTTATGGTACAGACCCTCTATGAATCTCGGTTGTGTTGAAATGTGAAACTGCCCCCGTCCTGGTCACAGTTCCTGTTGCTGTTAAAAAAAAAAAAAAAAAAAAAAAAACTGCAAATTGTACACAAGGGTTTATAAACCCTTATTATTATTAGAATTATAGATAATTCTTTGATAATATAAAATCAACGATAATCTTATAGGTATATAAAATTATCGTGTCACAATGTTCGTTCCCATACTCTTCCGAGACGGCTTGATCGATTCTCATGAAATTTTAAATGCATATTCAGTAGGTCTGAGAATCGGCTACTATCCGTATTAGATTTCGCCAACCCTCTTCCTTCGTCGCGAACGGAGCTTTCCTTCGCGACGAGAGCCAGGTCAAATAGCGTCGTTACTAGGGATTGCTAGGAAAATTTTCGAAACGCCAAAACCCGATACAACTTTTGGCGTCGGTTTTGAACGAAACTACGTCTGTTAAAACGAGCTTTTCACGCTGATTTCAACGAGTACAAAACGATTTCTGTGCGATAACGCGTTTGGAAGTTATTCGATGATCGTCGGTAGGTGGGTACGAGTATTTTTTGCGAGCCTTCGATTATTTTGATAGGTAGGTACTAGGTAATTTCCTTTTTGAGTTGATGGGTTGCTATGGGCTGCATATAGTTGGTGATAGACGGGAATTTGATACTTCACAAGGAGAGAGCAACAATCGTTGTTACTAAGAAAAATTACGAGTCGACGGGTTGCTAAGGGTTGCCATTGGTTTCCGTGGCACCCGCGTGCCAATAACAATTGAGAGAAATAGTTAGATACTTCACAACCAGAAACGGGTCAACAAGGTTGGACGGGTTGGACGTGCTTGCTTTCCGAGTGAAGGATAGACGTATTATTGAAAGGGAATTTTAAATTTGATATTTCGTGCGAAGCACGGGTGTCCCAGTTCGTCTCTGTGGCTGGCTGTGTCTAATCCACGCTACCCAGCCTCAACGGTAGAGCCTAAATTTAGCGCATTGAGCGACTGTCACTTGGTGGTGACGCCCGATAAAGGTGATGGACAGAGTGCAGCGAAGCGCACCGGGCCCACTAGTATAATAATATAAATTATCATATTCAAAATTTGATCATATAAATTATCAATTTTTTTTTTTAATTTTTTTTACAAGGAAAATTGTATTGAACAAAAAATTTTGTATTGTCAAATATTATTTGACTTCCTGGGATCCTTCAAAAATCCCATTTGTAGCCCCATAGATTCCCACGGTGGCATCGGGTCGTTCCGGGACCCCCAAAAATGGATTCTTCGTCCAAAAATACTTCGAAAACGACACCTAACTCGACCCCACAGCCGAAACCCTTAAAAAAAACCCTAATGAAGCCCCATTTTAGCCCCATAGCGTCCCGCGGGTTTCGGCGATCGTGCTGAATACCTTGCGGGCACAACTAGATGGTAAACCGAGTATTGTCAACATTTCAGATTTTTAAAAAAATTTCTACTGCCCAAAACGGCCCGGACGGCGGACAGACATTTCGGTTTTGGAATCTAGACCTCTTGAAACGGATAATGTCAAATTTTGCAGCCGATCAGAATTTTCGACCCTCGTCGCCATAATAGGTGTATTATTCCAACAATAATAAACCAAAAGTAAAGGTTGGGCGCATCGAACTGTAACAAAAATTTTAAAAAAGCGCGAAAAAGGCTTTTTCTCTCTGTGTATCTTTGGTATGGAGTAAAAGCTACCAAGCAGGGCAGGGCGGATTTAGGAAGAAGGGGGGGGGGGGCCTTATACTATGACCAGTTTTT
The DNA here is from genome assembly GCA_955831195.1 of Pilophorus perplexus. Classification (NCBI taxonomy): domain Eukaryota; kingdom Metazoa; phylum Arthropoda; class Insecta; order Hemiptera; family Miridae; genus Pilophorus; species Pilophorus perplexus. The sequence continues at coordinate 2,093,007 of OY037015.1, forward strand.
ACGATATTGGTTTCCAATCTCACTTGCACTGTACATAATGGATTTTTGAGTGTTTCTCTCCCCCCCCCCCCCCCCCCCCACCAACAAGTAATCCGGGATCCGCCCCTGCGAGGTGACAGTGCGGAACGGCGGATTAAGGCGATGGATTACATTTCAGTCATAGCACTGATCTGCCTGCAGGCAGATTCGATACCCATGAACGAGCCAACGTTTGTCTAAAGGTCATTCAATACCTTCCAGTGTGGGTATTGTTGCTGACATATTCGACACCACCGTTTCGTCCCGGCCTTGTTTGGCTTTTCCTGATTTAGCTATTCACAGCGGTTTCAAAGTTTAGACAGAGAAGACAACGCCGAATAAATTAAGCTCGCTGTTTTGTCTGTAAAAGAGGGCTTAACGTCACCTTTATCTCAACTTTACCCGGAACTGAGAAGTTGTCTGCGGGAAGGAAGAGGCCGGAGCAAGATTTAATTACTCTGAATTAAGCTTAAAGACTCCACTTTTGGTTTCAGACCTCCTCACTCTTTCATGTTTAACGCGCCATTCTTCCTGAGAGCTGGTGGATCCATTAAGAGCGCAATCAGCTCCCAACCCCCCGAAGCCCCTTTGGAATGGCAAAGTCATTTGGAGGAAGTGAGCGAAGGTTTGAATGCGAGTTTGGTGGATGGAGGAAAAAACATGAGCTGGAAGTGGTATTCCAATGTAGGGGAAAACTTTAAGGTATCTTTCGCTTTCAGCCAACCCACACAAAAGGCCCAATGGCCGTTGAAGGTGGCGGTGGGAAAGGAAAATTGATTACCTCCAACGCCCCTAACCGAGTCCAAATGAATTTCGGGGTAATCGAATTTTTTATCATAACACAAATTTAGTGCCCAGGTTTTGGCATCGAGCCAACTTCATAATATGAAGATGATGACTTGCAAATGGAAAGGATTTTGAGGACATTACCCATTCACATACATTAGGGAAATAGGTAGGTAAGCTAAGTTCGTACAAATTAGAAATACAGAAGCGCTACCTATCTGCACATGTGATTCTGCATGAAAATTATTTTCATATTCCAATATTTAATATTCCAATTTTTAATTTGCGTATATTTGTACACTTTTATTTCATCATTCTGTTACTTCATCGTTCAGCAATGTAAGCACCTCGTTGATTGATAGCTGAAGTAAAACCTTTTGAATCAAATTAAGGCTTTATTAATCTTTATTTATGATCACAAGACCGAATCACGAATCACGGTAATATTGAGAGTTGAAATACACAACGAACTGATATCATATGACGCGGAACTGATAACGTGGTGGAGTTGAATGAGATCACATTCTCCCCCCCCCCCTTCCTAGAATTAAGCTCGTAGTCCTCGAAGCGTATTGTCCAGTCAATCGGTGTTCACCGTATCCGTAATAAAATTAGGGGTTTTTTTTCTCAACGAATCTTTAATATAGATCTTATGTTTTATGGGGTGCTGAATCCGGATATGAAGTTTGCCGCCTCCTCCGAGGTCGGCTTCACATTAAAAAAAAACAAAACAAAAAACAATATTTTAGCACTTTTTTCAGTTTTTTGCTTATATAGGACTAACGTCACGACCCACCATATCCGAACCAGCGAATATACCATTCGCGATGATACCAGTGAACCTGAAGAATGAACTAAACGAACTGAACAAACGAATGTAGGTTACGTAATATACTGATTCCCCCAGTTACGTCGTATTCTTGACTTTCACCTTCCCCCAGTTAGGTTCAAAGGCTAACTCGGGTAGCAGCCAACTCCGACGGAATGGTCATCAACTCCGACGGTAACCATTTCAATACCTGGAAAGCTATTAGCCAGCTCCGACGGAATGGTCATCAACTCCGACGGCAACCATTTATGAATACCCTCTAGGTACCTGGTTTGTAGTCAAAGAAGTTACACAGGAGTACAAACATGAAGTTGTATTTGTCAACATAGGTAGGCAAGGACTAGCAGTTTAATCTGAGTCGACATGAGACATTCGTCGGTTATGTAAAACGTCAACCAAAACTTAGTAGTCGGCAAACTTGTGGACGCGGCGCACAGTGGGGCAAAGCCGGAAAAAAACCTCAAAAACGAAAATTAGTTTTGCGAACTTTTTCCGATGGTTTATATATGTTGAATAGTTTTAGAATGCATCCCTGTAGCCGTTTTCCTGGAAGAATTTATTTTCAGCTTGGACTGAGGGGTACAATGTGGAGTTTTTTGAGACTTCGAAAATAGGCACTTATAAACATAAAGTTTGGAGTATTCGTGTGTGTTCATTTTTGAAGATAGAAATCTGAAATTTTTTGGGCGTGTTCCTGATAAATTAAAGAAAATTAAGAACCTTCAATCCGCTTGAAATACCATGCTCTTCATGGGGGGCTGAATCATTTAGTAATTAATCGTGTTTTAACGAGTAATCTCGCGTTTCTAAGCTTTCAAAAAATGCTCCGCTCTGGCAGGGCAATTTTTCGATTGTAGACACCCTAGGGAAGCTCTTGTAAAAATTACAGCTGCATTCATTTGCAATTCTGGACGCAGGATTGATTTTAGTGTAAAAAAAACATGGCCGATTCAGCCGCTTTCGGCAAGATATACGAGCTTGATCGAATATAAGGTGCTTACTCCGTAGCTGGAGGTTTACGGTAGAAAATTTGATCCTTTCACAAAAGATGTCATTCCCAGACCATTCATTTAGTCAGTTCAATATCCTAAGTGGTCGCCGCAACAATGCCAGGGCTCATAATTCAATATCGCGAATTATGCGAGGTTTTGCTCAACGGTGCGAATTTGGACCGTTTCGTTGCAGGTAAATTGGCTGATTTTATCAGGATTTGTCATTAACAAATAATGTAGAACGGCTTATCTCAAGCCAGGTTGTTCAAGCAAGTATTTATCATTGTACCAAATCTCTGAATGATTCACCAATAATTAAAAAAATCATTATTATTCAATTTCAGAAAAATTTGGCGAGAAGTTGAATGAAACTAAATTGAACTAGATCATAGTGACTTCTGACCCAGTGGTTAATAATACAAAAATTAAATATAATAACACAAATATAAATAATAATAGAAGCATAAATAATATATATATACAAGTATAAATATAAATAAATACAATAAATATATATAATAATGATGATTTAATTTATTAATTTTAAATAAATTAGATTAAATAAATTTTAAATAAATGATAAATTTCATTTTCACTAATATTACAAGCAGAGGCTGATTTCATTAAATGAAAAACAACAAAATTTAATTTTGTTGTATTTCTACTACTTTCATTCTATTATCATTTTTCTGGCCAATTTTGTATAACAGAAGTCAATCCAACTACCCTGACTAAACAGTACTATTCTCATTAATTATATATATAAATTAAAATGTGCTTAACATTTTTCTCAAGAGATTGTGTACAATTATTTGGACCTTGGAGAGTTCTCTCTTCTACTCAGCACCCCAGAAACTAAATTGTAATATTCTACCTTCTACTTTTAGAGCATATTGCGATTGACCCACTACAGGCCAATTGACCCCGGGCTATCCTATATATTATATATCATATATGTATGTATATATGATATCCTATGAAATTTAATATTTATAATCGATTGGTGACATTGCCAGCTTTGTACCTCATAATGGAGTTGAATTATAGTGAGTCAGTGGGTCAATTGACCCATGTGAATTCGGTCAATGTGACCCACTGACTACGTACAATGCGTAGTGAGACTCAAAGACCACGTGTGATTTTTTTCAGATTTTTAAAGGTGTAAGTAGAGTTTTTACAGGGTTTTTTACGAAAAACAGCCGTTTTGCCCCACTGTGCGGCGGTCGTTGGTGATCGTACTCATAAAATCCTCAACGAAGGAATCGCTCACTTCATCAGGTCTCAGGAATGGAAGTCCGAACAGTGCATGGAGCCACTGGCTGATGTCAGATGTTGAGTCCCTGTATGCGTTGGTAAGCCCCACCGACTGAATTTTTCTCCACCAGGACTGAGTGAGGTGGAACCGGCAGTAATCCTCGCTGTAAAGGTGTTTTTCGCAGCGAGGTGGATTGCTTCCTCAAAATCAGCCACGACGCGCACGGGTTGCAGTTTCAAATTAAGGTTCTCGCACTTCTCGACCAACTTCGTGAAAACAAACTGATAACTAGCTGCTGCTTTGTTCGGTAGCAATGAGAACACTAATGGGATGTAGTGACCATTTTGGCAAACGTGGCTAGAGAACATCTGTGTGAAGAACTTGGCTGCAGCCAACAGAAACCATTTTTCCAACATTTTTGAGGACGAGAACAGTAGGTCTACTTACTTTCAAATTTCTTGAAGAGGAAAAACATACGATGCTGTGAGAGGTATCGAAGAATAGTAGAAACTGGTCTCCGTCTACTTTCAACATGTCTGAATCCGCAAGCTCATTCAGTAACTGCATGCTTTCTTCCAAATTTCGCGGTAATCGTTCGATACAGGTTGGTTTTGATATTTTTAACGTCGAGGCTCGAAAGATGCTGAACTGCATCACACTGTACGATCTCATTTCGAGCAATTTTGGCCGGCCTATCGCCTAAGTCAGTAGTGATAGGTACTACTTGTGATCGGAACTATTGTAATCTGGCAGGAAATCACAGATATCGTCAGACGTGATGACACCTACGAACGAACAATCTGATCCTTGACCGTCGGAGTTGGCCATGGCTTATCTTCACAATATTTTCTTCAATATTTCTTCGTCGTCGGAGATGGCAACTTTCAATATTCCTGGAATGACTTGAGGGAATTTTGAACTGCTTCCCTCGTACAGTGTTTTATTTGGGGGAAGGGAGGAGTTATTAAACTAAATTCATACTGAAATTAAATTCTAATTATGAATTTATTTCAAGAAATCAGAAGGGGAAGGCCGAAAAATTTATTGGGCCTCAGGTGGGACTCGAACCCACAACCTCTGCATTACATGTGCAACGCCCTACCAATTGAGCCACTGAAGACCAGTAGCCATGATAGAGCATTGGAGATTAAAGGTTGGGGGCAGGGGACGGTTGAACCTTTAATCTCCAATGCTCTATCATGGCTACTGGTCTTCAGTGGCTCAATTGGTAGGGCGTTGCACATGTAATGCAGAGGTTGTGGGTTCGAGTCCCACCTGAGGCCCAATAAATTTTTCGGCCTTCCCCTTCTGATTTCTTGAAATGAATTCATAATTAGAATTTAATTTCAGTATGAATTTAGTTTAATAACTCCTCCCTTCCCCCAACTTTCAATATTTATACCTGACCCCAATCGTCGGAGTTGGCACACTCCCGCTAACTCAGTTAGTCTTTTGGGTCCTTTTCCCCCAGTTGGAAAGCGCCCGTTTAAACCAACGACATCATAACAAAACATCTATGGCTTCCGGGGATACGTGGGACTATATAATTCCAAACCATTTGGTAGTGAGGATTGATGATCCGCACAAGAGAAAGGTGACCTCGGACGGCGAACTTTGATGCTTCAATTGAAATTGAACAGGCGACAAACTAATCTATGAAGGTGACTGAATGGGAAAGTAGGTACAGCTACATGAAATGCAAACCTGATCGTTCTTCCTTTTCATGCTCCCATTTAAGTGAAAGGTGTCTAAGGAGCATACAAATGTAGGAGCCTGTTGGAACTTGGGACAGCTCAAGGGGCTCGTACATAATTCAACGACCCAAGTGAGTCCGGTCTGTGCTTCAGTGCTCTGCCCTTTTCCATGAAAGTATGGCTATTACTCATGACTTTCCATAGGGTCTTTCGTAGGTCGCCGAATGGAGAGTCTGGCGTGAAGAAAAACGTTTCTTCGATACATCAATCTGATGGAAAAGCTCGAGTGAATTTGACGGGCCAGGGGCCTATTTGGATAATTCTCGATTCACGTCGATAAAGTCTTTACTTTCAGGCAGGAAGGTAGGTAGGTGATAGTATAAAGGGTGAAAAGGACTTTTCTTCCACTGGCCTCTTCAATCCCACCCTTTCTCTAATACGGTTTCCCAGAATTTCAGGAAGCCCATTTCAATGGAGCCATTCATACTTTCGTCGAACTGATCTCGTTCGGATGTTTATGGGAGCTGTTCCGATGGAACTGCAATAAGAATGAAAACGAAATCCTTTTATCCTGTCAAACTGCCATTTCTGGCCAATTAATTCGTTTCATACCGAGTCGACCAATACCGACGTGATCGCGTCTGTATTTATAACGAGTAAGTAACGACAAAATCTAAAATTTCCAACGAATCTCTTTCTAAGGATAATATCCTTAGATAATATTATTCTCTCGGTTTATTGATTGATTGATACAAGGTTTCGATGTTCATGCGCTATAATAATATTATAATATAATATATTATATTATAAATTATTTATATATATAGTATTTACATTAGTAGTATAGTATTTACATTACATATGCATCGATTTCAACAATTACACCTTGATTCTGGTCTGGCCGTGACCGTTGACCCGGTCGGCTCGAATTTTTCCTCTTAAGTATGACGGATGTAAAAATAGTGTGACAAATACTGAAGACTATGAATATTGCACAGCATTGTTATTTTTGGAACAATAATCATTCCCAGCCTTACACTTTAACCCAAGAACAATATAACACAGGTCTACAAAAGAATAATTTCATTTCAAATTTTGTAAAAGCCGTCCGGCGATACAAGGGTGATGCAGGGTAAATCAATCACTACATTAATATAAGGTAAATCACTACATTGTTTAACTATTAAAACAAATTCTCAAAACAGTTCACATTATAATTAGTATTTACTTACTATTATATTTAGTATTATAATTAGTAATTATAATTACTAAAATAACACAGTATAATTAGTACAAAAGCCCTTCATTGAGGAAAAAAGCTCTAGTCCTAATACAATAATTGTATTAGAACTAGAGCTTTTTTCCTCAATGAAGGGCTTTTGTACTCTTGTAGTGAATTATTCACTAAAAAGCAGTACATTTTCTTACAATCTAATACCTACATCACTGAAAGAGAACAGAGAGGCTAAGTCATTGTGGGACAAATCACTGAGGAGAAAAAAAGAAAACCGTTCGCCACGACACATGAAATGGAGGATTGAATCTTGGGCCTCCAAATCACACATCGGGCACTCTTCGGAATTATTCGGCAACAAAGCCTGGAGTGCACAGTTTGGCGAAATAATTCCCTGGCAGCCATGCTTGAGCCAGGAGTCTCTATACTTGACGAGTTGAAATTCATAACAGTCCAAGTGCCAAAATCGTAGTTTCCAGGAAATTGAGAAAAACACACCATATGCTCCACGTTTATATTATAGAAATTCTTTTAATTTAATTTGAAACTTTCAAACAATAGTAAACTACTGAAGGTAAAAAAATTAAAAAATTAAAACATTTTTGTGAAAAAAAAAATTTTTGAAATTAAAATTGTTCGAAACAGTCTAAGTCCTACCTAAGGAAACAGTCCAAGTGACACCAGAGGGTGAAAATTTGTACGGAGTAAACAATATAAATGTTTACAAGGGAACATCAAAATGAACGGGGTTCACCGTGGGGATCTTCGGGGCTTTCATGGGGCAACAAATCGGATTTTTTGAGGATCCTAGGTCAAATGGGGTGTCGTTTTCCGAGTTATTTTGGACGCATTATCCATTTTTCGGGGTCCCACATCCACCCACAAACTTTATAAACCCTTGGGTAAGATTGGCAGCTTTGGGGCTAAAAAGGGGTTATGAGGAGGTCGAGAGGGGTGTAGTTTTCGACGTAATTCTGGACCTCGAATCTATTTATGAAGGACTTGGACTCGTCCAAACATGTACACCGTAGGCATCTATGGGGCGACAAATGGAGGTTTGGAAGATTGGACTGGGGGTCGAGTTAGGTGTCGTTTTTGAAGTAATTTTAGACGCGATCGAATTATGCACCCCAAACAACCGTTGAAACCGGTCAATTAGTATCCTAATTCTGTTCTCCACTATTCCTTTTCATTTTATTCAAAAGACGTTGATTAGGCTTTTTCCTTTTCCTCCCGTTTTGTTCCATTTTAAATTGGAAATCCTACGTAAACACGATATGATTGCAATAAACACTGCCTAAAAACAGGACGGGGGTAAACAGGCGGCAGGTTACCTACCCTTTGGCACTTAGACTGTTGCCAACACCTGTGGCACTTAGCCGTGCTGCGATCTCTGGTAGGGTTGGGTAAGTTTTGAATGAGTCGACTCAATGAATCGACTCTTTCAAATGAACCGGGTGAGTCGACTCGCGGCGTTCCAAAGAGTCGACTCATTGCGAATCGTGAAGTGTCTTAAAAGAGGGGGAAGAGAGTCGTCTATCCTCAAATCTGATTGGTAAGATACGAGTCGACTCATCGAGAATCGTGAAGGAGGGGTGGAAGAGAGTCGGGTATCCTCAATTCTGATTGGTTCCGTGGTTTCTGTACAGGGTACCAAGGTTCAAACTCGTGCGTATTTTTGTTTTCGTTGTTGATTTCTCTAAGTATTCTCTTTTACTCTGTCCTTTCGGGAGTCGAAAGGACAGAGTAAAAGAGAATACGGGGAGTCCCTGTTTGTTGTTGTCATGAGCAGACAAAAAATAGCATTATTTGGGATTAGGTGTGCTGATCATCTTCCACAATTTAAAAAAAAAAAAAGTTTTCAAAAAACAATTTTTTTTTTTATTGACAGAACTTATTTTTGCACAACCTATATCAAAGAATAATAAACCCTTGTGAAAATATTTTACATAATGTGCAGCGTTTTTTCTTAGCGTCTAATGCCAGAGCCAAAATGCAAAAAGAAGTTCATTTTTTGCTAGGTAATTTGGCTTTCAATACCCCAGTTATTTATTGGTTTTTCTCATAAAATTTATAAGCTCATCTAAATGGGTAGGTACATAATAATAAACCCTCTGACCATGGAATAAGGAAGAATTTCTTCCAGCTATTTCTTCCATGCCCTCTGACCGTGAGTCGTCTCGTCAGCCGTCTCACGCATCAAAATCTCAAGAGTCGACTCAGGAAGAGTCACGATTCATAAAAGAACCGGTGATTCTTCGGGAAATCACGAGTTGACGACTCGGAAGAGCTGACGACTCAGGAAGAATCGCGATTCAAAAAAGAACCGACGATTCTTCGGGAAATGGCGGGTTAACGACTCGCAAAGAGTCGACTCATAAGTCGACTCTTTTTAACGAATTGAATCGCGAGAATCGATTCCTCGAAAAGAGTTGACTTTCCCATCCCTAATCTCTGGGCAGTTCTAGGAACCTTTATCGCGGTCGTGGCTCTTAGACCATTTTGCAGGTTGTTGGTAATGGTCCTTAGACTGTTTAGAGGTTGTTAACTCGATTCTGAGCTTTTTGGCAGTTGGCTTTGGCTTTTTGGACTGTTATGAATTTCAACTACTTACTTAACTGAATACCCAGGTCAGAGTTCAAATAAAAAGGTAGCTCATCGTCTGCAGGCGAGAACATCCTGTAGATCTCATTGAACGAAGACGCTGCTACCCGCTCCCTTTCGTTGTATTTCCAAAACAAGTCAATGTTTTTAATGAAGCGAGTCAGGTTGAAGTCGGAGACACTCAGGTTTGACCTTCACCAAATTTAGTGAAGGTAACCGACATTTGAGATGCCCAGTTGTACTTCGGCTCCGACGTCGCTTCATTCAGAGCGATGAGACGACGGAGACACAGCTCAGGGTATCTGGTGTCTTGCCACACAACTTGGGCCACCAGCTTGCAGCAAGCTTCATAATCTTTACTTCCAGGTGGGCAAGAGCAAGCTCTACACGCACAAGGTAGTTCGGGGTGGTTATTGAGCAGAAAAAGTGAAGACTTATAAGCTCAGCATGGGCGTACGCAGCTCTTCCTTTAGGGGGGGGCTCAAAAATATTGCAGGTAGACATGCTGCCAGCAAGGGTACCTAGTTAAATTAAAATTTAAAAAGCTGCAAATTTTACACAAGGGTTTATTATTCTTTGATAATAACTTGTACGAAAATTAATTCTCTGTCTTGAAAAAAAGAGTTAACAAAAATTATTATTACTTACCTTTTTTTTCAAAATCTTTTGTTTTTACTTTTTTTTTTTTTTTACTCGGAAAATATTAAATATTTTCTATAAAGAGATCAATTTTTGATCTCTTGGTATCCTTCAAAAATCCCATTTGTAGCCCCATGAAAGTCCTATAGATCCCCACAGTGAAATCGGATCGTTCCGGGACCAACAAAACTGGATTCTACGTCCAAAAATACTTCGAAAACGACACCTAACTCGATCCCACAGCCAAAAGCCTTCAAAAACCCCTCTCGTAGCCCCATTTCAGCCCCACAGCGCCCCACGGGTTTGGGCTGAATACCTTGCGGATACAACTAGATGGAAACCACGTATGTTGTCAAACACGTTTGCACGACGCACGGTGGTGCAAAACGGCCATATTTGGGGGGGAAAAACTCTGAAAACCCCATACTTATAGTATTCGTAAATTTGACGCTGATCACGAATATACCCCATGACCCTGTACCTAAAATGGATTCTGAGCCTTTTTCTCCCAAAATACCTTTAAAAAACACGTTTTCAGTACATTTTCCAGTGTGCGAGCCAAGTAAGGATTCTCCCGAAGTTTGTACATAAAGAAAAGTTGTAGAGCAATAATTTTGGCGTCGATTGAACACAGTAAAATTGAAAATTACTACAAAAATGAGGAGGTCGAAGATGATTTCGATCGAACACTCCTATGATTTCTGATGGACCCCGTAACATTGGTGAATTCCATTGAACATCCTAGAATTGAAATTTTTCTACTTGAAGACGGAAAATTGCTGAGCCAGATTAGTTATTTTCATGACTTTGTAAGGTAAAATGTGGCCTTTTAAATTAAATTTTGCTTCGAAGATTCGAGCCAGAAATATCTCGCTGTAACTTATTATTTTTTATCCACTGCAATGACCCTAAATTACTTTCTTGTAGCTGAGTAAAAACTGAACAAATTCGATGTCTAACGAATTTTTTCACGTGCAAAATGAGTCGGCTACGATTCTCCGTAAATAGGTCTAATACTGCTCTCGTCAACTCACAATTTTCCAAAATCGAGAAAGGTACCTATACTGCCCGAGTCAGGTCTACAGTACGAGTCAAGTTGATGACTTTTTGATCCGAAAACTATTCATATCAACCCTCCAACTAATACTGAATGGAATATAATGATTTTGAAAGGATTTAAAAATATTTTTTGATTTTTTTTTTTTTTTTTTCACCTGTGGACCACTGTGCGGCAGCGGTTCCATTTAGTTTTTGCAATCTAGACCTCTTGAAACGAATGATGTCAAATTTTGAGGCCGATCCGAATTTTCGACCCCCGTCGCGATTACATAGGTATATTATTCCAAGAATAACAAACCAAAATGATCGTAACTTTGCATGTAGGTATTTGGAGTGTGGAGTATGGTGTGATAGGTACCCTATATCGTAAATAATATTACGTACACCGCTTGAGTACCTAATAATACAAAATAACATACAAATCATTAAATGATTTTGTAAAAATTTTTTACAAAATCAAGTGTTGTAGTTCACTTTTTTCCCCTCTTAATATAAAACCTTCACACAAAATGTACACTACATAAGTGCCGACCCAGCAATGTCAAGTTGATTTTTTTCACTTTAAATTTACAACATGAGCCGCCTCGGTTTCTCTGCGAATTTTTCAACCACTACTTCCTCTTTTTCTTTATCTGAAAGTGTATATATATTTTTCGTTTGTCTATGGGGGGGGGGGCCCCCTTGCGTACGCCTATGAAGCTCAGACTTGGATTTTGTCCAACTACTCTATGCCTTGATGAGAAAGGGCCTCCACGTGCTGGAGACATAGGCAAAAAGCGCCCTTGCAGCCGATTCACCTTTCCTTTCTGAGGCATGCCGCTCAAACAGACCTGAACTAACGAATTTAACGCCCAAATATGAGTAGAAGTTGGCTATTGGGATTTCCACATCCCCATACCTAAAGTGGTACCCACTTGGGAGTCACCCATGTCTCCTGAAAACCACAGTGTTTGACTTCGTATGATTAACGTTTTGAAAGTTATCCTCGCAATAAGAGTGGAGAGCCTCTAACATCCTCTGCATTTCAACATAACTATAAGTCAAAAGGCATATATCATCTGCGTACTGTATGGAGATGATGTCGTGAGTTCCAACGACATTAAGACCACGAAGACCTCTTGCCAGCTGGAAGTTTTCTAGATCTGCAATGAACAGGGCAGAGCGGCGATAGAACGTCGCCCTGCAAGACAACTTCCAGCACCTGGTTTTTAATTTTTTGTAAGAATGTTTTAATTTATGTAAGAATATTGACGATGGTAGCGTTAATTAACCAATACAGCATTTCAAACAAATTCAAAATCCTACCAGGTGCTGGAAGTTGTCTTTCAGGGCGACGTTCTATCGCCGCTCTGCCCTGTTCATTGCAGATCTAGAAAACTTCAAAGTTCCATTCCAAATTTTGGTAACTTGAAAGTTCAATATTCATAAGCCCTCACAAACATTCATGGATACGTGGGATTTTGGTATAACCAGCTTGTTGTCCAAGGAGCATGCATAAAACCTTCAAATATCCACATACCAGCCATCCGAGGTCCTTGTACTTCAGCTTTTGAAGGACCATTTCCAAGTTAGTATAAGTCTCCTTCAAGTGTACAGAATGGCCAATAAGGATATAAGCGTAAACACCACGGTTGTGAAGTATTAAGGCCTTTAGGCTTCTTTTAGACGAGTCGATAAAAAGACGCCATTCCGTGGAATCGTACTGAATTTTGAACTGACCCATTAAGCTTCAACGACTGTCCGTCTCTTCGTGCGAAAAGTGAGGCACGAAATCCTTCGCATAATGACTGTACAATGAAAAAGATACGCTGGCGACAATAAATTCTTGTTGTTGAGCCTTGAATCGAGTAACTCTGCTGCGTCTTAAGGCAGATCCAGGTCCCGTACCAAGCCTTTAACCTCCTGCTGAGAGAAGGGTTTCGGATCTTGGTCATTTTCAAAGTCACACTTTAAATCACCGCCCGACTCAGGTGTGACCACTTCTTCTTCATCGGAATCAGGTATTTCTTTCAAGGTAGCAGGAGGGGGGCACTGTTTTTTCCATAAACATAACTACGTATTATGGAAACCGGAATGTAAGAATTTGGTTGCGACTGACGGACACGTTCATTAGTTGAAGATGTTCGGAAATCGGACTTTTAAGGTCGATCCAAACATTTCAGTGTTTCAGTGAATCCTCGGCCATCAGTGGTCCGTGCGGCATGTAACGCTGGTGTGTGGACAATTATCATTGATGCGATTGAAGGGGACGGAGCACCGACGGCCACGGATTCACTGATATCACTGAAGTGTGTGGATCGACCTTTAAGGAACGTGTGGCCATTTTACTTTACGGAACGTCCCTGATATGTGTGGTTCGACTTTTATCAATCGTCATGTTTGGGCTTCTGTCCCGTTCTTCTTGGTCGTGCTTGAAGGTAATACCTACATACTATGTAATCCATTTTCTCTACTTTACGTATCCATGAACACATACATTGGATACTACTTTTTTTTTTTTTTTTTTTTTGAAACTCATTTTTCGATTTTCCTTCCTCTAAATAACTCAAATAACGCCCTGAGCGTCGTGGGTATTCATGCAATTTCGACCCCGAGGGCATCATCGTGGGTTGAGAACACCCGTGTCAGCCCAACGGAATCCCACCCCAGGTCTGACAGGGGGTTGACAACCTTATTACTCATGTAGTAAGCTTGTCTCGGACATCCCGTGTTAATATAGTGATGAGGAACAATGTAGGACGATTGTGATTAACTATCCCCTCTCGGCCTCCAGTTTTGATTCATGTTGAGCCCTACCTAATTTTGCTATTGTTTTATTAGGTTCTCTCAGAATAAACAACCGAATGTTTTTCGCATCGGCCCCAAAATTTGTACGTTTCAAGATGTGTAGATTCCAAAAACGCTGTAAATTTTACACAAGGGTAATTATTCTTTGGTATAAGTAGGTTACTTGTGCAAAAATTAATTCAGTCAATTTTTTTTTTTTTTTTTTTTTTTTTATCGGGAAATATTCGACCTCCCGGGATCCTTCAAAATCCGATCGCCCAAATCCGTGGGGCGCTATGGGGCTAAAAAGGTGCTACGGGATGGTTTTTTTTAAAAAAGGTTTCGGCTTTGGGTTCGAGGTAGTTGTCGTTTTCGAAGTATTTTTGGACGTAGAATCCATTTTTGGGGGTCCCAGAACGATCCGATTTCACGGTGGGGATCTATAGGGCTTTCATGGGGCTACAAATGGGATTTTTGAAGGATTCCAGGATGTCAAATAAGGTGTCGTTTTTTGAGTAATTTTCGACGCTTAATCCATTTTTGGAGGTCCCACATCTGTCCTAACATTTTGCAGAAAAACTATTTTTCAAATATTAATGACACAGAATTTTGGCACAATTTTTCTGTATCAAAGAATAATAAACCCTTGCTTAAAATTTGCAGTTTGTCTGAAATGATTGTTCATTGACAGAATAACTCACCTACTACACAATAGTTGTCCATTATTGCCATCTAAGGATAATAAGCCCATGTGAAAAGTTGGAGCGTTGTTCCCTTGCAGAAGCTACGAGGTATTATAGCCCAATGAAGGTGTGTTGGCTCAGAGTGCTCTCGAAAATTTTGAAGAGCTCTCTGAAGGGCGAACATGTGTTTTCCTGAATGAAAGAGGCTAACATCGTCATGACTTGATTTAGAAGTTGGGTGAACGCTGAAGCACTTGTTCGATCTTCTCTTACACCATCGCACGTATTTGACTGTTTCACCGAAGATCTCATGGTCTCGTGGCTTTAAAACCGGTTGATGAAAAAATCGACAAGGTTTTTGACTACATTTTACAAATGTAGTCAAAAACTACAGCACTCGGGCTGAGTGCTCGTTTGACGACCAATTGCTGTGAAGCTCCCCAAAATTTTCAAGGAGGTTGAAGTTGATGTAATCTGTGCATTTCATTTGGAAACACACATTTGAGCGGAGTGAAATTGGCCGAAAAAAAAGAAGTCTTCCTAGCCCAGTCTGTCCCCTCTTCGATCACGACCCCCCTGGACCCATTTGATAACAAAATGTTTTCATCTAGGTCCTGAAAGGTCAAGACGAGCGTGACAACCTATGACACATATTATGAGATATAATATATCTCATATATATTATGTATCATATATTATGAGATATAATATATCTCATATATATTATGTATCATATATTATAGGTATCTCTAGACTGTGTATCTCCTATGTATCTCTAGACTGTGGAGATCGATCGGAATATCGGGATTAGGATCCAGCGAACAATCTCAATCTTTTGCCGAGCTATCGAAATATTATAATTTCTTCCTCAGGGCTCAGTATGAAGCTATCGTGTAGATTCTACAACGACGTCAGTTATGAACGGTAAGAGCCAGGACACACCAAGAATTTGATAATTGTCGATTGTTGGTACTATTGTATAAAGATAATTTAAATTTAACATCATTGATATTGCAGGAGCAGAAGAACAAGTTATAACTATATTTATAACTAATTAGTTATAACTAATTAGTTTTAACTATAGCGGGCCAAGACACCGCAATGATTAGACAATTAATTGTCTAATTATTGCGGTGTCTTGGCCCGCTCTCGTAGAATCATCCGTATACAATTAATTACTCCTTTTGTCTGGAGACTCTGATAATGGAAAAGAAGAAAAATCGAATCGTTCGATGGTAATAGATCTTGAGGTGGGCGAATTCCCTACTCGCATTGTTCTGTTCCATGAACGTTCGCTTACGGCTTCCTATTCATTCAATACAAACCCATCTACTGATTCGGTTCAACATGAAACCTTAGCCTTGCCCCCCCCCCCCCCCTTTCGCTTACCTCCTTGGGCTTAAAATTGCTCTTTCTTCTCACAGGTTTCTTACAGGTTGTTCGGAGGGTGGGATGACTGTTTTTTTTTTTTTTTTAAATGAGGACCTTGTGCTAACTTGGGGAGGGCCAAAAAACCTCAAAATCTTTGGGCTATTCTCGGTTCTTTGCTCTAACTTCCGAACAAAGCGGGTTTCGACCAAATTTTTCACAGTATTAAATTGGCAACAATTTTGTATATGCAACCTTTTTTCCGAAGCTCAATATTACTCGAGATACAGCCGATCAAAAATAGCGGGATTTTCTCAAAATGAAAAAAAATTGCAAAGAGCGAAGGTTTTGGCCCTCTTGGTATTGTTAAGCGGCGAGTGAATAAAATTTGTTTGCTGTATTTAATACACAACGAGGTTCCACATCCAAACTTGAACTGGTATAATTTCAATCCCTACAGAACACTTGAGGTCTATAATATAGATCACAACTTTGAAAATGAACAATTCGATCGAAACCCGCTTACTTGGGAAGTGATGAGCGAAAACCCCGAGAACAGCACAAAAATGTGGAGGTTTTTCGGCCTTCCCTAAGTTAGCACGAGGTCCTCGTTTCAAAAACGCTGCAAATTTTACACAAGGGTTTATTATTCTTTGATATAGGTTACTTGTACAGACATTTAATTCTGTCAATAAAAAAAATTTAAAAAAAAATTTTTTTTTGGATTTTTATATTTCCAAAAAAATTTTGGGGGGGATTTTTTTTTTTCTAAAATGTGTTTTTTCAAAAATTCTTTAATTTTTACTCGAAAAATATTTAACTTCTTGGGATCCTTCAAAAATCCCATTTTTAGCCCCATGAAAGCCCTATAGATCGCCACAGTGAAATCGGATCGTTTCGGGACCCCAAAAAATGGATTCTACGTCCAAAAATACTTCGAAAACGACACCTAACTCGATCCCATAGCTAAAAGCCTTCAAAACACCCCTCCTGTAGCCCCATTTTAGCCCCATAGCGCCCCACGGGTTTGGGCGATTGGACTGAAACCCTTGCGGGCACAACTAGATGGTAAACCAAGTATTTTGCCAAAATTTCAGATTTAAAAAAAAAATTCCTACTGCCCAAAACGGCCCGGACGGCGGACGGCGGACGGCGGACGGACATTTCGGATTTTGAATGTAGAATTCTTGAAACGGATAATGTCAAGTTTTGAGGCCGATCGGAGTCGTCGACCTCCGTCGCGAAAACATAGGTGTATTATTCCAAGAATAATAAACCAAAACCTGACGTAGTCATCCCACACCAACCCTGAACAACCTTTAAAAGTATCATTGAGTTTGGAATTTTTCCCAAGTACAATGTTTATAAGTTAAATATATTATCTACTGCACTAAAAGCATGAAGATTACTCATAGAAAAATAAATCATACATTAATACATTAAAACCTACTTTAATGTATGGGTTATTTCCCCCCATTGGAATCAAATAATTCGACGTTCAATGAAACAGCGGTTATCATCGTCGTTTGCTTCGATCAACGACGATCGATAAAAACAAATTGACGTAAGGCATTAGACATCGGGCTTACCATTAAAAAAGCTATCCGAAAACGTTGAGATTGGCAAGTAACGAGAGACCTTTAACGATGGAACTTCTTATCGTTGATTGGTCAACCATTATGGCTGAACTTTCTATCGTCGAGTATCAATCTCCAATGGAATGATGCAGTTATCAGTCGTAATAAATCATTTATTGCGGCTGAAAATTCTTGGAACTATTCTAAGAAACCTTTTTCCGGGAGTTCTTCCGGGATTTTTCTCTTCATAAATCATTTGCCAATTGTATCAAATGTTTGATTGTTTGATCATGTTGAAATGTTTGACTTGCCACTCTATTCCACGAAGCCAGAAGGAATCCTCTGACCATTCGGCATTTACTAGCGTGTTCAATTAGTTAGGACGTGATTGGGGTATCCTCGGTGGTGGAGCCTAATGTCTGATTACAACCTGGATCAACATTGATTGCGTTCATGTGTGCACTCAACTCATCTTACCCACAACTACGCACAGACTCAAGCCTAGCAAGGTGGCTGGTACCAACCTGATGAACTGATTATTTTATTTTTTATTTTTTCTCACTAAGGGAGCTTGGTTTAAATGAGCTGCTTCCTTCTTCGGTCGATTGTGAAATTAATTTTCTTGAGAGGAAGCCCCATCTGCCGAAAAAAAGGGGGGACGAAACCCCCTGGGGAAAGCCTTGTTATTCGATAGCACCTTGTTTTCGTCGAAATTTTCAGTTCTCTGCCAGGTTATCGCCGAAGAAAAGGTTGGAGGTAGAGATTTATTATAACAAAATCGTTTTCATTAATAATTAATTAAATCGATTCTGTTATAATAACTAATTATTATTCTTGGAATACCACGTAATACACTATGTATTTGCGACGGGCGTTGAAAAATGTGATCGGCCTCAACATTTGACATTATAATGTATAAATACGTTTCAAGATGTCTAGATTCCAAAAACGATATGTCCGTCCGCCGCACAGTGGCCAATTTCCCCAATCCAGGTGGACAAAATGCAAGTTTTAAATCTTTTTTTAATTTTTTTCCTACCGGATCTTCTCAATACATGTTTGAAAGAAACGAGAATGAACCTGTGTGGAGCAACGCGATAAGGAGAGATTTTTTTAGAGTAGCGAGCGATTTTCACGAAAGTTGCTCTCACTTAGCTTATTTGATTTTACAATAAATTTTTTAATTGACGAAGAAAAAATTTAAATAATTACATTGATATTTTAAATGTATAATATGAATATATTGTAGAACTAATTATTGGATAATTCATTAAATGAATTATAATTATTATAAACCGTTGTGTAAAATTAGCAGCGTTCTTTTCAAAGTACTGAGTGTTTTGTTAACATTTCAGAATTTATAAAAACTAGCACTCTGGCAGAGGGGCTTTGCTTTGAAACTATTTTATCGGCCTGGGGGGGGGGGGGGGGCTTCGCTCGCCTATTTGAATTATAGGTCAAGTGATAGGTCAGGTGATGAGGTATAATAGGTGTTGCCTAAAAACCGCCCGTTTCTTTGGAATAGAGACAGAAATCGTCTTCCCACAAACCAGAATATATCCGACACTAGTGTGGAATGAACCGTCTCTCAAATCGTGAAAAATCTTTCTCCAGGACCATGATTTTTTGACCCGAGCGGCAGCCTCGCCTCCCTTCCAAGGCCCACGACAGCCAACTCAAACCTCGCTCCTATAAGGTCTATAAGACACATCGATGGACAGACGGCATACCCCCGCGATCACTCGAAATCGTTCAAATTAATCTCGCCGCTACATTTGCCGATTGTTGGGTTTCGTTCTTTCGGGATTTTGTATTAAAGTTCGTAGGTATCTCCTGGTAGGATACAGTGGAAACGCCGACTCAATCGGACAGTAAACAACAAAGGTACAGTAGGGATTTGCGCTCATTGAAAATTTCGCTAATGTGCTTGTGGGACGTCAAATTGGTTCGGGAATCCAAATTCGAGAAAAAAATAAGGGGTTCCCATTTGAAATAAGAAAGTTGGGCGCAAATGCGCCTATTTGCGCGCATCTCAAAGGGATCTTAACCCCCCTATTAGTTTCTCAACGGTTCCCCGAGCCTGTAGAAAAAACCGGCGTATTTTTATCACAGACCGTTTCAGAGGTCAATTATGACATACCCACATATCTGTGAAATTGAAATAGCTGTGACAATGAGAGCATCAGCATCCTCTTGAGCTTGAACCGTTGATGTGCTTGATGATTCAAATTTTGCTCGGAGGAAATCAACAAATCGTTTTTTATTCTGCTCATTTGAAAGGAATTTCTCCTGAGGAGTTGAATTCATTGTTGTTGAGTCGATCACCACATCAGCTCAAGCACTAGCATTACACCTCCTTGCCCGTTCAGCGATTTTAGTACTCAGAGCAAGATTGTCTGGGTAGCCGTCAAAAACTACCGTCACATTGGTAGGTACCGTAGTGGTGATGGATGTACCTACTACTTAACGTAGTCATCCGAAATTTTCCCAAAAGTTTCGGACCGACCTGCAGTTTCTGTCACAACTGTTGAAATCACATCGAAGGTATTTCATCAGTTTCACTCTGTGGTCCTCCTAGAGAAATGCTTATTATTATTAACTTGCATCATGTACCTATAGGATCGTCAATCGTCGATACATGATGCTGTGCTGCGCTAAAATGTTCCCGACCTTGAATTACGCTAAAAAAACATTTTGAGCAATCATAAATGGGTTAACCCTTAATAGCCCAATGTATCTTTTTGGAAGACCATTTTTGAACGCGTTTTTCAACACTGCTAAAACGTTTTGAACCTCACCAAACAAATTTGTGGCAACCATGACATCTCAAAACACGAAAACGATAAAAGAAAGTTGATACAACAGCCACAGGTTTGATAAGAATTCGATAAGCGAGAGCGCCTCCCAAGATGGACCACAGAGCATCTAAGGTAAGTTTCGGTCATGATTTTAATTCATATTTTCACGTATGAGCGATATTTCTTTTTAAATCTTGTTGGAAAACCATCTAAGATTGAGTAGAATAAAAGATCTTTGCATGACATGCGTTTAGTAACTTGGGATAGTCGTTTTTCTCTATGTATCTTTTTGGATACATTGGGATAAGGGGGGTCTTGGCCATGTTGGATTCGGATTCCAAAAAGACACTTTGGGAAAAGGGGGGTCTATCAGCACAAGAAATTGTGCTTGTCGTGTTCCAAAATCGAGGATTTGGATTGAATTCAAACGTATTTACATGTTTTTTGTTTTAATTTTTTTACAGGTAGCAAAGCACCCAATACTCGCTTGTCCCAAAGTTGGGCATTTATCCGATGGTGAGGAGATGATTCTGATGATGAGAAGGAGGTAGAGGAAGAAGATTTTCAGAAGTTAGCGCAATATTTTGATGTGGTAGAAGAAATTTTGAGAGATGATATCGAAACTGAGATGGTGGAAGATGAATTATTTAGGATGTCAGGATGGAAGATGATGCTACAGAAGAAGGTAATGAAGACTGAGTTTGTAGTATGTGAAGCAGTCCGGAAAACAGATCTTGGTGACCAAGATGCTTCTCAACAAGGAAGCTCTATCAGCAACTCCCACATCTGTCATCCTCCAGTTCCCTCTCAAGTCCAGCCTGTCAGAAAATAAAGTACCTAGTCACGCGATCAGGAAAAATAAGGAACTCTCGGCGACCTCAGCCGACCACACCCCCAAACGTACCACAAAATTCAAAATTGCCAAAATCTTTAGACGCTGCCAAGTCCCAGCCCTCCACGTCAACTCAGGCTCCAACAAGGTGTGCCCTTCACTTCACCAAGAAGAAAAACCAGCCAAGCCAAGCCGCCAAGAAAAAAATCGGAATTCCGGTAAGAATTGCACTGTCATGTTGACGTTGAATAGCGCTTGGCGAATTCATTCATTCCTTTTCAGTTTAGCTAGGAGTTTATTTCAGGTTGATTGTTTCTTGGGAGTCTCATGAATTTATAGATATTTTTCCTTATTTTTAGCTGGAAGAAAAGAATATTTTCCAAAGAAGAATATCTACCTACCAGAAATGGAGGCAAATTCTGGTAGGTAGATCAAGACAGACTCCTCAAGGTGGACCTGTCACCTACTTCCAGAAGTTCTTCACGGACCAGCTCATCGACTCCATCGTGGAACAGAGCAAGCTCTATTCCGTCCAGGAAGCTGCACAATGTGTAGAGCTAAACAGTAGGGGTATACAAGATTTTCTGGCAGCACACATTTACATGGGGCTTGCAAGAATGAACTTAGCTACTTCAGGTTCATGGAACCAACTTGTTCTTGGGACGAAATATTCTAAGCACAGTAACATGATTTATTTTGCCAAAGTGATAGATTTTATCGTTTTGTGATGAATGTGAATATGTGATAATTTTGATAAATTGACTGATTTGTACGGTTGATGGGCTGGGATTTGGTTTGGGGGGGGGGGGGGGGGGTTGTTCTTGGGGTTTGGATTGTTGTTTAATACTAAGTATTATTAATAATAATTCTTATTAAAGGAATTTTGAATGTTACTTGCAAGTTTCGATGGACCCCTCGTATCCCAGTGTGTCTTTTTGGATCTGAAGGAGGAACCAGATTGAGGCCCCCCGATCCCAGTGTATCCAAAAAGATACAGTTTCAATTTTCAACATTACTGGCAAGCTATTGTTTCCATATTTTTTTCATTATTTTTTACGTACATTGGGAACCCCAATGTATTAGAATTTGAACAGAAACTTGAACGGTGAAGAAATTTTTTTTGCTTGGGCTATTAAGGGTTAATCATGATCAAATGGCGTCCCTGTGCTGTATCACGAAATAGCTATTTTTTCATTTTTCTTTTAAACTTACCCATACTCCTACAGGTTGGTCCAAAATAATTTCGAAACAAGCGTTAGAAAGCTAATTTAATCCTCTACAACTTTCATTCTCTACACTTTTCGCTGAGACGATGTCTTCCCTGAGTTTTTGCCGTGTGAAGTGGAGAAAAAGTTAAAATTTCGCGATTTTTAGCTCTTTTTCGCAGCCTCGTAGCTCCGAAACGATCACTCCTACGAAGAAACGTCATGAAATCAATTTTGTAGGTAATTTCATGCTCTACACGTTTTCAGATAAACTTGAAAGCCGAAAAACGCAATGAAAAGGAGCTACAGGCGAAAAACCGATAAAAGTGCCAAAATTTCATGGTTTTTCGACGATTGCGGAGGAAGCAACAGCGATCGGAATACGAAAACTTGGATTTGTTACCTCCTAATAGCCCCAAACAACGTGTCAAAAATCCAGGATTACCGCATTTGATGTAGGGTAAACCCCCTTTTGGTTTATTATTCTTGGAATAATACACCTATGTTTTCGCGACGGAGGTCGACGACTCCGATCGGCCTCAAAATTTGACATTATCCGTTTCAAGAGGTCTACATTCTAAATCCGAAATGTCCGTCCGCCGTCCGCCGTCCGGGCCGTTTTGGGCAGTAGAAATTTTTTTTTAAATCTGAAATTTTGGCAAAATACTTGGTTTACCATCTAGTTGTCCCCGCAAGGTTTTCAGTCCGATCGCCCAAACCCGTGGGGCGCTATGGGGCTAAAATGGGGCTACAGGAGGGGTGTTTTGAAGGCTTTTAGCTATGGGATAGAGTTAGGTGTCGTTTTCGAAGTATTTTTGGGCGTATAATCCATTTTTGGGGGTCCCGGAACGATCTGATTTCACTGTGGCGATCTATAAGGCTTTCATGGGGCTAAAAATGGGATTTTTGAAGGATCCCAAGAAGTTAAATATTTTTCGAGTAAAAGTTAAAGAATTTTTGAAAAAACACATTTTTGAAAAAAAAAAATCCCCCCCCCCAAATTTTTTTTTTTTTGAAATATAAAAATCCAAACAAAAATTTTTTTAAATTTTTTTTATTGACAGAATTAAATGTCTGTACAAGCCACCTATGTCAAAGAATAATAAACCCTTGTGTAAAATTTGCAGCGTTTTTTGGTCTCTATTCACTGGACTAATAAAATCCTTCAAATTTAACTCACCGTCTAAATTCGCCAATCTTTGGAATTCGTTCTTTCAGGATTTAGTATTAACTAGGGGGCCAGCCCCTGCTAGCTACGCCAGCCAATCCCCGTCGTTCCGCTCTAGGGCCAGCTGGCAAGGTGGTCGTTGCAGCCTGGTGGGCCGTGTGAGAGGGGGGGGGGGGGGCTTGCGCTGAGAAGAAAAAATTATGTTTTTTTGGATAATTTTATTTTTCGGGGGGGTTGATGGTGTTAACGTGAGGAGGAGTCAGCTGCATAGCCTTCAGACACCCTTCGTCCTACCGCAACCTCAACATCCAGTCAGATGCTCCAAACCCTAATTTTTACTCCACTTTTGGAGCTTAGATGCGCCATGTGGAACAACTTTTTGGTGGTTTCAGACTTTTCTCGCACTATGCTCGCCGAACTGGATTTTTTAAGACCAATTTCAGATTGCCCGACTGCTAGAAGTGCCCTAGAATAAAGATGACCAAAATCGTGTCACCCTCCTCCTCCTCGGGCTGCGCCTTTAATATAGTAGATTTGGATTAATTTCGTTTTAATTTGGATCTCTAGGTAAGACACACTGACTCAATCAGACTGTACACAACGATGTTAGGGATAGTTGCGCGGATGTGCGCTCATCGAAAAATGGTTCAATGTGCCTATCGGAAGTAAAATTGGCTCGGGAATCCAAGTTCGAGAAAAAACTAGGGGTTCCCATTTGAAATAAGAAAGTTGGCTGCAATGCTCCTATTTGCGCGCATCTCAGGAGGATCTTAACCCCTCTATTAGTAGCTAAATGGTTCACCGAGATGGTAGAAAAAATCGGCGTATTTTTATCACTTGCCGTTTCAGAGGAGCAGCTTCTCAAGGCTTTTGACATAACCACATAGATAGACAGCCACGAACACGTTGAGAATTAGTTGTATGGATAGACTAGCACTTTGACTGGGGAACCACTTTTTCAGACAAGGGGGCTCGCTTTGCTCGCCCATTTGAATAATATGTCAAGACTTGACACCACTACAGACAGGATACAGAGGAAACGCCGACTCAATTGAACTGTAAGCAACAAAGATAGGAAGAGTTGGGCGGATCTGCACTCATCAAAAATTTCGCTCAATCTGCTTATCGTAAAAATGTAAAATGGACACGTTCTGAATTAGTGTTATAAATTCTGCTTTACAGATTTTTGGAATCTAGAAATGTTTGAGGTTTTGAGGATAGATTTATCTATGATAGGTCACAACAATGTTAATTTATAAATTAATTTGGGAAGGGCGATATTGAGTTCCTTCCTGAAAGAGATAACAATAATCACGTCAAGCTGAGAAGGTTTTTGCGGCTCTAAATCAGTTGAGTGATCCCCACGGCTTTGGGCCATAGCGATTTTGTTGGAGCTTATCTCATAGATCCGAATCTTCACAGTAAATCACCTCTTTCGGTTAACCAAGAAAGAAAAAGCTGATAACGGTTAAAAAGATCCCAATTGGATTCTACAGGCGAATTTGATGGAAAGCTGGAGGCTTCCTTAATATCCTGTTTGACGGTGTATATAATTCCTCCATTCACTCTAGTGAAGTTGTGGAAGATGGAGTGAACTTAAACGACAGGGTCGTGGTTTCCCTGTAGGGGATATCCGCTAAAACTTTCTTGAAGTGCCTTCCACCCTCATAAATGGCCCGCTATTCCCAACACGCTTCTCCACGTGAACAGCCTCCGGGGCTCTCCGAAAGAAATTCCTCAGCAAAATTCTTCATCTAATAAAATCGGTGATTAAGGCTTCACATGCTCACATTCTCCGGAAGTTGTAGCGCGACCGGGAAATTCGAAAATTTTCATCAAGGTAATTCGACTTGGCTCGTCGAGATGGGACAACCCAGGATTACCCAATCCGCCTTCAAACGCATTTTGACGCGGCCCATTTCGTAAACCTGATTACAGAAAGTGGGCTCGTTATGCGCCGAGCGAACGGTATTGGTGAATGGATTTGAATAATGTTAGTCAATTCTTTCCGCGCTATTATTTTGGGCGGCAAAAGCAACAATGAAGTAATATTCATGCAAATTTCTCCTTTAAAAAGCGATCAACGGAGCCTCCCATTGTTAACACCTATCGAGTGAATCGTTGTGCAAACGTTGGAGCTCGGATTTCGTCCTACCCTGAAGTAGGAATATTTTCTATACGCAAATATGTAAATATATTTCACGGTGCTATTTGAAAATTGACCAATGTAACACTCGATGTTCAAATAATTCAAGTGAACAAGAAAATAGCACCTCGCGCTCCGAAGATATATTTTACTCGTATTTAGGTGTCCAGAATAATAATAAGACCTTTAATGGTAAACATTTACATAGCCCTCAGGGGGGATTCATCGACATCCTCCCGGGGCCGTAAAAACATATCGATTCCCTCCGCCTAAGAATCGTCAATGTCCTCCCAGGCCTCGTTACCCTCCCTTTTAAATTTTTCGTTTCCCTCCGTTTAAGAACCATTGATATCCTCCCACAGCAGGATTGGTTTAGAGGCCAGTGCATTTAAACGTCGAAGGTTGCAATAAATCCGACTTTAGTTTTGACTTTTGCATGTTGGTAGGAAGTCAGGTTTTTTGACAAAAGGAGCATGGCAATGTTCTGTGTTAATTCTGATGGTGAAGAAAGGGGTAAATCAACTCATCTTCATTAAAATTCATGCTTTAATCATATTTATTTCAAAAGGAGTCATCCAAACAAAAAACACAACTTAAATCATTTTAAATTAAGTGTTTTTTTGTTTGGATGACTCCTTTTGAAATAAATATGATTAAAGCATGAAAAAGTTCTTCTCCAATGAGACCAAGAGCTTCATCTTCCCTTGCCAGAAAAGGGCAGAGGTGGTATCACAAGTTGTGATTCACAACCAGCTCTTGGCCTCATTGGAGAAGAACCCACATCTCGTGGATGTGGCCGCCGTATTTCTCCAGCCCGATGCACCACAAGAGACCATACCCTCAGCAGGTGTCAAATGTTTTCTGTTCCTCTAAATGGTAGCAAAAATACTGCAGGACTTCGGTCAGTTTCCAGTTTTTCACCTATTTATAACAGTTATAAATAGGTGAAAAACTGAACATGGCAGAGAACCATTAAGTACAACGTTGAAGAGGATATAATTCCGCGCGAATAACCCCCTACACATTGGAATCGGTTCAGCCGTTTAGCCACAATCAAGAGTCAAAAATAGGCAATTTTGTCAAACTTGTCTGAAAAATAGGATTCGCTCACGTATCAACCCGTGTAACAAATGAACGAGTAATGCAAATGAATTTGCACAAAATGTATGTTGTAGAGGGTCAAATTACAAGTCAAGGGAGCACCTGAAATAAAATTTGAAAAAAAACGTGATACTAGTTGCACGGAACACGAGAATGAAACAGTTGCACCGTGGCATGGTGGGAGGGTGTCGATACAATGACGACTGTTGAAGGGGAGGCTAGCGATAATCTTTGTACTCTGACTCCGTGCGGGCATAGAGTCCACGTAATCCCCTTTGGTGCGTTTGGGAGGGAAGTGATGGTGAAGTCAGGTGATTGGATATGTAGAAACCAAGATACACTGTAGGGACATAACATGGTAAGTATCTTTGAATTTAATTTAATTTAATTTAGAAGTATCACAGTCAAGAATCACAGTCAGCTATATTTAAGTGCAAATATTAGGTGCCAGTTAGCAACATAGTTTTATATACCTAACTTGAAAATGTAAAATTCACTCACCTGACTTCGATGTAACCACCATCCGATAGTTGCTCTCTGAGTAAGTAGTCTAACATGTTCATTAATAACTAATAAGTAATGCCGCAATGTGACTGTATGTAAATGGTTGTTTAGGCCCTGAGGAAGGAAATATATTTTCCGAAAGCTCGACAAAGGAGTGGAATCTTTCGTTGACCCTCACCCTGATCCTGTTGACAACATACTACACTTTGAGTCGATCATCATACCATCAACTATCGGTCGAAAGCTCGGAAGAAGCCTTTTATTTATTTTTTTATTCGCCCGCGCAACCTCCTAAATCACCCCACCGTACTAAGGCCGAACAGCCAAGGAGGCTGAACATAATAATATTATAAGTACATATTATGTTGATAATATCAACCATTTTTAAAAAAAAATTTCAATGACACAGAATTTAATTTCTGCACAAGTAAGGATTAGTATCTCTTTGTTTTCAGTGATTCTCTCGACCTCTACTGTCCCGTAAACAGAGGAAACATGGGACTTTGGCATACCCACCCTGCTGTCCCAGCGCCATGCAAAACACTTTCAAATTCCCCACGAGCGATCAGTGCTTGCACATAACAACAGACTTACGCAGGTCATAGCTGGCACACTTTGAAATCCACTTGAATCTGTTTTTGCCAATTGGCATCTATTTTCGTGCCCTTAGTTATGCTTGTGTTGAAAATAGATCAAAAGCCCAAATTGAATTCTCCTGGATTCCCTAGTTTGACGATTGTTAATTTTAGGGGTAACCATAATATCCAAACAATCCAGAGTTCGATTGTGAGGAAGGCTGAAGTCCCAGAAACAAACATGGGTCATTTTCGGATTCTGCTCACCAAAAAACTTGAGAATCAGCTAAAATCATAAAAACAGCTCATCGGTAGCAGATCTAAATTATAATTATTCGGCCCTTAGACCACTTCTGAAAGTGGTCCTGAATTTTATGAAGGACAGACACATTTGAAATAACCTCAACCAATATCCCTGTGGCGTCATTAAGTGTTACTCTGTCTGCAGTAGACAGTCGTTTCATCATTAGATTGCACAAACGTGGTGAAGCATTTCCGATCCAATCGCGCTAATGACGCGGAAAAGGTGCCCTTTTAGATGATGCCGAGGTGTGCAAGAAACTCATATTGTTCCCAGGCGATTTCCTTTCTACGATTCTTTCAGCGAACGGTCTTAATTTTCATCATCCTGTTAGAAAATTATTCATCATCCTCATGTTTTCATTAATACCTATCCAGACATTGCTTTGAAAGTGTAGGGAACCGTAATTCAAAGGGCCCTTT
Organism: Pilophorus perplexus; assembly: GCA_955831195.1. NCBI lineage: Eukaryota > Metazoa > Arthropoda > Insecta > Hemiptera > Miridae > Pilophorus > Pilophorus perplexus. The sequence continues at coordinate 2,121,563 of OY037015.1, forward strand.
TCTTCATGGGGTTTGTGAATTGAAGCGTTTAGAACGCGTATATTTCCTTCGCCTTTCAATACAAACTGAATGAGTCCATTTCAGCTTCCTCCTGTGTCATACGCTGTTATACACAAGTTGGAGGTAAATTGAAAGCTTTGATATAAACTCACTCATAAGTGCTGGAAGAAACCTTTTATATATAAAAGAGAATTTCACAAAAGGTGCGATAGAGGGAGTTTTATTTCCTTTATAAAGGAAATTAGGTCACCGACATTTGAAAAAAAGTATATAGGTGTGAGGGGTTTTGTTGAATTTTGATCAGGAACCTGCCAGGGTGCGGGTATACCTTTAAATAACCAAGAAGCGAATGCTCAGGGGGTTCATGTGATAAAAAGGTAGATGAGCGTCTGGAACAGGGATGATAATACGGGTTTCCTCTTATCGACTCGCCAGACCAACCCGAGCGAAATATTAGGCCAAAACCGTTCAACACCTTCGGCACCTTCTCGACTATGGACGATTTCAATCATTTGCAAGTTTACGACGTCACTAACCGGCAGTGTACGACCACAATATTCATACGACCCTCGTTGAAAAAAAACAAGACCATGACTGCATTCACGGCCCAATAGTATCTGCACGGAACGGGCCACATGACATGTGTTCTGCCAAAGACTCACTAAAGCCCTCCAAGTGTTCGGCAATCACATTCTGCCGGTCGCACCAGAGTTTTAGCAATGACTGCAGCATCAACGGTGTCAAGCTTTAAAGAGTATCGACTTTGCAGGATCTGGGAGTGTAGTGTCTGAAGGGTAAATAAGAAGGCTTTGACTTCTGGTGATGAATTGAGTATAATTGTGGGCCCTTGGCCTCTTTTATAGTAACGTGATTACATAGATTGGATAGGCGTAGTGGGGACACATTCCCACTAGTTGCGCCTTATCTGCCTGGGCACTACTAGTCCGGTCGGCAGGTACAAAAAAACCGTGAACGCGGGAAAAAAATGCAAACTTAATGGGACTTTTACACGTTGTTTAGTACTATTTGGTGATGCTTAATCCAAGTTTCTGACCTTGTAGACCCTGTGGAAAAATCAGGAGAGGCGAAAAACCGCGAAATTTTCGACCTTCCGTCGGTTTTTGCTGAATAACTTCTTTCCCTTACACTTTACGGTCAAGGGCACTCCATTATTTTTGAAAGAGCGTTAAATTATCTACAATTCGACCTGGCTAGACGTATCTTTCCATCAAATAGGTACAGAGATCCCAGCTTCAAAAAAATGCGAATTTTCCAAATTCCCCGAAAATGGCAAAAAATGCCAGTTTTTATCCAATTACTAAACTAGAAACACCACTGTGGATGGTTTAGAAGTCAAGAGCTCCCTCTTGACAATATTTTTGAGACCGAATTCCACCCCCTCCCCCCATTCCACCCCTTCCCCCAATAATATTTCATTGAATGTAGGGAGATAGATCACAGGATAGGCGGGTAAAGAGAGTTGAGAGTTACTTTCAGTTTAAAGTTTTATTTCAGAAATTGATACAAAAATGGGCACTATAATAGACAAATTGTCAGGGAGTGCTCATGGACGGCCAGCTGCGATTCACCGGTCACATCGATTCGGTGTGCAGCAAGTCTTTCAGTTCAAGGATTTCTGAAGAGGTGTGCTCGGGACTTCAGGAACACTGCCGCGTTGGTCCTTCTCTAAAATCGTCGCGTCCGTCCTTGGAGTACTGCAGTGTGGTGTGGTCACCGTTCTACGCTGCGCACGTTGACTGCTGGGAGAGGGGACAACGCCGGTTCCTGAGATTTTCAGCCTACAGGTCTGGCATCCGTCTGAAGAATCTGGACTGTGCTCGGCTCATGCAGTCCTACCACATCGAGCCTCTTCAAGTAAGAAGAAGGAACGCTGACCTTGTATTCACGCACAAGCTCGTGAATGGCAGAATCTCTTGTCCCGACCTCCTCTCTTGCCTCAGCCAGTCAGTGCAGCCCTATCACACGAGGTATCAGCCCCTCTTCCTTGTGCTATTTGCTGACTGCAATTACCTTTTCCATCGTCCAATTATGGCTCGATTGTAACCGAAATTATCCCCTAAAGTTCAATAGCCGGAGGAAATGAACCCCGGATTTCTTTAAGGGAATTTTATTAGCGGGCGAAATGAGCCCCGGTTTGAAAATGAGATTGGATGTTGTCAAAAGGACGAAATGACCCACAATTTCGAATTAATGAATTTCGGCATCTCTCTTTAGTCACACTTCAGTGTCCCCCCCCCTCATCTCCCAGCCACTCTCAGTTCTACCCCCACAAATACGTTGTTGAATTGTGGAGCCTCTGTTTTGGCAATAAACTTAAAACCCTCGGGGCTCATTTCGGAAACTCCCTATGGCTCCGATGCAAATACCTTCCTCGACCAGCGCGACTTTGACTTTCTGGCGACATCTCGGTCATCGCTGAAGGCCGCGCCTGTAGTGTTCTGCTAGTTGGCACGTAAGCTAGAACGTCCTGTGTGGCTGACCCTAGATAAAAATTTTATCACCTTTTAATATATTTTAATATTTAATATATTTTTATTTTAATATGTATTTTATTTTAATATTTTTATTTTAATATGTATTTTATTTTAATATTTTTATTTTAATATTTATTATTATAAATATTTTAATATTTAATATATTTTAATATTTGATATCCAAGGTGCAGGAAAATTGGGTATACTTAACTGAGAGTTTCAGACCCAAAGCAATTGTTGCCATACTGTCCTAATTTCGAAAAATGAGTTTGTAAGGAGCTTGTACTACCTACCTCATTATACTAAAATAAAAAAGTAAATCTGTCCTTCAGAACCTCTTTCCACCAAGACTTTTTCGAACTCATGTTGGGACACCACCCCTTGAGAAGCATCATCGGGCCCTACCGACTGGACGGACTTACTCGACACCCTGGCTCAAACCCTTCAAAATCCACGTCAATGTATGCATTATATTAAAGAATCAAGTATGTAGGTAGTGAACTTTGGACTTTTTAAGCTAGCACCGATAGATGCGCTAGGTTAAAACGTTCTATGTGAAAGCGTTCACTAGATTTGATTGTCCTATGTGTGACCTTTTGGCCTAATCGCTAATCACTCACTACTGCTAAGTTTTTGAGGTGCGATACCAAGGCACAGAGTTGCGAGATGATAGTAGAGAGTTGCTGTGAAAATTTCACATCGCTAACTTGAACTAGTGGACAGGCCAGCGAATCTCACTTAACCTCGTTTTTCTCAAAACATGAAAAATGCAGATGTGACGTTCTAACAATCGACGGCAGCCTGAATTTACTTTGAGAACGACGCTTCAATCAACTGCCTGGCCAAAACTGGGCGATTGTAGACTGGTCACACCCTTGAATTGAGGTGATAACTCGGGGCCACAGAACATAGATCACTCTTTCTGTGTTCCATGCTCGGGGCCCAGTGTACACCCGCCCTGGTACCCTACCTCGATGCTTTGAGCTATCTATCTCGACAATCCCCTGTCCTTTCCTCCACAACACATCGCTGCGTGAACACGGAACAACATCCATAGGTATCGGGTGCAGTACCTACACCAGTGATGGCTTAGTGCTGCAAAAAAATCGATTTTTCAACTTTTCGATTTTTCGATTATTTTCGGATAAACCATCGATTAATCGATTAAAAATCGTAAATCAAAAAACGTTTCAATATACGTAGGGTTTCGAGAAATAAGGATTTTCAGCTCGTCTGTAAAATTTACCGTAGCATTTAATACCATCCAAAGTCGACGGAGCCGCCTCCTGCCATACAACTTGGAGTCAAAGTCTTGGACAAACTTGGTTTTTTTTTTTTTTTTTTAACGAAAATGTAACCTTTTTCCAACCAACCTGTTACCTTTTTCCAAATTTGATATTGACGACTGCTGATATACTTAAAGTTGTTAACCACTCTCAGTGCTGCTCAAAAGGCCATAATATATCTTGAAAGTGAATAATAGTCATCTTTATCATGTATGCGTTTAGAACGTCCCTGACGAGCCTTTAGAACAGTCCCTCCAAACATTTTGTATTTTTTATCTAGATTCTACTCGTTTGTTGGAATAATAATTAAATTACTTCAATTATTAACATTTTTATTAACTGAATTGGATCAAATTTATGTGGTAAGATCTCAATTCTTCGCTGATATAAACTAGATGAATAATTTAAATTATTTTAAAAGGCATATTTCATTTTTCCTCCTTTGCAAGAGTTGAGAATTTTTGTGTCCGATTAAAATCGATTTTATTTTTTAAACATCGATTTTTTGATGTTTTGGGAAAAATCGATTAATCGATTACGATTAGGATTTTTTTGCAGCACTATGATGGCTGTGAATTACAACAAGCCATCAATTGAATTGAATAGATGAGCGCAACCTTTTTGTTATTACGATATATTTAATGAGCGAGAGAAACTAAGAAACAGCAGGTATCTAGCGACCAAACTATGCCACACAACACATCATCCACGTGATGCTCATTACGTGAACAACTGCACCCTAACGACCGATGCGTAATAAAACCTTATGCCGATCAGAGGTAACGAACGGCTCAGGCTGCAAAAATCGTTTTGGAGTCGTTGGAATCAGCCTGAAAAGCTCATTCCATAGACCCTTGTACCAACGAAATCGGACAAAAACTTTCGTCCCCCTTTTGAGGCCTCCTTAGTTACACATCAGAGATAAACAACTTTCGTCGTGAAGGACCTCCCGAAAACCGATGAAGGGGATGAGGGAGGAAAAATCAAGGTAGCCTATAACCACCCCCCGAACTCGCTGATGACAATGAGACCACCCTCATGAAAATCTGTTGAGCCGCTCGGGCGTGATGCTCTGTACACAAACAAAACAAAAAAAACATACATGTCGAAGAGGTGAGCGCACCTTTCCATTTTTTGGAAAAAGGTTGCGCTAAAAAACAAATCTTGCCTGGCTCTGGGAATTTCATCTTTCCCACTACTGCTCGGATGATGAAACTCCAAAGTCGAGTTCTCAAGAACTGGAACCCATAGCAGCTCTCGCCATTGCAGCCACACCGTGGAAGACACTTCCAACTCTAGGGATTCCTCCAGGGCGCGTATCCAGACGCTTCTGGTGAAGTTATCCTTGAAGAGCCCTCCCCCTCCATGTCCGCTGAGATCGTAGACACAAAGCCGTCTCTGACAGACCACCTGGGTAACTCTTCTCACCGCTCAATGTTGTTTTCTCCACAACACACTGCAGCAAAGACCTGGACTTAGTGCCTACGATTGTTCGCCATTTCATACACACAACCCTCTCGGGTCCTCTTTCCAACAACCTACGACAATTTTGCCTGTGTTGACTGCAGGGGCCCAGCCCACATATCGAGAAGGCTTGCCGATTATGGCATGAGGAGGGGTGGGCCCAGCCTACACATTGGACTATCTCCTTTCACTCTGGCCCTCGAGTGCGGGACCCACTCCGCCCCCGGTCCAAAAACTACCCTCCTCAAAAGCCCCAACGAGTTGAAAACATTGCTAACACATCATTTAAAAAAAAAACGAAAGGACGAATATTGTTTCTGTTAGCGTACACCCTTTACTGAGCATGTTATATGCGAAGACAGCAGACACGACGGCACATTTCTTTGGATGGAAACTTTAGCAATCAGTGGGTTTGCAGGCCATCATCGCCAACATTTCGATGAGCGTTCGCGTTGGACGTCCTGACATCCCTTCGGACAAGTATGTCGTCTCTCCAGTTTCCCACATGACGTTGTAGGTGTCCAAGTGTACCCATTTGTTGTAGCAGATGAACTGGGCCAAGAAAGCTGCTGCTGAGGTGGTGAACGCGTGACGCCCGATTGGGGAGTTGATGACGTCCGCTCCGAAGTCGGTGTGTTCGACGTGTTGATGATAGACATCCCACAAAGGAAGGCGCCAGACGCGATCTCCCGTGTGAATACTGGCGGCTTTGATGCTTGTCCACAAATTGTCATCGTTAGTGAAAACCGTCGTAGCTGCCGTTCCCATCAGGAATTGCGATTCTTTCGTAAGTGTTGCCACGTCGAGAATGAATTTGGGTTTGTATTTTTGCGCGTAGCTGAGAGCATCGGCCAAGACGAGCATTCCTTCCAAGTCTGTGTTATCCACGAGGATGTTTTTGCCGTTCATGGCTCGTACAATGTCACCCGGCTTGAAGGCGCCAGAGCCTGGCATGTTTTCGCAGAGTGGGATCAATCCTCGGACGTTGATTGGCAAGTTCATCGATGCCACAGCCCTCATAGTTGCCACAACAGCTGCAGCACCACCCATGTCCCCTTTGCCCAACAGCAAGTCTCGCCGGTCACGTTTAAGGCACAATCCACCCGAATCGTAAGTGACACCTTTTCCAACCAGTACTATCGGAGGAGTGCAGGGATCACACCCGTTGTACATCAACTCTAAAAATATTGGCTGTTCGTATGAACCTTTGGACACGGCCAGGAAGGCGTCCATCCTATTTTCCATGATCCACTTCTCCACACGAACTTCGGCGCTGACTCCGGTCTTGCACAGTTCGTCCAATGCCAGCATTGTGAATAACAATGGCGTCGTCAAGTTACTGGGTGCTGCCATTAGCTGCCTAGCGAGGTTTTGAGCCGCACCTTTTTCCAGGCCGATCTGCCAGGCGGTCCAGTCGCAGTCTTCGTACAGCCCCAAATGAGGTATTCTCTTCCTCTTAGCTTTGTTTTTTAAATCTTGGTATATCCACAAACCTAAAGCTGCCCCTTCGGCTGCGGCTTCCGTAATCCCAAAGCTTTCTATGTAAATTTTTCCCATGCCGAGTTTCCGCAGTGCTCGAACCCCAGCACCAACGGCAATTCTCACAGCCTCTTTTGCTTCGTCCCTTTGTTCAGTTCTGTTATAACCGTAACATTGGTTACCCAAACCGACTAAAACGGTGACGGGAAAAGACGGTTCGACGTTATAAAAGGCCCGAGCTTCTCCCAGGGGTACGCTGCCCCCGGATGCCCTCAACTGCTTGAACAACTCTTGACAACTCAGCTCGTTGTACTTACCAGCAGTTGCTGTCCATATCGTGTTATTAGCGTTCTCACAGTCCTCCTCGGTGCCTCCGAAAATCCCCAGAACGAGCGCTTTACCTGGACCAACCTGTTCTCCCAAGCAAAAATCCGGCAATTGCGTCTCTTTGTCCCACGCGTGGTTTATTCTCGCGAATGCTGACGAGGTGCGAGCGAAGCACGTTCTTGGTAACAAAGCCGCCGTTTTTCGTAGCAAGGCCATCGTGTTATTGTTTGCCCGGTCAGAAAATTGAGTCTCGTAATGTTGAAGCTGCCTGAATCGACGAAAACAGTTGTAAGAGCTCGTGTTCGTGTTAATTATTGTAATACATGATGTGTTTTATGTTTGAATGAAATTATACGTAGATGGTGAAGTTCTAGTGAGTTCATGGAGGTTGTTCATATCATATGATGTTTATGTTTATAGTAAACCGAAGAGTTGAACACGGAATTTTTACATTCAAAATAAGTGGAAATATTTCATGATGGCAGAAAAATCCCCAGTTCCCGAAAAGGGCGATGTGGAACATCAAAATTTGATTTAATCCAGTGACAGGTGCGTTCCTTCTAGTGTTTGTGTTTCTAAATTTGAATTTAGATTCACTATATTTTGAGTTGTGTGTTTGGCGGAAAGTCTGTGGCATGAATCCAAGATTTTGCCGCCAGTGTTTGTGGAGAAAAAGGAAGGGAGTGTGGGAATATTTCCTTCCTGGGCATAACACGAATTTGGGTCGTGATCTGCAAACTAGGGGGAAGGTACAGCCACAGAAAATGAAGACTCTCTTACTCCAGGCTTACTTGAAGTGTCAAGATACTGTGGAGGGGCAGCGTATTCGGAAGGGAACCGTGAGGAAGACAATACCCTACACGAAGTGTCCTGGCAGGTTGATTCGATCGCAGTTTTACCAATGCCCGCTGGTTCTGCTGCCTTGTATTGCTTGTCGTCGGAGGTCCGGGAAGTGAACCCGTGCGTCGGGATCTCACTCGCTGCTTCCGCTTCCCTGGACGAAATGTTTTCATAGGAGGCCTGGGCAGCGGGCTCGATCACTAAAAAGTAATAATGACACACAGTGAATGGCGATGTATATTTAAATTTACTCCAGTCTACGAACGGATGGGCTGCCGCACGGGCTGGAGAAGGGGGTTTATGCTCAGCCGTATCGCGACTGTCGCGCGCCCTGCGCCTCCTGCCACACAGTGGGCAAAATCACCGATCAAGGTGGACGAAATTATTTTCGCAATTTCCCGCTGATCACGAATATACCATAATATGGTATATTATAGTTATATTATACCTACATGAATGGTCTAAAATCAATTTCACGTGGAGTTTCGGATGGAAATGACAAAAGTCGACTTTTAGTGATTTTGAAAAAATGTCATTTTTTTTCATTTAATGAGTTAGCGTACCTACTGATGATGTAGAGAGTTTTTGGTGGTAAAAAAAGTGAATATATGAGCCAGTCTTAAGCGGAATGTCTAGCTCGTCACCAGTTTCATGCTACAACACAATCATGATGAGTTTAACAACAACAAAACAATTCCTCGAATGGATGATATGCGTCCAAAATTACTCGAAAAATATTTGACCTCCTAGGACCCTTCAAAAATCCCATTTGTAGCCCCATGAAACCTCCATAGAGTCCCACGGTGAAATCAAATCGTTCTGGGACCACCGAAAATGGATTCTACGTCCTTAAATACGTTTTCTTGTCTGCAGACGTGCAAGAAATTGTCTGACTGCAACAGGCAAATTAGAACTTTTTTTTTCCTAACTTTTGGTTTATTATTCTTGGAATAATACACCTATGTTTTCGCGACGCGGGTCGACGACTCCGATCGGGCTCAAAATTTGACATTATCCGTTTCAAGTGGTCTACATTCAAAATCCGAAATGTCCGTCCGCCGTACGCCGTCCGCCGTCCAGGCCGTTTTGGGCAGTAGGAATTTTTTTAAAAATCTGAAATTTTGACAAAATACTCGGTTTACCATCTAGTTGTGCCCGCAAGGTTTTCAGCCCGATCGCCCAAACCCGTGGGGCGCTCTGGGGCTAAAATGGGGCTACAGAAGGTGGTTTTTGAAGGCTTTTGGCTATGGGATCGAGTCAGGTGTCGTTTTCGAAGTATTTTTGGACGTAGAATCCATTTTTTGGGGTCCCGGAACGATCCGATTTCACTGTGGCGATCTATAGGGCTTTCATGGAGCTAAAAATGGGATTTTTGATGGATCCCAAGAAGTTAAATATCTTTCGAGTAAAAATTAAAGAATTTTTGAAAAAACACATTTTTGAAAAAAAAATCGCCTCAAAAAATTTTTTTTGAAATATAAAAATCCAAAAAAAAATGTTTTTTTAATTTTTTTTATTGACAGAATTAAATTTCTGTACAAGTAACCTATATCAAAGAATAATAAACCCTTGTGTAAAATTTGCAGCGTTTTTGGGTTATCACACTGTCACAAACTCCCCGACGGCCGACGAGGGGCGATTACGTTGAAATCATAGGCAATGACCGGCGGGGGGGGAGGGCCGAGCCGCCGGGTAGACGACACCCTCTCCCTCCCGCAGCTATGAACGCCGGACACCTCGCGATCCGTCGGGCCGTGAGAGCAGTTCGCACTGCACGACGCGTCCGGCGTGCGCGACGTCCGGCGTTCATAGCTGCGGGAGGGAGAGGGTGTCGTCTACCCGGCGGCTCGGCCCTCCCCCCCCCCCCCCCCCCCCCCCCCCCGCCGGTCTATGCCCATGATTTCAATGTAGTTTTGGTTTATTATTCTTGGAATAATACACCTGTTTTTGCGACGGAGGTCGACGACTCGGATCGGCCTCAAAACTTGACATTATCCGTTTCAAGAGGGCTACATTCAAAATCCGAAATGTCCGTCCGCCGTCCGGGCCGTTTTGGGCAGTATGAATTTTTTTTTAAATCTGAAATTTTGGCAAAATACTTGGTTTACCATCTAGTTGTGCCCGCAAGGTTTTCAGTCCAATCGCCCAAACCCGTGGGGCGCTATGGGGCTAAAATGGGGCTACAGGAGGGGTGTTTTGAAGGCTTTTAGCTATGGGATCGAGTTAGGTGTCGTTTTCGAAGTATTTTTGGACGTAGAATCCATTTTTTGGGGTCCCGGAACGATCCGATTTCACTGTGGCGATCTATAGGGCTTTCATGGGGCTAAAAATGGGATTTTTGAAGGATCCCAAGAAGTTATCCCAAGAAGTTAAATATTTTTCGTGTAAAAATTAAAGAATTTTTGAAAAAACACAAAATCCCCACAAAAAATTTTTTTGGAATATAAAAATCCCCACAAAAAATTTTTTTGGAATATAAAAATCCAAAAAAAAAAATTTTTTAATTTTTTTTTATTGACAGAATTAAATTTCTGTACAAGTAACCTATATCAAAGAATAATAAACCCATGTGTAGAATTTGCAGCGTTTTTTGTGAGTGTTCCTCGGGTGTACTGGCGTCCTCCGGGTGTAGGTACTCGTGTCATGCCTGTGTGGGTGTACTCCGGTAGTCCCTTCCCCCGCCGTGTATACACGTGCTCTTTACGGACTGTTCAGCGTAGGGTAAAAAATAAAATAAAATAAAATACAAATAAATGTGAGACTTTTTTGCTCTACCGCTCCATTTAAAATTAGGATCTTTTTCCGTATTCTCATCGTAAGTATTATTTTGTGCCTAATGGAAGCCTTGAAATACGGAGGATTCATTTTGCAGAAGTGGAGCGCTGTGAACCCCTCAAAGTTTATTATTTCTAATAAACCTCGGTTTAACTGGCGTTTCTCCCTTTTATTGGGGACTTCGGGGTTGATATAAAGTTCTTCTGAATTTAGGCCAGCGTGGAGAAGCTTCGCCTGATGAGTCTCGTTTCTTTTTCACGTATGAGAGTGCCCCATATTGTTATATTACATCGTTATTTCCACGGACGTCAGTGCGACAGATTTAATTTAATGGGAAATACGAGCTGACTTTCAGATGTTCAACCAGCCAGAATTTCAACTGCTCTGAGACGTGAACAGTTTAATTCATACATGACTGAAACAGTCGAAAGGAAGTAAACGGGAGCAGGTGTTGCGTTATGCTCAACGTTTTGATCGAATTCAGTTTGCTGTGTTGAAAATTTCTATTCAAGCCAAGAAACTCCTTATCGCCACTTGTGAACATTTCCCGGCACAACGGATTCACGGGGAAACCGATTATTCCCACGGAACAGAACTAGGAGCCGCGTCCAATGAAGTAGCTAACTGAAAATTACGAGTTGAGGGGGCGGCGATGAGCTAAGCAGTAAATTGTGAAACAGGCGAGCAAAGAGCTGAATTGATGGACGTTCAGAATGCTCAACCAAATTACAACCGGGAACGTGACATGACGGCCGGAAGACAACCGGTTACGGTGCCTGTGGGGGGTGAATCCTACAAAGACGGAAACTTCATCAACAACCATTTCCTCATTTCAATGAATTACGTTGGAGTTCTCTTCGTCTTTAGTTGAGTTAGCGCCACGAGCTGAAGGAGTCAAAATTTGAGTGTAACATTTAGAGCCGGTTTATCAAGTTTCCTTCTGTTCGATAGCAATAGGACCCAGTACGGTTTACAGACAGCGCTGGCGACGGTCAGGACTTCTGAGGAAAATCAAAAATACTTCAAAAATGACACCACACTCGATATCATACCCAAAACCTCTTTTTAGCCCCACAGAGCCCCACGGGTCTGGAGTGGTGGGGCTGAAAACCTTGCTGGCACAACTACAGGGTAGCCGAGTGATTTGTTAAAATTTCAGTGAAAAAAAAAAATCCCACTACCCAAACCGGCGCGGGCGGCGCACAGTGGGGCAGAACATCCAATTTCGGGAAAAAATATAGTTCCTTGAATTTTCAAAACGTTTGCGATCATTTCTTTAGTACTTTTTCGCGCTGAATTGAATACTGCAATAACTTTGACGATTAGAGCAACTGGCAAAAAGATACAGTCAATTATTGGATGAAATAACGACGGAATCACATAATTTTGGCAACAATATTTACTGAAAATTAAAAAAGTAAATTTAGCTTTATAATAAACTTGAGAAAAAACCAATAAATGCAGAAATATTTTATTTAAGTTCAAAATAAATGGTAATTTTTTTTTTAATGAATAGATAAGACTACAAATAATAGCTCCTACATTCAGTCACTGAGCAATAATTACTGTTATTCTTCTGCCTCGTCACTTAATTGAATTGATTACGTTGATTCACTCACTTTTATCGCCTCGACCTCTAATCCGAATACACCAAACTCCTGGGAAAATTCCCTGCTCCTGAATACGGTGGAAAATGGCGACAAAATTTTCACAGCATCTTTATTAGGGTGTGAGGTTTAAGAAAAAAAATAAGCCATACCTTAGGATGGCCTAGCTCGATTTGCACGCTTCCCTAAAGTCAAATTCTGCAGAAAACCGTGAATTCGGAGGTGTTGTTCATCGGAATTCATTTTAAAATTTGATTTTGTATTTTTATAGAATACTATTGGTACCTATTGAGAACATGTAAAATTTTCAAAACTACACGATTAAACCGAGTGAGAGGGGATTTTTTTTATGTTATACCTATAAAATGCTTAAAATCTCATAATCTCATGTTTCACACCTCATTTAAGTAGTGAAAACTAATTTTAACCACAAAATGAATATTACACGCTGATTCTACGGTTAAAAACCTTGGAGAAAACCACAAAAATTCTCTGGTATACAAACTTTGCAAATTTGACTTTTTTCCACACCACTGTGCGGCGGACGGACATTTGATTTTTGAAATTTACGTGTCATGAAACCGTTAATGTTAAATTTGAAGGCTGATCCAATTTTTCGACCCTCGTCGCGATCACCTAGGTGTGTTATTCCAAGAATAATAAAATAATAATAATAATAATAAAATAAGAATAAAAAAATAATAAAACAGGATTTACTGAACCCGTGAAATTCCTTGGATCAAAATTCCGTCGAATCCAGGTTTTTTTTCTTTTTTTTTCAATTCCGGCTCACGACTAATGTAACATATCCCAGGAGACACTCCATGGTATAAACCAAACTGAACTCGTTCGTTCAAAATGGTGAAGATCCTGTTTTGTGAATACACCTACCTGTCGATCTACCTTCTTCTGGGCAGTTTTATGTTCGTGTGCACCGCCGTCAGTGCCGTCAAAACCGTGAGACGTCTTGTAAGAAAAGGGCGATTCAAACGTCTACGAGAATGGTCGACCACAGTGGGAGACTGAAAGGTAGTGTTTTATGACGTAACAGTACACGGACTGGACAGAAAAATGATCTATGTTCCATCGATTATTTCTGAAACATTCAACGATACGTGCCACGTATTTCGTGGATGATTGGAAAATATCAACTGGAAATAATTTCTAGTTGAGTTATTTTCAATATGAAAGTATAATAATTACATTTTCAATTATTGAAATATTATAGTTATTAGGGCTTGGATCGATATATATGCTCAAAATTACTGGTAAAATTTGTAAACAGAAAAGTGAAACAAAAAACGCCGCAAATTTTACACAAGGGATATTTTATTATTCTTTGATAATATCAAAGAATAATATTATAGAGTATTTGCGCAAAAATTAATTCGTGAGTCCCAAACCTATCTAAACACTCCGTGGGACCTGTCGGAACCTAAAGGGGCTTTGGTGAGGGAGGCTTTAGAAGTAAGTTACCTACTTCTAAAGCCTCCCACACCTGTGCAGGTGCACAATGCCCAAGTCGATTTTCCCAACTTTTCAGGAGCACCACCAATGAATGAATAACTGAATAACTTTAGTGTCACATCATATTAGGATACTGGGTCGAGTTAGCTGTCGTTTTCGAAGTATTTTTGGACACTATTCATTTTGTGGGGTCCCAGAAGGCTCAGATCTCACCGTGACGATATGTGGGGCTTTCATGGGGCTTCAAATGGAATTTTTGAAGGATCCCAGGAGGTCAAATAAGGGGTCGTTTTCCGAGTAATTTTGGTCACAAAATCCGTTTTTCGAAGTCTCACATCTGTCCAAACATTGTACAGAAAGAAATTTTTTATTTACTTTTGGTTTATTATTCTTGGAATAATACACCTATGTTTTCGCGACGGGGGTCGACGACTTCGATCGGCCTCAAAATTTGACATTATCCGTTTCAAGTGGCCTAGATTCCAAAACCGAAATGTCCGTCCGCCGTCCAGGCCGTTTTGGGCAGTAGGAATTTTTTTAAAAATCTGAAATTTTGACAAAATACTTGGTTTACCATCTAGTTGTGCCCGCAAGGTTTTCAGTCCGATCGCCCACACCCGTGGGGCGCTATGGGGCTAAAATGGGGCTATGGGAGGGGGTTTTTGAAGGCTTTTAGCTATGGGATCGAGTTAGGTGTCGTTTTCGAAGTATTTTTGGACGTAGAATCCATTTTCGGGGGTCCCGGAACGATCCGATTTCACTGTGGCGATCTATAGGGCTTTCATGGGTGCTAAAAATGGGATTTTTGAAGGATCCCACGAGGTTGAATATTTTTCGAGTAAAAAATAAAGAATTTTTGAAAAAAAAAAATTTTTTTTAAACAAAAATCAAAAAAAAAAATTCGGAAAAAAAAAAAAAAAAAATTCCAAACTTTTTTCCATTGACACAGAAATAATTTTTGCACAAGTAACCTATATCAAAGAATAATAAACCCTTGTGTAAAATTTGCAGCGTTTTTCAATACTACTTTTTTAATGAGACAGAATTAATTTTTGCGCAATTACTCTATCAAAAAATAATCAACACTTGTGTAAAAAAAAAAAATCTTTTTTTGGGACTGTATTAAGCGAGTTCCTTGGCAAGTTTGGTAGATCAGCGCGACTTCCTCCTGCGATTAAATTTTGGGCTTACTTTTCTTCGAGATATCCATGAACAACAACAAGCAACAAAAGTTACGGGCAAGTAGTGGGGATACGTTAAGCAAGTTGAGAGTCGTCATCCTGGGCTGAAGTGGATCTGCTGAGGAGTCGCCCTGGCATTGGGAAACGGTAAACGTGCCCTGCTGTGGCGCCTGAGTCCGGGTGGGTGTTCCCAGCGGACAACTGTCGAAAAGTGTGAGCACCGTGCTCTCAGCGGACGAGGGTGCTTTTGAGCTATTTAGCTTCGATAAACCTGAGCTCGCTGCATGACAGTCGAAAAACCTCAAAATCTTCGGACTTGTTTTGTTTTTGGGCTTATATCATACATAAAAACTTCACTCGTACCTTTTATGAAGTAGACAACATATCTTTTGAGACTAACCGCAGCTCTGTAGGTCTAACAGTTTCTGAGATAGGTACAGCTTTTCTAAAAATGGTCACCTTTTCGAAAAACTTGAAATTTAACCATTTGGTCTCGTTTCAAAGCCTCTACCTATATCAAAAACAGCGTATAATTATTATAGTATTATACTAGTTTCAATTTGGAGGGGGAGGGGGTGGGGGTAGTGAGGGGAGCCAATAAACTTGGCCTACCTCGAGCAGTGGACACTTAAGTTCAATTGAACTTTTGATGAACAACTGGTTTGGATTCCTTGTCCACTCCCAGCATGGTATCAATGATGACAAACAAGGGTGTCCGTGAGGAGCACGAATCTTCGTAAACAAGAGATTAGATCGTCCGCTAGCAACACGGAGCCCTGAAGCAGGATTCACATGGGGCGGAATGAAGGCGGACACGGCAAAGACGGAACGACGAAATATCAGTGGAGGGGGTAGGCCGAGTGGGAAGACTGTTCACATGAAGCGGTCTCCGTGGTAGACGGAATGATAACCTTCCTCCTGGAAACCTCTCTGATGTGTAACCTCTCTCGTTGTTGACGTTGTTCAAGCGTCTTCAAAAATCATAAGTTGTAAGTTCAAGTTAAATATTAAGGAGTTCGCGTGGGAATTATCGTGCACGGATATGCTACAAATTCAAATAGACGCGGTGATGACTACAAATTCAAGACACGGAGATGACTGCAAATTCAAATCGACGCGAATGTGCAACCTTCACTAGCGGTTATACCATTCCTGTCCATTGCGCATGCCCAGAGCTCTACGGACACGACGGTACTCCGGAAACGGTATAAACATTTCTACCGCCGATAGCTGGCCGCACACTCCGACAAGATGGCGACCACCATTCTCCACTGTGGTCTAAACAGCCAATCAAATTGCGTTCGACCGTTCCGTCTTTGCCGTGTCCGCCTTCATTCCGCCCCATGTGAATCCTGCTTGAGTCCTGGGGGTCCTGAGATGCGAATATCAACGGGGTGGGGCCACAAGCCCGTAGGTAGTCATGGGAGGACTGGAAGGCAGGTCGGTTCGCTGATGGCTTTGGAAGACTTGACGATACGGCGATTCATGCTGGCAGGCATCAGATGAGGCCTGACAGCCTCGGGAGGCGTAATGGTCCGGGAAAACGTCGGGAACAAGCGCTGAGGGCACAAAGGGCACGGAAATCCAAGGGTGTACAGTCCAAGAGTAGACTAACATAAAGGTGGGCGAAGAAACTACGGCCAGAGACTAACATGCGTGCAAACCAACAAATGCAGACTAAACAGGGGGACAGATATCAGCTATCTTGTTCTCTGTTAGGTTCTCAGTGGATCTATCCCACGTCAGATAGTCCCCTCCCCCTGCCATCACTTTGGTCGTGGAGTGGTGGGCGGGTGGTCCCTGCCAGGTGTTCTCGGCAAGGAAGGTAGCTGGTTTCTGCCGCAGGTTGACAGGAGGGCGCTTACACGATATTTTTATTTTTTGGATTTTTGTTTATTTATTGGATTGTCAAGGCAGTGGATGTGGGGTTTACTGGGCCAGAGCTCTCTTTTTCATGAGTATTGACACGTTTTCCGTAGACTGCGAACCGAATCCACCCACATTCTTTCAAACAGTCAACATCCTCATCAACAATTAAATGAAACAACAAAAACAACCACAAAAGAAACAAAAACAAAACCATAAATAACGTCAGAGGTAATAGTCATGTCAGAATAACGTGTGGAGCGATGATTTATTTATTTTTTTATTTTTTTCTTTCGCTTTTTCTTCGGATTTATAACGTGCCACATTCTCCAGTGTCCCAGAATAAGTAGGTACGAGGAACCCGAACATTGATTGATGCTCAAAGAGCAATGCTCACCGTCGAGAGGTGAAAACACAGCCCGGTTTATCTTTCTCTCCCCCCTTTTCGGGCTTCTATTTTCCTACGGCCGTAGACGTAGCACTTGATCTTTGTCGCCTATTTGTCTTTCGTTTTGGAACTTGACACCTTTTTGAGGACGACATTCTGTTTGGCTTCGCGGGAACGGTTCCCTATTATTTTCCCCCTCTTCCGTTTGATCCTCACAACCAGTAGTCTGTGCTCACAACCTACACCATACACAGGGTTGCCATCTAACCGATCGTCCCTCTAACGGAAATTTAATCTATTCCTTTTGTAATCGTGACTCCATCCTCAGAAAACGAGACTTCTCAGATTCCTCCTACTTCAATCTGAACTCCGCTTATAAGACGTGTTACCCCGTAAACATTATACGTTATAACGTATAATATATTGAACAAAATTATTGTTTATGTGATTACCTGCCTACCTTTCTCACCCGTGTAGCGAAAAAAATGAAAATCCACGACAGATGGATATATCCATAGAGCAAAATAAAGTTTCTTTTTCGGTTTTATTATTCTTTGATAGGTACCTCATAACAAATGTTTTTGGAAAATAATAAATTAAATTTATTCTTATTACAGAAATAAATGTTACTGTAGGTACAATTTTGGACAGAAGTGGGACCTCAAAAAAAAAGAAGGATTTGGCGTCCGAAATCACTCGGAAAACGACACCTTATTTACCTCAAGAGACCCTTCAAAAATCCCAAGTGTAGCCCCATAAACGCCCCATAGGTCCCCGCGGTGAAATCAGATAGTTCTGGGACCCTCAGGAATGGAGTCTACGTCCAAAAATACTTCGAAAACGACACCTAACTCGACCCCATAACCGAAAACCTTCAAAAAACCCGCCTGTAGCCTTTTTTGTTTGCCCCTCAGCGCCCCTCGGGTTTGGGCGATCGGGCTGAAAACCTTGCGGGCACAACTAGATGGTAAACCAAGTATTTTGTCAAAATTTCAGATTTAAAAAAAAATTCCTACTGCCCAAAACGGCCCGGAGGGCGGACGGACATTTCGTTTTTGGAATCTAGACATCTTGGAACGTATAATGTCACATTTTGAGGCCAATCAGAGTCGTCGACCTCCGTTGCGATTAGGTGTATTATACCCAGAATAATAAGCCAAAATAGGTACTGGTGGATATATATATTTAGCCACTATAGTTAGCCTCCCTTTTCCAACAGTTTCACTAGTTACCACCCCCTTCACCACCACCATTTTTTACTATTCGCTCACCATTTCTTACAGTTTCTACCTACTGTATACCTCCCATTTCTCACTTTTGGTTCATTATTTTTGGATTAATACGCCTGTTTTCGTGTCAGTGGTAGACAATTTTGATCGGCCACAAAATTTGTCGTTACCGTTTCAAGATGACATCACATCTACACACATTGTGTAGATTACCAAAATGAAATGCCCGTCCGCCGTAATGCTGGACCGAGTCGTTAGATTGTGTTTAGGGCCAGTTATGACCCAATACTATGTTTTCTGATCCTTCAGGGCCGGATTCGGATTCTCGTTCTTTCAAACACTCCCCCGAGACACAGCAGGCCCTCATGTTCCCTCCGGCGTTAGCCACATCGTTCTGTTGTGTCCAGATTTGCAGGGATAATATAATATCTTGCTATATATCCTACAGGATTATAGTCGCTGGGACAGGAGTGATGGCAACGTACCTACCTACTTGATATGCCACCTCTTTTTGTAATTTAAGGTGTTCAGTAAAGAGCCAGAAGAGGTACCTAATTCATATCAAGGCTTTGTTCAGGACGGTACCGCACGTGTTATATAATATATAATATATGGTTATATTATAACCATAAGCAGATATGCTTGATGATACGAAGTTACTTGATTTCCGATGACGTCACATCATCAGCCTATCATTCGATATCAGACTAAGCTGGAATAATCTTGTATTGGCGCTCCTATTCAAAGCCAACACCCCCCTTCAATACATGAAAGATCTAACACTCAATAAAGTTACATTAACTAACACTAATCAACAAAATTTGTTGATATTTAATATCACCGACTGAATGAAACTGGCTTGAATCAACATGACTTTGAGTAACAAAATATAAAAAACGTTGACTTTAACAAACTGATAACAAGGTAAAGAGTAGCCATAAAAACAAGCCGTGGAAGACTAAGGGGAAAGACGTTTGCCGTTGGTGCAAAGCAGCCGACGCAGGACAAGTCCGCTCTCCTGGCAAAGCCGCCATCTTCATGACATGACATTGTCTTCTACGGACAATGTGCTCGACGATTAGTCCTCTCTTCCGGCCATGCCGCCATCTTTAAGTCTTCTGAAGGACATTGCGTGACTTGTCTCGACTCCTCTGAAGCGTTTGAACTTAGGTGCGGCCAGGCGCTTTGTCAGCATGTCCGCGGACGGCATGGCGCGCCACCTACAGATCAGTAGGCACGTACTTTTATCTTCACCTCATCATTTCCGACCATATCACGCACGAAATGGTGGACCACATCAGTGGAGCGCTTCGTTTCAAGCGACTCTGACATCCTGATCGTTGACGGTGGTGGATGTTGACTAAAGGCCTGGCTGCACCTAAGTTCAAACGCTTCAGGGGAATGCTAAATGTCGTCCTGAGGAATCACGCCACGTCCTTCAGAAGACTCGTCACTCGTTGCGGAATGCAACAAACCTACTCTTCAGCCTCTTGTAGCTTGCAGTTCGGATTCTCGGCTGTTGCTCTTCTGTGGTCAACATAATATATTATAAGTCCTCGTGGTGACGACCGACAGCGCCATTACGTATTCTGCTCCCTCTTCTTGGGAGTTTTCCCATTGTCGGTTGTCACGTTGTGTTCCTCGTTTTCGTGACTGATGGAGGGCGAGTACCTATTTAAAACTTACTCCCCTCCCTACAACTAATGCGATTAGCCTAAACAGCAAATATCACAAACATTCATATCACAATCACTTCCTTATCCATTCAATCATCTTCCCTTCAGTGCCCATCCATTCTAGACGGTGACGGGGAAAACCCTTAAATGGCCCTTCTGGTCCCTGCTTTTCACGGTTTTCCACAGACGGACAGCCCCCCCCCCCCCCCCCCCCTGAAGAAATTAATAAAAATATTAACAAACCCTTCTGTGAAATTTGCAGCGTTTTTTTTTTTACATTTCTCCCATTTCATCCCATTTCACACTTTAGCCGTACTTACTATTATAATATATATAATAAACATTACTATTAAATAGTAAATTACTATAAATTTTATAGTAATGCTTATTATATATATTATTACAAGCTTACATGAACATACATACACAATATTATTATGCTGATGTTGCCAGTTTGCAAGTAATGTTGGAATCACCTAACGCGTATGGTTTCCGGTTCAGGTATCCTACATGTCTACAAGTCCTGAGCTGAGCAACAAGCAGAGATTCGAGTACTTCACCAGAACCATCCCCTCGGATCATTATCAAGTGAAGGCTATGGTCGAAATCATCAAGAAGTTTGGATGGAGCTACGTTTCCATAGTGTACGAAGAATCGAATTATGGTATTAAGGTAAGCAGCAAGTGTCTTTGCATGAACAGGTCTCTTGATACGAGGCACTTCTAGTGTTGTCGGAGATTTGGTGCCCATTGGGATTCAGGCAATGGGGTCCAAAACCGTATCATGATATTTATGTTCCCAAGATTTTGGTTGGAACCTAGAACTCGGATTCCGAGTAGAAAGCTGTGTGAGAGGCCACTCACTGACCGAAGAAGCCATCTTTGTATGAACCATCTTTCAATCTCTAGTTTGAGTCTTCGCACTCTTTCCTCTGCATCTTGGAACCTTATTTGGTCATGGATTTTTTCCCATTTTTGTTGACTTAACAGGAATGACTTGAGGAAATTTTGGACTGCTTCCCTCACACAGTGTTTTATTTGGGGAAGGGAGGAGTTATTAAATTAAATTAAATTCATACTGAAATTGAAATTCTAATTATGAATCCATCTAAGTTATTTCAGAGTTCAGAGGGGGAAAATAAGCAACAATATGATAAGGCCGAATCAAGTGTTGGGGGCAGGGGACGGTTGAGCCTTCAATCTCCAATGTTCTATCATACCTGTGGTCGTCAGTGGCTTAATTGGTAGAGCATTGCACTAGTAATGCAGAGGTTGTGGGTTCGAGTCCCACCTGAGGCCCAATAAATTTTTCGGCCTTCCCCTTCTGATTTCTTGAAATAACTTAGATGGATTCATAATTAGAATTACAATTTCAGTATGAATTTAATTTAATTTAATAACTCCTCCCTTCCCCAAATTTTTGTTGACGTTCTTCTTCTATCAACGAGAACGTGAACTAAAACTGCTTACCTTTACCAATGAAGGGCTTGATAACGTGAAGTTGAAACTGTATTCGGTTCAAAGGGCGCTCCCCTAGCAGGATTATACTGCACGCTCAGCCTTATTAACTCTTAGCTGGATCCTGTTTTCGGAGAATGGATTTTTCTGTTGCTTTTTTCTCTTTGTTTCAATGTCCTTTGTGCAGAGAATGCCAGAACTCATCAACTTACTGCCACATCTTCTGTCCTCTTTTCACGTCAGGTATCATTAGTCACGAACAGTTCCATCTGGTGATCGAGGAATCATGCGAGGCGCTAAAAATAACACAGCCCCACAAAAACAAAAACAAAAGTTTCTGATCCGGGGGTCTGACTATGGTATTCCTATGTATTTTTCGACGCTGAATCCGAATCCGAAGTAAAAAAAAAAAAAAAAAAAAATCCGTTCACCCCTTAATTTTTTGCGTAGGGGCGAAATCATCCCTCCAGGAGGGGTAAATTGATGAATATGAGTATTTTGGACTGTACAACCGCATCGGGGATATTTTGTGATGTGTGTGGACCTTTACTGGTACCAAAATGAATAAGGGTGTAATTTTTAAACCGGTTAAGATATCTAAAATCTGATTTAACCATTGCATTCTAAATTAAAAATTCTGTAAAAACCCATATTGATTAAGGGGAAAAACAAGGAAATTGAGGAAAGAGGACTTAATAAGATCATAATATGATAAGCTAGATTCACGAATTCCGACCACTGTGCGCCGTCCGAGCCGTTTTAAGAGGCAGTAGGGTTGTTTTTGGTTTATTATTCTTGGAATAATACACCTATGTTTTCGCGACGGAGGTCGACGACTCGGATCGGCCTCAAAACTTGACATTATCCGTTTCAAGAGGTCTACATTCAAAATCCGAAATGTCCGTCCGCCGTCCGCCGTCCGCCGTCCGCCGTCCGCCGTCCGCCGTACGCCGTACGCCGTCCGCCGTCCGGGCCGTTTTGGGCAGTAGGAATTTTTTAAAAATCTGAAATTTTGGCAAAATACTTGGTTTACCATCTAGTTGTGCCCGCAAGGTTTTCAGTCCGATCGCCCAAACCCGTGGGGCGCTATGGGGCTAAAATGGGGCTACAGGAGGGGTGTTTTGAAGGCTTTTAGCTATGGGATCGAGTTAGGTGTCGTTTTCGAAGTATTTTTGGACGTAGAATCCATTTTTTGGGGTCCCGGAACGATCCGATTTCACTGTGGCGATCTATAGGGCTTTCATGGGGCTATAAATGGGATTTTTGAAGGATCCCAAGAAGTTAAATATTTTTCGAGTAAAAATTAAAGAATTTTTGAAAAAAAAAAAAAAAAAAATCCCCCCAAAAAATTGTTTTTGAAATATAAAAATCCAAAAAAACAATTTTTTTTTAAATTTTTTCATTGACAGAATTAAATGTCTGTACAAGTAACCAATATCAAAGAATACCTAATAAACCCTTGTGTAAAATTTGCAGTTTTTTTTTTTAAATCTGAAATTTTTACAAAATAGTCGTTTTATCATCGACTTGTGCCCGCAAGGTTATTAGTGCGACGTACTTTAGTTTAATCTGTGGACCTACCCAACCCGTGGGGCGCTATGGGGTTAAAATGGGGCTACGGAGGGGTTTTAGAAGGTTTCGGCTATGGAGTCGAGTTAGGTGCCGTTTTCGAAGTATTTTTGGACGTCGACTCCATTTTTCGGGACCCCACATCCGTCCATAAACTTTACAAGAAAAAACTTTCAAATAGAATATTTCAAATCGAATTAATTTTTTGATAATATCGAAGAATAATAAACTGTAAAATATGCAGCGGTTTTTTTTTTAACTAACCAAGAGAAAATTCTATTCACGAACGTGTTTTTGTGTATGTTCCCACACATCTCCAAAATCTACACGCATACGGTCTTTGAGGAATTTATTTCTCATGTATGCATGCGCCTTCCTGGAATGGCCCACATAAAAGAAGGGTACAAGAGCACGGGGATCTTCAAAGCAAGAAAGCCTTCTTCTCATTTTACAGAAGCCCGAGCGAGGTTAACCATAAACTCCGCCCCCACTTTTGTTCGTTTAGAAGCAGCTTTGGTTGGGCATTTTTGCACAGGGATGGCGCAGTAAGATATATTGACCCTCAAATATTCAACTTCATTCCCGAAACCCACAATAGGTGAAGACCCTTCCGACGAAGGCGACCGAAAAGAATTCCGGTGGGTTATAATCTCGAACAAGATTAAACCGGCGGTGCTGCTCGACCACAATCAGTCTCTCGGAAGAAACAATGAATAAAACGTTGGAGTCCTGATAAACCCCGACCCAATCTCGATTGTCGTAATATGATCACAGGGACCTTTCCCCCTTCAATTCAATAATTGAAGTGAGGAAAGGGGGAATAATTATTATTCCCACCCACTAGACAGGCCTGTGCCCCCAGGCGTTTTATCCCATCGAACATCTGGAGCTACGATCGATAACAGTTGGTCACCCGGAAAAGCTTGTTCGGAACTCATTTTTGGAGAAACTGAAATCGAAGGAGTATTAAATTTTGGGTTTTTCGATCAAGTGCCGTCCAATGGCGCACCGAAGAACCGTATTTTTGTTCGACGAGTCGGCAAGAGATGCAAATCGATTTTCTATTAAATCAAAAAATCGACTTTTTACCACTGATTTTTGTGTTTATGGGCGGGGGGAGGGAGTAGTCGCGTCGCACATTGGTCCAAATCGCTTATCTGGCGAGTCAAAAGTCCAAAATCTAAGGTACTCAATTTTAATTGGTAGGTCGTCAGATCATGAGCGGGAGGGTCCCTGAGGACTAAATAGGACCAGAGAGAACTTGATAAAATTGTAGAATTGTCTCTCAATAAACCCCGTCTGGTGAATACTGATTTTTTTTCTCCTAATTTCTTGTGATATGGATGTGCCAAGTGAAGGTAAAAAAATACTATAATAATTATTTGGCTAATACTGATGAAAATCGGAGCACTTTTGCACATTAAAACTAGAGTCAAGTACAAAAATTAATTTTTAGAATGCTAGGAATTCTAGGGAACTTAGTAGAACCTGGAACCGGCTATATATTCGTAAACTACTAGTTACATAGAATATATTTTTATTAATTTCAGCTGCAACTATTAAATAGTTGCAAATTTTGCAACTCCAGGAAATTTTCTTTTCTTTTGTTTTCAGGTCTGAAAATTTCTATTGAGGGAAGAACATTAAATTTTTCAAAATCTTAAAAGATGCAAGGTTTAATTTTGAAACCCTCAATAAATGCCTGCATAGCCAGTTTATACCCCAAACCTGCTCGAAGTTCAAAGTGAAAATGACCAATTATTTTGAAAATATTCTAAAGGTTTTGGGATCGATGCCATCGATCTCAATCGTTTCTTCCAGTCAAGCACTCGAAATGGTTGAATGGCAGAAATGTTTTTTTTTTTTTCCTTCTTCAAAAACCAGGAGTGTAGAAACTAAGGGGTGGCCTCAGAAACTCTCCAAGAATGCTAGTAAATCCACAGAAAATACTATTAACTATATTGGTAACTGTTACTGAACAAGTCGAGGAAAATTCATTGGATGAACGAATTTAAATTAGGCTAGGGGAGAAAAGAGATGCAGCAGACCTCTTGGGAGGTTTTATGGTCTCACCATAGCGCGCTACTAAATTTAAAAATTCAGTCTGAAGAAATATCGAAAGAGTTCCTATAGCTAAATTTTCAGGTATTTCTTTCCTGCCAAACCCCGAATAATTTTTTCTTTAGTTCTTAATATGCATAGAAGGTTTAAATCACTGCTCGTACGACCTAAACTACATTATGTTATCATTAGGAAATATAGTTTTCTTCATTCCGCTTGGAATTCCCACTTTTAGGTACTTATATTTCGTGAACGGCTCAACACAGCCTAAATTCGATTTCACCATCGGATTCAGCGTGAAAAAAACTAGCTAGAGACCTATTCAAAGTGTGCCAAAATTAAAAACCTGGGACTCTAACATTTTTGATTTGCTAGATAAGCGATCTGGACCAATGTGCGTCGCCTTCGGACACCCCTTGGCCCACCACCATCACAACATCCTGTCAGCTCCAAGCCCCTATTTTTTGTCCACTTTTGGAGCTTAGATGATACGTAACAACAACACGGATTAATTAATGTACGATCCGGCCTCGAGAATTGGCTGGCGGAAGCCACAATTAGCACAAAAGCCACGCTCACATACCGAGATGGGCTCTCCCTCCAAAACGCCCATCTCGGACAACCCGCTCTCGTTTATGGGACGGGTTGTCTCCAAGGTGATAACCATTTAGTTGGCATTACGCCAAAACCTTCACGACAATAGTAGAAAGTGGCATTATTGTCAACAATAAGAGTCAGGTCGATAATAGGTGCCACCACCCTACCGTTACAGTTCCATTATTTTCGAAAATAATAATATTATGCATATTAAATTAATAATGAAAATTATTAATAATGCATATTATGCATTATTAAAAAAACGCCGCAAATTTTACTCAAGGGTTTATTATTATTCTTTGTGATCCATTATCCAAGAATTCATTCTATATCAATGGAGATAAAAGGTTCATAATTTTAAGAATAATATCCCAAGAAAAATTATTATGACAATTGATGGAAGAATAAAATAACGATTGACTGAAAAAAATAGGGACGAAATTCTACTCACCCGGGTTGGCTTTTGTAATTTCCCGAGAATGGCTTCGACGTTATTAAACGGAGAAATATCGTTCAAGTACCCTCATGAGCAGTGGACCAGCTCGTAAAAATTCTCATTTACGAGAGACCATATAAGCTCATAAAACGACGATAGTCCACCGCTCATGATTAACACCACGGTGAAAAGTCCTTATTCTCATTTATTATCACTATGTTCGCATGTTTCAGGCTTTTGAAGAGCTTGAAGTCCTCCTTGGAAAGAACAACATCTGCATAGCGGTGAAGGAGAAGTTGGTCAAAGATTCAGGAGTGGCTTCGGAAGCGGCGTATGACAACATTGTCATCCACCTGCAAACCAAGCCCAGAGCAAGAGGTAAAAAGTATGCCAATAAAACATTTGTACCCCATGTGTTCCATTTATTGGGTCAACCCACATCGTGAGTAAGACAATATTGTTCAACTTAAATGCTTCTGTTATAATATATAACTTATATTATAAGTTATATAACATAACAGAAGCATTTTAGCGAAATAGAACACACCACCGGAACGCACACCGATAAAGGATAAGAAGGCACCCAATATTGTTGGTCAATGGATCTTCTTTCTGACGATGAAAAAGAAAATTTAGAAACCCGGTAGTGTTCTCAACTTAGTGTTCTCAACTACCGCATAGGGGACGTTGAGGGATCCCAAAAATGGTTTCGAGGCAAAAAAAAAAAAAAGAAGAAGTGTATGGCCACAAGGGGCAATCGGCAATTCAACATACCTACACTGAATTGTGTGTTCATTTTGGGACCGTAAAGTGGGGTGAAGCTTTTCCCCTGTTTTTCCGTTTCCCCCAACCCCAGATGCTCGTATCGAGTTTCCAAAATATTTAAAGGCTACACTGAACGTAGAAAAATTTCTCCACTGAGAAGTGATATTCGTGAGTTGTTGTCATCCGTGCAAAGCCCCCCCCCCCCCCCCCCCTTCCCCTCTACTTCCTAACAGCGGGAGATGGTTTTTTCGATGTTTTGCAAGTGTTCCTTAAGTATTCCTGAAATTTAGTCAAAATTTTATTTATTTTTTAATCCATTTGTGCACCCCGTGCTGACCGCGGATACCAAAAACCGCGAAACCGTGGGGTGAAGTCGGCTGCCGCCATGCCACGACGTTACGCAAGGAAAGTGGGTGAAAATTATTTTGTAGCGCTTATAGGGGTTTTTTTTTTTTTTTTTTTTTTTTCAGTCCAGGCCATAGATGTTTCCTAACTGTCTGCTATTTTTTAATAATGCAGGAAAATTTCTGTCACGTGTTCAAACGAACTTGAAATGCGGGCGGTCCCAAGCTCAAAAAAGTGCAAGAGCGGCCCCTAGACCGGGAACGTGAAGTGAACAGAAACTACGTGGATGTAAAAAAGCTGCACATTTTACACAAGGGTTTATTATTCTTTGATATAGGTTACTTGAGCAAAAATTAATTATGTGTCAATAAAAATATTTTGGGGAAAAAAAATTTTTTTTTGTTATACCTACTCGGAAAATATTTGACCTCCTGGGATCCTTCAAAAATCCCATTTGTAGCCCTATGAAAGCCCTAAAGATCCCCCCAGTGAAATCGGATCGTTTCGGGACCCCCCAAAAATGGATTCTACGTCTAAAAATACTTTGAAAACGACACCTAACTCGATCCCATAGCTAAAAGCCATAAAAAAAAAAAACCTCCCGTAGCCCCATTTTAGCCCCACAGAGCCCCACGGGTTTGGGCGATCGGACTGAAAACCTTGCGGGCACAACTAAAATACCTTGCTATGAAATTCCCCGTCTTGCATATTTCCCAGAAAACTTGGGCTAGAGCGAGGAACATGGGGAACGATTTCATCAGGATATCAGCGATATCAAGGAAGATGAAACACCTGATGGCTGATTTCGTCGGGAATTTGAAGAGGGACTGCGGAGGCACTATCATATCTCAGAACTCAACGAAAAGGAGATTTTCCGCACCATAAGATCCCGGAATTATTAAGAAATTATGCAGTTGCATGTACATGGAGTTAGTCAACTAATTTGTAACAAATTAAGTTGATCGCGAAAAACCGTCTCATTCTATAAATTTTCGGTCTATTGGATCACATTGCGGGTAATTTCTTTATTTTCATCCGCAATCAACAAGTACATAAAAAATAAATAAGGTACAGGGATAGGACAAACGTCGGAGATAAAAAAATCATCGCGTGTCGAAAAAATCGCCCACGGCATAAAACTCCTTATCAACCAAGAACTCCTTGAGGGACCTCTTAAATTGTCGGAACGGAGAAATCATTGGGGAGGACAAATTTCTGCACATGGAGGGTAAAATGGTTCGTGACAGAGATCACACTGTAGCGGGTGGACCTCTTGAACAATTCCAAATAGGGTAAAGCCCCGATTTTCCTCTCTTGGGAGACCCCTAGGGCTCTGATCGAATCGGTTTTTTTTTACAGATCGCTAGGGAAATATGTTGTCTACAAGATCCAGGTGTTGAAATGGGTTATTTCAAGTTTTCGAGTTTTCTAGAGCTAAATTTCTAAAACCCTCCAAAGTGGGGCCAGGTACGAACATAGTACCTACCTCGCCCCGGTCGTACCTTGCGCCACCTTCCCTATTTCTCGAAATTGAGCGCTCAGAAGTATGGAAAATGAATCAAATACGTCTATTTTATATTGAATATAAAACTTTAACGCATTAAAAAAATTATAATTAGAAAAACATGGCTAGGAATTGGTTGGTAACCACAACTGTATCACAAAATCCTAGAATTATTGTCAAGGACGAATACTTTTCTTGTTAAGCTTAAAGTTGTAAAATTTAAAATTGACTGAAGTTCGTAGTGAACAAAAAAATTATAATTAGATAAATATGGCTAGGAATTGGTTGGTAACCACAACGGTATCACAAAATCCTAGGGGCGAGGTACGCACAAGGAGGTGGGGCAAGGTACGTGCATACACACCAATTTGGAAAAACGGTCATGACACCCACAGATCCTATTTTTTTTCAAAAACTTTTTTTCAGTGCTTAACAGACATATTGGACAACACATTAAACAAACAATTATACGAAAATACGTCTTAATTCAGCCCTGGGACGATCAAATGTACAATCTCCACGATCACAAACTGGCACCTCAAAAACGTTTTAACCTTCTCCTAAGATAACAGTGCTAGCTATCACAAAAAAGTTCACAGCCAATTCAACCATTTTCAGAGAGCTACCGAATCAGTGGCTCAAAGTTGTTATATCCTTTCTCTACCTAGGTAATATCACTGGTTGGGCGAGGTAGGAGCATGGGCGAGGTACGGGGCTTTACCCTACTGTTTTTGTACTCGGAGTAAGATTCCTTCGATCTTGTGTTGAAGTTGCAGGTACTTGTTGAATCAACCAAGACAAATTTAGATGGATACGTGAAAGACTTTTTATCACAAAAATGATGTAGTTTTCTCTTTTTGGCTGATATAACCCGAAATTTTGGTGTCGTTTTGTGATTAGAGGTCGCGCTTTTCTTCCAGTTTTTTTTTTTTTTTACCATTCAAGTTGGAGTTCGTCCTGCCCTAGAAATGGAATTCGTGAAAGTTACAGAACCGCTGAAAGGGGCAAAAGTTTGGGAGAAGTGGGAAGACCGAGTTTTGGACGTTCTGGAGTTGATTGATGCTGTCGGAATAGTCGAGGGGGACGAGAACTCCACCTACGAGTAAGGTACCTACTTACTCTCTCAGATACACCGACTGCCGAGCAGAGATCTCGCCGCCTACACAAAATCTGCGACTCAACAAAAAAAACCTCATAATATTTAGATATTATCTAAATGCGTGAGTGATGAACTACACCAAAGAATATCGGGTAGATCATCAGCTAAGGGAGCGTGGGACGAACTGGTTGAACAGTTTGATAACAAGGCTGAATACTAGGGTGGAGTGAAAAACAAAGTTTGGAAACCTGAGAAACCCTCACCCCGGAATAGTGGCCAAATCGCGTTAACAAAATTATGTGAAATTTTGAGGCTGAATATCGGTCATTTTGAGGTCGCACAAATCGTAGTTATGTGCAGAGACGGGAAAAGTCATAAACGTTATAGTCATAGGTCTTTATCATGAATTTACAAGTTTTGGGATAAACGTCATAAAACGGCACTTTCCGGAATAAACGTCATAAACTAGCCCTTTCTAGTTGTTTTTTATTTTTTATTTTATTATTATTATTATTTATTTATTTATTTATTTTTTGTGTGTGTGAAGGGATGACACCATGACACATCACGAAAGCAATTTTCAGCTCTTCATTGTGTCGAAAAGAGAATGTCGGTTTGCGCAGATTGAACAGGAGCACTAATCCGTGCGAATGACCCCTCCTACAAGGGCAGAGACGGAAGGGATGACACTACTACCCAAGCAACTTTCAGCTTTACATTATGTAGAAAAGAGAATGTCCCGTAGGGCAGCTCGAACGGGAGCACTAATCCGTGCGAATCCGGACTGGCTGCCGGAATTTGGGGAATGGTATAACTGCGTGGTCAGGAGGATGTTTCATTCAGCATTCAATCTGGATTCTGTCACTATGCCAAAAACTGTTACTAGCAAGTCAGTGCTCAAGCGTGAGTGGGTGTCCCATGACAAGAACTTCACTTTGGAGGGTGAAACCACAGATACCTACTAGACACACGGTACCTGCCACGGAAAACCGGGGCTCGGGCTGTGACGTCACGTGGCGACCTCCTGTCGCTCTGTCACCCATTCGAGGCATAGTAGGCAAAATCCCTTTCCGACGAATACTAATGGCATTTTTGCTGTCTCAACGGATGCTGAACAGGCGAAGGCCATCGAGAAGGTCAAAGAAGCTTTACCTACGTGCTCCAGGTCTTGAAACCCACCTCCAATACATCGTCGACAACTCTGGTCCGATTCCAGGCATCATCGAAGGCCTGCAGAGGCACGACAAGCTTTTTTTCCGATGCTGTAAAAAAAATCCAGACGCTCAGGAGCTCCGAATGGGGGAGAAGCTCAAAATTAAAATAGCTAGGTACTGTTCTATCAAGACATCCTGGGTGGGAACAAGCCCAGACCATAGCTGCTCGTTTGAAGGGTGAGGAACAAGGAGATCTGCCTGAGGGATGGAGAGCAACGGACGTTTCTCTGATGAAGTTTGCTCCCAACTCATCTGCCGACGTGGAAAGGTCTTTTTCTAAATTTAAGGGTTTTCTAACTGAGAAAAGAACCAATTTAACCACTGAACACATTGAACAACACATGGTTGTTTCATACAATAACTTCGATGACAATAATTTATAATTATTATAAATAACCACTGTAGGTACATACCTACCATTTTTGTAATGTAATTATAAAACACACTGAGTGTTACATCTATCTTTTGAACCGTCGCCTCCACATTTTCTGAAGAAGTAATCATTTTAGTTGGAGTTTTACAGGAAAATAAGCGTCATAACAATATTTATGAACATCATAAAATACCCCAAATTCCTAAAATAAACGTCATAAAAGAGCAAAATAAGAGTCATAAATGTCATAGAATTAACGTCATGAAATGGAATAGTCTCTGGTTATGTGTAACAAAAATTTCACAAAACGTCTGTTTTTTCATTATACCTAATGAAAAATTTATAAATCACTCAACTATTTTATCAAGTCAGAAAATAAGTAAGAAACGTATTAGAAGGGATAGAATTATAGGTATGTCCCAGTCCCCTGCACATAAATCCCCTGGAGCAATGTCTAATTAACTACTGCCAACAGGATTTTACGCCTACACGTGGCTCCCGAATCCCTAACAGCTAACTTGTTGGCAGAGCTCGTTATGAATGCTCTCTCCTGGGTTAAGAATTAAAACAAATCCCAAGATCCCGTCACTTCCACAACATGATTAAAAGGAGTTCCTACTTACACGATTTCCCCAAGAAGATAGTTTACGACTTGCTACAGAGGAATTCACTTTTTGCTCGCAGAGATGTATGAAAACCGTGATGGGTCCATTAAAACCCAAATAAAATCCCGTAAAGACATTCTTCTATTTGATACGAAGAAAGAGATCTTCGAATGAGGTGTTAAGCAACGCAGCATCCTATTGAAATTAGAAAAATACCTTTTTTAAAGTGAAACTTATATTACATCGTCCCAAAATTTTTGGTCTGTGTGTCGTTTTGTGTAAGATCACGCTTAAAGCGTCGTTACTAGGGATTACTAGGAAAATTTTCGAAACGCCGAAACCCGATACAACTTTTGCCGTCGGTTTTGAACGAAACTACGTCTGTTAAAACGAGCTTTTCACGATGGTTTCAACGAGCACAAAACGATTTCTGTGCGATAGCCCGTTCGAAAGTTATTCCAAGATCGTCGGTAGGTGGGTACGAGTATTTTTTGCGAGCCTTCGATTAGTTGGATTACGCGGGTTGTGCCTCCCAGATTAAGGATTGTACCTCCCCCCCCCCTCCTAACACCCATCCAGCACCCTTTAATATTATGTAATATATAATATAATATATAAATGTGGGCATCATTTCCTGAAACTAGTGTGAATAAAAGTTTCACTTTTACCGTGGTTTCATAAAACCACACCCCAATTTTGTTTCTACATTTTTTTTTTTTTTTTTTTTTTCAACTCTAAACATTTTACAGATATCTGTGCGAAATATTTGTGCGACCTCTTGATGAACGAATCAAAATCTCAAATTTTCACACGATGTTGTTCTCTTCATTGCCACAACTCCTGGGTCAGGATGTGCATGGTTCCCAAACTTTTTTTTTTCGGCCAATTTCACTCCGCCCTCGTAAGGGGAAAGAACCGAGTAAGTCACTTTTTTGTCAAACCAGAGATGTTGGTAGGTACCATTGGATTCAGGTGAAAAACTACATCGATGTTAGGTGTTGAAAAGAGAGAAGAAAAAAAAACACGTTAGTCCGTTCATATTAGCCTTTGAAGTTTTGATGTAATGGAGAAGAACCACATAAGTCACAACGTGAGGGGAAAGAAACGAGGTAAGTTCTCGGTATGGTAAGAGGATTGAAACCCGTAGGTCCTTCCAGCCACCACATTAAATGGGGGTCTGATCCTGTCGGAAAAATACAAGTTCGGCGGAAAATCTTTCCAGTGGTCCGAAATAAAAAGCACGGGTCGGTCACGAAAAGGAACGGGTCTTCAGTGAAGAGAAAATCGCGAAGGAAAATTCGTGTATGTATTCAAACCAAACTGGGAACTTCTCCGGATAAGTGCGCTCATGCCAGAGCGCACTAGCACTGAAATGAGAGAAGAGACCTGATTTCGTCAAATGTTGAGGTTTGTTCTGCTGGCCAACTTGCCAAAGAGGTTAGAAAGAATGGACGCCCCATCTCAGAGGTTCCAAAGTGGAGGGGAGAGCTCTTATCACGGCGTTTCAAGCTGAAATTTCAAAATCAGAATCAGAATCAGAATCAGACTTTTTTATTTGCCAAAAAACACATAGTGCATAAGCAATGGTCAACAACAATATAACAGTAATAGGTGTAAAAAAAAAAAATAAAAAATAAATAAAAAATAAACGTACCTACACACATAACAAAATTTAACAATTGGCAAGAGTTTATTTCACAAAATTTGCATTTTCTAAAAATTCATCCATAGAGTATGGAGCCAGGGACTTTAAAAAAGATGCCAACTTTTGTCTAAAGACTGACTTTGAGCAGGAGCGGACTTCCATGGGGATGGCATTATAAAATTTGATACCCCACCATTTGCTGCCTGTACAAGATTTGGAGAGTCTGTGGAGAGGGAGACACAAATCTTCTTTTCTGCGAGTAGCGTAATGGTGTGTTGGCGTTTTGAAATTCTCGACGTTGCAGTGGACATAACAGATGCTTTCGAGGATGAAGGCGGCGGGAATCGTTAGTATTTTTAGGTCGATAAATACCATCTTACAGTCATCGCGATACTTTAGGCCAGCCACAACTCGAATGGCTTTTCTTTGGCAGGAAAAAACTGAGGAAGACGCAGGAGAATGCCCCCAACTGATGTTGCTCTACTCTGAAAGCATGCATGGAATGCAGCTATAAGGGCAGGCTTGGAAAGCCTCTCCGACAAACGACGAAGCAGGAAGACATAGCTATTGAGACGGGCCACGAATTGCAGTCACAGAATTGGAAAAACTGTTCTCCCATAATATAGAGTTGTAGGGGCTCTTTCACTCGTTTAGGAATTCTTACTATTCCTAGCACTTATGTATTGGTTGTGTTAAATTCTCTAGAGGAATTTTTCAAGATCAAATGGCCTGTGGTGAATTAGTCTTCATTGTCTTGTCATGTATTTTCTTGTCATTGTCTTGTGCACGGCCATTCATTGTTTTGTACATCTGCAGTGGAGTTGATGCTATTTTCTCTGTCATTCCCATTATTACAGTCAATATAATCGGCTCTATAACCAGTCAGCTTATTCTGTATGTTCTAACTTTTGACTTTCGCTCTGTCATTATTTGGCTTTGGCAAATAAAAAATTCTTGATTCTTGATTCTATAGGGGAGGTGGGGGCAAAAGTTTCCGTGGGGCAAAAGTTTCCAGGCACGTTTAAAAAAAACCGGGAACAGTTTCGATGGAAATCAAGAAGGTAGTGCACTCCTCTAGTTCTTATTAGTTGACCTATGTAGTTTCGAGAGGACCAGTACACCACCTCAGGAGTAAATGAGGAATGTGTGTTTTTGGCATCTTTGATGTTATTTTTTGGAACTATTCAGCGCACATTAAAACCTAAGAGAGAATAAGTTAGATTTTTTGGCATATCTTCCCTTTGTTGCGCATTAAATCAGCTGCAAAATGCTTCAACTCCCATCTCCCTAACCCGCCTACAATTGTCACAATCACACTTGAAGCAGAATGTGACAAAATGGGGTAAAAGTTTCCAGACGCCGGGGGGCAAAAGTTTCCACTTCCCTCCCCTGGTGAAAGTGGAAACTTTTGCCCCGAACTCAAAATGTATTTAAATTTTACTTCTATTACTCCTAAACTTCTATTTGTGAACTGTGATGAGGTGGGCTTCGAGGTTAGAAACCCACCTAGCTATAGTTCCAACCCAACCGTTACAAAAAGGTCGTAACCTTGGTAAAAATGACGAAAGGTCAAAATGTGATGTTATTTTTTGTTTTCAGCAATTTGAAAAAATGAACCCTTTTTTAGAAAACTTACAGTCTTGATTTGGCCAGGATACCCACCTCTAAACTGATAAGTGGGGCAAAATTTGCCTCTGGAAACATTTGCCCCACGCCCAGTGTGTGGGGCAAAAGTTTCCAAACGGGTGTTTCGGAAAAATGGAAAATTCGCACTCTAAATGTTTTGGTAAATGAACCATTTTTTTACTGGATGAAGGGAAGATGTCAACCTACAATATAAGCCAATTTTCAAATCTACCTATAGGACGTTTTGGAAGGCGGGGAGACGGCCGAATGTCAAAACTGGAAACTTTTGCCCCCACCTCCCCTAAGGGTTTAGCTTGAAAGTGGTAACACCAAGATTACATGGCGGCCGGCCGAAGGAGGCATCCCTAGGGTGACCACAAATTTTTGAGCTTAAAAGGGGACACCGCCCCCCACTGGAAAATGATGGTGTATGTTACGTTAACATAACACAGCCCCCTGCCCCTCTTTGCACCTAAACACCCGCTTACTCGACTGAGTACAATAAGAGTGTTTTGTTAGGTATTTTAATCACATTCAAAATATACTCTGCAATCATGCCTACTTATCCTTTATTTTTTGGAAAAACCCATTGGAAAAGCAAGCAAAACCAGATTTTAAATTGCGAAACAAAATGTGTTAGATGTTATGATTTGAGAAGGCTCTCTCAACTACAGCGTTTGAATTCGGAAGTGACAGTAGCGAGAGAGCGAAATTCCCAACGTTTTTGAACCTATGGTTCCCCCTAGCGACTGATATACGTCAATATCTTCTAAAATTTAGAAGATAATTGCTCCACTGACTTGGAGCCATAATATGACGTTCTTTAATTCTTTACGGCATTAAACACAATTTCTATTTATGTTTATTCCCATTCCGTTATTATTTGCTTTCCCCCCAAAATTACCCCCTTGAAATGAAAACCCCCTTAAAAAAAACCCTCGAAAAAATCTCCCCCTTTACAAAAAAAAACCCCTAAATCTGGGACGAAACCCCCTGATTTGGCAACACTGGCCACTAGGATGAATGAGTGATAGTGATTGGGTACGTAATTGATAAAACGATCTTCTTCTTCTTCTACTTTCACATTTCTGTGTCCTGGTTCTTCACAACATTATGAAAAGTCTGTTGGTTGGTGATGAGATGATTCATCACATTTGGACAACGTGGAGGAACGTTTTGGCATTTTCTTCAGAAAACAGGACGTTTTAGCTTTCTTTTGGGACAAGGGGACGGGAAGGTCGAATAGAGGACTGTCCCCTTCAAAAGGGGACGTATGGTCACCCTAGGCATCCCCCACTCCGGTACACCTTTCTGAGGGCTTATCGTTCAGACCAGGGCTCCCCCATTCCTTCTAACCTCCTTGGCTTGCAGCCTCCAGTCCAGATTTTTCAATCACACAGTAGTCTACTCGGAAGCCGAGTTCGCGACAAAATACCTACTTGGTTTACCATCTAGTTGTGCCCGCAAGGGTTTCAGTCCGATCGCCCAAACCCGTGGAGCGCTTTGGGGCTAAAATGGGGCTACAGAGTCGAGTTAGGTATCGTTTTCGAAGTATTATTGAACGTAGAGTACATTTCGGTGGGTCCCAGAACGATCCGATTCGACCGTGGGGATCTATGGGGCTTTCTTGGGGCTACAAATTGGATTTTCGAAGGATCCCAGGAGGTCGAATAAGGTCAAAATCCAATTTTTCTACATCAATGAATAAGAAACCTTGTGTAACATTTGCAGCGTTTATTACCATGGAATGGGATGATACCGAAGATGCCCCAATAAGTTAAGCCTGGCCAGCGTGATTCGTTTAAAGTTGTCTACAGACGAGAGACTTGAAACGCATCAACAGTTGGTATCCACGATTTGCTTGGAGGCTCCAAGTTGGAGGGTCAAAAGCATATAAAAGTTGTACCTGCAATAATCGATAAGAATAGGGTGAGGTCACCCCGAACACGTCGGAATTGTCATACGGAGAAGGAGCATCCTGCGATCATTCCCGCCAAATTGCGAGCGAGTGAAACGCCGAACCGATTTGCACTACTCCGAACCTTGCTTTCAGAGTTGTGCACGTCACAGTGTGGTTCACGCATGAAATGGAAAATCCCACTTCTAGAATGGGATAGGGTTTTTTGGGGGAGATTCCCTCAATTCATTGAGCAACTCTCCGGAGTGTAAAATGGAAACGGAAGATATTCACTTGAATGTCTGTGGTAAGTAGCACCACAAATTTTCTTCCTCCACAAAAGAGCGGTTGGAAAAGTCTGAAAATACGCCAGCTTCTATATAACCTTTCAACCCACCATATTTTTCATCAGAGGCAAAAGAAAGGGAATAATGCATAGGCTGAGCCTGAGAGCGGGTGATGCATTTATTCGTCTTATCCTGTCCGGCTAAGCATGTTATATGGAGATAGAAAAAAAGGAGCGCCCTCGAGCAACTCTTGTAGCTTCTCGTGCTGAAAATAAGGGACGAAACTGCTTCGAAAACTTGGCATTTGGGAAGTGTTGCCGCCCTTCAAAAGGTCCATTTGTAGCCCCACGATGAAATCGTATACGTTCTGGGACCCCCAAAAATTTCTGCGTCTAGAAATCAAAGGTCACCTAATTCGACCCCTAAGATGAAACCCTTCAAAAACCCCTCTCGTAGCCCCATTTCAGCTCCATAGCGCCCCACGGGTTTGGGCGATCGGGCTGCAAACTGGCTTCGAAATGCTTCAAAAAAAATAATTTTAAAAAATGCTGCAAATTTTGCACGAGGGTTTATTAGGTATACTTTGATACAATAATATGATTACATTTCAAAAATATTTTTTTATTGAGACAGAATTAATTTCTGAACTATAATATTATAATAACATAATATGTTACCTACTTGTGCAAAAACTACTGCTACTGCCACTGCTACTGCTACTCAGCAGAGGAGTCGCTTTCTCTCCCTAACCACCTCATTGGATTGGTCCTCTGCACCGTCGGCAAAAACCACAGCGAAAATATTTGGGGGAAAAAAAAAAATCTACATTGTTCGGACTTCTGATGTGCAACTTCGACAAATGGATTACGCGTCCAAAATTATTCGGAAAATTCTTATTTTTAACCTCCTGGGATCCTTCAAAAGTCCCATTTGTAGCCCCATGAGAGCCCAATACTTCCCTCGGTGATATCGTATCGTTGCGGGACCACAAAAAATGGAGTCTACGTACAAAAATTCTTCAAAAACGACACCTAACTCGACCCTGTAGCCGATACCTTTTAAAAAAGCCTTCCCGTGGCCCCATTTTAGCCCCATAGCGCCCCACGGGTTTGGGCGATCGGGCTGAAACTATTGTTGGGCTCAACTAGATGGTAAATCGAGTATTTTGTGAAAAGTCCTTTTGTTTACTACTCGCTCAACGAGTCTCAGAGTTAGTTGTGGGGTATAATAATAATTATTAGGTATACAATTATAATAAGTACTTAACACAGGTTTACAAAAAAAAGGTCAATCTCAGGCGCCGCAGAAAAAACCATCAAACTCTTATGTTTTTTGGGGTGCTGAATCCGAATCCGCCCCCCATTTTTTCCGGTCACGTCCAAATTTTCGAGATATTGGCGATTTTTCGTTTTTTTTTCGACCTTTTTCCGTTTTGAAAATCACAGCTAAATGTGCGGATGCCCAAAAATTCCACAAAAACTCTCTTCTTACTGGAAATTCATCGCTGATTCCGAAAATATATATGAGTTGGTGTCTAAAACCACGAGAAATGTGTGATTTTGCCAAAAAAATGTTGAAAAAACGTGGTTTTTTCAAAACCAAAGTCACGTTTTTTGATACATTTTACCTTCTAGCGTGAAAACTAAGACCGTTAATAAAATTTTTCCAACGAGGTCTTGTAGGTAGATTGTTTCTGCGTCGAATGGGACCAACCGTGATTCTTTACCTTCCGTAATAAGGGAGCTATGATTTTTCAAAGTTTCTGGGCGCTTGTTTTTCAGGACTTCAGTTCTTAATAAAACCATCTTTGGGTCGGTATGAATTATTCATAGGGGAATTGCACTTGAAGTCCTGAATTCAATCAATTATTGATGCCTCCGAGTCCAATATATTCCTCGGAACAAAGTTTTGTTGTGATCAAGTTGCATTGCCGACTCCAGGAGTTCATGTTCTACGACATGGCCAAAATGGGTAGAAACTTTGAACAATCATAGCTCCCTTATTACGGAAGGTAAAGAATCAGGGTTGGTCCCATTCGACGCAGAAACAATCTACCTACAAGACCTCGTTGGGAAATTTTTATTAACGGCCTTAGTTTTCACGCTAGAAGGTAAAAAGTATCAAAAAACGTGACTTTGAATTTGAAAAACCACGTTTTTTCGACATTTTTTGGCAAAATCACACATTTCTCGTGGTTGTAGACACCAACTCATATATATTTTCGGAATCAGCGAAAAATTTCCAGTAAGAAGAGAGTTTTTGTGGAATTTTTGGGCATCCGCACATTTAGCTGTGATTTTCAAAACGGAAAAAGGTCGAAAAAACGAAAAATCGCCAATATCTCGAAAATTTGGACGTGACCGGAAAAAACGGGGGTCGGATTCGGATTCAGCACCCCAAAAAACATAGAGTTTGATGGTTTTTTCTGCGGCGCCTGAGATTGACCTTTTTTTTTTTGTAAACCTGTGTAATTATACAATAATTGTATAATTACACAGGTATTGTAATTATTACAATAATTGCTAAGAGAACGGATGGGCAATGAAGGTGACTTCTCTGCTTTTTCCTCCTTTTTCCTCCTTTCCTTTTTGAAAAAGCAGAGAAGTCACCTTCACTGCTCATCCGTTCTCTTGGATCAGCAACTCTGCACCATCTGGCAGTTCCAATCTCATTGAGATAGTGACAATAATTGCTGTTGTGGTTTTCGGGCTCTCCTGAAAAACTTCAAAAATGATTATGTGAGGTGTTGCTGTGAGACCCCTTCAACATTGTGTTGAAGAAAATGTCATTTTCTTCATCACTTAGTGACAAACAATAGATTGGAAAAATCCGATATAATCATAGAAAAGTATCGATAACACCTAATAGTCTGCGTGTGAGGGTGTCTATGTGGCACATTATGCGTGTTGTCCGGGGGGGGGGGGGGGAGGGGAGTCATAAGTTCACCACTTTCACATTAGATCGTTTCTTTCCCTCGCCATAGGTGTACGTGGCAGCCCCGTTAAAAGAATTACACCTCGGGGAGAGATAAAATGTGTTATGGTTAGAACTGGAACACAGTCGTACAAAAAAGAAGAGTGGAGGGGAGGGGGGCACGTGTGAAATGCGGATCTGAGGAGAGACAAAGTTTCAAGCGCCTGCGTCGCTCAGGGAAAAACATTTGGCCCTCCTCTATCAGCCTGGAAAATGGGGAATAGCCCGCAACAATACAACCGAGACCCAAACCACATTTCGGTTTTGGTGTATTATTCTTGGAATAATACACCTATGTAATCGGGTCGGAGGTAGAAAATTCTGATCGGCCTCAAAATTTGACATTACACGTTCCAACCTGTCTAGATTTCTAGAGCAAAATGAGCGTCCACCGCGAGCGCGAGCCGTGGGCGGGTGTAAACTGAGCAACGAGAGCTGGAGTCCAAAAAGCAGAGGTCAATTCTCGATGTAAACTGGGCCCCACCTTGAATCCCACTTGTGGTGTGTATGCAAACAATTACCCTTAGAGTAAGGGGTCCCAAGCCTTGCCATTCGCTTGCGGATGGCGGGAGAGGCACAGCCCTAGAAGGGGGCAAGCCCTCCTTAATAAATTGACAACAACTGTATTTTGCTCTCTGTTACTCTGTGATTGTGGGTGATAAGTGATTGATAAACTGGGCCACTTCAGTTTGTGTACGCGAAGATGGCTTGGGGTTCCGTCCAAAATTCAACTTCGAATCTAAGTTTATCAAGGAAATGAGCCACCTCCTGGCAGCAAGGCTTCTCACCAGCATTGATGGTGTATGATCGCGAGCTCCAGCTACCGGAGGACTTGGTCAGACTTGTCATGAGGGAAGAGCCACTCTCGGCTCCGTACGTGTTCTCCCTTTGGAAGTACATGCAGTAAACCAGAGAGTGCGCTACAAGAGTCATGGGGGTCCAGATGTGGCAGCAGAAGGAGCGTTTTGACTGGGGACTGGGTTTGGCTGCTATGAATCACGGTCACAAAGGTCTTATCTGCTTGAGTCCCCCGCTGAGGGTTCTGTGAATAGCTGGAAGGATGTCACGTCAAACCTTGAGGAGACCCTCCACTCAGAACTTCACACCAGCCTGTGCCCTGCGTACTGTGAATAGTCGAAGCGGCCCACGCCCCCTCGATGGCACCCTCCAATTCGAATGACGACTGTGAATTCCACCCTATTTCTTTCTGACTATTTGTTGTGCACATGAAAAACGTAATCAAAATGACTCACTGCAATGACGTCTTCTTCTATAACCCCATGGCCCAATTTACAATCCGCAAGGAGCCTAGTTTACAAGAGGGGCTGTGTATCAAACAGGTAAAGGGGACTCTTGGGGCCCGATTTACATGCATCATCCGAAGATATGGCCCAGTTTACAATCGCCCCCGAGCCGTGTGAGCCGTTTTTGGCAGGGTTTTTTTTTTTTTTTTAAGCTGAAATACTTGGTTTACCATCTAGTGGTGCCCGCAAGGTTTTCAGTCCGATCGCACAAACCCGTGGGGCTAAAAATGGGATATGGGAGGGGTTTTAGAAGGTTTGAGCTGTGGGGTCGAGTGAGGTGTCGTTTTCGAGGTATCTTCGACGTCGAATTATTTTTCTACGTCGTTATTTTCGAAACATGGTTGCCTTATTGTAAGGGTCTGCACATGTTCGTTTTGTAGCTCGAATTAAGAATTGTTTTTGTCGGTCCAAAAGTACAAACACTACAGATCTCGAGATTTTTAATTTAAAAAAGTAAATCTTAAGATTGACGAATACTACCTAGTCAATCGGTTAATGTTTGGACAATTTATACAAAGGAATAGTAAACCCTTGTGTAAAAGTTGCACCTTCTTTACATTTTAGGATGATACTATGAATTCGTATAATCTGGAGCTCCCGTAATAACAAACACTCTCGAGACCAATTTTTTCACGCGACTTCTGAACTCGATGAATTTCTTCGCCAACTGTCCCTTGCCATATTTCAACACGGAAGCAAAGAGCTACTTTACTTTTTTACTTGACACTCGGAATTTCGTAGTTGGTGGGATTACTGAGGACAGAAAGAAACATTCTTCGACGCCGTTCTTGTACATAATCCCACAGAAGTAGCTTTTTTAGCGACGTCCTCAAAATAAATTATTCTTCAGAGGCAAGTGAGTTGAGTCCCTTTTCCAGTTCAGACAGGCTTTAACACTTCAACTGGAGTTATTTAGAAGAGAGTAACTTGCAGGAACCTCCCTACAAATCCAACCTAAAAGAGAATCCTAGTATCTCCAATGGGCAATTTGCGTGGTTTTTTATTGTATTTTTTCTTCTTGAGAAAATAAGAAAGACAATAGCCAGCCGCCTGAAATCGCTTCCAGAAAATTAATATAATTTAACGAAAATTTGGGATTTTGAAAAAGGCGGGGAACACGGCCAAGGAGGGAGCGTGACGTCATAACATAAGGTAGAGCGTGCGTACCCTGGATTACTGATGTTGCAGGACCTGGTGTAGGTACCTACACCTACATGCACAAAACGAGTTCCTAGTTGTTTAGTAGGCTTATCATTCATTGTATGATTGGGGGACGGCATCCAGCGTAACTGGGATTTTGCCACTGGTGTCTTTGGAGGAAGATGAAGCGATTAGGTACCTGGATATCCCTGGTATCCCTGCCTAGGGCATAACACGATATGTCGCGATCTGCTGGCCTAGGAGGCGGTATCGAGGCTGACCCGCTATATCCAGTTGCCTAGGAAGTGTCGTGATAGGCTGGATTGCGTTGGTCTCCGGAAGGGAGTCCAGGGGAATCCAGTATTGAAGTTGAAGGGTCAACATCAATGTTGGTTTGCCCTGGATCTACAGTTGATACGGGAATCAGAGGGCTGGCTTTCCCAAGTCGTTGCCGCTGACACTGCATACAAAAATCCGCTCTCCTGGCGACCACGGAGGAATTGTCCACGGTGGTTACCCGGGCAATGGATTCGAGTTAAAATTGGGTCCGCTGACCTGGCTTCCCCTGACGAAGTAACGCCACGGGAGGCCCGGTCCTCTGTCACAATCAAAAATGTACTGCGTTGAAACTGTTATTATGCAATAAGAATGATCGGTTAGTAAATGATGAAGTCGGCGCACAGTGGGACGAAACCCCTAAAACCGCGGACATCGCCTTTTCAACCTCTTAAAGTCGTTTGTTCGGCCTAAAAACTTGTACTTCTATGTTTTCGAGGGTGAGGAACACGAATCTGAAGTCCATTTCTTCTTATCTCATCAGGATCATTGACTAATCAGAAAAATGAGTTGTTATCGTGGCTA
Source organism: Pilophorus perplexus (assembly GCA_955831195.1). Classification (NCBI taxonomy): domain Eukaryota; kingdom Metazoa; phylum Arthropoda; class Insecta; order Hemiptera; family Miridae; genus Pilophorus; species Pilophorus perplexus. The sequence continues at coordinate 2,165,401 of OY037015.1, forward strand.
CGGTTATAATGGGAGCTACTAAGGGAGTGATTTGGTGCGGGAAGTTCTTTCTGACATTATTTGATATTTAATTTATTTTAATTTTTTTTAATAATATTTAATTTTTTTAAAAATAATATTTAATTTATTTTCATTTTTTAATAATTTTCATTGTTTTAATTTTTTAATTTGTTTTAATTTTGTACAGGTTTGTTTTTACAGGTTTTGTTTTGTTTTTAAACGTCATCCGTGGTTGGGGTCCCTGCGGTCCCGTCGTTTTTCACTCGAAATTTCGGACGATTCGACTCCGTTCTCGCTTAGTTGGACGTAGTGGGTCGCAAATCCTACGTACTTCTCTTGCCAATTACCTCACAAACACGAGGAAAACATTAGTTTTTTGGAGGAACTTGGAGGATTTTTTAAAAGTCTCTATTTGTAGAAAGAAGTTATGAAAAACATACTTTTCCCTAAAGGAATATTGAAAACCTAAGTTTTTCGATCTGATTTCCACCACAGTACATTCGTTTAGGTGTGCTAAATGGGATAAATCTGAGGAAAGTCGTCTTCGTCGCATCTGGAATAGCAGTAAAATCAAAATCGATTAATATGAAAACGCTCGAATTCTTCTAAACCTTAAACTTGGTCGCAGTTTAACCTGTCAAAACGGGCGTATTTCGTTATTCCAAATGACTTCCCATATACTACAGAAGGTATACAAGAGAGACCACTCCTTTCTTCGGCCAAAAAACGACTTTCAATTTTCGGTCAATGTCCTGGATTTTAGCCGTTTCGTCCCACTGTGCGGCGGTGTGATTGAGGCCGTCCGCGTAATTAGCGGTGGGCCCGCTAACGAGAGATTTAGCTTTCCCCAATCGCACCGCCGACGGTGGCGCTTCCCTTGGCCCGGGACTGCATCATGAACGGCAGCGGGCGGCCGAATTTACCCCAGAGTTTTGTCCATCAGCCACATCTCGAAACAAAAGGTACAAAATTAAGCGTGCGTTATTAAATCACAAAATAGTTTAATCACCACCATAAAAGTTCAAACAGTTTGGACCACTAAAAATAATAAATTAATATAAGAACAAGAAGTGCTCACTATTCCTAAAGTTTACCCATTGGGGAGAGTTACTCCATATCTTGACGGCAGCGGTATCATACTGACTAGGGAACAAAAGAAAACTTGGATGTTGTGCCATAATTTCAAAGTTAAACAACAGCCCTTTTGACAGGAAGAAAGACTGATCGAATAAGTATAACCGTTCTTCCTCAATGACGCGGGAAAGTTACGGAAATATAGTTTGCTGCACGTCACTTAAGCGGCAACATGACATAAGTCGAATTCCTCAACTTTTCAGGAGAGCCAAAAAACTGTTTGCTAAATCCATTGAAGCTCTGTTGTTATTGACCTAATTAGCTGCCTATTTTCTAATTATTTGTAGGCAATTCCGCTAGATTATACAAAAATAATGAAGATTTGCCATGTTGCTCAAAACATTGTGTTTTTATGCCATGTTGCGCTCGTGATTGTAAATTAAAAACAGGACGAGGTATTATGTTTTTTGTTTTTTTAAATTCATAAATTACACACAAGTTTCATTATTATCAAAAATTCGGAATGGAGTTTGGCCCAATTTAAAACATTGGAACCAACTAAGTCAGTCACAAAAATTAAGTCACATGCCACCAAACCCTTTATTTACAACATGTGTTACAAGGGGGAGTCTGCTGAGCCATTACAATCTTAATTTGCAATAAAGCACCATTATCAATAATAAGTGGAAAGAAAAAATAAATCTATCTCTTTTTAGGTATAAATCTTTTTGTTTCGACAAAATTGGATTACTTAGATTATTGTGAAATAATCTTAATCGAATAGCATAAATTTCTTAATCTCAGAATCGATTTTATATAAGGTAAATTTACGTACCCATAGTCGACCCCTTAAAGAAATTTTGACAGGTTTTTGTCTCTCCCACCCTCAAAATCGAGTTTTCCCACTTTTTCACTTTTTCAAGGTTTACACAAATCCCTTCTCTATACGACGCAATAGTAAATTTTATTAAAATTTGGGCTTAAAAGGGAGAAAAATTAGTTTTTCGAAAGTGTGTTTTTGCACCAGTAGTCGACATAGGGAAAGAAGATTGTTTCAGTAGTCGACAGGGGGTTATGCACTAGTGGTCGACATACGTGCGTTGGTAGTCGACATGGGATTTGCACCAGTTGTCGACAGGTGCCCAAAAACCGCCATATTTTTTTTTACTTTTTTTGGTTTTCGGTCATTTTCACCCAGAAAGAAGCGTCTGGTCAAAAAATTCATTCCATGCTTTTTTAAAGAGGAAAAAATTCTGCGTCGAATGAGAGCACCCTATCAATTCAATCCGGTTAAGCCAGGGGCGGATAGGCGGTTTTGACCGGCCCGGGCGATTCAATTTTACCGGCCCTTCCCCCACCACAGCAGTTACCTATCCAAAGACCAACAAATGAGGGGTTTTTCTTATTTTGGAAAAATGAGAAAATGCATAGGAATGAGAAAACACTAGTAATATTAGGTGAACTTAGGTAATACTGAGGTGAACGAGAAAAATAACGGCGTCTTTATTTAGAAAGAGTTGAAGGGCCACTTGGTTTGTGAATTACTTGGTACCATCAATAGAAACGAAATAGCGACTCAAGCTAGAATGCATTTTGCACATTTCTTCAGTTACACACTTACTAAAGTTACACAGCTTATTGATGAAGAGCATCTGGCTGGAGCACTGAGCCAAGAAGCTTTGTGCGTTTTGCCCTCCTCGCCATCACTCCTCCAACCCTTCTCACGTATGTCCCCTGCTTGTTCATTTCTTTCGAATTCAAGACTCAACCTCAGTCCCATGGTGAATTCGCCTTTTAGCTGTATACATATAATAATTATGTGTAATAATTATTATTAAGAAAGTTTTTTTTTTTTTCAAAAATTTATCATCAATGTCATGTTAAGTGTTTGGACAGATGACGGACCCTGAAAAATGAATTATCAAAATTACTCGGAAAATGAGACCTCATTCGACTTCCTGATATCCTTCAAAAGCCCCCAAGGTGAGATCGGATGCTTTTGGGACCCCCAAATATGAATTCTACGGCCAAAAATACTTTGAAAACGACCCCTCACTCGACGTTAGGGGATAGATGAAACCCTTCAAAACCCCATCCTGTAGCCCTTTTTGGTTCCACAGAGCCCCATGGGTTTGTGCGATCAGCCTCAAAACCCTGCGAGCACAACTAGATGTTGAACCGAGTATTGCGTCAAAAATTTCATCAGATATTTGAATAAATTTCTACTGCCCAAAGCGGATGGACGTTTCAAGTTTGGATTCTGCACATCTTGAAACGTAGATCTACGTTTTATATCTATATAGGTACATTATGACAAAATTTTTGGCACCCCCCCCCCCCCCTCCCCCCGTTGCAAAGACCAAAGTACATTATTCCAAGAATATTTAGGTAGGTAACCAAAGTGGGATCATAAAACTCTCGCTGATGAGGGAGATGGAACCAAGTGGTAGGCGATGGGAGGAGGGCCAGAAACGACTGAAGCCACTTGACTTAGGTCGTAGAAAGTGTTACTAACCAAAACGTTGTAAATTTTATTGCACTTGCCATCCACCGAATGAGGAAGAAAGCCAACCAGATCGCCTTTTTTTGAGTTTGAGTTTTCCTTTTCGGTCTCGATTATTTTAGGTAGGACAATTTTTTTTTTTTTTTTTTTTTAATCTTCGACCGGCCCCTCAGGACCTTCGGCCCTTCGGGCGTCGCCCGATCGCCCGACCTGCCTATCCGCCCCTGGATTAAGCCAATGAATGAATTGGTAGCCTTTATCTTCAGCTGCTCAACCAGGCGCCTGTACCTCTGACGAGCCACCCGCAATGCCGCCCGAGACTCCAAAGTCTCTCGACCCAGTTGGATTCTTTTAATCAGCTCCGAGATGCGGTTCCTCAAAGGCATGAGTTCCCCTTCAAAGCTGGGCTTCGGGATGGATCGCTCCTTCCTCCTCCTGGAGGACCAAGGACAGAGGCTGTCCACCGCCTGCCGCAACTCACAAAAGAAGTGAGCCCCCACTGATGGCTGTTACCTCAGCTCATACACACCGAGCCAGGAGTTGCCAGACAACCAGGAGCACAAGGCATCAACCTTCCCCTGTTTGAACAGGCGAGACAGCCAAGTCGACCGACAGACTGTCGGCGACAGTCCAAACTCCTGGAAGATCCCAAAACAATTTCAATCTCTATTGCCATGTGCTCCGAAAAGGCCATGGAAGATGCTGGTGACTATGTTTTCCAAGCACGAATCAATACGGGTTGGCTCAGCAATAGTCGCAACCAGGCCATGGGACTCAATCATGTGGGTGAAGGAGTCATTGAAACCAGACTCCTCATCAAAATGTATGTTGTAGTCCCCAGTGAAAACCATGGGTAGCTTGTGCCTCGCAAACTCTGTCAGCAGATTGTTGAAGTTCTCCAAGAACAGGGCCCTGTCTTCCCGACTGGTTCTAGGAGGTCGATACACAGAGCCCACAATAAGGCTACAGTCCGTCAGGGCAACCGCCGAAATCTCTGATATCATCTGAATTGACTGCTCGGTGGCATTAACAAGCTCCTTGAAGGCAACAGCCGCGTTCATGAAAATTGCAGAGCCACCACCCACACCCGCGGTTCGACAGAACGCGGAGCCCAACACAAAGCCATGTGGTATATAAAATTGAATCTCATCTGCGACCAACCAGGTTTCTGTCAAACAAACCACTTTTATGTTTGGGTTGTCTCCCAAAAAGATATTTAAAGCATCAATTTTTCCGCGAATGCTGCACAAGTTTGAGTGCCATATTATCAGAGTGGAAGCAGGGGGAACAGTTCCTGTCCCGTCTAGTCAGTGCTCATTCGCATTCCTGCTAGCGTCCTCGGTTTGCTGTTCATAATCAATCAATAAGGGATTTAAGGGGAGTGAATGCAATGCGTGAAAAAACAGACTTCACCGTGAGTGAGAAGAATCCGAACATCCAAGAGAAGATCTGACATCTAGCAGTGAAGAGCTCTAACTACTCAATTATAATTGAGGCTGTGGCTCCTTTTTCCGCAAAACGTTCGGTGGTAAAGACGAATATCTAACATGCCAACACAAGAACTTATTAGTTAGTTCCTTTCACCCCCAGACACAGATGATGAGTGTTGGCGATGCCCCCAGATGGTGAGTGTTGCCGAGGAAAACTCAAGACTGCCATAAAACAAAAATCAATTAGATCCCTTTACCACTGGTCCATTCAATTATTTTTCTGTTTGCTGTAATTTTGTTCATTTCATTAGGCCCTGACGATAGGAGAATATTTCTTTTGAAACGTCGACACATTCTCCTCTCATTTGACCGACCCTCAACAACGTTCCACCCACAAACATAAATTATTTGTGATATCGTTAAAGAACGTCTTCTCGTGATATTTCTAATACTTCTGTACATTTTCTGTTAGGAGTGATAATCTTTGGATCTGATCAGGAGGTAGCAGAAATGATGAGGGCTGTACGGCGATGCAATGCCACAGGGATCTTCAGCTGGATCGGATCCGACGGGTGGAGCGCCAGAGATCTCGTGTCCATCGGCAACGAACTTGAAGTACGTGTTCCCAATGGTCCAATCTGCGGCGATGGAATAGTTGGAAGTAATGATAATATCCACCACGGTTTGTTTCAGGTTGAAGGGACTCTGTCAGTTCAGCCTCAGGCGAACCCCGTGAAAGGGTTCAGAGAGTATTTTCTGAACCTGACGGTTGAAAATAACAAGCGCAACCCTTGGTTTGTAGGTAAGATTCTTCTAAGGAAATGCATGGCAGATTTTCCTCCTTCAAAATAATGCATGCGACAGTGCATAGTGAGGACAGTGCGTCGACCTTCAAGCCATCATGCAAACGCGGATAGCGGGGATAATTGATCATGAACCTGCGCTGACTAGGAATGCCCGATAATAAGAAAGAAAGAAAATAGTTTTTATTGTACACAGAGACATATGATACCTATACTCCATAAATTGTACAATATATATTATTTGTAGCATCCTAGCATTATTCCTCTGCACTTGGGGAAAAAACTTCAAACTAAAACGAAGCAAACTATAAAACAATTTTTTTTTTAATCTGAATTATCCTAACGTGGATAGGTAGGAACCTACAGAACTTATTATAAGCCTATAGGCCAGTCAATAGCTAATAGGCCAGTCAAATTGTACATTAAAATCGCAAGTGAACGGCTAGTTCTGATTTTTTGGTATGTTGTTTGGGACTGTTTGGGAAGTCTAAATCCAATTTTGCAGGAATGAAAACCTTGTGCTTCTTTCGTAGCACTCGAAAAACCTCGAAATGTTTGTACTTACTCTGGTTTTTTCGCTATAACTTTGAAACTATGAGTTTTTCGTGAATCGCTACTATATACGTATTTAAAGTAGATAAGATTTGCTACAAAATGAGACCAAATGCAGCTCTGTAGGTCTAATAGTTACTGAGATACAGCCTTGCAAAAATGTCTCATTTTTTCCAAAAAAGTGAAATTTTAACTTTTGGTCAACTTTGGACCTAAAAATCAGGGAAAATATGTATTCTACGAAGAATGTTATATTGATAGAAGTTGTAGCAAATTTAATAAGCTTTCATTTAATCTCAATCGTACGTCTTTAGACGTTATGGTTCTCTCACAATCCTCAAATAACCAAAAATGGAAAAATCGCTTTTTTTAGTAAATTTGACCTCATGAGTTCTAATGATGGTAATGGGTAAATTACACTAAAAAAATACTACGTACTCTTAAGAAAGGACTGTAATTTAATTCTGATAGGTATATTACCTAATATATTATGTTTATATCGTTATTATAAACAAAAAATAGAAGCAGATCGAAAAGTTAATAAAAAAGTGATTTTTTTCTTATAAAGTACAAGTTATTTACAAAGTACGAGCTATGTCCAATTTCCTTCTTGGTTTATCATGGTTTGAAAGAAAGGATGGAACCGAGGGAATGGAAAGTTCTCACAACTGGTGCCTTTACAATACGCCGCTCAGGCAAATTTTGGTCGGGGCTGTGGTTTGATTTTTAACCATTCAGCAAGTCCTGATGAGATCTATGAAAGCCCAAGGAGGATTGACCCATGGTCGTGGCATTTCGAGCAGTGTTCTTGCACGATGGACTGGAGGGATGGTATTAAAACATAAATTTTATGTTAAATATCTGCGAGGATCTGGAGAGGTACTGGGATGTTTCATGTATCACAAGCGAGCAACACGTTGACATGAGACCGGCTCAGATTGAAAGGGACTCCAGTGATGTGGAAAAACTGCAACAGTACAATATTAAAGGAGGGAAAATTGAATGAAAACGCTGCAAATTTTACACAAGGGTTTATTATTCTTTGATATACGTTACTTGTGCAGAAATTTGTTTCTGTCAATGAAAAAATTTTTAAACAAATTTTTTTTTTGATTTTTATCAAAAAAATTTTTTTTTTTTTTTGATTTTTTTTTTTTCTTCAGAAATTCTTTGTTTTTTTACTCGAAAAATATTTAAAATCCTAGGATCCTTAAAAAATCCCATTTTTAGCCCCATGAAAGCCCTAAAGATCGCCCCAGTGAACTCGGATCGTTCCGGGACCCCAAAAAATGGATTCTACGTCCAAAAATACTTCGAAAACGACACCTAACTCGATCCCATAGCTAAAAGCCTTCAATAAAACCCTCCCGTAGCCCCATTATAGCCCCATAGCTCCCCACGTGTTTGGGCGATCGGACTGAAAACCTTGCGGGCACAACTAGATGGTAAACCAAGTATTTTGTCAGAATTTCAGATTTTTAAAAAAATTCCTACTGCCCAAAACGGCCCGGACGGCGGACGGCGGACGGACATTTCGGATTTAGAATGTAGACCTCTTGAAACGGATAATGTCAAAGTTTGAGGCCGATCGGGGTCGTCGACCCCCGTCGCGAAAACATAGGTGTATTATTCCAAGAAAAATACCAAAATTAAGAAAATTCGAGAAATAAAATAAATAAAAACAGAAGTAAAATGTCACTTCTCATATAGGGAGGGACGATTACCAAGATACATATTATGTATCATGTGGTGAGTCGTGCTGAGAAAAATCAGTCTTCGGAAAAGAACCTGGGGCAGGCACGACTGATGGCGGGGAGAGTGGGGAGTGAGCGATTCCAAAGTTTTGACCCTGCCATCCCGAGCGATCCGTCCTTATTCTTCGACCTGTGGAATCGGATCGTGGCGTTGGGATATCGATTCGTGGAGCCAGTTTTGATTACATCGCGCAGGTACGGTGGAACTCATGTTGGTAGTTTGAGGATTTGATAGATGAAACAAGCGACGTTTGTCTGCAGGTACCCCGGAATGATGATCCAAGAATTTTTTTTTTGGAAAACGGGAAAATAATATTTTGCATAATATGCAAATAATATTATTATGCTCTCTCTTGCGCACATTGTAGATATAGCGAAGGCAACAGTTGCAGGCTACATTCAGGCGTCGGAACGATGTTGCGTCCATTTCGAAGAAAACCGGCAAGCCGTACAAAAAGTGCGGCATTATGAGGCTGGAGACAAGACGGGATTTAAGATCTTCCGGGGTAAAAACTGACATCCGCCGTAGTGAGCTCAAGGCAGTGTACACTTTCTTACAGACGGTTGAGGCGAAGCTGGGCCAGGAAAGCTGGGAGTTGAAGAACATTCCTAGGTTTTTAACATTAAATGTTAAAATTATTTTGTACTCTCCAAATTTTGGAGACTACAGAATATTTTGATCATCAATTACAATAATAAGAGCTTGGTCGAGATGAAATCAATTCCTCAGCAGGCTTTCCAAGATCTTTACGGCCTCAGCAAGATTACGACTGCATCGATGATCTGGATAATTTTAACGGTGGTCGGGAAAAAATCCTCTAAGAATACTCAAATGCGGAAAAAATTCCCCAAAAACAAAATTTGGAAAAAATTTAAAAAAAGGAAAACCGGGAAAAGGAGGTTATCCATATCCATAAAACGTTATATTTAATAAAATAATAATAATAATAATAATAACATTTGTTATTTAATAAAATCAAAATATGGTTTTCGTCAAGAGGTAGGGCTTAGTAAGCCTGGACTCAGTATTCATGAAGTTTGTAGGACAAACGAGGTATTCATGGAAAAAACGCTGCAAATTTTACACAAGGGTTTATTATTCTTTGATATAGATTACATATGCAAAAATTATTTCTTTGTCAAGAAAAAAAAAATTATTCGAAAAATAGGTAGGGGAAAGTGGGGGACATTGATACAGTGACAGTATCTAGGCAATGGACCAAGTGATAGGTTCATTGCTATGACGAGAGATAGCACTACAGGAGTGAAGTCTTCCAGCGAAGTTTCATCCTCCACCAGTTGAATACAAGACGTAGGGAGAATGCCATGTGATTTTGTTGTCACGAAGTAATTTTTTTGCGTTTTGTTTGAGAATACCCAGCAAGTGAGAAGTACTGATTATCAATTGGAGTTTTAAATGCACAGGGAAGAACATGGCTATAGTGAAGTAAATGCCGATTTTTTATTTCTCATGGCTCGTTACTTTTCGTCAAAAAAGCAAGGTGTTTTCAAAATGGCGTAGTGGGGCAGATTGATACGCATAAAAGTGCCCCACTTCCAAGAATAATAAACCAAAACCAGCAGGAGCGACATCGCTGAACCTGCAATGTCTTCTGCAGTCCAAGCTGTAACTGAGAAGTTGATGAAGCATGTGTACGTTTATTTCCCTTGACAACTTGAGAGATGCAAAATTTTATTTTCAAGTAGTTGTAAGAAAAATTGCTTAAGAAAGAGGTTGTCAAGATTGTTATACGGTTTTTGTTGTGATTTTCATCATTTTATCAATGTACCCCACCGTGTATCAAACTGCCCCAGGGCCCGTATCAATGTGCCCCGCATATGGGGCACATTGATACAAATGACTTTTTCCAAAAAAACCTCAACATGGGGTACTTCGCTTTTAGCAAAATTGTTCACCATTTTCCCCCGGTTTCTATGAAACATACTTAATGGGTTAACAACAAGAACGTCCTCAAAATCCGTCTGACTAAAAACTAGGCTTCCCAAAAAAAAGTGTATCAATGTGCCCCACTTTCCCCTAGGTAGGTACTTGATCTCCTGGGATCTGTCAAAAACCCATTTGTAGCCCCATGAAAGCCGTATAGATCCCCACAGTGAAATCGTATCGTTCCGGAACCACCAAAAATGGATTCTACGTCCAAAAATACTTCGAAAACGACACCTACCTCGATCCCGTAGGCAAAAGCCTTCCAAAAACCCCTCCCGTAGCCACCATTTAGCCCCATGGGTTTGGGCGTTCGGGCTGAAAACCTTGCGGGCACAACTTCGACAGTATTTTGTCGAAATTTCAGATTGTTAAAAACAGTACAGCCATTTCGGTTTTGGAATCTAGACCTCTTGAAACGGATAATGACAAATTTTGAGGCCGATCCGAGTCGTCGACCTCCGTCACGAAAACATCGGTGTATTATTCCAAGAATAATAAACCAAAAAAGGTGAATACCTGTTAGTAACCTAATGTGTTAGCCAGTTCTTGGAGACATACGTTTAACCGCTCGTACTGTGTCATTTTCCTGCTGGCTTTCCGACAGCTTAGTGTTGACCCCCTACGACAAGTATATAATCATAGGCCTAATATTATGTAGTTGTTGTCGTAGATGATGTATTACCATCTCCTGTCATTTCCATTCAGACAGCGCTATTTCTTCTCCGGGGATTTTTTCTCAACAATCACTTTCCGATGAAGGTGTTGCAGTTCCTGCCCTGCAATTAGGTCACACACAGGCGCCTTCTTCGGATTGGTATCATTTTTATCGCTGTACTACTTACAATTTGAGTGTCATGCCGTTTGTGGCCTACTGTTGTAGATTCCTGAAGAAGGGAGCTAGCACCTTCCGAAAGCTCGAGAATAAAACAGGATACCCAACCTCCGGCCTTTTCTTCCAACCCAATTAGTACAATCATTTTTATTGACATAATCACTGGGCCGAATCTCCTTGAGCGGTTCTTAATCAGGGCTGCCTGGATTTGGGGGTGAATGAACTTCTTTATGACCCCTGCGACACTAAGGGAAGTAAAAAATGTCAAGCTCTAGGCATTGTGGTTCCCAAGTTGAATTTCAGAGCCTTAAAAAAACCATACGGCTGCAGGACTTGATTCGGTTGCACGACATTCGAAGTGGTTCACAGCTAACCGCAACTATTGCCGAGAGATATCTTTCAAAGTGCATGGCAGTTTATCCCAAAGGCGGTATTTATGAGGGTTTGGCTTTCCCAATGCCACATATGGGTCATGCTCACTCAGCTTTCTATTGAAACCGATATCGTAACTCCATAGCAACGTTGATGCGCAGTATTTCTCGGTTCCTGCATAAAAACTTCTTTTTTTTGTCGAAGTTGCTGTACAATAGGGGAGAACCTCTAAGAAAAATCGTCTTTTTTACTCTTCTCTCTCAGGGCCTATCAAATAGCTCATATCTCTCTTTATACGAAAAGGGGTGGAGGAAAAGCTGAAAAATCCTTGGGGGATTGAAGAAAGTTAAAAGCTGACCAGTGCAATGCCTTTTCTCCTGGGGGACGGGTCTTGAAGGGGCTTACACGTTGTAATATATCCGCTTATTTCTGGAAAACTGAGGGAGAAAAGTAGTAAATGGAAGAGTATTCTATTTATAATATATTTACCCATGGAAGAAGGAATGATATTTACGCCGGTACTCTTCCATTATTACTCAACATTTTGATACCTTACTTTTACTAAGTAAAAGATTAAGTCTTAATCAAGCTGCAGGGTTCTGATGAAGAACTCGAAAGTATGTACATATACATGGAAGTACCGACCATCAACCGACTTCGTTGTTGCTGCTGCCAAACACATTCTGGAGCATAATTGTTTTAGATTTGAAGAGGATATCTTCCTGCAAACACGGGGAACAGACATGGGTACAATATTTGCCCCCAGCTATGCAAACCTGTTTATGGCTGCTCTTGAGCAGGATTTTCTGTCCTCCCAGACCCTTCGCCCATTGCTCTGGAAGAGGTTCTTGGATGACGTTTTCTTCCCGTGGCCACACGGACAGGTCCCTAGAATAATTTATACAAGAACTGAACCTGTCGTCGGCAGTGAGGTCGTCTGCAATGCTGAGACGTATCAGAGATGTATCTAAACAGGTGTCAGAGAGGAGTCTGAGACGTACCGTAAAGTGGGGTGAATAGGCTCACTTTTTGAGTTTGAGAAACTGTAAAATCTGAACCAATCAACATAGAGAAACCGTTCCAACGGCATTTCATGTGTCTTGGCGTCAATTTTCGATTCCTCACCTGTTCAAGAGTCATCCCTCTAAGGGAAAAACGTAAACACGTTTTTTATGCACTGAGCTGATTGGTCCACCAGGTGGGGTCAATAGGCTCACTCAATGTTTTTACATGGAAAAAAAATATTTTTCTCGATTCTACCAAACAGTGGACCAATGGGCTCAGTGGTTTGAGGACGAAGACAGTTGGGCGACACCAAGGTTTTTTTTTTTTTTTTTTGTGAGAACAAGTGGGTTTTTGAAAATTTCAGTAATATTTAATATTACTCACTTTTAAGCTTGAATATCTCCAAAACTATTATAGGTACGCGAAAAACGAATAGGGACACTTGTGTAGCAAATGTTGTGAGGTTCATTCTTCATATAGATGATATTTCTGTAGGACGTTTTCGAGTTAGGAGCGAAAATACGAAATAACCGACCTTCTTCGGCCTCCCCCACCCCCACTCGCTTGTAGGGTCGTATTTCATCCTCCCATGGGTCTAATAAACACATCGGTGAAAAAAAAAACGCTTCTGCTCTCAACATTAAATTTTCATGTTCAGAAGCGATTTCTTCATTCTAGGGGGAAATTTTCCACCTAGAATCATTTATTGCCTAGACTAACCATACTTTTGCGCAGCCTCCCGAAGGCTCAAACCTTTTTTAACGCCAACAACCGCCCGCTTGATTTCTTCCGGCGATCTCCGGGCGTACGTTTTGACGCCAGGGTTCGGTTTATCCCTCGGCATGGTGAGCCGATTCACCCCTCTTTACAAATCGAGCGTGAGTTCAATTACAAAATCGGCCGCAGCCTCCAACAGCACTGTCGCACGGAATCGAAATTTTGACAGTACCTATCATCACAGAATGTTTACAAATCAGATAAGCCGGTTATCAACTTGAAGTTGTTGACAACATAAGGCTGGGTTACTCGACTGCTAGGCTCAGACCTACGTTGTGGGATCTTGAGTTTCAGTCAAGAAGGTAACTCTTCGTCTAGGCCAACGTTTCGGTTTATTTATAAACCATCCTCAGGGCTACAGACATATACCAGAGGACGTTAGACAAACATATTATGGGCCAACAGCATTTGACAGTGAATAGTAAATAGAATGCCCAGGATAAAACTGAAGTGAGACTATTTTGAGATCAAAAAACATGTAAACTAAATGTGCTGTAATATATAGTTAACCTACTTACATATTAATGCCTACCTCTACTATCAAATTGTAATATAATTATTTATGATATTATCTGGTAACAATATATAAAATTCTTCACATACCTCAGATGAAATCATGCAACCTGAATCACATGTGGGGTCTTGCAGAACACCATACTCCCATCACTCAGACTAGGCAGTACAAATGGCACTATTTTATTTGTAGGTAGGTACTATACAGTCAACAGAATTATATTACTTATCTTATAAGTAATATAATTGATTTGAAAGAAAACGTGCTACAGATTCAACATGACATGCTCTAACATTGTGGAGTTAGAGCAGTGAAGGTTATACAGAAGGTTATGAAGATGGTTATGGCTGACATTCTGCAATAGAAATTATGGAGGCTTGACATGATAATATTATGTTGGGAACATTCCATGGGGACTATTATTATTCTTATTTATATATATACATTCCCCACTTTATCAAATTATCACATTATCGATTTATCACATGGATGATGGTAGGACTCACTGATGGTAGGAAACATTGAATCATCCCCTATCGACTCCGTTTTATTTTTTATTTTATCGTTATTAGTTCGCCGTATTTTTCAAATTACACGTTTTTTGCAAAAAGTGAGCCTATTCACCCCACTTTATCTGAGACTCCGAGACTTAAGCCAATGAGACGTTGCTGAGATGTTCTGGGTAAGCCTATGTGAGATGTCAAGAGCTGTAAATTTGGGTTCTCGTATCCCATCAAATATTGCGTGTCGCCATGTTGGAAGTGGCGCTAGAAAATTATTGAAATGTGGTAGGTATCTGGTTTAAAATGAAAACATGTCCAGGCCCCTACGAGGGGGCTAAAGAGTGTCATGCTATTGAGACGCCACAGGTCTCATTGCAGTCACTTTCTACTTCTCCATAATATGGACTATTCCTACTATCCTGGCGACTATCATAATAGTATTATGATAGTCGCCAGGATCGTAGGAATGCATTGATCAGTTCCTAACATGTTAACGTTGCTGTAAAACTACTGAAGGCCGCTCCCTCCCACTAAGGTCGTTCAAACAAGCAAGGATTCCAATTTATCGGGGTGGGTTTCGAAGCCAAAGTAAAGTTAAATTGCCACCTAAGAAAAGATATTTCACCTCGTGTTCTTTGAAAGTTGGTGGCGAACAAAACCGTCGAAACAGGCTCCAAAGCTCAACCGGAACAAAAAGATCCAATAACACTTAGGTACATGATGATACAAAGCCTCCCAAAGATGGGAAATTGTTTCGCAAATCGAACTTGACAGTTTCCGGTCGGCTGAGCCCGCTTTCTGTAGGAAAATACAGCGGGGTTGATTGATTAACGTCCTCTGTAGCGCGGAAATCCTCATTAATCGAGTTTTAGCGGTATTAATTTCACCAATTTCCCATCCTGAAACTTTGTCTGGACTCGGAACTACATAATATTATTCTTGCAAGTTTAATCATTAGCAAGCGGACAACAGAGCTCAAGTGCTGACAAACTTCTCCTCACCTTATTGAAAATTCGCTCAAAATACTTTACCATACTTTACCATTAATAAAACAAAGTTCCTATCTAAATAACATTGAAGCGGTGCTTATCAAGTTTTCAAATTAGCAATTAAGAGCAAAGCAGATAAGCGATTAAGAAAAAACCTGACATTTTCACTTTAACGTTTGTGTCAAAAATTAAAATCGCCGCAAATTTTTCACAAGGGTTAATCATTCTTTGATATAAATTATCCATAAATAAATTGTATAGGTATCAATATAAATTATTTTAGACAGACAATTCTGAATACTGAATTTAAAAAAATTAAAATTCTATGTTTGCTCCGGGATATTGCCACATACCTACATACATTCTCCACCTGGTCGATTTGACTTCCATGGGCAAGCAATTCTTGTCGATTATCAAAATTTGTGGCTGCCGGGTTGACTTGGGTCAATTATCGACCACCTTTGGTTTCTCGGGTTTATTCCCTTGTTAGTGAGCCCAAAGAGAGCCGAACGTAACAGGAACGAGGAAGTAGGTAATAAACTCTTCCGGACGTGGTTTTTGTTTTTGCTCTCATCTTCGAGCCGAGTGGCAACTGGGGAACAGTTACGAGGTAGAAAGCCTCCCCCTAAGTGTTGAGCTTGTACCTCCTCCAAAATTTATGAACGATCGCTCAATTCAACTAGATGGATGTTGGCTGAAGGTGCAGAGGTTCAATCCTGAATGGGAATAAGGGAGAGAGGTGACTCCTCTTCTGGAGGTCTAAGTTGTTAATTAATAATGAAAAACGCTGCACATTTTACAAAAGCGTTTATTATTCTTTGATATACCTACGTTACTTGTGCGGAAATTTAATTCTGTCAATGAAAAAATTGAAAATTTTTTTTTTTGGATTTTTATACCTATATAAAAAAAATCTTTGAAATTTGAAAAAAAAAACAATTTTTTGAAATATATTTTAAAAAAATTGTTTTTTGGATTTTTTTTTTTTTTTTTTTTTTTCAAAAGTTCTTTATTTTTTACTCGGAAAATATTTAACCTCTAGGGATTCTTCAAAAATCCCATTTAAAAATGGAATTTTTGAAGGGTAAATTTACCTCCATGAAAGCCCTGTAGATCGCCACAGTGAAATCGGATCGTTCCAGGACCCCCAAAAATGGATTCTACGTCTTTCTACGAAAGAAAAGGTGATTCTGAATCTGTCTGAAATAATGTCCTGGGAACTCCCAGTCGGTACCTACCGTAAAAGTAAAAGGTAGCACTAGGTACCTAACTTGGCGTTAAGCCGATTTCAAAATATGAGTGCGCTTTTACAACAGTCGCGTTAAGCCGATTTGATATGTTTGTGCGCTTTTACATCTTTTTTTGCCCCCATTGGCGCTTATGCATGTTGCCTTTAAAAGTGTACTGAAATATATATATATTGCCGCGTGATATATATATATATATATATATATATCCACGGCGGCAACATGCAAAAGCGCCAATGGGAACAAAAAAAAAGATGTACCTAATATATCAATATTTGAGGAACATCGATTACTAATTGCAACACCATCCATTACCGAAAAGCGAGTAGATGAGGTCTGAAGCCAGGGAGTATGCCGATTGTTCCCCGCCAGTTCAAAATGAAACGGGTGAAGGTGGAAGTTTGAGGGTCCCCCTCCCGCGTTGACGCAGTTGATCCTCGCGGCCTGTTGATTTGTACGTTTCACTGTTGAGCCATAACAAGACTTGTCGAATCGGACTAGATTGGTAGGTGGTTATCGTGTTTGTTCCTCGGTATTATTCAAAACACTAGAGGTCCAACCCCCTGCAGGCTACGCCAACCAACCCCCGACCTTTCCAACCTGGCCTCAGACCCAACTACAGTGAATAAAGAAAGGGTGATTTATAAAATAAATACAAGATTTGAAACGCAAAATCTAATTTTGAACCTTTTTTTACTTTTGAAGTTTTACCTGTTTGGCTTTCGTCAACATCACTCTACAATAATTGTATCAATAATTGATCAATAATTGATCAATAATTATTATTGATCAGGTGCACCGAATAACGCACATTATTGAACAATCTCTGAACAAACAAAAAAGTTTGCTCAGCCGTCTTTCTTGATAAAGTGTGGCACGAAGGACTCAACTCGAAACTCAGCAAAATACTTCCCGCCTCTTATTCCAAGTTGCTACAGTCCTACCGGATCCTTTCAAGAAGATGCGTATTCGAAAGCTCAAAAGATTCAAGCTGGAGTACCGCAAGGTAGCGTACCGGGCCCACTCCTGTACGTCCTTTTCACCAGAGATCTTCCCGAAAGAGAGAATAATACCATAGCGACGTTAGCAGATGACACTGCAGACCTTGCTGTCGACGATACCAACTTGGAATCAATTTCGAAACTGCAAAGGTCAATCAAGAGACTGCGCAGCTGGACTTCGAAGTGGAGGATCCAAATGAATGAGACAAAATCGGTACCTACGTGTCGACTTCACAAACCGTAGGTGTGAGTACATACCCTTCCAACTCAACTACAAAATCATACCGCACACAAACGAAGCCAAGTACCTGGGCATGACCCTCGATGCTAAGCTTCGGTGGAAAGCACATGTAAAAACGCTGCAAATTTTACACAAGGGGTTATTATTCTGTGATATAGTTTACTTGTACAGACATTTAATTCTGTCAATAAAAAAAATTTAAAAAAATTTTTTTTTTGGATTTTTATATTTCAAAAAAATTTTTTTGGGGGATTTTTTTTTTTCAAAAATGTGTTTTTTCAAAAATTCTTTAATTTTTACTCGAAAAATATTTAACTTCTTGGGATCCTTCAAAAATCCCATTTTTAGCCCCATGAAAGCCCTATAGATCGCAACAGTGAAATCGGATCGTTCCGGGACCCCCAAAAATGGATTCTACGTCCGAAAATACTTCGAAAACGACACCTAACTCGATCCCATAGCTAAAAGCCTTCAAAACACCCCTCCTGTAGCCCCATTTTAGCCCCATAGCGCCCCACGGGTTTGGGCGATCGGACTTAAAACCTTGCGGGCACAACTAGATGGTAAACCAAGTATTTTGCCAAAATTTCAGATTTTTAAAATAATTCCTACTGCCCAAAACGGCCTGGACGGCGGACGGCGGACGGCGGACGGACATTTCGGATTTAGACTGTAGACCTCTTGAAACGGATAATGTCAAGTTTTGAGGCCGATCCGAGTCGTCGACCTCCGTCGCGAAAACATAGGTGTATTATTCCAAGAATAATAAACCAAAACGCTGCAAATTTTACACAAGGGTTTATTATTCTTTGATATACGTTACTTGTGCAGAAATTTAATTCTGTCAATGAAAAAATTTAAAAAAAAAAAATTTTTTTGGATTTTAATCTGAAAAAATTTTTTTTTATTATTTTTTTTTTCAAAAATGTTTCTTTTTCAAAAATTCTTTATTTTTTACTCGAAAAATATTTAACATCCTGGGATCCTTCAAAAATCCCATTTTTAGCACCATGAAAGCCCTAAAGATCGTCCCAGTGAAATCGGATCGTTCCGGGACCCCAAAAAATTGATTCTACGTCCAAAAGTACTTCGAAAACGACACCTAACTCGATCCCATAGCTCAAAGCCTTCAAAACACCCCTCCCGTAGCCCCATTATAGCCCCATAGCGCCCCACGGGTTTCGGCGATCGGACTGAAAACCTTGCGGGCACAACTAGATGGTAAACCAAGTATTTTGTCAAAATTTCAGATTTTAAAAAAAATTCCTACTGCCCAAAACGGCCTGGACGGCGGACGGCGGACGGCGGACGGACATTTCGGATTTAGAATGTAGACCTCTTGAAACGGATAATGTCAAATTTTGAGCCCGATCGGAGTCGTCGACCCGCGTCGCGAAAACATAGGTGTATTATTCCAAGAATAATAAACCAAAATGAAGAAAAAAAGAAGATGGAACTAACCACCAAATTTCGGAAGATGTATTGGCTAATGGGGCGACGGTCATCCTTGTCAGTCCACAACAAACTAACACTAAGCTTGTCGCCGCCAATCGCTGTGTCGGTTGGCAATTAATTATTGGGAATTAATTAAATTACCAAATGGTCGATCGCAAATAAGTCG
This sequence comes from Pilophorus perplexus, assembly GCA_955831195.1. Taxonomy (NCBI): domain Eukaryota; kingdom Metazoa; phylum Arthropoda; class Insecta; order Hemiptera; family Miridae; genus Pilophorus; species Pilophorus perplexus. The sequence goes on from OY037015.1 coordinate 2,184,567, forward strand.
GGACGCGCTTGGCGTTTCCGGCATGTGGGCAAAGTCAGCTAGTGGAATAATTTTGGTCTCCAGCCACACAGAATTTGGGAACAAGGTTTACATTGAGATGATATCCTTAGGAGATCACCCAATGAAAGGAATATAATCAAATAATTGAACGGGATTCTAAATTCGTCGTTGCTTACCTTCGTTTGCCTGACAGCCCGTCGGCTGAGGTGCTTATGAGGAGACCTGAAGTGGATCTTTTAAAAGTGTTGAAATGAATTGTGGAATAATAATGTTACTTGTCAGGCTTTCTCGAGTCAGCTGATAGTATGAAATTGATCGACCTATGATAGAACGAGAATTTTCCCTTCCCAAGCTTTTGGGTCAAAGATAAAATCGTGAATAAAATCATTCGCCTTGTAATCGACGTTAGGTAAATTGGAAGTTACAAGACAAAATTTGTCACAACAAGTCACATAGAAGCAGTGTTTTGTGTCATAGCATCTTGCAAGTCATTTAGTATACATCAATTGTAAATTGCTTGATAAGTTTGTTAACTTGGTGCAATAAAAGTTCTAACCAAAAAAAAAAAAAAAAAATACGAGAAAAATCTGGAACCGCCCAAAAGTGGCTCCATTTGAGGTATCTGAGCTCTGAAAGGGGTAAAGCTAGAATCAACCTTTCAAATGAATCCTGTCACGAGGGTTGGCTGGCATAGCCAGTACGGGTGATTGTAAGAAAAAAAGTCCCCGGAAAAAAAATCCCCGTAGAAGAAATACCGCTTCATCTCATCTTTTATTCTATTCAGTGTGTACTTGTGAGAAAATTAATTCTGTCAATCAATAAAATTTCGAAAAAAGAAATGTTTTATTAAAAAAAGTTTTTTCAACAATTTTTTTATTTTATTTTTTTCATTCGGAAATAATTTCCGAATAATTATTATTAAATAATAATAATCAAATTTTGACCTCTTGGCATCCTTCAAAAATCCCGTTTTTAGCTCCATGAAATCCCTATAGATCGCCACAGTGAAATCGGGTCAACCCGGGACCCCCCAAAATGGATTCTACGTACAAAAATCCTTCGAAAACGACACCTCACTCGATCCCATAGCCAAAAGCCTTTAAAAAAAAACCCTCCCGTAGCCCCATTATAGCCCCATAGCGCCCCACGGGTTTGAGCGATCGGGCTGCTTCCGGGCACAACTAGATGGTAAACCGAGTATTTTGTCAGCATTTCAGAGTTTAAAAAAAATTCCTACTGCCCAAAAACGGCCTGGACGGCGGACGGACATTTCGTTTTTGGAATCTAGACCTCTTGAAACGAATAATGTCACATTTTGAGGCTGATCAGAATTTTCGACCCCCGTCGCGATTACATACCTAGGTGTATTATTCCAAGAATAATAAACCAAACGAAGGGGTTCTCTAACTTTCAAGATTTTTTTCAATTTTTCTTTTTGGGGATTTTTTTTCCGCCCTTGAGTATTCTTAGGGGATTTTTTTTTTTCCGCCCTGCAGGATTTTTTTCCGGTTTTTTTTTTTTTCAGGGAGTTTTTTTCCGATTACCGTAAGGGTGGCCCCAAAGTAAAATTTTATTACATTGGAGCTCCAGCCCTATGAGGATGACTGAGTAGAGAGATGACCTAGGAGGACCATCTTTACTCTAAGGTACTCGTATGTACTTCTAGAAGTAGTAAAAATTTGAAATTAGTCTCAAAGAGTGCAGCTTAGCGATTATAGTACGAGAAAAGTCTGAAAATACCAGTGTTCAAAAAATACTGAGTTGACAGGATGTTGGAAAGGCGGTTTGGCAAGGGTGGTGGGCCGAGGGCGGAGGAGTTTGTGAACGCGTCCTGTCAAAAGGCCCCCTTCCCCGCAAATCCCTTTCAAATTGGATTACCCAATTAACGTTCATCCCGTATTACAATAACAGCAATATTACTCTACTACTTGCGGCTTTAATATAGTAGATTTAGAGTCCCATAGTTTTTTCAATGATCACTGAGGCTTCAAATCTCTCCTCTTATACTTACCGAATATTCTTTGATATTCCTTACATTTTTTCAAGCTGAATCCAAATTTGAAATCAGAATTCCGAAAAACCAACACCCTGTATTACTTCACGAAAAAAAAAAGTATTCATAATTGAAATGCAAATAGAAGGGGTCTGAGGCCAGTTGGGAGAGGTCGGGCTGGGGTTTATCTGGCTGGGATGGCCTCCTAGTCAAATTATTATTGTGACACTTCATTTTCGGTCTGGTGTCTCGCTAGATTCACGATGTATCCCTCTGAGCGTCGGTTCACATTTTACCAGCTCCCTGTCCCCGGCTCTCCCATAACCCTTTCCAACCGCCCCCAACGAGTCAAACAGACATTCGCTCGTTACCGAGATTGAATGATGAACCGTTCTTGTTGGGGATGGGAACAGAAAATGTCACCCTTAGCAAAAGATCCGGGGAGGAGGTCGGAAGGTTGCCCTTCTTTGAGCGGGATGGGATCATAAAACGTCTAACGAACGGCCTCTGGCGATGTGACGGTGAGGGGGAGGGGGGAGTTATCCTTAACGTCTCCCGACCAGCCACAGCCCGGTTCATTCCCTTCAGTGGTGGGCACGAAAGAGAGAATTAATGAAACTCTGGATTTCTGTACAAATCTTTGACAACATAACATAGGTAGGGATTTCATTCTGGCTTCTTTTGTGATGGTAATAATTATTATTTTTGTGTTCTTGTAATAATTACAATTAGGTAGTAATAATTATTATTATGTACTTATTGAAATTTTTGTCATTGATAACGTTTTCGTTTATTCTTGGAATAATACACCTATCTAATCGCGAAGAGGGTTGAAAATACTGATCGGCCTCAAAAATTATTCTTTTCGAGAGGTCTAGATTCAAAAAACGAAATGTCCGTCCGCTGCTCAGTGGGGCAAAACCGCGATTTTCCGGCAAAAACTCTCAAACCCCGTATTCTTATTGGAAATTCAACGCTGATCACGAATAATTCTACATCTTGGAATTAAAATGTTTTCCCTCCATGTTTCCGGCAAAAAAGCTACCACACACGCATTTTTTGTCATTTTCGTACATATTTTATCATGCACTAATGATGGAGAGGACATTTCGCCAAATTTTCCTACCGACACGACATGCTTTGACGTTGCTTGGTAAATCTGGATAAAAATCGTTGTGTGGATACCTCTATCATCTGCTCACTTCATCGGACAAAACGTGTCACGTACGCACTGACTCACAGATTAAACTACTGACAGATGGCCGACTCAATGTTAAAATGGATGCCCCAAAACTGCGCTATCTTTAGTTTGGCTAAAAATTACCGAGTCTTATCTGACGTTATCAGCTAGGACATCCGTCCTCCATGAATATTTTTCAAGACAGAAAAAATACAGAGCAACAACGCCCCAGTTTCAAACGTTAACGTTAGCGATTGCCATTGCCGCCATAATTTAAATCTCGACTAGGAAAGTAGGACATGATATAAATTAAAACTAAAATTCGAATATTACCATTCTGAATGGAAGAACCCAGTATTTTTAGGCGCAAGTGTCTATGATCCTGATGGTGAAAAATCATCAATGGAATCACAGAAACATTCACATAAACATAGGGGGGTTTTCCATTCAAAGTGATAATATTCGAATTTTAGTTTTAATTTGTACATATCTAGGAATATTCACCAAAGTGAAATTCGCGATGGAGAGAATAGGAGTAGAAAAAATTAAACGGATTTAATATCACAATGATATTTGTATTTTATTTTTTCAAGTGCAAGAATTAAAACACTTCAATACAACAGAGCAAATCATGAAGAGGTGATGAACAATAATGATTATTATTAAGTTTTACAGGTTCACAAGTTTCCTGACCACAATAATTATTATTATTCATAATTTCGATAATTTTACAACAAAGGACACAAACCTGGGACGCGTTTCATTGGCTAATTGGAAACATCTAAAACTAAAAGGAGACCTTCATTACGTACAAGACAAACATTTTGGAAAGATTTGACAAATCAATGAAAACGATTCTCCTATTTTAGGAGTTTATAATAACTGGGAGATCATTTGGGATAGGCCATTTCTGAAGCATAATATTCATCGCCAAGCATTCATCTGGTTGACTCAACAATTTTGAATGAATAAATTTATAATCAGAGTAGCACCAAGTTCTCAAATAATGGTTGTACCAGCTGCATTTAAAGCTCTACGTCATGCACGCATTCAACACCACACAAATGAGTTTTATAAAACTAAGGTCGCTTCATGGGACTCTTACCAAGTTCCCTGGCATATGAATAAGAGGGTCTCACTATGTTTGGTTTAAATTCATTTTCTGGGACCTGTTGGAGCTACATGGTGGCTACTAGTGATCAAATGAAAGCTAATTAAATTCCCTACAAGCCTATCCCCTAAAGTATGCGTCACAACCAAAACATTAGCCCTCAAAGACACGACATGGTTGAACATTTCACTTTTTGGTAAAAATCTGCTATCTTTCAAAGGCTGTATCTCGGAACCTGAATGTCCTACTGAGATGTTCTTGTGCTCAACTTGTCACGAATTTAATCTCGTTTCAATTATGAAATACGCAAGAACTACGCATCCTAGCGGTATGGGCTCTCTTACCGCAAGGATGCGTATTTTAGGTGCCGTGAGCGAAAATCCAAAAACAGGGCAAAAATCGCTCGGTTTCAAGCCCCCCCCCCCCCCTATACTCTTTAGCGACGCAAAATTGACTACATACCGTTGCAAATACGTTTCATGTATTTGGTTTCTCCCACTGGGTTTCAAGGAAATGTGTGACATGAGGTTAGCAGCTCTTCATAGAGATGGAATGTAAAGGGTTTGTGAGTCTGCCAGTAAGTGATTTCATAAGTCCGTCATCACTGGCTGTTTTGATGTGAAAACATCATCGTCTGGCCATTGAGTGAGTATCACACAGTCAGTGATGACGGACTCAACCAGTGTTATGAAAGCTCTTCATAGAGGCGAGAGCTATTTGTTTCCAAAGTGACGGTAACTCAAAAAACCAAAAATTGCAGATCTATACGCCCCTTTGTCAATTTACTGACGATAATTCGAGGGACTTCACTCTTGATGATATTCCAAACTTCCTCTGTATTCCTAGCAGGGTCGTCTTCAGTCCATCCAGTCCGTGACGGTACATGGTGTTTACGTATCTCTCCACTCGTAGACGTCTTGATGAACGACCACCTGCAAAACGAAAAACCCTCACAGTTACCAGGATGTTCCATAAGACTTTTAGCGTAATTAGAACTCAGAGCACCGAACAACATAAAGTCAAGTGGCTATTCTCGAGTGAAGCAACAATTCCGTTTAACCTGACGTAGGTACCTTTTCAATGCTAGGACTCCAAAAATCCTTGTGAAGAAGGATCTCTCTTCGTTCCAGGAGACGACAGTTTATCCCTTTTGGACCACTTGCATAGTCATACCCATTCTGAAGTGAATTGGGCCGGGCGTGGTTCCATTTTTTCTGAAACAAAAAGCAACAATTAGCAATAATAAGTGAATTATTCACGATTTAAAGCACTCAGCTAAGGCACTTATACCAAGAAGTATAGCTCCAGTGCCTGAAAGAATAGTTGTCCCTAATATCCACATTTATCTCTATAGGTGACAAGCTACTGATCAGTGAGGATAATATCATCAGTTCTATAGATATTATCTATAGAACTTGGAATTTGTAGTATGGGTTTATCAATTCGATACCATTCCCATAATGCGACCGAACAACAATAATATGTACACTTTCTGAGAAAAAAGAAGCTTACCAGATGTATGAAATGGTCATTCCGAAGTGCTTCTTTGGGTCCCATACACATAACCAGGCGTTAGCGAACTCTCGCTACTAACTTCAGTTGAGCGTGATGGCCAGTTATTACAGAAGTAGTAGGGACCTACTACCTACTGTGGGCTCCGAACTGCTCGACACCTGGAGTAATGAGTTAATAGTAACATAAATATACCTATTATATTCGCAATCTGTAGGCACATTTCAACTACAATCAATGATGGCAGGAAATATACCTGAGATGCTAATTTGACGTTCATAATTTCATGGCTTCAAGTGGCTAGGCGTAATTTTATGTAGTAGGTAAGCCTCAGAAATAAACGCTGCTTCCGTCTAATGCAACAGCATGTTCTACGTCCCTCTAAGATGCTCGGAGTAAGGAGTTGCCTTCCTCCTGGAAAGAATTGAACATGTATTAGTGAAAAGTGTTGGGTCGAAATCTCTTCATGTAGGTAATGGAACAAAAATTGAGGCAAAATGGAAAAGGCGACGTTATATTCAGAGCAACTCTAAGAGCAAGCTAATGTTCAGTGAGCAAAGATGCATACAAATACATGCAAAAATTAATTATTCGTAGAGAATCTTCACAGAACTCTTAGAGGCGAGCTCCAAAAACCAGGAAAGAACGCTCCACATTTTACAAAAGGGTTTGGTTTATAATTCTTTGATATAGGTAGGTTAATAGCGCAAAAATCAATTCTGTCCTTAGGAAAATATTTTTGAAAAAATTAAAAAATAAAAACTTTTTGTAGGTATAATGTTGGGACAGACGTAGGACCTCGAAAAATGGATGCGTCCAAAATTACCTACTCGAAAACCACCTTATTAAATATGACAAATTGTGTCCTCCTTTTGTTCTGGGACTCCCGAAAATGGATCCTACGTCCAAACCACTTCGAAAACAACACCTAACTCGAACCAATAATCGAAAACCCCTCCCGTAGCCCCATTTTAGCCTCATAGCGCCCCACGGGTTTGGGCCATCGGGCTGAAAACCTTGCGGGCACAACTAAATGGTAAACAGAGTATGTAATTATTTGGCCAAAGTTTCAGATTAACAAAATTCCTACTGATCAATACGGACGACGAACGGACATTGAACCGGATAATGACAAATTTTGAGGCTGGTCAGAATTTTGGACCTCCATTGCGATTACATAGGTGTATTATCCCAAGAATAATAAACCAAAACAGAAGAAGTCTAGAATTGAAAGAAAGAACGTCTAAATGCGCCTTCTGATTGTCGGGGACTCAAACAAATGCAGTATAATATTGCACTAGCAAAATCTGATTTTGCTAGTGCAATTTTTATGAAAACATCAACATATAGGTAAATATCATGGGCGAGCTTACCTTTCCATGAGATGTTCCCTAGGGAAATGGAAAAACTTCACATCTTGGGCGTCCAATAACGTCGCAGTTTCTTCATTTTGGAGCCACTTTTGGAGAAGGAGTCGTCATTACACTGACTTTTGAGAAGTTAGAATTATTTGGTTTTGTCATAACTGATAGTTTAAGAAAAAAAAACTATTCATGAATGCCGTGAGCACACGGCATTCGGGAAAGTTACCCACATCAGAAATTCAAAAACAAGTAAACACAACAGAGAGATACCGTTACGGATTCACAATGCTCAATTCCAGGGGCAGTGTTGTCAAGAGTATGCCACGTAAATTCTAACTTTCATGAGGAAAGTTTCTTTCTTGCTTGTTCATTTTTCCATGTAAAACGACCAAGGAATGCCGTCGAATGGAAATAAAATACAAAGAGGCTTTATTTATGTATGTGAATTAACTAAAAATCAATTTATTGGACACTTCATTTCCGATGCATGCACATAGTTGAACTTCTGAAAGGCCTATTCAACGACACTAGCGCGCTCAGTTTGGCTAAATGACAATAATTTTTTGGGGCATGGCGGATAGCCTCGCGACCACCCCCCTGCACTGACTCGACGTACGCAAACGAACTCAGCTGAAATTTTCACAGGAGTTTCACTTTGATGCATAAAGTCGGAAAATTGCTGAGCCGGACCGGAGTAAAGCGGAGGAATTTTTAAAATCTTCTATCGTTCAATTATAAAACTGGCATAATTGAAATGTCATTTCCCTGAGAAAAATGTACATAAACAAAACGTTGTGGCGTTTAAATTGCACCCACATATATGGGAATCATGCCAAAAAAGCTCCAATTTTTTCAAATGTAAGTTCAGGCTCACGTATAAAATTCAAGTCAGTGCTTTCAATCGGTCATTTAGGTACCGGAATTTCGAAAAGCGCATGATTCACGCCTCTAAACAAGGTTGCAAACCCAGTATTTTCGGAAAAGCTTGTCAAGGCTTTTTTCTCCAACTATTAAAGAGTCGCAAATCATCGGAAATAGTTCGCAAAACGCGAGTTCACTTATTAGGGTTTTTGCCGCGTTTGCCCAACTGTGCGCCGTCCGAGCCGTTTTGGGCAGTAGGAATTATTTTTTAATCTGAAATTTTGTCAAAAAAGTCGGTTTTCCATCTATACATGGGAATCTATAGATACGCCCGCAAGGTTTTCAGCCCGATCGCCAATTTCCGTGGGGCGCTATGGAGCTAAAATGGGGCTACGGGAGGGTTTTTTAAGGTTTTCGGCTATGGGATCGAGTTAGGTGTCGTTGTCGAAGTATTTTTGAACTATGTACACTGAAAATTGGAACGTGTCGGCGCAGCACACTGACTGTAAAACGATATTCACAAACAAAACTCCGAAGAAAATAACTATTCACAATTGAAGGGAAGGGTGGGGGTGGGGAGGGGGTCTTGCAATACCTATACTCTAGGGTTAAGATACCTATCCGACGTTCTCTGAGGGGTCGTCCCGGCTATGGATGCAGAAGTATCTGAACGTGGCGCCAGAGTCCCGGAGTTACTGGGTCTGGAAAGTCGATGGGCAGGGGCCGCAAGCCTGATGGTATTCGCGCGCGAAGTTCTCAGAGTGCTCAGATGGCTGGACGTACCGACGGAGTGGGTCACAGAGGCCCTCGGAAGGCTGTTTGTATCGACAGGACGCACAGGTAGACGATTCACACTGAAAAGTGCGGTTGACACTGCTGGACTTCGGATACATAGGAGCGTGCTGACACGGCTCAAGGACACGAAACACGATCAGACATGTTCCAAAGCCGAAAAGCACGTTTGACATCTACTGCTGTAGGCAAAGAAACAGTAGGGTACCACCTGATGAACGTGTGGGCTATGTACCTACAAGTGTTGTGTTACCAAGTTGATGATTGATTAAGTGGTGTGGGTAGCGGGTATGGCACAGCGTCTGTGGTTACACCACCAGTGTTTGTGGAGGAGGCCAGAGAGAGAGAACAGGGGGACATTCCTCAAAGGCCTGACGCCCATAACATCCATGGAGCTCCAAGCGGACATAGAGGGATATTGCAGCTATGGTTCTGTACGAAAAGCTCCAGCGTCTCGATGTGCCATACTGGAGAGAGGAAATCCAAGCTACTCAGCGGCTCAAAACCCGTCTTGGGCAGCGGAAAGTTTTCTTAACTTTACTACTAGGGTAGAGGAGGTTGCAGAAAAGCATGGTGTTGCTCTTGGCCAACGAGAAACGTTTCCGCCAACAGAAGAACCTCCCGGAATGTTGCGACTGGACTACAAGCTGGATCTTGTGGTGGAGTTCTAGATGGGAGTCTCCCCACCTGAGGAGCTCTGGTGCGCTTGCAACAATTCACGAGCAGTATCCCTCTCCTGCTTGGTTTCACGTGTACAGTGATGGATCAGCCCTGGAGCAACGAGAAATACAGGAGCGGGAGTTTTCTCTTCTGCTCTTCAAGTATCTGCCCCGGTTGGAGCAGTGGCCACAAGCCTTGATGGCAAGGTGAGAGCTATGGAGCTGGCGGTGGAGGAGAGCTTGAAACTGGACCTCTCAAGAATCGTGCTGTTTGTTGATTCCCAGGCTGCTATTATGACATTAGTTGGTCCTTCTTCCAGTAGTGACAGCATGATGATTCGCAGCTGTAGAAGTAAATTAGATGCTTTGCTGCAGAGAGATGTCCATTTGACTCTCCAGTGGCTCCCTTCACATTGCGGCATAAATGGCAACGAGGCTGCCGACCAACTCTCTAAGCAATGTTCTTCTCAACCCAAAATTGAAACTCCCTTCCCCTTGCCTACATCGAAATTAAGCGCTGCACTCTCTCTTCCCCGAATCGGGAGCAAGGTAAAAAAGCTGCAGGGAAGAAGTGGGAGAGCCTGACGAACGGTCGAATACCAGCAGACCTACCAAGGAATCATGGAGTTGCCTGCTCACTTGGACGCGACTTCTTGCAGAAGCACCTGCATCGTATCGGAGTCAAGGGCACGCCCGCTTGCTGTCTTTGTTATGCTGGAGAAATGGATGGTGAACATCTGGACAGCTGTGCTGCATTGGAGAATGTACGACGCTCCTTGGACACGGAAACAAATCCTGGTCATTACTCTATTGAGCTGCTAGAGATCGCAAGGCTGAAATCCAAGCCAAAAAAAAAAAAAGAAAAAAAAAACGACGACCTGTGTAAGCAGGAAGAACAACGAGATGATGTAGAGTTCCCTATGGATGGCTACAAACGATGGCTGAGAACTAATTTGTCACGTAGAACTAATTTGCTGCTCGTCTTTTTCTTCCTCGTTGACGTTGGCGTTGGCCGCCCGCTTACAAAGGGCGTTGGGAAAACTGGAACGTTATTCAGTGAAGGGATTTTACACTATCAAAGCACGTTCAAACTGTCCTAAACTCTTTCTTTTTTTTTTTCTTTTTTTTTTACTTTTAAGAAGAACCAAACGAAGTAAAGCCTGAATTTTATTGACAACCGACAAACATAACCAGCAGCAACCTTATTACCCCATATCAATATGGGGGGGGGGGGGGGGGGGGGTCCTGTACATACTCGTATAATATATGAAAAGTTGAGCTCACCCAGCGTTTGGTTCAACTTATTCTTCCTTCAAGTTCCCTGGGTTGGGCTTATTGTTTACGAGTTGAACGAGACTGAGAGAGAGAAAGGTGGTAATCTCGGCGGGATATCAACATAAGTGAACCAACAGTCGTGATCTTTGAGGTGCTCGCCGGCTCCAAGAAACTTTTACTTAAGAAAGGGGCGGAAGGTAATTTAACCTGAGAGAGAAGTTTGGCGCAGAGGGTGGTTTTGCGGAGGGTCGGCGGAGGGAGTTAATACAGTCAGGCAACATGTGACAAAGTAAAAGAAGATTTCTCCAATTAAAGTTTAGGGCCTTCCCAGAGTGGATGTGATTAAGTCAATTCGAGCCTCAGCCAAGCGGAAGATACGAACAAGATGTATGATTCATTAAAGTGAAACTCAATCCGAGGCAGATGAATGAGGAAAACGTCAAACATATCAAGCGTTTTGCCAAGCTTCCAGTGACGGCAGCTATCAGTAATGTAATATTGTTAATTAAAGGAACAGGTGGAGCGATCTGAAACTTGTCAGTTGATCTCTGTATATTTTCTTGTTCAGATCATTGTACAAGTGATACCTCCAGGAGCGTAGCATAGCTCTGGAGTGGAGGGTACCGCACTCAACAATCCCCCATTATCCCATTTCTCCCAGGTAGGTACTGACTTTACCTAAAAACATTTCTTAGGGACAACTAGATTGATCAACATATCTCATAACTGTTAAAAGCCGCGAGAGTGAACTCACGTCAGAAGCTTCATCCAACAAAATCAAGATAAAGTCCGATTTTGCTAGATCAGATTTAATCCTTCATGTGTATCGCCCCCGTTTCCTGGCCAGGGTGTATCGTGGGTCTGTGTAACGCCAAAAAAAAAAGGTTCACGGTTTTCTTCATCAAATAATGGGAAAAATTGTTATTTTTCAAAATTACATGATTATTCTTCAACACAATAGAAATCCTCGTGAATAACATAACATCAGACTTTAAGTTTTGAGATGTGCACTCTTACCATGACTGTGCGGCTTGCAGCAGTGAACTGAAGTCGCCAAGAGGCCACATGGCGCCTCACCCTGACAGATAACACTGCTCTACACTGAAAATGTATCTGGCTTGAAAACTGTCCCTATCTATGTTTTTTGGTGTGAGAAACACGAATTTGCACATAAAAATAGTTAGTTAGCTCTAGTTTTGAAGATACACCAACAGTGGCACAAACTGAGGTAAATTTCTTTTTTTTCGGTTGGCCAAACTGCTCTCCCTGTGATTGACACTAAACTTCTCTGTGATCCACAGAATCACTTTCCTATCCTCTGTGGGCAGTGTTTACATTCATCAGGTGTATTTGTTGCATTGTTTTGTGCTTGTTTTTTTATGTTCTTCCTAGTGTTTTTTTTTTTTTTTTTTTTTTTTTTTTGAATAATCATAATTTTTAATCACCTACCAGGCCCCGAAAGTGAAGGAACATTCCAAAAAACTTTTGTTACATTTGTGGTGAAGTTACCTTTGCTAATCAAAAACGACCCATCACCCAGATGATCAAAACTGCATACCACCACTATGTACTTTGGTGTTAAGGTTGGTGACCAAGACAAACCTTGGTCCCCTCACATCTGCTGTATTTCTGCCCTTGTAGTGTTAATTTAAGGGATTGGTTAAACATCAAGGGTCGTTCAATGCCTTTTCTATTCCCATGGTGTGGAGGGAGCCTAGTAACCACAAAGACAACTGCTATTTTTGCATGACCCCTCCTCTTAATAAAGGAATGTCCCGAAAAAAGAAATGTGCAGTCAACAACCCTGACATTCCTTCCGCAATACGACCGATCCCTCACGGGAATGAATTTCCTGTTCCCAGTCCTCCTGAACACTTCAAATTGGAGGAGAAAGAGGAAAATAAAGAGCATTTTTTAAGAAGAAAGAGGAAAGAGGAAAGATAGGGAGGAAGGAAAACAAAGAGCATTTTTTTGAGAAGAGCATTTTTGAATATTCTGAATATTCTTCAGGGAAAAGAAAGAGTAGCTTGGGATGCATTTACAGCTTTAGTTCATGATTTCTTGGGTAACAGAAGACAAGATTATTATGCTGATCTAGTAGAAACCCTCCTTGAGAAGTACAGAGATCTTGGATGCAACATGTCACTCAAGATTCACTTTGTTCATTCTCATTTAAACTTTTCCCCCGACAATTGTGGAGCTGTAAGTGACGAACATGGAGAGCGATTCCATCAATATATTTCATCAATGGAACGAAGGTGTCAAGAAAGGTGGGACACACCTATGCTTGCAAACTACTGTTGGACCGTTGTGAGGGATCTACCGGAAGAAGAATACAATCGTCAAGCAAAGAAGAAACGTTCCAAATAACTCTAAAAAGCATCCTTAGGGCAGTCTCTTGTTGTATGGAGTTGAAGTTCATTTTTTTGTAAGTTCTGATGAGATTTAGTGAATTATAAAGTACTTTCAACGTCTGATATGTGTTTATGTGTCTCCCGCTAGCAAATTATTTTGTATTTGATGCTGGTTGATGTATCTCCAAATCAGTAGCTAATGGAGCAAATCTGATTGAAAATTTGGATTCTGCACACCAAAAATAGTAAAGAATGACAGTTTTCATTAAAGATACATGCCAAAATTTTTTTTTTGTAGAGCAGTGTAATTGTTACACATTCATCCAAAATGAATCTACCCATAGCACTTTTCAGATCATTCTGGATGTCACCCTGGTCATGTCTGGAGAGGTCACCCTGAAAATGGTTGCAGATTTCAAATGACCGGCCGGTCGAACAATTTTAAGAAAATTTAGAAATTCGACATAATTTATTTCATTGAGAGAGGAGGCTGACTCATCATGCCCTGGAAACGGCAGTTCTTGCTTTGCCAGGGAAAACAAGGAATCTATGAGCCGCGACATGACCTCCGTTTTTTTTTTTTTTGTTTTTTTTTTCACGTTTTCGTTGTTACGCGAGATTTGTGCTGCCTCGTGATCGTCTATAGGTCTGCCACAGAAACTTAGCCTCCCTTTGGCGCATTCTTCTGGAGAAAATAGAACTAGTTATCTCTTATCATCGCTTATCATCAAGCAGATTCCCCTGCGTACGATAATTTTTCGGGAATTTCTTCCCTCAAAAGTGACATGATTTCCCTCCTTGGGAGGAAGAACTTGAGAGCACACGTTCACAGCGCAGCCACTACACGAACATCAAATTTCTCACCGCTCCAATTTCCGTGTCAAGGTTTCAACATGGAAGGTTGACTCGATCGATAGTTCGCGGATCCGCTACCTAGGGGGCGCCACACGGAGGCAAAGTTTCTGTGGCAGACCTATTATAGTAAGAGATTACTATAATAGTAAGAGATTAATGCGAGGGTTCTTTCCGAATTTCAATAAAGCGAGAGCGAGGCTACATGCGAGTTACAGCTCAGGTGTTTTCGAGCAGATTTCGTCAAAGTCCTTTTTTTCGGTTGAAAACAGCAAGCACGGAAAGCAGTACAAACAATTATTGGAACTACAGCCGGATAACCATTGACAGGTACCTATTGTAGTTTTCGGCTGAAAAATGTCGTATGTACACACGATTACGTTCCTTTATTACTGCCATCAGATTTGTTAGCGGGGACGTTGAACGGCCAAATTTGATGATCTCGCATTTCCGTACAAAATTACGTGAACTAAACGAGCGACGAACGAAGTAACACTTCACGCAACAGCTATCCATTTTCGATGCGAAAAACAGCAAAAGAAGTCGCGAACGAAACAAGATGAGACGGTCAACATCGCGAAAACGAGGGAGTGAAACGAAAACAGCACAGAAAAGAAAAACAGAACCATTCCAACATCCAACGTAGAAAACCTTCCAACTGTTGACTCCACAAAAAAAAAATCGATTAGGTACACCTACTTACCTACCAGCATCGAGCAACTCCGGTGTGGACACACGGGGGGGGGGGGGGGGGGTTGCTAGGGACTAGGGACACTTCTTGCTGACTTTGGACTAGACCTACATAGGTACTACACACACTCACACCGAACCATCATGTTAAGACGAAATACGAAATACGAAATCGTTTATTAGTTCAAGTGATTTACAATTTGCTAGATGCCCCAAGACTATGGGGTCGCGTGGGGCATTTTTTGACAGTGCATTACCATTTGTAGTACCTACCTTAAAAATAAATAAATTATTAATTACTTATTTAAATGGATCAACATAATATTGCTGCCTCTTTTCTCGTCATATGACGACAATCATCTTAAATTAAAAAAAAAAGAAAAACAAAAATACACTCAAGCCTGCGGAAAGAGAAAGAGAGAGGAAGAGAAGTTTTTTTTTTTTTTCTCTTCTAAATTAAATAAATAAATAAACACCACCGCCCTGGGCCACGCAAGAGACCCGCCAGCTGAGAGTTGGAGAATTTCGGTTGTGCGTTACCCATTTCACGTGTGTGACCCCCCCCCCCCCCCCCCCCCCCCCGGCCACTCAATCAAGTAGCGGACAGTGAAGCGGCGAAGGACACAAGTGTCTGCATCGCGCATGTGCAGGATGGTTTCCCTGCCAAGATATTTGTGCAGGGCATCTCATTCGCCAGGAGATACTTTTTGGCTTTCTTTTTTAAAGCAGTCGTGGTCACTTGTGGGACGTATACGTGGGGGATGAGGCGGTTTGCCGCTGCCGGGATCATGAACGTTGATTGCCGCCTGCTGTGGTCGAACGCCGGAGCTGGCTGCTGGATGATTGGATATGTCCTTCTTCTGGTCGTCACCACTCCCAAACCATCTCCAACTGCCCTCTCCTTGTGTTCCATGGCGTACGAGAAGGCGCTGTGATAGAAAAGCTTCAGGAATGGTAATATCCCAATCGTCTCCAAGCCAGATTCACCAACCCCGAGGAACCTTCCCGCATACCGGAAGGCGCCCAAGACTGAGCCTGTGGTATCGTGGTAGGCACCACCAAATTGGAGCAATCCATAGCGCACCCTAGCCTGAAAATGTGCAATGTAAATGGATTTTAGGTGCTTTTAGGGACGTAATCCCGAAGAAACTACAAGCTGAAATTTACCTTATTCAAATTTTTCCTCAGAGAAGTTATGTGATCGTTCCAGGACAGGTGGCGGTCGATTTTAAGTCCGAGGTACTTTGCTGACCCAACCTCTTCAATTTTCCTACAAACGCAAGGTTGCCCCTTGCAGCCTCTTTTGTGGATGGCAACGCTGAGTCTCTGAGTCTCTCCCGGGCTCAATGAATATACCACGGCCGTGTCGTCAGCAAATGTGAACGAGGAGACACACTGACACACGGGCCCAGCCAATGAAGTTTCAACAACGCAACGGAGGCGCGGTACCCCAAACCCACTGTCCCTGTTGACTCCTGAGAGAAGCAAAACTGAAATTCCCGTTTGACTCCCCAGAGAAATGGCGGCCCGGTTGACTCCCGGGGAAATTAAAACCGAAGTCATGGCCCGTCTGACTCCCCAGGGCCACAGCCTGAGATTGACAAACTACGTTATTTCTGTTGTGAACAATAGACAGTCATGACTGGTGAAACGTTAAAAAAAAATATATATATATATTACATACAGTTTAGGTATGTATTATGTACTCTGTAGGTCCTACAATGAAGCTTTTTACGGATTTGTTCAAGGGATACCCCTCCTGTGTTCGCCTTTCGACGTACCGCACTAGCCATTTTTGGTGTCGGAGTACGTCTTGGCTGGTGAGTCTCATCACGGTCACAAGAATTGATATTCACGTAGGTTTCGCTTTGGATGTTCAGGAGCGGTTCTGTTGCGAGGTAGATGTTCGGATGGGGGTGGTGGAAGCTTTTATTATACCACGGATTGATCGACTCGCAGGCGTTAGTGGTTGATTTACTAGCCCAAATCCGTGGAGGATGAACTCTCCGACGGCACGTAGTATTTGTGGAGGTACTCGGCGAAAAGTTGAAATTGCTCACTTGCTCCAGTTCGAGACTATCAACAATATCATTCCATCTGTCAACCTCTGTCCACAACTACATTAAGCCGGAGAGTCATTTTCCCGGGAGTCAACCGGGTCGGCGGGCAGTTTAAAATTTCTCGGGCTCAGGGCCTCCAGGAGTCAACCGAGACTGCTCCTTATCGTGCCCTCCCAGTTTTAGTCTCTCGGGAGTCAACCGGGTAACGCCCCTGTCCCTGCATCTGCTTCAATCGATGCTGCCTTATCACCTCTATCGATTGGTTCGTAGTATTAATTCAGACAACTGTACTTTAAAGTACCTAGTCATCGATCTCTGATTTGAACTTACCACGAAGAATCGATGAAACTGACTTTTATTAATCGAATCCATCAGAATGCGCCCAAATTCAACTTTTCGGGTTTTTATTCCATCCAACAAACCCCAGGTAGGATTGGCAGACCGAGTGACCTTCCGTGAATTCGAAGCAAGGAGCACGTCAGAAGATCGACACTTCATCAAACCCCCAAAAGCCCTCAACCAATTCAACGTGGATATCCCTCGAAGCAGGTTGCGCATAGTTAATTCCGACGTCGGTCGTTGAGCTTCCAATCACCCCGAGAGCATTTAATCAACTGCTTTAATTGTGGGAGGCTACCGACTCTCATCCGTCCTGCTTTAGCCAAAAGAGGTTGGTAGGTAGGTATTGAAAAGAGAGGAAAGCAGAGAGGAAGGCAATTGATTAATTTAACTTGTACGAATGGGCTGTCTCTTGTTTGCTTGCAGGTACCGACACTCTTAGTTGTAATGAAGTGTTTTCACGGGTTCGTGATGGTTTTTGGAAATGTCAGGACCTCCTGTGGGATTCAAAATTATGTCCGGTGCAATCATTAACGGCCAAAAAATCAAGGTGAAGCCATATTCAAATCTAGTTGGTAAATAACCAAATTTTCGGATCGAACACTCCCGAAAACTTATAGTTCCTAGGAGAAAAATTCTTCCGGTATTTTTTCTCGGATTCACTACCTACTTTTGGATACCTAATGACTGCAAAGTGGTTGTTTGCCGATGGCGCAGAGGTCTAATCCAATGAGTTGGTTAGGGAGAGAGAACGACTCCTCTGCTCAGGTTCAGACCTGATTGTACGTTCAACCTACCTCAAGTCACTCTGGGCTGTAGATGAGCTTAGTTGCTCGAAATCGGTCCCCACGCTATAATTGTTCAACTAAATAAACAATTTAGTATTCAGCAGAGGAGTCGATCTCTCTCCCTAACCAACTCACCTAATGACTGGACTAATATAATTATACTATATTAGCCTACTTAACCTTTAAGTAGGTTTGTTTTAGATTGTGAGAGAATTACGAGGACCACAGGTGCGCTTAATTTAAAGCTAATTGCATTGCCTACAACTTTTTATTCCCTAATCGATCGATGGTTTAGCCGCCATTTCGTTCTATAGAGGATCTAAAACAAAATTGTCACTATTTGAAGAAAATTTCCTATTTTCAAACTCCCGTAATTCGGTGACTAATTGATCTAGAGAGCTACATTTTTCGGTTTTTTCGCAATATCTCGAAAAGGGGTGGTTCTAGCGAAAAACAGTCCCTTTACAAAGTTGTAGAGCATTAAATTCCCTACAAATTTTATATACAACTTTTTCTTCTACGACCAATGTAGAGCGAGCTACAGCATCTCAAAGATGGACCATTTTTCTCAAAATGGTAAAAAAGCCAAGTAACGCCTTCTTTTGTGTGTGTTATTGCGACCCATGCATTCTTTGATTCTATTTTTGACTTATATTTTTGTCGAATAAGGTTCTCCAGACCCCCCGGCCCAAATTGATAACTGACGAGAAATGAGTAGGCATATCGAAACCCTCACAGTCCAATGCAATGTGAGAAAAAGCACTTCAACCTATTCGCCGAGCTTTCGCATTGTTTTAAAGCTTCAACAGGACCTAAAGTGAAACAAAACTGTGGTGCTTAGCAGAAAATTCGAAATAGGTGTTATGGTTATGAAAATGAAGTAGAATGATCTATAACTTTTCTGTGAGCCCCCCCTATCACAAAATTAATCACCAACTAAAGGAGTAAAGGAGACAAGAGAGTGAGAAAACGTGTGTACGGAAAAAACTTTTATTGAACGAGTGAAGTATTTAATTACAATTAAAACATTGAAAAATTTACCAATGAAAAGAGAAGTTAACCGAGAAGTTTTTTTCATTTGTTTAAAAATTATTTGTAATAACCCCCCCCCCCCCCTTCAAGAAAGCCCCTTTCACTTCACTTCCTTCTTAGGCGTTTCGACGGTCCTGGTTCCTCACGAACAGGTGCCACGATGGGTGGGTCCTCGTAGACCTCATCCATGGGTGATGAGGTGAATGAATCTCTCTCTAACCCCCCCCCCCCCGGCCGAATTGATAACTGACGACTGGGCCGTGGGGGGGGTTAGAGAGAGAGAGAGAGAGAGAGGGTCTGGAGAACCTTATTCGACAAAAATATAAGTCAAAAATAGAATCAAAGAATGCATGGGTCGCAATAACACACACAAAAGAAGGCGTTACTTGGCTTTTTTTTACCATTTTCAGAAAAATGGTCCATCTTTGAGATGCTGTAGCTCGCTCCCTATTGGTCGTAGAAGATAACGTTACATATAAAATTTGTAGGGAATTTATTGCTCTACAACTTTGTAAGGGGACTGTTCTTTGCTAGAACCACCCCTTTTCGAGATATTGCGAAAAACCCGAAAAATGTCCGAAAATTTCGAGGTTTTTCGGCTACCAAAAGTTGTGCCGATCCCAGATTTAGTCACATTTTTTATATTTTACTCTTTATACCCATTAAAACGAAATAAAAAAATTAAATCTTCTACCCCACCTTTTGTAAGGTGAAATCCTCTGGGAACTGGACTACTAGTAACCTATATCAAATATCAAAGAATAATAAACCCTTGTGTAAAATTTGCAGCTTTTTTTTTTATTGCTGAGAAAAATACGAACATGCACAAAACATTCAAAAGTCCGAAAAAAACCTAAACAGCCAAAATTAATTTCGATCTTTTGGGGTTCCAAATGGTCTGAAAACATTCAAAACAAACTTCTACGAAGATTTTGGACTTTAAAAAAAAGAAGTAAAATCTTAGCCCAAATCAAGACATTCATATAAGAATACAGTTACAGGTTACAATATTATTTTTTGCAATATGGAAAGTGTATCCCTCCTCCCATTTAGCTCGACTCAGTTTTTCTCCGCTCTGAAACGATGACTACACGGTATACACTTACAAGATGGTAGACCCCGAGGAGGTGGGTAATCCGACACGCAGGTAAGAATGATGGAGCTACGTGCCCTGATGTTCAAGAAGCATCAACCCACCGCATAAATCAACGCAGACCCCTCGTTTTATACTTGAGGAAGTGCTACACACGATACGGTGCTCCCCTTGTCAATTTCGGATCAGCGTATCAATGAGGAATCACCCTTAAGCGTATCAAGACGTGATTTATCATATTATGTTTAAATACTTGGTATAGATTGTGAAATTTACGCTGTGTTAACCGAGAAATATACAATTCAGAATTCCAAAGTGAAAACGCTGCAAATTTTACGCAAGGGTTTATTATTGTTTGATACCTGTAGGTTAATTGTGGAAGAATTAATTGTGTGTCAATAAGAAAAAATTTTCTGTACCAAGTTCGGACAGATGTGGAACCTCGAAAAATGGATTATTACTCGGAAAACGACACTCCATTTGCCCTCCTGTCCCAGGAGGTCAAATGGGGTGTCGTTTTCCGAGGAGTTGGGATGCTTCAAAAATCCCATTTGTAGCTCCATGAAAGCCCCACTGCGACCGATATGAGCCCTGCAACTCACCGAGTGGGCTAAAACAGGCCCCGGCCCACCCTTGGAAAGGCTTGATATTTTTCTGGACCGAAATGGGCCCCTCAAATAAAAATAACGAAAGAGTGAAAATTACTCGCGGCCAGATTCTCAGGCATTAAAAATTTAATTTGGTATCATAGAGCATTTGAACTCTAATTTCCTTTAATACCATACATACTCAAAAAGCGAGTAGAAGGGTTATGAGGCCAAAAAGGAGAGGTCGGGAATTGGCTGGCGATCGCCTTCAAAGGGTTGCGTGGCCCCAGGCAGTCTCGTCTCAATTAAGTAATTATAGTTTTCTCATACATTTTTTTCAAGCAGAATCCAAATTTCAAATTTTATTTCCAAAAAACCGTCATCCAGTATTAAATAGGTACATTTTATTTAAGGGAAAAAAAACTATTTGTTATCGATAAGCGAGTAGAAGAGGTCAGAGGCCAGGTGTGGAAGGTCTGGCCCCTTAGTTGAATCTTCTTCTGTGGGTGCCATAGACGTGAACCATCCGTTGCCGACCAATCCTTCTTCTCCTACACAGCCCGCAGTGTCCTCTCAATCGCTCCTGTCTTCAGAGCGGCGAAGTTGTGGATTCCTGTCCATCTCCGGATGTCCCGAAGACACGAGAGTTGTTTGCGGCCAATCCCACGTCTTCCCTCTATCTTCCCTTCCAGAACCAACCGCTGGAAAGCGTAACGATCTCCTATGAAGACGTGGCTGAGGTATCCTACCTTCCGCATTTTCATATCCTTGAAGAGCTGACGATCCTCAAGGCCGGCTCGGCGCAGAACCTCAGTGTTCCTTACCCTCTGGACCCACGAGTTCCGAAACATCCTTCGGAGGCACCACATCTCAGAAACCTCCAGGCGGGCGGATGTAAGCTGGGCGAATGTAATGACCCTCGGCTCGGGGTCGAGGATTAAAATATTATCTGTGGATTTAAACTGGGCGAACGACTCTCGACAAGTAAACAAGTCAAAGGTGTAAACTGAGCGAAGGCGAGCATTGAAGCCTCTCCGACGGCCAGTTGTGAGATTGGCTGATAGAGTCTTGGAGAGGCAACAAGTGAGTGGCTTAGCAAAACGGAAAGCAGAAGAGCAGCTGAATGAGCGGCCGTTTGTTGACACGTTGCTGACATACCAAAAAGAGGTGCAAATAAAAATTAATAGCATGGTACGGTCGGCGCAACGAGGACACTATAAAAAAACTGATTTCATTCACTTCATTTTTATTTGTCACGAGAACGTGACACTGACTTTCAATGATCTCTGTTTCAACGACGTGCAAAATACATGTATATCTCTGTTTGTCACGAGAACACCCTTCGCTCAGTTTACTACTAGGGGTGAGAACCTACTTCGCCCAGTTTACATGAGAGGGTTAGTCTGCCTCCGATCCGCTTCGCTCAGTTTACTACGAGGGGCTGGAATTTTTAATCCGATTTGCCCAGTTAACATTTCCCCCTCCAGGCGATTCACAGAGGAAATCTTAATTGTCCACCTCTCAACGCCGTAGAGCAGGACCGACCAAATGTAGCACCGAAGCGTACGATAGCGAATGCTGAAGCTAAGATGCTTATCACAGAAGAATGATTCCATCCGGATAAACCCCGCTCTGGCCTGCTCAATCCTGGCGCGAATTTCAACCTCAGGATTCCATTTCTCGTTCACGATAACTCCAAGATACTTGAAATTCTGAACGCGTTCCAATGAGACGTCCCCAACTTTGCCCTGCACGGAACTCGTTGCCACGCACAACCACCATCCATTTGGTCTTAGAGATGTTGACCCTTAGGCCAATCAACAGGCTCTCCTCCGCCACTATGTTGACGAGCTGCTGCAGGCCATCTTGAGAGTCGTCTATAAGGACGGTCTGACATCTAGCATCCGGTAAGGACATCTGCATACCGTATGTTTTTGACGAACACACCATTTACCTTGATGCCAAGCTCCACCTCAGGGAGGGAAGCAAAATTTGCTTCCCTCCCTGCATTTAATGCTTGTTCCATGTACATTGTACAGCAACGGAGATAGGATGCAGCCCTGTCGGACCCCTCTCTGAATGTCGAATTCATCTGTCGTTGAACCATCTGGGAGCTTCACCGCTGCCCTCTGGTTCCAATACAAGGCCTCAATAATTCGGATGTCCTTCTCATCAACTCCGATCCGTTTGAGAGACTCGACCATTCTGCCATGCTGGACACTATCGAAGGACTTTTCATAGCCCAGAAAACACAGCCACACATCTTTACGGTAGTCCAGAAGTTTTGAGGACCTGGAGACTGAAAACCGCCTCACAAGTACCAAAACAAGAACTGAACCCGAATTGGGTCTCACCGCAGTGGCCCTCACATCTCCGATACAGGCGACAATGCAGTATACGCAAGAATATCTTCAGTAGGTGGCTCATTAACGAAATGGGTCGGTGATCCCTGCACATAGCAGCATTCGGCTTCTTGGGAAGCATGACAAAGATAGACAAGAGCCAGGCCTACGGGATCTTTCCAGAATCATAAATGGCATTGAAGAGGCGAGTGAGCAATCTTACCGAGACATTTGAGGGACTCGGAGTGGACATCATCAGGTCCAGGTGCCCTGTTGTTCATCGCACACTTGAGTTGAATAGGTACCTAACTGGAATCCGGGGACCATTTCGGTCGCACCCAAATGCCTAGTCAAATTCGTTGGGCACTTTTCGGTCCTCACCTACAGTGACACAAAAACTATTCGGAGCTCATTTCGGAAACTCTGGCTTTCCATAGATCCCCACAGTGAAATAGGATCGTTCTGGGGCCCCTAAACATGGGTTCTACTTCTTAAAATACGTCGAAAATGACACTCCACTTGATCCCACAGGCGATACCCTTCGAAAAACCCCTCCCGAGCCTCTTTTTCGCCCCACAGAGCCCCACGGGTTTGGGCGATCGGACTGAAAACCTTGAGGGCACAACTAGATGGTAAACCGAGTATTTAGACAAAATTTCTGATTAAAAACAAAAAATCCTACTGCCCAAAACCATTCGTTTTTGGAATCTACTCATCTTAAAACGTATAAAGACAAATTTTGAGGCCGATCAAAATTTTCGACCTCCAACACGAATACTAAGGTGTATTATTCCAAGCATATTAAACCAAAATGATTATACGTCCAAAATCATTCGGAAAACCATACCTTTTTGTCCTCCTGGCATCCTTTAAAAGTCTCCATTGTAGACCCATGAAATCCCCATAGATCCCCACAGTGAAATCGGATTGTTCTTGGTTCCCCAAAACTACTTCGAAAACGACACCCCAGTCCAAACCAAGCTGCGGCGAATAAAAACAAAATTCAATCAGTCATTTGTCTCTCCTCCGCTTGGCAATAGTTGAATTCGTCAAATGTTGAAGTTTTCAGTACGAGCAACTCACTGGCCATTTCGCATTTGAGTTAATGGCACGTCGGTTTCACGCTTTCCTCCCCAACTTTCGATCCCGACGCTGACCTCTCGTTAAAGGAGACCGCTCCGAGTTGAGCCAGAAGTTCCCCTCGACGTTGAAACAAATAATGAATTTCGAGAATTCTCAACTTAGACCTCAAATAACGCTTGGTGAAGTTCCAGCGTCAGTACATACCCCGTAAGGCAAACCAGTGTTATACAGAAGTTTTTTTTAAATGTGCGTTGTAAATAGTCCTGTCAACAGATGCTGAAAACAGGTCCACCCTACTTTAAACATCTTTCTTTTTTTCAACTTGTGCAGGGCCATAATGAGGTACATTTTTGCGTATAACTCAGAAACTATGCGTCCTACGGCAAAATTCACTATTATCAAAGTGAAAGAGCATTAAATTGTCTATAAAATGCACTAGTCAAAGTTGATTGTAGACCCATTAGTTCAGGAGTTAGAGCGATTTGAAAAATGGAGATTTTTTACACGTTTTTCGAAAAACACTTTCGCACTTTAAACAGCTGTACCTTCAACACGGCCGGTCCTATCGAAAAATGTTACATAATAAAAGTTGTAGAGCGTTAAATTTCCTATAGGATAGGTACCCAGAGGCTACAATGCTGCCAACATTTTACCAAAAAAGCACATATTCTTGTTGAATTACTTCTTTTTTATGGTAAATGATAGGGATACCTTCAAAAAGTGTTGGATTTGCATAATATGGTATGAAAAATGGAAAGCAGAGGAAAATAGTCGACTAGAATGCGTTCTAACACATGTTAAAAAAAATGTGATCGGTTTTCAACATGCTCCTGTTTGTTTAGGATGAATTTGTAGGAAATGTATTGCTCTATCACTTTTATACTAGTGACTTTTACCGCAGGACGCAAAGTTAGGAGTTATACGCAAAAAGCTGAAAAGTGCGCAAAACGTTACCAAAAACACACATTTTCTTGCCCTGCAGGACCCTTCGTGACGGAAACCTTCAAACGTCACATATCAGGTTTGACAAGAAAATTTCGTACATTCAATTTACCTAATAAGCTTTCACGCGAGAAAAAATAAATTTGAACCGGACCAATAGTTTCCGAGCTGCAGTGGTGTTTTTTCGCAGGTGCCTGTATTTTGGTGCGTTTTCCTAACATATCGTGGGTTTAAAGCAGAAAGGCACTATCGGCAAAAAATAGGTTTTGAGAAATCGCAATCTAAAGTTTTAGCGTCATTGCAGTCGTGAATAGCAACAGTACAGATTGTTGTAGGGAGCTGAAACTTCGGTGAAAGTTAACTCTATGTCTGCAGAAAATTTGAACTGGCTAGCGCGGTTCAAAGTACCGGTTTTAGTACAATTTGTTGAGAAGGTGCCCACAGATAGTGCCTTTCTGCTGTTAGGGGCTCATTAAGATAATTCACTTTGCACAGCTTACAATGTGCACTGGTCGGAGAAAATTGTGGTTCCAGGTTTCACGTAGGTACCTACTAGATTATAATCGGTAAGATGGTCTGTGCATCCCTTTCCAAACAGAAACTCTCCTTTTCAATCATACCGAAAACCCATTTCCCTTCCACTAATCTGCCTCTAGCATCTCAGTTTTTTCTGCCAACTTGCGTTTCATCAATTTCTACTATTTAACCTGGCCCAACAATTCGTTACAGCCCGACACTAAAATTTACCAATTAAAAAAAAAGAAGTCAATCAGGCTATCTCAGAGTTATTCGTGATTTGACCTTTCAGCTTTCCCTATAAGTGTACCTATCAGTTTCTCTGATAAGAACCAGGGAGTATTCAGTCCCTCAATGAACCCAGATATAAAGCTCAAAAACAAGAAATGAACATTTTGATCCAAAGTTGAATGGTTGAGAAGCGAAATATCCAGGGGGGGGGGGGAGTTCTAAAAGTGTTTGCCTCGGAAAATTCTATAGTACTACCCCCAGGTTTTTTTTTTTTTTTTTTTTTTAATAAAAATCACTGCTTATGCGAAATTCAATCGAATTTCCGTTGAAAGCACATTAATCAGTGTGGTTTGACGTTTCAAAATCACTCATTAAATTTTAAAAAGAGTAAGGCTTTGGAGGTGAAATCTCAATTCACTAAAGAACACCCAGGGCCGTGGAGAGAAAATCCGGGCCCGGGGGCAAAATTCATCGGGCCCCCTAAAAAAAAAAGAAAAGTATGAAAATTTTTCCTATATTGATCTATCCCTTTTCCCATTTTTGCCTCTCCTCCTCCCTTTTTTGCAACAACAAAAAAAATTCTCAAGAAAATCGCAACGGGTCCAGTGCCCCCCCCCCCCCCCTCCGGGGCTGAGAACACCCAAACTCAGCTACTAGAGGAACACTTATAACATTGCCGCTCTAAATGAAGCTATTACGATCAAATTCGTTGTCTTCGCAGGCTGAAACCATATATTGACTGCAGAAAGGCACCTAATCAATTTCTGCTGTAAACCCAATCAGGAAAATCTCGACAGCAGAAAGGCATTACCTAATTTGTGCTTTTCTACTGTAACCATTCAAAAAATTATTGAGATAATGCCTTTTTACATCATGTGGTTTCCAGGTTTCGTGTTGTTCTGAGGTGAAAACGAACGTCACCAATCGAAAGAGCACGAAAAATTACTATAGGATCCGTCAAAACCCAAAAATCGAAAATTTGAAGTTAGTGCCTTTCTGCTGTGTTGTGACAACTCTGCTCGCAGACACTTTTCGACAAAGTTTGGGTACCTATGCTGTAGGAAATTTAACGGTCTACAACTTTCATCATGCAACAAATGAGCATGAAATTTTTTCGACTGGCCGTTTTGAAAGTACAGCTGCGGCTTGAAGTGCGAAAGATTGATTTTTCGAAAAATTTGTAAACAATCGCTCCAGAATTGGGCCTACAATCAACTATGAACAGTAAATTTTATAGGAAATGTCATGCTCTTATACTGTGAAAGACCTCACAATGGGACGCATAGTTTCGGAGTTATAAGTAAAGAACTGGAAAAACGCAAACATTAAATGCAAAATTTTTGGTTTTTTTTTTTTTTTTTTGTGTGTGTGAATATCTTCTAACCCATATCAGATATTTGTTGGATCTCTTCAGCACCCCAAGAAACACAGAATCAGACCAAAAAAACCAACCATATAGTATATATTATATTCTAGACATTGCTAACATTTTAGCTACGGATTGATCTGAATACCACTCGTACCCATTGCTCGTATTGTTTTCTGAGACGTGGATTTTAAAGAAAATTAAATTCGCTTCAACTCTCATTCAATAAAAATTTCTCTGAGATACTGTCTTCCCCCTGTTTTTTGAGGTGGGAAGCGGAAAGGAAGTCAAAAATTAGCCAAACCTCTCGTAGCTCGAATAGGTACGCTTGGTCCTACAAAAAAAAAAAAACCTTAATGCGTCAAATTTACTGGAAATTTTGTTGTCTACATTTTTAAATAGAGACTTCAATCTCAAAAAATGCACTGGAAAGGAGCTAGAAGCCAAAAACTGAAAATAGTGCCGATTTTTTTTTTTTTTTTTTTTTTTTTTTTTTTTATGGCGTACATAGCAATGGGAGGGGATGATGAAAACTTGGATTTATAACTACCTTATGGGCCTGAACAACATGAAAAGGTTTTTTGCAAAGCTACACCTTTTGTACAGTGAACTTCCTCTACCGACTGGACTATAACATAGTCCATTTATATTATTTATTTATTTAAATTATTATTTATATTATAAACTGTCATCTAATTCCAAGTTCCATTTGCTTTTCTCCAATCATTTCGAATAAATAAACCCTCACTTCAATAACCCCCCAAAGTTGGCATGTACAGTTCTACTTACTCAAAAATACCCAAAGGTATGTTGTTACAAGATGTAACTTACAACTCTCCCCGTAGGCATTTTTCGACAAACTTTGGGTACCCTGTACTGCAGGAAATTTAACGCTCTACAACTTTCATTATGTAACATTTTTCGATAGGACGGGCCGTTTTGAAGGAGCAGCTGTTCGAAAAAGTGTAAAGCCTCGCCTTTTTTCAAATCGCTCTAGCTCGTGAACTATTGGGTCTACAATCAACTTTGACTAGTGCATTTTATAGAAAATTTAATGCTCTTTCACTTTGATAATAGTGATTTTTGCCGTAGGACGCATAGTTTCGTGGTTATAAGCAAAAACGTGAAAAAGTGCGAACATTTTGGCGTTTTTTTGCGAATATTTCAAAACGCATAACAAAAATTTTGTTGGATCTCTTCAGTTTCTAATTCAGCACCGTACGAAACATAGAATCAGACCAAAATATCCAAGCACGTTGCTATCATTTTTGCTGCGGATTGACCTGACTACCACTCCTACCCATTGCTCGCAAATTTTGTTGGATTTCAAAGAGAAAGTTTTTCAATTAATAAAAAAACGATGCTACACCTTTTGTACGGTGAACTCCCTCTATCGACTCGACTTTATAAACTGTCATCCAATTCCAAGTTCCATTTGCTTTTTCTCACAACCAGTTCTAATTAATTAACCCAAACTAATAAACTCGCACTTCAAAACCCCCCAAAGTTGCCATGTACCGTTCTACCAACTCAAAAAGACCCCAATAAAAAAATATCAAAATAATTTTCAACAAACACAACTTTATTAATACTAAGTGTTCAAATCAGAGAGCAAAAATAAAATCGTAAATTCAAGCAAAAGAACATGGAATAGTGATGCGCCCATGCAATAAGGTAACCAACGTAAAAAACTCCTGATTGAATGTACGGTTTAAACACAGGTAAAAAGCTGAGATTAAAAATTTGTAAAACTCATTAGTCATCAAAAGGCCTAATTAAATTTGGTGTCATAAATTATTTTGTACAGGATAGTTTTCCTGGTTTTTCCGCAATAAAATCGAGATTTCGCGTCACCTCAAGCCACTCACGACGATATCATAAGCTTAAGACACCATTGTGAACAATAACATTCAAGACAAAACATTGTACAGTATGAAACTAGATTTAGAAACTACATTCAGCGATTAAAAATGAGCGTAGATAACATCCGTCATTTCGAGCAGCTGGCAGATAAATTAAAACACAAATCAACAGGTCAATTTCGCTTTGTCAAAACCCTACCACATTTTTGACTCCGACCGTTTTACGTAAGACATTTTGAGAGTTCAATTTAAAACAAGTTATTTCAGTCAACGCGGATTGAAAGCTTCCGGTGAGGCACTCTGGACACAGCGAGATACTTAGTCGTCGCATATTTCTCTCTGGTCGCTTGTTGGGGGGAACTGAAGGACTTTTCGTGCGTTGAGTTGAGGCTGTTGACGACGGACGAGAGGTTTTTGAGGGTGTAGCCGGTCATTTTCTGGAGATCCTGCGGCCAAACGTCGACGTAGTCCAGGCAATGGTAGGCCAGAGCTAAGGCACCGGAGGCGATGAGAGAGGGGACGAACCCCAGGTAGGGGTCAGCCTCTAGAAGACTCAATTCGCAGAGGTAGGTGGCCAGGGATGTGACTTTTTCGTCAATCTTGTTAGACGAAGCTGAAACACAAAGTACACTTGTATGAAAGATGTGCGATGCGCTTTTCAAAAATTGTATATGAACTTCAAGTACGTTGCTCCAAAACTGGTCAAAAATAGGAATGGAGCAGTTGACAGAATGTGGGATGGTAGTGGGCCCCCACCACAAATGTATATAAGAAAAAACTACATTCTGTACCCCTCTGATGAAGCCAACTATACGGCGAAAATTTAGGTAATTTTCCATAATTCTTTTAGTGTTTCCTCTACTACTACCATCTGTTTGAACAATCAAAAACGTAGAAAAAACTACATAATATGTGAAAAGCGAGTAGAAAGGGTGTGAGGCCAGGTGAGAGGTTGGGGGTTGGCTGGCGTTTGCTATCAGAGGCTGGCTCCCTAGTAATAAAGCCCAAGCGTTAAGAGGACGAGGAGGAGAAGGAGAGTGACATGATTTTGGTCATTTTTATTCTAAGATACCTACTTCTAGAAGTCGTAAAAATGTTAAATTCAGCTCAGCGAGCACGATAAAAAGTCTGAAACCATCAAAAAGTGGCTCCATTTGACATAATTTGAGATATTATCTAAACTACAAAAGTAGTGAAAACAGGATTTTAAAACTTTTTTTTAATTTTAAAAAACTACTTGTGCAGAAATTTAATTCTGTGTCAATGAAAAAATTTAAAAAATTTTTTGAATTTTTATATTTAGAGAAAAATTTTTGGATTTTTTTTTTTTTCAAATTTTTGTTGGTTTTTACTTGATATATATATATTTGACCTCCTGGGATCTATCAAAAATCTCATTTGTAGCCCCATGAAAGCCCTTTAGATAGCAACAGTGAAATCGGATCGTTCCGAAACCCCCAAAAATGGATTCTACTTCCAAAAATACTTCGAAAACGACACCTAACTCGATCCCACAGCCAAAAGCCTTCAGAAAACCCATCCCGCAGCCCCATAGCGCCCCGCGGGTTTGGGCGATCGGGCTGAAAACCTTGCGCGCACAAATAGTACACCAAGTATTTTGTCAAAATTTCGGCTTGGACGGAGGACGGACATTTTGTTTTTTGAATCTACACATTTTGAAACGTACAATGTCAAATTTAGAGGCTGACCAGAATTGTCGCGATGACATAGTTGTATTATTCCAAGAATAATAAACCAAACTGGATACTTCTTACCGATTTCCCATCCTTACTTTCTACTCCTACATGTCCAATTGGGTTGACAATGAAACATTAGGACAAAAAAGTATCCGCCCAGACTCATCATTCACCCGCCACCCCAGTTCCAACAACCGCCTGTTTGGCGTTTCACCGTGAAAAAGTAGTTCTGCTATTTCTCCCCCCCCCCCCCCCCTCCCATCGAATTTCCCTCGTTTCCTACTTTCCTTCTTGCCATTCCACGTTGAAGATAGAAATAATTCAGTCCGTGAACTTCTAGTGAAATTATCGAGTCAACAAAAGAAGGTAAATAATAAGCGTGCAGGGAGTAAATGTGTCCTGAAATCAGACAAATTCCCCCCGTCTCGTGGGAAATTCTAGCAGTTTCTTCTGCCTCAGCGTTCCTTGCTAGATCTTGGAGGTGACCCTTCAATGATTGAAAAATTTCATTTAATGACTTCTGCGGCCCCTTTTCTAGTCCCAAACAGCCCCTCAGTGCAGTCGGATGGATCTGAGTCCCCCATAATAACTGTTATACTCGTATCCTAAGGCCAATTGTTGTACCTACTCGTATTCTAAGGCCAGATTTACTTCGGTCACGACATCCCATTCGAACTACTCTCAAAAAACGTACAAATACCCAATTTAGCTCCACAGACTTGCTAAGGTGTTTGCACCTAATACACTGTACTATAAGGTCCACTGTGTACAAGGTGCTGGCACGCCCATTAGCCATGCGGCTAAGCTACTAGCAGGGTACACAGAGGAAATCCTAGGGAACTACCTACCAAAGTGACTTTCGCCGGGACAGATCCACGACTGAACAAATATTCTCGATCATGGAGAAGTGCGATGAATATAACGTGGATATCCACCAGCTGTTCATAAATTTTAAGCAGGCATACGACCGCTCCGTCTCAGGCTTGATCACACAATGGATGAATATGGGATACCCCATAAGTATGTTGTCAACAGGATCAGGGTGAGGGTCAACGAAAGATTCCACTCCTTTGCCGAGCTTTCGGAAAATATATTTCCTTCCTCAGGGCTCAGAGAGCAACAGTTGCTATCTAATATAATAGTTAGTATCGGATGGTAGTTACATCGAAGTCAGATGATTGGATGTGTAGGAACCAAGATACACTTAGTGTCTACTCACTTATGACTACTCATATGACTAGTCTAGTCATATGAGTAGTTTGTTTTACTACGTGACTCAAGAAATTAAATTAAATTATTTTAACCATCTATGACGCCAAATCCATCACTATCAATAATTACTAGTATCTATGCTAACACTACTCATATGACTATAGGTCTGCCACAGAAACTTTGCCTACCTTTGGCGCATTCTTCTGGAGAAAATAGAACTAGTTATCTCTTATCATCAAGCAGATTCCCCTGCGTACGATAATTTTTCGGGAATTTCTTCCCTCAAAAGTGACATGATTTCCCTCCTCGGGAGGGAGAACTTGAGAGCACACGTTTACAGCGCAGCCACTACACGAACATCAAATTTCTCACCGCTCCAATTTCCTTGTCAAGGTTTCACAATGGAAGGTTGACTCGATCGATAGTTCGCGGATCCGCCACCTAGGGGGCGCCACACGGAGGCAAAGTTTCTGTGGCAGACCTATAGTGTATCTTGGTTCCTACACATCCATACATCTGACTTCGATGTAACCACCATACCTGAGGAAGGAAATATATTTTCCGAAAGCTCGGCAAAGGAGTGGAATCTTTCGTTGACCCTCACCCTGATCCTGTTGACAACATACTGCACCTTGGGTCGATCATCATACCCCATAAGATCATCAGGCTGGTCAGAATGACCCTGCAGAATGCAAAATGCAAGGAAAAAGCTGGAGGGGAAGCTGCCAAGACGAATTCGAGGTCGTGAGAGGGCTGCGGCGGAGGTGACAGCAAATCGGCCATGGATGCTGTTTAACATAATATGTTGGAACGCTCCTTTGGAACAAGACTATCACAACTCAAAAAACGCAATTTTTCAGTAGAGCCGTTTAAAGTATTGAACGAGTATTGCAGCTTCCTGAGACAAGATTGAGAGAGTTTATTTTTCATGCATATCCTTAGGACCTTAGGAAACTAACTGCAGGGTATAAATTACTAGGAAAACACCTTATTTGACCTCCTGGGATCCTTCCAAACCCCCATTTGTAGCCCCATAGATCGCCACAGTGAAATCGGATCGTTCCAAAAACAAATTCTCCGCCAGAAAAAACTTTGAAAACGATACCTAACTCGACCCCATAGCCTAAACCCTTCACAACACAGTGAAGGGTTTCAAACATAAAAACAGTTTCGAGCGAAGCACGGGTTTACTGTAATGTAAAAGCAATATCCAAACAAGCGAAACATTTCGAAATATATTTCAGCCTTTATTCCCGAAATTCCTCGACCTACCTCCGTATAATAGGAATAACACAGCACTTCGAATTCGTCAACCTAATTGATGATTTTGGTCGCCGATGTTATCGTAAATGATCCGAGCGGCACGCAACAGCATTACCATAAACGAAACAACCTAATTGCTTCATTATTGCATTAATATTTTAGTCAAATCACGATTTCATCACGGCGCCACAAGTACGTGACTCACGTCCTGCATTTCGCATGTGAACAGTTTCTACTAATACTTTTTATAATGATACACAAAAAGTATTTGTATGAGAAATGAACGCATTGTGTGAGTAGTTTTCCAGGTTTTCGAAAATATCGCGCCGTATGAAAAATAATAATTATTTCTAACTAAAGTTAGAACAGGGTGGCCGCCAAGCTGGGAAAAATTAATTCCCTGACTTTTCCCTGACTTTTCCCTGCAAAAATACCTAATTTCCAGACCCGAAATTATTCAAAATCTGAGATTTTAATAATTGAATTATTAATAATAATAATTTAATCTGACATTTTATTAATTCTGATAATTTTAATCGCTTGAATTTTTTTTTGTTATTGAAAGTTGATTGGAAAATACATAAATTTTTACACCAAACAATTAAAACCCAGGGAAAGTAGATAAGTAAACTGCGTTTTAAAAACTATTTATTTGACAAAAATAGTAACACTTGAAAAATAAAAACGCTGCAAATTTTACACAAGGGTTTATTATTCTTTGATATACGTTACTTGTGTAGAAATTTAATTCTGTCAATGAAAAAATTTTTAAACATTTTTTTTTTTTGGATTTTTATCTCGAAAAAAATTTTTTTGTTGGATTTTTGTTGTCCAAGAATGTGTTTTTTGCCAAAATTCTGTATTTTTTACTCGAAAAATATTCAACATCCTGGGATCCTTCACAAATCCCATGTTTACCCCAAGAAAGCCCTAAAGATCGCCCCAGTGAAATCGGATCGTTCCGGGGCCCCAAAAAAGGGATTCTACGCCCAAAAATACTTCGAAAACGACACCTAACTCGATATTATAGCTAAAAGCCTTCAAAAAAACGCTGAAAATTTTACACAAGGGTTTATTATTCTTTGATATAGGTTACTTGTGCAGAAATTAAATTCTGCCAATGAAAATATTTAAAAAAATTTTTTTTTTGGATTTTTATTTCAAAAAAAAATTTTTTTTTGATTTTTTTGTTCGAAAATGTGTTTTTTCAAAAATTCTGTATTTTTTACTCAAAAAATATTTAACATCCTGGGATCCTTCAAAAATTCCATTTTTAGCCCCATGAAAGCCCTAAAGATCGCCCCAGTGAAATCGGATCGTTCCGGGACCCCAAAAAATGGATTCTACGTCCAAAAATACTTCGAAAACGACACCTAACTCGATCCCATAGCTAAAAGCCTTCAAAAAAAACCCTCCCGTAGCCCCATTATAGCCCCAGAGCGCACCACGGGTTTGGGCGATCGGACTGAAAACCTTGCGGGCACAACTAGATGGTAAACCAAGTATTTTGTCAAAATTTCAGATTTTAAAAAAAATTCCTACGGCCCAAAACGGCCCGGACGGCGGACGGACATTTCGGATTTAGAATGTAGACCTCTTGAAACGGATAATGTCAAAGTTTGAGCCCGATCGGAGACGTCGACCCGCGTCGCGAAAACATAGGTGTATTATTCCAAGAATAATAAACCAAAAACAATAGAATAATTTATACCTTAATTGGAACTTGGTTGTATCCATATGACATGGAATTACTAGGATGGGATCTATTACATCTAGTCACATTTTTGCATATTACAGAGATGAATTAAATATATTTAAAAGACTAGTTAGATGCCTTTAGGTACCTACGGTTTTAGAGAGTCCGACTGCCTAGTCACAACCACAATCAGAGATCAAAATTTTCCCTACTTCCCCATCAGTTTTAACGGATTTCCCGATAATTTCTCCGTACATTTTTTCTAGCTAAAAATAATTTTCGATAAGCCAGATTCTGCGAATAAAAGCAGGGTTCGGGTACGTACCCGAACAGAAAAAAATCTTTTTAATTAACTAGTAATGATTACAAGGACAGAGATCTCGAACCAAAATACCAAGTGAAAGATTGATAGGTTACTTCGTGGGTGAAGTGGAACATTCCATTATGAAGAGAGGGATATTGGTGCATGAAGTGGGACTTTTCATCGTGTGAATGGGGATATTATATCTGTAACGGGAATTCCGCCAACTCATTGAACTTGTGCGGGCAACATGGATGAAGAGTGAGGGGAAAACAAACCCGGCAAAGTCGCTCCCACCAAAATTCAAAAATTATCATCATTTTCGGGACGGAAGAGAGAGACAAACTTGACACCAAACAAAATTCGTATTTTAATACAATTTTTGATTTTTTTTTTTTTTTTTTTTTATCAAAAATTTTTCCCTGACTTGTGACCGATTTCCCTGACTTTTCCCTGACTTTTCCTGAAATTTTTCATTCCCTGACTTTTCCAGGTTTTCCCTGACTTTTCCAGATGGCGGCCACCCTGTAGAAATGAGCCACCTTTCCAAATACGCGTAATATTTAGGTATGACCATTGGAACAATACACCTATGTAATCGTTGCGGAGGTCGAAAATTTCGATCGGCCTCAAAATTTGTCATTATACGTTTCAAGATGTCTAGATTCCAAAAACGCTGCAAAATTTACACAATGGTTTATTATTATTCAATACCTATAGGTAGTTTAATTGTGATAAAATTAATTCTGTGTCATTAAGAAAATATTTTTGAAAAAAATTAGAAAAAAAATACCTGTATCTACCACGTTTGGGACCTGGAGAAAATGGATTCTGCGTCCATTTCCATTTTTCCACTCGGAAGAAGACACCATTTGAACTCAAGGGATCCTTCAAAAAATACTATTTGTAGTCCCGTGAATGCACTTTAGATCTCCACAGTGAAATCGGATCGTTTTGGGACTTCCAAAAATGGATTCTACCTATAAAAATACTTCGAAAACGACACCTAACTGAGCCCATAGCCGAAAACCTTCGAAAACCCCTCCCGAAGCCCCATAGCGCCCCACGGGTTTGCTCGATCGGGCTGAAAACCTTGCGGGCACAACTAGATGGTAAAGCAAGTATTTGGTCGAAAATACAGATTCAAAATTTGAATTTAATAAAACTCCTACTTTCCATATTCCTATTTTCCATCCATACTCCTACTTTCCATTTCCTATTTTTTTATTTAATAAAACTCCTACTGTCCAAAACGGCCCGGTCAGCGGATGGACATTTTGATTTTGGAATCTAGACCTCTTGAAACGTACCTATCAAAATTATCGACCTCCGACACGAATAGGTACATACCGAGGAGTATTATTCCAAGAATAAAAAACGCTGCAAGGGTTTATTATTCTTTGATATACGTAGGTTACTTGACTGAACAAATTTTCGAAAAAACTTCTTTTTTTTCTAATTGCTTTGTTTTTTACTCGAAAAATATTAAATATTTGAACTCAAGGGATCCTTCAAAAATCCCATTTGTAGCCCCGTGAAAGCCCTATAGATCGCCACAGTGAAATCGGATCGTTCCGGAACCCCTAAAAATGGATTCTACGTTCAAAAATACTTCGAAAACTACACCTAAATCGACCCCATAGCCAAAACCCTTCCAGTAGCCCCATCATTTCAGCCCCATAGCGACCCACGGGTTTGGACGATCGGACTGAAAACCTTGCGGGCACAACTAGATGGTAAACCGAGTATTTTGTCAAATTGTCAGATTAAAAAAAAAAATCCTACTGCCCACAACGACCCGGACAGCGTAGGTGGTGCACATTTCGGTTTTGGAATCTAGACCTGTTGAAACGGATAATGTCAATTTTTGTGGCCGATCGGAGTCGTCGACCTCCGTCGCGATTGCATAGGACCTATGTAATAATAATACACCTGGCATACACAACAAAACAAGACAAAAATTTTGTTTCGGTTTATTCATTTAATGAAAAGTTCGTCCGCTGTACGTTCAGGCCTATTTGGTCAGTAGGAACTCTTGTTTAAATTTGAAATTATGTCAAAATAAACGGTTTGTCTTCCAGTTGTGCCCGCAAGGTTTTCAGCCCGATCGCCCAAACCCGTGGGGCGCTATGGGGCCAATAGAGGGCTCCGGAAGGTTACCGCTATGGGATCGAGTTAGGTGTCGTTTTGGACGTAGTATCCACTTTTGAGGGTCCCATAAGGATGTGATTTCACCGTGGGGCTACAAATGAGATTTTTGAAGGATCCCAGGAGTTAAAATAGGGTGTCGCTTTCCGAGCACCTTCCTAATTTTGGACGCATCCATTTTTCAATGTCTGTCCAAATAATGTATAGAAAAGTTTTTTTTTTCTATGACAGAACAAATGTGTTTTTTTTTTTAAATTAATTTAATGAACGAATAATAAGCTCTTGTGTAAAATTTGCAGTTTATTATTATTTGACCGCACCTCAACAACTTTCTGCCCACAAAAACAGCGAAATTTGATGTTACTCATTCGGGGGACATTCCAACGGGGTGACCTGCGACAGGACAACTGGGGACAAAACGAAAGTAACGATTTTCACAATTGTTGGTATTGAGGAGCAGGATAAGAACTCCGTCATGAATACCCGACTGCCTTGTACCCAGTTGGACGATCCCCATTCATTCATGGAATTTAAATTCTTGACTGTTCGCTCCTACCAAGTTCAAGTTAAAATACCTGTGTAATATTTATAGGGAGCAAATTATGCTACACGATACAACCGGACACAGACCATGCAAATTCTATCACCATGCCACAAATCATCGTCGGAATACAACTGCTCACCTATGTGCATAATGAAAGTGCAGGAAGTCGGCACTGAGAGGTTGTAGTCCAGCACTTTGACGATCAAGTTCTCCATTTTCAAAACCTGTTGTTTGGTGTAGGAGTCGTCAGTAATGTACGTGAATTCCCCGACTTCGGGCGGGTAGATTTCCTCGAATTTCGAAGCTATGAACATGGCGGCAGTTCCTAAAAGTTGCAATTTCCCCCTCACGACGGCCATCTGACTCAGAAATCTATCGACGAAGCTGACAGTCAGAAACAGAGTGGAGGGGTTCAATTTGTACTCTTCGCCGACTTCAACGAGCCAGTCGACTAAGATCGTGCGCATCGAGTAGGTGACGTCAGGTTGCCTCTTCATGTAGAGGGATTTGGGTAGAAATTTGAGTTCGCGGAGTTTCAAATACTGGAAGATGTCGTCTTTGTACGTGACACAAGTGAATAAGTCTTCCAACTGGAGTTTGATTGATTTCAGTTGTTTAGTCGTGGAGCGGGCGGTCAGTACCGGCGATTCGTCTATCAACATGGGCGATTGGATTTGTTCATCTTTGGGGACGATCTCCTTCAAAGGGGAACGATGTTTTTCAGTCCGTTCCGTCTTGACTTTGTCCTGTTTTTCCACAGCAGCATCTTTGACGGGATCTTTGACCGACGCGTTTGTGCTGACAAGATTTTTCACGTCGCCGAGCACATTACGGGCGGACTTACCGTTTTCTTGGGCCCCGTCGGTTTTCCCGTTGGAAACTCCGCTTTTCCCAACCGCATTTTCGTTGGTGCTGATTTCACCCAAAACCGCCCGCCTCGACGGAGCCGTTACAGGCCCGAGTCGGAGTTTGGTCGAAAGCTGAGCGGTCGGCAGATTCTCTTCGTCTTCGTGAATCTTAAAAGCCGCCATGCTATGTGAAAGTGAACACATAAGATTGTCGACGAGAGTAGTTAAATAAAAAAAACTTCGAAAAATTCAACCGAATGCCGTTACACTCACGCACGGACGTCGCCGAACAAACCGCCACAAACCATAAGTTCACTCAATCCAAATATCCTCGACCTTCTCGAAAGACGAAATCAAAAACACATAACCGAAACGTTTCAGTTCTTTTTTCCCGAATTTACACCCACTTCAACGAACGAAATGACGACGTAACGGCCGTTGCCGCTCAAATCATTCGAATGGCTGGAAGCAAGATGGCCGCTCGGCGAAAGGAAACTCGTTGATATTCGAGGAAACGGTGGTGGTCGTTTTATCGAAATCCAAACAGCCTTGCAATATCTGCCGCAGGTAGCGCTAGCGTAGTTAAGAACCACGAAATTACTACCTACCTACTAGTCAAAAGAGCAAAATCGCTGCCAATTTTAATTAATTAATTGATTGAGAGAATAATTAAAAATGGTTTAATATTATTTGATATAGGTTAATTGGGCAATGATTAATTTCATGTCAGACAAAAATTATTGGAAAAATAAAAAATAAGGATGGCGTTATTCGTAGGTAGGTACTGTACTGACGGATAAAAACATTATTCGTAGGTATTACGCTTTTATTTATGTAATAGAAATACATGCCGTTTATAAATAATAACAACTATTCTTCATAATCAGACAGTCGTCGCATGTGCCAAAATCGGTATAATCCTCATCAGTCTACAGCGTAATCAGGGTTCTAGGAAGAAAAACTCCGGGAAAAAATCTCGCGGAAAAAAAACTCTCGCGATTTGGTGAGGGTGGAAAAAAAAACTCCCGTGGGTCGGATAGTGAGGTAGGTTCAAAGACGGCCTTGTTTGGGCCGTCCGGGCCGTTTTGAGCAGTAGGCATTTTTTTAAACTCTGAAATTTTGACAAAATACTTGGTTTACTATCTAGTAACAACAACTGTTGTACCCGCAAGGTCTTCAGCCTTGGGGCACTATGGGCTAAAATGGAGCAACGGGAGGCGTTTTTTTTAAGGCTTTTGGCTATGGAATCGAGTTAGGTGTCGTTTTCGAAGTATTTCCGAGAAGTATCCAATTTCACTGTTGCGATCTATAGGGCTTTTATGGGGCTACAAAAGGGATTTTTGAAGGATCCCAGGAGGTCAAATATTTTTCAAGTAAAAATAAATGTTTGAAAAAAAAAATTTTTTTTTAATTAAAATTTTTTTCTAATAGTCTATACTAAATCTATACGAATAGGTAGTAAACCCTTGTGTAAAATTTGCAACGTTTTTTGTTTCTTGGTCATGACAGAAGTCAAAAAATTTGACCCACCTCAAAATTTTGTCATGATTTCGTAAATTTTGACGTGATGCGATGATTTCAAAAATATGTTTTTGACAAAATAGGTACTCCTTACTTACTCGGTACCTACTCGGTTTTCCATCTAGTGATGTCCGTTACGGTAGGTCCGCTGGCACTTTTCAAATTAGGCGTTTCTGGGCCTGCGGACCCAAGTGCTGCTATTTAACTCGACCCCATAGAAAAAACGCTTCCCTAGCCCATTTTTAGCCCCCCCCCCCCCCCCCCCCCCCCCCGAGCCCGGCGGGTTTGTGCGATTGGATTGAAAACCTTGTGAACACAACGAGCTGGAGAGGGAAAATCCTTTAAAAAAAGACGAAAAAAAACAGAATCCCAAGTTGTATGTTACTAAGTATGGCTGATCACTTTTAGGTAGGTTCCTTCCTATTCCACCAGCCCTTTCCCATCTGTGGAATAACCGAAAAACACAATCTGTGTTCCAATGGGGTGTCCCCCAGAACAACGGTACCTACCTAACAATAATAGTGATATCTACATTGTATGGATCGACCTTTAATCGAATAGTTTCTTTTTAATAACTAATTAAGGTTATTAAATAATAACAAATCAAACCTTTTAATAACAAAATTTAATTTTGTTGTCTATTGTCAAAAAGTTCCCTTCAAAATGAAAGAATCGGGCCGATTCTCGAAATTTTGAATCGATTCTCCGATACACCGGCGGTAGAAATTTTGAATCGATTCTCCGATACACCGGCGGTAGAAATCTAACGTACCGACACTTTTTTTAATCGATTTTTTCATCTTCGATTGTTCGATTATTTTCGGAAAAACATCGATTAATCATCGAAAAATAAAAACGTTTCAATATAGGTACGTTTCGTAAAATAAGGATTTTCAGTTCGACTTAATACCATCCGAAGTCGACGGAGCCGCCTCCTGCCATACAACTTGGACAAGCTGTTTATTATGGTGTGGTCTTTTGCCGATGGTGCAGAGGTCTAATCCAATGAGGTGGTTAAAGTGAGAGAGGGTCAGTCAGGGGGCCAATAATTTGGCTTCTAAAATAATTTTAGAAGCCAAATTATTGTCCCCATGACTATTATTATTTTAAAAGTGGGTCCATATTATTGGCCCCATAATTATTATTATTTTAAAAGTGGGTCCATATTCCAAAAATTACTATTGTCAAACTCCCCACCAATATTCTGCACCGGTTTCATCATTTTTACTTTACTCCTTTACCATTCCTATACCTTCAGTATAATATACCGTTATGTTTGTTCTCTGTGATGTTAATTACCTACTAATATTTTTCTCGTTAGAGCTGTAGATGAGTATAACTGCTCGAAACCGGTCCCCACGCCACAATAAACAATTATTGTTTATTTAAATAAACAATTTAGTACTCAGCAGAGGAGTCATTTCTCACCCTAACCACCTCAAGCTGTTTTTTTTTTTTTTTTTTTTTTTTTTTTTTTTTGAAGCGAAGTCTTTTATACGGACGTGATAGTGAGTCTCGCGTGAGTCTCGGCTCTTCCAACCCGCCGCTGTCAAGGAAGTCGGAAAGACGTACTCAGATTGGGCTTCATGGACCTTACAACGGTGGAGGAGGCGGGGAAATTTTGAAGCGAAGTCTTTATTTTTGCCGACCTTTTAGCTACGAATAGGGGGGGGTCGCAGACCCCCCCTGTCCGAATAAGCGCTCGGCCGAGCGGAGCGAGGCCTTATGTCTGATTAAGCGGTCTGCTTTGAGAACTCCCCCGGCCGAGCGAAGCAAGGCCCTATGGGGGGTCTGGGGGGCGGAGCCCCCCAGCTGGGTGCGTAGGCGAGCAAAGCGAGCCGGAGCATCTAGTAGGACACTATACTGTTTTTTTTTAAAGAAAATTTAATCTTTTTCTAATCAATCTAAAGTTTGATATTGACGACTGAACTGATATTAATTATCATTACCTACAACATTACAAATTTTGTAAAGTTGTTAACCACTCTCTCTGCTGCTCAAAAGGCCATAATATAATATATGTATTATATTATATTATCTGGAAAGTGGATTATAGTCATATGTATTATGTATGCGTTTTGAACGTCCCAGACGAGCCTTTAGCACAGTACCTATATTTTGTATTTTGTATCTAGATTCTACTCGTTTGTTGGAATAATAATTAAATTATTTCTGTTAATAAATTTTTTATTAACATTATTAAATAATGGTAATAAAATTTTATTAACAGAACGTTAAATGTTTCAAAAAATAAACATTAATTAAATTTTAATTAATGTTTATTTTTTGAAACATTTAACGTTTATTAACTGAATTGGATCAAATTTATATTGTTTTATCTCAATTCTTCGCTGATATAAACTAGATGACTTATATCAGGGCCTTTAAAATTATTTTAAAAGGCATATTTCATTTTTCCTCCTTTGCAGGAGTTGAGAATTTTTGTGTCCGATTAAAATCGATTTTATTTTTAAAACCCGATTTTTCGATGTTTTGGAAAAAATCGATTAATCGATTACGATGTTTTTTTGCAGCACTAGCATCTCTACGTGCTAATATATATAATATATAATATTTTGTCAGCTGACACGTCAAATACTGACACCTTCAAGTCATTGCCCCCTTTTTGACAAAATTTAATTTAATTTTAAGCCAAATTGATTAGGTATATCACCATCTGTTCATTTAGTAGGTACAGAAGGTAGGTAACGTAGTTTGTCATCTGGAAATGAATGTTGCTAGCGATTCACCTCTTCCTCCGTGTTATGTTTCAGAGTTCTGGGAAGATCAGTTTCAATGCAAGTACCCCAACAGCTCGCCCACGCCGTATAATAAATTCACCAGCCTCTGCAACAAGACTGACAAATTAACTGCGGAGAATACGGCATTCGAGAACCAACTGCAGTTCGTCTCGGACGCTGCGATGGCTTTGGCCAAAGCTCTGGAAGAAATGCACAGGTAAAACTGAAAATAATTTTACAATGGCGCTGTCGTGAAATCTATCCTAGCTTACCTAACCATGACCATAGTAACTGTGGCGCCCCCAACATCAATTACAAATAACTAATAAGCAAGGAAAAGAGAAGTCAGATAGGATCAACGCTTGGACGCTTGAAACAGGTGGAAGCCGTAGGGGCTTCCCCATGGATCCCTCACCGACGAGATTCAACCGTCTCTATTGGTGAGAACCTAGAGAGGGGTGAGCCCGGCAGTGGGGATGACCAACTACATCAATTATTCTTAAGACTGGATCCAGGCCTGCTCTCGCAGATGTTCAGCCATAAGGCTGGATCCAGGCCACCAGCTCTCCCAGATTCCTGATGGAACCTGCTGTCCTGGAGGCTGAGGTGCTCCCTGACGGCGTGAGGGAGGACTGGAGCTAGTATGTCTCCAGCCCTTCCCAGTAAAAGGCGTGAGTTGTCTTTGGCAGCTGCCTTGAATGTTCCGGAGGCAACAAGTCCCCACAGACAACAGTGAGCCCT
The DNA here is from genome assembly GCA_955831195.1 of Pilophorus perplexus. Classification (NCBI taxonomy): domain Eukaryota; kingdom Metazoa; phylum Arthropoda; class Insecta; order Hemiptera; family Miridae; genus Pilophorus; species Pilophorus perplexus. The sequence goes on from OY037015.1 coordinate 2,228,163, forward strand.
GAGGGGAACGACAGCTGGTCGAGTATTGACTCCAATAGTCGCCTCCCAGGGTTTGCTAGGGTCACACCCCATAATAAGGGTGGTTAAGCAGTGGCTCTCACCCTGGGTATTGCTAACCCCGTCCTTCCCTCTCATCGCCATTTACCCTTCCGTCTCCTCTTGTCGTGGCGCTCCCTAAATGTGGGGGCCTGCTGATAGCTCTAATGAGCTCACCCAGTTGCCACTTATAAAAGCACTCAGATGTTCAGTCTTAAGGCTGGATCCAGGCCAGCTCTCTCAGTAGGTACGTTTTTATTTCTTGAATTAGCCAGTCTACTGCTCCTCTCAACTCCCCTAAATGGGCCCCGGAACCGACTGTCGAATAATACTTTTTTCTGAAAGAACTTCATAATTTGAAGGCATAGCAGTGAGTTTTGGGCTCCTACGGTGTAATACAAATTTCCAGGGCACTGTCGAAAATTTCAACTTTGAATCTGGAGGGAAAAGTGGCGCCACTCTCTCATTGGCTGCTCACGGCCGCCATTTCCGCCGTCACCTCCGGCAGATTCCCATCGGTCCCTTCTTATGCTAGCGCACTCTGGCGGATTAGTTATAGTGCCACCGCGGGAAAATTCAAAACGCCAAATAATCACTAGTGATTTCCTCTGCTCAGACACCTAATTTCTCAGTGCTAACTGTACTGAGTACTTTGTTCATTACTAGTTCAACTATGTTCGGCCGAATTTTCCCATTTCTCTGACCTAGTTCCGTGGCCCATTATTCCTAACCAGTGCCTTGTCACTTTTTTTCAACATCCACACGTAAGGATCCTCAACTTGAGTTCACGAATCCTTAATTTCATAATTCAACTCTAAATTCAAGTAACTTCTCACGAACTCCCACGTGCGTTTAAGCTATAGATTAAAGCAAAGAGTGGCACATCCAGCCAATAAATGATTTCTTACCTAAGAAAGTAAGTTAGTCTTACTTATACTGCTGGCTCGCAAGGCGTTTAGGTATATTAAATTTTAATACCGTTCGAATAGTCACCAACATGCTGCATAGTCTGTTGATGCGATAATGATAATATAGTAGCCACCTACGGTTTAAATTACTGTTCCAGAGTTCATTGCGGACCGGTGGACGGGTTATGTGATGCGTTGAAACCAACCAAGGGCCCTGATCTACTCCGCTTTTTGAAAACCGTCACATTTACTGGTATGGATTAATTTTACTTCTTAATATGAATTTGGCAGGTGCATGATTTTAATGAGTCAGTGGCTAGGCGTCTGGCCGACTAATAATTAGTTTTCAACTTGAGGGTTTTTAATCTATTAGGTACATACCTAAGTTTGGTTTATGAGGGTATGAGGCCATCGCCCCAACGAAGTGTGGCAAAATATTATGTAATTAGTAGAACCCTTCTTTTCTTCGACAGTCTTCCATTATTCACGGCGCTTGAAAAACACAAAATGGCGACATCGTCGTCGTGATACTATAGCCAAGATACTAGGCAGAGATTCAAAGTGAGTTTGTTTACTTTGACTATGTGGCAGTTGTTTACTCTGGCTACGTTGTGAGGGATGTCTGAGTTGAAGACGAATGGGAGGGTTAGCAGAAAGGCGACAATTTTGCATAATCCCGGGGACTTCCTGATTTCAATGAGCCGCGTACCCAACGTTGAAATCGGTCCACTGCATGGCTCAGAATTTCCGGGGACACTACCAAATCTATATACTAATTAGTGAAGAGTGGTGTTCGTTTGTGTCACGTTCTACAGCCTAAACGGCTTAACCGATTTGAATGATTAACAAAAAAAAAAAAAAAAATTGAATCCGAGGGTTATATGTAAGAGATTAGACCTTGTTGGTATGCAATCATGTTTATTCTGTGATGGTTCCAGGATTTGATTGGACTGTATGGATACTGATTTTTGTATGGAACTTAATTCTAACCAAATTAAATATGTTAAATGTTTATTAAAACCGACTGTTTCGGCTGTGTGGTTCGAGTTGAGTCACGTCGTGTTGCTCGTCAGTTTGAAATTGATTAATAATATTAATCATATTATATGACAGTCTGCACTGAGGTGGATTCAAAAACGCATGTTTAGCATAGATTTTTATGTTTACAGCTTCACTTACCGGAGTTTGGTTTACCAGTCAGGCAGATCTGATTAGACTTTGTCTGTCGTTTCGTTGTCACTGTTAGTTGCCTACATTTTGGCTCAGTAAGAAAATAAACATGAAAGTAGAAAATGATTTTGGTTTATAATTCTTGGAATAATACACATTTGTATCGGAGGTCGAACATTCTGATCGGCCTCAAAATTTGAGAGGTTCCAAAAACGAAATGTCCGTCCGTCCTTCCGTCGTGATGAAGTAGCCCGTGCCACCCGCTTGACTCCCAGAGCTCCCTTTTGTGCAATATTGACTTAAGTAGTTGAATCAAGAATGAACTGGGGAGTGGTTCGTCCCAGTTTACCAAATCGTATCAGATTCCGCCTCTTCTTCTCGCGAAACCCATCTCTTGGTGCCATAGGTCAGATCACTTTACCTATGTAAATTCCTCATGAATATGAAAGCCCCCCAAGGGGCGGGCGGAGTTAACTTCTTTGGTCAGAAGTTTGCTGAAGGAGTAACGAGGGTGATAAGGCCAAACCGTCCCCTCTGTTCTTGTAACGGGAAATACGGCTTAATATACGATAATCAAATACCACTTTTTGGAAGGCTCAGATTCACAGGGAGGGGCGCTTGTTTCGGAAGCGAGGAGGATTCACGCTAGAATGTGAACTTTTGGTTTAGTTGTTCTGGGAATAATTCACCTACCTATGTATTCCTGTTGGAGGTCGAAAATTTTGATCGGCCTCAAAATTTGTCATTATACGTTTCATGATGTGTAGATTCCAAAAACGAAAAAACGTCCGTCCGCTGTACTGAGCTTTTAGATTGTTTCTAAGGCCATTTCTGACCTGTGTGAACACACCACGATTCGGATGCTGGGTGTGTACCTACAATGTAGGTCCTAAATGTTTATAGGTTTGGAAGGTCCTACCTAATTTGGAAGTTAAATTTCCGCCCGGAACACTTTTTGGGTTTGGGGGTATCTATCATTCAATCATTTTACGCCCACCCCCCTCCTCAGAAAAATCCTGGATCCGCCCTTGACATGACATGTGATGTTTTTCGTAATAATTGATTAGATTTGTGGTGTCAGTGGCGTAGTGTGTTCTGTGGTTACGCTGCCAGGTGTTTTGGAGGATGCAGGAGGAGAGTACCACAGATGGAGGTTCATCAGAGGCATGACGCAAGCTGTTGTTATCTGCAGACTCCTGCTGCAGTAATGGAGGATCCGGGTTCCGTAGGCTCACCCGAAGTGTCTTGTTGTTGTAAATCCAGCAAATCCTCGGAAGGAACAGGAGAAAACTGGCTTACCCAGCACGATGGGTCGTGTTGGGTAAGGTTTTCTGCTGTCGCAGTTGTACCGAGGGGCGGCTCCCTGGCTTCCAGTCTCGACTTGACGGGACCGCTGTTTCGGTTACCAATCTCGAATTGTCACGTATGGCAATGGGCCCTTGTGAAATTTCTACTTCCTCCTCGGAAATCCAGTCTGAAGTGTTAGCGGGGATTTCTGTATCGGCGGAAATAGGTAACAAATAATGGCGAGCGGCAGCGCCCTTGAGCTCAGTAGCGTGCTGGACGTGAGTCCCTCGAACCTGCGTTAGCGGGAAGGACATCGATTGGACTGAGTGGGTACCTAGAGTTTTCCAACAAACACCAAAAAATCCTATTATCAAAAAAACAAAAAACAAACTATGGTGTAAGATTTGCAGTGTTTTTATCTTTGAACGTTCTCAATTTTCTTTGCACTAACGTTCACAGCATTTAATTTGGCCTTATAATAAAATAATGCGAATAAGAATAACAACATTTGTTCATTCAATGAATTTTGTGGAAAATGATGATTTGACTTCGGCACCCAACGAACCTCGATAATTATTTTCAGCCCTCTGTTTTTCTTCCAGGTTTGTCTGGCGATAAATTTCATTTTGACGGCAATGGAGACGGCCCTGCCCGGTACAACATCATCCATTTCAAACAAATCGCTCCAAAGAATTTCTCGTGGGTGTTGGTCGGAGAGTACGTCGAGGGGGAGCTACGGATGAACATGAGCGGTAAGATTTAACTCGCTGTCCGCATAATATTATCACAATCAGCCCCATGTGTCGCCTTTTCCAATTAGTCGTTTTTGGGTCAGCGATTTAAATACAACTAATATTGTGTGTCTGCTGAACATGTGCCACCTTAGAGTGTGTTTGACAAAATAGAACATTTCATGGTACGGTTAATTGTACGCTAGAATGATGATTTATATAAAGTCCGTAACTCATGATGAATTCAGGTAGGTATATGAAGTTGGCTATCTCTAAAACAGCCATCTATTTTTCTTTTTCTTTTTTTTCGCGGTATTTTCAAAAGAAAGACAGGCTTAAAAGGAATAAACCCTGAAAGATGATTTTTCAGGGAGTGTTGAGTTCAAGGGAAGTTATTAAAGGTACGCAAATATTTATTCACGGGGAAAAACTTTTAAATTGGAGGGGCCCCTCGTATTTGTTTTGATATTAGTACAAGCTTCTTCCTTCCCGAAGTTGCTAGAAAAAAAATCTTCCGCGGGATGAAGAGGGCATTGGAATTGTTTCCATATAGCCGCGTTGGAATCTTTCCTTTTCTCAGGGCTTCAGTGTGATTGTTGCTTTTCTTATACGCATGCGTCATGATTGCTGACCTCTGCTTAGCTGCTTTTAGAAGTGGAAATCAAAACTCGGAATTCTCGATGAATACTGGGTCTCAAAGTGGTGCGAAATCGCAAAAAATCTCATTCTTTTCATCGCTCATTAATCAATACTGTTGAAGGAGTGGCTCAAACCATCGATGGAAAAACATCAAACATCGGTAAACATTGTTACTCCTCCCTAATCCGTCTTAGTGTAATGAGCCGTCTAAGACGGATTACCTACTAATGACATACTATGAGGGTCCAGTTGCTGGAATCCGCAACCTTAAAACGCAAAACTGAATGCCACGTGTGAAGCTAGATGACATAAAGGGGTGGGAACCGCATGCTGGAGGGGGGAGAAACTGCAGTGCGACTGACCGACTGATGTGTCACTAGCCACTTCTTTCTTCGTGTTCTCCCCTCCAATCCAATCCGCAGACTGGTGCGGATTTTCCATTTCCGACCACAGGTAGACAAAACCAGCGGGCGGTTCCCACATTGCGGTTTCTCTGGTTTGTCACTCCCCACAAGGCAACATGTGCTTGCAGTAGTGGCCATTGGTTGTCAATATATCTATAGTATCACGGATGACATCGATACCAATATTTATCGTTCTTGAAGCATCAGGTATTTTCCAGCCCCTTGTCCAGGACAGTTTGTGGACAAGAACGCATGCGCACGTGTGTTATGACAACCGAGCGTATTCCTACCTGCTTTGGAGCCTGTTCAAGGCCAGTCCCAGGTTGTTCCGGATTTTTCTGAGGACTGCTTGAGGAAAGGTTCCCCCACCATCGCTCGGGATGTGTAAATACGAAGTGGGGGTAGGAGGACGCTCCTCTCAGCCAATCAGCTTGCACCTGTAATCGATGTCTACAGGGACACTTCCAAATCTATTCCAACCGCGCTGTGTCCAGAACTGGTATGATACAAGTCCTGTCCGCGCATGCGCGGTACACGGTTGTCCGTAACATGTTCTGGACAGGGAGGTTGGAAAATACCAAAATATCGGTCACTAAGTATCGATATATCGGAGGAAAACATCGATATTTCGATACTATCGACGGTCATCTCTAGCTTGCGGATTCGCAGGTACCTACCAAAAGCTATTGCTGTTTTGCGTTTTACGGCAAAATATTATTAGGTCATTACACTAAGTGTAAGTCTATAGTATAGTATAATTTCCAATAAGAAGTGTGTATAATTTTTCCTACGTTATCCCTGGTAGAATAATGCCAATTATTGGGACGGGAAAATACCGACAAATTCGATGTTGTAACGGACACGCCAGAAATACTGACAGTCAAAATTGTATTCACGTTGGGACTATTTCATTCAAAGAAGTTTCAAGGGGCGTTGATTTTCTTATCCTTCTAACGTAGATTTCAATCCCCCCCTCGCTCCATAATCCCTTAGCACTTGGTACCAAGTTTTCAGGGTATAAATGCCCTTAGGACTGTACAAAGGGGAAAGTTCGGGCCAGTGACAATGGGGATGGGATATTGGAAATTCCGAATGAAGTCGTTTGACAACAGGAACTGAAGCTCTCCGGTAGAATCGCCGACGGTCCCTTGAATTGAGTGTAGTTATTCATAATAATGATGAACATGCAATTTGCTAGCATCTCTGGTTAGATACCCCACCAAGGAAGTTTATAGGTTTGGGATATTCAATACTCATCTATGGTGGTATGGGTATAGCAACTTGTCTTCGTGGTAGAAGCATTCAAGAGCACATACCTTCACTCACCGAGGAACAGCAGAATAGGCTCCCTGGCTTAGGTGTTGGTGGCAGGTACCCACCGAGCATGGTCTTCCTGGAATTCAATTTGTATGAAGATGTAAACCAAAACGCGTATCCTTTTGGATTATTATTCTTGGAATAATACACCTATGTTTTCGCGACGGGGGTCGACGACTCCGATCGGCCTCAAAATTTGACATTATCCGTTTCAAGAGGTCTACATTCAAAATCCGAAATGTCCGTCCGCCGTCCAGGCCGTTTTGGGCAGTAGGAATTTTTTTTTAAATCTGAAATTTTGGCAAAATACTTGGTTTACCATCTAGTTGTGCCCGCAAGGTTTTCATTCCGATCGCCCAAACCCGTGGGGCGCTATGGGGCTATAATGGGGCTACGGGTGGGTTTTTTTTAAGGCTTTGGGGTATGGGATCGAGTTAGGTGTCGTTTTCGAAGTATTTTTGGACGTAGAATCCATTTTTTGGGGTCCCGAGACGATCCGATTTCACTGTCGCGATCTATAGGGCTTTCATGGGGCTAAAAATGGGATTTTTGAAGAATCCCAGGAGGTTAAATGTTTTTCGAGTAAAAAATACATAATTTTTGAAAAAAAAATCCCCCCCAAAAAAAATTTTTTTTTGAAATATAAAAATCCAAAAAAAAAATTTTTTAATTTTTTTCATTGACAGAATTAAATTTCTGTACAAGTAACCTATATCAAAGAATAATAAACCCTTGTGTAAAATTTGCAGCGTTTTTCCAGTTGGAATGAAGCGCCAGATGAAAAACGCTGCAAATTTTACACAAGGGTTTATTATTCTTTGATATACGTTACTTGTGCAGAGATTTAATTCTGTCAATGAAAAAATTTAAAAAAATTTTTTTTTTTCGATTTTTATCTCAAAAAAATTTTTTTTTTGGATTTTTTTTTTAATTTCTGTTTTCAATAATTCTTTATTTTTTACTCGAAAAATATTTAACAGCCTAGGAGCCTTCAGAAATCCCAGTTTTAGCCCCATGAAAGCCCTAAAGGTCGCCCCAGTGAAATCGGATCGTTCCGGGACCCCAAAAAATGGATTCTACGTCCAAAAATACTTCGAAACGACACCTAACTCGATCTCATAGCTAAAAGCCTTCCAAAAAAAAACCTCCCGTAGCCCCATTATAGCCCCATAGCGCCCCACGGGTTTGGGCGATCGGACTGAAAACCTTGCGGGCACAACTAGATGGTAAACCAAGTATTTTGTCAAAATTTCAGATTTTAAAAAAAATTCCTACTGCCCAAAACGGCCTGGACGGCGGACGGCGGACGGACATTTCGGATTTTGAATGTAGACCTCTTGAAACGGATAATGTCAAATTTTGGGCCCGATCGGAGTCGTCGTCCCCCGTCGCGAAAACATAGGTGTATTATTCCAAGAATAATAAACCAAAAAAGTGATATTGCTCTAAGCCCTTTTAGTAGGCTGTTGACGAGGCGGCGCTCACTGTCAAAATGCCCGCCACTTCAGATGACAAGCTCCGCCCAGTCCCTCTCCCCCGTCGACGCTCCCCTGCTGACCATCCCGTCGCGAGGTGAAGGCAGTCATGAGGTCGAGGGGGGTCGCTGGTCTCAGTTAAGGGAGTGGTGGGATAAAGTGGGCGGGGCTGATCTCATTCTGCAAGCAAGTTCCGTCTCGTCAACACTCTCCTAAATGCGTTTTCTTACACACCTTACATTATGTTTCTTAGGGCAATTGATCTCTATCTCTAGTCCTGTCATAGACCTACTGTTGTCAACATTTCTCTTGGGGAACTGGCGATTCCTCCCAGTTTGGCGAATCCCCACGATAAAGTTATCGGTTTTGTTTAGACAGTAAGATAGTGCAGTGGATCAGTTGAGGAAGGAGGGATTTGTGGTGAGACGACGCGAGTAACTCTTTTGCGAATCTCACGTTTCATTAAGTTCCCTGATTCCACTACCAGCAACGTACAGACTCTAGTGACCAAGAGGACTGACTGATCGTGGCAATTGCCTGGTATTGGCAGAGAGGGAGACGTCCCACTGGTATGCCATCATCTATTCCTCAGGCATGCCGGTAGTCTGTCGAGGATTGGAGGGCCTGGTTAGCTCTCTCAAAGTCGTGTCATTGATCTGTTGAGGATTCCCTCTGAGTCTGCTATGCAGGTTATGATGGGGCGGTCCAGGTAGAATACATTTTTTGCCCCTGCCTTGATGCCCCCATCCCTCAGATCCTCCCAAGTAGGATCACCCAAGGGTCCTGTCGGCAATGATGCCCTGGATGGGTCTTTGGAAGGACGCCCAAAGGTCGAATGTGGTTTTGTTTTCCAAGTTATTTACGACGTAAATTCCATTTGGTGGGGACCCAAAACTGTCCAATCACTGGCCAGGAAACATCAACCGGACGGGGAGCAACCGCCACTTTTTAAAAGACGCAAATGGATCTTTTGCGGGGAGCAATCGCCTATTGCCCTTTCTGTTACCTCTGCGCATATGATTACGCACGGGATTAATTCCCACTTTTGTCATTCTATTTCATTCTTATTTTTAGAAATACTGTAGTTTTAGCATTAGATTATAAAAACCGAGTCTTATCCCTTTTTTGCGTACAACAGCCCACGCTGTGTGCTATTTGGCTGAGTATTTTCAATATTTGATTCACTCGTGTTTTGTTCGCAGAAATACAATTCAAGATTGGCACGTCGGTTCTGCCTGAGTCCGTGTGTTCGTTGCCTTGCGAGCGAGGACAAGCAAAAACTTACGTGGAAGGGGAGAGTTGTTGCTGGCACTGTTTCAACTGCACGCAGTATCAGGTGCGATCGTATTGCTGGTATTTGATTAACCTGAAAACGTGTTTGCCCTACCTAGATGAAGTTGTTACCAGAGAGGGGTTTCTGAAGGGCTCCCGACCACCCGCATCATTGTGCTGTCTCTCCAAAAATTACTACAGTCTGGTTTGTGCTCTTGAAAAGGTTAATAATTACCTAACCTTGAGTACAACTCGTTTTGTACAACTGTTGCTACTTTCTACGAAAACCTAGCTGTCAACAAGGATACACTAAAATTTTCGCTACCTGTCTCCAAAATACTTGAGATGGGAATCCTAATGTTTTTTCTCCTAACAGACCTGGCTGGGCGAGTTCAATTTCTTGTTCACAGGTCAGTCACTGCTGTCCGGGTGGTGTTATAGTAGGAGTTATGTGTGTGCAGATATCAAGCGCTCAATAAAGGGAACTTCGAAGTCGGCCCAATCAATTAAGTCAATATTTAACCTCGACGCTAGAATGTTTACTTTCTTTGTTTCATCCTACCCATCTGAAGAAATAGCAACGTACGGCGTGAGTTCACACAACCATCAATACTTGGAATGGGATTTTCAGTCAGTATTTGATGAGTAGTTTATGATTGAACGAGGATCCTTGATATTCAGGTTTTCAGCCACATTCAATGATAAGGGGAGGGGGGTGGGGGGGGGGGGGGGGGCAGAAATGGTCAGGCCTGCTATCGTATGTTTTCGAAATGGCCAGACAGATTCGATTTTGGAGTGTAATGGTTAGGTATAATAGTTGTAGGTACCTGTAACTGTAGTAGTAGGTAAGTAATTGTTTCTATAATACTAACGCAACACAATATTCCAAGCCTTCGAACGGGCTGGAAATCCCTTTCCTCTCATAATCTCTTTCACTCTTTCGCTCTGTGGGTGGGATAACAATTAGCCGAATCCCAATTTTGAGCTGACAAGAAGCGTGGTAAAACCATCCATCGCGCTTTTAAAAAATCATGGTACGACACTTAGGTATTCCTGGCTTTGTGGGATTGAATTCAAATACGTTTTTCCAATTTCCTACCCTGAATCATTCATGTCTTTGCCAAATCACCGTCGCACAGTGGGGCAGAACCTCCAATTTCGGGGAAAAAAAATATAATTCCTTGAATTTTCAAAACGTTTGTGATCATTTCTATAGTACTTTTTCGCGCTGAATTGAATACTGCAATAACTTTGACGATTAAAGCAACTGGCAAAAAGATACAGCCTATTATTGGATGAAATAGCTACGGCATCACACAATTTTGGCAACAATATTTACTGTAAATTAAAAAAGTAAATTTAGCTTTATAATAAACTTGAGAAAAAACAATAAATGCAGAAATATTTGATTTAAGTTCAAAATAAATGATAATTTTTTTTACGAATACATAGGTAGGTAATTATAAAGGTAAGACTACAAATAAATAGCTCCTACATTCAGTCGATGAGTAATTCTTCTGCCTCGTCACTTAATTGAATTGATTACGTTGATTCACTCACCTTTATCGCCTCGACCTCTAACCCGAATACACCAAAATCCTGTTAACCGGCATCTTTGAAAATTCACTGCTCCTGAATACGGTGGAAAATGGAGACGAAATTTTCACAGCATCTTTATTAGGGTCTGACGTTTAAGAAAAAAAATAAGCCAGACCTTAGGATGGCCTAGCTCGATTTGCACGCTTCCCTAAAGTCAAATTCTGCAGAAAACCGTGAATTCGGAGGTGTTGTTCATCGGAATTCATTTTAAAATTGGATTTTGTATTTTTATAGAATACTATTGGTACCTATTGAAAACATCTAAAATTTTCAAAACTACACGATTAAACTATTTGGGATTTTTTTATGTTATACCTATCTTCTTGCAGTGCCGTCTCCGTCATCGAAGGTTGGCGATCACTTCAGCAAATTTTTCTCTGTCTTGGGCGAGGTGAAATAAATCTGCTGCTCGGCTTATACCCGTCCAGCTCCTGATATTGGCAAGCCACGAGGCTCTCTTCCTCCCAACTCCCCTCCTGCCACTTATCTTGCCCATCATGATTGTCTGCAGCAGTCCATATTTTTCTCCTCTCATGATGTGTCCCAAGTACGCTACTTTCCTCTTCTTGATAGTTCTCAGTAGCTCTCTGGATAGGGAATTCTGCTCAAGAATGTAGTCGTTTCGCAGCCGAGCAGTCCACGGGATTCTAAGCATACGACGAATTAACCACATTTCGAACGCTTCTAGCCGGTTAACGTCTGCTGTTTTCAACGTCCATGTTTCCACTCCATAAAGCAAAATCGACCAAATATAACACTTGACGATACGCCAGCGAAGTGGAAAGGCGAGATCTCGGCGACATAGTAAAGTACGCATACTATTGAATGCACCACGTGCTGTCTCAATGCGACATCTGAGCTCTCCCTCAAGCGACCAAGTCTCTGACAACCATTGACCCAGGTACTTGAAACGAGCGACCTGCTTGATTTGCTGATTATTCACCCGCAAGTTGACCATGGGACGCCCACGCTTGGACATAACCATCGACTTGGTTTTAGAGATGTTGATCGATAGGCCGTAGCTCGCACACGTTATACCTATAAAATGCTTAAAATCTCCTAATCTCATGTTTCACTCCTCATTTAAGTAGTGAAAACTAATTTTAACCGCAAAAGGACTATTACACGCTGATTCTACGGTTAAAAACCTTGGAGAAAACCACAAAAATTCTCTGATATACTCACTTTGCAAATTTGACTTTTTTCCACACCGGCCCCACTGTGCGTCGGTCAAAACCAGAACACTAGTGACACCAGCTGATCGTTGTTTTGTTGAAAACTTTCTGCGTCAACGTTTTAAACGCGTTAACAATAATTTGTTTAATATTTTTATATGATAAAACCTACTCAGTATTCAGTTTCATTGAAATAAATTGGAGTTAGGTCTAAAAAGGATCGTGGACACGAAAAATTCAAATAGTTAGGCATAGAACTACCTAAAAATAAAACAATTTTCATTCATTAAATATTTTATTTATTACAATTTTTTGTTTTAAAGACGGGAGAAGGTTCAAACTTAACATTCAACATTCGAGACACTTTCTACTATCACTGACACAAAGGTTTTTATTGATGCTGTATTCTCCAGGGGTCTTGTTAATTTGTACACGCAGGACTATGTTTCATACTACAGCTACCACAAGCCCTTTTCAAGTATTACTGATCGCACTAATATTAAATATCACCAAATTTTGGTGATTCTGAAACTTCATTTCTAATCATTTTGAAAAGTGACCATAATAAAAATTTAAAAAAAAAAACGCTGCAAATTTTACAAATAATACACTATTATTCTTTGATACAGGTTACTTGTGCGAAAATTAATTCTGTGTCAGTAAAAAAATCTCTTTTCCAATTTTTTTTTTTTTTTTTTTTTTTTCGGAAAATATTTGACCTCCTGGCATCCTTCACAAATCCCATTTGTAGCCACATGAAAGCCGGGACCCCCAAAAATGGATTCTAGGTCCAAAAATACTTCGAAAACGACACCTAACTCTATCCCATAGCCAAAACCCTTCAAAAAACGCCTCCCATAGCCACATTTTAGCCCCACAGCGCCCCACGGGTTTGGGCTCTTCGGGCTGAAAACCTTGCGGGCACAACTAGATGGCAAAGCAAGTATTTTGTCAAAATTTCAGATTTACAAAAAAAAAAATCTTACTGCACAAATGGCTTGGAAGGCCAACAGCGCACGGCGGACGGTCATTTCGGTTTTGGAATTAGTTTAGTCATTATGATCAGTATTTTACTTTATAAATTGCACCAAGACACAGGGCCACCCCCTGCTGGATAAAGCCAGCAAACTCTCAACCTCTTCAACCTGGCTTCAGACCCCTTCTTCTCGCTTTCCTATATTGAGTAGTTTTTTTTTAATTTGGGGGAGGGTGGGCTGAGGATGGTATTGTGTTAAAAAAAAAAATAATTTCAGTGGTTGTTTGTGGCAAGGGTGGGGAAGTGCTATAGCAATTAGGTTGTTTGTTGAGTGCTATAATTGTTGGTTTTTTCCAAATTTAAAAATAAAGTTTAATATCCTGTTTTTCTCCACTGTTTTTGGTGGTTTCAGACTTTTCTCGTCATCTACTCGCCAAAACGAATTGTCGGTATTTTGTTTCAAATTTTTGAGAAAAAATTTAATATCCTGGATTTGTCCTCTGCTTTTGGAGCCTTCATGCACCATGTTTTTGGTGGTCTCAGACTATTCTCCTGACTATGCTCGCCGAGCTGGGTTTTTTAAGACCAATTTCAGATTTTTCCGACATCTAGCAGTGCCAAATAATAATGATGAGCATCCTCCTCCTGCTCCTCCTCCTCCTCGGTATGGAGCTCCAATATAATTGAAAGATATTATTACGGCTAAATGACGAAAACAAGCACATTTCGCGTCCTGGTAGCTCATTGGGCAAGACCCAAGACTTTTCTTCCAAAATCAGGACTGTCCTGGAGGAACCTTGCATGAATCGCCTCACGTTGTCTGGCCACCCACAGCCACACAGCCCTACAGCCTCTACAGTATTGTCAACAACAGGTTATCCTGCCTCTCGTTGAGGCCTATCTTGTTAATAATTAGCAACACTCAGGTTCTGAATCTTTTCTGTTTCAGATTAGGAACCCTAAAGACGAGACGCAGTGTGTCATGTGCCCTCTCGGGACTACCCCTGACCTGAATCACGAAGTCTGCTGGGATATTCCGGAAGTTTACCTGGAACCCAATTCCCTCTGGGCTATCGGAGCGATGTCGTTTTCATCCACCGGAATTTTCATAACCTTATTGATATTCACTGTGTTCTTAAGGTAAGAATACGAGTACTTTTTTTATTTTTTTTATTTTTATTCCGAGTCGAATTGTACAAAGGTGGTTTTTCTTTCAGGAACAATGACACTCCAGTGGTGAAAGCTGCCGGTCGAGAACTTACTTACGTTTTGCTGATTGGGATACTCCTCTGTTTCCTCATGACTTTCATACTTGTCCTCAAACCAACCAACGTTGTCTGTGCCTTTCAAAGGTATGTCCCAGGGAGGCTGTTTGTGGTTCACCCTCCCCTAGGGACACAGTTGTTTTGTAGAACATGCAGTGGTCAAATCGACCACGTTTTGGTTTATTATTCATGGAATAATACTCTTATGTAATCGCGATGGTGGTTGAAAATTCTGACCGGTCTCAAAATTTGACATTACACGTAGCAAGAGGTCTCGATTCCAAAAACGAAATGTCCGTCCGCCGTTCGAGCCGTTTTGGACAGCCGATTACATAGCGGTATTATTCCAAGAATAATAAACCAAAAAAAAAATCCTACTGCCCAAAATGGCTCGAACAGCGCGCCGTAACCCCTCTTGAAACGTAACGACACATTTGGAGGATGATCAAAATAATTTTCTAACTCCGACACGAATACATTGTTCCAAGAACGATAAACCAAATCAGTGAAGAACACTCATTTTGAAAAAAAAAAAAAAAAAAAAAAAAAAATACGTTTCCCCAGTGGATGGGCCGAGAGATGAATCCCTCCTAACATTTCCTAAAGTTGAGTGGATTTCTCTCGGAATTAGTTTTCAGAAAATTCGGTAGATGCCCTCCACTCTTCACACCCGCCCGTTTCTCACGAGTTTTTCAACTTTCTCCTCCATAGTTCGCCATCTATATTTCAATTAATCGGGGTGCCTCCGTAATCTCTCCTTCGGAACTTGGCGGAAACTCGTAATTAAAATGGAACCGTGCCCAGGGTTGGTATTTGTTTGGGCGATGCGGGGCACAGAGAGGTCTTTATAGATATTTTTCAAAATCATTTTCCTGCGGATTTTTTCGGTTGGAATCTCAGTTTGAGATCTGATTACCAAAGAACGGATAGTCGATAGGACTCTATTTCAAGGAGCCAAAAACATGAAAAAGTGACGTAAATGCGCTCGCCAGCCTGCAACGACCGCCCTTCGTAGCAGAATGAGCAGACGCACAGTCCACAGGTGGAAAAAAAACCCATTCGAACATTTTAAAATCCCTCATTCACTAGTTTTCAGACAGAAAAGTTGTCAACCTGACTCGTACATGCTGTAGAACCAACAGGTTTTGGGAGGGTTACAGTTGGGCGATCGCACTCCCCCCCCCCCCCCCCTTCTGAATGAGTGAGGGACAAGTGCAACTCCAAAAGTGTGGGCAAGTGCGATTTAGGTAGGTATGTCTTATGTTGCACTTTCCCCTCACTTGCAAATTTCTAAGGAAAAAATGATGCTGTATCAGAATTTTGCATCAGAAATGTAGACCAATGATTTTTTAGGGGAAGGTCCAGTTTTTGAAAAATTGACTTTTCGATAACAGAATAGTCATAATTTACAAATTTCTCACCATTTTCTCAACAAGTAAATGTTTGGCTACCAAACTGCGAAAAGAAATAGTCAAAATACCAATCTATCTATCTATCTATCTATTCCACTAATTCTCATCGTGTCTGTATCTGGCTGGCTGAGTGTGTCACAGGCCTTTCACGCCTAAACGGTAAGCCCTAAAAATACCCCGATTTTTTCTATCGTCTCGGCCGACCGTTTAAAATTTAATAAAAGCCCCTCCTGAGATGCGCGCAAGTAGGGGATTTTGCGCCCAACTTTCTTATTTTAAATGGGAACCCCTAATTTTTTTGGCGAATTCCGATTCCTCGACCAATTTTACGTCCGATAAGCGGGTTGCGCGAATTTTTTGGCGGGCGCGAATTCGCGAAATTCTTTTTTTTTTCGATTTATTCGGTCGTTAATAGACGGATTCAGTTCGCGTTTCGTCCTAAACCTACCTAGAGATCCGAATTTTAATACGAGCTACCGATTAAATTCATTCCGACAATGAGCGAATTTAGGCGACGAGTTTATTTTCTAGATTTGTTCAAATCCCGCGTAAATCCGTCTGGCAGGCGAAAACTCGACGGGACGGGGCTTCACTTCGTCATCCCTCCCACCCTAAATACGACTTCTGTGAGGTACCGTCAATAATGTCTTCGTCCGCCCTCCCCAAGAAGAAAACTCCTTCAAAAATCCCATTTAGGTATAGCCCCATGAAAGCTCCATTCTGCGCTAATTTCGGATATATTCTGGTGTGTGGGAAGAGGATTTCTCTCTATTCCCTGGCCAATTTTACGCCCCTTAAATTTAGCGCATTGAGCGACTGTTACATGGTAGTGATGCCCGATACAGTGGTCGGCCGAGCGAAGCGAGGCCTTATGTCTGAGTGCTAGTAATTGTAATTGTTACTCTTCTCATAGGAGCTAAATTCGACCAGAGATGATACAACGATAGCATGTACGTCTGTCCTGACCTGTTTGTACTTTCGGGAGTACGAAGGAACGAGGAAACTCATTGTTGGTCGATGTTATCATAACCCGAAAATTTTAAATAGCTTCGTGGATCAATCAAATGAATAGTTCAGGTGGCCCGAGGTACAAACACGAAACTGTCCAGAGGTACGCACATCTCATTGAGTTCCTTAGTGCCAAGTTTTCCATAGAAACACCTACCTATACTGATCGACTACTGTGCACAGAATCGAAGGAAATGTGGAGCCTCCTTCTTGTAACAGCGCACTAATTCAATTCAATCCATTCAATTTTTATTTATTTATTTTTATTATTTTTTATTACTTTTGACATTTCATGTCTTTGCTATGGCACACAACCAAATTTTCGTTATGTCACGTTACGTTACGTAACGAAATATGCTCAATGATTATTAGCTCCTAATAATCATGAAATGTCCTAATGCGTTGCAGACTTGTATGCAAGCTTTTTTAGATACTTCCGATAATGAAAGAATCTTCTCGAAATTTAAGTACCGCTAAATATTGATAACTTTATAAGGTAGGTGCACCAATTTTAAGGCCAATTTAAGGTTTGAGGCTTTTTTGTTTATTAGCGTATCAACTGCAAGTGGTCAAATAACGCATAACATGAAAATAAAACAGTGCAATAATGAATGAGTTAAAGCAACAAAACGAATAGGGTAAAGTGCCCTAATATGGCATAGTGCCTAATATGGCATAGTGAGGTTTTGGGGGCACTAGCACTTTGCACTCAACGCCCCATCAACGAGTAGAGTTTCACCTGGTAGCCTACAGGGGTGGGTCATTCAGCAGGTAGCAGGTTATGTGTAGTCTACAGAAAGAGAAACACGTGTTTGAGTGGTCGCGAAACATTTTGCTCCAGTATTGTGATTGATTTCCGAACCTCAAGGTAAGTGTAATCAAAACTTTTCAATATTCCATCAGATTCAGCAATTCGTGAGGAACAATTCCTGACCATCGATTTTTTCATGTCGCGCTTTTATCATTGTAAAGATTTCGTGTTGTTGGAAGTGAGTCGATTTCCCCAATATGGCATAGGCCATATTGAGGTTATGTATTAGGTTTTCGTTGTTTATTCTTTCACCAAGCAGGTCTAACGAATTTTCATCCATTTCTTTTGCAATAAACAGATGGGGAAAGAGCCAAAAACCATACCATATTAACAACCCCCTTGTATGCCATATTAGGCAACCTTTTTTTCAGAGCTTAAAAACCATGCCATATTAAGAACCCCTTGTATGCCATATTAGGCAACCTTTTTTTCAGAGCATAAAAACGACTTTTTTTGGAAAATCGGTGTTCCACCGGCGATTAGACACTTCCGAGGAAATTCAGCGATGGGAAGTGGTAGAGGGATAGTGTACCTAGCATTGTAAACATTTTTCAACAATACATCACGTTTTTTTATAGGTTTTATGACGGAACATCTTTTTGTATGCCATATTAGGGCACTTTACCCTTTAAGCAACAACGAGCATTTCTGATTACAGTCTATGGAACAAGTCAATGGTTTTCAGCACTTCAATAACAATAATTGTTATTGAAGTGCTGAAAACCATTGACTTGTTCCATAGTAGTTGAAACAACAATTATTGTTGTTTCAACTTAAGTTGAAAGTTGGTTACGTCGTTTCCTATGAGGGGCTGAAGGTCGGTCGGGAGTTGTCTGGCATGTCGGCGGAAGGTTGGGCACTGCGTGAGGTGATGGTCAATTGTGAGACGCAGCATACAAGGCGAGCATGATGGTGGTAGTAGTAGTATCGCCCAGAGGTACGAGACCTTCCCCTAAATTCACAAAATGAGTTACTCGCAATAAACCAGTTCATTTTCCTTGCGTATTTATGTTGGGGCCTTTCGTGAATAGCCTTAACGTTCATTTTCCGTTCAGTTTACAGTAGGAAAGGGCGATAGTCGCACTTTCCCCTCCTATGTGCTTCAAAGAAGGGCAAGTGCGAACGCAAATAACTTGTAATTATCATCTCGTCAACAAGCGAAAATATCAAGGGTATAATATAATATCCTTTATGATCTTCTATAATATTATTATAGAAGATCATCTCATGGAAATTTGAAAGCGATACAGGCTCAAAATCAAACTTAACTTAATTTAAAAAATAGGTTGCACTTACCCCGCTGTACCTTAAATACCCTACCCACCTGATATTTACCCCCAATACATCCCTGCTCAAACCCTCAGGCGTTCATCTGACAAACGCATGTGCACTACACTTGGGTTCATCCAGAATGCTCTACTCTTTCCCTACGTGACAACCCCTTAATTTGGGTTTAATATTCTCAGAAAGATTTCTCACTCTCGCATGAAACAAAAAAATACATATTACTTACATCAACACATAGTAAATCAATACGAGCGTATCGGAGGAAGTTGGCTGATTGTAATCGTGAATAATTTTGGAAGTACCTAATGCCGGTTTATCGGGGTCCCATATCTGACCGATCACGCTTTTTGGGGCTTTATGTGGTGCTAAGTGAGGTGTCATTATGATCACAGGATGGATTCAGTCTGAGCCTCATCAAATCCGGTACTGATGAGTTCATTCAAAAGAAAATAGTTTCATCAACTTCGTAAATCATGGTCTGCATAATCTTCACTTTTTAATTGGCGAAGCGCATAAAACTGAGTTAGTTAACGGGAATAAAAGCAAAACTTTTTCTCTTGATGCCGGCCATAATGAATGGAAAGTTCGTTATGTATTTCCTTTGAACTTCTATTCAAAAGGGAAAGTTCATCTGGCCCAATTACTCATTACAGTTAGTATGAAGGAGGAACCGTTCGTTCTGGTTAGGTTGAAGAAAATTTGAAAAAAAAAAAAAATCAGAATTAACCAACTTGTATGGGAAAACGAGGCGAGTAGGCCTACTTCGAACTTTTATTGTATTCCAAAACTTCACAAATGCATTGGAAGTGTGGAAGTGGCGTATGGAAAGAAATATGGAAATTTGGGGAGCGAATCAATATGGTCCGGTCAATGCGGAAATGCATCGTGGAAAAAATATATATGGTTGGATTTGATGGTCTTCTTCTGTGTTTTTTTGGGTGCTGAATCCGAATCAGAAGTGATCCAACTCGTTATGCATTTTGAGATATTCGCAAAAAAAAAAAACTCCGAAATATTTGGGGTTTTTCGGTTTTTTGCTTATAACTCCGAAACTGTGAGTTCTACGGCAAAAGTCACTGTTATCAAAGAGAAAGAGCATTAAAGTTCCTACACAATTCATTGGTTAAAGTTGATTGTAGACCCAATATGTCAGGAGCTAGAGCGATTTAAAAAAGAGAGATTTTTTACAGGTTTTTTTGAAAAATCACTTTTTCGCACTTCAAACAGCTCTACCTTCTAAACGGCCGGTCCTATCGAAAAATGTTACAAAATGGAAGTTGTAGAGCATTGAATTTACTATAGGATATGCATTCAAGGTTTGTCGAAAGGTTTCTACGGTAATGGTGGGTTATGCGTCCAAAAATACTTCGAAAACAACAGCAAAAACCTGCGAAAATCCCTCGTAGCCCGTCTTTAGCCCCACAGGACCCCACGGGTTTGGGCGATCGGGCTGAAAACCATGCGGGCCACTAAATGGTAAACCGAGTATTTTCTAAAAATTTCCGATTTTTAGAAAAAATCCTACTGCCCAAAACGGCTCGGACGGCGGTCGGACATTTTGTTTTTGGAATCAATTTGTCGACCTCCGACACGAATACACCGTGTAAAATGGACGCACACGCCAACTAATTTTGTTGACAAGAGCGCTAATATTGTGGTTTGTTTCATTTGTTCATTACTGCACTGTGAAGTAAAACGTATTTTATTGGCCTGGCCGAAATGAGTGCTCAATTATTTCCCTCCGACGTTGGAGCTATTTTAAAGAGATTAGTGTGGGGGTTAACGGTCGTCAGATAACTGCTCTGGGAGTTTAAGGCTCGGAAGTACTGCAGTATTTCATGGCTTGCCGAAAATGTTCCTCGCACACTCGTACATCTTACTGGGATCGCCGATTTTTCTTAGTTTCCCCCTCAGCATCCCTTTTAATCTACTTCCCCTGTATCGACTTCTTCCTGCTTTCTTCTGAATGGTCGCGCAGCGCTGAGAGTTCCATTCTTGAGCCTTCCATTTGGAGTTTTATACGGAAATCAATAAATGATGACATATTCTGGTTACAGGTTCGGCGCTGGGTTTTGCTTCACGGTTGTTTACGCTGCTCTCCTGACTAAAACCAACAGGATATCCAGGATTTTCAATGCCAGCAAAAGGACAGCGAAAAGGCCCAGTTTCATCACGCCCCGTTCGCAACTCATCATCTGCAGCGGCCTCGTTCTCATACAGGTAACACGTTGACGGTGGATATCTCGGATGAACAATGAACTTCGGTCTGGTAGTAGACCAGTCACCGGAGGATTTAAAGTAGGGGCCCTCGTACAAAATATGGTGTAGAAGCTTTTCTTCTTTTAAATGGGTCTGAACAACAAAATATCTAAAATGGTAGCGAAACTTTTGCTGGGAGCACTTTTGGCAGCTAAAAAACCACGAGTTTTTCTGACTTTGTCCAGTTTTTCGCGTAAAACTCAAAAACTAAGCATCCTAGACAAAAACGCACCCATTACAATCTTGAAAAACAAAATTTGTTGTTGGTCATTTAATGACCTCCTTAAACGTTAGAATCGGTCCAGCCGTGTAACCACAATCACGCTTCAGTTTTTTTTCCAACTTGGCTGAAATATAGGATTCCCTCACGTTTCAACACCTGTAACTTATGAGCGGCTACGACAAATGAAATGCCTCAAAATGTATGTTGTAGAGCACCAAATTCTGAGTTAAGGGAACAACTGAAATTCAAAATTCCCCCACTCCTAAGCTGAAATAAAAATAAATACCCGAAAGTAGTCGTAGCGCTAAAATCCTGCTAAGCGGTTTCTTGTGCAGCCCAATTGCGTTGAGCTCAAAATCAATAGAGAGTTCCTAAAGAAACATCCGAGTTACGTCGACCGTTAATTTTTATCACCTTAAGGGATTTGTCTAGGGAGAATCAAAGAAAAGCTAACTTCACATAAGACCGTAACAGAGATACGGTCTTATCAAAAGTCACGCTAAATTTAAAGTGCCGCTATTTACGTTCTATTGCTCGAAATTAACGGCGGTATCCTTAAGACCGTAAGTTTATTGCCGTAACTTTACGGCAATAACGTTCGACGTTAGGCATAAGGACGTAAGTTATCACCGTTATTTCTGCGCATGCGCGAAATCTCGAGTTACGTCGACCGTAACTCATCACCGTTAGGCAAAAAGTGGCTTTAGGAACTCTCTATTTACCTTGTCAACTTTTTCTTATTTAAAGAAGCTTTACCTGTCACAATCAATGTTTCCACGCAACACGTGAAAAGATTTTTTTCACTCGAAAAATATTTGAACTCCTGGGATCCTTCAAAAGTCCCATTTGTAGCTCCATGAAAGCCCTATAGATCGCAACAGTGGAATCGGATCGTTCGGGGCCGCCCGAAAATGGATTCTACGTCCAAAATTACTTAAAAAACGACACCTAACTCGACCCCATAGCCGAAAACCTTTTTAAAAAATCCCTCCCGTCGCACAGTGGTCCAGAACCTCCGAAAACGTGATCGAAACTCCTAGCGACTTTAATTTTTTTACTTTTGCTTTCAAAATGAGTAGGTCCTATGTTTTTGGGTGCGCAGAATCCAAAAATCATGTTTTTGTTCACTTATGAGACCCAGAAATGGTCCAAAAATGACATTTTTCGGCTTTTTCGTTGATTACCTGAACTTTTCATGTCAGCCCCAAGTGTATTATTGGTTATCTCAACGTTTTCATTAAAATTAACAAATTACTGAAGTTGAATCAAAAATATTGGAAAAAATAGAAAAAAATTTCCAAATTTATTATTAAAATTTAATAATAAATTTGGACATTTTATTTAAATTTGGACATATTATTTAATAATAAATTTTATTAATCGGAAATCCTGAGAAAGTAAAATTTACAGACGAAAAATAAGGTTGGGAGAGGGCACACGAAACCGATGGAAGGGAGCTCCACTTCCGTCTCTGGACATTGATCTTGACGTGGACGAAAACTATCCCAGGTTTATGAGCAGAGATACGGACTTTGGATCAGAAAAATTGACCTACAGGCCAAGGTAGCAGCTAGTAGGTAGCACCTGGAATTGGATCGAAAACTTTCTTTATACCTTTCTCGACAATTTGAGACCAATTTTGGCGCGTACATATTTTTACGATTTTTTCTACCTAATTTCGAAAAATATTCATGCAAATTGTACTTTAAAGATAATTTACTCATCTTCGGATCTACTTGTTGGCTGTAATTAACTAATCAGCAAAGCTCTCCAAATGTTGGAAATAAGAAAAAAAAAATACAAATCGCTACATTAACAAAAAAATCGCTAGCATCAGTCTACTTTAAACATTTTGAATTTCCTGCAAACCTTTCTAGGCAGTTTTCGGAAAAGCCTTGGCAGGCTTGGGTGTTTCAAGAACTGTAGAACAAAGGATAAAATTTTCAAATCTGTAGAAAAATATGAAAAAATTGAGTTTCGATCACGTTTTCGGGGGTTCTGGACCACTGTGCGTCGCCCCTTTTTAGCCCCATAGCGCACCACGGGTTTGTGCGATTGGGCTGAAAACCTTGCGGGCACAACTAGATGGTAACCAAGTATTTTGTGAAAATTGTAGGTTTTAAAAAAAATTGCTACTGCCCAAAACGGCCCGGACGGCGTACGGACATTTCGGTTTTGGAATCTAGACCTCTTGAAACGGATAACGTCAAATTTTGAGGCCGATCGGAGTCGTCGACCTCCGTCGCAAAAACATAGGTGTATTATTCCAAGAATAATAAACCAAAACCAAAATTGAAAACGAAAATTTGCACTTACCCCACATCATACGTTTTCACTTGCCCCAGGGCTGATTAAAATGGGGCAAGTGTACTAGTGCCATTCTCAATTTCACAGTAACTGTTAATGATAGCCAAAAAGTGATGAGAACGAGCAACTGACGGCACAAATCCGGGAAAAACGCTACTGGCCGCCCCAGGGAGGAGTGCAAGTGGGAGATCAACAAGTTGGATTTTCAGATGAAGCAACAGTGATGGGGTTATAACTTATGTGCCCGCAACCTTCCTTCCACAGCGGCGTCCGCTTCAACTACACTTTTATCATTAAGGGTTCAGGCTAGACGGCAGGACGTTCTTCCCAGCGTCCTTACGCCATTTATGTTGAAATAGGAAGGGGCTATCCCTCGTACTTATAGTTTGTGAATACTGACCCACTTAACAAGGATGAATTTTCAGGTATTGTGAACTGGGCCAAAACAGAATTACGCCTTTTTCGCCGAGCTTTAGATTAATATATAATCTTCAACGGGGCCTATAACAGCAAAACAAGCTCGCCATAGAAGGAAACATAAGGCATGGACTTGTAGGCTAAAATCATTTTTAACAAAACTTACTCAAAGTTTAATAATTATTAACCTGTAGGTTAATAATTATTAACCTAATTATAATTACACAGCCCCACAAAAAAAAAGTTTCTGATCCGGGGGTCTGACTACGGTATTCCTATGTATTTTTCGACGCTGAATCCGAATCCGAGGTAAAAAAAATCCGTTCACCCCTTAATTTTTTAAGAGGATGATTTCGCCCCTACACAAAAAATTAAGGGGTGAACGGATTTTTTTGACCTCGGATTCGGATTCAGCGTCGAAAAATACATAGGATTACCATAGTCAGACTCCCGAAGCAGAAACTTTTTTTTTTTGTGGGGCTGTGGGGTGGAACCGGTTCCATCAACCCCTGTTTAGGGGTGCTTATCCACTCTTTGGTCTCTCGGACTTCAGTAAAGTTCCACACACATCACAAAATATCCCCGATGCGTTTGTACACTCCAAAATACTCATTCATCAATTTACCCCTCCTGGAGGGATGATTTCGCCCCTACACAAAAAATTAAGGGGTGAACGGATTATTTTGACCTCGGATTCGGATTCAGCGTCGAAAAATACGTAGAAATACCATAGTCAGACCCCCGGATCAGAACCTTTTTTTTTTTTTGTGGGGCTATTTAATTATTATGCACGTAACATTTCACTTCCATGTTGGCTGACTGGAAGAGATGGAAAGAGTAGGAAGGGAGTCCAGCGTTGGTGTGTTTAAAACAACAACAAATTGCTACCATAACAACAAAAAATTAACAACTAAATAAACTGCCAACAAATCGACAATCTAAAAACAAGAATACCACACCAGACTTAGTTAGTAACTCCTAATAATATCATATTATGATATAAGAGTAGCGTCAAGTAGTATTAAGTGTTAATATGCTATAAGAGTAGCATCAATTTAAATGGCAACTACTAATAAATTTAAAAACACTAAAAAACATAAAATTCACTCTGAAGTTAATGAAAAACAAGAATGTAACAAGACCATAACCTTCCACCTCCTTCTTCTCTCCTCCAAACCAACAATCATGACAGATACAAAACTTTACTCTATTTAAAATTGTCCAACAGATCACGTCACAGACGTTTCTGTGGGACCAAGTCTTCACGTCGTCAAATTCCCCGTGCCTCTTCCAAGATCCCGGCGGTTGCAGGTAGCTGGAGCTATTTGGATATGGCACATTTCCTTAAACAATCTCCGGCCCAAGAGTTTCTCCCGATCCAGCGCCGTCAAGTCATCGTAAACAAACTCATGCCCATTGGAGACTGCGTGTTCGGAGCTTGTTTTGCTGTTATAGGCCCTGATGAGGATTATATATTAATCGAGAGCTCGGCGAAAAAGGCGTTATACTGTTTTGGCCCCGTTCCCGATACCTGTCAAATTTATCCCTCTTACCCCCTTTCCACTTACCCCGGTGTACCTTTCATTCGTTTCTTTTGGCTCTTTCCTTTCCATCCTAACCTGAACCGCGTCGCCAGTAATATGTCATTAATTTCCATTTTGCAGGTGTTGGTCAATTTGATTTGGATGCTGGTCTCCCCGCCTAAAGCCATTCATCATTACCCGACGCGTGACGACAACCTACTCGTGTGTTCGAGCTACGTGGACGCCTCCTACATGATAGCTTTTGGATACCCCATATTATTGATATTAGTGTGTACGGTGTACGCTGTCCTCACTCGGAATATCCCGGAAGCTTTTAACGAGTCGAAGCACATAGGTGAGTGATCTTCAATAAGCGTGTGAGTTCGGAATTACCACCATGACATGATTTTGGTTGTTGGCCATCAGGTTTCACCATGTACACGACCTGCGTGATATGGTTGGCGTTCGTCCCGCTGTATTTTTCTACCGTAAACCACATCCCGATGAGAATCACGAGCATGTGCGTCGCCATCAGCCTTTCAGCGTGCGTCACAATATTCTGCCTGTTTTCTCCCAAGGTACTCCAAACTCCTTCGCCGCTGTTTGACAATTTTCCTGAACTGCTGTCGAGCTTAAGTTTTTTTTAATGTTCTAGCTGTACATAATCTTGATACGTCCCGAACGAAATGTCCGGCAGAGCATGATGCCGAACTATCGACAATGTGGGAACAAATCTAATTCGACGGCAACGGCAAAATCGACGAACCCAACGAGTGCCAACAATGAAATTATCAGTAAGACAATTATTGGAAGAATTGAGAATGTTTAATGTGTGAATGGAAGTGTATCGATAAGGTTTGATCAGGTTGGCGAGTCGACTTGAGTCAGTACTGGCGAGCCGATTTGTTTACGTGCAGATCCTTAACAATGTCAACGAACTAGTAGATTGACACCCGTCCTCATCAGAGGAAAGGGGCGATGGCCGTTTCTAAAATAGACTCTATAGATCACGAACATTCAAGCTTTTATTTCACTGAGAGGAACATCGACAAACTGTTTCTCACTTCAAACTGTTCATTTGAACCTCTTGTTTCATATTTCGTAATTAAAAAAAAAAAAAAATCCGCAATTTGAACAAATGCCCTTCCTAAAATTACGCCCTTCAATTGTGCTCCGAAGTGCTTTATATTTATTGCAAGTAGGGTAGCGAATTGAATACCTACGAATCACGCCACAAGGACATTAACATTGAAAGTCGTTTCGCGGTAATATTACAATCTTGAAGGTTCAGTGGTCTGTAACATGATCAGCTAACGTTTGTTAAGAAAATCGGAGTTGAGCGAAGTCCGAAGTTTCTCTCCTGGAAGGGTTTTTTTTACGCTCTTTTGAGATCAACGAGGAGAATACGCCGTTCATTCGTAGAAACAGCGATGAATAAGGTGGAGTCGCCCTCTCCTCGAGAAATGGGAAGAAATCTACTTTGCCGAAAACGTTCTTCTCCGCCCATCTGAAACAACGAGAGGAGCTTCCCGACCTTCTTTTCTGTTATGTTACGACGTGACCATTAGAGAAGCCATTCTTCGACTTGAGGGATAATATAAGGGGGCGACGGCCTTTTCTAGTCAGGGATAACAGGGATAAACTCACTCGGCGCCAGGTCTTTAACAAACCTAGCGACTCTCCTTCTTTTTTGGTTTATTATTCTTGAAATATTACGCCTATGTAATCGCGACGGGGGTCGACGACTCCGATCGGCCAAAAAATTTGAGATTATCCCTTTCAAGAGGTCTAGATTCCAAAACCGAAATGTCCGTCCGCCGTTCGAGCCGTTTTGAGCGGTAGGATTTTTTTTTTAAATCTGAATTTTTGACAAAATACTACAAAAAAAAGGATTTCAGCCCGATCGCCCAAACCCGTGGGGCGCTATGGGGCTAAAAAGGGGCTACGGGAGGGTTTTTTTGAAGGCTTTTGGCTATGGAATCGAGTTAGCTATTGTTTCCGAAGTATTTTTGGACGTAGAATCCATTTTTGGGGGTCCCGGAACGATCTGATTTCACCGTGGGAATCTATGGGGCTTTCATGGGGCTACAAATGGAATTTTTGAAGGATCCCAGGAGGTCAAATATTTTCCGAGTAAAAAAAAAAATTTAAAAAAAAAATATTTTTTACAGAATTTTTTTACTGACAGATTTTATTTTTGCTCAAGTATCTAGGATATCTAGGAATAATAAACCCTTGTGTCGGAGAGTGAAATGGCCCTGGTATGATCCTGAGAGCTCATAACCAGGCTCAACTTCACCCTAACTCCTCCAAGTTTTCCTCTATTAGAGTTTTGGAATATAGTTCAATCTATGTTAGGTATACCTATATTTAAATAGCAAACTAACGGGTAGATTTGAATTTTTGATGTGTTAAGGTTACTTTCAGTAGCTCGTACCGTAGCGCTCCACAAATGCAACTCTTTTGTATCGGTGATAATCGTTGGGGAGGAAGTCGAACTGCTAGTTCCGAACCATCGACTACGTTTTCTTCCAGAAAAGTGTTGGAGGTGGATCGGACGTTGTGCAATAAAATTATTTTCATCCATCTCATTCACTAAGGGTGGGGGGGGGGGGGGGGGGTGATAGACTAGAGGACCACTCCCTGCCTGGCTAAAGCCACCCATCCTCCGACCTCTTCCCCCTGGCCAAAGACCCCTTCTTGTAGCTTTTTGATAGTGCATAGTTTTCTTTTTAAATTCTTAAAGTAATACGGGATGAGATTTAAAGAGTCATTTGGAAGATGACATCTATTTGTACACCTTGTTTGGCCTCCTCTCAGCCATAGATCAGCGGTTTTCCCCTCATTAGCCCCCCTTTTTCGCCCCCCATTCAAAGCACCCTTATATTGTTGTGTGCCAATAGTCAATTACGTGGGGGTTCGATTTTTCACGAGGGGAGGGGGGGGGGGAGTTGTTTCTTTCAGCTGCGCACTCATGAGAAACCTCCCCCTCACTCCCAAGAACCTCCCCCTTTGCCCCGCCACAACAGTCAACCTCCCAGAAGCGTCGTCTTCTCCCCCCATCAACCGAATTTCCAACATCCTGTCAACTGAGCCAGTGTTTTTTAAACAATTAGAACCATTTTGAGCCAAGTTTTTGGTGTTTACTGACTTTTCTCGTCATCCACTCGCCAGGCAGTTTTTTTTTTTCACATTTTTCTGACATTTAAAAGTGCCTTAGAATTTAGATGAGCATTCTCCTCCTGCTCCCCCTCCTCCTCCTCGTGTTGCAGCTTCAATATAATAAGATAAAAACTCCTATCCTACATTCACTGTACCTTTGGGGATTTTGTTCCTACTCCGTTCACAACTTTGAGATCGGGGATTTTTTCCCGGTTTTTTTTTTTTTTTTTTTTTTTGCATACCCTTCTTTTGCTTACCCCCGTTGACGTATACACATATTAACCGTTGATAATGGACGATTTCTAATTTTTCCAGGTTCCCTCAAACCGGAGGACAAACCGGTCCCCAAGCTGGAAAACCGTCAAACGCAAACGGAGGACGCAGAAGAGAAAATCTCACCAGACGACAAACAATAGCAGCTCGCCCATCAAAAGAAGAGCAAAGCCGAGGACTGCAGCAGCAGCACCAAAACGTTTGCAGTCTAAGGGACCACGTTAGGCTAAGACAATTTATGTTGTTGTTTCGTTTTTTTAAACAAATACGGGTAGGGATAAGCCTCGAAAGGCCACTCCCCAAATAGCTGGAACAGCAAAAACTTTCGATAGTTGCAAGAACACGGGTTATTGGTAACAGGGTTTTTGAAAGGGACACGCCAGGATATACGGTTCTTATGGACATGACTTACTTAATTCAAATACTTCAGGACTTGACCAGCTCTGCTCTAATGAAAGTTGCAGTAACTTTAGCATTATTATATTCAGTCGTAACTGAATAAGAAGAGACTATCACGTTTAGCCGCAAGGCGAATGGCCCTTTTGGTCACGAAATTACTGCTATGATCAAAGATTCGCTTGACAAAGGGTTTACAAGGCTTACCAAGGTGGTACCGATCGTTCCAGAGCTGTCCAAGACTTGCTAAGCTCAGTGTGGTGTTTGCAGTGTGGTGTTTGCCGACGGTGCAGAGGTCTAATCCAATGAGGTGGTTAGGGTGAGAAATGACTCCTCTGCTGAGTACTAAATTGTTTATTGGAATAAACAATTGTAGCGTGGGGACCGGTTTCGAGCAACTAAGCTCATCTACAGCCCTGACAAGAAAACCATTTGTCATTAGCATCAGAGGAAAAACCATAAAATTATATTAACAATGTAAGCTCGAAATTATATTATACTGAAGGTATATGAACAAACACAAATGGTGAAAAATTATAACTGACGAAAACGGTCCAGAATGGTGGTACATAACTTGACAATAGTAAATTCGGAATATGGACCCTAAGCTTGCTAAGCTCATTCCAAGCTAACTGAGAGTTTTCAATACATGCCAATATGGTGGCAAGCTGGATAAGGGTTTCCTAGGCTCTACAAAGCTGGTCCCACGCTGGCTAAGGTTTTTAAAGGCTTGCCAAGATGGTACCTACCGAGCTGTCCAGGGCTTGCAGAGCTGGTCCCAAACTGGCTACGTGGTTCCAGGGCTTGCCAGGATGTCCCCCACGCTTTCCACGCCTGTCCAGGCTGTTTCAAAAAAAAGGAAATCAACAGCCGTTTCTCCAAAACGGGAATCGATTGCCGGGAGTGGATCGCAATTGGTGGCCAGATTGGTCGTTCTTCATGTGGCGGATCGTGTTGCCTCTCCAGGCTCCCTTCAGTGGTCTTCGTGTCAAAACTTGTTTCCCTTTTGTCCGGTAAAACTTGTCCTACATTCGTACAAAGGTGGTCAAGTCCATTCAAAGGAAAACGACGGTGGACCTAACTGATTCTACCCACCGATGGATAGTTTGGTGACTTGTCTGGAAAGGAATTAACGCATAGCTCACTATGGGAAACATAAATGTCGATTTAAAAAAATCTAGTGTCTAGAAATACGTGAAATCTGCATATTCGTGATTGAGGCACTACGCCGACGGTATTACCATCAATATCATGAATGCAGATCATTTCGTAAATATGGTCCTCAAAGGCTGGACCGACGTAGCTTATCTTCAATCGAAAACCTGTTGCCTGTGCTCATGAGAATCGTACCTTAATTAGTTTATTGTTAGATAAGGGCGAAGTGAGTGCCCCAGGATTTAGACACGAAATTGAAGTTTTGAGAGAACTACGTTGTATAGTAAACTACTATTCTTCGATAAAGACTGTTATTATTAAAAATTAAATTAACTTAAACAAAAAAGCGTATCCATTTGTTTGCCTGTCTTTCTAAGTGAGGGGAAAAGCAGTGGAGGAAGAGACGCTACCCCTGACAAATAATAGGAGAAAAGGAAAAGAGACCACACAAGACTAAAGGTTACACGGGAGTTTGATTAATAATTAATTATTACTCCCGTAGGCTCAAAACCGAGGGAGCAAACCGCAACCCACGTAAATGAGAAGGTGAGGCAAAGTCAAAAGGGAGTTTGTTCATTTACACCCGTATCAGACCCCAAACGTTCATTAAATTGAATGGCTCTGGGCCAGAGTGCAGAAGAACGAATCTGTGGGCCCAGATGTATCCGGGCCCACAGACTTTGGTATACCATGTAGGTACGCCAAGGTGCTGAAGGTTCTTGCCGAGACCAGCGTCCTCAATGCAGTATACAAGTCTGGGGTGATACCAGAGGCCTGGCTAACGTCGGTTTTTGTACCTCTTCCAAAAAAAAAGGCGAACGCGTCATCGCGTGATGATTATAGGATGGTAAGCCTGATGTCTCATGTGCTAAAGGTTTTTCTCCGCGTGATTCATACGAGGATCTTGAGGAAGTGCGAAGCTCAGGTCAGTGAGACTCAATTTGGCTTCAGAAGTGGTGTCGGGACGAGGGAGGCGCTCTTCTCCCTCAGCGTTTCAGGACATGAACTGTAAGGTTTTTGCATGTTTTGTCGACTACTAGAAGGCCTTTGATTGCGTGAAGCATGAAAAACTCTTGGAGATCCTGAAGGCTGCAGGAATTGATCAGAGGGATATTAGTGTTATTGCCAACCTGTATAGGAAGCAGACAGCTACTGAGCGGGTAACAAGCAATAATGAAAAACGCTGCAAATTTTACACAAGGGTTTATTATTCTTTGATATACGTTACTTGTGCAGAAATTTAATTCTGTCAATGAAAAAATTTAAAAAAAATTTTTTTTTTATCTCAAAAAAAATTTTTTTTGGCTTTTTTTGTTCAAAAATGTGTTTTTTCAAAAATTCTGTATTTTTTACTCAAAAAATATTTAACATCCTGGGATTCTTCAAAATTCCCATTTTTAGCCCCCATGAAAGCCCTAAAGATCGTCCCAGTGAAATCGGATCGTTCCGGGACCCCAAAAAATGGATTCTACGTCCAAAAATACTTCGAAAACGACACCTAACTCGATCCCATAGCTAAAAGCCTTCAAAAAACCCCTCCCGTAGCCCCATTATAGCCCCATAGCGCCCCACGGGTTTGGGAGATCGGACTGAAAGCCTTGCGGGCACAACTAGATGGTAACCAAGTATTTTGAATAGTTGATCTGTTTGACATCCTCCTTGGCTGTGCTGGCCTAAGTGCGTTGGGGTGTTCTTAGGAGGTGCTTCGGGTGAATAAAAACTACCCTTCCATATGTGTCCCAAGCTTTCGACTGTATTCAGTCATCTTCACAGGGTTATATACTGCAAAACAACAATATTGTGAGGTTCCGGCTATTTCTATATAGGTAATTCGGTTGACATGGTGCTAACTGTTACAGACCTTAGTTTATAAAACACGATGACGTCACGAGCTCCTCGCCCCAGTCATCGGGCGCCGCCTGGGTTGTGGTGTCGGGCATAGATTGTTGATTGCAAAATTTGCAATATTTAATAGATCTGGAAGGTAGTATGAAGTGGTAGTGGGGTTTATGGTATATTATCGTTAAAAAATTTGGTAATGGGCATGTGGCCTTGTTTACCTTTGTGCTGTTGTGGTATATTGAATGATGGGGTGAAGTTACATTGCTGTTGGGTTATCGGATGCGGTGCGGCGGTTGGACGGGGTAGTTTTAGTGGGGAAAATAAAAATTAATTTATACAGAATTACGAAAATTGAGTGCAAAATTTGAAGGGGGACGTTAGCGTGAGATTCGGCTTTGGGAGGGTGGCTGTACGGGAAGGTTATTGTGCTGTTTTTTGATCTGTCATTCTGATGGCTGTGACGGTTACTAAAGGTGGTCAGCGGGCCGATGGTAGGGCGAGTCGTACATCAAGCAGAATATCACCCGTTAGGTAATTAAACAATAGTAATAATAATGACATCTGTACTTAGCGTGCTATGGTATTACAAATTTATTATGCGGTTATTAGTTGGTGGTGAAGAGAGGTAGAAATTGGGCGCCTAGGTGGTGGATATCATTTTTTATATTCATGGTGTGCGGTTGTTTCAGGATGTGAATGTTTTCATAAATTTGGCGTTTAAAGGTGTTGGCTTCTTTGGCTAGAGAGGTAACGTTGTGGAAATCGGGTTCGTGTTTATACTTAATGCAGTGCTGGTCTAAGGCTGTTTTTTCAATTTTGTTTTGGAAATTGTATTTATGTGAGTAAATTCTTTTGTTTAAATTCTGCATGCTTTCACCGATATATACTTGTGTGCATGTTTCGGTTTTACATGGTATTTTATAAATATTAAATCTAGTATTCATGGTAGGTTCTAAATCTTTAAGTGGGGGGAAGTAATTCTTTAATTTGTTATTAAATGACCAGGCTATTTTGTAGTTGTCTTTTTTAAATATGTTTTTAAATTTGTAAGCCCAATCAGAGCGGTAGGGTATAGAGGCAAATTTACAGGGGTCCTTACTGGGTTCATTTTTATGCTGGTTTTGTAGGGGGAGTTTCTGGTTGATTATATGGTTGTTGATTGAAGTTTCTGTGTTGTTAGGTCTTTTGAAGTAGTGGGTGATAGAGTATTTCGGTGGTATTATGGTCTGGGTACTATTGTAAGAGTGGGTTTGGTTATTTTTTAGATTAAATTTTACTTTTTTCTCGAACAGGGATGGTGAAAATTGGAATATTAAAGGGTCGAATTTATTTTTTGGTTGGTTATATTTATTGTTATCATGTTTTTGTTGTTTGCTAAGTTTAGTATAAATTAGTTTTTTATCAGCTTTTTTGATTTGTAATTTGATGATAGAGGGGGGGTAGTTATTGTTGGCGAAGATCCTTTCTAATTTTGCTTTTACTGAGCTATGGTGTTTTGGTGAGGTAAGGTTTAGTGCTGTGAATGCATAGTTATATAACAGGTTATTTTTAAATTGTGGTGGGTGACTAGAGTTATAATTTATTAGTTTACCGTTGTATGTAGGTTTAGTGTACCATTTAAATGATAAGGTAGAGTCTTTATCTCGGATTATGGTAGTGTTTAAATAGTTTAATTTATTGTCCTGTTCAATTTCTTTTGTGAATTTAATGGAGGGGTTGAGGTTATTGAATTCGTTGAATAGTTGTTCTATCTGATTGGTTGGTACCGCCATAATTAGGTCGTCTTCGTATTTAAAGATCCATTTGATAGGGGTATGGGTAGATTTAATTAATTTGTTCAACATTTGGTTTAGTACTAATTTGCCTACTGTAGAGCTTAGGGAGCCGCCCATGATCTGGCCAGATTTTTGCTTGTAATATTTTTGGTTGAATATGAAGTATCCCAAATCACAGCACAGTTTGAAGCCCTCCACGAATAGGTCTAGATTTTTTATGGGTGAGTTGATTTTGATTTCGTCCCAGTTATCGTGGATGGTTTTCAACGCGTCTGATGTACGTAGGCTGGGATACAATTCTTTTACGTCAAGACTAAGTAGCGAGTAATTTTGCTCTAGTTTAGTTCCTTCTAGGTGGTTTTTTAATTGTTGGGCATTTACTAGGTCATATGGGTTATTAAGTACGAACGGTTTTAGGATACTGGCATACCATTTCGAGAGCGGCTGGGATGGTCCATTACAATTTGAGACAATGGGTCGCATTGTTTGGGGGTTTTTGTGCGTTTTCAGTTTTCCGTAAAGGCGTGGTGCGGTACTATGACGGTTGTATAATTTAGGTTTGATGCTTTTATGGATGATTTTCCTTTCTATTAATTTTTCGGTGAATTTTTCGAATTTCTTGTTAATGGTATTTGTAGGATCGTTGGAGAAATGCTCAAATTTATCAGTATTACTAAGGAAATCCTTGAAGCTGTCGTTGTATGCTTCTCTGTGCATAATTACTGTTTGGCGTGCTTTATCTGCCTGAACGGTTATTAAACTAGGGTTGTTTTTGAAAAATGTTTTTAAGTTTTTAAGGTCGGTCGCTACTTTTTTCTGGGTAAGAGTTGGGTGTTTTTTCTTTACTTGGTTTATGATGTTTACAGTCTGATTCCTAATTGATATTCGTTCGGTTTCTGAGAAGTCTTCATTGTTGATGGTGCTCTCGATGTCCGCCACTATCCGCATTACCTCCTTCTCGCGTAGTGGTGTTTCCAGGTTGGTCTTGTCGTGGCTCTTGAGGGTTTCGGCGATGTCTGGTGGTAGGTGGACGTTGGTGGAGTTGAAGAGCCATTGTACCATTACATCTGGGTCAGGGGTGGGTGCTTGTTCAGTTCCTGCCCTGCGATGGAGTAGGGATAGTTTATTGTCGTGTTTCTTGTTTTGCTTCTCGAAGGTACTTGCATGGAAACCGTTCAAATGGCTGTCAATCTGGGTCATCAGGTCGTCGCTCGTATCGTGCGGTCTTGAGTTGGTTTTGGCTTCCTTGAGCTTGCGCTCTATGGAGGTGGTTTTGTTGCACGTGTTGTCAATCTCGAAGTCAAGAATTTGCTGGCAGAAAGTGTCAATAGCCTTACGGAATCTCGGATACCTCTTGTACGTGGATGGGATAAGCTTAGCTATAGTTGAGCCAGTGTGCTGCAGGTGCTTTGGAAGTGTTTGGGTGGTCTTGCATTTGTTCAGGAATGCTGTCTGTGCCTGCAGAATGGCGAGCTTTCGCGTCAGGTTCTTGAGGTTCATAAAAAATTTGTTATGCATACCGGTCAGGTTGTGGATGTTTGTGTTGCAGTCGGCGAGGTGTCTCGCTTCGTCCCTGCCGTCCCCCAGGTGGCAGTCTTGTCGAATAGTTGATCTGTTTGACCCCACTACCACTTCATACTACCTTCCAGATCTATTAAATATTGCAAATTTTGCAATCAACAATCTATGCCCGACACCACAACCCAGGCGGCGCCCGATGACTGGGGCGAGGAGCTCGTGACGTCATCGTGTTTTATAAACTAAGGTCTGTAACAGTTAGCACCATGTCAACCGAATTACCTATATAGAAATAGCCGGAACCTCACAATATTGTTGTTTTGCAGTATATAACCCTGTGAAGATGACTGAATACAGTCGAAAGCTTGGGACACATATGGAAGGGTAGTTTTTATTCACCCGAAGCACCTCCTAAGAACACCCCAACGCACTTAAGTATTTTGTAAAAATTTCAGATTTTAAAAAAAATTCCTACTGCCCAAAACGGCCTGGACGGCGTACGGCGGACGGACATTTCGCATTTAGAATGTAGACTTCTTGAAACGGATTATGTCAAATTTTGAGCCCGATCGGAGTCGTCGACCCCCGTCACGAAAACATAGGTGTATTATTCCACGAATAATAAACCAAAAGCCTGCTCAGATCCGGTGCACATCAGGAAAGGCTTGCGCCAGGGCTGCGTTTTGTCGCCAATCCTATTTAACCTTTATTCGGAGGCAATTTTCAGTGAGGCTCTTGATGGAGTCAGCGGAGGAATCATCGTGGATGGGGTTCCCATCAACAGCATTCGTTACGCCGATGATACTGTGATATTAGCCAGGACCCAGAGTGAGCCGCAGCGCCTGGTGGAACGCATAGTAAAGGCAAGTGCTGAATTCGGGCTGCGCATCATGTTGCAAAGACAAAGGCCGTGGTTCTTTCAAAGGCACCAGAGGCGGTTGCACTGTGGATCGAAGGAAGGCAGGTACAAATATCTCGGTGCTCAGGTTAATGAGCAGTGTAGTCAAAAGGAGGAAATCGTGTCCCGCATCGCACAGGCCAAGAGAGCTTTCTTTGCTACGAGGAATTTCTTCGTCAGAAAAGAGCTGACTATGGGGCAGAGGATCCGCATGCTGCGATGCTACGTTTTTTCCGTTTTCCTCTACGGATTAGGGATGGGAAATCGGTATGAAGTATCGATTTTTTGAATCGATTCAGAATCGGATGCTCCAAATCGATTTCCCGAAAAATCGCCACAAAAGTATCGATTTTTTGGAAAATCGATTCAAAAATCGCTCTTACAAAAAAAAGTTTTTTAAATGAGTGATAACGGTAGATATATTCAAAGTAGGTAGATTCAAGAAAAAATCGTTAAAAAAATTTATTTAAAATTAAATTGTATGTTTTCAAAATTTTTGATAAACATTTAATCAGACGAGTTATCAGTTTCGCTGTCTGAAAAAGCCATGGCGGACGTCGCTTGTGACTAGTGAGTTTTGTTGTTATTAGCTATTAATCATCATTTTTAATCGAACTAAGACTCGAAATAAGATTCACGTAAAAAATTGGAACCCGAAGATCGATTCAAAAAATCGAAAAATCGGAACAAAAATCAAAAATCGGATATCGATTCCCATCCCTACTAAGGATGTGAGAAGTGAACCTTGAACTCCTATTTAGAAGGTCGGATAGCAGCATTCAAGATATATCTGTACGAATCCTCAGGTCCCATGGGTGGATTAAGGTGACGAATGTCGAAGTGCTGCAGAGGATGGGAAAGGAGCACGAGCTCCTTCTCACTGTAAAAGAAAGAAAAGCTCGGTATCTTGGACATGTCATGCGTGGAGAAAAATACGGGGAGCTTCGGCTGCTTATCGAGGGCAAGCGGTCGATCGGAAGGCGTCAGAATTCGTGGTTGCGGGACCTGCGCACGTGGTTTGCTGCTCTTCACTCGACTTGTTCCGTGCAGCGGCATCCAGAGATCGCCAACCTTCGCTCGGAGACGGCGACATTTATGAAAAATCGAAAAATGTTTGTCTTCTTCTTATAAGAAGAAGACAAACATTTTTCGATTTTTCAAAAATGTTGTAAACTTACTTTCTGGATGACCCTCGTACCTAGTGTGCTGTAGTTAAGTTAGATACTTTTAATCGAGTAGCGGTAATTGTAGCTAGCTACTGAAAAAAAAAAAAAAAA
This sequence comes from Pilophorus perplexus, assembly GCA_955831195.1. Taxonomy (NCBI): domain Eukaryota; kingdom Metazoa; phylum Arthropoda; class Insecta; order Hemiptera; family Miridae; genus Pilophorus; species Pilophorus perplexus. Next base: position 2,265,960 of record OY037015.1, read on the forward strand.
ACGAAACGAAACAAGGGAATTTCACCCTGAATTTTCGTCCGACTGGCAGCTGCCGACGCGGACGTCGTCAGCCGTCCTCTCAAGGAGGATCGGAACTTGTCTGACGATTGCGCTCATGGCTCCCCATTATTGCCTCGTCCCCCTGAGTTGGGAGGAGTTCGCCGTCCGATTGAACGCAGAAAATACTTGTATCGGTGACCCCGCTCCTTACGCGGTCACCCATCCAAGTACTAACCACGCCCGACGTTGCTTAACTTCGCTGATCGAGGGAAACGGTAGTTTACCCAACGCCACACCGGACGACTTAGCTAGCTGCCCAACTCTGTTCCTAGGTGAGCGTAGGCTGGGGACACTCCTACCATACCCGTCAGAATTCGCGCTTGTCACACCTCGTAGGTACGTGGTGGACAAGCGATGTTCCGAGCGCGATTTTTTTTTTTTTTTTTTTTTTTTTGTCATTTACCTGACGGCATCAAAAAAACAAAAATGGAATATAAAAAGTACAACTTGAACATTAAATAATCTCTTTTTATCACTCTAAATCAATAATTGTAATCACCCAATTCTCTACACCTCACGTAAAAATTACACAATAGGCAATTCTACAATGTCACACTGAAGACAAAAAACCACATTCGACATGGGTTTCTCCCCTTCTCCAACAGATACATCATACAGCTACAGTAACTGCTCTCACAAGCAACCATCAGGACCATAATACGGCAATTACATTACATATACTGCCATAATGAGACTCCGTCATTTGGCACAATCGCACAACCCTCAAGAACCGACGTTTTGAGGTATTAATGATCAGGTAGTCTTCGTGTTAAATGTGGCCATAGAAGGAAAAAACTCCACGACCTTAGCAGTATTTAAATCTTAATCGCAAACGCTAAAAGGAACCCTACACAAGGAAATCACAATAAAATTGACTCAGGATCCAAACTGGCCAATTCCTATTTTGACAGTGTAATATTGCACGAGGCCAGTTCGATTAAAGAATAATATTATTTACATACAAAACTTATACACTAGTATGTCATCCGCTAGGTACGTCAAGTCTTAGTCAATTTGAATCTACTCAGATTTTATCTTCAGTCAGGTTTAATATCTTTTAGGTACTCTCCTCAATGTACGAGAAAAGGTAAGTCCGGACTTGTTACAATGTGTCAGCACTGTGGGACTCATTTTGTCAACACTGTTTTTCAGTGGTCTGTGATGGTCAGGTATAGTATTCGCACCTTGTCCCCTAATGAATATTATACATTTACATTATATAGTATTATTATTCACTTAGAGAACCTGATATAAAAAGCTTCACCAATCCTCAGGATGTAATAACTGCAGGTTGGCAGTATTTGTTTGGGGCAAGTTGGTAGGAGAGTGAGAATGAATGAAGAACACATTCACTTTGCTGTAATCATCAACTTGCCTTTAAATTACTCGAGTCCGCACGTTATTTCTATCAATGTGAGTGAAAGTCTAAAGACGGGGAGAAAAGTGGGAGTTCATCGACTCGGCACAGCCTAAAAAACGGTACGTAGGAGTACGATAGCTAGGGGTAGAGCTCCATGGGAGAATGCGGATCTCAATCCATGCTGAGGCTGTTGCTAGTAAGGCAAATGCAGCATTTGCGAGAGTTACTCGCCTTGCTTGAAGAGACTGGGGTCTCAGGACAGGAGACCGACTTGTTACATACAAGGGGATCCTCTTGTATGCCAATGGGGCATCTTTGACCTCCTGAAGGGCCCCAACGTCAGGAGATTCCACCAGATTCCAAAAACGAAATGTCCTCCTGCCGTCCGAGCCGTTGTTTTGGTTTATTATTCTTGGAATAATACACCTATGTTTTCGCGACGGGGGTCGACGACTCCGATCGGGCTCAAAATTTGACATAATCCGTTTCAAGAAGTCTACATTCTAAATGCGAAATGTCCGTCCGCCGTACGCCGTCCAGGCCGTTTTGGGCAGTAGGAATTTTTTTAAAAATCTGAAATTTTGACAAAATACTCGGTTTACCATCTAGTTGTGCCCGCAAGGTTTTCAGCCCGATCGCCCAAACCCGTGGGGCGCTATGGGGCTAAAATGGGGCTACAGAAGGGGGTTTTTTAAGGCTTTCGGCTATGGGATCGAGTCAGGTGTCGTTTTCGAAGTATTTTTGGACGTAGATTCCATTTTTGGGGTCCCGCAGCGATCCGATTCCACTGTTGCGATCTATAGGGCTTTCATGGGGCTACAAATGGGATTTTCGAAGGATCCCAAGAGGGCAAATATTTTTCAAGTAAAAAACAAAACAAAATTTGAAAAAAACATTTAAAAAAAACAAAATCAAAAATCTTTTTTAATTTTTTTTCATTAACAGAATTAAATTTCTGCACAAGTAACTTATATCAAAGAATAATAACCCTTGTGTAAAATTTGCAGCGTTTTTTTTTTTTTGAAAATTTGTATTGCTCCCAGTAATAACTTATTAACAATATTATTTTGAAAATAATTGAATCCGAGCCGTTGTGGGCAGTAGGATTTTTATTTTAAATCTTCAATATTGACAAAACACTCTGTTTACCATCAAGTTGTGCCCGCAAGGTTTTCAGTCCGATCACCCAAACCCGTGGGGCGCTGTGGGGCAAAAAAGAGGCTACAGGAGGGGTTTTGAAGGTTTTCGGCTTTGAGTTCGAGTTAGGTGTCGCTTTCGAAGTATTTTTGGACGTAGAATCAAATTTTGTGGTCCCAGAACGATTTGATTTCACCGTGGGGGATCTATTCATGGGGGCTACAAATGGGATTTTCGAAGGGTACCAGGAGGTCACACAGGATGTCGTTTTTCGAGTAATTTTGGACGCATAATCCATTTTTTCGAGGTCTCAAATTTGCCTCAATGTACAAAAACAATTTAATTTAAAAAAATTTTTTTTTTATTTATTGAAACAGTATTAATTTTTGCACAAGTAACCTAAATCAAAGAATAATAAACCCTTGTGTAAAATTTGCAGCGTTTTTAGCGCAACCTTTCCCTCAAAAAATGGAAAGGTGCGCTCATCTCTTCGTTTTTTTTTTTTTTTTTTTTGTGTGTGTGTATCACAGGATCACGCCCGAGCGGCTGAACAGATTTTCATGAGGGTGGTCTCATTGTGATCAGCGAGTTCTGGGGGTGGTTATAGGCTATCAAAATCACCTCCGTCGCCGACGATTCGTCCGATCCCGAGAAGATGACTCTCGGAAAAGGTGACCCAGCGCGTTGTCGTTAGATACCTAGTGTGTCAAGTTACGGTTTTGGTTTCAATAAAGACGCGGTAATATTTCGTAGTAACAGAAAGGTTGCGCTCTTGTATTCAATTCAATTGATGCCTTGTTCCTATTACATAGCTAAACAACAGTGGTCACCAGAACTAGTTTCTCGACAGGGGAAACTTCGAAAGAAATAACGCACGGGCTACAGTGCCAACTTGCCCCGACTAATTAGGCGCGATGTTAAATCAATTTCTCGAGCTTCCTGAGGTACAGAAGAAATGTTGCTCCCTATCAATAATGCTGAAAAGGTGAGGGTATGCCTTCGCTCTGGGAGCTCCTTTTGATGCTGACTTTTGGAAAGCATCGCCTCCACTCCTGCACCACTTCATCTTGTATTTGATCGCAGAAGCTGATGTCAAAGAGCTCGAGTTCCTTCATTGTTTCCAGAAATCTGCGAAAAAAAATGACTTCAGTGAACAGTCCGTGCGGTAGAAATCCGTCCACAGCTGAATCCTTGTTACCTGAGACAAAGATGGGGCGTGATGCTGCGGACTCCGAGGAGGTCCACCTGTTGGAGGTGAGGACAGTTGTCGAGGAACGGAGACAAATCCCGGTCGGTGATGCCACGCAGCGCCGCCAGAAATAGTTTACGGAGTTTCGGACAACCGGTGGCCAGGGCGATCATGCTTTCCCCGGGAATCGACACCCCCAAGCTGCAAAATGAGCGTAAATAGCAGCAGTAGTAGTAGTAGGTTTTATTGTATATTCCGCAGACATAACAAAGGTTGGAATGATAAGATAAAATAATATGTACATAATATTGACAAGTGTATTTGGAGTTGTGTACATAATATTATTATGTACACAACTCCAAATACACTTGTCAATACTAAAATAAAAACGCTACAAATTTTACACAAGGGTTTTGGATTATTATTCTTGGAATAATACACCTGTTTTCGCGACGGAGGTCGACGACTCCGATCGGCCTCAAAAGTTGACATTATTCGTTTCAAGAGGTCAACATTCCAAAACTGAAATGTCCATCCGCCGTCCGGGCCGTTTTGGGCAGTAGGACTTTTTTTTTTTTTTTTTTTAATCTGAAATTTTGACAAAAACTTGGTTTACCATCTAGTTGTGTCCGCAAGGTTTTCAGATTGATCGCCCAAACCCGTGGGGCGCTATGGGGCTAAAATGGGGCTGTCGGAGGAGTTTTTTGAAGGCTGTTTTTGAAAGCTATGGGATCGAGTTAGTTGTCGTTTTCGAAGTATTTTTGGACGTAGAATCCATTTTTGGGGTCCCGCAACGATCCGATTTCACTGTTGCGATCTATAGGACTTTCATGGGGCTAAAAATGAGATTTTTGATGGATCCCAGAAAGTCAAATATTTTTCAAAAAAAAATTTTGAAAAACAACAAAAATAATAATAAAAAAAATTTTCTTTTTTGAAATATAAAACCACTGTGTAAAATTGCAGCGTTTTTATTCTTTGATAGAGGTTACTTGTGCAAAAATGTAATGCTGTGCCAATGAAAAAAATTATGAACAAAAAATTTGGAAAAAAAAAATAAAAAAAGGTTGGAACTCCACATTTCTATCAACATATTCGGATTCAGCACCCTTTAAACCCCCCTACACAAATTTTTAGTTCGAAAATCTGCATAATTACGTGCAGAACTGTTTTAGAAATGTTGAAGATTTTGAACTGAAAGCGGAGGCGTCGATTAGTTGGGCACAGAGCCGCCAGAGCGCTGAATAATAAATCTGAACGGAATCAGAATCAAACTCTCAGCCTGGGTCGATGTTTGAATAACCTTCTATGATGATAACCTCAATGCTCGATTTTTGAATTATCTTCTCAGATGACTACCCCGATTCTCAATTTTCGGTGTCGGTTTTTCGCGTTGCAAAGTTGGCTGACTTGCATAGATGCGACAGAGAGGGAGATTTCTAGGCCAATCAAAAGATGACGAAGCAGCCCACGTCATGTACCCCTCCAGACCTCGGAATTCAAATATTATATTTTTCCTAGGGCCCTAGAAATAATAGAGACGGATTTTCCGCAATGTTAACCCATTTTAGTAACTTTTGAAGCACGACCTTTCCACGAATAAAAAATTAATAAATCATTCAAGGAGCGCAATGAGTTTGTTTTTTACTTGAAAATGTTTAACCTCCTTGCTCCTTCAAAAATCCCATTTTTATCCCCCATGAAAGCCCTATTAATCGCCACAGTGAAATCGGATCCTTCCAGGACCCCAAAAAATGGATTCTACGTCCAAAAATACTTCGAAAACGACACCTAACTCGATCCCATAGACAAAAGCCTTCAAAAAAACACCCTCCCGTAGCCCCATTTTAGCCCCATAGCGCCCCACGGGTTTGGGCGATCGGGCTGAAAACCTTGCGGGCACAACTAGATGGTAAACCGAGTATTTTGTGCAAATTTCAGATTCTTAAACAAATTCCTACTGCCCGAAACGGCTCGGACGGCAGGAGGACATTTCGTTTTTGGAATCTGGTGGAATCTCCTGACGTTGGGGCCCTTCAGGAGGTCAAAGATGCCCCATTGGCATACAAGAGGATCCCCTTGTATGTAACAAGTCGGTCTCCTGTCCTGAGACCCCAGTCTCTTCCGGCAAGGCGAGTAACTCTCGCAAATGCTGCATTTGCCTTACTAGCAACAGCCTCAGCATGCAATCGAGTTTGATCCCTCAACACAATATGCAGGCAGATTTGGGGAGGTAGTACTAAGAAGTAGACTAAGATAAGACGAGAGATTAAGCTTTTTTACCACCAGCCTAAATCGACTTCCTCGAGTTTTGTACAGTTGGCCAACGCTTTCACGCCAATCGGCGTCAAACTATACGTTTTCCAGAAGTCTACAGACACCAGTTGGTGATTGTGAGCGCCCAAACACTGCGCCACCGTGTCCATGCTCGACAAAGACACGCAAGAACCTGAAAATAAAATAAAAAAGTTCGAATTTGCCTCCAAAAATACAAACGTCGTGTTTAGTGTACTCACCGAGATTAATATGCTGAAGGTTGGGATTTTGTTTGAGTAACTTGATGAGAGGATCAGCTTCGATGCCAGTGCGGTAAAAATCCAGCCGTTGGAACCCGCTGATTGACGAGAGACTTTCAAAGCCTTCGCGAGAGATCTTCATGCAGTTTCGAATGGAAAGTTCTGCGGGATACGACATATACGTTAGTCATTCATTGAAAGCGGAATAAACATCAGAAAGGTTCACAAACAGAACCGGCAGAATCGAATAGGAAATCTCATCACCCACCTTTCAGGTTTCTGCACGAGGCAACAACCTGTTTGATACAGTCGTTGTCAATAAACTTACAACAATCCAGCCGCAAGTGAGTGATTTGCTTTCCGCAGTTTTCTATGAACCTGCAAACGGAAAAAGTCGATAGAACGTCAAAATGAACTCCCTCGAGTGTGCAAGTGGTACCAACTGATAACACAAGTCACACATAAATACACATGTCACAAGCCTTCTCCTCCGAAACGGTATGAGATAGTCAGAATGGCCTATCTCAAAAAAGTTGGGTTTTGAGCTTTTTACAGCCCTCGATCCATAATTTCGAGGCGGATCGCTTGGGAACAACAGCTTTGACGAAATCCCACCAGAAAGCACTAAAATCTCACGATAAGTGATATGGCCTATCTCAAATTGGTCACAAATGTGGCCTATCTCAGTGTTTTCGCTTTGTTTTTGACGCGGATGAAATGAGATAGGCATATTACTTAGTAATGAAAATACGGCGATTTTGGTTTATTATTCAGGAAATGATACACCTACTAGGGGGGTCACCAGCCAACCCCCGACTGTATCCCATCTGGCCTCAGTCCCAACAACTCGTTTTCCCATTTTGTGCAGTTTTTTTCATAGGAAATACATATTTTTATGGTTTTGAGGGGGAGGCAGCCACGTCAGACATCCTTCGGCCCACCGCCATCCCAACATCCTGTCAACTGCTCCTATTTTTTTGACTACTTTTGGAGCTTCCATGCGCCACTTGGAGCAACTTTTTGGTGGTTTCATACTATTCTCGTTCTACGCTCGCCAAACTGGATTTCTTAGGACCCATTTCAAAATTTGCCGATATCTGGCAGTCACAAATAATAAAAAAACGCTGCAAATTTTACACAAGGGTTTATTATTCTTTGATATACGTTACTTGTGCAGAAATTTAATTCTGTCAATGAAAAAATTAAAAAAATTTTATCTCAAAAAAAATTTTTTTTTTTTTTTTTGGATTTTTTTTCAAAAATGTTTATTTTCAAAAATGTTTATTTTCAAAAATTCTTTATTTTTTACTCGAAAAATATTTAACATCCTAGGATCCTTCAAAAATCCCATTTTTAGCCCCATGAAAGCTCTAAAGATCGCCCCAGTGAAATCGGATCGTTCCGGGACCCCAAAAAATGGATTCTACGTCCAAAAATACTTCGAAAACGACACCTAACTCGATCCCATAGCTAAAAGCCTTCAAAAAAACCCTCCCGTAGCCCCATTATAGCCCCATAGCACCCCACGGGTTTGGGCGATCGGACTGAAAACCTTGCGGGCACAACTAGATGGTAAACCAAGTATTTTGCCGAAATTTCAGATTTTTAAAAAAATTCCTACTGCCCAAAACGGCCTGGACGGCGTACGGCGGACGGACATATCGGATTTAGAATGTAGACCTCTTGAAAACGGATAATGTCAAATTATGAGCCCGATCGGAGTCGTCGATCCCCGTCGCGAAAACATAGGTGTATTATTCCAAGAATAATAAACCAAAATGTATTCGTGAAGGAGATAGAAAATTTTGATAGGCTTCAAAATTTGTCATAATAAAATTCAAGATGAGTAAAACCATAAAACAATAACATTATTATTGTTTATGGAATCTACTCTTCTTGAAACGTATAATGATAATTATGTCTGTGAGCCGTTTTGGGCAGTAGGAATTTTTTGAAAACCTCATATTTTGACAAAATACTCGGTTTACCATCTAGTTGTGCCCGCAAGGTTATCAGCCCGATCGCCTAAATCCGTGGGGCCCAGTGGGGCTAAAAAGGGGCTACAGGCGGTCGAGCTAAGGGGTCGAGATAGGTGTCGTTTTCAAACTTTTTTCGGACGGAGAATCCATTTTTGGGAGTCTCAGAAAGATTCGATTTCAGGTCCAGCGAAAATGAGCGCAAATGGCCCAGCGGGAAGTGATGTGTGAGACCTGGGTTTGATACCCACTCGGGGTGAGAAACATTTTAACCGAGTAGGTAATTGGGGTTGGATGGGGGCAAGTGCGCACTAATGGGCGAGCGAATCGAGCCCCCTGTCGACGAGTGAGGTATGTATGTCACAAGCCGTCTACTCCTAGAGTGAGCTAAATTCAGCCTGATCACCCAAGAAAGCTGAAAATTGGTATGATGCCTCTCAGAGACAAAACGAAACGATTTTCAGCTTTCTGTCTTAATTTCAAAACGTCTTTATGTCTTGCGGACTCGTATGTTAAACAAAATGGCTTTACGTCCTGAATTTCTACTTCCCGATGAAAATCAACGAAAAATTATTTTTTAATTTTGATAGGTTTTTTTGTATTTCTATCTACCTTTCAGGACCCCTGACCCCTCCTACTGGGAGGGTTGGTATCCCTCAAAAATGAGCGCGAATGAGCGCCCAACTTTTCATTTCAAAAGGAAACCCCTGAATTCTTCGTCATTATTAGGATTTCCGAGCAAATTTAATGCCCGATACATTCAGAATAAAGTGATTTTGGGTAGTTTCATCACTAGCGGAGTAGGATAGGGTGCAACTACCGCAGAAATGTTCAGCGAGCCCCCCCCCCCCCCCCTCCCTTGTCAGCGTGCACCAAAACCAATAAATCACTAGGAATAAACACAATCAACTGCAAACAAATCACAAAAGGCGTGCTCGTACAACACCTATAAACGACACCAATAAACGAATTCTGCATTATAATTATAACCCTCTCTTCCTCCCCTAAGAAATCGTTACATTTCAGACAGGGAGAACGAATTTGATCAGAAAATTCCTCACGTGCAGAACTGCGCTGGTGATATCTGGCCGTAGTTACCACACCATGAGAGATCAATCTTCAACAAGTATTTGCACCGGGATGACAAGTAGTCCAGAGTTTTCACATTCACTTTGTGCCAATACGGCTGGAAAACATCACATCATTGTGAACTACTGAGTAGATTAATTATCTCCATTAGTCGAGCGGTTCGTGCTTTTAATATAAACTTAAGAAAACTACCTTCAAGTTTATAGCTGTGTGTAACATGGAATCACTCGCCAACCGGTAAAAATGTTTGTTCACTCGAGTACAGCGACATAAAGAATTGAGATCTAAGTAACTGAGAATACGAAGCACTGTTTCATCCTGCAACACAAATGAAACCATTATGAGAATACACTGACACGGAGACACGGCACAAAGCTATCAAAGATCGAATATTACGAGGTAGGTTTTCACTACATTGACAGACTTTTAACAGTGACGTGGAAAAAAATAAATCGTTGGATTTTTTGGTGTTATTCCATGTTTTTGGGGGTGCTGAATCCGAATCTGAACTGATCCAACAAATATAAGTTATGCGTTTTGAGATATTCGCAAAAAAAAAACTCCAAAATATTTGCACTTTTTTCAGTTTGTTGCTTATAACTTTGACACTATGCGTCCTACGGCAAAAGTCGCTATTATCAATGTGAAAGAGCATTAAATTTCCTCCAAAATTTACTGGTCAAAGTTGATTGTAGACCTAATAGTTCAGGAGCTAGAGCGATTTGAAAAGGGGCGATTTTTTTGCACGTTTTTTGAAAAATCACTTTTTCGCACTTCAAACTGCTGTACTTTCAAAACGGCCGATCATATCGAGAAATGTTATATAGTGTAGGTTGTAGAGAGTTAAAGTTCCTGTACGAAATCACATTTGTCACAGCTAGTGATATTCATCCATCAAGCAAAAATAAACCTTCAATTTGCTCACCGGAAGAGAATCGAAAGGTCCGCTTGTTGGTTGTGAGCTGAGCTCGATTTCTTGGTTGATGTCTTCCAACATGGTGCTGTATTGTTGGGCCAACGTGGTCAAGCTGTACAGAGTGGTGGTCATGTCCACCTGCAAGATAATTACCAGTAAAGGAACCCTTGTTACCATCAGATATGCACAGTTTGGTTATGACTAGGGCTCGGCCAACGGCATATTTGCATATTTCGTTCCCGATACGCCCAACCTATAAGAAGCCTAAATATACCAAGTTTGTGCAAATCAGATGATCCAAATTCGAGTTTTTCGGGCATATAATTGCATATTTTGGGGTTTTGTTGGATACGAGCATATTTGGGCCATTTTGCTACTAGGCAGCATATTTTCCTATTTATTTCAAATTTCTGCATATTTTAAGATTTTTTGACATCAACACTATAAATTCTCTCAACTAGCATTCTCTCCCAGCGTCAACAAACTCATTTCTGCAGGGAAAGAATTTTTCGTAAAGGCACCTAGCCGAGTGCGCGCCTTTAAATTGGCACATCCCGTACTGCCGCTGCCCCCTGAGCCAATCCAGACTCGATGGGGAACCTGGATTTCTGCAGCGCTCTACTATGCTGAACACCTACAGGCTGTCAAATCAGAAGTGGATTCGTTCGACGAGAATGACAGCCAATACATAACTAAGGCAAAGAAAAGCATGGCGGACAGGGACACTGTAGCGACGCTGGCCTTCATTAAAACACATATGGTGTCGAGCCCACAGTTGATTCTCAAGCTTGAGGCCTCAGAGAAGGAGCTGGTTGAAGTGGTGAGTGAGGTTCAAACATTTCAGGAAGAGGCTTTCTTGTGGCCTGGGAAGATTGGGAAAGCTCGAATTCGTTCTTGGCCGTAACCCTGGCTGGGGTACTGTCGTCAACGTAGCCAGGGTGTTAGGAGGTGACTTACCAGAAACGGAACTCTACTACACTCCCCATGAACTTGCTTCCTTCAAATTTCTACCATTGGTTTCCGTCGACGATGTTGAGCGTTCGTTCTCCCGCTTGAAACTTCTCCTGAGTGACTTGCGCCACAGCTTCAAGACCGAAAATATTGAAAAACACTTGGTTGTGCAAGCCTTTGACTAGTAGGTAGGTATGTTGTAAATATGTAAATAAGACGTTAATATGAAACTGCTTGTACATAACTAATAGTTAACTATGTAAATATTTATTGTAAATTATATATGTGAATTATATATGTAAATATTTTAGTGTCTAAATATGTGGTCAATGTGTTTGATAATTTTCTAAGATGACTTGTAACAATAAAAAAGTTGGTTGAGCGCCCCAATGCAATTTTTTCTTGCCTTCATGACCCTCTCACAATTTTTGGGGGGGGGCATATTTTAGCATATTATTAACTTTTCCGGGCATGTTTTTGCGTCATATTTTGCGGTTTTTCGGTCATATTACAGTCATATTTATTGGTCATATTTCCAGATTTTATTGGTCATATCCTGCCGAGCCCTAGTTATGACAATCAGGACCGAATTCACACAAAAGGGCTCAGGGTTAGTCTGGATGAACCGATATTTTCTCAAAATATATCATGTGGACTGTGGAATCTGGCGTCCACTCTTTCTCATCCCTCAACGATCGGTAATACGATCGTCAATCACTATAATTAATACATATTATGTCATTTTTGTACACTCACGTAATCTGACACCACGTCGATGTTCAACGCTTTGATTTGAGATGCAATTTTACACAAGTCTTTCTCAATTTTATTGGAGACTTCGGCTGCGTTATTACAATGAGATCCAATCAGCAGTATCGCATCCAACTCGGTGTAGTAGTCCAGTTTTGAATGGTTAAATTCAACACGTAGTAAACTGAAAAAAATAATCTCGTTAATGGGGTTGGAGTGCAAATACCGGGACTTCAACCGAACAGTCGTATGAAGGTAGGATTTCCTAGCGAGGAGTTTTTCCCGCTGCGGGGAGACGTTTTGTCCAAATTACGTCGGCAGGAGCGTAAAATATATCACCGTTGTGTCATTGGGGGGGGGGGGGGGGATGCTAAAGGCAGCCAACCCCGGCCTCTCCCGCCTGGCCTCAGCCCCCTTCTACTGGCTTTCCCATATAGCGTAAAAAATATTAATATATTAATAATTACGCTATGTGACAGTTTTTGTTTTTAATAACGCCACAGCACTTGACAACTTCGTCATTTGGCTATGGGTGGTTCAGTAAAGTTTTGCCAATTTTTGGATCTCATTCAGTGCATCAATTGAGACATCAGGCAGCGCTGAGCACTCACTGAGATGCTCAGCACATGACAAAGGGGGCATACAGAGGAATCAACAACTCCAATTCGGAAAAGATGTTTTCGAAGGTAATCACGGCCAGTGGAGACCCTGAACATCGCCACTGCTTGACCCCTGGGCAGTGAAGTTGGAAGAGGCGCCTCTAGAAGAGTCTGCCAAAATTATCCGTCTGTCTGCTCAATCCATCGACTTATAGCTTCCTGGATGGATCGCCCTTTCAGGATTCACTTGGCTGAGCTGACTGGCAAGGGACCTTCTAGTTGGGTTTCCGCTGCTCCTTGCTTCACCAACAGATCCGCCTGTTCATTCCGGTATTCGGGAATCATGTTGGTGCCGTCTCTCTCCTCGCGTCTCTCCAGTACTTTGAGCTCGCCATCAAAGCTCGTACTTCGCGCTCCAGCGAGGGCAAATATTTGGAATGTACAAGCCAGCTCCACGTTACGATTTGACCCCTCTGTAGACCTGTCGGTGTAATTCTGAAGCCTTTCGCTAGCAGGATATCTTACAGCGAAGGCAGGATATCTTGCTTGTTCCCAGTGCCAGAACTTGCAAAATTGAAGCTGCAATACCTTCCTTCCTTACGCTTTCCAACAGCGCCAACTTCTGTTCGGCAATCTTCTTGCATGGCCTTCTATCTACGATGACTTGCCTGGGGCTGGTATCAAGACCACACCGCTTACAGATCTTAGCACTCTTAGGCCAAGTGGATGCTGTGTAGCCAAACGCTGTGCAGATGTCTCTTGACTGTCCCAGTAGCTGATATTGAGGCCCATATGCAGAGTCGGGCAGGTTTTAAAAGGAATCCTCAACCCTTTAGGCTTCCTTTAAAATAAAAAGAATCCTCAAACGACCGTCCCTTTCAAAAACGGTATGCAGAGAACCACTTTTACCGGAAAGGACTGAAAGTTTAAGGAAAGGATCGTTTAAGGGGAGATAGCTGCAGTAGCTCCACGCAGACAAGATTCGTGTGCATTGCGGGTTAAATAAACGAGTTTTTGCGCGCCAATGTTGTGGTTTCGAACTCATTGACAAACATCGGGACAAGAAATTGTGACCAACACATATGATTGATTCCGGGAACTTGAAAAATTGATGAGTATTTTCCATAAAGTTGTTTTGTTGTGCTTTGCTTACGGTTATTACGGAAAACGGAAAATATTCTCAAATCAACTTCCTCGGTTCTCTTTTTCTCGGGTGATCGACGTCGCGACGCTCTGCATGTCTTTTTTTCTGACGGTCTACCGACCTGACCACTTCCCCAAGTCGGAAGTCGGGCGGCCCGACGTCAGCGGAAAGTCGGCAAAATCGAGTTAGAATCAGCGCCTGCCGCCCAGAAATGTAGGGCGTACCTTCAGGCCGCATTCGGATAGTTGTCGTCCATCGACCGATCATCACCCGTCGATGCTGATTATAGTCCAACCGTCGAAATCGATCCCAGGTCTCCTCGACCTCCACGAGCGTTTCCCGGATTCCCTGGACCTGTGAGACACTCTCCCGAGCCTTCTCCACGATTCGGACGTGGACTTCGTGTGGACACCACGGGGACTCTGGCCATTCCTACAACGGCGGCCCTCTCTCGTGCAAAGACAATTTGGAACCGCGATCGGTACTAGTTATTGATAAGTATTATAGTTGATAATATCTGTCAGTAATGTTACTATTTGTATAATAAATAATGCTTAGGGTCACAACCCTTGGGCTTTCCATTTTCCTGACTGCCTGGAGGAAAGAGAGAGTTGTTGGTATTAAATCAAATTTTGATGACTTACTTATTTGATAATTGGTGCGTAGATTTGATTCCGCCGTTGCTGTAAATTAACAGCACACAAAAGCCGACACCGAGGTTGACCCAACGCTATAGATAGTACAGGTAGGTACTATCTGTGTACAGGTGTGCTACATTGGATCTGACGGCGACTTATCGGTTCGCCGTTATTGGCAGTACAGGTAATGCCTAGGTCTAGGCATTTTATTAAAAACCTTAAATTTTGACAAAATAATCGGTTTACCATTTAGTTGTGCCCACAAGGTTTTCAGCACAATCGCCTAAATCTGTGGGGCGCTATGAGGCTAAAATGGGGCTACGGGAGGGTTTTTGAAGGGTTTTGGCTATGGGATCGAGTTAGGTGTCGTTTTCGAAGTATTTTTGAACGTAGAATCCATTTCCGGGAGTCCCAGAACGATCTGATTTCACCGTAGGGCTTTCATGGGGCTACAAATGGGATTTTTTGAAGGATTCGAGGGAGGTCAAATAAGGTGTCAGTTTTCCGACGCATAATCCATTTTTTGAAATCCAACATCTGTCCGAATATTGCATTTTTTAATAATTATTATTATCATTTTTTTTTTTATTATAAAATTTATAAAATTTATAAATATTTAATATTTAATATTTATAGTTGATGGTGATGTTGAACGGTTCAATTAATGTTGTTGGAAACTTGTTGAGGGTCAGTCTAATAATTATTTGACTGACCCTCAACAAGTTTCCAACAACTTTAATATTTATGAAAATATTAAATATTTTCTTATTCACACAAATAATTTTTGCACAATTTGATATAGGTTAATTATTAACCTTAATCAAAGAATGATAAAACCTTGGTAAAATTCGCAGCGTTTTTTTGGAAATTTTGTATCGAACATTCGACAAAATCCATTATTTCCAGCATAAATTCTCGATGATGAAATAATATCATCGAGAATCAAAAACAGTTGATGGTTCATCGTGATACAACGCAAAACTAATCAGTAAACTCGGCTCCTTATAGTTGGAGGAACGTAAAAAGCTGGTCGCGATTTGTATGGGCATTTTGGAGGATTCCTTAAGAAATGCATTAAAGGAGCACCTCTGCATTCGAAATCAGCCAAAGGAATGATTAAGTGAAGTAGTCGAGGATTCCTAAAGTAAAAGGACCTATTGATAAAGGAAGCTGTTATCAGTGGAAAGGAAGGTTTCTGCATTGCGAATAAGAGGATCCGAATAAGAGGATCCGAAAAGGCCAACTTTAGGATTCCTTTTAAATCCTGAACGTCTCTGCATATGGCCCTGAGACTTTTGACTCTGTCGAAGAGCTTGATGGCAGCTAAATCCGTACGAATATCCAAGGGTTCAATCTTGGCTTGGACTTGCATTGCTGCAATTGGTGCAGATTCGGCACCGACGAGAATGAGCTGGAATGCCTTGTTCTGCAAAGTCTCCAAAGGTCTAAGCACGCTTTCACTGGGTGTAACTGGGACCTCAGCACCATATTCAATGCACAGCAAAACGCCGGCAAACACAGCAACGAATCTCGCAGCGTGCAACGTTTTGACTCCTCCAAAAGCAGTCGATTCCATTCGTTCGACGGAACGCCATCCACGAAAGCGTATTCCGCTCTAGGAAAACGGCCCCTCCCAATTACTCAAAAGCAGCGTACAACGTACAAACCCCGTCGCTAGAAAATCCTAACTTAAGTCAAAATCCGGAGGTGACTTACTTGGTCATGAAGTCAATTGGCGATATCACAGGGGAAAATTTTCTAGAGCCATGTTCAACAATTTGCGGTTCACCTTCCCAAAGCATTTTCCATCTGCCGAGCCCGTCGCCGGCCCAAATCCTCACCACCGAGCCAGGGTTGTATGTCTCGTACAATGTGACTGATTCAGGATAGACTTTTTGTTCGAACGACACGTCTGAAATAGCAATGAGCTAAAATTACAACACTCACAGCGCAGAGGTCCTTGGTAAAGTTTGGAAGAACTCATAGACGGCGTTCCCCTTTGATGCCGTTTAAAATTACAGGGGATCCCGGAGATTATTCCATTCGCTCACCAATGTAGTCCTGGCTGGGGATGCCGACGTTATGCATCATGATAGGTTCAGGTCTTGACGGTGCTGTAGACCACCATTTCCCATAAGTTCGCTACAACAAGAACCACAAAATTGTTAGACATAGTGGAGAACCCGCCTACTCGTGTTTTGGGGACTGATCTGAAACATGGTGACAAAACCTCGAAAAACGTTTTCGGTTTATTTGTTGATTTGGCTCAAATTTTGGTTCATTATTCTTGGAATACACCTATACACATATTCTTTAAATACACCTCTTAAATGTATCAGAGGACGAAAATTCTGATCGACCTGAAAATTTGACATTGTCTCGATTCAAAAAACGAAATGTAAGACCCGCCGTCCGGGCCGTTTTGGGCAGTAGGAATTTTTTTTAAAATCTGAAATTTTGAGAAAATACTTGGTTTACCATCTAGTTGTGCCCACAAGGTTTTCAGCCCGATCGCCTAAACCCGTGGGGCGCTATGTGGCTAAAATGTGGCTACGGGAGGCGTTTTGGTTTATTATTCTTGGAATAATACACCTATGATTTCGCGACGGGGGTCGACGACTCCGATCGGCCTCAAAATTTGACATTATCCGTGTCAAGAGGTCTACATTCAAAATCCGAAATATCCGTCCGCGGTCCGCCGTCCAGGCCGGCCAAGTTCAGATCGCTCGTAAATATTTTTAGTACATTTAGATTTTTACCCCAAAATTACAGGCCCACTCGTTTGCGGAGATGTATCGATAATATTTTTATAAATTTCCATCCTTCTCAGTCATCATATTTTGTCGAGGATGTTTTCTTCTCTGACCATAGAGCCTTATTCGGTTCTTATGTTTTGGACGCCAAATCTGACCCATCCTCAAATCGAAATATCATCATCCGCCCAATTTCTCCCCAGAATCTTGCAGCGTTTGAATACCATCTTTTTATGACTGATTGGAATTTTGTTTACGATCCGCTGATAAACATCGATGTCCGCTGGACCACGTTCATGGAATCAATTTCTAGTGCTGCCACTATTGCCTTCCCTTGTAAAAGTGTTAAATTGGGCACTAAAAAGAGTAAACATAATAAACCCAATAGATGGTACAATAATGACCTTAGGCTCCTGAAGGATCAGCTGGATGAACTATAATATAGTTCATATTATGTTAAATCTAAAACCACTACTAACCCTGCGTTGCAAAAAACTTTACATCAATTAAAATCCAAATACAAAAGTATGATTAGACATGCAAAACAAGTAGATCGTGAGAAATCTATCTTTTCGTCCAAAAATCCTGTTAAAGCCATGTGGAATGAAATTAATGAGAACAGGAAAGGGGAGTATGGGTCTAAAGCAGCCTCGAACCTTTTTTCAGCTGATGCCTACAATTCTTATTTTGTAAATGTCCCTGCAGAGGTTCTCAGTGGCCTTCCTTCAAATCTTGGCGACCCTTTGGATTTCAGTGTTCAGCTTTCAGAAGCAGTTCCATCCTTCGCATTTTCTTGTGTTGAGCCTCAGAATGTCTACACTGAAATAACCAATCTTAAGCAGTCTGATGGGTGTGACGTTTATGGGATTTCGACTAGCATGCTGAAGCAAGGGGCACTGGCTCTGGTGTTCCCTCTCACGCGCCTTATCAACGACTCGATCTCAGCACGGGTTTTCCCATCGGCTCTCAAGGTCGCCGAGGTGGTCCCATTATTTAAAAAAGGTGAACCAAATTCACTTTCCAATCATCGACCCATATCAAAACTTCCTGCTTTGTCCAAGGTTTTCGAAAAATTACTAAAATCCGACCTTAACGATTATTTTGAAAAGCATAATTTGTTTAATGATTCACAATTTGGTTTCCGTAAGGGTCGTTCCACAAGGGACGCAATTCAAAGCCTCACTGATTTGGTGGCATCTGCTTTCGAGGACGGAGAATTCGCTTCCGCGACTTTGGTGGATGTCGCGAAATGTTTCGACTGCATCTGCCATAGAATACTGGTCGAAAAGCTCCACAAGTATAACTTCTCCCGTGGCGCCCTGTCTTTGGTAGAAAGCTATCTATCCGGCAGAATACAGGCTGTTCGCCATGGCGGAGGTTTATCCCAGTTCTTGCCAATCAACTATGGAGTCCCACAAGGCTCAGTCCTCGGCCCAATTTTATTTCTAATTTTTATCAATGATCTCCCGGCATGCCTTCTGAATTCTTCAGCAATTCCCATTCTTTTTGCTGATGATACATCTTTGGTCATGAGAAGCAAATCATGTTCTACTCTCTGCGAAATCGAAGTTGCTTCTCTTGAAGCTGTCACAAATTGGTTCTCAGTAAACCAACTCTCAGTAAATTGTGATAAGACCAGCATTATGAGGTTTGGGTTGAGAGATTTGTCGAGTCTCGACAATAATCTGGCTGACGTAAGATTCCTTGGCGTCTCCCTTGACCCAAGGCTTGACTGGAGGTCCCATTGTACTCGCCTCGTTTCAACTCTCAATAGCTACACCTTTTTATTGAGGCGTCTCTCTGAAAGACTGACAAAGCCTGCTGTCCTCGCAGCTTATCATGCTTGTTTTCATAGCAGAGCTGTCTATGCAATTCTCTGTTGGGGACACTCCCCCGCATCTTCCATTGTTTTTGCATCTCAGAGAAAAGCTGTACGGGTCGTGGC
Source organism: Pilophorus perplexus (assembly GCA_955831195.1). NCBI lineage: Eukaryota > Metazoa > Arthropoda > Insecta > Hemiptera > Miridae > Pilophorus > Pilophorus perplexus. The sequence continues at coordinate 2,284,983 of OY037015.1, forward strand.
TGGTATTCGCTATCGCGAGGATTGTAGACCAGCATTTGTCGAGCTCAAAATTCTCACTATCCCAGCTATTTACATCCTTGAAGGCTTAAATTATGTGAGGAGGAACTTTGATAAATTCCTCAGGCCCGACCATCAATACTCCACACGTGGCAAAAGCAAACTCATACTCCCCTTTCATCGCCTAACTACTTCCCGGAATTGCACCACCTGGTGGGGGCTCAAATTTTTTAACGCTCTCCCAGCAGATATCCGGGATGCTCCAGCTGGTGCGTTCGGGGCCCGTATCAAGGGTTACCTCATCAGGCTTGCTCCTTACAGCTTTGATGAGTTCTTTGCTGACGCCGTAAATTGGTCCATGTAGTGTGCCTGTATTTTGTTGTGTTATAGCTAGGTTAAGTTGGTCCATGTAGTGTGCCTGTATTTTGTTTTGTTATAGCTAGGTTAAGTTAATCAGTTTTTTTCTTGTTTTTTTCCTGTATGTATTTGACCATTGCCCATACATTCTGTGTTTCTGGCAAATAAAAGTTTTGATTTGATTTGATTTGATTTGAGTAAACTTTCGAAAGGTGACTTTGCAGCAGGAGATAACCGTAAGTTCGATGCTTCTGCAGTGGAAAGTAGGGCTCAGAGACCCATGGAGAAACGGGCTTGCGGCAAAAACGGGGTTTCCTTTCAGTAGACCATAGCAGATAAAGGACGCACTAATGATGCTAAAGTACACCTAACCGAGGCTGAGGAACTTGCTGTTAATGTCAGGACGAGTCAAAAAACTAGAATGCACACCACTAATAAGATTAAGAATTAAGATCAATGGCACTAGCGTTACAGGGATTTATGACAGAGGGATTTATGATTTTCTAACATAACATTGATAAACTCAAAGATTTTACAAGAGATTAAGGATAAGATGTGGAAAAACGACCAGACCTTTCGTAGTGCCCCTTTGACCTCCAGGCAGATAAGGCGTAGTGGAAATGTGTCCCCACTACGCCTATCTCTAAGTAACCACATTACTATAAAAGAGGCCAAGGGGCCCACAATTATACTCAGTTCGCTATGATGGTGAACTTCTGATCTCTGATCTTCTGACTTCTGATCAGAATTCGGAGCCTTCTTATTTACCTTCAAGTCAATACACTTTTAAAACGATTAGTGGAGTGCAAAAATGCTACAGTAAGGTAAATCCTACGATGCGGATTCATAAAATTGCTCAAGAGATTAAAAATAATAAGTTTTGGTCTATTATTCTTGGAATAATACACCTATGTAATCGCGACGGAGGTCGACGACTCCGATCGGCCTCGAAATTTGAATCCGTTTCAAGAGGTCTAGATTCCAAATCCGAAATGTCCGTCCAGGCCGTTTTGGGCAGTAGCAATTATTTTTAAATCTGTAATTTTGACAAAATACTCGGTTTACCATCTAGTTGTGCCCGCAAGGGTTTCAGCCCGATCGCTCAAACCCATGGGGCGCTGTGGGGCTAAAATGGGGCTAAGCGAGGCGTTTTGAAGGGGTTTGGTTAAGAGATCGAGTTAGGTGTCGTTTCCGAAGTATTTTTGGACGTAGAATCCATTTTTCGGGGGTCCCGGAACGATCCGATCCGATTTGACTGTTGCGATCTATAAGGCTTTCACGGGGCTACAAATGAGATTTTTTAATGATCCCTGGAGGTCAAACATTTTTCAAAAGAAAAAAATTTTAAATAAAAAAAATCCCAAAAATAAAAATTTTTCTAAATTTTTTTTATTGACTCAAAATTAAATTTCTGCACAAGTAACCTATAGAGATAGATAGATAGAAAACGTGTTTATTTGAATATTGAAATTAACAAATCCTTCTTTTTTTTCTGAACACGATATGGCAATGGGCCATGCCCGTCTGCCAGAGGATGCGCCATAAGCGAAAATAACAATTACAAATATCAGAACAACAACAACAAGCGAGTGAGGAAAACAAGATGCCTAAAATTATACGTAACAATAGAAATGTACAAGAAAATCAACAAATTACAGATATAGGGCAGCATCTCGTGGGCGAGGATAAGGGTCAGTCCCAATTAAACTGGGCCACCAGCTCGGATCGATATGTCCAAGCGGCCTGGCAATATCCAGCGAGAGGGAGCCAGTTCGCACCATTGAGGAGACTAATTATTGAGTCCAACGACAATCCAGCCACTCCAAACTGGGCCACCCGACTCAGCAAGGACAGGGCAGCGTCCCAGAAAGTGGGTTATGTCCTCCGGCTCTCCGAGATTGCAAAGGTAGCACAGGGTCCCAGCAAGCTGGTCGTCAGCCAGGAGCACATCAGGTCGACAGTTGCGAGTCAGGAGGTCTCCCCTGAGCTTACAGATCCAACGCAAAACAAACATTGACCCCTTTTGCGCCTCCACTGTCAGGTCAATGCTCCGAAGCCCCATGTCCAGCAGCCGATAAATCCTATGCCGCGATGTAAGCGCCCTCATAACATTCCGCTCCCTCCACTGGGACTCCAGCCTCTCCCGCAGGGTCCCGAGCTGGGATCTCCACAAAGCCGGGTCGTCGAAATTGGAGCCAATGACGCAACCGCTCTCCCTGCACAACCCTTCAAGATTCTTGTACCAGAACAATCGACGCCGAACAATCTGGTGTGCGAGCAACCGAGGATACCGGCCCTTGAGCAGGTAACTGTAATGGAGCGAAAGCGTGAAGAGAAACACGGGAGCCACCCCAGTCTCCAAGTATACAAAATAATCAGGTGTATTACGAATGTGTGGAATCGACGTCAGTGGAACCATGATAAGACTCCTTATGTATGCCGACGATATAGTTATAACGGCCGAGTCTGTGGCGGACCTTCAGCAGAACATTAACGCCTTACAGGAGTACTGTGAAAGATGGAAGATGCAGGTCAATCTCGGGAAATCCAAGATAATGGTTTTCCGTAGGGGAGGGCGGCTCAGACTGACAGAGGCATGGAATTATCAAGGCGACGCTGTGGAGGTTGTGTCCTCGTACAAGTACCTCGGAGTGACGCTCACCACTGGCCTGTCCTTTGCCACACATCTGAAGGAGAAATCCGCGACTGCAAAGTTCGCTATAGCAAGTGTTTATGGTTCCTTTTTGCGGCTTTCCCAGATACCAGTACACTCCAAGTATCAGGTCTTCCTGGCCACGTCCCGAGCCATTTTAACGTATGGCGCTCAGGCATGGGGATCTCAGCAATATCAGGTCGTCGAACGGGTTTTGAAAGTCTTCATTAAAAGATTGTTCGGCCTCCCTCGTAATACACAAGTAACCTATATCAAAGAATAATAAACCCTAGTGTTAAATTTGCAGCGTTTTTGATTGTATGTATAGTGTTCATTCATCTTGCCATTTTACACTACTATAATTTTAAATTCTTTAAAATAAAACCAATTTCATAAATTTTTACGTGTTTCATTTTCCCCTTTACGTGGGTACTGCAAAAGTTTTAATGATTAGGTACTTCATTGGATTAGAGCAGTGTCTTGTCAGGTAAAGCTCCCTTAAGAAAAATCTGACAAGGTAAATGATTTCGACCTCAAAAGAATTGGGCTGCACAAGAAACCGCTTAGCAGGATTTTAGCGCTAAAACTACTTTAGGGTCATTATTTTCATTTCAGCTTAGGAGTGGGAGAATTCTGAATTTCAGTTGCTCCCTTAACTCAGAGATTGATGGCGAGACAACGTTTGAGCCAATTTATTTGCTTGGTTCATAGGAGTTACAACATGAGCTATTTTTTCAGGCAAGTTGGAAAAAATTGCTCATTTTTGACGCTTGGTTGAGGCTAAACGGCTGAACCGATTCTAATGTGTAAGGATCATTCGACGCAGAAGTTTAGGCTCTTCAACTTTGTTTTCGTTGCTCTGTGTTGCTTAGTTTTCGAGTTATAGATGAAGAACTGGAAAATGTCCGATAAAATTGAGGTTTTATGGCCTCCAACAGTTTTAAAGAAAAGAAAGCTTCTACGCCATATCTTGCATGAGTCAAACCCTCTGATGACTGGCATATAATAGGTGTGTATCCACGTCATTTTCAAAGGAGTCCGTCCGTCAACAAATTGGTGCCATTTAACTCACCATCACGAAAGCTTGAGGGAAATCTCCGTAATCCGGATACTTGCTGGGTTTCCCGGTGATGTTATACGCCGTGTACGAAATACTTATGTCACTTCCGTATTGAGAGCTGAAGTCGACAACTTCGTTTACATACTGAGGGAATCCGGTGCACTCTTCGCAATCGAAATTCTTGAGGGAGCATTCTTCCCAAACACCGACGTCAACCATTCTTGAACCTGGGAAATAAATCACTCAAAACAGTCACAGGAGGTTGGCAGGGAGGTTGTTTGGCGAGTCTGATCAATAAGTGGGAGCTCTAATTAAATTGTCGTCCGAAGGGCCACTTTTTATGCGATTACGAACACACGTCAACAGGTGACTTACTACACAATTGCGGCCGTGCACCAAAACGAAGAAAACAACAGTCCAGTTCCTAACGACGCTGTCAAACTCTGGAATTCGCGAGAATATTAAAAGGTCGAACTATTAGGCGAGCAGAAGGAATTTTACACAATCTTATCATTTTCCTGTGATTATTACTTCATGAGTAACATGGTCAATGACACCGACCACTTTCTCGTGAACTAGAAACACAGAGCTAGCCCAGAATCGTTAGTAAGCAAGAACAAAACATTGGAGATGGATCAAAAGTATCGATACACACAACTATCGATGTTTTTGCAAAAGACGATACTTTTCGATTTTGGTTTATTATTCCCGGAATAATCAACCTGTTTTCGCGATGGAAATAAAAAACGATGCAAATTTTATGTTACGCAAGGATTTTTATTCTTTAATAAAAGTAATTCTGCAGAAATTAATTCTGTCATTATGAAAAAATATTTGAAAAAAACATTTTTCTGTACAACTTTCGGACAGATGTGGAACTTCGAAAAAATAATTTGCGTCCAAAATTAGGTACTCGGGAAACGACACCTTAATTGATCTCCTGGGATCCATAAAAAATCCCTTTTTATCCCCATGAAAGCCCTATAGATCCCCGCGGTGGAATCGGATCGTTCTGGGACTCCGAAAATATGGATTCTACGTCCAAAAATACTTCGAAAAAGACACCCCAGTCGATCTCATACCCGAAAACCTGCAAAAAACCCTCCCGAAGCCCCTTTTGAGCCCCACGGGTTTGGGCGATCGGGCTGAAAACCTTGCGGGTACAACTAGATGGTAAACCAAGTAGGTACTTTGGGAAAATGTCATATTTACAAATAAATTCTACATCCCAAAAGGCTCGGACGGAGGACGAACATATCGTTTTTGGAATCTACGAGTCATGAAACGGATAATGTCAAACTTCGAGTCCAATCAGAATTTACCTAGGTGCATTATTCCAAAAATAATTAACCAAAACGAAATGTTTGTAGTCTTGTTTTTGTCTTTGTTTTTTGTTAACTGAAATTTTGACAAAATACTTGGTTTACCGTCTAGTTGTGCCCGCAAGGTTTCTGCCCGATCACCCAACCCGTGGGGCTCAAATGGGGCTACGGGACGGGTTTTTGTTGGTTTACGGGCGTGCCATCGAGTGGGGTGTCGTTTTCGAGGTATTTTTTTGGCGTAGAATCCGTTTTTGGTGGTACCACATCGATCGATTTCACCGTGGGGATCTAAAGAGCTTTCATTGGGCTACAAATGGGATTTTTGAAGGATCCCAACAGGTCAAATAAGGTGTTGCTTTGGGTTCCCAGATCTACCCGAGCATTTTACAGAAGAAAAAAAAAAATTTTTTTTTGGAACATAGATATTCTTTTAGTGACGAAACAAAATTTTTTTTACTTACTTCAAAGAATAATACACCCTGGTGGAAAATTACAGCGTTTTTATTGATAGGTGGAATGGGTTTGAATCAAAAATTTCTTTGAAAGATATCAACACTAAGTGTCAAGTCTTGATGTCTAATTGACATTGACACTGTCTACAAGGATTTCTTGAATGCCTAACAAACGTTGAAAAGATCGTGTACAAGTAGGTAAGTTTAGGATCAGTACCTTTCTCTAGTATCGATACATGTGTAACAAGTGTATCGCTTATCAATGGTATCGATACGTTTTACAGTATCACCCACCTCTACATAACTAGACGTAAGGAAGGTTTCGCTAAAATCTACGATCCCTGTTGTTAACGTTTCAGATGTCCACCAAAAAGCTGTGGCGCTCACATCATTGTTTATCAGATCTTTGTTACTCTTAATAATCGGTTATTTAAAAGTTTAAAAGCAGCCAGTTGATCCTCACATGACATGTATAACGGCCCGTTTGCAATGGAACCAATTTAGGCCGCGGTATAACGGCGCCAGCTGAGTAACGTAAGCAGCGGGTAGTGGGTTTTCATGGGGCTACTAATGGGATTTTTCAAGGATTCTAGGAAGTCAAATATTTTCCGAGTAAAAAAAATAAGTTTTTAAAACCAATGTTTTTGCAGTTTTTTTTTTTTTTTTTTTTTTTTTGAGAAATTTTCGCAAAAAAATTCCTACTTTCCCAAAACGTCCTGACAGTGTACAAACATGAAATGCGAAAATTCCATAAATAAAATGTTTATTTATGGAATTTTCGCATCATGAGACGTTCAAGTAGCTGTGGTTACGTTGCAAATACAAAGCCAAATTATGCTCCTGTTGAGAGTAATGTCGAGGAAAACTACTCATTCCATCAACTTCGAGTTATGGAACACGACAGACCAAATGAGGGTAAAGGTAGCAAGCAATTTTCATTTCATTCGCCTTTGAAAAGTGTTTATTTCTAATAATTGTACTTTATTAGCTCTATAGAAATAAACCAAATTGTAATAGTTTAATTTTAATACCTCAACCAAACATGTAGGTAAAATTGGATAAATCTTAAACTATTTTCGCAATGTCAATAAGTTTTGTGCCACTTCAGAATACATTGGTACAATACAGATCTACGTACAATGGAATGCTAAGTATTTGAAGTATATTAAATATACTTTTAATATACATTTAACAATAAATTTTATTGTTTTGTCAACCAGTTGCATCGTTTGTCACGATAACTGCACTTGGAGGGGTTCTATCATTTGTGGATCTTTCTATGGTTGATCAATTGAGATAATCGACTGCATCTATACTCACAATGATTACACTTTTGAGGCTTCTCTCCCGTGTGCTTCATTCCATGTAACTTCAAGGCAGCTATTGTACGGCATCTATAGTCACAATGATTGCACTTGTGAGGCTTCTCTCCAGTGTGCGTCATTACATGTAATTTCAAGGGAGATATTGTAGCAGATCTGTATTCACAATGATTGCATTTGTGAGGCTTCTCCCCAGTGTGCGTCCTTTCATGTAACTTCAAGGCAGATAAATGACTACATCTGTAATCACACTGATTACACTTGTGAGGCTTCTCCCCTGTATGTGTCATTACATGTGACTTCAAGATAGCTTTTGTAGTGCATCTGAACTCACAATGTTTACACTTGTGAGGCTTCTCTCCTGTGTGCTTCATTACATGTAATTTCAAGGGAGATATTGTAGCAGATCTGTATTCACAATGATTGCACTTGTAAGGCTTCTCACCTGTGTGCGTCATTACATGAAACGTCAAGGCAGATTTTTTAGTGCATCTGTAATCACAATGATTGCACTTGTAAGGCATCTCACCCATGTGCTTCATTACATGTAACTTCAAGGCAGATGCTTTAGTGCATCTATAGTCACACTGATTGCACTTGTGAGGCTTCTCTCCTGTGTGCGACATTACATGAAACTTCAAGGATGTTAACTGACTGGTTCTGAACTCACAATGTCTGCACTGGTAAGGCTTCTCCCCAGTGTGCGTCATTACATGTGCCTTCAAGGCAGCTATTGTACGGCATCTATAGTCACAATGATTGCACTTGTGAGGCTTCTCTCCTGTGTGTGTCATTTCATGGGACTTCAAGGTATATATATTACTGGATCTGTACTCACAGTGACTGCACTTGTGAGGCTTCTCCCCAGTGTGCGTCATTACATGTGCCTTCATGGCAGCTATTGCAGTGCATCTATAGTCACAATTACTGCACATGTGAGGCTTCTCTCCAGTGTGTGTCATTTCATGGGCTTTTAAATGAGATGATTGAGTGGTTCTGTACTCACAATGATTACATTTATATGGTTTCTCTCCTGTGTGCGTCATTACGTGTGACTTCAAGGCAGTTCTTGTATGGCATCTATAGTCACAATTATTGCACTTGATAGGCTTCTTTCCTGTGTGAGTCATTACATGTATCTTCAAGGCAGATATTGTAGTGCTTCTATAGTCACAATGATTGCACTTGTGAGGCTTCTCCCCTGTGTGCGTCAGTACATGTGACTTCAAGGCCGATAACTGACTACATCTGTACTCACAATGATTACACTTGTGAGGCTTCTCCCCTGTGTGAGTCATTAAATGTGACTTCAATGTAGTTTTTGTAGTGCATCTGAACTCACAATGATTACACTTGTGAGGCTTCTCTCCTGTGTGCGTCATTACATGTAACTTCAAGGCAGTTATTGCCGTGCATCTGTACTCACAATGATTGCACTTGAAAGGCTTCTCTCCTGTGTGTCTCATTACATGTAACTTCAAGTCAGATATTCGAATGCATCTGAACTCACACTGAATGCACTTGTGAGGCTTCTCTCCTGTGTGCGTCATTACATGTAACTTCAAGGCAGGTATTGAAGTGCATCTATAGTCACAATGATTGCACTTGTGAGGCTTCTCTCCTGTGTGCGTCATTAGATGTAACTTCAAGGCAGATTTCTGACGGCATCTGTAGTCACAATGTCTGCACTGGTAAGGCTTCTCCCCAGTGTGCGTCATTTCATGTGATTTCAAATTTTTTTTTCCGCTGCATCTGTACTCACAATAACTGCACTTGTACGGCTTCTCTCCTATTTTCGATACAGATTTTGTACTGTATTGTTCTCCCTTTAATTTGCATTTGTTGTCGTCTTTTAGCTTCTCCGTCATGTGAGCCTTCATATGAATGCGAAGTCTACTTTTCAAATCACTCACATAGCCGCAGGTGTAACACGTGTACGACATGTTGAAGGATTTTGGCTCCTTTCAATCCTTTATCCAAGGTCAAGCAGGTGCATCACGCTCCCAACAGCACTTTGATGATGGGCGCTTTGAGTACCTGTGGAAAATTTCAGTTGCATTAGAAGTTGGAACCACCAGGAGGCGTGTAAGTCAATCTAGTTATAGGGTGACCAGAGGTACAGTTTTGGGCAGTACAGGTATTACTTTTGACGCCATAGTCCTGCCATCTTCAAAACACTCAGAGGGATCCTAAGAAGCTTCTTCCTATGCCTGTAGAAACTGGGGCTGCTACTACAGACTTATGTGAGTCCGATTTTCCGCATCCCACAGTCGAAATGTCGACAATGGGGTCCTGGACAACGGACTCACACCCCGAGATCCCTCCCACCAGTTCAGCTTCCTCAACCAAAGGACGCCTGGCTGTTGGGAAGGATCCCATTATAATTTCTGCGTATATTGTTGGAAAAAAGGAACAGTAATGACAATTTGAATGTTAAATTCTCCCCGTTTTCGAACGGAGAGGCTGGGCTGCTGATGGTAGAAGAGGGGATTGCGCAATCGAGTCGCAACTGAGGCGTGACCCGCTCCCCCTGTCAGTACTACTTCTGGCACGCAGGCAATACAGCCAGAGGCATGGGAGGCAAACGCTCACAGTCACGTTTTATGAGGTCTCAGATCCTTTCTGTGAGGATCTAAGGGGCTAGAATACACATTGGGCTTTTCAAGGACGTGGACAGTAGGCAGAATGAGGAGTCATTGTCGAAGTAATTTCATAATTTAGGGAGTTTTGGTTTATTATTCTTGGAATAATACACCTATGTTTTCGCGACGCGGGTCGACGACTCCGATCGGGCTCAAAATTTGACATTATCCGTTTCAAGAGGTCTACATTGTAAATCCGAAATGTCCGGCCGCCGTACGCCGTCCAGGCCGTTTTGGGCAGTAGGAATTTTTTTTAAATCTGAAATTTTGACAAAATACTTGGTTTACCATCTAGTTGTGCCCGCAAGGTTTTCAGTCCGATCGCCCAAACCCGTGGGGCGCTATGGGGCTACTGGAGGGTTTTGAAGGCTTTTAGCTATGGGATCGAGTTAGGTGTCGTTTTCGAAGTATTTTTGGACGTAGAATCCATTTTATGGGGTCCTGGAACGATCCGATCTCACTGGGGCGATCTTTAGGGCTTTCTTGGAGTAAAAATGGGATTTTTGAAGGATCCCAGGATGTTGAATATTTTTCGAGTAAAAAATACAGAATTTTGGGAAAAAAAAACACATTTTTGAACAACAAAAATCCAAAAAAAAAAATTTTAATTTTTTCATTGACAGAATTAAATTTCTGCACAAGTAACGTATATCAAAGAATAATAAACCCTTGTGTAAAATTTGCAGCGTTTTTTAAAATGTTTTGTCGCCAAACAAAATTTGTATTTAATTTAATACGGTTTATGACAAACGTCGTAAATTTCGGACCATAATAGGTTCGAATTCGAATTACCTATAGGTAATAATATTACCTATTATATTATAATTTTATTATTATATTAAATTATATTATATTATAATATTATTTTATATTATAAAACCTAACAAATATAAACAGGTTTCGTCAACAAAATTTATTTAATAAATTCAACTTTAATTTAATTAAATTAAATAAATTTTATTTAATAAATTAAAGAGTAAATTAGGTCCAGTCTAACGCGCCAATTTCTTCGACCTAGAAGGGGGCCAGGACGCCAGTTTGGGAGTAGAATCCAATTTTGAGGGTCCCAGAACGATCCGATTTCACTGTGGGGATATAAGTAAGGGGCTTTCATGGGACTAGAAAATTTGTAGCCCATTTACGGAGATTTTGAAGGAGGTAAAATAACGTTTCCCCCCCCCCCCCCCCCCACCCACAAATATTCTTCTATTGACAAAGAATTGATTTTTGCATAATAAACCCGTGTGTAAAATTTTCAGCGTTTTTAGCCCCACTTTCAATCTCGTTCTGGGGTTCTGAAACGCCCAAACCCACGAGGCTCTGCGGGGCTAAGGGAGGGGTTTCAATTCACTTGTACAGTGAATCCAATCGAGGTCGAGACAACAAACTATCTACCACAGTTGGTTTCTCCAACAGTATGAATTAAAATTTAATCATTTTTACTAAAATCTGGTCACCCTAGGGTTTATAGGTTAGTTTATAGGTATAGGTAAGTAGTGCTAGTGGTAGATCAGGAAGTACTCACGGTAGATCTGGAAGTGCTTTGTCAAACAGAATCCAACAAGTTTCACGTTCGGATGTTACATTCACAAAATTCGTGAATTCATTCAATTAATCAAATTTTAATGAAGGCAGCATGTTGTTGTTTTTTTTTTTTTTACATAAGTCGACCAGTCAGATTATCTGACTCAGATAGTCGTTAAATCCATAGTAGGGATGTTGAAAAAGTATCGATACAAATCGATACTTTTTGTCCCCGATACATATCGTAGTATCGATACTTTTTTCCGGTATCGGCGCCGATACTTTTTTTATCCCTCACATTTCATCAGATTCAAAACTTACGGCATATAGGTAGTTGACAGTACCACTAACTTGACCAGCAATTGAAGAAAGTTGATGTAGGTACCGACCACCATCTCCTGGAGCTGCACCAGCTCTCATATCAGAAGAATCAGCCGTCCTCGATCAAGGGCGGACCACCAAAATGTTGGCCCAACCAACCAACCCAACTCACTCATCACAGTAGAAACTAGTGTGGCTACAGCTACACCAAACGAAGTCCTTCGTATCCTGAATGTTCCCTTTTTTGCTAACTGTACCTACTCCCCCGAGGCTTGGAGCAAGGTTTTTAGTCCGATCGTCCAAACCCGTGGGGCGCTATGGGGCTAAAATTGGGCAATTGAAAGTTTTTTTAAAGGCGTTTGGCTATGGGATCGAGTTGGGTGTCGTTTTCGAAGTATTTTTGGACGTAGAGTATATTTTTGGGGGTCCCAGAAGGATCCAATTTCACTGTGGGGATGTAAAGGGCTTTCTTGGGGCTACAAAAATGATTTTTGAAGGATCTCAGGAGGTCAAATATTTTCTGAGTAAAAAAAAAATAAAAATAAATAAATAAATAAATTAAAGAAAAACCTTTTTTCAAACATTTTCCATTGAGACAGAATTAATTTTTGCACAAGTAACCCATATCAAAGAATAATAAACCCTTGACTAAAAATTTGCAGGCGTTTTTGAAAAGTATCGATACTTCGATACCGATACTTTATTGAAAGTATCGTATCGATACTTTTAGATACTGTCTGGATGTATCGATACGATACTGTATCGATACTTTAGAAGTATCAAACATCCCTAATCCATAGGTGTATTGGGGTTGTGGCAAGATAATAGAGATCTGTTCTAACAGGAGGTACGTATGGAAATAACAGTTACTGGAACCGATAACGTGTTTACTGTCGCATGAAGTACCTAGGTAATTAAATTAATTTTTTATTGATGAAGAATTAATTTTTTGCTCAATTTATATCAAACAGTTATAAACTCTTAAGAAGTTAGTATAATTCGCAGCGTTCTTATTCAGTGATTTTGCGAATGCGTGGAGCTGGGACGGTTATCTGAAACCGCTTATTCCAGTCGCTGGAATTTTGAAGGCGTTACGGAAAATGTATGGAACAAACCATCTCTAACAAGTAATCGATACATACCACAAACGATGCCCGAAAATCGGTTTTGGTATCGATGGAATCGTCTCGTCAAAACGTTTCAAACTGGGGCTCACATCCTTATCGCGTAGAAAAACGCTGCAAATTTTACACAAGGGCTTATTATTCTTTGTTATAGGTTACTGGTGCAGAAATTTAATTCTGCCAATGAAAAAAAAATAGAAAAAACTTTTTTTTAAAGATTTTTTTCAAAGATTTTTCGTTTTAAACTTGAGAACTATTTGACCTCCTGGGATTTTTATAAATCCAATTTTTAGCCCCCATGAAAGCCCTAAAGATCCCCACAGTGAAATCAGATCATTCCGGGACCCCCGAAAATGGTTTCTACTTCTAAAACGATACCTAACTCTATTTCATAGCCAAAACCCTTCAAAAACGTCTCCCTTATAGGGAATCTTGTTTGTCACAATGTGGTCATTTTTAACTGGTCACGCCACTCCTGAATTTGAGAATCTATTTTGGCGCTTGAACCTCTTCCAGGTTTTGCCAAATTTCAACTGATTGTGTTGTATAATATTATACCTAACGCTGTGGTGTTCTGCCACAGTCTGAATAGAGCTACAGGGCATAGTTGGTGTTGGTTACAAAGATAACCACAGTCAAGCAGCTATGCATGCTAGCTATGTTGGTTACGAAGATACAGTGTGTACAGCTACGGGAGATAGCTATGTTGGTTACAAAGATAACCACAGTTATGTGAGGTTGGGAGTGCCTATAAGGGGTTGGAGGAGGGCACGTTACACAAAACCTTTTAGAGGCAGAATGCTGCCTGGTTTGCGGAACCATACCATACCGTAAATTGTTTCTTATATTGTGTAATACCTACCGTATACTATACTATCATAAATGTTAGGTTAATTCGTAATCCATGAGGGATTTACGACATGGTGGACGGACATTTCAGTTTTGGAATCTAGATCTCTTGAAACGGAGAATGTCAAATTTTGAGGCCAATCGGAGTCGTCGACCTCCGTCAAGAAAACAGGTGTATTATTCCAAGAATAATAAACCAAAAATTTACTATGACGTAGTAGGTACATATACATTGAATAGATAATCTATTCAATGTTGATCTACTACGTCATAGTTAATTTTTGTATGAGAAAAAACTATTTAACATGACAAGATTTGTCATGTTCAATTGTTAGGTTTGTTCCAGGTCTGACTGCATCTGTCGTCAGAAGTTGGACAGCTGTCGACAGAACCCGACCTCACCCTACTTGAGCTCTCAACCTACGATCGACCTGGAACAGCAGTTTCTAAACTGCGCATGTCTCCGGCGATTTCTGTTAACATTCCGTCAAACCTGGAACAAACCTATTTTTTCTCAAGATTTAATCTTCTATCGCGTTTTTGGTCCATTAAATTTTGTGAGTTTGGGTTGGTATCGATATAATATATCGATAGTATATTAAAGTTTTTCGAATGACGGCGTCTCGCAACTCTGAAACTTTGAGCCTATCAACACTGTTCCCTCAACTTCTTCTTCTTTTAATCATAAACAGATTCTTCTCCTATTTTGATATCCGTCACGTGAGTTTTGATACAGTTCGTCTTGAAATTTGCTAAACATCATGTTTCATCAGATTAATTTTTTAAATAATATTTAAAAATAGATATTATAGATAATATTTAAATGATAGATATTATCTAGTTTCCAATATCGAGTTCAATCAAATAAATGGATGAGTGTTTCGTGGAGAGATCGGTGGACTTATCGTAAAGCGCGGTTGGTTTTCGTTCTGTGAACAACATAAATAATATTTATGCTCCCAATGATACAGTTTCGTTCGTGTTAAAGGTTTATCTTGGACGGATTGTTTGTCATCTCCTTCGTCAGTTCTCCGTTCTGCCGTCTCTTCGTCATCACTTAACAACGATGGCCAAACCGAAATCCAGAAAGCGAGGCTTGTCCGACGTGAAGAACGAAGCTGCCGCCTCGAAGAAGATGAACCCTTTTGAAGTTCACGTCTCCCGTCAGAAATTCCAAGTTCTCGGAAGGAAGTTGAAAACGGACCGAGGCCTCCCCGGGCTTGCCAGGTCCAAGGCTATTAAAAAAGTAAGTTGTCCTCTTTTAAGAGGGAATGCCTATGATTTCTCAAGAATCCTCAGTCTACTCTTCGATACATCATTTCAAAACCACCCCACTTGCAGCCCCTCAGATGCCCCATAATGCCTTCCAGACAGACTCAGATCAGAGAATAGTGAAGCAACTCGAGCTTGCTGTAATGTTGTGTATTTATTCCGAGTTGCGGTCAAATTCCAATGAGATATCTCAGTTGCGGTCCCCCTCTTATGCAAGGATTTCCGAATTGCGGTCGTACATTAGGTGAGCTACCCCTCAGTCTCAGTCAACCCACAGTCCCCATCTCAGTCCTGCGTAATCGAAAAGTCGAGCTGAAGCTTGTGTATGTGGGCCTGCGCCTGGTTGATGTGGCTGACCGCCTGGACGTCCTTCAGTGGTACGAATGTTATAACTATGGGCATACCAAAGCCTGGTGCCCGGAAGAGTTTGTCGTCTGTATGAACGGTGGGAGAGCTGGGCACAGAGTGCAATTCCTGGGAATCCAGGCACGCTATTGCACCCGTGTCCGTCTGGCGGTGATGGGATTCGAAGGGGCAAGGGTGGTCAGAGGTGATAGTCCTGTAGAATTCCCTGGTGCAGCTATTGTGATCTTGTGCCCTGACCGTCTTGAAGCTTGGTCACTCTAGCTGCTCCCACATGGTGGTATTTCTGATGTTGATTGATTCTATTGACTGATCTACAATCTCACCTTGGACCGCAAATCGGATGTGCGGAAGACAGGACCGCAATTGTTATATCTCACTAATGGGACTGTGAGCTCGTGACCGCAACTCGGTTACAGCCCAAGAGATATAATTGAGGCACCAGGTGGAAAAAGGACCCTTGTGCAAGATTTGCGTTTTGAGATATCGCCCTTCAAAGTTTTCATTCGATTGCTATTTTAATTTGGTTTACGTAATTTCTGATGGAATGAGTGCACACTTTCATTCAGGTCTTCGAAATGATACCAGTAGAGTGTTTGGCACCAAACGTTTGTAAGAATGTTTGGGATGCATGGGTCGTTGTTGTATTACTATCATTGTTTGGCTGAACAAAACATTTCTGCTGGAACTCATTATCTCAAATCACCCCAAACATGACTTGGGCTGTGTTGGTTCTTGTTCATCCATGCAATCCGATCACTGATGCTTCTTGTACTACCTCTTTAAAGGTGATTATGATAATGATAATTAACTTGGTCATTTTGAACTTACAGAGAAAGGAAACACTCCTGCAAGAATACAAAGTAATGGGGAAATCTAACAAATTTGTGGATAGAAGAATTGGAGAGTTCAACAAGCATATGACAGCTGATGACAAAATCATGGCAAGATTTGCCGCTGAGAGAGCTTCCTCTCATAGAAAGGTAATTTTGGTTTATTATTTTTGGAATGATACACCTATGTAATCGTGGCGGAGGTCGACGACTCCGCTCGGCCTCAAAATTTGACATCATCCGTTTCAAGAGGTCGAGATTCCAAAACCGAAATGTCCGTAAGCCGTCCGAGCCGTTTTAGGCAGTAGGATTTTTTTTTTTTTTTTTTTTTTTTTTTTAATCTGAAATGTTGACAGAATACTTGGTTTACCATCTAGTTGTGCCCGCAAGGTTTTCAGCCTGATCGCCCAAACCCGTGGGGTGTTTTGGGGCTAAAATGGGGCTACGGGAGGGGCATTTTGAAGGCTTTTGGCTGTGGGATCGAGTTAGGTATCGTTTTCGAAGTATTATTGGACGTAGAATCCATTTTTGGGGGTCCCGGAACGATCCAATTTCACTGTGGGGATGTATAGGGCTTTCATGGGGCTACAGATGGGATTTTTGAAGTACCCCAAGAGGTCGAATATTTTCCGAGTAAAAAAAGTTTTGAAAAAAATACGTTGAAAAAAAATTAAAAAGTTTTTTTTGGCTGAATTAATATTTGGACTTGTAGTCCTTACCTATATCAAAGAATAAAACACCATTATTAATAAAACACCATTAATAACGCTGTAAATTGACATAATATGTCAATTTGCAGCGTTATTAAACTACGGATGATGTGCGAAATTAATGAACTGTAACAAATTTTGTTGAATTTTTGGTTTATTATTCTTGGAATAATACACCTATGTTTTCGCGACGGAGGTCGACGACTCGGATCGGCCTCAAAACTTGACATTATCCGTTTCAAGAGGTCTACATTCAAAATCCGAAATGTCCGTCCGCCGTCCGACGTCCGGGCCGTTTTGGGCAGTAGGAATTTTTTTTAAAATCTAAAATTTTGGCAAAATACTTGGTTTACCATCTAGTTGTGCCCGCAAGGTTTGCAGTCCGATCGCCCAAACCCGTGGGGCGCTATGGGGCTACAGGAGGGGTGTTTTGAAGGCTTTTAGCTATGGGATCGAGTTAGGTGTCGTTTTCGAAGTATTTTTGGACGTAGAATCCATTTTTGGGGGTCCCGGAACGATCCGATTTCACTGTGGCGATCTATAGGGCTTTCATGGGGCTAAAAATGGGATTTTTGAAAGATCCCAAGAAGTTAAATATTTTTCGAGTAAAAATTAAAGAATTTTTGAAAAAAAAATCCCCCCCAAAAAATTTTTTTGAAATATAAAAATCCAAAAAAAAATAATTTTTTTAAAATTTTTTTTCATTGACAGAATTAAATGTCTGTACAAGTAACCTATATCACAGAATAATAAACCCTTGTGTAAAATTTGCAGCGTTTTCACTCATTTGGGACTGCTAAGTAAATAATTTTCCTACTATTGTTGGATGGAAGTATTGACTGGTGATACAGGCTTTTTGTCGTAATAAACTGGCTGGAGGACAGAAACACCTGACTTATATCTAATGAGACATAGAAGAGCTCAGAGCTCCTTGGCTCCCCCTGCCGCTGACACCAATCCCACGCCCCTGCACCTTCCGGACATTGCCAGGGGATGGAGTGGGAGCTCAGGGTTTAGCCGAGATAGGAGCTTGAAGGCAGGATTTGCACTCCTCACGAAACAACTTGGACCTGGGCATTTTATTTCTCTGATGGGAAATTGAGGTCTATTGTTGAGAAAAGCACGTACCAGGTTCTTTGCCGTTGTCCTCGATCTAAATTGATACGGGGGCCCAGAGTGTCCCTCAGTCATAGGTTTTAACAATGCATGTACCAGTCTGAAACCAACCCAAGCAGGAACACACCCAGAGATTCTATTCAAATTTAATTTCTAGAAATCGATGTTCAATTTGGCTGACGACGAGCCCCTCACTCACAAAGGGCGTTCCATCATGGAGCTGGAAACCTTCGAAGATCCGCCCAGTGACGATGACGACCTGTTTGACGAAAAACTCGATGGTAAGATTTATCAAGTTCTTGTGGGAATTTGCCAGATGCAGAAGTCCACTCCAATACTGGAGACGTGGGAGAATGTTGCCTCCATCAGACAAGACTAAGTCTATCGATAAGACGAAGATCGATAGATAGATTGATAGATAGATAACTTAGTGTTTTTTTTTTTAATCACAAAATCGGTTTTCTATTTCTCTAAACACCATGTGGCAATGGGCCATGCCCGTCTGCCAGAGGATGCGCCATAAGCGACAAATACTCGCGAAAATATCGGTAGTAAACTTTACTCCTTTTTTACTTTTACTAAGACAACTCAAGACTGAAGAAATCATTAACTAAAGACTAAAAGACTAAGATGAGGCAAGACAAGACAAGTCTAAAGACACCATTAAGGCTGAAGATCAAGATGAGACAATACGGAGAGAAGACGAAAGACACAACAGTTGTTACTAATGTAAGATAGGGCACGACCAGAGATGTAAAGGGGGTAAATACCCAGTGGGTAGGGTATTTACAAACTGGGTATTTACCCGGTATGTACCCAATCGCCGAATAAATACCTTCCCATTAAATACCCAACCAAAAAAATGCGGATTTTTTTTTTTCATTTTTTTTAGTTTTGCAAAAAAAATCAAGTAAAAGGTCAGTTTTACGACCATTTCTGCACACCCCATGGTCGTAAAAGACTACCCCATGGCCCCCCCTGTTATGGTTCCTTCTTGACTGTAACAAGGAGTCCAACTTTGTAGGTTGTCCAAAATTTGTAGGTTAGAAAATAATGTAGCCAAGAAGCGAGTTCACGATGAGTCCAGCTCAGATGAGGATGAAGACTCAGATTCATCTAAAAGCAAACTTTCTTTGAGCGAACAAGCGAACAACTCGAACGTTTGAGCAGTTTTTTTAAATGTGCATGTTTTTTAAAGCTGGAAGGGGCAAGTGGATGAAGGTGATATGTGACAAATTGTGAAAAACCTACTTTTTACCATGGATGAAGGTGATAAGTACATCAGTTTCTTGTCCCCTTATCAGATTTCGCGAAATCCCTCTAAAACGGTCAAAACTGAAGTGATAAAGGGGATATGTCGCACTACTTGGCGAGAAACCTAGTGGAAGAAGGTGATAATGGAGGATGTTACCACCTTGTTCCATGAGAGCGTGCCCCGTTTGAGGCACTTATCACCTTCATCAACTGAATAGGTACTGAGACGCGGCGCTGGCCAGGGATGATATTATATTATATTGGTGAAAAACATCAATATTTCAGTCTTCAACAGTTATCTACATTTTTAGTCCAATTTGTTAATAACAGACCAAACTAAATTTCCAAATTCCCTTCACTAAATCAATTTATAAAGACCTCAAAGTTTATTAGGGGATATGTACAGAAAAATGCTAAAATCTCTAAGTTGTTTTCAGAAAACTAATATACAACCTCTAGTAACAAAAATGGTTGGAAACCAAGAATGTGACACTGTTTTACCCATAGAAAAAACATCCATACAAAAAAAGTAACAGAGAAAAAACTTTGAACGCTTTTTCTAGAAATTTGAAGAAATGTCAAGTAACTTGACACTTAGTAGGTTAGAAAATAATGTAGCCAAGAAGCGAGTTCACGATGAGTCCAGCTCAGATGAGGATGAAGACTCAGATTCATCTAAAAGCAAACTTTCTTTGAGCGAACAAGCGATCAACTCGAACGTTTGAGCAATTTTTTTAAATGTGCATGTTTTTTAAAGCTGGAAATAAATAATTTCCAACATCTTGAATTTACGATTATTTTTACCCCAAAACATGGTTGATGAAAAGATTTAATTGCATCTTGGTTTTTGGGCACCATGCATTATAGCAGTTTGTTTGTGTGATTTCCATCGAACATGAGTATTTCTTTCATTAGAGGATGATCCTGAACTCGAAAATTGTTGAAACTTTGGTAGAGGCTGGCTCTCGAGTAGTAAGAACATTTTACGTGTTTTTTTTTTTTTTTTTTTGCGATCCCGATTCATTGAAGATAAAATACCCTATTAAATACCCAAAATGGGTATTTACCCTTAAAAAAGAATACCCGGGTATTTTACATCTCTGGGCACGACTAAAACTAAGATGAAGACTAGACAAAAATAAGACTAAACCTAAGCCTAAGACAAGACTAAAACTAAAACAAATCAAGACTAAAACCAAAACTAAGACAAGATAAGACTAAACTCTCGACTAACACTAAAGACAAGACAAGGCAAACCTCAAAGCCAGTTTCTTCTCATTATCAACCATCATCTGTAAATGGGGTCCTACAACCATAGTTTGTGACCAGGACTCTAGGGATGGGCAATTGATTTCCTATTTTTCTAAAACTCGATTCTTTCTTGTAAACAAGAAGATTTTTTGAATCGATATTTGTTAATAGGATAAAATCGAGAATCGATACTTTTATCCCGATTTTTCCCAAAATCGGGATTTTAAAAAATCTGGGTAGAGAGGTTCAAAAAATTGGGTTTTAGCCAATTTTGAAAATTATTGTTCTCCTTGAAACATTTTCTTTCTCCTATTCAGATTGAGGGATGATTTTTTGAATTGACTGAATAGGGATTCAAAGAATCGATTCTCACAAAATCGTTTGGAGGCGGAAACCCAACGGGAAGCTCGTATCAAAACTATTATTTCTGCAGGATGTGGAAGATGAAATTTGGTTCGCAAGAATATTTTTTTTAGACTTTTTTCTTAACTATTATATAATCCAATATTAGATTGATGATCCACTCCTTGAACAAGAAATATATTATGTACCATCGCCTTCCTACTTAATGATTGCTTATTTACCTACTTATGATATAATAGGTTTTGTGGATCAAACTCGATCATAAATAAATTAAATATTATTTAATTTATTTATGATCGAGTTTGATCCACATAAAAAAAGAAGGAAAAATCGCTAAAAACCCGATTTTCGCAGAAATCGATGCTTTAGAGAAACGATTTTTTGAGAATCGATTCTTTGAAGCCGATTCCAAATCGATTAAAAAATACTTTTTTACCGATTGCCCATCCCTACAGCACTCCCAGTTGAACTAGTTCTGTCAAACGATTTTCTGTTTTGAAAAAACGAACTCTCCCCAATACAGCCCAATGCCCTTTTTCTCGTGAAAATTGTTCAACGAGACATGTGTTAAGGCAGCGTCCACCACCACCTAAATTTCGTCAAAATCAGAAGTACTGTTGGGAAATTGAATTTTAAAAAATCGCTTTTGTTGTTAACAGGAAAATTCACCGAAGAAGCCCATTTCGGCGGGGGGATGCTGAAGAATTCCGAAGGTTCCCGAATGGCGGTCATCGATCAGTTGATTGCGGATTCGAAGAAACGCAAGGCCGAAAAGGCGATGGCAAAAGAGCAGACTCTATCGGCGACGGAGAAACTCGACAGCGAATGGCGGGATCTTCTGCCCGTCTTGGCGTCCGGCACTTTCGGGAGCGAAGACAATTTCAAAAAAGACGAGTACGACAAAATTTTGGGGTCGTTGAGATTCGAAGCGCGGGGAACGGTAAGTTGGTGCTTATCGACCGTTGGTCATTTTCGTTTAGCATTCTTGGATTAATACACTTATGTAATCGTGACAGAGGTCGAAGGTGTTGATCGGCCTCAAAATTTTACTATTTGTTTAAAGACAAAATGTCCATCCAATGTCTGAGCCGTTTTGGACAGGAGGAATTTTTTTAAATCTGAAATTTTGACAAAATATTCTGTTCACCATCTAGTTGTGCCCTCAAGGTTTTCAGCTCGATCGCCCAAACCCGTGGGGCTCTGTGGTGCTAAAAAGAGGCTACAGAAGGGTTTTTTAAAAATTAATTTTGGGTATGATATCGAGTGGGGTGTCGTTTTTTAAGTATGTTTGAACGTAGAATCCATTTTTTGGGGTCCCAGAACGATTCGATTTCACCTTGGGGGATTTATGAAGCTTTCATAGGGCTGCACATGGGATTTTTGAGGAGGTTAAATAAGTTGTCGTTTTTCAAATAATCCATTTTTTGGGGTCCCTCATCCCTCCACAAACTTAACAAGAAATTAAATGTGCAACTAGATACGCATAGACCTACCTCTCCGTTCCGTCCTTTGTCAGACTTCCTCAAGGTCCGTGGACAGTGCAGGACGTGATTTTGTGTTGTGATTGGCTTCAACTACCGTGACGTCACGAAGGTGATGTCGAACAGCTGAATCTTTGATACGTTTTCTAAATGTACGGAGTGGTTTTTATTCCCGAAGGCATTAGGCGTCACCAGTGTGAATGCTGCTTGAATCTTTTTGTCATTTTGCAGCCGTCGGACAGACTCAAAAGTGAATCCGAAGTAGCTGAAAAGGAAGCGGCCAGGCTGAGGGAGCTGGAAGAAGATCGTCTTCGTCGGATGAACGGCGAGCAGATCGCGTTACCTGGAAGGCCTAAACATCGCAGCGCCGACGACCTGGACGACGGGTGGGTGTCAGCTGAAACATGGGCGAAAACTCATGATTGAATCAGCTCCCAGTTCAATACTAATTTTTTTCAAAATTTCAGATTTGAGTTGGACGATGACAACGACAAGACTGACTTTGTGGTGGCGTACGATGACGAAGGGAAGCTGATAAATGAGCCTCAAGGTTGGTACACTGCCTATTTAAATTCTCTAAAGTAATGATCTCTACCTGAGAAGAGTGGTCGAAGCACCCTAGATCGAACTTCATCCTGTACAAAATCAGTAGACTCCACTTCTATCCACCAAAAGTTTTGCTAAAGTACTCAAAAACATGTAAGTGTAATTCACATGGATTGCCATATGTACAAAAGACTCAAAATTGATCAAAAATTGCTACAGTGGAAAATCGGATTTTCCTTTTTTCAATAAAATGACCCCCACTCCTTGGTTTTGGCTCTTTTTTTTTTTTTTAACAGACGTAGTAGATATGCACTTAAATTCTTTACAACTGTCTTTATTACGATTTTTCGCTAAAACGACGTCTTTTGTGAGGTTTTGTGTCGCGAAGGTGTAAGAAAGTTTTGCGAAACACGAGATTTTACCTCTTATTTGCAGCCTCATATCTCCGGTACCGTTGATCGGACCAAAAAAACGTACGGGACCAAATTTGTAGGAAATTTTTTCCTCTGCTGTTCGGGTAATGAAATGGTTTACGCAAATCTGCACGGGGAACGAGTTAAAAAGGCCAAAAGCTGAAGAAGAAAAAAAAAAATCGCAAAATGTCTTTTTCAAAATTGCGACGAACTCACTTGGACGAGAATGACGAAAACTTGGATTTACTACTTTTTGATGGTCCTAAACAACTTAAACAAAATCAGGACTAACAAAATTTTTGTAGGGTGAATCTCCCTTATTGACTAGACTAAACAGTGCAGTAGGTACTTAACTGTTTTTTTTTGTTTTTTTTTTCATATGATTGAACATCATTATTACCTTTTCTTTTTAGATATCTTAAAAAAGAACCCCAACAACCATAGCGACGAATCTGAGGATGGTGAATCTGAAGAAAGTGGCGGAAGTGATGATGAAGATGAAAGTGAGGAAGACTTCGATGATCTGAAATTGAGGCTTGAAGACGAAGACGAAGACGATAACCAAAGCGAAGAAGAAACTGCCGAAATTCGCGACAAAGAAGAGTCCGAAGGGGAACGTGAGGGATCCAAAATCGGAAAATTGGATAGTGAAGGTTCCGTACGTCCTAAGGAAAAAAAGACTCGTCACGGCTTGGAGGAAGAGCCGAACGCCGAAGAGGCTCCCAGCAAGAAGAAAGTCAGTTTCAAAACAGCCGTCGACATGGTCAGTTTCAATTCCGAATATGAGCCCAAGTCGTTTGAGGAGTTGGAACAAATGAGGAAGGAGCAGGAAAAACCGGATGAAGCCTGCCAGGAAAAGGAAAACCAGATGGCGACAGCGAGAAGCGAACTTCCGTATACATTTACAGGTTGGCTTGTTTTGATTGTGTACCAGTTCTTTTACGACTTTGATCAATTTCTCTTGAGAGATGGTGTCAAAAGCCTTGACAAGAGCTATGTACGTTCCAAGGCTTTTGACAACGTCACACACTTCAAATTGATAACTAACGTTACCTTACCTAACTTCTCATTGTGGCTTCCAGTTCCGAACGAGTACGAAGAATTTGACGAGCTGATGAAAGATCGAACTCTTATTCAGCAAGCGGTCGTCGTCGAGCGGATGATCAAATGCACCCATCCGAGTTTGAAAGAAGGAAACCGCCAAAAATTGGAGACTCTGTTCACGTTCATATTGCAACGGCTGAACGACGCCGAGTACTCCGACACGTGGACTTGCCTCGACAATTTTGCTCCGTACTTGTTCGACCTGGCGCAGTTTTCGCCGAAACATTCCGCCGAAGCCGTCTCTGAAGTGTTGAGTGAGAAGTTCTCCGATTATATGAAAAAGAAGACTCACTACCCGTATCCAGATACTGTACGTACCCCGTCAACATTTAGAATAGAATAATTTATTAGTGTTAACAAAGTAGTATTTAAATTAGATCACAGTTGGAGATATTCGAGAAACTCGTTAATTGCAGAAATAGGGTGGCGTAACAACCTTGTTTTAATGTCAGCTCCATAGTCCTTGAACGGTAGTGCTCTACTAGAGCAGCTCTATTACCTGGGGAGAGGGAATTGAAGAGTTTAACACGACTGCACGTCAAGGCCGATCTCTGGGAATGGCCGAACGTCGGTATGGGGCGACAAGCTCGTATCCACGTCTGGTCGAGGGATGATTTCTTGTTACATCCGGGCAGTTTCTCGCGTGGCAGAGCAGCAAGGTGATTATACCAGCTTTGGGAAACAATGGAAACATAACTGTCCAAGTCCAACCTACGCACTTGCCCCATCGAAGTGCATCGATGCTGTGCATAACCGGCCTGTTCAATCTGTGAAAAGCTTGTTCTGGTTTCCCGGGGCTTGTGCAAAGAAGGAAATCCCTCAATCGCATTGAACTTGGCAGCTGAGTGAAATGGCACAATGTGACTACATAGCCTGGTCACCATTGTTTTGTCAACCACCATCTGGCGGATAAGTGATGTCAGGCAAATTGTTTCAAATGTAGCCACTAGCAGCTTTTCATCCCACTTACGCACTTGCCCCGCTTTTGGTTTATTATTCTTGGAATAATACACCTACTTATGTTTTCGCGACGGGGGTCGACGACTCCGATCGGCCTCAAAATTTGAGATTATCCGTTTCAAGAGGTCTACATTCTAAATCCGAAATGTCCGCCCGCCGCCCAGGCCGTTTTGGGCAGTAGGAATTTTTTTAAAAATCTGAAATTTTGACAAAATACTTGGTTTACCATCTAGTTGTGCCCGCAAGGTTTTCAGCCCGATCGCCCAAACCCGTGGGGCGCTATGGGGCTACTGGAGGGTTTTGAAGGCTTTTAGCTATGGGATCGAGTTAGGTGTCGTTTTCGAAGTATTTTTGGACGTAGATTCCATTTTTGGGGGTCCCGGAACGACCCGATTTCACTGTGGGAAAATCTTCAAAATGGGATTTTTGAAGGATCCCAAGAGGTTAAATATTTTTCGAGTAAAAATTGAAGAATTTGTGAAAAAAGACATTTTTGAAGAAAAAAATTCCCCAAAAAAATTTTTTTTGAAATATAAAAATCCAAAAAAAAATTTTTTTATTGACAGAATTAAATGTCTGCACTAGTAACTTATATCAAACAATAATAAACCCTTGTGTAAAATTTGCAGCTTTTTTTTTTTTTTGCACTTCCCCCACCTTAGCTCTCTAAAATTCGTCCCAAGGGGAAGATACAAGCCAAAGATTTTTTTTTTTTTTTTTTTGCAATTTGCTTTCAATGGGACACGATATTTGGTCCGGAGTTCAGCAAGAAAATTAGGGGTAACCCCTTCCAGTAAGTATGTAATAGGAGACAGGGATTCTGAGTCGGTAGGAAAAAACCCCGTCATTTTATTGTTTGCGATTTGAGACAATTTACTCACACAAAACAGGAACGTTCTGAATTAGTGGTATTCAATGTAAGTTGTGGTATTGCACGACGTAATTCCACAAAATGTAACGTGAGATAAATGTAAAGCGGTTTCAGCTATAAATCCACCGGAAATCTTTAACGTCATCATTTGATTACAGCTTGTCTTCCTGAAGTTGGTAGTTCTGCTGTTCCCAACTTCGGATAAGACTCATCAGGTGACGACTCCGGCCTTCACATTCATATCATCAATTCTACACACCTGCCGCCCGAACTGCCGCCGTGGAATGGCTGTGGGGTTGTTTCTGTGTGCTCTTCTCACTCAAGTACGTCTCTTCACTCATATGATGCACATTTTAGTTATGGTCAGTTTAATGGTGTTCTTATCGGGCTGTTCATGTGGGAACTGCTGTAGTAAACCTTAAGAGACTCTTCCACCTCTTGCTGCCGATGTGAGCGGTGGAGGGGAGAGTTTTCACGCAGGACATGCTTGCGTCCTCTCGATCTTTAGCTAGCAGCAGTCGGGGAAGGCTAGCTGGGAAGTCCTCCTGGCTAATCAGGACAGAAGCAACTGCTCAACCGCCCCGTAATACTGAGAAGAGCTTCAGGGGGGTCCTTGGGGACACCTGTTGGGAGCTGTTGGTTGACCGGGTGTCGCCTCCAACAAGACCTATTTCGATTTATTGGAGCGATAAGTTGGTGCAACCTGATCGTTGCGATTTGTCGTAGCGTGTAAAGCGGCCTTTAGCGGAATTGAGCATCTTCTCTGATTTAAACATCATGCATGTAATTGCAAAAAGAATCTACTAAGTGGATGTCTGGCTTCGCAAGCATCAAATCTTCCAGCAATCAGTCTGAACCACCAAAACTTTGCTGCATGTGGCGCAGCTGCGCTCTGGTAGCTCCGAATTTCTTTAGGGGGGGGGGGGGGGGGAACTATGTAATACATAGTGATGCGACATCGATAGAAAACATCGATGTTTTGAAAATAAAACATCGAGGATGAGTGGAAACATCGAACAAAAACATAGATGTTTTCTAGCGTCGATGTTTTTTGTAGCAACGACAACTTAATTACAAAAACGCTGCAAATTTTACACAAGGGTTTATTATTCTTTGTTATAGAGTGCGCAATAATTAATTATTAATTATTAAGAAACTAGTTATTAAAAAAAAAGAAAAAAAAGTTCTATACGATGTATGGATAGATGACCTTGAAAAACCGATTTTGTGTCCACAATCACTCGAAAAACTACATCCTTCAAAAATCAAATTTGTAGCCCCATTGAAGCTCCATACATCGTCACGGTGGAATCGGATCTTTCTGGGACCCCCATAAATGGATTCTACGTCCAAAAATACTTAGAAAGAGGAAACCCCCAAAGTCAAAACCCTTTGAATAACCCCTTTTGAGCCCCACAGAGCCCCACGGGTTTGGTCGATTGTCGATTCAAATTATCAAAATCATGTCAAAATGTCTAATTAATAACAAATTCCTACTGCCCGAAACGGCCTGGACGGCCGACGGACATTTCGTTTTTGGAACCTCTTGTAACGAATAATAATGTCAAATTTTGAGACCAATCAGAATTGGTGGGGTCTAAAAATACATTGTATTATTCCAAGAATAATAAACCAAAATCGTCATGGGACACAACAAATAGAAAAATAAAAAATAAGAATAAATTTTAAAACATCGGTAAGAAACATCGATGTTAAAAAAACATCGCAATCCATGCATCGATGTTAAAAACATTGATGTTCTGAAAACATCGATGTCGATGTCGCATCACTACTATGTCAAAAACGAGTAGAAGGGGTCTGAGGCCAGTTGAGGAAGGTGGGGGGGGGGGGGGGGGGCTTTAGCCAGCAGGGGATGGACCCGTAGTTGAACAGCTGGAATCTCGGGTCCTATTTCAGTCGCCTGTGACGCAAAAACTAGTCAGGGCCCATTAAATTTTCGTCCGCATGCCTCATTCCCAGGGCCCGTTTTGGTAACTCCGGGATCGTTAGCCATCGCCAGACGGTGCAGGTTAGCTGGCAAGTCCCAGTGGCCATGATCTCATCTTCAGATGGGAAGAATTCAATAGTGAGTTTCCCAGTGGATTCGGACGACCACTGCTCCCGCCACTGACCAACTACCATGGGCAGCACATCCTGGCGCAGCCAATGCCCAGGCTCAACGCTTTGCCTCAGCAAAGTGGCGGGTCGCCTTAAGCTCAACAGGTAGAATGCCGGCAAGCAGGCTGACCCACCTGAGGTGCAATAGAAGGGCCTCACCCTGAGGGAACCGCCTTACTGATCACGGTTAAAAAGGAGAGCGGGTCAGAGGGGGGGGGGGGGGGGGGGGGGTTGGAGTCCCCTTCGGGGGACCTGCTAATAGGCCTTCAGGTCTCAAGGCAGCAGGCCTTCTGGCGGGCCTTCTGGTTTAAAGCAGTTTCCTATCTACACAACTGACCCACCTGAGGCTGTACAGGATCGTGTCACCCTTATGAGGGCCGTCCTTCAGTCAAAGATCCCCCCCAACAGCATACAGGTGGATCCCCAGGAAGTGGCCCCTGTATATAACGTCTTTTTGGGTTCTTGAGGGTTAGTCAATTGACCTCAAGAAACCAAAAAGACGTTATACGCTACTGGTCGATAAATACAACTCTTATCCTGTATATAACAAGTATATACCCCGTCCTGAGGTCCCTGCAAGGCGTGTAACAGGTGTTTTTTTTATATTTAATTTTCAGTATGTGAGCTTGAGCAAACGGATCGTCCCAGAAGCTATCACCTACCTCAAAGGAATCATTGAGATGGCTGCAATGAACATAACTAAAAACGCATTCAAATCAGTTCCACCCTTCTCACCGGAATTCAAGTACTTGTGTTTGACGTCTGATTTGTCGAATTAGTAAGTTGAACTGTTGAAAGTATACTTCGCCTAACATACGTTTGGGATATTTAGATTGGAATATTGATAATAGTATCGTTAAATATAGCAAATGAAAATATCGTTATATGCAAAATGCCAATTTCCGCCAATATTGCACAAATCGGTACCTGTGAAGGAGTTTGAAAGGAGGGATTTCCTTCAACTGTCGTGTCTTGTTTCAGCGATGGATCTTGCAAAATGGCTCTGGTGGAGCTCGGCACTAAAGGGACTCCTGTCGACGACGAGTTTCGGATCCGAGCGATGTATTCGGCGCTTACGACTCTCGAGACTTTTATTTCGTTCTATTCTGACAAACCAGGCGCATTCTTCCTCTTCGAACCCCTCGTAGACATCTTCAAAACTTTTGAAGTAAGCAGGTTTTTAGATTTGAGTGATTCAAGTCTCATCATCAGCAGGTCGATCCATACATTTCAGTCATCTGTGGCCGTCCGTGCGCGGTTCCCTTCAATTGCAGCAATGATGAATTGTCCACACACCAGCGTTGCATGCCGCAGGGAGCACTGATGGCCGAGGATTCACTGAAACTGAGATGTGTGGATCGACCTTTATTCTTCTCCACGATGAAATAGGGGTCTTCACGTTCGGGCATTTCTCGACGTGTTTTAAATGGCGGTAGGTCTGTTGTCATAACTACTTCATCAGCTGTGCTACCTGCTATTACAATAATATTTGGCGAGCTGTGGCACCTTTGACGACACCCGTATTGCCTGCCAGGGCCAAACAAGCGGTGGTTGGCTGGCGTAACCATTACGGGGCCTCCTAGTCTTATCATATTGGAGCTCCAGCCCGAGGAGGAGGACTGAGGAGAACCATCTTTATTCTAGGGTACTTCTAAAAGTAGGAAAATTTTGAAATTTCAATGGGCCCCGGAACCGAACGTCGACTAATACTTTTTTCTGAAAGAACTTGAAGGCATAGCAGTGAGTTTTGGGCTCCTACGGTGTAATACAAATTTCCAGGGCCCTGTCGAAAATTTCATCTTTGAATCTGGAGGGAAAAGTGGCGCTACTCTCTCATTGGCTGCTACACGGCCGCCATTTCCGCCGTCACCTCCGGCAGATTCCCGTCGTTCCCTTCTTATGCTAGCGCACTCTGGCGGATTAGTAAAAGTGCCACCGCGGGAAAATTCAAAACGCCAAATATTCACTAGTGATTTCCTCTGCTCAGCTACCTAATTTCTCAGTGCTAACTGTACTGAGTACTTTGTTCATTACTAGTTCAACTATGTTCGGCCGAATTTTCCCATTTCTCTGACCTAGTTCCTTGGCCCATTCAATGGCAACGTCGATGGCAGGATTCACATAAAGGTAGACACGTTTACCATGTGGCCAGATTTTAAAGAGCGATGCAAGAGCAGATTTGTCACCATAGACCACTACATGTCTCAGTACTGCAGTGGTCATGGGGACTTTAATGCTAAGCTGCATGTATTCCACCTGAGACCCACACCAACATGTGCATGCGGTGTAGATGAAGATGTGGGGCACACGTTCCTCACTTGCCCACGATACAACGCCAAGAGCTAGCTGGATTACCGCCATCTGCGGCACAAACCATGGAGCCAACACATGGTGCGCAGACCAAAGGCTGGCCAACAAGATAAGCTAGCTCAAGCCCTTGACTTGGTCCCACCCCAAGAGCCCATGTATTGCCAGAAAGGAGCGGTGGACGTCAGGCAAGGCACAGAACACAAGCCAATAAAATCCCTGTAGTAAACCCATAAGTCCAAAGCCCAAAAGGCATAGAAAAGGTGCAAAAGAATGAATACAGATTGCATTGGGTCTGCAAGACACAATCTGGCTCGGTACAGCAGGTTGATATGAGTTAATTTAGGTGCCAGGTGCCTCATAATTTTTGAAATTACCAATTTTTCTACTTTCGACATTTTACATGGCATGCTCGACCCTGAAGACCCCTAGTATACCGCCTAATACTACTAATCGAAAGTTACTAGCCTGTTAGTGGTTTGTTTTCCTCCCAGGTAGACGTAACGCAAATCATAATGAACTTGAACGACGATTGCAAGACATCTTCAGTCTCGGTAGTAGGAAAAAAACAGGTAGGTAGGAAATGAAAATAAAAATAAAAACATTCGTGTGGACGACAAATTTGAGGGCGATCAGGGGGAACTTGTGAACCAATGCATACACCTGTTATTCTGGATCGTTTGGGGCATGACGTGGATTTTTTTTTTTTTTTTTAACTACGCCGTATACGGGGCTCTGCGGCCATCCGTTCTCGAGCAGCCCAATAAAGTGTTGATTTTTTACTCCAGATGGAGTCGTCGTTTCTGATGAAATCTCTTATGTCCTGCAAGGCCGGACATGCGTCTAAATGAAGGAATGTCATTTCATCTTGATGGCAGAGAGTGCAGATTGGACTGTCATAGACACCGATTCTGCAAAGATGCTTGGCCAGGAAATCATGCCCAGTTTGAATCCTAAAGCAAGCCACACTTTGCTTCCTGGGCAGCATTTTGGGCACAGGCTCACTCAGTAGCCTGTGAAAATGACTCCTAGCAAACGTTTTATTATTTGAATCGGTTTATTGCCTACGAGTATTATCCTAGTTTTGTGTGATTCACACTGTTCTTATCAGTGCATTGTCTGTAGGGATGGGAAATCGGTAAGAAGTATCGATTTTTTGAACCGATTCAGAATCGGATGCTCCAAATCAATTTCCCGAAAAAATCGCCATAAAAGAATCGATTTTTGTAAAATCGATTCAAAAATCAGTCTTAAAATTTTTTTTAATGAGTGATAAAGGTAGATATTCAAAGTAGTTAGATTCAAGAAATAAAAAAATGTATTTAAAATAAAAATTGTATTAGCTATCAAAAATTTTGATAATAAACATTTAATGTTATTAATAATCTACCACATGTCAACATCAACATTTGGGTGCCGTTCATAAGCGCCAAGTCGGTTTAATCCCTATTTAATGACCGTTCATAGGCGCCAGCTGTGCTCAGGACACTCATTTGCGGACCGTTCATAAGCGCCAAGTCCTGGTCCGAGGCACATTTTGGCTGAGTTACATAAGCGCCAGTTGGTGGGAATGTGGGGGAAAAAAGCAGGGAGAAAAGGAAAACAGTGAACGAGAGGGCAAAGATGATCAAACATAATATGTTTTATGTATTATGTAAGCAAGAAGAGCTGTTAGCCGACGGCACATTCTGTTTGAACGAAGTTATGCCACCTTCTGGGAATTCCTTGTAAGTTTATGTGAACACGCAGCGCGAATCAGAAGACAAGGTATACGAACTTTGGGCCCAATATTCGAATCATACCTACTATATTACGTCGCGACTACAATACTTAAGGCGGGTAGGTATGCTGAAACAAGCAGTTGACACTACCAAGAAAAATATTAAATAATGAAATTTTGAGTGCGGGACGTGACGTGTTGTGCCACAACTAAAATAATAATAATTATTGACAGTGAACTGCAGGGCACTGCAGAGATACTGCACTACAGAGAATAACCTATTTTCTTCTACCATGGATGTTCAGTTGAGTCCTGCAAGCATCTCTTTTCCCTTTTGGTTTATTATTCTTGGAATAATACACCTATGTTTTCGCGACGCGGGTCGACGACTCCGATCGGCCTCAAAATTTGACATTATCCGTTTCAAGAGGTCTACATTCAAAATCCGAAATGTCCGTCCGCCGTACGCCGTCCGCCGTCCGCCGTCCGCCGTCCGCCGTCCAGGCCGTTTTGGGCAGTAGGAATTTTTTTAAAAATCTGAAATTTTGACAAAATACTTGGTTTACCATCTAGTTGTGCCCGCAAGGTTTTCAGTCCGATCGCCCAAACCCGTGGGGCGCTGTGGGGCTATAATGGGGCTATGGGTGGGGTGTTTTGAAGGCTTTGGGGTATGGGATCGAGTTAGGTGTCGTTTTCGAAGTATTTTTGGACGTAGAATCCATTTTTGGGGGTCCCGAGACGATCCGATTTCACTGTCTCGATCTATAGGGCTTTCATGGGGCTAAAAATGGGATTTTTGAAGAATCCCAGGAAGTTAAATGTTTTTCGAGTAAAAAATACATAATTTTTGAAAAAAAATCCCCCCAAAAAAATTTTTTTTTTGAAATATAAAAATCCAAAAAATTTTTTTTTTTTAATTTTTTCATTGACAGAATTAAATTTCTGTACAAGTAACCTATATCAAAGAATAATAAACCCTTGTGTAAAATTTGCAGCGTTTTTTTCCCTTATTGTCCTGTCTCGCATTTTTATTGTCCTTGTTAGGACAAACTTTCATAAGGTGCCCCTGTAAATGGCAAATTTTACACCGGTAGCCCTTAAATTTGCATTTTTCGGAGTCGTGCCAATGAGCCCCACATACTGTACACTTTTTTGTACCATCAGCCTTTTTACCCGGCTTCTTTTGGGTCTTCATGAAGTTCACCGGTTCTTTTTTCACTTGGGGGCTACTAGGACTGCTCGGTGTACTTAAATCGTAACACGTAGCTGAGGCTTCTTTAGATGTGGCTATTCTAACTAAGTCCTCCCACTTTACTGTAGTGGCGTCCTCTTCGAAAAGTCGATTTCTTAGCGGCCCCTTATTCATACCGATGACGAAACGATCCAACAAATTTGCTTCTAACCTGTTGCCAAAAGAACAGCTGGAGATCAACGACCGCAGCCTCGCAATCCAGTCATTTACTGTTTCGTTAGGCTCTTTGAACGCGTTGTAGAATTTGTACCGAGATGAGAATACGGATTCCGAGCCCAAAAAATGGTCATCAAACAACGTAACCAGCTCATCATACGTTTTGGTTTATTATTCTTGGAATAATACACCTATGTTTTCGCGACAAGGGTCGACGACTCCGATCGGGCTCAAAATTTGACATTATCCGTTTCAAGAGGTCTACATTCCAAATCCGAAATGTCCGTCCACCGTCCGCCGTCCGCCGTCCAGGCCGTTTTGGGCAGTAGGAATTTTTTTTAAAATCTGAAATTTCGGCAAAATACTTGGTTTACCATCTAGTTGTGCCCGCAAGGTTTTCAGTCCGATCGCCCAAACCCGTGGGGCGCTATGGGGCTATAATGGAGCTACGGGAGGGTTTTTTGAAGGCTTTTAGCTATGGGATCGAGTTAGGTGTCGTTTTCGAAGTATTTTTGGACGTAGAATCCATTTTTTGGGGTCCCGGAACGATCCGATTTCACTGGGGCGATCTTTAGGGCATTCGTGGGGCTAAAAATGGGATTTTTGAAGGATCCCAGGATGTTAAATATTTTTCGAGTAAAAAATACAGCATTTTTGAAAAAGAAACATTTTTGAACAAAAAATCAAAAAAAAAATTTTTTTGAGATAAAAATCCAAAAAAAATTTTATTTCTTTATTTTTTCATTGACAGAATTAAATTTCTGCACAAGTAACGTATATAAAAGAATAATAAACCCTTGTGTAAAATTTGCAGCGTTTTTTTCCCTCTTTTTGCCCATGTGGCGCTTACGAATCGTACAGAGGCTTATAAACACATGGCGCTTTCGTAAGGTGTGAGGATTAGGGGCTGGAGAAGGAAGTGGCGCTTATGATCGGTCCTCGGATTAGAGATTTTCGGGAGGGTAGCGCTTTCGTATGGTTTTCGACCCCCTCTGGCGCTTTTGTATGGCACCGCAACATTTTGTAAAAACAAAAGTTTGGAAACAAGTTTCCCATGTAGGTCAGGCCTTACTTTGTTCCTTGATTGGGAAACTGTTCTTCCTGCCTTCGAAAACTAGTGAATTTTGTTGTTATTAGCTATCATCATTTTTAATCGACCTAAGACGCGAAATTTGCTTAAATCACTTGAAATACTAAACTAATTTTTATAAATGACGAAAATCGATTTTCGAAAAATATTTAAAAAAATAATAAGTAAAAAGTCGATTCACGATTTTTACAAAAATCGGAAATAAAAATCGATTCACCTAAAAAATTGGAACCTGAAGATCGATTCAAAACATCGAAAAACCGGAACAAAAATCGATTTTTTATTTATTTATTTTTTATTTTTTTATTTTTATTTTTTCAAAAAATCGGAATTCGATTTCCATCCCTACTATAACGTCGAAAAGGAACATCCCAGCGATTCGACCATTATATTCCAATTGAAAGCTCATTAAATTTTACTCAACTTGAAAGTGTTGATACATCCTATAGTCTGCGAGAAACTTCTGTGTGCATGACATAAAAAATTGCCCCGCCCTCTGGCCCGAGGAGAGCCAGTGTGGCCCAGTAGAGGGAATTTTGCGCGCAGTCATTGCAAAAATTCCCTGTCCCCTCGTCACTTTACATCCAAGAATTGGGGGTCGGAACCACTTGTAAAAGCACATAATATGCAAATATTATTTTCTCTTGGCAAATTATTTTAGTACTTATCTAATATCTTTGTTATTGCGAATTTGGTTTCTACACATACAACAACAACATAACATACTTCAACGAAAAAAAAAAAAAAAATTGCGCGAAATTTTGTTTCTTGAACCGAAAACATATTTTTAATTATGCGTATTTCATAAACCAAAATGAAGGTCTTATTTAGCATGGATGCATAATATGTCTGTATCTCGAAAAAAGATAAGAGAAATACGAGTATGAATGTTTATATTAATGATATAAGAGGCTTTTGGAACGCTTAATCAACAAAACTCAGTGAATAATGGTATTATATTAAATATAATGTGTCGGAGCAGCCTCCAGATTCGTTCCAACGTTCCAAAAGCTTCGAATATTATTCATAAATTTTATGAATAATATTCGAAGCTTTTGGAGCGTTGGAACGAATCTGGAGGCTGCTCCGACACATCCGAGGCCCTTGGAGTTTCCATAACGTCCCGCCACTGGGCCACTTCAATTGCCCAAAGATAGCCACACAAAACCAGTATGAAGTTGTAGTCCGTAAACAAGCTGAGATCCAAAACCAGTTAAGCCAGTATTGCGTTTATAATAAACAGTTTAAAAAATAATACTGACAGTTGACACGACACCAACGAAATTCGGAATGAGAATGAAGGGGCCGCTGCCCTGAGAGAATGTAGGTATTTTTAGGTTGGCGTCACTGACCTTCCCGAAGGCGGCTTGGTGGGGGAGCTTCCATGCACACAGAAGTTTCTCGCAGACTATAATTGTTTTCACTGTTGTAAACACCATAGAACATAAATGAAACACTTATTCTTGAAGTCATGTTTTAAGAAAGCTTCGTACGATGAGTTTCTCTCGTATTTGGTTAAGTGCCGAAAATTCGCTCTTCTTCAGCGCGTCCTAGTGACCGAACCCTGCGCTCGAAAATTGAATGTAACCAGTGCATTCTAAAGGAAATTTCGTCTACTTTCATTCGGCAAATGGTGGGAGAGACGCTAGGATGCATACCTTTCAAGTTATATGCGAATTTGTGGGAAAAGTCCGACATTTTTGGGGTTTTTCGCAATTATTGTTGTGAAGCCGTCGTTTTCTTTGTTGGCAAACTTCAGATTCGGATTCAGCGCACCGGAATTTGTCGAGAAACTTTCTACACTAATCTTTTTTTTGTCAAAACTTATGACTGTGCTAAATATACAAGCGCCCGACGGCAAAACTCGACTCCCCTCATCATCCAGTGAAGCGACCAGGATGCTACGTTGACGCTTTAAACATGTATTCATACAAGTGTTATTTTGCAGTTCCTGAATCGATACCCTCCTCTAGTCTCAACCAAGTTGGCCAACGTCATAAAAGCCCTGGACGACCTCAAACGAAAGCCTTTACCTCCTCTAGTAAAGAAAGAAGCCCCTCCGTTCCTGTTGAGGTTGAAAGAGCCCAACATCCGCCCTGTGTAAGTCCACCTGCATTTGCCAATTTGTCATTTTGTCTCGGCAAACTATTCACGTGACCTTTCGATTTGTAAGGTTCGCCAAGGACAAGACCATAGACGAGAAAGTCCGGTTGAAGCGGAGGATCAAAAAGGAGGCTAAAGGAGTTCTGAGGGAAATCAGAAAAGACAGGACGTTCCTTGCTGGAGTCAAATACAAGGAACGCAAAGCTGGGTACGTAATTTACTTTGGAATTAGGGGAATTCGTGGTATTGCTTCGTGAACCGTTGTTAATCAAAAGTTGCATGTGGATTCTCCAAGTTTTGGTTTATTATTTGTCGGAGGTTGAAAATTCTGAGCGGCCTCAAAATTTGACATTACACGTTCCCTGACACGTAGATTTCAAAAACATTTTAATCTGTAGTTTTGACAAAATACTCGGTTTACCATCTAGTTGTGCCCGCAAGGTTTTCAGTCCGATTGCCCAAATCCGTGGGGCGCTATGGGGCTAAAAATGGGCTACGGGAGGGGTTTTTGAGGGTTTTCAGCATGGAAGAAGGAAAGGAAGTTTCACTTCATAGGAGGTGGTGGGGCTACCAGCCAAAGACCGCCGAGAGTAACGCAATCTGGGCGCGTATCCTTTGTCACTAGTAAGTTTACCAAATGTCCGCTAGGTAGAGTCCGGCTTTGGTGGTTCGGAAGTTCTCGGCATTTGCAGTTCGCGAGTATTTGGGGAATAAAGACTGCTACCTCCAGACAGCGCCGGCCAGACGCCAGACGCTGCTACCCCCCCAACCCCCCAGAGATGTAAAAATTGCACAAAAGGCGGGCTGCAAAAAAAAAAAAAAAAAAAAAAGCTCTTGGGCACGTCTTGTAAAGCAGAGTGGAGCTTCCTTTCCTTCTTCCATGGTTTTCGGCTTTGGGTTCGAGTTAGGTGTTGTTTTCAAAGTATTTTTGGACGTAGAATCCATTTTTGGGGGTCCCACAACGATCCGATTTCACTGTGGGGATCTATAGGGCTTTCATGGGGCTACAAATGGGGTTTTGAAGGATCCCAGGTGGTCAAATAAGGTGTCGTTTCCCGAGTAAATTTGGACGCATAATCTATTTTTCGAAGTACCACAACTATCCACTAACTTAACAAGAAAATTAAAAAAATAAAAAATAAATACCTTACTAAATTAAAAATTTTTTCATTGATTTTGTTTATTAAAATAATTTTTGGATAATTTATATCAAAGAATAATAAAACCTCGTGTGAAATTTACAGTAGATGTTTCATTACTAGGCCTGTCAATTAACATACAAAATGTGCACTTCAGTCTCAACTCCCTAATAACTTATTTTGCAACCCTGAAAACCTTGTGCACATTTTGTGGTATCTAGTAACAAAAAAATGCGAATTTTGGGACTTTTTTACAGTTTTTTTTTCCGTAAAATAGGTTAAATTTGCTACAAATTGAAACCATTCGGAGCTCTGGTGGCTCATTGGTTGCGGAAATGCAGCCAACTGAAAATGGGTGATTTTTTTCTCCAAAAAGTGCAGTTTTATCGATAGGGTCACTTTTCAAGACTCGTACTAGTTAACACTAACGGAGATAGGCTTTTGCCACTCCCGCTGATGAAGGAATGCACGATTGAGAGTCATTTGGCGGGCAAAACTCGATTTTTCAAAATTTGGACTTCCTCCTTATGGTGTTATCACACTGTCGTAAAATGATCGCGGGGACGACGAGTGAGGGAAAAAAGGTAAATTTGGCGTTGAGTGGGGAAAAGACAACACTGTCGGAGGATCAGCTGTTTGGCGAAGCCGCCATTCCGGCACCCCCCACTCCTCATCTATGAACGCCTGACGCCTCGCAATCCGTCGTGCAGTGAGGACGGTTCGGTGGCCGGGGTGCCAGACGTCCGTCTTTCATTGTGTTTTGGGGGGGGGGGGGGGGGGGGGGTGTATTGGCTGCAATTGCGTTGTCAATGGCGGCTCGTCGGCTGGCTGGGAGTTACCGACATTTCTACCCCATAACCCCATTACTTCTTTCAATTGGTGCGAAGGTCATAAATTGCCTGAAACGTTCTTGCCGTTGTCGC
This sequence comes from Pilophorus perplexus, assembly GCA_955831195.1. Classification (NCBI taxonomy): domain Eukaryota; kingdom Metazoa; phylum Arthropoda; class Insecta; order Hemiptera; family Miridae; genus Pilophorus; species Pilophorus perplexus. The sequence goes on from OY037015.1 coordinate 2,323,951, forward strand.
ATTTTTCCTACCCCTTCGACTCCTAATGTTAATCTCATTGTTTCCAGTGACGAGGAAAGGAAGAGAAAAGTCAAGGAGATCTACAGCTGGGGCGCCCAACAACAGGGCGAACTCAACAAGCTTGACCGAATCAAGAAGAGGAAAAAGTTTCATAGATAATCGCAACTCGTTAAAATGCTATGATTGCATTGTGCTGTAAATATTGTAAAGCTGAAAGTTTGAAATCTGAATTACTGTGACGTAGGAAAGTGCTATAAACCAACTATGTTGGGGAGGTGGGGGCAAAAGTTTCCAGGCTCATTTTTAAACGAAGAGATGAGCGCACCTTTCCATTTTTTGAGGGAAAGGTTGCGCTAAAAACCGGGAACAGTTTCGATGGAAATCAACTAGGTAGAGCACTCCTCTAGTTCTTATTAGTTGACCTACTTAGTTTCGAGAGGACCAGTGCACCACCTCAGGAGTAAATGAGATCAGTGTGTTTTTGGCATGTTTGATGTTATTTTTTGGAACTATTCAGCGCACATTTAAACCTAAGAGAGAATAAGTTTTTGGCATATTTTCCCTTTGTTGTGCATTAAATCAGCTGCAAAATGATACAACTCCCATTTCCCTAACCCGCCTACAATTGTCACAATCACACTTGAAGCAGAATGTGCCAAAATGGGGTAAAAGTTTCCAGACGCCAGAGGGGCAAAAGTTTCCACTTCCCTCCCTTGTAGAAAGTGGAAACTTTTGCCCCGAACTCAAAATGTATTTAAATTTTACTTCTATTACTACATTTGTGAACTGTGATAAGGTGGGCTTCGAGATTAGAAACCCACCTAGCTATAGTGCCAACCCAACCGTCACAAAAAGGTCGTAACCTTGGTAAAAATGACGTAAGGTCAAAAAGGTCAAAAACTGATGTTATTTTTTGTTTTCAGCAATTTGAAAAAATTAACCCTTTTTTAGAAAACTTAGTCTTGGCCAGGATACCCACCTCTAAACTGATCAGTGGGGCAAAATTTGCCTCTGGAAATTTGCCTACAATACAAGCCAATTTTCAAATCGATAGGACGTTTTGGAAGTCGGGGAGAGCGCGGAATGTCAAAACTGGAAACTTTTGCCTCCACTTCCCCTATTTGTTTTTTGGGAACTACTTTACTTATAATTAACTATATAGGTACCTTTGGGATTTTTTCCACCTAAAACGGCCATTTGGTCCACTGTTCGACGTCTCTATGATTGTACATAATTAGCTTGAGTCCATTGAGGTCATAGTAAACAACAACTTTGAAGCATTTTCGTCTTACGTGGCACTAATTCAGATTTGCCTTTGAAATAAAGGGTTTTTTATGGATGATCGTCTTTGTTTACATTCCGCAGAACCTCCTCCGGAGTCCTCGAAAGTTTAGGACACACCGATGGAATAGAAAGATATACAACAATACTACGAGATAGCGCCACTGCCGCATACAACAGTGGTGTGTCCCAGTTGGTTCTTCCTCTTTCTTTTCCGTGGGACAAAACGTAGCTGGTTAGCCCTTAATCTCATGACGGGTGTGATGAGCAGAGATACGCGGCATAGTCATAGGACTAGGGTTTCTATAGCCTATAGTCATAGGTTTCTATCATGAAATGGCAATTTTTGTCAAAAAGGTCATGAGATGCAACTTTGCAGAATAAACGTCTAGAAACGGACATTTTCGGCCAATTCGAATGAATTCTTGAGCGATTTTTTAGATTTTGGTGTATCATGGACGAATCAGGTCCAAACCCCAGAATTGTGTCAAAATTTCAAATTTTTTGAAAAATTTCTACTGGCAAAAATGGCCTCGTTGGCGGGGGGGAAACACGTTTGCGGGAAGTTTTACGACACGTTTGCGGGAATAAATATTCACAATCGAGCACATTTGCGCTAACTACATTAGGTACTCACCGTTCTTACAAGTTCTTCGTAATGTCCCACATTACCTACTGCGTCTAAGTTTCTCCTAATTTTCATTCTTCCTCCAAGGCCGCTGAGTAATTGTTGATTTGGGTGAAGTAAAGCATGATGTCCCGATGTTCTTGGTACTGAGTCCAACAGTGTACCAGAAATTCGACTTTGTGCCGCTTGAAATCTGCGTGAAACGCTTCTGCCCCATTGGTCGTTCGGGGGGAATCGAATGATGGTGGAGCTGCCCAAATATGCGGCGGAAAAGAACAACTTTCCTCAATATAGTTAGTCAATATATAATAACTGAATGACATCCTTTCTGTTGGGGCCTGCAGCATTAAAGTTGTGAACGCATTGTACATCGGATACAGAGTTCGCGCAAACGTCTTCCGCAACCGTGTCGCTTTCATTACGGACTGCTGGCCCTCAATTCCCGCAAACGTGTTACGCTCGTTGGCGGACGGAAATTTATTGTTTGAAAACTACATGTTCCAAAACGTAAAGTATCAATTTTGATGGACCTTAAAATTTGACACTACGTTTTGGAACACGTAGGTTTCAAAAATTAAATTTCCGTCCACCAACCAGGCCAGTTTTGCCAGTAGAAATTTTTCAAAAAATTTGAAATTTTGACACAATTATGAGGTCTTGACCTAATTCGTTCCACAAACTTTTAAGCTTGATCGGACAATTTCCCTGGGTTCTTCGTGGCTTTTATGGGGTGTTGATAAGGGAGGGGCAGGCATGGCAAAATACTGGAAAATTTTGACAAAAACATTTCTTCGCACATGTTTGCCCACAACTAAACGGTTTGTCCGATCTTTATTCTCTTTTTCTTTGGTGAAAGCTGATTAAATTTGATATAAGGGACAGTACATTGAATTTCTATTGCGACAACAAAAGGGCCATTAATTGTATTCGTTGGAAAGGGTGGAAACAAGAAATTTGATCATCTACTGCCACGGTTTTCAGAACATTTTCTTGTCTCCCTCCGAGACTATTACTCCGATTGAAATTTCATTCCTGGTGACCTCAGGAAAATCCCGTAAAATGTCTCCCCCAATTCAGAGGGAAAATAGCCCGCAACGTTTTCAACGTGCTCTTACAGCAGTTATATCGTAGATCATGAAATTTTACGTTAGGTGATCATCGTAGTTTTCAAGTTAGCGGCCGCCGTTTGCTGCCAGTGATCTCATTTGGTCACAGTGGTTGAAACGAGAGCGAATCCTTTTTTTCAGCAATTTTGGAAAAAATTGATTATTTTTGACGCTTGATTGTGGCTAAACGACTGAACCGATTCTAATGTGTAAGGAGGTCATTCGACATTCCATTAGGAATGGAAGCCTTTCTCGATTATTGTACGCTCTTCAACTTTGTTGGTATACCAACAATTTAAAGAAATAAAAGCTTCTACACCATTTCTTGCTCGAGTCAAACCCCCTGGCTTTTATAATAATATTATAACCCCCTGGCTTTTAAAAGCTATTCTTATTATTCAATATATTATATTGAATAATAAGAATCAGGAGTTGAAAAAAAGAGACACTTTTATATATTGAATAATAAGAATCAGGAGTTGAAAAAAAAAGTCATAAAAGGAAAAACGCAATTTTTGACCACACCACTTGACCGATGTAAAGTTCGATGCAGAATTTAATGCTTTTAAGATTGTACACACTTCGCTAGGAAGCATCGATACGTGATCAGTGTTGCTTCACAGTGATCACATATCGATGCTTAATTATATTATATTATAACGACTGGCCTGTATACTATCGAAATTAACATGTAGGGAAATTTCGAACATGGTAGGGACTTTTTGTAACAGTCGGTAGGGAAAATTCCCTAGAATTTTCTGAGGCAAGTCGTCTGGCATCACTGCCCTTCAATTTGAAGGCTGTGTATGTGTGATTCACACTGTTCTTATCAGTGCTTTGTCTGACGAGTGCCAACTCATCTTTACTTATCCGTGAGTGGTTTGTTCGGAAAAATGACGAAAGACGGTCGACTGGAGATGCTGCGGATGCTTGACGATGGTAGGGGGAGCAGTGATTTCAGCGATTTCACGATTTTTGTCGAAAACTCCGAGTTTTCCGTCCATAAAGCCGTCCTGGCCTCCCGTTCATCCTACTTCCGTGCTCTCTTCGCCTCAAACATGTCCGAATGTGAAAACAATCGACTCACTCTCGACGACATCGAAGCGGATGTTTTCCATAAGCTGCTCAAGTACGTTTACTCCAACAATTTGGACGGCGAGTATGCTGTGAAATTGATCCTCCCCGCTGATAAATACGGGTTGGAGGCTCTGGTGGACGCCTGTGAGGATCATCTGCTGAAGAATAGGAAACATGAGATATCTGCACAGTGTTTTCTCGTGGGACATTTGTTAGGAAAGAAGGAGCTGAAAGACAAAGCGTTCCTGTTGATGGTGAATGACTGGGAAAAAACGTTTTCTACCGATGGATGGAACGAGGTTGTAAAAAATCACTCGTTGATGACGGAAATTGAACGGATTGAATGCAAACAAACAACAACAAACAAACCCCCTGAAATTTCTTCAACTATCTGTCGAAATCAAGGTGTACTGGAGTGGGAGGTGACAATCAAATCAAGTGGTAACATATATTCCCCCACTTTTTCTCTGTTGGATGACGATCAATCGTTTTGGAGACTTTGGGTCAGAATTGAGTCCTCATATTACGAACATGAAATGTGCTCGTTCAATGTGTACCTCACTCACATCGGCCCACCACTGGCTACTCCGATAGAGTGTCATTATTCCATACATGGAGCGACGAATACCCCGCTCGAAGGAACAGTCGACACATCTTGCTGTTTTAATCAGATTTTCGTGTGTACAAGGCTCCTTTTTGACTTCCAATTTGGTGTTCCACCTAACAGTTGGATAACAGTCAAATTGAGGCCAATCGATCCAGAACCCTCATCCCTGGGTTTCCTCGACCAAGAGCTCTTCACTGACGCCGTCGTCAACGTCGGCGGTAACTCATTTCCCTGCCACAGACTCGCCCTCGCCGCCGCCAGCCCGGTCTTTTATGAAGCGTTCAAAGACAAAACCGAACTACAATTGGACGAAATCAAACCAAAAACGTTCAAGCATTTGCTCCTCCTCATTTACCAGAGCAAACAACTCCCCAAAGACGTCTATTTCGACCTCCTGACCGCCGCCAAACGGTTCAAGCTCGACGACAAATTGTTGAACCGCGTCAAATCTTTGGTTTGCCGGAACATGATAGACAAAAACTTGATGGATTTCCTCTTTTACTCTCATTCCCAACAAGACCCGATTCAAAAGAGGATGGCGTTCAAGCAGATAGCCAACAACTTTGAGGAAGTCGTCAAATCGCAAGACTGGCGCCGGATGGAAGAATATGAGGGACTTCACGAAGAATTTTTCAAATTTTTGATTGAGAAAAGGAGAGTTTCAAGTTGATTCCGTCACATAATATGTTCATTCCATCATAATATGATAATATTCCATATTCCATATTATATTACGCTGTACCTACGTAAATAAATGTTCGATCTTATCACGCGTCTCTTATTGACCTTCATGGGTGTAAATGTGGGACGTTTTCGTTCGATATGATTGTGTTCCAACTTCCAGAATAAGGTTATCTAAAATCCTACTCTGCCCCCCCCCCCCCCCCCCCCCCCCCCCCCCACTCACCTAACTTTTCCAAACCTCTGAGACTTAGCTCGCGTGATGATCTCGCTCTTCACCTATTTGTGAGAACAAACCTTTTCGAGGATGAAAATCGCAAAATCAAAATACAGGACCAACTTGACTTATTTAAACAATCTGAAATTTTGACAAAACTCGGTTTACCATCAGATGGTAAACCCTAGATTCTAGTTGTGCCCGCAGGGTTTTCACCCCGAACCCTTGGGGCTACGGGAGGGTTTTCGGCTTTGGAGACGAGTTAGGTGTCGTGTTCGAAGTACCTACTTTTGGACGTCGAATCCATTTTTTGGGGTCCCGCAACGATCCGCCTTCACTTTGGGGGCTTTCGTGGGGTTACGAATGGGATTTGTGAAATAAGGTGTCGTTTTCCGAATGATTTTGGACGCAAAATCCATTTTTGCGAAGTCCTACATCTGTCATAGCATCGTTCAGAAAAACAATTTATATATTTGCCAAAATATTTTCTTAACGATTTAGAATTAATTTTAGCACAATTAACTATATCATAGAATAATAAACCCTTGTGTAAAATTTGCAGCGTTTTCTTCTATGTAATAGATAGTTCCTAGTGGGTTACTGTACGATTGCTCGGGCATAGATAAATGAACATTACTATTATAAGTAGATATTCAAGCGCCAAATACCTACTACAAACCTTTGCATGGAGAAGGAACATAATACGTTTTCACGGAATTGTCAGCGTCATACTAGGTTCAAAGAGTAGAGATCCAGACTCTCATAGTGTGAGCTTTTCAAAGAGTTCAGACACAAACTCGAATGCTTCTATCAAATTTAGCTAGAAGTGGGGATGATAGCTCAAAAAGTGTAGCAGGAAACGCAACAGATTTAACTTCTTTTCATAGGTACAGTGCCAGGTTCAAATCAAGTAAAATTTTCATCGGGCTGGGACCCAACTTCAAGAGTTTTCGGGAAATTTAGCATTGAGAAGTGATACTCAGGTACAAGTTCATATAGCGTCAAATATACCTTTGTTTAGAGAAGGAACAAATAAGGGAATTGTGATTGGGGTTCATAGAGTAGAGATACAGACTCACATAGTGTGAGCTTTTCCAAAGGGTAGAGACACAAATTCGAGTGCTTTTGTGCATTTAGCTTGAGATGGTGATAATAGCTCATAAAGTGGCACTTTTTCATACAGTAAGGATACAAATTAAACTTGAAAAATTTAGCTTACAGTAGAGATACCTACGTTACATCAAATAAAATTTTCATTGAGCTAGGACAAACCTTACCTTCAAGATACAACTGCCTGATACGAAAATGTCTTTACCTAATCATGTGATTACAGAAAGTTCCTCCACGTCCTACAAAGTGAGAGCCTTTTGATGCAATTATTCAATTCAATTGGACAAAATGTATTAGCGCAGTGAGTAATTCTGACAGTGTTGGACGACGGATGGTTCACGCTAAGTTATTTCCTCAGCCATTTCCATCTTAGTCCGGATCCCAATGTCGATACGTTCTTGTCGAATGATGTCTTCTGCGTGACGCCGAATGGTCGTCGTACTTGCCGCTCAAAAAGCCTCTGTAGAGCTTGAGAGCCTTCTTCTTGTTGCTCAAAGTCCCGACGGTGTTGCGGTTCAGAGTGACCAAAAAGTTGACGAAGTCCTGAATGCTGATGCGGTCGATGCCTGCGGAGGATTGCGAGTCGGAGGACGTGAGGCACCGTTGACTCGGCCGGGTGAAATACCGGCGATGCCTTTTGGTGACGGAACCTCCCATAGTCCTCAGCGGAGCACGCACTGAGGAGACCAACATTATAAAAGCGTTTAAAATTGGTTGCAGGGGATTCATTAAATTTAAATTTTAGGTGTTCAAATTAAGGCTTCACTAGCACTCGACAGGGTGGGGGTTCGCTTCGCTCGCCCATTTGAACAATAGGTGATGGGGTAGGATACAGTGGAAACGCTGACTCAATTGATCTGTAAACAAAGAAGATAGGAAGAGTTGCGCGGACTTGCGCGCGTCGGAAATTGCGCTCAACGCGCTTATTGCACGTAAAATTGACTCAGGAATCCTAATTCGAGAAAAAAAAATTAGGAGTTCCCATTTGAAATAAGAAAGTTGGGCGCAAATGCGCCTATTTGCGCGCATCTCAGGGGGATCTTAACGCCCCTTTTAGTAGCTAAAAGGTTCACCGAGACGGCAGAAAAAATTGGCGTTAAAATAGGCCTCAAAATTTCAATGGGAGGTACTCCGTCCCATCGTCTCAGCAAATTTAAGGCAGTAATCCGTGACTAATCCAAGCAGCTTGAATGGTTGTCAACACTCCGTCCAGGGAAGGACCCGACTCGAGAAAAATGCAAAATGTCCGAGCCAGGCATGGTGGAGACCTATTCAGGCAGCTCTTGACAGCAGGGTCTTGACTGAGAATTTTTTTTTTTTTTTTTTTTTTTTTTTTTTATGCTTCCTGTTCTTGAGACCGTTTGAGAGGATGGGTATCGACATCCTGGGACCATTGCCAAATCAAAACAAGAGAACCTGTCCTCTTAGCCTCAGACGGCTTCTACCGCTCTTCCTGCTGGCCTACAGGAGTGCGCTCCATGTCACGAGTTTCTCGCCACCCTTGATGGTATGTGGTTGCGAGCTCCAGCTGCCAGAAGAATTGGTCAGGAAACCAGAGAGTGCGCTAGAATCATGGGAGTCCAGATGTGACAGAAGATGGAGCGTTTCCATCTTGGGGCCTGGCCAGGAGACTGCGCTCTCCCGAAGCACATGCTTTGCCGAGCTTTCGTGTGCAGACAGGATCTTCAGCCTGCGGGTACCTGCACTGTGATATTTGAAGAAAGAGCCGCCTACTCATTGTGATCAGGAGCGGCAGTCAGAGGATTTCTACCCGCCAGGCGCGCTGATGCCACCACTCAGTAAGCTGAACGCCTCTCCAATTGGTGCCACCAATACCATAACTAAGGACTACGAGATGCCCCCTAATACAGATTTTTAGATGGCACCCAGGCCATACAAAACATGCCCTCTTTGCCTTGCCTAAAAGCCGTATTTATCAGGAAACCTGCCTAACATCTTACCAGGGTACATTTCCTGTTGCCTGATTTTGCTCGCTTTTTCATTTGACTTCACGCGGCTCCGCGTGTCCATGGATGACTTGGAAGTAGACGGAGACGACAACTCTTTCTTGCTTGGCTTGCGTTCAATAGTCTTGTCTCGTTCAGGGTGCTTATGCTGATTCAATTTCAAAATTTCTTTGATCAGAAGGGCGTCGTGCTTTCTCCTGTGGGACTCCCTTAAAGAAGCTTTGTGGAAGCGAGATTCTTCTTTTTCGTCTGAGCTCCTCGAATGGTATTGCAAAGGTCTGAAACATTGTCTAGGTCGAAGGGTTGTCTGGAATTGATTACGATAAATGTTAATTCTTTTTGCTTGCCTTATTTGTTTTCTCACTGGTTCAGCTTTGATATGTTCCACCGGTTGCTGGGATTTAGGCTCTGGCAAAGGCCTCTGGAGGATGAGCGCTTCGCTGCTTGTGTCTGAACTGCTGCTTGTTTCCTGAAGCGGTCCTCTTCTCTTACGACGGCGCCCCTGTTTTAGGTAGATTGTGTCATTATCGAATGGCAGGGGCAGCCCGTAAGGAGCAAGTACTTACCGAGCTATGATGGTGAGAGTGGCTTGTATGATGATCATGATGATGCTTATGCTTTACGTCGTGGTGGTGAACTGAACTTTCTTCAGAGGTGCTGTGAGGCGTGTCCAACAGGTAGCCTCTGCCATAGTGCGAAGGTTCGTCTCGTCTAAAAGCATAATGCTTTTTGACCCGATCCGTTGGTACGTGCAACTCCGACTCGCTACTTCCATGGTCTTTGATTTGTTCGTGTCTTGTCTGATTTTCAACTTCTTGTCTTTCCGACTTTGGCGTTTTATTTCGTTTCAACATCTCCCAAAAACTGGCTGGGGATCTTAGATTCTCGCAACTTGGGTGTCTGCATCGCTCTCCGAACCGGATGTGTACGTTAGTCGACCCCCCAGTGTTCTCTTGTCTTCTGGGGCTGCTGCTATGATGTCTCACCTGAGTCACTGGCATAGTGAGTGTGATTGTCGTCTAATGTCTTGATGGTTATCTTCTTTGAGCATCTGTATTGTATTTCAGATGACCAGATTCATTTTTGACCAGTACCGCACGCTTTTTCTGCAACTTTTATCTGGAGAACCTAAGAAAGAGACCAATACGCCTGAGCGCCTGATACGCCCAGTTACCCTCGAAAAGTCTCAGCATCGAAATACCTTTAGCAAGCGAGATGTGCTTGTATAAGGATCTTGACATTTCCTGTGGTAACTACGTGAGCTAAGCAGACCTATCAACAGAACCCTCCCCCCTCACCACCATTTTGGAAGGGAGAGGATAATGCCATACCCGGTAATGGGCGTTGGCAACCTCTCGCTTACTAACTTCTGTGTAACTTCTTGAGCGTGTTTAACAGTTTAACAGAAGTAGTAGGGACCTACTGTTTAGCGCTGGCCCCAAACGGCAAATGTGAGAGGCTTCCCTGGGCAAGATATGTGATTATCAGTATAAGGAAGAAGACTAGTGGCTGCTGGGATCGAACCAGCAACCTTTGACTCAGCAGTCCAACGCTCAAACCTCTGAGCCACTGATAACCACACTGCTCGACCCCTTATAATCGGGTGTGACCCAAGAGAACCCTGGGGGCGACAATTGGGAGTCATTGCTCGACCAGCTGTCCCTCTCAGGTTGTCTGTTGTCAGCCAGGACTCTCAAGGCAGCCGCTGCAAAGCCAATGAACCCCCTGTGGCGAGAAGGGCTGAAAACGTACTTGCTCCAGTCCCCCTTACACCTTAAAAACACCCCAGCTTCCAGGACAGCCCGCTCCATCTCAAAGCCGGGCAGCCCCGAAGCAAGTGCATCGCCAAGCCCAGTAGGTGGAGGTTTGTGGGAGAGTTTCAGCGACCTGATAGCAGTTGGTTGGCCCTGTGTCTACGGCTCACCCACGACGTCTCCATCTGCCGAGCCACTGATCTCGAAAGTGAGTCTCCCAGTGGACTTAGCAGCCCAATCCTTCTGCCGCTGATTGACAAGCATAGCCATCCGATGCATCCCTGGGGAGGACTCCAATCACTCCCCTCAAGCCGCCGTGTCCTTCCGATACACCCTCTACAAGGACCTGTACAATTAAATAGTGGCAAACCACCACAGGCAGTAAACTGGCAACATGGCGGTGGGATAAGCACAACAAAAGCCATCTTCATGATGATGGACGACGGCAGCAAAACCTCGAGCGGTGGTGAGGCTCTTCCTCCTCCCTGGTCGTCATGCCTACCCCCAAGAGCAACAACTTTTTGATTATCTGTAAGGATGTACATATTAACTTACTACCACAACGTTTATCCATTATTTATTCCTTGATCTTTCCGAGCAATCGGCGCTTCCCAGTCGTTGTTGGCCAGCTCTGTACCGATTCAATGCTTTAAGGGAACGTGAGTGAGAGTCATTGTTCTACTAGTGTTGTGTTATTTTTTTCACCTTAGTAATGGCAATACCTGGGTGACTAGTTAGAAAGCGTAAATTTCGCTGTAGGATATTGGTGACCAGAAAAGGTTTTAGGAAAAAAACGCTGCAAATTTTACACAAGGGTTTATTATTCTCTGATATACGTTACTTGTGCAGAAATTTAATTCTGTCAATAAAAAAAAATAAAAAAATTTTTTTTTTTTGGATTTTTCTCAATGTTTATTTTCGAAAATTATTTATTTTTTACTCGAAAAATATTTAACATCCTAGGATCCTTCAAAAATCCCATTTTTAGCCCCATGAAAGCCCTAAAGATCGCCCCAGTGAAATCGGATCGTTCCGGGACCCCAAAAAATGGATTCTACGTCCAAAAATACTTCGAAAACGACACCTAACTCGATCCCATAGCTAAAAGCCTTCAAGAAACCCTTCCCGTAGCACCAGCAGGTAATGCTCCTGGCCTACCATGGCCTTTTGGTTTATTATTCTTGGAATAATACACCTATGTTTTCGCGACGGGGGTCGACGACTCCGATCGGTCTCAAAATTTGACATTATCCGTTTCAAGAGGTCTACATTCTAAATCCGAAATGTACGTCCGCCGTCCACCGTCCGGGTCGTTTTGGGCAGTAGGAGTTTTTTTTTAATCTGAAATTTTGACAAAATACTTGGTTTACCATATAGTTGTGCCTGCAAGGTTTTCAGCCCGATCGCCCAAACCCGTGGGGCGCTATGGGGTTAAAATGGGCCTACGGGACGGGGTTTTTGAAGGCTTTTGGCTAGGGGATCGAGTTAGGTGTCGTTTTCGAAGTATTTTTGGACGTAGAATCCATTTTGGGGGTCCCGAAACGATCCGATTTCACTGTGGGGATCTATGGGGCTTTCATGGGGCTAAAAATGTGATTTTTGAAGGATCCCCGGAGGTTAAATATTTATTGAGCAAAAAATAAAGAATTTTTGAAAAAAAATTTTTTTGAAAAAAAAAAAAATCAAAAAAAAAATTTGTTTCCCAAAATTTTTTCTTTTGACACAGAAATAATTTTTGCACAAGTAGCTAACCTCAAAGAATAATAAACCCTTGTGTAAAATTTGCAGCTTTTTTTTTTTTTTAATGTACCTACTTGTTGATTGCCGATGACAAAAAAGATATATTTATTTAAACAGACAGGCTCCCCTAAACTGTGAAATCCGTCGTACTAGGCTCTTTGACAAATACAGGACAAACAGACAGGCTCCCCATAGCTGCGAGATCCATCTCAAACAGTAAATTCAGAACCTTGCACTAGTTTAGCCTAAAACAGGTTGGCTCCCCATAGCTGCGAGATCCACCTCAACAGTGCAAATTTCACTCCAAGTAATTTTCATTCCTTCTACGCACTGATTAGGTTCCATTAGGTAAAGTTAGGCACAACACAGACTAAACGTTTCAAGCTTCATTTCACCCCGACATCTTCAAAATAGACGATTCGAGAACAACGTGATCCTGCAGCACCGCCGTACACGCAGGCAACCCACCCGGCAAGGAGACAGGGCCAAATCAACAAATCACGAACAATGTATCAAAATGTAAGCATTGCCATTTATTATTAATTCATAATTTGAAACCAACTTTCCAGAAAATTCCTTACAGTTCCAGAGGCCCCCAGGTAAATATAATAAGTGCACCAAGCTTACGATAGTGTCGGCCCCAGGCGCTCAACTTTCACTCGGCCATAAACCTGCACCCTCACGCACTCCCAAAAAATAGTCTATCCACATTACTTCGTAATGTTTATAAATCCAACAATACCTAGTGTTACTTGTTCGCACAATTTTTTATTTTAAATTTTTATTATGGGGGGGAAAAATGAGTCGAAAATGAGGAACGAGAAAAGCAACCTCGGAGGGAAAGCAGAAGGATAAAGTTGCCCGATATACATATATGCTTATCATTACAAGCGATTACAAAGTAAGTACAAATTAGGCGTGAGAAACCGATAAAGTGTCAATGAAAAACGTCACCGTTGGCGAAGCTCGATGAGAAAATATGAAACAAAAAGTACAAAAATGCACTTGTTTTATCACACACTCATTTATGCGCTAAGCTGGGGAGGAAACGAAAAGGTAACATTGCTGCGCAATGCAGGAAATCTCAAATAGGTAACGCTATTTAGGGGTTTTGAGTGTTCCGGCAAAATTTTGACGAGCTCTTCACTCAAAATAAGCCAAGCATTTTTCAAATTTACCGACTACACAATTTACACAAGGAACAATTTCACGAAGGACTTTTCCTCACACCAACGGACGTTTCGCCCTGACAACACCCAAAACAGGAGGTTTACAGCAGGTAAGGAGACATTTCAAATTGATTCTTGCTCTTTCAAAAGAAATGTACAAGAATTTCACTCCCACACGGTGCAGTGAACCAAAAACGTACAATCAAATGTCAACAGCTAGTTTACGGTGATGAGTCATCCAGGCCGAGGAGCGTGGGGGATCAGCAGAAGTATGTTGGGAAAGAGGAAGACATTTTAGAAGAAGAAAACCTATAAAGGAGCTGAAACCTGCAGAATCAATAATGAAGTAATTGTAAAACGGCTAATGTCCACCAAGCTTTGTTTTGGGATTCAATCACCTGATTCAGCTTGTCTACCTCGTGCCACATGGCAAGAATGAAAGCAGGAACTGGCTAAGAGCCACCAAGCTCTGATTTCAGGATTTCCACCACCTGATTCAGCTTGACTACCTCCTGATACACGACAAGGATGTTGGGAGGAAATGGCTAAGAGCCACCTCGCACGGATTTCTGGATTTTCTTGAGCTGGTTAAAGCTGAACTACCTCCAAACTGACAGCAAGTGACAGTGACAGGTTAATGTCCACCAAGCTTTGTTTTGGGATTCCAGGAGCTGATTAGCTTGTCTACCTCCTGCCACATGGCAAGGATGTAGGCAGGATTAGGCTAAAAGCCACCAAGCTCTGATTTTCAGGATTTCCAGCACCTGATTCAGCTTGAATACCTCCTGATACCCGACAAGGTTGTTGGCAGGAACTGGCTAATGTCCACCAAGCTCTGATTTCAGGATTTTCAGCGCCTGGTTCACTACACTTGACTACTTCCTTCCTCACAGCAGGTGGCAGAGACTCGTTAAGTGCCAGTGTCCACAGCCCTCCTCGTGTGTGACTCCTCATGCACAATCCAGCGGAAGGGGTGGGACACTTTGTACATAGCCCCCAAACGGTAGAGGGACTCCTCTTATACACGGAGAAAGGGTGCTGGACTCTTCGTGCGTGAACACTCTTCCCTCTTCAATGCAGAGCCCAATTCAAGGACAAATTTTATGTTTTTTCGCGCCCGTAACACCTGCAATGGGCGTGTGTATATTATGTACTATTTTTGTTATAATTTTCAACCCCATAAGAAAAGAATTTAAAAAAAGAATAATTTTTTTAAATTGAAAAAAAATTATAATAAAAATTAATAAAAAATTATTTTTTTTTCTTCACTAACCACATTATAATAAATAAACTTAATTCTTTATCTTGAATATAAAAAAAGGAAAGGATTTAATTTATTTAAATTTTTTAATTGAAAAATTGTTATTTTTCAAAATACCATAATTTTTTTTAACACAACGTACTCCCATAAAAATCGTCTTTGTGGTATTAAATTGAAATTGGAAAAAAATGTGTTTAAAAAAAAAAAAATTTTTTAAATCGATATTCATTTTAAATGATGAAGTAATCGGTTTTGGTTCATTTAGCGAACCAAAGAGTTTTGGACGTGCAATTGAATAAAAAGTGAAAAAAAAAAAAAAAAAATCACTGCCAAAATTTTCATAGGGAAATAATCGATTGATTAAAAAAAAAGTTTTAAGGGAAAAGGAAAAATAGGGAAATTTATTTAAGAGCGCTCCTCGGGTTGGGATGACTGATTTTCGTGGTGACCTTGATTTTCATCGCCAGAAAAGGGAAAACATCCAAATCAAGTGTTATGTTATGCCTCTACAATATTTAACACGAGTCAAATTAAATGAACAAAAAAAAAAAAAAAAAAAAAAGTAGGCACTAAAAAGCATAGGTTACAAGTTGGAGGAATTGTGGAGAAAGAGTCTTGAATTTGACAAGTCACACAATTGTGATAATATTAACGCCTCTGTTTTGTAGTGGTTCAATTGTACCGAGAAAAGCAAATACATGGAAATTGTCAGGACGGCGATTTAAGACTGACGAGTCACCATCGTGACCGACAAAATAGAATGAGTTACAAAATAAATTACAACTGATTTGGAATTAGAAAAAAAAAAGAATGCGTTAAAAAAGAAATTACAATTGCTTTGGAAAATATGGTATACAGTTGAACGTTCTTTCTTTTGAATAAACAAAATTCGAGGCTTTGTGATTTCCAAAAGCTGAAGACGTAGTGAAACGTGAGACTGATGATGTGCTGCACTTAGCTCGACTAAGTGAGGCTCAACAGCTTGATGGGTCAGATTGAAAAAATAAGGCGAGTCCCACAAAAGGGTCTCGACGAACTGAAAAGATAACAGGGTGGAAGGGGGGGGGGGGATGTTTCACGCCTTCTTCAGCTCTCAAAAATTATCAAGAAACTGTCGGTGCACCAAACGCAGTTCATTCGGGCATACTATACGACATTGTTGGCAAAAAAAGGATCCGTGGTTTTCGAAGATTGGGCGAAGATGAACCGCTTAAGGCCTCAAGCGAGCCAAACGAAATCAAACCAAGTAGTTGGTATTTATAACAACTTTGTGAGCTGAAAGAGTCACAGCCTTCGTCAGCCACACGGTAGAATCTCATGCTAACTGGAACAGGTCTCCTCCTGTCCATGGCGCTCTATTTCTACCATCATCCCTCCTTGCTCGTTATCGTGAATGCCTCTTGCTCGTTGTTAGCAGCTCCCGGTACAGGCAATCCACAGAATGGTCAACATTCCGCGAACAAGCCATAAAACCTTCGAAGTCCGCTCCCTTCTAAGTCAAAGATTCAACGAAATACCGCAATGCAAACTATCCAGCATGGCTGCCAGGGACTCCTCTGGGCCCAATGTTCTAGATTCAGCAAGCCTTCGTCATTCTGGCATTAATCCAGTTCAAACCGACAAGGGGGACCTTCCAGAGGCAGCCTGGGTGTAGCGGCCATGCTCATCAGGCAGCAGAGGTAGTGGGCTGCTGAGTCCACAGGGAGACTCACCTTTGGGGTTTACCATCGATAGTTTGGCAGCTCACGGTGAAAATTCTCCACTCTACTGGCCAATCGCCTTATTGGTCACCAGGGACCACTCCCCTGGGCCAATACCCCAAACGCAGCTCCCGTACTATCAACGAGCAACTCTTCGTGCCCTGGAGGGCTCGGAAAGGCATGAACATCAGTTTCCAGGTGTCTCCAGTCTTGAGGACACCAGCTCGTCAAAACAGCTCTGATCAGTCATCCTTTTAGGTCTGGGGTCCTTCCCCACAATCCCAATCGAAGAGCATCTCTTTGTGTCCGCACAGCAGCCTGACAATCTCAAGTGAGAGGGGGGGGGGGGGGGGGATCGTTTTCAGGATTGCAACAGGTGTTGGCAGCTGTCGTGAGGCATCAGGCAGCTGCTGGGCAATGAGCCCAGTGAGGGACACCCTCCAACACAGGCCGTGGGGTCCTTCCCCACGTGAGCAGCTTCCACCTGGCTAAAGTGGAGCCGATCCAGCTCAAATGGACAAAGCATCGGCAGCCAAGGTTGGAGACAGGCCGTCTATTCCGATGCCTGGAGGGCTTGGCCAGTCGTAGGGTTCAGAGCTGCCCTCGAGGGACAGCATGAAGGCCAGACAGCTGGTGAAAATCCCCCACTGCATGCAGGTCTTGCGGACCTGGTAGTGGGCCTTCAGCTCGGCCGCCAGGAACCACTCCTCTGAGCTCAATACTCCAAATTCAGCCCCCTTACGATCAATGAGCAGCCCAACAATCTCAAGGGAGAGGACAATGGTTTTCAGGTTTGCAACAGATGTTGGCCGTCTTCGCGCCAGCTGCCGTGAGGGCATTAGGTGTCAATGAGCCTAGTTGAGAACACCATCAACAAAACAGCTCCCATCAGTTCTTATAGGCTGTGGGGTCATTTCCAAGATGAGCATCTCTCAACAGGCGAATATGGAGCCATTCCAGTCAACCTCCAACGAGAGCTGGCCACTAACACTGCATCGTCTGCACACGAAATTAGAGACGAATCGTCCATTTCAATTGTGTTGTCACTGTTTCAAGAACCTAGTTGCATCTGGTGCAGCAACCTGGAGGGCTCGGCTTGTCATGGGGTTCAGAGCTGCGCAAAAGAAACACCAGGGAGGCCAGCCAGTTGACAATGGGGCCAGTAAGGGACTTCAGCTGAGGGTGGAAATTAATAAGCCTTCAATGTACTGATCATTTTAGGTCTTGGGCACCTGGATGCAGACTTTCAGCTTGGCTGCCAGGGCCCACTCCTCTGAGCCCCAAACGCAACTCAGGACTATCAACGAACAAACTCTTCGTGCCCTGGAGGGCTCGGCAAGGTATGAGCTTCCGCTGCCGAACATCGTCAAGGGAGAGGGTAATCATTTTCTGGATTACAACAGGTGCTGGCAGCTGCCGTGAGGGCATCAGGTGTCAATGAGCCCAGTCAGGGACATCAGCTCCCAATATTCGTCCTTACAGGGAGTCCTTCCAAAGATGAGCAGCTCCCAACAAATATGGGACCATTCCAGTCAACCTATGGAGAGCTGGCCGCTAACACTGCATCGTCTGCACACAGAGTTAGAGACGAGTCCGTTCCATCGCTCGTTTGCGCTCTGCATCTTCGAACAGCAAAGCCTCCATCGCACAAAGGCCTATCTGCTACTTGTACAAGTCAATACAGCACGTCACACCGCTTATCAGTCAATTTGAACCACCTCAATGCTAATTCCCCACCGACAATGTCATCAAGAGCTTCTCTAGCACTGTACAATCCCACCCAATCGAACACCCCAATTTTCATAACCGTTAAAAGGAACATGAACAGTTTTCTGAAGAAAAAAAAAATCAAATCTTAAATTTAGAAACCACCCGGATACACTAAGCGACGAAAAAAAGACCTAATGCACACGTGAAAGCAATCTACCAACTTCGGGCACCGATGAGAACCATGTAAAAGCCAAATTAACTCCAAAAAACCAATTCAATTTCAAAAAAATGCAAGAGACCGAATCATCAATTTCAAATGTTTTGCTACTTACCTAATAACTTTAGAGAATACTGTACAAGAATAAGCAAACAAATTTATAATAGGTGATCTATGCAAAATTTGGGTATATATACAAAGCAAGTAACAAGCAAAGGCGTATTACTTTTTTGGGCTCTATATACAAACAATTCGTAAATCGGATATTGTTTTTAATGAATAAATATGAGAATGAATTCTCATGAATATAATCCAGTAGAATTGCGAGTAATAGTGTTCTTGGGAGTAAAGGTTGTTTTTTTTCGTGTTTGGACTGGAGTCCCTAAATATTATCAGTGAATCGAATAGCCATAGCGGAGTTACCCCATTTTTTTTAGCCCAATTTTTCGTGGTGTAGTTCGTAATAGCTCGAGAATAAATGCCCGGAAAATCCCATCGGGGCAAAAAGGGAGTCTTTGGTCGGAACAATGGGTGATTTTAAAAAAATCAAATTAAAAAATATATAATACCTACGTAAAGATTGCACCAAAGCGCTTTTTTTTCGCGTGCACCCGCACCCAGGAGGAAAAGCACCGAAATTTCGAAGACACACAAATACAAAAATTGAGAAACGTTGTGGGAGGGGGGGGGGGGTTAAATAAAGCTTAAAGGGGGGGAAAACGAAGAGGGGAGCGCGAATAACATTAATGACAGTTAAGATTTTCTTATGTATAGTGTGTGACAGGTGCTATAAACTATACTCTATTTCGGCCGGTTAAGCCCGCAGTGTGAACTGCCAATTCAGCTTTCATTACCTGAAACAGACAGAAATCAAGTTAGAATGTCAGCGTGAGAGAGCCCTTTGGCGGACTAATAGGCAAGCGTGTGAAGGCATTTTGCGCAAACTTAATACGCTTGACGTGGAGACCCCGAATAAGAAGGCTTCGGGTTCGAATGTAAATACTGCTATAAAGATAATATAGCAGTATTTACATGCAGTAGCATAATTTTTTTTATAGCGATAAGTTTGAGCCGGGGGCCTCTATAGCGTCCTTCAGTGAGCAGAAAACCGTTTTTAACCAGCAGAAACTCGTTTCTAGGGAGCGGGAACGGGAGTTCAACACCAAATTCGTTTCGGTAGATGTTTCAATTAATTTTTTACTTGACAGGATTGATTAAATAAAATTTTGCGTACAATTAGGAATGGAAACGTGTCTGGATTTTTTTTTTTTTTTTAATCGATAGAAGGCCTCCAAAATTATAATTTAATAATACTGAAAATGGGGTTAAAACACAAACTGCAGTTCGTCAGGTGCCTCATGGTTTTGAATATGACTTAAGTTTTTTTCAACATTTAACGTAACCGACCTTGAAGACTCCCAATACAACATTTCTCAAGCCTGGCGCACCAGGAAGCTGTTTGCCATCTTGGCAGAGTATTCGGAGCAACGTGGGGAAAATTGGCCAAGCGTCATAAACAAAAGAAGCGACAAGCATTGAAGCGACCAATTAGTGTATGTTACAAAAGTGATGAGTTTGGGGGGGTGCGTTGAAATGGGTTTTTAAATACCACAGTAAATCTGCAGCAAGAGCTTAGGCGACTGTCATGCCTGAAACGGTTGAAAGAAAGGAAAAAATAATGTAATAAAATTGCAAGTTTGATAGCTGTAATATCAAAGAACAGCTTTTGCTAAGTTATACTTCGATAAAGTTTTTTTTTTTTTTTTTGTTTTTTTTTTTTTTTTTTTTTTTTTTGTGAACCGTATGGAGAACTCAGATGAAGTTTGCATTCTTAATATGGATTTCTGATGAGCAGAGGCGGTAAAAAATTATAAGCGTCATAGTCTTAGATTGTTATAATAAAATAGCCATTTTTGTCAAAAAGGACATGAAATGCTACTTTCCAGAATAAACGTCAAGAGATGGACATTTTCGACCAATTTGAATAGATTGAGCGATGTTCTAAAATCTAGAACCAAAATCTAGAACATGTATTCGCGACGGGGGTCGAAAATTTTGATCGGCCGCAAAACGTGACACTTGACGTTTTAGAACACGACGGTTTCAAAAATTTAATGTCCGTCCACTGTTTGCCAGTAGGAATTTTTCAAAAAAATTAGAAATTTCGCCACTACTGTGGCGTTTGAACCTAATTCGTCCCCCACAAACTTTTCAGCTTGATCAGACTATTTCCCTGGGTTCTATGTGGCTTTTATGGGGCAAAAATAAGGGTGTTCAGAGGATTTCAGCGAGGGAGGCGAGTGGGGTTCGAATTAATAATGTAATTTTGTGCGTAGACTCGATTAAAAGGGGTCTCAGACCAGTTCGACAACTCAGGACTTATGTTCCATTAATAATTTGGTAGTAGACACTTTTCAAAGAATCTCAAATTTTGACACATCTGGAACCCATCGTAGTTCATTCCTGCAAATTTTTCAGGTCGATCGAACAACCCCCAGGATGTTTTAAGGGGATTTTATTGGGCGTAAATGAGGTTTTCCCATGCTTTTGACCGGGTAAGCGAATGGGGTGTCATTTTTGAAGTAATTTTGGACGAAGAATTAATTAAAAGGGGTCCCAGACCTGTCCAATCATTAAAGAATGAAGATTTGTCAGAAAGAATAATAAACCCTAGTGTAATCCAATTTGCAGCAGGTCGGTCCTCCGGACTTTTCAGCCCGATCGGACTCTAAGGGACTCTTGGACTCTTTTAAAGGACCAAAAATAGGCATTTCGAGGGGTTTTCTGTCTTCAAAAAACGAGCAATTTTTGGAAAGGGGATTACACTTCAATTTGAGGTGCTTCTGGGCTAATTTCTGTTGAAGTCGAGGTTTAATTTTTTGGTAAAATAAACGTCCCACTCTATTGGGTAAAATGTCATGAAAAAAGCAAATTTTATGAAATAAGCGTCATGGAACAGGGAAATAATAGTCATAAATGTCATGAAATGGAAAAATAAAAGTCATAAACGCGGCGTCTCTGCTGATGAGCTTAAACTGATTGGTCTCCTGACTTTCAATATTTTAGAAGTCATTCAGGCCAGTGTTTTTTTTTTTTTGTTTTTTTTTAAAGTTATTCTATTTTTTGGGCAAAATGGTTCGCTTCATTTGAGGCTTTCAACGATCACGAGAACAATAAAATGCGGTCAAATGTGAAAAATACATGACTTACTGATGACTTTGTGCTTCCGCAAACCATCATCGACGGGTGACCTGATCGGGTGGATTACCGGGATGGGGCGGCCTTGCCCGCCGCTGCTGACAGTGTGGTGTTGCCCAGCACGTATCGGTTTGGCTGAGGAAAAAAAAAAAGTTTTGGGTTTACTCATCAACAATGGAGGGGTTTGGACAAACGAGCGCAACGCTAGGATACAGCAGGATGTTCTCATTTTTTCGTAACAGCCATTCAACTTTTTGCTGTTATTTGTTAACATTTCGTATACGACGATTCGACCAGCGAAGCAACAGAGAACTCTGAATGTGGAAAAATGCTAAGTCTCACCGATTTGGGCACTAGGTCCTCTCCTAGCCAGGTTCTTCTGTCTCACAGCCTCCTTGATTCTGTCAACTTCGAACTGATACCTCTTCCTATCTCGCATAGCTCCTTCTTTGGCTTCCTTGAGAGCCACTTCGAGTGCCTGCAAATTAAATAGACATTCTTAGATTATGTTGTACCAATAATGAGATTAAGTCTCAGTCTTTGAAAGACTCAGCTTCACGTTACAGCCTTTAAACCCTTAGCCAGCTTGGGACCAGCCTTCCAAGCCTTGGACAGGTCTGAAAAGCGAGGATTAAATTTTCATCCTGGAACCCTCTAGTCAGCTTGGCCATCTTAGAAAGCCTTGGACAGCTCTATAAAGCTTGTAACCATATTGCCAAGTCTTTAAAACACTTGGCCGGCTTGGGGCCAGCTTTGCAAGCCTTGGACAGCTCTGGAAAGCTCGGAAAGCAAGATAAGACTCTAAGGAACTTTAAGCTTCAAGAACTGGGTCCACAGACCTGCCATTCTTGGCCACAATTCTCACCTTAACTCTCTCCATCGTAGCGCGGAGCCTTTTCTCCAACTTGGGAAGCTCGCACCTGAGGTCGGCGTTGTCCCGAACCAACTGCTTGTGAACTTTGGTCAACTGATCGAGGTTGTTCTCCAGGAAGGAGATCTTCTGTTTCTGGGCCAGCGACCCGCCGTCGTCTTCGTCCTCGGCGTTGACCGACTTCTTGATCCTGGCTTGGAGATCCTGGACGAACAGCTTCCTCAGGTTGTGAAGCGTCTGCAACTCTTTGGCCACCGTGTCCTCCAGCCCTTTGAGGTCCTTACGAGCCTGTTCTCTCCTCTCCACTGTGAGCCTGTCAACCAGAAATGAGATGTAGAGATCGAGCGAATGCGAAAGAA
This sequence comes from Pilophorus perplexus, assembly GCA_955831195.1. Classification (NCBI taxonomy): domain Eukaryota; kingdom Metazoa; phylum Arthropoda; class Insecta; order Hemiptera; family Miridae; genus Pilophorus; species Pilophorus perplexus. The sequence goes on from OY037015.1 coordinate 2,346,604, forward strand.
TTCCGAGTTTGACTAACACGGCTGCGGATAAATAAAGCTGAACGTACTCTGCCAGTTGATATGAATTTTCGACTCTCGTTATGACTTGTCTTTTTGAGTTTTTGGGAAGTGAAATCTGCCCATCTTCAGATAATCACCCTTTAGGTCGCCAGAGTCTCTAAATGATAATCTTATAAAAGTATACGTACATCAACTCCTGAAGTTTGTTACTCTTCTCCATCTCGTCCTGTTTGAGCTTCTCGTAATCTTGTTTGAGCTGCTCGTGGGCCAACGTGTACTTTTGGTTTTCACTAAAACGAAGATTACATAGAAGAATAAAGTTCATGTTGATTCATCTCCGTTTATTGACCATTAAAGTCAATCAATTATTCTCCCAGAAACTTACTCCTTGACGGTATTAATTTGCTCTTGTTTCTCAGCGATCTCATCCCTGAGTTGAGCGATTTGTTTCTGGTAAGTGTCCCGCAGTTGGTCCATCTGTTGTTCGAGGGCCACTCGCATCGTCGCGTCGTTTTTATCCTTTTCTTCCTTTTCCGCCGACGACGCAGCGTGCACTTGTTCTGAAACATACTCCACCACTTAGTATTGTGAAGTTGGCACGAATGGAACAATTTTAAAACTGATCGATTCATTCACCACCACAAAGTGAATCGTGCAGTCATGCTACGGTTAATGAACTGTATTTAATCTGATGATAATGAAATAACTCTAGATTAAAATTTGAATTGACGATCACGTTAAAGACTAGGGTGGAAATTGTGAGAAATGGTTTTTTTGTAAGACCTGCTCCATCAGGGAATGTCAACTTCTTTCGTACATGTTCTTAAGATGAATGGCTCCTCATGCAAACTTGTGAGTGGGTTTAACTCAATTATATCAACATGATTTCTATCACGATTGGATGAGTCTTTCCTGAGTCTTAACACATTTATGCAAGAATACAAATGGGTGGTCCACTCCTGCGATTTATTTAGAACCACCCAAATGATTCCAAATTTCACCTAAACATACAAAAACTAATTGGCTTTTGGACATGATTCCATATTTCCATGTCTGAAACTAAGAACAGCTTTGGAAATGTGAAAGCTTAGAACTAAGAAAAGTCTGAAACTATGAAACCAAATCTCATGGTTTGAAACAATGAAATGTAACTGAGTTGAAACTCAAAATTTCCAAAATTGAAACAATGAAATTTCTAGAATTTAAAACTATAAAAACTTTGAAAGTATGAAAAGGTTTAAAACCATGAAAAACTATGAAAAATTATAAACTATGAAACCAAATTACAGTGTGAAAAAATGAAAAGAAAAAACTGTAAACAACCCAAGTTGAAACCATGAAATTAATAGAATTTGAAGATATAAAAGTTAAGGAACCATGAAAAACTTTGAAACAATAAAACCAAATTTCATAGTTCAAAACTATCAAACTTTCAAATTTAAAACTACAAAATTCGCAAATTTGAAGCTATATAAAGTTTCTAAAATTAAAACTATGAAACTTTCAAATTTCAAACTAGGCATGAAAATTTTAGAACTTGAAACTATGAAAACTGATGATGTATGAAAAGTTAGAAACTATGAACATGTTTGAAACCATGAAATTTCGAAACTATGAAAAGTTCCAAATTTTAAACGATGAAAACATTTTAAAATTGAAACTATAACATTTCTAAACTTTTCAGAATTTGACACTACGAAAACCACGAAAAAGTTTAAAACTACAAAAAGTTTCAAATTTAAACTACAAAATTTGCAAATTCGAAATTGTAGTTTCTAAAATTAAAACTATGTAATTTCTAGACTTTGAAACTGAAAACTTCCAATGTTTGTAAAGTTATGAAAAGAAATGAAAATTTTGAAACCAAGATAGTTTAAAACTATGAAACAAAATTTCGAAGAAAGAAAACTATGAAATGTTCCAAATTTGAAACGATGAAATTTCCAAATCATAACAACTAGTGGGCATTTGAAACTAGTGAAATTTAATATTTATTGAGAATCACACAAACGCATGATTATAAATTTTGCCGAAACAAATGAAAACTAGTCATAGGTCACTATCCCAACGAGATTGGGAACTGCCGGATGGTGCAGAGTTGCTGATCCAAGAGAACGGATGGGCAATGAAGGTGACCTCTCTGCTTTTTCCTTTTAACTTTGTATTTAGGCAAAATACATAAGTTGGAGACCTGAAGATGAGCGTGTAGCTCGAAACCGGTCTCCAACTTATGTATTTTGCCTAAATACAAAGTTAAAAGGAAAAACGCTGCAAATTTTACACAAGGGTTTATTATTCTTTGACACAGGTTGCTTGTACAGACATTTAATTCTGTCAATAAAAAAAAAATTTTTTTTTTGATTTTTATATTTCAAAAAAAAATTTTGGGGGGGATTTTTTTTTTCAAAAATGTGTTTTTCCAAAAATTCTTTAATTTTTACTCGAAAAATATTTAACTTTTTGGGATCCTTCAAAAATCCCATTTTTAGCCCCATGAAAGCCCTATAGATCGCCACAGTGAAATCGGATCGTTCCGGGACCCCCAAAAATGGATTCTACGTCCAAAAATACTTCGAAAACGACACCTAACTCGATCCCATAGCTAAAAGCCTTCAAAACACCCCTCCTGTAGCCCCATTTTAGCTCCATAGCGCCCCACGGGTTTGGGCGATCGGACTGAAAACCTTGCGGGCACAACTAGATGGTAAACCAAGTATTTTGCCAAAATTTCAGATTTTTAAAAAAATTCCTACTGCCCAAAACGGCCTGGACGGCGGACGGACATTTCGGATTTTGAATGTAGACCTCTTGAAACGGATAATGTCAAGTTTTGAGGCCGATCCGAGTCGTCGACCTCCGTCGCGAAAACATAGGTGTATTATTCCAAGAATAATAAACCAAAAGCAGAGAGGTCACCTTCATTGCCCATCCGTTCTCTTAAAACTAGTCATGTTCTGTATAGACTTAAGGAATTCTATATGCATAAATGTGTATGCTCTGGTTATATGTTAACTTCTTGAACGTCAATGAACTCCGTTCAACCCCATAGCCAAATAACAACGCCACGTATGCCGAGTACTACCTAGTATTTCTTTGTCGAGTGCATCAGTTTCAGAACTTCTCCCACTCATAACTGAAACTAAACGAAATAAATTCAGGTTTAGATTGAGAATGAGGAGCAACTGTTCGGCATCTTGCGCTCAGTGCATTCCCGAACTGGATTCAATAATCACTGATTCGAATGCGAAGTGGATGTAATGAAACGTAATAGGCGTACCTGCGGCTTTCATCTTGGCGCATTCTTCACGGAGGAGGTCCAGCTGTTCCTCGAGCATCCTCTTCTTGTTTTCAGTCTCCTTCATCGACTCTTGAAGGGACTTCATGCGAGCCTCGTGCTGAGACACCAACAGGCGGCATTCGGCCAAGTCCTTCTCGTATTCGCTGATCTATAAAAACGCCGTCGAAACGATATTAAAGAAAATAAGACACAAATGATATCCAATACTTTCAACTAAGAGGAAGTCGTACCTTCTTGTTGGAGTCCACTTGGAAGGTTTCAAGACCCTGACATCTCTGAACCAAGTTCTTAACTTCAGATTTCATCTTGGAGATGTACAGTCTGGCGACGGTGAATTCTTCTTCGAGTTTTCCATTACTGTCCGCCGAGATCTAAGGCAAAGATACGTGTAATAGATGATTTTACAGAGAGTAATGAACCAGAATGAGATTAATTTACAAATCATGTCGAATTGTCATGCTTCGCTTCCCCAGACAGTGGAAATCATTCAAATCATGCCGAAAGGATGATGCCATATGGACGTGTAGGGCTGCTTGGAAAAGTATTGATTCTACGTGAGAGCCGATGCGTTCCGCGACTTCCCGAGGTAAATAATTTGAGTTATTCACCCTGGATCGGGAAAACGGTCAGTAAATGGTCGAGATCCTCGTGTCCATCTCAACGAGATCACGTTGCATTGCGGCATGTGCACGCGACAGATGAGTCTCAGCATTCGCCCAAATGAAACACAACATCGACGCATTCAGCTCGTTGATTGACAGGTCAATACAGCGAGCGTTTAGGTCCAAGTATCTACAGGTGGTCGATCCCAATTTTGCCAGGTCTCTGATCTGGTTGGCGAATGTTTACGTTAAAGTATCTCAAATTAAGGTTGATTCTAATTTTGCCAAGACCTGCTCTGGTTGTGAGCAATACGTGGTTCAAGCTCTCCAAGCGGGGACTGTACGCGTGGGAATCCCCCAGACCCAGTGGCCGAATAGTTCGTAACCAAATCGATTTCATCTCAACTAACAAAAGGTTTCAGAATGCAGTCAAGAGTGCAAAGGCTTATCCAGGGGCAGAAGTGAACTCAGATCACACCCCAGTTATTGCCTGCATCTGGTTGAGACTGCAGAGGTTCCAAATTAGAATCGCAAGGAAGGCCAACTTGAGATTATTCAACATTGTGAGTATAGCTGAGACAGTTAGAGACCAGAAGGCTGGAGCCTGTGGTGGTAATTGAGGTCTCAGATATTGAAAGTGCGTGGATGGAGTCTAAAATAGGGATGAGCAATCGGTAAAAAGTATCGATTTTTTAAATCGATTCGGAATCGGCTTCAAAGAATCGATTCTGAAAAAATCGTCTCTCTCAAGCATCGATTTTTGCGAAAATCGGGTTTTTAGCGATTTTTCCATTTTTTTTTATCAAACGATCATAAATAAATTAAAATTTAATATATCATTAGTAGGTAAATAAACCAATCAATAAGTAGGTAGGCGATTGTACATATTGTAAGGAATCCGGTACAACTCAACTTCTTTTATTCCCAACTCTTTGTAACTCAACACACACACTACCGTCAATAACTGTCCATATGTTTCTTCTCGCCCACTCAACAACCCCTCATAACTACTCGAGCCGCCCTACACCATTCCCTCCTCTTCAAGAAATGGCCTGTAGGGTCCTGTTGAGCCGGTGCAGCTGGGAGGAGAAGGAGAAAGACGTAGAAGAAGGACACTCAACTCCTTGAGCCTCCTATATCGCCACCATCGTTTGATGGCGTTTGGCCATGGCCTCAGCTCTTCGCCCGAACTGTTCTCAGCCATCTCTTCTCCCCATTGGTCCGGCTTCTTCCTCGAGCTCCTGACCTCGTTCGCGTCTCTTCTTTTCTGGTCGTTTGCATATTGGCCTCCTTCAAAAACGACGACCACTTGACGGCCTACGACGAAGACAACGACCACTTGACGATGTCCACGGCGCCTGTTCGAGCGGTATGGCACCCAGTTGTCATGCTTCGAGTCCTGAGGTTCGCCCAGCAGATCGTCGCCAAAATCATCCACGCTGGCCTCCTTGCAGTTCTCGTCCTTGGAACCGACTGACGTTGACGAGCTGCAGGGGACGATGCGTTCAGAGTCGTTTGTCATCTTGGAGGTTGGCTCTTCGCGACCATCGGGTGAGCGGCTTGGCGTCGTCGGACGTTTTTCGCTCAGCGTTCTCTCCCTGAAGATTGGTATGACAAGCGGTGTTGCAGTCCCACTTCGGACACCAGTGTAAGGAATCCGGTACAACTCAACGTCTTCAAATCTGTTTGAGGACTCACTACTTAAAAACCAGTGGAGTGTTTGGCACCAAATTGTGTGAGAATGTTTGTGAAGATGGTAGATTTGGTGGATGTGTAGATGGTTTTTAAGAAGTTTCTACAAAATTGGTCGAGCCGTTAATGAGATGGGTAATGAATTTTCAAAATCTGTCGGTGTGTTTTCGCAGTTTAACCGGCTTTTCATTAAAATACTATTTTTATTGAGTGCAGCGAAGCGCACGGGGTCAGCTAGTAGGTAAGAAAAAAGTCTGAAAAAATATTCACGCGAACCACATTAAATGCGCGAACCATTATTATTTCTGCAGGATGTGGAAGATGAAATTTTCATCAGATGAAGAGATTCTCTGCAGAAATAATAGTTTTGAAGATGAAATTTTCATTTCTGCAGAAATAATAGTTTTGAAACGAGTTAACGATTTTTTGAGAATCGATTCTTTGAAGCCGATTCAGTCAATTAAAAAAAATCACCCCTCTTTATAAATAGGAGAAAGAAAATGTTTGAAGGAGAACAATAATTTTCAAAATTGGCTAAAATCGATTCTCGATTTTATCGTATTAACAAAAATCGATTCAAAAAATCGGGTTTTTTACAAGAAAGAATCGATTTTTAGAAAAATCGGAAATCGATTGCTTATCCCTAGTCTAAAAGGCTTTGGACAATCTTGGCAAGCCTTGGAAACCCTTAACCAGCTTGGACAGGTCTGGAAAGCTTGGTATCATCTTGAAAACCTTATCCAGCTTGCCACCATATTGGCATGCTTTTGAAGCCCTTAGTCAGCTTGGGGTGAGCTCAGCGAGCCTTGGATTGCTCTGGAAAGCTCCGAGAAGCAAGATAAAAGCCTTCACTACGTCCACATAAGGGGGGAGTGGAACGCCGCCTGAGGTCAGAGGTGAAGATCCAATTTCTCGATCTCACCGCACTGAGGACCACAGGAAATGAAATTGAAATGAAATTTCGTTGTTTGCTGAAAGTTCAAGGTACATGGAAAATCATTCTCCGCCTCCTGTCTCACCTTCAATTCGCTCTCGTTTCCACCAATGGCAACCCCAATGCCAGACAGGTCTTTGAGCAGGTTGGCCAACATTTCGGTAATCCTCTTCCTTTGATGAGTGGACATGTCCTTCAACTGCTGGAGCTCAGACGAGGTGCTGTTGAGGGCAGACTGTAAATGAGGACGATCATTAGCGACGTAAACCGACTCTTTGATAAACATATCATGTTCCAAGAAAATTAGCTATTGAGATACGAATAGGATTTATCTTTATTGACGATGAGCTGTCAATGTATACAAATAAAAGTGGGTTTGATGATGCTCCAAGTAATTAGATTTCTCCAATGACTTAAGAACAGACAGGAGAGCCTCGCCACCAAAATAGCACTCCCAGAAAAATGTGCTAAATGAAAAAAAGGGAACTACAATGGTTTCCTTCCTGAGGGTCGGCTGGTCTTTAAGTTTATGTCCAAGACTTAACTAAAATAAAATATTTAAATTAAAACCTAATAATTTTGTTGTTCGAAATTGAGTATTACACTTCGATTTGCCATTTTTATCTGATCATAGACAATGAAGACAAAAGTAGTTGTGGCGCTCAGTGAACGCTTCCGACGTAAAATTTGGAGTGAAATCTGAATCCCCCAGAGGGTTACTATTTGTACAAAGAAAGATTGGCGCAAGTGCGCCCATTTGCGCCTGATCACTCTGCCCAGCAGGAAGGGGATAGCTTAATTGTGTCTAAATGGCACTCAGTGGGTGCTTCAGACGTATAATTTGGGGTTAAATCTGACTCCCCCAGAGAGTTACTATTTACAAAGAAAGATTGGCGCAATTGCACACATTTGCGCCTGATCACCCTGCTCAGCAGGTAGGGGATAGCTTAGTTGTCTAAATGGCGCTCAGTGGGTGCTTCAGACGTATAATTTGGGGTGAAATCTGACTACCCCAGAGAGTTACTATTTGTACAAAGAAAGATTGGCGCAAGTGCACAGATTTGCGCCTGATCACTGCTCTGTTGGAGGTGATGGGGTGGGGAGTCAGGAAACAAATATTGCCGCCTGCGGGGTGTATTGCCACTGGTGACAATGTAGGTACGGTTAACTATATTTTGCTTCCGAGTCTGCGAAGCAGCGGAAGCCTTGTGTTCACTTTCGGGAGAAAAAAAAATTTTTGTGGTCCGAATTCAAAATTTCCACTCGCATTTTGCGTTTCATAGCCTATTGAACAAATTTGGTTCCGTGTCTGTCGGTCTGTGGGTCTGTCCGCATTTCCTTGTTACAGCCATAATTTCCACAATTTTTAATGAATTTAGCTCAAATTTTCAGGAATTGTGTGAGTATAGCTCTAGATGGTCCCCTATCAGTTTCATTAAGATTGAATCAGGGGTACGCTCAGCGCATTTTATAATGGTGTCACTTTGATTGTAACGAGGAAGCTGCTGTGCCATCTCCTTGGCAGTGTATTTACTTTAGTACTGGGGGACACCCCTAGACCACCGGATTGTTAATGTTATGTTTGTGGATCAAACCAATGAAACACAAGTGGTTTTTGGTGATTCCACCGAGGAGATCGACTCAGGGCATGGGGTGGAGATGGAAGGAGTTGCGGTTCTTGGCGGGGGGACCCATCACGGTGTCGGGCAGGTGGAATATTTCTGTTGACTTACCTTACACCCAACCACTTCAAACCCAACAACCTCCGGAAAAACACATTCTGGGTTAATCGTACAATGGGCCCCGGAACCGACCGTCGACTAATAGTTTTTTCTGAAAGAACTTCATAATTTGAAGGCATAGCAGTGAGTTTTGGGCTCCTACGGTGTAATACAAATTTCCAGGGCACTGTCAAAAATTTCAACTTTGAATCTGGAGGGAAAAGTGGCGCTACTCTCTCATTGGCTGCTACACGGCCGCCATTTCCGCCGTCACCTCCGGCAGATTCCCGTCGGTCCCTTCTTATGCTAGCGCACTCTGGCAGATTAGTAAAAGTGCCACCGCGAGAAAATTCAAAACGCCAAATATTCACTAGTGATTTCCTCTGCTCAGACATCTAATTTCTCAGTGCTAAGTGTACTGAGTACTTTGTTCATTACTAGTTCAACTATGTTCGGCCGAATTTTCCCATTTCTCTGACCTAGTTCGTTGGCCCATTGATTTAGTAGAATAAACAATACCTGTTTAGAGAGAAGCTCTTCAGTGAGGTTTTCATTCTCCTTGCTCTTGTTGTCGGCTTCCTGGCTCTTCTGGTCGTAGTTGACAGCCAGTTCTTCAAGAGCCTGCAGCACCTCCTTCACCTCTTCCTTGGCGCACTCATTTTCCTGAGTGATCCGGTTCATCTCCTGTTGGAGCAGCTCGTAGTCGCGGCGAGTTGAAGTTATCAACTGCAAAGGCAACAGATCACAACACATTGTCTCAACCATCAGCGAAATATGCCAGTTTTTGGAATATTTCACGAAGAAAAAACCTCACATTTCAAGACAAATGTGGGCGAAAAGTGATGCTTCATTTCATAATCCCATTAATCCGCCATCGACCGAATCTCACCTCTTCTTGCTCCAACATTTGTTCCTTCAACTTTTCAATGTACTGAGACTGTTGGTTGATTTCTTCATCTTTCTCGTCCAGCTGCTGGTACAACCTTTCGCGCTCTTCTTCCAGCTTTTGCCTCTCCTCGTTGCTCAGGGAGCCCAACATGATGCCAGGAGTGGCCGGCACTGGGAGAGCTAGAACATACGATTCTTATAAGATGGCGGAAAGCGATGCGGGGCTGCCGCCTAAACTACAGACGATGCTCCATGGACGGTCCTTGCACGAACAGGAATCTGGTGGACACTGCTACATCTTAATCATATCATATTAGAGGTATTTATGGTCTCCTTCGCTCTTCGAATTGTAAGAGCCTTTGCTGGTAGTAGCCGAGACGCTAATAAGTCCAACGGCGTTAAATCCCATCAACCGAGGCGACTAGCAAGTGGCAACAATCTACCTGCTAAATTAGGGTAGAAAGTATCTCGACGGATTTACATGTTTTTCGGTGGGCTAAATCCGAATCTGAAGTTCAAAAAAAAAAAAAAAAAAAAAAATCGGCTACACAACAAAAACCCTAAAAATGTCGGACTTTCTCGAAAACCGCTTAAAACTTGAAAAGTATGCATCTTAGCGTGTCCCGCATTATTTATCGAATGAAAGTAGACGAAATTTCCTTCAAAATGCACTGGTTACATTCAATGTTCGAGCACAGGGTACCGCCGCTAGAGCGCGCTGAAAAAGAGCGACTTTTTGGGACTTAACTAAAAACGAGAAAAACTCAGTCCTGACTCGGCCCAGACGCATTCTTATCGTGTTTTCTCCATGAATATGTGTCTTGCTCAAATTCTATGGTGCTCGACGCTTGCTAAGCCTTCGTGCCTTCCTGCGCCGTCAAAAACAACTACACAGTCACAGGATCTGCATCTGACGTCTGTGAAAGGTTGCTCCTTTACCCAGACAACCTGATGCAGTACCCGTCTATACCTAATGGATCTCGTCTTTTTTTCCACTTTGGCTCCTGTGGCGGCGTGGGCGCCACTCTTCCATCTAAATTCGCTCGCCCGGTCCCCTCGATCGCTCACAGTCCGCGGGAAGCGCCACTTCCAACAACCCGGCAGGGGGGGGGGGGGGGGGGGGCCCTAGTTTTCTTGCTAACAAAACAGCATCCAACTACTCGGACCCCCCAGCGTGTCGTCAATTTGGATTTCTCATCTCAGTTATGTTAATCTATTCTTGTACATATCTATAAGAATAGAGAATACACACTCATTTTTGGTTGGGTCTGCTGACCAGGACTCCCCTTCCAACAATTATTCAGATGGGAAAGCCGGTCTGGCGGACCCAATTACAGACAAGTCTCTTGTGGCAGCCGGGAAATTAACCCTTCGTAAGACTCAATTGAAAGCTCTGAATCAAATGGTGTGGATCTAGGACGAATCAATGCCAATGTTGACACTTTGGCAACTTTAGTATCGAAATCGACTCGACTCCCTTCCGAAATTCAACGCATTCCAGTCTACCCAGATACATCTTGCCAGGCTGGAGATAGCGGAATTTCCAATACTGCTTCGATATCACTTCCTCTAGTCCAGTTCCTGCGGGAAGGTGGTGGGGTAGTTTTGATTTTTTGGTATGTTGTTAGGACTCATGAGAGTAGTCTTTGACCAAGTTATCAATTTAAAAAACCTTGTGCCGGCTTGGGGGTTAGCGAAAAACCACGATTTTTTCGGCCATTTTTCACATTTTGCTGAAAAAGTCAGTGAAGGAAGAATTTTACGACCAAAGGCACTATATTCATTCTTAAAATAGACAATATTTGCTACGGTTTGAGACCAACCGCAGCTCTCTACAGTAAATAGTTTCCGAGATACAGGTTGGCTATTTTTTGCAAAATGTGCAAATTTTACGCAAACGTGTTTTTTTGTGTGTTGAATATCGCCTGAAATATGCATCCTACCAAAACGTCATACGAGATGAAGTTTTAGTACATTTAATTACCTTTAATTTGGGTTCAACCGGAGGTCTGTACCTACAATAGTTTCTGAGATAATGACGAATAACCGAAAACTGTCGTAAGTGGGTTTTGGGAGAAGTGAAGCTATTAGGCCAGTCATATAAAACATCCAAACCTACCTTAATTGTGGTAAACCTAATTTTTTTTATATGTTACGGCTCACCTAGATAGTATAAATCTAGATTTGCAACCATCGTAAAGTTCATCATCAGGAGATACTGCCGAAAAATCACGAAATGTTTGCATTATTTTCAGTTTTTCGCCCAAAAAGCACCGAAGAAAGCTTCTGACGAAGATCTGTACCCTGATCACTTTTAAATAACATACAATTACCTACAATTTGAGTGGTACCGGAGCTCTGTAGCTTTAGAAGTTCCCCAGATACAGCCCCTAAAAGACGAGCTATTTTTTCCAAAAAGTAAAAATTTCAACTTTTGTCTATTTCGGAGCGATTTATTGGCCAAAGTACTAAATCCTAAAAAAAAAAAAAACCGAAAAGAAAGTTGTAGTAAATATTATTACCTTCATTTTAAGACCAGAGTGATGCCCGTAGGTATGATAGTACGTACGAAACGAATTTAAAACAAAGTAAGAAACGCCCAATCTGACACCGCGCGGAGAGCGGAAGCACGTTTTTCAGAACGTTTTCGGTTGTAGCTCAGGAACTGTTGGTCCGATTCCAAATTTCTTTTTTTCTCGTAAAAGCTGATTAAATTCCCCATCGCAGCTATTCTATTTGAAATTTTGATTTGAGGGTTGATAAGGGAGGGGCAGGCACGGCAAAGAAGTGGCAAATTTCGAACAAACCGTGTTTCTTTGCACATTTTTGCCTATAGCGCGGAAACGGTTGGTCCGATCTTACTTTTCTTTTTTTAATCAGAAAGCTGATTAAATTTTATATAAGTAACGGCACATTGCATGTCTATTGAAACAACAAAAGTGCCATTAGTATTTGTCGGAAAGTGTGGAAACAAGACATTTGACCCATCTACGATCACGTTTTTCAGAAAAATTGCTTCTTTCCCTCCCTTATCAAAGCTCAAATCAAAAATTTCACACGGAATACCTGCAATGGAGAATCTAATCAGCTTTCACGAGAAAAAAAGAAATTTGGAATCGGACCAATAGTTTCTGAGCTACAACCGAAAACGTTCTGAGAAACGTGCTTCCGCTCTTCGCGCGGTGTCAGATTGGGCGTTTCTTACTTTATTTTAAATTCGTTTCGTAGGTAGCACTTCACAATACATCACATTTCTCAACATGTACTATTTTACGGAAAAATTCACGTTTTAGCTTCTGAACATTCATTTATACGAACGAAACGAATTTAGAACAAAGTAAGGAACGCCCAATCTGACACCGCGGATATGTACAGATGGACCCTGACCCTCCAGAATGTCAACATTTGCATTCAAACGGAGAGTCGTTCTTTACGTAAATCGTCCAACTCCGCTCATGGTATTAAAGATGAAAGAGTTGCGAATTCGCCATCAAGTTTCAAGCATCACTAGTTAATTTGGTGCAGTTGGCCAGCGCTTCAACATCATCCCCTGGCCAGGGTGTACATGAGGTCGTAATACATTTTTCATCGTTAAGAAAGCCAATCGAATCCGGACGACCCAAAGAGATGTTTTCACAATGAAAGCACTCACCGTCCAGCGCTCACCACGTCTCATCACTCGTGAACCCACCCCCAAACTTATTAAATTACATTTGATAGGTTTCATCAATTTATCAAATTGACTTACTTTGCTTAATGATGTCCGTGGTAGAGGTGACAGGTGTAGCAACCTCCACAGGCTCCTGAAAATTCACTTGCTCTTCAGGGTTGACTGTTTCACCACCTCTCCACCTAACAAGCAACGCCTTCATGTTATTCTATCAATAAATAACTTATAGTAAAACTACAGTTACAACACCTGAGGCAATTACCTGAATACCAATCAATGCAATGTACCTGGCTAACTCGGTTTCGAGTTTTTCAAGTTTGCCCTTCAACCGACCGACTTTTTCTTTCTCTTTCTCATAACGCCGCTTCCATTCTTCAGCTGTTAGCTCTTCGTTGACGGTGACCACGTTTTTGATGGTCTTCGCTCTGAGGAAATGAAATTCGAATGAGAGGGATTTTATCGTAGGAGGCTAGTGGGGAAATTCAAATTCAAAACTTTACCTTCGACCGAAGTCCAGAGTGCTCTTCGTTTCAGACTCGTTGAAAGACGCCGGAGAACAACAGATAATGATGGTAGTCCTCGCATTACCACCCAAAGATTCCTGGAGGATACGAGTGAGTTTGGAATCACTGCAATCAAAGAAAATATTTAAAATAAGTTCAAACGCTTAAAAGGACAAGCTGAATTAGTGTTGCGGGGTGGTCAACATAATTTGTACAACGAAGGAGTGACGCAAGAGGTCCAAATGCCCGTCAAAAGACAATAGAGAGTTCCTAAAGCCACTTTTTGCCTAACGGTGATGAGTTACGGTCGACGTAACTCGAGATTTCGCGCATGCGCAGAAATAACGGTGATAACTTACGTCCTTATGCCTATCGTCGTAAAGTTACGGCAATAAACTTACGGTCTTAAGGATATCGCCGTTAATTTCGATCAATAGAACGTAAATAGCGGCACTTTAAATTTAGCGGGACTTTTGATAAGACCGTATCTCTGTTACGGTCTTATGTGAAGTTAGCTTTTCTTTGACTCTCCCTAGACAAATCCCTTACGGCGATAAAAATTAACGGTCGACGTATTTCGGATGTTTCTTTAGGAACTCTCTAATGTTTGTGTCAGGGTGACCCCAAGATGACGGAACTACGTCCACTGATTCAGGGTAAGGAGTCACTGGCACTGAGCCCCTCAATCATCACCCAATCATTTACCATCAAACTCCTACGTTCACAATATTCCTTCAGCCGAAAGCTGACCCAGTCTGAATGACATCAACATACACCAACGCTCACACAGCAACGCTGCCAACCATCCCACAAGGCAAGATTTCAACACGAGTGCTGATGAACAACGCATAAGAGCAGCGGACTAAGAAAACAGCCAATTTACCGATAGGGGATGTGAGTTTTGTTTCCATCAGCGAGAGCGGATATGACATTTCCAAGAGCTGACAGAGATTTGTTAATGTTTTTGGCTTCATCCAACACGGTACCTTCAGCTCCAGTCTTAGATACCTGCAAACCAAAGACGACACACTTTAGATAACCTCAAAAGACAATTTGCAGATATATAGATTTAAAAAATCTCCAATGCAAAAGAAATCTCAAGTGTCAACATTTCCTATCCTACACAACTGCCTAAAGCCCTCTCGCAGACTATCACTTTTTGGTTTGTTATTCTTGGAATAATACACCTATGTTTTCGCGACGGGGGTCGACGACTCCGATCGGCCTCAAAATTTGACATTATCCGTTTCAAGAGGTCTACATTCTAAATCCGAAATGTCCGTCCGACGTCCGGGCCGTTTTGGGCAGTAGGAATTTTTTTAAAAATCTGAAATTTTGACAAAATACTTGGTTTACCATCTAGTTGTGCCCGCAAGGTTTTCAGTCCGATCGCCCAAACCCGTGGGGCGCTATGGGCTAAAATGGGGCTACGGGAGGGTTTTTTTGAAGGCTTTTGACTACGGGATCGAGTTAGGTGTCGTTTTCGAGGTATTTTTGGACGTAGAATCCATTTTTGGGGCCCCGGAACGATCCGATTTCACTGTCGCGATCTATATGGCTTTCATGGGGCTAAAAATGGGATTTTTGAAGGATCCCAGGAGGTTAAATATTTTTCGAGTAAAGAATAAAGAATGTTTGAAAAACAATTTTTTTGAAAAAAAAAAAATCCAAACAAATTTTTTTTGAAAAAAAAAAAATCCAAAAAAAAAAGTTTTTTCCAAATTATTTTCTTTTGGCACAGAAATAATTTTTGCACAAGTAACCTACATCAAAGAATAATAAACCCTTGTGTAAAATTTGCAGCGTTTTTTTTTTTTTTAAAAAAAGCTCGTTTCGTCACCCAAGTCCTGAGACCAAATATCCACTGATAAGACATTAAATGGCTTATTCAATTTTGGGACTGCTATTGGTAGACGCAAAGAATGCATTCAAATCCATTAGCAGACCTCTGGCCCTTTGGAACTCCCGAGTCCTGTGGCCAAGGTGCTCCCGTTTTCTGTTTAATGTGGCTTCTCACAAACTTTGTTCCGCCAAAGCGATTCCTCGCTGTTGAGTACGGAGGGGACGACACATGGGGAAGAGCGGTTGGAACGCTTCCGTTGATCCGCCAGCTAAAAAGCACGCAGTGGACTCAGCAGATGACGCTACCTGTATTGGATCTCTGCTGAACTTGAAACAGTGGCTGAGTCTATTACAACAGGAAGGCCCGAAGTGGGGTTACTTCCCTGATCCCCTCAAAAGCTACCCAATAAAGCCGGGGATGGAAGAGGTGGCAGACCGGCTATTCCCTGACCTTCAAAAAGTTTATTCTCAACTCTTCCTGAGCGGTATCGTAGGCCCTCTCGTCGACAGACAAACATACGTTCAAGAGGCGACGGCTTGGGTGAATTGCACACTAAAAAAGGCAGCAGAACACCACAAGCAGAGGATTCTCAGAGGATTCGTATACAAGTAGGTATCGCGGGGCAAATGTGTGAAACCCTGGCTTATAGTGAAACACTGACGGCCACTGATATACAATTGCACCTTCACAACAGGTGCCCAGAATTCCGCCATTTTCTATGACAAGTCTCGTTGGATCTTAGAGTAGGTACATACCTACACACTGTAAAAATTTCAACATTGTAGCCTTAACTTTGTAGCTTTCTCACCCTAACCACCTCATTGTAGATTAATTTGGCGCTATTTTATGAACCATTTACACAATTTACACACTCCACCCTTACAAAAAATGTAACATGTTTTTTAAATGTTTTTTCACTTAGAAAATATTTCATCTCGTGGGGTCCTCTAAAAATCCCATCTCTAGCCCCATGAAAGCTCTATAGACCCCCACAGTGAAATCTGATCGTTCCGGGACCCCCACTAATACAATAAATAAGGTGAAGCTGATTTATGTAGTTGAATCTCGAAAAGTTCCGATGTTTGAATTGGCAGTAGTGGATAATGACATCGTGAGACGCGAGAAATTCCCCCTTTTTGGAAACACTGACTCGGCGGCGGCTTCCCGGGGAGAGGCCCTCCTCCCGCCCACCCGGCAAAAATGCCCTCCCCCCGCTTACTATGATCGGGAACGTTCGGCCGAACTCGGGTGTTTCCCGGCTCACTTTTTATGTCGCAAGACGCTCCTAGAATGGGAGTCTTGCCGTAGACAACCCTGAGGGTCTGGCCAGCCGAGCCGTCGCCAACTCCAGACAAGCCACTGATCTCCTAGTCGACGCAATTAAGCATGAGGCAGACTTTCAATTGTTCACTTATGAAGACCAAGTCAACCGAATCTTAAGTTGAGCTCGTAAGACACGCAAGGCCGAACTACTTTCGGCTTTGACTTCCCAGCAGCAAAATACAGTTCGGCGAACCAGGTGTGCTTCTCAGTGGTCAACCATTGTTCCTTTAGCTGCTGACGATTGCGACCTTTCTGCCACTCAGTTCCAGGATGCATTGGCAATCCGTTATGAACTAGAACATGGCTGCTATGTGCGTTATAATGCACTGATATTTCAACCACCTTGAAAATGTAGGTGTGAGCTTCACAGCAATTGGTGGTCAAACGAACGGATGAGCAGCACTCAGCCCACATTTGCAAAATTTAGTCAAAAACCTTGTCGATTTTGTCGTCAACCGGTTTCAAAGCAATGAGATCAACACTGAAACAGTCAAATCCGTGCGAGGCTGGTAGATAAACCAGATCGAAGTGCTTCAGCGTTCTACCAACTTCTGAATCAAGTCAAATTACGATGTTGAACTCTTTCATTCAGGAAAACAACATTTTTGCCTTTCAGAGAGCACTTAAAATTTTTCGAGGGCATGTAGGTACCTCGTAGCATCTGCATAAGAGCCGAGTGGAAATCTTGTTTCTGAGGGGGCCGTCGTTTTAGTGCCACCGGTAAGACTCCACACCAAATGGCCGAGAGAAGCAAGTCCCCCGGTCCCGTGCTATTTCTTCTTATAGTCAAAGATTTTTGAATATACAATTGACTCACTTTTTCACTTCCGGCTAAATCGACGAGATATAGTTTTCCGGACAATTTCTTTTCATTTTCAAGGTTTTCCTGTTTAACGTTGATGAGGAAAACGCTGTGACTCCTCGAGCTGTGTTCGTTCATATCTGGAATTAGGGTGAAATTGAGAACAAAAGATTACAAATGATGACTTGGTCAAATAGCTTAGTTATTCAAGTTGTTTACAATCTTTTGAAAGTAGGAGATTTTCAATGTACTCACTCGTGACTGCGATGTGTCTGTTGGCTTTTCCTTCTTCGATAACCTCAAAAACTTCATCTGGACTCGAAACAAACCTTTCGGTAGCACCTTTCACGAAAGGAACTCTATTTTTGTCTTCGTGGACGCTCAGATTTACTTTGGAAACTAGAAAAGAAGACATACATGAGAAAAAAATGACAAAAACCCATTTGAGACGTAGAACGTCTACGTAAAGAATAGTTTTTCTTCTTCCAAGACGTTTTATCGTGGTTAACCAACAGTGAGCTACGTGAAATTTGGACATTGGAGGAATAAGATCTTGAAGATAACTACAGAGCATGTTATGCCCAATTTCATCAAAACCAATTAACCCTAATATGGAAAACGTAGGGGAAGAGGCTATAACAGCCCCCTCCCCCAAATCAAAGTGAAGCACGTGGAGACGCAGCTCCAAGTCGAGCGAAACAAAAGCCCGTCTGGTAGAGCAGGAAAGTCAATCAATGGCGAAGCAGCAACAACCATACAAGCATTGGACACACTGCGAAAGGCTGCTGCCAGTACTAGTCCAGTCAACGAATGCTCAAAAAAGGCTATAGAGGGAAATTGTTGGAACACAAAATTTGACTTCACAGTTTTGTTCGGACTAGTGTGGAGGTGAATATATCTAAAGTCCTCACTCCTAGACCGTGAGCCGGAGGAGGGGAGGGGGGTTAAAGGTCCCATTTTTCGGTTTTTCGCCTATAACTCGGGAACTAAGCGTCCTTCAGAAAAAACCTCTCATACCAAAATGAAAGCTGACAAAATTTTCTACAAGTTTTATCTAGTTTACTTTGTCGATATCTTGCATAGTTTCCGAGATATCCGCTCTTGAAAATCAATAATTTGAAGAAAACTGTTTTTCGCCTCACATTTTTTGCTCTTTTTGACCAAATAACTCTTTAACGACGCCCCCTAAAAAAACGGTGGCCATGGGGTTGTAGAGCATTAAATTTCCTTCAAGAATATATATAATTTTACTATTTTATCTTTTTTTTCGGAAGTTATAGCCATTTTAGCGTTAAGCGTAAAATTTGAAGTTTAGCGACAACTTTCGATTTTCGAATTTTCCACTTTCTCACCATTCCCGCGATATGTATTGGCCAAAATATGGACCACTAACTTTTTTAACTAACTAAGTTTTCTTCAAATTATTGATTTTCAAGAGCGGATATCTCGGAAACTATGCAAGATATCAACAAAGTGAACTAGATAAAACTTGTAGCAAATTTTGTCAGCTTTCATTTTGGTATGAGAGGTTTTTTCTGTAGGACGCTTAGTTCCCGAGTTATAGGCGAAAAACCGAAAAATGGGACCTTTAACCCCCCTCCCCTCACGGCTCACGGTCTAGGAGTGAGGACTTTTGATATATTCACCTCCATACTAGTCCAAACAAAGCTGTGAAGTCAAATTTTGTGTTCCAAAAATGTCCCTCTATAATTATTTATTGACTGGACTATACAGACAGTACTGCCAGTACGCTCTGAACAGAGGAACGTGAGAAGCAAAGAAAAGCTGCCAAAACCCACTGGAGGGCCTGAAGGACCTTGAGGGCAATTCGGAAACCGAACATGCTCTGGACAATGAACGATGGCGGGGAGCAAAACGAGGGGCCCGTAAGAAGGGAAGAAGAGCTGTTGGAACCAGTTATCCAAAGGAAGGCACACATCACCTCTCTGCGTGTGGTCAAGCAGAAGACGGAGAGCATAGCTCTTAAATGCCCACGGTACGAAGAAGCCATTGACAGCGTTACAATGGCAACGACAAATGCCGCCATTTTGTATCATCTTATCAACGATACAAAGCAATAAAGCGCTTCATCAATACGATCATGATGGCTAAAGGATGACCCATTCGGGGCATTGCGATCCTCGCCCATTTCAGACAAAGTTGAAACGGCTGTTGACTCCAGGGAGTGCGATTGACTCCCCTTTTTCGGACAATGTTGAAAAAGTGGTTGGCTCTAGAACACCAAATTGCTACCAGCATATTCAGAGGGACCAGCTTCGCAAGCCTTGGACAGGCGTGGAAAATGCGAATGCCATCTTGGCAAGCCTTGGAAACCCTTAGCCAGATTTGCACCATATTAGCATGCTTAATAGTTGATGGTGATGTTGACCGTTTCAATTAATGTTGTTGGAAACTTGTTGAGGGTCAGTCAAATAAATTATTTAACTGACCCTCAACAAGTTTACAACAACATATTAGCATGCCTATCAAACACTTTGGACGAGCTTAGCAAGCCTTGGAGAGCTCTGGAAAGCACAGAACCATCTTGGCAAGCGATGGAAACCCTTATATAAGGGATATCCAGCTTGGATCACCATATTGTCATGCCTTTGAAACCCTTAGTCAGCTTGGGACAAGCTTCGCAAGCCTTGGAGAGCTCTGGAAAGCTCAGGATCATCTTGTCAAACCCTTGTGAGATGATGTGGACGGATAGCACCCCCACTAACCCAAGGTGGACCGCTAGCAGCATTCTTGCCACAACGAAGGAGGTGTTAACAGCCACCCCTCACCACAACACCAGATAGTTGCGAGTGGAGGTTTAGCAGGACTTCTTTGCAGAGTATATTGACCATCTAGACCAATCCTCCTTCTCATAGACCCAATCTCTGCACACTGACAACATTCCATGAGGTATTATAGTTCTTTTCCTCCTTCTCACTAGGCTGCCCCCAACAGTTAAAATGGTTCACCCTTGGAGTAAGCAATGCCAACGTCCAGACGCCTGTAGCTTCTTCCCTTCGCCCTGCCAATTGTCTTCCATACCAGTCCTACTATTCTACTATCATGATTTGGGGTGTTCAGTGCAACCCTGGCGCTTCCACATCCTGCATAATATGGAATATCATGGTTGATCGAGGAGTCTTCGCCATCAGCTGTTGAGTCCTACTGCGATGATCGGTTCTGAAGCCTCCACTGCCCCTCGCGTTAGACAAGGTGCCAGGAATTTGATACAATTGGGCTCGAAATGGTCAGCAAGAAGACACCAAGAACTTTTTGAAGAATAAGTTCAGGCCATGGGGCACTTTAGAGTACTCCAATGACCAGTTTACGAGCCCTCCAACTTCTCTCTTACAACCTTATACTTACTGTCTAGAAGATCCCGGATCTTGTCCATGTAAATTTCAAAGTAGGACACTTTGATGTGGAACTCGAGGTTTTCTTCCATGGCGTAAATATGGTTGAAAATGTCGTTGACGATCCTGGGGATGATACCCTGTTTGTTCTGGTCTCCTATGACACCTTCCATCGTGTGCGTTTTTCCCGAGGACGTCTGCCCGTACGCGAAAATCGTGCCATTGTACCCGCACAGCACGTCTGCAAGAAAAAGTAAACAAGCAAACATTATTATTAGTCTTGTAATATGGCCGTAAAGGTAAGTTTGGGGATTTTCGAACAATAACGAAGTTGATAAAATGAAGTCTGGCATAATTTGATTGAAATAATTCAAGTGATTAAAAATTAAGTTCTAAAGGTAAAAAACGCTGCAAAATTTACTCAAGGGATCTCATCATTCTTTGATATCGGT
This sequence comes from Pilophorus perplexus, assembly GCA_955831195.1. Taxonomy (NCBI): domain Eukaryota; kingdom Metazoa; phylum Arthropoda; class Insecta; order Hemiptera; family Miridae; genus Pilophorus; species Pilophorus perplexus. Next base: position 2,367,685 of record OY037015.1, read on the forward strand.
AATTATTGTACAGATTAATTAAATTTCCGTTTTAATTTTGATCTCTAGAATTTTATACGTCGAGATGATTCCTTACCTGAAACGATTGACTTGGCAGCTTCATTGTAAACCTTTTCCTGTGAGGCGTTGGGTTTGAAGACTTTGTCGAACAAGTAAACTTTGCCCTGAAACCAAAAAAATAAAATCAGAATCAAGAATCGAGAGAACGCTTTGATGTCAGCTCAAGTGAACTGCAGGGCGTCCCGTTCGTTTCATCATTTTTGGCCCCCTTTTAGATACGCCGCTGTTAACTTTACATTGATTTCGAAACAACTTTGAAACTCGACTTGGTTGCTATACTTGCGCGAGTGTCAAGTTGCACCAGGTACACACACATTAAAGGGAACCTTCAAGGGCGTTGAATAATATTCAATAGGAATATTATTAAAAATAGGACGTTAAAAGTAGCGCTGGGACTGTAGTGGCAGTTTTTTGAAGCTGAGATAACCTCTTATCTTGATGATAATCTAACCTTCAAGTTTCAGTTGAATTGAGCTTATCAACATTGATAACATGGAGATTATTTACTTTGATAAGTCTCGCTGGATGTTGGAAGTAAGAAGATAATGATGTCTTTTTGAAACCATTTTAGGATGGATAACACAGGTAGACATTTATTTTTTATTTTTTATTTTTTATCTGCCTCATGTTTTGACTGATCATAACGTCTTTAGGTGCGCCGAATCCAAATCTAGTAACCCATTTGTTCCATCATGTACAATTTTATCTAATCATATGCAATTTTATGAAGTTATGGCTGTGTCAAGGAAATGCGGACAGACAGACACGGAACCAAATTTGTTCAGGAGGCTCTGAAACGCAAAACGTGAGTGGACATTTTGATTTTGGAGAAAAAAATTTTTCGAAAGTGAAAACAATGCTTCTAGTCCAGTCATTAGGTGAAAAAGAAACATATTTTGGGTTAGAAATGGTTTCTATGGTTCTCTATGTTTTTTGGGGTGCTGAATCCGAATCTGAGGTTTGCCAACAAAATTTCGTGACGGAACATGGAGAAAAATGCAAAAAACTGAGAAAATTTCGGGTTTTCCTTGGTTTTTTGGGTATAGCTAAAAAACTATCAACTTTGTGAAAACAAACGTTCGTACCTTTATTAAAGACGAGTAAATTTTCTATCGTTTGAGCGCAACCGCAGTTCTGTAGGTCCAATGGATCCCGAGATACAGCACTTCAAAATTTGGCAAGTTTTCTCAAAAAGTGCAATTTTTAGGTTTTGAGAATCTGGCGAGTCAAATTACGGCAGGACCCCATCCTGTTTGTTTTAGCTTCTGAACATTCATTTGTACGCACGAAACGAATTTAAAACAAAATAAGAAACGTCCAATCTGACCGCGCGGAGAGTGGAAGCACGTTTTTCAGAACGTTTTCGGTTGTAGCTCAGAAACTATTGGTCCGATTCCAAATTAATTTTTTTTCTCGTGAAAGCTGATTAAATTCCCCGTCGCAGCTATTCCGCGCGAAATTTCGATTTGAGCTTTGATAAGGGAGGGAAAGAAGAACGTTTTCTGAAAAATAGGAGGGGGTCCTGCCGAAATTTGACTCGCTAGATTGCACCTTTTGAGAAAATTTGCCAAATTTTGAAGTGCTGTATCTCGGGATCCATTGGACCTACAGAGCTGCGGTTGCACTCAAACGATAGCAAATTAAATCGTCTTTAATTAAGGTAGGAACTTTTTTTTCACAGATTGATAGTTTTTGAGTTATACTCAAAAAACCAAGGAAAACCCGAAAGTTTCTCAGTTTTTTGCATTTTTCTCCATGTTCCGTCACGAAATTTTGTTGGCAAACCTCAGATTCGGATTCAGCACCCCAAAAAACATGGAGAACCGTAGAAAGCATTTCTAACCCAAAATATGTTTCTATTTCACCATTTTGAGGACCTAATGACTGGACTATTCCTCTGCCTTGCAGACTCGGAAGCAAAACACCCGTATCGGGTCCTGGTTCCTACAGTCACTGTCAACGTTTCAAGAAATTCAAGCGACTCATGCCACGATAGCAACGGGCGTGTTAATAGGGAACGTCCAGAGAGAACCTGCCGATCAACCCAGGTTCTGTCTCATCACCTGTCAACACACGAGTTGTCAGGTCTGGCAAGACATCAACCGAACAAACTGGTCAACATCGTGTCGCACGAACCGTCTGAAGGGGAACTGCAGTGACGAATCGTCGTATTGACTCGACTTGAGAAAAGGGCACTCCCTGATTACTCACAGCCGTCTCTTTACTCGTCAACCACCACACACACCATCATGCTCAACATGTAATCTACCACGTACAATCGACCATCTCCTCACGCAATGTCCCGCCTTCCCCAACCACCCCAATCGACTCCACACCGACCTTCAATCACTCATAGCAAACAACTCGACAAACTTTGTATTTGAAGAGCTGAAAAAATTGAGTTATCCCACAGACTGTGTTCATTAGTGAAGAGTTATGATTCAATACTGCGTACGTCCACTTTCGTGGTTTTTTTTTTTTGGAGAACGGCAAAAATATTCTCAAGCCCACAATAAAATTGAATCCTAAAACTTCCCTGAATAAGTTGGACATAATAACATAAATTAGCAATAAACGCAACTCGATTTCAATTGAATTTTTTTAAAACCTAAAATTTTGACAAAATACTTGGTTTACCATCTAGTTGTACCCGCAAGGTTTTCAGCCCGATCACCCAAACCCGTGGGGCGCTATGGGGCTAAAATGGGGCTACGGGAGGGGTTTCTTGAAGGCTTTTAGCTATGGGATCGAGTTAGGTGTCGTTTTCGAAGTATTTTTGGACGTAGAATCCATTTTTTGGGGTCCCGGAACGATCCAATTTCATCATGGGAATCTATGGGGCTTTCATGGGGCTACAAATGGTATTTTTTATGGATCCCAGGAGGTCGAATAAGGTGTCGTTTTCCGAGTACTTGTGGACGTCAAATCCGTTTTTTGAGGTCTTACATCTGTCCCAAACATTGTAAAGAAATTGTTTTCAGAAATATTTGCTTAACGACACAATAATTCAATCTTAAACCCTTCATATAAGCCCCTTCCTGTAGCCCCACAGAGCCCTATGGGTGTGGGCGATCGGGCTGAAAACCTTGCGGGCACAACTATAAGGAAAACCAAGAATTTTGTCATATTTCAGATTAAAAAAAAAAAAAAAATCCTACTGCCCAAAACGGCTCGGACGGCCATTTCGTTTTTGGAATCATAGCATGTTGAAACGGATAATGTCAAATTTTGTGGCCGATCCGAACATTACGATTACATAGGTGTATTACTCCAAGATTTATAAACCGAAATGTAGGTAGTCTTTTCAATAGTATTGTCAGAACCTCGTCGTTGGAGGCTGAGAGTCTACCGGAGGCAAAACAGGGCTTACAGTCAATAAATGGGCGACGGTGGGGGAATTCCAAGATCCGCGTCACGACCCCCCCCCCCTCCCCTCCCATCCCTTCAACGACTTACAAAACAATGCCAAGCGGGAAATCACGATGTCACTTAGGTTAGCACGCAGACTGATGTAAAGCTTATTATACATTACATCCACCTCGTCTAACACCAAATGTAGCGGCCTCAGATATCGTGACGGAGTAATTGAACTTCGATCTTCCCTTCAAAGTTCTTATTCATGAGCGGTCAAGTTGGGAAGAACCCTGTGTGGGCACGGGGCTGTGGTCTTTTACAACAATCATCATGGAAGGTAGAGCTGGTTCGGGCGTCTGACCCAAGAATCGTTATCTGAGGCGGAAGTTAACGCCGTTGGCACCAATGTGCATTGGCGGCGCATTAAAGGAAGTCTACAAATTGTCAGACAGTCAGGCTGCACTGAAGGCCTTGACCTCATTCTCAATTACATCAAAACTGATCTGGGAAAGTCTGAATCGACTCTCTTGCAAGGGACAATGAAGTGACCCTCGCGTGGTGCCCTGGTCAGCAGGGAATTGAGAGTAACGAAGCTGCGGATATCCTTGCAAAGGAGAGGTCAGCATGTCTTCCAATAGGACCTCAGCCATTCCTCGCCTCCATGAATTTTCTACCAAAATTTGGTAGAAATTTAATGAAACCTCTAAGTCAGTGGTCCGCAACCTTCTTTGAGTCACGGCACCCCTTTTCGTGACGGCCTCACCCTGTGGCACCCCACCATACAAACACAAAATTTCGCAGTGTAATCAAGTTTTCAGTAAGGAGCACAAAAACTTTAATTAATAATTAATAGGTAGGTAGGTAAGTAAAATATTAATTCTTTTCTTTAGTGGTAGGTAACTTAAATCAATGTGAAATTTGTCCCTGAGGTTTTCGGCAAATTTCTGGGATTCTAGGAGGCAGTTGGGAAAGGCAAACCTCATGTCGTCTTCTAATGTGCTTTCCAACATTCTTTGCCGTTTTTTCGTTTTCATGGTCGCAAGTGTCGAAAATCCATGTTCGCACATCCACGAAGTTGAGAACTGGAGAAGGACGTCAATTGCTTTCTTCGACAGCTGAGGATATTCTGCTGCAACGTCAATCCAAAAGGTGTTCAGTGGGACGTCATTGAACTTGAGTTGTAGAGTTCGTCGTTTCTCAAATCAATAAATTCGGTTTGAAGAGGCATGCCTTCTACTTGCACCATGGTGGAAAACGGATTTCGAATCCAGTCATGCTTTTTGATGTCCAGGTCCGGGAAGTATTTGTCGAGAGCCAGTTTCAAGTTCATTAGGTGGTTTGCAAGGGTTCGAGTTTTCCTCACCAGAAAACAGTGGAAACATATCAGTGTGCCCTTGTTCCAAATTCTTCAGCCACATACCGATTTTGTCTCCAAACTCAGAAAGTTTGTCTGTGGACGATATAATACTGTCAGAAGGACCTTGTAGACCACAATTGACAGCGTTGAGGTGCTGAAAAATTTCAGCCAGGCTAGTCTCGTCCTCCAGTCGTCGTCTGTCAAGAGAGCACAAAAATCGTCATGATTTTCTCGCATGAGAAAGAGCAGAACTTCTTCTTTGAGCTCATAAAGACGTGTGAGTACCTTTCCTCTTGATAACCATCTTACCTCAGTGTGGAACAACAACACTGTGAACTCTGCGCCCATAGATTCACAAATCTGTTTGAAAATCCTATTTTTCAGTGGTTTTGCTTTTCTGTAGTTCACAATTTTGAATGCATCGCTCAAAACAACTTCGAATTCCCGACTTAAGGTTTTTGTCATGAGGGCTTCCAGCGATCTGTTAGTGAGTAAGTGTTTTGGGACGTGTTTAGTTCAATCGTGTCCCAATAAATTGCAGTAGGTTCAATATTTGTTTTTTTCTCCTTTCTTATTATAATTATAAAAAAAGTTATTCCTGATCTCAAAATCTTGCGGCACCCCTGGACGGGGCTCACGGCACCCCCGGTTGCGGATCACTGCTCTAAGTGGAAGGCAAAGGAGAGAGCGCTGCACTGGCAAAAACTCCCAGCTCAAATACACACGAGACTATTCATCAGATTCCCCAGGTTGAGAGCAAGGGAGATGCTCAACCTGGAGAGAAATGATATGCAACTGCTTGTTGGCCTATTTACGGGCCACCGCTGTGCCTCCACAAGAGGATTATCGGACTCCGATAATTCTGCAACGCCGGGCTGGAGTCGCCGGAGCATGTATCGCCGCCCCTTTCCGCTTTGACTGAGTCAGTGGAAGATTTGACCTCCCAATCAGTCACACTAATCATTTACATTGACTTTTTTACGATAATTAACGGATTTTTGCAGGAGCTGGAGGCTCTGTAACTGGTGCAGTACCAACACAAGGCCAAGGGTATAGCCTTCCTCACGAGGTACATGCCTTGGGTTCAAATCCCATAGACCATGAATAAACAGAATCGGTTATTTAATTAATATGTGCTATTGATTAAGGTGGAATATATATATATTTTTTTTAACTACGCCGCATTTCCCAAGTCTTTTCAGCCATTAGGGCTCTTGCCTTCCAATAAAGCTTTGCTCTTGCTTCGTCGCCACTCTCTTGCTGTAGGCGATAAGGCCCAAGCGCAGAGCAAGCCGTCAGGTGAGCGTCATCCATATCAGCAGAGGCACACAGGGGGCAGACGGGAGATTGTGTGCAGGTGAGCCTGCAGAAAATCATGGCCTGTTCTCATGCGGAAAATTGCTACTGCTGAATTTCGAGGTAGGGTGGTGAGGATTGGGTGTCCCATGAGCGAATGCCATTTCCTCCAACTGGAATCAAGCAAGCGCTTGTCGTGAATTTCCTTTCCGATGGCACCCTCGATTCTCCGATATGCTGTGGTTGTTTTCCTCCGGGGCTGGCATGGCCCCTCCTTTGCAAGTCGATCAGCAATTTCGTGGCCAGTGATATTCCCAAGACTTGGAATCCATTGTAGAACTATGTCCCAACCATGTCCAATGGCTCAACGCCAGGGCAGTATCCGCCAGCAAGCACTCCCCCCTCTCCAGCTGAAAAGGGCGATCGGGCTGAAAACTGGAAATATTTGGGTCTAGATACGTCTTTGAGCCCCAATCTGATTCTAAGTCCGAAAATTCTTCGAAAACTGCACTCCGCTCGACCTCGTACTGATAGTCTTGCAAGCCCCCTGCCCACAGCTAGTAGGGGTGATAGTTCTGAAAATAGTGGAACTGTCAAAATGTCTTCTTCCAAAAAACGACCTCAACCGGACATAACGTAACGAAAGAACTAATTTTAAGGCTGCAAAATTGCCTACCGACGAAGAACAAAGTTGATGATTCAGACGATGATAAAAACAAACATATTTTTCTCCATCTAGATGGGACATCAATACCAACTCTAAATCGAAGCAGCCACGTCCTTAATGGGAAATCTGACAAGTCCAAATGGGGTGTCGTTCATCATAACATTTTTATACCACCGAAGATCCACTAACACCTTCAATATCGACATGAAAGTTATGCGAACCAATTGATTGAATCCCACTCGGGAAAGCTTTTGCCATTTTCTGGGCATCGGGGAGAATGAATAATTTTAGGAATGTTCCCCGTAAGAGCACGTTGATATCAGTACCCGTCAGAAACTAATGTCGACAGTGAAGAATTGAAACCTCGACACTTTCTTCCTAACGATGAGGACTTCTCATCACGATGACTGTCTCGTTTCAAAATTGTGACGTAATAAAGGCAAATGTTTTGTGAAACTCCTGTGAAATTTTACAGAATGTAAGATACGTAGTCTCATTCTTCACGTTTTCTTCTCAAAAATAACGAGAATAACATTTGAGCTCTTAATTACGCTATATTATACATCGCGTAATTAAAAGCTCAAGTAGGGCGCACGAAAGGCTCATCATGGAGGAATCCCACTTAGGAAATTGAACGACACAAAAAGATGACACAAATGGAAGAGTTTGAATCGAAGCACCTACGAGGGAAGTTGTTTCAAGGCATTCGCAGAACTACCAACCTGTACTGCCTCGGATGCGAATTAGCAAGGCTCGTTACATCTTCCTCACAAAAGAAGTGGCAACGAACCAGTTGCCGACTAAGAGACGTGTTGAGAGGTATAAATGAACTGACAAAAGCTGCTGCCGTTTTGTCTTCAAACGGTATTGTAGCACACGCACAACACAGTTTTTGCGCTCCCTTCAGTGTTTTTATTTTCGAAATATGACAACAAAAAAAAAAAAAAAAAAAAAGATACGTAGGAGGAGTTTCGTAGTCTTATGAATATTTAACTTGAGATAACCAGTATAGTAGGTATAGGTAATATACGTTAGATTTGTTTGAGTATATTATACTCAAACAAATCTAATTCGATTCTAACTATTCTCTATTCGAAGTAGATTATATCTTCTACCTATCTATATTCGAACCCAAATTCTCCAATAACAAAGAGCTCGTAGAGCGAACTTGAAAGAAAAACGCTGCAAATTTTACACAAGGGTTTATTATTCTTTGATATAGGTTACTTGTGCAGAAATTTAATTCTGTCAATGAAAAAACGCTGCAAATTTTACACAAGGGTTTATTATTCTGTGATATAGGTTACTTGTGCAGAAATTTAATTCTGTCAATGAAAAAATTAAAAAAAAAATTTTTTTTGTTTGGATTTTTATTTCAAAAAAAATTTTTTTTTGGATTTTTTTGTTCAAAAATGTGTTTTTTTCCAAAATTCCGTATTTTTTACTAGAAAAATATTTAACATCCTGGGATCCTTCAAAAATCCCATTTTTAGCCCCACGAATGCCCTAAACATCGCCCCAGTGAAATCGGATCGTTCCGGGACCCCAAAAAATGGATTCTACGTCCAAAAATACTTCGAAAACGACACCTAACTCGATCCCATAGCTAAAAGCCTTCAAAAAACCCCTCCCGTAGCCCCATTATAGCCCCATAGCGCCCCACGGGTTTGGGCGATCGGACTGAAAACCTTGCGGGCACAACTAGATGGTAAACCAAGTATTTTGTCGAAATTTCAGATTTTTTAAAAAATTCCTACTGCCCAAAACGGCCTGGACGGCGGACGGCGTACGGCGTACGGCGGACGGACATTTCGGATTTAGAATGTAGACCACTTGAAACGGATAATGTCAAATTTTGAGCCCGATCGGAGTCGTCGACCTCTGTCGCGAAAACATAGGTGTATTATTCCAAGAATAATAAACCAAAATGTAAAAAAAAATTTTTTTTTGGATTTTTATTTCAAAAAATTTTTTTTATTGGATTTTTGTTCAAAAATGTGTTTTTTCAAAAATTCTGTATTTTTTACTCAAAAAATATTTAACATCCTGGGATCCTTCAAAAACCCCATTTTTAGCCCAATGAAAGCCCTAAAGATCGCCCCAGTGAAATCGGATCGTTCCGGGACCCCAAAAAATGGATTCTACGTCCAAAAATACTTCGAAAACGACACCTAACTCGATCCCATAGCTAAAAGCCTTCAAAAAAACCCTCCCGTAGCACCATTATAGCCCCAGAGCGCCCCAAGGGTTTGGGCGATCGGACTGAAAACCTTGCGGGCACAACTAGATGGTAAACCAAGTATTTTGTCAAAATTTCAGATTTTTAAAAAAATTCCTACTGCCCAAAACGGCCTGGACGGCGGACGGACATTTCGGTTTTGGAATCTAGACCTCTTGAAACGGATAATGTCAAATTTTGAGGCCGATCGGAGTCGTCGACCCGCGTCGCGAAAACATAGGTGTATTATTCCAAGAATAATAAACCAAAATGGGATTGAGAGAGAGATCTTTTTTGGTTTATTATTCCAAGAATAATACACCTATGTTTTCGCGACGGGGGTCGACGACTCCGATCGGCCTCAAAATTTGACATTATCCGTTTCAAGTGGTCTAGATTCCAAAACCGAAATGTCCGTCCGCCGTACGCCGTGCGCCGTCCAGGCCGTTTTGGGCAGTAGGAATTTTTTTAAAATCTGAAATTTTGACAAAATACTCGGTTTACCATCTAGTTGTGCCCGCAAGGTTTTCAGTCCGATCGCCCAAACCCGTGGGGCGCTATGGGCTAGAATGGGGCTACAGAAGGTGGTTTTTGAAGGCTTTTGGCTATGGGATCGAGTCAGGTGTCGTTTTCAAAGTATTTTTGGACGTAGAATCCATTTTTTGGGGTCCCGCAGCGATCCGATTTCACTGTTGCGATCTATAGGGCTTTCATGGGGCTAAAAATGGGATTTTTGAAGGATCCCAGGAGGTTAAATATTTTTCGAGTAAAGAATAAAGAATTTTAGAAAAGACAATTTTTTTCAAAAAAAAAATCCAAAAAAATTTTTTTTTTCCAACATTTTTTCTTTTGACACAGAAATAATTTTTGCGCAACTAACCTATATCAAAGAATAATAAACCCTTGTGTAAAATTTGCAGCGTTTTTTAAAAAGTTCCTACTGCCCAAAACAGCTTGGACGGCGGACGGACATTGGATTTTAGAAATCTACGTGCCATGAAACGGATACAATGTATACATAAATGTCATGTATGTATACCTGATGTCAAATTTTGAGGCAGATTCAAATTTTCGAACCCCCCGTCGCGAATGGGTGCAATAGATGTATAATTCCAAGAATAATATTTATATAAAAACCAATCTGATTTTAGTACCTTTATATTCATAGGTAGGTATATATACCAAAATCAGATTGGTTTTCTCTTATGATTTATTATTCTTATAATCAAACAATGCTTTCTCTACCAGAAACTGTACTTAATCGGCCAAATGAGAATTAAATTTTGTTCTCATGTTTCATAATGTTTAGATTCCAAAAATGAGGTGTCCATCCGCCGCGGAGCGCCGTTCAGGACATCAGGAATTTCGTCGTAAATCTGAAATGTTGACAAAGCACTCGGTTCTTCATCTGGTTCTAGGAACAAAAACTCCCGAAAAAAAAAATCCGGGGGGAAAAAAAACTCCGGAAAAAACCTCCCGAAAAACCCCGCGATTTGGTCAGGGTGGAAAAAAACTCCCGTGGGTCAGGACTGTGAGATTTTTTGAAAGATCCCTTAAGGTAAAATATTTTCATGGGGTTACACATGGGATTTTTGAAAGATCCCAGGAGGTCAAATATTTTCCAAGTAAAAATTATTTTCCACGATTTTTGTTATTGACACAGAATTAATTTTCGCACAATTAAACCATATCAAAGAATAATAAACCCTTGTGTAAAATTTGCAGCGTTTTATTGTCAGCATACAATCGTATTGGACAATCGTCACAATTCAACAATCTAAAGATGTAGCTATAACGTCAAGTACAGTAGTGAGGCATGCTTTATTAAGGCTTTATGAGCCAGGAGTCCAACCGACCAGCATGAGCTTTGAAGGAGCGTTTATTCATCATGCGAACACTAAGAGGTACGCTGTTGAACAGTTTTATCGTCCACCAGTTCGTAGCCTCACGCGCTGCATCCAGCAGAACGAAATCAGGCACATACTTGGAGGCATTCCGTGTATTGTAGTTGTGGGATGCGAAGACGAATGCCCCATAATTAGGTTTGTTCCAGGTTTGACGGAATGTTAACAGAAATCGCCGGAGACATGGAATTCAAGAATGTACGAGGCTGGGATAGTATACTATCCTTATAAGGACATTTAGATCCCTGAAAGCCTGACGACAGTCCTCACGGAACGATAGGCCTTCGACTACGCGAATAGCTCTCCTCTGAGCCCCAAACACCAGTTATGCTGAAGGGGCATGCCCCGAGCATATGATCGCGTATGCAGCCTTGGAATGAAAGCAGGCATAGTAGGCCGCCAGGACAGCTTCCCTCAGTAGCTTATTTGACAATTGACGCAGAAGAAACGTCACTGTTGAAAGCACTGACGGTGGCTCCTCCAATTCAATCTAGGATCGAGATGCATTCCCAACAATTTAGCACTTGAGGGATTCGAAGAAATCGATGTCAACGATGTCAGCAGGCCAAAATACATAGTGACAGACTTCGCCTCATTCATAGCTGAAGCTTTACCAGCATAGCGATGTCATTCATCAAAACGAATCTATTTAAATTTTTCGATCTTTAAGAAAAGAATCTGGGGTACAACAAATGATGGGTGTGTACCTAAATAAATTTGAATTCCTAATTTTGAATTTAATTTTAATTTTTTTAATTTTGGGTTGAGTGGTAAGCGGTAGGGATACGCAATAAATTTCCGATTTTTCTAAAAATCGATTTTTGTTAATACGATAAAATCGAGAATCGATACTTTTATCCCGATTTTTCCCAAAATCGGGATTTAAAAAAATCGGGTTTTAGCCAATTTTGAAAAATATTGTTCTTGAAACATTTTCTTTTTCCTATTTATAATGATGGATGTTTTTTGAATTGACTGAATCGGCTTCAAAGAATCGTTTCTCAAAAATCGTTTGGAGGCGGAAACCCAACGGGAGGTTTCAATATTGAGTCTAGATTGTCGCGTCCAAGGAGTTTAGAAGAAGAACTTCTTCTTCTAACCTCCTTGGTCGCGTCGCTGTTGGTTCAGTTTGTGTTTTGTGCGACGAGGAACAGACTGAGTGGGAAGCTCGTCTCAAAACTTTTATTTTTGCAGGATGTGGAAGAGGAAATGTGGTTCTTGTGAATATTTTTTCAGACTTTTTTCGAATCTATTGTATAATCCAATGTATTAAATGACCACTCCTTGAACTCCTTGAGAAATATATATGAAATGTATGAGAATATAATATATTTCTCATATTATGAGAAATATACATACAATAGCTTACCTACTTATTGATTGGTTTATTTACCTACTTATGATATATTTAATTTATTTATGATCGAGTTTGATCCCAAAAAAAAAAAAAAAGGATTCGCAAAAAAGGATTCTTGAGGGAAACGATTTTTTGAGAATCGATTCTTTGAAGCCGATTCCGATTTTATGTAAAAAATCGATACTTTTTTACCGATTGCCTATCCCTAGTAAGCGGAAGGCCTTTGGCGTGAATCCACGATTTCGCTCTGTTTGCTGTAGAGGAGAGTGAAGGGAGTATGGGAACATTTCTTAGGGCATCGTAAAAATTGTCCTAGTCTGCAGACCTAGAAGAAGAATGCAGGCATAGCTGATGAAGAGCCGCACTCGCCAGGCTTACCTGATATGTCAGGATACTGTGACGGTGCTGGATCTTCGGAAGGGAACTGAGGGGAAGCTAATACCCAGTACGGTATGTCGTGGCCGGTATTGTTCTGCCCTAGGCTCGCAGCGAAACCAAGATCAGCTGTTGCAGCTACCTCAAGTGATTGCCTAGTCAGCTGACCCGGTCTTACACAGGACTGCGTTCCCGGCTTCCACAGGTGAAATGTCAACATTGAACCCCTGGGCGATTGGAATCATTCCTGCCTGATCAGCTTCCACAACCGAATTGTCAGTAATGAGGGCCTGGCCAACGGGTCTGATCCTATTTAATCAAGTCAAATGCACAGTATTGATTGATTGATTGATTATCGGTTTATTTAAACTCGCAAATTTTGGCCTACTGGCCAGGACTCTTCCAATTAACGAGTTATACAAATACAATAATTGAACAATAAAATAATTACATTTCTACGTTATACTACTTTATATTACAACAATATATGAATAAATATATAAAACTATATATAAATTTATATAAATACGTGAATAGACATGCATTTCTCATCTAGCACAGCACTCCCGCCCCCGAGCACTTCCCAAACCTATTTCTTTCTCTACGGTGAAAGTTTAGAGCTAAGCGAATAAATCAATGACATTAAAAGTATAAATCAACGAAAAATACATGACTCAAGACAAATAATCCTACATCTCTTGCAACAAATGTTTTTTCAAATTCTTCTTGAAAGTCTCTAAGGTACATGACTTCTTCAGATTCTCCGGCAATGAATTGAATAAATTAATCGATAGGAACAGAAAGGAATTATGATATAGTAGTGTTTTGCAGTTGGGCAATCTGAAATTGAGGCTAGCTGAACGTGTTTCAATTTGGTGCGTATAAGCTAGGCTCACATATTCTTTAGACAGATATGTCGGTTTTTCCGCTTTCAAAATTTTAAAAAGCATTGTCAGAATTATATAGTTCTGAAGCTTCGGGAAATTTAATATATTCAAAATTGTGTACTTATCTATTACTTTATCATCATATTTAAGGTTTAGGATGAATCGAATACAGGAATTCAATGCCCGATGAAGTTTTAATGTTGACTCATAATTAACATCACACATGACTGCCCCAATCTGGTGCAGATATGGCATTACCAGTGCATTAATTAATTTTTTTTTTTAATTTCGATGGTTTTGTATGTTAAGATCCTGGTTTTGTATGGTAAAGTTGTACAGAATATTACTCCCGTCTTCGAACGGAGATGCTAGGCTGCCGGCGGAAGAAGAGGGGTTTGCACGGCAGCGCCACCCGCCCCTCACGCCAGTACTAACTCTGGCGGGCTGGCAAGATTACCACAAACGTAGGGAAAATCCCCACAGAATCTAAAATAATCTCATTGAACTTTTCAAGAATCGAATAATTTTCCAAATTTAACTAATGAAGCCAAACTGTGCAAACAAAAAACGAGGATATCGTGAAATACCTCAGAAAAAATGCCTGAATCGAGTAACTTTTCAAATAACCTACCTGTACCTGCATTAATTATTAAGGTTTTTTCGTGACATACATTTTCACTCATCTAATCTCAATATAATAGAAGAAGAAGCATCAAACTACATAGCTTATTCTATTAAGACATGTAGGGTAGGCAAAAAAGACGATTTCAGACGAAGCAGTCTATCCATGATAAACCGACTATCTTGGTTCTCACTATCTCGCCGCATCCTCCTGACATTACGTAGGGAAGGTCCCATCACGGGAGGTTGAAGTGGTGGTTTTCACATTTATTGGTCCTTCATCCACAACCGACACAGGCGATTCAATACTTTCGATATTTCCAATACGTTCGGAAAAACTAGTCAAATACGCTAGTTTTCTTTCAATGTCAATATTTTCCTTTCGATATTATCGAAAATTCCGGCACTTTTTTCAGTGTTCTTCGTATAACTCCGAAAGTATGCGTCCTGCGGCAAAAGTCACTATTATCAAAGTGATACAGCATTAAATTTCCTATAAAATTCATTGGTCAACTTTGATTGTAGACCCAGAAGAACAAGAGCTAGAGCGCGTTGAAAACCATCACATTTTTCCACTTGTGTCAAAACGCACGCTAGCCGGCTATTTTCCTCTGCTGTCCATTTTTTTATACAATATTATGCAAATCTAACACTTTTTGAAGGTATCCGGAGCATTTACAATAAAGAAGCAGTAATTCCAGAAGCCTGCATGGCAAGAAAATGTGAGATCTGGAAGCAGGTACTGCACTTGCCTCTCATGTCTCCACTCTTGACGGGACACATCCATCCGTCGCATGTAAAAATGAACAAGTGCTGACATACCTCAACTTTACTAAACTTGAATCTAAGGTATCTCTAAGGAATGTTTCCCTTGGAAAACCTCAGATCTAACTTGCGCAAAAGATATTTCGGGAAATTTAGTAATAACGCAATATTTGGCATCCATTACCTAACAAGGCAACATTACGAAAGGATTTGCCAGTTATGGCAAAAATGCGCTCGAAACCAATTGAGGGTATTGCTTGGAAAACACTGCCAAATAATCAGATCAGTATTGGGTTTGGTGGTTGAGAAACAATAGTTTTTGGGGATCTTATCGTCTGATTTACAAAACAAAAACAAAAACAATGAACCCCTAAGTGGGGAATGAGAACAAATTGATAGAAGGAGCCGCCTTACAAACTGCCCTTGTCAACAATATGAAGCCTACTTTTTCATTTCATTTTTATTTCCTTTTGGGCTTTGGCCAGAAGGTTTTAGAGGAGGGGCTGTTAGAGGGATCAAGCGAGGCGTCGTTATAGAGATAATTTTGGACGTAGAATCCATTTATTGGGTATCCATTCTAGAGTGCATTCTAGGATGCAGGTTGTTAATAAATAAATTTTATTCTCGTCCAGTTTTAGCGTCCCATATTACTTAAGTACCTATATCATCTACAAAAAATATAGGTTCTATATGTATCCCGTGCAGTGTAAAACGTACGTCCCAGATTCAAACCAGGCAGAGGCTCCGATAGAAATGTAATCAGACGAATCACTATCGCCATACTTTTACTGGCAATGCTTGAAATGTTTTCAATCATAACCCATCAATTTTTGTCCCCCTGATATTCCATTTTTCGCCGATGCGATCCCTTTCGAGTTCAGAAATTACCCTCGCCGACCAAAACCGTCAGGCAACGTTGAAAAAGAAGACTTTCATGAGAGTTCATGAGAGTTTCTATATTGATACTGAGCAGTGCCGCTAGAGGCAACAATTAAAAACGCTGCAAATTTTACACAAGGGTTTAGTATTCTTTGATATAGGTTAATTGGGCAAAAAAATAATTCTTTGTCATTAAGAAAATAATTTGAAAAAAATAAAATAAAATAAAATCTGTTCAATGTTCGGACAGATGTTAGACCTCGAAAAATGGATTATGCGTCCATAATTACTCGAAAAACGACACCTTATTTGACATCCTAGAATCCTTCAAACACCTCATGAGTTGCCACAGATCCCAACGGTGAAATAGGGTCGTTCTTGAACCCCCCAAAATGTGTTCTACGTCCAAAAATATTTCGAAAACGACACCTACCTCGACC
Organism: Pilophorus perplexus; assembly: GCA_955831195.1. Lineage (NCBI taxonomy): Eukaryota > Metazoa > Arthropoda > Insecta > Hemiptera > Miridae > Pilophorus > Pilophorus perplexus. The sequence goes on from OY037015.1 coordinate 2,383,865, forward strand.
CCATAGCCGAAAACCTTCATAAACCCCACCCGTAGCCCCATTTTGGCCCCATAGCGCCCCACGGGTTTGGGCGATCGGGCTGAAAACCTTGCGGGCACAACTAGATGGTAAACCGATTATTGTCAAAATTTCAGATTAAAAAAAAAATCCAACGGCGGACGGACATCTCGTTTTCGGAAACTAGACTTCTTGAAACGAATAATGTAACATTTTGAGGCCTTTCAGAATTTTCGACGTCCGACACGACGACAGAGGTGTATTATTCCAAGAGTAATAAACCAAAATCGTCCTTACAATCAATTGTCTCGAATTTAGTTGACCTTGAAATTGGTTGGTATTTGGTTTTACAGGTAATTTTGTTCGAGCGATATGCGGACACGTATACGCGAATCATAATCGTGTTTGTCGGTACTGATAAGGTTTGCTAAAACCGAGATGAAAGCCCTACTTAAGTCAACAGAGTTTTAGAACCTCGAAAGTTCGGCACTACGTTTTCGTTTTTTGCGGACAACATTGAAAGGGTGCGTTAGAGGTAAAAATGTTTCACGTAGTAAATTAAAGTGCACACAATTGTGCGTCGAATGAGCTACCCTAACATTGACCCAGCCGTAAGGGCTTCGTATGTCGGGGGGGATCAAAATTTCGACATTTAATGTCGATTTTTTCCAACTTTCGAAAAATCAAGATAACTTCAAGATTGAATTGTCTGCTGCTCAAAAATGGTAACTCCCGCTTAAAAATTCATTTAAAGGAAGTTATAAATCATCAAATTCTGCGTTCAGATAGCACAAAAAATGTTACTTTTGGTCCAACATGAATTTAAAAATGAATAAATGATCGGAAACATCAATTCGGTCGAATTGGACTTTGAGGTAGCTCATTCGACGCAGAAATTTGTGCCCTTAAATTTACTATATAGAACATTTTCACATATAACGCACCCTTTCAAAGTTAGCCATGAAAAACCAAAAAATGTACAGAAATTTGGAGATTTTTTTCGATTTTGACGGTGAGCGTGCCAGCAATTTTATTGGGAAGCTTCGGATTCGAGTTCAGCACCCAAAAAAACATAGAAAACCGCAGAGAAAAATTCTACACCACGCTTTGCATCGAAAAATCACCTGGAGGTACTCGTTAATTTTAGCACGGCAGTTCAGTCATCAATTTGTGCTTTCTACAAAAATAATTATAAGGGTCTTCACGGTCGGGCCGTTGTCGATGAGTTAACGGGTTAAACGTGGAGAACGTGGAGACAATCCGTGGAAAAGTTGTTATCAAAGTGAGTTATCAGCCATGTTAACGTAACTGAGTCAGAGGTGTGGAGAACGTCGACAGCAACCATGTTATCAGTGTTATCAGTTTTCTTGCGATCTTTCAAAATGGCCGCCTACTGGTGTTTTCTGTTGTTCTGGTGTTTTCTGTTTTCGTTTGGGGTTTCTTCCTGTTTTTTAAAAAGTTTTTTCCTAAATTGGGTTTGACGCAATGGATCCCAAGAGAGGAAAGTTTCCACGGGGGTCGCACGAAGTCGCGGGGGTGTGAAGCAAAAGCGCCACTTGTCGTAGTGGCATCTGCCAGAACTACGCTTTCTACCTACAGAACTACACATTTAACCAGGGTGCCTCATGATTTTTTTACTTAGCAACTTTACTACTTAGAACGTTTAACTCGTTAACCTCGACCGTGAATACCCTTATTGTTCTTTCAAATACTGTATTTTATCCACTATAATTTTTATAAAAATACTAAATTTTTGACGGTCTTGGCCAAAATATACAATTTACGGGTGAAAAAAATCTGGCAACCCTATTTATAACCCTCATGTGACACCTGACGACAAAATCACAATCGTATGCGTAAGGCTTCTGGTCTGGTGATGAGAGGGCCAGTTCTGCTTGGGAGGTTTGGTGAAATCGAAACGGGTGCGTGAAAAATCGATTGATTTTGCCTCTTCGCGTATCACCGGAGAACAACAACGGACGAGTTATTGAGATGGTATTGCATAACAAATTCCCAATGATTATACAGAATCCAATGATCGCCGTCATTCCTACTGCTGGAGTCGTCACTGTTTCGGTCGGTCGCCGGATGACGTGATGAAAGGGAAAGCGCTCGCCACCAGGACCAAAACAGCCAACGTCTCCACCTATTTGCACGTAGTATGACTCACTGAGGGACGTACCAACCTCTCAAGACGAGATAAGAGACGTCAGATTAAAGGAAGCAGTAAGCCTTTCATTTTGGTTTATGATTCTTGGAATAATACCTACACCTACGAAATCGCGAGGGAGGTCGAAAATTCTGATCGTCCTTTAAATTTGACATTATACGTTTCAAGACGTCTAGATTCCAAAAACGAAATGTCCGTCCACCGTCCGAACGTTTTGGGCAGTAGGCTTTTTTTTTTTTTTTAATCTGAAAAACACAAAATTTGACAAAATACTCGGTTTGCTATCTAGTTGTGCCCGCAAGGTTTTCAGCCCGATCGCCCAAACCCGTTCTTCGCTTTTGGCTATGGGATCGAGTTAGGGGTCGTTATCGAAGTATTTTTGGACGTAAAATTCATTTTTGGGGGTCCCAGAACGATCCGATTTCACTGTGGGGATCTATGGGGCTTTAATGAGGCAACAAATGGGATTTTTGGAGGATCCCAGGAGGTCAAATAAGTTGTCGTTTTCCGAGTAATTTGGGACGCTAAATCCGTTTTTTTTTATGTCCTCATTTGTCCAAAAACTGTACAGAAATTTTTGTTTTTATTTCTTCACATAATTTGTGAAGAAATAAAAATCATATTTAATATTTTTTTTACGTCAGAATTAATTTCTGCACAATTACCTAACGTATATCGAAGAATAATAAACCCTTGTAACATTTGCAGCGATTTTTAAGTCGAACTGTACAGTAGCAGACTCAATTTTAGTTGACTGGAGAGGCTGAAGAGTTGACTAATCGTGTTGACATCACCTAAGTCCCAATGGGTCGTCAACACGATCAGTTAGCCTGATCCATTTTGGGTCTCCCAGGACGATCCGACTTCTTCGTGGGGATCTATGCGTGGCTTTCACGGGGCTGCAAATTGGGCTTTTGAAGGGTGCCAGGAAGTCGAGTGAAGGGACATTTTCCGAGTAATTTTGGACGCGTAATCCATTTTTCGGGATCCCTCATCCGTCCAAACCCTGTAGGTACAAAAAAATTAAAAGAAAAAAAAAACGCTGCAAATTTTACACAAGGGTTTAGTATTCTTTAGTATAATATTTAATATAATATACCTATTAAGTATATTAATTGTGAAAAATTTATTCTGTGCCATTGAGAAAATTGTTGAAAAAAAAAAAATTCTCTAAAATGTTTGGACAGATGTGGCACCTCGAAAAATGGATTATGCGTCCAAATTAACGAGGTCTAATTATTAGGTCTAATTAATTATTATTATAGACCTCCTGGGATCCCTCAAAAATCCCATTTGTAGCCCCATAAAGCCCAATAGATCCCCACGGTGAAATCGGATCGTTCTGGGACCCCCACAAATTGATTCTACGTCCAAAAATACTTCGATAACGACACCTAACTCGATCCCATAGCCAAAAACCTTCAAAAACCCTTCCCGTAGCCCCTTTTTAGCCCCATAGCGCCCCACGGGTTTGGGCGATCGGCTTGAAAACCTTCCGGCCACAACTAGATGGTGAACCGAGTATTTTTTCACAATTTCAGATTCTCAAAAAAAAAAAATCCTACTGCCTAAAACGGCGCGGAAGCGGACGGACATTTCATTTGTGTAATCTACACAACTAGACACCATGACGTAGTGACAAATTTGGAGGCGGATCAAAATTTTCGACATACAACTTTGAGAGATACTATTTGAGAGGGTACAGCCCTAATACTGCACAGCCAAAATTAGATGGTCAGCATTTACACTAAGATCGATCAGCAATCGATATTCAATACCAATCGAAATCTCATTGTCCCATAAAATCACCTTACACTTAGAACCGCATTTTCACAACCAATTCGCAAGAAGAAGCATACAGGATACCCTCCTATTACCATGAATTGTGGTACCATACAATTCATGGTAAGTAGGAGGGATTCATCAAAACTCAACATTTCAACTTTCGGTCAAAATTCGTTTTTTCGATGTTTCGGGCTCTGATTCATGGTTTGTACAAGTTGTGTGAACAACTCTCAAAAGAGGAACAATTCCTATGGAAATAGTTGATCGAAAACGTGTGTTCTTGTCAAAACTAAACAACTCGACGCACAAAAATTCATTAATGAACGCGTGTTTGTCCCTACAAAAAGTAAACAATTCCACTCTTTTGTGGCTGGCCGGTTACAATTTTTTTTTTTTCAAAAGTGATCATCCCTAAATAGGCCAGTCGCCATAGGATTGAAAGAGGGGGGACTCGTGCAAGATAGGGTGTAGAAGCATTTTATTTGTTTCAAATTGTTGTTATGGATCTGAGCAACAAAATATCAAAAATGGTAGCAACATTTTTGCTGGGAGAACTTTCGCCGGCCGAAAAACCTCAATTTTTTCGGGAATTGTCCAGTTTTTCACGTATAACTCGAAAACTTTTCAGATACAAAGTTGAAGAGCATGCATAACATTCTGCGTCGAATGACCTCCTTATACATTAGAATACATTAGAATAGGTTCAGCCGTGAAGCCACAATCAAGCGTCGAAAATAGGCAATGTTTTCCAAATTTAATCAGCTTTCACCAGAAAAAAAAAAGAGAATTAAGATCGGACTAACCGTTCCCTAGTTATGGGTTAAAATGTGCAAAAAAACACGTTTAGGTCAAAATTATAATTTTTTTTTTTTTTTTTTTTTTTTTTGCCGTGCCTGACCCTTCCCTATCAAAGCTCAAATCAAAATCTCACATAAAATGGCTGCGATGGGAAATTCAATCAGCTTTTACGAGAAAGAAATTTGAAATCGGACCAATAGTTTCCGAGCTACATCCGAAAACATTCTGAAAAAAAAAAAAAAAAAAAAAAAAAAACGTCGAAGAGATGAGCGCACCTTTCCATTTTTTGAGGGAACGAGGTTTTCCGCTTACCGAGCGGTGTCAGATTTTGCGTTTCTTGGTTTAAATCCGTTTTCTCAGCTGGTAGCGGTACCTATTTTTTGATTTTCAGGTGCTCTCTTAACTCGTAATTTGATGCTCAACAACATAACATTGTGAGCCAATTCATTTGCATTAGCCGTTCATAAGTTACAGGGGTTGAAACACGAGCGAATCCTATTTTTCAGCCAAGTTGTAAAAAATGGCCTATTTTCGACGCTTGATTGTGGCTGAACGGCTGAACCGCTTCTAATGTGTAAGGAGGCCATTCGACGCAGAATTTTGATCTCTTCAAGTTTTCCCTGCGATAGTAAGTTGTCGAGTTATAGGTGAAAAACTGGAGGAAAAAATAGAGGTTTTTTGGCCGCCAAAAGCTCTCCCCTCAAACATTTTGCTGCCATTTTTGATATTTTGCAGTTCAGACCCATAACAACGTTTAAAAAAATAAATACATAAAAGCTTTTACACCGTTTCTTGCACGAGTCAAACCCACTGGCGACTGGCCTAAAACCCGTTTGCATGATGTTTTTTCTTGATTTTGGTTTATTATTCTAGGAATAATACACCCATGTAATCGCCTCAAAATTTGCCATTAATAATGGCCCATTATCCGTTTCAAGAGGTCCAGATTCCAAAAACCGTCCGCAGTCTGAGCCGCTTTGAGCAGTAGCAATTTTGTTTTTGTTCTGACATTTTGACAGAATACTCGGTTTACCATCTAGTTGTGCCCGCAAGGTTTTCAGCTCGATCGCCCAAACTCGTGGGGCGCTATGGGGCTAAAATGGGGCTAAGGGAGGGATTTTTGAAGACTTTTGGCTACGAGATCGAGTTAGGTGTCGTTTTCGAAGCATTTTTGGACGTAAAATCCATTTTTCGGGGTCCCGGAACAATCCGCTTTCACTGTGGGGATCTATGGGGTTTTGATGGGGGCTACAAATGGGATTTTTGAAGGATCCCACGAGGTCAAAGAAGGTGTAATTTCCAGAGTAATTTTGAACGCAAAATCCGTTTTTCGAGGTCTCACATCAGTCCAAACATCGTACAGTACAATTATTTTGTTTTCAAAGTGTTTTCTAAATGACCGAGTTAATTTTTGCACTCCTGTGTGAAATTTGCAGCGTTTTTCGTTTCACTTTCCTTTCGGGAGATATTTATCTTTGTTTTTCGAGCATGAATGATTTTATCGAGCATATCAATCCGAGCCCTAGCTATTACAAACCCATTAAACGACAAAGATTTAATTAGGAAATTAATTTGTCTAATTTGACTTATTATCCTCACGAGCAACAGATTTTGCGGAGAAACCTTCTCGTTGGTGGAAAGCAGGTGCTCAGCGAAATGGAACAGCCAACCCCAGATGACGCATACAACTTGGCGAATCAGGAATCCAACGTCGGACACAGAGAAGGTTTTTTTTTTAGGGGGTGAAACTTGAAACGGAGAGAAAATGAAGAGAAACTGAGATGTGATGTGGAAATGAGCGAAATGAGGGAACATAACGAGGAGGCAGATCTCAGTAGGTGGCACAGTTTAGAAAATCCCTTTACAAAATTAGTCAATGACATAATGCACTCCGTGGGGGCAGATTTGGGTGGTTTTTTTGGGGGGGAATTATCCAACGTGACTCACCCCTATGGAAATACAATTTTCTTCTCCGCCCGAAGGAAACTTGACGATGAATTTGCTCCCTGCTTTTTCTTCGGAATCGTTGAGTGGCCTGAATCGACAAACGACCCGAATGGAGTCTTCAGCAGCGATTTCCCGGTCTCCAGACATTACGAAGTTGGTAGCTCACATTCACGCACGAAGGACCCGCCCGGCGATGGTATCAAAACGCATTTAACTCCGAACGATGATTGACAATTAACGGCAAAAATTAACGGATAACAGGAACAACTTGGGCAGGTGTAACGCACGAAAGGAGGAAAGATGTCTGCCCAGAAATGCCCGTCTGGCAGCACACTAACGCTCCTGGCGGCCGCCCGTCAGCTGACCGGATTGTCCCCGCAATTTTCAAAACTCGAAAATTTCCCTCGGGCGGAATTTTTCAAGTGACGTCACTCGGCCCGCCCGACGTTTCGCCTTTGAATCTACGAGAGGTCGATGTCGGCCGGCGACGTCCGATTTGATCGTCAGACGACGTCCAAGTCGACGAAATTCTTGGCGACTTTTAAACTTAACCTTGAAAAGGGGGGACTCCCCCCACGTAACAGCTCATGCGCAACTCCGTATTTCTATTGATCTAAGAACATTACCGGAGTTATGTCGAAAAAATCTTTATTGGTTTCCTTTTTTTATGTCATTAATCCCAAATCTCCCTCATTCACATGACACTCTTAACATTTTCTATCCATCTTGTTCATACGAAACGTCTTCGATTTGCTTTCAAATCTGTCAAGTTAGTCACGGGGGTTGAAGGGGTGGCGATCCCGCGGGACTGAACCCCCTTGCCGAATCCCGCATTTCAAATTACCGTTTTTGTTCATTTTTCATACCTTCTTAAAAAATCGAAAACACCGCTAATTTTACACGATGTACGAAAATTGTATTCCATGTCATAGTTCCAAAAAAGGTTTCAAGAAAATTGTACAGAAAAAAGAATTTATTCTACAATTTTATAAAATTAAATAAAAATTAGAGAAAACTAAAAATTAAAATAAAAAATGTGCAAAAATTTAAAGTCCAAAAAATCAAAATAAATAAAAAGCGCTGCAAATTTTACACAAGGGTTTATTTCTCTTTGATATAGGTTAATTGTGTAATTTTGTGTCATACAAAAAAATAAAAATAAAAAAAATTTGTGTAGGTAAGAATGTTTGGACAGATGTGGGACCTCGAAAAATGGATTAAGCGTCCAAAATTACTCGGAAAACGACACCTAATGTTACCTCCTGGGATACTTTGTAGCCCCATAAAAGCCCCATAGATCCCCACGGTGAAATCGGATCGTTCTGGGACCCCCAAAAATGGATTCTAGCAGCCGTTCATAAGTCACAAGGGGTTGAAACATGAGCGAATCCTTTTTTTTTTGTTTTTTTTTTTTTAGCAAAGTTGGAAAAAATGACCTAAGTATATTGGCGGATGAACCGCTTCTAATGTGTAAGGAGGCCATTCGACGCAGAATTTTGATATCTTCAAGTTTTCCCAGCTTTCGCCAGAAAAAAGAGAATTAAGCTCGCACTAACCTTTCCCTAGTTATGTGCAAAAAAAAAAAAAAACGGCAAAAAAAAGTTTAGGTCAAAATTAGCTTTTTTTTCTTTTTTGCCGTGCCTGCCCCTCCCTTATCAAAGCTCAAAACAAAATCTCACATAAAATAGCTGCGATGGGAAATTCAATCAGCTTTTACGAGAAAGAATTTTGCAATCGGGCCAATAATTTCCGAGCTACATCCGAAAACGTTCTGAAAAAACGACACGCTTACCGAGCGGTGTCAGATTGGGCGTTTCTTATTTTGGTTTAAATCCGTTTTCTCAGCTGGTAGTGGTATTTTTTGAATTTCAGGTGCTCTCTCAACTCGTAATTTGATGCTCAACAACATAAATTGTGAGCCAATTCATTTGCATTAGCCGTTCATAAGTTACAGGGTTTGAAACACGAGCGAATCATATGTTTCAGCCAAGTTGAAAAAAAAATGGCCTATTTTGACGCATGATTGTGGCTGAACGGCTGAACCGATTCTAATGCGTAAGGAGGTCATTCGACGCAGAACTTAATGCTTTTCAACTTTGTATCCGAAAAGTTTTCTCTGCAATGCTTAGTTTTCGGGTAAAAACTAGAAAATGTCCACACAAAAAAAAAAGAAGATTTTTTTGCCACCAAAAATGCTCCCAGTAAAACTTTTGCTAGCATTTTTGATATTTAGTTCTTCAGACCCATAACAACAATTTAAAAAAAATCAAAGCTTCTACACCATTTCTTGCACGAGTCCCCCCCCCCCTTTACAATCCTCTGGCGACTGGCCTAAACCGTTGGGTTGATGTTTTTCGAATTAAGGGCGCAAGTTAGAATTTTCCAGAGGGCGCACCGGCCAGTCCGGGCCTGCCCCAGGGACCACCAAGTCGGCAAGTTGTTCTTCCTTGTTATTTGTTCTGTTTTGCCATTCCCCTGGTTAATTCCATTGGGCGAATAAAATGTTTTGTTTTGGTCATTTAAAAAAATGTTGTTTGTAATAAAAGAGTACAGTTTTTAAACTTCTACTTGTTCAAATGACTATTTATTGTCATAAATAATTAATTACAAAAGTGTTAGGATTGATAAGCCCCCAACAAATGGATTCTACGTCCAAAAATCTTTCACAAACTCCTCCTTTTAGAACACCTACAATTGCAGTCAGCGCCGGATTAACCTCTCGTGGGCCCTGGGGCTGAGACTTACAAGGGGCCCCCTTTATATATGTACATATACATATATATTATATATGAAAGTGGATCCTCTGTCCAGGAGTATCACGTAAAAACCACTAGAAAATAGCGTCTGTCGCTTCACAACCTAAAACTGGGTCAAAACAGTCAAAAAACACTCCGAATGCAGAGCTATCTATTTTTACAATTAAGAAAAAAGACTTTTTTCTTAAGAAGTAGTTTCTTTTTACAAAAATAAAAATGCTGCAAATTTAACACTAGGGTTTATTATTCTTTTATATAGGTTACATGTGCAGAAATTTATTTCTGTGTCATTGAGAAAAATTTTTAAAAAAAATTTGTTTGGGGGGGATTTTTATTTTTCACAAAACCTTTTTTTCGAAAATAGTTTGTTTTACTTGAAAAATATTTGACCTCCAGGGAACCTTCAAAAATCCCGTTTGTAGCCCCATGGAAGCCTAGAGGATAGCAAAAGTGAAATTGGATCGTTCTGGGACCCCCAAAAATGGAGTCTACGTCCAAAAATACTTCGAAAACGACACCTGACTCGATCCCTTAGCCAAAAGCCTTCGAAAAAACTCCTCCCACAGCCCCATTTTAGCTCCATAGTGCCACACGGGTTTGGGCGATCGGGCTGAAAACCTTGCGGGCACAACTAGATGGTAAACCGAGTATTTTGTCAAAATTTCAGATTAAAAAAAAATTATTTCTGCCCAAAACGGCCTGGACGGCAGATGGCGGACGTCATTGTATGCGGGTTCAATTTCAGTGTGTGTCATTGTATGTGTGTTCAGATTTTATTTTTATCTAGGCTGGTCGTGTTAGTATTAGGGAGGGGAGGAAATTTTGTAGAAGTGCTCGCCCTCCACCAGACAAGTAAACGTGGAGAGAGCAACCACCCATGATCCGAAAACTGCAAGTTACGAGAAGAGGTAGAAGAGTAGGTCCGGTCTGCTGCATTCCGCAGCCACCAACGACCCGAACACCAAAAGTTACAAGAAGAGGTGGAATAGTAGGTAGGTCCGCTGCGATTACTCCTGTCCCAAAGAATTTCGAGCCAACGACCTCCTTTAAAACCCGGCGCCTCAACATTGGTCCAACCCAGGCACACCAGAATGGTGTGGCTATCGCTGGAGGGGACGGGAGGGCCCACTGTACTCCCCTTAGGGGAGATCTGAAGAACAAGGTAGAAGGAAGAAGATTTAAGCAACGATAAGTGCACTTCCTCTGGGGGAAGAAAGAGAGGAGAAGGTATGAGAAAGGTTGTGATGGGCCAGAAATGGCCTTAGATACAACCTAAGAAGCTCTGTACAGCGGATGGCGGACGGACATTTTCGTTTTGGAATGTAGACCTCTTGAAACAGATAATGTCAAATTTTGAGGCCAATCGGAGTCATCGACCTCCGTCGCGAAAACATAGGTGTATTATTCCAAGAATAATAAACCAAAAAATTAACAAATATTTTTGTTTTTATGAACCAAATGCGGTACAGAGTCCAACCCGCTTAGCAAACTCTGAACCACCGCATCAGTGTGGAAAATCCGTGAGGTCTATAACTCACGTTGGGAGTATAGATATAGACGACTCCATGAGGTGTTCCGGTTTTCGAGTAGTATAGTAAGTGGAAGTTAGGTAACTTTAAACTTTCCGTTCACCTCCCTCTTTTTCAGGAAAACAATTTTTTGGAGATCAGCATAGGAATAAGGAAAAAGGTTTGTTAATTTCAAAAAAAAAAAAAAAAAAAAAAATGGCGGTGGCGAAGTGGCCCCCTTCGGGTGTGCGCCCCGGGGCTATAGCCCCCCTAGCCCCCCCGTTAATCCGGGCCTGTTGGTCCAACCCAGGCACACCAGAATGGTGTGGCTAACGCTGGAGGGGACGGGAGGGCAAGCTGTACTTCCCCTAGGGGACATCTAAAGAACAAGGTAGAAGAAAGAAGATTTAAGCAACGATAAGTGCACTTCCTCTGGGGGAAGAAAGAGAGGAGAAGGTATGAGAGAGGTTGTGATGGGCCAGAAATGGCCTTAGACACAACCTAAGAAGCTCTGTACAGCGGATGGCGGACGGACATTTTGGTTTTGGAGTGTAGACCTCTTGAAACAGATAATGTCAAATTTTGAGGTCAATCGGAGTCATCGACCTCCGTCGCGAAAACATAGGTGTATTTTTCCAAGAATAATAAACCAAAAATTTAACAAATTATTTTTGTTTTTATGAACCAAATGCGGTACAGAGTCCAACCCGCTTAGCAAACTCTGCACAACCGCAACAGTGTGGAAAATCCGTGAGGTCTATAACTCGCGTTGGGATTGTAGACATAGACGACTCCATGAGGTGTTCCGGTTTTCGAGTAGTAGTAAGTGGAAGTTAGGTAACTTGAAACTTTTCGTTTACCTCCCTCTTTTTCAGGAAAACAATTTTTTGGAGATCAGCATAGGAATAAGGAAAACGGTTTGTTAATTAAAAAAAAATCAACGGTGGCGAAGTGGCCCCCTTGGGGTGTGCGCCCCGGGGCTATAGCCCCCCTAGCCCCCCCGTTAATCCGGGCCTGATTGCAGTTGTGTGAAGGGCATTGTGAACGCTGGAACCTCCCCGATAATTTGTTAGTGAGGCTTACAGAACAGCACTTCATCTCACTAAGTGGAAAGAATCGTGGCGACAAAGGAAGTACAATTTTAATTTTTTTTCAGGAAGTACTTTTAAAATTTTCTTTGTTGGAAGGACAAGATGAGCGTTTTCAAGCGTAAGCTTGCAACAAATAGTTTCCCTATTTCTTCACCGCTCACTTGATGCTTTCAACGGTTATAAGCCAAAGGCTACTTTGTATTTGCTTGATGGTCGCTCTCCGAGTCACATCCGGTTCCAAAATATGCCTGAAACAACAGCGAATGGTTGCGTTAATATATCCGAGAGGGTGACGTTATAATGTTGAGAATCATGTGACTTCCTTACATCACAAGCCTTTTAACTCTGGTGCTGAGGCTGCATTTCGGCGGGAAGGCGAGTTTTCTGAGCGTCTGGACTTTGAGCATCTCTTTGATGTCTCCGTCGTCGAATGGCATCGTGGCGCAGAGCATGATGTACAAGATGCAACCCAGGGACCAAACGTCGTACATTTTAGGATTGTACTTCGTGCCCTAAAACCAAAACGGAAAGCGTTGAATAGTAAAAAAAGAAAAAGAAAAGTGAAACCAGCTCCCTAAATACATAATGGAAGGGTGGCCCGCCAGGACGGAACAACCGGGATTTGGCTGGCGAGGGCAGCAGGGGATGGTCCCCTAGGGTGAAAATTGCAGTTAAAACCAGGGCTCGAAATATTGTTCCCGAATAAATGAAAGCTCCCTAAATGAACGTTCAAGATGGAAACTTTATTTATCAACTCCCAGTGAATTCTGCTCACCATAAAAGTAAGGTTTACCTAAATTTAATTTTTCATTCTTGGGGGAACAGTTCTGGCTGAGAACTGAGAAATTTGTCGTTCTTTAGTTTCGTTTCCATCTCCGTTTTGTACTAAATAATTTGAACATGAAATTACGATTTTTAGGTAAGGACATAGGTATTTCTTCGTATAATATTGCCGAATACTGTGAGACTACTACGTTGACTCAGCTCGCATTTGAAGACCACAGGAGAAGAACGCATCATGCCCCTCAAACTCCACTTTTCAGGAAATAATCATTCTGAACGGGGAAGGGATGCCACCATTGTGACAGCCTATTATATGCTAAGGTTGGCTACCAATAGGTCATTCTATTCTGATATTGGCTTAGGGTTCTCGGCGATAGTACGAAGTTGTAAATTTTTTAACCAAACCCACCCGGCGAATGTGAGAAAATCCGTCAAGAACCCATCTCGATCGATTCCGCGTCCAAAATCACGTGGAAAATGATACCCCACACACGCCTATGTTCAGAAACCTCGGTAATGCCCGCGTTATACCCATCTTTCACGTAAAACTAGCCATGGGTGAAGGAAAATTGGTGCAAGACCCATCTCGATCGATTCAGCGTCCAAAATCACGTGGAAAATGATACCCCACTCGCCTACGTTCAGAAACCTCAGTAGTACAAAATTACGCCCATTTGTCATCCAAAACCACCCACTGGTGGGGGAAACGGATCTTTCCTGGATTTCGTCAATTTCTGGACTTCTGGAGCTTAAGATCTCCGGGTCTATGGACTTCTGGAGCTCTAGATCTCTGGATTCCAGGATATCAGAATTTTCTGGATCTCAGGATTCCTGCATTTCTGGATTTAGGGATTTCTGTGCAAAAAGGTCCAGTGAAGCTAGTCACCTATTTCGCACTCCGTCTTCTTGTATTCTCTTGTTAACCCGGGTTGTTAACTGGGCCCAGTCTGGTACTGAGCTGGCGGAGGTGGACCCCACATTGACTCGATAACGCATCGCAGACTTTGGCGGAGTTGGATCACCCCGCGTAAAAACTTGTCTTTATCACGAGAATAATTGAAAGTGATTCTCGGCCGTCCATATAAATGCGACTAGTAAAATAGGCGTTTATCCGGATGAAATCATTCTTCTGTGATAAGCATCTTAGCTTCAGCATTCGCTATCGTACGCTTCGGTGCTACATTTGGTCGGTCCTGCTCTATGGCGTTCAGACGTGGACAATTAAGATTGCCTCTGTGAATCGCCTGGAGGCTTTTGAGATGACACATTGTGGTGCCTCCGAAGGATGTCTCGGATCTCGTGGGTCCAGAGGGTAAGGAACACTGAGGTTCTGCGCCGCCCCGGCCTTGAGGATCGTCAGCTCTTCAAGGATGTGAAAAGGCGGAAGGTAGGATACCTCAGACACGTCTTCAGAGTAGATACGCTTTCCAGCGGTTGGTTCTGGAAGGGAAGATAGAGGGAAGACGTGGGATTGGCCGCAAACAACTCTCGTGTCTTCGGGACATCCGGAGATGGACAGGAATCCATCTCCGCGCAAGACTGGAGCGATTGAGAGGACTCTGCGGGCTGTGTAGGAGAAGAAGGATTGGTCGCCAACGGATGGTTCACGTCTATGGCACCCACAGAAGAAGAAGAAGTAAAATAGAGATAGGCGTACCGCAAGGTTCAATATTGGGACCTATCGCCTTCCTAATTTATGCGAACGATGTCGAAAAAGCGTCGCCATCGACGTATTTCATGACGACACTACTGCCACAGCTAGGAGCCGCACGTTTGAGGGTGTCATAGAGGAGACGCGGCAGTTGGCTGTACAGACAACCCCGTAGTGAGGGGGGGGGGGGGGGGAGCACTGGACCCGTTGGCCCCGGGCCCGGCCTTTGTAGGGGGGCCCGGATTTTCTTGAGAATTTTGTTGTTGTTGTTGTTGTTGTTGTAAAAAAAAGGGGGTAGGAGAGGCAAAATGGGAAAAGGAACAGATCAATATAGGAAAATCCTTATCATACATCCTTTTGTATGATCGTCCAGGCCGTTTTGGGCAGTAGGAATTTTTTTAAAAATCTGAAATTTTGACAAAATACTTGGTTTACCATCTAGTTGTGCCCGCAAGGTTTTCAGTCCGATCGCCCAAACCCGTGGGGCGCTATGGGGCTATAATGGGGCTACGGGTGGGGTTTTTTAAGGCTTTGGGGTATGGGATTGAGTTAGGTGTCGTTTTCGAAGTATTTTTGGACGTAGAATCCATTTTTGGGGGTCCCGGACCGATCCGATTTCACTGTCGCGATCTATAGGGCTTTCATGGGGCTAAAAATGGGATTTTTGAAGGATCCCAGGATGTTAAATATTTTTCGAGTAAAAAATACAGAATTTTTGAAAAAACAAATTTTTGAACAAAAAAAATCCAAAAAAATTGTTTTTTGAGATAAAAATAAAAAAATAAATTTTTTTTTTTTTTAATTTTTCATTGACAGAATTAAATTTCTGCACAAGTAACGTATATCAAAGAATAATAAACCCTTGTGTAAAATTTGCAGCGTTTTTTTTTTTTTTTTTTTTAGGGGGCCCGATGAATTTTGCCCCCGGGCCCGGATTTTCTCTCCAAGGCCCTGTGTACAGACTAAGGATAAGGAATGGATGGAATCGAATAGACAGTGCCTGAATGACACTAAGACAGCCACCATAGATGTCACGCTGCGAACGGCTGAAGATCACCGAACCTGTCAAATTCTTAACGGTAATGCTCTACCTCAACCCTCACTTGGAACGCTCATTGCTCATACATGTGGAAGAAACTGTGCTCGACCATTCGAAGCCTGTCCGACAGCATGTCAACGAGGAGCCTCATCACTATCGATGTTTCCACTCGCACCGCTATGCGGTACTTGCATGGGGCCATTCCTCCCCAGCTAAAAGGCTTTTCGGACTACAAAGGAGATGTGTACGGGTCTTAACAGGATTAGGCTACCGGGAGGATTGTAGGGGCCAATTTATGGACCTGGGTATTCTCACCCTCCATTCATATACATTACAGAATGCCTGAACAAAGGTGTGTGGAAGAGAAATTGTGATGTTCATGATTACAATACACGAGGCAATGTGCAATATCTTAGCAAGTAACGGAAGGTTTGTTCCAGGTTTGACGGAATGTTAACAGAAATCGCCGGAGACATGCGCAGTTTAGAAACTGCTGTTCCAGGTCAATCGTAGGTTGACAGCAGTTGGACGGAAACCGACAGCTCGAGTACGTGCGGTCGGGTTCTGTCGACAGACACAGTCAGACCTGGAACAAACCTAGAATTAAGCGGTCAGACAACTCTCACAACTACTGGGCTCCAAGGCTTTACAATAAACTCCCTTTAAACATGAGAGTTTGTGGTTATCAGTAAGGATTTTCCAACCACCCTGCACCGAGTAATTCCAGAGCAAGGTAGAGTAATTCGGAACGAGAGCTCAGTGTTGGTTGCAAGAAGGTTTCTTGTTACAGGCACTTATTCCAGCCTCGAGCCGGAGTAGCTCCGAGTAAACCCAAACTTGGAATACAGTGCAAGTTGCTCTGAACTTACACTGGGCCCGGTTGGAATGCACCCTCGTCAACTTTCTCTCCACTCCACTGCTCGGAGCAGGGTGGTTGGAAAATCCCTAGTGGTTAGAGCGTCGGACTGCTGAGTCGAAGGTTGCTGGTTCGATCCCAGCAGCCGCTAGACATCTTCCTTATACTGACAAAATCACCTCTAGGAATTTCGCCCATGAAAACCTCTCACATTTGCCGTTCGGAGCTGGCGTTAAACAGCAGGCCCCTACTAGTTCTGTAATAACTGTTCAACACGGCCAACAAAGTTAGTAGCGAGAGGTAGCCAACGCCTGGTTACAGTTACGGCACCCAGAGAAGAAGAAACATGAGAGCCATGTCGGCCAATCGCTTCAGTTTATGGGTGGACCAAGTTGTCCAAAGAAAAAACCTTCCACTTCGTTGAAGAATATAAATATTCTAAACAACGGTAAATTTACCGTTCTAAACATCTATTATATTGGAGTTGCAGTCCGAGAAGGAGGAGAACGAGGATGCCCATTTATATTCTAGGTCACTTTTAGCGGTCGGAAAAATGTGTAATCGGTCTTCAGTCAGTGCGAGAAAAGTCAGAAACCACCAAAAAGTAGCTCCATGTGGCGTATCTTAGCTCCTAAAGTGAAAAAACGGGAAATTAAACTTTTTCTAAAAAAATGTGAAAAAAAACAAAAATCCGTTTTGGCGAGTAGATGTCGAGAAAAATATGAAACCACCAAAAAGTTGCTCCAATTGGCGCATCTAAGCTCCAAAAGTGGAGCAAAAATCAGGGTTTGGAGTACTTGACTGGATGATGAGGTTGCTGTGGGACATGGGGTGTCTGAAGGCTACGCGGATACCCCCCCCCCCCCCCAACACAAGAATCTATATTTGAAAAACTACACAATGTGGGAAAACGAGTTGTTGGGTCTGAGGGCAGGTGTGATACTGTTGGGGGTTGGCTGGCGTAGCCTCCCTTGTGGCCATTTTATTGTTCGTATACCTACCTCTAGTGTAGCTATAACTAAATTATAAACAGACATCTCTACAAATGTATCTTTGTGATATTAGAGCAGTATGTGAATATATCTTATGTTTAAACTCTTGGTGTCCATAGTCAGTTTTTCTTTCTTTTCTTTTTTTAAAATCTTGTTTCTGCAGTGACACATGCGCTTTCAAATGTCATGACGCTTGCTATGTACCTTGCGTATGAACAGCAATAAACATTTTTCTGATTCTAATTCTGATTCTGATTCTAAACTGACTGCGACCGACAAAATACCTGTTCACAATTACCCCATAGCAGAGTTGGGCAAAAAGTAGTTCTGAAACTGAAACTAAAAACTAAAACTAAATTAGTTCCGAAGTGGAACTAAAAACTGAAACTATTAGTTTCAGTTCGATTTTCGAAACTAACTTTTGGAACCACATTAGTTTTATTTTCAACTGTTGAAAATGAAACTACCTAATTTAGTTGCAAAAGTTAGTTTCGATGTTGCGAATAAAAACTAAAGTAGTTTCGGAACTAAAAATGAAACTAATTTTTTTCCTCGCGTTTTTTTTACTGATTTGAAGGGGATGACATTGTGTGTTTGTGTGTGTTTCAACGAAATGTGGGTGCTGGGTGCGAACAAGTTCTTGTTTTCAGGGTCGTAGAAGAATAGATTAAAGTTTGCTCCCCTCCCCACCACTTTGAGTGGAACATCAAACGTTTTCAGAAACGTATCGAAGAATTGAAGGTGATGAATCATTCATTACGTCTGGAGGAAAGAAATGAATATTTTATTGGCTTGACAAAACTGTTCGAAAAGTGTAATACAGAACGGACGAGTCCTGAGACACTGGAAAACGACATAATGAAAAGATGTTTTACAAATATGTTTTACAAAGATGTTTTACAAATATGTTACGTTTTTAATTTACATAATGAAAAGATGTTTTACAAATATCAGCAACCCTTTGAACCTTCAGATTGTACGACCCAGGACCCTACTCTTCGACTGAGACTGACCTCGTCTTCCGCCCTCGTCAACCAAGGTGTCCATTTATTATATGTTACTTATTTTCGTTTTTGTGAGGATTGTTCCCGTTAGAATCAAAGTTTTCAGTCATGAGATTATTAATTTTACGATTCAGTCATGAGATTATTAATTTCTCTTCCGAACACATCCCCCTTCAAAGTAGTAAAAAACGCGAGAAAAAAAAAAAAAATTTCATTTTCAGTTCCGAAACTACGAATATAAGATGAAACTACTTTAGTTTTTATTCGCAACTTCGAAACTAATTTTGGAACTAAATTAGTTTCAGTTTCAACAGTTGAAACTAAAACAAATTTAGCTCCAAAATTAGTTTCGAAAGTCAAACTAAACACTAAATTAGTTTTTAGTTTCACTTTCGAAACTAAAAACTAATTAGTTTTTAGTTTCAACTTTAGTTCAACTAAATTTTTATTCGAATAATTCCAACTCTGCCCCATAGGCACCACATCTGTCCTTCTCCTACCTGAAGTATCTCCGGAGCTGCGTAGGCCGCCGAACCGCAAAAGGTATCGCTCAGAACTCTTTTTCGAGTAGTCAGATCGCAGCACCACCTTGAAAATCCGAAATCCGCGATTTTCACGTGATCCCGGCTCGACAGCAACACGTTTTCGCACTTGAGATCCCGATGAGCGATTTCACGGGCGTGGAGGTAACCGATCGCATCTACTAACTGCCTGTCAATAAAACACTTCTGATAAACACAGAACTAGAGTATTCGTTCGTATCCAACGAGGAAATCTAGGCAATTGCTGCCTCAACCCTAGTAAGTAATGCTTAATTAAGAATAATGAATGAATAATTTTCGTTGTTGTCGATGAATGAGGGTGGAAAGTTGTTGAGGTTCGGTCAAAATTGTGCCGACGTTCCGGGATATATTCTCCTATCATCTGAGCCAAAAAGTGCAAGAACAAGAGCAGTCGTTGCCTTACAGATAATACACGTAGATATTTAATATGTGTTTATTGCCAGATATTGGAGCTCCAGCCCGAGGAGGATGACCTAAGGGAACTTCTAGAAGTCGGGAAAAAATTTGAAATTGGTCTCAAAAAATTCAGCTCGGCGAGTAGATGACGAGAAAAGTCGAAAAACACCAAAATGTTGGCTCAAAGTGGTCCAAAAAAGTGTTCAAATAAGGGCGGATCAATTGGACAGAATGTTGAAAGGCAGGGTGGACAGGGGCGAGCGAAGGGCTCCTCCCAGGGTTGACGGGGGCATGAGGGGTCGGCGATTTCGAGCAGTTCCCCGCACAACTCGAATACCAGTTTTCTGATGAGTGAGGGATCCCTCAATGAAAACCCCCGAGGGTCCTTCTCCTCTGAGGGCTCTTCTTCAAAATACTTGTACAGTTGATATTCACTACCAACATGGAAAAAATACCCCCCCACCACTTTGGAAACCACTATGTATCCAAAATAGGATTTCCAAAAAACCGTCATCCTGTATCTGTTAAAAAAAAAAAAAAAAAAAAAAAAAAAGACTGACGGGAAATCGAAAAGCGAGTAGAAGGGTTTTAGGCCCAGGTGGGAGAGGCCGGCGGTTGGCTGGCTGAGAGTGACACGATTTTGCTCATCTTTATACGGCAGAAAAATTTGAAGTATGTACGTCTTAAAAAATTCAGCTCAGCGAGCACAGTACGAGAAAAGTATGAAACCACCAAATTTGCTCCATGTGGCGCATCTAAGCTCCAAAAGTGGTGAAAAACAGCATTTTAAACTTTCTTTTTTAAATTTGAAAAAAAAGCTAAGTAAAATTTTTAAAAGTAAAAAAGCCCCTGAAAAGCCAAGTGGCATAAGTCAAGTTTTTGGCGAAACTGACTTAGGTCCAGAATCATACTCTGCACCTTTGACTTCATTTACTGGCAAAGTGGCATAAGTCTAGAAGTTCAAGAAGTAACCGAAAGATAGCAGGATTGATTGGATGGAGAAGGCATCGGTCTATCTGTTGTAAGGCAAAGTGGCTTTATGTGACTTATGCCACTTTTGCTGTAAACACTGTGATTCCTTGGTTGTTGTGTGACGCCGAGTGTGCGAGTGGTTGTTGTGCGAGTGGTTGTTGTGGGTCGGCGAGTTTTTTAATGAAAAATAAAATACGAGTGTTATTCCTTGGTTGATGAAGGATGGAGTTGATAGTGGATGGAGAAGGCATCGGTCTATCTGTTGTAAGGCAAAGTGGCTTTATGTGACTTATGCCACTTTTGCTGTAAACACTGTGATTCCTTGGTTGTTGTGTGTCGGCGAGTGTGCGAGTGGTTGTTGTGCGAGTGGTTGTTGTGTGTCGGCGAGTTTTTTAATGAAAAATAAAATTGTGTGGCTTCTGAGTCGATTTTTAAATTTTTTGTGGAGCTGCAATCAATAAACGAAGGAATCCTTTGACAGGCAAAGTGGCATAACTCACTTTTGATCCTGTTAATGCAGGACCTACCACATTTTGAGTGATCCGTACCACTCCCTCGGGGAACGGCTTATTTCGAAGCAACATTCTGGGGTTGTTCGATTCAGAAACATGATTCGGGAGTTTTCTATTAGCATGGATACAAAACATGTTTTTTCTCAAAATCACGTTTACTTGACTTATGCCGTTTGGCTTTTCAGGTGCAGTAATATTTAATATTACTTTTGACGAGTAGATGACGAGAAAAATCTGAAACCACCAAAAAGTTGCTCCTTGTGGCGTATCAGTTGCTCCAAATGAGGTCAAAAAATAGGGGCTGGAGCAGTTGACAGGATGTTGGGATGGCAGTAGGCCGAGGGGTGTCTGACGACGACGCAGCTGCCTCCATCCCCCACAGACCCCCTAATGTATCAACTTGTATTATTCAGGAATTAAATACTGGATGAAGGAGTTTTGGAAATGCGATTTCAAATTTGGATTCATTTTTTCTCGCTAAATCCAAATTTAAAATCCTGTATTTGAATCATCCTGTATTTTTTCGAGGCACAAAAGTGTAATGAACGTGGGAAAACGTAAAACAGGCTCTCAAAATACCGAACACTCGAGAAAAACGGCCCGTAAGGGGTGCCCCCTAGTTTTACAGGTAATCAGTAACTGAAAAATAAAATCTTGTTCTTGCGACTGCACTTATCGAAGTTTCACTGTATATTGTAGTGGCCCTTACAAAAACAGGTTTCATGGTCACTTGGCGAAGTATTTTTTTGTTATTCTTCCAGAGCTCACAAAAGAAATTAGGTTGAGGGGATGCAAACGCTTTGTTCTGAACTCTTGACCTTCCCTCTCCACTCCGCTTCGAAACTCGCTATAGCTACTCGTAGCTACTTTAAGCGGTTTGGGCTCACTACTCAAGTCTGATGAAAAAACGTTGGCCGACGGTTAAACAAAAGGTAAAACACGAGTGGCTCTGGGTGAGGAGTTCCCTACGGTTCTTCAGTGAAGTGAAGTTCCTACCCATTCATAGAGCACAAAAGGCAAATAGGTTCTTGACACAATGGTTACAAGCTAGAAGGAAAGAGGCTCACCGAAAAAAATGTTTTGCTCTCGTTTCTGTAAACGCTCCTTTAGTTCTGATATGATCCAAAAGGTCTCCTCTTTCACAAAGGTCCATAAACATGTACACCTTGAGACAACAGTACAATCTTGAGCATACATTCAGAAAACAAGTCAAAATGGCAATTGTTGTAATGTACCTGGTCATCTAGTTCGATGATGTTGAAAACCGTCACGATGTGAGGATGTCGAATGACCCTGACGATTGAAACTTCTCTGGGTAGAAACTTCGTTACGAAATCTCTGGAGGCTTTTTTCTTATTGATAATTTTACAAGCCAACCTGTTGCTGTATCCCAGTTCCGACGCTTTATACGCTATGCGTACCTGGAACGAAGAATAAGACATCGACATGACATCAACTCAACTTTCATGACCCTTTTGTAACAGAACAAAGGTTGCAAGAAAGGGCAAACAAACTGAATCCAAGGAATTGGTCTGTGATTAATTTTTCTAGCGTATCAAGCTGTAAGCCATTAACATAATATGTGCTAAGATATTATTTTATTATCTATCTTATATCTTATATATAAAATCAGGGTCTGTTGGCTTTATTATAAAGGCTATAATAGGTGCCTAAGCGGCTGAACGGCTCTTTGGAACGATTGCGCAAAACATAGGCTAGGTATATTAAAATCCAGCACAACCGTGCGCACAACTGTGATTTTTTGTATGTAACTCCCATTTTTTTATTCCGGATTTGGATTCTACGTTGAACTCTACGTTCCAAACACCCGTTGCGCGTTATCCGCGCAGAGCGCAAACGTGCGCAAATCCGCGCTACTCTTCCTCTCTTTGTTATTTACTGTCAGATTGAGTCGTCGTTTCCTCTCTTCCAGTACATAGATCCAATTCCTCCTGGCCGAGAAAGTGGTCGGCCGAGCGTAGCGAGCTGTCCGATAAAATGGCTTCCCAGTCAGGACGGCTTGTAGGAATATTATGATGGTAATCATCACATTTCGGTTCAGCCATTCAAATAGTTCTGGTCGAGAAATACACGTTGTTGATACATTGTAAAAGTACACCAACGTTGGTGTTATCAAATTTGGCGCCAAACGTGAAATTGAACTGCCGCATGTCTTGGTCCAAATCGCCGGACCGGCCATCCCCAGAGGACGATCCCTACTCATTGCACGCCAGCCACTGTTGACGACGTCCCGCAGTTCCCAGCTAACCTGTCAAGAAAAGGTGCGAGCAACCCTTTCGCCCCTGGCTCAGGTGCCGAGAGAAGATTCGCAGGAAAAGAACAGAAGATCCGGAACAATAAGGACGTGACAGATGCCGCTCAAGGGTACTCCACCTGAGCACACTGCGGACCAACCCGCATTATGTTTTACCTTTTCACAAAAAAAAAAAAAAAAAGCACCAAAGCCCACACTACTTTTCTAACATTACTTTTCGCGATGCTGGTATCTGATAAATGAATCAACCAAT
This sequence comes from Pilophorus perplexus, assembly GCA_955831195.1. Lineage (NCBI taxonomy): Eukaryota > Metazoa > Arthropoda > Insecta > Hemiptera > Miridae > Pilophorus > Pilophorus perplexus. The sequence continues at coordinate 2,407,213 of OY037015.1, forward strand.
CAAATTCTTCCATATCGATTCTCGTTAGAAAAATTAATTTAATTAAATTTTAATAAATTTAATATTTAATCGATAATTGCAGGCGACATAATACGTCAAAATTTGATATTTAATATTATTTGAGTTTGAACATATTTCGCAAAAAAAAAAAAAAAATGAACCTTTTTACCCCATTTTACGGTTTCTCAATGATTCTTCTTTTAGTGCCCTCTCCGGTGACCAATTCATCATAACATTATTCGCTCACGATCCTGTACGAAATGGAATCACTCGGTTTATATCCGTCCAGTATCGGATGTTGGACAGCCACCAAGCCTCTCTTTTCCACTCACTTTCCCCATCATAATGGTGTGCAAAAAGCTGTACTTTTCTCCTTTAATTACGAGTCCGAAGTGTGCCACCTTGTTTATGGTTAGTACTATCTCCCAGGAAAAAGAGTTATCTACCTACCTATTCTACAGTCGGACGTCTACTGCTACATGTCCATCATCCACAGAGTAACAGAGAACAGCCATGATCCCCCAAATTGTACAATCCACCGTGTCGCGGAACCGACCAGGGCGAATAGAAAACACGGCCGATTTCCAAAAGAACGATTTACTACAAATTCACAGCACAACGAAAATGACTTGCACCAATTTGGTGCCACCAAAACACAAAACGGGACGGGTTCTCGGATGGTACAAAATTGAAAAAGGGAGGTTAAAAGTTGAAAAGAGAAGTTGAAGCAACGAACCTACTCATCTTCAGACATAGACCTTACGGCATCCAACAAGGGTGTTATTCTGTTACCTACAAATTGTTATTCTGTTACCTACAAATTCCCAACAGACCTAAAGTTGATGGTTGTAGACGAGCAGGGGCGGATAGGCAGTTTTGACCGGCCCGGGCGATTCAATTTGACCGGCCCTCCCCCACTCATACAGTTAGTTACCTACCTATCTAAAGACCTTATTTTAAACTTCTAAGTGAAAGAGAAAAATAACAGCGCCTATATTTATGAAAAATAAAAGTAACGCTTGGTATGTGAAAGGGTGAGCGTATGGACCAAATATAGAATTAGAAATAAGAATAGAATAATTGATTGGTACCGTCTATACAAACAAAATAGTGCTTCAAGGTAGGAAGCATTTTGCACATTTCTTCAATAAGAACCCAATCACAGTCTCAGGGCTTCAGTGAATCCTCGGCCATCAGTGCTCCCTGCGGCATGCAACGCTGGTGTGTGGACAATTTATCATTGATGCAATTGAAGGGCACCGTGCACGGACGGCCACGGATCACTTTAAAAAGAAGGCTCGCAAGAGGAGCATCTGGCTGGAGCTCTTGAGCCGAGAGGCTTTGGTCGTTTCTGGCCCTCCTCACCATCACTCCTCCACCACTTCTCATGTATGTCCCTCGCTTGTACATATCTTTTGAATTCTAGGCTCAACCTCAGGCCCATGGTAAATTTATATCTGTCTGAATTGCCTTTTATATCTGTTTAAATTTAATCATTGATAAGACTTGTTTTTTTTTTGTTTTTTTTTTTTTTAATGTTCATGATAAGTGTTTTGACGGATGAAGGATCCCGAAAAATCAATTACCTATCACGGTTACTCGGAAAATGAGCCCCTATTCGACTTCTTGGCATCCTTCAAAAGCTCCATGGATCCCCAAGGTGAGATCGGATGCTTTTGGGAATCCCAAAAATGGATTTTAAGTCCAAAATAGTTCGAAAACGACACCTAACTCCTCAAAAACCCCTCCTGTAGCCTCTTTTTAGATTCGCTGAGCCCCACTTGTGCGATCGGGTTGAACACCTTGCGAGTTCAACTGAAAGGAGAACCAAGTATTTTGTCTAAAATTTCAGATTTTAAAATTAATTCCAACTGCCCAAAACGTCGTGGACGGCGGACGGACATTTCAGTTTTGGAAACCACACATCTTGAAACGTAGATATAATTACAAATTTTGAGGACGATCAAAATGTTTTACCCCTGTTGCAAATACCAAACTGTATTATTCCAAGGATACTTAGCGAAAACGGGATCTCGCTCGGGATAACGCATGCTGATGAGGCAACAAGCAGTAGGCGATGACGAGGAGGACCGACAATGGCCAAAGCCCCTCGACTCAGTGCTCTGGCCAGACGCTCCTGCTTGAAAGCCAGAGATTGTCGTCACTCAGAGTTTGCCTCAGCCTTGTTTTGATAATTTCAAATTTTGAAAAACTCCTCCAACACTCGACTAGGGTCTTGGAAAGCCTTACCAAAAGTTACTTGAAAATAAAAAACGTCTTGCATTCGTTGAGGCCTGCCTAACCTGCCTATCCTGCATATCCTCCTTAACCTGCATATCCTCCCTAACCTGCCTATCCTGCATAACCTGCCTAACCTGCCTATCCAAAGTCTATTATTCCAAGAATATTTAACCAAAACGGGATCATATAACGCTCACAGACAAAACGCTCGCTGATGGAGGGAACAAGCGTTAGGCGATGGTGAGGAGGGCTGAAAACGACTGAAGCCCCTCGGCTCATATCAGTGCTTCGGCCAAACGCTCCAGCTAGCAAGCCATCAACTGTTGTTCTCATGTTACATGAGATCCTCCAGATTGTTGTCAATCAGAGTTCACCTCAGCCTTGTTTTGTTGATTTTAAATTTTGAAAAACTCCGCTTACACTCGAGTTGGGTCGTGGAAAGCGTTACCAAACGTTTGTAAGAAAATCAAAAAGAGACTTGCATTCGATGAGGCCATGAAGTTGCACGGTTTAAAAACTTAAAGCACCAATTTATTTAGCACCGTATACGGAACAAAGCCAACCAGATCAGCTTCTTTTATGTCTGTTTTCCTTTTTGGTCTCGACAACTTATTATTTTAGGTAGGATAAACTTTTTTTCCAGCTTCGACCGGCCCCTCAAGACCTTCGGCCTTTCGGGCGTCGCCCGATCGCCCGACCTGCCTATCCGCCCCTGTAGACGAGTACGCGAAACATGGATACGTAGGTACGTACCTAACTACACTTTTGTAGCAAAATTTGCTACAATTGAACATTTAATGTTGTCAGCTTCGTTTTGTATCGAGTAGATTTTGCTGCGAAAATATATAAACTCTTGTGTAAAAGTTACTGCGTTTTTCGTATATATATATACGTATATATACGACAAACGCAGTAACTTTTACACAAGGGTTTATTATTCTTTGTATAGGTTTCTTGTGCGAAAATAAGTTCTGTGTCAATTTTTAAAAAATTCGGAATTGGGAATTTTTTTTTTTTTTCACAATAGATAGGTTTTTACTCGAAAAATACCTCTTTGACTTCCTTGTGTTCACAAATCCCATTTGTAGCCCCATGAAAGCCCTATAGATCGCCACAGCACTGTCACTTGATGGATTCTAAGCCCAAAAATAGGTACTTCGAAAACGACACCTAACTCGATCCCATAGCCAAAACCCTTCAAAAAACTCCTCCCGTAGCCCCATTTTAGCCCCATAGCGCCCCGCAGGTTTGGGCGATCGGACTGAAATCCTTGCTGGCACAACTAGATGATAAACCAAGTACCTATTTTGTCAAAATTTCAGATTTGTAAAAAAAATCCTACTGCCCAAAATAGCTCGGACGGCGAACGGCGGATGGACATATCGGTTTTGGAAAGTAGACCTCGTGAAACGGATTATGTCAAATTTTGAGACCGATCGGAGTCGTCGACCTCCATCGCGATTACATCGGTGTGTTATTCCAAGAATAATAAACCAAAAGGGCGTATGGCAACCCTTGCATGGAGGGTACCAACATTACTCGCATATCAAGCACCACTTTTATTTTGACATGAAAATGTCTTTGCTTTGGCCGATGTTGTTTAACGATTTTGTGACATCCTCCTTCACACACAGTAAACTTTAGTATCGTCAGCAACACAACGGCGTTCATAATAGAAACAACCGCTTCATAGCTACCGTTGTTTCGTGTGATTTGAAACAATCCGGGACCAAAAATAGTATCAGAGGTAAGACAAGACTTGGAAAAAATCAGCGAAAAAGCGGATGACTTGAACAATTACACAAAAACTATTGTGTCAATCAGACATTAATTTTTTTTTTTTTAATGAAATATTTAGTGCACCAAGTTATTTGTTATTAGCAACATATTTTTGACATATTTGTTTTGATGGGTACTTCAAACTTAGATACTTCACTAAGTCTCTATCAGTTTTGATTTTTAGAAGTTACGCTTGTAAACCGCACTTGGAATTCACGAAATTTCATTGACCATCAGGTCATGAGGCTTCTTCCTCTTGAGACGTCGGAGCAGTTCGACGTTGACGACCGCCTCATCATTGACATGTACTTGTAGCCTCTTGTGATGAGCTATGGCTTGAGTTTTGATTACTTCGTTTACTGTAGGCATTTGGAGTTCTTTGTGGAGTCTGACATTTATAGTGTATCGGTTCGCATCGACAACACACCTCAGTAGGAACATTGTTTTGGAACCTTTGAATGATATCGCGGTTGCTTTGAGCAGTGCAGCCCCACAGCTGCGCTCCTTAAGTCCAGACTGTCTTGACCACTTGATTGTACAGCGTTAATTTGTTTTGAATCGACATTTTTGATTTCCTTCCCATTAACCAGTACATTTTTCTGAAATTGTAGTGTCAGTTCCGCTTTTTTTGTTCTTCACATGCGCCTTCCAACGCAGTTTTGCATCTAGGGTCATGCACAGGTACTTAGCTTCATTGGCATGTGGTATTACCTTGCCATTAATAAGAACCGGAATATAGCCGACCTTCCTATTGGTGAAGTCGACATGGACCCATTTCGTTTCATTAATCTTGAGCCTCCGTTTCGATGTCCAGTCTTGGAGTTGCTTGATGGATCTTCGAAGTTTTGGGATTGTGAAATGATTCGTTTCACCAACATTAAATGAAAATTATTCATGTTAAGGTTCGAGACTCTCACGAGGGCCTCTTCCCGCTTTATTTTTTCTAAATTTAGTTTTTAGAAACTTCATTCTTCTCTTTCACCTAGATATTAAAAGTAAGGTCTTTGGATAGGTAACTGTGTGAGTGTTGTGTGGGGATGTCTCAGGGCCTCAGATCTCTTCCCAACACACGAGACTCAATGAACGTTGAAAACCCTTGGAACATACCAACACTTGAGACACGCTCGCCTGTCTAGCGTGTTTAGAAGAGTCTACTGAAACACCGTAGCTACATAATCAGCAAACTCCGGTTTTGACAACGCAAATGCCGGATCCGACTACCCAATAATCCTGCCTTAGCGATGCGGTACGTCACTCACTTTGCAGTACGATCCTTCGCCGATGGTTTTGCCCAGCCTGTATCCTTTCTTGCTGAGAATTGCTGAAATCGAATCCGAGAACACTCCTTGGATTCTTGTCACGGTGCAATGGGGCTTGGCGTCGCATGATTGCGGCCTCAACCCCCAGCCCTCCATGTTCTTCGAAGATTGCATTACACTTAGCACCTTTCCAGCCTCATCCACCTTCCCCTCAAGAGTCAACTACCCCAGGTTCTTACTTCAAATTTGATCACTGAGTTTCTATGAATTTTACAATTTCGTCAGGCTTAGAAGAGGTTGTCATAGTTGAAATTGAGATTTTAATCAATTTTGAAACTTGAATGAGTTTTAAATAAACGCTTCTGGTTTCGGGGTTTCCAGTCAACATCAACTGGTGTAAATAAATATTGATCTAACAAAAAGAAATTTCTTTTTCCAAATGAGGCCCTGCATTATTCATTCACCTAATTTGAATTAGGAAAAACTTAAGCCTCAACTACCAACTGTAGGCAGTAACAGGGTATCCGATTAAATGAACCGTTGAACTAAAAGAGTCCCCCCGCTCTTACCACCGACCAAATACCCACCATTTGCCCAATCCAGAGACTGCTAAAGAACCCAGAAAGAAGACTACTCTGCTCCTCAAGACCGATCATAGTGAGGAGCAAATATGGTAGCTGGAGTTTGGAGTGCTGACTATTTGATGCACGATTCGGAAATATGGAGTCGTCGGTATTTGGAAGAAATGGAATATGACAAGAAAAACGGTGCGAATTTTACAAATGGGTTTATTATTCTTTGATATAGAATAAATAGCTGCTCCGGCTCGCTTCACTCGCCTACACACCCATCCGGGGGCTGCGCCCCCCTGCCCCCCCCCCCCCCCCCCCTGTGGGTGAGTGGCATCGATGGACACGTTGGGACCCCCCGAACATAGAGAAAATCCCCCCATACATTACATAGCCGTCCGGACCCAAGGCCTCGCTTCGCTCGGCCGACCACTCCTGACGGGTGTTTCGGAAGGAGAATTAAACGTAGAATCCGCGATAAAAAAAAGGGGTTATAGGCGACCAAAGTATGGGTTGCGCGCGTCAAGCGGGGTTTTAATATAACCTATGTTGTGGCGGCAAGGCACCGGATCGTTAGAAAAAAAAAAAAACCTTGGAAATCCGTACAGCCGTTTAGACGCCTATAAGACACGAAACACACACTTGTGTGTTATAGGCGTGTGTTCTGCAGAAACCCGATTTTATAGAAGTATAGATAGATAGATAGATTAAGAATGAAATATTTTATGAAAATATTTTTGAATTAAAAATTTAAAAAAGTATTTTTGATCTGAACAATGTTTGCACAGTGGGCTAGGGAACAAGGTCAGAGAAATGGGAAAATTCGGCCGAACATAGTTGAACTAATAATGAACAAAGTACTCAGTACAGTTAGCACTGAGAAATTAGGTGTCTGAGCAGAGGAAATCACTAGTGAATATTTGGCGTTTTGAATTTTCCCGCCTTCACACTTCAACTAATCCGCCAGAGTGCACTCGCACAAAAAGTAGAAAGTGTACAAAAAAATCTTTTTTATTTTGGGTTAGGTACCTATGTGATGTTGGTGAACATGAATATGGTCTGTCTCGTCACGCTAGCGTCAGAACAAATCCGAACGACTATTTTCCTTGCGATTTCACCTTTTCTGATCTCGTGAATCTCTCTGAATTCGTGCTTTTAGTTCATTGGCTGACCACCAGAGAGCACTTCTTGGAAGCGCCACTCTTCCCTCCAGATTCAAAGTTGAAATTTTCGAAAGTGCCCTGTAAATTTGTATTACACAGCCCAAAACTCACTTCTTTCAGAAAAACGCTGCAAATTTTACACAAGGGTTTATTATTCTTTGATATAGGTTAGTTGCGCAAAAATTATTTCTGAGTCAAAAGAAAAAATGTTGGAAAAAAAATTTTGGATTTTTTTTTTCAAAAAAATTTTTTTTGGATTTTTTTTTTTCAAAAATTCTTTATTCTTTACTCGAAAAATATTTAACCTCCTGGGATCCTTCAAAAATCCCATTTTTAGCCCCATGAAAGCCCTATAGATCGCAACAGTGAAATCGGATCGCTGCGGGATCCCAAAAAATGGATTCTACGTCCAAAAATACTTCGAAAACGACACCTGAATCGATCCCATAGCCGAAAGCCTTCAAAAACCCCCTTCTGTAGCCCCATTTTAGCCCCATAGCGCCCCACGGGTTTGGGCGATCGGGCTGAAAACCTTGCGGGCACAACTAGATGGTAAACCGAGTATTTTGTCAAAATTTCAGATTTTTAAAAAAATTCCTACTGCCCAAAACGGCCTGGACGGCGGACGGCGTACGCGGACGGACATTTCGGTTTTGGAATCTAGACCACTTGAAACGGATAATGTCAAATTTTGAAGCCGATCGGAGTCGTCGACCCCCGTCGCGAAAACATAGGTGTATTATTCCAAGAATAATAAATTAAAAGTATTATGGGGTTATCACACTGTCAGAAACTCCCCGACGGCCAACGAGTTAAAATCATAGGCAAAGACCAGCGGGGGGGAGGGCCGAGCCGCCGGGTAGACGACAACCTGTCCCTCCCTCAGCTATGAACGCCGGACGCCTCGCGATCCGTCGGGCCGTGAGAGCAGTTCGTACTGCACGACGTGGTGCCCGACGTCCGGCGTTCATAGCTGTGGGAAGGAGAGGTTGTCGTCTACCCGGCGGCTCGGCCCTCCCCCCCGCCGGTCTATGCCCATGATTTCAATGTAAATCGCCACTCGTCGGCCGGCGGGAGTTTCCGACAGTGTGATTACCTCATTAGTCGACAATTGGTTCCTGGGCCCGTTGTGGGACCTCGAAAAATTGATTATGCGTCCAAAATTGCGTCGAGGAATGTACTCTTACTATTCCATCCCCTTACAATCACTCCAGTAGGGATGCTGTAGTTCCTGATGTCACTTCCTAATTTTGGCGGAAAATCTCATTCACTACAGCCTCCCGAATTTCTTTCACCTGGAGGCAACTTGTGCTGGGCTATTCTCCAGTTTCTTCAGCCCGAAGTGTAATCATGGGCGTCGCTGTGGACGTTTTCACCGGCACTTCACCTTCACTACCATCGTGCACAGCGTCGTCACATCCTGGTGACGTCATTCCTCTGATGGTAGGGGCCCTCACCAGATTCCATTTTTCTCCTTTTTCCCCCTTTTAATTGAACCAGTATTTTTTGTACTTTCTTTCGGTGCTTTCTTTTTGCTGAGTCGAAATTAACGGCTTTTTTAAATTCTGCTTATACCCTGGTATGTAAATTTGTTGCTAACTGTCCAACTTTTCCTTAGATGTGGATTTTATTTTTCAACTTTTTTTTTTTTTTTTTTTTAGTTCTGTGATTGTATACGTGACAAATTTATTAATTTTGAATTTAATATAAGTTTTCCATGGTGCAACTGGGGCAGTGAATGGAAACGTCACCCCACACGATTGTTCGCGTCAGGAGGGGAAGTACCTCACCTTCCAAAAACCTGTCGGAGTCACCACACCTCGACGATTCGAGCAAGCCGGACGAACCCAGGCCCTCCATTTCAGTAGCTGGAAAACTTCCAGGATCTGCAGACCACGTACCACCGTGTCATGCCCCGGGCAGCGTCTTTCCAATCTATACACCGTTTGAGCACAGAGGCGGGGTCGAAATCTTTAATGGTTTTAAGTGCGCTTTTGCCTCCAAACTGTACTCGGATTCCGCCCAGGTGGGGAGGTGGAGCCGAAATGGTGGAGGGTTTGTGAAGCGCTTCTGCCCTCCAAAATGTACAATGGTTCAGCCCCGAGAATTTCCAAGACATACCCCCCTCCCCATCACCAACATACTGCTCAAAATCACAACAACTGACTGAATCTAACAGTTTTGTGAGTAACAATGCTGCGTAGGATTTTTGCTGTTGATTGTGACTGGGGCTGAACCGGTGGACATTTTGGAGGGCAGAAGCGCTTCACAAACCCTCCACCATTTCGGGTCCACCTCCCCACCTGGGCTGAATCAGTGTACAGTTGGGAGGCAAAAGCGCATTCCAAACCATTAACGATTTCGACCCCGCCTCAGGGCTCCAACGGCGTACAGATTGGAAATATGCCCCCGGGGCAATTTTCCACCCACACTACCTCCTTCCTCCACAAACACCAGCGGTGTAAACACAGACGACTGCGTGCATTCCGCCAAACACCACAAAACTAATAATTTACCAGTAAAACACAATCATGCAGGTACACGCCCAACATTCGATCGTGGGGGTGTCCCACGCTCCCAAAAACCAACGCCACGCTGGACAACGACTCCAGAGGACTTACGATTTCCTGTTTTCTCATAATAAGAGGAATAATATTAAATAATATAAATGACAATAATTGTGATGCGGAAAGCGAAAAGGGACCTCTTGTCGGCAAAGTTGATCCGGAGAAAAAGCCAAATAAGCGAAAGAAGGTCGAAATGATCGATTTTGGTTTATTATTCTTGGAATAATACACCTATGTTTTCGCGACGGGGGTCGACGACTCCGATTGGGCTCAAAATTTGACATTATCCGTTTCAAGAGGTCTACATTCAAAATCCGAAATGTCCGTCCGCCGTACGCTGTCCGGGCCGTTTTGGGCAGTAGGAATTTTTTTAAAAATCTGAAATTTTGGCAAAATACTTGGTTTACCATCTAGTTGTGCCCGCAAGGTTTTCAGTCCGATCGCCCAAACCCGTGGGGCGCTATGGGGCTAAAATGGGTCTACAGGAGGGGTGTTTTGAAGGCTTTTAGCTATGGGATCGAGTTAGGTGTCGTTTTCGAAGTATTTTTGGACGTAGAATACATTTTTTGGGGTCCCGGAACGATCCGATTTCACTGTGGAGATCTTTAGGGGCTTTCATGGGGCTAAAAATGGGATTTTTGAAGGATCTCAAAAAGTTAAATATTTTTCGAGTAAAAATTAAAGAATTTGTGAAAAAACACATTTTTGAAAAAAAAAAAAAATCCCCCCCAAAATTTTTTTTTGAAATATAAAAATCAAAAAAAATTTTTTTTCTTGACAGAATTAAATGTCTGTACAAGCAACCTGTGTCAAAGAATAATAAAACCTTGTGTAAAATTTGCAGCGTTTTTCTATTATAAAACATTAAAATGCTGCAGCTTCGTCATTTTTTTAGCTACAAGGATGCGGTTGGTCTTAACTTTTTCAGAAATCTCTACAGATTTAGAAAGTAGCAATAACTCAATTTCGATAAACGCCGACAAGAGGTCCCTTTTCGCTTTCCTCATCACAATTGTGAAAATTTTTCACACTTATTGTCATTTATAAGAATGAGCCGAACTTGTGTCACTTTTCGTTTATTACCATGTCGTTGTCAAATATATGATTTTAAGAACACGTATTTTTAAAATACAAATTACGAATTAACACTTACTACTAATTTCAAGAGCAAATTAATCAAAGTACACTTTAAATAAAACGTTATCTTTTGCTTGCCACGAATTAATTTTTTTCCACAAAAAGCAATAAATTTGGTAGAGGTTGATGACGAAGGTGGTTCACCTACAGATGCAGTTTTAAAATAATTTTCATCGGAAGCAAACCGACCTTTTACGAAATATGCTCAAACATACATTTTTTTCAACAATTGGTTAAAAACCAACACCCAACCAAAAACACCACTCCACCTAATCCACAGTAGCGAGACGCCTAAATCACACCCAAAACGCCAAACACGAATGGTTTTCTTAATTTAATGATTTCTGTTAACATACGTGCTCAAGCGGGCCCACTAAATACTAACACTAACGGTTTTGGGATGTTACAATAAGCAGCTTCAGAAATAAGTTTTTTTTCGCGTCTCTTGAGAAGTTGGGAGGCGTGGGGGGTGTCCACGAGTTGGCGTGATAAACTATTAAGATGGTAACAGAAAGAGTATTCGGAATGAGATTCATTTATAGAGAACGGTAGTGAAATGTACAAATAGCGCCGTCACTGCACCGAATTGTACGGGTTGAGAAGGAACGCCGCACCTCACGTGTACCCAGGGTTGCTGTCCGGCCGACACACCTGCAACATATTCACAAAACTATTGATGTAACTGTTATAGAACTGTAGCAGCTACTGTTATTTGACAAAAGATCTTTTGGTTTATTATTCTAGGAGAAATACACCTATGTATTCGCGACGGAGGTCGAAAATTCTGATCGGCCTCAAAATTTGACACTGTCCCAGATGATTCCAAAAACGGAATGTCCGCCCACCGTCTGAGCCTTTTTGGGCAGTAGGAATAAAAAAATAATTAAAAAAAATGAAATGTTGACAAAATACTTGGTTTGCCATCTAGTTGTGCCCGCAAGGTTTTCAGTCCGATCGCCCAAACCCGTGGGGCGCTATGGGGCTAAAATGGGGCAACGGGAGTGTTTTTTGAAGGCTTTTGGCTATGGGATCGAGTTAGGTGTCGTTTACGAAGTATTTTTGGACGTAGAAACCATTTTTTGGGATACCGGAACGATCCGATTTCACTGTGGCGATCTATAGGGCTTTCATAGGGCTACGAATGGGATTTTTGAAGGATCCCAGGAGGTAAAATATTTTTCAACTAAAAACAAAATATTTTTGAAAACAAAAATTTCTAAAATTTTTCATTGACAGAATTTAATTTCTGCACAAGTCATCTATATTAAAGAATAATAAACGCTAGAGTACAATTTTCCCTTTCTTCGCAGACCAGCTTAAACAATAAATGATTTGTGGCAATTTAATTACCGAGCATTTCATCTGCTCGTGGACTGTCTACAGGTTGGGAGGGTTTAGTTGACAGAAGAGTTTAAATTCATAACAGTCTAAGTGCCAAAAAACTCAGAATCGAGTTAACAACCTCTAAACAGTCTAAGGACTGTTACCAACAACCTGCAAAATGGTCTAAGAGCCACGACCGCGATAAAAGGATCACATTTGCGGCTCCACTGCTTTCTGGTACCTTCAGACTTCGAGAGGTTCGGGTGGAGGAGGTCTTCGATGCGATTCATAAGTTGAAGAACACCTCGGCAGCGGACGTCTTCGGAATTACAACGGCCATGTTGAAGTGTGTGGCAGCATTCCTGGTGGAGCCCCTTACTTTTCTGTTTAATTTGTACTTCACAACGGGGAGCTTTCCAGACTGCCTCAAGTTCACTGCAATTAGTCCTATCCCCAAAAAAAAGGAAAATGTGATAGTTACGATCAACACCGCCCTATAGCGAAGCTGCCACTCCCGGTGAAGGTGATGGAGAGCCTTGGCATACTTCAGATCAGGGAGTATTGGTCGGAGAACTGTATCCTCCATGACCACCAGTTTGGCTTCCAGGCAGGGAAGAGTACATCCACGGCTGCTTACGCATTGATCTCATCTGTTTTGGAGCGCCTTGAAAAGAGGGAGCATACCGCCATCCGTCTCTACGATCTGAGCAAGGCCTTTGATTTGGTCCCTCACGACAGATTGCTGACGAAACTCTTGCGTTATGGTTTTGATGAGGGGTCTGTTGCCTTCTTCAGTGCGTTTTTGGCGGGGTGGAGTCAAATTGTCTTCTACAATGGCATCGCTTCAGAGGAGTCGCCCATACCTTGTGGGGTTAAGCAAGGCTCCATTTTGGGTCCGACGTTGTTCCTTTACGTCAATGATTTGGCCTATGAGTTCAATCTACAAAAGAATCAAATTTACTTGTTTGCTGATGATAATATCATCATATTATGACTGTCTTGGCGTCTGGTCGAACGCGCTTGGTGATATGCTGGCGCCGGATGTGGTGGTGAAATCCTGGTGCACCTCAAATTCGCTCCGGCTCAATGAGGAGAAGACCCAGGACCTCGAGTTCCTTCTCAACGGTCGGCTGGACAACGCGGTCAACTTCCTGGGGCTGTGGATTGACAACAGGATATCGTGGCGCTGTCACATTGAAAAGCTCGGTGCTAGGCTGGCATCTGTGAACTTCGTCCTTCGTCGTCTTGCTGGCATCGTCTCCTTCCCGGTTCTGCGAGACGTGTTCTTCGCTCTCTTCATGAGCCGTGCATCATAGGGGAATGTTTTTTGGGGCTCATCCTACGCAGATATTTTCAGGCTACAAAAAGCCGCTATTAGAGTCATTTTCGGTTTAAGCTTTAGGGAGAGCTGCCGTGGTTTAATAAGAAAATTAGGTTGTTTGACTGTTCCCTCATTGTTCATCTTCAACTGTTTGAGACTGGTTAGGAAGTATGATTCTCTGGTTCCTAAGGGCTCCGACTTTCACAGTTACAGCACACCGACATGCGACGAGTTGCGTCCTTCCAGCGTGCGATTGACCACATCATTGAAAAGTAGCCCTATTCAGAATGGTATACGATTTTACAACAGGTTACCAAAACCGTTTCGGCAGATGTCCGATAAGGAGTTCGAAAGTAAAGTAAAAAATGCATTGATATTATCAATTTGATAAACGCATAATTGTATTCTGTCGAAGACTTTTTTCTTCTATTTTAAGTTATGTATATACCTTCCTAACCTATTATTTGTTGTATTGCCGATGAATATTTATAAAAGTAATCGTGCTGAATTTATCTCTGTTTGTTATACTTAATATGACAATTGTATTATCATTATGATTGTTACAATAAAAAACATATCTATCTATCTATCTCTAAAAATTCCTAGAACTGCCCAGAGATCGCAGCACGGCTAAGTGCCACAGGTGTTGGCAACAGTCTAAGTGCCAAAGAGTAGGTAACCTGCCGCCTGTTTACCCCCGTGCGGTCCTGTTTTTCGGCAGTGTTTATTGCAATCATATCGTGTATACGTAGGATTTCCATTTCAAAATGGAACAAAACGGGAGGAAAAGGAAAAAGCCTAATCAAGGTCTTTTGAATAAAAAGAAAAGGAATAGTGGAGAACAGAATTAGGATACTTCTTATCACCCTACTGACCGGTTTTAACGGTGGTTTTGGGTGCATGATTCGATCGCGTCTAAAATTACTTCAAAAACGACACCTAACTCGACCCCCAGTCCAGTCTTCCAAACCTCCATTTGTCGCCCCATAGACGCCTACGGTGTACATATTTGGACGAGTCCAAGCCCTTCATAAATAGATTCGACGTCCAGAATTACTTCGAAAAACTAAACCCCTCTCGACCCCCTCGTAACCCCTTTTTAGCCCAAAAGCTGCCTATCTTACCCAAGGGTTTGTGGGTGGATGTATGACCCCGAAAAATGGATAATGCGTCCAAAATTACTCGGAAAACGACACCCCATTTGACCTAGGATCCTCAAAAAAATCCGATTTGTTGCCCCATGAAAGCCTCAAAGATCCTCACGGCGAACCCCGTTCATTTTGATGTTCCCTTGTAAACATTTATATTGCTTACTACGTACATTCCTTAGGTAGCAATTAGACTGTTTCGAACAATTTTAATTTCAAAAAATTTTTTTTCACAAAAATGTTTTTTATTTTTTTTAACCTTCAGTAGTTTACTATTGTTCGAAAGTTTCAAATTAAATTAAAAATTTCTATAATATAAACATGGAGCATAATATGCTCCATATTATGGTGTTTTTTTCTCAATTTCCTGGAAACTACGATTTTGGCACTTGGACTGTTTCCTTAGCACTTAGACTGTTTCGAACAATTTTAATTTCAAAAAAAAATGTTTTCACAAAAATGTTTTATTTTTTAGCGCAACCTTTTTCCAAAAAATGGAAAGGTGCGCTCACCTCCTCGACATGTATGTTTTTTTTTTGTTTTTTTGTTTTTTTTTTGTTTGTTTGTGTACAGAGCATCACGCCCGAGCGGCTCAACAGATTTTCATGAGGGTGGTCTCATTGTCATCAGCGAGTTCGGGGGGTGGTTATAGGCTACCTTGATTTTTCCTCCCTCATTCCCTTCATCGGTTTTCGGGAGGTCCTTCACGACGAAAGTTGTTTATCTCTGATGTGTAACTAGGAGGCCTCAAAAGGGGGACGAAAGTTTTTGTCCGATTTCGTTGGTTATGTGTACTACTTCAGTTTAAGGACAGTAACCAGTCTTAAGAGTTTCAACACCCATTTTCAGAACTAATTTGAAGAGTTTCAATCAAGTTTATGTACAAGCTTCGGCAGCCTATGGATTATTCAACAATACTTTCACTTGGCATTAGTTGAATTGCGTTCTGCGACGCAGCATTTTGGGTTTTTTTTTTTTTAGGGACGCCTCCACCTTGGCCACCTCAGACAGCCATAATATGTCGGTACTGACACGTATATGCACCCTGAATTTTACGTTGTATTGTGCCTTATGTCAATAAACTCTTTCCTTTCTTTCTTTTTCTACCAGCTACTTGAGATCCCGGAGATATTCGATACCTTTCCTGACGCGTCGAAATTGAGCTGGCTGAAGTCCCGGACGACATCGTTGAATGTCTCGTCGCCCCCGGATTCAGCCTGCTTCATTTCTTCGTCCAGACGCCCCAATCGCAACCTAAAATAATCAACGAGGGAATTACATACCCAATAACGGTTATAATACTGATGTAAGGCTAACAATCATCGTACTCACAAGGTAACAATATCGGCGTTGGCTATTTGAATGGCAGTGTCGAGCGGATCCACCCCAGACGTATCTTTGATGTGCTGGTCGGCCCGGTGTTTCAGGAGAAGACATACTTGAGCTGTGTGCCCTACAAAATACCATCAGATACAATATAACAAGGAGGGTCAACATTGTCAACAAGTTCATCGGATCGATTAGGAGCCGTTGGAGCATTCCCAGTTTCTACTACCAGGTCTATTGACAATTAGCAAACTCGTACTAACCTTTCTGAGTTGCCAGATGTATCGGTGTGAGCCCGAAAGAATCCTGCACGTTAATTGGGACGCCGTTGAGAAGAAGATACTCACACGACATCACCGACCCCTGTAAGAACAATCATCGTTCGACTCAAAATTTGAATTAACATTTAATGTATCGTAAGAAGTGACCCTGACTATGAGCCCTTGACTCATGAAATAAAGCGCAATTTCATGTCAGCCCTGGCGGGGTGGGAAATGACTGCCAGTGAGAGCGCCGTCCTCAGCCTACCTGCACGATTAGGAGGTTTAGGGATAGACAGCTATGGCGATGCCTGCTACAGTTATTGCGAGGTTGTCCAGGAACCCTCCGCTATGTCCTATGTCTACCTAGGCCTGACCACTCTACAAAGTGTGGCATAAGTGAAATGTTCCCCATCCTACGTGCCATCCCATTTGCAGCGGTTTATTTCATTTCATTAATTTTTCTTACCGAAAGGACTGCCTGGTGTAGGTGTGTCCTATTCGCCTGCTCAGTGTCTGCCCAGAGTTTGTTAGCCCCTAAGGCGATGGCGTGGCACATAACGGCAATATTGTGCGCACGCGAGGCTTTGTGAAGCAGCCGAGTAGGAGAGAGCTTACTGATGTCTTCTTCGCCGACTGAAATCACATAATAAAGGAACATTCATCATTCTGTACCGTTTTTAATGGGACTCTTTTTTAACACATTTTTGGACAAAACGCACCACGGAAAAACACCGATGTGGAGACCTGAACCGGCCAAAACGGTTTCAGGCTCCACATACAAATTATTTTACCGAAACCGAGTGAGGACAATGCCGACCTCATGCAAGGCAGAGAATTAAGACGGTGTCGCATTGCCGCTACTCCTCCTCCACCCGAGGAGAGGCCAGTCAACAAAACTGAGAGGAAAACCGCGAAGTGGGTTGTTCGCCTTTGCAAGTCGTAGAAGCACTTCCACGGTCCTCTCGAGGATCAGCCAGGACGATTCCTGAGAACCAGCAACCTTGCGATCTCTACAGTCGAAGTAGCCGTCGACAGCCTCCATCGCAAGCCTCTTTCGCCGTCGGTCTAGCCCCCGACAGCTTACCACGTCACCGAGGACTTGACAAGGTAAAGTCAACTTCACTACTACCAACTTCCCTTATTATCGCTACAGGACCTTCAAGCCTTCAGCTAATAATTTGCCCAACTGGTACATATTAGGTTTATTTGATTCCTTAATTGTGAAATCCGTTTAGAACTGATTATAGCTTGAATTATGTCTAATGGTAGTTCTGCTTGACTCTCACCCAATGATCCTTGGTGGCTAATTAAGCCAAGTTGCCTTTGCCGGCTAAAAGCCTGGATTTAAAGAGTAGGAAAGATCCAGAAGTTCTCCTGCCGAAAACGTAGGGGGAGAACAGGATCTGGCTAGGGTTTCAGATTACCCTGGACTTGGCTGACCGTCCGAAGAATAGGAAGTGGGTAAGTACAACATCTTATCCACCGTCCAATTCCGCCCGGACAATAGGGATGGGAATCGATTTCCGATTTTTCAAAAAAAAAATAATAATAATCGATTTTTCAATTTTTTAATCGATCTTCAGGTTCCGATTTTTTAGGTGAATCGATTTTTACTTCCAATTTTTGTAAAAATCGTGAATCGATTTTTTACTACTGATTTTAAAAAAAATCTTGAATCGCTTTTCGTCATTTATAAAAATTAGTTTAGTATTTCTTGTGATTCAAGCAAATTTTGAGTCTTAGGTCGATTAAAAATGATGATCAATAGCTAATAACAACAAAACTCACTAGTTACAAGCGACGTCCGCCATGGCTTTTTCAGACAGCGAAACTGATAACTCGTCTGATTAAATGTTTATTATCAAAATTTTTGAAAACTAATACAATTTTAATTTTAAATAAATTTTTTTAACGATTTTTTCTTGAATCTACGTACTTTGAATATATCTACCGTTATCACTCATTAAAAAAACATTTTTTTTAATACCGGTATTTTTTATTTTTGTAAGACCGATTTTTGAATCGATTTCCTAAAAAATCGATACTTTCATGGCAATTTTTTTGGGAAATAGATTTGGAGCATCCGATTCTGAATCGATTCAAAAAATCGATACTTCTTACCGATTTCCCATCTCTACCGGACAACCGAAAAAGGAGATAAGGAGGTTCTCAAGGGAGAACTAGTGGACATCTGAACGCGGACATGGACTCTGCCCGATCCGAATCGAACAGTTCTCAGAACCTCCGACATCGCTTCCGAGAAATATGCATGTTAGGGGGGTGGGGGGCGCCCGACTTCCGTCTGCCAGATTTGAACTCTCACAGACATCGCTTAGCCATTTTCATATAGTTCGTCTTATCAACGCCCCCTAACGCACAGATATTTCCCACAGATGTCGCTTAAAAACGCCAAATCTGCCGCGGTTTTCTGCTCGTTTATGGCCTCCTAATGGAACGGCTTTCATTTTTTGAATTAAATTCCCCTAGATGCCTAGGATTACATACTGTGAGACGTCCAAACATATTACACCGTCACCTCACCGATAAACCCACTTGGGGCGCCTTTGTAGTCCAAACTTGAACAAACGCAAGATGATTTTACCCAAAGCTACTAACCAGGTGCGTTATCCTCGCCATCGGTCGAGTCGTCATCGCTGTTGAACCTCTCGAGAGGCGACGTCGTCGGAATCAAGTTGAGTTCTTCACCGAGCACCGCAACTTCCACACCGCTGTCGCTGGGGGCGCTGCTCTCTTCCTGGCTACTCGCACGCCCGTTCTTATTAAGCAATTTGTTTTTCGACCCACCGTCGATCGACCTGAAATCCAAGTAGTTAGGAATACAGTCCCAGGTGTGTATCGCTTCATCGCTAAAAAGACGAAACGAGAGGGTTCCGGGGAAAAAAAAATTGAATAACTAACATGGCTCGTCTCCTGATTTTGCGGACAGACCACTTCCTTTTCGGCCGCAGCGGTGATATGGACAGAGGAGCGACAAAGTCCTTGCTGACCCACTTCCTTTTGATGTACGATTCCCTCACCAGGCTGCAAAAAATTAACCGACAGTTAATACCGATTTAATCAATTTAGGATTTTTAAACTGAATCAACTTACCTACTACATGATGGTGTAGCTAAAACTACAGTGGCGTCCAACTTAGCTTCGTAAATTGTGTTAATAACTTGGTTTCCCAGCTCAGCCATCACCTACAAGATGAAGATGGAAGTGATGTTTACACATTACAGTTTTACACATTGAAATCAATAGGGACCTTCTCAGTCAAGTCATTCTCGATTTAAATGTGCTTGAGGGTGAGAGTAAGACTTTGAAAACGACACCCCACTCGACTCACTGCTTCACACTTTATTTCGACGTGCCGGCTTTATTATCAGGTGCCTTGAAAGGGGTGATCGATGCAAAGCGTGGTGTATTGTTTTTCTCAACGGGTTTAAATGTTTTTGGGGGTGCTGAACACCGATCCGAAGCTTCCCAGCTAAATTTTTGGGACGCTCACCGTCAAAATTGCAAAAAACCTCGAAATTTTGGCTTTTTTTACGCATAACTTTGAACGGGTGCGGCGTTATAGGTGAAAATATTCTACATAGTAAATCACAGAGCACAAAATGCTGCGTCGAATGAGCTACCTTAACGTCAAAATTGGGGCGATGGGCCGTCAAAACATTTTTTGACATTTAATGACGATTTTTCCAACTTTTCGAAAAATCAAGATAACTTCAAGTTATTAATATCTGCGGCTAAAAAATGGTAACTCCCACTAAAAACTCATTTAATGGAAGCTGAAGAGCATCTAATTCTGCGTTCAGAGAGAACAAATACGCAGGTTTACAAAAAAAGGTCAATCTCAGGCGCCGCAGAAAAAACCATCAAACTCTATGTTTTTTGGGGCGCTGAATCGGAATCTGACACCCGTTTTTTCCGGTCACGTCCAAATTTTCGAGATATTGGCGATTTTTCGTTTTTACGGCCTTTTTCCGTTTTGAAAATCACAGCAAAACGTGCGGAAGCCCGAAAATTCCACAAAAACTCTCTTCTTACTGGAAGTTTATCGCTGATTCCGAAAATATGTATGAGTTGGTGTCTAAAACCACGAGAAATGTGTGATTTTGCCAAAAAATGTTGAAAAAACGTGGTTTTTTCAAAACCAAAGTCACGTTTTTTAGCGCAACCTTTTTCCAAAAAATGGAAAGGTGCGCTCACCTCTTCGACATGTATGTTTTTAGCGCAACCTTTTTCCAAAAAATGGAAAGGTGCGCTCACCTCTTCGACATGTATGTTTTTAGCGCAACCTTTTTCCAAAAAATGGAAAGGTGCGCTCACCTCTTCGACATGTTTTTTTTTTTTTTTTTTTTGTTTTTTGTTTGTTTGTTTGTTTGTGTACAGAGCATCACGCCCGAGCGGCTCAACAGATTTTCATGAGGGTGGTCTCATTGTCATCAGCGAGTTCCGGGGGTGGTTATAGGCTACCTTGATTTTCCCTCCCTCATCCCCTTCATCGGTTTTCGGGAGGTCCTTCACGACGAAAGTTGTTTATCTCTGATGTGTAACTAAGGAGGCCTCAAAAGGGGGACGGAAGTTTTTGTCCGATTTCGTTGGTACAAGGGTCTATGGAATGAGCTTTTCAGGCTGATTCCAACGACTCCAAAACGATTTTTGCAGCCTGAGCCGTTCGTTACCTCTGATCGGCATAAGGTTTTATTACGCATCGGTCGTTAGGGTGCAGTTGTTTACGTAATGAGCATCACGTGGATGATGTGTTGTGTGGCATAGTTTGGTCGCTAGATACCTACTGTTTCTTAGTTTCTCTCGTAATAACAAAAAGGTTGCGTTCATCTATTCAATTCAATTGATGGCTTGTTGATACTTTTTACCGTCTAGCGTGAAAACTAAGGCCGTTTATAAAATTTTTCCAACGAGGTCTTGTAGGTAGATTGTTTCTGCGTCGAATGGGACCAACCGTGATTCTTTACCTTCCATAATAAGGGAGCTATAATTTTGATAGTTTCTACCCATTTTGGCCATGTCGTAGAACATGAACTCCTGGAGTCGGCAATGCAACTTGATCACAACCAAACTTCGTTCCGAGGAATATATTGGGCTCGGAGGCATCAATTCAGACCGACTCAAAGATGGTTTTATTCATCAAGAACCCACGGAATTGCACTTGAAGCCCTGGAAAACAAGCGCCAAACTCCATTCATAACAGTGTTCCTGATGGATAGAACAATCATTGAGTCGGTCTGAATTGATGCCTTCGAGCCCAATATATTCCTCGGAACAAAGTTTTGTTGTGATCAAGTTGCATTGCCGACTCCAGGAGTTCATATTCCACGACATGGCCAAAATGGGAAGAAATTTTGAAAAAGCATAGCTCCCTTATTATGGAAGGTAAAGAATCACGGTTGGTCCCATTCGACGCAGAAACAATCTACCTACAAGACCTCGATGGAAAAATTTTATTAACGGCCTTATTTTTCACGCTAGAAGGTAAAAAGTATCAAAAAACGTGACTTTGGTTTTGAAAAACCACGTTTTTTCAACATTTTTTGGCAAAATCACACATTTCTCGTGGTTTTGGACACCAACTCATATATATTTTCGGAATCAGCGAAAAATTTGCAGTAAGAAGAGAGTTTTTGTGGAATTTTTGGGCATCCGCACGTTTGGCTGTGATTTTCAAAACGGAAAAAGGCCGAATAAACGAAAAATCGCCAATATCTCAAAAATTTGGACGTGAGCGGAAAAACGGGGGTCAGATTCGGATTCAGCACCCCAAAAACCATAGAGTTTGATGGTTTTTTCTTCGGCGCCTGAGATTGACCGCCCCAAGATTGGCATTGAATGCACTGATACCACAGCTCATCTTTCCCTTGTTCTCCGCAGACAATGGGGTTTTTGTCCTCATCATCAAACTCCATATCCATATCATCATCTTTTTCGATGTATCTGTCACTATCCGAAGATTCTTCATAAGAAGGGAAGAAATTCGTCGTCTTACCCCACCACGCCATATTTTTTCAAAACAGTTCCATCAACATGCAACTTTAGAGCAAACGACTTCAATTAGCAATGAAACTGTAGATTTTGACTTATAGATTCACAATATTGAAAAGAGAAATTCAAATGACTTGCCAAAAAATCATGGTCGCTTAAGAAACGAGGAGCAAAAGTTGCATGACCTACCTGCGAAATCGAACTTTGTTGTACTGTTCACGCCTGGGGACATGGATGGGAATTACTGCCGTTGAATGTGGAGGAGCACCACGAGAGGTCACTGGTTCCACTGGAACGGTGTCTCTATCTTGTTTTAATCTACAGAAAATCAGAACTCGTCATCTTACCCACTTCGTCATCTTACCCCCCCTTCCCCTACGAGTCTTGAAACTTTCAAAACCGTTTTTCTCATTTTCGACAAAAAGTGACCTTCATCTTTCTTGGAGTGGGCTCTACAATAATTGTAGAACAATTATTGTTCCTTAAAAACTTAAACTTTTCTTATATTATGACGAATGTTGACTTTTGCCAAAAGATGACGAATAAATATGGCTGACATTGAAGATGTCTTTCACGGGTGTACTGCGGGTGTACTCAGATGTTTTCTATCTGGGGGTACTGAAGTCCTGTGGGTGCACTCGCGTAGTTTCAGTCTGGGTGGACCTTTCACTGTTTGGGTGTACTCGTGCTTTTTCCCAAAAAACGTTGGCCTACTGCAGGCTTGTACAGACCGTAGCCATCACCAGTTCAAACAAAGAAATGGGATGGTTGGGATTTTTTGACGGCCCGTCGCGCCCTTACGGGAGGGTCAATTTTGCCGGTAGCACATTCGAAGCATGATTTTGTGCTCTTTAATTTACTATGTAGAATATATTCACCTATAGCGCACAGTTTCAACGTTATCCGTAGAAGAACCAAATAGCGTCGAAATTTCGAGGTTTTTTTGCGGTGAGCGTCTCAGAGGTTTTGCTGGGAAGCTTCGGATTCGCGTTCAGTACCCCGAAAAACATAAAAAACCGTTGAGACCACCTCTACACCACGCTTTGCATCGAAAAATCACCTGGTGACGGGACTACTAGGTCAAACAAGGTTCAAGCTAAGCCCCTAGCGAAGGTTTTGAATAAGAAGCCAACCTTTAGAATTTCTGGTTCCCAGGCGTCGAGTGTGAGCGACCGGACTTTGCTGTGATGAACTCCCAGGCTACGATGAACTCCGGAACAGTCTGCAACGACACATTGTTACAGTCCCAATCACGGAAGAGTGAACGCAGCTTTGATGGAACTTGCAAGTACTTACCAATACACAGGGTGATGCCCAGGTTGATGCTCGCCCAACGCGGATCAGCAGATTTACAGTCGCAGCAAGAATCGTTCCCTGGTATCCTCACCAACTGCTCCCATATCCTGAAAGTAACATTTGTCGGTTAGTTAGGTAATTGAAAGGGTTTGCCTAATAAATTAATACGTCGTGGGAAATATAGGGTCTCACAGCAACACGCATCGTCATTTTTGAAGTTTCTCAGGAGAGCCCGAAAACCACAACAGCCATACCCCACAACTAGTAATAAGTAAACAAAGGACTTGAGATGTCAATGTGGGGTATTACTGATGACAAGACGATATGGGGTATTCACTTAGCAATGATTACCATGCTCCTCATCGGTTTTCTTTTAAACCATGAATTCTAATCGATTTGCCCCAAGAAGAAGCCTCGAAGGGTATCCATGTTGGGAGACAAATTAAATAGTCGCGCCAAGAGCGCTAGTAGTTAGGTAGGAACGTTTCCTTCCCCCGCTTCTCATAATACACTCAGTCGTTATCAAGTCCTTGCGTTTTACGGGCAGTGCGCCTCGTGTTTTATTCTCCCTAATTCAAAATGAAATGGTATAAATAATCAGTGGTGTCTGGCCAAGTCAAGTATTCTAACAGGTTATCGGCCCCTTGCTTACAACAATTTATCCGGTAAATTAATTAAATCGAGAAAAACATCGACCCGGCGAATTACCGATCATAAAGATGGCGTACACCGGCGAGTTTCCTTAGTTGGGTCAGGAGAGTTGTAGTCACTGGACATTCAGAGTTACGACTCTCTTAAAAGAGAAAAAGACCCACCGAGATTGGACGAAAGTCGGCCCGGACAAATTAGAAGCCATCGAAGATAAGGATGCGATTGCTCAGTCATTTATCGTCAAATACATTTCCGGACGCCATTTAGATCTCGTCAAAGGACAGCCGACCGCCAGGGCTACGATGGACAAGCCGAAGCCATTTCGAAAGAAGAAGTACGGACGTTAAGCTTGCCATGAAAAGCAAATTCTTCGGAATAAAATGCCAGCCCGGCGAATCTCTCCACGATTTTTTCATGCGTTTCGACGGAGAGGTAAGCGAGGTAGAACAGGTGAACAAAACAGTTGACGAACTCGATCAAATATGTTTAATCTTTAGAACCCTCCCTCCGAAATTTGAAGCGGTAGTTACAGCTCTTGAGAGCGTAAATACGAAATTGGATCTGGCTTTCGAAAAGTCAAGGTTGCTGGACGAAGAAAAAGACCTTGAAAAGGAAGGTGTGTGCCAGGAGGATTACGCCCACAAGGCCATCCAGCGGATCACGTCTCAAGGCAGCCGTCACATTTCCGGACGAATGAAAGTCAAGAAACAAATCAAGTCCATTCAGGTTCAAGCGGCTGAAGGGATGTCTAATTAACCTTGCTCCCTTCAATTTTCAAGAGTACCTGGAGGATGTTGTCAATGGGTTCTCGTCAACATAGGTTTTGTTGTTTTTCAACTAATACAATTTACTGGGGTTTTTTCAAAATTAATTTCTTGTTTTTTGTTGTTCTTGTCTTCTATTGATAGCTGAGGTTTTAGTGTCCTTCAGTATAATGTATTGTTCCTTTATTTACATTAATTCTGTGTGACAATTGTCTATGAATTGATGCCTTTCTGAACAAATAAAGTGTTGAACTTGAACTTGTCATAATTCCAGTTTAAAAAAAATATTGCCGCCTGTGGGTGTATTGCCGATTGTGATTTGTGTAGATCATGGTACATGATTGACTTATGACTTAGGTACCTGTGGGACACCCCCAGACCCCCAGATTATCTAAGTTTTGATCAAGGATCATAGCAAAGAAACATGGTACATGTTTTTCGGATTGGTATATTTAAATTCGCGATAAGGCGCCTATAAGTCACGACAGACACACAGACAGAAAGCTCAACATCTCAAGGGGGGCTCGACCCCCCTAAGCAGACATAAACGGTCCACCAAACCAATAGACAAATACCATGTTAAAATTTCATCAAAATCGGATCAATATTGGCTGAAATCCCCACTCCTTCCCTTCTTTAGGGAAGGAGAGGGGGTTGAAGGAGGGGAAAACGGAAAAAATCCTTGAGGGCGCTCAACCTATCTGAGAACGTACATAATTTTTGAATTTCTCGAGATTTTCAAGAACATATAATATACAATAAATATAATATACCTATATATTATATTGATATATATTATATATATAGAAGGTTATCGGGTGGTAAGGGGGTAGATCGGCGAAGGGTTTACGGGGGGGGACTTAACTCTCGCATTCCAATCCGCAGTCCAACACGTTTCGCAAAAATTCGCGGGGTTGCGCGCGTCGCGCGGGATTTTAATATAGCCTATGCTGGGGGCAATCTCACCCGAGACCGTTAGAAAAAAACCCCATTCAAATCCGTTCAGCCGTTTAGACGCCTATAAGGCATGACCGACACACGGACAAACAGACAGAAAGCTCAACATCTCAAGGGGGGCTCGACCCCCCTAAGCATACTTAAACGGTCCACCAAACCAATAGAAAAAATCGCCGTATTTTTATCGCTTACCGTTTAGGAGGAGGAGAGGAAAAACCATGTTCCGCGAGTACAAAATTTCGAAATTTCGCAGGGTTGCGCGCGTCGGGCTGGGTTTTAATATAGCCAATGTTGTGGGCAATCTCACCCGAGATCGTTAGAAAAAACCCCATTCAAATCCAATCAGCCGTTTAGGCGCCTATAAGGCACGACGATTTACGGGCGGTGTACTCACATTCCAATCCAGAGAACGCCCGTAAAAACATGTACCATGTTAAAAAAAAAAGAAAAGTTTTTTACTCCCCCGAAATGGCCTGGATGGTGTATGCCGTACGGAAATTTTAATTTAGGAATTTTAGGGACAAATCTTGAGCCCAGTCACAGTAAAATGTATCACAATAATGATCATAAATCTCAATAATCACAATAAAATTTGATGTGTATGTGATTCATTTAATGAATCGCAAAAATTAGGAGGAGACGCTTCACCCGGAGTCCTGATATTGAATGTGTTTTGTAAAAACTCACTTGCTTTTGCGATTGTTATTGCTAGGGTCGTGCTCATTAGGAGAGGAGCGTTGACTTCCGCTGCAATTGGAGGAATTGGACGACAAATCCAGAGCGTTGCCGATCCCTTTTTGCAGAGCTGATATCCATCTGAGGTAAGTTTCTTCCGAGTCAGCTTGGAGCATGTGAGACCTGTAGACAATAACGTTCTTGAAATATGCAGTATTTAGTGTGTATCATTTGTAAGGGTATCAGTGAGTTTGTGGTTCCAAAAACAAATCCTTCAAACTTAATCCAAAGAACCTACTTGAGGGGTTCATTTCCAGGTTTTGGGTTCTGAACAGGTTTCTGGCAGCCCTGGAAGGCGTACTAGAATAACGTTGTGAAGTCATTGGGGTAATAAAAAACAAGAATGTTTAGCCAAACCAATGGCTTAATTGAGTGAATCGCGGCTACCAAGGGTTGTCGCCAGGGAGGTCATCGAGGCGGGATTGTGTAGGGCTGGCAATTGGAGGGCTTTGGCTGTTCAGTGTCAGGTCGCAGATAATTTGTCCTCCTTTGACGCTGCTCTTCTGAGGACTGATGCTGACTTGCTGCTGCGGGGCTTTGTTGATCGGAGGTGGGCACGCTTCAGGCGGAGGATGCAGGAGTCGGAGTTTTTCACTCTTTACAGGGAGCTGGACTCGGGTGTCAAGTGTGCCAGCCTTGTTGGGAAATCTCTCCCGGTGACCCTTGCATCGTTGCGATGGACCTTCAAGGTCCGAGCTGAGCTTCTGGCCCTCAATGCCAGACCATAATATTGTGTCTCCGGCCGCCAGGAGGAGTGCTCTATGTGCAATCGGTGCGAGAGGGAGGAAACTTTTCTTTTTTGCGTGTGCCCAGTGTTGTCGGAGTTCCGTCTTGCGGCTTTCGGCCGCTCGCAGCTGACGAGGGAGACGGCTCTGGGAATTCGGAACGGTCCTGATTGGGGCCCGCTTGTGCAGTTCTGCAGGTTTGCGTGGCGATATAGGAGGTTTTTGGTGCGGGAGTTCAACTTCTAGGGCCTTCCCCTTGTTGTTGAGTCTTCCAGCCTTGGGGGATCCAATCCATCATGTTTTTTGTTTTTCTCTTTAAAAATATATAAAAAGATAAGATGTAGGTATTGAAGTTAAACCTCCGGCAGACGGTTATCATAACCATTGCCGTATTGTTTAGTTTCCAAATTTAAATTGTTTAAATTGTTGTTGTTTTTTGTTAATAAACAATTTATCTATCTATCTATCTATCTATCTATCTATCCAATGGCTTAATTTGCTTAAAATGGTAGAATGAGAAATTGGGGGAACTAAGGAAGGTAATTTGTGATCGGAAACATGATGCGGTTGAAATTTACTAGTTTGGCCCCACCCTACGCGAAAAACAAATTTACTTCCCGTCTGGACTCGTCTCAACGAAAGGGAAAACCACTGCGTGCGATCGATATTCGATATTATCGAAACATCGATGTTTTAGCTCCGATGTTCGATGTTTTTACCATCGATGTTCTACTCAGTTTACTGAAGAACGTTTACTGTCTTTCTTCAAATTCAGCGATGAAAGCCGAGTACTGCGAGTCGCAACCCTAAACCTTCCCCAGCTCGCCATTCTTCCCCCTTCTTGAAAATCGATTTAACCTCACAAAAATCGATTAATCGTTGACAGAAAATCGATAGTCAAGAAAAATCGACCTATGAAAATCGATCTTGGAAAATCAAAAAACGGTGGGTCAAGAATCGATTTTCTTAGGAAATCGAAAATCGATTGCCATCCCTACTCAGTACAATCTTATCTCTTGAAATCATTAGTCGCTCCTCTCTACGTACCTTGGATTATCCTAAACTACTTACCAGTGCTTTCTTATTTACTTCAATCACATTATAATAATTTGATCTTTTCTCACTCAATTACGTACAGAACATAATTTGAGTTCCAGCATCCGTACCAACTAACTTCACCTTCTAGATCGTACTGATCAGGATTAAATCAGATGCCTTCACCTTCTAAATTCTATTTTAACATGGATATGTTTTTGGGCTGGGGGTCATTCTAAAATTTGCGACACCAAATCACATGATTGGTTACTAGAAACTGTTTCTACTCGACAACCAAAATTTGATTTGACCACTCATTGTTATTTGGGCATAACCCATTGTTATTTGTTCTCTGTTACTCTGTGGGCATAACAGACACCAACCTGGTAGGCGTGAGGACTTCAAAGCAGTATCTCCTCTCCGCGTCAACTGCCGGCCTGACGGTGCAAAGCCGAAGATCTTCTTCCATCACGGTGTAGCAACTTTCCCCTGGAAACAGACGACTTTCCTGTATCCCAATCTTCCACTGTTCGCTCCAATAGTTTAATATAGTGGACTTAACTCAAGTCAACTAGTTCATGCTAAAAGAAGAAGACTGTTCCTGTTCCGTCAAAGCCAATTCGTCCACTTGTCATTTGCAGTGTAATGATTTCACATGAAGAATTTTGATAAGTGTGAAAATGGCAGATTTCAGGTGCCTAACCGAACTGGTAAAAAAAATCACTACAGTGTGAAGGTCGCATCAAAAGAATTGTCCTTACCCAATTTCTGTTCACGCTTGACTGAACAAATAAACAACGAATAAATGTTCACAGTGTGGCCAAGAATGAACGAGCACATGCAAAGGGTACGACAAACAATAATCCTAATAGGCTGAGCGAGATTTGGCACAAAAGAGCCCACGTGCGCCCAACTTTCTTACCTCCGGTATGCCCATTGGGCGCAAATGGGCGCAACTATTGTATCTTTGTTGATTACAGTCTGATCCGGATGGCGCTTGGACCAGCATCTTCCTCTTGAATCAAATTTAAATAGTAATTTTTGACCATCTTTAAAAGGGATCAAATCAGGCACAAACGCCTTCAATGTATCCATTTATCTGAAATACTGTAATATTAGAATGTGGCCAAGTGCAATCAATTTCCAGGGCTGATTTTGGGGTAAAACAACGAACCAGCACAAATTCAAAAATTGACCCACTCACAATTAATTTCAGATCACAATCTTGGATAAATGTCATTAAAATTAAAATCAGATTAGTTCCAGGATACGTACCAGTACGCTTTCTGTAGACTAGTTGATTGTCCTTCAGTAAAAACCACCGACGGTGCCACGTTTTGAAAGCGTTGGTCGTCCTTTTGAATAGATATCCTACAACCGAAAGAGCAGAATTTATTTTAAATCGTGCTTGAATTTTTATTGAACTGACTGATCCTAATATCTGATTTTGGTGGAAGTTAGATGATACTTCGAATTAGACAATAATATCGAAATTAGAACGTAGGAGTATGTTATGAGGTCAAATTTCAGGTTGCCATTCATAGGCCTAAAAATGTTACACGGAATGACGATATATTGGTGGGTACAATAAAGGAGTCGGCTTCGAGTGCGAGTAAACGAGGGACTAATCCATCTTTTGGCTCAGGCTATGGTGATTGCAAGGAATTTTAAGGTCGATCCACACATTTCAGCGCTTCAGTGAATCCTCGGCCATCAGTGCTCCGTGCGACATTTAACGCTGGTTTTTTAAAATTTTTATTACGCCAGATCGGCTTGGATTTCAGCCAATGCCTTTGCGATCTCTAGCAGCCCAATATAGTAACGACCTTCGATGGAAAGGATTTGTTTCCGTGTCCAAGGAGCGTCGTACATCCTCCAATGCTGTACAGCTGTTCACCATCCATTTCTCCAGCATTACAAAGGCAGCAAACGGGGGAGTCCTTGACTCCGATACGATGCAGGTGCTTCTGCAAGAAGTCCTGTCCAGTAGTGAGTCGGAATCAGGCAACTCCATGATTCCTAGGTAGGTCTGCTGGTATTCGACCGTTCGTCAGGCTTTCCCACTTTTTCCCCGCAGCTTTTGTACCTTGCTCCCGATTCAGGGAAGAGAGAATGCAGCGTTTAATTTCTCGTTTCGATGAAGGCAAGGAGTGGGGAGTCTCAATTTGGGGCTGAGAGGAACATTGCTTAGAGAGTTGGTCGGCAGCCTTGTTGCGATTTATGCCGCAATGTGAAAGGAGCCACTGGAGAGTCAAATGGGCACCTCTCTGCAGCAAAGCATCTACTGCTGCGAATCATCATGCTGTCACTACTGGAAGAAGGGCCAACTACTGTCATAATAGCAGCCTGGGAATCAAAAAGCAGCACAATTCTTGAGAGGTCTAGTTTCGAGCTCTCCTCCACCGCCAGCTCCACAGCTCTCACCTCGCCATCATAGCCTGTGGCCACTGCTCCAACCGGGGCGGATACTTGAAGAGCAGACGAGAAAACTCCCGCTCCTGTATTTCTCGTTGCTCCAGGGCTGACCCATCACTGTACACGTGAAAGCAAGCAGGAGAGGGATACCGCTCGTGGATCGTTGCAAGCCCAGCAGCTTTTAGCTCTTCAGGTGGGGAGACAACCATCTTAGCCCCCATCTCCAGTACGGCACATCGAGACGCTGGAGCTTTTCGTGCAGAACCGTGGCTGCAATATCCCTCCTTGTACGCAGGGGCTCTATGTCCACTTGGAGCTCCATGGATGTTATGGCGGTGGATTGGGAGCCTCCAGTGATCAATTGAAGCGCCGAATTTCGTACGCTGTCCAGCTTCTCAAGCATTGTATTTGAAGCTGTAATCATGGCTTCCCCACCATCAATTCCTTTCAATTACTGGTCTCACATAGGCCTTATAGGTGAGTCCCAGAAGGTCCTGTGTCGCTCCTCACTTTGTTCCCGACAGACGGTTCATAAGGCTGCATCTCTTTGTTCCTTTTTCAGCCAGCTTATTGACGTTTTTAGACCAGGTTAACTTACTATCAAAAGTAAGGTATGTGGCTTCACCTGTCTGTGGAATTGCCTCTGCCCCACATTTTAGTGAGACGAGGTGGGGTTTAGTAGACAGGGTGAAGAGTTGGAAATTAGTCTGGATCTCATTCTCAGATGACGACACCCTCAGGACATCCATAGTCTGCTGCAAGCAACCCTCCAGAGCCGGGATGGAGCTACTTGTTGCCCAGATCACCAGATC
The DNA here is from genome assembly GCA_955831195.1 of Pilophorus perplexus. Taxonomy (NCBI): domain Eukaryota; kingdom Metazoa; phylum Arthropoda; class Insecta; order Hemiptera; family Miridae; genus Pilophorus; species Pilophorus perplexus. The sequence goes on from OY037015.1 coordinate 2,438,708, forward strand.
ATCTGCAAAAATCAGGGTGTTAAGGCCGGGTATGCTCTGCAGGCGATCAACCACATCGTCAATCATTAGATTGAAAAAGGTTGGGCAAATCACTCCGCCTTGCAGCAGCCCCTGGCGAGTTTGCTTATAGGCAGAGATCTTGTCAAGGTGCCTAACACGTGTGAAGCGTTGGTCCAGGGAAGACTTGATGAAGTGCCACTGGTGTGTGGACAATTTGTCACTGATGCAATTGAAGGGCATGGAGCACTGATGGCCGAGGATTCACTGATGTCACTGAAATGTGTGAATCGAGCTTAAATCGGCCCCATCAGTAGCTAAACAGACGACAGTACTATTTCGGCATTATTTCATTTTGACCAGTACGGTCCGTCCCTTTCTTCAATGTGTGGGATTAACAATGAACCTTCAAGGTAAAGTCTGAATCCATTCGTGCAGCCTCAAACATGAAGAAATGACCGGCCGCTCAACTGACTCCCGGCGGCCGCCAAAAAAACCATCCGACACCCAGGCAGAACGAAATGAGTAACCCCATCTGACACCCCAGAGGCGACAGTCCGAAGTGACTTCCCACGGGCGAAAAAACTGAGAGAATCCTCCCAACTGATTCCCCAAAACCCATCCACCCACGATTAGAACGTGCAGGTGTGGTTATAAAATTTGTGGTTGGCCAACTGTATTGGGATGTGTCGATATGGATGAATAAAATGTCGTCATAAAAGTTTGTGATATTTAAAAAAATCTTGTCGAATGCCTAATGGAACCAGGAGGGCTCAGGAGCTTCAAACTAGGGCTAACAAACCCCTTAGAGGCCTCTCACTCGGTTCTCCTAATAATATTACATTCGGTAGGACCACGTCCCTTATTTTTCACGACTCTCGTGAATTCGACCGATCTGTACGTTTCCACAGACGGTACCTTAGGCCAATCAATTTTGACACTAAATTCGCAATACGTGATGTATCTCTGATTTTGTTTATTATGTTGTTCGGACCCATTAGGGTATTGTTTACCCAATTTCGCAACTTCCCAAAAGCTGTGCTTCACGCATAGCACACGATAAACCGCGATTTTTTCGGCCTTATTTCAGTTTTTGCTCTATATCTAATAAACTATGCATTGTCCGACGAAAACTACTATATGAGTTTTTAAATAGCATTAAATGTGTGACAATTTAAGCCCAACCGGAGCTGTGTAGGTCAATTAGTTTCAGAGTTATGGCACTTTGAAAATAGGCACTTGTTTCAGAACGTTTTCGGCAGTAGCTCAAGAACTATTGGTCCGATTCCAAATTTCTTTTTTTCTCGTGAAAGCTAAATAAATTCCCCGTCGCACAGTGGGCCATTTCCCGAAAAACCCGATCAAAATTATTTAGGGCTTGGAAAGTATTGGTTAGGCATTGTATATGAGTATTATATGATTAAAAAGTCTCAGGTCTCGCTAAGAGTAGTTCTATTCGATTCGGCGTGCCGGAAAACACGTAGGTAAAACGTTACAAAACACTGGTTTCTTCATAAAACCGCTGATCCTTCTTCGTTTGCTCACCACACTCAATCCACTGAAAGATACAGGAGGTCGCCCGGCATTCGGATTGACCCTTTTTGGAACAGAAAAATGTAAGCTGCCCTCCAACCAGTCACGGTTTTTCGATAGGAAGAGGCTTTTCCAGCGCGAACATTTGTGCCATCTTGAATGGAATTCATGTTTGAATTTTTTCAGTCTTATTTCGATATCTCCATTCGAGCGTCCAACTCTTGATTCAACCTTCTCGCTCAGGTAAATAAACTTCTGCTTAATATCCACTTCAGGAGCCTCCCATAACCACTCGCATAGCTGTTGTCGTGCTATTATTATAGACGAGTCAGACGACCCTGTAAGAATCAGATTGGTTATTTACTTTATATCTAGGTATTTATTTTTATTTTTCTCAGTTTACAAGCTATTCAAGGATTATCACTCATTCTCTAGGCAAGTGTGGGTATTTTTGCTTTTTAGTGAATTTCCGAATTGAAAATAATTTAATTTATTGAAAATTATTACATTATTATTGCGCTCGTTCTGTTTAAAAAAAACTACCGGTAGCATGAAAACTGTCCTGCACAAAATGTGCGAATCCGCGCTATTACAGGTAGCATATTTTACTCTAGAAAGCTTAAATTTTTACAGCAGACTCCTATGGGGCTAATTCAGACTGAACATGAAGAAGAGCACTCTTGGTGCAATAGCGGCCGGTCTGGAGCACGCTATAGGTCGAAAAACGTGTTTTCGGCACGAAAAAACGGTAATATTTTGTACTTTCTGGTTCTAGCTCGGCTCAGGAGCAAGCTACGAAGACGGGGATAGTACCAATCGATTCAGCGTGGAAAAATACATTGAAAATTATACCCTGCATAATCATTAAGGAGTCCTGTGCGTTATTATGGAATCATTTCTGTGATTTTCTCTATTTTTTGCCTTTTTTTTTTTTTTTTTTTTGACAAAAGTGAGCACCATTCAGAGATTGGCAGGTATTGGCAGGATTTTTTTGCATTTTCTCAACCCTCAGACCTTCCTGAACAACGCCTTGCCAGAGATTTAGCTGAACTCATGCGCGTTTTTTCTATTGTATTGAGATTTCGAGTGCTGAAATTGGGTCTGATAGCCACCCTTGTATGGCATTTAAGAAATCGTTTTAAAAACTTGAAAAAATAATTTTTAAGTTAACATACCCCCAGGCAATGAGCTCATCACAGAAGGAGATCGATAACTTCACTCCTCGAGCACTGAGACGCGATTGAATGCCCCTTTGTTCGATGAGAAAATATCGGCGATAAGAGAGCGTCATGATTTTGCATGCAGTGCATCTAAACGGCTGACTCCTGGACCCGTTCCTTTGCACAAATGAACTCTTTAGGATGTTAGGAAACGAACCACACCAGAAAAGGCGACGATTTTGAACTTTTTTTTTTTCAATTTTGATCGGGTTTTTCGGGAAATGGCCCACTGTGCGTCGCAGCTATTCTGTGTGAAATTTTGATTTGAGCGTTGATAAGGGAGGGGCAGGCATGGCAAAGAAGTGACAAATTTCGAAAAACCTCGTTTCTTTGCACATTTTTGCCTATAACGCGGGAAGGGTTGGTCCGATCTTAATTTTCTTCTTTTTAGGTGAAAGCTTTACTATCTACACCTTGAATGTGGGTGTCTGTATTTGTCGTTGGTCCCAAACTTCATAATAAGCAACGAACCCGACTCAACAAAACACCTCTAACTCGTCGCATAATCTTGGCGTGAACAATGAAATAAACCATCACTTCACGATGAAATCGATTTTAACTAAATCTTTCCACTTTTAACGGTGGTGAATTCGCAACATCGAAAAGCTAACTGATGAGCTCCCGTTGCGGCGCGAACCGTCAGTTTAATTTCTCCTCTACGGCCCCTATTCAAAATGACACCATTTCCGGAAGGGTCACTCATTGAGGACTTGGTTACCTTCCATGGGGCCGTCAACTGGGCCATTTTCCATCTGGCTGACGATACTGTGACGCTCTTCGAGATCTTTGGTCAGTTGTTTAGATTTCATTTGCAAGTCCAGCACCTGGAAAAGGAAATCTACTGTAAAAACACAAGAATCACTAGTTGAAATAGTAATAAAATACTCATTTGTAGAAGCATTGAGGCGACACAAGTACAACTACCACAAGTCGTTTCGTGAGGGAACGCTCGTTAAAAGTGACCAACTGAGCACGGACTAGTCATTCACCCGTCAAATCATATTGTCGCAGTGTCACATAAAAGAAGCGGGAAGCAACGAGTCCTACAAAATGATTATTTCAAAATGAACATACGTCGTCGTCCAATTTCCTCAGGAAGGGCGCCATGACTTGAAAAATATCAGCGCCTTGATGAAAATACGTTGCATTGGCTTGCATATACGAAGATAACTGCAATTTAAAACACCAATTAGTTGAAATTAAATGGAAAATCTGAGAGCACAGAACTGGGATGCGACTAGAGGTGCCCAGTTGATGTACATAATTGTACATAATTGGTCAATTTCAAGCTAGATAACAGAGAGAGGAATCGAAGAGCCTAATTTAATTTGAAGGTTCCACCAATCAGATCACCGAAAGAGTAGATTTGAAAGGAGTCAAGAAAATTTGAGTTGGCTCAAATTGCAAATGTGTGTTGGGAGGGAAATAGAGAATGGCGCACAAAACTTACACATCCTAAAACTACCAACTTCTGTCGGGACTGCAGCATGTTGATGGAGTAGACGTGGTCCACAACAGTGATCCTGAAAATTAAATCGTTTTATGTGATCGCAAGTAGTTAAAATAGAATCAGACAACGACGATGAGGACTTTGCATCGAAAGCGCCACCAGGACCAAAATAGTTTCACAGCAGTTTCACTTTTCGCCGCTCACTTCGTAACTCGCGGGAGCCAATCGTCGCCTCATTTCGGAAACTACGGGCTCAGAAATCTCGGAAAAGAAACAGCTAGTCCGTGGTTGAATGTCTTGGCTAAGCTACAAACAACGTTACACCTCTATCACTCTACAAAACCAGAGACATTTCAGGGTTTTGTGCTGCAGAGGGATCGTTGACACTCCAGTACACCGGATTAAAACGGTAACTAAAACATTGCAACGTACTAACGCATGTACTCTTACCGAAACCATTTGGACGTAGCTTGTAGGGTGTTGGTGGCTTGTTCGATGTCCGAGGGTTTATTTTTAGGGATTTGAGCGTGTCGCGAGATGGCTCCGTCGTAATCTGACGATATTTTATCAAAGTTCTGACGCGACTCCCAAACTCTTTTGATGTCCCTGGAAATATTTCACAGCGTTACAAGATGTTAACGACACTGTTTTAAGCTGGTTGGTATCAAATGACCGTAATGTATCACTTCACAAGAAATGCCACACACGCCGCCGATTGCGCGCTCTGCGCCGTTTTGGGCAGTTGCCTTTTTTTTAAAATCAGAAATCAGGACAAAATACTTGGTTCACCACCTAGCTGTGACCGCAAGGTTTTCAGCTCGATCGCCAAACCCCGTGGGGCTAGAAACGGGCTACGGGAGGTTTTTTTAAGGGTTTCGGTTATGGCGTCGAGTTAGGTGTCGTTTTCGAAGAAATTTAGGTCCTAGAATCCATTTTTGGGGTACCCAGAACGATCCTATTTCACAGTAGAGATCTATGGGTTACAAATGGGATTTTTGAAAGATCCCTGAGGGTTGAATTGAGGTGCCGTTTTCCGAATAATTTTGGACATAAAACAAATTTTACAACGCCATCCGTCCAAAGACAGGAATAAAGCTTTTATTTAATTTTTAGTTTTAGTAATTTTTATTGGCAGAATTAAATAATAATTAATTATTAATTAATCAAGGAATAATAAATCCTTGTGTAAAATTTGCTTTTTTGATGTGACGGGGGAAAAGCAGCCGATCGGACCGTTGTGTAACTTTTTGAATGGAAAAAAATAAAGGGCGTGGCTTGTTATTTCGTCCGCAACGGTCAAACGATACCAACACCGACATTTGATACAAGCTGGACCCGATAAACTTCAATGAAACAACGCTCGATGGCATCTACTCGAAAAAAAAAAAGAAAAAAAAAAAGGCTCCTCGATAAGATTCTTGCGCAGAGAACACGAGAAAGAAATGAAAACGGTAAGAACGTAAAATTAAAAAAAAAACAGGTCAAAGCATAGCGAAAATGGGGGGAAAATCCTTTCCCGGCAAAGAAAAACTAGGTGGTTTGAGTTACAAGTTTTTGAAATGTTTTTGGAGGTGAAGAATCCGATTCTGAAGATCCGATTTCATTCGCGAAAAACAACATGTTTGGCACTTTTTTCAGCTTTTTACTTATAACTCCGAAGCTATGCGTTCTAAGGCAAATGTTGCCGGTATGAAAATGAAAGAGCATTAAATTTCCTGCAAAATGCGCTAGTCACCTTTGATTTTAGACACACTAGTACAGGAGCTAGAGCGCGTTGAAAACCTACCGAATTTCACCACTTCCGTCAAAACTCATTGTAAACGATTATTTTCCTTTTATTGCCATTTCTTATGCAAATCTTACGGTTTTAGAAGGCATCCCTTGCATCTACGTACAATTAAAGAGCAGTAATTAGGTGATAGGGCTTCAATTCTTGATGAGGTCTTGAAAGGGGAGCTTTGTACCTCAGATCATTGAGAGGAGTTTTTGGATCATCCCATAAACAACTGAAAAATCGCTGCAAATTTTACACAAGGGTTTGTTATTCTTTGATAGCCTCTTTTTAGCACCATGGGTTTGGGCTATCGGGCTGAAAACCGAGCACTTTGCCAATATATCAGATTTTCGAAAAAACTTCCTACCTACTGCCCAAAACGGCTCGGACATTAAATAGAAATTTTCTATCATCACCTAGACGTCGTGAAATGTTGAGACCGATCAGAATTTTCGAATCCCGACGCGATTAGATAGGTGTATTATTCCAAATAATAAATCAAAAGTGCCAAAATATTCAGGTTAGATAGTATCGGATCAATAGTTTCCGAGCTACGGCCGAAAATGTACCGAAAAACGTGGGTTTTCGCATGTTTGGATCGTTGTCGTATCACATGTTGTTACAACTCTGCCCAACATTCGTACAGAAGGCTATTTTCGACTAGCCTTGGGTGCCTATCCTATAGGAAATTTGACGCTCAACAACTTTCATTATATAGCATTTTTCGATAGGACCGGCCGTTTTGATAGTACAGCTGTTTGAAGAGCGAAAAAGTAATTTTTCGAAAAACGTAAAAAATCGTCCTCTATGTCCTGAACTATTGGGTATACAATCAACTTTAACCAGTGAATTTTATAGGAAATTTAATGCTCTTTCACTTTGATACTAGTGACTATTGTCGTAGGACGCATACTTTCCGAGTTATTCGCGAAAAACTGGAAAGAGTGCAAAACGTTTAAAGTTTTTTGCGAATATCTCAAAACGCACTAGTCGAATTTGTCGGATCTTTTCAGATTCGGATTCAGCACCTCAAAAAACTCAGACGTAAAACTTCAACCACCTATTTTTCTCACGTCCAACTACGCTTTGACTCCACTATAACTCGGACGGCTTACTCTTTTATAAAATTGGAAATCGATGAGAGAATAGTACGTGACGCCTGGTCCAGAAGAGTCCTTTGAAACGTGGCCATCTCGTGAAGTGCCTGAAATGATTCAATCTTGAATTAGAAAAGCGAACCAAGTGAAGCCAAAACTTGCGTTCAACTGAAGTACCAACCTGAGTGATTCTGTTGAATTTCGAAATGGTTTCAACGTCGTTGGCAAAGGAGGAGCTCAAATCCTGCAGGGCGCTCGTGAACAGCGACTGGTGATGAACGTAAGTGTTCCCAGAGTCTACCATCATGCCGCAGGTTTTCATGATCTAAGAAAATTACGTACACTTGAAAAAAAAAAAAAAGAAAAAAAAAAAAGCAGCACATTTTACACAAGGAATTATTATTCTTTGATATAGGATACTTGTGCAGAAATTTAATTCTGGGTCAATGAGAATTGTTTTCAAAACCCTTCCTTCGGCTCAGGTTTCAAAACACAATGGTTTCTTTACTGTATAGAGTGGTAAACTTGTGTTAAATGGATGTTCATACTCGTACATAAGGAAAAACAGCTACAAAACAGGGAGTATACCCATTAAAATGCTGAATTACTACAAAACTGAAGTGCAATAACCGACGTCGAATTCGGATTCTACGCTCCAAAAAAACGTAAGTGTACCGAATTTTATTAAAATGCTCCGATGAGAAGGGGTTTATGCCGCTTTTAGGGGTTTTGCACCAACACCAGGCAAGTTCATTTAAACTGATAGGCGGAAATTTTTTTGGTACTGCTGACCAAGGACCAAGTGTGAAACGATACAAATAAAGTGGGTTTACTACCGACATCAACGTGGAGAGCACCGCTATCGCCAAATCAGAGACCCGCCTACTATAATTAATCATATAGGCCACCTGTTGAACACTGTTCAAAATAATAATATTCGACATAATATTATTATGACGTTACGCGTTTCTTTGTTTGGCAGGTAACCATTGTACAGGGAGATAATCCCGAGATACACGTACAGAAAGAAATATCGCCATGAATTCCCAACGGTCATCACTCCAGGAAAATCAAGGTTAGCTACACCAGTCGTAAGATAGTTATGATCATTAGTGAGTTTCTAAACTAAATGGGATGCCCTTTCTTCTCATAATTCAATCCCACATTTATTCACGTTTTCATTTCCTTCAAATTTTTCTCGCTATCCGGCTTGTCATCCACACGCTTTCCAGGCCTGAAAGGGCTGCAAAGCTGGACCCTCTGAACATGTTGGCAGCAATTTTGTGGTCGAGAGTCGACTGCCGTTTTATTTATTTATTTATGATGAAACGAACGAGCTCAATTTCAAAACAGTGTATCAAAACTATGAGACTACCTACGTAAAAAAAAAAAAAAAAACTTGGAAAACGACATTTCACTCAACCATCTGGACACTTTGTGGCCCCTAGATCCTTACGGTGCGGTCAGACGAGTCTGAAATCCCCCATACGTCCGAAAACGACACTCCACTCGGGAGTTCATCACTTGACTCCCAGTCCGCTTCCTCGAGATCACTTGACTCCCGCCAGACGAAAAACGCTGCAAATTTTACACAAGGGTTTATTATTCTTTGTTATACGTTACTTGTGCAGAAATTTAATTCTGTCAATGAAAAAATTTAAAAAAAATTTTTTTTTGGATTTTTATCTGAAAAAATTTTTTTTTTTTGGATTTTATCTGAAAAATTTTTTTTTTGGATTTTTCTCTGAAAAAAAATTTTTTTAAATATTTTTTTGTTAAAAAAGTGTGTTTTTTCAAAAATTCTGTATTTTTTACTCGAAAAATATTTAACATCCTGGGATCCTTCAAAAATCCCATTTTTAGCCCCACGAATGCCCTAAACATCGCCCCAGTGAAATCGGATCGTTCCGGGACCCCAAAAAATGGATTCTACGTCCAAAAATACTTCGAAAACGACACCTAACTCGATCCCATAGCTAAAAGCCTTCAAAAAACCCCTCCCGTAGCCCCATTATAGCCCCATAGCGCCCCACGGGTTTGGGCGATCGGACTGAAAACCTTGCGGGCACAACTAGATGGTAAACCAAGTATTTTGTCGAAATTTCAGATTTTTTAAAAATTTCCTACTGCCCAAAACGGCCTGGACGGCGGACGGCGTACGGCGGACGGACATTTCGGATTTTGAATGTAGACCTCTTGAAACGGATAATGTCAAATTTTGAGCCCGATCGGAGTCGTCGACCCCCGTCGCGAAAACATAGGTGTATTATTCCAAGAATAATAAACCAAAAGTACAATTATAAGAGTTTCCCTCAATAAGGGTCACTGAATTTAGAAAGAACAAGGCCATTCTCCGGTGCCATTGAAAGGCTTTAAGTTAAGGTGAAGGAAAAGTTGGGATTTAACTGATGAGAGGGAAGGGGAAAGAATATCGATGAAGGGAGGGGACGTAGAGAGGAGATTAACTTCGCGAGGAATGCGACAGAAGGGGTGATATAAATAATTGGTGGAGGAAAAGGGGACGGCAAAGGGTAAGACAGTATGGGACGATAGACGGGGTACGAGGAAACCGACGCGAGCAAAGAGATCAGGAGAATCGATCCGTCCCGACAGCAGACCTTGAAAAAAACGACACGTGAGAGCACAAGCGACGGTCACGAGGAGACAGTAGGCTATATCGGCGAGAGAGCTCATCGTAGTTCAGGTTCTCAAGGGGAATAGAGAGCTTGTAGGCGAGTTATTGGAGGAAAGCCCTGAAAACACGCTCAATCTGTATAGTATGGCATTCTTAGTGAGGGCTCCAGATTACTGACGCATATTCCAGGATTGGCTGTACGAGAGTCTTGCAGAGAGTCACTAAGGCAGGGCATTTGAGAACTCTCTGGTGTTTCGTTTTACGAAGCCGTGCATGCGCAACCCGCGAGCCACAACCCGATCGGTGTGGTCTGAGAAAGAGAGCTGGGAGTACAGGTGCACGCCAAGATCCACAATGCTGGCCAAGCGAGGAAGGGTTACCCCGTTGATTGAGTAGGTGTGGAGGACCGGATAGTGAACACGGTAGAAAGACGGCACATTTTGACGGGCCAGGCCATTGAAGTCGCACCACAGAGAGAAGGCTTTGAGGTCATGCTGAAGGAGGAGGCAGTCTGAGGGGTCCCGTATGGTGATGAAGAGCTTCAGGTCATCGGCATAAATCAAGAAGTGGGTGCGATGAATGAAGGGACATACTCCGTTGATCACCAAGTTGAAGGGAAGGGGGCCCTGAGGAACCCCGGAGGTGGCAGAGAAGGAGCGGGAGATGACACCATTGATGCGCACTGAAAGCCGTCTGGCAGTGAGGTAGCTGGCAACCCATGCGTGAAGCGCCCCAAAGACGCCCAAAGAGAGCACGTCAAGAATTGTGGGGGAGCCTGTCGAATGCCGTGAAGTCGGTCGTGACGAGATCCACCTGATGACCCTCCCCAACAGCGCAAAGCGCATAATCCTGAAAAGTCGCCAGGTCGGTCACCGTTGAGCGCCCAACCACAAACCCGTGCTGCTCAGGGGCTAATAACGAGCTAAATATTGGCGAGAGTTGAGCCACAACCAGCTTTTCGAGTAATTTGGGGATAGTTGCCAGAGTTACCCACATCTATCTTGTCCTCCTTCTTGAAGATTGGAGTAACGTAGGAAGACTTCCAGTGATCAGGAAAGTGACCAGAAGAAAGGGAAGCAATAAAGAGTCGAGTGAGGGGCAGGGCCAGGCTAAATGCACATGCGCGGAGAAGAATGGGAGGGACTCCATCAGGACCCTTTGACTCATCCAGAGATCGCAAAGCCCCACTGAAAGACTTCTCGAAATGTTTCATTTTCTTCTCAAACAGCAAGTCTCTGCAAAAAGTATTTCCGCAGGATTTGAGTACATGTTCTAAAGCCTCCACGGTCTTCATTTTTCGGCACGAATTTTTACCGGTCCGTGAAAGTTCATTAATATCACATAACGTAGTACAGTTACTGTACTACGTTATGTGATATTGTAGCCGCTACTGTAGCCGCCGCTTATATCGGCCCATTCCGTTCCAAGGGTTTTTGGCCGGCCGGTATAGCCGTTCGGATATACCGGCCAAACCATACAAAACCCCAAATAGCCGGTTTAGCCTACGGACATCAAGAGGCTTCAAAACTCATTCTAACTCTTCAAAAATTCGCTTTTATTGTCCACCATGGCGGTTCTTCCAACGATTTAACCATCCGTCACTCAGGTCCGCAGTCTCTTTTTACACTAGTGTCACGATTATCAGCGACACTAAGAGACGAACGTTGCTTTAGAAGGTCCTGCAAACGTGACTTGGGAATACCCAATTTCTCAGCAGCATCACGCTGATTCATCGGTGGGAGCGCGTCATATTTTTTTAACAGTTCTTTTTTTTCCGCATCCGATTAGCACGAGCGTTTTTGAGTTGCCATAATGCATTGAAAGACCGATCGAAACTGACTCACTGAGACTGTGAATCACGCCCTTTAAACACGCTTCTGATAACAACAGGAATGAAATTATAACATCACATTGGTGCCTATTTGACCGCAAAACAAGCCTTCGCTTCACAAACAATCTGGCCGATACAACCGGCTGGGCGGCCGGTACAACAGGCGAGAAAATCTTCTGAAGATAGCATTGATCTGATCACGAAATCAAGTATACCACAAGATTTCCCGTGAAAAATACTTACAACTACGTATTTGTCAACACGCGTATTGGACCTTGTCTTGTAAACAGAGTGAGCGACGAAAACCGAAACGTGGCAGATAAAAAGCAGACTAGGTATAGCAACCGTTCTTGACGGAAGAATTTTTCAATATGATTTCAGGGGTCCTCAAACATGCAGAAAAGGATGTGAGAGGTTTCGTATCGTTCTGTAAATTTTCACTTTTCGGAGTTTTTGCCACCTAAATTGACGTTTCATCGCACTGTGCGGCGGTTCCCTGCGGTCAAAATTAAAAGTGCATTTAAAAGGAAATTTTGCCTACAAAGTACGAGTCCGTACTTGAATCAGGTCCACAAGTCAGGCGTAAGTAATTTTTTAGAAAAAGTCCGAAATTTTTAGGGCGCTTTGCGATCTATCTTGTCGATTTGTTTGTTGGCAAACTTCAGCATCGGAATCAGCGGAGAGGGGGGAATTTGCCGATTAAAAAAAAAAATCCTCAATCCCGGGATTGCAACTGTACCACTTCCACCTTTTGGTTAGTTGATAGTATCAGCCGATGCGCCGTCAGTCCTCCTCGTACATTCATATTAATATTAACCTGTGTATGTTTATTTATTTAAATATAATTATATTTACCCTGTCCAATTTATTCTCGAGAACCTCGATTTCCTCTTCCTCCTTAGCCAACTGCGCCCTGAAAAGATGAAATATGAAAACATCAGAAGTTCAATCAATCAGATCAGCTCATACATAATAATATTATGTATTAACAAAGTGCGACGAGGCGGGCGACACTACATAATATTATGTATTATATACATATTAATAATATGTAATATTATTTCCTAAGTAGGCCACCTACTCCTTCATAAAAATGATTAAAATCTGTCAAATCTGCTTGTAGGGAACATGAGCCGAATTTTGGGTCGAACAAAAATTTAGGACCTTCGTCACAAAGTCAGAAGTTGATTAATGTGAGAACAAAGAGCCAAAATATCATTTTGAAAGTGGGGTCACTTAGCGCGTGGAAAATTGAAGGTTACAGCCGTCACGGATGACAGACAATCGTGACAGGCAATCAACGGATCGGAGGATTTGCTTGAGCTGTTTACTTGAAACAAACTGTGCGGAGGCAGCGCTAAAATAACGTAAATCCCAGTTGGTATTCGGTAGGTATTCAGTTGAAAGTTTTGACACAGTCCAGCCGGCCGACATTCAGGCCACCTGTGGATATTCAGTGTGTGACTCATTTCCGTCAAAACGCCTTTATGTGGCTGACTAAACCAACAATGATAGTCTTCACGATATCACATATTTACATATTACTTATTCACACTGTACAATTTGAACTAAATCGTGTACTATTGGTTCAGTTCAAATGGCTTCAACCGATAAATATTTACATGAACGTTTCTGGAGACATTTCTTGCGAACTGGTTCCAAATTAACTGAAAATTCCGAGCAGAGTGACAGTTCCAAGATCAAGTTGGTCACTCTCAACAATCGGTTAATTTGGGTGTATATGAGCCGGATTAACAATCATAACATGTCAATATTTTCGGGAGATGTTCGAGTCACGTTTTGTTTACTTTTCCAAAATGCCTACCTGAATTTGGGCGAATCCCGGAGGGCTTCGGGGAGCATAGCCGAAGTGACCATTGCGGAGTTCGTCCTGAAAAGAATGTCACCAATCAAAGAATTTAGGCCGTTGGCATTTGACGGAAACAACCGTCGAACACAACCCAAACATTAGGAGAGTGTCTAGACTGCGGAAGGATTCGTCACGCCTTACAGATCGATCATCCGTATCGATATATCGATGGAAAATGTTCTCATCGGATGGGTAGAAGTTTTATCATCGGGAGAATTGACTTCTATGAAAGAAAAAAATATATATATAAACTTAATAAAAGTTATCTAGGTAAAGAAAACCTAAATGTGGGTGGTGGGAATTTTTACCGAACCTCAACCACCCACAGACTCTGTGGCACAGAGTAACAGAGACCCACACTCATTCAACCTGTCAACCAGTGTTGCCAGACGGCCCCCCGTAGGGGAACATCGAGACGTACTACGGCGTAGTTGCCAAATCGGGGACTTTCCCTCAGATTTAGGGGCTTTTTTTTTAAAGGGGGAACTCCCTGGGCGAAGGTGTTTCCACGCTAACTTTGCCAAACTTTTGCTCTCCGCCAAACACACAATACCTAAATTTAGGGAATCTAACTTCCAAATTAGGTACACCAAAACATGTAGGTACACAGTGTGTGTGTACTACTGTAGTAACACTGTAGTACTACTGTGTGTAACACACCCAGCATCCAAATCTTGGAGTGTTCCCACACTTCAGTTTAGCTAATTGTGCTTTGCTGTTTCATGCCCCAGAGAGCGGTTTTGGTCTATTATAATAGGCTTGAAATATGAGGATCAGCCCACGAACGTCTGCGTACAGTGATTGGGATCAAACCCGAACTTCACCTTCTTTGTCGAGCTTTCGGCTATATTTAAACCTTCATCAGGGCCTAAACAGTGAGAAAACTCGAGTGATGAACTGATATAATTTTACACTCATCATTTTAAACCGACAAGAAAGGGGGACTTACTCAAAGGAAAATTATAGTGTGACCATCACGCCCCTGTCAGTCTGTCAGTTTCAATAATGGCCGAAAAGTGAGGGAGTTTTTTCTTGCGGAAGTTGGTACCCCTGGTCCTCAACTTAACAAACCCGTGGAAGGTGTGCCCCACAGAATAAGCTAGTAAAGATTTGCAAAGTAAAGGTTTGCCCTCAGATGCCACCATCAGGACCTGGTGTCGAATGAAGGTCGTGAAACATGTGAGTGGTTTTATTGTTTGTCATGAATCTGGTCATGTTTTTGAGTTCAAATATTTGAACATTTCAAACATTTGAGCATGATATCATGCTAGTTTAAATTCAATTCTTCATTATTTGTAGGTAGGTACTAAGTTTGTTGCAGAGTTGTCGGTTGTTTCCCTTTCTTTTTTGTTTTAATTGAAGTGCTCCTCTGATTCTCAAAAAACTGTGAAAATGTCATTCATCTGGATGTACCATAATATGTAATATGGTACAACTTCAAGCCCCTTTACAGGGTTTTGTTAGCACCCCATTGTAAAGAGAAACTCGTTCGAAAAGTCGGATTTGAGTAGGTTTTTTAAATTGTTTTTATTTTTTAGGTGGCCAAAAAGGGCAACTTTTTGCGGAGTCACCCAAATAATGTTTATTCATCTCCATTCAGGGATACCCAGTTCCATCTTCCTCATCTCAAATTGCAAGATTCTACTATTATAGAACTATAATAGTTCTACTACCTATTGGTTTATAAACCAAGGATAGCATGATGAAACATGTCTCCAACCGTTCCGGACTTGTAGTAAATTGAATTAAGAGACAATAACGAAACTTTTCAGGAAAGGAGAATCATCTGTGTTCAATGTACCAACGTTGAAAAAAGTTATAAAATGCATTTCGGCAGAGGAGAAGCGATCGAATACTTCTTGACCAAACTCAAACAGGTGGATAAAGAAATAACGACAAGCAGCGTTGAACTTCAAGCAATCGATAACGAAATTTCGAAGAAGGACGTCCAGATAGAGAGGCACAAGATGAAACTCAGAAACTTGTTAAATGAAGTAAATTATTGACCAGCAGGCTTTGTGTAGTTTACAGTTATAAATTCTTCAACTTAGCGTTGCAATTTTAAAAACAAACCAGAGTCGGGTCCCATATCCACCAGAGTAAGATGAGGTAGGCTTGGATGACTAAAGGAAAATCCTGACCCACTTCTAGGAGATCTACCGAGAAATTGAGAGGTTGAAACTTCAGAAAACCGAACACATCCAGAACATAAAAAAGGCTGACCACAAGTTGGCACAACTGGGACTCAGGTGGGTTGGCGAGAATCCGAACAGAAGAAATATCGACGTTCCAGCCTGCACGTCTGGTTCCGAACGTACCTTTCGTAAACGTGAATCGGTAAGAAGTTCATAGGTCGTTATTTAACCACTGCTCATTAACCAGGTTGTTATGATTGTAAAGTATTTTCTTTTATTATTATTATTATTATTATTATTATTATTATTATTTAGTTACAACTATTATCACAATTTACGAGAAACCATCATGTAGCAAGAGAACTCAATACGACATTAAATCATTTTTATTCGTCCAAAAGGGGGTTTACCCCATGCGTCCAGCGTCACCTTAATTGTACCCCACGCGCCTTAGTCAAGGGAAAAAAACCATTGGGCTGGATGCAGGAAGTAGGTAGTAGATCTAGTAGAGTCGACTCGACAAACAACCTCAATTGGCATCTTTAATTCTTGCTGTACTAATTTTTGAGTGACGAAACTGCAGGGGCGCCAAGAAAACCTCATGAAGCAAACCACTTTGACTCCATTCACTGGGAAAGGATACCGTTTGGGGACGAGGAGCGAGGTCTTCAAGCAATCCGCAGAAGCGTCTGAAGACTACGAGATGCCGGATGGAACGAAAGAATCGACTCTCCGAGGCCTGACGTTCTCAGACGGGGCTCAACAGGCCGACAAACTGCGGAAAATCAGAAGGAACAGCATGGAGAAAGTGCAGTTGGAAACGGTTGCAAGTTACACCAAAAACGAGAGAGAGCGAAACAAAAAATAAAACGTTCAATCCCCTCTCCAGAGTGTGAGGTTGGGATTTATAAACCGTAGAAGTAGCCCTTTCTTCGTTCCTTTCCTATCTATATTGTAAGGCGAGTGAACCAAAAGAACCGCTTTATTCAGAACTAGTCGAACCACGTCACGAAATCCTAGCACTTCCGTTTTCCAACTAACCTTTCTTTCACATGAAAACCAACCTCGTAACAACTAATCATTAGGTAGGTAGGTACCTAGGTACTCATTTGATCCGCAACGATCCGGTTTCACTGTTGCGATCTATAGGGCTTTCATGGGGCTACAAATGAGATTTTTTATGGATCCCAAGAGGTCAAATATTTTTAAAGTAACAAAAAAAAAAAAAAAACTTGGAAAAAAATTTGTTGAAAGAAAAAATCAACAAAAATTTTTTTTTTTGAAATATATAAAAAAAAAGTTTTTGATTTTTTATTGACAGAATTAAATTTCTGCACAAGTAACCTAGGTCAAAGAATAATAAATCCTAGCGTTCGCCATCGTACGTGCAGCCTCCATGTGCGTGAGGGGGACTCGGCAGAGATGGCGGAGCGCTGTTGACCTGCTAGGGTTTGACGATGGGGCGGCGCTGCAGCTGGGGCTCCAAATCCGTTGATTGAACACATCATGATCCCACGGCTTCGACTCTCTCTAGACGTCGTTTTCTAAAGTCAGCCTTTTCCTACGTCATACCCGAAAACCTTTCCTTTTTTTTATATTCAAGATAAAGAATTAAGTTTTATTTTGAAAAATAAAAAATAAAAATAAAATAATAATAATAATAATAAACCCTTGTGTAAAATTTGCCGCGTTTTTTTTTTTTTTTTTTTTTTTTTTACCGTCTTCTGAACCACAACTGCTTACCCTACTACCTACCTATGTTATGGACGGTAAGTTACCGTCGGTAACCCTGACAGTCATCCTGCGGACGATGTCTTCAACAGCTCTAATAACTCCTTTGACTCCGAACGAGGCAACAATGTTTCCTAGGTGACTCCTTTTTAGAAAATTTTAACCCCGTGAAAAATACTCGTTCTTTTATTGACTTATTCCAAGCCATTAGAAAATTGTATGGTTACCATTGAGAGAGGGCGGGTGTGAGGATCAGAAGAGGACGGTTCACCGAAGCTGAGCTTGTTTGAAGACTGTAACATGACAAGAAGCAAAATAATGACAAGGAGGACGAGCTGCTGGAGAAAACTGTTGCGAAAAGCTCTCAAGCGAGACCCGAATTTACCCAGAGGCTTTCAAAAGTCTCACCATTGTTTGGACCAAGATGAAATAGTCTATTTGAACTTGTACCTCACCTCTTTGGAGAAGAAAATGCATGCCATTGAAGAGATCGCGAGGTTGAAATGGTTTCAGAGGAATTTGAAAACGAACGGTAAGTTGGAATGATCCTTTCAGGTTTTGAACTCAAGGATGAAAACCCAAGTCTTGCCAGAAATTCGGGGACTCAACCCGCCAGACGAGCGCGCCGGAGTAGCCCAAAAACCGCGCAGTTTTAAATCGCACGATTGGGGGGGGGGGGGGGGGGGGTTCAGGGGGAAGGAACAAAGTGGTAGGTTTCCACGAGAAAATTATTCTGTGATAAATGGGTCATTTTGAGATCGACCATTTTCCTAAATTAATGTTTCAGTTTTTGCATTTTTTCTCCCTTAAGCCTCCTTTGTAAGGACCCCTGAGGCAGATCCTGAAGTGGGCGCAAAATTTATCAAGTGTTGAAGTTGTGAGAGTAGGTTATTACTTTCTCCATCCCTAAAACCACCTCACTCATCAGGGTAAGTGTTTAATTACATCTAATGGAACTCAAATTACGCTTATGAATGACATAGTGTTGTGTATTTTTCTAATGTTCAGAATCACTGATGTTGAGGCTGGTAGAGATGATAACCTTCCAAATCTCTCTCCCTACAAATCAGCCTCTTCAGAGAAATTGTAGGTAGAGAGGTTGTAGGGAGAGAGATTTGGAAGGTTATCACTCTCTACCAGCCTCAACATCAGTGATTCTGAACATTAGAAAAAATACACAACACTATGTCATTCATAATTGTAATTTGAGTTCCATTACATGTAATTAAACACTTACCCTGATGAGTGAGGTGGTTGTAGGGATGGAGAAAGTATTAACCTACTCTCACAATTTCAACACTTCACAACATCATCCAAGCAACTGAATGCTTGGAAGTGCGACAAACTCCAGTAGTTTCGGAAGCCATCTTGCAGCAGTGTTGTCTTTCGTTTCTCACAACACAAAATATTCGTTTTCTGTGAGTGGGTGGACAGTTCAAAAAAATTGTAGGGAGAGAGAATAAAACCTTGTGACAGACAGAAAACAGCAAAAGCCCTTCCAAATCATGAACATTTTTCATTAGTTTTTAATTTATTTTGAAGGGGAAAGCAACCTGGACCACTAATATTTTTTATTTCAATTAATAGGTACATGAATAGAGAGTTCTTCAAAAAATGTTCGAAGTTCCCAACCTACCATTTGTGGCAGGTGTAGGAAGAGAGAATTGGGGTCTTTAATGATTTTTGATTTCTGAGCTTATTGATTATTGAAATTTATGCAAGGTGATCTACCTAGACTCCAACCTGCTATATCTCTCAGAAAAAATTCCGAATTTCCAAGACAAATAGAGTGCTCACAAAAGCTGTGTGATGCTAAATAACCCCAAATTTTGAAATGACCCAAATATGTTTCCTAACTTTAAAAAACCCCAGCAAATTATTTCAGTTTTGCCTTATTCAAAATTTTGCATTTTTTTCTTTTCTGGAGAAAATCTTTGGAAAAAAACATTTTTGTTGGAAAAAAGATTTGAGAAAAAAAAAAAAATTTTGTTGAAAGGAACGACACTCCACTTGTCTATGTTAGCGAACACCTAGAAAAACCCCCTGTTTTTGGCCCATTTCGGCTAGACATTACGACCAACTAGACTCCTTGTGGATAGGGTAGAGCGAATAAGGGGTCAAAAAACAATTTGTTTGAACTTCAACTTCGGACACGTGGGAAAAGGTGCCATATGGGGCCAAACTCACATGTGAGTTTGGCTCAAACTGTGCACAGAAAAAGTTTGAGCTCGATCGGACAACGTCTTCAGGTGCCTCAATGTTGCTGAAGTTTTTAAAAAGTCGAAAAAAAAAATCTCAGTAAACTGCAATTTGTTTTCGTCAGATAGTGCATGAGACGGAATGAGGTGCGAAATCAATCCATACCTCCTGTGACTCACAGCGAATCATAGGTGGTGGAGAGGGGGGGCTGTGGTTCACAGCTCGCCTTCTGAAGAGGTGTCTGGGAATTACACTTTTCCGTCATTCCCACTGTATGCTGTGTGTTCAAAGATATTCACCAGGTGAAGCGTGAAGGGCGACATATTTGGAAACCCAAAGGAGCTCGATGAGACGGTTCTCCCAACATACGAAGACGTCATGAGGTTCTACCTTTTTGAAAGAGTGAGGCTCAAGGTGGTGAGTAACAAAGACCCAAGTTTTAAGGAGATTTGTTCCCGGGTTACACCCCAGGTTCTGCAGTTGTGGATTAAAGCATCCATTCCAACAGTAACTGAAGAAAGGCATCCATTCCAACAGTAATTGGAGAAAGGCAGGTTCATCGAATGTTGAAATCATGCCATGACAAGTACCGAAAAATGTTGAGGAATAAATGTAGGGCAGGGAAGAATGAAAAGTAGGTAGGTATGATAGCAATGTTTCACTCTTCAAGGAGAATTCGAGAAGGCTTTTTGAAATTGCTGCTTGCAAGTGTGTCGAATTTGAAGCTTGTGGCTGTGACAAAGCATCAAAAGTCCCTTTAATAGAACGGCAATTCTTGGTTGACCAAAGGACAACCAGAAAAATGATGATGGGCTGCATTGACAAGGCCACTTCGACAAGGCTTGAGAAGTGTGAGCAGAGTCCAGCAGGAAACCAGCGTTCGTGAATTCAATAATCCCGCCCATAAGCAGAAGATTATGTTGATATGATTCCTTGGAAGAATTCTAGGATCACTGAGCCTCCTTTTACGAAACATCAAACTGAGGAAGAGCTAAAACATATAATTTCACAGGACGACGCCGCAGAATTATCTCTTCTGGAAAATGCTTACCTAGGTACCGAAAATTCCCATGCCACACCCAAGCGGCTGAACGGATGGTAAAGCTAGTGATAGAAGCCAGTTCATCCATGATTGGAGAAGAAGCAAGAGATGGCTACATGAAGGCGGGGATGGAATAGTGCCCAACGTTTGAAACAAAAAAAAAAAAAAGATTTCAAAATGTGAATTACGAGTACCGTCAACCAGGGTGACTATTGTCCATGGGGTGAGAATTGTCAAAAGCTAGGAAAAGACGATTTCAGACGAAGTAGTCTATTTCCACGATAAATAAAATAACAACTTGTAGACGCGTTTCGGTTTACTAAACCATCATCAGTACAATACAGAATGAGGAAGTTGTGAGAAGTTCCTTATATACAAAAGTGAATGTGCCTTCTTATGGGCGTGGCATTAGAAAGGTGGCAAGAAAAGAGAATGTGAAAGGCAAATAGGTGAAAGGAGAACTCACAGGAAAATATCGATTAGAGGGGAACGCCTAATTACATCCAGGTCATTTACTGATATTCCTAAATTGTAAACTTTCTGAATTTCCAAAGATTCTAAAGCATCTAGTTTTGGACCTTTTTGGCAAACATGAGCTATCCCAATGGCTGGATTATTATTACCTATCTCATAACTGATTCTATGGTTTTCTTCTGACAAATGTTTTTCAAAAGCTTCCCTACCCCTTCCCAACCTAAGATCATCACTATGTTCCTTCAATCTAATTTTAAATTTTCTTCCAGTTTGTCCTACATATTGAATCCCACAATCACATTTTAATATATACACACCCCCTTTATCCTCTAAAGGAATTTTATCTTTCACACCCCCTAGTAATTTCTTTGTAGAATTCTGTGAATAGAATCCTACTCTGAAACCCCTATTTTCTAAAATGCGACCCACTTTCTGAGTTACATTCCCATAAAACGGTAAACTAACCCACTTCCTATTATCTGGTTCCCTATCTTCCCTTTCCAAATTTGTGACTGCTAATTGAAATTTCTTCATACCAATCTTTCCCCAAATTCTATCTATAGTAGCCCTATGATAACCATTACTCTCCGCTATCGAGTAAATTACTTCTTTTTCTTTTTGAAAAGCTACTTGATTCATTGGGACCGATAATGCCCTGTTAATCATACTGTAAAAGGCTGCAAATTTATGAGATGTTGGATGATTGGAACTATTATGGATAACCACATCCGTATAGGTTGGTTTCCTGAACACAGCAAATTTATGCCTACCCCCCTCCAATTTTATAGTTAAATCTAGAAAATTCAGCTCATTCCCCCCCACTTCCTTAGTAAATTGAATATGCTGATCTACAGAGTTGAGCTGATTAAAGAAATTAGCTAGTTGCCTATCAGTCCCATTGAAGAGGACAATAACATCATCAACATATCGATACCAATAAACAACATTATTTTTGAATTTTGTTTCAATGATCCCTTCTAAATGGTTCATATAAACATCTGCTAATAGCGGAGACAATGGCGATCCCATAGCTACCCCTGGTTGAGTATAACAATCCCCATTAAATTTAAAATAATTTTGATCTATACATAAATTCATCATTTGGGATAGCTCATCTTTCCTTACAAAATCAAGTTGAGAATTTAAAATTAATCGGTTAATTACATCTTTACATTGTTGAACTGGAATGTTAGTAAATAAACTAGTAACATCAAAAGAAACTAATTTTGAATTATGTGGCACATGAACATCTTTAATTTTACTTATAAGGTCCAAAGAATTTTTAACGGTAAATTTTGGAGTGAAATCAACAGAATTTTTAAAAATAGTATTCAGTTTTTTGGCTAACTTATAGGCAGGCGCATTTATATATGATACAACAGGTCGCATAGGTATTCCTTCTTTGTGGATCTTGGGAAGACAAGTTAGGAGAGGAGGTCTAGGGTTCATTTCAAATATGCCACGTTTCCAAACCCCTTGAAAAATACTACTGGAATTATTAACTATCCTTCTCACATCAGCCTGGAATTTACTAGTTGGGTCACTTCTTAACTTTTTACAATCATTTTTACGTATAAACTCCAATGTTTTCTCCACATACACCTCCTTCTTCATCAAAACAGTAGTATTTCCTTTATCAGCTTTCAGTACAGTCACCTTCTCATCCTTTAACTTTCTCCGTAGATTCCTTAGACATTTTTCATCTTCTGTTGATTTCGTTGTAGGTTGCTCTCCTTGAAGCAATTGGGCACAGAGGGACTTAGTAACTTTACCTTCATCATCATTGGCTATGACCGCTTCAGTACTCATCGCGAGATCCAAGATGTCGTTTCGGTCGATTTTGGTGATTGGGTTATGTTTCAACCCTCTTGACAAGAATTGCTCTTCTTTTGACGAGAGAGTTATACCTGCCTGGTTATCTACTTTATTATAGAATGCCGTTGCTCCTGATATTGTAGGAGTTGGCGTTTGTTGGCGTTGTTTTAGCCACCAGAGCTTTCTCTCCATCGTCTTTTTCTTATCTTGACCAAATGACCATACTTTCTCAGTTATTTCATCGATGATAACATTCGTGGCGTCCTGATATCTAGCGGTAAGCTCTTGATACACAAAGTATGCCTTCTCACTCAATCGGTCCCTTTCACAATAAAATCGTCTTACCTCTCCGTTGATCATTTTCTTCTGTGCTTCCTTGACGTACTTCAACCCATTAAGGCACGGCCCGTTGTAGTGGATCTTGGTGTACGACGGGTAGATGTTCAATTTCCGGCACTGGGTATTAAACCAAATGTTCCATTCCACTTTGCACAACTCCATCTTCAAACTGCAGTAAGTTGCCGCGACGTCCGCTCGACTAGCGCCCCGAACATAACGTAAGGTAGATGCGGCGAAATAGTGGGAATCCATCCTATAAAAAGACGATTTCAGACGAAGTAGTCTATTTCCACGATAAATAAAATAACAACTTGTAGACGCGTTTCGGTTTACTAAACCATCATCAGTACAATACAGAATGAGGAAGTTGTGAGAAGTTCCTTATATACAAAAGTGAATGTGCCTTCTTATGGGCGTGGCATTAGAAAGGTGGCAAGAAAAGAGAATGTGAAAGGCAAATAGGTGAAAGGAGAACTCACAGGAAAATATCGATTAGAGGGGAACGCCTAATTACATCCAGGTCATTTACTGATATTCCTAAATTGTAAACTTTCTGAATTTCCAAAGATTCTAAAGCATCTAGTTTTGGACCTTTTTGGCAAACATGAGCTATCCCAATGGCTGGATTATTATTACCTATCTCATAACTGATTCTATGGTTTTCTTCTGACAAATGTTTTTCAAAAGCTTCCCTACCCCTTCCCAACCTAAGATCATCACTATGTTCCTTCAATCTAATTTTAAATTTTCTTCCAGTTTGTCCTACATATTGAATCCCACAATCACATTTTAATATATACACACCCCCTTTATCCTCTAAAGGAATTTTATCTTTCACACCCCCTAGTAATTTCTTTGTAGAATTCTGTGAATAGAATCCTACTCTGAAACCCCTATTTTCTAAAATGCGACCCACTTTCTGAGTTACATTCCCATAAAACGGTAAACTAACCCACTTCCTATTATTATTTCCACTTCCTATTATTTTCCTGTGAGTTCTCCTTTCACCTATTTGCCTTTCACATTCTCTTTTCTTGCCACCTTTCTAATGCCACGCCCATAAGAAGGCACATTCACTTTTGTATATAAGGAACTTCTCACAACTTCCTCATTCTGTATTGTACTGATGATGGTTTAGTAAACCGAAACGCGTCTACAAGTTGTTATTTTATTTATCGTGGAAATAGACTACTTCGTCTGAAATCGTCTTTTTATAGGATGGATTCCCACTATTTCGCCGCATCTACCTTACGTTATGTTCGGGGCGCTAGTCGAGCGGACGTCGCGGCAACTTACTGCAGTTTGAAGATGGAGTTGTGCAAAGTGGAATGGAACATTTGGTTTAATACCCAGTGCCGGAAATTGAACATCTACCCGTCGTACACCAAGATCCACTACAACGGGCCGTGCCGTAATGGGTCGAAGTACGTCAAGGAAGCACAGAAGAAAATGATCAACGGAGAGGTAAGACGATTTTATTGTGAAAGGGACCGATTGAGTGAGAAGGCATACTTTGTGTATCAAGAGCTTACCGCTAGATATCAGGACGCCACGAATGTTATCATCGATGAAATAACTGAGAAAGTATGGTCATTTGGTCAAGATAAGAAAAAGACGATGGAGAGAAAGCTCTGGTGGCTAAAACAACGCCAACAAACGCCAACTCCTACAATATCAGGAGCAACGGCATTCTATAATAAAGTAGATAACCAGGCAGGTATAACTCTCTCGTCAAAAGAAGAGCAATTCTTGTCAAGAGGGTTGAAACATAACCCAATCACCAAAATCGACCGAAACGACATCTTGGATCTCGCGATGAGTACTGAAGCGGTCATAGCCAATGATGATGAAGGTAAAGTTACTAAGTCCCTCTGTGCCCAATTGCTTCAAGGAGAGCAACCTACAACGAAATCAACAGAAGATGAAAAATGTCTAAGGAATCTACGGAGAAAGTTAAAGGATGAGAAGGTGACTGTACTGAAAGCTGATAAAGGAAATACTACTGTTTTGATGAAGAAGGAGGTGTATGTGGAGAAAACATTGGAGTTTATACGTAAAAATGATTGTAAAAAGTTAAGAAGTGACCCAACTAGTAAATTCCAGGCTGATGTGAGAAGGATAGTTAATAATTCCAGTAGTATTTTTCAAGGGGTTTGGAAACGTGGCATATTTGAAATGAACCCTAGACCTCCTCTCCTAACTTGTCTTCCCAAGATCCACAAAGAAGGAATACCTATGCGACCTGTTGTATCATATATAAATGCGCCTGCCTATAAGTTAGCCAAAAAACTGAATACTATTTTTAAAAATTCTGTTGATTTCACTCCAAAATTTACCGTTAAAAATTCTTTGGACCTTATAAGTAAAATTAAAGATGTTCATGTGCCACATAATTCAAAATTAGTTTCTTTTGATGTTACTAGTTTATTTACTAACATTCCAGTTCAACAATGTAAAGATGTAATTAACCGATTAATTTTAAATTCTCAACTTGATTTTGTAAGGAAAGATGAGCTATCCCAAATGATGAATTTATGTATAGATCAAAATTATTTTAAATTTAATGGGGATTGTTATACTCAACCAGGGGTAGCTATGGGATCGCCATTGTCTCCGCTATTAGCAGATGTTTATATGAACCATTTAGAAGGGATCATTGAAACAAAATTCAAAAATAATGTTGTTTATTGGTATCGATATGTTGATGATGTTATTGTCCTCTTCAATGGGACTGATAGGCAACTAGCTAATTTCTTTAATCAGCTCAACTCTGTAGATCAGCATATTCAATTTACTAAGGAAGTGGGGGGGAATGAGCTGAATTTTCTAGATTTAACTATAAAATTGGAGGGGGGTAGGCATAAATTTGCTGTGTTCAGGAAACCAACCTATACGGATGTGGTTATCCATAATAGTTCCAATCATCCAACATCTCATAAATTTGCAGCCTTTTACAGTATGATTAACAGGGCATTATCGGTCCCAATGAATCAAGTAGCTTTTCAAAAAGAAAAAGAAGTAATTTACTCGATAGCGGAGAGTAATGGTTATCATAGGGCTACTATAGATAGAATTTGGGGAAAGATTGGTATGAAGAAATTTCAATTAGCAGTCACAAATTTGGAAAGGGAAGATAGGGAACCAGATAATAGGAAGTGGGTTAGTTTACCGTTTTATGGGAATGTAACTCAGAAAGTGGGTCGCATTTTAGAAAATAGGGGTTTCAGAGTAGGATTCTATTCACAGAATTCTACAAAGAAATTACTAGGGGGTGTGAAAGATAAAATTCCTTTAGAGGATAAAGGGGGTGTGTATATATTAAAATGTGATTGTGGGATTCAATATGTAGGACAAACTGGAAGAAAATTTAAAATTAGATTGAAGGAACATAGTGATGATCTTAGGTTGGGAAGGGGTAGGGAAGCTTTTGAAAAACATTTGTCAGAAGAAAACCATAGAATCAGTTATGAGATAGGTAATAATAATCCAGCCATTGGGATAGCTCATGTTTGCCAAAAAGGTCCAAAACTAGATGCTTTAGAATCTTTGGAAATTCAGAAAGTTTACAATTTAGGAATATCAGTAAATGACCTGGATGTAATTAGGCGTTCCCCTCTAATCGATATTTTCCTGTGAGTTCTCCTTTCACCTATTTGCCTTTCACATTCTCTTTTCTTGCCACCTTTCTAATGCCACGCCCATAAGAAGGCACATTCACTTTTGTATATAAGGAACTTCTCACAACTTCCTCATTCTGTATTGTACTGATGATGGTTTAGTAAACCGAAACGCGTCTACAAGTTGTTATTTTATTTATCGTGGAAATAGACTACTTCGTCTGAAATCGTCTTTTTATAGGATGGATTCCCACTATTTCGCCGCATCTACCTTACGTTAAAAGCTAGGAATTTTCAAATTTGGTGGTGAAATTTTCCCTGTCGATTTTTTAGAGGTTTTTTGGTAGGTACCTGATATGTAGCTTACATATTTATGGACAAATCCCCATAAATTAAATTATCATTTCTTTAATTTTCGAAAAATTTTTTTGTTGAAAATTTCACAATGTTGTGCAACTTTTGTTATGTTCGCAAAACTTCCTACCCAGAACATCTCAGTTCGGTCTCTCAGGTCTTCCTGTTGGTTTTGGTGCTCGGTAGTCACCTCGTGCGAGAGCAGTTAAGTAAGCCTAGATTGTTTATTTTGATGTTTACATAGAAGTTATTGCATTTTTCCCAAACCCTTGTCATTTTGGGGTGACAATTGTCACAACTTTAAGGTTTTGAATGCACTTCCATCTATGGCCAGCACACCACACTCAGCCGCAAGCTCTGCTCAAAGCGCCATCGACAACTCTGTGATTGATTTCCTCAAAGAGCATAGATTCAAGAACAAGACCACCACAAGAGGAAGGAAGAAAAGACTTGATGTGGAACTTGGGAGGAGCATTTCTCCGTCTCACCTGGAAACTGAACCTGGTCCCAACGAACCCAAAAAGGGGAAGGAGGCAACTCCAACCACTGAACCCTGAGAGAGAAAAAAAATCCCAAGGAGGGCAAAAATGCAAACTTAAACGTGAAGAAAAAAAATAAAAATAAAAACGTAGAAGTGGAAAGTTTGAAGAAGAGACTGAATCAGAATCAGAACTAGTAGCACTGACCCTCCATGACATCGAATCTGAAATTGATTACTATTATCATAATGCTCTTTAAATTTTTTATATTAATTCATTCTTTAAACTGTGCCTATTATAATTAAAAAGGAACGATAAGACTTTAATTTCTTGAAATAAGGAATTGGTTATTTTCTTCAAGTTATAAAAAATGTTAAAATGGTGATACGATTTTTTTCATTAAACGTTTTCTGAAGTTTGAGATTTTCTCTATCTGACCATAGTCACCCCATTCCTCTGAAACTTTTTCTTCCATTAAAAATACCTGTGACAATTGTGACCCCACTCGCGGGGTGACTGTCACGAACATATGTTGCTCCCCGGCCAACAACTGTTGTTCTACTATACAACCATAAGAAAAGCCAGATTTCTATAGCAAGCCAGACTGTAGCAACTGAAAAACCAAAATTTTGGCAATAGTCACCCCGGTTGACGGTAACAACGTTTTGCGTAAAATCTTGGAATATTCTATCAAAAATCATCAATAAATACTTCTTTTTTTAATCTGGGAAACCTTCGCCCAGTAATTTTATTCTTTCAGTCTAACTCCTGCGTGTCAAAACAGTTGGGTAAAAAATCTTAAGGAATTGTTCGAGAAGTCAAAAGGCCGAAATATGTACAAAATCATCAGCGATCTTCTTTGAGGCACCTCAAGATGTCTTCCAAACTTTTTGTGGGCCAGTTTGAAAGCCTCACAAAACCATTTTCGACGTGTCCAGTCTTGAATTTCCAAAAACAAGTATTTTCACTCCACCCTAATGAGGGTGGGTAACAGTGGATGCTAAGAATTCTTAGCAATTAACTATATACCCTGAGGTTAGTCGGTACTACCGACTCGGTAGAATTCATTGGTGATAAATGTATTTTTTTAAGTGAAAAATCGATTGTTGTGTAAAAATCGATTGGTGCAATCAATTGTTGGCTACCGATTTTGCATCCCTACCACATTCGGTTCTCCAGGGTGGGGGTCCGCTGCCTTCGTCGGTGCTCTCCTTTGCCCTCCCACGGCGTCACCCTCGAAGATCGGAATAAATTGGATTGAAGTCTTCAATTTTAAGCTGTTCACTGTTACTCTGTGATTTGAAAAGAGTTGCAACTTGCTGCCTTTAAGTCTCATTAAAAATAAAAATATTTTCTCGAGCAAAATTTCAATCAAAAAAAGACCCTAGATTTTTCAGCATTTTGTTGATCAAAATCATTTAATTTCAGCATCCACCCTAGTCAGAGGGGGATTCGATTATTTCCCGGAGGACGCCCTCAGGCCGCTTCCTTCAACGTTGGACGATTATTCAACCGGCATGAGCATCGTCAGTGTTGCTCCCCGAATGAGCGTGTTGAGAGGCAGTTCAGAAGCGATCATACGGGAAATAATGTCTTTAGGTTCGAAACAATATCCTCAGGTGTGTATAAAAAAAAAAATCTTCTAGAATGTCATGATTTAGTCTGAACGTTTGTTAGGATTATTATCGTACAACTTCTGATGAATCAGCTGTGGTTTCTCCAAAATACTGTTTGATTTATGTCAGAGCATGTTCGAAATACCAACTCAGCCATAAATTTTCAAGAAACCGAGATTCTAAAAAAGTTGTATAATTGAAATAGGAATACGAGCACCCTAAATGGTCAGCACTGCAAGCCTCACACCAGAGCCCAGTCGTGGATGATCCTGAAAAGATCGTAGAACTCTTCGTTGGAACGGTTAGTGGCAATATTCAAATCTGTACAAAATGCAGGAATTTCAGTAATGTTCTTCTTTTTCTTAATGCAATATTTCCCACCAGGAACCTGAATCGACAGTGTGCTCTCTCCACTCTCAAGTAGTAGGAAAGTACCATGTGGCGGCGATGAGCTACCCTTTTGAGGCTCATGTGTTAACTCAAAACGAAGAGGCCAAGAGTCAAAACCCCGATACAAGAATCAGAGCCTCGTGCACCATCGACTTATTTGACAACGAGGCAAAAACCATTGAAATTACTTACAACAACAGGGAATGGGACAAAAAAGGAACAATTGTTTTAAGGTAAGTTTATTAATGACGTAATCACACGTCTGTGGATGGCGACGAGCGTGGAAAGGTGTCGTCAGGTGGCATTTCGTCGTGTAGGACCTACAGGATAATTCCCAAAATTTAATGGGCGTGAGAATTGGCACGTTCTCTCTTTACGAGTGGCATTAGGATTATCACCACCTTCCTTACTGGTCTCTGCCCACTTGTGCGGTTCACTCCCTTTTTTTTTTTTGAAACGGCCAAAAACGGCGGTCGCCTCTCAAGCACAAAACTGCTGCGAGCATGTTTAGAGGGACCAGCTCTACAAGCCATGAACAGGCCTGTAAAGCATGGAGACCATCCTGGCAAGCCTTGGAACTCCCTAGCCAGCTTGGAACCCGCTCTGCGAGTCTTGGACAGCTCCACAGCGCTTGGGGCCATCTTGGCAAGCTTCGGAAACCCGTAGCCAGCTTGGGACTAGCTCTGCAAGCCTTGGATAGGCCTCGAAAGCGTGGAGGCCATCCTGGCAAGCGTTGGAACCTCCTAGCCAGCTTGAGACCAGCTCTGCAAAGCGTGGGACCATCTCGGGAACCCTTAGCCAGCTTGGTACAGCTCTGAAAAGTGTCGGGTCGCAAACCTCACAGCCGACCCGACTTGCGATCTCAGGACTCCTCTGATTACCCAATTTTCGGAGGTCTCAAGCGCTGGGTTCATAAGAAATATTCTCCCGCTGCGAGCCAGCGTAGCTTCTGGTTGTAAGTTGTGAATCCCTCAGGATCAGCCTCGACGAAAGACGGACCTGCAAATCGACCGTAACAAAACAAGGTCGGTACTGTGAGGTATGAGAGTGCGAAAAATAAGGGTTTAGGTAATTTCACGAATAAATCATACTTTCCACGAGTATCCGGTGTATTACCCCTGACGAAAGCTCTGCGACCATCTTGTTAAGTCTTGGGAACCCTTAGCCGACTTGGGACAAGCTTAGTATGCCTTGAACAGCTCTGAAAAGCTCGGGAAGCAAAATAAGAATCTTCACCACTTTGTCGGGGTAGAACGCCTGGTCGGTGGTGCATTTCCATTTTCCGTAGCGGATCGCACTGACCTTTCATCGGCGATCTAATCCTGCTCTGCTTCAACAGAAACTTCCCTTAGTCGATAGGTACAATGTTAATGTTAAAAATGGTCCAAAACAGGGGAAAAGATTGCTTCAATAGTGCTGTTATATTAAATGGTTTAGTAATGCATTTTCGACTCCTTTTTCAGGGATATTGAAAACCAGATAGGAGTACAAAGCGAGCTGATTGGCCGAGTCGTATGTTTCATCTTGGGCATGTCCGAAATCGAATTGGTTTGAAGAACAATAAAAGCCAACGGGTAACTACGCCTTTGTATTTATTTTCCTCAAAGTGTAATTACACCGTTCTACAAAAGTTCTTCTTTGTCCATTTCTGTCGGTTCGTCGTCTAATAACTTGTCATCTTCTACGGAAAGGGACAAAATGTTGTCAATCCTATTCATCAGCCGCTCAGCTTCCTTTTCGTCAACTTCTCCGTCTTCTTCTTTTTCTTCTTCCATTCTCTCAAAGTCATTGTCGCCTTCCGCGTCGTTGTAGTCCTGAGAAACAAATAAAAGACGGCTTTTGATTATTTTAAAAGGTAGAATAGAGTTTAGTAGTTATGGTGGTTCTATCAACTGGACACATTAAATTTCAAATTTTGAAATTAAACAGCGCAATTCACATAATATGTAATATTTATTGCACAAATATTATTCAAGTTATTTTGGGAGAAGAACCGATTTGAAATTTGAGAACCCACCGAATAGCATCGTGGGGTTAAAATCCTATAAAAACTCATTTATGGCAAACATCGTCGAGTCGTTTAATCAGAAACGGGCGCCCTTCATACGGCCATTTGCGCGTACTTGCGCCGGATCTGTCCATTGGCGGTGAAATTAATTTAATATCCCATAATGCCTCCAAAATGAGTGAGGAATAACAATGTGGAGGAGAAAATATGTGGTGGGTACTTGGAAGGTTCAAAATACAACAACACTTATCCGAAGGGAGCATGGAAGAAGTAAGTCTCGAAAATGTTTTAGAAATCACTAAGTTCGCTGACTTGAGGCAAAAGGAGGTACATAACAAGCAAAAGCGAATTTTAGTTAAACCGTTAAAAATTTAGTATTAAAAATCACCCATGAGTCCAAGCGCCATCTGAGTAGGTAGGACCGGAAACAACGAAGATATAAATATTTGCGCCAATTCCACTCGATGGGCGTCTTGGACGTAAAATTTAATGCAGAATCTGTGTCCGCCAACAAATCTAGGGGTTGCCATTTTAAATTAGAAAGTTGGGCGCTAATGCGCGCATTTCTCATTCCAGTGGGGCAAATGGTGGTGTACCATTAGCGTCATCCCAACCAGAGTTTTGTGACGACGCTCACTGGTGGGCGACGGGAAGCCTGGGTGCAAATCCTGGGGGAGCACTTGAAAGTTGGGCGCAAACCTTCACCCTGCCCTTTGTAGCAAGTAGAAAACTCGCCGCAAGCCAAAAATTACCTGGGGTGTGAAAACGGCACCTAACTCGACCTCATGGCCAAAACCCATCAAAAGCCCTTCTCATAGCCCCACAGGTTCGGGCGATTGGGCTGAAAACCAGCATGTGCCGAATATTCCCTTCCACTTATCTATTTGTGCCCAATGGAAGGGGGTCTTGTCCACAGATTATGAACACTGAAACATGACCTCTTCGGACTTCACGCCCAATCTTCCGCCATCCTTACACACATTCCCCATGCTGTACAAAGCTTACTGAATGACGTGTGCGGCAGAGAAACTGGCTGATTTGAATTGGTCGCCAATGAGCCAGGCGTGTTCAGATAGTGGTGGGGAGGGTATCATTCGAAATAGGGGGTCGTAAAGTTTTATTAACCCATAAACCAATCGTCATCATGCCCTGGACAAAAGAGCAGCGTGCGTTTGCCCTCGAGACCTACCTACTTGTCTAAAAGTCATGCGATGGTCACCACCCACAGTTGCCTTCTGAAATCGGCTTCAATATCCCCCCCACCCGTGGGTCCCGTTCCTGGCCGGCAATCGCTTGTATCGTGGGTGGAGACATTCAGAGAATGACAGTGTGACAAAAAAAAAGCCAGGAGGTTAATGAACTTCCAGAATACTTTGAGAGGGCGAGTGTGTCGTAGCTGTACAGTTCCAACAGGACGGAGCCACTGCTCACACAGCTCGACTTCTATGGAACTTTTGAGGGAACACTTCCACAAGCGCTTCATCTCCTTGAGGGATGACGTACCGTGGCCTGCATGCTCTTCCAATTTGGCTCCCTGTGATTATTTTTTTATGGGGATATCTCAAATCCATTGTTTTCACCGACCAACCCCGGACCCTGGAACATCTGAAGGACAAAATTCGCCAAGCCATAGCCAACATTCCCGTCGACATGCTCGAAAGAGTGGAGCGAAAGTTCAAAACTAGAGTAGAATCTACTAGATCTGATCAGTGTATTGCTAAGGAGGGCCGCCATTTGCCCGATGTAACTTTCAAAACCAATTGAAACATCACTTTAAAATGAGTAAGTACTATACGTATGATATAGTACTATACGAAAAAAAAAGAATGAGCTCCTTGAATGATTTTTGAAAATGTTTTTCCTGCAAAGGTCGTCCTTCAAAAGTTACGAAAACGGGTCCATATTGTAGAAACCCCTTTTCAATTATTTATAGGGCCTTAGGAAAAATATGATATTTGAATTCCGAGGTCTGGAGAGGGTACATGACGTGGGCTGCTTCGTCGTCTTTTGATTGGCAGGGAGATCCCTCTCTCTCTCATCTACGCAAGTCAGCCAACTTTGCTACGCGAAAAGTCGACCCCAAAAATCGAAAATCGGGTAAATCATCATAGAAGGTCATTCGAAAATTGAGCATCGAGGTTATTATCAAAGAAGGTTATTCAAAAATCGACCCGGGCCGAGTGTTTTTATTCCGATTCTGTTCAGATTTATTATTTAGCGCTCTGGCGGCTCAGTGCCCAACTACTCGACGCCCAGCCTGGCGAGGTGTGACGTCAAATTTGCCCGGCGTTCATTTCAAAATCTCTAACATTTCTAAACAGCTCAGCACGTACCTATACGGATTTTCGAACTAAAAATTGGGGTTTAAGGGTTTTAAAGGGTGCTGAATCCGAATATGTTGTCAGAAATGCTGAATTCTGACCTTTTCAAGAAGCCCATTACCGACATCAATAAGTGAAGAATGTTACCGTTTATTGACCTTACTAATCAGCAAGTTTCACTGCCGCACCCAGCATTCAAGTAGGTTTGTACAACTTCATCGCAATCCAATACCGGTATTGTATACAATACAGGGGTGGCCACCCCTGGCATCAGCCCCCACGGTTCCCAAACTTGCAATCCAAAGGGGCCAACATTCAGTTGCATTTATTCTTACTAGGGGTTTCTGCTGCTGCTCCCGCTCCCTCTGTTTCCACTTTCCCTGGAATTAACGGGTACCATTACAGCACCTAGATTTTACTCACCAGCTCCACGTGCTCTTCCTCTGGCCCTTCCTGGGCAGAATGTTCCAGCAGAAGTTCCATCAAATCCTGACAGTCGAGAAGTTTGGCGAGGTCGAGAGCGCTCATTTTATTCTGATCCCTCAAAAGCAAGTCCGCCCCATTCTCAATGAGCAGCGAAATTATGGGGCGTTTGCAGCCTATCAGAACTGTGGAAGAAAGTTCAACGTGAAAAAGAAGTACTGGAGACTGAGAAGGGTATGTATGAGGTCTGCCCTATTTACACGTGCACAGGACGCCTTTTCACGGCATGGAATCAAGCCTGCTTGTGACTTTCATAAATGGCATCGCCAACACACACCCTGCGATCGAGTTAGGAGAGCTTACTCGTTTCTTTTCTTACCTCCTCTCATCAAAGGTGTCCAACCGAATTTGTCCTGAGCGTTCACATCAGCTCCCCGCTCTATACCATACCGAACCATTTCCAGTTGGCAGCCGTCGACCGCATAATGGAGAGCTTGACACTTGTTACTGCAAATCACAGCAATAAATAGGTAGCTTTACATCAAATGCAAGTAAATTTCATCAAGAGAAAACAAACTAAGTTCTTGTGAGCACCACAATAAGAAAGCAACGAAATGGAAGAAATTGAGTTGGACATCGTTTTTTGGGTAAAATTTCACGAGGAATCGATTGGTGGTGGATTCGAGTTTTATCGGGACG
Source organism: Pilophorus perplexus (assembly GCA_955831195.1). Taxonomy (NCBI): domain Eukaryota; kingdom Metazoa; phylum Arthropoda; class Insecta; order Hemiptera; family Miridae; genus Pilophorus; species Pilophorus perplexus. The sequence goes on from OY037015.1 coordinate 2,473,757, forward strand.
AATCTTACCTACGAGGAGGAAAGTTCGGGAGGAAAGTAAATACAAACATTCTAGGATGGGTCGAAATAATGATATTAATATTACTAATCTTTTTATTTTTGGCATGCAGTGGAGGCCGGAGAATTCCATAGAGTTCGGGGATGCCTTTTGACTCATAATATGAGCATAATATGCTCATAGCATATATGCTGAAGCATAATATTTTTATGCTTCAGGAGCTTGTAGGGATGCTCAAAAATATCGATATATCGAAATATCGATATTTTCCGCCGATATATCGATATTTTTCCACCGATAAATCGATATATCGATATTATTTTTAAAATATCGGGAACCGATATTTTTGAGAGAGATCCGACGTAAATCCGAACACCAGCTAGAAATAGGATCAAAGAACGTGTAGGTAACTGTACTGAAAGTATTTCAAATCAAAATTTGATTTTGATTTTGATTTAATATGATCAGCGAGGTGCATTGGCAGAAAAATTTTCTGTACATTAATGGGGGGACAAGGAGGCGTTTCCATTCTAGGGTTAATATTGTAAAGGATACTCCAGGGATGCTAGGGGTTCCCCGTGGAGACACGGCATCCCTGTTATTGAGGAAAAAGAAAAGGAGTTGTTGTTTTTGAGTCAAGTTGATCGTGTGGTTGAGTTTTTGACAAGAATAAAGATTCTTGTCAGTTGTTAACTGGTTATTCTTTACAATATTTAATATTAATCATGTACTGAATGTTTTCTCAGAACAATATAAACTGAGCAAATAAATTGTTTCTATGATTTTACAAATAATTACATACTCATTACAGATTATTCGAAGAATTTATAACCTTAATTTATTTACTAGTAATCAAAAGTCGTGAAAGGCATGGATTTTTTTTTTAAATTTGGACTAATATCCGATATATCGATATTTTTTAAACGATATATCGAATATCTATATTTTTCTACGATATATCGACTTAGTAAAACGATATATTTTAAAACTCGATATATCGAATATCGATATTTTTCTTCAGTGTGGACATCCCTTGGAGCTTGAAGACAGCAGCAGTGGGAGGGAGAGTGATAACGATTACACAGACTCCACATCCTAGTAGGATGATCCTACTCAAATGCAACAATAAGGGGCTTCAAGTGCAGAACCATAACTTCAGTTGGGACGTCAGCCGGGACTTCAGCCACTCAAAGCGAAGCTGCTAAAGCACCTGAGGGCAAGGCTAGTACTGCAAAAACAGGAAAAACCAAGGAAGAATGAAGAATGGGAGAAGAGGAAGAAGAAGGTAGGTACCAAAAGATAGGAGGAAGCGAAAGAGAGAAACCCCAACAGAGACGAAGCAGCCCGTAGCACAAGGAGGAGGAGAGAAGAAAGGCGGGGCGCGCTCCTGGAGAGCAGAAGAAGTTCGCAGAGACGCTCAGTGTGACGCTCACTTTGAACCTTAGAGAAACCAGTAACTTGCTTTTTAAAGTGCTAGGGAAAAACTTAACCCCACACCGAGAACTGCTATTCCTGGAGGCTGTCAGGCGATGGAACGGTAAACAAAGGTCATCTTTGTTCCTCGTTGAGTACCTAGCTTTGATCAGACGACTATTATAGACCTATAATAGGTCTCTCACAAGAATATTGCGACACTGCAGTCTGGTGGCTGCAAAAGGAAACACCGATGTGGCATCCTGAGCGGAGGGCGAGCGAAGGGATTTCGAGTTTTTTGTTGGCAACATTGTCTCAGCTTGCTCGCCGTTTTGTTTACGTCTCCCGGGTGTGTAGTTTGGTATACAATTTAAAAAAACTTAACCCCACACCGAGAACTGCTATTCCTGGAGGCTGTCAGGCGATGGAACGGTAAACAAAGGTCATCTTTGTTCCTCGTTGAGTACCTAGCTTTGATCAGACGACTATTATAGACCTATAATAGGTCTCTCACAAGAATATTGCGACACTGCAGTCTGGTGGCTGCAAAAGGAAACACCGATGTGGCATCCTGAGCGGAGGGCGAGCGAAGGGATTTCGAGTTTTTTGTTGGCAACATTGTCTCAGCTTGCTCGCCGTTTTGTTTACGTCTCCCGGGTGTGTAGTTTGGTATACAATTTAATACTAATTTGTGTAGTATTGGTAATCCTAATTCTTCCTAATACAAAAGTTTGTGTAAAAGAAGAAAACAAAAATTTCTCGGGGAAAGTCGTTGAGGAGTCAGGCGAGGGAAATTGTCTGCAACGTTGCCGGGAAATTGTCTACGTTCATCGCCAGGGCAGAGGAAGAACAGAATTAGGTAAGTGAACGTTCGCGATGTTTAAATTTTGAGGTATTCCTAATTCTTCCTAACTGCACAACAGCAAAACTAAAATAAAAAGTCGTTAGGTTCTATTCATTCATGTGAAATTCGAACTTTTTCAATTAAAAGCCCTGTTTGATGGGAGAAAAGAGAAGTGCTGCCACTAGGAAGGGAAAAACGAGAGGGACAGGGGAAAATTTGTGAGAAGATTAGTTTGATTTCTGCCACCAGAATGCAGTGTCGGAGCGCAATATTCTTGTGGGAGGCCTTTAGTAATTGCCAATTAATGTATTTAATACATTCAAGAATGTATACGGAAATTTGATTTTACCGCCACAGGAATAGTAAACATGTTATTCCGCTTGTAGGCTTCCCTGCAATCCTCCCGGTACTTAAGGCCATGGCCATGGCTGCAGCTACTATTGGAAAGGCCCTTTGGTGCACAGCGAAAATGTCTGATGCCGCTGCTGAGTGGCCCCAACTTAAAATAGCATAGGTAGACTCCTCTACTTTATAAACATGCATGGAAAGCAGCTAGAGCAGCGGATTTTAACAGCCTGTCAGATAGGCCCCTCAAAGAAAAATATACCTATAACTGTTCAATTTACTTTCCAATTGATTCAGTGGACCTTCCAGTTTAATTTTGGTCAAAAAAGCGTTGCATAACATTATTTTACCTACTGACCCCTCAGCCTAAAAGACTATTAGATACTATCCACGTCGAAATCCTCGGTTTTGACTCACCTGTCGACCATATTCCAGTCAACTCCGCGCTTGACGAGGGAATCCGCGGCTGCTTTGTAACCCCCAAAACAGGCGACCATCAGCGGCGTCTTCCTGAGAGGTCTTCCCGGCTGGGATGGATCCGCTCCAGAGTCCAGCAGCGCCTCGACCACGTCATCTTTCTGCTCCTTGATCGCTAGTATCAGAGGTGTATCACCGTACTTATTGTACACTTCTAAGCAAGACGCTCTAGAATGCAAATTCCAGACGATTGGGTGACATCCGTCAAAGTAAATCCAAGTAGGTATAACCGATTCAAAGGGTCCTCCAGACCTGACCAACTGCACGGTGGACTCTGACGGGTTTGAAAGAGGATAAAACGAGCGGTTTTAGGGCTTTTGAGGTCGAATGAGGGGTACTTTTCATTACTGTTATAATCAACAAACCATGACATGGGTAACCATCGCAGCATTTTTCTCAGTTAGTTTTCGGAATTTTTGGGTTGGGAAGACATCGTTGGGAAAGCTCACCTTTTTTTACTAAACGAGACCACGTTGGCGGCGGCATTTTGATGTATGTTTTGAAATAAGTAGAATGTCCAACCAAGATCAACTGTAAACCAATAGCATGAATTAGTAGCTATGTAATAATTAGACTAATTAAATTAGTGCTGCACAAAAATAAACATCGTAATCGATTAATCGATTTTTCCCGTTCGACTATTGCAAAGGAGGAAAAGTGAAATGACATTGTGACACATTGTGAGTCACAATTTGTGACTATTAAAAATTAAGATCGAAACAACATAAATTTAATCAGCTAATAAAATTATTATTGCAACAAACAAATATAGATAGTAGATACTTAGGTACCTACTAAATAATATTTATTGGTATTATTGGCAAAAAAAAAAAAAATCGGTTCTTTGGGGATGCTTCATCTTATTATTTCATCTTAGAGCCTACCTACGGCTGAAATTCAAGAAGCAAGGGAAATGCCTGCAATGAAGGCCCGACATAAAAGCAAGTACCTATGCTTTATTGACCGTGGGAATGAATCCCATTTTGCGTGTTTGAAAAGTAACTGTCCGACGCCGAACTAGTGGCCTGACCGTGAGACAAGTGACGACAGGTGAGGAAGCCGAACTAGTGGCTTAACGTATGACATGTGAGGCCGAAGAACTAGTGGCCTAACGTAAGACAGGTGAGGATGCCGAACTAGTGGCCTAACGTACGACAGGTGAGGACGCCGAACTAGTGGCGTAACTGTAGGACAACCGTGGATGCCCAACTAGTGGCCTAACGTACGAGAGGTGAGGACGTCGAACTAGTGGTCTAACAGTGAGACAAGTGAGGATGCAGAACTAGTGGCCTAACGTACGACAGGTGAGGACGTCGAACTAGTGGCCTAACGGTGAGACATGTGAGGATGGCAGAACTAGCGGCCTGACGTATATTTATATACTACGTAATATATAAATGTGACACTCCCGCGTCACCCCCACCCCCTCCCCCCGCGGACTAACGTTTTTGGGCAGTTAGGTCACGGCTAAAGCATGTTTCATGCTAAAATTATTATTATGGTTTTTCAACATACAATAACAATTATTGTTTACTTTTTAACACTCTCGGTGCTGATGGCACAGCGTTTGTGCAGCGCCAGAGTATCGCCGCCAACTGAGGGGACGTTCTAAACGGATTGGTACCCATAATATGAATATTATTCACCTTCAAGATTTATTACGGCTTTTTGAGGAAAAATCAGAAAAATTGTTGTTGCAGTCAGGAGGAAGGGTCTCGGATTGTGAGTCAGCACTGAGAGCGTCAGACATTTTTAAGAATATTGATATTGAACTGATTAGTTCAGTCGTTAATATTAAATAATTTGTTATTATTTTAGGTTGGTTTGGAAATGAAATGAGTAGATTTTTGTTTAAACACCCACACAAAAAAAAAAAAAAAAAAAAACAAGCTTGTCTACGTTGACAAGCAGGAGGCAGCTACGTCGATTTTGGATGACACCTATCCAGTCGAGCTGAAAATCCTTCGAAACCATTTGAATTGGAACGTTTTTCTTTCTTTTTTTACTTTTCGATTTTAATTGATTAATCGATTTTTTGACCAAAATAATAAAAATCTAAAAGTTGAAAAAAATCAATTTTTTTTGCATCACATGTAGAACTACATTGTAGTTCTACATGTTCCATTAACCAGACTACCAACTCCTGCCAGAAGCAACGAGAACCGTGCAGAGCTCCGCATATTCAACTCAACTCCGTCCCTCTTCGTTTAGCTCAAAGTCACGAAAGCTGAAAGCCTTACATTCAGTTGCGCACACAATGACGTCACTCCAGACTTCCTCGCTCCACGTGTCAGCACCGGCAAATGCCGAAACTCCGACTCGCACGACGTACAGTTCCTCTGGTCCCAAACCAGTGATAGCGGCTTTTGTCTTCCGACCCCTGAAACGTGTGTAGTGTGTAACATTTTACTAGCTGCAGACGAGAAAAGCCCTTCTCTTGCACTACAAAGTTTACAATATAAGTATAATATAAATAGGCCGCTCAGGCTGTACAGTTTTCATAACTCAGTTCTTCCTCGATTTTTTTTTTCTTTTTAGCATAACTATTACAATCATCGCTTTTAAATTTGTCAACCCTTGTAATGGATTTTTTGGCTTTATTCAAATAAAAAGCTTTTTTCAAAAAAAGTAATTTTTTTTTTTTTACTCAGAAAATATTTTATTTCTTAGGATTCTTCAAAAATCCCATTTGTAGCCCCATGAAAGCCCTATAGATCCCCCACAGTGAAATTGGATGCGTTTGGGACCCCCAAAAAAGGATTTTACGTCCAAAAATACTTCGAAAACGACCCCTTGCTCGATCCCATGGCCAAAAGCCTTCAAAAACCATCTTCCGTAGCCCCATTTTAGCCCCATAGTGCCCCACGGGTTTGGGCGATCGGGCTGAAAACCTTGCGGGCACAACTAGATGGTAAACTCAAAAGGTTTTATCATTTCAGAGAGAGATGGATCACTTGTTTCTACCAAAACAGCCAGAGATTTATTGTTTTATGAAAACAAGGAATGTAAAAAACTGAATTCAAAGAAAAAGCTTGGCAAAATCGTACACATAATATGTGATATTATCTTCTTTTCTTCTTTTTCTCCTTCTGGAAAGTTAGGTATCCAAGAGGCCAAACTATTCTCCTGCGGGTTCTTGTTCTATTCGAGAAGCTTCTTCATCGGCTGCTTTCTTCCTTACATGTATAAGAGTAATAGCGATGTACGCCAAGGACGACATCACATCAGTGAGCAGCAAAAACGCGGCGTTCGACTCAAATATAGCCATTTTCACGATCATCGCTGCGATTATGGTCAGGCAAGCGACGATCCATAGGATGTACAAGATCTTAAACCGCAGCGGCAATAGTTTCGCCAGGGATAGTACAGAAACGATCGCCAGGATGAATACCAATGAATGCGTGGCCGTGGAAATATAAACGCTGATAGTAAAAGTATGACGTATCAAATAAGCTTCGGTATCTTCGCCAAAATTCTGCGCTCTACAGCAAAATGGTCGATTTGTAAAATGTGAGAAAATAGGTTTTGTATTAGAGCAGTTGTTCCGGGAAAAAAGCAGGTCAGGCGTATCAGGTGGTACGTGACAGTTTATCGCTGTACAATCAACAGAATGAAGGTGGTTGTACTTGGCATTCTCGCAAAAGTTGTTCAATGTAATACACGCTTTCACGATAAATTTTTGGCAGCAAATGTAAGGAGGAGTTGTCTCCTGAGATATGCCCTCCTCTCCACACTGAATATTTTCTGGGACGTCTAGGAAGTCTGGGTAGTCTGGGGACCCTAAATCAGAGCAGTGGAACCATATGAGGAGTTCTTCTGACTTTAGCTTCTCACATTCAGCAGCGAGTTGAGTGACGCAGCCCGGAAACGCTACAACGGACTGATCTGGCGGCGTCGGCGTCTTTCCCTCCGGCAATGTTGTCGGCGAAGGTCCTTTCGCCACGAACGTCGCAAACACACCCGCAGCACCCGCCGCTACCATCGCAACACATACGAAGTTAAATACCATAGTAACTGTCATTGGAGTAGGATAACTTAAACCACCCCCTGTACGGTAGAAAATGATGGGAACAGAATAGCATAAGACAAGAAGTGTTCCACTAAACACTACAAACAGGAATACTCCCTCGAGCGCCTCCATACCTCGAACTGCACAACACTCGTAAAATTCGAACAATATGAACCCACCAAAGGAGATTTTGGTCGAAGCGAATGAAAAGAAAAAATTCGCTTGAAACTTCTCATACGCCAATCACAAGGAAACGTTGGCTGCATAATAATAGAAGCCAGAGGCTGGTGTAGGTAATCTAACCGAAGCAAAACTGTACCAAATACTCCAAAACAAAAACGCTGCAAATTTTACACAAGGGTTTATTATTCTTTGATATAGGTTACTTGAACAGAAATTTAATTCTGTCAACGAAAAAAAAAAAAATAAATAAAAAAAATTTTTTTTTGGATTTTTATATTTCAAAAAACATTTTTTTGGGGGGATTTTTTTTTTCAAAAATGTTTTTTTCAAAAATTATGTATTTTTGTTATTTTAGCCCCATTTAGTTATTTTTATGTAATTATGTTATTTTAGCCCCATGAAAGTCCTATAGATCGCGACAGTGAAATCGGATCGTTCCGGGACCCCCAAAAATGGATTCTACGTCCAAAAATACTTCGAAAACGACACCTAACTCGATCCCATACCCCAAAGCCTTAAAAAAAAACGCTGCAAATTTTACACAAGGCTTTATTATTCTTTGATATACGTTACTTGTGCAGAAATTTAATTCTGTCAATGAAAAAATTTAAAAATTTTTTTTTTTATTTTATCTAAAAAAAAATTTTTTTGGATTTTTTTGTTCAAAAATGTGTTTTTTTTCCAAAATTCCGTATTTTTTACTCGAAAAATATTTAACATCCTGGGATCCTTCAAAAATCCCATTTTTAGCCCCACGAATGCCCTAAACATCGCCCCAGTGAAATCGGATCGTTCCGGGACCCCCAAAAATGGATTCTACGTCCAAAAATACTTCGAAAACGACACCTAACTCGATCCCATAGCTAAAAGCCTTCAAAAAACCCCTCCCGTAGCCCCATTATAGCCCCATAGCGCCCCACGGGTTTGGGCGATCGGACTGAAAACCTTGCGGGCACAACTAGATGGTAAACCGAGTATTTTGTCAAAATTTCAGATTTTTAAAAAAATTCCTACTGCCAAAAACGGCCTGGACGGCGGACGGACATTTCGGATTTTGAATGTAGACCTCTTGAAACGGATAATGTCAAACTTTGAGGCCGATCGGAGTCGTCGACCCCCGTCGCGAAAACATAGGTGTATTATTCTAAGAATAATAAACCAAAAGCAATTTTAATTTTTAAAAAGTACTGCAAAAATTACACTAGGGTTTATTATTCTTTGATATAGGAAACTTGTGCAGAAATTTAATTCCGTCAATGAAAACATTTTTAGAAAAGAAGAAGAAGTTTTTTAGGATTTTCTTTTGTTGAAAATTTTTGTGTGTTTTACTTTCAAAAATCCCATTTGTAGCCCTATGAAAGCTATGTAGCAACAGTGAAATCGGATCGTTCTGGGACCCCCAAAAATGGCTTCTACGTCCAAAAATACTTCGAAAACGACATCCAACTCGATCCCATAGGCAAAAGCCTTTAAAAAAAACCACCTTCCGTAGCCCCATAGCGCCCCACGGGTTTGGCGTTGCGGGCACAACTAGATGGTAAACCGAGTATTTTGTCAAAATTTCAAATTAAAAAAAAATTCCTACTGCCCAAAACGGCTTGGACGGCGGACGAACATTTCGTTTTTGGAATCTAGACCTCTTGAAACGGATAATGTCGAATTTTGAGGCCGATCAAGATTTTCGACACGCGTCGCGATTGCGTACCTATTATTCCAGGAATAATAATCCTAAATGATCGTAACTTTGCATGAATTTATTTTTTTTTACAAAATCAATGTTGTAGTTCACCATTTTTCCCCCCTTAATTTACAACATTTGCCCAAAATGTACACAACATAATGTCAAGTTGATTTTTTTCCCTTTGAATGTACAACATGAGCCGCCTCGGGTTATCTGCGAATTTTTCTACCACTACTTCCTCTATTTCTTTTGATCCGAAAGTTGTATATATATTCATATGTTCAGCCCCCCCCCCACCCCCCCCCCCTTGAGTACGCCTATGACACCTTTGCATCCTCTACCGAGAGATGAATCCTCAATAAGACCTCGTAGTGATTCTTTAATTAGATTTGGAAATCTTCCCTAACATTCAATAATATGGCTAAAAAGTAACGTGCACAGACTCCAATACCAACGAAAAAAAAATCATTGTAGGAGATATAACGAAAAAACGAAACGCACAGTTTGAATCAGCCGGCGTTTCCCGCCAGTCACTGTTTGAGGTAATGACGTCACAGTTCCAGTGAATCTCTCACCATGAGCGCTAGTGTCGTCAGCTTATATGATACATTTATAGCAATTATAACATGATATTACGGAAAACATAATTAACTTTTAATTATAATACATGATACTTGAAGTTTAAAGCCTTATCAGAATGATTTACGGCTCACTTGAATTTTATTCTGTGATGAGTAGTGGAAGCAACACTGGGCGGAACAATCCCTTCACCTGTCAAGAACAAAACACTATCGACGTCGCTCTTCAGCTGTAATGAGGTAGTGACGTCACGCTCCCTCCATGGCCCCAGTTTTTCAAACGACGTAATTTTCGTTAAATTATTTAAATTTTCTGGAAACGATTTCAGTCGACTAGGTACTGTTTTCCCTACATTCTCAGGGAGTACTTTAAAAAAAAAAATAGAAAAAAAACAATGCGAACCCCCCAATGGTATCTTCGCTGATAAAGAATCAAGAATCAAGAATTTTATTTATTAGCCATGGCTAAAAAGGCCTTGCAAGGCCAAGTTGACAGGGCAAACGTCAGAACATGAGTAATAAATGACAATTATAGTTCACATATTATAACAATCACACCGTTGCAAACCAACATGTCGAAATCTAAAAATCTAAACACATTCTGCTTACAGCGGAGAACAGGAATGACCAAGAGCCCTATACAAATCTAAGAAAATTAGATTTAAACTAACACATGCACTGGTATGGGGAAACTTTAACTAGCACTGAACGCAACACCCCACTCGATCTTGTAAAAAGGTGTATAATTCTGCTTTAAGAAGGTGGGCTTTGATCACCCTGGAGAACGCTTTATTGGGCAACATTCTTACATTATGGGGCAGCGCATTGAGCAAACGAGTCCCCACAACTCCACGATTGTTGAACTGCGCCCTTGGAGGGAGGTTTTGAACCGATGGGATTCGATGTAGGTTCTCGTGGCACGAGTTGAAATGGGTCTTAAATTTTGCGTGGACCGACTCACACACCTGTCGGATCTCTGAATCGACACTTTCGCAGGCCCGCATCGCGGGAGGAAATTAGGAAGTCGTCATACGTTTTCGTGTTTGTCAAGTCATTCAACGGATTTCCAGACCCAGTGACAGGAACAGTAAGCGATCAACGCTACAGCGTTTGGCCCAATTTACAGAAAGATACTGGGGACTGATAACCAGAGCGGCCCAGTCCACCCTACTGAAAATGGTCTGAGAAAACCACAACACATCACATGTTACATCAACGCCAACGTCTCTGTAACAACTGATAAAATCATTGAAAAGCTGTTTCGGCTCTCTTGGAAAATTGGTCAAAATGAGATTCGCGTAATTACTGTGGTGACGACGAAATGCAATAAAATGAATAGGTATATATTTAATATAGCTACACACCCAATACAACACTTAGATACATACCAGTATTTAGTAATCCAGTAAAGAGCGGGGTCTTCTATCTGCACCGTGTAGGCCAATTCTGCGTCCTCCTCGCCGTCCCATTCGAGAAATATGCTGTTTCTCGTGCTCCGAACGTACTTCACCTGTCTCTTACTCAAAACCCCGCCTGACATATCGCAAGAGTCACTCAAATCAAAAACATCACGAAATGGCTGTAGACATTGGAGAGCTCACAAAGAGAATGTGGGAAATGTTAAATCGATGTAGCTGAGGCAACTCTCTCCTTTACTATAACACCAGGGGCGGATAGGCAGGTCGGACGATTGGCCGAAGGTCCTGAGGGGCCGGTCGAAGCTGGAGAAAAACGTTATCCTAACTGAAATGCCCTCGAGACCGAAAAGGAAACCTCAGACTCAAAACAAGGCGATCTGGTTGGCTTTGTCATAGGGTGGACGGCAAGTGCAATAAATGCGTAATTTGTGTTACAAGGTTTTAAACCTCAAGGCCTCACCGTATATACTTGCATATGCAAGTCTCTTTTTGAGTTACCTAGTAGTTTAGGTACCTAAAGGTAAACACACTAGTAGTCGACACCTTAAGGAAATTTTGACAGATTTTTGTCTCTCCCACCCACTTTTTTACTTTTTCAAGGTTTACACAAATCCCATCTCTATACGATGCCATAGTAAAATTTATTAAAATTTGGGCTTAAAAGGGAGAAAAATTAGTTTTTTGAAAGTGTGTTTTGCACCAGTAGTCGACATAGGGAAAGAAGATTGTTTCAGTAGTCGACAGGGGGTTATAACATATATGCACTATTGGTCGACATGGGATTTGCATCAGTAGTCGACAGGTGGTGGCCCAAAAACCGCCATATATTTTTACTTTTTTTTTCGGTAATTTTCACCCAGAAAGAAGCGTCTGGACGAAAAATTCATTCCATGCTTTTTTAAAGAAGACAAAATTCTGCGTCGAATGAGCACCCTATCGATCCAATACGGTTGAGCCGTCTGGCTGAAACCGAACGTCAAAGATGTGCAATGACTTCCAAAAAGGGGAAAAACTTAATTTTGAGCCACTTTTTACGCTCCAACAGCCTCAGATCAACTATAGTTGATATACTATCGGTAACTACCTACTTAGTAATATTATTGAAATTATGTGGCTTGTAACGATGAGAAACCACCGTGTCGACTACTGACTCAGCAGCAGATTACAGAATGATTCAGTTGTCGACTACTGAAAATGAGCGTTTTTTTGCACCCATAGTCGACATAGCCGGAAAACAGTCAACAATCGTTAAAATGGCAAATATTTTAGATCAACATATACTGGGAACACAGAAATTCAGAAAAGTTACAAATGGTATTATATCAAGACATGATAATATCACTTAGGCCCGTATTTAGAAACGTCGACTTAACTTAAATCTAAGGCTCCCTTACGTAAGGCCGCCTCAACTGGTAAGGCGCCCTTAAAAAAATTTCGTATTTACGAAGCTTCCTTATCTCAAACTTACGGAAGGAAGCGACTTAAGTCAAGGTCAAGAATGACCGCCCCAGTGCTTCCACATTGCGTTCCCTAGGCTTGAGATCGGCCGCTCTCGGCTCTTTTCGGCTTTTTCCGACAGCCGAACACGCCGTTCCCGCAAAATATCCCCGTGTTTTGGGGAAATTTTGCGGGAATTTTAATGGTTGTCAATATTGTTCTGTCGTTTGGTTGTCATTGACAACTTGTCAACAACGTGTCTCAAGTGATTCGGAGATTGAGCCGGCAAAATTTAAAAAAAGTGATTTTGTTAGAGTGACCAAATAATTCCGTGTGATACAAACTAAAATGTGTGAAAGCGTCACAATCGAACAAGAGATCGAGGATGAGAACAGGCCAACCAAGTGACGGATATCCGAAAGGTGAATGAAATGTTCTTCGTACGACTTTCCGTATTTTGGGCAGCCGGATTTTGTTTGTCTGATTTGTTCTCAAAGTACTCCGTTCCCCATCTAGTCGGCAAGGGTTCAGCCCTATCCGGACTTGTTTACGCTGTGTCCCCGATCGCACTAACCTCAAATCGTCATTTTCGAAGAATCTGTATGAAAGGTCAATAAAAAAGCAGATATCGTTGTAATTCTTATTTTATTGTCAAGGACATCTCCAATTTTTTTCTAATGGTTTTGAAAATTCATCCATCAAAATTTAATGATGGATTTCCAAATACTGATTTGGAAACGATTTTTGAAGTTCCGTCGGTGTCGGACTTGCATGGATGGAATATTCGTGAAGTGTTCGTTGACGCTATGCGTATCCCCGGTAGGTAGGTACTGATCTGAAACATAAGACGAGAATCTTCTTAACATCAGTAGAAACTTGGCGATACCTGAACAAAATTTTCGACCTCAGTTGTCATGAGGTGGATCCTCCCTCTTGCAAGATTCATGAATGTTGTAAACATTAGTAAAAGTAAAAAAAACTGAAATAATTTCACTTTGTTACACAAGTAAATTTTTACACCTCCCACTAATGCAATCTACATCCGAAAATACATACCTCGAAAATTACACCGTACTCGACCACTTACCCGATTTTTTTCAAACCCCCAGTTATTTCAGGTCGATCTAAATTTTCAGCCTCTGTCGCGAATGTGTGTTAATGGGGTTCAAAGAATAATAAACCAAAAGAAGTTAGGCCGATTACGTCTAAACTGCAACTAGCCCCAAGAAAATTTTACTGAACAAGGCCAGGACCCCAGTACCTAACCTACGATGTCCGAGCCAACAAGATTGCTACGCCTTGTTGCTTCCGATAAAGATTGTCTTACCTGAAATTTCCCTGTGGCGTTTAATCGAAGAACGGCTAGCATTTTCACAACAGCCGCTGTTGAACAGCGGGCTTGGAGCATCCTCGTATTGACCTCTCGTTGTTGATCAACAAAGGTTAAATCCTGCGAGTGGAAGATTTCGTTAGTAAATCCGAGACAAAAGACGGCGTAACCCCTAGTAGGTACATTCATTTATAGTAACTATCATTTTTATTTTAAACGTTAATAAAAATGTTGATCTAACATCGATGAGAAGAATCGGCTGCATTCGGTGAGGCTCTTGTGAATTTTGGGTGAACGTAGCACGTACTTACCGATATGTTACGTTAAAGACCATCAAACGTTTCCGAGATTTCTTCATGGTCCTCGTCCTCGTCCTCGTTCGGTGATTTCTCTTCGATAAAACAGATAATTCGAGAAAACTGTATTCTTCCATAACAACAACCCGCACATCCTCCAAAGAACTAACCTCTCACAAACACGCGTTAAGGGAGCCTTGGAGCACTTAAGGCTGGTCGCGACCTACCTTAGACTTAAGTCAGGATTTGCGTCGAGGCTGCCTCAAATGTAAGGACGCGCCCGAGTCAAGGAAGGTTTGTAAATACCAAACACGGTTAAGGGAGGGTTTTAAGGAAGCCTTACGATTAAGTCACGTTTCTAAATACGGGCCTTAGTGATATCAGGTGAACAAACTCAATGGGTCACCTCAGAAACGGTGGCCATGACTGCTAACTAAATCTTCCCCCTTTTTCGGGTTTTCCCGCTCGTTTCCATGGCAACTTCCCATCAAACGTTCAGAAGACATAGAAGGATCAAGAGCGCCACCCAGGAATGCAAATCAGATTTGAAATCTGTATCCTTAAGCTTAGCTTTTCTCATTTTTCGAAGGGAGTGTCGACTATGGTACTTTTACCTCAACACTTTCTACGAGTGTTAGAGGAGTCTTTCAAAATTGAAAATCATCAAAACTCTTGAGTGACAATGATCTGGAGGATTTCATGTTGATGGGTTGCGAGCAGGAGAGTCTGGCAGGAGCACTGAGCCGAGTGGCTTTGGTCGTTTGTGGTCCTCCTCGCCATCGCCCACCGCTTGGTCCCTTCTCCCTCATCAGCGAGCGTTGTGTGTGATAGGTAGTGTTTAGGTTCCCGTTTTGGTTGCCTACTTAAATATTCTTGGAATACCTAATACACTTTGCTATTTGCAACGGGGAGTCAAAAATTTGATCGGCCTAAAAATTTGTCATTATATTTACGTTTCAAGACGTGTGGTTTCCAAAACTGAAATGCACGTCCGCCGTCCGAGCCGTTTTAGGCAGTAGGATTTTTTTTTTAAATCTGAAATTTTGACAAAATATTCGGTTTACCATCTAGTTGTGCCTATAAGGTTTTCAGCCAAATTGCACAAACCCGTGGGGCTCTGCGGAACTGAAAATGGGCTACAGGAGGGGTTTCATCCGTTGCACCGAGTCAGGTGTCGTTTTCGAAGTATTTTTGGACGTAAAATCGATTTTTGGGGGGTCCCAAAAGCATCCAATTTCACATTGGGGCTTTTGAAGGATGTCAGTAAGTCAAATGAGGTCTCATTTTCCGAGTAATCTTGATAATATTCATTTTCGGGGTCCTTCATCCGTCAAAACATGACAATTAAAAAAACCGACTTTAAAAAAAATGCCATGATATTATTTTGTCGAAAGTGCCGATTTAAAAAAATGTCCGTAAGGCTCCGCAGAATTAACACGGACACTCACACACACACACACATTTACATTTCGTTTTGGAATATAGTTACTTCCTCGAAACATTACATTTATAAATTCACAAATAATATTTATATCATTTACACCAAAAGATTGGACAGATGCTGACTATCGATACTTTAGGACCTATATACGATGGTATATAATATATACTACTATATTATAGTTCAGGCTATCGATTCACCACCGACAGCGTTGACGAAGCTATCGACAGTTTCAAGTAGGTATAATTGGTTGCAACTGATGACAAAAAATCCCTTATTAAATAGCATGTCAAAAATATTTTGACATGCTATGTAAGAAGATGCCCTCCAAACCCCATAAGTCCCATAGCCGCGGGATATTTCCCTCCATCTGGCATCACTGAGCAGTACCTACATTTTGCGACATGAAGAGTAGGTACATCTGGGCTTCAGAATCAGAAAATAGCCTCGTACTGAATCAACTTGAACCAAGCCAATACCTGAACTTTCGTGAAAACTGAGATGTACACCGCCACCCTTCTCTCGATCCCGAGAATTTGTTGGCCTGATTTTACCCAACTGAACCAAAAACAATTCCGTTCACATCTGTGCAGCTCAGCCCACGACACCAGGAAAAATGAAACCCTATACAGTTTAAACCTTTAATTACAAATTTCAACTCTCTTTTAAAGAACAAGATTTCAGAAATTAAGTAGGCACTATCAACACAACACATGTCACTTCTGTCCATTTCAATTTTTGTTGTCAACACTCAAAACTCCAAGAAATTACCAACTAAGAAAAACAAATCTCCAAAACCCAACAGAAACGATTAAATTTTGCAACTCAAAGCACAAAACATGAGACTTGACTCTTAGCGATACTAGCAAATAAAGAACTCCTCAGTGACAATTTTGTTTTTTTCAACGTTGTATGGCAATTCGTATTTTTTCGATTTCGTATAATTTGAATACGCATGTCTTGAAGCCTTACAACGGAACATGCTTGGCAAAATATCCTCGAATAGTGAATACTAAACAAATTAACATAAAAAT
The DNA here is from genome assembly GCA_955831195.1 of Pilophorus perplexus. NCBI lineage: Eukaryota > Metazoa > Arthropoda > Insecta > Hemiptera > Miridae > Pilophorus > Pilophorus perplexus. The sequence continues at coordinate 2,490,240 of OY037015.1, forward strand.
AAAGGAAAGAACATGCTGAGTAATCAAATATTTGAAAACATTACTGAATAGTTCTTAGGTACCTACCAACGAAAATAGAACTTAGGCATTTAATATATGCCTGTAAAAAATGACAAATGTCAACAGCATTGTAATACTGCTGGAAACAATGGTTAGTAACCAAGTAAATAAGGCGTAATTTAATGAAATCGTCGAGAAGAATGATGAAGAGCAGCTCAAAGAAGCGTCGTCTTGAATGACCCTTCAAAATAGGAAAAACTGTTATGATGAAAGCTGTTCACGTCCTGGTAAACTCAAGAGTGGACTTGAAACTAGCAAACTTACGATATATCCAAGTGATATTCGGATTAGCAGCCACCGTCTGACTAATCTGAAAAAAATACACAAAGGAATATAAATAAAAACATCATCGTAGGGATGAATTAGCAAATCTACACGGATCTGTACGTTTTTTGGAGTGATGAATCCGAAAATTTCGGATACGGCTTCTCAATAAAAATGGCGAAAAACCATAAAACTCCGGCACTTTTTTTTTTCGTTTTTTTGCCTATAACTCGGAAACCATGCGTCCTAGCGCCACGACCCCTCGGTGTAGCCTCATGAAAGCCCTATAGATCGCAACAGTGAAATCGGATCGTTGCGGGACCCCAAAAAATGGATTTTACGTCCAAAAATACTTCGAAAACGACACCTGACTCGATCCCATAGCCAAAAGCCTTAAAAAACGACCCTCCCGTAACCCCATTTTAGCCCCATAGCGCCCCACGGGTTTGGGCGATCGGGCTGAAAACCTTGCGGGCACAACTAGATGGTAAACCGAGTATTTTGTCAAAATTTCAGATTTAAAAAAAAATTCCTACTGTCCAAAACGGTTAACTTAGTCCCCGCTTGGTGGAGCTCCTTCGGGGGCCTGCTGATAGCCTGATGGCTCCATAGCAGTTTCCACAGCACTAACCTGCCCAAAACGGCCCGGATGGCGGACGGGCATTTCGGTTTTGGAATCTTGACCCTTTGAAACGGATTATGTCAAAATTTGAGGCCGATCGGAGTCGTCAACCTCTGTCGCGAAAACATAGGTGGGTGATTCTCACAAAAAGCTCAAACTTAGTGTATCTCGAGGTTTTCTCCATACACACTAGTCCTATGGTTGCTTTCCCCCCCCCCCCCCCCCCCTTGTGTTCATCTCTCCACTGCCTGCGCTTTTAGATGAAAAAACTACTTTTTCTAGCGGTATGGATGCATTTTTTTGGGTTTTGAAACACTCAATTCTCATTACCACCGCCTGTAACTATTTTGTTTTACTGATAAAAGTTCTCTCCCAAGCCTTGGGAAATGTCCTTAGGTTGAAAAGATTCAGTGAAACTGGAAGCCTACCAACAAACCTCCACAGAAACAGCTTTTTTCTATTTTTAAGTTTACTTAGGGATTCAACAGCTGATAATGAACTGTGTATCTGAAAAAAGTATCATTACCGCGCCGACATCAAAGTTTCCCCTCTCTGATCTCAAAAGAGGGTATTTCGATCAACTGTTGCCGTGGACAGTGGTGGTAGCACTGCACGAACCCGGGAAACCATCTCCCACCGCCCGCCCACGCAGTTGTTCAGAGGACGGGGAGGAAGAAGGCCATGCGGCAGGACCGTATTTTGGTTTATTATTCTTGGAATAATACATCTATGTTTTCGCGACGGGGGTCGACGACTCCGATCGGGCTCAAAATTTGACATTATCCGTTTCAAGAGGTCTACAGTCTAAATCCGAAATGTCCGTCCGCCGTACGCCGTCCGCCGTCCAGGCCGTTTTGGGCAGTAGGAATTTTTTTAAAATCTGAAATTTCGGCAAAATACTTGGTTTACCATCTAGTTGTGCCCGCAAGGTTTTCAGTCCGATCGCCCAAACCCGTGGGGGGGAGATAAAAATCCAAAAAAAAAATTTTATTTTTTATTTTTTCATTGACAGAATTAAATTTCTGCACAAGTAACGTATATAAAAGAATAATAAACCCTTGTGTAAAATTTGCAGCGTTTTTATTCTTATCATTACCGCCCTTCTATAGTTCTGCCGATATATTCCCAATTAATTTTTTTGAATCACATGTGCTTCTTCCATCGTTCTCGCCTTCGAAAAATGGCGTTGAGTGAAAACTGTAGTTCTAATAGGATAGCAATGACAAGCTCTCAAACCTCAAATTATCATTACCGCACATACATCCAACTCATTACCACCATTCTATGTTCGTTCGGTGGTAATGATGATATAACCGCGGTAATGAGATAATCACCTTAAATGCAAGCCTACTTTTATTTTTCAACATAATGTAAGGTGGATGCGGCGAGATAGTGGGAATCCATCTTAAAAAAGACGATTTAAGACGAAATAGTCTATTTCCACGATAAACACCTATACATTTATCGTGGAAATAGACTATTTCGTCTTAAATCGTCTTTTTTTTTTTTTTTCAAGTTGAAAATTGTTGTGTGAGAGGTACCTACCAAGCTAGTAGGTAGGTATAATACCTACTTACCTATAAATTACCACCTCTCTATAACAGGTTAAGTTCTCATTACCACCACCCTATCAATTTTGAAAATTCAAATTTCTGGTCAGAATTTCGATCTTGCGTTTCAAAACCTTCAATATAGTCCCAAGAAGTCTCATGAATTTTTTCAAGAATTTTTGAAAAGGTCCAATATTTTGAAATTCGGACCCTAGAATTTGAGCTTTTTGTGAGAATCACCCAGGTGTATTATTCCAAGAATAATAAACCAAAATTCGCAGGCTTCACCTCCCACGACCCGGACCGTCCCTCATCTCACTGCTAGGTTTCCTTCACTGATCCTTTATTATCATGCCTAATAATCACAGCGGCTTTTTGATAAGACCCGCTGCCCAGGCATCCGCTGCTGACAATTCGGCTAGGGACGCCGGATCAGCGGATCCAATATTTTCGCGCGGGGCAGCGGCCCAGGCACCTATTAGCGACACTTTGCTTGTAGGCACCGGGAGAACAACTCTTCGTACAACCCTACGACCAGGCCTCCATTAGTGACAATTTGCTTGTGGAAGCCGGTCCATCAAATCTCAATTTAACTGCAAGCTGTCGGAGAACCGACAGGGAGTGTACAAACTCCGTGCGGTCATGTACAAACTCCGTGCCGCCGTCAAATTAGGAATGTACAAACTCCGTGCCGCAGCCAAACTGAGTATGTACAAACTCCGTGCCTGTACCTATATGCAGTCCTTTTAGCTCTACCCAGGGTGCACCTCGAGGAGGCGAACTGATTCACACCGCAACAGCCTCGCGGAAAATCGCGAGTTGTCAAAATGTTACGATCCGAGAGATCCTGCCCGAAGAGTATGCAAGCAACTGCTGCCTCAGAAATTCCTCTTTTTTCCATGGCCTGAATGTCCTTAAGTGCTTCAATAAACTTGAAGATGTGCGGATGACTTTTGTGGAACATTTGATTAAATTGAAAAGCCTCACAGCTATTCGTCGTCCTGGCCGTGGAACAGGAAAATTCGCTCCAGAGAGTGGGTGGAAATGAGGCATCGTCAGCTATGTACGTGTCTAACAGGTAATCCAAAAATTTGTCGTGTTTACTGTGGCGGAAAATCAGCCTCGAACACTGTCCAACCTCCGAATTTACGTTTTTAAATTCTGGGGCGAGCCGTTCGTTCTGGATTCGTCGCCACCAGCTTTGACATAAGTGTACCTACCTGTAGGCCGCACGGAATTTGTACTCTACCCTTCGAGCCCCCCGCACGGAGATTGTATTTTTGCTTCCGACGACGGGGATTATCCGCACGGAAATTGTACATAGCCAACCGACACTATCCACGACTTCTTGGATTTGATACTTGATTCACCACAGCCCCATTCCAAAGAAACACACACTACAGGACAACTCGACGCTTCCAGCCATCCTGTAGCTCGGGCTTCCTCCTTTACTGTATCGGCATTACCAATCAAGTCCATAGACCACAACGTAACTTCGTGCGATGCCTTAATTCAGGATGTTCCTGCATTCCCCTCCTCTTCCTCCCAAAACACTGGGGGCGTAATCCTAGATAATATCATATTAGGACGCAAGAGGCATTCCCCAAAACACACAACACAAATTTTAATGTAAATCCTGAGAAGCAATTAGGAATACATTATAATCACGTAGGCACACCCCCAAAACCCATTTCCGTGGGTGCTTCCTACACGTGGTTTCCAAGTTATAGGCTTATAGGATGTCACGTGAAAAATAATATTGACCAGCATCGGGGCGAGGGGTGACGGCTTCGCCGTTCAAAACAAAAGTTGTTTTGGATGGTAGGAGGAGGAAGGGGGTCTCCCCGCTCTTCCGACTGGCTGTCGGCTCTCGCGCCCCGTACTGTTCGGTCGGAAGTAAAATTGGTTTTGATGAAGTTTCCTGTGCCCAAGACGATAAATGAGCTGGTGGTGAGCTAATTTTATTTTTATATTCGCGTGCGGAGCACATGAAGAGGTCGTCCGTTTATTTTATTCCCCAAAAAATCTTTCGATTAAAAATCTACCGTCAATCAGACTCGAACCTTATTATTGCCCTTTTATCATTTTATTTAAATTTCACGGGCCTCCCCCCGGTAGTTCCAAATTAGGCCCTAGTAGGCACTAAGTTATAATAAGGAACTTACAATTGGTAGCAGAGCGTGGTTACTTCCTCTAAAAGTGTCGACGCTAATCTCGGGAAGGTTAATTCGTCGTCCGTCGCTAGACGCAGTAAAATTGAATTCTGCTGAGACGTCGCGATCCTTTTAAAAATTTGTTTAAAAAAGGAACCGTTCATTTCGTTTAAAAAATACACCTTTTCCAAAAACTTAATGACGCTGTACGGGTTGTTTGTGTACAGCTTGGGTACTCTGGAAACCTCGTCCTCTATATATTTCGGCAAATGATCAACATTTCCCCCACCCTCCTCGCGGGACGCATAAATCGACTGGTACCGCGGAAGGGAAAATCCCATCCGAGAAGGGGCACTGGCCAACTCGGCCACCTTCGCCTCTAATGCCGAGACTGAGGCCTTCAACTCAGCGTTCTCCGTTCTCAACAAATCAACGGTCGCGATGTCCTTCTGCATATTCGCGATCTCCTGATTGGCTGCTTTTAAATCCCCTCCGAGCTGTACAATGTCTCCCGACATAAGAGTTAAGTCGGCTAAAAGCTGGGTATACCACTCCGGCTGTTCAGAGGGTATTTGTTCGATGCCAGATCCCGAAGCGCCGCGGGTTTGACAAACGTCACACTTCCAGGTTTCACGTCTTTCTTTATTTTTTTTGGTCCAGGCCTCTAATGTTTGCACCCTCGTACACGTGGCGTGATAGAATTGTTTACAAATACTGCACCTCACTGGGTCACTCGTCTCTTCGTTACACGTGCCACACTTTCGGTCACCCATAATAGACGCTGATAAGTTATCGCAGCCTGAAAGGATCGGTGGAAAGTGTGCCCGACGTGGACTCTTCTTTGATCTCTTCTTGTTCCGGCCGGCGCTGGGTTATCGGAAGCAACGTTGCCGAATAGAACAGATTCCGACTCCAATCAAATATAAAATTATATTAAATCAATTTTGATTTGATATTACTAACTTGGTTGTAAAACCGGCCTCCCTGAACACGCCGCCAAATAGACAAGACAGAAGAGGAGAGAGTGGGAAATGTAGGTGTGAGTAGAAACGGGGATCGATGCTTACTCTGCTACCAATTGTAAGTTCCTTATTATAACTTAGTGCCTACTAGGGCCTAATTTGTCTAACGGGTCCCTGAGCGTACACGTCCTCTGAGGGTGTACCTCAGAGCGTACATAATTTCAAACAAGGAGAAGCAGATAAGTCAGAAATTATCGGTGAAATATACTGGACCGTATGAGGTAGTCAGACCGATTTCTCATGTCTCCTATCTCCTCAGGAAAGTCGAAGACTCGTCGGTGACGAAAGTTGCTCACGTGTCGCAGCTCAAGTTATGCCGTTCGCCTGGGACCGAATCGGAATAAGATTTCAAGCAGCCTTACACAGACACACTTTACATAGACACTGTACATAATATTATTCAGTATAATCAATTAATTTAAAAAGTAAAAAAAATAAAAAAATATAAAATAAAAAAAAAAAATTAAAAAATAAATAACCAATAAAAAAAAAATTAAAAAAAAATAAAAATAAAATAAAAAATAATAAAAAATAAAAAAAAATAAAAAATCAATAAAACTACAACAAAAAAAAAACAAAAAGAAAAGAAAAAGGAAAAAATATATAAAAAGAAAAAATGTATATCATCATTAACAGCATCAATACAAAACGGCGGTCGACTTCTGAATGGGCACCATTCTGTGAAAATGAAGTGGTTCAGTAGAATAGGTGTCGCGAGTGCGGAAGTGTCCCCTTAGGGGAGAGTAAAGTCACATGGAAATTGTTTGTCGACGCTGAAGTACATAGCTATAAATTACTCTATCCCCTATGTGACAGGGAGCAAGTGCCAGCTCTCCGTCCTACTAGATGACGTCTGTAACGCGTTTTTGGTGCCCGCACGCAATCCAAGTTCGCTTCACGTGAGGGTAGGTTGCTCGCGGTGATCCAAAACAATGTCATCCGATCACCGTTTAGGGAACCCCCTGGCAGGTTTTATGCAACAACACCCAACGACAGGAGTTCATTTTTCACGTCACATGTCGGGCGTGGACATGAACACTAGTGTGGGTTTTGGAGCTTTCCTGTCTGGTATTGGTTTTTCCCTGAACCAGGTTTTCCAATACCCATGTCCTGTTCCTGTTGAGACCTCATTTAGGGCAAATGCTCGCCATCCCTCTCGACTTGGGGGAGTTTCTTTAAACACAGGGTGGCCGGATGTCACGTGAAAAATAATATTGACCAGCATCGGGGCGAGGGGTGACGGCTTCGCCGTTCAAAACAAAAGTTGTTTTGGATGGTAGGAGGAGGAAGGGGGTCTCCCCGCTCTTCCGACTGGCTGTCGGCTCTCGCGCCCCGTACTGTTCGGTCGGAAGTAAAATTGGTTTTGATGAAGTTTCCTGTGCCCAAGACGATAAATGAGCTGGTGGTGAGCTAATTTTATTTTTATATTCGCGTGCGGAGCACATGAAGAGGTCGTCCGTTTATTTTATTCCCCAAAAAATCTTTCGATTAAAAATCTACCGTCAATCAGACTCGAACCTTATTATTGCCCTTTTATCATTTTATTTAAATTTCACGGGCCTCCCCCCGGTAGTTCCAAATTAGGCCCTAGTAGGCACTAAGTTATAATAAGGAACTTACAAGGGTTAATCAACGAATTCATTTCGAGAAAAAATTATCGGTGCATTTCCCTATTTCTGTAGAATTACCCTTGAATGTTATACAGGCGTGGAGATAAATCACGGCCCAATTCAATTTTTGTAATGTTAGGGCATGTTCGAAATGAGTTTGGTTGGGGAGAGAGAACGACTCCTCTGCTGAATACTAAATTGTTTATTCAGGTAAACAATTATAGCGTGGGGACCGGTTTCGAGCAACTAAGCTCATCTACAGCCCAGAGTGACTTGAGGTGGTTGAACGTACAATTAGTTCTGAACCTTGGCAACGGCTTAGTCAGAGCCAGTGATCACAAAGTGGTTGTTTGCCGATGGTGCAGAGGTCTAATCCAATGAGTTTGGTTAGGGAGAGAGAACGACTCCTCTGCTGAATACTAAATTGTTTATTCAGGTAAACAATTATAGCGTGGGGACCGGTTTCGAGCAACTAAGGGGTTCAGAACTAATTGTACGTTCAACCACCTCAAGTCACTCTGGGCTGTAGATGAGCTTAGTTGCTCGAAACCGGTCCCCACGCTATAATTGTTTACCTGAATAAACAATTTAGTATTCAGCAGAGGAGTCGTTCTCTCTCCCTAACCAAACTCATTGGATTAGACCTCTGCACCATCGGCAAACAACCACTTTCATGTTCGAAATATTTGTTCAGCATGGATGCTTACCATCGTTCCTGTAGAAATCTACCGAATAATTATACTGTGCGGCTCCTTGCTTGGCGAGCCTGTCCGCCATGACATTTCCGGGGATCCCAGAATGCGCCGGAACGAACTCGAAGATGACGCTCCCCAACTGGAGCATGGCGTAATCGAGTTTAATGAATTCATCCCGGTTCTTTACCGGCTCCCCGTTGTAGAGGATCCACCCATTGTGCTTCCACCTGTAAAAAAAAAAAAAATGGACTGACAAGTTACCAAGTTGTCTTCGCATCAAAGCTATCAAAGAAGTATGATCAGGGAAGAAGTTTCGTCAACATGTTCCTTGACACCAGAGCATGTGAGGTAACACCTGCTGCTGGTTTCTCATTAAGCAGAGAAACAGTCAATTAAGCGCTCGCGTTGCACACGCGAATGTTAAATAAAATGATTCTTTCTTATGATGTTGTTAGGGAGAGAAACCGAGTTTAGCCATCGCACTCCCAGGTCCAGAGAAAAGGACCACTGCACTCCCCGAAGAATCGAGGCCACTGCACAACACTCCCCGATTCTCGTCTGCAGTGAATACTGCTCGTCCCAAGCTACCTAACTAACGTCCTAAGCTACTAGCCAGGATGTCCAAGGCCAATATTGGTGCCAAGCTGGATAACGGTTTACGAGGTTTCTCAAGATGGTTCTCAAGCTTTCCAGACCGGTCCAAGGCTTGCAAAGTTGGTGCCAAGCTGGGGATGAATTGAGACTCGTCAAACGCCTTAACCTTTTCGACGGCGGGGATGGATCGCCGGTTCCTGCGCAACACATCGCTTCTATACTATCTATCAGAGATATAGTTCACATTACGAGCCTCGTCAGCGCCAGGAGTGCAGTGGCCAGCAACCGGAGAGCGACAATTTAAAGTCCGCCCAGCTGGGAGTGCTGTGGATTGTCCCTGAGAAAACGACTCCTCTGCCGGGAAAAAATGGTTTATTGGAATTAACAATAGTAGTGTGGGGACTAAGCTAATCTACAGCCCACAGTAACTTGGATCAGTTGAACCGCCTGAGTACATGTTCAATATAGTATAGTTCAAACCTGAGTACAGGTTCAACTGCTCCAAGTTACTCAGGGCAGCAGATGAGCTTAGTTGCTCGAAACCGGTCCCCACACAACAAATGTTTATTCCAATAAACAACTTAGTACCTACATCAGCAGAAGAATCGTTTTCTCTCCCTGGCCACCACATTGGAGTAGATCTCTGTACCGTCGGTAAACAACCACTTCGTGATTCCTTCTTCATGATCAAGCTAAAAGGTAATAACGCTGCAAATTTTACACAAGGATTTATTATTCTTTGTTATAGATTAATTGTACAAAAATTACTCCCAGGTCGTTAAGAAAATATTTTTGAAAAAAATATATAAAAAAATTTAAAAAATTCTAACATCTTTCGGACAAATGACTATGAAAAATGGATTAAAATGCATTTTTGACGTCCCGAATCTATCCTAACAATATACCGATTATTATTATTTTTTTTTTTTTTCCCCGCCTAACTCGACCCCATAGCCAAAAGCCTTTTAAAAAAAAAACTCCTATAGCCCACGCCCACGGGCAGAGTTGGGGGGTGTAGTTAACTAAAAATAATTTTTAGGGCTCAACTAAATTATTTCGTAAGGTTAGGGATGGTTAGGCAGGTAGGTACTTTGGCAATTCTGGACGGCCTCACATTTTGTTTTTGGATCAAACCTACCTACCTACCTATTGCAAATAATAGATGTGTTGCAAATGCACTGAACAGTATTCAACTCACAGATACCACTGAGCCAGTTTTTTGGAATTTTTTGATCAAGAATTTCGCGTCTTTCAACAATAGAACAATGCCTGGGGTCGCCTCAATTTAATCGCGATTTTTCATAAAATCGCCTACCCCAACGCCCTATAAAATCCAACAATTTGTATTGGTTAGGTAAGGGTGTGGTTTGAATTTGAAAAATTTAAGTCAATGGCTTATTCCCGCAAAATCAATATTATAATATAATATTATTTAATATTATTAAATGTAGGTAATAGATGCAGTAAATATTATAGTAAATCTAGGTAATAAATGCAGTACATAGATGCCCTAGTTGCTAATAATAAAGTTGCATTCATTTTGGTTCAGTCAACGAGGAAGCTGTCCGTCTCCTAGACACATGTGATATCGTCCGAAGACTTAAAAGAACTAAACCACTCGATCTTGCTTACTCATGAAGCAGCGCGCAGTGTCGACGTATTATCATAGAAAACAAAAACTAAGTGCTGTACCTTAGTTTTAAATATTTATCACCTAGTCTCAAATCAATATTGTTAATAAGTAAATTTTACTTGGAGCAATAAAATTCTCAGAAAAAAAAAATTTGGTTCCATAGCTTTCATAGTGGAAGGAAACCATGGAAAAAAAAAAATGAAACCACTATGAAACTATGAAACCACTATGAAACTATGAAACCACTATGAAAACTATGGAACCATGGTGGCTCAACAGCATCTTGAACAGCTGTCAACAAGACTTTCACATTTTGGTTTATTATTAGTGAAATAATGTAATTTAGGGTTTTTTTAATGGGTTAAATTAATAACCTCAGTGAGTGCAGTGAATATGAAATTGAACTTCACCGGGATAAAATCCTCCCCCGCCTCCTTCTAAAATCCCTTAATTTCTCCCTCTTTGGAACCAATAAACCAACGCATATGCCATCTATCGGCTATCAGCTTAGTAACCTCCCTCGAGGAGCTCCAGCCTCCAATTCGTCAGTTCCCTTCAGCGAGAGCAGTTTGGTCTTCTACTCATGACCAATGCAAGGTGTTTCAGCGACTCCGTGGGGTCGTCACCCATATCCACACGTAAAATCAGACAGGTCGATGCACTACACACACACACCAACTCGGCCACCGACGTGATTCCGTCGATCCAAAGGTCAATTAAGCGCTATTCCAAAATCCCAAACCCTTCCCAAATTCCTCAACACGAATTCATTTCTGCGAGGACCTCAATCAACTTTACTTCTCTGCAAATCACCGTCTGCACTCAGCGGTCTCAAGAGACATTTTTAGATCAGGTTGATTCAATTAATTACGGGGTAATTTTTAAACCCTTTCAATTTCGGCCCCCTTTTGGGGCTTGTAACCTTTTACCCAATGTATGTTAGCTTCAGAATTTACGGCGAATACATTTCGGTATTTTTAACCCATTTTATCAATTTAACACCTTATTTCTAGGTTGGGGAGAAGATTCTGCTCAAGAATTATTTTATTAAATTAATTTCCATTTTTCCCAGGCAAAATAAAGCCATTGGTTCCCCAAATACCATTAAAATTTGGGTGGTAGCAGAGATTCAACATTTAGCTCGTTCTCTTCTCCATTTATCATGATTCATAAACCCCATCAAAATCCTTTCAGCTCGTGATATTCCAGAGTTCAACTTTTACTGAATCTCTAAATATAAGCGCGCAACAATAGCAAAAACCCCATTAGTCACAGAACTCGAAAATGTGTTCGAGCCACCATCGCGCTGTTTACGGCATTCCACTCATGGTTACGAAATCAATTCAATTTTTTTAAAACCCCACTTGTCGGAGTGTACAGGGCATGGAAAATACGGTGATTCGGCAAAAAACCCTACAAGTCAGGAACGTTTCGAGCAAGAACCCCACAAGTCTCATCACATTTAACGCTCTACAGCCAGAGGATGCATTTCGAGAACTCAGCACTGTTGTTGATACCTTCCTGATGCCTACAGAGTTGATTTTAAAAAACGCTGCAAATTTTACACAAGGGTTTATTATTCTTTGATATAGGTTAGTTGCGCAAAAATTATTTCTGTGTCAAAAGAAAAAATGTCGGAAAAAATTTTTTTTTTTTTTTTGAAAAAAATTGATTTTTTCAAAAATTCTATATTCTTTACTCGAAAAATATTTAACCTCCTGGGATCCTTCAAAAATCCCATTTTTACCCCCATGAAAACCCTATAGATCGCCCCAGTGAAATCGGATCGCTGCGGGACCCCAAAAAATGGATTCTACGTCCAAAAATACTTCGAAAACGACACCTGACTCGATCCCAAGCCAAAAGCCTTCAAAAACCACCTTCTGTAGCCCCATTTTAGCCCCATAGCGCCCCACGGGTTTGGGCGATCGGGCTGAAAACCTTGCGGGCACAACTAGATGGTAAACCGAGTATTTTGTCAAAATTTCAGATTTAAAAAAAAAATTCCTACTGCCCAAAACGGCCTGGACGGCGGACGGACATTTCGGATTTAGAATGTAGACCTCTTGAAACGGATAATGCCAAAATTTGAGGCCGATCAGAGTCGTCGACCCCCGTCGCGAAAACATAGGTGTATTATTCCAAGAATAATAAACCAAAATCTCAAAATTTTAGATTTCAATGGGACAAAGGTTGCGGGATTTTTTAATGTTCCTGCAAATTCGCTTTTTGACTAATAGGGTTTTTGCAATCAACCCCTCAATTACTGTTGATTTAAGCATTCCACCCAGAACCCAGACTTAGCTCCACTTGATGATATATACATATATGTATCTAAAAAAACAAAATTCCCTTGTGCGCTTGACCAAAACCAAACAGAGAACACGCAGTGATCTTGAGAGGAGCAAAGCCAGCACGGTACAGATCTGCACTCAGAGCTCGAACTCAGGCGGGAGCGCTGGAAGTGGGCGTTGTTTATTTGCATCAGTCCCCACTCTTCTAGTACTAGCCTGAGATTCTAAGGCATCTCCTAAATATTCTATTTTCCTTGATTTTCCCCCCAACATAAAATGCTGCTTTTGCAGAAGATGCCATACCTAAATGAATAGTTAACACTTACTCATTAATCCAGTGGGTCACGGCTTTGATGACGAAGTCCGAGTCCGTAAATATTTTCAATTTTCGAACTCCAGCAGAAGCGGCCATTTTGATGGCCATCCGAGTAGCTTGAAGCTCCCCTCGTATGTTCGTCGCTCGTCCGGCGACGGGAGCCGCAACATTGAGTGGGTGGTCTTGCCCGAACCAAACACCTAGAAGATAAAAATGACGCTCAAATTCGGGCTGCTCTGTTAGAAGTGATTTCAACCGAACTTAGAATCCTTTTCACACTATGGAAAAATAGCAGACGCTGATTCCTGGGGGCTTCCGAGGCTTCAGTGGGAAGTCTCAATTCACTCGGTTGGAGGCAAGAAGTGGAGCCAGGGGATTTTACACTTATTTGAGACTAAAATGCACCAGCTTTTCATACCAACCGTCTTTTTTTGACAAGCCACTGCTACAGAGCCCGAGGAGCTTTCAGCAGGTTCCTACTCAAGAGCAACACCAGGGTTGGCTCCACCTCATGCCGCCAACTAAGTGAATGAAGGAGGAGAGGCTTACCAATGCTGCGAAGGCAGACAATGCTCTGTATTTAGACCAGCTGAAGACGTACCTGGCCCAGCTCTCATACCCTCAGGGAAACCCTCAACCTCGAAGGATCGGCCGCTCGAAAGAAAGATCCCCCAGGTCCTCAATCTCACCAAAGCTGCCAAACCGTGAGCCTGGGTAAGCGAAGACAAAACTCGAAAAAACAACAACGTCAATCCGGCTTCATATCGCTTGATAGAGTTGCGATGACTGCCTTAACGTCTCCAGCAAGATATTGAACTTCTCTAACTGAGAATGAACGTAAAACGTGATCCCGTCAGAGGCAATCTGGGGCGCGTATTTACAATGTGTACCTACACCGTTAGAGCCCAGAGGCGGGGTCGAAATCGTTAATAGTTTGGAGTGCGCCTTTTGCCTCCGAACTACTGATTCCGCCTAGGTGGAGGGTCTGTGAAGCGCTTCTGTCACCCAGAAGATATGTTACCGTTCAAGTGTGAAATCAGTTAGTATATAAAATAAATAGTTAGTACATAGAATAACTACGGAGACCAGTTAAAGTGTGCAATTTCTCGAATTAGACACTTTAACTAGTTATTATATAAAATAACGGGAGGCCAGCCGTGAAAGTGTATAATAATATTATTGGGTTCAAGTATGAATGGGATTTCGTTGAGGAGTTAGAGGTTGAGGGTCATTCAGTTCAAAAGGGATCTTCTCCTATCTGTTCCTCCAATTCAATTCTGCAGTTTGTTTGTGACCTCAACATGGCAAGTTCCTCATCAAGTGCTCTACAAGATAACGTGGACTTCAAAATTAAATTCAATCAAAGACTGAAGTTTGAGAAAGTGGCTCATAACAGTGTTGTGCTGACCAAAACGAAATACAATCAGTTGATCATTGATGTGAAAAAAGTGAAACAAGACGGAAAAAAGAACCCTCAAGATTACTGGTTGGTACAACACTACGCCGTGGTGGAAATCGACGGAAGCGAAAAATTGATCTATTGATCTATCCCGTTCCTCAAGTGAGTGATAAAATAATCAGATATGTAATGATTGAGGAACTTTTTGATATCTTATACTCGGTTCACATAAGCATAGGGCATGTTCAAATAAGTGATTTTACAATTTTTGACTTCTGACGTGTACATTATTTACCTACCTATATAGTTATATCATAACGACGAATTACATATTAGTAATGAAAATGCATGCCAATTCTTCAATCCTTTCATTTCCCCTGAATAATATCATTTTCTAGTAGTGACTTCCCAAAAAAGCAGTCGATTCTACACTTTAACGATTGGTGTTTCGTTACTTTACATAATACCTAGTTATTTCATATATTCCCTAGGGAAAATATAGAATATAGAAAACTTTGAATTATACACACTACCTACCTACAACCGCTCGTTATTCTATATACTAACTAGTTATTTTATACATTAACTGAATTACACACTTTAACGGTAACAGATACACTGATTCAGCTCAAAGAACTTACGGAACCTTTATGAATGTACAGCAAAATAACGTGAATGATTCAAAGCCACTAGCACTAAAATTTGAGTACCTAAACATTTTTGATGTCAATAAGTAGTAGAGTACCTTCATACCTAGTTTTCGGCATAGAAGGCAGAATCTGATGGATCTTCGTGATTATTAGAATTATAATACCTACGGAGATCTAATTCTTAAGGATTGGAGTTTAGGGATAAGAATTCAAAAATTCCTTGGCTGGGTAGCAGCAGGAATCTCTCGCTTCCTCGCAAATCTCCTGACAACTGACTCCAACCTTTTTTTCAGCACCAACTGAATCAGCGACTGCTATTGTTCTAACAGTATCTACTCACCAAATCCTGCTTGGGCTCCATGGCGACCATTATTGAGGCAAGCTCCGTCGACGTAACACGTCACATACCCGTTATTTTCATAATTGAAACGCATTTTTTCTTCCCTGCAAAATGATAAATGGTTTATTTACACGCAGACACGCAAAAAATGTGACGGAAAAACATGTCCACCAGGACTCAGGTGGGATGACATCATAAATACATTGTATTTATGCGGGCTGTTATTGCTCGACCTCTATTCGCTTTCCAAGGTTTCGCCACGGTATCACATGGCATCTTCAGGGGACTACATTTCATTTCAGATACACACCTTGTCCTTTTGGTTTATTATTCTTGGAATCGCGGCGGAGGACGACGACGACTCGGATCGGCCTCAAAATTTGAAATTATCCGTTTCAAGACGTCTAGATTCTAAAACCTAAACGTCCATCCGCCGTCCGGGCCGTTTTGAGCAGTAAGTTTTTTTTTTTTTTTTTTCAATTTAATTTAATCAGAAATACTTGGTTTACCATCTAGTTGTGCCCGCAAGGTTTTCAGTCCGATCGCCCAAACCCAGGTTGGGCGCTATGGGGCTAAAATGGGGCTACGGGAGGGTTTTTTGAAGGCTTTTAGCTATGGGATCGAGTTAGGTGTCGTTTTCGAGGAATTTTTGGACGTAGAATCCATTTTTTGGGGTCCCGGAACGATCCGACTTCACTGTGGCGATCTATAGGGCTTTCATGAGGCTAAAAATGGGATTTTTGAAGGATCCCAGGAGGTTAAATATTTTTCGAGTAAGAAATAAAGAATTTTTGAAGAAAAAAAAATTTTTTTCCAATTTTTTTTATTGACATTAATTTTTGCACAAGTAACCTATATAAAAGAATAATAAACCCTTGTGTAAAATTTGCAGCGTTTTTTGTAGAAATACGAATATAATAGGAACTTTTAAAATACATTAGGCATCAGAAAATTTCTTTATTTAACGCAATTCCACCATGAGGTGTTCTTTTGTTTAACACATTTGACACTATAGGTACGTTGCAAGGCGTCTAGACCCCAAAAAAGTCATGCCCGTCCGCCGTCCGAGCCATTTTGGGCAGTAGGATTTTTGTTTTTAAATCTGGCATTTTGGCAAAGTACTCAGCTTATCATGCAGTTGTGCCCGCAAGGTTTTCAGCCCGATCGCTCAAACCCGTGGGGCGCTATGGGGCTAAAATAGGGCTACGGGAGGGGTTTCTAAAGGTTTCGGCTAAGGGGTAGTTTTCGAGGTATTTTTTGACGTAGAATCCATTTTTGGGGGACCCCGAGCCATCTGATTTCACCGTGGGGATCGAAGGAGCTTTCGTGGGGCTACAAATGGAATTTTTGGAGGATCCGAGGGACGTCAACAAAGCCTTCTTGTTCCAAGTAATTTTGGGCACAAAATCCATTTTTCGAGGTCCCACATCTGTCCAAACATTGTACAGAAAGTTAAAATATTTTTTATTTAGTTCAAAAATATTTTCTTATTGACACAGAATTACTTTTT
The DNA here is from genome assembly GCA_955831195.1 of Pilophorus perplexus. Taxonomy (NCBI): domain Eukaryota; kingdom Metazoa; phylum Arthropoda; class Insecta; order Hemiptera; family Miridae; genus Pilophorus; species Pilophorus perplexus. The sequence continues at coordinate 2,506,952 of OY037015.1, forward strand.
GCACAATAAAGGTCGATCCACAGATTTCAGTGAAATTAGTGCACTAATGAATTCATGAATCCTCGGCCATCAGTGCTCCGTGCCCTTCAATTGCAATCAATGATCAATCCCACAAAGCAGCGTTACATGCCGCACGGAGCACTGATGGCCGAGGATTCACTGAAAAAATGATGTGGATCGACCTTTATAAAAGAAGTGTATAAAAGAAGAATAAACCCTTGAGGAAAATTTTCAGCGTTTTTGCTGAATATGCCCGATCTTTAGACCCTTGGCGAACAAATTATATTCGAATCATTGAGGCACAAGCAGTGCAAAATGTTTTGCGTTATTAATAGAATAGGTACGCGATTTTAAGAGGCTCGTCATTCAATTTAATAAAACTTTGAAAAGCATTGCTTTCCTTCCAATGTTATTGCGTAACCAGAAAAAATTAAACTCCCATAATAAAATTTATTAATGCAGTATGGCTGCTCCTGGAAGCCTTCAGGTGAACGCGAGGCGCCTTAGAAGCCAAGTTATAGTTCATGGACTCGTCGGACGTTTTACGAATAGCAGTAGTCTTCCAACTACTCACTAAGGCAAAGAATGGAGGCTGAGCACCAATTAGTTGGCTTGAGGAGTTGCTTAGAACACACATCCTACCCGTGATTATCCCGTAATAAAATGTTTAAACTTGATTTATGAGCGCTTTCGGACCACTGCGCGTCGGAGGCAAATTCGGGATTTACGAAACATTTAATATTCAATATTCAAGATTAATTATTAAATATTTAATAATTAATTATTAAATATTTCGTAAATCCCGAATTTGCCTTCGACGCGCAGTTAAATATTCAAGATTAATTATTAAATATTTAATAATTAATAATTAAATTAATTATTAAATATTTCGTAAATTCCGAATTTGCCTCCGACGCGCAGTGGTCCGAAAGAGCTAACAAATTTTGTTAGGATCTGACCTGAGTTGGCTACAAGGATGAGGGGGAACGTCGGTAGTGTTACTTGCCTGCTTGTGGCGATCCACTCACAACTGACACAAGATTCTCCTCGTCTCCCTACTGCTGAATCAGCGTCTGCTGTTATCTTGTTCGGAACGCGAAGAGGATTTTCTCCTTCGGCTAAAATCCCATCTAACAACTTGTCAAACATCAAGTCAAACAAGTTAAGTTGAAAGATCCTGTAACCACCAGTCGTTTAATTCGGTTTGATCTCCATTTTTGAGTGTTTTCCTGTGATGAATCAAATTCGCTTAGATGACTGGAAATAAACGCTGCAAATTTTACACTAGGGTTTATTATTCTTTTATATAGGTACATTAATTGCGCGGAAAAAGTAATTTTGTGTCTAATAATTTTTCTTTTTCAATTTTTTTTCCACTCAGAAAATAATTGACCTCCTGGGATCCTTCAAACCCACATTAAATAGGGCTTTCATAGGGCTACAAATTTTGTAGCCCTATGAAAGCCCTATAGATCCCCACGGTGAAATCGGGTCGTTCCGGGACCCCCAAAAATGAATTCTACGTCCAAAAATACTTCGGAAACGACACCTAACTCGACCTCATATCCGAAACCTTCAAAAACCCCTTCTGCAGCCCCATTTTCGCCCCACAACGCCCCACGGGTTCGGGCGATCGGGCTGAAAACCTTGCGGGCACAACTAGATGGTAAACCAAGTATTTTGTAGAATTAGGTACAAATTAAAAAAAAAAAAAATCCTACTGCCCAAAACCAAAATAGGGGCTGGAGAAGTTGACAGGATGGTTGAGATGGCTGTCAGACTGTCTCCTCCTTCCCTCAACCCTCACCTCAAATTTGATGTTCACCATCACCTCCCGATACCTAATCGTTTTTCAACACATTTTTTCACGCTGAATCCAACTTCGAAATCGCATTTCCAAAACATGACGATGTATTTTTTTGAGGCAATAAGTAGGTAATGAACATGGGGAAAACAAATTGTAGAGAAGTCGCGGCTCTCAAACACTCGAGAACAGCGGCCCGCCAGGCCGCAACGACCCCTTCGTCAGGGCGGAACGACGGGGGTTGGCTGGCGTGGCTTGTGGGATGGCCTCCAAGTAGTCCAGTCAATTGGTATTCAAAAGCTACTCCCGAAAACGTGGTTTTTCGCTTTCCGAACGGTGTCAGATTGGGCGTTACTTGTTTTGGTTTAAATTCATTTTCACGGTTCCTATTTGATCCACAGTTTTACTAGTGCTCAAAAGAAAGCTAATTAGATTTGCTAACCACCCATACCCTTATGTAGGGGGTTCAGAAAGCGTCAAATACAAGGTATTGGCCGTAAAAGAGGAAAAATGGGTGAAAACTGCACTTTACTGGCGAAAATAGCCTTTATTTGAAGGGCTGTATCTCAGAAACTATTGGACCTAAAGAGCCTTACTTGTGCTCAAATTGTAGCAAATATAATGTAGTTTCGATTATATAATAGTGCTCATACCGCTAGGATGCATCGTTTACGCGCAGTGAGCAAAAAACAAGAAAAGGGCGGAAAATGCGCGGTTTTTTCGCTCCCCCCAAGTTAGGGGCGCTAGTTCAAAGTTGCAAAATTGACTACATACTACTGGGACCATTCCGGCCCACATAATACAATTACGCGGCAATTGATGCATCTAACGGCCTTTTTCTAGTTCCTGGCGTCCCGACTGGACTGCTGAATTATTTTAATTCCATTCCATTCCTCTCCTCGCCAACAAACTTGATGACAAAGTTGTTTCTTATGGTAAATTTAGTGTACTTTCACGTGAAATAATTTTTCATTATTGATATCATGCATATTAATCGGTTCAGGGGGTGGAAGTGGGCGTTTTCGACCGAAAACCCGCCGTTTTTCAAAACATCAATTCTGACCGCAGCTTTTCGAAGGAAATTTTGTCTACTTTAATTTTGTATATAGTTGTCATCTTTGTAAAACGCTTAGTTTCAGGATTATAAGCGAAAAACTGAAAAAAAGTGCTAAAATAACGAGGTTTTTTTTGCATTTTTTGATGTGAAGCCGACCTCGGAGGAAGCAGCTAACTTCAAATTCGGATTCAGCACCCCAAAAAATGCAATTTCGAGAAAACAACCATTTGACTGGACTATAGTCGCCTAAGTACTGTAGTACAGTTCTTAACTGAGTAGTGTAATACAGTTCAGTAACTGAACTACAATGTGGGCGGACAATCTCAAGACACCCGATTCGATGAAAACAACACCTCATTCAACCTCCTGTACTGGTCAAAGTCCTTCAGTTCACAGATAAGAGGATGTTGTCCATTTTAGACAAATCTCACAGACAATAACGTCGTGATCTACTCATCATGGAACGGGTCGCGCATCGTTTGGTCAAACGTGTTGTCGAAATGAGTTGCTTATGTGAACTCCGTTCGACAAGCACCCCCGAGTGAGCACTCGATTCGACAACCAGTAGTCCAGTCAATTTGTACTCAAAAGAGCCTCTCACCGGAAAGGGGTAGTTTTGGTTTCTGTCATTCCTTTTGGTTTTTGGGGTGCTGATTCCGATCTGAGGTTTGCTAACAAAATTTCGTGACGCAACATTGAAAAAAAAAAAAAAAATGCAAAAAAAAAAACGTCAAAAATCTCATTTTTTCGTTTGTTTTTTTGAGTACCTATAGCTAAAAAAATATCAACTTGATCAATCAAAAATATCAACTCAATCAAATGATCCCGTTCGAGAGGGAAGTTTTACTCTTCAAGAGTTCTTGTATGATGAACCGTTCGGGCTCAAGCGCCAGTTGAAAGTTAGCGGATTTCAGCGGCTCCCGATTTCGTTCAATTTTCGTGGTCCCTACATAAACCCCCTTGTCGCTATCAAAAACGGTAGGGGAGGGTGGGGCACAGTGAAACAGATTTTGTACCGGGCGTACTGAAGGGTCGATAGTTAAACCATTTTCTATACTATTTGTCGAAGGACGTCTTCCATTTGTCCAACTGGGTCTTTATTGTTTGTCGAAACGTGTTACGAAACGCCCTCACGAAAACATGGTGTAAATAACTTAGAGAGAAGAATAACGAAAGCAATTTACCTGATTTTCTTTCCGTAGGTACTGTCGAGCGTTGAACTACCAATTTGGTATTATCAGGCAGCCAGAAAGTATCAACTTCGTTAATAACAAAAATTAGGTTTTGAATTATGGGGTGAAGACGCCGAGTACCACAAGAGACAACAGAGAGACGCACAAGACGACGAGTGACTCACAAGTGGTTTCGATACTGCCTTAAGGCGATATAATTATATCGATACTTCCCGTACTCACCTGATGCTGTCGATACTGTACTGACAGAGAAAAATTTTCTCTAATGTGACCATTTAATGTGAGCATTTAATGTGACCTCGAAACGATTTCGGAGTTTCCCGAATTAAATGAGCTTCGGGCAGTAGGGGATGATACTCCAAAAATGTCTGGGCACAATCGTTAAAAATCTACGTAATGTTTGGGAACTCGACAAACGGATCCGATTGCTTGTAGGGCTCTCTGGGGCTAAATAGAAGCTACAGGTGGGGTTTCTGACGAATTTAGGATCAAGTGGGGGTGTCGTTTTTCAATAAATTTTGAATTTCCACTGGAGTCCATTCTTGTGGGGTTCCAGAACCGTTCGATTTCACCTAGGGGATCTAGGGGCTCATAAAGGATGTCAGGAGGTCCAATGAGGTGTTGTTTTCCGAGTAATTTTGGTCGTATAGTTCATTTGTCGGGCCTTCTTGTTTGTTCAAACACTACGGGATTTTTTTTTTTTTTTTTTTTATGTCTAATATTTTAAAATAATTTTTTACCGAAATAGAATTAATTTTTGCACAATTCATACTAAATAATAATAAACCATTGTGTAAGATTTGTAGTTTTTTTTTTTTTTTTTGTGACATTTATTAATATTACTTTGTCAATATGAAGTATCGAAAGGCAGGTATCGACCACGATGGAGTATCGCTACCAGTTCGATATTATCGAGTCTTGTCGAGGTCATGCTTGTGCAAAGCAGTAGATTATACGGTGGTGACAAAGTACATCGAGTGTTCCGAGAAAAATGGGAACCTTGTTCATGTGACTGCCGGAATAAACAGAAATCGATTACAGAGAACGAGCTCCAAAGGCCCTTTAGTCCAGTCATTAGGTGAAAAATAGAAACATATTTTGGGTTAGAAATGGTTTCTATGGTTCTCTATGTTTTTTGGGGTGCTGAATCCGAATCTGAGGTTTGCCAACAAAATTTCGTGACGGAACATGGAGAAAAATGCAAAAAACTGAGAAATGTTCGGGTTTTCCTTGGTTTTTTGAGTATAGCTCAAAAACTATCAACTTTGCGAAAAAAAAGACGTTCCCACCTTTATTAAAGAAGATTAAATTTGCTATCGTTTGAGCGCAACCGCGGCTCTGTAGGTCCAATGGATCCCGAGATACAGCACTTCAAAATTTGTCAAGTTTTCTCAAAAAGTGCAAATTTTAGATTTTGAGAATCTAGCGAGTCAAATTTCGACAGGACCCCCTCCTGTTTGTTTTAGCTTCTGAACATTCATTTGTACGCACGAAACGAATTTAAAACAAAAAGAAACGTCCAATCTGACCGCGCGGAGACCGGAAGCACGTTTTTCAGAACGTTTTCGGTTGTAGCTCAGAAACTATTGGTCCGATTCCACATTAATTTTTTTTCTCGTGAAAGCTGATTAAATTCCCCATCGCAGCTATTCCGTGTGAAATTTCGATTTGAGCTTTGATAAGGGAGGGGCGGGCACGGCAAAAAAGTGGCACATTGTGAATAAAACATGATACTTTGCACATTTCTGCCTATAACTTGGGAACGGTTTGTCCGATCTTATTTTTCTTTTTTTAATCAGAAAGCGTATTAAATTTTATATAAGTGACGGCACATTGCATGTCTATTGAAACAACAAAAGTGCCGTTAGTGTTCGTCGAAAAGTGTGGAAACAAGAAATTTGACCATCTACGACCACGTTTTTCAGAAAACGTTCTTCTTTCCCTCCCTTATCAAAGCTCAAATCGAAATTTCACACGGAATAGCTGCGACGGGGAATTTAATCAGCTTTCACGAGAAAAAAGAAATTTTGAATCGGACCAATAGTTTCTGAGCTACAACCGAAAACGTTTTGAAAAACGTGCTTCCGCTCTTCGCGCGGCCAGATTGGACGTTTCTTATTTTGTTTTAAATTCGTTTCGTGCGTACAAATGAATGTTCAGAAGCTAAAACAAACAGGAGGGGGTCCTGCCGAAATTTGACTCGCTAGATTCTCAAAACCTAAAAATTGCACTTTTTGAGAAAATTTACTTGTAATTTTACCTTTAATGTAAGGTAAGCGCACCTACTGCTTTAATATAATCACTTTAATGTAAGGTAACCTGAGGTAATGTAAGGTAAACGTAAGATAAACGACACCTCGAGGTGATCATTCGACCTTCCGGCCTTATTAATTTAAAAACATTCAACTCTGACCTGGTAATTTGAAGCCTAGGCTGGTTGGCTGATGCTTGTTTTCTTCGAACGATTTTGACTTCCTGGGTGATGACGGTTCTTTACGGCAGATCCCTGGATAGGTGGTGGCTTCGCTGGCGTCAACAATTTTTTTTTTTCTTTCAGAGGAAACCAAATTTTTTAGTTCTACTCGATGAAATGGAACTGCGCGATTTGGACTCTAAATCTCGATTTTGACTTGAACCGATTCCAGACTGGAGGGAATTTAGGCGGAGTTGGGTTTGGAGAGGGTTTAAACGGAGTTAGGGCGGCCCTACATCCTCAAGGGTGGAGGAAAGGGAGTTTGAGTTGCAGGAGAGGGAGAAAAGTGGAAACATCTGGGAAAATACGTTTTTGTGTAGGTAACGGTCTCTTTCTTGATGGGGTGTTTTATGACCAGAAGCCAGGTAAAAGGCCAGGCGCGGGACAAACATGGGATGTCGGCAGGCCTTTGTAAATGACACACATTTCTGGACGGAATGACGGTGTGTTGTGATGGGAGGAACCACGTGAGGAACACATGTTGAAAATAAGGAAATATACCCAAAACGAAAGTCAGGAAAAAATTATACCTACGCGTTATTTACGTACGTACCTATATGATTAAGGGGGTAAGGGATGAAATCGGAGGGGTGTCACATTATGACATTGGACTATATTCGGTTTATCATCTAGTTGTGCCCGAAACGTTTTCAGCCCCATTGCCCAAACCCGTGGGGCCCTGAGGGGTTAAGGGAGGGGTTTTAGAAGGTCTGCCCATGACGTCAACATCTCGACTGGGGTTAGCAAGAGAATACGAGGAGAGCGAATTAAGAGACTAGCTTCACTGGCCCTATGGCATAGACATTTCTGTGGATTTCTGTACTTCTAGATTTTCTGGATCTCTGAATTCCTGGATTTTGGTTTATTATTCTTGGAATAATACACCTATGTTTTCACGACGGGGGTCGACGACTCCGATCGACCTCAAAATTTTACATTATCCGTTTCAAGAGGACTAGATTCCAAAACCGAAATGTCCGTCTGCCGTCCGAGCCGTTTTGGGCAGTAGGAATTTTATTTAAATCTGAAATTTTGACAAAATACTTGGCTTACCATCTAGTTGTGCCAGCATGGTTTTCAGCCCGATCGCCAAAACCCGTGGGGCGCTATGGTAGGGTTTTTTGAAGGCTTTTGGCTATGGGATCGACTTAGGTGTCGTTTTCGAAGTATTTTTGGATTCGATTTCACTGTTGCGATCTATAGGGCTTTCATGGGGCTAAAAATGGGATCTTTGAGGAGAGGAGGTTAAAGCCTCCCAGGTGGTTAAATATTTTTCGAGCAAAAAATAGAGAATTTTTGAAGAAAAAACATTTTTGTTGAAAAAAATAAAAAATAAAAAATTTTTTTGAAAAGAAAAAATTTGTTTCCAAAATTTTTTCTATTGACAGAAATAATTTTTGCACAAGGTTACTTTTCCGTTATACCCCCCACGCGATTTCGTGTTTCATACACACCCCTCCCGATGGCTTTAAGGCACCCAAATTCGAGTACTTTTCCGTTATAACCTCCCCCACCCCCTCCCACTCGATTTCGAGTTTCATACACACCCCTCCCGATGGCTTTAGGGCACCCAAAGCCAACCAAAATCGCGTGGGGGGGGGGGGGTATAACGGAAAAGTACCTGCACAAGACTTGTGGTACTTAGTATCCTATATCACAGAATAATAAACCTTAGTGTAAAATTTCCAGCGTTTTTAGATTTATCCAGAAGTCCAGGAAAGATACTGAGATCCAAAAAAACCAGAAATCCCGAGATCCAGGAATTCCATGGCACATGTGTTCCCTTCTCCCTTCTATTGGCGGAGTTGGTGGAAATGAAGGCAGAGTTTGATGGTCCCCGATTTTCGTCATCTATTTTCTCCCTTGATGGGGAAAATAATACTTAGACATATCCATGATCTATTGTTTTTTTTTACCATCAAGGGAGAAATTAGTTGTTTTTTTTTTCTCGATATGACGCCTAGATACCAAGGACTACCTAATAGTTACTGCTCTCTGTTACTCCGCCTTAGTCCGGTTGACATCGGGAAGGCCCTCACTGAGAAACTGGAAAGTGTGACGCACAAAAATCCCGGATGGGGAAACAGCTATTTCCAAAACATTGCAAGGGCAGGCGCTATAGCGAATGTGGAATCGGACAAGTATACTTGTCCGATTCCACTTTTCGTCTCTTGGCTTGAGAGGAGAAATCGTTCCAAGGGGACTTGTGAGCTCATCATCACATAATTAGGTACGTGATGATTTAAATATCCAGATGTGATCCCCCCCCCCCCCAGGTCAATTTTAAAGAGGAAAACAAACTCGTAGTGATCAACAACATCATATTTAACAATCGTCATAAAAATACCAATGAACGGGCAGTTTGGTGGCTGAAGCTTCAAAAAATGTTTCTACATCAAAAGGATCGTGACGGACGCCAACATGACGAGACTTGTGGGGTACAGTGTGTAAGCGAAGTTGTATTGTGCAGCGAACGTGTCGACTATGTGGATTTTCCAACCCATGTTGAGGTGAGTGTAGCTGTTGTAGTAGACGATGTCGGGCCACGTAGAGTTGGGCGTCACTTCCAGAATCGATGGATCTCCTGAAATTTTAATTCGCAATGAGTTTTATGTAATGTGCTGCATGAGCTGCGTCAAGGGCTTGATGATGACAGACAATTCACAGAGAGAGTCTCAACAAGAAGAAATTTGTTAGGTTTCATCAGGTTCGAAGGTTGTTTGTTAGTAGGAAGGTACTACTCTGAAAGCATCTGTAAAATCGAACCATCAAAACCCAAAAACCGCAACAACAAAAAACTGCTTGTGTTACGTCTCAATATGATCTCTAAAAACTGAATCAAATGGGCAATAAAAGAGTGGAAATGGCTCTAAGAAGACAGTGCGAATAATTCCAGTTCTCCTGCTTAGAAAAGATCGTTGCATTGCTGGATATTCGCATTTTGATGATGTTAATCCATCTCCGTTGGTCATCGGATCTCACCTGGCTCGCAAGTGAGGACGAGGGATTTGTTGAATTGCCTGAAAGTTGGGAAATCGTCGTCCAACCTTCGGTCAATTCCGTTGTGCCTGGCGATGCAAAGAGGTCCCACTGGAACATAATTTGCCACCATCAAGTAAATGAACTATTCAGAAAGTTAGTCGGTAGAGGAAACAATTAAGAGGGCACAAATACAATCTCAAATAGCGCTAAATTAAAAGTAGGAACACAAATTCAAGGTTTTTAAGGAAATCTGGCAAAGAGGAGATATCAGCTCAAGTAATTTAATTTACGTTTTCATAGAGTAGGGACATCAATCCAAAAACTCGTGCAATCAAGCATTGAGAAGTGATAAGATCTCAAATTATGTTAATTTATCCATAGGGTAGGAACACAAAATAGATGTTTTTCATGAAATCTGGCATACAGTAGTAATGTAAAGGTTTTCATCGATTAGGGACATCAATCCAAAAACTCGTGCAATCAAGCATTGAGAAGTGATAATATCTCAAATTATGTTAATTTATCCATAGGGTAGGAACACAAAATAGATGTTTTTCATGAAATCTGGCATACAGTAGTAATGTAAAGGTTTTCATCGAGTAAGGACATCAATCCAAAAACTCGCGAAATCAAGCATTGAGAAGTGATAAGATCTCAAATTATGTTAATTTATCCGCAGGGTAGGAACACAAAATAGAGGTTTTTCATGAAATCTGGCATACAGTAGTAATGTAAAGGTTTTCATCGAGTAGGGACATCAATCCAAAAACTCGTGCAATCAAGCATTGAGAAGTGATAAGATATCAAATTATGTTAATTTATCCGCAGGGTAGGAACACAAAATAGAGGTTTTTCATGAAATCTGGCATACAGTAGTAATGTAAAGGTTTTCATCGAGTAAGGACATCAATCCAAAAACTCGCGAAATCAAGCATTGAGAAGAGATAAACTCTCAAATTATGTTAATTTAACCGTAGGGTAGGAACACAAAATAGATGTTTTCATGAAATCTGGCATACAGTAGTAATGTAAAGGTTTCATCGAGTAAGGACATCAATCCAAAAACTCGTGAAATCAAGCATTGAGAAGACTTGAATGTTTTTTCTGAGAATTTTACTGCTCCAAATAAATAACGCATTAACAATATTAATATTCATATATGAATATTAATATTAAAAAGAAGACTAAAATATTATTCTTCGTGAAGACTTAATGATGAAATATCAAATTACGTATGTTAAAAAATTTATCCATAGGGTATGAACACAAACTCGAGGTTTTCCAGGAAATCTGGCAAAGAGTAGATGTCAGCTCGAGTAATGTAAAGGTTTTCATCGAGTAGGGACATCAATTCAGAAACTCGTGAAATCAAGCATTGAGAAGACTTCATCACTTAGTGATAAAATCTAGAATAGGTAACGTTAAATTCATCCATAAAGTTACTTTTTATTGTAGGTACTTTATTAAAGTATGAACACAAATCCAAGGTTTTTCAGGAAATCTCGCATAGAGTAATCAGCTCAAGTTATGTTAACGTTTTCATAGAGTAGGGACATCAACTCAAAAGACTCGTAAAAAAAAAAAAGGTTTTATCACTTCCGAAATGCTCAATTGCTGCTCGAATAACGTCAAATTTATCCATAGAGTGTAAATAAATTTATCCACACTAGGAAGGATTTTTATCTGAAACTACTCAATGACTGACTGCAGGGAACGAGTAGGGAAGTTTTCCCCAATTTCGTGTCTCTCGCTGCATCATTCAAGGCAGGTTTTCTGTCAAAATCTTGAACGTCTCAAGTTCAGTTCATTTTTGGCCTCATTGGTAGGTAAGAGTTGCTCCGGACTATTTGGCATTCGTGTCTTCAACTGAGTCCTTCATTGCTACCATCGAAAAGATATGGTGAAGAACCTTTTTCTCATTCAATATCAACGGTAGCAAATTTTTTGAACCTTTGGCGGACAAAGAACCACAATTTTCTTCTTCTTTTTTTTTACTTTTTCCATTTCGTCGCCTATAACTCCAAAACTAAGCATCGAAGACAAAACCGTACGTATTACAAAGGTGAAGAGCACTAAATTCTGCGTCTAATGACCTGCTTAAACATTGGAATCGGTTCAGCCGTTTAGCCACATTCAAACGCCAAAAAAGACAATTTTTTCCAACTTGGCTGAAAAATAGTATTCGCTCATGTTTCAACCCTACAAAATTTCTAGTAGCCGTTCATATTTAATGAATTGTCTCAAAATTTATGTTGTAGAGCATAAAATGCTGCGTTAAGGGAGCGCCTGAAATTCAAAATTGGAAAGTCGTCGTAGCGCCAAAATCTGCTAAGCGGTTTCTTATGGAGCCCAATTATGTTGAGCTCAAAATCATTTACGACAACAGTTTTTCAACAGTTCGTGGGGTGAGCGAAGGGAGCCTTCTCGCTAGAGCGATCCTGCTCGCGGGAGCCAAAAGGTTGATCCACACATTTCAGTGTTTCAGTAAATCCGTGGCCATTAGTGCTCCGTACGGAATGTAAGGCTGGTGTATGGACAATTTATCATTGATGGAATTGAAGGGCATGGAGCGCTGACGGCCGAGGATCCACTGATATCACTGAAATGTGTGGATCGACGTTAATAGTGGGTAGTAATAACGCCGACCAGATATTGTGACGACGGTATTGTTGGCAGGTACGAGAACGTCCTGATAAGTGGCCCCTAGAGTTTACACCCCTAGTATTACACTACCTACTACACTTGTTGATGTCTCGCCCAATAAAACCTGCAACTTCTTGGTTCATAACTAATCATATCAGAGATATGAATAAATACCAGATGTGGGTCGAGGTTGGCCTCTGAGGGTATATTGGACTCCAGCGAGTACCCGAACCATCCTATTGGCCTCTTCGGATCTCCTCTCGAGACCACCGTGGGGCTCGTCAGTGATGATGAGGGGGTTGTACAGTTCAGCGGAGTGGGGGTTATTCCCGCCGAATATTCGGATGGCGTAGGTGAACCCTCGTTTCATCCAAATTTCAGGGATGAGAAGCCCATTGATGTACCAAGCGAGTCCACCGTTCGGCATCCCTGGAAAATAACGGGAACAGCGTCAACGAATTGAGTGAAAAATGTGACATTATCCGTTTCAAAGGTCTACATTCAAAATCCGAAATGTTCGTCCGCCGTCCGGGCCGTTTTGGGCAGTAGGAATTTTTTTTTAAATCTGAAATTTTGACAAAATACTCGGTTTACCATCTAGTTGTGCCCGCAAGGTTTTCAGTTCGATTGCCCAAACCCGTGGCGCGCTATGGGGCTAAATTGGGCTATAGGAGGGGTTTTTGAAGGCTTTTAGCTATGGGATCGAGTTAGGTGTCGTTTTCGAAGTATTTTTGGACGTAGAATTCATTTTTGGGGGTCCCGGAACGATCCGATTTCACTGTGGCGATCTACAGGGCTTTCATGGGGCTAAAAATGGGATTTTTGAAGGATCCCAGGAGGTTAAATATTTTTCGAGTAAAAAATAAAGAATTTTAGAGAAAAAAAAATTTTTGAAACAAAAAATCCTAAAAATGAATTTTTTTTTTAAATACCTAGGTACCTATAAAAATCCAAAAAAAAAAAAAAAAACTGGGGCTCCTAGGGAGCTTCGTTTTTGTTGTTAGGGTCGGTCTCAGAAGTATATTCTCAGTTTGCTGCTTCGAAATCTCGAGATTAACTACCACGATATTCTCGGACTTTTTTTCAATTTTCGCTTCATAGCTCCTGACATAATATGTCAGGTAATGCACTGGAACGCATATTATGCGTTCTAGTGCATTACCTTTTTCAAAATTGCAAATTTTTTCCGCTCCACAGAAAAACATTGAAGCATGGATATGTTTTTGGGCTTGACCATTGTCTATCCAGGTTTCACATAAAGCTTATTGATACGAAAGTCTATGCAATTCCACACAATTCAACACAATTTGCGTATTTCAAAACAAATAGCGTCACATATCAACTACATAGCAACACATCGTTTATTGGTATCGCGTCACAAAAAAGCGTCTTACGAAATTTCGCATGACCCCCAGCCCAAAAACATATCCATGTTAACAGGTAAGGAAAGATGAGGTAATAACGGAGACATAGGTTTTGTAGAGAAGCCAGCAAAGGCTACAAGATTCAAAAAGCACTAAAAGAGGTAGCTGGGGATAAAGTTAACATTAACGTTACCCCAACATCCTTTCCTGGTCAATGTCACGTCTCTAAAACCCACCTGTGATGCCCTCGTAGCCTCTCTTGCCTCCGGAGGGACCCAACGTGGCCGTGTAGACCCTCAACGCCTTGTCTATGATTCTCGGGCGATCCCACGGCTCCTGCACTTCTTTATTAGAGCTAGTGAACGCCACGCAATCCTGTTTCCTCTTGCCGAATTCTACAGTGACTGAACTCCGGGGGTACAGGTAGTGAAATGACGGCTCCATGCTCGAATCAAGCTTCCCGATCGCCCACACGAGTTGAGTCACACCTTCTGTGTTGTATAATTTATCAGTCGGATCCGCTGAAATAGAAGTTAGAGCGTACAATCAGGTGTGAGAAGTCAAAATTAGGTGTCGACGAAGAAAACACTAAATAATGAACTACTAGCATGCAGACGGGATTTGCTTCGCTCGGCCACCACCACAGTTCCGATCTGAACTCCAGCTCTTCAATCCTCCAAACCCAATGATGGTGAAAATGCCCAAAATGTATCAGAAATTAGCGAGGAATGAAAACACGTCCTTCCTGAAACCGCCCCCGGGCCTGCTGAATAACAGGGGGCTTCGCTTCGCGCAATCATTAGATGATGAAGAAGTGAGTAACGCTGGCTGAAGACCCAAGTGTAAAATTAAATCCAGTCCTCTTTGAGGCAGTTCATCGCCCCCTCTCAATCCAACCAACAGCGATCAAAGCTCCCCTCCCGCGGATGACGAGCAGGTGATTAGAGAAAACAGTGGACTTTGAGGCGTGATCAAAAAGTTCCGTAACTTTCTCAGCAACTGTTGACTAAATCTTTTTGTTTACCAACTTGACCCCTTCAAAGTACTCCCCCATGGCTAAGTATACACTTTTTGGAATAGGAAGAATTCTGGAGGGAAGTCATCTTGTTTTTGGAGCAAACCTGGCGAATCAGGAGGGCGCATTGAAGTAGTGAAGGCTTCGCACCATTTTCTCAGGGTTTCCAAATGTTAATTGCTTCACCTTGTGGCATGAATTCATGCATGGTAAACAGCACCCTTGGACTTGCACAAAACTCCAGTTTCCCCGGCCAGGGATGTCAAAAAAGTATCGTTTCTTAAGAGAATCGATCTTTTTTTCCCAAAAGTATCAATAATTTTCTTCCGCCGATGTATCGGAGAATCAATTCAAAATTTCCAGAGTTGCCCCGATTCTTCGTAGGACCATTTTTGACAATCAAGACAACCAATAACTTTAGTTACTTATTAGAAAGAAACTATATGATTTAATTAGGTACATTTTTGTTACTAACACAAGAAATTTCAGGTAAATGCAGTCTAACGCGTTATTTCGAAATTGAAAGAAGTGTCGATTTATGAAAAATCGATACAACGTTTTAATTCGATAATTGATAATTAAATTCGAATTCCGGAAAAATCGATACTTTTTTGAAAGCTCAACACGATTTTCTCATTTCAAAATTCGAAAAAGTAGGTATCGGGTATGTTTTATTTATTTATTTACTAGAACATAAGATTAATCAAAAATCTTTCCTTGCGTCCTAGCATGACATAGGAGGTTGACTTAATACTAACCTACATTACAGACAACAGGGTATGAAACATATATACATGAGAAGGCAGCCCGAGGGAGAAAGGGAAGTGGGTAGGTGGGTAGTAGAGGGTACGGGAGAACCAGGGCTAGGGGAGAGAGAAGAGAAAAGATAAGAGAAAGGAGGAGGTGGTCATTCAGTGAAGATTCCGGGGATATGGCCTCCGCAAAGCGAGCCAAGGAAGGAAGAGTCCGCACAGCCAGCGGAAGCGAGTTCCAGAGCCTTGCACCGGCGACCCTAAGAGAATCGTAATATCCCCTGCATGAGGAGTGAATCTGATAAATTGTTTTCAGCCTCTCGCACCGGCCAAGCCGATATAAATTTTTAAGATAACCGGGTCCAGTTTCAAAGTTGAGGATCTTGTATATCTGCATCAGAGTCCTCATTTTCAGGAAACTGGCGACACTACAACCTAAAATGTCGTTTCGACGAGCAGATATGTGTCCCCTGGCCCTCAGGCGGAAGACGTACCGAGTGCAGGCATTCATTGCCACTTGGAGCCTACTGTTTGAGTCCGCCTCCAGCGATAGACCCATCAAAGAGTCACAGACAGTAAGATGCGGTATGATGAGCGTTCGCACGAGCCTCAGATGAAGTTCCTCACTGGTGCCCGAAGACATCTTTTTCAGGGCATGCAGTGTACCGTACATCCTCCGCCAAATCTGGGCCACCTGCCGCTGCCACGAGAGGTCACTGCTCAGGGTGACACCCAAGTTTCTTACCGAGGAGGAGAAGGCTATGGCAGCCCCCTCAAGCCGGACAGGCGTCATCTTCGCATGTGGTATGACCTTTTTCCAAAACAGGATGACCTGGGACTTTTTACCGTTCACCTGAATGCCATTGCCGGCCGCCCACCCAGAAACCAGACCCAGCTCGCGATTCACCTCCCAAATCCCCTCCTCAAGCCTTGCCACTGGGCACTGCAGATAGAACTGAAAGTCATCAGCATACAGGTGGTATTGGCTTCTTGTAAGGACCAACGGGAGATCATTGATGAACGACGAGAAGAGAATAGGCCCAAGGATCGACCCCTGGGGGACGCCAGCATACACATGGGCTACCCGAGAGGCTCACCCACCAGAAATCACAAATTGCTGTCGGTCACTAAGAAATGAACGGATCATGGAACAGGCTGTTGATCCGAGGTTGGACTACGTGGCGAGCTTTGTTAACAGCAGGCTGTGATCAACTGCCCCGAAGGCGTTGCGAAAGTCCAGGAGTACCAGAAAATTGTGCACATGTCCCGGTCAAAGCCCTCGCGAATATATATGTCACACGCAATGTTAAAATTGCAAAATTCGAAAAAGTATGATTCTTTCAAGAAGATCAGTACAACTCTTTTCGATTCTTTCCAATGAGATCGATGCGATTTAAATCGATTATTTTTAAAGAATCTGACAGCTCGACCAAAATTACGTCCCGAGATTCTCGTGGCGTAATTTCTTGTGACGACTTGAAAACTAAGGTTATCGCCGGGGGTTGAGGGGGGGGGGGGGGGGGAGAGGAGAGATGCAAGACCAAGCACCATCTGAAGTGGACTGTGGAACAACAAAGATGGGCGTTTCAGAGGAAAAATTTGGCGTCGATTCCGAATTGAGAAGAGAATTATGTGTCACATGTATGACATATAAATTGTGGACTCGTGTGTATACATACAAGTCCACAGACAGACACTGTCTGAATCATTGGACTAGGTATTCGAAGTTGTCAACTGCTTCAAAGATGAAGATATCATCCAATAGGATTCTACACTCTTCTCTCAAGGAAGAACAGGCACATGTGCTATCAAATCTGTGTTAGGGACCCCCCTGATGGATTCCACGTCCAAAATTACTTAAAAAACGCCTCCTTACTCACGCTTTTAACCGAATCTTTCAGTAGTTCATGTTCACCCCCTTATTAGCCACACTGAGCACCACAATGTGTCTAGACGGGTTTGGGAAGCTATAAAATGTATACAATAGATTTAATCTATTCTAGGTCCAAAATCACTTCGACAATGACACCTCACTGACACTGGTTGTCGTCTGGAGCTCCGTAAAGCCCCAGAGAGCACCACGGTGTCATGTGTTGACCCCACAAATCGATTCCTCGCCAAAGTTACTTCGAAAACAACAAGCACAGCTCAAATCCTTCTGAAAACCAAAATTAACAAACACCAAGTTTTGAACATTCAACAACCTTTTTTTAAACTACGCCGTATACGGAGCTCTGTGGCCATCCGTTCTCGAGCAGCCCAATAAAGTGTTGATTTTGGTTTATTATTCTTGGAATAATACACCTATGTTTTCGCGACGGGGGTCGACGACTCCGATCGGGCTCAAAATTTGACATTATCCGTTTCAAGAGGTCTACATTCTAAATCCGAAATGTCCGTCCGCCGTCCAGGCCGTTTTGGGCAGTAGGAATTTTTTTTAAAATCTGAAACTTTGACAAAACACTTGGTTTACCATCTAGTTGTGCCCACAAGGTTTTCAGTCCGATCGCCCAAACCCGTGGGGCGCTATGGGGCTATAATGGGGCTACGGGAGGGGGTTTTTGAAGGCTTTTAGCTATGGGATCGAGTTAGGTGTCGTTTTCGAAGTATTTTTGGACGTAGAATCCATTTTTTGGGGTCCCGGAACGATCCGATTTCACTGGGGCGATCTTTAGGGATTTCATGGGGCTAAAAATGGGATTTTTGAAGGCTCCTAGGATGTTAAATATTTTTCGAGTAAAAAATAAAGAATTATTGAAAATAAACATTTTTGAAAAAAAAAAATCCAAAAAAACATTTTTTAAATTTTTTCATTGACAGAATTAAATTTCTGCACAAGTAACGTATATCAAAGAATAATAAATCCCTGTGTAAAATTTGCAGCGTTTTTTACTCCAGATGGAGTCGTCGTTTCTAATTAAATCTCTTATGTCCTGCAAGGCCGGACTTCAACAGCCTACCTGATATTAAGCTCCTTCGGTAAGTGATGTAGTTGATACCATCTTCCCTTTTAGCAGTATGCAGCTGATTGTCTTCGAGACCGCCAACCACCGAGTCTTTGCAAACTCCTTTGTACTGCCCAAGCACCTTGACACACTGCAAATCAAATTTTAAAAACATCGAGAATACCATCATTTTACTTGTGCATGTTTCAGGCCACTGATTTATCTATCTAGAGAACGGGAAGATTTAAAAAACTCATGTTGGTTGAACTCAGATAGGTATTAGCCGATCTCATCTATTTATTCTTTTTAACGGGCAAAGCCGAATCACATAATAATTACCTAAACTCCTAAAATTACCTCCACTCGTTGTACCCTACCAAAAATATCCACAAATAACAATGGTAAAAAAAATAACTTTAAGTTGCCAGCTTCTTTTAACTACCGACCTTTTAAAACCTTTTCTAGGAGTTTTTGAGAGTGCTGAAAATGTTTTCTTCTATGGGACCTTCCATTACACCGAATTTTCCAGTAATCACCGACTTCACTCGAACTTCTTCAAAAGACACTTATCTTATAGGAAATTTACTGTAGATTTCGAATATATACTTATATTAAATACGTTTTTGAAGATTTAGACACAATTAAATTCAAGACATACCTCAGGGGTCAAATTTTCGGATTCATCCGTTTTCAAGACTTATATTAAATATATATATATATATATTCGGAATCTACAGTAAATTTCCTATAATAGATTAAATTTTAATCTAACACTTTTTTAAACCATTAAAAACCTCAAAAAACTGTAACAAATAAGCAAAAATCACATTTTTTCTTCTTATATTCCTCCCTTTACTCGACCCAAAAAGGCCTGCAAAAAAAAAAATTAAATTAAAAAAATTAAAAAATTAATTTATATATATCTCGGAGGTAACGTTTTGAAATCTTAGAGCTTTCTGAACATGATGAGACCAACCACGACTCTCAAAAATTGAGACTAAGGGAACTTCAAGTTTTGATAGTTTGATACTCTACACTGTACGGTTTGTACCTACATTGAGGATTTGGCGTTACATTTCGCGGATTTAGGGGGGTTTCCGGCACCCTGATTCCCGGAAACCCCCCAAAATCCCCGAAATGTAACGCCAAATCCTCAATGTAAGTACAAATCAGATATAAGAAAAGACCCCATAAAACACCTCTTTCCCTGAATCACCATCCTAGCTGTCTTCCTTCTTCTTTGGTCCTCCCATCACTCCCCTTTTCCACAAACTTATTTGATACAACCAAACTGATATATTCTCATTAATAGGCAATGAAACACCAAATGCCTAAACACCAAATGGACCCAAAAGGTAAAAATTACATCTAAATTTATATAAAAGGATCTACTTCTGTGCAACGTGAGTCTGCTCCTTGCAGAACCTCCATCTAAGACTGTTGTAATGTGCCGGCAGGTTATTTTTAGATTCCTGATGAGCCCTTTATCCTGATAAAGAACGGGCGAAAGGCGCCTTGAGAGACGAGTAATTGCATACTTTATTAAATGCAATTAGTACCACAGACTGCCTACGGGTTTTTCCCCTCACCACATCATTTCATTCACGTTGTAAGCGAAAACGCTACCTCGAGACGTCGATACATTGAAACCTCGAGCTTACTCACCCCCGGCGGTCACCATCCACAATTCGCTTTCTCACTAACTACCGTGATGATTGCTTACCGGCGAGGTTGCGGTAATGTTATAGTCGTTGGCGAAGCCTCTGTAACCGTCCACGTAAGCGATGGTCACATCGGCGCCCAGCATTTGGAGTTTTTCATTGGAGCCGCTCTGTCCAAACGCTATGTAGTCCTTTTCACCTAAAATAAACGTATAAAATCTGTTATTAAGTCACCATTGTAGTGTACCAGCCAAGAATAGAAGTTAAATGTCAATATGGGGGTGCGCCAGTTGCGCGCAAATTGGGATTAAATGGGATTACAAGGCTGGTCCAGTTGAGCGCGGAAACGGGAGCCACTTGCGCGCGAACGCCCTGCCCTTCGGAATGATGTTGCTTGCTGCTTGAATGATGTTGCTTGAATGATGTTGCTTGAATGATGTTGATGTTGAATGATGTTGAATGATGTTGAATGATGTTGCGTGAATGTTGCTTGAATGATGTTGCTTGAATGAATGTTGCTTGAATGAATGAATGTTGCTTGAATGAATGAATGTTTGCTTGAGTGAATGAATGAATGTATGCTTGCTTGAATGAATGAATTGAGTGAGTGAATTGAGTGAGGGAATTGAATTGAGTGAGTGAATTGAAGTGAGTGAATTGAATTGAGTGAATTGAGTGAGTGAATTGTATTGAATTTGATTGAAGTGAGTGAATTGAATTGAGTGAGTGAATGAATGAATGTATGCTTGAGTGAATGAATTGAATGAATGAATGAATGAATGTTGCTTGAATGAATGTTGCTTGAATGAATGTTGCTTGATGTTGAATGATATTGATGTTGAATGATGTTGATGTTGAATGATGATGTTGAATGTTGCTTGAGGTTGCTTGAATGATGTTGCTTGTTGATGTTGCTCCTTGTTTTATATTGGAGCTATTTCCAATCATTCCTTGTGACGAACGTGTTTGTGATTATGCCGAGTATCTGCTGGAGTGGTACATTTTCGATAGTACGACATATCCCCCCACTCAATGGGCATCTGCGACGATGGAGTCAACGAGAACGACCAACGCATGCGAGTCATTCCATGCTAAGTTTGCCAAAGAGTTTTCGTCAACAAACCCAAATATTTACGTGTTCACTCAGGCCATAAAAAACACCCAGGTTTTCACTGAAATCTCAATAGCCTCCAATTAGTCAAGAAGAGAAGGCGAAGTATTAAATAGTGTGACGAAATTTCATCTCTGAGTGCTTGGAGCTGTATAACGACTTGCTTCGAGAAATCAAAGACTAATACTCACCGCAGTAACCAACCAGCAGACAACCGTGGACGAAATGACCATTGGCAGCGATATACGTAGTATAGTAAGGTGAGAATCGTACCTTTTGAATATTTTTGTACCTAATAAGTAGGTACCAAGTCTTCACTGGTTTTCTCCTGCGCTCAACTGGTACTTCGATAATCGATTGCGCTCAACTGGCATAAACCCGTCAATATCCATGGTTCTTATATCTACTACGTCAGGGACGGCGCACAGTGGACTAGATCGCATAATTAGGTGGGAAAAACTCAAAATAAGTATCGTATTGGCTAAAAATCGCTTTTTCAATGTATTTTCAAGTACTGAGTCGATTTAGACTGCCCTCCACTTGATAAAGTTAACATTTCATGAATTATACTCGTTTTTGTGTCAAAAATTGTCATAAATTATGAGATATTCCAAGAAACTCGACATCAACATTACGCCTTATCGCGGGGTGCTAACGGCCCGTTTTTTT
Organism: Pilophorus perplexus; assembly: GCA_955831195.1. Taxonomy (NCBI): domain Eukaryota; kingdom Metazoa; phylum Arthropoda; class Insecta; order Hemiptera; family Miridae; genus Pilophorus; species Pilophorus perplexus. The sequence continues at coordinate 2,528,621 of OY037015.1, forward strand.
CATATTTCTCGAATAGAACTCGAGTAGATCACTAATTCAAGGAGCGCAAAACCTGCAATTACCTGCGATTTTAGTAATACTATTTTAAAGCTAATTTAATCGACTTTTTCATAGTTTTTTTTTATCAGGAACAGCAAAAAAATTGAAATTAATCAAATGTCGACTTTGAAGGATGTTTTCTACCTACCTTAGGTGGAACTCTCCATCGTCAAATTAATTCTGAAGAGCAACTGGACACCACAGCAGACAAACACATTATGAAGTGAGAAAAGAGATAAATCGAGTATTCCGATAGTTTCACGCCTCTCGGTGTAAACATTGGCGCCCCCCCCCCCCTTCCAGGGCAGAGTTCGCAAACAAAACCTCTATGAAACCCACCTATTAGAATCGCATTCTGGTAACTTTCAAAATGGGGTTTTTCCACCTAATTATGCGATCTAGCCCACTTATCGCTCTGAATGAAGTGACGTCCGAGCCTAAGTACAACTGGGCATCCCAAATGTCGGTTACTACATACCTTCACTAAATTTGGTGAAGGTCAAGCCTGGGTGTCTCAGAACCCCACCGACTTCAACCTGACTCGCTTCATTAAAAACATTGACTCTTTTTGGAAAAACAATGACAGGGAGCGGGTAGCAGCATCCTCGTTCAATGAGATCTACAGGATGTACTCGCCTGCAGACGGTGAGCTACCTTTCTATCTGAACTCTGACTTGTGTATTCAGACAAAGAGACTCCTGGCTCAAGCAAGGCTGTCAGGGAATTATTTTGCCAAACTGTGCACCCCAGGCTTTGTTGCCAAATTCAATTACTCCGAAGAGTGCCCGATGTGTAATCTGGAGGCCCAAGATTCAATCCTCCATTTCATGTGTTCAATCCTCAATGCCCTGTGATTCGTGGCGAACGGTTCTCATTTTTTCTTCTCAGCGATTTGTCCCACCATGACTTGGCCTCTCTGCTCTCTTTTAATGATTTATTATCTTGTAAAAAAATGTATTGCTTCTTAGTAAACTGCATTAGAACTAGGGCTTTTTTCCTTAATGAAGGTTTTTTATACTAATTATATTTCAATGACTAATTATGTTGAAGTGACTAATTAAGCTGTATTACTGTAGCAATTGTACTTTTGTTGTGACTAATCAAGTTATATCATTGTAGCGATTTACGTTGTGACATTTTAGTTATTGAATTACCTGTACCTATTACTGTTTTGTTTTAACTTTGTATCGCCGGAAGGCATTTACAAATAAACCTTATCATTCATTCATTCATTCATTCATCTTATATAGGTACTCATAGCGTTCAATTATGAAAATTTGTTTGGGGACGTTCCTACTATGCGAGGACGTTCAAGAGAGAAGTTACCGAGGACGTTCCTACCATTCCCGCTTATATCATAGTGCACCACTCCAGTAATAATGAGATCCCTAAACATTTCACAACATTTCAGTCACTGACCCTAAAGCTTTTTGGAATTATGTCAATTATCATAATGGGTCCTCCGCTCCCCCTCAAAGCATGCACCTCTCTGGGACTTTCGCTGATGACCCCCATGCCATTGCCAATCTGTTTGCAAGTCATTTTTCGTCAGTTTACGAGCCTGATCAGCACCTGTCTCCTTCGATCGCTTTCCCTGATGCAATCTCACTCGGCAAACTGTCACTCTGTGTTGCTGAGGTCCGCCGGGAACTGCTTGACCTTGATCCATCCAAGGGACCCGGTCCCGATGGCGTGCCCCCCGTGCTCTTACGAGCCTGTGCGGCCACTCTTGCTCCCCCTCTCACCACTCTCTTCAATGCCTCTTTGGCTGCAGGGCAGTTTCCAGCCTGCTGGAAGACAGTCTTTGTTACCCCTATCTTCAAGAAGGGTGATCGGTCTGACGTCAGCAACTACCGCCCCATCAGCTCTCTTTCGACCATTCCCAAAACCTTTGAGAAGCTTGTCGTCCATCGGATTTCCCCTGTCTTAACTTCCATCATCGCTCCTGAGCAGCATGGATTCGTGAAGGGACGATCAACCGTGACGAACCTGGTGCTTTTCCACGATTTTGTGCTGGGGGCTTTCGGAGGGGGTTACCAGGTCGATGTGATCTCAACTGATTTTACAAAGGCCTTTGATAAGCTTCCTCATAGCGTGATTCTTCGTGTTCTGGCTGGCCTGGGGGTGTACGGTCCTTTGCTGGGATGGTTTGGCGATTACTTGTATGATCGTGAGCTGACCGTTCGAATGAACGGCTCTCTCTCGCGTTCTTTCGCTGCCTCATCGGGGGTTCCTCAGGGCTCGCACCTTGGCCCACTACTTTTCAACCTCGTTATGAATAGTGTCGGGGCTGCCCTCACTCAGTGTTCCCACCTTATCTATGCCGACGACCTCAAGATTTTTTGTCCTATCCGCAACTTGGCTGATTGTTCCCCCCTCCAGGACTGTCTCGACACTTTGTCCCTTTGGTGTTGCCAAAACGGCTTGCCAAAAGCTAAACCCATCAAAGTGTTCGGTCACCACCTTCCACCGCACTGTCGAGCCTATCATTTGCAACTACCAACTCGACGGGGCTTCTCTTGTTCGGCAGTCCTCAGTTCGTGACCTTGGGATCTTGCTTGACGCCCAGCTTACCTTCTCTGACCACGTATCCCAGGTCGCCCTGCGCGGTATGCGAGCCCTTGGGTTCCTTAGGCGAAACACGAGGGAATTTACCGAGGCCCCTGCTCTAGTGACCCTCTATCGCTCTCTCGTGCTGCCCGTCCTGGAGTATGGGTCGGTGGTGTGGAGCCCTTTCTATAGTTGTCACATTGAGCAGGTGGAGCGTGTGCACCGGGCATTCTTGCGGTACCTGGGCTATAAGTTGGGCATTCCTCGCACTGAGATTAACTACTCTGCTCTCTCTACTCGGTTCCATCTGCTGAGGCCTGTCGACCGCCGCCAGTCAGCTGATTTGGTTTTTCTCCACGCACTTCTTCACGGTCGCATCAATTCTCCCGAACTTCTCCGCTCAATCGGTCTGCGAGCCCCGCGCCCCTCGTCTCGTTTTGCCCACCCCTTCAACGTTCCCTTTTCGCCAACTAATTACCTCTACCACCGTACGCTTTGTCGCCTCCCCCGTCTTGCCAACCTTCTCACCTCCTCCCCACCATATCATGACTTCTTCTCCTACTCTCCTCAAACGTACGCTCCACGAATTTTTCCTTTCTTCTTGACCTCTTTATCTGTGTTACCGATCGCCATAAAGTTCATTTCATTTACTTCCATTTATTTGTAATTCAGCTCTCCATTCATAATTATATATGCATCGATTCGGTTGTGTATCCATTAAATAGAAAAATTTTGTCTACGATAATTAGTGATTTATGTGTTTCTGCCTACGAGTGTATGTATTACTTTTGTATAATTGGGCTCTGCCCGTTTCTCAATAAATAAATAAATAAATAAAAATTTATTTTTATTAGAATTTATTAGAATTAGAAATTTTTCTAATTACGAAATTCATTCGACTACTTGAAACCAATTCTCTGTAATATCGCACTTTTGGTTTCAATTTCAGCATAATATGCTGAATTTGCATAATATGCATATTATGCACCGCCGAAGCTATTGGTTTAGGTATAATTCTTCGAATAATACACCTACGTATTCGTGTCGGTGGTCGAAAATTTTCATCAGCCTGAAAATTTGTCATTATACGTTTCAAGATGACACATTGTGTAGATTCCAAAAACGAAATTTCCGTCCGCCGTCCGAGCCGTTTGTGTTTTTAAATCTGACGTTTTGGCAAAATACTCGGTTTACCATCTAGTTGTGCCCGCAAGGTTTTCAGTCCGATCGCTACAACCCCGTGGGGCGCTATGGGGCCTAAATGGGGCTACGGAAGGTTTTTTTTAAAGGTTTTCGGCTATGAGGTCGAGTTAGGTGTCGTTTTCGAAGTATTTTTGGACGTAGTGTCCATTTTTGAGGGTCCCAGACTGATACGATTTCACTGTGGATCTAGAAATGTCGTCATGGGGGGGATGAGATGTCGTTTTCCGAGTAATTTTAGACACCTAATTCATTTTTCGGGGTCCCACATCCGTCCACCAATTTAACATTAAACGTTAAAATAAATTTCATTATTCAAAGGCTCCATTTGTAGCCCATGGCTCAACAAAAGTCCCATAGATCTCAAAGATCCCCACAGTGAAATCGGGTCATTCAGGATTGTAGGTTCAAAAATGCTTGGTAAACGACACCAACCTCGACTAATAAGCTAAAACCCTTCAAAAAACCCTCCTGAAGCCGGAGAACCCGCCGACTGAGTCTCACGGGTTGAAAATTGATCGGGCTGAAAACCTGGCGGGCGCAACTAGATGGTAGTTTGTCCACATTTCAGATTTTTTTAAACATTTCTACTGCCCGAAACGGCAAGAAATTTTTGGGCGGCGGACGAACATCTCGATTTTGGAATCTACGTGTCATGAAATGAATAATGTCAAATTTTGAGGCCGAACAAAATGTTCGACTCCCGTAACAAATACGTCTATGTAATATTTATCCACATTTATTATATCTATAGATGTATTATTCCAAGAAAAATATAATCAAAACCAGGCATCGGAGAGACGGGCCAACATTAAACGTCATTACGTTCGGCTCATCAGAAAAGCGACCATTCAAAATTTGGTGAATCGCCTTCAATCGACGAACATCAAATTGCTTACTCACCGACTTGTCCAGCAAGTTGTATGGTGATTGCAGGTCCGAAAACTTCCCAGCTGAACTGCAAGTCTTTGTGGAGCTGCATACAGTTTGGAAGTTCGTTGTGAGGAGGCTGAAAAAAAGAAGAAGACGACATTCGAAGTTAAAACCTGTGAAAAGGAACTGAAGAGATTTTTCAGCCTTAGGATAAGTAATACCCATGGGATTTAGACCCAACCTGTGTGATTTTAGTAGTTTACTAGCACTCAGACATAAGGCCTCGCTTCGCTCGGCTGGGAACATTGGGATTGGGAACATTATTATTAGTTGTGCTTCCCGAGCGGATCCTATCGAATAAAGGTCGATCCACACATATCAGTGTTTCAGTGAGTCCGTGGCCATCAGTGCTCCATGCGGCATGTAACTTGGAGCCCTGATGGCCGAGGATATCAGGATATCACTGATATCATTGAAATGAAATTGTGTGGATCGACCTTAACTGGCCTCGACAAGCTTCGCTTCAGTGACATATGTTTGGCCATCCTTGCCTTCTCGTTCACTGTTTTCCTTTTCTCCCTGCTTTTTTTCCTCCACCTGGCGCTTATGTGCCTCAGCCAAAATGTGCCTCGGACCAGGACTTGGCGCTTATGAACGGTCCGCAAATGAGTGTCCTGAGCAGACCTGGCGCTTATGAACGGAGCTATTAAAGGGGATTAAGCCGACTTGGCGCTTATGAACGACACCCCTTAAATCGCTCACCCAAGAAAGGGCACTGTTAAACGTGTGCAAGCACACCAACATGAGGCTGAAACCCTCCTGTATTATAAAGTTACTAGCAGGAATGCCCGTTGTTTAGAATACAACGGGCGCTAGAATGAGGACACCCGTGGCAACCCGTCAACTTAATTTTTCATAGTAACAACGTTTGTTGGTTTCTCGCAGTGAAGTATCAAATTCCCGTCTATCACCAATTATACGCAGCCCATAGCAACCCATCAACTCAAAATGAAATTACCTAGTACCTACCTCGAAGGCTCGCAAAAAAACTCGTACCCGCCTACCGACGATCTTCGCATAATTTGCGAACGGGTTATCGCATAGAAATCGTTTTGTACTCGTAATCGTTTTAACAGATGTAGTTTCGTTGTAAACCGACGACAAAAGTTGTACCGGGTTTCGGAGTTTCGAATATTTTCCTATTGATCCCTAGTAACGACGCTATTTGACCCGTCTCTCGTCGCGAAGAAAAGCTCCGTTCGCGATGAAAGAAGGCCTCGAACGACATCTACTATAGCCTATAGCTTGATCCGGAACTTTGCGATCATCTTGCAAAAAACCGCATCAAAATCGGTCAAGCCGTTCGGGCGTGAATCGGGCCACAGACAGACAGACAGACAAACACACATACTCTTCTCTTTTATATATAAGGATTATATATAAGGATAATGTAATTATAATCTATATCTATAAAAATGAATCAGTATTTTGTTGCTGATCGCATAACTTGAGAACGGCTGGACCGATTTGGCTAATTTTGGTCTTGAATTATTTGTGGAAGTTCAGAGAAGGTTTAAAAGGTGAAAACTGATGACCAAACTCTTCCTTCATCGCGAACGGAGCTTTCCTTCGCTCTCTCGTCGCGAGTAGATGTCGTTCGAGGCCTTCTTTCATCGCGAATGGAGCTTTTCTTCGCGACCATAGACGGGTCAAATAGCGTCGTTACTAGGGATCGCTAGGAAAATTTTCGAAACTCGGTACAAATTTTTGTGTCGGTTTAGAACGAAACTACGTCTGTTAAAACGAGCTTTTCGCGCTGATTTCAACGAGTACAAAACGATTTCTGTGCGATGACCCGTTCACAAGTTATTCGAAGGCGGGTACGAGTTTTTTTGCGAGCCTTCGAGGTAGGTACTAGGTAATTTCATTTTGATTTGATGGGTTGCTATGGGCTGCATATAATTGGTGATAGACGGGAATTTGATACTTCACTACGACAAACCAACAAGCGTTGTTACTATGAAAAATTAAGTTGACGGGTTGCTGCGGGTGTTTGCATGAGGAATGAACGGGAATTTGATATTTCTTGCGAAGCGTGGGTGTCCCAGTAATAATATAATAATGGAAAACCGCTATATTCCGCCAAAAAAGGGTTTGTTATTCATTGATATAAATTCTCCTCAAATTAATTCCATATCAATGAAAAAATAATAATAATAAGTTGACGGGTTGCTGCGGGTGTTTGCATGAGGAATGAACGGGTTTGATAGGTAGGTACGAGAGAGGTATAATTACCTACGGGAATTCTACTGATCAGCAGAGTGAGCTAAATCTCTCCTGTTACCCTTGGTCGTAGAAATGTTACAGGGAGCCCTTCTGGGAGTACAAGAGAAGATCCTAATGATGGATTTCTCCTGATCAGCTGAGTGAGCTAAAATCTCTCCCGTTAACCCTTGGACGTTGAAATTTGAGAAGAAGCCGTTGTAGGACAACTAGAGAAGATTCAAATGAGGGGATTTCTCCTGATCAGCTGATTGAGCTAAACTCTCTCCTGTTCACTCTCGGACGTTGAAATGTGAGAGGGAGCCCTTCTGAGAGTACAAGAGACGATTCTAATGACTGGAAATGTTAAAAATCCGTACACTGCTAAAATATCTCCTGTTGAAACATTCAGTTTTGGTTCGTGTTCACAACGGACCGGGTGAAGACCGGGTGTCCCAGCTAGTACAATTATAAAGTTACACTTGAGGTATATTACAGTTTTCGCCACCTACTTACCAATTCAATACTGGGCTAAGATTCAATTTTTTACTAGATTTCAAACCGTCTGCACCTGTACGGGCATCTTGACTGGAAACCTCTCAGGGATCGATGTATTGGAATGTGAAGACGTGTGTTCCACCCAGATTGTAATCGTACTAGACGTACACCCGTCGAATTTGTCCTCACCCCTTACCGGGTATTCTGCTAGTAAGTTTATACACCCCCCCCCCCCCCCCCCCCACACATAAGGGCTATGGAGCTACAAATGGGGGAGTCGTTTTGTAACGCTCATACTCACAACAACTTTGACCAGCGAAGGCGGAACGTTGGGGCTATCCGGGATGAGGACAGCGCCGTAGTTTTCTTTCGAGCTCAAATCGTACACGCTGAACCAGTCGATGTCGAATATCGTCAACTCCCCTGGCAGCTCGAGGGTTATCGTTTCCTTCGAATACAACCGCAGAGCTTCCAAACTGATTGACGCAACAACAATAATTAATACTTCAAAAATCAACTCCAACGATTTCTCAACAGATGTCTACGAGGCATACAGTAAACATATCCATCAAAAGTATTATACTTGCCTATAATAGGCACATGAACTTACTATCCATATTCGTCAGGAACTTTTGAACCTTTTGTCGAGGGCTGTGGTCCAACGCCGACCCAAAAATACGTATCTGCAAATATAAGAACCGTCATAATATTATGCATTAGGCCCATAGACTACATAGACAACAAGTGGAGCCTGAAAGCTGTTTAACGCTCAAGTCCATTCAGTACACGCTTCGGAAATCTGCTGACAAACTTCTTTCCGTTTTTTTCGCACTCATACCTGATCCAGCACCGTTGTAGGTGAAATCTGGAATGACTAAAGTTTTCGCGTCAATGATTTGAACTGGCCCCGAAGAAACGCCGTGTGATCTCCGGCTCAGTTGCCCGATCGTCTGCATAGAAGGGGCTTCAAAATCTTCGGCCATGTAGACATCTCCGAAGGCGTTCTGAAAAATAAAAGACACTTGGAATTAGATGGCGTTATAATTAGGTGTTTCGTTCAAATAACAGCTTCGGCCGAAAGTGGTCTCAGATATTTTTTTTGGACATTGAACTCTTTGAGGGCGGGAGGTCTTCGAGGAACGTTGGGAGTCGTTTGTAATCTTGTGGACACTCTTTCATCTGATATTGGACACTGGGGAGAATGCCGTCTTCTCAGCTGGGTGGTCAGAATTGTTCATTCTTTGAAACCTCCCGCATCTTCCACTGGATCCTCTTATTGCACCCTCTTATTGGCCTCGGGGAGCGCTGTCGACGGCAAGATTGGGCAGTCCCACTACTCCTGCAAGCGGCCTCACTGCTCACGAGGACCTTCCCAAATCTCGCCGCCGTTTAACATACATTAACCGTTTAATATTAACATAATTCGTAGTAGAGATTTGTTTATTGGTCCCGCCGTCTGGGAGACCTCTGACGACACTTCGTCTGAGGATGCCAGGACAGCGGAACCAATTATTACGCGCGGGTCCATTGCCCAGACCCCTATTGGCGACATCTAGCTAGTAGGAGCCGGGAAATCTCACCTTCTTTAGACTGGGTCAGCTGACCAGGACTCTTTAGGTGAATATCTCAAAACTCATAAGCCGAATTTATTGGATCTCTTCAGATTCGGATTCAGCACCCCCTCCCCCCCCCCCCACCATAAAAAAAAGTAGCACCAAATAGCACTTAAAACAGTTTTAAGGTTTTAAGGTTTATTTACTATAACGACCTTTTTGTTCCACTTCTGCCTTTTTTTCGCTGCTTTGACTCGGCTATAATAATTATTCTCCTCGAACTAGTTTCCAGATACATAGTTTCCATCAAATAGGTACTCACTTGACTCGACAAATCATAAATGGCGAACCACTTGATATCCTTCAGAGTTTTTTTCTCGGGCAGTGTAAGAGTGAAGTCCTTGTTGAAATATCGGTCCAAGACGTTAGTTCTGAAAACAAACATGAGAGTGAAATAACATTCATCATAATCGTTAAAGTGAATCTTAAAATCGGTTCTCAATTTTTCGTTTTTCATTTTTCCAAAAATTCCATCCTTAAGTAGGTAGGATGGAAGGCGTACGCTACATATAATTTCGTAGTGTACGCCAAAATTGTGGAGGACTGGGAGGAGGAAGGCGGCTTTCGAGGAAAGTCTCAACGCCAGTGTTGGTCGTGTTCAGGGCGACCCTTAACGACTGAGTTTGATTACGCGTCCTCCGTAAGTAAGGAAATTCTCCGTTGGGCGGAAAACGCGGGTTTCGCCGAAAAAGAGATTTCGGCGCAATTCCAAAGCTACCAAAACGATTTTCGTGGGACGAGCCATTCCCCACGAACCGGAAACTACGCCCCGTACTTTTGTGTGTGTGTGGGTAAATCCTGCAATCTACAAAGCAGGCCATTCTGAGGTTGGCCGAATTTGTATCGAATTCATTTGAATGTGCGGAATATGCCTCAGCTACTTTTGTAGACGTAGCCAAGTGCATTCCAACTGCAACTGCATTCCACACCAGCTCCTTATCGACAAGTTAGCAAAATATCATTTTTCGGACTTTATTGCTCATCTCAAGCTATCTCACAGGTAGAAGTCAGGCTGTTCATCATGGAAATTCTTTATCAAGTTTCTTGCCAGTCAGGTATGGTGTACCTCAGGGTTCAGTTTTGGGTCCCACACTTTTTCTAATTTTCATAAATGATTTGCCATCAGGTCTACATCCTCTTGAGACCCTTCTGTTTGCGGACGACACTTCTGTCCTGACGAAAAACGCATCTCTTGCTTCACTGACTCTGACAAACGAAGGGTCAAAAAAAGAGATATCGGGGTGGTTCGTTAGAAATGGACTCTCTGTTAATGAGACGAAAACTGAGACTCTTTACTTTGGGTTGCGGGACTTGTCATCCTTGGACGAAAACCCCCCAAGCGTTAGATTTCTGGGAGTATTGGTGGATCCAAAGCTGAACTGGAACCAACACTGTGAGAACCTTGAATCTAGGTTAAATTCTATTGTTTTCCTCCTGCGTAGTTTACAGGAGAAGCTACCTAAAACTGCAGTCGTAGCAGCATTCCATGCTGCTTTTTGGAGTCGTGCGACTTATGCCATCCTCTGTTGGGGTCATGCCGCGTCGGCTGCCGCAATTTTCGCATGCCAACGCAGGGCTGTACGAGTGGTCGCTGGGCTGAAGTACCAACAGGATTGTAAGCCAGCCTTCATAAGAAAGATTAATCATCTTGACCATCCCTGCGGTTTACATACTCGAAGCTACGTGCTACGTTTTCTCCAACTTACACGAGTATCATACCTCCACTCATGGGTATAGAACACGGCAAGGGAGTGACTTGCTGGTGCCCAATCGCCGTTTGAAATCATCCCGCATCAGCACTTCATGGTGGTGTATTAAATTTTTCAATGCCATCCCTAAAGAGTTGCGAGCGAAACTTACGGCAACAAACGTTAGGCCAAAACTTGTCAAGTTTTTAAAATCCATCGCACCCTTTGATTTTAATGAATTCTTCCTCAGTATAAAGAATGTAAGAGAGCTCTGGTTAGGCATAGGATGCGGAAATTATTACTATCTAATTATTAGATTCTAATAGCTTGTTCATGATGTACCTACCTACCGCTGTGTAGTTTTTGTGAGCTGTAATTTTGTACGGAAATTTTGACCTTGTCTTTGCACTCTGTGTATTGTTGTGTACTGTATTGTTTGTGAACTGTACGATGGGGCCCAAATTGTTGCTGTTTTGATGCTTGTGTTTTTTTCATTACCGATGTAATCTTGTAATCTTGACGTTTGCATTGTCATATGCATATCATATATCAAGCCCATAAGTTCGCCCGGGTTGCTCCATTCTCACGTTGTCAGAGTTTGTTTGTGAACTGCACTATGGGGCCCAAATTACTGCTGTTTTCATGCTTGTGTTTCTGTCATTACCTATGTAATCTTGACGTTTGCATTGTAATATACATGGATTTTGCAAATAAAAACCAGTTTGATTTGATTTGATTTGATTTGCCATTATATGTAGGTAATGTAAAAATATTAAACAGTACGGATCGAATAAAATCTCTAAAATCGCTAAAATCTCTTCTGTTCATTCTTGGACGTTGAAATTTGAGAGAGAGCCCTTCTGGGAGTACAAGAGACGATTCTAATGCAGGCCTTTTCTCTGATCAGCTGAGTGAGCTAAAAGCTCTCCAGTTCACTCTTGGACGTTGAAATTTGAGAGAGAGATCCCCCTGAGAATACATGAGACGAGTCAAATGACGGGCATTCTCCTGAAACGCGAGGTTGACAGTAAAAATTTGTTGGGTATTAGGTCGGTAAGATGTGTGATGGACACGGGTGGGAAACCTCACCAGTGGACAGCCGAGTGTGTGTAAAACGCAAATTTCATGGTATTACGTAGGTACTTCGACGGGTGATGGACGCGGGTGGGAAACCTCACGGGCGGACATAATAGAATGGAGACTTTGAAAGCCCCAACAGGCCTCTAGTTTTATACTGAACTCGGAGAGGACTCCAAGACGGTAACAAACAGCTCACTTTCCGTGTTGATCCGGAACGATAAAGCCTTGGGGTCCAGGACGGTTTGAGGCGCCGGCCCAAAAGAACGTGTCAGCTCCATTGCCGTCGTAAGAGAACCCCGTCAACAGCAGCGTGTACTGATCCACAGCGTATACATCTCCTGCCACCTGAAAGCCGATTCATCTTTAAGGGGGTTTCCTTCTTCAGAATTTCTTCGAAAACGACACCTCCTCGCTGAAGGTTGACACCTAATCCGATTCGAAGGTTGAAAGTTTGAAGTCTTACTTGGTGGTGGTAGGAGTTGAGTTTTCCGATGTGTTTGCCTCGATATTCTTCTCCACATGCAGCCACTGCAACAAATCATTAGTGGATAGTGTTCAGGTGCGCTCAAACACTTTTTTGAAGAAGTCACATTCTCTCCATCAATTCAGGATTTTTTTAAAGCTTAATTTATAAAGAAACACATATTCACATATTCGTCTCCAATGACGTTGTTTTGGAGCAATGAGGAATGGAATACTTGGATTCGTTGCACTGTATTTAATGGAACCAACCGCAAGATAGTTCTGGGGGACGTCACTTGGTGAGTTTCTGAGATAAGAGATCGCACCACCGTCGCCCTCAAATTAGAAAATAGGTATGTATTTTTGATAAGAATTAGAATAAAAAGCTTAATTCGGTGCAATGTTTGGACGGATTTGGGGACCTCAAAAAATGGATTAGGCGTCCAACACTACTCGGAAAACGACACCTCACAAACGTCTCACCTCACCGAGTCATGTCATGACGTCCTTGGATCCTTCAAAAATCCCATTTGTAGCCACATGAAAGCCCCATAGATCCCCACGGTGAAATCAGATGGTTTTGGGACCCCCAAAAAATGGATTCTGCATCCATAAATACTAAGAAAACGACACCTAACTCGATCCTATAGCCAAAAGCCTTCAAAATCCCCTCCCGTAGCCCCATTTTAGCCCCGTAGCGCCCCACGGGTTAGCGCGATCGGGCTGAAACCCTTGCGGGCACAACTAGATGATAAACCGAGCATTTTGTCAAAGTTTCAGATTCTAAAAACAATTCCTTCTGCCTAAAACGGCCCGGACGGCGGACGGACATTTCGTTTTTGGAATCATATCATCTTAAAACGAATATTGTCAAACGTTGATGCTGATGGGAATTTTCGACCTCCATCGCGATTACATAGGTGAATTATTCCAAGAATAATGTATATACCTACAACATTATAGTGTTAGCATAAGTTTCACCTTCACTTTGAGTAAGAGGTGTTCGTTACGGAGATGGAATAAAAAGTGCCCAGTGATATTTATGCGGAATAATCTTATGACAATCAGAGCATACAGATTGCCTACACGCCCGTTGCCCGGTGGAGTCAGTCGTCACTGGCTGTTTTCGTGCTATTATTGAGTTTTAGCGAATTTTCCAAAAATCAATTAGACTAACGATGACGACCGTTAGACCGTTAGACCGTTTAACGTCTAACTTAGACGAAAGCGCTCGTCACCAGATGACCACCCAAAACTGCCATTGACTCACACCTTTTATAAAAGGTTACAAGGTGACAAGTTCGCCTATAGGTGTGTACGATGACTCACTGACGGACATAGCAACGAGGCCAGTCGCCAGAAGGAGAAAATGGAGTAGAAGCTTTTTTTAATTGTTGTTATGGGTCTGAACAACAAAATATCCAAAAAGGAAGCAAAATTTTTGCTGGGAGAACTTTCGACGAAGAAAAGTTTCTGAAAAACGTGGTCGTAGGTGGTCAAATCTCTGGTTTCCATCCTTTCCGATGTTTTGTTGTCTCAACAGAAATGTAATTTATCTACCGTATCTTTTATAAAATTGTAATCGGCTTTCACCTGAAAAAAAGATAATTAAGATCGGACTAACCGTTCCCGAGTTATGGGCAAAAAACACGTTTTTGTCAAAGTTTCCCTTTTTTTCATGCCTGCCCCTCCCTTATCGAAGCTCAAATCAAAATTTCACATGGAATAGCTGCGATGGGGGATATAATCAGCTTTCACGATTAAAAAAAAAAAAATTAAAATTGGGCCAATAGTTTCCGAGGGTGGTTTTCCGGTTACCGAGCGGTGTCTGATTGGACGTTTCTTGTTTTGCTTCTTGTTTTGGTAAATTCGTTTTCTCGGTTGGTAGTAAGTAGTTTTTTTTTTGTTTTTTTTTTTTCAATTTCAGGTGCCTCCTTAACTCGTAGTGTACCTAATGCTCTACGACATAAATTTTGGGCCAATTCATTTGCATTAGCCGTTCATGAGTTACAAGGTTTGAAACATGAACGAATCCGATTTTTCAGCCAAGTTGGAAACAATACTAATTATTGCCTATTTTTGACGCTTGATTGTGGCGAAACGGCTGAACCGATTCTGACGTGTAAGGAGGTCATTCGACTCAGGATTTTATTTTCCTCGACATTGTTTCTGCAATGTTTTCTCTGCGATGCTTAGTTGTCGAGTTATAGGTGGAAAACTGGAAAATGTCCGAAAACATTGAGGCATTTTGGGCGCCAAAAATTCTCCCAGCAAAGATTTCGCTGCCATTTTTGATATTTTTTTGTTCAGACCCACAACAACATTTTAAAATAAAAAGCTTCTACACTATTTCTTGCACTTCCTTACTGTACACCGTACGCCATCCGAGCCGTTTGGGCAGTAGGAATGTATTTAAAAGTCTGAAATTTTGACAAAATACTGCGTTGACCATATAGTTGTGCCCGCAAGGTGTTTTCACCCAAATCACCCAAATCCGGGGGGCTAAAATGGAGCAACAGGATGGGTTTTTGGAGGTTTTCGATAATGGGGCGAGTTAGGTCTCTTTTTCAAAGTATTTTTGGACGCAGAATCCATCTTTGGGGGTCTCAGAACGATCCGATTTCACTGAGGGGATCTATGGGGCTACAAATGAGATTTTTGATGGAGGTCAAAATTTAAAAAGCTGTCGGTTTTCGAGTGGACACCCATTTTTCGAGGTCCTAGGTACATAATATTTATATGATTTATATAATATGATAATGATTTATATAATATTTATATTTATGATGTCCAAACATTGTACAGAAGAAAAAAATTATTTTTTTCCAAAAATAGGTATTTTTCTATTGACACTGAGTTAATTATTGCATCATTTTTCTATGTCAACGAATAATAAAATTTGCGGTTTTTTTTTTTTTTTTTTCAATTTGTTGAAAGTTTGATTTAAAATTTAAATGACGGTTTCTATTGGCCCATTTAAATCAGCGTACCTATTTAACGTTTGGTAATGGCAAGTTCACAATATTGCCTCAGAAAATTAATTTTTTGGGGATTCTGGCTCTCTCGGGAGACTCAACGCAGTGAAAAGTGAATGACCCAGTTACCAAACTATCTCCTACTCGTAGGAAAGTGACTTGAGTTGTTCAGGGAAAGTATCTGAAACGTAAGAGTAGTATAAGATCCCAGGTGAACCATACAGGGACAACATCCGTGAACCGTCTTACTAAGAACGGAAAAGAAATGGAATCCGCAGAAAGTGAAGTGAAATGCATTGTCACTCTCTCTCTCTTTCTTTCACACACAAAAGACTCACGTATTGTCAGTAGGAGGTGGAAAATGATCATCCTTCACGTCCAAACGGGGAGCATATTTCGACGAAACGGAGGCGGAAGTCACTTTCCGGAAGGCGACGACTAGATTTGTGGGTGTAAAATTTGATAACATAAGGAGACTTTAACGAAACCGATCTCTCTTGGGGTTGAAACTGACCTTCAGGAAGGCCCCTCCGGCTCTCCTTCAGAAAGAGTCCTTCCCCACTCCCACAATGTAGACCTTGCTATACTATCGATCCTCAAAAGTATCGATACGTTCCCTTCAGAAGATAACTTCATATCGATAGTTGCTTTACGGATTTTTTTAAACAAAAGACGAGAAGATTGTCGACACAAGAAAATTTCTGAACGCTGTCCAGTGAACAGCGATGGGACGACATCTATATAGCTTACTATCGGGGCATTTTCTACCATAGTTGATCATCTGTGGATCATCGTTGCACTCCCCCATAGTATCGGTACCTTGAATCGATTGTTCCCCCTTTCACACTCCGGAAGTATCGCTACTTTTCGATATAATAATATGATTAACTTAATCAGATTAATTCCTTTTTCGTCGACAGCAAAAAGTCTTCCTCATACACGCAAAAGCAAAAAAAAAAAAAAAAAAAAAAAAATCTGTCCCAAGAAGAAAATTTCTTGAACAATATTGTTCAATAGTGTTCATATGAACACGATCTTGAAATAATTTCAATAAACATCAACAACCAAAGTTCAAAAACTAAGACCACCTAGGAAAAAAGGACAATGCAAGAAAATTTCTTATTATTTAATAATAACTTTTCGAAAACCATACCAAGGGTTTATTATTCTTATTATTTAAATTGAGCAAAAATGAATTTTTTGACTGTGCGTTTTGGCTAGGTAGTAGGATTTTTTTTTTTTTTTTTTTTTTTTAAGAGAATCTGAAATTTTGACAAAATACTCGGTTTACCATCTAGGTGTGCCCGCAAGGTTTTCAGCCCGATCACCCAAACCCGTGGGGCGCTACGGGGCTAAAATGGGGCTACGGGAGGGTTTTTTTGAATGCTTTTGGCTATGGGATCGAGTTAGGTGTCGTTTTCGAAGTATTTTTGGACGTAGAATCCATTTTTGGCGATCCCGGAACGATCCGATTTCACTGTGGCGATCTATAGAGCTACCATGGGGCTACAAATGGGATTTCTGAAGGATCCCAGGAAGTCAAATAAGTTGACGTTTTTCGAGTAATTTTGGACGCAGAATCCGTTTTTCGAGATCTCATACCTATCTGTCCTAACATCTCAACAAAATGCCTATTATTATTTTCTCTATTTCTCTATTAATTACCTATTTTTATTTTCTCAAAAATATATTCTTAATGCCGCAGAATTACTTTTTTTCACAATAATTGTGATAATAATAATAATAGGTAATAATAACAATAATAGCTATTATTGTTATTATTACCAATAATTAACCTAGGTTAATTATTGGCCTATTTCATCGAATAATAACCCCTTTTTTCCATAAAATTAGGTGTATAATAATAATTATTCCCAAATGAATTAACCATAAGCGGCATATTTTTTACGAGGATTATAAAAATTGTTTATAAATTGTGCAAAAATTAATTTTATGCTACCCAATAAAGGGGGGGGGGGGGTATGCCCGAAAACGCCTCACGCTTTCAATAAAATTTACTACTAACTTACCTTATTGGTTAGGTCTGACATCAATGACCAATTACCCCAAAATGTAGATTTCAATTTCAAAGGAAGCGTCGCCGTCTTTTGCCTTTTTTGCAAACAGGTGGTTGTGGTTGCCAAGTCTTGTGTACGTTGGTAACCGTTCGTAGGGGAGGAAAGGGGGACATTTTTGAATTGCGAGGGGAAAATTCTCTCTCCGACTCTGGCAGCCCTGTTGAAACCTCCCTGTTTTTAGGGATGGGAAATCGGTAAGAAGTATCGATTTTTTGAATCGATTCAGAATCGGATGCTCTAAATCGATTTCCCAAAAAAATCGCCGTAAAAGTATCGATTTTTTGGAAAATCGATTCAAAAATCGGTCTTACAAAAAAAAAGTGTAAACTTCTATGACGATTTTCGCTCGGCCGACCACTGTATCATTACCACCAAGTGACAGTCGCTCAATGCGCTGGGATGGCGGGGATGGCCTTGGGACAAGGTTAGGACGGTGAAGGTTGAGCGGAGGGGACGCCCGCCCCGCGATTCGAGCTCCAACCCATCTCGGGAGAAGTGTATAATATACACTTATTGAAGTGTATAATATACTCTTATTGAAGTGTATAATATACACTTATTGAAGTGTATAATATATTATATACTACACCGTGACGTGACGGCAGAATCCTATTCACACCCCACCAAAGTTTTCGACGCGGTGCGAAGTTTACACTTCAAAAAGTTTTTTTAATGAGTGATAACGGTAGATATATTTAATGTAGGTAGGATTCAAGAAAAAATCGTTAAAAAAATTGATTGAAAATTAAAATTGCATTAGTTTTCAAAAATTTTGATAATAAACATTTAATCAGATGAGTAATCAGTTTCGCTGTCTGAAAAAGCCATGGCGGACGACGCTGGTAACTAGTGAAATTTGTTGTTATTAGCTATTATCATAATTTTTAATCGACCTACGACTCGAAATTTGCTTGAATCACTTGAAATAATAAACTAATTTTTATAAATGACGAAAATCGATTAAGATTTTTTTTAAAATCAGTGGTAAAAAATCGATTCACGATTTTTACAAAGATCGGAAGTAAAAAATCGATTCACCTAAAAAATCGGAACCTGAAGATCGATTCAAAAAATCGGAAAATCGGAACAAAAAAATCGATTTTTCTAAAAAATCGGAAATCGATTTCCATCCCTACCTGTTTTTGTTTTAGCATATTGTTGTTGTAACGGAATTCTGTTTATCAGCGACTTTTTGTTTTTATAATCCGAATTTGATCCTCCACTTTCGCCTTTTTGTTTCTGTACTACTTAAATAACTAAAAGAGCAGTACGGAGATAGACCTACATATGAGAATTAAATTTTGATTTTTAATTTCGTTGACAAGTATGAGTAGTGATGAGGAGAAGATTGCGGGTCGGCGGAAAGTGCTGTCCAACTACTTCCAAACGGAGTTTACAGTGTCAGTGAAGAAAGGTTGGTTCGTTGTGATTCGTTGTTTAAAGGCAAATACCATCCAAACATGATCTGGGTGGAATCGCTGCGATTCAATCGCAGTCTGGTGAGTTAGAGGTTGTTGAAGGGTCAGAGCCCAGATCATCATCCGTGACCGCAGATGGAGGGTCGTTTTGAGATTTATCAAGGTTAATATAAGGGTTACATTTATCGTTACGGCAAAATAGAACTTCGGAACGGTAGGCATTGTTCTGGGCAAGTCAGCACATCAGAGAGGTACAAAAGAAAGAAGATTAAGGTGTATGATGTGAGGTCCTATGTGCTTTCGTCACAGTGTTTGTTTGTTACGTAAGCGGCCGAATAGTCCTTGATAACGGTGAGATTAGTGAGTTGATTGATATGTCGGAACGATATGTAGCATTGTGTCAACGCCACGGTCCTGTTCGATCCGTCGGTTGTTCTCCACTGGTCAATCGGAGGAACTAAAGGGCGACATCAATGCACTTCAACATTGACAGGACGATAAGACGTTTCCGACTGCTTCAACTTAATTTCTCAAGAAACGGCGAGCCACTAATGATTCGTTGACTTCTTTGAAGAATGGTGGTTATCCATGTACTGGTATGAAGGCGCTGCACCCGGATATCCGTCGACCAATAATGGAATTGAGGCAACCAACGCTATCATCAAGCAGGAACACACACTCAGGGAAAGACTTCCTGTTGGTCAGTTCCTGGCTAAAATCGGAGACCTCCTCATCAAGTGGTCCATTCCAGGGACCCTAACCTAACTTCATACCGTTTTCCTCATTTGCTTCGATTCCACTGCAAGAATGGACAAAAGCCTACCAGAGGGGCAGAGAACAAGCAGTTCCTACAACAAGAGGGCTTGTTCTATACTGAGTTCTATACTTCTATACTACATGAAAACGCTCAAGAATTTTCTAAAGATGTCATGCAAATGGAAAACGTTCGATGACTTCAAGAAATACTAATAAGGCGTCTGGATCATAGATATTGACGAAACCTGCTTGGCGAATTCGAAGTGCTCGTGTCCCAGTTTTCTTCAAATTATATTTCTGTGATCATGTTTTGGGCATACAAATCAGAAAAAATTGGTGTCTGTCCCACCAGAGGCCAAGTCGGTGCCATTGGGGCAGAAGCGCAAGCGGCGTCGCCCATCTAAGTCAAAAAACGCTGCAAACTTTACACGAGGGTTTATTATTCTTTGATATAGTAGGTTACTTGCGCAGAAATTTGATTCTGTTAATGAGAAAAATTAAATTTTTTTTTTGAATTTTTATTTTTCAAAAAATGGACCCCCAAAAATGGATTCTACGTCCAAAAATACTTCGAAAACGACACCTAACTCGATCCCATAGCTAAAAGCCTTAAAAAAAACCCTCCCGTAGCCCCATAGCGCCCCACGGGTTTGGGCGATCGGGCTGAAAACCTTGCGGGCACAACTAGATGTTAAACCAAGTATTCTGTCAAAATTTCAGATAAATCTTTTTAAATTAAAAAAAAATTCCTACTGCCCAAAACGGCCCGGACGGCGGACGGACATTTCGGTTTTGGAATCTAGACCTCTTGAAACGGATAATGTCAAATTTCGAGGCCGACCCTCCGTCGCGATGACATACTTAAGTGTATTATACCAAGAATAATAAACCAAAAAGCCCTCTTGATTAATTGATCTGGCAGTGCGGACAACCCATTTTGACTTGAACCGTCCTCCGAGCTGAATATGTATTTTTGGGGGTTAAATATATTTATCAACCGCTCTATGTTTTGTTCACCGTGCGTTCATTCTATTTTGCCGTAACATGATAATATCATGTTACGGCAAAATTGAATGAACGGGGAATATATATATATATAATATTCACATGATATATTCCCCTTCATATAATTATGGGCGGTCTGACGTTGGGCAGATGAGATTGTAGAAGCAATGATGTTGGGTAAAGATCACCATGACTTTTGCCTCAAACGAAATATGGTGGATGTCATGAGGTCATACGAGGTGTCGTTTTCTGAGTAATTTTGTACGCATAGTCCATTTTTCGGGGCCCAACATGATTTTTTTTCTTTTTTTATATAAAATAATTTTTTGTCGACAGAATTACTTAGGCTATATTTGGCACAATGAGCTCCTTGCATGATTTTTAATTTTTTTTTTCCTGGAAAGGTCATGCTTCAAAAGCTACAAAAATGGGCCAGCATTGCAGAAAACGCGTCTCTATTATTTATAGGGCCTTACGAAAAAATTGTAATATTTGAATTCCGAGGTCTGGAGGGGGTACATGTCGTGGGCTGCTTCATCATCTCTCGCATCACCTACGCAACTAGACAACTTTGGTACCCTGAAAATCAAAAATCGGGATAATCATCAGAGGTCATTTAAAAATCCAGCATCGAGGTTATCATCCAAGAACGTCATTCAAAATCGACCCGGGTCGAGTGTTTTTATTCTGATTCCATTCAGATTTATTACTCAGCGCTCCGGCGGCTCCGTACCCAACTACTTGGTGACGTCAGCTGCCCTCCGCTTTCATTTCAAAATCTCCAACATTTCTAAAACAGTTCTGCACGTAAAATTGTACGGATATTCGAACTAAAAATTTGTGTACGAGGGTCTTAAAGGGTGCTGAATCCGAATATGTTGTTAGAAATTTTTTCAAGGAGCCCATTTTAACCTATATCAAAGAACAGTGAACCCTTATGTAAAATGTGTAGAGTTTTTGTCACGTTTCATGCGTCGTAGGTGGAAAGCTCATCCGTGAATTTGACTCCCTGGAAAGCGTGGTCTGCGGCGATTTCAAAATGTAGATGCTAAGGGTCAGATCGGTGTGATTGCTTGGAGTCCACTTCTCAGGGATGAGCAGGAGGGATAAAATTCCCTTCGCACGGCATTCCGTAAGAACTTTTATGCGCCTCACAGATGTCGTACATAAAAGAGGTCTTATGGATTGGGTGACATAACTCCCTGTCTGTTGTATTGAGACCTCAAGATTATTCACGCTGACTCGTTCAAAGGGAGTTGTCCCACTTCTGAGTTGGTTGGTCTGCTATTAGTTATGTGACGAATTTCTTCAAGCGAGCTGTATAGTTTTGGTTCGTACCCAGTGATACATAACTGCATAATAGAGTTTTTGTGAAGGTCGATTTAACAGATTATTCTCAGAATAATCATCGTATGTCTTATGAATGGGGCCAACACTTTTGATCGCCCCCGAAATTTGTCCTTACTTGGTTCATGGTGTTGATTCCAAAAACGCTGCAAATTTCACACAAGGACAGCATTACCTGAAGGTCGTATTTTTGGACGTAGAAGCCATTTTGGGGGTTTCAGGCTCATCCGAATTCTCTGTGGAGATCTTTGGGGCTCCCGCAGGGCTACAAGTGGAGCCTTTCTCTCAGAGGTCGATTGCGGTACTGTTTTTGAAGTAGTTTTAGACGAAGACTTCATTTATGCGGGTCTCAGACTCATCCGACTACATCGTGGGGCTTGAAAGGGGATGCACGAGGGTATTTTGAAGGATTCACAGTTGTCGGCCATTTTCGGAGTACTTTACATGACATCACAACGTTTTCCGACTCAATCAAGGCTTGTAGAGTCAAGATGCAGTGTCAACTCGTATTTAGTGATTTTGCACTGTGAGCATGAAGGATCTATTAACCATCACTTTGACTTTTGATTTCCACAGGTCGTGATACCGACAGAAGCGGTAACACGCCTTCAGGATGTGAAGACGATAGAAAGAAAATCAACATTTCCATACAGACAGGAAACAGAACGATGGTCGGTGCTGAGGAGAGTCCCAAAGAAAGGAAAAGGTAGTGTTTTATCATTAAGGCAGTACCTACCAAAAATAATCATTTGTTTTACTCTTCGTCGTTGGTTTCAGATGGGTGAGACCTCCTTTGGTAGGACAGGCTTCATCAGGATCTGACACTCAAATTTCCATCGTTCCTGTCCTGGACGACTCTGGCGGTTCTGACGAGGACATAATCGACTCCAGTCAGGAACCTTTTGCGTCAACAGCGAATTATCCCAATCGAAAGGACTACATTTCGGAAAAACCACCAGAAGGTATGGGTTGAACGAATATGTGCGAAGAGGTGATCCCGATGTTGAAGGATTTTTTGTTTCAGGTTCGCCTTCAGCGGTTGAGAATCGAGCACCTTCCCCGGCGTCGGCTTCGAGCCTCACGTCGAGCCGCCCTTTGGAATGGGATTCGGGAGCGGACGTCGGCTACTTCAAGGCGTACCAACCTGGGGACGGAGCCGACAAATTGAGTTCTCTCGAGCGGATGGCTTTGGGCGGATCGGCCAGCCTGCTCACCCGCTCGGATCCAGAAGGCACCGTTTCCAACCCGCCGCCTCCCCCACCGCCGGTTGTACCGTCGACGAGCAATAACGGCAATCATAATCAAGTATGAAAATCGACGGTGCTTTAAGAGCCTTCATGGTCTGTTAGTTTCGACGTTGGTTCAAGCTTAGACGAGAACCAATGCTTATACGTTCCACTATTCGATTTACCACAGGCCTAGAGCGTTGAATCTTTGAAAAGGTCGTGTTGAAAAAGGCGTTGTTAGGAATAGGTCGTTCGAGTTTCAAGCCTTATTCGATGTCTTTTGGGTGCTGAATCCGAAGTTCCAACAAATCAAGGTCCAACAAATGCGTTTTGAGATATTCGCAAAAACTCCACAATCGTGGCACGTTTTTCAGTTTTGTTTTATTATTATTGGAATAATACATCTATGTTTTGCGACGGAGGTCGACGACTCTGATTGGCCTCAAAATTCGACATTATCCGTTTAGTTCTAGATTCAAAAACCGAAATGTCCGTCCGCCGTCCGGGCCGTTTTGGGCGGTAGGAATTGTTTTTTAAACCTGAAATTTTGACAAAATACTCGGTTTACCATCTAGTTGTGCCCGCAAGGTTTTCAGCCCGATCGCCCAAACCCGTGGGGCGCTATGGGGCTAAAATGGGGCTACGGGAGGGTTTTAAAAAAATGCTTTTGGCTATGGGATCGAGTTAGGTGTCGTTTTCGAAGTATTTTTGGACGTAGACTCCATTTTTGGGGGTCCCGGAACGATCCGATTTCACTGTGGCGATCTATAGAGCTTTCATGGGGCTACAAATGGGATTTTTGAAGGATCCCTGGAGGTCAAATATTTTTCGAGTAAAAACAAAATTTTTGAAAAAAAAAAGGCTCGACCAGTTTAGATTTATGACGATTCAGCGAGTAAAGCGGAATATATACGACGGGTGGACTGTATTTTTAAAGTTCAAATTAAAGGTGCCTAACACTCTCATATTTTCCACAGACCATCGCTCAAACCAGTATCGGCCCACCCAACGCAGAATCCACTCCGTTTCAGTCGTCCTCGAAATCGTCACGATCTGGGAGTCGGAGTGAACCAGGGATCCCCAGTCATCTGTTTCCTGAAGTGCTGATAAATACTAAAGTGCCGTCGGATTCTGAACCTGACGATTCTCCTTCGAAGAAATCCGTCGTCAAAGCCGATGATGTGAGTTTTGGTGTATGACAAGTGAAGTATTGAGTTCTATCATTGACACCCCGTGATTTAGTCTGAGAGAAAAAAGTATGAGACTGATGAAAAACCAGTTCCCCATTGTTGGGCGTCTAGATTTTATGCGGATGTGTCCCAGTGAAGGGATTTCCAGACTCTTTTTGCTTTGTCCAGCCAACCTCCCGCTCGTCCTGCCTGTGTTTGGATCACATTAGGCACTCGGGTACTGGAATCATGATGGCCAAAAATATCTCTCTCCTCCTCCTTGTCTTCGTGTTGTGACTCCAATATAAACTAGGAGGCCACCCCATGGCTCCAAGGGCGCCCACCTGGCCTTTGACAACTTCTTCCCACTTTTCGAAAATGAATAGGCGGTTAAAAAAAAAAGTTTTTTTGAAATTCTAATTCTAATTTGAATTTGGATTCAGCTTGAAAAAAATGTATGGGATACCGTCAACCTGTACTTGATTCCTGAATAATATAAAAGAGATGAGAAACTGCAAATGTTGACCTTCTAAAGTATTTCGATGGTCACCCCCGATGAACCCCAACCACGTGCAGTTCCTTTCACACGTAAAACAGGGTCCCGCAATCGCGCGTGCTAGTTTAACAGGATTTCTATACCACTAATTCTCACCGTGTCTGTGGCTATGTCCTCCTAAACGGTAAGTGATAAAAATACGCCGATTTTTCTATCCTCTCGGGATCCCATTTAGCTACTAATATGGGGATTGAGATCTCCCCCAAAATGCGCGCAAATTGGCGCATTTGCGCCCAACTTTCTTACTTTAAACGGGAACCCCTAATTTTTTTCTCGAATTCATATTCCCCGGCCAATTTTACGTCTGATGAATTGAGCGCAAATGCGCGCAACTATCCCTATCTTCTTTGTTCACTGTCCGATTGAGTCGGCGTTCCCTCTGTATCCTACCCCATCACTAAGTGATGTCAAGTACCTATTACTCAAATGGGCGAGCGAAGCCAGAATGCTAGTAATTGTGAAAAAGCGATGAAGCCAACGACAGGATGATGTGCTCATGTGGGCTGCCTGTTGATATTCGTTCCGTTTGTACAGAATTCGCAAGGAATGCCCCCACCGAGGTTCAGACTCGCTCGATGTCATGTTGGCCTTAGAACGGATGTCATATTTAAATGTCCCAACACAACGCAAGTGACAGCGTTTGCTCGTTTTCTGCGGTTTTTCGGTAACACCTCAGAATCAAATTTTGGCCTTATTTTGGTGTCTTTAGCTCTGATTTCTCTGTCCGTTCGGTGATTGTACTCTGCTCTCTAAAGCGAGGGATACTGACGTACATATTTAATTATTAGCCATTATGCCTTGGCTCGACTTGGTTGAACCAGGAAAACAGCTGTTTTCATAGACCTTGTGGGGGCAGAGCCGCAGGTCTACTACTGAAAGGCATGGAGTGTTGGTTGGTGCTTCCTCCGCTTAGGGCGTTCATCTGACTTTTCACTCATAGGATCGCGGACATTGATCGTCATTTGTCAGCCCCTGAAAAGCCAAGTGGCATAAGTCAAGTTTTTGGCGAAACTGACTTAGGTCCAGAATCATACTCTGCACCTTTGACTTCATTTACTGGCAAAGTGGCATAAGTCTAGAAGTTCAAGAAGTAACCGAAAGATAGCAGGATTGATTGGATGGAGAAGGCATCGGTCTATCTGTTGTAAGGCAAAGTGGCTTTATGTGACTTATGCCACTTTTGCTGTAAACACTGTGATTCCTTGGTTGTTGTGTGTCGGCGAGTGTGCGAGTGGTTGTTGTGTGTCGGCGAGTTTTTTAATGAAAAATCAAATTGTGTGGCTTCTGAGTCGATTTTTAAATTTTTTGTGGAGCTGCAATCAATAAACGAAGGAATCTTTCGACAGGCAAAGTAGCATAACTCACTTTTGATCCTGTTAATGCAGGACCTACCACATTTTGAGTGATCCGTACCACTCCCTCGGGGAACGGCTTATTTCGAAGCAACATTCTGAGGTTGTTCGATTCAGAAACATGTTTCGGGAGTTTTCTATTAGCATGGATGCAAAACATGTTTTTTCTCAAAATCACGTTTACTTGACTTATGCCGCTTGGCTTTTCAGGGGCTCATTAGTTGTTTACTTTCTGAAAGAGTTCTTTCTGTGATCAATTTACTTGAATTTTACCTTGTTTTAGTTTTATTGCCTGTTTAGTTTGTTTTAGTGTTCTTCGTTTTTTCTGTGTTTTGTGTATCTTGTGTGTGAAATCGGCAATCAGAATGGCTTCATGCAGCTGTGGAATACACGCACTGCTGCAGTCCCTGAGGCCCCGTTCAGGCTTCTTCCCTTTGAAGAGAAAAAACGGATTGTTGGAGAATCCTCTAGTCCACAACCCACCCAGTTGAGTGCAATGTTATGTAAGACCAGCTCACAAAAAGGTAGGCAAGTAACCAGGCATTTTAACGCCAGCTTCTTCCAGAAGTACAAATGGATGTGTGGCTGCTGTTACAGCTCGTCTTCATTTTGCTGCTGGTATTGTTTGTGTTTCGCCAAACCAGACACCAAAAATCCGTGGATTAACGCGGGCTATACCGACCTTAATAATCTGACCAATGCATACAAAAATGATTCCTCTGAAGCTCATATTAGAGCTTCCATGAGCTTCAAATCATTTGGAAGCGTAAACATTGCGACTGGAATAGATTTACAGCGAAATATAGAAATTTAGAAGGTGAGGAAGGGGAGGGGGAACCCAATTGTGTGCTTGCCCAGCCTGCCACCTCAGGATTCGCCTGGTTTAAGGTATGTTTCTTTGTTGCTAAAGCTTTTTCACCTCCTACCGGTTGGTCCTGTTGACTCAGCAGAGTTCGGACTGAATGATTCGAAATCCCCAGAGCTTTCAAGAGCCATCACGGGGTGGTAATCTTCACTCAGTCCCTTCAGCGTGATTAGGCCGATGCACTCATCTTCCAGCCCTGCATTAAATGCAGGTAAAACAAATTTTGTTGAGTAAAGCTCTTGAGACGCAGTAGGTTTCGTGGGCACGCTTTTTGGAAAATGTCTCCATAAAAACGTATCCTACGTTAACATTATGGTCATTGTTGAGGCACGCACTTGTGGGACGAATATTCGTGACTTCGAGGTGATTATAAACACGCGCACTTGTGGGAACACACCGGCCTCAGACTTCTTCTACTCGCTTTTCAATAATGAATGTGAAAGGATTTATTTGGAAGGTGAAATCTGTTTTTATCCCTTCATGCCCTCATAGACGGTGAGAAGCTAGCCGATCCCCCCCCCCCCCCCCCCCCGCCTTCAATCCTGCTTTCCCAACACTCTGTCAACTGCTCGTCCCATATTCTTTGAACATTTTTGGACCATTATGAGCCGGCTTTTTGGAATTTTCAGACTTTTCTCGTCATCTACTCGCCAAGCTGAATTTTTTGAGATTTTTTTTTTTTCCAAAATTCTCCCGACTTTTAGAAGTACCTTAGAGTAAAACTGAGCATCCTCCTCTGGCTGGAGCTTCAATATAGTCCAGATGGAATTTATTTTCAGGTTCCCAAGAGAAGCTCTTCACTGGAAGACGTCGGAGTCGTCCAACAGCCCGCGCCTTTTGTCCGGTCGCAGTCTCAAAACAACATCAACTTCGACATGAACGCTCATCTTATCAAAATGGTTCAACCGCAGTCCAATTCGTCATCTTCTGTCGCCACTGTGGTGAAAGGAAGCGCCAAAGCTCAGTCAGACAAGAAGGAGTCAGGAAGCAGCTCGGGAGCCGATGGAAGGGCACACAGTTTCGAATATCTTCCCGGTTCGTCATGTTACGACGATTTATTTTTGCCTTTTTGATTTTAAACTGAACTCAATTATCATTCTCAGGTGCGGCTTATGAAAACGTGCAGCGAGACACGCAATCCACCGCTGACCCGTTGAAGACGGACATAGAGCGAGGTGTGAAATTACTGTCCGAATTCATGAAAGGGACCAACGCTAATAATACGGCGTTGAAGAAGAAATTATTGAAAAAAGTTGTCAACGAATTGTTAACGACGAAGTATTCAGGTGAAGAGACATGGAGTTCCGTTGGGTCGACTCACGATCCTGGGTCGAGCGACTGGGTAGAAGGAAACTCGTCAATACCCAACCCTCCTTCTACATGGCAGGGTCCAGAAGGTACGTGAAGGTAGTTTTGAGGATAATTTATTATTATTAGACGTCCTGACACGGGGCCTCGCTTCGCTCGGACGACCATTTTATCAGCTAGGAGGGGCCTCGCTCTCGGACAGGGGATTACTTGCGTATCGTTCACCCCTTGGCAAGTCTTCGTTTCAGTGAGTGCGACCAAATCCAGGTTATTCCTCTTAACCTCTTTCTCTCCACCTTCTTACCATTCCAAGTTCCAAATCGTTAGTCCGTGTTCATAGAGATTGTCGATACCTCTGTCGGACCATCGTCCGGCTTTTGGTTTATTACACAGGTTTACAAAAAAAAGGTCAATCTCAGGCGCCGCAGAAAAAACCATCAAACTCTATGTTTTTTGGGGTGCTGAATCCAAATCCGACCCCCGTTTTTTCCGGTCACGTCCAAATTTTCGAGATATTGGCGATTTTTCGTTTTTTCGACCTTTTTCCGTTTTGAAAATCACAGCTAAACGTGCGGATGCCCAAAAATTCCACAAAACTCTCTTCTTACTGGAAATTTATCGCTGATTCCGAAAATGTATATGAGTTGGTGTCTAAAACCACGAGAAATGTGTGATTTTGCCAAAAAAATGTCGAAAAAACGTGGTTTTTCAAATTCAAAGTCACGTTTTTTGATACTTTTTACCTTCTAGCGTGAAAACTAAGGCCGTTAATAAAATTTTTCCAACGAGGTCTTGTAGGTAGATTGTTTCTGCGTCGAATGGGACCAACCGTGATTCTTTACCTTCCATAATAAGGGAGCTATGATTTTTCAAAGTTTCTGGGCGCTTGTCTTTCAGGGCTTCAAGTGCAATTCCGTGAGTTCTTGATGAATAAAACCATCTTTGAGTCGGTCTGAATTGATGCCTCCGAGTGCAATTCCGTGAGTTCTTGATGAATAAAACCATCTTTGAGTCGGTCTGAATTGATGCCTCCGAGTCCAATATATTCCTCGGAACAAAGTTGTATTGTGATCAAGTTGCGTTGCCGACTCCAGGAGTTCATGTTCTACGACATGGCCAAAATGGGTAGAAACTTTGAAAAATAATAGCTCCCTTATTACGGAAGGTAAAGAATCACGGTTGGTCCCATTCGACGCAGAAACAATCTACCTACAAGACCTCGTTGGAAAATTTTTATTAACGGCCTTATTTTTCACGCTAGAAGGTAAAAAGTATCAAAAAACGTGACTTTGGTTTTGAAAAAATCACGTTTTTTCAACATTTTTTGGCAAAAGCACACATTTCTCGTTGTTTTAGACACCAACTCATATATATTTTCGGAATCAGCGATAAATTTCCAGTAAGAAGAGAGTTTTTGTGGAATTTTTGGGCATCCGCACATTTAGCTGTGATTTTCAAAACGGAAAAAGGTCGAAAAAACGAAAAATCGCCAATATCTCGAAAATTTGGACGTGACCGGAAAAAACGGGGGTCGGATTCGGATTCAGCACCCCAAAAAACATAGAGTTTGATGGTTTTTTCTGCGGCGCCTGAGATTGACCTTTTTTTTGTAAACCTGTGTTATTAATGGAAAATTATTTCCACCTTTGTAATCGCGACGTGGGTCGACGACTCCGATCGGCCTCAAAATTTGACATTATCATTTTCAAGAGGTCTGGATTCCAAAACCGAAATGTCCGTCCACCGTCCGAGCCGATTTGGGCAGTAGGAATTTTTTTTTTTTAATCTGAACTTTTGACAAATTACTCGGTTTACCATCTAGTTGCGCCCGCAAGGTTTTCATCCCGATCACCCAAACCCGTGGGGCGCTGTGGGGCTAAAATGGGGCTATGGGAAGGAGTTTTTGAAGGCTTTTGGCTATGGGATCGAGTTAGGTGTCGTAAGTATTTTTGGACGTAGAATCCATTTTTGGGGGTCCCGAAACGATCCGATTTCACTGTGGCGATCTATAGGGCTTTCATGGGGCTAAAAATGGGATTTTTGAAGGCTCCCAGGAGGTTACCCCACTAGTGGACGCTAGGTCAACTGTCACGAAAGAGGACGCTAGCGGTACTCAGTACCGCACATTCATTTCCCATCATATAAATTTTAAATGAATGGTATGTTTAGGAGAAGTAGATATATATATGTCAAAATATTAAGGTAGCAGGAAAAAAATAAAAATTCAACTTTATTAGTCATTGCAAAAAACTTAGCAAAAGAGCGTAGAAGGACGCTAGCTGGACTGGATACCGCAACTGTTAAAACGTACAAGGACGCTAGCTGGACTGGATACCGCACGCGCGACTTGACACTTTTGACAACTCATAACAGACTGATCGCACGTCTAGAAGTGACTAGCAGCACCTGCCATTTGTGGAGGAAGGTCTGTTCTAGGAATACCAATGGGGGTTACTCACATCAAATTAACCGCCCTGTCTCAGTATTTGCACAGATGTGGTATGGGGTACCGCTTAGCGTCCACTAGTGGGTTAAATATTTTTCGAGCAAAACCTAAATAGGTAACTGTTGAAAAAAAATTTCTGAAAATAAAAAAATCCAAAAAAAAAAACTTTTTTTGAGATGAGAAAAGAAAATTTTTTTAAATTTTTTTATTTACAGAATTTAATTTCTGCACAAGTAACCTATATCAAAGAATAATAAACCCTAGTGTAAAATTTGCAGCGTTTTTTGAAGGCTTTTGGCTATGGGATCGAGTTAGGTGTCGTTTTCGGAGTATTTTTGGGGGTCCCGGAACGATCCGATTTCACTGTTGCGATCTATAGGGCTTTTATGGGGCTACAAATGGGATTTTTGAAGGATCCCAGGAGGTCAAATATGTTTCAAGTAAAAAACCAAAAAAATGTTGAAATTTTTTTTTGACATGGATATGTCTTAGTTCTGGGGTCTTTCTTTATTGGTTATATCTCCTAAAATGGTTTTTTTCTTTTTCTCAAAATTAAATTTCTGCACAAGTAACCTATATCAAAGAATAATAAACCCGTGTAAAATTTTCAGCGCTTTTTTAATTAAAATTGCTTTTTTGTTTCGGGCTATTACCGTTTTGCTTCGGTTAGATTATACACCAGCCATGGCTTCTATTATTATGCAGCCATCACTTTCTTGTCATTGGCCGTATGACAAGTTTCAAGCGAACTTTTTCTTTTCATTCGCTTCGACCGTAAATCTCCTTTGGTGGGTTCTTATTTTTTGAATTTTACGAGTGTTGTGCAGTTCGAAGTATGGAGACGATCGAGGGAGTATCCTTGTATGCAGTGATTTCTGGATCACTTCTTGCCTTCATCTATTCTGGTCCCATCTTGTTCCGTCGTCCAGGAGGTAGTTTAAATTATCCTAGTCCAATGAAAATCGCTATGGGATATCACTTCGCTGTTGTCGCGATTGTAGCGGCGGGTTCTGCGTGTGTGTTGGCGACGTTCGTGGCGAAAGGACCTTCGTCGACAACATTGCCGGAGGGAAAGACGCCGACGCCGCCAGATCAGTCCGTTGTAGCGTTTCCGGGCTGCGTCACTCAACTCGCTGCTGAATGTGAGAAGCTAAAGTCAGAAGAACTCCTCATATGGTTCCACTGCTCTGATTCAGACTTCCCAGACTTCCAAGAAAATATTCAGTGTGGAGAGGATGGCATATCTCAGGAGACAACTCCTCCTTACATTTGCTGCCGAAAATTTATCGTGAAAGCGTGTATTACATTGAACAACTTTTGCGAGAATGCCAAGTACAGCCACCTTCCTTCTGTTGATTGTACAGCGATAAACTGTCACGTACCACCTGATACACCTGACCTGCGTTTTTCCCGGAGCAACTGCTCTAATACAAAACCTATTTTCTCACATTTTTACAATCGACCATTTTGCTGTCGAGCGCAGAATTTTGTCGAAGATACCGAAGCTTATTTGATACTTTTACTATCAGCGTTTATATTTCCATGGCCACGCATATTTTGATATTCATCCTGGCGATCGTTTCTGTACTATCCCTGGCGAAACTGTTGCCGCTGCGGTTTAAGATCTTGTATATCCTGTGGATCGTCGCTTGCCTGACCCTAATCGCAGCGATGATCGTGAAAATGGCTATATTTGAGTCGAACGCCGCGTTTGTGCTGCTCACTGATGTGTTGGCGTCCTTGGCGTACGTCACTTCTACTCTTACACTTGTAAGGAAGAAAGCAGCCGATGAAAAAGCTTCTCGAATAGAACAAGAACCCGCAGGAGAATATTTTGCCTTCCTTTTTTTAAGAAGAAGGAGAAAAAGAAGATACTTGGACGATTTTTTCTTTAATACGAAGCTTTTTTTATTTGAATTCAGTTTTTTACATTTCTTGTTTTCATAAAAACACTTAGTAATAATCTGGCTTTTTTTGTAGAAACAAACGATCCATCTCTCTCTGAAATGATAAAACCTTTTGAGTTAAGGTTTTTTAGCCAAAACCTAATGAAATTAATAAATTCGGGGAACGCTCAGTCTTGGAAACACATATTATGCTACAAAACACACTGGAGAGGATCGCCACATTCTCCCCTGCCATTAATATAGAACGTAGTCACTTGGCCAGGCGTTGTCTTGATTCTCGAACTTCTCCTGAGGTTCGAGCCTCCGTCTTCTTGTGAATAGTCCTGCTGGGACTCTTCAGGGATTGGAAAAGTTACCGATGAGTCCATACCAACTGGCGAGGGAGTTTCATTGTCAGGAGTCATTGGAGGATTCGCTTCAAGTGTTTATCGAATTTTCAGGAGCGGAAAAACCTCGAAAGCCGTGGCCAGTCAACTCGTGGCCCCTCGATGTCGGAGGTGATCGATGCGTAACGCGAAGAGGTCGCAGTAAGGAAATGGAAAGGAGCGAAATTTCAGGAGAATCCGGAAGTCAAGCGTCTCTTATGGCGAGGATGGATAAGGACGCCAATCCAGCTGGTAAGTAACTCCAAGATGGTCTAGCAGGTTGACCCACGCTTGGTATTAAATACCATAAAGTAAATTTTACTCATCTTAGTAGGTACCTGTCGATGTCGTTTTTCACCTTTGTATCCAAGGGAAGAATTGATGGATCTCTTAGTTGGGAGAGCGACAGTGCCGTGCGGAATGACAATCAGCCTGGTATTTTTTAGCCTTTTCGTTAAGAGGCTGGAAGAGCTCAACTTTTTTGTAAAACTTCTATCTGTTATCTAGGCTACGCTGTTCTTCAAAGTATCGTATAGTCCAGTCAACGAAGGCCCCAAAAGGGAGTGTAGAGTGCGTTGTCTGAAGTCCAAGGGTTTTCTTCGGAAACATGTTCAGGGTAGTTAGAAAGTAAACATACTAAAAGTCCCCACGTTTCGGGGCCGGGAAAGGAAGGGGAGGGGGTTAGAAGGTCCCTTTTTTCGCTTTTTCGCTCATATCATGAAAACGGAGCGTCGTACGCAAAACATCACTATTTGTTAAATTAAAGCTTATTAAATTCTCTATAACGTTCATATCATACGTTTGTTTCATAAACCGTACCGTTTCCGAGATATACGCTTTTGAAAAGTGACAATTTGCGAAAAAGTGATTTTCACCTCGCGTTTTCTGTTAAACTTCCGTCCATATCTTTTAGAATGTTCATCCTATAACAAAAGTCCTCATAATCAATGTTGTAGAGCACTAAATTTCCTTCATTTATATATACATATATTATTATTTACCATCAACCCGTCAAAAGTTACACCAATTTCAATATTTTTGGCAGGAAATGTGGTGTTTCGCAGTAGTCCAATTTTTCAGAACTTATGTCCTTTCAAGTTTGTATGTACTAGATATGCATTGCGTACTCTAATTCACAGTATATAAGGAACCTAAATATTATTTTAGCAGTATATAATGAGCCTAGATATAATTCGTTACCACCATGTTTTCATCAAGGATGTGCAAAGTTCCATGTTTTTGGGTTGAGTAGTACACCTACCAGTCAGGGCCATGGCCGCAGGAGCGAGGAAGGGTCTTTTTATTAAATCGGTTCTATTTTCGCCCTTGACCCCCACTGGCAGAAGAAGAGCTGTCCACTGTCACAGACTTGTTGTCCACTTTCCATGATGATCCTCCATCGTTGAGTGTGATTAATGGAAACGCAACCATCCAACAGTTGGCCATTGAATTTGGAGAGAAGCTGGACCAGCTGAAAGGCAATGGACCCATTGCTACGCTTTGGATGAGGATGGACCCAATGCTACGCCAGAGAATGAGGTGGCTCCCCCGAGTGCTCGATCTTTACGAGATAGTTTGATCGTAGAAAATGGTAAACCCACGATCTTGGCCATTGCTCGTTTCCCAGTCATCTCCCACTATCCCACTCACGATTGACATGATGTTTGCTAGTCTGTGGAAAGGGAGGATGCGCGTCAAACCATTGACCATATAGTAGCCGAAGAAGTCTTACAGGCAGCATTGGACCACACGACCGAAGAAGCTCCGGGAATGAAAGAATCCGTGCTGGCTGAGCAACGATGTGATAATGATGATTTGTTCGTTTTGTCAACTGCAGGGTTGTATTTAATATTGATCGTTGAATCCATTATGCTGCAGAGATATCTTGATCCTTCTTGTAATGTGCTAGAAAGCCGACAGGCGTTTTACAAAAAGGCGGATCTCGCTCAACCTTTTTTGTGAAATGGAATCATTTTGACAAAAAACTGAGCTCTTCCACCCTCTTTCCAAAAAGGCTAAAAAAATACCAGGCTGATTGTCATTCCAACGTTTGGCGGCGCACAGTGCGTTATTTCGGCAATTTAGGGGAAGTATAATCATAGCATCTAAACGATTCGACATATCAGGCCAAACATCGGTGCATTTATGTTTTGGAGTGTAGAGAATCCCAAAATGAGGTCAAAAAGAAGCCAGGGGATGATTTAGTGCCTGTTTTGACACGTTATTCGTTCTAAAATCTGCATTTCCGACTCAGAAATTTCCACATTGTTAGGGTAGACTCTGATTTGTCATCTTACTATCAGAATGCTTGGCTGTTAACAAGAGTTTCAATAGAAATGAGCCCAATATTACGTGATTACTTATCCACTTTTCGTTTATAATTCATGGAATAATACACCTATGTATTCGCGACGGAGGTCGACGACTCCGATCGGCCTCAAAATTGGACATAATCCGTTTCAAGAGGTCTAGATTCCAAAACCGAAATGTCCGTCCGCCGTACCGCGTCCGCCATCCGGACCGTTTTGGGCAGTAGGCATTTTTTTTATAAATCTGAAATTTTCACAAATTACTCGGTTTACCATCTAGTTGTGCCCGCAAGGTTTTCAGCCCGATCGCCCAAACCCGTGGGCCGCTATGGGGCTAAAATGGGCCTACGGGAGGTTTTTTTTAAAGGTTTTTTGGCAATGGGATCGAGTTAGGCGTCGTTTTCGAAGTATTTTTGGACGTAGAATCCATTTTTGGGGGTCCCGGAACGATCCGATTTCCCTGTAGCGATCTATAGGGCTTTCATGGGGCTACAAATGGGGTTTTTGAAGGTTCCCAGGAGGTAAAATATTTTTCAAATAAAAAAAAAAAAAACCAAAAAATGTTTTTTTGAATAATAAAATTCCTCCCCAAAAAAAATTTTTTTTGCCTTGACACCGAATTAAATTCATGCCCAAGTAAAGAGTTAATGAACCCTAGTAAAGTTTGCAGCGTTTTTACCTTTAATTTGACTGTAAATCGACTTTTTCGGAAATCGGGCAAAGTCGGGGTGATTTTCCTCTTGAAAAGTACATAATGGAGGGATGTTTCTCAAAAAATGAGAGAGGTGTTTTTGGTTTTTTTTAAAGCTTGTTTTTGTAAATCAAAATAACGCTTTCAATTCTCATCTGAGAATGAGGTTACGGAAAGCGTTTAAATTATCAAAAAATTTGTTTAACTTAGGTACCTTAGAACGCGTAGAATACAAAGAACCTCGCAAT
Organism: Pilophorus perplexus; assembly: GCA_955831195.1. Lineage (NCBI taxonomy): Eukaryota > Metazoa > Arthropoda > Insecta > Hemiptera > Miridae > Pilophorus > Pilophorus perplexus. The sequence goes on from OY037015.1 coordinate 2,564,907, forward strand.
TATCTTGTTTCGTTGCATCTGAGACATTCCTCAGTTGAAGGAGTTCGAAAATCGGGCTATCGTCATGTTTGGGCAAGTGCACCGTTCTTCTCGGTCGTCCTTGAAGGTTTTGCAATCCATTTTCTTTTACTTTAGGTATCCATATGTATGGATCTGTACATGTACAGATACATTGGGTCCATACAGTTTTTATTGCCACTTTCATTTTTCGATTTTCCTTCCCCTAAATTGCTAAAATAACGGGACGTGTAGTAAAAAGGGGCTGATTACACAAATCGGCTGCGACATGGATACCTACTCTGATTACTTCATTTATAGTGTTTATCAGAATATCTACATGTTTTCATTTCATTTTGTCTCAAGCCACGTCTGGTTCAACGCTGAGCTCGTCGTCCGTCACCGAACCGAGCATCAAGCAGCACACTCAACCTCTACCAGGTATTTTCTCGACCTCTACCATTTTAACCGTTCCTACGCCGTTCTGCCTGATATGATAACGCGGTCATTTTGTCAACTAGGAATTCGCAAGAGACTCGACTCTAAACACCCTCTTCTCGTCAATTCCGCACCGTCTAGTTCCTCGAGCCGCTCCAACTGGAAGGTTCCTGCCACCAAGTCGGAAAGGATTCACGAACTGCTCAATCAGAAGGAACTTCAAAAAGGTACAAAAAAACTCCCTTTCAAGTAGCAGTAATTTGTTGGTTTTCGTGTTGTTGATGTAACACTTGACTGAAGGGTACTTTGATCAGTCGGCGCGTCGAAGAGATGAAGTGGCACGTGAACGAGATAACGTGGGGATATGAGGTCACATCTGAGTTCGCTAACTTCTATTATGCGTGTCAGCAAACGTGAATGTTGCTATCCATTATTGCGAATAATTTAATCTCGAGCTGAGCTACGCCGACCAAAAATACATTTCTCTAATTTTACAATTAAAGTTATTCTTTGAATGTAATTTTAATTTACAGGCTGTTTAGGTAGTAGATTTTGGTTTATTATTCTTGGAATAATACACCTATGTTTTCGCGAAGGAGGTGGACGACTCTGATCGGCCTCAAAATTCGACATTATCCGTTTCAAGAGGTCTAGATTCCAAAACCGAAAATTTGGGAAAAAATTCCTACTGCCCAAAACATTTAATGTTTTGGGCATTAGGAATTTTTTTTTTTTTTTTTTTTTTTAATCTGAAATTTTGACAAAATACTCGGTTTACCATCTAGTTGGGTCCGCAAGGTTTTCAGCTCGATCGCCCAAACCCGTGGGGCGCTATGGGGAAACGGGAGGGGTTTTTGAAGGCTTTTGGCTATGGGATCGAGTCAGGTGTCGTTTTCGAAGTATTTTTGAACGTAGAGTTCATTTTTGGGGTCCCGCAACGATCCGATTTCACCGTTGCAATCTACAGGGCTTTTATGGGGCTACAATCGAGATTTTTGATGGATCCCAGGAGGTCAAAATTTGACCTCCTGGGATCCATAAAAAATCTCGAATATAATATATTCGAGATTTTTTAATATATTATTTAATATATTTTAAATATTTTTCAAGTAAAACACAAAACAAAAAATTTGAAAAAAAAAATCAAAACAATTTTTTTTTGAAATATAAAAATCAAAAGAAAATTTTTTCATTGACACAGAATTAAATTTCTGCACAAGTAACCTATATCAAAGAATAATAAACCCTTGTGTAAAATTTGCAGCGTTTTGGTTTATTATTCTTGGAATAATACAACTATCTAATCGCGACGGAGGTCGACGACTCCGATCGGCCTTAAAATTTGAAATTATCCGTTTCAAGAGGTCTAGATTCCAAAACCGAAATGTCCGTCTGCCCTCCGGTCCGTTTTGGGCAGTAGGAAATTTTTTTTAAATCTGAAGTTTTGACAAACTCTTGATTTACCATCTAGTTGTGCCCACAAGGTTTTCAGCCCGATCGCCCGTTCATTGCAATTCATCTAATATCATAATTTTAGTATATTTTGTTCAATTTTTCTCGAATTTCAATTCTAGGCCGTGGCATGCTACGAAAAAATTGGTCATTTTTTTTTTTCATTTATTTATTCAACATCCGATGAAAATGATACGCGGATTTCCCTACTATTTGAAATTACCTCTCGTAGTCCTTATCATTTCCGCGATTGGCAACGCCGCGAATAGATTTGCCCGAATCGACTCTTTGAAAACTTAGCCCAACCCTACTCGAGATTCTCGCGGCAGTATTTCTGAAATACTGCCGCGCGCACGTTGAAGGAATAGTATTGGAATGGAATTAACACGCAGAAGGAATAATGTTTGAGGGGCCCACAATGAGGGCTGAGAGAGACGATGCAGGATAGCTAAAAATTACCGGATTTTTTTCCTGTTTCAGAGGCGTTGAAAGTGGTCGACCCCGCTCTCATGAGTTTCCTGAACTGTGAACGTGAAAATCAGTTGGATTGGATTAAAAAGGAAATCGACCATCTCAGTAATTTGAAGAGGTTAGTTTCTTGTAATCATACTTGTCGTCTTGAAATGTTGACCGTATAATAACATCGTACGACAAAGTAGGTATATAATATGTATACCTACTCTGTATTTTGTGGCGTCTTGAGAAGTTTAGGATTTCGTGACGTGTTACATCATATTCGAATTCAGCCCCCCTCAATCTACTTGAACGACTTGACCCAAAGGTAGTGAGATGTATTTTTTGAAATAATTGAGGACGCGAGTGGTGGGGGGGGGGGGGGGGGGGGCCGTCCAACTACACCAATGAGCCCCTGAGGAAGCTTCTAAATGGCCATGCGTGGGGGTTTAGGGTGAGGCGTCATTTTATAATCTCAACCTAAAGTGGCAAAAGCGTCAAATGGTTCCTTGAATCCAGCGTTAAAGGGCTCTGACTTTATCTATATCACTAATCCTCACCGTGTCTGTGGCTGGCTGGCTGGCTGGCTGTCCGATTGAGTCGGCGTTTCCTTCGTATCCTACCTAGAGATCCGAATTTTAATACGAAATCCCCAATGAACGAATTCCGACGATCGGCGAATTTAGATGGCGAGTTTTATTTGAACGATTCGAAGAGATCCAGCGCGCGTTAGTCTTGGGAGGGTGCCAGGGACCTTGGAAGGATGGAGAGAACGGGAGAACAGAGGGTGCCAGGGACCTTGGAAAGGTGGAGAGGCGGAGAAACTTTGAGGGGTTCATTCCACACTAATTTCGGATATATTCTGGTGTGTGGGAAGACGATTTCTCTCTCTATTCCCCGGCTAATTTTACGCCCGTTAAATTTAGCGCTTTGAGCGACCGTCACTTGGGCGAGCGAAGCGAGCTCCCCTGACCGAAAAAGTGGTCGGCCGAGCGAAGTGAGTGCTAGTTAACCCTTAAAACACTTCACACTGCACAATAAAAACGGCGGCAGACGCTGATGCAGCACTTGGAAATTAGGCAGGAGGGAAACGAACGAAGAAAGCTCGTCAATCGCCGGTGATCCGCACACGAAGCAAGTGACACTTCGGCTACCCCGTTGGTTCCATTGCCCAGGACCTTCGGCATAGATCATCCACGTCCCAATCTCAGGTCAGATTCGAACTAACATTTCGTAAATCCCGAATATGCCTCCGGCAAGCTCGCGCCTTCGTCCGGTGTTCGTGTAGGGAAAATTAATTAATAATTGGCAGAGAGATCAGGTTCAGATCACAATACGTTCAACTGAAGCCCAAGTTTCGCCGTTTTTTTCTCTCTGTCCTAATTCCATCAAGGGGTCTTGAGGGGCGACCTGAGGACAGGATAAAAGTGGTAGATCGGCAGCTCATAGGGAAGATCCCCCTGATCTCAACCTTTTCAGCTGCCAAATTTAACGGTGGGTGCCGGGTTGACTAAATCAAATCTTGACGAAACAAGACTGTCAATCCCGGCTACCTCACAGAACTTCACGATTGGTTAATATTTAGCCAAAAGGCTTCTTTTTTTTTTCTTTTTTTTTCGGCTAATTTTGATTTCAGCTAATTGCAGACATTATCAATGATTTGTGAAACGCCTTTGTTTTAGGTTACTAGAAGTGCATGAAAATCTTAAGAAAAATTTCGACCATTTGAAGAAAACCAAAGAAAGAAGAAAAGACCGAGCTCAATCTGCTGACTACAAAGCAACGCGCCTCAAAAGGTTTGCATACATCTTGAGCATTGTGGAGCGCCATCAGTATTACCAAACACGCCACTTGGATGGAAATGCGTTTGCCATGTTTTGAACGCCTAAACACATTCTGACAATTCTGTCGTTTTTATATTTTCAATGAATTGGTTCCGACGTTTTCTCTCTTCTTCCAGAAAATCTATTCATGCCGTGCGCTCAGAACCTCACAATCTCCGAGTGCTGAATGATGATGAAAACTCTTCTGTGAGTGATTTAAACTGAGGGTGGATGAGGTAGTTAGAGACATGAGCATGTTAATTAGCCCGCGAAGCCGTATTTTTCCGGAAAGCGCCTAAAGAGGTTTTTTCAAGTTTGAGTGGGTTGGGGGGATCCTTGGGGACATTTCATGGCAACACTGGGCAACCTACGAAAAGCCTTCCTTTCAACTACAGGTTATAACTTAAAATTATAAGTGTCTCTTATTTCCTGCGATAGCATCTTCCGACAAAAATGGAGGCTTTTTGATCCTGTCAAGTTTTTCACACTCTTCTGATGTGATTCTGTTTTATATCCATTTACCGTATTTCTGTACGACGACTACTTCATTATTTATTATGATATTTTTTATTTCTCCCAGCTGGGGCAATTGTGGACAGTGTCTCGTATTTCTTGAAAAAAAATGAAGGTTCTTATGTTGGTATCTGTTGTGTGGAGTGCCCTTCGATGATGAATGTTTTTTTCTTTTTTCAATAAAATCTTGGTGCAGCAATGGGGTGTTCCCGGAAACTCAGAACTGAAAGTTTTGGATGACATTTTTTTGGTTAAATTTTGAATTTGGGGAATAGAGAAAGCGAATGTACGTGAAAATTCAACACTGTTTGTCTCCTATCCGGATGACGGCGTGGGCCTCCACAACATTATGGCGTTTCGAATTTTTATAGGCTTCACACGCAAAAATTCTCGACGGCGAAAAGTTGTTGGGTTATAACCCCCTCAATGAGAGCCCTCATGTCTCTAACTAACCCATCCTCCCCCTTTTTTAATTTTAATTTTATTTTAATTTTTTTCCATCAAATCGTCGATTTTGTGTTTGAAGGAAACTGGTTGGAACTCGCACAACTACAACGTCAACCATAAAAGTGTCCCGAAGAGAAACGCGTCCACCAACACCATCACTAACATCAAACCAAGCTCTGCAGTGACGGTTAAAAAACCCATCTCCTACACCATCATATTTGACGCCGATAAGGTATGATATTTTACCAAATGCAAAAATAGTCATTTCGTCGTTGATTATTTAATTTGACGCTTTTATTTTTAGGGCAAAGAAAATTCGTGTTCCCCGGTGAGCAGTAGATGTGATATTCCTAAGCAAATATCGGCTAATCCTTCGGGGTTGACAATTCTTGACAGGGAGACTCTCGCGAAAGAATCGAGGGAAAGGATCAGAGCCCAATTCAACGGTAACTTACAGGTATGGCGGTGGATTTTTCACTGTGTTATTTATTCAAAATGAAACTAGAGGAGTTTCTGAAAGTCGAAAAATTGGTCGAGTGGGTCCACGAGGCTCTTCCGTTTTTTTTTTTTTGAAATGTTGAACATACAAATACACGTCGTTCTTGTCCAAGAGGCCAGTGTAAGGTCCATCTTTGACCCACGTCAGTTTTGGTGTATTGTCTGCCACCATCTCGAGTAGTGGGTCTTTCACTACGCCTATAATTTTGGAATGCCTGGGGTGGGATGATTCCCTTCAGGTTACGTTCCATTTCTGCCTCAAGGATGCCATGATTGCTTCCCCCTGTATGAAGATGGGGGCGTCAGTCCCAGTCGTATTTCCTTTGTGGCTGTTGGTGTGATGGCCAGGCGGTGTGGATTACCCCGTCAGCCACCACACTGCGCAGCAATATGTGAAGATGTGTCTTACGATCGCGGTGTTAATTCAGTGAACCATCCGCGGGTCAGTCCCCAAGACATCCCAGATGCACGCTTGGCACACGTAAGGGGTAAGGGGCACACATAACCACCCTTGCCTGGCGGTTATGTGTCCCTGGTGCTTATTCCAGGTGAGTGTCCAATCGAGGTCCTTCACATCCCGGTGGTATGGCACCCTAGAGTTGTAGAAAAGTGGTTTTGAGAGGCCATTCAGGTTTCTCTTTATGTGAAGTTTATTAGGGTGGTTTTGTTGGGGTTGATCTTCAGCCTCTCCATGCCACACCAGTTCTCCACCTAATTCAGGGCTGACTGAGTCAGCTGTGATACCACACTGAAGATAGAAGTCCCTCTCCTCAAGCCAATTCAGCAGTGAGTCCACCTCAACGTCCTGCAGGAGTGGGAAAAGCTCAACTTGAAGCAGGTATCTCCTCCGACTCTCCATGGAGTTCTGTCTCTATTGTTCTGCTCACTAGTATAGTCTCAATCCTTCTGCAATCGTTGAAGTCATGCCTGCGGGCCGCCCTCACAATTGAGGACTGCAACTAGATGATGCAGCGCCCTCTCACAGGATTTGCCTTGCTTGAAGGCTGAAGTTAATGGCCTCCTCAGTAGGGAGGTCTCCCTCAGATACCTGTTTACCAGTTTCTCTAAGCCTTCACACTCTAAAGGACATCAGACTGGTGAGTCTGAACGCCTCGGTCTGGTTGTACCAAGGTTTTCCTGGCTTGGGCAAGAAGAAAACCTTTGCCCAGCGCAATCTCTTGGGGATGCTGCCTGTTGCCTGATACGCCATGTTGGTGGCACTGAGCACCTGCTCTGAGCCATTAGATTGTGTCTGGGGCCAGTGTTGGCCCTATACAGTCTGTTCTGGTCCTTCAGCGCCGGATTTGCATTCTTCTCTTTCTTCAACGGCTCATGGTGCTATCCTGTCTTCGTGCTGGGGTTAGTGCGGCCTTTGGCGGTTCTCGGTCTTCTCAAACACTCCCCCAGGAGGCATAGCAGGCTCAAGGACAGGAGGCTCACGTAACTTATGAGTTCTTCCCATTGGTGGCTCAGCAGCTGGAGATGCCATGGGTGGTCCCCGTGCACAGGACCATCCAGCTCATGACTGGTCACGGGGACTTCCCCGCGAAGCCGTGCGTGGTCTGGCATTCCTGTGGGCTCGGCAGGGCATTCAGGAGCGTGCGGTCCTTGAGGCGGGGGTCTTCTCCGGCAGGGACATGGAGGACTGGACAAATTACTCCAGCCCCTCGTGGTACCAGGCGCTTGTTGGGTTTGCAGCAAAGGCCCTGCAGGTCTCGACTGATGCGAACCCAGGCGGGGGCGATGGCTGACTGAGCTCTGGCTCTTGGTGGCTGGATTGGTTGATCGGGGGTGAACCCTAAACGCCAGATACCACTGAGTCTGGTTAGTGGGTTCTTAGCAAGAGCTTAAGGGTGTCCACTGCCGACGAGGTGTTAATAGTTTCCTTAACTAGTCGGCACTGGAATGAGAAGAAGAAATATTCACTCCCAACATGACTTTCCTAATGCCACGTTCTGCCGATGGCACATTGATATGACTTACAACTTGTCTGTTGTTACCTTGCAGGAAGAACTCATCTCAAAGAAACCCGAATACGTAGCTCGCGCTGAAATGAGGAGGCAAACAGTCGCGGATATCGGTGCCATGAGAGAAGTCCGAGAGAAGAACAGAACCAAAATTTTAACGGCGATTGCCAACGGCGATCCTGTTCCCAAATTGCCGAACCCGTTAGGTTTGTGATTCATAATATAACACTTAATTATTTGAATACTGTTATATCAATCCTCTCTTAAGGGGTCGGTGAGTGGATTGCAACGAAATATCATTGTGGAACGTTCACTTTCAGCTGTGAAAAGAGTAGTGAGTCAAAAGGCGATGAGGAGGCTCACTGAGAAGAATTACCAGAAGTCGTCTCTGGTCAAGCAGCAGAAGTGTGAACGGAAGAAGAAAGAAGAAATGGTCACCAACCGGCTGATGGCTGACATGTTCAATAGAGTAAGTTCTCTGCAGATCCCAAGTAAGTTGGGGATTGGCCTAATCAGGAGTCTCTCGTTTCCGAGCCTGCTTTACAACTTTTGAAAAGTCGAGTTGTTTTAGGAACTAGGGACCTATTGAGCCCACTTCCAATAATCACCTGACATTGTCATTGTTGAAGAGTGACTTGAAACTTGAATGTGAAGTCTCCGTTCGTTGTAAGGTGTCAACGTCTCTCCGATACTCTTTCAAGTCCATGCCGTTTCTTAATGAAGCTTTTGTCATTCGTGTTCTCGTCTAATTCCCGTTTGATGGTTGCAGAATCTTCAAAAACGAATACTCCGAGGAGAAACGTACTTGTCCAACAGTGTCAACGTATTGTGACGCAGCTTGACTCCTCTCGTAACGACGAGGCTCTGAACTTACACTGTGGGTACAAAAAGCAATGACAGTATATCGTATAGTAGAGCAAACATTGGTTGTTTATTATCACAAAAGATGTTTGGCTTTTAACTTTAGTTTTGACGAGGTGTAACTTTAAGAACGATCTGATTATAGTCGATGCTACCTGTAAATGTGGTACATTCCAGTGATATGACTCAAAATGTCCTGAGATATTTTGTAATTTGTTGCTTAGGGAGGTGATGTACTTGAATCTTTATGGAAATGAAGCAGTCAGTACGTACTGAAGTGTATTATTTTCCCTTGCTGGGTGTGGGGATCGAAAGAGGATATGTGGGTCCGTTGATGGCGCACTGTTTCATGGTCAAGCAGGCTGAATCAGCGTGATTTTTAAACAGCATCCTTTGGGGTTATCTGTCGGGGTGGCGTTAATTGACGAGATGCGGACGGAGCTGGTCCTGCCAGGTTCTTTGCTGTAGTGTCATCGGAAGAGTTTTCCGTGTGTAACCGACGGAAGTGAGAGGCCCGATTTCATTTTCTTTGGTGTCTACTCGATCCTGGCAGAGTTCCGCTTGGCGGCGTTTGGAAGGTCATTGCTGTCTCGGGATGAAGCCTTCAACATTTTGAATGAGCCTGCGCCTTGACCGTCGCTGAGCGAGTGTTGTTGGACAGTATATTTAAGTAATAATTACAATTATTCAATTATTGAAGCAGCTCTTCCGTGTACTTGTGCGAAAATTAATTCTGTGTCAATGAAATAAATTTTGGAAAAAAATGGTTTCTTTTTTTTTTACTCGGAAAAAATTTGTCCTCCTGGGATCCTTCAAAAATCCCATTTGTAGCCCCATGAAAGCCCTACAGATCCCCACAGTGAAATCGGATCGTTCCGGGACCCCCAAAAATGAATTCTACGCCCAAAAATACTTCGAAAACGACACCTAACTCGATCCCGTAGCCAAAAGCGTTCAATTTGGTGAACCAAGTAATTTGTCAAAATTTCAGATTTAAAAAAAAAATGCCTACTGCGCAAAACGGCCCGGACGGACATTTCGTTTTTGGAATCCAGACCTCTTGAAACGTCTAATGTCAAATCTTGAGGCCGATCCGAGTCGTCGACCTCCTTCGCGAAAACATAGTGTATTATTCCAAGAATAATAAACCAAAAGTGGCACTTTTTGAGCTGTTATCACTACTTAATGCTAAATTTCAAAGAAGCATTCGGATTTGAGTCCGTACTTGCATGCCTCTACTCTATGGAAAGGTGTAGGGAATTTAACGCTATTCGAGCTTGTGTCACTACAATGCCAAATTTCTTGCAAGAGTCTTTAAATTGTATCCCTACTCGATGATTGTTCCTAATTTGTTTCCGCACTAAGAAGTTTTTACAGTTGGGTCCTACTCTATGGGAACATTTAACTCTGCTCGAGCTTGTATCACTTCTAAATGCTTAATTTCACCAAAGTCTTCTAATAAGTACCTAGCGCTTTTTGAGCTATTATAACTAGCCTAATGTTATTTTCACTATATGTGAAATCGGATCGTTCAGGGACCCCCAGAGATGAATTCCACGCCCAGAAATTCTTCGAAAACGACACAGATGTCGTTAGGTCTAACTCGACCCCATAGCCGAAAACTTTTTAAAAAAAAACTAGATGGTAAACCGAGTATTTTGTCAAAATTCCAGCTTTAAATACAAAATCCTACTGCGTAAAACGGCTCGGACGCCGGACGGTCATTTCGTTTTTGGAATCTAGACCTCTTGATAACGTCAAATTTTGAGGCCGATCAGAATTTTAGACCCCCTTCACGATTCCATTGGTATATTATACCAACAAAATAAACCAAAATAGTTCCTATTGTATTCTCACTAGTATCGCAAAATTAAAGTTCTATGAAACTTATGCTTTTTTAAAGTGAAACTTTTATTACATCGTCCCAAAATTTTTGGTCTGTGTGTCGTTTTGTGTAACATCACGCTAAAAGCGTCGTTACTAGGGATTACTAGGAAAATTTTCGAAAATCCTCTCCCAAAAATTCTTTACGTCCCCATTTCGAAAACTTTGAACCTCTAAATAATGCAAGACCCAAAATGATGCATTTCTCTCTCCCAATTTCCTGGGGTGAAGGGGGGGGGGGGGGGGTGCTGAATCCGACTTTGAAATCGCAAAAATCCAACGTTCCGAAGAACCCCATCGGGAAATAATCTTATCTAAGTCGGAATGCGCGGGTCAATTCGCGCCCACTCGCGACGAAATTGGTTCAGCTGTTCGGCAGTTTACTGGGCACATACATACAGAAAGAGAATTTTATATATTAGTATAGATAGATATCTTTTTTTCAATAATAATTGTTTTGTATTATTACTTGAAAAATATTTGACCTCCTGGGATCCTTCAAATATCCCATTTGTACCCACATAGATCGCCACAGTGAAATCGGATCGTTCCGGGACCCCCTAAAATGGATTCTACGTCCAAAAATACTTCAAAAATGACACCTAACTCGATCCCATAGCTAAAAGCCTTAAAAAAAACGCTGCAAATTTTACACAAGGGTTTATTATTCTTTGATATAGGTTACTTGTACAGACATTTAATTCTGTCAATAAAAAAAATTAAAATTTTTTTTTGGGGATTTTTATATTTAAAAAAAAAATTTTTTGGGGGATTTTTTTCTAAAATGTGTTTTTTTCAAAATTTCTTTCATTTTTACTCGAAAAATATTTAACTTCTTGGGATCCTTCAAAAATCCCATTTTTAGCCCCATGAAAGCCCCATAGATCACAGTGAAATCGGATCGTTCCGGGACCCCCAAAAATGGATTCTACGTCCAAAAATACTTCGAAAACGACACCTAACACGATCCCATAGCTAAAAGCCTTCAAAACACCCCTCATGTAGCCCCATAGCGCCCCACGGGTTTGGGCGATCGGGCTGAAAACCTTGCGGGCACAACTAGATGGTAAACCAAGTATTTTGTCAGAATTTCAGATTCTTAAAAAAATTCCTACTGCCCAAAACGGCCCGGACGGCGGACGGACATTTTGGTTTAGACCTCATGAAACGGATAATGTCAAATTTTGAGGCCGATCGGAGTCGTCGACCTCTGTCGCGAACATATGTTGTTTGTTGATGGTTTATTATTCCAAGAATAATAGGTACTTAAACCAAAAGTGGAATGGAGGTCTCACTTCATCGATGATCCTAATGAATCCTATTGAAACCCTTGTGCGAGCCACAGAAAACAGAGACGTGTGTTTTGTCAAAACTTCGGATTTTCAAAAACCCTTCTCTCCAAAACACATTAGGTACCGCACATTCTACACAAAAAGAATAATGAACCCTTTCGTAAAATTTCAGCGTATTTGAAGTTCATAATCGATAGCTATCGCGGTTTCTCGACAGCTATCGCGTCATCATCTCTTCTTCGTGTAGATTAGATCGATACCGATTGTGGATGTAATCTCTTACGAATGACGTTTGATGTGTAAATTACTTCTATGTGGACTACAAAGTGACATTGAGATAGAGCAGTTAATCTGTGGATAAGCCGATATGGCTACTCTGAATAATGATATCGATAATGAACCGATGTTTTTGCTATGGTGGTCGAAAAAAGTGTTCGCTTGAAAAGTTGATCTTTGTGTTTCATGTTGTTTGAAAGACTAAAATCACTCGGTTCTCCATCTAATTGTCTGTGCAAGGTTTTCAGCCTGATCAACCTGTGTCTAAAAAAGGGCTATTTAATTGGAGGGTTCTGTCTTGTTATTCATGGAATAATACGTGTACGATGTATTCGTGACGAGAGTCGAAAATTTTGATCGGCCTCAAACTTGGTCACTGTATACGAGTTTAAAAATGCTCGGTTTACCATCTAGTTGTGCCCGCAAGGTTTTCAGTCCGATCGCCCAAACCCGTGGGGCGCTATGGGGCTATGGGAGGGGTTTTTTGAGGGCTTTTGGTTTATTATTCTTGGAATAATACACCTATGTTTTCGCGACGCGGGTCGACGACTCCGATCGGGCTCAAAATTTGACATTATCCGTTTCAAGAGGTCTACATTCTAAATCCGAAATGTCCGTCCGCCGTCCGCCGTCCAGGCCGTTTTGGGCAGTAGGAATTTTTTTTAAAATCTGAAATTTTGACAAAATACTTGGTTTACCATCTAGTTGTGCCCGCAAGGTTTTCAGTCCGATCGCCCAAACCCGTGGGGCGCTATGGGGCTATAATGGGGCTACGGGAGGGGTGTTTTGAAGGCTTTGAGCTATGGGATCGAGTTAGGTGTCGTTTTCGAAGTATTTTTGGACGTAGAATCCATTTTTTGGGGTCCCGGAACGATCCGATTTCACTGGGACGATCTTTAGGGCTTTCATGGTGCTAAAAATGGGATTTTTGAAGGATCCCAGGATGTTAAATATTTTTCGAGTAAAAAATAATGAATTTTTGAAAAAGAAACATTTTTGAAAAAAAAAATAATAAAAAAAATTTTTTTCAGATTAAAATCCAAAAAAATTTTTTTTTAAAATTTTTTCATTGACAGAATTAAATTTCTGCACAAGTAACGTATATCAAAGAATAATAAACCCTTGTGTAAAATTTGCAGCGTTTTTGCTATGGGATCGAGTTGGGTGTCCTTTTACGAAGTTTTTTGGGCGTAGAATCCATTTTTGGGTGTCCCCGAACGATCCGATTTCACCGTGGGAATCTATGTGTCTTTCATGGGGTTTTCTTTTTCAGTCTCGAGTTGGTAGCTACATATTTTCGGTACCTAAATTCTACCTAGGATAACAATTTTTTCCCAGCTTTTACTTTTTCGAGCAATGTCTCTACTAAAGTTGTAGTTGAGGTTGAGTTCGAATGATTTAGTTGTAGTAACAGTTACTACTACATGAAACTAAATTTTGTAAGTTGCAACTTGTATTCGCCCAACACTGGTCAGCGGACTCAAATCAGATTTGTACGCCCTGACTGTTGGAATGTGTTCGAGTTGGGATGAAGGCCTCATTAAATGAGGCCTTCAGCAAACCAGCCCCAGCAAACCAACAAGATAACGTCCCCCCGCCACCATCACATACTGCCGCCTATACGACACAAAGAACGAAATTTTCGTTCTTTGTGTCGTATAGGCGGCAGTATGTGATGGTGGCGGGGGGACGTTATCTTGTTGGTTTCCTGGGGAGGGGGGAGTTGCATCCCTTCGATTCGTCACTAGCGCCCCTCGCGCCGTTCCCTTTAAATTAAACTAGTAAACAACTTCCTTCGCCATTTCAGTGGTAATCGTCGGTTGTGTTGCACATCCTCCGCTACACTCTTTCATTTTTGTCATTTCCGTAAAAATTTATCGGCTTTCGTATTTCAACTAGTACGATCGTGATTATGCCCTTCTGATTCTTTTTTTTATTTCGTCGACGCCGCTTCGGAACATTTCTTTCGCCATCAGTTGGACGCCGTAGATCAGGAGCGATGGATAAGTTACATTCTTCTGTCTTCTACGGTTCTAACTCTTCTGAAGAGTGGTACAACAGTATTTACAATTATATTGACGGTCAAAACTGTAACCCCGTGTACGGGTCGTTGATCGGGTCGGTCATCGTCGGGCTCAGCGGCGTTTTCCCTTTGCTGATACCGCTGGACCCAGATACGTCCACCAAATCAGGTAATTTTAAATTAACGACGAATAAAAGATGTAGTTGGATTGACGTAGTTCAGTTTGGGTTGCCAAGAAAGAATACTAAAACGAGGAGGGGCGGGATTATCAGCGGCGAAGAAATTGCGTTTCTAGGAGTCCTTCTCGTCCTTGACGGGGACTAGATTTGCAATTTTGAATTATTTTCTCGTCCATGGGTGTTATTTTTATACAACAGACCGTCGCAAAATCTTATCTTCTTATGCACATCGAAAAACTAGGATCTGTTTTAAAAGTAGTTTTATACTACAATATACGAGTGTACCTAAATTTAATTACGTAAATACCTTTAGGTATTTATTATTACCTTAATATTACCTATACACTAGAGACACTAGAGACCCCCTAGAGACACTTTAACGGTCGCCCGAGACGATAGGAAAAATCGGCGTATTTTTACGACTTACCGTTTAGTCAGAGTAGGCGATTGACATACCCACAGACAGACAGACCCACAGACAGACTGAGACTTAGTGGTATAGATAGATACACTAGTTTATACACTGCAGTATTACCTAGTCATTTGTAGTCATAGTAGTATTTTCTCAACGCATCATTATGACATGAATGGATTGGAAGAAATTGGCTGGGGGGGGGGGGGGGGGGGGTGCCGAATTCAAATAATATTACATACCTTTGAAGTATGTACCTCAGCAGAGGAGTCATTTCTCACCCTAACCACCTCATTGGATTAGACCTCTGCACAGTCGGTAAAAACCACACTGTAAACAAGGGTTTATTATTCTTTGATATAGGTAGGTTACAAAAATTAATTCAGCTGCGTTCGCAGAGTAATTAGGAATGGAAGCGTTTCTGGATTATTTTTTTTATCGATAGAAGGCGTCCAAATAATACTAAAAATGGGGTTAAAACACAAACTGCAAGCTCGTATGAATTTATAAAATTTATGGAAAAATTGCTATTTGAATTTTGGCGGGAACCCGAGGTCAGCTCCTATTGGTCGCCTAAAATCGAAAAAGAAGAAAAAATCGACCTGCACTCTGGTGTCTTTTGATTGGAAACCGGAACACCTGTAGGTGACGTCACTCACAGTGGTTTTTGAATCGGCCTAAATTACTTAAGATGATTGTAAACTACGTGAAAGACTTTTTGTCACAAAAATGATGTATTTTTCCCTTTTTGACTTCTAACAACACGGTACAGGATGATTTAACCCGAAATTCGGGAGCTCTTCCATTCCTAATTCTGAGAATTCCTAACTGTTCGACGCATGCGCAGTAGGGCCTTTTGCAAGGGCCGAGGGTGGGGGGACGTCGGCTTCAAGGAATTAAACAATCAAGCGTTGTAGATTCCGAACGGCCAGAACTTACTCTGATAACGCAGCTTGCGTCAATAAAAATTTTTGAGGCCGATCTGAATTTTCAACCTCCGTCGCGATTACATAGACCTGTGTATTCCAAGACTAACCAAAATGCAAAAAAAACAAGACCTCAACGTTTTGGCACTTTGTTTCAGATTTTCACTTATATACCTGAAACTATGCGTTTTCGAAGATGGGCGCTCTTTACAAAATTTCCTTAGAAAAACAGTGTTTGAGCCAGTGGTCTTGAAGATACAGCGTTTTGAAACACAGCGATTTTTCGGCTCTTCGGCGATAAGGTCGAAAGCGTCCACTTCCACCTCCTGGAACCCGATAATATGCCTGATGTCAATATATCAGTCAATCCTCTATCGCATTCATGAGTTGCTACCTTCGGTAGTCTCGGAAGCAATAAAGTCTGGTCAAAGGTTAGTCAAACTGGTCAAAGCTCATCTAGCTGCAAAAATGAATTGTTCAGAGTCTAACAAAGTTGAACAGAGTCGTACTGTATCTTGCACTTCCCCCTGTTTTCTAAGCGCAAGTATTATACTTACTCCTATAGTTTTTTCTAATTTCCGGCTTGTTTTGGGCTCTAATCCTCTCTTTTTCACTGATGAGATCGAATGACGTCCATGGATAGAAAATTGAATTTTTCAATGTTTCAATTTTCAATTCAATTTATTCACAAGTGTAGACACAAATTCATTTACAATTCGTTCATATTCCAAATTATTATAAGTTCATTCCCAATACTTAAGTCTGGGCCTATAGGTCAGGGACCTGTCCAGGCCTCATTCTCTCGCATTAGTAACATAAAAATGTGTGCAACGAAACAGATAAATGATTTGGCAAGCATAGATTAGTGTGAGGCATTTATACTTTAAATCTAACTGATATTAATTATTTCTAGGCAGTACAGCAACAGCTTTACATAGTGCTACCTAAATAAATCTTATAATAAAGTTTGCAGAATTGTGCTGGCGTTTTAACTATTTTTCAAATAATTCTTAGCTTCATTCTTGAATGTACCGAAGTGTTTGGCTGTTTTCATTCTATAGGGTAGCTGTTCAAAAATTTTTGGCGCAAGCCAGGGTAGCCTAGTAAAGAAATCATTATACGGCCGAGGAATGTTATTGCTGATGAGTTTGCCCTAGTAGGTCTAATGTTCGGCTGTTTAACGAAATTGCCTTTTTTTTAATATAAACGTACAGCACTATCCTATACATAGGATATTGCTATGATACGCCCCTCTCCGTACTAAAATCCCATATATTAGGAGACATATACATACGCATAGTAGATCATTTTGAGAGTATCAAGCGCCATCCATTTTCTTAGGACAATAAAACAATGGAATGATTTTCTTATCCGTTTCACGAGGTCTTGTATGTGAAATTTCCATTTTAGGTGCTGATCAAGTAACACTCCTAGATACTTGATGAACACCACTTTTTCCAGAGCTTCACACTGGCACGAGTACAGCTAGTGTTACAGCTTTCTTTATGCATAACTATTTTCGAATCAGTTGGCTGCCCAGATGTGTTAATGGAAAATTTTACAGTTCGCAGACAGAAAGAATGCGGCTGGGAAGAGATATACCCATGGCATAGACATAATGGTATTCCTGTTGGATTCTCAACCTACTACCAGTTTGCAAACTGTTGACAATGCTGGGCTGGATTGTCAAAGGATTTAAAAAGGGTTCAATGAAGGTTTTCAGCAGGTAGCCAGAAGAGTGAGAACGGGACCTGGACGCGCGGGGTGCGGGGGACGACGACGGTTTGAAGACAACTTTTTCAGAAAAGATAGTTTGGGGAATCGGACTAGACGCATTCTTTCCGTCTGCGAACTGTACATATATCGTTGTTGATTGTGAGGCTGTTCAGTTGAAACCAATTCACAATTTTTCTCATAATTTTATGCGCGTTTTCATGGGTCTCATCCCAGGTACTTCCTCTTACAGTGATAGCCACGAAACCATCAGCAAAGGCGATAAACTTGCCTGGTATGTGTATTGAGAACATATCATTGATGTGTATAAGGAACAATATGGTGCCAAGTAACACCATAACTTCTGTTGAGCTTTGCACGTTTGAAGTTTGGACATATTGCCTTCTATTTGTGAGGTACGATCTGAACCAGCTCTGTGCCACATCGTCCAGGCCTAAATGTAATATAATAATCAGAATGTATAAGAATGTAAAATAATAATCAGATCTGGGAATCGGGTATGTTACGCAAGGATTTATTATTATTTTTTAGGAGGTCAGTTTGGGATCCCCTTACTTCGATTGTACGTCAAAATACGCTGCACATTTTATTGGTCATGCAAAAAATTATTAGGTAAATAAAAACGCTGCAAATTTTACGCAGGGGTTTATTATTCTTTGATATAGTTAGCGATAAAAACCTTTTTTTTTATTATTTTTTATGCATTGTTTGGACAGATGTGGGACTCGAAAAAATTAATTATGCGACAAGCATTAATAAAAAAAGGATTGGTAGATCACGTTTGCGCCTGAAGGGTGAAAATAAGTCGAAAAATGTCTCTACATTTGCGCCAGTCCTAGGTCGGTTGGTCGCCTCAATGTGACGAATACGAACGGTATGAGTACACATTAGTGGCATTTAATGAAACTTAACATTGTTGCATACACCCGAAGAGGGTATCCATGTCAGCCCCAAAGTTTGATTTTAAACGGTATACTCACTTAGCCCACTCACCCACTTAACCCATTTCTGCACTTGCCCAGACTTGCCTAAGGGCTATTAGTTCACGAGTGCCACTTTCTGAAGTTTCAACAGCCTCAATAGAATCAATTGGAGTCGTGTTTGTTGAGAATCTTGAGTAGGATGCCTCAAGTCTGTATTTGAATTGTAAACTAGTGATTTTAGAGTGTGAACTGAAGGAGCCTCGTTATATAAAGTTATTTGGGTTCGGGAAGGCGGGCGTCGCGAGAGCGTCTGTGGCTTGGAAGTTCTCTTCAGAACCTCTTCAATTAAGATTACTTATTCCCAGCTGGTGGTATTCGCCACGTTCAAGTCTGGTGTCGGGGACAATCTTCATTCAACCGGCTCAATCTTCTGTGTATTCAACGGAATAAAATGAGGCAGGCGTTCGAGTGATATGCGAAAGGGATAATGTAATGGAAATTGGACGGGCTTTTCAGTTCCGCAAATTGGATTAAGGCCCATTTCCGACCCCTTTCGACGAAGGCGGTTGAGATGCAATTTTCCGACCCGGCGGTCTGTGTCCCATAGTGGTACACAAGTGTAATGGTGATACGGTGCTATAAATATACCGGGTGTGAACTCGCTGATAGGGGCACTTATGGGAGATCTGCTCCAGATGATCCTCTCCATGCAGCCCGATCGATGCTAATTTGATCAGCGTGAAGGAGTTGGACGGAATGGTGGATGCACGTGCTGCTTATGAAGCTGAATATCATAAGTTCTCCTGCTTCTACGTCCAAAAATACTTCGAAAACGACACCCCACTCGATCCTATAGCCAATATCCTTAAAAAAACACCCTCCCGTAGCCCCACAGAGCCCCACGGGTTGGCGCGATCGGACTGAAAACCACAACTATATGGTAAACCGTGTATTGTTTCAACATTTCCGATAAAAAAAATCCTACTGTCCTAAAAGGACGGCGTACGGCGGAGGAACATTTTGTTTTTGGAATCTAGACATTTTGAAACGTATAATGTCAAATTTTGAGGCCCATCAGTATTTTCGACCTCCGTCGCGATTACATAGGTGTATTACCTATTACAAGAATAATAAAACAAAATGGCTATTTCAGTTATTGACAGAACACTCACCAATGCGGCCAATTTGAACGAGAACCAGCTCATCCAAGTGCTCCGTTCAGCATCCTCCTGCTCTGCATACAAGTGCATGATCTCCCCCACAAAACTAGAGTGAATCATGAGTCTCAGTACAATCAAGCACTGAAGAACGAAAAAAAACACCACAAAATTCCCTTGGCAATGCAACGAATTCATAAGAAAATCTCCCTCTTTAAGATGATCAGAATCTGCTCTTATTCCTCGCCACTTTAAAATACTTGTAGCTCGAAAGAACACCTCGATAAGGCGTTGAGGCCTTAAAGTTGGCATTCGAGTCCTTTTTTTCTGAGAAACCTCTCCCATCATATGTATAAGCAGTCGATCAAGGAGTAAAAAAAAGTGGGAAAGAAGAGAAGACACTCCCTCATCCTTCTTCGGCGAAGAGTCTTCGCTTTCTCTTTAATTATTTTTTTTTCGCTTCCACTATACTTACCTACCTACTTAACGAGCTGGTTCAAGAATACGTCTGTGCCTCGTCTGACGTCTTATTAATCTTGGCTCTTGAAAAAAAACACACAATTAAAACAAGCATGCGAGGGAATCATAAAACAAATTAGAACCCGTGGAAGCTACTTACGTGAAAACCAACAATGAGCGATCTCATTGAGCACTTGAGTGCTATAAACCTCGTCGTCACGGTTGACGTGATTCGGGTCTAAAAGCCTGGAAATGGGTTTATTCAGCCTTTTCCAATCCATTTACTCCGCAGGGTTCTTCATCGTGCGGGTTTATTGCCAACGCCGAGCACGACGCTGCCGCAATCGCAGCAATCGTCAAACAAGTAAAACTTCTGGAAAAAGTAATAATTACTTCCAATGACAATAATTATTATTGTTGGAACCCTTGAATTAAACTGGTCAAATAATATTAAATGTTGTAAATTTTTAAAGGAGCCATAAAATATGGTGTGTGGTCGCGTGGGCCGCATCATAAATTTGCCCGCCCCTCATAGTTTCGTTTTGGGCCACGGGAAGCGCCACTCGCGGTGGCGTGATTGGGAAGCCGTGCTTCTCCCGTGAGTGGGAGGGCCGCTAAACACTCGGACGCGCTGATTCTTTAATTGTAATCAACCAGTCATGACAGTGCATTTTTGATTGGACCCGAGGACCGGGCCTCCCTTGGCGTCAATTTGTCTGGGGAATTTGTCTCTGACTTTCGTAAATACTGCGAACCTAATTTGGGTCAAATTTTCAGGTATTGGAATTATTATTTTTGGAATAATACACCTTTGATATCGCGACGGAGGTCATCGACTCCGATCGGCCTCACAATTTAACATTATCCGTTTCAAGAGGTCTAGATTCCAAAACCGAATTGTCCGTCCGCCGTCCGGGCGATTTGGGCAGAAGGAATTTTTTTTTAATCTGAAATGTTGACAAAATACTTGGTTTAAATTACTTTGGTGGGGCGATATGGGGCTAAAATGGGGCTAAGGGAGGGGTTTTTAAAAAAGGTTTTTGGCTATGGGGTCGAGTGTAGTGTCGTTTTCGAAATATTTCCGTCCGACTGCAGTTGAACTGCTGTCAACCTCAACTGGTCAATCGACCTGGAACAGCAGTTTTCTCAACTGCGCACGTCTCCGTCGATTTCTGTTAACATTCCGTCAAACCTGGAACGAACCTATAGCCCATTATCTAAGTCAGAACACGCGGGTTAATTTGCGCCCACCCGCACGGAAATTGCTTCAGCCGTTCGGAAGTTTACTGGGCACATACAGACAGACAGACATTTATAAAGAGAATTTTATCATATTAGTATAGATATTTCATGTATATATAGGTTACATTACCTTCATATTATGTAGGTAATTAATGTAAAAATGGTCAAAATCTATACACTGCTAAAATCTCTCCGGTTAACCCTTGCTGTTGAAATTTGAGAGGGAGCCCTTCTGGGAGTACAAGAGACGATTCATTAACACATTTTTATTTAGGTTATAACTTCAATGCAAAACGTTTCTCATTATACTCCAAGGAATAAAACATTTGACGTCGCCGGGGTCGGTAGGTGGTCCAGGGTACTGCGCCGGGGGAAAGGGGGACGGTGTGTCTCCCCAAAAGGCGTTGTGCTCCGCGCCGCGTCCATCGCGAACAAACAGAGACAAAAGCAGTGTCAAAGAGAGTTCAGCTTACGGGAAAAAGAAGCGAGAGCTGTGTCGCCGCCTAAAAGCGGCCCAGATGAAGCCGCTGCCATCCAAGGTCCGCCTTGCTGCCCACTCCAGGATAAAGGCTGGGAAGAGTAGACTCTACGACGTCCTGCCGCAGAACGCTTCTCCCACAGTCCTCGCCATTGAAGGACAGCTGGCAATACCTCAACGACCTTCGCTCCAGGCAACTCCATTATTGCGTCTGCCGCGCTTCGTGTGCCATATTTGGTCTTCTTGCTCTGTAGGACTGTACTCAAGGGAAATGCCGTACTGTTCGTACAGATGACTACTTCAACAACAAACGCCGTTTCCGCCCTCTTGATGATGTCATCAAGTCGGAAATGTTGCCCGCTCGTCCTGAGGTCTCGGTCCACATCGTCCATCCCTTACGCCGGGCATATTCACTAAATAGCGCGCAGACGGCATTGTGTCGCTTGCACCTGGCAGTCCTCATTACCGGACAGACCTGCAGTACATGATTCGCGGTCTCCCGTTGCGGGCATCCCTCGCAGCAGGTCGCCCGTCCTGTTCGGCCCCGATTCATCCTGGCTATAGCCGCTGCATAAGTTTTAATCGCAGCCAATGTTCTCCATGTCGGAACTCGCTCATCATTATTCCGCAACCAAGCCGTGGATTGGGGCACTTGACGCGCTATCCGCATGTCGGCACAGTCTACCGTGCTGTGCCACAACTCTGCCCTCTCACGGCATCTCTCCAAGGCTGAAGAATGCACGCCGTCGTCCTCCTCTCGGAAGAGTACATTATGCTCTTCACCAAGGCGCTTGCTCCTGAGTGCGGGAATCAACGTGGCAAACCTAATCCCCCATCCGCAAGCGCTGCGTAGAAAAAGGCGTTCGGCACATCATTCGGCAACTGCAAGAACCCCCTCAACACGCCGCATATCTGCACGCCAAGCCATTCGAGCCTCTTTCTGTTATTCTCTGTCAGGACGAGACCGTGCAGCAGAGACGGCTGCTAGTGTCTTCTAATGGCCTCCAGCTTATTGAAAGGTTTGAGGGACGACCGAACAATCTTATGCACCTCCGCCACCGCCCGGTTAGGGTCTGGTCTTACCGGGCTGTATGGGGTGAACTCAATTCCTAAGTATCGCCTCGTCGTCATTGCCTGTGCGACGGGTATAACGCCTAAATCCCCATGCTAGACGTCACCAGTAGTCTGCCTCCCCTTGGGACCAGTGGGACGTACAACGATTTATGGGCGATGATAGCCAGACCGCAATCACTTAGTCCTTGTCGGAATTGATCGACCAACAACTTGATATATCAAGTTGGTATACCTGCTGCCGATGATGCCATCAGGCACACATCGTCCGCAAAGGCTATGGCCCGCCCATTTTTTTTTTTTTTTCGAGCTTTCATTTTATGGGGTGTCCGGCTACTCCTAAACCTAAAAATAAAACCTACCAACTTTGTTTTTCACGTATGGGCATGCATGTTGACTTAACCTGTCAATTTTTGAACTGAATCAATCGAAAATCCCTGTCCTGAATCCCCGATGTTACACGAATAATCCCCCAAATCCTCGTTCATGGTCGGCGGTATTTAGGGGGAAAAGATAAACGTCTTAACAAAGAACCTGAGCTGAAGCATCCAATGACGTGAAACGAGGAATCCAAAATGTCCGAGTGACCACTTGAAATGTTTGTGACCGATAAGATTTTATTGTTGTATAATAATTATTGGTTCAATGTGGTATTTTACCGGGATCAGAGGAGATGAACAATTGACTGGAACTACAGTTTATGGCTCAGAAATTAAGGTTAAATAAGGCGCGTCTTTTTATACCTAAGCTGCTGGAGTGTCGGATATTGGAAAACCTAATCGTCAACCAATGGGACGCTGGATTCAATGAATGAATGATCTCTTTATTGATGTGGAACAAACACCTATTCAAAGCATAGGTAACTTGACAGAAAGCTTTAAAATTATCAATGTGAGAATGAAAGGAACAATCTACAATACGAAAATGACATAGAATCCGCCGTTTTAAAAAATCAAAGAAACTTCCAGATAACTCAACCCGTCACTAATAACACTGCTCTACAAAAAAAATCGATCTCATGCTTCAAGAGGTCTGATAGCGGTACTGTGGGTTTTTGAGGGGGGTGCTGAATCCGAATCCAAGGTCCGTTTTGCCCCTAGACGCAGAGGTTCCGCTGTACAGTTCCCAAATGTTCAAAAAACTCATAATTTCTAACTTCATTATTTTACAACGAGCAGGGGCTATTCTTACAGGTTTCTCAAAAGTATATGAGAAAAAAAAAAGAAATATGTATATGAGAAACGACCATCGTCGAGAATGAGAATGTCATCTATGTAATTGATGCAAAATCGCTCTAAATGTTTTCGTCTGATTAGTCGATTTCGTCGGTCCTTTATGCGAATTGGTATAGCCCAGAAGGCGGAATTTATGTCTAATGCCGTGAACCACTCACTTCCTTGAGTTTTTATTATGATATCGTCGATTAATGGAAAAGGCTGGGTTTCAGGAATCAACAATTTGTTGAGTTCCCGAAAATCAATACATAATATATTTTTCTTCTTCTTCTTCGAAGGTGAAATTCGTTATAGATTTGTAAGATAGGTCTCCTCTTTCTTCTATCTCAACAAATCAAAAGGTTCGTAGGATGCAGTTTATTACTGAAAATACAAAATAACCAAATTACAAAAATGAAACTAATATTAATTACCTGTGAGTTACAATAAATACAATGTAAAGGCTCACCTAAATCTATAACGAAAGTCCCTTTTTAAAAGATCTTCCAAAGCACGCTCTTCACACTTCGGCGTGTCAACTACAACTGCCTACTGCAGGAATCCTACGTTATGGGTACATGTTTATAATAATATTATATATTAATAATAAGATAATATTATTATCTTATCTTTATAAGATGAAGGTGCACTGAACCTTACATGTATGTCCCATATATATGTTGATGGGTCTAAAATGCTTCCTTCATGTGTTTTTTGCCGAAAACCTACCGAAAAACGTTGTTTTTTCATCAACCTTGAAGATTTTTGTTCACTATTCTGGCGATTCTGCAAAACCTACAATACTTAGTCGAACCGACAAAATCTCGCCATATACTTGGTACATTTCTGCGTCGAATGCGACCAACCGCACCTCGGAAAGTGCAAAAGCCGATTTTTGGCGACTGTTCAAAGTTTTAACCCAAATCGGCAAAAACACCAAATTCCCAGTTTAGACCTAGTTTCGAAATTCCCAATTTTAAAAAACCAAATCGGCTATTGCATCCATCCAAAAAAATGTTTTTTTGATAAGTAGAGCAGTGTAATTATTGTACTGTACCAGAGGGTGCATAGGCGTACGCAAGGGGGGGCTAGGGCCCCCCCCCCCCCCCCCCCCGTTAGACAAACGAAAAATATATATACACTTTCAGATAAAAAGAAAGAAAAAGAGGAAGTAGTGGATGAAAAATTCGCAGAGAAAGCGAGGCGGCCTATGTTGTAAATTTAAAGTGAAAAAAATCAACTTGACATTGCTGGGTAGATACTTATGTTGTGTACATTTTGTGTAAACATTTAATGTTTTATATTAAAAGGGGAAAAATGTTAACTACAACACTTGATTTTGTAAAAATGATTTGCATGTTATTTTGTATTATTACTCGAGCTGTGTAATATTATTTACGATATAGAGTATCTATCACACCATACTCCGCACTCCAAATACCTACATGCAAAGTTACGATCATTTTGGTTTGTTCTTCTTGGAATAATATACCTATGTAATCGCGACGGGGTCGAAAATTCGGAGCGGCCTCAAAATTTGACATCATTCTTCAGTGGTCCAGTTGAAAAAAAAAAAAAAAAAAAACCAAAAAATATTTCTAGATCCCCCCAAAATCTTTATATTCCATTCAGTATTAGTTGGAGGGTTGATATTAATAGTTTTCGGATCAAAAAGTCATCAACTTGACTCGTGCAGTATACCTTTCTCGATTTTGGAAAATTGTGAGTTGACGGGAGCAGTATTAAACCTATTTACGGAGAATCGTAGCCGACTCATTTTGCACGTGAAAAAATTCGTTAGACATCGAATTTGTTCAGTTTTTACTCAGCTACAAGAAAGTAATTTTATCTTTCTGTGGAAAAAATCTAGGCACAGGTTTAAACACGTTTTTAGCGGATTTTGAAGCAAAAAACCATGATTTTTATGCATTTAATTCAACATAAGTAGAGCTTGGGCTAGCTAAGGTAGGTATGCGACTATTTTTCCTGGGTACCCTATGTAGCGCCCTATGTACAGAACAACTCCGACATTTGGCGTCCGTTTTTTTTTAACAGATTTTAAGGTAAATGCTTGAAATTGTGAGAATTCCTTTTTTCGCCAAAAAGACGCTGAATAGGTACCAAACTTCAAAAATAATATTTTTATTTTATTAATATTATGTATTCCCGCCGTTGGATAACGTTAATCTCATCAGATCGAGTTTGAAGATTCTTCAAACTCGACGTTACCTAGATAGACCTTTCAGAGAACCTGCGATAGTTACGGCGCTCGTTCAGTGAAATCGAGAAAACAAACTATGAAAACATACATAATATGTATGTTAGTATATTATACCCTATTAGGGTCTTTGCAGTGTATAAAAAATAATAAGTTACAGCGAGATATTTCTGGCTCGAACCTTCGAAACAAAATTTAATTTAAAAGGCCACATTTTTTACCTTACAAAGTCATGAAAATAACTAATTTGGCTCAGCAATTTTCCGTCTACAAGTAGAAATTTTCAATTCTAGGGTGGTCAATGGAATTCACCAATGTTACGGGGTTCCATCAGAAATCATAGGAGTGTTCGATCGAAATCATCTTCGACCTCCTCATTTTTGTAGTAATTTTCAGTTTTAGGGTGTCAATCGAAGCCAAATTTATTGCTCTACAACTTTTCTATATGTACAAACTTCGGGCGAATCCTTACTTGGCTCGCACACTGGAAAATGTACTGAAAACGTGTTTTTAAAGGTATTTTGGGAAAAAACGGCTCAGAATCCATTTTAGGTACAGGGACATGGGGTATTATACGAATATAATATTCGTGATCAGCGTCAAATTTACGAATACCTACTAGTATGGGGGTTTCAGAGTCCCCCCCCACCAAATATGGCCGTTTTGCACCACCGTGCGTCGTCTGCCGTCCGGGGAGTTTTGGGCAGTAAGAATTTTTTTAAGAATCTGAAATTTTGACAACATACGTGGTTTACCATCCGATTTCACTGTGGGGATCTGTAGGGCTTTCTTGGGGCTACAAAATGGGTTTTTGAAGGATACCAAGAGATCAAAAATTGATCTCTTAATAAAAAATATTTAATATTTTTCGAGTAAAAAAAAAAAAAAAAAAATGTAAAAACAAAAGATTTTGAAAAAAATAATAATAGATAATAATACTAATTATTATTATTAAAAAATTATTTTTTCAACTCTTTTTTTCAAGACAGAATTAATATTCGCACAAGTAACCTATATCACAGAATAATAAACCCTTGTGTAAAATTTGCAGCGTTTTTAATTTTAATTTAACTAGGTAGATACCCTTGCTGGCAGCATGTCTACCTGCAATATTTTTTAGCCCCCCCCCCCCCCCCCCCTAAAGGAAGACCTGCGTACGCCCATGAGAGGGTGTGCTGCAAAACTCTCTCGTTTCACCCCCAAAAAAACTTCCTACATCCTTGAAACTGGTCAGATCAAAATGATTCCTCTAGCCTTTCAAAACTCCTCCAGCATGGATGAAATAAGAGAAAAATGAATTAAATGGGCTTCTTGAAAAGATCAGAATTCAGCATTTCTGACAACATTTTCGGATTCAGCCCCCTTTAAAAACTATAAACCCCAATTTTTAGTTCGAAAATCCGTATAGGTATGTACTGAGCTGTTTTCGAAATGTTAGAGATTTTGAAATGAACGCCGGGCATATTTGACGTCACACCTCGCCAGGCTGGGCATCGAGTAGTTGGGCACTGAGCCGCCAGAGCGCTAAATAATAAATCTGAACAGAATCGGAATAGAAACACTCGGCCCAGGTCGATTTTTGAATAACCTTCTTTGATAATAACCTCGATGCTCAATTTTCGAATGACCATCAATAATGATTAACCCGATTTTCGATTTTTGGGGTCGACTTTTCGCTAAGCAAAGTTGGCTGACTTGCGTAGATGAGAGAGAGAGGGATCTCCCGGCCAATCAAAAGGCGACGAAGCATCCCACGTCATGTACCCTCTCCAGACCTCGGAATTCAAATATCATATTTTTCCTAAGGCCCTATAAATAATAATTATTTCAATTATTGAATTCAATTCTTTCAATTATTGAAACGGGTTTTCTGCAATATGGACCCGTTTTCGTAACTTTGAAGCACGACCTTTGCAGGAAAAACATTTTAAAAAATCATTAAAGGAGCTCATTCATTCAAGTACTATGATCGAGAAAATGAGGATTGAAAAGACTAACGAGTTTTAGGTACGTAATTACTTTAACAAAATCATGTAACGAATGAGTTTTGTTGATGACGATCTTGGAACGAAGAAGTTTTGCTCCACATTGCAGGTAATGAGCTGTAACGATGCTTTGGCTGGTCTGGTCTGACTTTGAAGGGAAACAGTAGGGTAAAATGGGGTAAAAACGTCCACAGGGCAAAAGCTACCTGGGCGACTGTTGTGTTGGTAGCTAAGCTGTCCCGGAGGAGCGTCTAGAGCCGGTCTCCTAGGTTGTACGCTTCACACCTATAGGTGACTATAGGTCCTATAGTGACCCAGTTCGGCACTGATTACGCGTGGAGTTGGGTCGCTCGTATGAAGAGAAAGGAAGGTATGTTTGTGTAGCGTACCACGTGGCATGTAGGTACCTACATGTAATTTTTTTTCCTAATAATTTATTAGGTGTGTTGTATGGGTGGCGGGGTGAATCCGTGGTTACGCCGCCAGTGCTTTTGGAGGATGCAACAAGGAGTAAAGGTGGAGAGTCATCAGAGGCATGACACAATTTGAACGGTACCGGGGAAAGAACGTTTTTGTCAATTTTTTGTGAAAATGTGATAGCCCTGTCATCTTGTGGGGTTTCTAGGAACCTTTTGGACAATGAATTCATAAGCGGGAAGAAACATGGTTGTCATGGGTTTTTTAATGGACAAAGTAGATGAGTGCCGGGGTAGAAAAGTTTTTGTACACGAGCTCCCTGGAAAGGAACGTCAAGGTCAACATTGCCCCCTCCCCTTGCCCGTCCCTTAGATGGTCTCCACCTGTTGATGCTGTGATTCACACGAACATCCTTTACTATAATCTATCTAGTTGGTTTGTTCTTCAACTTCGGATTCGTTTTGAAATATTTATTTTATTTCTGCATTTTTGTACAATGAGTAATTCATTGTGTAGAAATTAAAACGGAATCACTGAAATTATTTCAGTGATTCCGATTTAATTTCTAGTTCGAGAGATGATGAGAATCGCGTGAATAACGAACCTTCAGTAAAAAAGCGCAAAAAAACGGGTCGTTTGTGCAATGTAATGAAATCATCGAGAGCAACAAGACTTGTTCCAGATTGTGGTTGTAAGCGTTTTCAGTGCTTCGAAGTTATTCAAGAAGATGAAAGACGGAGAGTCATTCGCTGTTTTAATAATCTCGGCAACCATTACGATCAGAATGCTTATTTAGGCCGTTCCGCCAGTGAAACAGAGGCGTTCGCGGGCAGAAGACGAATTGGATGCCCGAAGAAGAAGAGGCGGAAAATTGAAAAACCGGGGAAGAACAGTTTTTGTCAGTGGATTTTTAGCAAAAAAAATTTTTTATAAGCCTATTATAGGTATAATACCTACTTAATATATATTTTTTATATCTCGCTGGCCCAGTTCAAGACCGGCTTAAGTGCAAATTCCTAAATTTTTCAGGAAGCGCGTTTAAAAAAGCATTGTGAATTCAATGTTGAATTTCTCTGGAGCTAATGCAGCCAGCGCCTTGAAACTCTGGCCACTAACTCAGTATGGCCTTGGTATACTTACCTGCGAATTTGAGATTTTTCCGTCTGTTAATTAAAGAGTTAATTAGTAGATAAGACAGTATTGTCCTGAATATGTTGAGCTAGTCTGAAAATTGAGACCGTGCAAGAGCGACTTATTTGTAAATAATATTTGAATAATAATTACAAATCGGTCTGGGAATTGTTTTAATTGGAGTATGATAGAAGTTTTGAGAAAATAATGTAAAATCATTTAATTTTTCCACCAACCATAACAAGTATCACCGAATATGTGAGTTGAATCAGTCTTCTAAACAATTGGCATCGAACACATGAATAGGAACGTGACAAGCAATCTTAGAATAGTTTGGGCAGTTAGAAGCTAATACAGGTACTTTCTCTTGTACATAAATTGCAGTTCTATGCAGTTCTTCTAAGATGCATCAAAACAGCTACTCATGACTTAATGATGAAGGTAGGCATCTGTAGCTCAAAGTAAACAAAACCAAAATTAAATTTAAAAAATTATAAAATTATGCCAATGTTAAGACTGTGAATTTGAAAAAAGACTGAAAAAGAATTTAAAAAAAATTGTAACCAGAAAACGACTGTCTCGCATGAAAATAAATACTAGTGGATTGGAGCTCCCCACTGTAAGACAGACTTAAGAGTGCAGATAAGACAGTTTTCACAATTACACTAATATGGAAATAACCTTACATTTGCATGTAAAACAGTCTTAAGTGGCAGATGAGACGGTCTGTCCCGGGACTATCGGGTAGTGGAGTGCTGTTGAGACACTCTTGCACAGAAAAACACACCTTTCATCTCCAAGGTCAACGCGAAACTGTACATCAGCCACTATTGCATTGTATTGGGGTTCAGAGAGATTGTGTTCAGTGTGGAATGTCGCAATTGCGCTCTGGCGGCGATTGGGTAAAGTTAGAAAAAACCCGCTTATACCATTAGAAAGAGCGCAAAAAATTGAGCAATAGTGACTCAAAAACCGAAAAACGCAAAATTTGCACTTAAGCCGGTCTTGAACTGGGTCAGCGTCAATTAATAGATTCTATTAATAAAAATTCGTCAATACACTAGAACCATTTTAAACGGCATATTACATAATTTTTTGTAATCTCACAGAAACCAGTATGTTTCTAATGTGTGCCATTCTAATTCCGGCAGATCCAATCAATCAATCATCAATCATCAGATCCTCTGAATGAACGGGAGAAAACTGACTTACCCTGCACGATGGGTCGTGTTGGGTAAGGTTTTCTGCAGCCTTGTTGATACCAAGGTGTGGTTCCCTGGCTTCCAATGACATTTTGACAAAATACTTGGTTTACTAGTTGTGCCCGCACGGTTTTCAGCCCGATCGCCCAAACCCGTGGGGGGCTACGGGAGGGTTTTTTGAAGGCTTTTGGCTATGGGATCGAGTTAGGTGTCGTTTTCGAAGTATTTTTGGACGTAGATTCCATTTTTGGGGGTCTCGGAATGATCCGATTTCACTGTTGCGATCTATAGGCTTTCATGGGGCTACAAATGGGATTTTGAAAGGATCACAGGAGGTCAAATATTTTCCGAGTAAAAACGTTTTTGAAAAAATACACATAAATTTTGAAAAAAAAAAAAAAAAAAAAAAAAAACCCTACAGAATTTTGTTCTTTTTTTTCTAAATTTTTTTTTCCCCATTGACAGAATTAATTTGTGCACAAGTAACCCTTATCAGAGAATAATCAACCATTTTGTGAAATTTGCAGGCTTTTATTCTTTGAATTAAATTCCCCTAGATGCCTCGGATTACGCACTGCGCGACGTACAGACCTAAATTCACTCGAAATACGCCCATTGTCATCTCCTCCTTTCAACTTTCCATCAGTGTGGATGTGCGAGTGAAAGCCGCTTTGGCAATAATTGCCATTACTCGTATCGCGTCTATTGATCAGCTGAATGTGGTTCCCAGGTTGACCTCTTGCTTCATGCGTGATGGGGTTGAGGGTCGTCCCTTTGAAACCACCTGTCGGCCGCCCGTCCTGAAATCGATGTACCAACCTGTTACATAACAATGGAACTATTTTCACTTTCGGAAATGGATCGGATGAATTGCAAATACGAAATTATTAACTGCTTCTAAAACGTTATCGTACACCTTCAGATATTGTGGGATTGAAGTGAATTATGTAGGCCAGGTTATGTAGGTCTTCCCTTTTGATTCATTACATTTTTAGGACCTGAAAGAAGGTAATTCTTGGCAGCATCTCTCTGAGGGACACAAATCACCCAAAGTGACGATTCTTTGTGGACTCGGAAAACGCAACGTCAAGAGTTATGAGTGAAAACAAGCAGCTGAGTTGCAAAACTACCTCCACTTTGGTTTATTTCCAGAAAAACGTATTGAGATGGATTTATATTCAAAATAGAACAGTAACTGTTGTTCCTGAACTTGATTAGTTTTGCTTAAAAACTCTAGCGAGTTTTGCAAATCAATTGGCGGAACCTAACCAGTTCTGAAACTTAAGTTGTTGCGTGACTACCAGCACTGATGATAGCATTGTTTTTGTGAATAAATTGGTTTATTGGTTTATTATTCTTGGAATTATACACACAAGTATTCGCGACGGGGGTCTAGAATTTGGAATGTGGATGAGGTGCCATTTTCCGAGTAATTTTGGAAGCATAATCCATTTTTCGGGGTCCCACATCCGTCCACAAACTTGTCAAAAAGTAAAAAAAAAAAACCTTTTAAATAATTAAATTGAATTCTTGTTATTGGTGTAGATTTAATTTTTTGATAATAATTATCAAAAAATTAAATCTACAATATAAATTATTTATATCAAAGAATAATAAACCTTTGTGTAAAATTTGCAGCGTTCTTAAAATTAAAGCTGGCTTTGTTTCTTTGCCGTTCTGTAGGCCTCGATTTTTTCATCCTCGCCCTTCCCTGAATATTTGAGGATCAGCAACGTCCCTAAAATGTATTTATTTAATGTAGAAAGTTGTACCCAGCCCCGTAGAGAGAGGGGGGGGGGGGGCACTGGACCCGTTGCACCCGGGCCCGGCTTTCGTAGGGGGGCCCGGATTTTCTTGAGAACGTTTTTTTATTTATTTTTTTTATTTTTTTTATTTTTAGGAGGCAGAATGGGAAAAGGGACAGATCAATATAGGAAAAATTTTCATACAACCTTTTTTTTTTTTTTTTTTTTTTTTTTTTTTTTTTTTTTTTAGGGGGCCCGAAGAATTTTGCCCCCGGGCCCGGATTTTCTCTCCACGGCCCTGGTTGTTCCTACTCAGAAACTCACACAAAAAACTATGAATCGTCCGAAGCACAGGCACACAACGAAAATAGGAGACTCTTCGTACTGTGAATTGCCGAGAAAGAAGGCAAGCAATACCCAACCAACAAGGCAACATACTACCAACCTGACCTAGGTTTCAACAAGCAAGAAAAAGATAAAAGGCACCGATACATTAACTGTAAATTACCGTGGTGGGTAGAGTTCATGGAAGTAGCCACTCTTGTTGCAAAATTAGGCGTTTGTCTCTTTTGGTGAGGAAAAAAAACGCCAACTTTAATCTTCATTTTCAAGGAGATTTGACTAAAGTGGTCAAACTGTTTTTGTTTTTTTTTTCTTCGTTGAAAGCAGCACCCAAAAATACCTTCAAATACCTGAAAACTCTAATCATTTTTAAACCATCCTCAAAACACAATGAATAACAAAGCTTAAAATATAATTACTTTTATTCATTCATTAACGTTGCACAACTCAGTCTTCAAAAAACATTCATCTTTCTTTTTTTCAATTCAAGCAGGCAGGTACGCATTTCTATTCTGATTTAATAAACAACTAAAATGATCAACAGAAAAATAAAATGATCACAAAGCCACACGTTTACTAAAAGTGACGATAAAATGATATCTTACAGTGATATGGAAGATGAGTTGTTGCTGTTGTATATTGTGTGTTATTGTAGTCTCTTCTTTTGTCCATCTATGAGACCATTTTGGGTATTTTGGTTTATTATTCTGGTCGACCAGAATTGTCGACCTACTTAATTGCAAAGGAGGTCGACAATTCTGATTGGCCTCAAAATTTGACATTATACGTCTCAAGAGGTCGAGATTCTAAAACCGAAATGTCCGTCCGCCGTCCGGGCCGTTTTGGGCAGTAGGTTTTTTTTTTTTAATCTGTAATTTTGACAATACTCGGTTTACCATCTAGTTGTGCCCGCAAGGTTTTCAGCCCGATCGCCCAAACCCGTGGGCCGCTATGGGGCTAAAATGAGGCTAAAGAAGGTTTTTTTAAAGGCTTTTCGGCTATGGGATCGAGTTAGGTGTCGTTTTCGAAGTATTTTTCGACGTAGTATCCATTTTTGAGGGTCCCGGAACGATCCGATTTCACCTTGGGGATCAATGGGGCTTTGAGGGTTTGGGATTTTTGAAGGATCCCAGGAGGTCAAGTAAGGTGTCGTTTTCCGAGTTAATTTGGAGGCGCAAGCCTTTTTTCGAGGTCCCACATCTGTCCACACGTTATAAAAAAAAAAAAAATTGAATTGTTCAAAAAAATGTCTTATTGACACAGAATTAACAATTGATTTTGCACAATTAACCTATATCGAAGAATATTAAACCCTCGTGTAACATTTGCAGCGCTTTTGCAAACCTAATTCGATGGCCAAGGCTTTTATTTCTGTAGGTAACATTTTTGTGAAGAAAGAAGAACCCATGGCAGGACCATTCACACGAAGGCAGTTCGTTTTAGGGTACTGTGGAGGTTTCTGCGGACAGCAGGACCACGACATGGCTAGTTGGCCGTGCACTGCTGAAAACTGTACCTTTGTTCACCCTAGATGAAAAATAACCTCGTCATTTGATTCCTCGCTCTGAAATCCTTCAGGAATGGCTGTTATCCCGGATTTGATAGAGACCTTAACCAGTTTTGCAAGTCAGCAACTCAAATTACCGGCTTGTGGGGGGCCTGAAGACTTTGAGAGCGTTCTACACAAGATTAGATTTTTTTTTTAATCCAAACTTCTGGCAACATAATTTGTTCCCCTCCGAGAAAATCCCGCAAGCAAAAAGTCGATTTCAGACGAAGTCTATTTCCACGAAAAATAAAATTACAACTTGTACTTGAAATAGACAACTTCGTCCCACTATCTCGTCGCATCTATCTTAGGTTAAACCCCGCAAGGTTTTCAGCCCGCCTGGGGCGCTATGGGGCTGCAAAGAGGCTTTCGAAGGTTTCAGGCCTGGTATCGACTGAGGCGTCGTTGTCGAAGTAATTTTAGACGTAGAATCGATTTATGGCGGTCCCAAACCGGTCCAACTGCACCGTGGGGGTTTCGATGGGCAAAAGATAGGCTTATTGAAGGGTTTTGTGGAGGGGGTGAGTGGTCGTTTTTGTGCCCAACCACTCGACTACACTTTGATTTCTTTGTTCAAAATTCCACCTCTGGCCCAGTCTGTATTGTGTTTTCGGCCAACCATTTAGAATTTTCTCAGTTAAGTTCCCACTTATCAGGTCAAATTTTGCACATTCGAACAATGGAAAGTTTCGACTGGGGTTCATCAGGTTCAAGGTGACGACTGTTTACATTAGGTGGTTATTCCGCCTCGGCTCTTGCGAGGCGGCAGCGTCTATTTAAAACTTGAAGGAAACTGTCCCCATTTCGACCCGAGTTGAAGCTTCGCGTCAAGGTGGTTGTTGTTCGTGTATGTATCAATAGTTGGCAGATAAATTGGCACTTTATATGTAAAGCACATTTAAACCGCCATGGGGGATGTTAGTTCGAAAAGGACTATAGTCCTTTATAAAGCGGATGTTGCGACGAAATCCCTAACACCCTTTTTTTCGGCTTCTCGATTGAAAATCTCCATAAAAATCGCTGCAAATTTTACACAAGGGTTTATTATTCTTTTATATAGGTTACTTGTGCAGAAATTTAATTCCGTGTCAATGGAATTTTGTTTGGATTTAAAAAAAACTTTTAAAAAAAACTTTTTTTTACTTGAAAAATATTTGACCTCCTGGGATTCTCCAAAAATCCCATTTGTAGCCCCATGAAAGCACTATAGATCGCAACAGTGGAATCGGATCGTTCCGGGACCCCAAAAAATGGATTCTACGTCCAAAAATACTTCGAAAACGACACCTAACTCGATCCCATAGCCGAAAAGCCTTTAAAAAAACCTTCTTTAGCCTCATTTTAGCCCCATAGCGCCCCACGGGTTTGGGCGATCGGGCTGAAAACCTTGCGGGCACAACTAGATGGTAAACCGAGTATTTTGTCAAAATTTCAGATTTAAAAAAAATCCTACTGCCCAAAACGGCCCGGACGGCGGACTGACAGTCTGGACATCTGTGATAATTGATACGTTGTATCAAATGTAATGGATGTCGATATGGAAATGGTTGTTTTGGAGAAATATCGATATTTCTGACGTATCAATACCCATCCCTATTGATATCATTTTTTTTTCTTCTTAATATTACTTAACAAGAATCGTTATTTAAATTATAAATGGCACGAAAAAGCCAAAGCTAAAAATGCTCAAAGAAAATAAAAGGAAATAAAAAGCTGGTCAATCTGAAATCGAGTGGAGGTAGCAGTAAATGGGAAGTTTCAGCCTTCATTCGCAATCCCAAAACTGGAGGATGGCAGCAGACATCGGAACTTTCGCCGAGTCCCCCGTAGTCTCATGGCGACGGCTCGGATCACTGCGAACTAAGTCTTGACTCGTGCCCAGGCGGCTACTTGAGAGTACAGGCGGGACCACTTTTAAGAGATAACTGTGGCTAGCTGCTTGTGAAACCGCTGTAATAATTACAGAATTATTCTGTCCCAAGGGACCCATCACACGAACATACTAGTGCATGGAATGATGCCCTCGTGTCTTCTGCTGCTCTATCATATTTTGCATGTTTGGCCGCTTCTGCATGACGGGAAACTTTGGGCCAGTCAAGGCGGGCGTAGGAAACTGCTTCAGCGTTGATTTCGTGGTTGTCGAAAAACCCAAGTCTCTCCCTATGCCACACCCCTGGAACGCCCGGGTTGCGGCCGTCACTTTCGCGGCGTACTCAGTTCGAACGCCATTCCAGGCCATGCTTGCCATGCCGGCGTACACGTCTCATCATTACATTGCTCGACTTTTTAAATATAATTAGTGATATAGATTTTGTTTGTTCACACATCAATTTCTCTTGTTTCAGTTGGAGGACAAAAATTGAAGATTCTCCTGAGCTTCGCGATTGGGGGTCTTCTGGGAGACGTTTTCCTCCACCTCTTACCTGAAGCTTACAATAATCACCGTCGACACAGTGAAGGTAATATTCGAGTATACTCGGAACTTCCCATTTGAACTGGGTGAAACTCGCAAAGTGGCGCAACACCCTCTAAGTGCTCAGAGTTGGTAGTCTCGCTCGTATATTCCTTTTTGCATGATTCAAGAGAATAGGGAAACAGCATACTAAATCGTCTCTGCCACATTCGCTTCCTCGATGAGTTATGCGGGTTTCCTTCCTTTTCGCTGGGATGTTTCGAGCCAGCGGAATTGGAAGGTCAGCTGGCCGGTGATAAGGAAACAAAGAGAGTGAGACGAGCTCTCTGCGTTGGAACATGTTTCACGCCACCATTGTTTCCTAACGGATTTCTAACTGTTAAATGTAGGAAGTGAAAAGTTGAGGGCCATAATTGACTTCTTTTTTTATTGTTGAGCGCCTAATTGAGTGTGCTGCAGCTTCCTGTGGAAGGACGGCGGAACCAAAGTCGTTCGTCGGAGTTCGTTTTTAAACAGAATTGATCCATTTGGAAACAATATGGTCTGCTGTTGGATCCTTCCATTCGATGACCCTCTTAGGAGATATGAACTACCAAAAGAGGCGGATTTTTGACTGTTTTAGCGAAAATTGAAATCGGAAATTGTGACCAAATACTAAATTCTCTTCCTAAGTGGTCTCGTAAGCTTTTCAGCCTGACCACCTCTCCGTGAGGCTTTTTGAAGGGTATTGGCCATGATGTCGTGTGGGGCATCGTTTTGGGAAGTATTTGTGAACGTTTAATAAAGTTATGGGTGTTAAAGATTTGTTGAATCGCACCGTGAGGCTCTGCGAGGTGTAGTTGTTGAAGGGTTTTAATCACGGAGCAGAGATGTCGTTTTCGAACTACTTTGACTTGTTCAATCGATTTAAGTGGGTCCCTGACCTTTCTGGCCTTATCGATGGGGCTCTGGGGGGCTACCAATGGAGTTTTGAAGGGTTTTGACCAGGGGCCATGAAATTCACCAGGGTCAAGTGAGGGGTGTCGTTTTCGAAGTTGTTGAGGACGTAAAGTCGATTTATGAGGGCCCCATACTTGAGGAACCTCGAAAGGGCCCTGCGGGGCTGCTAAGGAGCTGCAAATGGGGTTTTTGAAGGGTTTAAGGCCTGGGAACGCAGTGAAGTAGTTTTGGTCATTCAATATGCGGGACACATCATAACGCGGATGATGGGTGTGTACGTACGTAGAACGGGGCAAGAATGTGACGGTTTTCATGGTTTTAAACGTGAAGGAATTAATATTTTTTGACCAAATTCACAGTGGAGAAACTAGACAACATGACTAAATGGGGGACTGACCAGCCGACCACCCCCACCCCACCACTTGGGGGACTTTTTTTTTGTACCCCTTTTACCCCGCAAAGTGGGGCAACTAGTGGACATCATCGTTTTCACACCCTAAACACGTCAAAAACGGCTCTGTAACACTCTTTCCCCACGCAAACCCTCAAGGGGTTTTTTAAAAAAGTCGCAAATTTTTGGTGGGGGTGATACGATGAGGTTTTTAGCGCAACCTTTCCCTCAAAAATGGAAAGGTGCGCTCATCTCATTTTTTTTTTTTTTTTTGTGTGTGTGTTTTTTTGTGTATCACAGCATCACGCCCGAACGGCTGAACAGATTTTCATGAGGGTGGTCTCATTGTGATCAGTCAATCAATCAATCAAATTTTTATTTGTCAGTTACACTGAGTGTTTTGACAATGGTCGAATTTCTTCTTAAAACTAAGTCACGTACAGTAAACAAGAAACAAACAAACAAACAGAAAAAACAGAGAACACAGACTACAGAACTGGCTATTTGAAACAAAACAATTTAACAAAAATATTCACGTAAAGTATCACGTCAAGAAAATTCACGTCAGCGAGTTCTGGGGGTGGTTATAGGCTATCAAAATCACCTCCGTCGTCGACGATTTGTCCGATCCCGACGACATTGTTTGGTCGTTAGATACCTAGTGTGTCAAGTTACGAATTCTTAGTTACGGTTTGGGTTTCGTAGTAACAGAAAGGTTGCGCTCTTCTATTCAATTCAATTGATGGCTTGTTATAAATATTGTTATAAATAAAACATCAGAAAAACATGACTTTGACGTCATCAAGTCCAGTTTTGACGTCATCAAGGGCTTCGTTCGTGGCTTTCTCAGAAAAGTTGCCATACACCGGCTCCCCAATTTTCTTTTGTACGTGCACACCATTTTGAGCCTGGAAAAGTTGAAAAACAGCCTGCATGAGCGAAAATGAACAGAAACTGAGATTTTAGGGTGTCACATTTATGCCCCCCCCCCCCCCCCAAACATCCCGGATTTACAAAACCAATCATGCTGGGCCCACAATAAACGCAATCAAAAGTAACAATTATTGTTATAGGTACTATTATAGGTACAATACAACAATTACTATTATAGGTACATGAAAATTATTCTTATTATATGTGAAAACACAACTTACTAGCAAAAATGTTGTCGGCGTTCCTCATTTGCCACCCCAACAACAATTTGCAGCTGACTCTGAGGTCAGCTCAGAGTTTGGTGAACACTGGAGGATTCTGATAAGGCTTATCAAACCTGAAGAAGAAGTTGGAAAACAATTTTCTTCTACACGATTTTATTCAGCTGTAATAGCGGATCAAATCCCGACCTTGATCGTTGTCCTAACATTATTAGGTACCTCACAATTTTGAAAAATGTTACAAAAACCGTCGCTGTCACATAGTTACCCACCTAGTCACATTCTTGCCCCTTCTACATGAATTTGAGTTCCTGAACTTGAATTTAAATTGCTCAAATTTCGTTTTGTGCCTGTGGCCTGTGCTGTTTGTCGTGGAGGTAGGTGAAAGGAGTGTGGGAACATTTCTTACTAGAGCATTGTACGACCCGTCGTAGTCTGCAGACTTCGCAGGAGATGCAGCTTCACATAAGGAAGACTTGCACACACCCGGCTTACCTGATATGTCAGGATACTGTGGCGATCCAGAGTCTTCTGTAGGGAACCGATGGGAAGACAGTAGCCAACACGATATGTCGTGGCCGGTATTGTTTTGTCCTGGGCAAAGAACCAGTAACAGCTGTTGCAGTCACTAAAGATGGCCTGGCCAGGTGACCCGGTCTCCCGGCTTCCACAAATGAAGCGTCATACACGGAGTTCTAGGCAACAGACCCGTGCGTCCGGAACATTCCCACTGGTTCAGCTTCCACAACCGAGTGGTTGGTATTGGAGGCCAGGACGGCGGATCTGACCCCATTGTAATCACTGTGCTTGGAGATAATGCCAGATATGAAAAGTACAATGGTAAAACGGTATTAACATTAATATGTAGTTACTGTTATTATATTGGGGAAGTTGGGATTGCCGGCGGGAGAAGAGGGGTTCGCACGGCCGCGCCGCAACTGTAGCGAGGGGGTAAAACCCCCACAGAATAGATTGCACAAGGGCTTTAGACCTTTATGACCACATTGAAGTGCTCTTTGGGGCTTTTCAGGGGCTACAGATAGGGTATACACTTTCCATGTGTACCTATTCACCACGTTTTCACACAGATTTTTCATCTTCCTTCATCCCCTCAGATTCATCACATAATCCAATACCTTCGATATCAAGATGTTGACGTTAGCAACAGCCTCGAAAGTTCGTAATCGACAATAATAATTATTAATGAAAATTAAGAGCGGTATGTTCAAGTTACGAGTTGTCACTTGGAAGCACCTGCACTAAACACTACAAAGGCGAAAGCCATAAAAATTCCTGAAATAGGTCTTTATAAATTTTATTACGAACCAAAAAGAAAATTAAATATTTATTGGCGTAGGTATCTGACACGGCAGACACTATGGGATTTGAAATCGAGAGCAAGTTTTGTACTTGTACTTTTGTACGTCCACCGGCGTGTCATACTTGTGTGAAACGTTTCATGTAATTGAAAAGGTAAATTAATCAGACAACATTGAGCAAGAAAAAGCTGCACAATCCGTTCAATGTTCAACTTCAAAGAAGTTAATTTGCTTTTCGTAGGGCGGTGAAACTTTGTCAAAAGCAGATTTTAATTTCGTCTAAATTAAACCTGGTGAGATTGCCCTTTTCTCATTATGAAGCTTACCTTTTCGTTGGATTGCTCTAAGGTTTCACGTTCGAATTAATTTCGAAGACAAACGCGTTACAATGCAAGGAATGTTTGCTTGTAATTATTCGAGTGATGTTCAGGTGCGAGCAGGTCACGACCCGGGAATATTACCTGTGTTGAGTAGGTTCTTTATGCTCCATGATGAATGAAATCGGTTGTTCCCACTCTATTTTTAGGGATGAAACCCGGAACCACGCCGTTGGCTTTGAGAACGGGATGTTGCGAGAGTCCTTTTGTTTCTGACGAGCCTTTTTTTGTTTTTTCGCCAGTACGAGCCACGACCACTTTGTCAAGGGCCCTAATCGATTAACCTACTTGGTAATGCTCATGAGGTTTTGGCAAGCCTGTTGCCGTTAGTGCGGTGGGGAACTCGGAACGTTCCCGTTGCTGCCAATTTCACAAAACAAAACGGTATGTTCTGTTAGCCGCGAATGAGTGTCGGCGAGGAGCGCGCTGGCGTCAACAGTGTATCGGCCACGACAGAGTTAATTTTGCATTAGTTGATTCAGGATTTGCCGTTTTCATTTTGTACTTGTGTTTAAGGATGTGCGATACCTATCGATATGGGTAAAGTATCGGGTATTTCCTTTCGATACCGGGTACTTTTGGTATCGAATCCTGCCATTCGATACTACTACTGGTATCGATTATTTTTCCAGTATCGGAAAAAATACCCAAATGGCAACAGATGTACCGACTTAGAACTAAAATAACTTTACTTGAATCATTTATTCATAAATTTATAGGTACTTGAATCACAGGGAAGCTCTCTACCAATAAATTATATAGAAACACTCACACACATAAGTTATGTGACAACGTCTCGTCTGAGTCTGATGTTGAAGTTGTTACTGTGTGTACTATAGGTATACCTCCGAAAAGCGAGGAATCTACTCGCCACGCTCACCTCTGTCACACAGATATGTACTAGACTCTAGTAGGTAACTAGAGAATCTCTAGTAGAGATTATCAGTCAAACCTAGAGATGTAAGGTACTTACCTACTTCAAAATGTATTGATACATAATACGTATCAATACATTTTGAAGTGATGATATTATCATGTATTGATACATTATCACATCGACATTTTTGATTAAAAAAAGTATCAAAAAGTATTGGATCGATATTTTTCAAAAAGTATCGATACTTTTATGAATCGGTACTTTTGGATACTTTTAAAAATGCATTGGACTAAACTAGAATATTATAACCATGGTTTAATTTTTTTTTCTATAAACATTATAAGCAGGGAGTTTTTACTGACGATAGCGACGCTAGACTCAGGCGGTGTTCTCAGATTGCTTATTTTCATTTATCACAATCGACCTCGTGGATGATTAGGTAAATCGATTTTCAAACTGTCCCTATTCAATACAGAAATTTTCTTTTCTCTTAATAAAAGTACCCATATCATCCAATACTTGTAGGTATCGAATACTTGCTTCCGATACTTCGATTCTTTCGATTCTTATAAGAACGTTTACGTCTTATCGTAGTATACTACTCGAGAGAAGTAACCATGAAAACGCTCAAGAATTTTTTAAAGACGTCATGCAAAATTTTCATGACGTCTTTAAAAAAATTAATGGACGAACATTTAATGGAAAAAGTTCGATGACTTCAAGAAATACAATTACGGCGTCTGGATCATCGATATTAACGAAACTTGCTTGACGAATTCAAAGTGCTCGTGTCCCAGTGTTTTATTCCTGTAAACATGTTTTGGGCCTGCAAATTATGAAAAAATTGGTGCCTGTCCCACCAGAGGCCAAGTCGGTGCCATTGGGGCAGAAACGCAAGCGAGGTCGCCCATCTAAGTCAAAAAAACGCTGCAAATTTTACACAAAGGTTTATTATTCTTTGATATAGGTTACTTGTGCAGAAATTTAATTCTGTGTTGATGAAAAATTAAAAAAAAAAATTTTGATTTTTTTTTTTTCAAAAAAGATTTTTTTTGATTTTGTTTTTTCAAAAAATGTTTTTTTCAAATTTTGTTTTGTTTTTTACTCGAAAAATATTTAACATCCTGGGATCCTTCAAAAATCCCATTTTTAGCCCCATGAAAGCCCTGTAGATCGCCACAGTGAAATCGGATCGTTCCGGGACCCCCAAAAATGGATTCTACGTCCAAAAATACTTCGAAAACGACACCTAACGCGATCCCATAGCTAAAAGCCTTCAAAAAACCCCTCCCGTAGCCCCATTATAGCCCCAGAGCGCCCCACGGGTTTGGGCGATCGGACTGAAAACCTTGTGGGCACAACTAGATGGTAAACCAAGTATTTTGCCAAAATTTCAGATTTAAAAAAAAAAAAATCCTACTGCCCAAAACGGCCTGGACGGCGGACGGCGGTCGGCGGACGGTGGACGGCGTACGGCGGACGAACATTTCGGATTTAGAATGTAGACCACTTGAAACGGATAATGTCAAATTTTGAGCCCGATCGGAGTCGTCGACCCCTGTCGCGAAAACATAGGTGTATTATTCCAAGAATAATAAACCAAAAGCCCTCTTGATTAATTAATTCTGCAGTGCGGACAACCTATTTCGACTTGAACCGTCTTCCGGTTAAAAGTTTTTATTTGACGTGCTATGAATTCTTTAACTGTAATATGTATTTTTTGGGGGTTAAATATATTTATCAACCGCTTAATGTTTTGTTCACTGTGCAATGTTTTTTCCTACCGTATGATGTACTTTCTAAATGTGAATGTTTTTTCCTACCGTGATTTCAAGAAAAGTTACCGTGCGTTCATTCTATTTTGCCGTAACATTATATATTCCCCATATTATTCTCAATGGGCTCCTTGATAGCGATGGGAATCGACTTCCAATTTTTTGAAAAATCGATTTTTTGTTCCGATTTTTTGATTTTTTAAATCGATCTTCAGGTTCCGATTTTTTAGGTGAATCGATTTTTACTTCCGAGTTTTGTAAAAATCGTGAATCGATTTTTTACTACTGATTTTAAAAAAAATCTTGAATCGATTTTCGTCATTTATAAGAATTAGTTTAGTATTTCAAGTGATTCAAGCAAATTTCGAGTCTTAG
Source organism: Pilophorus perplexus (assembly GCA_955831195.1). NCBI lineage: Eukaryota > Metazoa > Arthropoda > Insecta > Hemiptera > Miridae > Pilophorus > Pilophorus perplexus. The sequence goes on from OY037015.1 coordinate 2,608,835, forward strand.
GTCGATTAAAAATGATGATAATAGCTAATAACAACAAAACTCACTAGTCCGCCATGACTTTTTCAGACAGCGAAACTGATAACTCGTCTGATTAAATGTTTATTATCAAAATTTTTGAAAACTATTACAATTTTAATTTTAAATTAATTTTTTTATACGATTTTTTCTTTAATCTACCTACTTTGAATATATCTACGATTATCACTCATTAAAAAAACTTTTTTTTTGTAAGCGATTTTTTAATCGATTTTCTAAAAATCGATACTTTCATGGCGATTTTTTGGGAAATCGATCTGGAACATCCTATTCTGAATCGATTCAAAAAATCGATACTTCTTACCGATTTCCCATCCCTACTCCTTGAGAAGGTTGGAATTCATCATTTGTAACAACATATTCGGATTCAGCACCCTTTAAACTCCTCGTACTCAAATCTTTAGTTCGAAAATTCCCATAATTATGTGTAGAGTTTGAACTGAAAGCGAAGGGCACGTGACATCACACCACGCCTTGCTGAGCGTTGAGTAGTTGGGCACTGAGCCGCCAGAGCGCAGAACGGAATCAGAATTAAAACTCTCAGCTCGGGTCGATTTTCGAATAATCTTCTTTGATGATAACCTCGATGCTCGATTTTTAAATGACCTCTGATGACTACCCTGATTCTCGACTTGCGTAGATGCGAGAGAGATATCTCAGCCAATCAAAAGATGACAAAGCAGCCCACGTCATGTACCCCCTTTCAGACCTCGGAATTCAAATATTACTTATTTCTCAAGGCCCTATAAATAATAGAGACGGATTTTCTGCAATGTCGACCCATTTTCGTAACTTTTGAAGCACGAACTTTCCATGAAAAAAATGTAAAACATCATTCAAGGAGCTCATTGGATGTCAGAATACTGTTTCTATCACCTTGGCTCCTCCCCTTCATTACAGAACGTTGTTAATCAATACACGAATTACATCACAGGACGAGAACGTTAACTGAGTGAGATAGCGTTACAATTTCACGTTGCGTTAAACGTTCTTCGACAGTTTTACGGCTGAATTGATTTGAAACACAGATCCGTCAACCGTGCAGTAATCTCGTCCAACCGCATTTTCTTTCTTAATTCAAGCGGTTTCCACTTGAGCAGAGGACGATGAGTGGCAATCGTTCATCAGCTGTTTTTGGGCAAATTCAGGGCTGGTTTATCAAAGGTACCACTAATTGGAGATTTAACTAAATCTAGATTTAATTACATCTGAAGCTTTAGTTGGAGATTGCACGCATTGTTTACCTTAATCGATGCGGTAATCGATGCGTGCAATCTCCAACTGAAGCTTCATTAGCTAATGGGAGTTTAGTAGAGGGAATATGGGAATATGGGGGGTATGAGAACTGATGTGGTGTGGGAGATGAGCGAGTCTACGTGTAGGTGTGTTATGTTATGTTCTATAAATGGTTATTTTAGTGTTGTGTGAAGGGCGGAGTGACAAATCACGCTGCTGCTTGTAGAGGATTGGAAAAGTGATTGGCAGGTTGGCTTCCTCAGGGTCCACAGTTGAGATGTCGATACGCAGGCAGTCGACGTGGAGGCGGAGTTGGTAAGAAGTCTTCACTGGAGATTTCAGACCCCACACACCTTCAGTCGCAGCCACGATGCTGCCTCCAGTTCCCTCGGACATTCTGAAGGACGTGGGATCGACACGGGGTACTGGACACAGGTCCCAAGAAGTTCCTGGGTTTCCCAGGTTTACAACCACCCTCGTGAGATCAGACAAGTGGTCACCAGGCCCTCCACTCCGGTCTGGGCGTCCTCTTTTCCTTTCCAGCCAAAATAAAGTGTTTAGAGATTATAAACACGACATGACCAAATGGGCAGGAACATGATGAATGGATGGATCAAGACATGAAAGGACAAGGTTTACAAACAGCTCATCCTTAGTACCAATTAATCAGCAATAAACGAAAGGCCATTGTTTTGGTTTATTATTCTTGGAATAATACACCGATGTAATCGCGACGGAGGTCGACGACTCTGATCGGCCTCAAAATTTGACATTATCCGTTTCAGGAGGTCTACATTCTAAATCCGAAATGTCCGCCCGCCGTACGCCGTACGCCGTCCAGGCCGTTTTGGGCAGTAGGAATTTTTTTAAAAATCTGAAATTTTGACAAAATACTTGGTTTACCATCTAGTTGTGCCCGCAAGGTTTTCAGTCCGATCGCCCAAACCCGTGGGGCGCTATGGGGCTACGGGAGGTTTTTTGAAGGCTTTTAGCTATGGGATCGAGTTAGGTGTCGTTTTCGAAGTATTTTTGGACGTAGAATCCATTTTTTAGGGTCCCGGAACGATCCGATTTCACTGTGGCGATCTATAGGGCTTTCATGAGGCTAAAAATGGGATTTTTGAAGGATCCCAGGATGTTAAATATTTGTCAAGTGAAAAATAAAGAATTTTTGAAAAAAAAAAATTTTTTTTTGAGATAAAAATCAAAAAAAAAAATTTCTTTCAAATTTGTTCATTGACAGAATTAAATTTCTGCACAAGTAACGTATATCAAAGAATAATAAACCCTTGTGTAAAATTTGCAGCGTTTTTATCAACCGTCTGCCGCAGTTGGAATCTTACAAATAAATGAAACAAGTACAAAAATTTCATTTAATGAAAACTGCAAATCCTGAATCAACTAATGCAAAATTAACTCTGTCGTAGATATATCCTGTCAATAGGGAAAGCATACGAACACAAAAACAGAACGTATTATATGAACCGTCTTCCGTAGTACAGACCTTACAAAAGAATTCATACAAAGAAATGAAATCTGCGGATCCCGCAGGTGAAACCCAAACTGAACATGAAACTGAAAATGAGAATATGACAAGGAGTGAACATTTAAAACTTCAAATTATTTATCAAAAAACGTCTATAGCGATCAGCCCCCCCCCCCCCCCCCCCCCCCTACAGTAACCCTCCAAGGGAGACCATTCTGGCCCATTCAGTATACTCACTACCTCAAGACCGGTCTGCCACAGGCCGCAACCCGGAACTTGCAAAGAATCGGCCAAATACAAAGGAAATGAAATTCGTCCTCCCTCTTGTGTGTGTATATTACACATAGAACATTCTTCAATTGAATCCACCTCAAAAGGTTCAGCATTCAACGGGATCAGTTCCAGCCGCGTCCTAACTGCCCATCTCACTTCGTAGAGCACGGCGAGGGACTATTAAAGCTACCACACTTCACCGCAGATACAGAGTGAACCTCTCCAAAGTATCTTTCCTCGCCAAGAAACCCAACCTCTTCTGTCTCGAGAGGGCTTCAGCAAATTCCGCAGCATCCTTACACAACAAATCACGATCCAGAGAAGCCAAATTATTGGACAGATCCAGCCTTATGGCCAACGAGAGCCAGCCCTCAGCCCAGAATACATCTTCCCGAATCGCCTACTCCGCTACAATTCTCGGCAGCCTATCGCTCGACATGGAAGCCTCCGTAGCCAGATTCATCTTGTGCCGATTAAGAGTAAAGACGTACATGGGATCGAGCTCCAACTCTTGCAGAATGAGGTAATCCAGAGCATACTGCAGGAGGTGGAAAATTCGCCACAAGAAGGCCAGCAGCAACCGCTACATATTCCTGAAAGCCCCACACAGTAGCCAGAGAATTGAATAACAGAGAATAGACCTGGTCACTGCCTGGAAAAACCGAAGTTTAGCCTGCATGGGAACCCTGTCTTTGGCTATGGTCTTCCTCCAAACATAAATCATTGAGGTTCTTGTTGCCACCGCCTTAAGCTTCAAGTGTCACTCCATGGTAGGTGTATTCATTGACAAAATCCCATCCTCCCCTGCAAGACTCCACTTCTCTCTCCCGGGGGTGCGTTTGAAAAACCACTGCATCTAACGACGACACACTTAGTTTAAGGCACAGTTACAGAAGGATGAGAGAGCAACAAGGAATAAAATCATTTAAGACAACACGACGATGATAAGCGAATTTCATTATGGACGAATTCTTTGTTATTTGGATGAAGTCACCTCAAATAGTAGTGACTCAGACTTACATCATCAGATTATATCCTTTGTACATACTCACATCTTCCAGAAATAAGCGAATGGGTTCCTATACAGGGACTCTATACTGGCTACACTAGTCGTCAACGCCTCTCCCATTTGCTGCAAGCTGCTAGGCTGGGTGATCTATCTCACCTTTCCAGTCTCCCCGAGTGTATTACAGAACTCACATGTTGCTGAATCAGCACACTCCTCGACGATGTCTCAGCTCCCCTTGTCCTTTTCAAAATGAGCAATGTCAACAGAGGGCAACCTTAAATCCAATGCCAGTTGATACCGCGTGGGGGGTGCAGGGCACTGAACAGCACCTGATGCCCGAGGCAAACCGGTGTCCTCTGCCGTCAGAGCCTGAACACACTTGGGGTGGGTGTAACGTTCACTAAGCTATGTATCTGACAATGTAAGCGCACAACCACTGCTCTTTGTCAGGAGTCTCTCTATAGGTTTAAAAGGCTCTTCAATTTCAAGGGCATATCCTGCTTGCGGATCTACGCCCCTCCTGCTGTAACCAGCAAAGCTGAGCCTTTGCACAATCCCAGCTTTCTCTGGCAAGAAAGGGACTTGCTTGCCTCGGTACCATTAGTTCAGGCTCACCCATGAAACTAGCAGGCTAACAGAACTCAGATGCTGACAGAAGACTATGCCTCATGATCTTCTCGTCTCTTTCGATGAAGACCAGTCATGGCGACACTATTCCTGTCACACTCCGCTGTGCCATGCCTGACGTAGCCGGTATATGCAAATTTTTCTCTCAGGTGAGATTTCCAGAGTCGCCTTGTTGCTTGAATCTGCTCAGACCCAGGAATCAGCCATCGTAAGAACTTTACAGGCTGTTGAGCAGTTGGCACAGGGTCTGCAGGCTCAGTAGGTGTCCTCCAACATGGCTGCTAGTCCTTCAACGGAAACCCCTGCACTCTGAACATTCTGTGCAAGAAGATAAGATAAGACACTGTACGATAATATAAGATTAGGTACTTTCGCAGGGAAGTTGGCAGAAGCGGTACTTATTAATCGGCCTATTTCAAGAATCAAGAATTTATTTATTCATCGTAAAAGCCAGAAGGCAGTATAAACCGTCGGAATGAGAACATCGAATCTTGAACAAATAGATGCACATTACTCACTGAAACAACAAACCTAACCTAATACAGAAACTACTAAGGAGATTATTCCATAGACACAACCCAGTTAATCCCCCCACTAACTCCTCAAGTGCGTACAACTTAGCCCTAATAAGATTAAAGTTTTCGGTCTTGAGGGAAGACTTGATAAGGAGCTCTGCAGGCCTTATTTCATGCAAATGAGTCTTGTGGGAGTGCGATTAGCGTTCCATGGTGGAGTATCTCATTGGAAATCTAGGCTGAGTCAAATGCTCAGCTGAGCTCTGGGATAAGATTAGAAAAAGTTGACCAGGTAGATGATTTTTAGCTCAACATACTGGGGCTGCACGAGGATTTAGCACTACGGCTACCTTACTTTCGGGTATTTATTTTTATTTTTATTTTGAATTTCAGGTGCTCTCTTAACTCGTAATTGGACATAAATTTTGAGCCAATTCGTTTGCATTAGCCGTTCATGAGCTACAGGAGTTGAAACATAGCGAATCCTATTTTTCAGTCAAGTTGGAAAAAAGTGTGTTTGACGCTTGATTGTGGCTAAATGGCTGAACCGATTGTAGGAGCACCCTATTAAACGGATGTGGAGGGTGTACCTACATGAATTTGAGTTCCTAAATTTGAATTTAAAGCCATCAAATTTTGTGTTGCGTGTTTAGCGGAAGGTCGGTGGCGTGAATCCACAATTTCGCCGCTTTTTGTTGTCGAGGAAAGTGAAGGGAGTATGGATACATCTCTCGCTAGAGCATCGTACGTGGTCTTAGTCTACGGACCTCGTAGAGAATGCAGCCACAATCGAAGACCCGCCAGGCTTATCTGATTTGTCAGGATACTGTGACGGTGCTGGATCAACGGAAGGAAACCGAAGAGATGCTGATACCCAACACGATAATATCAAATATTATGTCGTGGCCGGTATCAGTTCGTTCTGGGTTTGCAGCGGAACTGAGATTAATTGTTACACCTGCCTCAAACAAATTGTCCTTAAAAAGACGGCCTGACCAATTAATCCAGCCTTACCAGGATCTACGTGCTTCCACAGTCGAGATGTCGGCAATGATGGGCTGGTGCACGGACTAGTGCTGCAAAAAAATCGTAATCGATTAATCGATTTTTTCCGAAACATCGAAAAATCGATATATTATAAAATGAAATATGCCTTTTAAAATAATTTAAATTATTCATCTAGTTTATTTCAGCGAAGAATTGAGATCTTACTACATAAATTTGATCCAATTCAGTTAATAAAAATTTTATTAATAGAAATAATGTAATTATTATTCCAACAAACTAGTAGAATCTAGATACAAAATACGAAATGTAGGTAGCTACTGTGCTAAAGGACGTTCTAAACGGACATGATAAATATGACTATTAGGTATTCACTTTCAAGATATATTATGGCCCTTTGAGCAGCACTGAGAGTGGTTAACAACTTTACGAATATCAGTTCAGACGTCAATATCAAATTTTAGGTAGGTTGGAAAAAGATTAAATTTCCGTTAAAAAAAAAAAAAAAAAAAAAAAATCAAGCTTGTCCAAATTGTATGGCAGGAGGCGGCTCCGTCGACTTTGGATGGTATTAAATACTACGGTAAATTTTACAGTCGAGCTGAAAATCCTTATTTTTCGAAACCCTTGCGTAAATTGAAACTTTTTTTTCGATTTTTAATCGATTAATCAATGTTTTTTCCGAAAATAATCGAAAAATCGAAAAGTTGAAAAAATCGTTTTTTGCAGCACTACCACGGACCCAGGCGTCGAGATCAGATCCGCTGTTGCAGCTTCCACAACCGATGCGTCGGCAATGAAGGTCCAGCAGACCCAGTCCCATTTTGGTTTATTATTCTTGGAATAATACACCTATGTTTTCGCGACGGGGGTCGACGACTCCGATCGGCCTCAAAATTGGACATAATCCGTTTCAAGAGGTTTAGATTCCAAAACCGAAATGTCCGTCCGCCGTACCCCGTCCGCCATCCGGACCGTTTTGGGCAGTAGGAATTTTTTTTAAAATCTGAAATTTTGACAAAATACTCGGTTTACCATCTAGTTGTGCCCGCAAGGTTTTCAGCCCGATCGCCCAAACCCGTGGGGCGCTATGGGGCTACAGAAGGGGGTTTTTGAAGGCTTTCGGCTATGGGATCGAGTCAGGTGTCGTTTTCGAAGTATTTTTGGACGTAGAATCCATTTTTTGGGGTCCCGCACTGATCCGATTTCACTGTTGCGATTTATAGGGCTTTCATGGGGCTACAAATGGGATTTTTGAAAGATCCCAGGAGGTCAAATATTTTTCAAGTAAAAAACAAAACAAAATTCGAAAAAAAAAGACATTTTTTGAAAAAACAAAATCAAAAAAATCTTTTTTGAAAAAAAAAAAATTAAAAATTTTTTTTAATTTTTTTCATTAACAGAATTTTTCTCACTGCTTATTGACATTACGTTAATGTCGCAATAAATGAACGGCAAGGTATCATAATGAATATTGCATTTCCCCGTTTCGAACTGGAAGGCTGGGCCACCGACGGGAGAAGAGGGGTTTCGCTCACCCGTGGCGCGACCCCTCCTCCCGTCAGGCCATTTTTGATATTGTGTTGTTCAGACACATGACATGCTAGTTTAAAAGAGAAAAAGCTTCGACACCAGTGCAATCCACTGGCGACAGGCCTAGCGATGAACAGCCTCAAACCTCATCGCAGGTGCATTCAATCATTCAAAGGGCTGCTGCTTTGAAATCCCCAGAAGGCACTCAGACCAAGCGGAGCAAATGATGAAACTGTACATTTTTTTACCCTAAGTTTCATCACTGCAGCATCCTCTGCAGACTATTATGCCCATTCACATAACGATTATCATTTGCTTTGTGCGGCGGTCATTCAGTTCAGACGTTTCGTTGTCTGCGCTGTTTGCTTTCAAGAAGTTCGAACATCGCGCAACGCATTAGAAGATTTATCGCCTTTTCCTTGTCTCGGGCGTTGTACCGAGTCGACGCAATTTATCTCGCGGTTTGGGTCAAGGACGTGCCGAGGAGTTTGAAGTGTGCATCGTCTATTGGTCGATAATATGGAGGAAGACCCCGTGAGAGTAATAAAAACGGTGTAAAATCAAAGTTTAGCGAGGTGCTTTTAGACCTTGTTGGAATATTTAGAAATCAGTGCCCCGTCATGCTGATACATTGACGTGAAGCTCACTTGTTAACTCTCTCACATACTGTTCATCATCTCGAGTGCCATCAGGACGATGCGTGGATCACAGCCAACTTTCCTTATGTAGGTACATTCCTCACTGCAAAATGTACCCAGATAAATTTTTCCCGTTAGAAATTCGTTCCTTTTTTTTCAACCATGTTTTATCACTTCTATCAGTAATCGCCTCTTTAAAATTTATCTCTCGCACAACTATTTTCAACTGTAGAATTGCATTCTTATCTCTTGCATCGTTATCTTATCTGTATTGATTGCAAAATGCGTAGCTACCTTGTGAGGGTCGATGGTATTGTAAAAGTGACGACAAAACATTTCCTGGTAGGTAGTTATTTTAGTCCATAGATTAATGTCTGTCAAGACTCCTCACAGTCAGCCAAGAAAGTGAAAAGTTTGTTGAGGGGTTGACAACAACTGCTCAACTGCTTAAAAAAGCAACATGTTGGAGTTCGGGAATTGGTGAAAGATGCTGGTGAGAATTAACGTGCCTCGAGATCATTTTTGGTCAATAAAAGATTTTCAACTTCGAAAATGTGATAGCAGGAACGTATGAATTTATATAATTTATGAAAAACTAGAAATCTAAAGTCGTAGAGGGAACAAGGGCTCCTTTTTGCCGTTTGACTCTGCCAGTGGTCGGTAGTTGATTTGTGCTCGTTCGCGGCAGGTTGGCCAACATAAACCCTCCATTTCTCAAATTCCACTCGTACTTAATGTTCCTTCGATGGTAATCGATTTGGGGAAAAGAGCCTAGCTGTGAGCGTCCATCGATTTGGGCAAAGGGCAGCAAGGGAGACGCTATTGAATTGGGAAAACGTTCGTATCGGCTACTGTAAGATCGCCTCCGTCATAACAGCAGACGCCCTGGCCAGACAGGGGTCCAGATATCGCTAGACAGGGTTCAGGTCCTATAAGGTCGTTGAGGACCGAGCGCAGAATATTAACATTCTGTAATTCTGTAAATAAGTCTTAATATAATCTTGCCAGACTTGGAGCAATGTATTGACATGGAGCTGTGGCCCTTCGAGAGCATGCGGCCAGCATTGTGAATGTTGCCACTTTGGGCTTGGCCTTGGCATGGAAAATTATCCGAACTAGAGGCTTCATTTCAGAACTTGATTTGTGTCTTCCGTTGCAGTAGGTTCCTATTTGAGCCTCCTGCTATGAGGACAAGCCTTTTTCGCCCATTTGCGACTACATTTTATAGATTTTTGGATTGGATATAATTTATTCTCCTGCGTAGAAGATAGCAGGAAACACGACGAACGACGTATTAACCTACATGTTGACAGTACCTACGTCCATTCACTTTTCCCCCATTCAATCGTACCTTATAAGGTATACTCACAACTGTTTTCCCAAGTCGATTCCAAAACGTTCCCCAATTCGATTGCGTTTCAGCCCGGTTTTCCCCAATTCGAATACTACCGTTCCTTCTCACAGCATTGTCGTACTGGCGGTTCAGAAAAGAATCAGAACTCGAACGCCTCTTGAAATCAAACTCTCTTCTGCTCAGCAAACGAAAAACGCTGCAGATTTTACACAAGGGTTTATTATTATTTGATATAGGTTAATAATTAACCTATTGTGCAAAAATTAATTCTGTCATTAAGAAAAAGTATTTTCGAAAAATTAAATAAAAAAAGTATTTTCTGTACAATGTTTGGACAAATGTGGGATCACGAAAAATGGATTATGCTTCCAAAATTATTCGGAAAACTACACCTTATTAAATAAGGTTAAATTTTAACCTCCTGGGATCCTTCAGAAATCCCTTTTTGTAGCCCCATGAAAGCCCCATAGATCCTCACGGTGAAATCGGATCGTTCTGAGACCCCAAAGAATGAATTCTACATCCAAAAATACTTCGAAAACGACTCCTAACTCGACCCCATAGCCGAAACCATTCAAAAAACCTTCCCATAGCCCCTTATTAGCCTCACAGAGCCCCATGGGTTTGTGCGATTGGGCTGAAAACTTTGCGGGCACAACTAGTTGGTAAACCGAGTGATTTGCCAAAGTTTCAGATTTAAAAAAAATCCCTACTACCCCTCAAATGGCGGAAGGACATTTCGTTTTGGTTAATTATTCTTGGAAGTCGGAGGTCGAAAATTCTGGTTGGCCTCAAAATTTGACATTATCCGTTTCAAGACACGGAGATTCCAAAAACAAAATTTCCCTCCGCCGTCCGAGCCATTTTAGGCAGCAGAAATTTTTTTGTTTTGTAATTTTGACAAAATACGGAATAATAGTGCTCCATGGCGGTGGCCTCAAAACCCAACGCGTGCAAAGATCAAGTTTGGCGGTTTACAATTGAAAATAAACTATGTCTTGCGTAACCTCAAAATTTACAATGAGCTTGATTGGCTGCTTGAAATTCACGTTAATGTTCGTATTGGCTGCAACGACTAGTGAGGAACATTAAAGTGACATTTAATGTTCCTCACTAGTCGTTGCAGCCAATAGGAACAATAACGTGAATTTCAAGCAGCCAATCAAGCATACCCAAGCTCAATATCATTTAAGAATATGAAGTGCAGCCTATTCCCACTTTGAGTGGATGTTTTTTAATCGAGTAGCTCTGAGGATGAAACAAGGGAACTTCGTGGTGAAGGTCACGTAGTGCGGATCGTCTTCTTGGAACACGGAAGGACTTGCCGCTCGGTGCGCAGACATCGCTATAAAACTCGAGTGAATTCCTCCGACAGGACTTCCCGTTCGCTTATCGTTCCGATTGAAGGAAGGAATCATCTCCCGCCTAATCATGGAACCTTCCGGTATCTCCGTCATATTTACCAACGAAAAGATAGAGAGGGAGAAATCTAGAGTTTAATAGTCATTATAAAAGCCTTGCAAAGCCGTAGTGATTAGCCGCCTTAAGCTATATAAAAATAATATAGTCAGCTATACTTCCTCATTTCAATTAAAAAAAAAAAACTTCTCCTGACCAATAATCTTAGCATTTTTTGATGAACAATCTTCTAATAATTAATAACATTAATAACAGAAGTACCTATTGTGAGACTATCACTTAGTAAGAACATGCACTTCAAAGGGCGTTTTTGAAGTTTTTGCATGACGGACTGAACCAAACGTAATGAAGTCAAAATGTTTGACTCCCGCTAAATCATGAGTTAAACAGAGAGATAATAAAATAATTAAAAGAGAGATAATAAAAAGTTAACAGAGAATAAACCAAATGTCGACCACCGATAGTTCTGCACAATTGAGGACAGCTATTAACCAGCGGCGAGAAATTACACAATTCGATAATGCCATCGGTCGTCCCGATAAAGGACCTATTGGCACAATAAAACGAGAACGTGAGCGCGCAGCGTGAAATTGAGCTTCTTCTTGATGCGACACACAGCGAAGATATACGCAGCTCCAGGTTCTATCCCTTCTTCGTGACCGACGCACTTCTTCATCCACAGCATAATATGCCATCATATAGATTCATTTGTATATGAATAAGATTGTACAATATCGAGTATTGACGTGTTTGAAACAATTCATGTTACGATTAGGGATGGGAATCGATTTCCGATCATTCCAAAAAATCTCATTTTTTGTTCCGATTTTGTCGAATCAATTTGTAGCTTCCGATTTTTTAGGTGAATCAATTTTTTACTACCTACCGATTTTTGTATAAACCTTAAATCGATTTTTGTAGTAAAAGAAAAAGAACTATGCAAGTTTCGCGTCTATTGTCATACGGTAATGTCGATTAAAAAAAGAAAAAGAAAAAAAGTAATATGTACAACAAAATTCACTAAATGATTTATCAACGACGTCTGCCATGGGAACTGAGGACTGTTCTGGCAACGAAATTGTAAACTCTTGTTGTTTACCACATTTCACCTTTCGACCAGGAGCTTGAAGAAAATGCCGATAATTTTTGCCTTATTGATTCTTCAGTTCAGAATTTGAAGGCAGACGACGAAATGAGCCTAAGAAGCAAAGGAAGTGTGAGAGAAATGAGCGAGAAGAATTCCGTAGATTTTTTTAAAATTACATTTTTATTTACTGAACAAATACAAAAATTCATCATGATATAAACTTCATATTAATTGCTGTACAATACCTCACACACTTTAAACAATAATATGACTTGTTTAATTAGCTTGCAAGGAAATCTTCCATACGAGCAAAAGTGCTCGTGACGGAAGATGAGTTTTTTATTAGGTACTTGCCTAATTTTATTCAAGGGAATTAATTTATCGAATGGAAGGATCTGCAGGTCTTGAAGCGTTGGGCAGTATGTTCGAGTCTGTGTTTCTTCTGAAATATAATCCGAATTAGTTGGGTTGTTAATATAATCCTAATGTTTTCTGGGTTGTTACTATCGGGTCCAAATTAGTTGGGTACCTAGTACTACTCCAGATTAGTAGGCAGTTCGTCATTAAGACTCCGCTAGGGAAAAATAGGCTCGCCTCAACATCTTTCGTAGGTACCGAAATGGGCGTGACCTTCGAGAAAACAGAGTAGTTTCCTGAGTTTCTGGTTGGTGCTGTATTTGTTATCAAAACTTCATGTTGGAATCAAATACGATGCCCAGATATTTCGGTCTGTTGTCGATAGTTACGAAACTACAGGCTGCACAATAATTGTTAGGCCCCTCACAGTCCTCATTATGGATGTTGATGAGAGTGAGAATGGGACTACTTTCGTTTTTTTTCAATATTCCAGGACAGTTTATTCCGCATATATGCATTCAAAATTTTCATCCCAGATTCAGCCAATTCAAGCGTAGATTCCCACGAGGCATCGGCCCAGTAAACCGCCGTGTCATCAGCAAAGAAGAGTAGGACCTACTTGAACTGGAAGGATCAGCTCCGCTTTATCATTAAATTTTATGTCATGCGTTTCGGCCTGGGGTTGCCTCACGAGCACGACTTTTGGACCAGATTTTGTGAATACTCTTGTTATGCTTTTTAAACAACGACGAAGATGGTGCCCTTGAAAGCAAGACATAATAAATCTATAATATTATTGTGTAGTTGATATAATCTTAGTGTAGTCGACATAATATAATAATAATATTGTGTAGTTGATAATATCAACTATTATAATCTGTTTAATATATAATATGTATAATATAATTATATTATAATCTGTTTGATAATCGTTGCAAAGTAATCGCTTATCGTACTAATTGAACCCTATAGGGTTGAACCCGTATACGGACGTCGATTAGTTTATCAATTAATCGATTTCTGATCGAAAATATTCGATTTATTACGATAAATCCTATATCCGTTCCTTAAAAATGTACTTTTTGCATCCCTACAAGAGCAAGGAGACCGGCGGCGTTTCCGTAACACTCGGCTCCCTTTTATCCACTCGACCGAACTCTGTTCCACTCAAGAGCTTCCCTGGAAGATAACACTTTCGACCTCCGAACACCGGGAGGGTTAAAAAGTCGTGAGCCAACTATTTGACTTCCGTTACCGTATCAGGTTAAACACAAAAGACGAGAGAGAAAGCTAAAGGTCGTGGAGGGCTTTGCAAAAGCTTCAATGCTGCGTTGCACAATTTCTGCCGGCAACCCCCCCACGTTTTGCCGACTTTTGTGATCCTCCGTCGTCCTTGTTCGGGTCGTGAGTGATGTTCCTAACGACGGAAAACCGTCTCGGCGAGCTGAATTGTGAAAAAGTTTTGCCCGCAAGTTGGAACAGACTCCGGAGCTGACCCGGCAAGACATCTGCGTCTGTCAATGCCCAAATGTCATAACTTGTTATCGGCTGTAACCTGATGGGGTTTCACGACAGCCGAGAAAAGCCTTCTGGATGGTTTTCCCCAATCCCCAGGGCCGCAAAGTGGGGCCGATGATGCTAAAAGGTGCCGGAAACGATTCAAGGTGACAGACTGATTGGTAGAGAAGGGTTCAGCATAAAAAATGCCAAATCTAAATGTCTATTATTGTTAATAGACATTTTAACGTCATTTTAACGTATTATTGTTAATAGACATTTTATCGTTTTTCCCATCACTTTTTTCAACAAAAAATAAAATTTAAAATTCGCACAAAATCCACGCAACTCTTCCTATTTCCGTTTACAAACCGATTGAGTCGGCATTTCCACTGTGTCCTACCCCATCACTTGACCTATTATTCAAATGGGCGAGCGAAGCGGGGACCCCCTGTCAGAGTGCTAGTCTATACCACTAATTCTCGTCGTGTCCGTGGCTGACTAGGTATCTAACAGAGTACGTCACAAGTCACTTCTCCTCCGAAACCGTAATTGATGAAATTACGCCAATTTTGTGTATCGTCTTGGCCTCCCATTAAACGCTCGCTAAATTTTAGCGGGGGGGGGGGGGGGGGGGGGGGGGTTGACATCCCTCTGAGATGCGCGCAAACCGGCGCACTTGCGCCCAACTTTCTTATTTTAAATGGAGAACCCCTAATTTTTATGTGGGATTTGGATTCAGGAGTGAATTTTACGTTCAATATGCCCTTTTAGCGCCATTTTCGATGAGCGCAAATCGGCGCAACTATGTACTCTATACCACAAATTTTTGAGCTTAAAAGGGGACACCGACTCCCACTGGAAAATGATGGTGTATGTTATGTTAACATAACCCAGCCCCCTGCACCTCTTCGCACCTAAACACCCACTTACTCGACTTACCTCTATTGAGTACATTAAGTTTTGGTAGGTATTTTCATCAAATTCAAAATATACTCTGCAATTATGCCTACTTATCCTTTATTTTTTCGAAAAACCCCATTGGAAAAGCAGGCAAAACTAGATTTTAAATTGCGAAACTAAATGTGTAAGTTAGTAAGACTTACTAACGTACTTAGTACACTATTTGAGGAAACATAACTGACTTAGTTCAAAATCACAGAAAAGGCGCCAAATCAGAGACGTGCTAAAACTCTTAAAATATTGACTTCTTTTTTAAATTTTGTAGGAAAGGAGATAAAATATGTACATACATATCAATTTTTACTTTGAATCCCATACTTTTCTGTTGAACAAATGTCTTAATTAAATGACTTAATTAAATTTTGCAACCCAAACCTGCCAGAATATCATCTATCAATTCCTTCTTCTTCTCCTCCTGTTTCTTGTTAACATGATCGTAAATATGTTCTCAGCATGTTTTCAGTAGGTAGGAGAAAAGTGGACGCAGAAAAATTGTCTGTCATTTAATTACATGTCATAAAAATTAAATGTCATTTAATGACATATCGTTGTGAGGATGGTACCTAATCATCAGAATGCTTTGAATTAATTCGATGTAGATTCGATTTCCCAATTTAGTTTTGATTGTGTTATGAATTGCGAAGGCTCTCTCAACTACAGCTTTCGAAGTCGGAAGTAGCGAGAGAGCGAAATTCCCTACGTCCTTGAACCTATGGTTCCCTCTAGCGACTGATATACGTCAACATCTTCTACATGGCTCCACTGACATGAAGCCATAATATGACGTTCTTTTATTCTTTACGGCATTAAACACAATTTCTATTTATGTTTATTCCCATTCCATTATTATTTGCTTTCTCCCCAAAATTACCCCGTGAAATGAAATTGCCCCAAAAAAAAACCTCGAAAAAATTTCCCCCTTTACAAAAAAAAAAACCCTAAACCTGGGTTTCCCCCTGATTTGGCAACACTGTGGCCCACAATGAGTGATAGTGATTGGGTGCGTTATTGATAAGACAATCTTCTTCTTCTTCTACTTTCACATTTCTGTGTCCTGCTCCTTCACAACATTATGGAAAGTCGGTTGGTTGGTGATGAGATGATGCATCACGTTTGGACAACGTGGAGGAACGTTTTGGCATTCTCTTCAGAAAAGGGGACGTTTTAGCTTTCTTTTGGGACAAGGGGACCGGAAGGTGAAATAGGGGACGTTTGGTCGGGCAGCATTGGATTCCACCGGATTAGCTCGATCAGTGACTAATGAGGTTCACATTCCACCGATGAGACCAATCGGTGTTTACCCCTCGTGTGTATATTCCACCGGTCCATTGTTCACGTTTGAGACAGCCTTAATAAGAAATAGTGTTCAGCTTTCGTCAAAACCGTGGGTCCGAACAAAAAGACACCGAACTTGGGTTTTCCCCACCAAAGTGATCACATTTCACCGTAACGTCTGCTACGCCTGCCGTTGCGGCAGCTTATCCGAAAACTAGGATGATCAACTGTGGTAAAATTTCATGGGTGCTGATCTTATATGGGTCATTCTCCAAAAAGTTGCGATATTTGTGTCACACGATGATAAAATGGTTCACAGTTGAGCTAGACAGATATTTTTTCTTTCAGTGATCAATACCATTGTGCTTTACAAATGTGTCATGTAAAAGTTTTCCATTTATCGTTAGATATACATTTTTTAAATTTTACTAGGTAGCTCTAAATTTCTCTACAGCACTAGCTCAAGAATTTCATTCGCAAAGGTGACATCAAGAAGCTTCTGTGGACCTCTGCACCAACGGCAAACAACCACTTTGTTCTCTGGTGTTTGTAATCAAATGATTCAGATCATGAGGCCCGTGCAAATTTCCCTCTGAATACCTATTTGGGGAGGAATTTTACTGGCTTTTCCTGAGGTCTCCGGGAAAATCCTATAGGATATTATAATATCAGTTCTGAAAGTACATTTAATCAGCTTTCGCGTGGGGGCAATGAATTTTCGATCGGAGAAATAGTCTCGGAGGGAGACAAGAAAATGACATTTCTCCCTCCGAGAACATTGTTCTGAAAAACGTGGTCGTAGGCCGACATCAGCTAAGATTTTTTTACCTAGGTACCTACTTCATAAACATACTCGGTGGAATGTACAGTAATTATTTCTGCTACCTGATCAAGACCCGGTGGAATAACGCACAGGGGTGTTGCCGGTGGAATTGAAGACCGGTGGAATCGAAGCTAATCGTGGGAATTAAAACCGACCCGTTTGGTCACCCTATCTATACCATCACCCCCCCCCCCCCCCCCCCCTTCCAATAAAATCGCCCACCTGTCAGAGTGCCAGTTCTCGGAATAATACACCTATGTAATCGCGATGGAGATCGAAAATTCTGATCAGCCTCAAAATTTGACGTATAGTAGGTAGGTACCTACCGATAATAATTATCATGTCCTACACATAATTATTATGTCAAGTAATTTGACATTATAGTATAATAATGTCAAATCTCGAGGCTGATCAGCCACGTATTACATTTCAGAAGTCTAGATTCCCAAAATGATAATATCATGACATATTATGTCCGTCCGCCGTCCGAGCCTTTTTGACCAGTAGGATTTTTTTTTTAAATCTCAAATGTTGACAAAATACTCGGTTTACCATCTAGTTGTGCCCGCAAGGTTTTCAGCCCGATCGCCCAAACCCGTGGGGAGCTATGGGGTGAAGTGTTGGGGTACAGAACACAACACTTTATTAAGTTAAGAATAATCCGGCCTCGAGAATTGGCTGGCGGCAACAAAAAGCCACACTCAAAACACCGAGATGGGCCGTCCCTCCAAAACGCCCATCTCGGACAACCCTCTCGTTTATAGGAAGGGTTGTATCTATGGTGATAGCCATTTAATAATTTAAACCTGACCAAGTAATAGGTAGACATGACCAAATAGTTCATGACATGGGGCTAAAATGGGGCTACAGGATTCCTTTCTGAAAACGGAATGAGTGGTATAACCGAATTTTCTTTTAGTACGGCGTTAGGCAGTTCGGTGAGGCACGGCAGGAAAATTGCTTCCCACAAGACCTTTCATAAATCTTTCCACAGCACTCCCTGTCAAAGCCAAGACCTGGCAACGATCCAAGAGAAAATGAGAGGCGGTAACGGTTG
The DNA here is from genome assembly GCA_955831195.1 of Pilophorus perplexus. Classification (NCBI taxonomy): domain Eukaryota; kingdom Metazoa; phylum Arthropoda; class Insecta; order Hemiptera; family Miridae; genus Pilophorus; species Pilophorus perplexus. Next base: position 2,627,025 of record OY037015.1, read on the forward strand.
AACTACGTTGCGGCGAATAGCATCCCCGAGTCGTCGTAAACAATCAAAAATATCAACGCAGGTTGGCCGCTCGAGAAGTGCCGGGCAACTTGCGAAAATCAGATTGGAGGCGGAACTTGACGTGAAGTGAGTTTCAACCTTGAAACGCCGCCGAGGAATCACTGGAGACTATTCATCGCATTACATGGGCTATTGTGATGATTCAATGACCTCACCAGCCGGCCGGTTCCAGATTGGGAATTCGTTCCGAACATAATATTCCTAAAGGTGTCCTTAGAAAAGTGTATCGGGTGATTTTGTCGTGTCCGATGTTATTAAGTCATTGCTAATAATTAGCAATTATTGTATCGTATCGGCCAGTCAAAATCGACAATAAATCAACAATACATTACATGTCTGTTTTTTTTAGTTTTTTTTTTTTTAGTATGTTGTTTGGACCCATTGGGGATGCAAGTCTCCAAAAGTTGTGGGAAAAAATAATATTTTTAAATGTATATTATACATTTAATGTAGCACCCCAAAAAACCGTGAAATTGTCGGCCTTTTTTTCAGTTATTGCTTTATATCTTCCGAACTATGCATTTTTCGACAAAAGCTACTACATACGTTTTTGAAGAGCCTTAAATATTTTAAAAATTGAGCCAAACCGCAGCTCTGTAGATTAATTAGTCAACAAATTACTTTGAAAATAAGCCATTTTCTTCAGAAAGTGACCACTTTAGTTTTAGACCTTCTTTACAACGAAATTGCGGCTAAACCATCGATCATATGAAAAGACGTTATGGACTAAAAGTTGTAGGCAAAAGTTGAGCGGAAAGTGGGGTATGCCTACACGTAGGCCTCGTAATTCCCTCCCAATCTAAAAAACGCTGCAAATTTTACACAAGGGTTTATTATTCTTTAATATAGGTTAGTTGCGCAAAAATCATTTCTGTCAAAAGAAAAAATGTCGGAAAAAAATATTTTTGGATTTCTTTTTTTTTTTCAAAAAAATTTTTTTTAATTTTATTTTTTTCAAAAAAATTGTTTTTTCAAAAATTCTTTATTCTTTACTCGAAAAATATTTAACCTCCTGGGATTCTTCAAAAATCCCATTTTTAGCCCCATGAAAGCCCTATAGATCGCAACAGTGAAATCGGATCGCTGCGGGACCCCAAAATTGGATTCTACGTCCAAAAATACTTCGAAAACGACACCTGACTCGATCCCATAGCCCAAAGCCTTCAGAAACCCCCTTCTGTAGCCCAATTTTAGCCCCATAGCGCCCCACGGGTTTAGGCGATCGGGCTGAAAACCTTGCGGGCACAACTAGATGGTAAACCGTTATGGCAAAATTTCAGATTTTAAAAAAAATTCCTACTGCCCAAAACGGCCTGGACGGCGGACGGCGTACGGCGTACGGCGGACGGACATTTCGGATTTAGAATGTAGACCACTTGAAACGGATAATGTCAAATTTTGAGGACGATCGGAGTCGTCGACCCCCGTCGCGAAAACATAGGTGTATTATTCCAAGAATAATAAACCAAAAAGACCTATAGGTAAGATTGCATTTCATAGTGAGGTGAATTAAAAACGCTGCAAATTTTACTCAAGGGTTTATTATGGTACTTTTCCGTTATACCCCCCCCCCCCCACCCACACGCGATTTTGGTTGGCTTTGGGTGCCTTAAAGCCATCGGGAGGGGTGTGTATGAAACTCGAAATCGAGTGGAGGGGGTGGGGGGTGTTATAACGGAAAAGTACCTTTATTATTCTTTGATATACCTAGGTTACTTGTGCAAAAATTTAATTCTGTATCGATAAAAAGAATTTTCGGATTTTTTTTTTTTTTTTTTTTTTTTTTTTCAAAGATTTTTTGTTTTTTTACTTGAAAAATATATAACCTCCTGGGATAATTCTAATATCCCATTTGTATTCCCATGAAAGCCCCACATAGATCCCCACAGTGAAATCGGACCCCCAAAAATGGATTCTACGTCCAAAAATACTTCGAAAACGACACCTAACTCGACCCCGTAGCCGAACGCCTACAAAAACCCCCTCCCGTAGCCCCATTTTAGCCCCACAGCGCCCCACGGGTTTGGGCGATCGGGCTGAAAACCTTGCGGGCACAACTAGATGGTAAACCGAGTATTTGTTAAAATTTCAGACAAAAAAAAATTCCTACTGCCCAAAACGGCCCGGACGGCGGACGGACATTTCGGTTTTGGAATCTAGACCTCGTGAAACGGATAATGTCAAATTTTGAGGTCGATCCGAGTCGTCAACCTCCGTCGCGATTACATAGGTGTATGTGTTATTCCTAGAATAATAAACCAAAATATATCTGGCCGATCGGTTTTGATAGAGATAGATGTTGATGAGAGTTGTAAAAATTGTTTGCCCCTGAATCATACGAGTCAGAATTTGAATGAGTTGCCCGATCTGCAGACTCTAGAATTTACTATAACGAGGCTAAATTAATTTTTTTTTTTTTTTTTTTTTTTCAGGTTCTAACATCCACCCATCGACAAAATGTGGCCTCTGGGTTCTAGCAGGGCTCCTCACATTCCTTATCGTCGAGAAACTCTGCGAAGCTCCCAAACTCGAGGAAATAGAAGGATCGTCGGTGGCTGAAAATAACAATGTCGACGTCAAACTGAAAGAACAAGCTCATAAAGAGGTGAATGAAAAGGGCGGAACTTAATATGTTTACACGGGGGGCTTCTTGGGGCTTTTCAGACTGCTTAAGTAGTCTTTACGGTACTGAAAACGTATTAAAATACGATGTTAACAGGTGAGCGGATATTTGAACCTAATGGCGAACGCAATCGACAATTTCACTCACGGGATGGCCGTCGGTGGAAGTTTCCTGTTCTCTTGGAGAGTCGGCATTTTCACCACGATGGCCATTTTGGTGCACGAAGTTCCTCACGAAGTCGGCGACTTTGCCATCTTGATGAGAGCCGGATTCACCCGAGGGGAGGCGGCCAAAGCTCAATTGGCCACAGCTTCGGCGAGCTTGTTGGGCGCCACAGCGGCCGTTTTGTACAATTCTCAATTCCTTGGTAAGTTGGGATTTTAGGGTGGAGGGTGTATGCGTTCCACAGTCTGTGATGTCACTGCTGAGTACTAGCTTTATTCGACTTTATGGGAAGGTTACGTTTGTACAGGTTATCGTAGGGGCAGGTTAGTGGGCTCCTTGAACCGCCAAGCTGAAGCAGATGCGTGTTTTAGGGTGCTGTAGGGTTGGGCGGGTATAGAGTGGGCTCCGACCCCGAAGGGCAGAGGGCAAGGAGATAATCCGGTGTGCAGGCTGGGCCCACCCCTCCTCCTGACATAATCCGTGAGCCTTCTCGTAATGTGGACTGGGCCCTCGCAATCAGTTCACGATATAGCTATAGGGTTGTGTGTGTGGAGTGGCGGAAAATCGTAGGCGCTAAGTGCAGGCCTTTGCTGAATTGACATTGAGCGCTGAGAAGAGCTTCCCAGATTGTCTGTCAGAGACGGCTGTGTGACCTCCTGGGTCTACAATCTCAACGGAGGTGGAGGCAGAGGACTCTTCAAGGATAATTTCACCAGAAGCGTATCCAGGCGCTTCCCTGTAGAGTCCTCATAGATGGAATCGGTGTCTTCCATGGTGTGGCTGCAACGGCTAGAGCTGCTAAGGGGTCCAGTGCTTGAGCAGAAGTCACTGGGATTTCCTCATTCTAGCAGTACCGGGAAAGAGGAAATTCCCAGAGCCTGGCAAGATTTGGATTTTGTAATTCACAGCAAGTACAGCTGTTTTTTGAATACCTTTGATAAGTTGTGTTTCCAGATAATATTTCAGTATGGGGTGTTTGGTGGAGTTCCGAAGGAGCATCCTCCAGTTAAGGTGGAAGGGACGGGTATTGCCGGGATTGACCCTCCAGGACAAAAGTGCCATCAGTATTCGTCGGAAAGTGTGGAAACGAGAAATTGCACCATCTACGACCACTTCGTTCAGAAAATTTTCTTCTTTCCCTCCCTTATCAAAGCTCAAATCAAAATTTGATGGCGAATTTAATCAGCTTTCACGAGAAAAAAAAGAAATGTGGAATCGGACCAATAGTTTCTGAGCTACAAACGAAAACGTTCTGAAAAACGTGCTTCCGCTCTCCGCGCGGTGTCACTTTGGGCGTTTCTTATTTTGTATTAAATTCGTTTCGTAGGTACAAATGAATGTTCAGAAGCTAAAACATGCATTTTTCCGTAAAATTGTACATGTTGAGAAATTTGATGTACTTTGGAACGGGTGTAACTTAGCAGCTATTCGGTAAAAAAAAAAAGCTGCAAATTTTACAATTTACAAATCCAGAAATTTAATTCTGTGTCAATTGAAAAAAAGTTTGGATTTTTATATTTCAAAAAAAAATTTGGGGGGGGGGGGATTTTTCCAAATTTTTTTTTTTTTTTATTTGAAAAATATTTGACCTCCTTGGATCCATCAAAAATCTTATTCGTAGCCCCATGAAAGCCCTGTAGATCTCACAGTGAAATCGGATCGTTCCAGGACCCCAAAAAATGGATTCTACGTTCAAAAATACTTCGAAAACGACACCTGACTCGATCCCATAGCCAAAAGCCTTCAAAAAAGCCCTCCCGTAGCCCCATTTTAGCCCCATTGCGCCCCACGGGTTTGGGCGATCGGGCTGAAAACCTTGCGGGCACAACTAGATGATAAATCGAGTACATATTTAGACAAAATTTCAGATTTAAAAAAAAATTCGTACTGCCCAAAACGGCCCGGACGGCGGACGGCCAAATGTTGAGGCCGATCGGAGTCGTCGACCTCTGTCGCGAAGACATAGGTGTATTATTCCAAGAATAATAAACCAAAATCGCGGTTTTTCGGCCACCTACAATCGAGCACAGGTTTTTTTTTTTTTTTTTTCCCCAGAAAACTCGGATTTAGCTTCCCTAGGCACCGAAAACAACACCCCAAAATTTCGTTAACTTTCGGATTATTTCCAGGCAAAAGTACCGCACTGCTGGACTATCTATGAGTTTTAAAAATCAGTAAATTTACTGTAAAGGTGTTGATACCTATCGGTCCGAATTTAACATTTCAGAGAGCTGCTGATTCTGCAGAAGTTGTAGTTTCACGTACTTGCCCCATAATGGCCGTTTCGAGTGCGATGTCCAAATACGAGGCCTGTTACGCACTTGTGTCCAACTTTCAGTTTTATGGTGAGCTCTTACATGTTTTTCCCAACGTTCTGCTTCATGATCGAATCGGGCGAAATTTTCCATTAGAATAGTAAAATGCCAGTCGTCAAATCTACGAAGGCATAGCCGTCGATACTGGAACCCCGTCAGCGGGGCCATTGTCCAATACCCGGCTCCTTATCAGCGGACGCCTCTTGTTGACTCTTTATTGGCCAGCCTGGTGGAGCCGATTCTCCGAACTTTTTTTCTCTCTTTTTATCGGAGTTAGGAAGGTTGAAGAGATTACGCATCTCCGACGAGACCAAACGAGCCCCCAAGGACCAACAGGCTTCACACTCTCCGCCCACCACATTAACTCCCCCGATGAGCGTGTTGATTTCGTAATCCTTCCTAGTGAATAATTATGATTGAAGTGAGAGGGTCTCGACGTCTAGAAAATTGATTCTTCTGCTGGTATTTTCATATGATCCTAATGTTTTCATTTGCCCGGATTTTTATATCTATGGATCAAACTGTATCTTTGAGAAGGATAATATCCTTCTCAATAGATATTATCTATTAGTTCAACTATTTTCATACAACTTTATCGATTACTATCATCACTAATGGGTCCACTTAATAGTACATTGAGCCGAACAGGTTTACCCAACAAGGTCTAGTTAACGCTGAATAAGATCAAATTATGAAACCAGTTCTACTTGGTGCGTCATTGTTGATTGAACATGTCAATCATTAGTACCGATCGGCACCTGAAAAGTTAATTTATCGCTGGAAAAACAGAGGATGTTGAAACTCGGGTGGAATTATTTACTCGGGTGGAGCTTTTTTTTTTCGTCAGTCATGGGCTTCACTGCAGTCGTTGGTGGTTCTGATTGTGGCGGTAGGTGGCGACACACACCTCTGCTTACTGGACTGCCTCTCTGCCTGTGCAGAAACCAGCAGTAGTTGCTAGTTGACTAAAGAAGGATTTTACATCCAGTATGTTGGGTACGATGTCATATGCCCTTCCCTAGATGGTATCGTAGGATAGAACACTTGTGGGCCTTCACGAACATTTCAGCCTTCATGATGATGAAGCCTTCATGAACATTTTGTTTTTTTATGGTAGATTTGGCCTGTCCATGGTATACTTCCAAATCAAAACCGAAAGAAAAGAGATGGTATCCGAATTTAATCATCAGCGAGGAGTTGATTTTTAGCCGACGACGGTACCAATCAGGACTTTGGGGGTCTCGAGAGGCTCTGAGAGTATTTTGGAGCTGCCGCGGCGTTCCAGAAATGAGTACAGACGTGGTCGTGACGCACTGACAAAAAAACACAATGATGCCTCCATCTCTGAGGCACCTAATAAGGTAAAAGCGTCTTGGAATGTCGATAACTCGGCTCTTAGTCGGAAGTCAAGAGGCAGTAAGTAATTCTTCAAACCAAACTCTGGATGCTCAAGGTTTTGCAGATTCTTTCTGCGCCGTCAACGAGCTACGTCAGCTTGTTCCGCCCATGGGAGCGTTAAATGAGTTCACGAGTTCACGAATTCAGTGTGAAAGGTTTCGCTCTCCGCGAGGTGTCAGTGGAGGAAGTATATAAAACGATTTGTAGTCTAAAAAAACACCAAGTCTGTGGACTGTTTTGGGCTTACGACTGAAATGATTGAGATCTTGGCTCCTCAGTTACTTGAACCGTTAACTTTCCTCATTAACCTCTATTTCACTAAGGGTTGCTTCCCAAATTGTTTGAAGTTTTCAGCTGTAACGCCTATTCCGAAAAAAGGGAGCTCTAAGCAGTATAACGATTGGCGTCCAATTTCTAAATTGCCTATCATGGTGAAGGTTATTGAACAGTTAATCCTCTCCCAGCTGAGAGTGTTCGTGAACGACGAGGGTATCCTACATCCTCAGCAGTTTGGATTTCGGGCGGGTAAAAGTACGACGCATGCTGCTTGTGTTCAAGTAATGGACTTTTATGAAGCTCTCGAGTGTAATAATCAGGCTGTCATTCGCCTCTTTGATTTGACTCGATCTTGTGCCTCACGTTTCCCTCCTTAGCAAACTCGCTCATTATGGATTCTACCTGCTGTACCGAGCCATTAGATTGTGTCTGGGGCCAGTTATGGCCCATTACAATCTCTTCTAGTCCTTCTACACCTGATTCGTGTTCTGCTCTTCCTTGAAGGCTTGGCTCTTGGACTTATCTTGCCATTTCTGCTGGGGGTAGTGCGGCCTTACGACTGGCGGTTCTCGGTCTTCTCTGACACTCCCCCAGGAGGCACAGCAGGCCCTCCTGTCCCCTCCGGCATTAGCCACATCATTCTGATGTGCCCAGGATGGCCCACGTGGAGGTGCCGGGTTTTGCAGGGATACTTTATGTTTCGCGTTTTCTTCGCTGCGACAGGAGTCATCGCAACAGACCTATCTACTATTCCACCTCTTCTTATAGCTTGTGGTGTTCGGATCATTGGTGGTTACGGAATGCAACAGACCGTACCTACTCTTCTGCCTCTTCTTATAACTCGCAGTTTTCGGGTTCTCGGTGGTTGCTCTTATGTGGTCACCATACGGATCCTCATGATGACCACCGACAGCACCAATAGGTACTCTGCTCCCTCTTCTTATATTATGGATTCTACCAGACTACCTTAAGTTTCTTTGAGCAATAATTATTATTGAGTGGCTGGCAACAGGTTATTTTTTATTTTTTATTTTTTCAATGGTGCTATCGACACCTTCCCCAATCCGTTGTGGTGTCAAACAGGGATCCGTGTTGGGGCCTACCTTATTTCTGTTGTATATCAATGACTTGGCCTTCAACTTCGACAAAAGAGGGGAAAATATCTTTTTGTTTGCCGACGACATGACGATCCTCTCGAATGGGCCAAGGTCGGTTGATGTAGATCAACAGCTCACTTCCTCCAGCCACCTTATTGAAAAGCGGTGTGCGGTTAATTGCCTTAGGTTGAATTGTGATAAGACCCAGGATCTAAAATTCTCTCTCAAGGGTAAAGTAGGAGACCCTGTGAATTTCCTTGGTCTCAAGATTGACATTCGGCTGTCCTGGGCTCAACATACTGATTCTTTCGCTGATTTTGAGAAAGATGGAATTTTTATGTCCTCCACCCGAAATTTGGTTTAGAATGTCAAAAATGTGACCCCTGAATTTTGGTTTTTGAAATACGCTTTTTTTTAGCCAATATCAGACTTTTGAATATAACTTTTACAAACTTCTTTGTAAAATTGTGTAACTTCGTATGCTTGCGTTTTTGGGGTCGCTGAACTCGAATGTGCAGTCAAAACAAGTCGACAGCAACAACTTTTGACAGTTTAGAATCTCAAAATCGTCAAAATCATGTCAAAAATGACAATTTTTCAAAATTCATTGTAAAATTATGAAAATTTGCATTCTTATGTTTTTTGAGTCGCTGAACTCAAATTTGCTGTCAAAAAATCAATTTTTTGAAAAGTAATGGGCTAAACTTGTAAAATAATAAGTCATAACAAACTTAATTTTTATTCTTCATAATATATAGAATGAATTTATCATTATAGTTTATTATTATAGTATAATTATAATTTTTTTTCTGTTCATAATGAATTTTCAACATCAAATTTGAGTTTAGCGACCTAAATACCAATGAAAAATTACAATTTTTCAAAATTATTGTAAAATTGTAAAAATTCGTATTTTTACGTATTTCTGTTAGAATTTTCATTAAATTCAACAAAAAAGAGCAAATTTTTGATATTTAATTTTTGGTTTATTATTCTTGGAATAATACACCTATGTTTTCGCGACGGGGGTCGACGACTCCGATCGGGCTCAAAATTTGACATTATCCGTTTCAAGAGGTCTACATTCTAAATCCGAAATGTCCGTCCGCCGTCCAGGCCGTTTTGGGCAGTAGGAATTTTTTTTAAAATCTGAAATTTCGGCAAAATACTTGGTTTACCATCTAGTTGTGCCCGCAAGGTTTTCAGTCCGATCGCCCAAACCCGTGGGACGCTATGGGGCTATAATGGGGCTACGGGAGGGGTTTTTTGAAGGCTTTTAGCTATGGGATCGAGTTAGGTGTCGTTTTCGAAGTATTTTTGGACGTAGAATCCATTTTTTGGGGTCCCGGAACGATCCGATTTCACTGGGGCGATCTTTAGGGCATTCGTGGGGCTAAAAATGGGATTTTTGAAGGATCCCAGGACGTTAAATATTTTACCAGTAAAAAATACAGCATTTTTGAAAAAGACACATTTTTGAACAAAAAATCCACAAAAAAAAATTTTTTTTAGATAAAAATCCAAAAAAAATTTTATTTTTTATTTTTTCATTGACAGAATAAAATTTCTGCACAAGTAACGTATATAAAAGAATAATAAACCCTTGTGTAAAATTTGCAGCGTTTTTGTTTTTATTCCATCGGTATTTAGGTCGCTAAACTCAAATTTGATGTTGAAAATTCATTATGAACAGAAAAAAATTATAATTATACTATGATAATAAACTATAATGATAAATTCATTCTATATATTATGAAGAATAAAAATTATGTTTGTGACTTATTATTTTACAAGTTTAGCCCATTACTTTTCAAAAAGTTGATTTATGAATACCCTCTCACAGGTTCCCTCGCCCACTACAACTACTCCCCTGCTGTAGTTTCCCGGCGACATCACCCTGAGCCCTACCTTGCTCTTCTACCACCCTTGCCTGTTACCTTCTCCACCCTCCTCACGTACCCTCACCCCCTCAATTTCACTGATGGATTTATAAAGTGGCAGCCCCCCCCCCCCCCCCCTCCGAGAGCGCTAATTACGCTCAAAGTGAAATTCCATTAGGGAGAGGCCTCCTCGGCCCTTTTGAACAATGGGCAGGCCAGTGTGATTTACCTGACTGTGCGAACGTGATCGTGTTTTTGGAGGTTATTTGGTTTGAAGTTGTTGGGCGTAAAGTAACTTACATTTTGCCTTAAAGGCAAAAGTCATTAGAAATACCCCGCCCACAACCAATCCCCCCCCCCCCCCCCCCCTCGTCTGTAACTCCTTCTAACCCCACCCCATGCTCCGAGTCGATCCCTTCGGCGGAATTACGGGAAAACACATGCTGTGTTTCATTGGTTTGATCCTCGACCATAACATTAACAATCCAGGGGTCTGGGGTTGTCCCCCAGGTAAAAATATAGTTAACCATACCTGCATTGTCACAAGCGGCGATACACCTCACAGGCGGCAACGTTTTTTAAAAACCTGAGGGATCTCTTTCTGATGAATGGTACCAGCTTAACCTTGCTTGGGTTTACGTGCAGTCCTTCCATACACCACGGCTGAACTATATCAGATATTCAAACGTTTAGAAGTGTTTCATTCGCTCATTCGTCTGTGCCTCCCCCCCCCCCCCCCCCCACCAACAACACTCCCTTTCCTCCTCAACGGTATAACAGCCCGTCAGGGTTTGACAGCCTTTGAAAGGCTTTTTCCCTCAATTTTACCTTCTTGTCAAAGAAACGAGAGACTGAGGTCAATTTTTCTTGGCGAATAACGTTGATTCGGCGGTACATTCTTATTTATCGTACCGTTTGTCAGTTTTTTATCTTTTGTTGCTTATCAAGAACTTTTATTGAAGGAATAATTTGATTTTGCGGTTACAGAAGAGAAAACGTCTTGGATTCTACCGTTTTCTGCCGGCGGTTTCCTCCACATCGCGCTCGTCTCGCTCCTTCCGGAACTGGTCGAAGAAGAATGTCCCCGACAGTCCGTCAAACAGCTCTGCTCCCTCCTTCTCGGCATTTCCGTCATGGCGCTGCTGTCGACCATTTTGGAGGGATAACTGTGGAATAGAGGATCCTACTTCCAACGGTAATTTGACGACTGATTTTGACCGACTGTACCGCTGATGTTCGTTGGTTGATTTCTTTTTCTCTCTTTTACAGTTTGACGTTGGCTCGTAGGTCATCCTGTTCGGCGGCAGATGCAGTATTACCAAGACGTGGTTGAATTCTTACCGTTTACGTGCGCCATATTGTTTGACTGTTTTGTTTTTGACCCCTCAAGCCCGTTTTCCGCCGTTCAGGCTGTGCGACGTTCCGGTCTTCGGATAAATCACCCGGTGTGGGATGTTCGCCATTCCTAAGTGGGTTTTGTACTTTTAGATTAAGAAAATGATGTTATTTGTCTATTTAGCGTTTAAGTTGTGTTCGAACTTGGAATTATTCCAACAGTTATTGTCGTCTCAAATTTTAGTTGTCAGAGCAGTGTATTCATTTTTTCATGATTCAATCCAGTTGAGTAATCTTCGTATTCACGGATTGAATCTTTTGTCTGCGAGTCTCGTATCTTCTGTGGGCGTTCCGTTATCTCTTTCCGATAAAAATTCTCTTTGTCACTCTTTTGGTGGACTCTTGAACGCCGCGTTTGGAAAATCGGTTCATCGGGTTGAAAACAGTAGGAAATCCGCTCGCATTGGAGGGCGCTAGGTCTGAGAGAGATACTTACTCAATACGAAATCACCTACTTGGGGGTGTTTTATTTGCCGTGACGAGCATATGTGCGACGGAGTGACAACCATTCCCGAGTTTAACTTTAAAGCAAAGGGGGGGGGGGGGGGGGGGAGAGAGAAAGATTCTAAGAAAATTTTGGCTCTGAAAACTGAGGTTTTTCCCGATTTATTAATGAGAGTGTGGGGCTATTGAGAACATTGTTAGATTTTAATACGATTTTAGGTAGATACTAAAGAAAAAAATTTTCAAACGGCTCTATTTTTCGTTATGTTTTGATTTGTTAATACAAGGGGCGTCTCAAAGGTTCCCTATGCTTTGAAAAATCTCCAAAAATGTTTTCAAACATTTATATTGCATCGAGTACAGTAACATCTTGTCACTTTTATACATAGTTCCCAGCTCGATCGATGCACTTTTGGAACTGGGGGAGCAATTTATGTACGAGGGGGTCGCCCTGCTGGCCAACTCTCGACCTCTCCCATCTGGCCTCAGACCCCTTCTACTCGCTCCTTTTTGTTCTGAAAGCAATCGAGGATGAAAATGAAAGGATTCATTTGGAAGGAAAAACCTAACTTTGACCCTTTTTAACCTATTTTTGACTTAAGGAGCTCATATACGTGACATGGAGCAACGTTTTCGTGGTTTCAAACTTTTCACGTCATCTATTTGACGAAACAAATGTTTTGACAGTTAACGGATTCATTTGGAAGGTAAAATCTAGTTTTAACACACTCGGAGCTCAGATTCCCTACATGGAGCAACTTTTTGGTGATTTCATATTTTCATCTCCTCTTCAAAACTTTTTTTTCCGTTTTTTAAAAAGGTGTGAAATCTTGTGCTGGGCATCGTGTCACTATCCTCCTCCTTGTCCTCCTCGGGTTTGGGATTTAATACATTTACTAGGAGGCCACCTCCTGCTGGTTAAAGCTCCCACCTGGCCTAAGACCCCTTCTTCCCATTTTTCGATGACGGATAGGTAGTTTTTTTCTTTTTTTGAAGAAGTAGGTACAAGATGACGGTAAATTTCAAATTTAGATTCAGCGTGACACAATGTATGACAAAACTATACTGAAGAAGATAAGAAATTCGAAGCCCCACTAATCATTGAAAAACCATTGGACTCTTATTTCATGTTCGTTGCCTAATTGAATTATTTTTTTGCACTTCCCCCACCTCACCTTATACGAAATGAATGTCATAACAGCCATTTCCAAAATTGTTCCAAGGAACGTGAACCGTCGATGCGAGACACATTTTTTGAAGCCCTCCAAACGGTGCTGGAAACCCTCCTTGTTGGCTCGACATTGCCAACCCTATCGGAAATTTTAAAAACCCCCCAAGAAGAAGAAACGCCTGACAACTACCAACGTGTACCCGTGTCAAAACCAAAAACAAATGAAAATGGGCTTGAGCGGTTAACAAACCCAATTCGAATCAAATTGTGAACGATTGTTTTGTGATATTTCGTTTTTAGTTGGTTTTATATAGAAATAAGTAGATTATCGCTGCAGTTAGAAAGACGTTTATTGTATATTATGCGAACATTGTAATAAAAAAACGCAATAAAAAGGGCATTACTACTCATAAGTCCTCGAAAAAAAACTTGGTGTATTTTTTGTTGTGAATACTTTGGGCCAAACGCTCCCAAATCGGCAGCCATTTGTTCCACGAAATGGGACGCCTTTAATGATACAAAAACGTGCATCCCATTTCAAATTTATTGTACTCGCAATCGTTTGGTTGATTATGGAACGACTGTCAAGAGCCATTGAATGTCAAAATTGTGTCATCTCTTCAATCGTCTAAAAATGAGTGGCCAATTTGGCTCTAGTCCGAAGGGATTCAAAAAATGTGTAGAATGTTTAGCTGTTATCCCGTATGATTTACCTGAATGGCGTTGCGCTTTGGGCGCAAAATGAACCTAAGTGTAAATATGTTATCGAGGCTGTATTTTTCTTGAGTGAAATGTTATTTTACTAAACGACAGAGACTAAATTGTGTCGTGTATGTTTGAGACGAGAATATATTTTTACCTGTTGGTAACGAGGTGTTTTGTCGTGTACAACCTCCGCTCGAGGGAGTTGAATGAGAATGAGAAGGTTTATTTGTAAAGGCCTTCCGGCGATACAAAGTTAAAACAAAACAGTAATAGGTACAGGTAATTCAATAACTAAAATGACAAAACGTAAATCGCTACAATGATATAACTTAATTAGTCACAACAAAAGTACAATTGCTACAGTAAAACAACTTAATTAGTCACTGAAATATAATTAGTATAAAAAACCTTCATTAAGGAAAAAAGCCCTAGTTCTAATACAGTTTACTAAGAAGCAATACATTTTCTTACAAGATAATCTATACCACTAATAAATCATTAAAAGAGAGCAGAGAGGCCAAGTCATGGTGGGACAAATCGCTGAGAAGAAAAAATGAGAACCGTTCGCCACGAACCACAGGGCAACACACGAAATGGAGGATTGAATCTTGGGCCTCCAAATTACACATCGGGCACTCTTCGGAATCATTGAATTTGGCAACAAAGCCTGGAGTGCACAGTTTGGCAAAATAATTCCCTGACAGCCTTGCTTGAGCCAGGAGTCTCTTTGTCTGAATACCCAAGTCAGAGTTCAGATAAAAAGGTAGCTCACCGTCTGCAGGCGAGTACATCCTGTAGATTTCATTGAACGAGGATGCTGCTACCCGCTCCCTGTCATTGTTTTTCCAAAACGAGTCAATGTTTTTAACGAAGCGAGTCAGGTTGAAGTCGGTGGGGTTCTGAGACACCCAGGCTTGACCTTCACCAAATTTAGTGAAGGTATGAAGTAACCGACATTTGGGATGCCCAGTTGTACTTAGGCTCGGACGTCACTTCATTCAGAGCGATGAGACGTCGAAGACAACTTAGGGTATCTGGTGTCTTCCATGCCACACAGCTTGAGCCACCAGCCTGCAGCAAGCTTCATAATCCTTACTTCCAAGTGGGCAAGAGCAAGTTCTACACGCACAAGGTAGTCCGGGGTGTGTAGCTGTGTGTATTTGTGGTCTGCTAGCACCAGTCAAGCGACGAGGTTGTGTGATCTGTCGACTGATGCACACTCAGTTACTTCCGTCTCCTGGAATGAGAGAGGAAATTTGGTGGTCGTTGGGACGCATCTTGGTTACGTTCAAATATGGGACGTTTCCTCTAGCAAACAGGTTGCTCAGCTGGTGGGACATTCTGCTAGAGTTGGAGCTCTTGCTTGGAGTGGAGATGTGTTGTCATCTGGAAGCCAAGATTGCATGATCCTTCAAAGAGATGTCAGAGTGAATTCTTCTAATTCTGAGAGAAGGCTTCGTGGCCACAGACAGGAGGTTAGTGGTCTGAGGTGGTCCCCCGATAATCATCATCTGGCGTCTGGAGGTAATGACAACAGACTGTACATTTGGAACATGCATTCTGTGACCCCAGTGCAAGCTTACACCGAACATCTTGCTGCAGTGAAAGCGATTGCCTGGTCGCCGCACCATCATGGACTATTGGCTAGTGGTGGAGGCACAGCAGATCGGTGCATTCGATTTTGGAGCACTCTCACTGGCCATGCAATGTGTTGACACAGGGTCCCAGGACTGCAACTTGGCTTGGTCCAAACATTCATCTGAACTTGTGAGCACCCATGGCTACCCCCAAAACCAGATTCTTGTATGGGAGTATTCCCACCTTGATGCAGGTGGCGAAACTTACTGGTCTCTCATATCGAGTTCTTCATTTAGCTATGTCACCTGATGGTGAAACTATTGTTACCGGCGCTGGGGACGAAACACTCCGGTTTTGGAATGTATTCTCTAAAGTTCAATCTCACAGGTTTCTGTTGGGCGCCAACAACGAGGTATATTACCACTCGGTAGCCTCAAGGTGCTAGCAAAGGGGGTTCGAAGGTCCTCTCTCACGGGCGAGGCGTTTTAAATCTTCCAGCAAATAGGAGATTTGAAAATGTATCTAAATTTTAAAATTAATCCACAAAAAACATGTAAAAGCAGTAATGGGGACACAAGCATAATTTATTTAATCAGTAATTTTTTCAGTAGGTCTGCAGCCCCGTTTTTAGTTAACGTGCCAGAACCGACCAAAAAGCCAGTAGGCGTTTTATAGGGCGACAGTACCTAATCAAAATCAACTAATTCTTA
Source organism: Pilophorus perplexus (assembly GCA_955831195.1). NCBI lineage: Eukaryota > Metazoa > Arthropoda > Insecta > Hemiptera > Miridae > Pilophorus > Pilophorus perplexus. The sequence continues at coordinate 2,642,842 of OY037015.1, forward strand.
TTTTTGTTATTTCCCATAAAAAAGGCAGCTGCGAGGCCGACACCTAAAACTGCGGCTCCTCCCAACAGCAGTTTGGACGAAGTACTCATACCGGGCTCCTCCTGTTCCTCCGTTCTGAAGCCTATGAGCCTGGGTGCGGGGGGTGAACTTGATAAAGTGAACGTTTTTTTGCGTACTCCCATAACATTCGCTCTGTGGTCTACGTCCGGAAGGATCTTAATTTTGGGAGAGCTTTCATTCAAGATGAACAAGTCTCTCACGCACTCTCTCAACTCCACCGAGCGCCCTTCGTCCATGAGCCTATGGATTTTGTTGAGTTTCCGTTCGAGAAACCCGCACCAGTTGTACAGCGTGTCGCTCGAAATCTCGGAGAAAAAATTCATTCCAGAGTCCCAGTAGGACGGCAATACTCTGGCACGCAAGCACTCCTTCAACTTCGACAGGAACTGAAAAGAGGAAAACTGAGCTTAAACATACTGTTTCTCAACATAGATTGATTGTTCATATTAAACTATTAGATAATATAATATACTAGCTGGGACACCCGTGCTTCGCACGAAACATTAAACCCATGGCCTATCAACGATGCACCCGTGGCAACCCGTCAACTTAATTTTTCACAGTAACAGCGCTTGTTGGTTTCTCGTAGTGAATTATCAAATTCCCGTCTATCACCAATTATATGCAGCCCATAGCAACCCATCAACTCAAAATGAAATTACCCAGTACCTATTAAACAAATCGAAGGCTCGCAAAAAATATTCGCACCAGCCTACCGACGATATAAATACATTATGTCAAGAGCGTTGTCACAGGTTTAGATCGTTTAACAGGCCTAAGGCTAGCAAGTTCGTTGAAGCAACCCTCAAAGTCCTCCGGCCAAAGGTAGGTCAAAAAAAATATTAGGCATTGTCCTATCTCAGTATGATCTTTGTAATCCGCGGAAAGTCCTACTGATTGAATTTTTCTTCACCATGATTGAGTTAAGTGAAACCTACAACAAACTAAGGAACAAAGTGGCCACGCAATGCGACAGGCATTTTGCAAGCCACATTCCAAGTCTGTAACTATTTTGGTCGGCAATCTCTGCGTTTTGGTTTATTATTCTTGGAATAATACACCTGTTTTCGCGACTGGGGTCGACGACTCCGATCGGCCTCAAAATTTGACATTATCCGTTTCAAGAGGTCTACATTCTAAATCCGAAATGTCCGTCCACCGTACGCCGTCCGGGCCGTTTTGGGCAGTAGGAATTTTTTTAAATCTGAAATTTTGACAAAATACTTGGTTGTGCCCGCAAGGTTTTCAGTCCGATCGCCCAAACCCGTGGGGCGCTCTGGGGCTACTGGAGGGGTTTTTGAAGGCTTTTAGCTATGGGATCGAGTTAGGTGTCGTTTTCGAAGTATTTTTGGACGTAGAATCCATTTTTGGGGGTCCCGGAACGATCAGATTTTACTGTGGCGATCTACAGGGCTTTCATGGGGCTAAAAATGGGATTTTTGAAGGATCCCAGGAGGTTAAATATTTTTCGAGTAACAAATAAAGAATTTTTGAAGAAAAAATGTTTGAAAAAAAAAAAAAACCAAAAAATTTTTTTTGAAGAATAAAAATCCAAAACATTTTTTTTTTTTAATTTTTTCATTGACAGAATTAAATTTCTGCACAAGTAACGTCTATCAAAGAATAATAAACCCTTGTGTAAAATTTGCAGCGTTTTTTAAATTTGAAGCGGTCGATTTCGAGCTGAATGAATCCTCGCTGAGATCGCCTGACGTTCCCTTTGTACATCGTTCACGAACTAACTGACGCTGGGCCGACTTATCTTAATCTTAATCGATCTTAATCGACTTATCTTAATTGCTTTAGAGGGGGGCCGAGTTAATCGACCTTAATCTTAATCGATCTTAATCGACTTATCTTAATTGCTTTAGAGGGGGGCCGAGTTTACCTTTTCGAAAATGAACTGAACTGCGGTGATAGAAGGGAGAGATGGGGTTCGCACTATCCTGGGTCGGAGCCACTGCTCAACCACCCCTAATGATAGGGTGTGACCCAAGCGAGCAACTATTGGTAGTCAATGCTCGACCACCTGTCAGACCCCTCGGGCCCACTGTTGCCCTGGGGACTCTCAGGGTGGCTGCCACAACAGGCACGCACGGCTCCAGCCGTCCTTTAAACAGTGAGGGAACACCTCAGCATGTAAAAAAAAAGAAAAAAAATTTAAAAAAAAGACGTAAAAAAAGTAAATTTTTCGGGGGAAACGGGAACACTGCGAGCAACACTCTCCCAGTACGGAAGCCTTCTGGCTTATTGTACTCCCGAGTGTCCGTTTTTTGACTCTATTTCCCTCCTGAGTGGTCGAGGTCCAATTTCTAATTACCTAATACACATCTTTATCACTGCGTCTTCTTGGGGGGGGGGGGGGGGGGGCAGTGAGGAGGGGGTGGACACAATTCCACCGCCCCTTCGACCGGTCCAGGAGAGGATTGAGAGAAATGATACTTCCTCCCTCCCGTCCTTAGCCCCCAAGGGCTCGCAGATTGCGTAGCTAGTTTAACGTTCTCAGCAAACGGAAGCATGTTTGTAACGGTCCACCAGAAAATTTGTATCCCGGTTCGAGGCCCCAAGAGAGGTTGTTTACCGTGTAAACTTTGTTCCTCAGATCTTGTGTGTTGAAGACAGATGCCTTCGTCACGGGAGCCTCTGCTAGGATTCACATAAACGTTCAAAAGTTCAGAGGTGAATTGTCAAGCAACAAGACAGGTACTATTGCAACACACAATAATTATTCACCAATTATTGGTAAAACATTGGTGTTCGTCCCCGGATTCGAACCAGGCTGATTGTAAACAGGCGTTTCGCTGACGCCCTAGTCCACAGGGCCACCCTGTCCCCTGCAGTTTCCAGGACATCCACTCCGTCACAAATGCCAGGCAGCTCTGAAACTCGTGCCTCGCTAAGCCCTCCAGGTCTGTGCACCACACACAGCCTGAATCAACAAAAAGGCAGGGGTCAACCGATATTGATTGAGTCCTCGTGGCCTCAGGGGGCCCAGAACCCACTGGTGGGCTTGCTCCGACATCGAAAGGTCCAATTTGGTGGCATTCCCAGGCAAAAACTTCAGAACTCAGACCTGGTTAGCAGGCGTTGAAATCCCTTGTGCCGTGCCATTCATTGGCGTGTTGGCTGTTAGAGTGCTAGTATAATACGGCATAACACGCTATAACAGTATACAGAAAGAAGAAAAACTCACGAAAATCAGGAGGTACCCCAAGTTTGACCTGTCAAATTCTTGTCCGTTGTTGGATTCAAGGAGGAAAAGATTGTTTATCATGTGCGATGTTAACATTTTCCATTTCATATTGTCTCGCATCCTCTGAAAAGCACAAAAGTTCGTCTGATACCAAATAGAAAATTGTTTAGTGTAATCTGTCAATTAGAGTCCAAAACAAACCTTCACCAAACGAAGCACTGGCTTAAAGTGTTCTTTCCCTCGAATAATAGCTTTTTGTTGATCAGTAAAAGTTAACTTCCACATTCGACCAGAACTGTCCTCGTAAGATGGTGTCGGCATGGTGTACCATTCGGGCTGCAAACGAGTTGAAATAATTTCGAAAAGGGTATCGGCAAAAGTTGAAAAAGTGACTCAGTTTCAGGTACTCACAGGAAGGTTCATACTACCCTTCCGAGTGGCGAACAGGTGACACGGGTCGGGAGCGTCAGCGCTACTGAATCTCAACACCGGCCTTAGATCGATTTCAATTTCATCTAACGAACCTTCTTGGCTGACTGCCAGCTTGATACCAGAACCACAAGTTCGCCAAGTTACCTGAAATAAGCAATTTAATTACTTCACCCTTAAGAACCATAAATTTCAAAGCTGACGTTTGGACTCACTTGCAGGCTATTTCCTCTTCCGTCTTCAAAATGTTCATTAGTAACGTGACGCGAAAATATGCTTTGCCACCAGGATAAAATTTTGTCTGCCCGGAGGAACCCTGCTTCATCAACGATTTGTTTCAACGTCCAATCCAACCTGCACGCAATGAGATACAATCGTTAGCTACAGTGTTACCATCAGCACACGTTACACAGAGAGGGTCTGAATGAGGTCGAGATCAGAGTGCACAAGGGTGGCCAACTCGTCGACCGATTGGAGCTGACTTCGAGTTTCCGTCAAAATTCAAATTGCAATTTTTCAATAAATTGTATAAATTCGTACGAACTTGCAGTTTGTGTTTTAACCCTATTTTCAGTATTATTTGGACGCCTTCTATCGATAAAAAAATAACCCAGACAAGTTTCCATTCCTAATTGGTTGTATTTTACGAGCAAAAAAAATTTTGCAAAAAAGAAAATTGTTCACATCATTTTTTGGTTTATTATTCTTGGAATAATACACCTATGTTTTCGCGACGCGGGTCGACGACTCCGATCGGCCTCAAAATTTGACATTATCCGTTTCAAGAGGTCTACATTCAAAATCCGAAATGTCCGTCCGCCGTCCGCCGTCCGGGCCGTTTTGGGCAGTAGGAATTTTTTTAAAAATCTGAAATTTTGTCAAAATACTCAGTTTACCATCTAGTTGTGCCCGCAAGGTTTTCAGTCCGATCGCCCAAACCCGTGGGGCGCTCTGGGGCTATAATGGGGCTACGGGAGGGTTTTTTTTTAAGGCTTTTAGCTATGGGATCGAGTTAGGTGTCGTTTTCGAAGTATTTTTGGACGTAGAATCCAATTTTGGGGTCCCGCAGCGATCCGATTTCACTGGGGCGATCTTTAGGGCTTTCATGGGGCTAAAAATGGGATTTTTGAAGGATCCCAGGATGTTAAATATTTTTTGAGTAAAAAATACAGAATTTTTGAAAAAATACATTTTTAAACAAAAAAATCAACAAAAAAAAATTTTTCATTGACAGAATTTAATTTCTGCACAAGTAACCTATATCAAAGAATAATAAACCCTTGTGTAAAATTTGCAGCGTTTAATTTATTATTCTTGGAATATCACCCCCATTGAAACCACACAGTAGATAAAACGATAATAATTATTCCCGATTTGCTATAGAGTTAGGATTCTGCGTGGTTTGGTCGGTTTCCATATTACTTATCATGGTGTGGCGAGGGGAAAAACCGTAGGCAGTCTATAGTGATAATTGCATTTAATAAAGTATGCAATTACATGGTTCTCAAGGCGCCTTTCGCCCTCTCCTTTATCAGGATAAAGGGCTCATCAGGAGTTTAACAATACCTGCCGGCACATCACAAAAGTCTTAGATTGAGGTTCTGCAAGGAGCAGCCTCACGTTGCACGGAAGTAAATCCTTATAAATTTAGATGTAATTTTTACCTTCCGTGTCCATTTGGTGTGTAGGTGTCCTTTAGAGCGCCCCGCAAGATAGGGTTGGGGGTTTATTGGGGTATTGTTAGCTAGGTGGTCGTCTTGGTTGTTTCATTGTCTATTAATGAGAATATATTAGTTTAGTTGTATCAAAAGTTTGTGGGAAAGGGTGAGTGATGGGAGGAGCGAAGAGGAAAGAGGACAGTAAGAATGGTGGTTCAGGGAACCAGGAACCCCTTACTCCGGAAGAAAAAGCAAACATATTACAACTAAAACAGCTGAAACAGTTCCTTAACCAAAACCCTAACATCCGAATAGTACAAGGAGATAAATCTTCCCAAACAGTTATAATGAATAAAGATGAATATATAAACAAATTAGCAGCTGTCCTTTCCGATCCCCAAAAATTTTCAATAACTGATGAGGACCCAACTCGAAAGATCAATAAAGACATTGAAAAGTTCGTTAGCGAGCTGATTCAACTAAATTATTTAAACCAATCCGATAAAAATAAACTCTACAACCTACACCCCACCCCCCCGTTAATTTATGGCAAATTGAAAACACATAAAACACCCATGACCATCAGACCTATTGTATCTACCTGTAATAGCCCAACACAAAAGCTTGCCAGCTGGTACAAATCCATTTTAGAACCCTTCACCAGAGATAACCCCTACGACCTCAAAAACGCCCACCAACTTAAAGATAAATTAGAAAACACCACCCTCCTCCCTAACTATAAGCTCATCAGCTTGGACGTTAAGGAACTTTATCCGAGCCTGCGAGCTAATGAAGCCGTCAAAATAATCAGAAATAATTGGACTAAAATCAGTACAATCTCTCCCATTAAAGATCTACCCAAATTTATTAAGGGCTTTTTACTTGCCGCCCACAAAGGGTACTTCAAATTTGCAGACCGTTTTTACAAACAGAAGTCGGTGGGCATGCTCATGGGAGGATCGCTCTCCTCAACTGTTGGTAAGATTATTTTAAACAAACTCCTAACCAATGCCCTAAGCAATACTGATATACACGTACAATTTATCTACAAATTTGAAGACGATATCATAATGGCAGTACATGAAAAGAACATAGACAAAATATTTCAACATTTCAACTCCCAAGATAAATATATCCAATTTACCCTAGAAATGGAAAAAAAAACCGACAAATACCCTACCTAAACACAACCCTAATTGTTAACACCGATAACCAAATTAAATTCAAGTGGTACACAAAACCCACGTACACCTCGAGATTAATTAGTTTTAAATCTAGCCACCCCCACAACTTCAAATGTACAGTAGCGTACAACTACGCACTAACGGCCCTCAGTCTCACCTCTGAAACATACCACAACTCTGTTACTGCCAAGTTAGAAAATATCTTTACAACAAACAACTACCCACCCCATATCATTAGACACCAAATCAAAAAAGCACTAAAGAAAATAACATATTCTAAACCCCCGCCACCCCTACCCCCACAACCCCCAGATACCCCACCTACGAATACCACAAAACCATCCACTAGCAAACCAACCAAAAAAGTTACTTTCAACCTCCGGGCTAACCTGACCCACAATTACAAACCCTCAGAAACCATCCCCCCCCCCCCCCTAATAGAATAGATCACTACTTTAGACCGACCAAAAACATAATAAACTGCCCTCCCCCACCGCAGACCCCTAATAACCAACATATCCATAACCAACTGACCCATCACGAACCTCAAAAAGTAGAACCACAATCCAGAAATAAAAATAAATTCATCCCATTACCATACCACCAGAAATGGCACCATAAAATCAAAAAAATCTTCAATAGTAGAACTGATTACAAAATATCATGGTATTATCCCAATAAAATCCAAAAGTACCACCCTAGACTCAAAGATAAAATCCCCCTTTTAGACACTAGGTATAATGTTTATTCAATTCCCTGTCAATGCGGAGAGGTTTATATTGGTGAATCACAGCAAAACCTACACAAAAGACTCGACCAACACAAAAGAAACTTTCTATCCAAAATTAAAAAAACAGCCTTAGACCATCACGTCCTAGAAAACAACCACCAACCACAATTCAATAAAACTACTTCATTAGCTAAAGTTAAACACAACTATAAACGTAAAATAGTAGAAAATATTAGCATCCTCTCAAGCCCTAACCCTCCGCTCAATAAGAAATGTGAACTCCTAGACTTAGGTAAAACGTTCTGGCCATTATTTAAACTAAATTAATATATAAAACCCTCTGTAACCAGGTTCCACCACCTATGAGTTCAACGCCTCTCGGAAGGTACAACCTGGACTTGCCTTTTAATACCTACTGAATGTATGAGCTTCACTCTGCCCTCCCGGGGTTCCGGGCTGTACCGATAGAGCGCACCGCAAGCCCCACCCCCGAGAGAACAGCAACCAGATATCACCTTATTAAATACCAGCTCCTAACCGTTATTCCAATAGCTTTATGTCACACATAATTACCCTCAGGATCCCACAACAATCACATAACCAACCCAACTGTACCCCCCCCCCCTCCCATCACTTCCACCGAGTAGCCCCAAAAAACAACGTGCTAAATGCACGCTGACTCCCGGAAACTCCCCTAAATCCCCGAAATATAACACCAAATCCTCAACGTAAGTAAAAACCAGATATAACTAAATACCCCATAAAACACCTCCTTCCCTGAACCACCATTCTTACTGTCCTCTTTCCTCTTCGCTCCTCCCATCACTCACCCTTTCCCACAAACTTTTGATACAACTAAACTAATATATTCTCATTAATAGACAATGAAACAACCAAGACGACCACCTAGCTAACAATACCCCAATAAACCCCCAACCCTATCTTGCGGGGCGCTCTAAAGGACACCTACACACCAAATGGACCCGGAAGGTAAAAATTACATCTAAATTTATAAGGATTTACTTCTGTGCAACGTGAGGCTGCTCCTTGCAGAACCTCAATCTAAGACTTTTGTGATGTGCCGGCAGGTATTGTTAAACTCCTGATGAGCCCTTTATCCTGATAAAGGAGAGGGCGAAAGGCGCCTTGAGAACCATGTAATTGCATACTTTATTAAATGCAATTATCACCATAGACTGCCTACGGTTTTTCCCCTCGCCACACTATAGAGTTAGGTATAATTTTGCCTACAGAATATTACAGATAAATTCCCCATTTCCCCACTAGGTGCTACTGCAGTAATTTACGGATATAAGAAAAAATACATCCAATCCAGACACTTACTGATCCCAATGGTTAATAGCTTGGGTATGGAATCGGTTGAGTTTCTTTGGTTCCGCGCAGACTTTCACAAATCCAGGATCCGCTTTTACAATCTACGAAAAATTAATAATAATAAGAGGCTACATACACGCCAGGGATCGGTCAGAGGGTGCGCAAAGTTGCTAAAAATGTCGCATTTTTCAATATCTTCAATATTGCCCAACCCAATATCAGAAAGGTTTAGTCACCAGAAACTCGATTTGGCATTAATACTCTTAATCTTGAATGAACGGTTACTTTTAACTATGTACATAGTTCCTTGGGCCCAGTTTACAGTGAACGAGTGCATCCGGGGCCGAGTTTCCACACCAAGGGGGAGGACAAGTAGAAAGGATTAGGCCCAGTTTACATTGGGTAGGTACTCATGATTTGGGCCCAGCTGACAATCGCCCCCTTCCACTTCATCTAATGATTGGTGCATCCTGCCATCGGTCCCTGGCAGTCTACCCAACTGGAAAAGACAACAGTTGAGTTCACCGACGGTTTGTTACTAACCTCGCATTTTTCGTGAAATGGAAATTTCAGTACGACGTTCACGTCGAATTGTGTGGGTTCGCACACTTTGGTGCCCTCAAAGTAACTTCCTACCCATAGAACTTCTTTGTAAACCTCTTGAAAGATTTTGTTCCTTCTGAGAGAAGCCACAACTTGCTTAACTACCTGCAAAAATTCACCAAGTATATCAGCGAAAATCCCTTGATTTTAAAGTGCCGCATGGATATTAAAGTAGACGGTACAGGTCATCGAGGCAACGCCCAAGTTTGCAGCTACCGTCTACTTTAATATTCGTGGAGGGAAGGTCAGTGGAGAAGGTTGAATGGCTCACCTGATCCGTAACAGCAATGGCTTTCTTTTTGCGATATTCCTGGAGAGAAACAACATCCCTGTTCACTTCTTCAAGAATTGGTGAAAGGCAGTTGTATTGGAAAGAACTTTTCAAACCTGAAAGTAATGAAATCATAATTAATAAAATACTCGGCTCGCACGGCGGACGGACATTTTCGTTTTTGGAATCTACATCTCTTGAAACGGAATATGTCACATTTTGAGGCCGATCAGAATTTTCGACCTCCGTCCCGATTACAAAGGTGTATTATTCCAAGAATAATGGGGTGTCGTGTCGGTGTGGGTGGTTTTGGGGGGACAAGCCCTTCTGGCACGCTGGTGGTTGGGGGGTGAATTAACGTACAGCTTTGGGCCAAACAATTCCTCGTTTTAGTTGGGCGTTGTAACAACCTTGAGTCGCCCTAATTCACCACCCGAGATACCGAGAGTTTAAGCGTTAACGCCCAGGTTAAACCCCCGAGGGAGCACCGATTAGCATGGGAATCCGTGCGGAGCTCGGTAAGTTTGCGGAGCCGTTAGTTGGTGAAATAGCCCCGTTAGTTGGTGAATTAGACAGTTAGAGAAATTAGCCTTTAGTTTTGGAGCAAACATTTTCGGAGGGGGGGAGTTGAAATAACTTTGAATTGGCTTGGCTAACCAGGTGGGGGGCTAACACGACCAAAACGGCCCGGACGGCGGACGGACATTTCGGTTTTGGAATCTAGACCTCTTTAAACGAATAATGTCAAATTTTGAGGCCGATCGGAGTCGTCGACCCTGAATAGCGATTACAAAGGTGTATTGTTCTTTTGATCCATTGAGGTCAAAAACCGACAGGCGCGTTTCCAGATCCATTTAAATCAAATCATAGATACAAATGATATAGATAATATCTATTGTATAATATATAGATGATATTATCATCACAACTTGATGGTAATCCGACTACTTTGCCAAGGTTTCAGATTTAAAAGAATCCTATTGCTGTTTAGCGATTGGAAATTTATTTTGGACGTTGGTTTTCTCCTTTCCTACCACACCCTCCAGGACGGACAAATTCGTTGTCCCCGTGGATGTCTGCCTCAAGAGAGATTTCACAGTGAGTAAGTACTTTTTCTTAAATACCCCTACTATACTATCTCTCTTTCTACTGTTCATCAGAGACGATGGGGTTTCCAATGGATCCCAACCTACCCCCCCCCCCCCCCCCCCCACCCGCTAAATTAGGAAAAATTCGTTACTTACCATACAGAACGGTCGATAAACCGTAAATTGCAAAGCTTTGCTCTCACCTACTCAACATGTAAGAATTTAACGCCTCGTAAAACTGGAAAGGAATCCAACTTCATGACGGAAGATGCTAAACGCAGATGGGCAGGGAATAGGTAATTATTGGGGATTTGGGATATGCAAGAGGCCACCGAAGTGAGCAAAGACACCACCACCGCCTTCATAAGACCCCTCTGCAGGGGGCAAGTAATTATTATTTTGTGCAAAAGAAAACACAAAGCTCCAGTCGTTTTAACGGGGAGCAGGCAATTTCTTTCCTGCTGGCCAACCCCTCATGACCACCTGTTACACAAGAATACAGCGAGAACCTAACTTCCGACAAAATTTAACACAAGTTTTCATTTCAAAACCACCGATGAATTGAGCCAGGGCCTCGCCAAGGGGTCAACGGCATAACCATTAAGCATACAAGCATTAAATAAATTTTATACCTGATGCCATCGTGTCGCTCCAGTTTGTCGTCAAGCAGACAGCTGTAGGGATGTTTAAAATATATCGACTTATCGAAATATCGATATTTTCACGGCGCTATATCGATACTTTTAGCCGATACTTTTCCTCCGATGTCGATACATCGATATTATTTTTACAATATCGAGAACCGATATTTTTTCTCCTGGAATGTGCCGAAATAAATCCGAAATACCCGCCAGAGTATCTAAGGTGTAAGAAATAATGTAAGGTGGTTGCGGCAAGATAGTGGGAATCCATCTTTAAAAAAAGACGATTTAAGACGATGTAGTCTATTTCCACGATAAAATATAAATATCACTTTTAGACGCGTTTCGGTTGATTAGACTATCATCAATCTAATCAATGATGGTCTAATCAACCGGAATGCGTCTACAAGTTATATTTATACTTGAAGGAATGCCTGTTGTTTAGAATACAATGGGTGCTAGAATGAGGACACCCGTGGCAACCCGTCAACTTAATTTTTCATAGTAACAACGCTTGTTGGTTTCTCGTAGTGAAGTATAAAATTAAAACATTGTTTATAGTTTATAGTATAAAAGATAAAACATTATCTACAACAACAATAACTACGCGAACAATCCCCGCTTCAGTACAGCGTGGAATCCACATTAGGAAGTCCAGCCCCATCCTCCAGTCCCAGGCTTCTCACCTTCCGCCGAGCTCCTAGCTCCTAGCCGAAGGGAAACAGCTCTTGTGATGGCGAACTAGAATCGAACTCGAGCCCACCCAACCACTTGGGAGTACGGTCTATCCCACTTCTCCGCCAGTTTATAGGCTGCTCTCCTGAGGAAGAAGGAAAGGAAAATTCCCGTCTATCACCAATTATATGCAGCCCATAGCAACCCATCAACTCAAAATGAAATTACCCAGTACCTATTAAACAAATCGAAGGCTCGTAAAAAATACTCGCACCCGCCTACCGACGATCTTCGAAAAATTTGCGAACGGGTTATCGCACAGAAATCGTTTTGTACTCGTTGAAATCAGAGTGAAAAGCTCGTTTTAACAGACGTAGTTTCGTTCTAAACCGACGAAAAAAGTTGTACCGGGTTTCGGAGTTTCGAATATTTTCCTAGCGATCCCTAGTAGGTAACGACGCTATTTGACCCGTCTCTCGTCGCGATGAAGGGACGACATCAGATGTCTACTATAGCCTATAATATAGGCTACCTACAACATATTATGTTGATCCGGAACTTTGCGATCATTTAGCAAAAAACTGCATCAAAATCGGTCAAGCCGTTCGGGCGTGAATCCGGCCACAGACAGACACACATACTCTTCCCTTTTGGATAGAGAGATTTTATCGTGGAAATAGTCTACTTCGTCTTAATTTTTTTTTTTTTTTTAAGGTTTAGGAAACTGAATTTTGAATCACATACAACCAGATGATAGCGCTGATGGAACGTTCTCATGCTTGTGTTGCTCTAATACGTTCAATACACTCATAAAATCGCATACCTACTTGATTTGTAATCGTGTGAATGAAGAGTTAAAAATGCACGCAATTTATTATAATAAAATTATAATAAAATACCTATATATAGGTAGTACCCATAAAATAATAGGTACAATAATATTGTACATTATACAATACTTGTATTATTAGTAAATAATGTTTTGTGCGATCTTACAAATAACTCAGGACCCAATAATAATAACAGAGGGACCCTTCCTATGAAAAATTTAATATTTGAAGATATTTTGATACGTAGTTGTGAATTTTGCATCTACCCGTGTGTGTTTCCTGTGTATCGAAAACATTCCATAATCCATATATTCCAGTGACTTCTGTCAAAAAAATAATAATAATAATAATAATAAAAATAAAAATAAAATCAAATAATAATAATAATAATAAGCGAACAATTTTTTTAAACTCGAACCTACTGAGCGAGAGCTCAGACTTTTTCTTTTTCTGGAAGGTTTGCTTTTTTCGTTTTTACAGGGAGGACAATTATTCTATAGTAGAAGTGAAGCACGTTAATTTACTAGACAACAAAAATCGTTATTGATTGATTATTGATTTTTTTTTTAATTTTTGAAAAATACAATAGGTCGATATTATTATTATATCGATATTATTATTATTATTATTTTTTATTCAACTATTCCACCACTGCATGAAGCGGAGAAAACTTTCGAGTCATAGAGGGCGAAGTGCAGCGAACGATCGAATCAAGAAAAGTGGAGGCACTCGATGACTTATTGTTCAATACATGAGATACTCAGTCTACGATATATCGGATTACTAAAACGATATATTTTTCAAATATCGATATTGTTCTCCGATAGTTGCATCCCTATACAGCTGTATGAAAATGTGTTGCACAGGATCCACAAGGGAGTTCGCAGAGGGGTTCGGAACCGAACCAGAAAGTCGTAGGCTGGAGAACAGTGTTGCCAGACAACTTGCCTCGGAATTCCCTACCGAGTCTTTTAAAGTACCATAATTTTCCCTACAAACTCCCTAACATGTTCGATATTTCCCAACGCTTTAATTTCGTTTGTAGTCAAATTTACAATAATACAATCGAATATTTATTGTTGATCAGATTGACAAATATTGATCAAATTGATGAATATTGGATCAATTTTTGCTATCTTCGACTTCTAAAAAGGTCCAATTTATTGCCGATTTTTAGACGTCGAAGGAAGCAAAAAACGCTGAAAATTTTACCCAAGGGTTTATTATTCTTTGATATAGTATATCAAAGTAACGTATTACGTTACTTGTGCAGAAATTTAATTCTGTCAATGAGAAAATTTAAAAAATTTTTTTTTTTTGGATTTTTATTTCAAAAAAATTTTTTGTTTGGATTTTATTCTTCAAAAATGTGTTTTTTCAAAAATTCTGTATTTTTTACTCGAAAAATATTTAACATCCTGGGATCCTTCAAAAATCCCATTTTTAGCCCCATGAAAGCCCTAAAGATCGCCCCAGTGAAATCGGATCGTTCTGGGACCCGAAAAAATGGATTCTACGTCCAAAAATACTTCGAAAACGACACCTAACTCGATCCCATAGCTAAAAGCCTTCAAAAAAACCCTCCCGTAGCCCCGTTATAGCCCCATAGCGCCCCACGGGTTTGGGCGATCGGACTGAAAACCTTGCGGGCACAACTAGATGGTAAACCAAGTATTTTGTCAAAATTTCAGATTTAAAAAAAATTCCTACTGCCCAAAACGGCCCGGACGGCGGACGGACATTTCGGATTTAGAATGTAGACCTCTTGAAACAGATAATGTCAAATTTTGAGCCCGATCGGAGTCGTCGACCCCCGTCGCGAAAACATAGGTGTATTATTCCAAGAATAATAAACCAAAATAATTATTATTTTTAAAATTATATCTTCAGCTACTGGTGCGGTATAAAGCTTTGTGTCGGTAATCATAAGGCCTAACAACCAACTTATTCCATGTTGCTGAGGATGACCCTCATCACCTTTTTGCGCCTGTGCGTTTGAGAACTGCTGATTCGATCGTCATAAAATTTATATGGGATCTCAAGAGACCGAACCAGCCAAATCCCTAAAAATGTGACCCAAATTGGATCACAATTATGGAATTTATCGCTGAAACAAGAAAGTGCGGACAGACAGACACGGAAACAAATTTGCTCAGGAGGCTCTTAAACGCAAAATGCAAGTTGAAATTTTAATTTTCGAGGACAAACATTTTTTCGATCTTGAAAGTTAAAACAATGCTTCCACTACCTTCAGTAGTCTCGGAAGCTACCCATGGATAAGAACTGCCATTATCAACAAAACATGAGTCGGGAGAAGCGGCATTGTTGTTGAATTTTGAATCCTCTGTGCGCTGGCCTCACCCTACAAGAGAGCGAAAGTAGAGTCCAACAACAACAACATCATTCAGAAGGTTATATTGAGCAGGTTTCATTATGGGCTGTTGGTGTTCTGCGGAAATTGATTTGTTTTGCAATATTCCCTTTTATTTACCTTGACTTTGATTGTAATTCGATAACAAAGGACGTTTTAACATTATGGGATTCTAAGCTGTGCAGTTGAGTTCATTTTCGTGGATTTGAAGCGCTGAGAAGCCGCTGGTATGGTCCGATTCCCCTGCGGCCTTTCCAAATGCCTCCTCTTGCGCAGCTTCTCTTACCAACTCGACCCCGTCGTCGTCTCGAACCTTTTGAAGCCCAGGTACGTCCAGTATAGGAAATATTCCGTTCTCAAGTTCTCCACTTATGGGGACCCTCCGGATAAAAATCCCGCCGTCGAGGCTCAAAGGGCGGCTCCCAAAATTTCCGAGCCGAAAATATCCATCGCGGAGACGAAATTGACGGAAGGGGAAGTGAAAGAGGTCGTTGAGCCGAAACCTGCTGAGCCTAAAACGGTGAACATGATAAAGGAAGCTGTGAGCAAAGCTGTCAAGAAGCGTCTCAGAGTTGACTTGACGGCAACTTCCATGGAACGGAATTTTATCACTCCGGCGAAAGCCATGTCGGATTTTTGTCTCCGGCCGAAAGATTTGGAAAGTTTGAGAGCCACTAAGAGGAGATCGCCATACGAAAACGAGCCGCCGATTTCGGTGTATTGGAGGAAAGACGTTGAGGCAAAAGCGCTTGAAGTTTGGGGGTCGAGAGAAAACTTGATGAAAGAACTGCTCAGTCGGGAATTGGAAAGGAAATTCTACGTTCAAAGCGTTTTCTCCAACAAACGCCGTCTGAGGGATTATCGTCGGGAATTGAACCAGCAAGCTGGAATCGCCATCGGCAGCGTCACGGAAGGTCTTCGAGGATCTTCCGGCAAAGTGGTGTTGACGGCTGTCGCCATAAACGGGTGTAATTTCCTGTTCAAAGTACTCGCCTGGCTGTACACGGGGTCTCACAGCATGTTCTCCGAAGCCATCCACTCTTTGGCGGACACCATCAACCAGCTGATTTTGGCCTACGGGATCCACAAGTCCGTCCAGAGGGCTGACGCTCTTCACCCGTACGGGTACACCAACATGAAGTACGTGGCGTCGCTCATTTCCGGCGTCGGGATCTTCTGCGTCGGCGCCGGGCTGTCCATCTACCACGGGATTCAAGGGCTTCTTCATCCTCAGCCTATCGAGTCCTTTTTTTGGGCCTATTGCATCCTGGCAGGATCTCTCGTCAGTGAAGGTGAGTCGTGGGACGGAATGAGAGCTAGAAAGAGGTAAGTTAGGGGGCATGATATACGGGGGAAAAGGCTCTTTAGAGGGAACTGTTATTTTAGCCAAATCGATTCGTTAGGAGGGGCGAGCAACTGAAGCTAACTGAAAATGACCAACCAATGGCCAACTTTAGCGTTACCCATGAGACACCGCGTGGAGGTTGGCTGAATTCTCCAATTTGCTTCACCAAAGTGGTGAATCGTCAGAGGTGCCAGAGAGGACACAATTAATTTTCGCACAAGTAAAAATATCAAAGAATAATAAGCCCTTGTGTAAAATTTGCAGCGTCTTTTGGTTTATTATTCTTGGAATAATACACCTATGTGATCGCGATGGAGGTCGACGACTCCGATCGCCCTCAAAATTTGACATTATCCGTTTCAAGATGTCTAGATTCCAAAACCGAAATGTCCGTCCGCCGTCTGAGCCGTTTTGGGCAGTAGGAATTTTTTCAAAATCTGAAATTTGGACAAAATACTCGGTTTACCATCTAGTTGTGCCCGCAAGGTTTTCAGCCCGATAACCCAAACCCGTGGGGCGCTCTGAGGCTAAAATGGGGCTACGGGAGGGGTTGTTGGAAGGCTTTTGGCTGTGGGGTCGATTTAGATGTCGTTTTCTGAGTAATTTTGGACGCATAATCCATTTTTCGAGGTCGTACTTCTGTCCAACATTGTACATAAAGTTCTTTCTTTTCAAATTTATTCAAAAACATTTGCCTATTGAGACAATGAATTTTGTGCACAATTAACCTATAAAGGAATTGCAAACTCTTGTGTAAAATTATCAGTGATTTTGGAATCTAGACATCTTGAAACGTAGAATAATAAACCAAAATCATTCTCTACATAAATTTCAGCTGGTCTAATACTGCTTCGGAGTTTGGTTTCATTGAGTGTGTCTGTTGCAGGTGCTACACTTCTGGTGGCGATCAATTCGATCAAGAAAGGAGCCGAAGAGAAGGACATGAGCTTCAAAGAGTACGTCCTCCGGGGGCACGACCCTTCAGTCAACGTCGTCCTTTTGGAAGACTTCGCCGCCGTCATCGGAGTGACAGTCGCCGCGGGTTGTATGGGCCTCACGTCCTTCTACCATTCCTGTCTTCCCGACGCCATCGGCTCCATCGTCATCGGCGGCATCCTCGCGTCCGTCGCCTCTTTCATCATCTACACCAACGTCGCCGCTCTGGTTGGGAGGTCCATCACCGCCGAACATCTCGAGAGGATCAACGCTTTTTTGGAGAAAGACGTCATGATTCGGGCCATTTACGACGTCAAAGGTCCGCACTTATTTATTCTAAGGAGCTAAGAATTGATGTGTGGGGGTTCTCAGACCTGTACGACAACACCGTCGGCTATGAGGCACAGAGGGGTACAAATGGTTTTTTTAAAGGATTTCCGAAGGAGTCTAGTATGGTCGAGCCGCTGTGAGCCTATGAAGGGGCTCCAGTTGGTGATTTTGAAGGGCTTTTTCAGGGAAGTCGGGCGGGGCGGGGGGGGGGGGGGGGGGGTTTGCCAGTGGAGTCGAGTAGGGTGTCGTTTTCGAAGTAACTTCGGGCCCAAAATCGATTTGTAGGGATTTCAGACCTGTAGCGCTACACCGAGGGGGTCTTTGATGTTATGGTGAGGCTACAAATGGGACTGTTGAAGGGTTTTGCCAGGGTAGTCGAGTAGGGTGTCGTTTGCGAAGTAACTTCGGGCGTAAAATAGGTCTGTCGGAATCTCAGACCTGTAGAACTACACCGAGGGGGTCTTTGATGTATTGGTGAGGCTACAGATGGAGCTTTTGAAGGGCTTTGCCAATGGAGTCGAGTAGGGTATCATTTCAAAGTTACTTCGGGCGTAAAATCGATTTGTGGGGATCTCAAACCTGTAGAACTACAACGAGGGAGTCTTCGATGACATACTAATCAGTAGCAAAAATGATAGCGAGTGGAAAAAATACGGGTTGGATGGTTCGTCTCTTTCTGTGTTTTTTAGGGTGCTGAATCCGAATCTGAAGAGATCCAACCAATGTCTTTTACGCGTTTTGAGATATTCGCAAAAAACTCCAAAATGTTGTAATGTGTTGCAGTTTTTTGCTTTTTACTCCGAAATTATGCGTCCTACGGAAGAAGTCACTATTTTCAAAGTGAAAGACCATTAAATTTCCTATAGAATTCACTGGTCACAATTAATAATTAATTACAATTATTGTAAACCCAATAGTTCAGGAGCTAGGGCGATTTGAAAAAGACGACTTTCTACGCGTTTTTCGAGAAATCCTTTTTTTTCGCACTTCAAACGGCTTTTCTTTCCAAACGGTCGGTCCTATCGAGAAATGTTACATAATGAAAGTTGTAGAGCGTTAAGATTTCTTTAGGATAGCCACCCAAAGTTTGTCGAAATGTGGCTAACGTGCGATTGGCGGGCAGAGTTCTCACAACATGTCATACGAAAACGCACCAAAACGTACGAAAAACTGGCTGCAGCTCGTAAACTATTGGTCCGATTGAAATTTCGTTTTTTCACGCGACACCTTATTAAATTTCCTATCAATCCTGATATGCGACGTTTGGATGAAGGTTTCCATCACGTAGGGACCTGCAGGGCAAGAAAATGTCCTTTTTTGGTCAAAACGTATTCTAGCCGACTATTTTCCTCTGCTTTCCATTTTCATGTCATATTTTTTTTAAATCAACACTTTTTGAAGGTATTTCAATCATATGCAATAAAAAAAATGCTGTAATTCCAAAAGCCTGCATGGCAAGAAAGTGAGAGTTTTTGGTAAAATTTTGGCACTTTGTTCAGGCTTTTGCTCATAACTTCTAAAATATGCGTTCTGCGGCGTAAGTCGCTATTATGAAAGTGAAAGAGCGTTAAATTCCCTCCAAAATTCACCGGTCAACTTTGATTATAGACCCAATAGATTAGGTGGTGTTTTTTTTGTTTGTTTTTTTCGTTTATCACCTCTTGTATAGAAAATGAAAAACTTTAAATATGTAACATTTCTCGATAGGACCGACCGTTTTGAAGGTACAACGGTTTGAGTTTGAAAAATTGATTTTTTGAAAAAAATATTAAAATTCGCCCTTTTTCAAATCGCTGTGGCTCGTGCACCATTGGGTCTACAATCAACTTTGACCAGTGAATTCTATAGGACATTTAATGGTCTTTCACTTTGATAATAGTGACGTTTTCCGTAAGACGCATAGTTTCGGAGATATAAGCAAAACAATGAAAAAAGCGAGAATATTTTGGAGTTTTTTGTGAATATCTCAAAACGCATAAAAGATATTTGTTGAATCTCTTCAGATTCGGGTTCAGCACCCCAAAATACATAGAAAAAGACCAAAAAATCCAAACATATTTTTTTCCACGTACTGGACTATTATAAAATCGCAGTTTATTCCAGTTTGCTCCGTTTTCGCCCCCCTCCTTCACACTCGCTTTTAATTTAACCTGCTCCAAGATAACTTACTTATTGACTGCCCTCTATTTCATCTCCGCCATTTTTCTCTTTCCAGGCATCGACATGGGGAATTCTCTCGTCCGGTACAAAGCCGAGCTCGACTTCGACGGAAGGGAGCTCGCCCGGTCCTATCTGGACAACCAGGACCTTCAAGCTCTCCTGGCGGAAGTTCAAAGCTTCAAAAACATCGAGGAATTGGAAAACTTCATCTTGAAACACAGTGAGTGCATCATTGACAACATCGGCAGTGAAATCGACCGCATTGAGATGAAATTGCGGAAAGCATTCCCTGAAATTAGACATTGTGATCTTGAATTGTTGTAATTTGTCGCTTGTAAATACAAATTATTAATTTACGGTACTGACGGTGGAAGAAGATTGTACTACATTGTCTGTGATAGATGTTGCGTGGTTTGATTGTTATTTCTTATTGATCTTTTGCTGATTTGAGTTTTAGCTTCAAGCACTGTTTGTAGACCATTTTGTTTTAAATTTTGTTTTTTGTTATTGGATTTTTTTTTTTTTTTTTTTTTTTAATTACGAAAGTCAATTTGGGTGTTGCAAGATGTAATCAGTTAGTTGAGCTCCGGTAGCAAGCGTGTGGTACAAAAATGAGTTGGCAGCATTGAACAGCAACCAATGAACGATTTGGAAATTTAAACGATGCAAATTAATTTAGACGGGGTTTATTATTCTCGAACATCTCAAGTCGGACAGGTGTAAGAGGCCCGAAGATGGTTTCTAAAGAAGGGTGCTTCGAAAAAGGGCCCTAACTGGTCCTCCAATTAGTTCACTAAATGGGCCTCTGACTGGTACGTTAAGTTAACTGGTTGAATAAATGGGCCTCTAGCTGGTACGCCAACTGGTACATTAACTGTTCCTCTAATTAGGTTTGTCCCAACAGAAAGAAGGAGATGGAAGGAAGTGGAAGAAACCAACGCGCGCATGCGCAGTAACTTAACGGCTGTTCCATCACGTCAAACCTTCCGAAAGTTAACAGCTGTTGGAAGGAAACCAAACTTGATGAGAGGCGAGGTTCAAATATCGTTCAAATGGAAACCTCATCGAAGTGAAACCTATCACGTAACCTGCTCAGTCTGAGAAAGTCGCAGCGAGCGCCATTTCGACGTAAAAGGAAGACCACGACCTCAATTTCTGCGATTGAGGTTGTGGTCTATGGACTTGGTAGGTGATGTCGATACAGTAGTGGAGGAAGCACGAGCTACAGGATGGTTGGAAGAGTCGAGTTGTCCTGTAGTGTGTCTTTCCTTGGGATGGGGCTGTGGTGTCGCTAATAGGTGCCTGGGCAGCTGCCTTGCGTGTAAAAATTGGTTCCACTGATCCGGCGTCCCTAATCAAATTGTCGTCAAGGGATGCCTGGACAGTGGATCCAATCGAAAAGTCACTGTGGTTAATTATTAGCAGAAAAACGAAATGAAACGATCAGTGAAAAAGATGACCGGCGGTGAATAAGGGGACGGTCTGGGTCGTGGGAGGTGAGGCCTCCCGCTCGAGAAGCTGGACCACCCACTGCCACCACCGGCCACAGCGCTTCCCGTCGGCCCGTTCGGGACAACTTGCGACGGGCTGGCAAATTGAGGAAGAAGAGTGGCCCCCGTGGTTCCCACTCCGCCTTTACGGGCTTTGCTCAATCGCCCCGCCCTTATTGTCCACACTGTGCAGCACAGCTGAACCAATGTGGACGCGTCGTGGGCCGAACTGTGAAATTTCGAACCTCTTCTTGAAATTCAACGTTCCACGCAGCTTGCTCTAGGCAGGCCTTGATGACATTTTTCTGGGCCGCCCCTCAGCCCGAGCGACACTGCCTTTATTATGGCGGCTTGTAGACCCACCCAATGACTTGGGTTTTTTTTTTTTTTTTTTTTTTTTCATCGGGAGAGTTCCGTCTGAGCATAAGCTTATTATATTATAAAGGGGGTAAAATCCTCTTGTGTCTTCTGCTATCCGGTGTTTTGCTTTTGCTTCAGCTGTCTCTGGCTACGAGACAAGATCCACGATCTTTTATTTTTGCTTGACCACGTAGTAACACCCCCGTTTTATTTCCTTTTTTCAGTTTATTCCCTTCCATTATCGAAAGTTTTCAATCAAACCCTCTTGACACTCTCCTTTTTACTATGTCAACTTTTATTTATTATAACGTCAGTCATCAGCCTGTTGTTGGTCCTCTACAGGTGCTGTTACATTTAACCCGGTGCGCTTGCTTTTTACTCGTCCATTTCTACAGCTATTTATCGCACATAGAAACTCATTTTGTCGCTTGACATAAATCGACAATACGCTCCAATTAAATGTATTTTGAAAACCTTTGATATGGTGTATCAAGTATTCGCGTTTGTTGGACGTAAAATGTAACACACAAGGTAGAAACGGATTGTATCGAAGTCAATATTCTAATGTCATTTAGATCCGTGGTTTAGTCCCTATTGACGGTATGAAACATATTTTATCGTAGGTCACCTACTATTTTTGTTATGAACGCGAGTAGTCTTTTATTTATTGATTGAATGGAAAAAAAAGTTTTGAAATGATTATTTTGTGGTTTTATTCGAGCACACCTTGGACTTGTCCAATCCGACTCAAATGATTTAATGGAAAGGCTAGTTGCCCTCACAATCGATATTCGAAGCAAGAAAATCGATAATCTGAATAAATCAAAGCATAACATAGTTCCTTCCAGCAGGACTTTGGCCTCTACACTCTATTGAGTGTTGATGTGTCTCATTAGCAGCGTTATTATGATGACTGGAGTGAAGGGGCATCACTCCGTTTGGGTCATCGTCCTTTTAACGGGATGACATGATCAGGTTGGGTGCCATAAATCATACCTTCGGGATAATAGGTGACCCATATACCTATTGTAACCCAACAGGTAATTGGAGGACGAGTCCATCTTACCTCGGAACGGCCTTATTTTTGGAAAATGTAACTGGTATGAGGCAAAATTCCACTCAGGAGTTGAAGAACTTGTCAATTTAATATTGCTTAGTACCTACTGTATATAGTATAGTAAAATATAAATGGTGAAAATAACCACTTTGACTCGTCAAACCTAAAAATTCAAAAAATGAATTAAAAACAAAGAAATTCTGCAATTTTGACTAAATATGCAGATATATGCACAACATGGCCATTATGTATATGCAGAAATCGTCAAAAATATGCAATTTAAATTTAACACGCCAAACGCTTCAGAAACCCTCAAAACGCAAAAGTAGAAAGATATAAGCAATTTAAAGACATAATATGCAAATTCCAGTCTCTAATGATGACGTAGTGTTTCATTAGCAGATGATCTTTCTCCCTAATCTCCACAATGCACCTTCGGCAACCACTCCGTATCATTTTGATTTTTCATTTGAGAATAAGAATTTTGAAGTGCTTGCTTACCATAACAGCATCCCTGTTGGTTGGCACAGTCCGTTTCGATACAAAGGTAAACTTGCCCAGCCAGCAAATAAAAATCCACTTTTAAAATGTTCATCATACGATTGTATTTCACAACAACAATATTTTTCTGCGGGTAATTTATACAAAAATTATAATTATATACTTAGACCTAATTTGGGACTAGACTTTTTACTCCACGTACAAAATAAAATTTCATTTCAACCGCAGATCAATAAATTTTACAATGTGATCACTTCAGTAAGATAATTTTGGAGGCGCCAAACTTGGTTTTACTATTGGAATGAAGTCGAATTGTGTTTTGGCGGAAAGGAGAAAAATTACACAAGTTTACACATTTGACAGGGTTTGAACTGATAAAATGACACTTACAAACATTTCACAACTAATTGATTACTGCAGGACCACTCGAGTGTGGAAAAGTGAATTACTTCATTATATTCAAGACAAAATCAAACGACGTTTACATTAAATTGAAAATTTTTCAATGAGCTCCTTGAATGGTTGTTTTTTCCGGGAAAGATTTTGCTTCAAAAGTTACGAAAACGCGTCTCTATTATCTGTAGGTAGGGATGTGCGATACTACACAATATTTAATACCAGTATCGAAAAAAGTATGCGATACTATCGAAGTATCGGAAGCAAGTATTCGATACCTTCAAGTATTGGATCATATGGGTATACTTTTATTGAGAGAAAAGAAAATTTCTGTATTGAATAGGGGCAGTTTGAAAATTGAATCGTGTATTATTATTGTTACTTCAAAGAGTCAGAAGAAGCATAATGATATTATATTCATTTAATTAAGAAAACATTCTATAAAATAATATTTTAATAATATTTTAATAATTATATTATAATTCTACCACCATCCGTCGTCTGTGCCTCTCAGAAAACACAATTTGTCAACATATTTTGGTGACAAGCGATTTCGATTGCGGTTCAAAATCGAATGTGTTTTTGAGAAATCCTCTCACTCGGTACCGATATGGCAGGCATCGTCAAAACAACCATGGCTTGTTTATAGAGGCCAGGAAAAACTGTTTTCATCTCCTCCCATTGTTTCAGGGGTTCCTAGCTTTTCATGTAGGTTACAGGTTACAGCACCAAGGAGGGATAGTACACAGAGTAACAACAACAACATCAGACTCAGATATGTCACATAACTTATGTGTGTGAATGTTCCTATACAATTTATTGGTAAAGAGCTTCCCTGTGATTCAGGAACCTCTCAAATATATAAATAAATAATTCAAGTAAAGTTATTTTAGTTTTAAGTAGGTACATCTGTTTCCGTTTGGGTATTTTTTCCGATACTGGAAAAATAATCGATACCACTAGTCATCTTTTGATTGGCCGAGAGAGATCTCTCTTGCGTCTATGCAAGTTAGCCAACTCCGAAAATTGAGCATGAGAGAAGGTCATTCAAAAATCCAGCATCGAGATTATCATCAAAGGAGGTTATTTGAAAATCGACCCAAGCCGAGTGTTTTTATTTCGATTCCGTTCAGATTTATTATTCTGCGCTCTGGAGGCTCCGTGCCCAACTCGACGCCCAGCCAGGCGAAGTGTGACGTCACTCCGGTTTCAGTTCAAAATCTACAACATTTCTAAAACAGTTCTGCGCGTTATTATGCGGATTTTCGAACTAAAAATTTGTGAAGGGGGTTTTAAAGGGTGCTGAATCCAAATACGTTGTTAGAAATGCTGAATTCCGACCTTCTCAAGGAGCTCATTGTTTACACAAACAGAAGTAGTCCAGTCAATGCGTATCAGGACGTGGAAAAAAAAGTTGGATTTTTGGTTAATTATTCATGGAATGATACACCTTTGTGATCGCGACGGAAGTCGACGACTCGGATCGGCCTCAAAATTTGACATTATCCGTTTCAAGAGGTCTAGATTCCAAAACCGAAATGTCCGTCCGCCGTCCGGGCCGTTTTGGGCAGTAGGAATTTTTCTAAAAATCTGAAAATCTAAACAGAATACTCGGTTTACCATCTAGTTGTGCCCGCAAGGTTTTCAGCGCGATCGCCCAATCCCGTGGGGCGCTATGGGGCTAATGGGGCTACGGAAGGTTTTCTTTTTAAAGGCTTTTGGCTATGGGATCGAGTTAGGTGTCGTTTTCGAATTATTTTTGGACCTAGAATCCATTTTTGGGGGTCCCGCAAGGATTCGATTTCACCGTGGCGATTTATAGGGCTTTCATGGGGCTAAAAATGGGATTTTTGATGGATCCCAGGAAGTCAAACATTTTCCGAGTAAAAACGTTTTTTTTCCCAAAATTTCTCCTATTGACACAGAACTTATTTTCGCACAAATAACCTATATCAAAGAACCCTTGTGTAAAATTTGCAGCGTTTTTTTCCATTTGTGTCCATACGCTTTCTAGTCGATTATTTTCCTCTGCTTTTTTTTTTTTTTTTTTTTTTTACAATATTATGAAAATCTAACACGTTTTGAAGGTTGGGCTATCATTTACAATAAATAAAGTTGAACCTAATTCCAGAAGCCTCACATTTTCTTGCCATGCAGGCTTATGGCTTCGCCATCATTTTCGCTACGGAGAAGAAGATAAAAACAATTAGAACGTGAAAACGTGATTCGGGCAAGTTGACGGGTTGTATATACAAAGAATTATTCTATTCAAGTACTTATGTACAATAAAGGAAGGTTCTTTGGCCAAAATAGTATCTTGTAGAATACATACTACATCGAATTGAAATAATTCAAGCTGGAATAACTTATAGAGTATTAAGTTAAATCGAGATCAATTACGTTAGACGACACAATACAGGAAATACGAGGTAAGTACATCAACATTACAACTAATGCGGTGTTGCCTTGTTCTTACAACTATGACGTTAGGACATTGCTGCGACGCAACCACAATATGGAACTCGTAAAGCAAGGCAGGTGTAAAGGTTTGGGGACATGGCGCATGGATGGAAAGCGGAAAATTGGGGTTTAACGTTATAATTACTCGCGTCATTATTTTAGAGTAGTCTGGCAGGTCTGGGACCGTCGTAAATCGATTCTACGACCAAAATGACGTTAAAGTTTTCTTTCGGTGGATCGTAGCCGCCACTGACGGTTTGCTATTTAGCAAGCGCAAAGATCGAGCCACCACTCTCGCTTGACAGGCGATGTTAAGCTAATTATTGCAAGATCTCGAAAGCACTCAGCCGAAAACCACCAATTTATGCTCGGTCGGCGAAAACGGGACGGCGAAAGGCGCCACGGAACGGGAGCCTGGACGAGGCGGGTGTAGCCCGATCTGGAGCAGAATAAGAGGGGCGTCCACCCGACCAGGCAAGAGGCCCTGGAGGAGAGAGATGTCGGCGACGAAGCGGCGATCGGAAGGCCTCAAAAGCTGGAAGGTAGTACCCAGCTCCGCGTAATCCAGCTCCCGCCAGGGTATCAGGAGTTTGAACGCCAGGAAGCGCAGAAAGGCCCGATGCACTCGCTCCAGCCTGGCACTGGTAGAAAGGGTTCCAGACCACAGATGAGAATTCCATGACTGGAAGTACGAGTGCCTTGAAAGCGTAATCAGGGCTGGGATGGAGTGAAACTCCCTAGCACAACGCTTTAAGAACCCGAGAGCACGGAACGCACGAGGCAACATGGTCAATGAAGGTTAGTCGAGTATCCAGAAGGACACCGAGGTCGCGGACACTCTCCAATCTAGCCAGAAGCTCGCCAGCGATGATGTAATCGTGATGATATGGTGATAGGTTGCGGGAAAACGAAGTCGACCGGCTTATTGTACTCCCGAGTGTCCGTTTTCAACTCTATTTGCTTCCGGGGTGGTCGAGGTCCAATTCCTAATTATCTAATACACAATTGATATTTCCCCCCTCCCGTCCTTAGGCCCGCAGGTTGAGTGACTAGTTAACGTTCTCAGTAAACGAAGACATGTTTTTACCGGTCCACCAGAAAATTGTTATCCCAGTCCGAGGCCCCAAGAGAGGTTGTTTAGTGTAAACTTTGTTCCTCAAAGTGTTGAAGACCGGCCACGGGAGCCTCTGCGAGGATTCACATGAACGTTCAAAAGTCCAGAGGTGAATTGTCGACCGACAAGACATGTATTACAAAACGTGATTGACTTTTGGTCAAACATCGGTGTTCGTCCTCGGATTTGAACAAGGCAGACCAGCGTCCCGACTGATTGTGTGCGTTTCCCTGACGCCTTAGATGCTTACCCCCTCCCCGATATTGAGCAAACAGTCGCTAGGGTATCACAAAACTCATGGTTCAGCACTATCTATCTAAAACACCAATTCAGAACGTGCCCGAGACTAACTAACTATCTAACTGGCAGAGTAGGTCACAAGCCTTCCGAAACGGTAAGTGATAAAAATACGCCGACTTTTTTCAACCGCCTTGCCTTTCCGTTTCCCTACGAATAAGGGAGGAGGGTTGAGATCCCTCTACAATGCGCGCAAATCGGCGCATTCGCGCCCAACTTTCTTCTTTTAAATGGGAACCCCTAATTTATTCGGCGAATTTTCATTCCTGAGCAAATTCCACGTCCAATAAGCCCATTGAGCGTGACTTCCAACGCACGCAAATCTGTGCAACTATCCCTCTCTTCGTCGTTCACGGTCCGATTGAGTCGGCGATTCCTCCGTATCTTACCTAGAGAACCAAATTTTAATACGAAATCCCGAAAAAACTAATCCCCACGATCGGCGAATTGAGACGGCGAGTTTAATTTTATCGATTTGAAGAGATACTGCGCGCGTTAGTCGTGTGTCTCTCGAAAATACGAAAACGTGCTTCCGCTGTCTTCAGGTCTTCAACTAAAATGTTCACATTTTGAAAAAATTTGCCTATTTTCAAAGTGCTATAACTCTGAAACTAATTGACCTACACAGCTTCGGTCGGGCTTAAATTGTCACATATTTAATGCTATTTAAAAACTCATATAGTAGTTTTCGTCGGACAATGCATAGTTTATTAGATATAGAGCAAAAACTGAAATAAGGACGAAAAAAACCCACAGGGTACTGCTTAGAGCCTTTGGCTAAAATTCAAGAAACATGGAACATGACTAGTAACGTTGCCAAGCAGAAGAAATCAACAATTGGCAATTGTTTGATAAAAAATAGCTCCTTTGTTCTCCTAACCTCCTAAAACTCGTTTGACTAGTAACATTGCCAAGCAGAAGGAAATCAACAATAATGGTTTGACAAAAAATAGCTCCTTTGTTCTCCTAACCTCCTAATACTCGTGTGACACTTCTACGTCAGCCATCTCGCGTCACGTTTTCGGGCGGTTTACCGTCACTTCACCTACAGCGTTTCCTCTACACGACATTTAACCTACAGACACTTCACCTACAGCCTTTTCACCTACACTTTTTCGCCTACAAGATATTTCACCCATAATTTTTCCCTACAAGACATCTTTCCTATAAAACACTTTGACCTACAAATCGACATTTCACCTACAGTTCACCTACAACTTCTAGAAAATTAAGGAAAATCTCCCTACCTCAAAATGAAGTTCCAACGGAAGAAGTTATCGTCATTAAATGACAAATCAAATTTTCAAGTCAAATTTTGAGCTCAACAGTCGTCCTTACAGCATAAAATTGCAGCCAATGTTGCGAAGGTAGGCAGGAATCCGGTCGTCAGTCTTGAAAGTTGCATAGGTTTCCGCCACATTCTGAAGTCGTTTGTCCAGATTTGCATACTTTTTCCGCCTGGGTACTTTTATTTTCCGCCCACACTCCAGTTCATTAATTGATGTCTCTCAGTGTTCCCTGCTCTTTCCTGTATCAGGTGGAAAATTGAAGGATGGTTCTTATGGACCACGGTCTGAAATCTATTGTGCCATCCTTCAGTAGTGTTGTTCGTTCGGGGCTCCTTGTCGAGGATGGATTGGTACTGATTCCACATGGGAGGGGGAAAGCGAGCTGGGACAGGTCGTATTCTACCATTCCTGGGTATTCCCGCTACATAATTCTCACCACCGAGCAACCACCGAGCAACCTGTTGTGGCGAAAGTGTTTTGTAGGCGAACTGACTTGTAGATGTATTTGTTGTGGGGCAAGTGTCCGAGTGGCGAACTTGCATTAGGGCAACTGCCTGTAGGGCAATTGTCTGTAGGTGAAAATGTCTGTAGGCGAAACGCTGTAGGTGAAGTGACATGTAATCTTTCGGGCAGTTAGCTCAAGGCTAAAGCATGTTCCATGCTAAAATCGCGGTTTTTCGTGTGCTACGCGGGAAGCACAGCTTTTGGGAAGTTGCAAAATTGGGTATACACTACCCTCATGAGTCCGAACAACTAAAAAAGCAGAGATACATCTCGCTTTGCGAATTTAGCGATTTTTAGTGTCGATTTTGACTGGCCTACTCAAGGAGGGTGCCAGGGACCTTGGAAGGGTGGAGAGGCGGGGAAACTTTAAAGGGAAATTTTAGGAAATGTTCATTCCACGCTAATTTCGGATATATTGTGGTGTGTGGGAAGACAATTTCTCTCTCTATTCCCCGGCCAATTTTACGTCCGTTAATTATAGCGCGTTGAGCGACTGTCTGATTGAGTTCGGTATTTCCTCTGTATCCCACCCCATCACTTGGGCGAGCGAAGCGAGCCCCCTGCCCGAAAAAGTGGTCCGCCGAGCGAAGCGAGGCCTTCTGTCTGATTGCTAGTGCGACCATACAACAGACGCACTCTGCGTCATCCACAACGTCATTTTTGACGCAGAATCAATCCATGGAGGTCACAGTCCTGCCCGTTAAACTTCAAGACACAAAAATAATTCCAACTACTACAGCCTTATAAAATGACTCTACGAATGACAATGTGTGGAACTGGTCCTAAAATACGTTTTCATAAAATATACACGCTAAGTATCGTTACAACTAAACATTGAGGGTCCACCATTACAGGCTGATACGTAGACACTTATATAACCTAATATAGGCATAATATAACTCTCTTAAGAGAGGTAGACAGTAAGTACACGGGTACCTCATAGAAGAGGGCGACTCAGTACGTAAACTATCACGACAAAAATACTTATATTTCTCTTTCAGTTTCATGACGTGTGGAAGCGAGGGTTGGAACTAATCGGTATTTCACCAGGTTGTCTCCATGAGAAAATACTCAAACAGAAAAAGTGAACGAAAAAAGATAATCCTCGAAAATCCTCACCGTCAATCTACGAGTTCCTACCGTTTTTGGTCCACCATCTGGTCCACCATTTCCCTTCCCCCCTGACAGACTCTTCTTGGCGCTGCCGGAGAGCTCGAATTTCGGTCAAAACCTCGTTGTAGTTGCATTGTTTCCAGTCTCACCTGAAAAAGTTCAAGTCGGTATGAGACGAAGGTGGGGAGAGATGGCGTGAAAATGGGAGGCGCTCACCTTCTGAAGTAGTTGGGCTCGTGGTCCTCGGCGAAGCTCATGAGATCCTTGTTCGTGTTTCGCCGTACGCCGCCATCTTTGCTCATCAACCAGTACGTGTCCAGGACGCCTTTGCCCTGAGTGAAAAATCACGATGAGTTCGAAAGTATCGACTGGATTGTGGGTACAGCTTGAAGCTAGAGGGATCTCGAAGAACATATTGAACTGGACAAATTCATGAATAGTCACAGTGGAGTGAGGGGAGATCTGAGTGTATGGAGCTCGGGTCCTCAACACTGCAGAGTTGGGCACATTTTTATTTATAAATAAGGTTGTGAATTAATTCACATCATGCTTTGTTTGTGAATGTGAATGTGAATTAATTCATACTTTACCTATTTGTAAATGTGAATGTGAATTAATTCACATTCACAACTGTAAATGTGAATTACTTCCCATACAGAACTTTTTCTGTAAATTAAATTAAATTCACACAAAAAATTATTCACAAAAATGTAAATAATTACAAAAAAGCCTGTGAATTTTTTAAATTCACATATAATTTGTGAATTTTTTTAAATTTACAAATAATTATTTTTTTAAATTCACAATTAAATATGTAAATTTTTTTAAATTCACAACTAAATATGTGAATTTTTTCATATTTACAGTGAATTAAGACCAAATTCGCGGTAATTACAGTTCTCATGGGTCTGCTGATATTGTAATACACTGAGAAAAGCCGATGAATACAATTTTTCTGGCAATTACTACCACTTAATCCTACTACCACAATAATACCACTTAATAATATACTACAATTAAGTGGTAGGAAATTGCCAGAAAAATTGTATTCATCGGCTTTTCTCAGTGTATTACAATATCAGCAGACCCATGAGAACTGTAATTACCGCGAATTTGGTCTTAATTCACTGTGAATGTAAAAAAATTCACATATTTAGTTGTGAATTTAAAAAAATTCACATATTTAATTGTGAATAACTCACAAAAAATATTTTTAAATTATCTAAAAAAAATCACAAATTATTTGTAAGTTAAAAAAAAATTCACAGGCTTTTTTTGTAATTATTTACATTTTTGTGAATAATTTACAATTTTTTGTGTGAATTTAATTTAATTTACAGAAAAAGTTGTGAATGTGAAGTAATTCAAATTTACAGTTGTGAATGTGAATTAATTCACATTCACATTTACAAATAGGTAAAGTATGAATTAATTCACATTCACAAACAAAGCATGATGTGAATTAATTCACAACCTTATTTATAAATAAAATTGTGCCCAACTCTGCTACACAGTGATGGTAGAAGATCTGTCATGGACAGGGGCGGATAGGCGGTTTTGACTGGGCGATTCAATCCTCCTCCCCCCCCCCCCCCCCGGTTACCTATACAAATACCAACAAAGAGAGGTTCTTAACTTAATTCTGTGTCAATGAAAAAAAAGAAAAAAAAATTTCTTGGGTTTTTATATTAAAAAAAAAAAAAAAACGCTGCAAATTTTACACAAGGGTTTATTATTCTTTGATATTGATATAGGTTACTTGTACAGAAATTTAATTCTGTCAATGAAAAAATTTTTTTTTTGGATTTTTGTATTAAAAAAAATGTTTTTTTTTTTTTTTTTTTTTTTTTTTTTTCAAAAATGTTTTACTAGAAAAATATTTAACCTCCTGGAATCCTTCAAAAGTCCCATTTTTAGCCCCAAGAAAGCCCTATAGATCGCCACAGTGAAATTGGATCGTTCCGGGACCCCCAAAAATGGATTCGACGTCCAAAAATACTTCGAAAACGACACAAACTCGATCCCATAGCTAAAAGCCTTAAAAAAAACCTTCCCGTAGCCCCATTTTAGCCTCATAACGCCCCACGGGTTTGGGCGATCGGGCTGAAAACCTTGCGGGCACAACTAGATGGTAAACCGAGTATTTTGTCTAGATGAGATTTGTCTGAGGATCACGTCCACGAACCCAAAATCGACAAGCAAATTTTTAAACACACCTGCACGTACATCAAGTCAGACAGTCCTAAGTCTGTTGTGAAAGTGGGGAGGAAAATTTGTTAGGTACATATATACTGTTAGTGGATACCCGATTGGGAAACTAGTGGGTGCATAACGCAAACCACCATTATACGTACCGAGTGCAAAAGACAACACGGGGGCATACAGCGCTTCCGCCTCTGGGTGCAAGTGGAGGCCCTTTCTCCCCATGGGTGCAAAACGCAAAACACCCGCGCAACACTAGACAGGACATTTTCATACCCCTCGCCAGCCCTCTTTCTACTTCCACCCACTACTCCCCTCGAATAGAAGAATGAGAAGGGGCAGTCTCCTTATTTATGGCTCGTTCAATTATGAGTATGAGTTCAAGTGCATCGGCATCTTTATCTGAGGATGAAGAGTAGTAGCCGCTCTGCTCTGCGAACCAAAACGCAGTTATGTGGCTGTCGTGAAGCTTAGGCCACTTAGGAGGAAGCCGCCTAATCCAGAATGCTTGGGCATATTACCAAGTTAAGTCATCATGGTACCAGCAACTTACTTTTATATCTACGAAGCCTCTATGTTCAGTTTTGAAGCCACCAACTTGATCCAGGGCTTTCTTCATTTCCAGGCTGATGTGGATTTTGAGCGCTGAACCGAAGACAAATTCGTGTTATGACGTTAGATCCATAATAAATCATTTCTGAACTCTTTCCAACAGTTTACCTTCTCCTGTAGACTCCATTCTGGACGCGGTGTTGACAGTGTCGCCGAACAAACAGTATCGGGGCATTTTGGTGCCGACTATGCCAGCGACGACGGGCCCTGTGTGGACTCCGCTGCGGATTTGAAGATGTTCGGACGGGCGATGAGGAATGAGGAAGAGCGTCGAGCCGTCGAGAAGATCCAAAGCCATCGTGGCGATTTCAGAAATGTGCCGCTTCCCTTGAAGTACAAATACAAATTGTTTGGATCGTATGATTTGTTTGAGTGAACAGTAAGGCCCCCACAGCTTCTGTGATTACTGATGAATGATAGGGGGGGGGGGGGGGGGTATAACTCGTGCCCATTGATCCAAAAGTGAGTACGACTGGAGCAAAAGTGAATTATACTATGTAAGAACTTGCGCCCAGTGGAGGCTAGCAACTAAAGACAATGCAAATGCAACAAAAATAATATCATTAGGTTTGTTTCAGGTTTGACGGTCAGTTAACAGAAATCGACAGACATGCGCAGTTGAGATAACTGCTGTTCCAGGGCGGTTGACAGCAGTTCAACTACTGTCAGACGGGAGCTTGAATGAGTGGGGTTGGAAGCTGTCGAACTTGATTTTGGTGCGCGGCGTGTCAAGTTGTCTGCTCATCTCTTCCAGATGATAATCAATGGGATGATGATGATCTACAACATTTTGCAGCCCCACGAAAACCCCATAGATCCCCAAATCAGATGGTTCTGGGACCAACAAAAATGGAATCTACGACCAAAAATACTTCTAAAACGACACCATATGACATTAAATGTAAATTTTACAGTCACGTGAATCACCGTAAAGTTACGCTATAACAGTTTGTCAATGGTTCAGCGTTCCAGGTCTGCCAGTGTGCTGTTGAATGGAACTCAACAGCGATTGAGAAGGCATTGGGACAGGTGTCAACTTTTGTTAGCAGACACCGTCAGACCCAATTTAATATGTTTATATTTTGTAATATCATCATCATATCATCATACAATAATATAAAATCGTGTTGGCCGACGGCGTGTGGTAGGTGGTAGTTGGTAGCCGGCCGTGTGGTTTGTTGGTACGGGATAACGCGTTCCCGAGTGAGTTTTTTTCACTTTCCGCTCGCTGGCCGTTTAGGGGGTCGAAAAAATTACGAAGACGGGAGATCGGGGGTGCCAGGGACCTTTGAAAGGTTGAGGAGGCGGGCATCTGGGGGGGGGGGGGGGCAATTTTGGAAAACGGTTCATTCTACGCTAATTTCGGATATATTCTGGTGTGTGGGAAGACGATTTTACGGCCAATTTTACGCCCGTTAAATTTAGCGCATTGAATTTTGGTTTTTGAAACCATAGTCAAATCACCGCAAACGAGTGGTTTGGTGACCACCGTCAAACGCGATTTTACAGCCGCTATTTTGTCGGCGTTTTTAGAACCATAGTCAGCGTTCCGACAGTTGACCACGCCGTAAAATTTTGGCGCCTTGAATATTTTCCCTAGGTGAACTTTTTTCGTCATTGCGGGTTTTGACAACTCATTTGTGAGGAAGAAGTTCACATTTCCTGCTTCTTCTGCCTTCAACATGTCATTATTTTGGGCGTTATTTGAGCGAAAAAAGTAAACAATTATCTCCTTCTCTTTCTACCACTCCCCACCGTCCGCGGCGCGCCGTCTCGTCATTCAGTTGTTCCTCGTCAACCAATGAAAGCGGTGGTCACGGCTCCGTAAAAATTTGACCCCAGGGTCCTGCTGTGGTTACCGTTTCGTAAAAATAGCGGCCCGTAAAACGGTAACTAAGGTTCAAAAAACGCTTCTTCCGTTTTACGGCCGTCAGAGTCGTCTTTTACGGCCGTCAGAGTTAACTATGGTTTCAAAAACCGGCCCTGAGCAACTGTCACTTGGTGGTGACGCCAGGGTCAAATAGCGTCGTTGCCACGGGTGCATCACGTAGCCGGGTGATGAACGGAGTGCAGCGAATATTATAGAAAAGTGCATTTCCTATTGCATAAATGGCTTCGAAAACGACACCTCACTCGATCCCACAGCCCCATCAAAAAACCCCTCCCGCAGCCCCATTTTAGCCCCATAGCGCCCCAAGGGTTTTTCCTGTGAGTTTTCAAATTTGATTTGATTTCACTAGCACTTTGACAGGGGGGGGGGGGGGGGGGGGGGCCTTGCTTCGCTCGGCCGATCATTTGCTTGGCCAGGGGGCTCGCTTTGCTCGGCCACCCACATAGGTAGTTCTATTATTATCGAGGGAAGGCTTTTCAAATTTGATTTCACTAGCACTGTAACAGGGGGGCCTTACTTCGTTCGGCCAGTCATTTTATCGGCCAGAGGGTGCTCGCTTTGCTCGGCCACCCACATAGGTAGTTCTATTAGGTATTATTGAAGGTGGAGTTTTGACATTTGATTTCACTAGCACTTTGACAGGGGTGGGGACACTTCCTTCACTCGGCGAATCATTTTATCAGCCAGGGGGGTTGATGTTGAAGGAGCAGTTGACCTTGATGCAGGGTTATGAACGTGTCCATCGATGCTACGCACCCCACTAGGGGAGCGAGCGAAGCGAGCCAGAGAGACTAGTATAATATAAAATATTATTTTATATTATAAAAGTGGGGGTTTGGTGAAAAAATTGGTTCTTCTCGAATATAAAACTTTAAAAAAATAAAAAATAAATAAATAAATAAATTAATTAATTAAAAAAAAAAGCTGCAAATTTTACACAAAGGCTAATTATTCTTTGATATAGGTTAATTGTGCTAAAATTAATTCTGTGTCATTAAGAACATATTTTGAAAAAAATGAAAAAAAAAAAAATGTCTGAACATTGTTTTGACAGAATCTGTCTTCCTTAGAGACGCTATCTCTTGGTGAATGTTCAAACCTATGGGTACCACTGCATTCCGCTTGAAAATACGGATCCAAAGTTACCGCTAACTCTTCACGTCAAATCGAGCTTGGTGGTGTTGCTGTTTCCTCACATCTGATGTGAGACCTCGAAAAATGGATTCAGCGTCCAAAACTACTCGAAAAACGATACCTTATTTGGCCTCCAGGGATCCTTCAAAAATCCCAATTGTAGACCCATGAAAGCCCTATAGATCTCCACAGTGAAATCGGATCGTTCGTGGACCCCCCAAAAATGGATTCTACGTCGAAAAATACTTCGAAAACGACACTCCATTTGACCCCATAGTCGAAACCCTTAAAACACCACTCATGTAGCCCCTTTTTAGCCCCACAGAGCCCCACGGGTTTGGGCGATCGGGCTGAAAACCTTGCGGGCACGACTAGATGGTCTAGATTTTCAGATTTTTAGAAAAATTCCTACTGCCCAAAACGGCTCGGACGGCGGACGGACATTTCGTTTTTGGATTCTACGCGTCTTAAAACGGATTATGTTAAGTTTTGAGGCCAATCAGAATTTTCTACCTCAGTCGCGATTACATTGTTGTATTATTCCAAGAATAATAAACCAAAAACATGATTTTAGGGTTTACCGTTTAGAGGACGCCGTTTAGGCTTTGACGCTTCTGTGACATTCTTAGCCAGCCACAGTTCTGAATTAGCGGTACAGATAACGAGCGACAAGTGAGGAATCGATATCAATATTAATTTAATTTATTGATCAACTGAGCTACAAAACCACCCGTGGCCACTGAATTCCTTCTGTTGTTTCTTTCTTCATCCGAAACCCATCGGAATCTCGTCACGTCCCACCAGCTTATCGGATTACTATAACGAACTTACCATTTTTAACAGGAAGGCCGGAAGCTACCATATAAGAATCCCCAATCGTTTCCACCTTGTACACGTCGTATTTTTCAATCAGGGCGTCGAACAAACGGTAAACTCTGTTGAGGAATCTGACAACCTGAAAATGACGCCAAACGTAAGATTAGGGATGTGCACGCGTAAAATACAACTCTATCGTGACTGATTTACCTCCAGCGGAGTGCTGATGGCAGCTATTTCCGTGAATCCGACAATATCGCTGAAGTAGATGGTGACTTGCTCGTAATACTCGGCCGGCACCTGAAAATCAGCAGTATTGAAAGGGATGCAAATCTGTCACGATGCAATCAGGAAAAAGTGTTTCTTACGTGCTGTGTGTGTTTCAACCGTTGAGCTACTGAAGGCGGTAGCATCTGATACAAAAGAGAATCGCTGCGCAATTTCTCCTGTTTAAGCTCGCTCGCCTTTATGGCCAGATCGGCAGCGTAGAGCTGAAACAATCAATGACAAATCGGTAAGAGCTTGATGTAGGAACCGAACCCTCTGGCACCAACAATCTTGCGTTTTGATACATTTGACTCCGCATTAAGACCAAAAAGCTGGCCCCTCGCCAGGACTTGGGTTCAAGGAAATGCTCAATGGGGATTTGAGTGATTTCCGGGCATCAAGCAAATTAAGGCAAAAGCACTCCCCCAGTGGTATGTCAAAAAGAAAAATTTTAATTGCGTTTCAAAAATCCATGACTTTGAAAAGACCGTCGTCAATGTCTGGTTCTGGAAGTCGGTCAATGAAAAACCATTTTCAAACAAATGAGAAATTCAAAAAATGTATACCTGAGTATTTCTGGGAGCGATAAGTGGGCAAATGGATTCTATGCCCAAAATTAGTCTTAAATCGACGCTACTTTCGACCTCCTGACATCCTTCAGAAGCAACGTATTGATAGATACGAACTTAGTCCCATAGAAGCCGCACACGTCCGCGGTACGGTCCGATGGATCTGAGACTCCTATATACAACCTCGTGCGGACTCTACTCCGATAAACTCCAAAAACGACACCCCACTCGACAATAAAATACCTTAAAAAACCCCAGCGTGTTCAGAGGGACCAGCATAGCCTTGGACAGCTCTGGAAAGCCCAGAACCACCTTGGCAAGCCTTAACCTGCTTCCCACCATATTGGCATGCCTTTGGAGCCCTTGAAGTGATCGACCGAAGGAAAATCGAGCAAGCTAGGGGTGAGGTCCCAGCAGCTGGTGGAAGACAGTTCGATGGAAATCGGCAGATGGATTGATCTTGGACACTGGAACTCGGAAGGTGGGAGAAGTGCTAGGAGGCAGTCCAGTTGGTGATAGCAGCCAGCAATAGACACGACATGTGTTGAAATGTGAAGAGTGCAAAATATAAGTTGGTTTTGGTAGAGAAGCTGGTAGATATTTGAAAAACAACATGCTACTGATTTATCTAACGTCAATTGCAACAATCCTTTCAAAATATGCCACTGACTCACTTGTATCGTCGCCACAGCGTTCTTGACTAGAATAATAATTATCGGAGAGACGAGCAGGACAATCACAAGAATCGTCACCCCTACAGCTTCTTGTCTGCTGGCGTCAGTCAAATCTTCGTTGACGTAATTCCTGCAATTTCAAGAACTGGTTGTCTATTGCTCAACTTTTTATTGGTACGAGTGTTAAGATGTTGCCAACCTGATTTCTCGTCTGACGGTTTTCTGCAGTTTCCTCAGTTCTTCCAAATACGTGGACATCAGGTCAAAATATTTTTTGGCTTGTTCTTTGCTCGGTTGCTGAGGTTGATTTCTCATTATCTTCTCCGTGCTAGAACAAACGTGGCAAATTAGCTCATGTCGGTTGACCAACACACAATGTGTGTCAAATTACGGGAGGGAAAATGCGACGGCGGGTCTTTCAACGACATTTTGGCAGCTTCAATAACTTGATGGGAAAATGTTCAGGACTGAAATTTCACGCACGAGGTGACGTCGTGGGGCTTGAAACGGGCTACAGGAGGGGTTTTTGTAGAGCTTTGGCCAGTTGGTCGGGTGAGTTGGCGTTTTAGAAGAAATTTTTAACGTAGAACCGTTTTCCGGGGGTTCCAGACCAAGAAGATGAAGGATTAAAAAAAAAGAAAGAGAGATATCAGAGTTGATTTTTAAACAATTTGTTTCAAACAATAATAAAACCTTGCGTAAAATTTGCAGCGTTTTTAGCTCAGGAACCGCTGCCTCTTTGGCACGTAGATTTGCTCCAAAGGCTTCTCAAGCACCGAAACAAAAACAAAAACGCTGCAAATTTTACACAAGGGCATGGAAGAAGGAAGATGTATATTTTGGGAAATTAAATTTCATTTAGCGGTATGACAGCAGTGGGTGTCACCTGGCGCGATCTGTGGACGTAAAGGCGAACTCCTTGGCCCTTATTAGTATCGAGGATACTCCCGGAGGTGTCGCTAGCAGTCGAATGTGGGACAAATGGGGAGGATTCTTTGAAAAGGAGGGGAGCTTTTGGGCACGCCTTGTAACGGTGAGTGAACGTTCCTCTTCCTTCTTCCATGACACAAGGGTTTATTATTCTTTGATGTAGGTTACTTGTGCAGAAAATCAATTATGTCAATGAAAAATTTTTTTTTGGATTTTATATTAAAAAATTTTTTTTTTTAAATTTTGTCTTTCAACAAATTTTTTTAATTTTTTTTTTTCAACTTTTTTTTTTCTTCAAAAATTTGTTTTGTTTTTTACTAGAAAAATATTTGACCACCTGGGATCCATCAAAAATCTCATTTGTAGCCCCATGAAAGCCCTATAGATCGCAACAGTGAAATCGGATCGTTCCGGGACCCCAAAAATGGATTCTACGTCCAAAAATACTTCGAAAACGACACATAACTCGATCCGAAAGCCTTCAAAAACCCCTCCCGTAGCCCCATTTTAGCCCCATAGCGCCCCACGGGTTTGGCAAATCGGGCTGTAAACCTTGCGGGCACAACTAGATGGTAAACCGAGTATTTTGTCAAAATTTCAGATTTTTGAAAAAATTCCTTCGGCTCGGACGGCGGACGGACGTTTCATTTTTGGAATCTACACTTGTATGCATAATGTATAATGTCAAATTTCGAAGCCGAGTTAAATTATCGACCTCCGACACGAATACATAGGTGTATTATTCCAAAAATAATAATCCAAAACTGCGTCACCAATCTTATCAGTCCCCCTTATCTCAGATTCCCGTCTTCTTCTTTTCCTTTTCATTAACCTAGGTTCGTTCTCAAGTAGTAGGCTTTGTGGGAGCCATGGGCCGCACTCTTTTGTTACAAATTCGCCAGCCTGCCACGGGAGGCGCTGTGCCCGGCGGTGAGATCAGGTGGCCCAGCTTCTCGCGGGGGGCTTCACCTCCCACGACCTGGATTGTCTCACATCTCACCGCTGGGTAAATTGTAAATTTGTCGGGAGATCGGAACACGGCGGGCAATACTTTGGGGAAATCCCCAGTACGGAAGCCTTCTGGCTTATTGTACTCCCGAGCCTCCGTTTTTGGCTCTATTTGCCTCCTGAGTGGTTGAGGTCCAATTCCTAATTACCTAATATACGTTGGGTACCCTACGCTGATTTTTTATGGCAATGTCAAGCCAACGCAGTGATTTTTTTTATTGGACCCGCTGTACAGGCATCCCCTGCCGACTATTCAGTGAGTGAAGCTGGTTCAGCGGATTCAATATTTTCGCGCGGGGCAGCTGCCAAGGCACTTATTAGCGACACTTCGCTTGTAGGCGCCGACAGGAGAATAGCCCTTCAGGCGACCATCAAAACCTCCCCGAGTGGGTGAAAGGTGAGTTAGGAAGTAATCAAAACCTCCCGGTCAAAGATGAACCTATTAGTGCCAAAATCAGATAAGCGTCGGTAGTTTTAGTTGCGAAGATGGATGTGTCAGGGTCGGATCGCATCGTTTTCATCGAAGGCGGAAGCCAGAAAAATCGCGGAGTGTTTTACAAAGATGGCTATAGGTATGTACTGTACCCTGTTCTCATTAGCTGGCCATATAGAATTTATAGAATTTAGTCCAAAGTAGTAAAAAGAAAGGCCGACGAAGACATTTCAGCTCTTCCGTCAAAGGTACATAGGTAATTGTTTAAAATACACTGCCAAGTGGGATATTGTATGAAATGTTGAACGAAAATTTTCATCAATAGGGCACAAGTTATGGCTGTTAGCTCACTAAACTCGAGCAAGATTTTAGCTCCTCCCCCCCCCCCCCCCCCTGAGCTAGATTTTACCTCACTCAGCTGACCGGGAGAATACCCGTCATTTCAATCGTGAACGACACTGCACCTCATTCTTTGGATCTCAAACCTCTTGGAATTTTGACTCGAGATTTTTAAAAAATCGATGGCTGCGTAAACAAACCATCCTAACAACCAACTTCTTCCATGTTATGTTGCTGAGGGTGACCCGAATCACCATTTTGCGCCCACGCAACGTCTTCCGCTGATTCAATCCTCATAAATTTGGAACCACACAATCCCTGAAAATTTGACTGAAATCGGATCAACATTGTGGAAGTTATGGCTGTAACAAGGAATGATTCGTATGATTGAATTTGACGACCAGGCCTCCATTAGCGACAAGTTGCTTGTGGAAGCCAGTCAATCAAATTTCAATTTAACTGCTGAGGGAGAACCGGTACCATTCACGACTCCTCGTGTTTGATATCGGATTCACCACAGCCCCATTCCAAGGAAAGACATCCTACAGGACAACTCGACTCCCATCCTGTAGCTCGAGCTTCCTCCTTTACTGTATCGACATTAGGTGCCAATCAAGTCCGTCGGGCGCGACCCAACTTCGTGCGATGCCTTAATTCGGGATGTTCATACACATCCCTCATCCTCCTCCCAAGACATCGGGGGGGGGGGGGGGGGGGGGTCCTGGATACCACGCTAGACGCATTCCCATTAACACACAAAACAAATTATAATGTTAATCCAGAGAAGCAATAGCAATAATTCCTAATTATTAGGAACACATTATATTCACATAGGTAGGTACACCCCCAAATCAAATCAAGGTTTTTATTTGCAGAGGCCAATATGACACAGCAAACGTCAAAGGGAGCCAGCCCCACCATCCGTTTCCGTGGGTGCTCCTACAGGATTCGCATAGGCCTTACGGTATTCATAAACAACAAATTCGCGGTACCTGCGACGCAAGAGGCTACAGAAGGGGATTTTGAAGGGTTTACTTGTTGGTCGACCGGTATGGTTTTCGAAATAGTTTCGGAGGCTAAATCCGTTTATTGGGGGACCCACACTTGTCCGACCAATCTACAGCGGCGCCCAATAATTAAGAGCCCAAATCTAAATGTTACTCTTTTTTTGTGATACTCCCTAAACGTCTACGTAGACTGCCTGCAACGAATGTCTTCTTATAGCATTCAACTTCAACATTCATCTCCATGGAAAATGAACATAAGAAATTTGTTTACACCAATTGGTGTAAACTTAAGTCATTTTTATTTTGGCCAAGAAACTTCAAGAAAGTGAGAAATCCCAAATCGTGTCCCTTTCTCATACTGTTAAGAAAAAGAAATGGCCCTCGACATCCAGCACTTTTACGAACATGGAAAGAAGATAGTCGGAGCGGGAATCAATTTCAAGTATGCTGGTTTCATGTGTTTTCCACCAATCGATCTGATTTGTATTTCATAAATTCGACGATTTTTAGATCATTGATCGCCGAAAAGAAATACAACACTCCCAAAGAGCCTCTGATGTTCCTGAAGCCAACAACATCTTACACAGTTGGAGGGCATGATGTTAAGGTGAGTGTTGTGGCCAAGTTACTAACATCTCAAATAGTTCGTTAGTTTCCGCATCTTGAGCACTCAACTGTAGCTTCTAACGCAGTGACCAGACTACAATAATGACCATTATTTTAAATCAAAAGGAAATGAATTCGGACTACGACAACTACAGGCGCATTTTAATTTGCAGATCCCTCCCGGATACAGAATCGACTACGAAGTCGAATTGGGCGTCATTATTGGAAAAAATTGCAAGAACGTCAGCGTCCAAGATGTGGATCAGTACATTGCTGGTTATTGTTTGGCGCAGGACCTCACCGATAATCGCATAATAGTAGGTCCAGGATGTACTAAGTGACATGGGAAATAATTCAACGCTGTGAATTGCTTGGAGATCCCCCATAAAACAGAATTGCTTTGAAATCGATATCACATTCTACACCCAGTCCAAAGCTCTTCAAAAACCCTTTAGACAGCCTCTCAGAAGCCCCATGACTTGGTCGGTCAGTCCTGGGGCCCTCTAAAATCGATTCTTCGTCCAAAATTACAATGAAAACGATACCTCACTAAGCTTTCTGACCGAAGCACTTCAAATATTCAGCCCTGAAACCCCCACTCCTGTAACACCCCCCCCCGGTGTGGTCAGAAATAGACCCCTCCTGAATGGATTTTAAGTCCGAAAACACCTCGAAAACGACACCTCACTTGACTTTTTGGTCAAAAGCCTTCAAAAACCCTCCTGTAGTCCCACAGAGCCCCACCGTGTTCGCACAGGTCTGGGACCCCTTAAATCGATTCTACGTTCAACAATTACTTTGAAAATGACACCTCACTCGACTTTCTGGGCAAAGCGCTTCAAAAACCCCTACAGTAGCCCCTAAGGATCCCCACAGAGCACCACCGAGGGTACTTACAGCCCGGTAGTGCAAGTCAGGGTTCACCTTAAAACAACGCTACGTCCGAAACACCTCGAAAACGACGCCTAACTTGACTTTCTGGCGGAGGCCCTTCAAAAATCCTTCCAGCAGCCCCTTAGGATTCCCACCGTGTGAGGGTAGGATCCTCTTAAATCGAGTCTACGTCCAAAATTACCACGAAAAGGCACTT
Organism: Pilophorus perplexus; assembly: GCA_955831195.1. NCBI lineage: Eukaryota > Metazoa > Arthropoda > Insecta > Hemiptera > Miridae > Pilophorus > Pilophorus perplexus. The sequence continues at coordinate 2,686,840 of OY037015.1, forward strand.
CGTTTGACTATCTGACCAAAGCCCTTCAAAAACCCCACCTGTAGCCCCTTAGAAGCTCCACTGAGCCCCACCATGTGGTCATACAGGGCTGGGATCCCCCTTTAATCGATTCTACGTGCAAAACCAGCTCGAAAACGCCACCTCGAGGTCAAGTGATCACTCGACTTTCTGGCCAAAGCCCTTCAAAAACCCTTTCTGTAGCCCGTTAGGAGCCCCACGTGTGAGTTACAGGTCTTGGATCCTCTTAAGTCGATTCGACGAGCCAAATTACTTCGAAAACGGTACCTCATTCGACTTTCTGTCCAAAGCCCTTCAAAAACCCCTCCTGTAGCCCCTTAGAAGACGACCACACAGCCCCACCGTGTGGTCGCACAGGTCTGGGACCCCTTTTAATCGATTCTACGTGCAAAACCAGCTCGAAAACGCCACCTTGAGGTCAAGTGATCACTCGACTTTCTCGCCAAAGCCCTTCAAAAACCCCTTCTGTAGCCACTTAGGAGTCCCACCGTGTTAGTTACAGGTCTAGGATCCTCATAAGTCGATTCGACGAGCCAAATTACTTCGAAAACGGTACCTCACTCGACTCTCCGTCCAAAGCCCTTCAAAAACCCCTCCTGCAGCTCCTTAGAAGCCCCACCGTGTGGTCGTACAGGTCTGGGACCCCTTTTAATCGATCCTACGTCCAATATTAACTCGAAAACGACACCTCACTCGACCCCCACACTTGAAACCTTTTCTTCCCTCTGCCACCCCGATCAGCCCAACAACAACACGCCCAACAAATGCCTTGTTTCGCCTTCAGAAAGCAGCAATCGGCAAAGGGCGCCCCTGGGACATCGGCAAGGGGTTCGACATGGCACTACCGGTGAGCGAAGGTTTCAGTAAAGACAAGATCCCGGATCGCAACAACGTCCGCCTCTGGTGTTACATCAACGGGGAAAAGCGTCAGGACAACACGACCGCCGACATGCTCTTCTCCGTCGACGAGTTGATCTCCTTCTTCTCGACGAAAATGACTTTAGAACCCTACGATATAGTCATCACCGGCTCACCCGCCGGAGTTGGCACACTCACTCCGGGCGACGTCGTCAGATGCGGAGTGGGAGACAACGTGGCTACACTCGAGTTCAAAGTGGTGGATTCAAATTGAACAAGCACGGCGAAATATTTCCGATGTATTTTTGTTTTTCTATGATATGTTACCATCGTTTCCATCTGGTTGGGGGGTTAGTGATGGCACAGAGGACTGTGAGCCCCGGCAAGATACGCCTACAGTGCGCTATTTGAGCAATTTAGGGAAAGGAAAACCATAGTATCTAAGCGATTCGACATATCGGGCTGGAAATCGATACATTTATGTTTTTGGAAGTGCAGAGTCCAGAAATAAGGTCAAAAAGAAGTCAGGGGATGATTTAGTACATGTTTTAAAACATATCAATTGACACGTTATTGGTTTTACAATCTGCATTAAATGGTTGTATAATCTGCAGAAATTTTCTGACTCAAAAATTTCCACATTTTTACGGTCGACTCTGATTTGTCATCTTACTATCAAAATGAACTATAACGTGGCTGAATAACAAGTAAGTGCTGCACAAAAAAATCGAGATCATAATCGATTAATAGATTATTCCAAAACATCGATTAATCGATCCTCCCAACTCCAAAAACATTTCGAAAACGACACCTAACTCGATCCCGTAGCCAAAAACCTTTAAAGAACCCCTCCCGTAGCCCCATAGCGCCCCACGGGTTTGTTGATCGGGCTGAAAACTTTGCGGGCACAACTAGATGGTAAACCAAGTATTTTGTCAAAAGTTAAGATTTTTAAGAAAATTCCTACTGCCCAAAACGGCGGACGGACATTTTGGTTTTGGAATCTGACCTCTTGAAACGAATACCTAATGTCAAGTTTTACCTAATTCCCGATCCGAGCACATTATTAGGTGATTTCTAGTGTTAAGTAGGAAAGAAAATTACTTTTCCTCTTTCTCACATTATGTTCGGATTACGGGATTTCTACCAAATAAATCACCTTTCATGAAATCTGACTTCCTAATTTCTAGCCCCCTTAAGGCGGTAAACAACTTGTGACTTATTATCCATACTGTTGGAACTCACAAGAAACGTTCTCTACTATTCGTTGGTGTTGAGCCATCCGCACGATAAAAAGGACAAGAATAACAATAAATAAATTTTCATCCCCAACAATCCTCAAAAAATAGTGTTTTTTAAAACTCATAATTTGACTTAAATCGACGTTTTCACAAATCGGGCACTAGATGATGGTTAGAAAAGTACATGTTGGAGAGATGTCGCCCAAAAAATGAGAGGGGCGATTGTAAACTGGGCCACATTCTCGGATGATGCATGTAAATCGGGCCCCAAGAGTCCCCTTCGCCTAATTGATTCTCATCCCCTCTTGTAAACTGGGCCCCTTGCGGACGAATGTAAATTGGGCAATGGGCTTATAGAAGAAGTCGGTCATTGCAGCGAGTTTATTTTGATTACGTATTCACATGTGCACCATAAATAGTCAGAAAGTAAAAGGGTGTAATTCACAGCCGTCACTCGGATTGGAGGGTGTCCTTGTGGGTACGCTTGAGGGGGCGTGGGCCACTTGGACTATTCACAATGTGCTGGCCACAGGCTGGTGGGAAGTTTTGAGTGGAGGGTCTCCTCAAGGGTTGACGTGACATCCCTCCAGCTATTCACAGTCGCGAGCCCTCAGCGGGGCACTCAAACAGGCCCTTGTGACCGTTATTCACAGCAGCCAAACCCAGACTCCAGTCTTGAACTCCTTCTGCCGGGCCCGACGGTCAAAACGACGCTGCTTCACAGACGCTCCTTCTGCTGCCACATCTGGACCCCCCATGACTCTCGTAGCGCGCTCTCTGGTTCAGGGAGAACACATACGGAGCTGAGAGTGGCTCTTCCCTCATGATAGGTCTGACCACGGCCTCTGGTAGCTCGCGACCATACACCATCAATGCTGGCGAGAAGCTGGTCGTGACATGGGGCGCACTCCTATAGGCCAGCAAGAAGAGCAGTAGCAACCTGTCCCAATCATTCTGCTTCTGGATCACGAACTTAGTCAGAAATTTGGTAATTGTTCGATTGAGCCGTTCTACCAGCCGCCCGACCAGGCGTTCTACAGTCGACCGACTGTGCCTGTTTCCCAGGAGGTGGCACATTTCCTTGATCAACGATTCGAAGTTGCGCCCTTGGTCAGTGTGAATTTTGAACGGAACCTCGTGCCATCTTCGCGTACACAAACTGGCGTGGCTCAGTTTACCACTCAAGGTGCAATTTCCAACACGCGGCTCACGATTGCGACTGCGGCTCACGATTGCGACTGCGACTCGCGATTGGCCGCGTCCCACTCCTCCAATGCATTCATACGGAACCACATTCCTAGGCGCGTTTCCCGGCCGTACGACGCAATGCGGCTGACGGCTGATGAGCGCGTCTGCGACTAGACTGGTAGGGTGAGCAGTCCAGCCGGACGCCGTCTGCGGCTGAGGTATGCAAGCCCGCTCGAGAGTTCATTTTCAGGGAATCAAACCAAAAAATGTGAAGCACAGAAAGCGAAAATGGAATTCACATTCCCGTGAGTGATTCTTATGAGGTGGTCGACCACACCTACCTCGAGTGCATCTCCACTTAATGTTCTTTTTTGGATTAGATGAAAAAAAAAAAAAAAACTTTTTTACTGATTTCCCATCACTACCACAGGCCATATGAACATAATATAAGGACACTGAAAGTAGTGAAATATCTGTATGGTTTGTAATTAAGTGGGTAGTCTTGGGATGATTTTTTAACATTTTTCGCACATTTTTCATTTTTCGAACTGAGAAAAAAAAGGGAAGAAAATGAGTCGATAGAAAAACGCTGCAAACTTTACACAAGGGTTTATTATTCTTTGATATAGGTTACTTGTGCATAAATTTAATTCTGTCAATGAAACAAAAATTTGGGGAAACTTTTTTTTTAATGTTAAAAAAAATTTTTGGGGATTTTTTGACATGGATAATATCCATATTATGTCTTTTGGCTGGGGGTCAAGGAATTTTTCGCAACACTTTTTTTCTCCTCTTCTTCCGCTAACAGGAGAGCGAGCACTACGTTCTTCGCGGACATCTTGAGCCAGACCGACGAAGCGGCCAGCCGTACCTAGGAATGTTACAAGTTTGTGGCGTGCGACTGCGTCTGTCGACCAAGAATCGCGAGTCGCAGTCGCAATCGTGAGCCGCGTGTTGGAAATTGCACCTTCACTAACGACCCACAATAAAAAGGGGTTCAAGGTGGGGCCCAGTTTACATCGAGAGTTGACCTCTGCTTTTTGGACTACTGCTTTCGTGGCCCAGTTTACACCCGCCCAATCAGAGAGGTGGGTTTGGGTTTTCCTAGCTTATTTTTAGAAAACGAAATTGCTCGGAAGTATCGTCTGAGAACGAGCATACGGAAAGCGTCTAAAATTTTCAAAAAATGTTTCACTTCCCTTAGAACGTGTACGATACAGAGATCCATGCGATTAGCCTTTTTGGTTGCGACTGAGACGTACCAGCACGTTCATTAGTTGAAGAAGTTCGGAAATCGGACAATCGTCACGTTTGGGCAAGTGTACCGTTCTTATCGGGCGTCCTTGAAGATTTTGAAATCTATTTTCACTAAAGGGGTGGGTCCCAATTTTTTATTTTTTTATTTTTTTTCAATTGCAATTTTCATTTTTCGATTTTCCTTCCCCTAAATTGCTCAAATAGCGCACTACGCGCCGGTGGGGTGCCCCGCAAGTCAAAATGACTTCCCAACTCACTTCAACTTGATGAGAGTGAAGTTCATGTCCATCTGCCGAACGATGATGCCGTACGATGTTCGGAGATGAGGCAAATACGTGAAAGACGAGTTCAACAGATCCTGCCCGATGACTGTGTCCTTCACAAAACGGAGATAACTGTCGCTGCTCAGATTGCCTCTCCCGAAATAGTTGATTCCGTTTACCATCGATATCCCGATGTGTTCTATGCTTCGAAGGAGGTTCTTGAATGATATCAAAAATCTGGAAACCAAATAGAACAATGAGAAGGTACTAGTTGGTAGTAATAAAAGCTTATTTTGGTTTATTATTCTTGGAATAATACGCCTGTTTTCGCGACGGAGGTCGAACACTCCGATCGGCCTCAAAATGAGACATTCTCTGTTTCAAGAGGTCTAGATTCCAAAACCAAAATGTCCGTCAGCCGTCCGGGCCGTTTTGGGCAGTTGGAATTTTTTTTAATCTGAAATTTTGACAAAATATTCGGTTCACCATCTAGTTGTGCCCGCAATGTTTTCAGCCCGATCGCCCAAACCCGTGAGGCGCTATTGGGCTAAAATGGGGCTATGGGAGGGGTGTTTTGAAGGTTTTTAGCTACGGGATCGAGTTAGGTGTCGTTTTCGGAGTATTTTTGGACGTAGAATCAATTTTTTGGGGGTCCCGGAACGATCCGATTTCACTGTTGCGATCTATAGGGTTTTCATGTGGCTAAAAACGGTTTTTTTGGAGGATCCCAGGAGGTCAAATATTTTTCAAGTAAAAAACAACAAAAAAGTATGAAAAAAACTTTTTTTAATCAAAAAAACTTTTTTAATATAATATAAAAAATCAAAATTAAAATTTTTTTTATTGACAGAATTAAATTTCTGCACAAGTAACGTATATCAAAGAATAATAAACCCTGTGTAAAATTTGCAGCGTTTTTTAAATTTATTTATACGGAAATTAGAATATTTACCAATTTTACTTGATTAGAAGAGCCCTTACGATATAGATAAACTATTTAACTTTCAACAAACAATAACCTTCTAATTTACCAGTCATTTCAATTTCAGGTGCGAACGCTCAGTTCTAATAATTAGAACTTAACGTCTGCCATGCTTGCAAAACTATCCTGCCAAACAGCAATATTGTTCAAATACCTCCAAACTCCACTGTTGTCTGTCTCTTTGATCTGGTCAGTCAAGTGGATCATCATGGCGTTGTTGAATGAATTGTACCAGTGAAGAGCTTCGCGAATCGTGCTGTCCTCGCTGCTGATGTTTTCCCTGGAAAGCCAATGAAAACACAAGTTAATACGAGAGGGGACTCCGCATCAATATATTTAGATAGGTAGAAATTTAGATATCTAAATTGTAACTTAAATATTATCAATAGTTAGGTCTGATATCTTGGGTAGCATTTTAACACAAAATGTGTTTTTACGAAGGTTATTTGGTTTGAAGTTGTTGGGGCGTAAGCTGAGTCAGAAATGTACCGCCCAACGACCCGGCCGCAGAGTCGATCCACACATTTCAGTGATATCAGTGAATCCGTGGCCATCAGTGCTTAGGTGCGGCATGTAACGCTGATGTGTGAACAATTAATCATTGATGTCATTGAAGAGCACGGAGCACTGATGGCCACGGAATCACTGATATGACTGCAAATACCGACAACTCCACTGTTTACGCCCCAGGCAGTTTTGTTTATTTTCGTTTTTAAATATACCGCGCGTGCTGATCAACTCAACTACCTAATGGACTTGACGCCTGACAACAATGCACCTGCCCCGCCCAGACCAGTTCCATCTCCGACCGTCGCCTCTCGCCCTACGAATTTTTGTCTCTCGTCATCTTTTTCCCCGAAATCTCCAATTTTCGGAAGACCACGTCGATTTAAACTTTCGCCGCCATCATTCGACGTATCAATAATCACAAGACGTACGTTGTAAGTCCGAAATTTTTTCTTTTCGAGAGAACCAGTCAACTAGCGTTCCACGTGACTCACCAGGACCCGATCAAATTTTCAGGATTCCTGGGAATAGCAGCACGATCAAGGAAAATTAACGAAATCCGCTGCTTCCTTGCCACCTAGCTACATCAATTCGGCCGTTTTAGTCACTGCGTCGCAGACGTCGCACCGTCGACAGCAAGATTGCTGTTCACCCTACCACCGTCGCCGCTACCCGGGTTTCGTCCAGATACACATAATTAAGTCAAACTTATAATTACCATTAACAGTCAAACTTATAATTAGGTACCATAAAACTAACCAGGAGCTCCTTATTTACTCAGTTTTTTTGGAAAATTCTTCTTACCATAGAAAGAGCCATCATCAGAACATTTCTAATAAAATTGTTTGCCTGAGATAATTTTCATTTAATATTGGTGAACCATCCCTGCGCAGACATCCACCCTCCTCTTACCAACACGCTCGCCATAGGCGCACTTTTCGTTTATTATTCTTGGAATAATACACCTATGTAATCGCGAAAGAGGTCGTCGACTCTGATCGGCCTCAAAATTTGTCATCATCCGTTTCAAGAGGTCTAGATTCCAAAACTGAAATGTCCGTCCGCCGTCCGCGGATCTCGAAGGTTTCTTCAGTCATCCCATAAAACAAATGAAATAGTTCGTATCGTTTGGAAGGGAGAACTCATTCCAACGCATTACACCGCCAACGGGGTGGCAACTGGAGTAAGTTTATTAGCAAAGTTACGAGACGGCCAAACAGATACACAGCGGGGAAGCTGCCGCCCATTCGCTTCCACTTCACGCCAATTTACGAGGTGCACTTCGAATTCATAGTCATCTCATCGCCTCACACAATACCTATAAGTTTCAGCCCCACCAAACTAACACTATGTGGCGAATACGAGATTTGTGCCGAAACATAGAGTGTAGTGAAATGTCTTCGGGGACCGCACTATTTCTATCAACAGGGTTGCCAGCAGAGTACGTTACGTTTGAGTCAGAGTTTGCAGTAGGTAATGTATTATTCCGAATCCAGTAATTTCTCTGAATATTAATAATAAAAATCTGTTTAATCGTCACGGAGTGGATCCAGGGGAATGATACAACAAATAACAAGAATGTTAAACAAAATAACAACTAACAACAAAAGAAACAAAAACAGCAAATGGAGGAAAACCAAAGGAGGGCCATGGACGCGTGGACTACTCGTCCCAGAACTAGAGGCCCGCTGGGTCTTCCAGTTCGAGACACCGGAACTTTTTTCTGGTAGGGGAGTGGGGGGCACATTTGACACTTTTTCGCATTTTCCATCCTGCAAGGTTGAAAAAACGATATGTCTTTAATTACTTTCTCCTATCGTTAACTACAGTACTTTTGCTACCCAAATACATTTAGTTCCTTTTTTAACCTGTTTGCCAATATTTTTCGTTATAATTTTTCAAAATGCTTAGGAAGTGACAAGGGGTACTTTTGACAGTTCACAGAAAGTACCTTAATTCTATACTAATCTATCCAAAACCCCACGGAACGTCCAGCAAATCATCATCTGGCAATAATTTTGAGTCAGGCACAACAACTGTAGACCCTACGGCCAGTAAAAATCACCACTACCCCACCCACTCTTCTTTCTCGAAGGAACAACAAGTTTTCTGGATGTTGGAATATAAGTAACAAAAAATATTGATCAAAACAACGATCTTTATTGGAAAACGTCAGGTCGAGTAGGTATTCGAAATCCTACGACCACTTAAAGCTTACAAACTTGAGAGGTATATAAAAATATTAAAACTGTCAAAACTGCCCCGAGGGTAGCCATTAAAGAAAATCCCAAAGATAAACCTCAAAGATAAATTGTTTTGAAAAATCCAAGGAAAACACATGCAAGGAGACGTATACGAATGACAAACTGGATGAGCTACATGTGAGAAAATGCTGAATCCACTCGGTAATCGACAAAAAACGAAAAGAAAAAATACCTACTTTTGAAAGGCCCAAACACTCAAATCGCCCAGAGCCGACTGGATGATTTAGAACCTGCTCGCTTTCAACCTGGAATGGTTTTTTTGCTTCTTCCTCACAATACAAAAACACGAAATCGCGGTAAAATTCAAACCTCGAGAGAAAAACAGCCATTGTCAAATGTGCCCCCCACTCCCCTACCCCGCAGTCGGGATGCCACTGCCCGGACGACAGCGAACTGCAGCTTCACCCGAACCCATGCAGCAACTTGCGAAAATGGACGAGCCCACTTTTCAGCCAGAGTACTAGTAATCATAAGTCGTGAAAGGCATGGATTTTTGTGAAAATTTGGACTTATTTCCGATATTCGATATTTTTTTAACGATATATCGAATATCGATATTATTCTACGATATATCGACCTAGTAAAACAATAGTTTTAAAACTATCGATATATCGAATATCGATATTTTTCTTCAGTGTGGACATCCCTATGGTTTCCACCGTCAATTCAAATAATTTGAATTATTGCGATGTTTCCATAAATTCGTACTAACTTGCAAATTGTGTTTTAGCCCCATTTTCAGTGTTATTTGGAAACCTTCTAGGGTTCTAATTATCACTAGTCTGGTGTTGTATTCTCCTGAAAATTCTGTCTTGTCTCTCACAGCCTTTTTCAAATTCTTGGCTTTGAATGGTATTGCAATACTGATATACTAATTAGTAAAATGCTTTGCTGTAGCCCTTTTTAATCATTTGTTCGTTATTAGTGTAACATGTACCTGACAGATCAAAGTGTTGGCAACTTTGTTAAATAATGTATTAACTTCAAAGGGTCGACAGTTTATTGAGAGTGGAATCCCTGTCAACTATTTTTCCGCCTTTTTCCACCGCCCGGGTAGTAATTTAAAGGGAAAGCCGGAGGAGGAATGTCGTTCTCCGCCGTCTCTATAGCGACGCCAGGCGATCCATTCGAATGAAAAGCAAGATTAAAACGGAGGTGGTGGTCGGCTGAAAGGGTGCTGTTGGTGGTAGTGGGGGGTGGAAGAGGGGGGTGTCATGGAAGTGGTTGTGTTTCCCGGCTTAATTCCAGGGGCACCTTCACGTCTTGGGCTCAAGATGATCAGCCTGATAGTGACAAAGTCCTCACAATATCCGACCGAAGCGACCCAGAGATCTAATTGGCTTTCTACCTTACGACCACTTGTTCAAAGTGATTGCTCCAAAGGGGGAATTTCTCGGAGAAATAGAGGAGTTGACCTAAAATTCGTTGGAGAAAATACCGACAGTGAGCCAGGCTGAGCCGGCAAAACCATTACTTTATCCACCGTTAGGCCACTGGTCAACATGTTCGACTCTCTTAGGAGAGTGTAATCTCCCTCTACACCTCTATATTATTAAGCTGCAGCCCAAGGAGGAGGAGGAGAATCATTTTTATTCTAGGGCTCTTCTAGCGGTCGGAAAAATCTGAAATTGGTCTTAAAAAATTCAGCTCGGCGAGCATAGTACGAACAGATAGAAGAGGAAGAGGAAGAGAAAAGTCTGAAGCCACCAAAAAGTTGCTCTTCGTGGCGGATCTTAAGGTACCACCACCATAGCTCCAAATGTGTTGAAAAAAGTAGGCTGGAGCAGCTGACAGGATATTGGGATGGTGGTGGGCCAAGGGGTGCCAGACGTGGCCGCCTCCCCCACCCAAAAAAACAAAAAAATGCATTTCTTGAAAAAAAAAAAAAAAAAACGACTCAATATGGGGTTCGGTCAGTAGTTTAATCTGTGGTCGGGGGTTGGCTGGCGTGGCCAGCAGGGCGTTGGCCCGCTAGTCTCACCATAAACCTCCTTGAAATTGTCCAACACGTTGGTACATTATACACAGCCAAATTTGTCAAAGAGTAGATATCAGTATAAGTAATGAAAGTGTTTTCATCGAGAAGGCATTCTAATTAGAATGCTTCAGTGAAATTAAGCATTGAGAAGTGATGCAAGCTCGGATAGCGTTAAATGTTTCCATGGAGTAGGAACCCAAATGTAAAAAAAATGGGGGTGTGGTTTTATGAAACAACGGTAAAAGTGAAACTTTTTTTCACACTAGTTTCAGGAAATGATGCCCACATTTATATATTATATAATATTAAAGGGTGCTGGATGAGTGTAAGGAGGGGGGGGGGGAGGTACAATATGTAATCTGGGAGGCACAACCCGCGTAATCCCTGAAAATTTCATCAAAATCGAATCAATATTGGCCGTTTGGTTACCGTGTTTTCTGAATGTGAGTCATTGATATAAAATTATATATCGACTGTTGAGAATTAAACAAAAAAGGAAAACAAGTAGGTACCTGAAAGTTTCGATCAGTTCGATCTTCTTCGGCAGACTGGCGTTATTCTCGCAAAAACTGTAGTTTGTCGCGCCTGTAGGTTGTTATATATTACCTATATATAATATAATATTAAGGGGTGCTGGATGGGTGTAAGGAGGTGGGGAGGGGGGGGGGGTACAATCTGTTAGAGTCTCAATAAATAGCTCACTGACGTTCGGCAGCCACGCAACTCAAGCCTCACCCCGCGCGAATTAAAACGCACCCGTGACAACGACGCTTTTTGACCCGTCTCTCGTTGCGAAGGACTACCTAGTACCTATCAAACTAATCGAAGGCTCGCAAAAAATATTCGTATCCACCTACCGACGATCTTGGAATAACTTTCGAACGGGTTATCGCACAGAAATCGTTTTGTGCTCGTTGAAATCAGCGTGAAAAGCTCGTTTTAACAGACGTACTTTCGTTCAAAACCGACGGCAAAAGTTGTATCGGGTTTCGGCGTTTCGATAATTTTCCTAGTAATCCCTAGTAACGACGCTATTTGACCCGGCTCTCGTCGCCTAGGAAAGCTCCGTTCGCGAAGAAGGAAGAGAATTGGCGAAATCTAATACGGCCTACGACACATCTACGACCAACGCGGAACCCGACGGAAAAAACGCCGTCTCTCTCGGCTCTACCGTTGAGGCGGGGTAGCGTGGAGTAATAATTATTACGGTCGCTTTAAGCGTGATGTTACGTGACCCAAAACGACATACAGACCAAAAGTTTTGGGACGATGAAAATTTCATCATTTTTATTTAATAAAAGTTTCACTTTAAAAACTAGTGTGGAAACAAGTTAGGTACAGTAATCGAGTAGAGATACAATTTAAATACTTTTGAAAGAAATTAGGCACAAGCTCGAATAGCGTTAAATTCCATACACCTTTGCATAAAGAAGAGACATATAGGTGGTGTTGTCTTGGTGTTGAGCACACAAATCCGAATGCTTTGGTAAAATTTAGCATTAGGTACAGATAATTGCTCACAAAGTGCCAATTTTTTCGTACAAAAAGCTGCAAATTAAATGTCTCATGGAAAATGTATCATGCAGTTAACTGCCTACCGTAGTGATATTAGGGATGGGAATCGATTTCCGATTTTTTCAAAAAATCGATTTTTCGTTCCGATTTTTTCGGTGAATCGATTTTTTACTTCCGATTTTTGTAAAAATCGTGAATCGATTTTTTACTACTGATTTAAAAAAAAATCTTGAATCGATTTTCGTCATTTATAAAAATTAGTTTAGTACCGGTTCCGTTATAAACGATTTCCACTGTATTTCAAGTGATTCAAGCAAATTTCGATTAAAAATTATGATTAATGGCATTAGCTAGGGGCGTCACATCGGGGCTACACATCGTCATTTGGACAACTTTTCAGGAGAGCCAAAAAACTACCTGCCAATGACTTGCTTTTCTCTATCACCACAGATATAAGTATACTTGTGCTTTCCTCATTCAGAACACCAATCTCTATAGACTTATAAGAAAATATTCGGAAAAACCCTTTGTTTTCTAAAAAACGAGTCGTTATGGGGTGTTGAAATTGTTGAATTTATAGAAATTGTATAAAACACCTGAAGCAGGATTCACATGGGGCGGAATGAAGGCGGACATGGCAAAGACGGAACGATCGAACGCAATTTGATTGGCTGTTTGGACCACAGTGGAGAATGGTGGTCGCCATCTTGTCGGAGTGTGCGGCCAGCTATCGGCGGTAGAAATGTTTATACCGTTTCCGGAGTACCGTCGTGTCCGTAGAGCTCTGGGCATGCGCACTGGACAGGAATGTTATAACCGCTAGTGAAGGTTGCACATTCGCGTCGATTTGAATTTGCAGTCATCTCCGTGTCTTGAATTTGTAGTCATCACCGCGTCGATTTGAATTTGTAGCATCTCCGTGCACGATAATTCCCACGCGAACTCCTTAATATTTAACTTGAACTTACAACTTATGATTTTTGAAGACGCTTGAACAACGTCAACAACGAGAGAGGTTACACATCAGAAAGGCTTCCAGGAGGAAGTTTATCATTCCGTCTACCACGGAGACCGCTTCATGTGAACAGTCTTCCCACTCCGCCTACCCCCTCCACTGAAATTTCGTCGTTCCGTCTTTGCCGTGTCCGCCTTCATTCCGCCCCATGTGAATCCTGCTTGATGACGATGAGGGGTATTCACTTAGAGACGATGTACGCGCCTATCGATTTTTTCATGGAACTTATTAGTTTGATCAATTCGTCACGAGAGCACGCGTCCAACGATATCCCAAACTCAATGAGTTTAACTCATTTTCGCCAAAAATGACGATGTGAGGTATTGCTCTGACGCCCTCGTAATAACAACAAAACTCACTAGTTACGAGCGACGTCCGCCATGGCTTTTTCAGACAGCGAAACTGATAACTCATCTGATTAAATGTTTATTATCAAAATTTTTGAAAACTAATACAATTTTAATTTTAAATAGGCAAATTTTTTTTAACAATTTTTTTCATGAATCTACCTACTTTGAATATATCTACCGTTATCACTCATTAAAAAAACTTTTTTTTTTTGTAAGACCGATTTTTGAATCGATTTTCCAAAAAATCGATACTTTTATTGCGATTTTTTGGGAAATCGATTTGGAGCATCCGATTCTAAATCGATTCAAAAAATCGATACTTCTTACCGATTTCCCATCCCTAAGTGATATGCTCAAACTAAATTTTTCTTTGAGTAGGAACACAAATGCAAGGGGTTTTGAGAAATTTGGCATAGAGTAGATATTAGCTCTAGTAATGAAACATTTTTATTCCTTCATCCCTTCTCGATGAAACTATTACATATTTTCATCGAGAAGGGATTAGAAGACTGGAAATTCAGCAGTGAGGAGTTACAAGCTTGAATGTTTCCATGGAGTAGGAACTCGACTGTAAAAACTTATTAGAGCGGAAACACTAGTATTGCAAAACATAGATTTTTTTCAACTTTTCGACTATTTGGGGCACAGCAACGATTAATCGATTAAAAATCGAAAAGAAAAAAGGTTTGTTCCAGCTTTGACGGACTGTTAACAGAAATCGACGGAGACATGCGCAGTTGAGAAAACTGCTGTTCCAGGTCGCTCGGTCGGCGAAAAGTCGTCGACGCCGGCTGTTCCAGGTCGATGTGTCGGCTGACAGCAGTTGAACTGCTGTCAGCCGAAAACCGACAGCTCGAATGAGTTCGGTTGGGTTCTGTCGACTAGGATAACCCTACCCAGTTGAAACCTCTCTCATAACCTTCTCACTTTATTTTCGTGCTCGGCGCGTCAAGTTGTACTCACGTCCTCCCGAAGTCCTCGTAAATACCCTCAAACACAATGCTAATGTGTCATTAATGTCATTAAATGACTCATTCCCGCCCTTGTGATACTCCTCTCTTGAAAAAAATTGATTATTCTGAATAAAATAAACCAAAAATTATCACTTGGATTTTTCCATATGAAATTTACTGTCACATGAATCACCATGAAGTAATTAAATTGTGTAGCATTACTTCACGGTGATTCACGTGACTTGGTTTGTTGACAGATCGCGTTCCAAGTCAGCAGATGGGCTGTTCGCCTGAACTCAACAGCGATTCAGAAGGCATTGAGACTGCTGTCGACAGCTATCGACTTTTGTTAATAGACGCAGTTAGACCTGGAACAAACCTAAAGTTTCAATTTATGTAAAGGTTACGAAAAATAAGGATTTTCAGCTCGACTGGATATACCATAGGTACAAAATCGACGGAGCTGCCTCCTGCTAGACAAAGTGGACAAGCTTTTTTTTTTCTTTTTTTTTTTTTTACAAACATTTTCCAAACCAACCTAAAGTTTGATATTGACGCCTGAACTGATATTCATAAAGTTGTTTACCACTCTCAGTTCTCTCCCAGAATTCGAGATCCTTCCTCCTGACTGAAACAATTTTTCTGATTTTCCTTCAAAAGGCTATAATAATGCCTAATATTATTCCCCCTTTTGAGGGAAAATCAGAAAATCACATTGTACCTATTTTGAAAGTGACGAGTGCGTTTAGAACGTCCCTGAGGGGCAATTGGCACAGAGGCAGCGCCTCAGTTGGCGGCCACAGACTGGCGCTGCACAAAATTTAATCTGCGCCTTCAGCACTGAGCAACTACTTCTGATTTGAACAACCATACTTTTTTGCCAATATTTTGTACCTACTCTTTTGTTGAGATTTTGATTTTATTAACTGAACTGGATCAAATTAATATTGTTTGGATCCCAATTTTTCGCTGATATATCTAGCTTATGTACAAAATGGATGACTTTCAATAGTCACGTTTCACTTTTCTTCCTTTGTAAGAGTCGAGTTTTTTGTGTACAATTTAAATCGACTTCGATGATGAAAAAAAAAAAAAAAATCTCTGCAGCCACTGGCGTGAAGCCGCCCTGGCGAAATTGTAGGAGTAAACTAACACTTTTTTCGGACACAGAATCGATTTCCTAGATCGGTTGGGGGTTTGAAGGGTTTTTGGCCAGAGTGACGAGTCCGGTCCGTAGCATTTATTGGAGCCCCTAACTCAAATCAAAGAGTTGACCTCAAAAACGTTAAGGAAAATTCAAACAGCGAACGCGCTAAACGGTCTGTCAAAACCATGACTATCCGAATGGAAGAGAAAACTCGATTTCCTTTCTCATTAATTTTCCTCGCCAGTGGGTGTAAATCCGTCTGATCGGGTCAGGTGCGACGACGCCATTTTCGCCGATTCCAACTTCCTTTGGAAACCTGCCCAACTCACTTTGCTCTTTTTCGGACAACTTCGTTTTCCGCTTTTCCTGAGACCTTGAGCGAGAAGGATAAAAGTTATCTCTCGAAAGGGATACAGGCGGGATACAGGCCTGAGTATCTGGGGTGGTCCGGAGGTACAACACGGTACAATCACCGCCAGAATCAACAACGAGGACTTCGAGGCGACAACGCTGCGGCTGGAAGTTGTCACGGATATTAATAATGACTGCCATTGGGGTTGGATAAACTCCATAAATTGATCTTTCCGAATAATTCAAACATTCTTCCACCATTAAAAAAAAAAGTATGAATGAAGAACGTGGACTCCTCCGTCGGGTGTTCTTCTTTTCATGGAACGCCATATTGATTCAATGGTTTGTGAGTGCGCGTCGGGATCGACGAAATTCAATGAGTGATTGACGGTCTCGTGAAGATAATTCGTTTTGCACAGCTTACAATATCATCGGCTACTTGATTGTAATCGGTAAGAGGGTCTTTGCATCCCTTTTCCAAACAGAAACTCTTTAATCTCCCTTTCAATCATACCGAAAACCCATTTCCCTTCGACTTGCATTTCAGTTTCTTCTGCCAACTTGCATCAATTTCTACTATTTAACCCACCAATTCGTAGTATTCAGTGCCTCAATGAACAGATAAAAAGCCAGATGTAACGCCCAAAAACAAGAAATACACATTTTGATCCAAAGTTGAATGGTTGAGAAGCGAAATATCCATATCCATGCGAAATTCAATCGGTTTTCCGTTGAAAACACATTAATCAGTGTGGTTTGACGTTTCGAAATCACTCATTAAATTTAAAAAAGGGTAAGGTTTTGGAGGAGAAATCTCCATTTGATAGTGGGGGGGGGGGGGGGGGGGGGGCAGTAGGTACTAAAGAACACCTCAAACCAATAGGTTTGTTACAGGTCTGACTGCGTCTGTCGACAGAAGTTGGACAGCTGTCGACAGAACCCGACCGCACCCTACTCGAGCTCTCAACCTACGATCGACCTGAAACAGCAGTTTCTAAACTGCGCATGTCTCCGGCGATTTCTGTTAACAGTCCGTCAAACCTGGAACAAACCTAATGTTTGAACGTACGAGATCTCGTACCTACCATCTATGATCTATCTAGGTAACTACCCCATGAGGCAATGATCAACTTTCATCAGTCACCCAATTACGACATGATTACTGTAACAACATTATGTCATAATGTTGTTACAGTAATCATGAATGAAAAGCAAAACAAAAGGAAGGGTAGATTAATCGTAATACTATTACGACTGACCATTCCTTTTGGCTTACTTTTCATTCATGAATTATATTACGTAAACCACATTATGGCAGTGGATGGGCCACCCAATCGCAAATTAGGGCCTTTAAGTCGAGACGTCATAATTGAGAAGGCTGTGGCACACAAAGGAGAAGCTCTGGTCCAGTCTGCCCCTTCTCCCCCCCCCCCCCCCCCCCCGCCACTCTCCCCACACTATGAGGGCTTGGCAAGTCCTGAAATTTCTTGGCAGAGCAATTCAAGTGCATGGATACCTCAACGGCGGCAGTGGCGGTTGTGTCACGAGCATTGCGGGCCCCCGAAGGGAAGGATCAGGTTGCAACTCACCTACACGATCTTTCCAAAGCATTTGACTTGGAGCCACACAACCTCCTCATTAGAAAGTTTGAGCATTATGGTCCTAACACGGTCTAGTTCTTCAAGGATTACATCAGCGGCTGGTAACAGGTTGTTTCCTACAATGGTGCTCTGTCCGAGGCAGTTGATATACCGTGCGGCGTGAGAGGGCATCGTGCTCGGTCCCTGTTGTTTCCTGCTTTATATCAACGATCTAGCGTACCAGGTTGGGGATCGGGGAACATATTCCTCTTTGCAGACGACATCGCTGCTCTTGCTTTGGGGAAATGGTGCAAAGCGAACTCGCTGGCACTGAATAAGGATCAAAGACAGACCCTCACATTTGAAACTAACAGGAAGTTGGAGCTGCCTGTGAACTATCTTGGTCTCATGGTGGACAGTCGGCTCTCCTGGGTTTCCCATATCCAGCAGCTTCTGCTCAAGCTCGCTTCTTGCATTTTTTATGATTTGCCTGTTGAGAGCACTGGTATCGAGAGACGTGGAGTAAAGCCTGGTTATGAGCTTACAAGATCATTCCATGGCGATATCACACCACACGACGCTGCTCTTAAGCTACCAGACCACCTGGTACCAGACCGAAATAACATCGGTTGGCAGCCTGGATCCTCGTTTTCGTTTTCGTTTTCAGAATTCACCTGGGAGCTCAGGTACTTGAATTCGCACGGTCTCAAACACACAGCTATTCACGTGAATTCGATCAGGAACTCCTCAGTTTGATCGAACAAACCTTATGCCTTGTATGTGGCATTTTTGGGTTTTTCGAAGAGGGCCGAATGTTCATGTTTCGGCTGGGAATGTTTTGTTTTCTAAGCTATTTTATTCGAGCCCTTGTCATCCCGGTTAAGGCTACTTCGGTAGTACCTACAGTCCTGTATTTCAACATACGGTCAGGATACCCACTCGCATCAGATAGAGAAAGAGACAGCGTTCAAATGCAATCCCCACCTACACATCAACCTACCAACCAGCCAGCCGAGGGTTAACCGCATACCGCCATGTGGCTGACGAGGGCAATACAATAGGGGCCCCATCGGAAAGGAATTCGGCCAAGGTGCTCTCGCTGAGGTTCTCTGTATGCAGGTACATGCAGCTTCTCGTTTGATTCTTCTCATGTTACTCCGTACTTACATTCAGTAGTTTAATCTGTGACTCAAAGTGTCGTATTGCCTATCCCGAACAATCCACATTGAAATTTAATGATGTGAAGGGAAAGAACAAGGAAACAAAATTTAATAGGGCTTATTGGGAAAATTCATTTTCAATTTCGAACTCAACTAAAATCATGTCAATAAAAAATTATTAAATAAAAAGAAAAGTATCACAGTTTTATCACTTGGATTTTTCCATGTGAAATTTACTGTCACGTGAATCACCGTGAAGTAATCAAATTCTTGTAGCATTACTTCACGGTGATTCACGAGACTTGATTCAACAAAATTTGTTGAACATCCAATCAACATTTTGTTGATTATTCTGAACCCAATAAACCAAAAAGTATCACAGTTTTATCACTTGGCTTTTTCCATATGAAATTTACTGTCACTTGAATCACCGTGAAGTAATCAAATTCTTGTAGCATTACTTCACGGTGATTCACGTCAATTTTGTTGACAGTTCGTGTTCCAGGTCAGCAGGTGGGCTGTTCGACAGAACTTAACAGCGATTCAGAAGGCATTGGGACTGCTGTCAACTTTTGTTGACAGACGCCGTCAAACCTGGAACAACCCTATTATTTCCTGAATAATAAACCAAAATAAAACGACACCCAAAAGTTTCATTTGACGTAAAAATTTGAATGCAGAAAAATGATATCAATGGAGCACTCAACAGACATTGCCGGTGCAAGTCTGTATAAGGTCTATGCTGTTGACACTATAACTTCTGAATGTTAGCGACAAAATTCGACATGTTCTGGAAGCTGAGGTTGAATTGCAAGGGAGATATTTTGAACTTTTTAACGTACATAGGACAGTGGATCGAGTGCACATTGAGTGTTCACAGCAGCACTGACTGTGGTTATTGACAAACAGTCGTTATCATAATTTAATGTGACCCCCACCCCAATACGTAAAGGGTCTTTTTGGTTTATTATTCTTGCAGTACACGTGTTTATTCGGGTCAGAGCTCGAAAATTCTGATCGGCTTCAAAATTTGATGTTTCAAGATGTGTAGATTCTAAAAACGAAATGTCCGTCCACCGTCCGAGCCTTTTTTTTTAAACTGAAATATTTAAATAAGGCTCGGTTTACCATCGGCTTCAAAATTTGATGTTTCAAGATGTGTAGATTCTAAAAACGAAATGTCCGTCCACCGTCCGAGCCTTTTTTTTAAAACTGAAATATTTAAATAAGGCTCGGTTTCCATCTAGTTGTGCCCGCAAGGTTTCCAGCCCGATCGCCCAAACCCGTGGGGCTCTATGGGGCTACGGGACGTTTTTTCTTCTTTTTTTTTTTTGAAGTTTTAGGCTATGGGATCGAATTAGGTGTCGTTTTCCAAGTAGTTTTTGACGTATAATTCACCGTGGTGTCTATGGGGCTTTCATGGAGCTACGAATGGGGGTTTTGAAGGATGCCAGGAGGTCAAAAGAGGTGTCGTTTTCCGACAGGTCAAAAGAGGTGTCGTTTTCCATTTTTTGGGGTCCCACATCCGTCCACAAACTTCACAAGAAATTAAGCTTAAAATTAAACATGGTGTAGGGATTGCTCACTGTATTGCGAATGAACATTGGATTAAAGGAACCAAGCGGAGATTCGTTGCCGGAAAGAGTAATAATTATTGAGAATCTTTGTAGGGGTTGGTTTGCGTTGGTTGGGAGTAGTTTTCGTCGAGAGGGAAGCCCAACATCTACATATAGATGGGGGACGGCTCGAAAGTCAAAACACCCTGTCTGTCACTCATCTGACCTTTTCCGAGTATCTTTCCACTATACATCGTTGATGATCAGGTTCGCGATAACAACGCGGGTTAATTTTTCACGAAAGTCTCTCCTTCGGGGGTGGAAATAATACGTCGTTTCATTGAGTTCTACACCAGCCGGAAAGACCGTAAAATGCAAACAATCCATCTCTCCCATTTCCGCCATTACATTAGACGCTCCGCCGATACAACCCTTCGGAGAGACGACAAGGTGGCGACAGAAATGCAAGAAAGTGATGATGAAGATATCCCATTAGCCAAATGGGCATCACGTGAGCTACTTCCGCAGGTCACGAACTCTCTGAGCTCACTAGTTTAAGTGGTTGTTGTGGATGGGAAATTTGCCAAGCAGTTTTGTTCTTATTTGTTTCATGATGCGAAGATACGACGATGTCAATGGCCGTAAGGCTTCAAGAGGCTGCAGGTGGGGAGCGAGTCACGTATAGTGGAGATATCGAAATACAGTAGACTCCGCTTTATGGGGGCACCTCGGGACCAGAGCATTTTGCCCCAATTAAGCGGGTGCCCCAATTAAGCAGGTGCCCCAATAAGGCGGAATTCCTAAATCCCCCACCCTCCCTAATCTTTGAATTTTATGAAAAGGGAGTTCATAGTGAATCGAGTTGTGTAGCAATAAATGAATTTATTGAAGTCTTGAAGTCAAAATATGTACATATGTATGTATAGTAGCATGTAAATCATCGAATCTTTTTTTTTTTTTTTTTTTTTTTTTTTAAGACTGTCATAGAAGATTGCTTCAGGTTATTCAAGTTCTTTTTCGTGACGAAGTCTGCGCACCTGTTCAGCTCATTGATGGGGCTGTCCGAGTCATCGTCTTCCTTAAATCGTTTTATTGCTTCATGTACAATCACATCATCGTCCGTACCCTCTTCATCATAACATGACACATGTTCGTCCACATTCTCGAACTCCTCGTGATTCGCTGCTGGTACACTGGGTTTCTCTGTTTCTCTGCTTATTTCCCTCCAGCTGTCAGAAACAAATTGTATGGCTTGGAGAACATTGATTTTACCGCTAACCTCGGTGGCTGACGATGATGATTCTAGAAGTTTGAGCTAAATTTGCTGCACATCTCGACTCTTCGTTGCCCCGATAAAGAGGAGGAGTGCCAACTAACCGGAGTTTTGGTTTATTATTCTTGGAATAATACACCTATGTTTTCGCGACGCGGGTCGACGACTCCGATCGGGCTCAAAATTTGACATTATCCGTTTCAAGAGGTCTACATTCTAAATTCGAAATGTCCGTCCGCCGTACACCGTCCGCCGTCCGCCGTCCAGGCCGTTTTGGGCAGTAGGAATTTTTTTAAAAATCTGAAATTTTGACAAAATACTTGGTTTACCATCTAGTTGTGCCCGCAAGGTTTTCAGTCCGATCGCCCAAATCCGTGGGGCGCTATGGGGCTATAATGGGGCTACGGGAGGGGTGTTTTGAAGGCTTTGAGCTATGGGATCGAGTTAGGTGTCGTTTTCGAAGTATTTTTGGACGTAGAATCCATTTTTTGGGGTCCCGGAACGATCCGATTTCACTGGGACGATCTTTAGGGCTTTCATGGTGCTAAAAATGGGATTTTTGAAGGATCCCAGGATGTTAAATATTTTTCGAGTAAAAAATAAAGAATTTTTGAAAAAGAAACATTTTTGAAAAAAAAATAATAAAAAAAATTGTTTTTAGATTAAAATCCAAAAAAAAAATTTTTTTTTAAATTTTTTCATTGACAGAATTAAATTTCTGCACAAGTAACGTATATCAAAGAATAATAAATCCTTGTGTAAAATTTGCAGCGTTTTTTAACATTACTAACATACGTTCGTTTGGGACCAGCACATTTTGCCCCAAATATGCGGTTGCCCCAATTATCCGCTGGCCCCAAAAAGCGGAGTCTACTGTACTCTTACGTAAAATCAATTTAAAGGGGTTTAAATCCGGGTCCACACTGTGCCAATCACGACTCAACTCAGGCCGAGAGGTAAAGCTGTGGACGTGTCGTTCGGCCTCTCCCGAGCCAAATCCAACCCAAATTTCCTGAAAGCAACGTGTTCGCTGAATTCGGAGGACTTGATTCGAAATGTCGTCCACACTTGTTTTGTTCGGCTTTCGGAGTGGCAGCAAGGCTGAACGACGCTCCATTCAGCTTTGCCGCTCAGCCAAAGCCGACTCTTGCTGTAAGGCATAGTAGTCCAATAAATCTAGAGGTTTCCTAGGAAAAATATATACTTTTTCTCAAAAGTACTGAATGTTTTTTGGGTCACTGAATCCGAATTCGAGGTTTGCCTCTTCGCCAGAGGCGAGCAAACTACAGCAAACCCCGAAAACCACGAAAATATCAAACTTTCTTCAGTTTCTTTATAAGCGTATATCTCTAAAACGGCACGGAAAAGACCACCATGTGCCAAATTCAAGCAAACTAAATTCCCAAGTAATATATCTATTATTATGTTTGTATCTACCTGCAGCCGCTCGTGGCTCAGTCGCGGGCCAAGGGAAGCGCCACCGTCGGCAGTGTGATTGGGAAAGCCAGATTTTCTCGCGAGCGGGAGTACTGCTCATCACTCGGACGGTCCCAATCTCACCGCTGACTTCATCATTTCACTGACCGTCTATTTCAATATTAAATTGAAATGTCTATACGCAGTGCATTTTCGATTGGGCCTGAGGATTGGGCATCCCCTGGCGACACTTCGTCTGGGGAAGCCCGGTCAGCAGACTCAATTTTTACGGAACCATTGTTGACAATTCAACAGTTACTGTGGTCGCCGGGAGAGCGGATTTTTCGTAAGATGGTGTCAGCAGGCCCGGCCTCCCTTGGCGGCAATTTGTCTGGGGAAGCCAGCCTTCTGATTCCCGCATTAGCTGCGGATCCTGAGAGAACTAATGTTGGTGTTGATACATCAACTTCAATATTAGACTCCCCTCCAGAGACCAGTGCATTCCAGACACTTCCGGCCTGAATATCGCGGTTCTCCCTTTTCTGCTTTGATAACGCCTCCCAGGTCAGCAGATCAGGACACTTCGTGTTATGCCCTGGGTAGAGGTTTTCAATTACCTACTCCCTTCCTCTTGCTCAAGAGTAACTGGGATTTCATTATTTAATAATGATAGAACTCACCTAAAGGTGTACCTGTATACAACATCCGTCAGCCAGGATTCCCTACACTGTCTTCAATAGGACAGCCGTTATAGCACTCTGAAGATAGACCATTTTATGGCTCGTAATCACTTGAGGGACTGTTGATAAAACAGATTTTCTCGAGTCTCTTCCTCCAAGAACCCATTCCATCCACCTACACCACCTAAGTTAGTTTACTTGCTATATACAGCCACATCAAAGTAGGAACTGTGCGCTGGGAGGGTTGAATTCAATCGCACCTAGGCCTGTATCATGTGTTTGAACCAAACCTCAAATTCGGATTCAGCGACCCAAAAAACCTTACTGGCGAAAACACTTCGATGCCTCCCCGCCACGGTGTCATCTGGCTCGTCCGAGTCCCCTCCCAAACTCGAGCAGAAAACACTTCACTCGACTCCCTGCCCCATACCTTCAACAACCTTACAGACTAACGTGATCAGTCTTGTTTCAAAGTTTAACAACCCCTGAACAAATGCGTACAGTCCAAAATCGAGAATGACCACGTCAGCTGCAAATTTTACACAAGGGTTTATTATTCTGTGATATGGGTTACTTGTACAGACATTTAAGTACCTAATTCTGTCAATAAAAAAATTAAAAAAATTTTTTTTTGGATTTTTATTTCAAACAAAAATTTTGGGGGGGATTTTTTTTTCAAAAATGCGTTTTTTCAAAAATTCTTTAATTTTTACTCGAAAAATATTTAACTTCTTGGGATCCTTCAAAAATCCCATTTTTAGCCCCATGAAAGCCCTATAGAACGCCACAGTGAAATCGGATCGTTCCGGGACCCCCAAAAATGGATTCTACGTCCAAAAATACTTCGAAAACGACACCTAACTCGATCCCATAGCTAAAAGCCTTCAAAACACCCCTCCTGTAGCCCCATTTTAGCCCCATAGCGCCCCACGGGTTTGGGCGATCGGACTGAAAACCTTGCGGGCACAACTAGATGGTAAACCAAGTATTTTGCCAAAATTTCAGATTTTTAAAAAAATTCCTACTGACCAAAACGGCCCGGACGGCGTACGGCGGACGGCGGACGGACATTTCGGATTTTGAATGTAGACCTCTTGAAACGGATAATGTCAAATTTTGAGGCCGATCGGAGTCGTCGACCCGCGTCGCGAAAACATAGGTGTATTATTCCAAGAATAATAAACCAAAATCAACTGAGCACATTTTAGGATTTTTTTATTCCGTAGAGGAGTTTTCTCGTTTCCGCTACATTGAATCGCTCTCGCCCAAACTCGGGAAATAAATCTTTTAGCACTCAATATCCTTAGGGACATGGTGGGAAAAAAAAAGGAGTCTCGGTAGAAGGTTGAGCCCTAACGATGAAATATTGCGAACGGACCGAAAACCGTTGAATATTACAAAGAACGGTTCAGAGTGTGGAAGGTTTTTCTGCTAGTAGCAATAATATAATGATGCCTGTATATCATATTATGATGCACTATTAATGGCGCTCATGAAACATGAGAAATTGCTACCTTCCACAACACGTTTTTAATTCATAAGAACTCTTCGGTATTTTCCCTTCGGAGGAACCCTTCCGTCCTGAGATGAGTTTCTCGATTCGGTTTGTTTTGACGTGGGCTGAGGAGTGGGAAGATGAAAAAGCTTCTGACAAATAACTTTATAGGTGTGTGCCGAACATGTTTCAACCCGCCCTCGCTCTCTCCCGTAGAGGAAATGTCACATCAGAGGAAATGTAGTGGAGATTGCTCTGAGTAGAGATGAAAATCCGTGGGCTATAGTGTCTAAATGTCGATATTTTTACGTCGATATACCCCACAAACATTGTTATATAGTGGTCGGAGGGGTAAAAGCAACCCATAAGCATAACGATAGCATCTAGCATAAAAGACGATTTTCAACGATTCAGTCAATTTCCACGATAACTTGTAGTCCGGTAGGTAGGGGAGACAGGGGTAATACCGCCACCATCAGCCATGAAGTGAAGAACTATTTCCCTCGCCTTACATGACCATGAAGAACATAGCCCAACAATACACCCACATGCAAGCACATTTTTCTAAAACTTAACTTCGAAACTATTCAGTCTGAAAACCCATTGAATGTGAAACATATTGAATGAGCAAGTAACGAACAACGTCTGGTTACCTGAAAAGTTTTAGATGTTGCATGAAAGTTCTGCTATCGTTGAAAACGAGGCTCGTTCCTGTTGCTGTGTTAACCGTAACTGTCGGCCAGCTGCTGAGGTTGTCCAGAGCAAGATCCGTGTACGTGAACCTCGACGTCAAATTATTCCTCCTGAAGCAAAAACAACCGTAGGTTTCATTCATATTTGTTTGTGAATGTGGTAGAGTGAAATTGAAAGTCATGCTTATTGGGCTAAATGCCCCCAAAAAAAACCCTAAAATTTTTGGGTTTTTAATGGTGGAGCAAAGTTTTTCAATTTTTGATTCCTACATTTTCTGGCGTTAATAGTAAACGTTTCATGCTCGAAGAATATCCTGCGTCCTCTTATGTGCAATTTTTACTGCTCAACATCTTTATTTACCTCAATAAGTAATGAACATGCTTTTAGATTTTTTTTCAATCAATAGAATGCTTCCAAATAACACTGAAAATGGGACGAAAACTCTAATCTAATCTAACTTTATAATGTAAATAAAGGAGTGGCTTCACATCAAGGACGGACATCTGTCGAAGTGGAGAAAACACTGCTTTTTTATTTAGGCGTTGCCATTGGTGATTTTCTAATTGAATTTTTTTCGTAATCGTGATGAAAAATGTTGAATTAGTTTAGTGAAGCAGCTGATATCAATATAATTCAATAAACAAGTGAAAATTCGTTTTGAAAATACAGACGTCCGGTTTTGAAAGAAAATTTAGCAGATGTCTGTTTTTGATCCCAACCTGATGGTAGTTGTCTGTTTTTGGTACAAACTACATTATGCTGGTTTGTTTCAAAGACGGACTTGTTCATTAAACTTTAAATGGCAGCTATTTCTTTAAAAAATCCACAAGCTAATAAAAATGATAGGAAAATGGGTTATGTAAGAAAACATTGAAGTAAAACATTTTTTGTAAATTTTAATCAAACATAAAGAAATATACAAAAATTATTGGAAAACTGCATCATTAAAACAAAATTTGAAATCAAATTAAATAATTATTTAATTACCCATTGAAAACAAAGGATTAAAATTTAAACATGATAATTACATAAAACACAATAATTATTGTTAGAACCGATACCCAACCCTGTGATTGCAGGTGGGATATTCAGGAAGGCCTTTAACACCTGAATACAAAGAAAAAAATTTTTCCATGTTCAATAGTAATCACTGAGTGTACATTAAGCATTGTAAACACACCTAATTTCCAACTTAGGTATTTCGACTTTCTTACCACCTAAAAGCTAATGCTTGGTTTTAAATGATTCATCAATATCAACTGTATCATCTCCGACATCTAACTTTTACCTACCGACCTAACACTTTGATTCAATAAACAAAATTAAAGTATCATAGGCCTGGCACGTATGTTCTCTTTCTGGACGATCCTCTTCCAGTTTTCGGGATTGCTCTTCGTCTTCCTTGTATTTACATCACTCATGGATACATAAGTTTCCATTGCAACACTTTTTTTTTTTTAACAAGTAAGTAAAAAACTGCGAAAAAGAATATAAAACGTGATGTGGCTACATATGTCAGATTAATAAGAAGAAGTGGCGGCCATCACAAAATTATCAGTCACGTGACCGCAACCCTGCTCTCCCATTGGCTATTTGGTAGATGTCCGTGTTTGAACGCAACTCTTTGCAGGAGTCCGTTTTTTAAACAAATCATGAAATTTGAAGCTAAAAATGAAGCACTTACGTCCGTTTTTGATAAAAACGGAGTTCACCATTGAAAAGCGGGAGAAAAATCGTATAAGAATCCACAGCTAACTCAATTTCGATTTTTTGACACATGTCCGTCCTTGATATGAAGCCACTCTTCGACCTTTCCATAAATGAATGCCCCTCCCCATTCAACTCTGCTCCTCGTTGGTTGGACCCCTCATGAGTGGTCATGATGTCAAGGCCAGCGATTCAAATCGTTTAGAACATTGATAAAGATCCAAATCATGAAAGAGTGGCGCAGCCGAGCAAACCCCTCTTCTCCCGCCAGAAGCCCAGCATCCCCGTTCAAAGACGAGACTAATAATTAGGCTGGCCAGGCCACCTATAGTGACATCTCACTTGAGGTAGCTGCACCAGCTGTTCCCGGTTCAACTGCGAGCCCAGGGTGAAACAATACCGGCCACAACATATCGTGTTGGGTATTGTCTTCCCCTCGGTTCCCTACAGAATACTCTGCATCGCCACAGTGACATATCAGGTAAGCCTGGAGTATGTAAGTCTCCTCTAGCTCTGCCTGCACCTTCTTCTAGGCCTGCAGGCTACAATTTGAATCATGCCGTAGAAAGAAATGCTCTCATCAGTGATGCCAGATAATTTTGGGCTGTTTCCCCTAGATCGACTTCGAATATCCCTAGATTGAGACAAAAATCCGTAGATCAAGTTGGAAAATTCCCTGAAAAAATCAGTAGATTTTTTTAAGCAAAAATTATTTAAAAAAATTAGTATTGATATTATCACCCCATAAACTAAGGAATGTTTGATATTATTACCTATTTATTGACTAAATTGAGATTATTTTGCGGGGTTTTGTCTTCTGTCAGAAGATGTAGGTAGGTACCTACTCGTTTCAGTGAAAATTATCTCCATCTACTGCCTACACTTTATTATTTTTTTTTTTTTATTTTTTTTTTTATATTTCAAAAAAAAAATTGGGGTTTTTTTTCAAAATTTTTATTTTTTACTCGAAAAATATTTAAACTTCTGGGATCCTTAAAAAAATCCCATTTTTAGCCCCATGAAAGCCCTGTAGATCGCAACAGTGAAATCGGATCGTTTCGGTACCCCCAAAAATGGATTCTACGTCCAAAAATACTTCGAAAACGACACCTAACTCGACCCCATAGCTAAAAGCCTTCAAAAAAACCCTCCCGTAGCCCCATTTTAGCCCCATAGCGCCCCACCTTGCGGGCACAACTAGATGGTAAACCAAGTATTTTGTCAAAATTTCAGATTTAAAAAAAATTCCTACTGCCCAAAACGGCCCGGGCATTTCGGATTTAGAATGTAGACCTCTTGAAATGGATAATGTCAAATTTTGAGGCCGATCCGAGTCGTCGACCTCCGTCGCCAAAACATAGGTGTAGGTATTATTCCAAGAATAGGTAGTTATTAGGTGTAGGTATTATTCCAAGAATAGGTAATAAACCAAAACAAAAAATGTTGAAAAAACATTCTTTGAAAAAAAAAAAAAGTTTGAGACGATGTAAAAGAAATAATTTCTTTTACATCGTCTCAAACTTTTTTGAGAATTATTGTTTAATTTTTTTCATTGACAGAAATAAATTTTTGCACAAGTAACCTACCTATATCAAAGAATAATAAACCCTTGTGTAAAATTTTTTATTTTTATTTTTTATTTTTATTGTAAGGGCCCAAAATATGCGAAAATGGGCTGGAAACGTTGGAATTCCCTAGAAATCTGGAGAAGTGTGGAAAAATCCCTAGATTTGGGTCATTATCAGAAGATCCCTAGACGCTTCTGAAAATCCCTAGAAATCGGAGAAATCCGTAGATCTGGCATCCCTGGCTCTCATACTCCCTTTATCTTCCTCCACAACAATCAGCGGCGAAATCGAAGATTCACGCCACTGGCCTTTCTCTAAATACACAACACCAAATATAGTGAATCTAAATTCCAATTTAAAACCACAAACACACGTAGGCACACGCCATCACCCACTGGTGTCCAAAAGGCTCCACAAAGAAAAATAATTAAAGAGTGGAAAGTACTTGTGGAGCGCGATTTTGTATCTTCTCTGATCTCGCACGTAATTGCAAAATGCAAAGATGAATTTTGTCTGTGAAGACAGACAACCGCACGGTAACCTAACGGTAGGTTACTGCGCGGTCGTCTGGCTTCACAGGCATCAAATCTTCCAACAAACAGTTTGAAACCATCAAAACGTTGCTCCATTTCTGAACTCCGGTAGCTCCGAATTTCATTAAGAAAAAACTATACATTATTAAACGTGAGTAGAAGGGGTCTGAGGCCAGGTGGGAGGGGTTGGGGGTTGGCTGGCTTTAGCCATCAGGGGATGGCCCCCGAGTTGAATAACGGTCGCCTCCAAACGCCTAGTCAAATTCGTTGGGACCATTCCGGTCCTCAACTACAGTGACGCCAAAACGAGTTGGTTTTGGCTATGGGGTCGAGTTGGGTGTCTTTTCGAAACATTTGGGGACGTAGAATCCATTTTTGGGGGTCCCAGAACGATCCGATAGAGTTGACTAATCGTGTTGACAACACCTAGGTCCTTCCGTTAGGTTGATCGTCAACATGATCAGTTAACTTCACATAGAATCCATTTTTGGAGCTCCCAGAACCATCGGATTTCACTGAGGGGATCTCTGGGGCTTTCATGGGGCAACAAAAGGGATTTTCGAAGGATCCCAGGAAATCGTATAAGGTGTAGGTAACTTTTCGAGTAATTTTGGACACATCATTCATTTTTCGAGATGTGGATCTGTAAAAAAAAAAAAAAAAAAAAAAAAAAAACTCGCACATTCTACACACGTCACAGAGATTTTTTTTCCAAATGTTCTTTAAGTCAAAGAATTCCCTTTTGCATAATTAACCTATACCAAAGAATAAATAACCCTTATGTAAAATTTGCAGCGTTTTTTCTCGCACTTGTTGACTTCTAGGAATTCAACACACACACAGGATGATAACAATGGAACAACTCAGGTGCATAGTGTGAGCACAACTGCCATGAAAACCTCAATACTAACTAAGCATGCATTTGTTCAATAAAAGACCACATTCAGTGTTGATGGGAAATGTTCATTCACCTTTCAACGAGTAAACATTTTAGTTGTTCAAAAGGCGTTTCCCGAATTCAGTGTAGCTGTTGGGGGGAGGTCAATGAAATTCATCAAAACTTTCCTGCTTTTCACATCAAAAAGAGCTCGACTCAATTAAACCTGTGGCGATTCCAGATCTGCCGAGAGCTTTTTGGTGTACCGCCTTTTACAACTTATAAAGAATATCTGGCAGCGAAAGGACCTCCGTTTAGTAAATCACCAGCTACCTTGATTATGATGTCCATTGAACTGTAACTTAACAGATCAAGTATGCCTCAAGTAGTCTGTTGAGGTCATTTAATGATTGGGATCAAGAGAAATTTTTCGACTAATTGAGAGTTTTTGCCTTCTTGATTTCTCTAATAACCTTTCTTGCGTAGTAGGTTGTGAACAGGCACAAGGAGCACTTTGAATGAGATAACTGTATTGATACTCTCCTCACCACCAGACCCATAGAACATCATAGATTATACTGAAGATCAAAGCAAAAACATTATTCATACTTTTCCCAACATATTCAGAACAGTAAAATGAGTGTTCCAGTGTTTACCTTTAGGGATATTCTTCAGGCAGCATTAAATCTAATTTCTATTTTATGATAGCGTTCTCAAACGTTACACTCACTTGAAACCCCGTGTTTGTGACCCCAAACTCGTTTAAGGTGAATAAATCTCGAAGGGGTTGGGTTTAATACAGCACAACCAGTAATACCACCCTTAGTTAGTACTTGTCGTGCCTGACTTTTACGAGTATGAAAGAGGAAGCCAATTCAATGAAAATCTGTAGCTGGTCCAGATCGGTGTCCTAAATCTGAATGCGTAGTTTGAAGTTTGGAGTTTGCTTGTTGAAATTTGAATGTTGAACGAATAGAATTTTCGTGAACATCCTCTCATGGGTTTCTTGGTTGGCTCCCAGGTGTGTTTCGTCTCCCCGAGTGGACCAACTTCTCCAGCTACTTTATTTTTATCAAATCACCAACTGTTAGTAACCTCCCCACACACCTCCCCCTGATTTGAAGAAAGAAAGTTGGAGAAAGGTGGCGAGAGGTTGTAGTGGATTGTTGACCTCCCCCGGTTGGTATGAGTTCTGACTGCTTGGGCCAGTTCCTCGGTAACCCGTTGTAGTGGGTTGACGGTAGGTTTCCGTCGACTGAGTGCACGAAGTTTTGTCGTACTTCGCGGAGTCGATCGGCGATGTTGACCGGGGTTTTAGGTCTTCTGTGTTGGCTTTGAGAAGGGCTCGTTGAGTCTCTAGTGTTGTGTTAACCAGAGCGTTTTGGCGGTCGGCGTGGTGTTCGAGAGCTGGTAGCGACTTACGTTCAGTGCGTGGGATGTGGTCTTGAATCGCCGTGAAAGTGTGGTTGGATCACGTGAAATGTAGTTGAGTTGCCGTGTTCTGTGTTCTGATCACGTCGGGGTCACCAGTGTCGTGCCTGACTTGTACGAGTATGAAAGAGGAAGCCAATGAGCTCCTTGAATAATTTTTGAAAATGTTTTTCCTGCAAAGGTCGTCCTTCAAAAGTTACGAAAACGGGTCCATATTGTATAAACCCCATTTCAATTATTTATAGGGCCTTAGGAAAAATATGATACTTGAATTCCGAGGTCTGGAGAGGGTACATGACGTAGGCTGCTTCGTCGTCTTTTGATTGGCCGGGAGATCCCTCTCTCTCTCATCTACGCAAGTCAGCCAACTTTGCTACGCGAAAAGTCGACCCCAAAAATCGAAAATCGGGTTAATCATTATAGAAGGTCATTCGAAAATTGAGCATCGAGGTTATTATCAAAGAAGGTTATTCAAAAATCGACCTGGCCGAGTGTTTTTATTCCGATTCTGTTCAGATTTGTTATTTAGCGCTCTGGCGGCTCAGTGCCCAACTACTCGACGCGCAGCCTGGCGAGGTGTGACGTCAAATATGCCCGGCGTTCATTTCAAAATCTCTAACATTTCGAAAACAGCTCAGCACGTACCTAAACGGATTTTCGAACTAAAAATTGGGGTGTATGGGTTTTAAAGGGTGCTGAATCCGAATATGTTGTCAGAAATGCTGAATTCAGACCTTTTCAAGAAGCCCATTCAATGAAAATCTGTAGCTGGTCCAGATCGGTGTCCGAAATCTGAAGGCGTAGTTTGAAGTTTGCATGTTGAAATTTGAAAGTTGAATGAATAGAATTTTCGTGAACATCCTCTCATGGGTTTCTTGGTAGGCTACCAGGTGTGTTTCGTCTCCCCGAGTGGACCAACTTCTCCAGCTACTTTACTTTATCAAATCACCAACTTAGTTAACTGTTAGTAACCCCACAGTACTCACCCTGAATCTTCTCCATTCGTGAACAGGAAAAAGGCAACTTCTGACCTCTCAAGTTGCATTTGCGTCACGACTTTCCCCAACTCCGTGGCTATCGTCACCTGCAAAACAGACAATCCGTCATTCAAATAGTCCAGTAGTAGGTACGCACAAGGTGAATTTGTTGGGTCTCTTCAGGTTCGGTTTCAGCACCAAAAAAAGATCGAATGAGATGTAAAACTCCAACCAACTATTTTTTGCCACGTCCAACTGCGCTCTGACTAGACTCTTAAGTTGACAGTAGAAGTCTATCGAGACTGAGATAACGTCATAGACCTCCCTCCATCTCAGCAACTATTTGAGTTGATTAGCGTCCTCTTCATTAAAACTGGTCATAGTTGACTGGTAGGTAGCGCTCGGAGGAACGTCTAAAAATATCTACCAAACTTGGAAGCGACTGTTGATGATTAGCTGCTCCCAGTCATTACTCATCGTCGCGCAGAATCGCCCATTTGTATTCGATTTTGTAAAACCGGCGTGACGACCGAAAATGGGAATTCTCTCGGCTGAATCAGCAGCGGGGAAAATTCCTCTCACGCCTTGTCGTCCGCGAGAGTAAACGAGCTCGGCACCAACGAGACTTGCCCCCAATCGTGGATTATTAGAAGGACCCAGAGAGCTCACCCCTTTGGTAGTTTACTGCTAGGATGTTTGTTACCTTATTATGGGCGACACTTGAACCCTTCAGTTTGCGGTTATGGTGTGGGTGGGAAGAAGGAATAGACATTGGGCCTTAACGAACTCTTTATAACGCTATTACTTGCTAACGAGGGCTTCATAACTTTTTTCTTCTTTACACTTATCCTTCCTTACAGCTTCATCAAAAGGGAGGTTTAATCCAGCGGCTAGAGTTTGCTTCTTCTTCAAAATTGACATAATCGGCACCTGACAAGCAATAAATGAGTCACTTAGTGAATTTTGAAGGGAATTCGTGGTCCGCGTCTCGTTCAACCGTCGTACATGCCACTGCTCGACCTCTTTTAGCTCTCCAAGTCTCACGTGGCATTTTCTGGGAATTAAATTTATTTTCAGACACGTTTGATATCCTTTTCCCTTCAATAACTACCGAGATCTACCTTTTGGTTTCTTATTCTTGGAATATTACACCTACCTGTGTAATCGCGAAGGAGGTCGAAAATTCGGATCGGCCTCAAAATTTGACAACGTTTCAAGAGGTCTAGATTCCAAAAACGAAATGTCCGTCCGCCGTCCGAGCCGTTTGGTGCAGTAGGAATTTTTTTCAATCTGAAATGTTGACAATAGGTAGGTACTCGGTTTACCATCTAGTTGTGCCCACAAGGTTATCCGCCCGATCGCTCTAAACCTGTTGGTTTTAATAATTTAAAACGTAAGAGCGCGGAGAAGTATTGAAACAAGCTGATGTTTTATAAACCTTCTATGATGCAGAATGATACGAAACGTTGGTTGGGTTGGGTAACCCAACTTGGGTTGAAAGTTTCAAGTTGAAACCGAAAACAACACGTGAACCCTGACGTCACAACAACAACAGCGTTTTTACAACGCACAGAGTTGCCAAATAGCCAGTGCGGCTGACACAAGATTACGAATTTCAACAAATCCGTGGGGCGCTATGGGGCTAAAAAGGGGCTACGGGAGGGTTATTGAAGGCTGTCGGCTATGGGGTCAAGTTAAGTGTCGTTTTCGAAGTAATTTTTTTTTTTTACTTCGAATCCATTTATGGGGGTCCCAGACGATACAATTTCACCGTGACGGTATATGGGGCTTTCATGGGGCTACAAAAGTGATTTGTAATCCTGGAGGTCAAAATTTGACCTTATTTATAATGTGTCATTTTCCGAGTAAGTAATTTGGACTCAAAATCCATCAAACAGATATGGATGACCAAACATTGTACCTACAGAACTTTTTTTTTTCAAACATATTTTCTCAAAGGCAGTGAATTAATTTTGGCGCAATTACTCTGTATATAGAGTAATCAGATACATATATCTAAGAGTAACACACCCTTGTGTAAAATTTGCAGTTTTTTTATTCGAACGGTATGACCGGCTGAAGAGTTGACTAATCGTGTTGACAACACCTAAGTCCTTCCGATGGTACCTATTGATCGTCAACACGATCAGTTAACCTCAGTTAGAATCAATTTTTGGAGCTCCCAGAACCATCAGATTTCAACGAGGTGATCAATGGGATTTCCATGGGGCTACAGATGGGGCTTTTGAAGGATAAGGTAGGGATGCTCAAAAAGAATCGATTCTTGAAAAAATCGATTCTTTTTGAAAAAATAATCGATTCTTTTAGATTCTTTATTTTTTTTAAGAATCGGCCCGATTCGATTCTAAATTTTCAGAATCGAAAACCGATTCTTTTCTGCTCTTAACAAGTATTTTTATATTCAGTTGCTTTACATTCAGCTTTATTGCTCTGTAAAACAGATCCATGTATAAAAAATTCAATATTATTTTTTAAATTGAGTCACTGCAACGACCATAGGTAACAGCTGAAGAGATGGAAACAGTTGCGCAACAACCTCTGACACAGCTGAAGCTTTCCTACCTACCTTTTCCTACGTAATAGTGCTGGTTTGCAGTTGGATTTATTAGTAATTGGAATTCAGGTTTCGTAACGTAATAATGCTTCTTCTTCTTCTGATAAATTTGAAATTTAACAAATAATTTGGAAAAAGAATCGATTCTCAGATGTATCGATTCTTTTTGAAAAAATAATCGCGATTATTTTCGATACTTTTCTAAATAATCGATTCGATTTAAATCGATTCATTTTTGAGAATCGGACATCCCTAGGATAAGGTGTCCTCATTCGAGTAATTTTTGACGCATGATCCATTTTGGTTTATTATTCTAGGAATAATACACAGGTGTATTCCGTGGATAGATCGATGTAATCGCGAATAAAGATCGAAAATGATGATCGCCTCAAAATTTGACAATATACGTTGCAAAAGGTTTCGATTCTAGAAACGAAATGCCCGTTCACCGTCTGAGCCATTTTGGGTACCTAAGTACCTACCTACCTAGTCGGAATTTCAAAAAAATCTGAAGCTTGAAAAAAAAGCTGCAAATTTTACAAAATGGTTTATTATTCTTTGATACAGGTTACTTGAACAGAAATTTAATTCTGTCAATGAAAAAATTAAATTTTTTTTTTGATTTTTATATTTAAAAAAAAAATTGGGGGGAGGGGGATTTTTTTTAAGTTTTTTTTTCAAAAATTCTTTATTTTTTACTCGAAAAATATTTAACCTCCTGGGATACTTCAAAAATCCCATTTTTAACCCCATGAAAGCCCTATAGATCCCCATGGTGAAATCGGATCGTTCTGGGACACCCAAAAATGGATTCTACGTCCAAAAATGCTTCGAAAACGACACCTAACTCGATCCCATAGCTAAAAGCCTTCAGAAAAACCCCTCCCTTAGCCCCATTTTAGCCCCACAGCGCCCCACGAGTTAGGGCGATCGGACTGAAAACCTTGCGGGCACAACTTGATGGTAAACCAAGTATTTTGTCAAAATTTCAGATTTAAAAAAAAAATTCCTACTGCCCAAAACGGCCTGGACGGCGGACGGACATTTCGGATTTAGAATGTAGACCTCTGGAAACGGAGAATGTCAAATTTTGAGGCCGATCGGAGTCGTCGACCCCCGACGCGAAAACATAGGTGCAATATTCCAAGAATAATAAACCAAAAAAAAAAAAACAACTCGGTTTCTATCTAGTTGGGCCGAGAAGGGTTGCTATGGGGCTAAAGAGGGGTTTCGGCTATGAGGTCGAGTTAGGTATCGTTTTCGAAGTATTTTTGAACGTAGAATTCGCTTTTGGGGGGGTCCCAGAAAGATCTGATTTCACTGTACAGTGAAATACGTATGGATCTATGGGTCTTTCACGGGGCGACAAAGCATTTTTGCACAATTAACCAATATCGAAGAACAATAAACCCTTGTGTAATATTTGCAGCGTTTTTGGAAACTAGACCTCTCGTAACGAATATTTATTCCATTGACATATATATATGTCAAGTTTTGAGGCCGATCAGAATAGTTCTGATTACAAGTCGACCTCCGTCGCGATTACATAGGGGTAGGACCTACACCCACGGAATAGAAAGTTTTTAGTTAGGTATTTTCTATAGAATTACCTTCTATGGAAGGTTTCTAGAAAGCTTTTATTCCATGACCTACACCTGGTATTATTCCATGATTAATAAACCAAAATCGATTCTTTTAAACAATCGATAATGTTTTGACATCCCTATCGTATAAACCATCGATATATACCCGGTATAGGTATATCGATGGTATGTGTACAGCTGTTTACAGCGATATTACTAATGTTGACAACCATGGAGGAAGGGTATAAACCAAGGAGCTTAGAAGAAGACTTAGAAGACTAGCTCTTCTTCTAAGCTCCTTGGTATAAACCATCGATATATTCCCTTCCTCCATGGTTGACAACGAGTTGTATCACAACAACTTGTTGTCAACCATGGAGGAAGGGATCGGACATCGACGCTACAACATCGATGTATACATCGCGAGCAAAACATCGATGTTGTAAAACATCGTTGACTTGAACATCGATGTCGGAAACATCGATGTTTCAAACCCCTAAACATCGATGTTGGCTACAAATTTATTGATTTCGAATTTTTTTGTTTTAAACATTAGAAAAAGACTATACTATCAGTTGTACAGTTTATTTAGAATTCTTTTCTTCAATTTTCGTCAATAAAATAGAAGGAGACGTAATAATATTTCGCGAACAACAAAAACAAAATCGAGACCGATGAGCACAAACGGGGTAGGTATCAGAAACAAAACAACCGTCTGAGTGCATTCTGGATCTCTCTCCCCCCCCCCCCCCCCTGTGTAGCCAAGACTTGCTGGGGAAAATAATCTTGTTAAACGTTATTAAAACAATTTTGTGGAAGAAAGTTCATAAATTTCTTCTGTCAATTCAACATCGATGTTGCAAGGCTGAAACAACGATGTTGCGATAACATCGGTAGGGTCACCACCGATGTTCGATAAACATCGATGTTCCTCAACATCGATGTTGAACATTGAACATCGGACCTAAAACATCGATCCCTATTGTGATATCGCTGGACCAGTGACGCTGGTGAATCACCAGCGGTGATTGTTGTGTAAAGTGATTGGTAGGTATGTTCTAGGGATGCAAAATCGAAAATCGATTTGCATCCCTAGTAGGTATGTTGATATTGTGTAAGTTACCTACTCACAGTACGTAGGTAGTGTTCGAAAATCTTCGAATTTCTCGACTGTTATTTTCAGGATCCTTTTGTTGGGGTAAGTAGTCTTTCCGTGTGGAATATATGGTTCAGTTCTCTCCAGTTTACGCTTTTCCAATCAATCCCTTCGTCTGAAGTTTCCGTCGAGCCAAAATTCCAACTTGGGGGAACTCACTCACCGACTGACAATAGCCGGAAGAGTCAAAGTAGCTGCTCAAATATTGAAATAAGGTAGCTTTGTACAGCTTCCACGAATAAACTTCTAGCAATCGGAGAAACTTGGAAAAGGAGGAAAGTTTCTTCGTCGGGGAAAGAGTGTGGAGAAAGGACCGGGGAAAGAAAAAACATTGTAAACACCTATAAATCTTGACCCGCAGTTCTTTGAACTGGGGTGGAAAAAACGATCAAACTAATTAATATCGCTCGGTGTTGACTTTTTTTGGGGAGGTGGGGAAATTCCTCTCACGTTTCATTTTTTCGGTGATCTATTCTCCTCGAGGGAAATGTGTGTAGAGGACGTCATGTTGACTTCCGCGTCGATCGCTGTTTTATGGTTAATACGCTTATTTGAAAGCCCTCGTCTTCAGTTACGGATCGATACTACCTGTTGGGATGACGACCTCGTTAGGCCCGACGCGATATATGTCAATAGGGAATCCTTCTTGGTGCCAATTAAATGAGCGGGTTCACCTGGACGGTGGACGGTGATTTACGAATGCCCCATTTAACATTAGAGTGATGGCGATCATCGTCATACTCTGCTGGCTACAGACACAACCTTGCAAACTGTTGATTGCTGAGGGGACTGTCATTACACAGATACTGTACGATTTGTAGCCTGTGTGTGGTTGTAGTAAGTCTAGCACTAGTAGGTATACCTATATTATGTGACCGGATTTTTTTTTTTAAGGAATAATATGCCATGAGCGGAGATGGACCAACACACCTGAGAGTCGACTTCAGCTACCGACACCCGGTAGTGGAGAGTGTTCTTGAGGCTCATGACGGTCTGCAGAATGACGGCGACGATGGGCACGAACGGCAGGACGAGCATTTGAAGGAGGTAACATCGTCGCCATTTTCTCCTCGCCGGATCCGGCCTCAGCCCACACCATTTTTTTCGCGGGTCGCCTTCCAAAGACACTTGACCGGAGACTTCATCCCCCTGAGACATCTGGAACAAACAGTAAAGGGTTTTACAGGTGAGGGGTCGGTCTGTAGTAGACACCAGTGAAAGAGATTTTGCTGTCGAAGGAGAAGTGTGCATTATAGTGTGCATTAGTCCAGTCGGTATAGGGGTTTGAGATTGCATAAAATCGGGACAAACGGGAAATTTTATGGGCGACTTGGGTTAGTCCAGTTCCTATGTACATCGGTGCTGGAAAAAGGTGGGGTAATTCTGATTTTTGGTTTATTAGGTATTCTTGGAATAATACACCTATGTTTTCGCGACGGGGGTCGACGACTCCGATTGGCCTCAAAATTTGACATTATCCGTTTCAAGAGGTCAACATTCAAAATCCGAAATGTCCGTCCGCCGTTCGGGCCGTTTTGGGCAGTAGGAATTTTTTTTAAATCTGAAATTTTGACAAAATACTCGGTTTACCATCTAGTTGTGCCCATAAGGTTTTCAGTCCGATCGCCCAAACCCGTGGGGCGCTATGGGGCTACGGGAGTTTTTTTTTTAAAGGCTTTTAGCTATGGGATCGAGTTAGGTGTCGTTTTCGAACAATTTTTGGACGTAGAATCCATATTCGGGGGTCCCGGAACGATCCGATCTCACTGTGGCGATCTATAGGGCTCTCATGGGGCTAAAAATGGGATTTTTGGAGGATTAATTTCTGCACAAGTAACCTATATCAAAGAATAATAAACCCTTGTGTAAAATTTGCAGCGTTTTTTCTCTTTAAAACT
This sequence comes from Pilophorus perplexus, assembly GCA_955831195.1. Classification (NCBI taxonomy): domain Eukaryota; kingdom Metazoa; phylum Arthropoda; class Insecta; order Hemiptera; family Miridae; genus Pilophorus; species Pilophorus perplexus. The sequence continues at coordinate 2,726,885 of OY037015.1, forward strand.
AGATACAAGTAGATAATATCTACTTATATCTGCTTTATATTATAAAGATAAGATGTGTATTGCAGTCAAACCTCCGGCAGACGGTTATCATAACCATTGCCGTATTGTTTATTTTCGTTATTTAAATTGTTTTATTGTTTTTGAAAATATACAATTTATCTATCTATCTATCTATAGTATACTTAATCGAACTTTACTGCTTCACTTAATTTTTCCCCCCTTAAGCTTAGAACAAAGGAAGCTCCAATCAACTTGCCATTGTATACACAGACAATGGAGATGAAGGGTCAGTAGGCCGACCGGGAGTGCTAATTGGACCACATCAATGTTTTATCTGCACCTCTGTCGAAAAAAAAGTAGGAAAGGTATCGATTCAACTCTTCCATTCTAAAAATTGTTCTATTGTGCCAATAAAACTTGTTTCCTGAATCCTGTTTTGTTTTTAGCTGGCTGAAGGGTCGATGGACGCGTGGCATCTCTGACGGGGATATCTCGTGGATCTCACAGCTGTAATACGTCCACAACTGTTCCGGAGCCCCTATTGACCTCACCCGTCGACAAGGAAGGAGATAACTGCGTTTAAATTGCGGTAAATCTCCGGCTTAACTTGGAACATCCCTCAAGAGATACCTAATGCTATTAAGGAACGTTATCTCAGGAACGGCAAACCTTCCGTAATTATATGAGTAACCTTCCATCTACTTGGACCCGAAGTCATCATACTAATAAGTTGGTGGTATGTAATAAGAAGTACAACAAACAGTGACTGTCAACACCGTTCATGTTGAAATAGCAAAAGTATTAAACTAAATGTGGGGGTAGATAGATATGTTTTTTTTTTTTAATTGCAGCAGCCATAATGGTAATACAATCTTCAATTAATCTATAATTACAAACATAGAGATAACAAATTCATAACAAAATGAAGGTCGTAGTGATCAGCACGGTTACTTTTATAAAAATTCATCGGCAATACAACAAATTATTTGGTTAGGTAGGTATATAACTTTAAATAGAAGAAAGAAATCGTCGACAGAATACAATTCTGCATTAATCAATGCGTTTTGGTTTATTATTCTTGGAATATTGCACCTCTGTTTTCGCGACTCCGATCGCGCGGAAAAAAAGTACCCATCCAAAAAAAAAAAAAAAATGTGTCTAAACTTTTTTCATTGTCACAAAATTGAATTTCTGCACAAGTAACCTATATCAAAGAATAATAAACCCTTGTGTAAAATTTGCAGCGCTTTATTTATTTATTGAGAAACAGGCAGAGCCCATTTGTATAATGTATGGAAATATACAAAAAGGAAAAGAAAATCACTAGGTACTATACTTACATGGATAAATGGATGCATAACTACATGTGTATATTACTAATAGGATACATAACTACATAAATGGGTACCTACATAAACTTTTTGGCAATCTGAATCAGATAAGAACAGTCAGGAAGAGAGGAAAAATTCATGGAGAGAACGTTTAAGGTGGGCAGGAGAGGAAGAGAACAGTGGTGACATGGTCGTGATATGGGGGGGAGGAGGTGAGAAGGTTGGCAAGACGGAGGAGGCGGCAATAATATAAGTGATTCGTTGGCGATAATTAGATGTCGTTTTAATAGTATTTTTGGATGTACAATCCATTTTTGGGGTCCCAGATCGATCCGATTTCACCGTGAGGATCTACGGGGCTTTCACGGGGCTGTCGTGGGGATTTTTTAAGGAACCAAAGGTGTCAAATAAGGTGTCGATTTCCGAGTAATTTTGGACGCATAATCCATTTATAGTGGTCCCAAATCTGTCCAAACATTGTGATGTACAGAAACTATTTATTTATTTTTCCAAATTTTTCATAATGACAATTGATTCTTGCACGATACGATAACCTATACGGGGGACGAATGGCCATCGTATTGTCTTGGCCAATGAAAAGGGGGGGGGGGGGGGGGGTCGGATCGGGCGCGAGGGAGCTCGAATGGGCGAATTATGTACACCCATTTATACGACTAATTGAGAACGTGCTGGGTAAGTATGCCTCAAGCTTACTCCCCTCAAACAGTAAGCGATAAAATTACAGGTTTTTTTCCGACCGACTCGGGATCACTGTCCCCTCACTTCTGGGCTCAGGACAAATGGGCGTATTTATTATCGTATTTGAAATTTTCAAAAGGGAACCCCTAAGTTTTTTAGCCGATTCTGCACCAATTGTTACGTTCAATCGAGCTCAATAATAAGCACCCTGAGCAATATTCTACCTTCTTTGGTTCAGTCCTCGGTGCTTCGACTTGCGCTTTCCTCTCAATCCAAATTGCATATCCAGTTTTGAAAAATTCCGGGAGGGTTTCACGATGAGATTGAAATTAGAATCAACTTTAGACACAGGGACTCTGTTTAGTGCATATCGCTGCCCCGTTTAACACAACTCTAAAAATGTCAATATTTGTCTATTTTGCTGCAGAGGAAAAGCCATAACTCTGACGATCACCGCCCTGTCTCCAAGTTGCCAATTTTGGATCAAGTCATTGAGCATCTTGACTGAGATTCGCAGTCATCTGAGTCATATTCATTTGGGGGTAACTGGACCACCCCCACCATTTCCTGAGTAGAACAGAATCAATTATTGACTTTAAATAGCTTTTTTACTTCAATGAGGTCCCTAGAGCCTTAACAAAACAAAAACAAATGAAAAATACAATGATTTGGAGGTTTTAACTTGAAATAAGAAGGATGATTCAATGCGTTGTAGTCACCATAAAATGGAGGTGCAGGTCACCAGCCTCCACGACAGCCGTACTGCAACTGAGCTTCAAAATGGTTGTTGTCCCAGACGCTTCTCATTCTCCGCCGGTGTTACCAACTTTGAAAACTTTGGAAAAGAAAAATTAAGGGCTCCAAAACGCCCCGTGGCACAGTTATCCCAACGTTATGAGGGTGCCTGCTCGGAGCTGAGGGAGCTGAGTTGTGGTGTTCGACAGGGATCAATCCTGGGGGCCGTTGCTCTAAATTATATTCACGAATGATTTGCCGGTGGGTGTGACTTTTGGTCTCCCTCCTGATGTGTCGGTGCAGATCGTCATATATGCTGATGATACCTCGGCGCTGATCAGGGCCTCATCCGTGGGGCGCCTTCGTTGGGCCTCGGAGAACATGGAGGGAGCGGTGGCCTCGTGGTGCCTGGCCAACTGCCTGGTGCTCAATGCTGCAAAGACTCAGAGATTGACGTTCTCTGCCCGCCCCACTGACAGGTCCTTTGTCACCTTGATGGGGATGAAGCTGGATAATGTTCTGACCTGGCGTGAGCATGTCAGGTCTCTGATGGGGGATCCGGCTCGTGCGGTGTTCCTGCTGCGGAGGCTTTCAGGGGCTGTGTCTCGCACCTTTCTCCGTAGAGTCCGCCTTCTTTGAATCGCGTGCGAGCTATGGGGTGCTGCTGTGTGGGCGCTCGTGCGGTGCAGCAGGAATTTTTCTCCAGCAGAAGGCGGCCATCCGTTCTGAGTCGTGCCGGTCGCAGGGACCACTGTAGGCCGCTCTTCAGGAGTGCTTGCGTGCTCTCTGTGCCGGCCCTGTATGCCCTAGCTCTGCTGACCAGGATCAGGTGTCGCATCGCAGATTATCGTCGCCGGGGAGATCGCGTGCTGACCTCTGTGTGGAGCGCCATCGTCTCGCGCTTGTCCAGGCGGGTGACCCGGACTACCGGGGGGCGCTGCTCTTCAACCGGATCCCTGAGCGGGCTAGGGAGTTGTCGCAGGGCGCTTTCGTCGGATTGGTGAGGCGGAAGCTCGTCGAATTGGGCCCCCTACTCGGTCACAGAAATTGAAGAGTACGACTGGTCCTAATTTTCTCGTTTGTTGTTGTTGTTGTTTCATACTAATGAATATGGTTGGCCTACCATAATTAAATTATACAAATTTTGTTGTACCTATTTGTTGACTCTTGTTACTGACGTTTGCATAAACCTTTTTGTTTGGCGACAATTAAAAAAAAATCTTGAATCTTGAACTTACCCTATGGCAATATAACCGGGGTCGGGTGACGGAGTAGCGAAAGCGTTTATATTAAGAAAATACTTTTGAAAAGATGCAGTGCAGTGAGCGAAGGAGCTTAATCAGCAGAGAAGCAAATGAGGTACCAATTTAACAGAACTGTTAGTCCGTATCGCCATATCCTACTCAGACTTGTCACTAGACGTACCTCGGAATTTTGGAGCCAACACTCCGCACTCCTTCCCCACCTAATGGACCAAGCAAAGCAAGCTCCAGTTTCAACAGAACTCGTTTTTGCCTTTTGAAACTAAGTTGTTAGGTAATAATTGACTGCGTGCGGTGGTCTAATATGAATCTGAATCACCTACCTATAAATAACCCTTTATTAAACACTAGCGCTATCGCGGTGGATTAATAAATCGTGTTGAGCTCCGGATGAGTGGTAGCCCATCATCCCAACAAGTAGTGAATCCCCCATTGTGTACACTACGGATGCTCTTGTTACAGCGAGTTTGCTTTTTGGCTCAACGGAGGAATATAAGAACTGAGAAAATTCGAGACAGCTCGTTTCCATTGAAGAGACGCGGTTGACCTGCGAATAAAATCTTGTCGTAAAACTGTTTGTCAAACAAAAGTCCTGAAATAGATTGTAAGCGATGGACCGGTCAACCAGTGAGTCAATTGGTGGGAATAATTTCACGTTTTGTTTTATTATTCTCGGTTTCAAGAGGTTTAGATTCCCAAAATGTCCTTCCGCCTTACGCCGTCCGGGCCGTTTTGGGCAGTAGGAATTTTTTTTTAAAATCTGTAATGTTGACAAAATACTCGGTTTACCATCTAGTTGTGCCCGCAAGGTTTTCAGCCCGATCGCCCAAACCCGTGGGGCGCTATGGGGCTAAAATGGGGCTACGGGAGGGTTTTTTTAAGGCTTTTGGCTATGGGATCGAGTTAGGTGTCGTTTTCGAAGTATTTTTGGACGTAGAATCAATTTTTTGGGTCCCGGAACGATCAGATTTCACCCTGGCGATCTATGGGGCTAAAAATGGGATTTTTGGAGGATCCCAGGAGGTCCAATATTTTTCGAGTAAAAAAAACATTTTTGATGGAACAAATTTTTGAAGGGGAAAAAAAATTTTTCAAACATTTTTCCTCGTTGACATAGAATTAAATTTTTGCACAAGTAGGAAATCTTATCAAAGAATAATAAACCCTTGAGTAGAATTTGCAGCTTTTTTTTTTCTCAGTATTTTTGATCTGTAAAGTCGATGAAGGCCAATGAAGAGACTATTTTCAATGTCTTCGGATACATGGCCTGAATTATTCGATGCATTATACATATCAATGGCGGCTTATTAATACGTAGGGGTCGCATCGGCGAAAAAACTGTACTGGTGAAAAGACGATTTCCAACTTTCCGCCCCTCTGCTCTCTTCCAGACAGCTAAAAGTTGCAAAACCAGTATGGTTCTTGTTCATATATAGATCAGCTAAAGAATCAACATTGAACTGATCGGCCAGTTGCGTTTTTAATTTTTCGAATTTTCGCCACCTTTTAGCGTCATCCAAGTTGCTTACTGTACGGCTGAACGGACATTTCGTTTTTGGAATCTAGACATCTTAAAACGTATTGTACAACAACGAGATGATTATGAATGTTAGTGTGTGTAAATTGTGGAATGTCTGGCCTAAAAACTAAAGGGTTTTCCTTCTTGGCGACGCGTCGCGACGGGAACATATGGTCACTTCAGGTGCTGTCCATTTCACTATCCCCTTCTTCTTTAGCAAAAGGGTGACGTCTGGGATCACCGTGTTTCCGGGAACATCTCCGTCTCCCCACAGTCCCAGCCCGTCCATCCTTCGCCTCCAGCGACGCGCTGTAACAGTGGCTGATGTCGGCAGACCAGTGGGATGTCTCTCTGCCGACACCCGGAGCTCAAGCTGCAGCATATGTTTAGCCTCCAACGACTAGTCTAGCAGATCACTAGATCACCTACTGTCCGCGCTAACCGTCGATCCACTTCAGTCCGTGCATCTTCTGACCACCCCTCCCTTCTTCTAAGTTAACGGCGGGCAGGTAGGGCGCCACGTTGGGCGCCAAATGTACAAAAACGCAATGATTATAGTGTGTGTAATTTGTGGAATGTCTGCCCTAAAAACTGAACTATCAGGGTTTTCCTTCTTGACGATGCGTCGCGACTGGAACATAATAATATTATGTTATGGTCACCATATTATGGTCACTTCAGGTGCTGTCCATTTCAGTATAATGGCAAAGATAAGATAAGAATTTTCGACCTCCGTCGCGATTACGTAGATGTATTATTCCAAATTTTACACAAGGGTTTATTGCTTATTCCGTCATTTTCCTTGTTACAGCCATAATTTCCACAATTTGCAATGAATTTAGCTCAGATTTTGAGGGATTATGCGGATAAGGCTCCTTGAGGTCCCATACGAATTTCATCACAATTGAATCAGCGGTACGCTCTGCGCATGCGTTAACGTGAAATTCTTGAAACGGGCATAACTTTCTCAATTTTGATCGGATTTCAATCAAATTTTCAGGAATTGTGTGGGTATAGCCCTAGATGGTTCCCTATCAGTTTCATTACGATTGAATCAGTGGTACTCCCTGCGCATGCGCGAACGTAATTTTCTTGTTACAGTTGTTACGTTCATTTTGAACTTCGCACGAGGAAGCTCATGTGTCATTGCCTTGGCAGTGTATTATTCTTTGATATAGGTTACTTGTGCAGAAATTTAATTCTGTCAATGAAAAAAATTAAAAAAATTTTATTTATTTTTATATTTTAAAAAAAATTGTTAGCATGGAACATGCTTTAGACTTGAGCTAACTGCCCGAAAACGTGACGCGAGATGGCTGACGTAGAAGTTTCACACGAGTATTAGGAGGTTAGGAGAACAAAGGAGCTATTTTTTATCAAACAATTGTTGATTTCTTTCTGCTTGGCAACGTTACTAGGCAAAGCATGTTCCATGTTTCTTGAATTTTAGCCAAAGGCTCTAAGCAGTACCTTGTGGGTGGCATGCTGAATTTAAAATCGATGATAACGTACAAAAATATCTTTTTTATTTCAACTTTTTTTTTTTCAAACAATTTTTTTTCAACTTCTTTTTTTTCAAAAAATTGTTTTTCAACTTCTTTTTTTTTTTCAAAAAATTGTTTTTCAAGTTCTTTTTTTTTCAAAAAATTGTTTTTCAACTTTTTGTTTTGTTTTTTGCTTGAAAAATATTTGACCTCCTGGGATCCATAAAAAATCTCATTTGTAGCCCCATAAAAGCCCTATAGATCGCAACAGTGAAATAGGATCGTTCCGGGACCCCCGAAAATGGATTCTACGCCCAAAAATACTTCGAAAACGACACCTAACTCGATCCCATAGCTAAAAGCCTTCAAAACACCCCTCCTGTAGCCCCATTTTAGCCCCATAGCGCCCCACGGGTTTGGGCGATCGGGCTGAAACCCTTGCGGGCCCAACTAGATGGTAAACCAAGTATTTTGTCAAAATTTCAGATTAAAAAAAAATTCCTACTGCCCAAAACGGCCTGGACGGCGGACGGCGTACCGCGGACGGACATTTCGGATTTATGTAGAATGTAGACCTCTTGAAACGGATAATGTCACATTTTGAGGCCGATCGGAGACGTCGACCCCCGTCGCGAAAACATAGGTGTATTATTCCAAGAATAATAAACCAAAAGTGGTCCGCAACGTTTGGTGTATATACGTTTGAACTGTTCCTGCATTGTAGATACTAGGGTCACCCTAGTCTAGGGAGACAAACTTGTCCACGGTATCCTTTTATGAGGCACTGCCATCAAATCAAGGGGAGCTCGCTTTACTGGGCCGCTGTCTTGTCGGAGCTTCTAAAGGGCTACAGGTGGGGGTTTTAGAAGGATTCTGGCGATGAGGTCGAGCGAGGCGTCATTTTTTAAACACTGGGGATTTTAAGTGGTTGCAGATGGGGCTTTTGAAATGCTTTGGCCAGGAGGTGTTGTCGTCGAAGTGATGTTGCGTCAAATCCATTTATTATATCCGACTCATCCGACTACAAAGTTGAAGGAATTTGGTCTGGAGGGCGAGGTGTCGTTTTTTAAAGTAATTTTGGGCGCTGAATCGACTTATGGGGGTCCACTGCTCAACTATTCCGCCCAGAAGGAGGCAGTAGGCAGGGAGTCGCTAAGGGGCAAGATGCGTGATTTTATTGCTTACTGTTGAAGCGTGTGACGCACAGTTGCGACATGCCCACAATCATACAAAATTTATAATACTCCATGTGTACTATTTCTAATAATCCGTGTGTACCTTTTCTCATTTAAAAAATTGAAGAATTTAAATCCTTCATGACTCAAAACGCTAACAAAAACGATGTACTTAACTATAGTTGCTTCAGCGTGACGGACACAGATGACGTGAATTACTTGGTCGGCGGGTCGACGAGCTAACTACGTGACATGTTGGCTTACCTTGGAGCTGTGGGCGGGTTTGTTTCGCGCACTCGAGTGGTTCCGTCCACACTGAGGCGGCAGCTGACGAAAGGCGGGACCGGCGCCTGTGCGCATCCTCTCACTTCCGTCCTTCAGGTCCGAATGTACTCGGGTTCCGGTGCCATCTGGGCAAGTCGTGTTGGGTATTTCGTATCCATCTGGGTGAAAATAGTAATTTCGTTTGTTCCTGAATGATATGTTGCTCTCTCTAAAACCAGAAGGCGGGCGGAGGGTTTGTAATTTTGCATTTAGATCGGTGTCGGAGAGCGAAACGGCTCTCCGCTCTGACGTTAACTGTATAATGAGATAAGTGCTGATTGATTGATCTCTCTCCGAGGCAATCAGGGGGTATGGAAGTCAGTTCGCAAGGGTTGTGACCCTAAGCGTATCTACATTTATAAAAAGCAAAGTTTGTTACGTATGGCTCGCCGAACCGCTCAACCTATTTCCATCCAGTTTCGCGTTTTGTCATCAGTTCCTAAGACGGACATAGGATATGCTAAAACTCCCTAATACGTCTCCTTCGGCGAGAACTTCGCTTTCCTTCGCAACCCGAGTGTTTGGTTTCTATTATAGGTTTGTTTACTTTGCAATCGATCAGAGAGAATGTCGAATTTTTCGATAATGGTGATCGTCATGGTGTAAACAAGTCGTCAATGCATCGATTAGGGAAAAATACGATCATACGGATAGGCGATGACAAGAATTTCATATTTCGTGCGACGCACGGGTTTCTATGAATATTACCGTCTCCACGAGCCCAGTTATTACGTACCCACCCACTAAGCTTAGAAACAAACTTTTCCACGAGTTTTCACTTCTTAGATGCCACCTATAGGTCGATCCTTATAAGTGATCCTGTTGTAAAAACCTTTGCAAATTAGGCTTTATTAGTCACAATAAACGTGAAATGTAACAAAGAAATTTGGAGTGAAGACACATGCCAGTGTCTAACAACTGGAACGGTTATAACATTCTTTCTGCCTTTTTTAAAACTTCAGTTCATAGTCCTTTAAGCGAGCAGGCGTACGTCGCTCTCTCGTAGAACGACGCGGGGAATTTTCACGAGGTTGCGAAGAAACTTCTGTCGGGATTTCTGGGGTGCCCTCGGGGTCTTCCCTGGTTTTCTTCTGTCGTAAGGTAAGCTGGAGGTTCGATGTCGTGTTGCTCAGTTGTCTCAGCTTCCACTGATTCTGGCTCAATCATCGTACCACCAGGAGGTGCCAGGTGTTTCAAAGACCCCTCCCGTAGCCCCATTATAGCCCCATAGCGCCCCACGGGTTTGGGCGATCGGACTGAAAACCTTATGGGCACAACTAGATGGTAAACCAAGTATTTTGTCAAAATTTCAGATTTAAAAAAAAATTGCTACTGCCCAAAAACGGCTTACGGCGTACGGCGGACATTTCGGATTTAGAATGTAGACCTCTTGAAACGGATTATGTCAAATTTTGAGGCCGATCAGAGTCGTCGACCCCCGTCGCGAAAACATAGGTGTGGGTGATTCCGCCAGAAACGTCAAATTTCAGTCACAATCTAATCCCGTGAGTTCTACTGAGTATTTTGAAACGGGTAAACACTTAATTAGTAGTAGCGTATTTGTTCTAACACTTTCTTAATACAAAAATAACGTTCAATGGGTCTGTAATCAGTAATCAGCGATCAATTCCAATATTCTCTCCTCCCCTGGCTGTCACACTCAACGACTTCACCACTTATGCAGCTTCTGTAAGTGCGTATGCAGGGTTCCCAAGTGTGTTTTAATTTTTTCTAACTCGAGGCAGCTTTATAGGTGTTACATCTTCAGGTTTCAATTTTTTTGTGTAATCATAGTGGCTACTGAATTTTACCAACGGTCTGTCACGTGGGTACTTTCTCCTTCCCCTGGTGATTTTTGAATTTTCCCCCCAAGAACCTGAAAAAGGGATTTCTGCCGTTTTAAAGCCCTGGCAACATTGTTAAAAGAGCGCCAAATAAGATAAACTAACCGTCTTCATTGGAACTTCATTCAGTTTCTATTGTGAGTAAGTTGAGTGCTGAAAAACGTGTTCGTGTTTTTATTGGTTCTCTATCCCCTGGCACCAGCAATCTTCACGCAGTAAGTGCTATTTTTAATCAGTTTTTTGCATGTTGAAGCTCTGAATGATGCCAACAAGGCCCTCTGATAGCCCTGTTCTCTGTTTTCTTTGTGTGATGTTCAAGTAAGTTTTTCTTATAATTTATCTCTCCCTTGGTTCTATCTCCCCTGGTCCCTCTTGAAAATTCGAAAGCCAGGGGAGAGAGATCCATGCCAAGGGAGAGAGATATTCCTAGCTTTAGAGATTTTCCTAGCTACCTTCCTTCAACTTCTAGCTTTTCATTCTGTTTTCGGCTCAATTTACCCCCACCCCACTCCACCCAGTATACAGTAGGTATGTATATACATTTTTTTTTTTTCAGAGGGGAAACTCAAAATGACAAAAATCAAGCAGAGTCGAGAAGAAAAGCTTCGAAAGAAGAGGATAGCTGAACGATTAAGACTTGACAAAATAAAAAATGACCCACAACTCAGAGAAATTCAAGCTGAAAAGGAGAGGGGAATGTACAGGAAAAAGCTCGAGAAGAAACAGATAAAAAAGGTTGAACATGAGTGAACGTGAAAAAAGGATTAACCGAAGAAAAGGAGAAGTGGCGAGAAAAGGCAAAGGCATAATATGCCTCTGATATTATCAGAGCATATCAGAGGAAGAAGGAAAGGGAAATGTGCAATTCAGAAACAAGCTGTTCTAACATTACTGACTCAAACTCCATTTCAGTTCACAGGACACCAACAGGTTCATCTCTGAATTTTGCACCCTCCACCTTATCAACCCAAAACAGGTTTCTTGGGAGTACCTTCTTGGCATGTTTCAGCCGGGTTCGTAGCGGGGTGACAGAAGGTTGAGAAGTGCGTTTAAACTTGTGTATTGCCTAGCTTTCGGCCAACAGGTGCCATCTTCAGGGTATCTAGTAAAGAGAGACCATAGTATAAGCGATAGTAATGACTAGAGTATTAGGGTAATATAGTTATGCAAGCTTACTTTTTAAATTTATAGTTGGTAACATAATATGTAAAATATTATCTGCGCCATACACTCTTCCGACGGCCGCCGCCGGCTGCCGGGTCCTTTGCTGCACATGCGTGATCGTGGGGTGGTCTGGTGGAATGTAAAATAAATAGGTGAGGGCGGTTATGGGGTGAATTTAAATTATAAGGGAAATGTGGCCATGTGGGGTTTGTTTACCTTTCTTGAAGTGTTTGATTTTTTCTAAGAGTGGGTCCTGCAATTACGGTCACTATTTGCGGATGGTGGTAGTGGACGCCGGAGGAACGGGGGAGGCAAAGATAAGTCGAAATTTTTGACAGAAATAAGTAAATTTGTGGCCGGAAATTTAACGTGGATTTTGAGCAATGGCGTGACTAGAAGTGAGGTTTGTTTCGGGTTATACTTCGGGATATTAAATATTGTTGTGTCCGGCTGCCGGCCACGGTGGACGTCCGGTAAAGTGCAGGCACAGTTACATGGTGGGTGGAAGTACCTGTTTAGTTATTATGTGTAATTTATTTTCTAAGTTGGCCGAAAGCTAGGCAATACACAAGTTTAAACGCACTTCTTAACCTTCTGTCACCCCGCTACGAATCAACCCAAAAGAAAAGAGCTGGAAGACGAAAAGTCAAGAGGCTGAGGTCGAAGTTGGCCCGTGCAAATCAAAAACTGCTGGATGAGAACAAAAACCTGAAACTAAGAGATGTAACTCTGAGGCAAATGTAATTACACCGACAAAAGAAAGCTCTGAGTATGTACATATTCCCCTTGAACAAAAGTACAAACAATTATGAAAAGAAATGACAAAAAAGACATTGCTAAGCGCTTGATTTTCAGCGAATCGCTATCAGCAACGCTCAAGACAAATTACAGTGACTTATCTTCGCGTAACCTGAAGCAGCAGTTCAAGAAGACACTCACATCGAACCTTCACTTCCTCCGGAAATACAAATTGGTGTCGAACCTTCGCGTCATTTCCCCTCGACTTTTCACCAAGAATAATGCTGGCTTGGTTCAAGGAACACTTGGGAAGCAAGCAAGGAAAATTGCTCAATTAGTGAGGGAGGATGTCAGAAAATTCCTGGAGGAAGATGAAAATATTAATAATAATTATTTTTTCTAAGAAAGTGTTATTTTCAAAAAGAGTTTACAAGTTTTATTTACCTACTAGAGTCTAAAATCGATGGGAAGACGAAATGATGTCAATTTTTTGTGTGATGTAGAATGTTAGGGATTTTGTAATAATACATAATGATTTTTTCTCTCTCCCCTGGCTGTGTGTTTAAAAAAAAAGATTATCCCAATAAATATTCATATTTGTGCGCGCCCACTTTGCGGATGGCATGAGGAAGGCCACCTAAGAGATATAAACGAAAAAAAAATTAAAAAATCAATTAAAATTTTTGATTTTCTACTCAAGCTGAAATTTGACGTTTTTGGCGGAATCACCCGTGTATTATTTCAAGAATAATAAACCAAAAGCGGGCCCGGGGCAAAAGAGAGCATAAGTGACCCCATGTAAGCGATGGTACAAACAAGGGTGAACTTCGATGTTTTCCTTTCGCTGCTCCATCCTTCATCCCGCTTTGCCGCCGCCCCTCTCCTCATCCTGACCTTTTTTCTGATGTGATTCACAGGGTTTATTGCGATTCACATTCACTTGAGTTTTACAAGGCCCAATCACACAGAAGACTACGTTGCCTGCCAAGTGGCAACTGTCATTGTTTTTCTTTTCTCTTTTTTCTTATTTTTTCTTTAATATCACGGCCTTCAATCGAAATTTTCGAAAAAAAAGTTAAACAAAAAACTGAATTCGTAACAAGAGCCTGATACATTTTCACTGCCGCTACCAAACCATCAACATACTACCCCACATTTAATAAAATGGTGCCAAATCTACGCCCATTGAGTAGGGTAACACAACTCCGCCATATTTAACAGACTCACTTCTCTCATCACTCATGTTCAACTGAATCTCAGAGTGACTTCTATCCAGCACACGTTTCAAAGCTATTTTCTACGCACTACGCTTCCTGTGTGGGTCGCAGTCATGCGCAACACGTTTCGTCACGCTAACTTGCATTGAGGCCTTCATTGAGTAATAAGCGATGAGTCACATCCACGTCATGTTTTCCGACTCAAATACACGCTAATGAGGGATTCCCAAATCATCACTTGAGACTCACACACAGGCCCACCGAGAGGGGGGGGCAAAGGGGACATTTTGCCCCGGGCCCGGACTTATACATGGGGCCCCAGCGGGCCCCAGAAAAATAAAATTTTTTTTATATTTCAGAAATTTTTTTTAGATTAAAAAAAAAATTTTTTACTTACACAATGTGTAACTTACACAATGTGTGTTTTTTACTTGAAAAATATTTGACCTCCTGGGATCCATCAAAAATCTCATTTGTAGCCATGAAAGCCCTATAGATCGCAACAGTGAAATCGGATCGTTGCGGGACCCCTAAAAATGGATACTACGTCCAAAAATACTTCGAAAGCGATCGGGGTGAAAACCTTACGGGCCCAACTAGATGATAAACCGAGTATTTTGTCAAAATTTCAAATTTAAAAAAAAATTCCTACTACCCAAAACGGCCCGGACGGCGGACGGACATTTCGGTTTTGGAATCTAGACCTCTTGAAACGGATAAGGTCAAATTTTGAGGCCGATCGGCCGAAAACATAGGCGTATTATTCCAAGAATAATAAACCAAAATCGGGCGTCGTGATGCCAATGACGCTCGTGGCGCCGGTGACGCGTATGGCACTTTGAGTTGCTGCTGACACTTCTAGAAACTTGTATCAATACACTTTAAACACCCCTTCAGAATGAGGTACTCATGAAGACAAATCATTTGAAAAAAATCGGGCGTCGTGACGACGATGACGCTCGTGGCGCCGCACAGTGGTCCAGAACCCCCGAAAACGTGATCGAAACTCCTAGCGACTTTTTTTTTTTTTTTACTTTTGCTTTCAAAATGAGTACCTAGGTCTTGTGTTTTTGAATGCGCAGATTCCAAAACTCATGTTTTTATTCACTTTTGAGACCCAGAAATGGTCAAAAAATGACATTATTCGGCTTTTTGGGTGTTTCAAGCTTTCAAAATCTTTCAAAAATGACATTTTTCGCTTTCAAAAGCTTGCAAAAATGACATTTTTCGGCTTTTTGGGTGTTTCAAGAACTGTAGAATAAAGGATAACATTTTCAAATCTGTAGAAAAATATGAAAAAATTGAGTTTCGATCACGTTTTCGGGGGTTCTGGACCACTGTGCGCCGGTGACGCTTGTGGCGTTATGAGTTGCTGCGAAAACTTCTGGAAACTTGTGAACAATACACTTTAAACACCCCTTCAGAATGAGGTACTGATGAAGACAAATCATTTGAAAAAATCCGCCGTCCGGAAACTGGTACCGTTTCCCTCAATCAGCGAATTAAAGCAACGTCGGGCGTGGTTAGTACTTGGATGGGTGACTGCGTGAGGAGCGGGGTCACTGATACAAGTATTTTCTGCGTTCAATTGGACGGCGAACTCCTCCCAACCCAGGGGGCCGAGGCAATGGGGAGCCATGAGAGCAATCGTCAGACAAGTTCCGATCCTCCTTGATAAGGACGGCTGACGACGTCCGCGACGGCAGCAGCCAGTCGGACGAAAATTCAGGGTGAAATTCCCTTGTTTCGTTTCGTTCGTTCATTTGAAAAAATCGGGGGTCGTGACTTGAGATCAATACACTTTAAATACCCCTTCAGAATGAGGTATGTACTGATGAAGACAAATCATTTGAAAAAATCGGGCGTCGTGATGCCGATGACGCTCGTGGCGCCGGTGACGCGTATGGCGCTGTGAGTTGCTGCGGACACTTCTGGAAACTTGTGATCAATACACTTTAAATACCCCTTCAGGATGAGGTACTGATGAAGACAAATCATTTGAAGAACGCTGCAAATTTTACACAAGGGTTTATTATTCTTTGATATAGGTTACTTGTGCAGAATGAAAATTGAACGTTCGTTATTGGGAACTACCCCCTACCTTCTCCTTACATGGGGGCCCTATGCTCTCTTTTGCCCCGGGCCCGCTTTTTCTCTCGGCGGCCCTGCTCACACACGGTGGGAGTTTTGGATAATTTCAACAAGTTGTTTCATATAATATGAATAATTCGCTTTGTTGAGTGTCCAAGAAGTTCCGCCCAGGCCTCCTGTTTGCCTGCTGTTGACGAAAAGTGCAACCTTCCAATCGAGGAGAAAAATTTTGGTGATACCTAATAATAATGTGTTTTATTGTACATACGAGGGTCATCCAGCAAGTCGAAAAATGCATGTAATTCACAGAATACTTCACAAATCGTCAGTTCTATCATGGCCTATCTAAAAAAAAAAAAAAAAATCGCTTTGCTCGCTCGGGGTGGGATGTATACATAATCAGCTTGCAGACTCGTCTGCAACCACAGGAGACCATTTTCATGTCTTCGTATTGAAGCGAAGCTTTTATACGGATGCCCCCCGCTCGCCGCTTGGGGAGTCTCCCGGTGAAAATCGTGAGTGAGTCTCGTGAGTGATATAACGCGATATATATATTTGATATAGATGGGGCGCGTTTGGCTCTTCCAACCCGGCCGCTGTCAAGGAAGTCGGAAAGACGTACTCAGAACGGGTGGAATCCGGGGTGGGGCTTCAGGGCCCTTACAACGGTGGAGGAGGCGGGGAAATGTAGTAGGACACTATACTGGCAGCTGATTTTTGCAAAATGATATAAAGCTTCGCTTCCTTTTTTATTATTCACCTTATTGTGTTTGTTGTTAACCTGGAGACGCTACTTAGTTACAAATTTCGTGATGCGATATCATTACACTAAAAGTTTACGGCTTGCCACGGGTTTCGGTAACTAAAGTAAATACCTACCTTCAACCATGGTTGAACAAGTCGGAGTATATGTAGATGTACCTAGGTAGGTAGGTAATTGAACACACTGATGTTTTTGTTTTTAAAACTTTAACATCTCCATGTGTCTCTTTTAAAACTCAATATTTTGGGCCCATTGCCGAAACCCTTCCAAAATACCCCCCGTATTTTGAAAAATTTTAGATTAAAAAAACAAATACTATGAACATAACTATCCTCCTAAGCTTATCCAATTATCTTATAATAAAAGTTTAAAGAATTATATTATAAAAACACGCTTGCATACGAGACGGCAACACATTGGGACATTTTATGTCTTTAGTCCCCACCACCATCACCCCCCCATTTCCCTAGAAACGTCGTGGTTGTACGTGAAAATCATCAAAACACAACCGGGACAATTTTCGTCAAACTTTTTTTGCTTTTCACTTGAAAAATATTAAACCTCTTGGGATCCTTCAAAAACCCCATTTGTAGCCCCATGAAAGCCCTTTAGATCGCCACAGTGAAATCGGATCGTTCTGGGACCCCCAAAAATGGAGTCTACGTTCAAAAATACCTCGAAAACGACACCTAACTCGATCCAATAGCCAAAAGCCTTAAAAAAAAAAACCCTCCCGTAGCCCCATTTTAGCCCCAGAGCGCCCCACGGGTTTGGGAGATCGGGATGAAAACCTTGCGGGCACAACTAGATGGTAAACCAAAGGTTTGTTCCAGGTTTGACGGAATGTTAACAGAAATCGCCGGAAACATGCGCAGTTTAGAAACTGCTGTTCCAGGTCGATCGTTGGTTGAAAACAGTTGGACGGAAACCGACAGCTCGAGTATGTCGGGTTCTGTCGACAGACGTAGTCAGACCTGGAACAAACCTCAAGTATTTTATCAAAATTTCAGATTAAAAAAAAAATTCCTACTGCCCAAAACGGGCCGGACGGCGCACAGTGGGACGAAACGGCCTTTTTTAGGGACATTGACAAAAAAAAACGCTGCAAATTTTACACAAGGGTTTATTATTCTTTTATATACGTTACTTGTGCAGAAATTTAATTCTGTCAATGAAAAAATTTAAAAAAAAATTTTTTTTTGGATTTTCATCTCAAAAAAAATTTTTTTTTTGATTTTTTCTTCAAAAATGTGTCTTTTTCAAAAATGCTGTATTTTTTACTCGAAAAATATTTAACATCCTGGGATCGTTCAAAAATCCCATTTTTAGCCCCATAAATGCCCAAAACATCGCCCCAGTTAAATCGGATCGTTTCGGGACCCCAAAAAATGGATTCTACGTCCAAAAATACTTCGAAAACGACACCTAACTCGATCCCATAGCTAAAAGCCTTCAAAAAACCCCTCCCGTAGCCCCATTTTAGCCTCATAGCGCCCCACGGGTTTGGGCGATCGGACAGAAAACCTTGCGGGCACAACTAGATGGTAAACCAAGTATTTTGCCGAAATTTCAGATTTTTAAAAAAATTCCTACTGCCCAAAACGGCCTGGACGGCGGACGGCGTACGGCGGACGGACATTTCGGATTTAGAATGTAGACCTCTTGAAACGGATAATGTCAAATTTTGAGCCCGATCGGAGTCGTCGACCCCCGTCGCGAAAACATAGGTGTATTATTCCAAGAATAATAAACCAAAAAAAAAAAAAAAAAAAAAAAAAAAATCTGCGGTTTTGGGCTGGATATATTCCGTATATATGTAAACTTACGTATCTGGAGACGAAGTTTCAATTTTTTAAACTAATTCCTTACCCCAGTTTTTCTTATGGATCACTAACAAAATGAGGTGAAATTGCAGTTTTGACGCGTCGCGACGGTCAAGTTTATTGTAGCCCAGAAGCTTCTAGAAATTTTTTAAATTTTTTCTGGCATGATAGCCTCATTCCTTGAGGTCTGTAGAAGGACTCAACGTCGGGAAAAAAATTTTGGACGTCTTAGTAGTCGGGGCATACCACTTTTACCGAAAAACGCTGCGTTTTCGAGCGATAATCAGCTCGCAAGTTTTTCCCTCGAGTTTCCTCAAACATTTGATGGTATGGGTACATTCCTGACATGTTCAGCTAACAAACTCTGAAGGAATTTTCTGCGTAAATTTGCGGTTTTGCCCTACACACTCTTTTTACGAACAATTTTTGGTAATTTTCAGGGTATTTTTGGATAAAACTGGGCAAAAAAACAAAATTGAGCAAAAAGTTCGATGACTTTTAAATGTATTTTTTCAATCATTAGCCTTACAATGAGCTTTTTAATTATTTTAAATATTTTTATTTTCTTTATTTTTTCAGAAATGGAATTTTATGTTTTATACAAATTTCATATTTTCAAATAAATAAATAAAATAAATGAAGTAAGCTGGTCTAAATTAAGGTCTTTCTCCCAGTTTTCCCATGCGGAACGTTAGCAAGCATCCATCATAATTTTATGGTACAGGAACTATTTAATATAGGCTCTACTGCCTTTCCTTCGACTCCTATCGGGAAATAAACCTCACCATTCGATTCAGCGCGAAAAAAATACCTACTTCTATAATGACCGAGTTCAACATTTTAGTATAAGTATTAACGGAGGGGAACAGCATGTCCCTAAAAAAGGCCGTTTCGTCCCACTGTGCGGCGTAAGGCGGACGGACATTTCGGTTTTGGAATCGACCTCTTGAAACGGATAATGTCAAATCGTCTTTGCGAAAACAGGTGTATTATTCCAAGAATAATTAATCAAAAGAAATGTTTTTGAAGGAAACAATAAGAGAGAGAGAGAGAGAGAGAGAGAGAGAGAGAGAGAGAGAGAAAAAAAAACATACTTCGACTGGTCATTAAGGAGGGGAATGATGAGGTGAAAAAAGAAGAAGAATCTTCTTCTGATATAAGTGAAGAAGGCTTGAAAATGAAAAATAATGGGGGAAAGTAAAGAAAAGGAAAAGAGTGAATCAGGGAAGGTGGTCTTCTATACATAGAAGCTTCTTCTTCACATGTGAGCCAATGCACGCTGTCTGAAAGACTCGAGGGTAGGGTTGCCAACTCCAAAATTCTGTTCGGGAGGACGCTTGGAAAAATTGGGGAGGACACCGTGTAAAAAGGGAGGACATCCACTCCAAGATTGATATTTGCAATAAATTATTAGTTTTACAAATTCATTATCAAGTGAAAATAATTTTACTAACGTACGAAGGGCCGGAATTAAAAAAAAAAAAAAAAAAAAAAAAAAAACTGATTCACTACACAAACAAGACAAAAAGTGAACTTAAATTTGAAAATACAGATTTGTAAGTATTAAACCAAACTAGGTAGGTATTGACTTAGGTAGTACACTCAGGTATTAAGCAAGGAACTAAGAAATAATAATGCTCATGAAAAACAAAAAGGAACTAGAATATAATGCATCACTCTACGTCAAATCATTACATAATTTGTATTTGTATAAATGCATGCCTGGATTCAAATATTCAGGTATTGATTGTCATACATGCCCTTCAATCATAAGACGAACTTAATTTGGATATCACCGATGGGTTCAGCGAAGGATAATAAATTATACCTACCTACATTGTAAGTTTAACTTTTCAAAATGGTAAAAAAGTGGGATTTTTTTGTGCTTAACCATTTTCGGTTCTCTCAATTGGGGCATAGCAGGACCCGACCCCGCACTTGTACTTAGAAACGCTTTAGAAAATCTTGCTCCAGGGAAAGGATTCACATAAACTTGAGTTCAGAGGTGAATTTTCTGCCGACAAGACAGGTATTACAAGATGTGATTTAGGTACTTTTGGTCAAACATTGGTGTTCGTCCCCGGATTTGAAGCAGGCTGATCAGCGCTCCGACTGATTTGTAAACAGACGAAGCTCTGTCGCCTTAGTCCACAGCTGTGGCCCTAGGGCCACCCTGTCTCCCTTTTCACAATGGTCCTTTCCCTCTTTTGAGGGGACGTTCAAACACGAACAACGTAGACGAAAAATTGCAAAACAAACAAAATTTTGAGATATAAAAATGGAATTTTATTCATATAAAATAAAATGTAAAACGAGAAAAATTCCATCAACTAACACGTACAAGATAGGGAAACAAGACCCTCGAAAAATGGATACCTATACCTAGACCTCCTGGGATCCTTAAAAAATCCCATTTGTAGCCCCTTCAAAGCCCTATACATCCCCACGGTGAAACCGGATCGGTCTGGGACCCCCAAAACTGGATTCGACGTCCAAAAATACTTCGAAAACGACACCTAACTCGATTCCATAGCCAAAAGCCTTCAAAAAACCCTCCCGTAGCTAACTTGCTACCTACCACCATGTCACACCCCATGATACAATTTTGCCAGCGGCAACGATTTTCTAATTTTCAGGAATGAAAGTCGGTCTGGACATGAAGGATGCCCACGTTTTATTCTGTATGACGGCAGAAGCATTACTTTTATGAGTTTGTTTGGAGGCATGACGTTTCAAAGAGCTTATTCCACCATATTTTATAAAGAACGATTTCTTGCAAAAGGAGCATTACGCTTTTTTGGGATTTACCTCATCTAACCTTGCCCATCCTCCTCCTTGCCTTGCCTTCTCCCACAACTAGTTGAAAGAACACGCACGTTTAGAAGTCCTAGCCTTCGAACACTTTGGGTCTTCCTCAACATCACTGTCGGTTTCTGTGCCAATTTTAGCACAAACTGTACTTAGGTACTCAACCTATCCACCAAAAACTAAGCAAAAATCTCACAAAGTAATCGCGATCCACTTGAAGAGGATAACATCAAGAGAGGGCAGATAAAGTAACAGAAAAAGACCACGTTGATGAGAAATTTGATCACTCCTTCCTCATCTCAATTCGTCTCGCAGCTGGTTAACGCGATTGTTCTGTTTTAGGTAACTGTCTACGTTATAGCTAGGTAGGTACGCTATTTTTAGTTACTTAGGTAGGTACTTAGCGCATTGTGAGTGAAGCTAGATAATATTGTTTGTGTTGAAGAAACATCAATCCACAAACAGAAAAGGGAGGACATTTGAGCGTCCTCCCGAGGTCCCGGGTTTCGGGAGGACGGATGACCAAAAGGGAGGACTGTCCTCCCCGGGGGAGGACGGTTGGCAACCCTACTCGAGGGAATGGAGCGCCCTAATCCTCAGTGGCAAAGAGTTCCACAACCTCCCTCCCGCAACCCGAAAGGAGGCCCTAAACGCCGCAAGGTTAGCCCCTGGGAGACGAACCGTATGCAGACGAGCAGAAGGGGCCTCGTTCGACAAAATCAAGACAATATTGTGGCATGGTGAAGGTATCAGTGGGCAGGATCCTAAACAGGAATCCGAGGCAACGAGTCACCAGGTGCGTCACGAGGCATGAAGGTGCAGCCCAATAACTTGGTAGAATGGCACGAGATGCGACCCCTCGGTTTCAGGCTGTACACACATACCTAGTACAGTTGTTAAATGCAACCTGGAGATTCCGCTTACATGCAGCATCCATTGAGAGGGCAAATAGCAGTTCGCCATGTGTCATATAATCAAGGGATATGAAATAATAATTGTCTTCGGTTAAACCCAGTAAAATAACCTTTATTGTTGTGCAAAAATACGCGGCAGGTTTTTGTACATTGGTTGCACCATGAAGTGTAATTATATTCTAATGAAAGTACTTCTTAAGTATAATGTCGTTACAATCTCTCTTGGCCTCGTAGGACGATTTTGAACAGTCCTGTCGGTTTCCCCTGGTTATCATCCACCGTAAAATTGACTAGTTCAGCCTTCGACGTAACGGTACGCTTCGTCCTCTTTGTACCACTCCCGAGCTTCAGTCACTTGGGTCTTCCAGTAGTCTGGAAAAAAGGAAAAAAGCTCGTCATTCTGCGAACAAACGAATAATGCGAACGAATGTGGGAATAAATCTTACTCGTTAGGTATTCCAAAGTGTCACCTTCACCTCCGTATTCTGGAGGTAATAAGCTCAGAGGTACTTCTTTTCCCAATGAATTGAGATCGTAGCCGTGAACATGCACCTGAATGACAAAAACATCAATTTAGATTCTTTAAAAATCGTGAAGGCTGAACACTGAGGAATGTAGAATACGTTTTTACATTGTACCGTCTGATCGTGGCTCCCTATTGAATTTCAGCTTTCTAGGGTGAAAAGAAGAGAATTTAGCTCACTCAGCTGTTCAGGTTGGAGCCATTCATGTCATTCGTCTCGTACCTACAATTAAGGGAGGCTTCCTGCGGGGAATATCCGCACGCTCCTGACATTATCGTCAGGCCGCCAGAGTTGGTAGGTACCGGTGGGAAGAGCGGGACGCGCTACGGAGCGCAAACTCCTCTTCTCCCGCCAGCAGGTCAGCCCTTCCGTTCCAAGATGGGAGTATTTGTATTCATTACTGTTCATTATGCAATGTCTGAGCGCAGGTATTTTTCAGAGATCAAACCCATCGACCAGGCTTCCCTTGACGTCACTTTGTTTAGGGAAGCTGAATCAGCAGGAATGATCCCAACGCATGAATCCATTGCCTGGGACTCCTTTAGCGATACTTTGCTTGAGGTAGCTGGTAGAATGGCCTCATGTAAGACCGGGTCAGCTAGCCAGGCCTCTATTGACGACAATTCGTCTAAGGTAGGTGCAGCAGCTGTTCCCAGTAAAACTGTGAGCCCAGGGTGCGATACCGGCCACGACATATCGTGTTGGATATTGACTTCCTCTCGGTTCCATAGACTCCACATCTCCACAGTATCCAAATATATCAGGTCCTGGAGTGTGCGAGTCTTCCTTTTATGTGGCTGCATCGTCCACCAGGCCTTGTGGGTCTCTTTTTGGCAAATAGCTTTCCGTAAAAACGTATTCTACGTGAAAAAAAAACGGAAGCGAGTTGGAAACAGATACACAAAGCCCAAGAATAAGCCAATGAGTAATAAGATGGGAGCGTGAAAACAAGGAAGATCGATTGATTAGTAGATATCGTAAAAGACAGTGGAGGAACAGAGCAACGTGCTGACTGACAAGACATGCAAAGCAGAGTACACAATGTGTATTTGTTAGGTCGTTGAGTATGTCTTACTCAACGACCTATCAAACGATATAATATGTATTATGAAGACGACGACTTGAGACCAGACTCAGAGCTGAGAAACATCTCTGAATTCCGCCCTTACCAACAATTTTGATTAATTTGGATTCGCCTTTCAATACATCGACAATGCCTCCACAGTGAGCAAAGGTATCCCTAAGAATCTTAGTAGGAGCAGAGCTCGGGGAAACTCGTTTGGCCACGAAGAGCTCTGAAAGGGGTTCTGGAGCGGCAACACGATCGGCCACACGAAGAACGACCCTTCTGGCCACCGGGGCGATGCGATCTACTCCCAGCGATCGATTCCCGTTTCGGACAAAGTTAACAACTGCTGTCGACTCTGGGGAGTGCGGTTGAGGCCTTGGAACCATCTTGGCAAGCCTTGGAAACCCATTGGTAAGTGATTCTCTGATGATAGCAGTAATTTCGTTGTCAAAAGCGCCATTCATCTTGTGGCCGAACGTGTCCCCACGCTCGCTATATTGGTTGCCAAACGTATTGCATTTTCACCCATCAATGGCCAAACGTGATCCTCCTGCAGTGCTGAACGACACCACCCATCAACAACTGAGACGGGGGTTCGGAGGTTGGCCCATTTTTTGTAATTAGGCAAACACCCAAATAAAATGTATTTAAACCCCCGGCCGTAATTCATTTGTCACTTACTCTTTTTCTCAACTTTGGATTCATGAACCTCCTGAAGATATTGAGAACAACGTTCACGTAGGAAGGCGAATTTGTGAAGTTGATTGACCTTATTCTAACGGGATAGCAGGCCTAAAATAAAACACGAGCAACATGAAGTCTTATGAGGGAATAAATTTAGAAAACTAATGGCTAGTACACTCCCAATGTGCGTCCTCTTCTCACGTATTGAGGTGGGCTCAAGTCGACCAGTTCACAGCGCATAAGTCACAATAATATTATGGTAGGTAGTTTGAAAAAAAAAAAAAAAAAAAAAAAATCGGGTAAAAAGTATCTCGACGGATTCCTATGTTTTTCGGTGGGCTGAATCCGAATCTGAAATTTGCCAAATCGAAAAATACGGCTTCACAACGAAAAACGCTAAAAATATCGAACTTTTTACACAAAATCGCTAATATAGCTTGAAACGATCCCTCACTATTAACCAAATGAAAGTGGATACAAATTCCTTTAAAATGCCCTGGTTACATTCAATTTTGAGCGCAGGGTTCCGCCGCTAGAGCGCACTGAAAAAGAGCGACTTTTGGCAACAACGTCAGTTTTGCGTTTCTATGAAACATCCAAAGACTTCTTAGAAAAAACTGTATCTTCCATGTCAGGATATTTTGATGGGACCAGAGGGAAAAGGAGGTGGCAACACTGGTCGACAGACTACCCCAACCCCTTCGTGCGAGTTGATTTGTGACTTCGGAAGGAGAAGGAGAGAATACAGTGACTGTCTTCAAGTGTAACATTCATGTAAGTATCTCATAATTTTTTTATTCAGCACTCCTCCCTCCCCCCTACAGAATATCGAAGTTCTCAGTCAATGACACTTCCTATAAAAATTACGTTCAGAAATGTTTCAATCCAGATTTATAATTAAGGAGCAAACTTGAAACGTAACCCTCCATGTTGCAAAACCTCCACTTCTTAGTTTACACCCATGGAGGGTTGCAGTTGATCAAAAACTGAACACGTAAAGTTACCAGCTTTCCGTGGAGGGTTACAAAGAGACTAATTTGGAGAAGTTTTGATATTTTTGAGTGGTACTTAGAGCGTTGACTCTTTAGAAGTTTATAGTGCTTAAGTGCTAATTTCTTGGTGGCATATTCTACAGTGATGTCAATGCCAATGGGGTAATCCTTCATTTCAATTTTTAAGTTAAATGAAAAACTCAAAAATTGTAATTCAGTTTTTTTAAACAATTTTTTTTACTTTTAGAAAGATCTTTGGAACATTCAGGAATTTTTCCCAACTTTTTCAAAGAGGTGGAATTTCACTTTTTTCAAGTTGAACTTGACAGTTGTTTGGGTATCGACCATCAGTGTTTTGTTCATGTATGGCGCTTTTCTCTGTTCCTTGTACTGCCATACGGGCGTATCTGGAAACCCTTGCAACTCCTTTCAGTTTCAATTCATTACAGCATTGAGCTTCTAAGTACGATACTGATTTAAATCACTATTTCATTGGGAGCTGAAAACGTTCTTTTGGTGGCAAACTTCAGGTTTGGGTTCAGAACACCACAAAATATAAGAGTTCGTCGAAAAAGTTCTATCAATTTTTTTATATTTCTTTTCTGAAAAGTTAGTTCTGAACAACTGTATTACAGAGACTGCGTTCTTCATCCTTGGCAGGTTCCCCATACTGGGATTGGGGATATGGTAGTAGGGGGATATCCCTTCACAGAGCAAAATATGCAAATAAATTATAATATCCTCAACAAGCAGGTTAATAGCAATAAACTAACCGAGAACCCGTGTTTTCTGGCTGTTTTTGCCACCTTGGGCAATTTTGTCTTTGAGCCAATGTATTTCGGCCACCACTTGGAGAAAAATTGAGTTTAACCAGCTCATTTTGTCAGAAATTTCATCTACTTTAATTTATAATTTAGTGATCTTCTCGCTAAAACGCTTAATTTTCGAGTTATAGCTGGAAAACCGCAAAAAGTCCGCCCCCCCCCCGCCACGAATTTGTCCGTGTTTTTCGCTATAGCACCCTTGAGTGGGTAGAAACAATCACCAAAGTTGCGGAAAGTTTAGAATTTCGGCCAGCCGAAACCACCAGATGTCTGGACTGAAGGATGAAGGACGCTGACCAGAGGTCTGAGCTGCTGAAGAATACTGATGAATGAGGTGAGTCAGATAGCATGAAAGACAAATGGAGCTTCGAGCTGGAGTGGTCGAGAGAGTGAGGAGAGACCAAAGTTTGAGCATGGAGCTTTGGAAGCCTCCATCGGTACGGAACCAGGATAGCGGAGCCGCTTGGAGCAATGGCTACCATCTTTAAGGCAGAAGTGGTCGTGCATTGGTGCATAAAATGGGACAATATTGTCAGACATACAACTTTGATGGTTGTGGCCCCATTTTCAATCACATCAAAACTGAGGCAGTTTGAAACAACGTCGTGAGGGATCCGCCATCAAAGAATTGAGGGTAACGAAGCTGCCAAAGAGAAAGCGCAATGGCAAACCTGGTCAGAGATTATCAGAATCGCCAAAACAGAGAGGGAGATGCTTAACCTGGCGAGAAGCGATATGCAATAATCACAATTATTGCTTATTGGCTCACTTACAGGTCACAGCACGCTTCAATATCCTCTGCATTAGATGAGCTTATTGAACACAAAGTAGTGCTGTATGTGCAATGTCAAACTAGAGTTGGCAGAGCGTGTACTGGAGTACCTACCTGGTGGAACGGACGACGAGTCCAACCCAAAATCATGGCTACTAAAGGGCGCGAGTATGATCCAAAACAGAGACGCCGGATGTCGTACCCTACAGAGGCTGTTTCAAGTGTATGCCCACCGCACGATTCCATCTACAGGCTCACTAGCACGCAAGTAACTAAGCTACCTACTTCAATGCTAATCAGTAGGGCTCGGCAAATGGCATATTAAATATTGCAAATTTTGCATATTTCGTTCCCGATATGCCCAACCTATAAGAAGCCTAAATATACCAAGTTTGTGCAAATCGGATGATCCAAATTCGAGTTTTTCGGGCATATAATTGCATATTTTGGGGTTTTGTTGGATACGAGCATATTTGGGCCATTTCGCTACTAGGCAGCATATTTTCCTATTTATTCCAATATTTCTGCATATTTTAAGATTTTTTGACATCAACACTATTAATTCTCTCAAATAGCATTCTCTCTCAGCGTCAACAAACTCATTTCTGCAGGGAAAAAAAATTGTCGTAAAGGCACCTAGCCGAGTGCGCGCCTTTAAATTGGCACATCCCGTACAGCCGCTGCCCCCTGAGCCAATCTTGACTCGATGGGGAACCAGGATTTCTGCAGCGCTCTACTATGCTGAACACCTATAGGCTGTCAAATCAGTAGTGGATTCGTAGCGACGCTGGCCTTCATTAAAGCACATATAGCGTCGAGCCCACAGTTGATTCTCAAGCTTGAGGCCTCAGAGAAGGAGCTAGTTGAAGTGGTGAGTGAGGTTCAAAAATTTCAGGAAGAGGCTTCCTTGTGGCCTGGGAAGATTGGGACAGCTGTTCAAACCAAGCTCGAATTCGTTCTTGGCCGTAACCCAGGCTGGGGTACTGTCGTCAACGTAGCCAGGGTGTTAGGAGGTGACTTACCAGAAACGGAACTCTCCTACACTCCCCATGTACTTGCTTCCTTCAAATTTCTACCATTGGTTTCCGTCGATGTTGAGCGTTCGTTCTCCCGCTTGAAATTTCTCCTGAGTGACTTGCGCCACAGCCACAAGACCGAAAATATTGAAAAACACTTGGTTGTGCAAGCCTTTGACTAGTAGGTAGGTATGTTGTAAATATGTAAATAAGACGTTAATATGAAACTGCTTGTAACTATGTAAATATTTTAGTGTCTAAATATGTGGTCAATGTGTTTGATAATTTTCTAAGATGACTTGTAACAATAAAAAAGGTCTTTTTTTTTGGGAAGGGAGGAGTTATTAAATTAAATTTAAATTCAAACCGAATTAAGTTGAAATTCTAATTATGAATCAATTTAATTTAAGTTATTCAAGCAATCAGAAGCTTAGTTGGTTTAGAGCGTTGCACATGTAATGCAGAGGTTGTGGGTTCGAGTCCCACCTGGGGCCCAATAAATTTTTCGGCCTTCCCCTTCTGATTGCTTGAATAACTTAAATTAAATTGATTCATAATTAGAATTTCAACTTAATTCGGTTTGAATTTAAATTTAATTTAATAACTCCTCCCTTCCCCAAAAAATAAAACACTGCAGGAGGGAAGCAGGTCATAAATTCCCTCAAGTCATTCCTGTAATAAAAAAGTTGGTTGAGAGCCCCAATGCAATTTTTTCTTGCCTTCATGACCCTCTCACAATTTTTTGGGGGCATATTTTAGCATATTATTAACTTTTCCGGGCATGTTTTTGCGTCATATTTTGCGGTTTTTCGGTCATATTTAGGGCATTTATTGGTCATATTTCCAGATTTTATTGGTCATATCCTGCCGAGCCCTACTAATCAGGCAGCAAAGATGGTGGGCGGGCAAACGCTATAGTTGGGCTCGAGAACTCGCTGTGGCTGGGAGTGATGAGGAGGGACTGGAGGATTTCCCACACCCGAAGCACATTCGACCACCCGGCGCACCCGAAGAATGAAAGTGCAAGTTTAAGAGATGAGCGAGGAGAAAAGTGGGAAGCCAACTCACATGCCTGAATAACACAACGCTTCCAAATAATGAATACCATCACCTAGTATTGAGAAATAGTAGGCGTCGTTCGCGCATGCTTGGTGAACAAGTACATGTTCCCGCTCACCACCGACTCACTCTTTCTTTGACTTTTTGATTCATGAATCGTTTAATGGTGTTGAGCACCACGCTGATGGCCGATGGAGAATTGTAGAAATGCAGGCCTTTCACTCGAACTGGGTAGCAATCCTATGGACAATGTTGGGTTACATCATAGGCATCGTTCATGTGGATTTCCAGATAAATTTTTCATTTCATTAATTCCATATACCATTCAGGGGATGAATTCGGGGACGGTAAAAGCATGTCTCGTTAATCTCTGAACCATCTTTGAGGCCCTTGTTCATATCCATTCATCGAAGAACGTCAGTACACTTCATTAGCAGTTAATTATTGTCACTAGCACAGCCAGACTCTACAATCATGAACGGCTTGCAGTGATGAATTGCCCTCTCTGAAGAAGTCCTACAGTATTTCAATCCTACACACATCCATAAACTGAACACCCTATGGAAGAATGCTTCAGCAGACCAGCAATCGAAGGATGAGACTGCAAAAGCACGGCACAGTCGACCTGGGAGGGTTCCAAGCGTTCTCTTGCAGTGGTAACGAATCAACAGGATGGTAGAGAACCGCTGTGGCGTTAAGGCACCTTACTATAGTCAAGTGTGTAACATAATATTATTTTAAAATTAACCGCCAATCAAAGGTCACCTGCGCTTTGTTGACCGTCTAGTTATCTTGAGTACAAAACACCTGCTCCATATTTCTCTAATTAATTTTAATAAAATCTCCCACCAACCTTATAAAGTGACCTGGCGTCATCCCAGGAGCTTCCACCCTTCTTGAGTCTCAAGAGTCTCCTACGTAAGGCTCCGGCTGACAGTAACCTCCCCAAGAATGTCTCGGTGCAGAAACGCCAGAGCAACAACGGCTCAAGACGTGCCTTGAAAAGACTGCCTTGACACGGTAAGTTTGAAGATGAGGAGAAAAAGAGATTACTGCAACGGATGGCAAGATTCAAGTTCTTGGGCCAGTGGGAGATGAAGAGTCTATGGCAAGATCAGCGTTCAGCAAAATGCGAGGCGTTTTGTGTCACCTCTAAGTTGTTAAATGCTTTTGAATGAGATAGAGACCTAGACATTGAAAACCATGTAAGCCTAGAGACTTATAAGATGTGGCTGGTCCGACGCATGCTTTTGACGGGAAGACTCCAAATCGGCATTTATCCTAAAAAACTCCCTGAAACGTGAGATGCTAGTGAAGGTAAAAAGAAGCAACGTAGCCTGCTTGGAGAAACAATGATGGGTAACGTCAACAGACGTAGTTGGAAGAAAACGAGCGTCTTGTTAAGCATACGTACATAGTAAGAGAGGGGACACGGAGGCTCCATGGACTAAAGGCGACAGCGTTGCGCCTGCTTACAAATCAGTTGGAGCGCTGATCAACCTGATTCAAATCTGGGGACGAACACCAATGTTTGACCAAAAGTCAATCACGTGTAATACCTGTCATGTCGGCAGACAATTCACCTCTAAACTCAAGTACATGTGAATCCATTTTCTGGGGCAAGGAATTTCTAAAGCGTTTCAAAGTACAAGTGTGGAGAACGATGTTGGTTAACACAAAAAATCCCACTTTACTTTTACCTACATAGCAGGGTTTCAACCGAGCAGCAATTCATTTCGCCAGTCACAAGATCGCGAGCGCGCCGAAAAGGCCGCCACCCTTCAACTGAGCAATCACACAAATCAAGCTCTCGATTGGGAAGCTGACGGAGTTGGGATCAAACCTGTCACCACCAGGCAGAGCAGGCAAATTGGAAAGAACTGGATAAAAGGCTGGCGTGGTCTTCAAGTTCAAAGAAATCGGCCAAGAAGGCGGGTTGGGCATAGTGGTACATCTCTAGAACATGCACTCGTACAGCCAAGAATGGAATAAGGAGGTGATGAAAAGAGCAACGAAAGTCTGGAGAAACTGATATTTGCCCCGCAAGGCGCTGCGACTCACTATCAGTGCACCAGACGCAGCAGCTCATATCTGACAATGGAGTTGCACCCCACGTTTGACCCATTCAATAAATCAGAATGCATTGAGCATCTCTCCAAACGTGCTGTATCCAACTGCTTACTAAGCCAGCCAGGAGAATAATCTGAGGCAGAAAGGCGAGCCATCTTATTGGAAGGGGGTGAAGGCAGCCAAGGCATCTGTCTTCAACACATAAGATCTAAGAATCCTCAAATCCTCTCTTGGAAGTCCTCTGACGCGCCAAAAATCTGATTAATCTTTCAAAACATGCTTAGAATGTTAAACTAACCTCACATTGTAGGGTTTGTTGACGGAGCTAAGTCGTAGCCATAAGACATGAAGAAACTGGACCTTGGTCAGCATGAGGTGAATAGTCAATGTCACTCAGGGAAGTACAAAAAGCCACCAGACTTCAGGTGCTTGAAAACGGAGAATTCTTTACACCCTAGAGTCTAGGGTGTAAAGAAGTCTTCGGGCCTAGACCGAACTCGCACTTAACATTGCCTTGGAATATCGGTCAACGTTGTGGACATATTGAGGACTTGCTGAGTTGATACCTGGTGATTACAGTGAATTGGATCCTTCACTACTTGGGGCTCTAGTGAGACGAACAAGGGGGCCATCCCCTGCTGGCTAAAGCCAGCCAACCCCCGACCGTATCCCAGCTCGCTTTCCCAGGTTCGTTGTTGGCTGATGCTTGATGGCAATGTCCTGAACTTTTAGAAGCACGCTAGAGTAAAGATCGTTTTCCTCCTTCTCGAGTTGGAGCTCCAATATAGTATAGTAGACTAGGGGCTGTTGCCAGCCAACCCCCGGTCTCTCCAACCTGGCCTCAGACCCCTTCTATTTGCTTTTCGATACTGAATGGTTTTTTTTTTTTCTTAAAGAAATACAGGATTAATATGAAAGGATTCGTTTGGAAAGCGAATTTTTTTTACCCCTTCCTTGGCCAAATATCGAAGATCAGCGATTTTCCCCCCACTAGCCCCCCTCCCGGGACACAGCTCTATTGTTGTTCGTGAATATTTTATTACATGGGGGTTCGATTAGTGGGGCGAGTTGTTTCTCTTCTCTGCCTTCCTCGCCCTCCCCTTCTTAAGTCCCACTTCGCCACCCCCCCCCCCCCCCTTCTAGTTATCTACTACTGGTTTCGAATTTTTCCGACTTTTCGAAATGCGTCAGATTGAAAATTATTCTCGTTCTCCTCTTGGGTCATCCTCGTCCTACTTGGGCTGGAGCTCCAATATAATAGAATGACTGGTGCCAAGTGTCATGGACGGAAAATTTCTGTCAGCTTTATCATCAGCGGCGTTGCAGGAGGAGCAACTGGTAGGCGAAGGGCTTCCCTTCGCGACATGCCAATCGCATGCAGTTGTACTGAAAACTTAAATGCAAGCCCGAGCCTGACAAAGAATCAATGATCACGACACCCCAATGCTCAGCCAGGAGGACACGACCACATCTCACCTAAACTCACCGAGCACAGCCAGTTATAACCCCGACGACACTCCACTGGAGAAGGAAGAAATTACGTACAAGGCTCTGGACACAATAAATGGTCGTTGAAAAAAAGTGGTATATCAATGTTCGAGCGTTGTCGTGAAACAACTTCGCAGTTTCATTTGTATTCTCACCTGCCACGAGTGAACACACTTCCGAACGATGGGGATGGTCATCTGTCTTGCATGGCCGAGAGTGACGTCTTTGAGATCAAGAATGGCCACAACGCCGTAGACTGATGTATCCTGAAATCTAAACCAACAACAACGGTCAACTAATTGGCAAAACATACAAGCAAAGTCACAACTTGCCTGGAGAGGAAGAGATCCAAGATCATGAGACCTGTCTTGAATACGTTGTTTTGAAGGTGGTGACTAGGGTCGTGAGCGGTAGCTCTAATAAGTATCACAGCTCTGCCTTCTGGATCCCTTTGAAGAAGCGGCAAGAATACTCTATCAACAAAACAAACAAAGGATTTATGAGAAATTCATGATAGACTGCGTTCGTGCGACACAGGGGCCTTCAAGGCACTGGCAGAGTTTGCCGACTCTTCGCAGGGGGCGGCTGCCCAATTAAGGCGGCCTGCTGCCCCCAGGCCTATGGGCCTTGGAGCCCCTGAGGCAAGTGCTGGCGGCCCTGGACTTGACTAAATACGTCCAGGTTGGAGTTCCCCCCTCTTGGGGGACCCAGTCGTGGCCATGGGCCGACATACTGGTGTCCAGCATTTGCCTCTAGCACACAGCAGAAATTCGTCTCTGATACGTCTCAAACGAGATATATTTACGTTACAAAAGAGACGTGTGACGATGGTGAGACGTCTCAGATACATCCCTATGTCCGCAACAAAGACGGCTCAGAGCTGCAATGCTGAGACGTATCAGAGACTCCGAGTCTTTAGCCAATGAGACGTTGCTGAGATGTTCTGGGTAAGCCTATGTGAGGTGTCAAGAGGTGTAAATTTGGGTTCTCGTATTCCCGAGATCCCTTCAAAAATGGCGGATCGCCGTATTGGATATGGTGCTAGAAAATCACTGAAATGATGTATCAGGGCTAAAGCGCCCTCTTGGGAATTACATGCATTTGAGACGCCACAGAGACGTCTCATTGCAGTCACTTTGGAGAAGTAGGTTCTACGTTGCGCCCGTGTTGTCTCTGCGACGTCTCTGGTATGTTAACATTTAAATGTGTCTATGAGACATCTCGAGAGCAACCATCTCCGTTTTGAAGTCTCAGAGACGTCTCGGTGAAGTCTCAATGAGACTTCTAAAGCAGTGAGACGTGGAGACCCATTTGAGCCCAGATGAGACGTCTCTGAGATTATCTCTGCTGTGTGGGCTTAGTAAAAAACAAGTGAGAGTTTGACCAGTGGCCCATCAGTGATGGGTGCTCATCGCTTTGGGGTTCCTCATCCGTCCATTCATTTTGTAATTTACGTTGAATTCGAGGGGTTAGAACGCACCAAACCACAATCCATACATAGAACGCACACCGAACTAGCACCACCAACGGTGTACCAGGAAGAAATTGCAGTAAATTCTCATATGAGAGGGATATCGGCTCCGTGGGCCAACGCACGTTTTGCATATGTAATCAAAACGCTGTACATGTTACTCAAGGGTTTATTATTCTTTGATATAGGTTACCTACTAGTGCAAAAATTGATTCTGAGTCAATAAAAAAATTCTTGAAAAAAAAGTGGGATCTCGAAAAATTTAGCGTCCAAAATTACTCGGAAAATGTTTGACCTCCTGGGATCCTTCAAAAATCCCATTTGTAGCCCCGTGAGAGCCCAATGGATCCCCACGGTGAAATTGAATCGTTCTGGAACCCCCAATAATGGATTCTACGTCCAAAAATACTTCGAAAACGACACCTAACTCGACCCCATTGCCGTAACCCTTCAAAAAAGCCCTCCCGTGGGCCCATTTCAACCCCACAGAGCCCCAGGGGTTTGGGCGACCGGGCTGAAAACCTTGCGGGCACATCTAGATGGTAAACCGAGTATTTTGTCAAAATTTCAGATTTAAAAAATATTCCTACTGCCTAAAACGACTTGGGCGGCGCACAGTGGTTCGAAACGCCTGTTTCCGCAGACATCGCTCTAAAACTCGTAATACGTGTTGAAAAATTATGAAATTTGGTACCCCCATGTTTCGAAAGGCGAGGAACACGAATCCAAAGTCAATTTTTCGCTACCTTATCAGGATACCAAGATATCGTCAAATTGGCTCAGTTGTTCGTCCAATTGGTTCATTTTCCCCTACATTTTGGATCGGAGAGTGTGAGGCATAGTTTCCGAGTGTTTTCGACCTGAGGAATCGATTGAGATCAACCGCAAGTCGCTGCAATGCATTGTTACAGAACTAGAACCATTTAAACTTAGGAAAATATGAGAGACTGGTTGTCTGATTTTCATTGGGTTTCGGAGATTGGGGGGTTTCGGATTTTCATTGGGGTTTTTTCGGATTTTGGTGTTTTCGCGACGCGGGTCGACGACTCCGATCGGCCTCAAAATTTGACATTATCCGTTTCAAGAGGTCTACATTCAAAATCCGAAATGTCCGTCCGCCGTCCGCCGTAGGCCGTCCGCCGTCCGGGCCGTTTTGGGCAGTAGGAATTTTTTTAAAAATCTGAAATTTTGGCAAAATACTTGGTTTACCATCTAGTTGTGCCCCCAAGGTTTTCAGTCCGATCGCCCAAACCCGTGGGGCGCTATGGGGCTAAAATGGGGCTACAGGAGGGGTGTTTTGAAGGCTTTTAGCTATGGGATCGAGTTAGGTGTCGTTTTCGAAGTATTTTTGGACGTAGAATCCATTTTTGGGGGTCCCGGAACGATCCGATTTCACTGTGGCGTTCTATAGGGCTTTCATGGGGCTAAAAATGGGATTTTTGAAGGATCCCAAGAAGTTAAATATTTTTCGAGTAAAAATTAAAGAATTTTTGAAAAAACACATTTTTGAAAAAAAAATCCCCCCCAAAAAATTTTTTTTGAAATATAAAAATCCAAAAAAAAAGTTTTTAAATTTTTTTTATTGACAGAATTAAATGTCTGTACAAGTAACCTATATCACAGAATAATAAACCCTTGTGTAAAATTTGCAGCGTTTTGGTTTATTATTCTTGGAATAATACACCTATGTTTTCGCGACAGGGGTCGACGACTCCGATCGGGCTCAAAATTTGACATTATCCGTTTCAAGTGGTCTACATTCAAAATCCGAAATGTCCGTCCGCCGTACGCCGTACGCCGTCCGCCGTCTAGGCCGTTTTGGGCAGTAGGAATTTTTCAAAAAATCTGAAATTTTGACAAAATACTCGGTTTACCATCTAGTTGTGCCCGCAAGGTTTTCAGCCCGATCGCCCAAACCCGTGGGGCGCTATGGGGCTAAAATGGGGCTACAGAAGGTGGTTTTTGAAGGCTTTAGGCTATGGGATCGAGTCAGGTGTCGTTTTCGAAGTATTTTTGGACGTAGAATCCATTTTTTGGGGTCCCGCAGCGATCCGATTTCACTGTTGCGATCTATAGGTCTTTCATGGGGCTAAAAATGGCATTTTTGGAGGATCCCAGGAGGTTAAATATTTTTCGAATAAAGAATAAAGAATTTTTGAAAAAACAATTGTTTTGAAAAAAAAATCAAAAAAAAAAAATTTTTGCGCAACTAACCTATATCAAAGAATAATAAACCCTTGTGTAAAATTTGCAGCGTTTTTTCTACCGAACGATTTCGTGAACCTGTGAAAACAAGCGAAATCCCATTAAACCGACACGCTTCCCCGTCATTCCATAAGGGTTTACTATAGAAAAAGATGTGTTCTGGCATTGTTTTATACTTTTATACGGATGCCCATGATAGTAATGAAGAAGAATACATCGTTTTCTGGGGGAAAACAGAATGTTGAAAAATCGGCCGATGTCGGCGTTTTTACGTACCGATAGATCGTACGGTAGATCGAACCACTGTGCGGCGTCCGGCGGACGGACATTTCGTTTTTGGCATCTAGACACTTTGAAACGGATATTTTTGAGGCCGATCAAAATTTTCGACCTTCGTCGCGATTGCATAGGTGTATTATTCCAAAAATTCCTGTGGTGAGCGGGTAGCTTGCAAAAATTCCGAATTTTTCGCAAATTTGGTGGGTTGTTTTTACAGCCAAAAATGCAGACAAATTATCCTCGTGCTAACTTCAGGGGAGCCGAAAAACTGCGATTTTTTCGGACCTTTTGCGGTTTTCCAGCTTCTAACTCGAAAACTAAGCGTTTTAGAGAGAAGGCCACTTCAGAAGTAAGAATCGCTACAACCTGACTATAATATTATGATGATGATGAGAACGACCTTGGACGTTAGTTTTGCGATCGTGTTTACTTCCGTAAAACGGTTACTCTCAACAAAATTTAATACTGTTAAGAGTATGTAGGTTATGGGTCTGCATGGCTAAAAACTTTAAACGTAAGAATATATTTTTGGTTGTAGGTACTTGAGCTGAAAAACTATTTGGCAACCCAGGAATTTGGTGAACTTCGGATTGACTTTCAAAATTTTGAAAGATTTTGGTTGAATTTTTGCTTCAGCGCCAGCACAACCTACTCACCCAAGTTCCATGAGTTCCCTGATTTCAGGAAGAAGTGGGTCTCTGTTGTCGTACCATTCCGGTGCTGTCGTCCTCAACTTGTACATGCACTCCAACTTGCGAACTGCTCGTTCATGGTTATACTTGCAAGCCCGAAGATACCTCACCAAGTTGTACGAATCTGAGGAAGTAAATTGTGAATTAAGGAACGTGGATAATCAAAGCTAGAGATGGTCATAACCGTGCAAACGTTGAACCAACCTTTGTGAGCGTTATACTCTTTGTTCCTTTCAAGCCAATCCCTCAGCCATTTTATACTGTCTTCCCTCTTTTTGGGAGTCTCTTTCAGAACAGTTTCGCAGTATTTCCTTGTTTCTTCGTTAAGAATTTCCAGGTTATCCATTAGGCTGACGAAATGTCAATTCTGCGAACGGAAAGAGGAAATTAGCGGGTAGGCTCGGCTAGCGGGGATTTCAACCTGGGTTTTCGCCGTCACGCTCCTGTAATTTCTAAAGAGAAAATGAGGAGTGAATTAGCCAAAGAGCCAATGGACCAACAGTCTGATGGCCAAAGGGCCAGCAGCAGTCTCATAGCCAAAGGACCGACAGACACATAGCCAAAGGACCAACAGTCTGATAGCCAAAGGACCAGCAGTCTCATAGCCAAAGGACAGACAGACTCATAACCAAAGGACCAACAGTCTGATACCCAAAGGACCAGCAGACCGGAAGCTAAAAGACCAGTGGACTGGTGGCCAAAGTACCAGCAGACTGGCAACCAATGAACCATGGCTGCAGCAGTCTGATAGCTAAAGGACCACCAGACTGGTAGCCAATGGACCAACAGACTGGGGGTGTAGGAACTAGCAGACTACCAGGATCCTTCAATGAACAAAAGCAATTTGATTTCTAACATTGGTGTTCATTGGTCCCCTATTTCAAACCAAAACTTCTTCAGCATATAAAAAAATTACTAATCAATTTTCAAACGAAATCTTGAACAATTTCAGAGGCAAAAGTGAAGGTCAAGTGAATGAGCTCGAAATGTAACAGGGCATTGTGCACTCGTCGATACGACGAGGAATTCCGAACCAGCGGGGAGCCCAGTAAGTCTGTAATAAGTTGTCCCACATGCTACTTCATTTGGGTGACATTTGAACTCGTCGGACCTCCGACCAGAGTGGTGGCACAGTTTGGTTATATACCCTACAAGGGTCAGTGTCGGCCCGCTCGAGAAGGAAGCATGAATCTCCTTTCCCATTCATGCTTCCTGGGGGAAGGGAAAGGAGATTCCTTTTCATACCTGTGCGTTGGCCCTTCTTTCAGTTCGCACTTATTTCCCTAGGGCGAGCCACTGTTTGTTTACTCTGATTCTGTCAATAAATAAAATTCTTCAAAAAAAAGTGGGATCTCGAAAAATGGATTACACGCCCAAAATTAGTCGGAAAATATTTGACCTCCTGGGAACCTTAAAAAATCCCATTGATAGACCCACGAAAGCCCTCTAGATCCCCATGGTGAAATTGAATCGTTCTGGGACCCCCAAAAATGGATTCTACCTCCAAAAATACTTCAAAAACGACACCTAACTCAATCCCATAGCTATAGCTTTTATAAAAGCCTTTAAAAAAAACCTCCCGTAGCGCCCCATGGGTTTGGACGATCGGGCTGAAAACCTTGCGGGCACAACTAGATGGTAAACCGAGTATTTTGTCAAATTTTCAGATTTAAAAACAAAATCCTGCTGCCCAAAACGGCTCGGACGGAGGACGAACATTTCGTTTTGGTTCATTATTCTTGGAATAATACACCTACGTTTTCGCGACGGAGGTCAACGACTCCGATCGGCCTAAAAATGTGACATTATCCGTTTCAAGAGGTCTAGATTCCAAATCCGAAATGTCCGTCCGCCGTCCGGGCCGTTTTGGGCAGTACCTAGTAATTTTTTTTAAATCTGAAATTTTGACAAAATACTCGGTTTACAATCTATTTGTGCCCGCAAGGTTTTCAGCCCGATCGCCCAAACCCGTGGGGCGCTATGGGGCTACGGGAGGTGTTTTTTTGAAGGCTTTTGGCTATGGGATCGAGTCAGGTGTCGTTTTCGAAGTATTTTTGGACGTAGAATTCATTTTTTGGGGTCCCGGAACGATCAGATTTCACTGTTGCTCATGGGGCTACAAATGAGATTTTTGATGGATCCCAGGAGGTCAAATATTTTTCAAGTAAAAAACAAAAAAATTTGAAAAAATGTTTTCGAAAAAAAAAAAAAATTTTTTTTAAATTTTTTTTCGTTGACAGAATCAAATTTCTAGAGGCCTAGATTTCGAGCTTGAAACGCATGTCAAATTTTGAAGCCGATAAGAATTTTCGACCTCCGTCGCAATTACATCTTTGTAACAACTGTAGGTGTATTATTCCAAGAATGATAAGCCAAAAGAAAGTTGAAGAGCATGAAATTCCGTGTTATGGGAGCTCTCGAATTTTAAAATTTTCCGATTTTGATGAAAAGTAGTCGTAACATTGAATTTTTGATATCATAGGATATCTTCTGTAATTTCGGCATCAAAGTACGCTGAGCTACTTCAATCATATCTTACCAATCGCTACTTCAGGATCAAGCAAGAAGACGCCTTCTCTGAACCAAAACTTGTCAAAGCAGGCGTCCCACAAGGGAGCGTACTTGGTCCACTACTGTACTTATTGTACACCAGAGACCTCCCAGAAACAGAAATGAACACCATAGCAACTTTTGCCGATGACACTGCGGTGTTGGCGATAGGGGAAAGCAACAGGGAGTCAGTCACCAATCTAAACCGGTCAATCACCCGCATTCAGCAATGGACAGCGAAATGGAGAATCAAGCTGAACGAATCTAAGTCAGTACATGTTGATTTTACCAACAAAAAAATCAACTATATACCAGCTTAACTCAATGGGAAAGTAATCCCATACTCAAATGAAGCGAAGTATCTCGGTATGACGCTTGATGCTCGGCTCCGATGGAAAGCCCACGTCAAGAAGAAGAAAGAAGAACTTTTGCTCAAATTCAAAAACATGTACTGGCTAATGGGGAGACGGTCTAAACTGTCCATCCAGAATAAGCTTACTCTGTACAACCAAGTCCTCAAACCGGTGTGGACTTATGGAGCCCAGCTGTGGGGCTGTACGGCCCAATCAAATCGAGAGCTCATCCAGCGATTCCAAAACAATATATTAAGAAACGTTGTCAATGCACCATGGTACTTTCGAAATGAACGTCTCCACCACGAGCTTCAAATCGAAACAGTCAACGAAACCATCAAGCGGCAGGCCGTGCGTCATCTGCAACGGCTAAGATCTCACGTCAACGAGGAAGCTGTCCGTATCCTAGACACATGTGATATCGTCTGAAGACTTAAAAGAACCGCTCGATCTTGCTTACTCGTGAAGCAGCGCGCAGTGTCGACATATTATCATAGAAAACAAAAACTAAGTGCTGTACCTTAGTTTTTAATATTTATCACCTAGTCACAAATCAATATTGTTAATAAGTTATTTACTTGGAGCAATAAAATTCTCAGAAAAAAAAAAAAAAATAATAAAAAGTCAAAAAAAGAAAAGGACACTCCGAAAAAAAGGACATGTCCTCTCAAAAAAGGACGTATGGCAACCCCAAGTTGGGCCCACTAATGAAATTCATTAGTCATTCAGTTAATTAGTGACTCATTCAACAACCGTTGCGCGCTGCGTAATTACAATAATAATAATCAACTGCACATACTTCTGTTGCAATAAATGGTAATAAAAC
The DNA here is from genome assembly GCA_955831195.1 of Pilophorus perplexus. NCBI lineage: Eukaryota > Metazoa > Arthropoda > Insecta > Hemiptera > Miridae > Pilophorus > Pilophorus perplexus. The sequence goes on from OY037015.1 coordinate 2,767,650, forward strand.
GCTGCGATAAAAACAATAAAACGCAACAAACTGCAATAAAACGGTAATATTGAATTTTATCAAAGTTATGAGAGATTTATTTTCATTTCATTACCTTTATTTTTTTTGTTGAATAAGATCATGTTTAGCTGAAACAAATCGTTCACCTTTTGATTTTGCAGAGGGTGAATCAGAGCTTGTTTCTGGTTTAACTCTTGAGTATGAAGAGGGGGGGGGGGGGGGGGGTGCTTATATTTTTCAAGCTGAATATGCCAATATTATATTTTAATGTTGAAGTGTTGTTGAGGGTACACGTTGGTACATAGCCTGAGTACTCACTTGAATGGCGTTCACTGGCAACCTGAGAGGGCCGGAGGGAGAACAGCTGGAGCGTCCTTGAAAACTTTGGGATCTCCGCCGGCGACGCTCCGATGATCTGGCGATGGGTGGGGATGTGCACACCAGCGCGCAATTCGACCAGTACTTACACACGAGGATTGCTGTTGGTGGGCATTTACGATTGAAACGAGCGGAATATGTTCGGAGACGGTCCGAGCGGAAACTAATCTGCAGACTGAGCGTCAATAGCGAAACGCGCTTATCGCACACTTGTCGCGTAAGGGGGGATTTTTTTCCTCTGATAAATTTTGTTTGCGTTTTGTTTCGCCCAATCGATTATTACGTTGATAATACCTGTCAATAAAAAAATTGTGTACACATAACGCGTGTTTTGTTAAATCTGAAGTTTTGAACAGTAGCCCACTTCATTCCACTTTTCTATTGTTGACGTTTTACGAGCTGAAGCCCCTCCAGAAACCCATCCGTAGTAGTGGGAGTAACCTGTGGGGCTAAAAAGCGGCTATGGGAGGAGGATTTGAAGGTTTTCGGCTATGAGGTCGAGATAGGTGTCGTTTTCGAAGTATTCTTGGACGTGGAATCCATTTTTGGGGGTTCTAGAACGATTCATTTTCACCATGGGGATCTATTGGGCTTTCATGGGGTGACAAAATTTGTCATTTAATGGGATTTTTGAAGGAGCCCCATTAAAATGCTACTGCCCAAAAAGATCCAGCCGGCGGACGGACATTTGGTTTTTGGAATCTATCCTCTTGAAACGGATAATGTCAAATTTTGAGGCCGATCTGAATTTTTACAAGAATAATAAATCAAAACTCTGCAACCAAAAGGATTTATTATTCTCCGATATATCTAACATGCCTTGGACTGACTTTCGAAAACCGTTACACGAAATGTCACAACATGTGTGGTTACTGGTATTAGCACGCTAGCATAAAATCATACTATACACTGTACACATAAGATACACTGCCAAGTAGGACATGGCACACAGCTTCCTCGCATTCAAAGGAACTTATGACTGTAAGAAGGAATCAAACGTTTGCACTTGCGCACAGCGTTCCGCTTATTCAAATGTCATGAAATATAATATTCGTCAGGAGAATGCCCGTCATTTGAATCGTCTCTTGTACTTCCAGAAGGGCTCCCTCTCAAATTTCAACGTCCAAGAGTGAACCGGAGAGGTTTTAGCAGTGTATGGATTTTGAACATTTTTACGTGGCAATGCGGTACTGCTTCGAGTTCGATCTTCTGGAGCTCAGTGACGAATGTTGCCGAATTCGTGGCCGCCCTTTCAAACCGAAGACCCTACGAAAAAAACATTCTGTGTTAAAAATCGTGAAGTTCAGCTACCTTGTATTCAGAAGACACAAACAGACACAGAGAAGTTACTTTAATCAAAGAGGAGGTATTCAGACATGATGACGAGAGTTAGTACAAACATAAGTAGGTCATGACATATCCATTTTTCATATTAAAAAACAAAAAACCTGTTCATAACTTGTTGACGTATTTCATACGTCTCTGTTTAAAATTTGACTAAATGTACTTTTGTTTTTACTGTGTCTTTGTTTAAAATTGGACTAAATGTAATGTTGTTTTTACTGTTTATTCGTTTAAAATTTGACTAAATGTAGGCACTATTAGGGTTGCTTTTTTTACTGATGACAAGTTGAATATTGACATGATTCTTCATTTATAACGATGTTTTGAAAATTAGTTGTAGTATTTACTGACAATTGCAATGTCTGTACAAAGAGATAACTGCAAATAAAGAGAAATTGAAAATTGAAATTGAAATACAAAAATGTAAACGAAAATGAGAAAAAAATCAAAGTCCAGCTGCCGCAGCCCGCATTCAGGCACAAATAAGCACAGAGAAGGAATATAAGGTTTGTTCCAGGTCTGACGGCGTCCGTCGACAGATCCCGATCGCACATACTCGAGCTGTCGGTTTCCGTCCAACTGCTGTCAACCTACGATCGACCTGGAACAGCAGTTGTTAACAGACGGACAGTTGAGATAACTGCTGTTCCAGGTTGCTGGTTCGGCGAAAAGTCGCCGTCGCCGGCTGTTCCAGGGCGATTTGTAGGTTGACAGCAGTTCAACTGCTCGAAAAAACGACAGCTCGAATGAGTTCGGTTGGGTTCTGTCGACTAGGATAACCCTACCCAGTTGAAACCTCTCTCATAACCTTCTCACTTTATTTTGGTGCTCGGCGCGTCAAGTTGTACTCACGTCCTCCCGAAGTCCTCGTGTCCTAAATACCCTCAAACACATTAAATGACTCATTCCCGCCCTTATGATACTCCTCTCTTGAAAAAGGTTGATTATTCTGAATAAAATAAACCAAAAATTATCACTTGGATTTTTCCATATGAAATTTGCTGTCACGTGAATCACCATGAAGTAATTAAATTGTTGTAGCATTACTTCACGGTGATTCACGTGACTTGGTTTGTTGACAGATCGCGTTCCAGGTCAGCAGATGGGCTGTTCGACAGCGATTCAGAAGGCATTGGGACTGCTGTCAACTTTTGTTAACAGACGCAGTTAGACCTGGAACAAACCTATTACATTTTTCATACTTATATGTTGATCTTGGAGATGTCAGACTTTTAACCAGGCGGAACCCGTTCAATTATCGATATTCAATCGATTATAACAGCTTTTTCGAGTTCACACATCATTCAACTCGTAAGGACACATTTCTGACATCCACCATGATAATTCAGGTTTCATAATATGAAGTATACTATTTAAATATAGTATGAAATTTTCATACACAAACATAAACGAAAAGTGAGAAGAAAAAATCTGCAAGTCCAGCTATTCAGAAGGTACAAATAGGTAAACACAGAGAAGGTATATTCAGAGCAATTTAATCAAAGAGTAGGTATTCATGAATCTGATCAGACAGATACAGAATCATCAGCCCGATCAGACATGCTAGGGATTTTCCAACCACCCTGCTATGGGCAGTGGAGTGGAGAGAAAGTTGACGGGGGTGCATTCCAACCGGGGCCAGTTCAGACTCTGAACTTCAGAGCAACTTGCACTGTATTCCAAGAGTCCCTCGGGTTTACTAGGAGCTACTCGGGTTTACTAGGAGGCTGGAGTAAGGTGCCCATAACAAGAAACCTACTTGCAACCAACACTGAGCTCTCATTTTCCATTCAAAACAAACAAGAGTCAGTACGGAACTCGCTCCGGATTACTCTACCCCCACTCTGCCTTGCTCTGGACTTAATCGGAGCAGGGTGGTTGGAAAATCCTTGATGGTGTGAGTTGGTACCTACAAACATAAGCAGGCTTTGTCGAATTCCATTATTCATATTTAAAATAACATGTTCATAACTTGTTCTTGGTGACGTCAGACCTTTTTCGTTTCCTAGGAAGTTTCTTTCGAGTACATTTAATTAAAATGAAAAGTGAAAAAAAAAAAAAAAAAAAAAAAATCAACAAGTCCAGCTATCTCGTATTCAGAAGACGCAAATAAACATAGAGAAGGTATATTCAGAGCACTTTAATCAAAGAGGAGGTATTCAGACATGATGGTGAGACAAAGTGGTTGTTTGCCGATGGTGCAGAGGTCTAATCCAATGAGTTTGGTTAGGGAGAGAGAACGACTCCTCTGCTGAATACTAAATTGTTTATTCAGGTAAACAATTATAGCGTGGGGACCGGTTTCGAGCAACTAAGCTCATCTACAGCCCAGAGTGACTTGAGGTGGTTGAACGTACAATTAGTTCTGAACTAACGTTCAACCACCTCAAGTCACTCTGGGCTGTAGATGAGCTTAGTTGCTCGAAACCGGTCCCCACGCTATAATTGTTTACCTGAATAAACAATTTAGTATTCAGCAGAGGAGTCATTCTCTCTCCCTAACCAAACTCATTATGATGGTGAGAGTTTAACTCACTGAGTTAGTACAAACATGAGTAGGTCATGCCACAATGTCATTCCATTTTTCAAATTAGGTAATAAACTTTCAAGTCGTGAAAAAATAAACAATTATACAAATATATACTAACTAAAATAGTACAAATTTCGAAAAAAAACCAACAAATTATAGCTAGTAAAAATTTGTAAATCGTTTGGGGGCTTTGAGTATATGTACCCAAAGCCCCATATATATTCATATAGGTATATCTAATAAATGTATAAGAGGCAACTTTTGGTTTATTATTCTTGGAATAATACACCTATGTTTTCGTGACGGGGGTCGACGACTCCGATCAGGCTCAAAATTTGACATTATCCGTTTCAAGAGGTCTACATTCTAAATCCGAAAAGTCTGTCCGCTGTACGCCGTCCGCCGTCCAGGCCGTTTTGGGCAGTAGGAATTTTTAAAAAAATCTGAAACTTCGACAAAATACGTGGTTTACCATCTAGTTGTGCCCGCAAGGTTTTCAGTCCGATCGCCCAAACCCGTGGGGTGCTATGGGGCTATAATGGGGCTACGGGAGGGTTTTTTTGAAGGCTTTTAGCTATGGGATCGAGTTAGGTGTCGTTTTCGAAGTATTTTTGGACGTAGAATCCATTTTTTGGGGTCCCGGAACGATCCGATTTCACTGGGGCGATCTTTAGGGCATTCGTGGGGCTAAAAATGGGATTTTCGAAGGATCCCAGGATGTTGAATATTTTTAGAGTAAAAAATCCAGAATTTTTGAAAAAACACATTTTTGAACAAAAAAATCCAAAAATTTTTTTTTTGATAAAAATCCAAAAAAAAGTTTTTTTAAATTTTTTCATTGACAGAATTAAATTTCTGCAAAGTAACGTATATCAAAGAATAATAAACCCTTGTGTAAAATTTGCAGCGTTTTTCTATTTAATAGCACTCAGAACTTGTAGGTCGATTATGGTAGAATATTGTGATCGCATTTTTGTTTTATTCGTGTTTACAGCCAACGGCGCCTGTTAGTGGGGGGAAGGCGGGTGTTTTCAACTCTACAGGTCGCAAATACGAGGAGAAAATGGAACGTTCCCATAGTGACGAGGGGTTATCGTAAAGGTCATTCTCTTATCTGTCGTCGTAAGGATGGACGAGGTTCTGAGTGTTCGCTCTGAAACGCTGTAACGGCCTGAGAACAATAACAAATGAAAAGTGGATGCTGGTTTCCGTATCAAATCATGCGACCTAGCGTTCCTACGCAGTGAGGGTCAGTACGAGTTCATTTTGGAACGATGACACCTCCGATGATATTAAATATTGGTATTTTTGATGGATCCCAGGAGGTTAAATTTTAACCTCCTGGGATCCATCAAAAATACCAATTGTGGTCCCATGAAAGCCCTATAGATCCCCACAGTGAAAACTAATCGTTCCGGGACCCCAAAAAATGGATTCTACGTCCAAAAATACTTCGAAAACGACACCTAACTCGATCCCACAGCCAAAAGCCTTCAAAAACCCCTCCCGTAGCCCCATAGCGCCCCACGGGTTAGGGCGATCGGGCTGAAAACCTTGCGGGCACAACTAGATGGTAAACCGAGTATTTTGTCAAAATTTCAGAATTAAAAAAAAAACCTACAGCTCAAAACGGCTCAGACGGCGGACGGACATTTCGTTTTTGGAATCTAGACCTCTTGAAATGGATAATGTAAAATTTTAGGCTGATCAGAATTTTCAACCTCCGTCGCGACTACGTAGGTGTATTATTCCAAAAATAATAAACCAAAATCGAGTACTGGGGGTCAAGTCCTGGGGTGATACCGTAAATTTGTACAGCAATCATTGGCGAGCTGTATACCGGAGAGGAAACTTTGATGCGCGGCAAATTGAGCCTTGATCCAAACAGGAAGTCACAGTTAAGGGTCCATTTACCCTCGTTTACTTCTATAACAACCCACTTTCAGGCCTCGTCCGTATGCCGTGAACCGAACAATAAAATCCTTTCACCCGTCCCGATGCTTGAGAAGCGACACTAGATTGGAGAGTTACTATGGGGTGCCCTCCCTGGTAGATTGATGAGACATAAGGGGAGTGTTGGAAGTAAAGAGGGGAAGGGGGGGAGTCAATTGACGGGTCCACGCGGGTCGTGCCCTCATCAACCTTTTCTTCTCAACAACTGTGGGCTCCTTTTCAAACGAGTCTTCTCGTCGCAGGAAGTATTAAGCACGTTATTGAGCTACACTGGGAAGGCTTGTGTTCCCCAATTGACCGTTGAATGGGTGCAATGTGCAGCCAATCGTTGACCCAGAGATGCACATAAATAATCAATTTAATCTATTCACACATGCAAATCACTCAGATCGCTTGTCAAGGTTGAGAGATCAACTTGGTAACTATAGCAACTATAGTCCCTATAGGGAGGTTCGTGATTCATCACTCGTCATGAACTGACGCTTCAGTAACTAGTAAAGGGATTTTCCTTATGAATCATAAGGATCATAAGTTATGATCCTCGACGACGCTTACCTACTACATTAAGAACGTATTGCAAAGCTAAAAGTAGAGGCTGACGAAGACATAGCCATCACATGAATTTGGTTTATTTGGTTCATACTTGGAATAATACCTCTATGTAGGTCGAAGACTCCGATCGGCCTCAAAATTTGACATTATCCGTTTCAAAAGGTCTATAGAACCCAACACCAAAATATCCGTCCGCCGTCCGGGCCGTTTTGGGCAGTAGGATTTTTTTTTAAATCTGAGATTTTGAAAAATACTCGGTTTACCATCTAGTTGTGCCCGCAAGGTTTTCAGCCCGATCGCCCAAACCCGTGGGGCGCTATGGGGCTACGGGAGGGGTTTTTGAAGGCTGTAGGCTATAGGATCGAGTTAGGTGTCGTTTTCGAAGTATTTTTGGACGTAGAATCCATTTATGGAGGTCTTGGAACGATCCGATTTCACTGTGGCGATCTATAGGGCTTTCATGGGGCTACAAATGGGATTTTTGAAGGATCCCAGGAAGTAAAAATTTGACTAAAAATATTTAAAAAATTGACTAAAATATTTAATATTTTCTGAATAAAAACATAATTATTTTGAAAAAATATTAATTTTTTTTTCCAACTTTTTTTATTGACACAGACCTTATTTTCGCACAAGTAACCTACCTATATCAAAGAATAGTAAACCCTCGTGTAAAATTTGCAGCATTTTCAATTGAACAACTGTGTTCAAATTAGATTAAATTTAGTTAAAAATCTAAAGAAGTATCAACGGTGGGCATGGAACAGCCTCAAGCCGCCCATACCGCTTTTATCAAATCATTCAAGTTCCAATGGCAGTTCCTTCAGAAGGTAGTCAGGACCGAAGGGGAGGAATTTGAAAGATTGAGAGAAGTAATCCGGGAAGAATTTATGGCAGCGGTAATGGGCGGAAGCTTGCAGTGTCCCATCTCCAGTGCAGAAACTGATCTATTCTCTTTGCCCGTGAACAAAGGCGGTTTGGCCTGGTCTGATCCGGTTGCATCACCTCGAAGCTTGTTTAGGACCTCGGAATTATGCTCTTCAGTGCTTGGCCAATCATTGCGAATGGGAGTGCCATTTGATATAAGGGAGCACGAAGCGCAAATAGAGGCAGCAAAGAAAGAGGCAGTGAAGGAGCGAAAGCAGGCGGAGGATGTACTGTTACAGACCACCTTAACAAAGTTCTCGGCAGATCGAAGAAGAGCAATTAGTCGAGCAGTAGTGGAACAGTCCAGGGTGAAGTCGTCTGGGTGGCTGTCTGCCATTCCTTTGAAGCGGCATGGCTTTGATCTCTCAGCCTGTGAGTTCCGAGATGCTCTTGCAATTCGGTACATGCGAACCCCAGTAGATATGCCAAATAAGTGTGATGGCTGTGGACATACCCCATTTTCCATCAGGCATGCTCTCTGTTGTAAGACGGGGGGGGGGGGGGGGGGGGGGTTGATCACGCGGCGTCACAATGAAGTTCGAGACATCCTGGGGGAATTAATGAATGAGCCAGTGATTGTGGCTGCTTCAAACACTACTCCTGGTTTGAGAGGGGATCTTGCCTGCCGTGGGGTATGGGAACCACAGAGGGACGCATTATTTGACGTCCGTGTCGTAGACACTGATACACCCTCTTATGTTTCCCGACCAGTGGCATCAGTTCTCACTTCGGCAGAGGAAGAGAAGAAACAGAAGTAGGTATTTATCTGCGTGTCAAGATCGCCACTGTTCATTCACCCCACTGGTCAGCGCAGTGGATGGACTTTTGGCACCCCAGATGACCCGGTTCGTCGATGTCCTAGGTGAACGGCTGGCAGACAAATGGAAGCGGCACCAAGGGATCGTCAAGGGGTGGCTCAGAGCACGATTAGCGTTCGCCATCGTACGTCCAGCCTCCATGTGTGTGAGGGGGACTCGGCAGAGATGGCGGAGCGCTGATGACCTGCTAGGGTTTGACGATGGGGCGGCGCTGCAGCTGGGGCTCCAACTTCGTTGATCGACAGCACCTTGATCCCACGACTTCGACGTTTTCTCCTGGAAATTTGACACAGAACAAAAACCCCACAACAAACTCGCCTCAGAGCCGAGGGTCTAAAATGCCTCCTTCAGAAGTTACTGCCTACAACTCGCAAGAGCAGAGCGGGAGAAACTCAACTCTAAAATGTCCACATGTGGTGTTGTGATTTTTGCTCATATTCCTTGAATAAAGTTTTATTGTGTTATAATATAAAAATCCAAAAAAAAATTTTTTAAATTTTTTTTTCATTGACAGAATTAAATTTCTGTACAAGTAACCTATATCAAAGAATAATAAACCCTTGTGTAAAATTTGCAGCGTTTTTTTTTTTTTTTTTTTTTTTTGATACCCCAGATTCTGGACTGGCCCCCTCCCCTAAAGACATATCTATGTCAAAATGGTTTGATAGGTCAGTACTATATTTTTCGATCTTGATAAGACCGCTGATCGTAGTTGTAAAGGTGTGAGACCTCGACAGATCGATTTAGCGCTAGAAATTACATGGAAAAGAACACCTCATTCGGTCCTGCTTCATTCGGCCAAGACCCTTCTAAACTCCCACTTGTAGCCCCTTAGAAGCCCCACTGAGCTCCACGGTAGGGTCGGACATATCTGCAACACCCATAAATCGATTTGGCGCCCAAAACTGTTTAGAAAAAGACACTTCATTTCCTGGTCAAAGCCCTTCAAAACTCCCACCTGTCGCCCCTTAAATCCCCCACGGTGTGATCCGATAGGTTCTGGGACGCCCCATAATATCGATTGAACATCCAAAATAACTTGTTAAACGCCACCTTATTCTACAACCTTGCCAAAGCCCTTCAAAACTCCCACCTGTCGTCCATTAGAACACCGAGCTCCATGGCGTGCTCGGACAAGTCTGGGATTCCCCTGAGCCGACGCGTTGGTTCAAATCACCAAATAAAAACCTTCTGCAGCCCCCCACAGCCCCTCGATGGAACTGAAAGCCCCGCCAACTAGAAGCAGATTCGAAAATTTTGTCAACATTTCAGATTTTCAAGGGGAAATAACCTCCTGAAAAAGTGTGCTTTACGTTATCACCACTCTGACCTGACCTCAAACTATGATCCGAGAAGCCCTTTTACACTTTACAGCATCAAGATTGGCAACACCGTACGTGGAATCACTCCATCAAACAGCAAGAAACAATCTGAAGGTTCGGAATTTATTGTTTCCCATATAAACACGGTTCGCGGACTAACAAAAGAGACGAGAAATATGACAGGAGCATAAATCAGGTACTGTTGACTGACAAGCCATCCAAAAATGGTCCGCTCGATCGAAACGCAAGATGGCATCACAGGTGGAGGGCGTTGCCTCTGCGACCAAGTGAGCTAACCAACAAGATATTTTCAAGCCGGCTCTGACCGACTCTATTGAGGATATGAAGGGGACACACGGACGGACCCAATTAACCAATTGAAAGAAGACACTGAGAGTTAAGAGGTACCATCACCTCTTCACAAAATGTTAGGCCCTATCACGAAACTCTCCGCCACAGTGCGAAACCCCTTTGACGATTTTCTTCGTCAAACCGTACAATCCCTGACATTGAAATACTTATCAGTGATGATATAATGACAGAAGATGAGTTATCACTGGTGTTGTTACAGTTACCACGTAGATTGAGTCAAAAGGCAATATTACATAACTAGTACAAAATTTTTAATATACGATTCAACCTGAAAGTATTCCGGCACTTGAACGACTGTGCTATCTTCACATTGATCATGCATCCAAAAAAAAATCTCAGCCACCAAAAAAGAAATGGGGAAACAACAATTTCAGGCAACCTAAAACTCTTAAAATATAATACAGTAGAACAGGGCTTCCCAAACTCGATAAAACCTCGAGATAATTCAATACATTCTTACAAAAATAAACGTAGAACGCGAATAAATACAATTAAAAACTCAACAATTAATTTTACTGCAAATGAAAAATGAATGAATAAAAATAAAATATTAACAATGAATGCTGAAAACAGAAGTTATGAAATCGTTAAGGGCACCTCCACGGCGGAGTGAATGAGTGAAATCGGCGCGGCGGACGCCCAAAAGTCAAAAGAAATGGGCCCCGGAACTAGGTCAGAGAAATGGGAAAATTCGGCCGAACATAGTTGAACTAGTAATGAACGAAGTACTCAGTACAGTTAGCACTGAGAAATTAGGTGTCTGAGCAGAGGAAATCACTAGTGAATATTTGGCGTTTTGAATTTTCCCGCGGTAGCACCTATAACTACTCCGCCAGAGTGCGCTACTGTGAGAAGTAGAAAGTTTAAAAAAAAAATTTGTTCTCACGCTAGCGTGACACCAACAGAACATGGTCTGTCACGCTAGCGTGAGAACAAATCCGAACGATTATTTACCTTGTGATTTCACCTTTTGACGTCGTACTAAGAGAAATGCCCAAACGGAAAGTGGAGGAGGCATTTTTTGAAGGGAACGACGGGAATCTGCCCGAGGTGAGGGCGGAAATGGTGGCCGTGTTTTATGGGAATAACCCCGACTACATTCTGAGTGAATCGTCAGGAGTGAAAGATAAAAGGTAAGTTTTGTGTATTATCATACAAGGGGTCTCATTAGCGTATTTCAAACTATAGTGAATCCTAGGTCTTCAATCTCTGTCTGACGAGAATTCGGCAGAAACGATTCAGTTTCCGCAAGTGTCAAAGTCAATTCAGTACTTCATTGACATACAGTACTACAGTACTCCATGGGTACTGTTCAGACCTACCTTGAAATGGTCTTCACACACGAATAGAATCCTAGATGTGATAGGCAGATCAACATTGGCTGCCTGAAACCACGCTCTCCGCCGGTTCTCGTCCCTGGGTACACTCAACATTATCTTGCCGGAGGCACTAGTGCTTCGGCACCCAGGAATTATGCAAAATTTCACGTCGCGACGAAGCATGTTCACGAACTGATGAAAATTACAATCAACTTCGCGAAACTTGATGATTGAGGGAAGGTTCTTCTTTCAATCGTGGTTACAACTTGAATAACCCGACAGTTCGATAACCTCGATGAAGGTTACGAAGAATCCGTGCTTTCATTTCATTGGCTGACAGCAGCCAATGAGAGATTAGCGCCACTTTTGCCTCCAGATTCAAAGTTGAAATTTTCAAAAGTGCCCTGGAAATTTGTATTACACCGTAGGAGCCCAAAACTCACTGCTATGCCTTCAAATTATGAAGTTCTTTCAGAAAAAAGTATTAGTCGACGGTCGGTTCCGGGGCCCATTGGAGGCCGTGTTGGGAAGAGTACCACTGAGGAGCACTCACTAACACGGAGTACCTACGCAAACTTGCCATGCGCCATTTTTGATACCTACTTGGACTTCACGATTTTGACGATTTATTGACTGAATTATTGTTCTATTTTGATAAACTATCATTCGACTAGTACAAGGATCTGGGAGCTGCCAATCAAGTTTTGGGCATGACCATTGAAATGACTAAAGATAAACTCAAGATTCATCACAAGCAGTACATTTTGAATTTATTGACGAAATTTGGCATGCTTGACTCAAACCCTGTTGGCACTCCATTACCAGCTGGTGTCAAGTTGGAAAAACCTTCAGTTTGTGACCAAACTCTACCGTACCAAGAACTGATTGGTTCGTTGTTGTACCTTGGCGTTACTTGTCGTCCAGATATTGTATTTTGTGCTTCATTTTTGTCTCAATTTAATTCAGCTCATGACAAATCTCATTGGACTGCCGCTAAACATGTATTGCGCTACCTGAAGGGTACAATGGATTTTGGTTTAGCATATCGTAAAACCAATCAACCTTTGAAATGTTTTGTTGATAGCGACTGGGGTAATGACGTATCAGATAGAAAATCTTATTCTGGTTTTGTTGCCTTGATGTCAAATTCTGCGATTTATTGGGAGAGTCGTAAGCAAAAGATCGTTTCAAGAAGCTCTACTGAGGCTGAGTATATTTCTCTTAGCGATGGTGCAAGAGAAGGTATTTTCCTCTTTAATTTTGCTAAAGATATGCTTTGTAAAATGCCAATTTGTGATGTTTTGATTCCCTCAAAAGGCTTGAAATTGTTGTGTGACAACAACAGCGCTATTCAGATGGCTGCAAATGATGTTTCAAGTAAGAGAACGAAACATATTCATATTCGATATCATTATGTGAGAGACCAAGTTGAAAATGGATTAATCAATATTGATTACTTGTCCACTAATGAAATGTTGGCTGATTTTTTGACAAAAAGCGTCCCAAAACCTAAACATATGTTCTGTTGCAAGGGCATTGGCCTGTATTAAACATGTATATGATAAATTTCAATGTAATTTTAGGTCAATCTTGCTTGAATTTATCTAGTTTAAGTTTTGTGTATCACATAGAATTATGAAACTAAGGGAGAGTGTCGGGATAGTAGTTTCATCCCCTATGCTGGGTGGCTCTGGCAACCCTGTCTTCCCTCTCTCTGTTTCCCGTTCGCACGATGTGCTCTTAATGCGTAATTTGTTTTTCCTTATTAAACACTTCAATTTACTTATCCGGTTTTGTCGCTGATCTTCCACCAGCTCCGCTAACAGTATGTAAGTAATAGTAACGGTTCCAGCTCGCGCTTTTGACACATTTAGCAGTGGCGCTTATGGACCTAATATTTCCTTTCGGATTCGCGCTTTCGACACTAAAAATTTAAGGTGTTTTGGGACCACCTCGCGCTTTTGACAACCACCGAGTCAGATAATCACATTACATGCCGGCGTTTCCGGATTCAAAACATATCAATTTGGAGCGTCTCTGTGTGGTCGCAAACATTGAGACGCATTCATACATTATTCTATACGCCCGTTATCTTTCAAAATGGAAATTTACAATTTTTAGGACTGAAACAGTACAAATTTTCCAAGTCAAGAAAGCTGATTTCGGCTCTAATCTGAGTTTGAAAAAAATGTCCCCGTTATTGCAGCTTCCGATTTTCATTACGAACACAGGGAAACAATTTTTGGAAATTATCTCCAGCGGATCCCTAGATATCGGTTCTCAAAGCTTGAAAAACGCAGTTCGCCAGAAAAAGTTTTCTGAAATCTCCAGCGCGCGCGCGGCCCCAGAGCACAGTCTTTCCTCTTCTCAAATCGTTTCTGTTCGTCATCCTTGTAAATTTCTTGACATAGAAATTGTTAATAGCTTTCTTCATCTTCTTGTTTGATGCTAGTTATCATTGTTCAAGTTTTTTATATTGTTTTGATCGGTATATTAGTGTTTCTATTACGCCTCGGTATAACACAGTGTAAAAAACGAAAACGGATATCTCCTTGGGTAAATAAAAATAATGACAGCCCTAATCCTGAGACTGAATTGAATGCTCAAGATCTCCATCTGCATCATCGCGTCAATCATCACCAAAATTTAATAGGAATATCGACGGGTATGAACTTTAGTTCTAAATAAGAAGAAGACCATAATATGGTCGACTTTTTGCGGCAGTACCTATGTTGCTTGCCGAGAATGTGGTAGTGACTGGGATCTGTATTTGACTGATAGAAATGAACTGATGGAGAAGCAACGCAGAAAAGAATGCAGGCGAGAAAGTCTTTGGAGGAGAAGCTCACCGCGCAGGTGGAGCAGCCAACCTATGCTTCGGGCTCCCAATAAAACACTTTATTCAAGTCTTTGTGTTTGGTCAGATATATCAAAATTTCCATCAGATTCTCTCGTTTTTTTTTTTTTTTTTTGGTTTTTTTTTTTAAGACAAAAAAAAACCGAAAATTTATTTTTTGGTCGAAATCCACCATGCAGGTGGAATGCTTTGTTTTCAGTATTCATTGTTATTGAATAAAAGGCAACTTTTGCTTTTATGCGTTTCCTTCTTTGTATAAAAATATACTTACAAATCAGTATCAAAGTTGATACACGTTAAATCCATTTTCAGTCCACTCAATTTCCTTTTCTTAATGCGAAGTTTTTATGAAGTACCTTATTGTTCTGGAACCAAAAACCCTCAGAGGACGAAATACCACAGGAACCCTTGTTAGTCCAAACATGTGAACTATCAAAACTGTGAAAATTTGTCCAACATCCACAGCAACCTCCACAGTAGAGGATGTCTTCATAGGCTTCAGGAGGTTGGTAAGCAAGAAACCTGCACAGACATTTGAGTTGAACATCTTCAGTGGCAGGGAGGGCACGATTAGAGCTTATTGTGTGGCTGATGAGAGTTGAAACACACAATTTTATTGTAGGTTTGTTCCAGGTTTGACGGACTGTTAACGGAAATCGACGGATACATGCGCACTTTAGAAACTGCTGTTCCAGGTCGAACGTAGGTTGAGAACAGTTGGACGGAAACCGACAGCTCGAATGAGTGCGGTTGGGATCTGTCGACTGCTGTCCAACTTCTGTCGACAGAGGCCGTCAGACCTGGAACAAACCTTTTATGTCATACAGTAATATCACTTTACCTTTACATACTGAGACCCAATTCACACTGAACGGACGTCGGGCAAAGACGGGGCCCTGACATTGGTCCCTTTCGCGTCTTCCCTTGTAATCAAATGGTAGGTACAATGTACACAAGAAGTGGCTTGGCACGGGCGGCCGCCCTAAGACTCTTATCGTCACGTCCGTTTGCCGTCTCTCGTGTCAGTTCAGTGTCAGAGACATCTCATCATCGTGCGGGATGAGTTTGCATTTAATATTGAATTTTGCGAAGAATTTTATAAAGATTCGTGTGTATATGATTATAATCGTGCGGATTACCTGTTATAATAAAAACGCCAAAGACTGGGCCTGGTAGAAAATCGCTCAACAGTTCCCCTTCTTCAGCCACAATGGATGAACTTAATATCGTCTCTTTTTCTTATTCAGATTAGCCCAGTTTTGCAAATCCAGCACCGCTTCATCTTCGTCACTGCTTGAAAAATTAATGTTGCACTTTCCCTACCTAGGGAGTGGAATGTCGCAACATCCAACAGCTAGGAGCAGGAGCTCCAAGGAATCCTTGACGAATTCATGATGACGCACGTAATCAAATAGAGCGTATCAACATTATTATCTTCAAGAATAATTCTTGTCATAATGAAATTCGTGTAATAATGAATGTTAATAATTATTAACGTTAGAAAGAAACGAAATTTACTAATCAAAATCGCAATTTGCGATTCGCAAAATGTAACGCTTATCAAATTACCCTCCCTTATCAAATTACAGCGTTGCCAGATAACTCCTTACTCGAAATAGTTCAGATAAGGGCATGGTAGCGATTTGTTGACGAAAAGTGAAGTCCTTTTGCCAACAAACAAAATTTGTTGAAGAAGTCGTTTGCCAACAAACCTACCTATTTAATTTAGGTATTAAATACCTAAATCGGCTGTCCTTATCTTCAACAAATCGCAACCATGCTAAATACTGCTAGATAATCTCTAATAGAGAAATATATTATAGTATAATATATTTTTATATATCATATAAAAATGAATCCCATTTCCCTTTGTCATGCCATCCCTCTGGACCAATTTCGCTTATTCTTTTTTGGTTGTCAATAACCCGTTCGGAAGTTATTCGAAGATTTCGGTAGTTGCACTGCTAAAATCTCTCCTGTTGATACATTCAATAGGTACCTACCTACCTAATGATTTTTTGTTCACAATAGCCCGGGTGGTCATGTGATTTGATGGACTGTTTTATATTAGATAATATCATTATTATGGACCTAGGACACTATATTCAATATGAATATTATCTATCTATCTATCGGTGGCCCCTGCACCTCAGTTGGAACACCATTACCTTCATTCTCATATCGGGAAGTCCAAGTGACTTGGCAAGCAAGCTTTCAGTTGACGGAGGGTGCCAGTACATTGACAGTTTGAAGAGCTGCAGAGGGATGAAAGGGACAAAGTAGTGAAGGCATACAGCCTTTTCTGCCTACCTACCTCCCTGAAAATTTATTCAAAAGAATTTTTCATTTTCATGAGAGTTTCATGCAGGTTTTGCTTTCTCTTCTATGAATTTTTTAACTTGAGTTTTTTTTGCTCCTGAAGATGCCGTGTCAAAGCGAAACGTCAAGATGAGAGAAGATTAATAAAAAAAAAATGAAAGGCTGTAGGAAACTCACCTCCTCGTCCACCAGGATGATAACATCTACCTACTATAAGTTTCCATTTTATTTAATTCCAAAAATTTTAGATTAAAAAAAAAATTTGGGACGATGTAATAAAAGTTTCACTTTAAAAATATTTAAGACTACTTCGTCTTAAATCTTCTTTTTCAAAGATGGATTCCCACTATCTCGCCGCATCCACCTTACATTTAGATTTTTTTTTTTTTTTTTGCGATTTTCTTCACAAAAAGCTTACCTACCTACCAAGTTCTTGTTTGCTCGACGGCTTTTCGGCGGATTTGGCTGTACCGTCGAGCAAACAAGGGTTCTGGCAGCACTGCTTAAGTTTATCGTACGTTTTATTTTTGTGTGTTGGTTTCCTCTCTGTTACTCTGTGGTTGGTGATCAACTCTGCTCTCTTGATGTTGACATGTTGAGGCAGTTCCGGTGTTATTATCATAATGTGGGAATAATTATTATTGTACTACTGTGTGGTGTCGAAATTTTTCCGAAAGGTTTCCATTAGGTGAGCCCCTTGTCCATTTGCTTTGTGATGACGTTGTAACTTGAAAGTTACATACCTAGTAACTTTTTGGTAAGAAACATTCCTTGAATGTGTCCATGGGGACAATGAGACCGTGTCATTTGTGCCCATGAGCACTTCCCAGCTATTTAGCAGAGGGTTTTATAGTTTAATTTCATCATCTTTCTACAAGTTGTCAAATATCAACTTCTGGCTAACTTTGGACCAAACGTGATATTTTTCCTTTATTCAACAGGTTCTACCGATGGTAATCGATTTGGGAGAAAGAGAAGCTGAGCATAGATGTGAGCGACAATCGATTTGTGCAAAGGACAGCTAGGGAGACGCGATTGAATTGGGAAAACGTTTGTATCGGTTACTACTGTACGATCTCGTCTGACATTGCCAGACAGGGGTCCAGCAAGGACCTAATAGGATCTGAACCCTGTCAGGTATCCCGGGGACGATTTTCCGTGAGGTTGTTGGCCAGTGGCAGAAATCACAGCGCAGAGGGAGATGGGAAAGAACCCCGCATCAGCAGCGGATCACGTCGTCCTCAAGTGTAAGGCCCTGGAGCGCCGAATGTATCTTGCTCTGGGATCAGTGGGCCGAGGAGAGATACAGGCACAACAGGACCTAGTCGGAGGACAATTGGACCTCTTTAATAACAGAACTTCTACCATAGTAAGTTACTCTGGGAAGCAGCACAATGGGTCTACAAGCCTAGATGCGGGAACCCCTTCAGGAACCCACTTTCATACCCTCTCTGGTAATAATCTAATCTTGCCAGACATGGAGCTGTGGCCCTTAGAGAAAATGTGGCCAGTATTATGAATGCTGCCGTTTTGGACTTGCAAAGTGGTTGCATGCCGATGGTGCAGAGGTCTAATCCAATGAGTTGGTTTAGGGAGAGAGAACGACTCCTCTGCTGGTTTGAATACTAAATTCTTTATTTACATAAACAATTATAGCGTGGGGACCGGTTTCGAGCAACTAAGCTCATCTACAACCCAGAATGACTTGAGGTATGTTGAACGTACATTCAGGTCTGAACCACTCTGGGCTGTAGATGAGCTTAGTTGCTCAAAACCGGTCCCCACGCTATAATTGTTTATGTAAATAAACAATTTACTATTCAAACCAGCAGAGGAGTCGTTATCTCTCCCTAAACCAACTCACTTTGGACTTGCCCTTGGCAAGCGAGAATATCCAGACTTGGGGGCTTCTTTCATTTCCTGATTTGTGTCTTCCCGTATAGTAGGTTCCTGTAATGAAATTTAGTTCCTATTTGAGCCTCCTGCTATGAAAACAAGCCTTTTTTGCTCATTTATGACTACATTTTATAGATTTTTAGATTAGATGTGATTTATTCTCCTGCGTAGGAGATAGCAGGAAACACGCCGAACGGAGGATCAACCCCTCAGTTTATGACCCACACGTTGACAGTATGTACTTCTACTTTTCCCAAATTCGATTGCGTTTCAGTCCGGCTTTCCCCAATTCGAATACTACCGTTCTACCATTTAGTTAACATGATTCCAACGTCCTCCTAATTGACTTGAGATCAATTATTGAAATGTATTTTAGCTTTTCATAGGACGTAAGTCACGCGAGGAAGTCTTATTCAAAAGCACATGCGGCGTCACGGGAAGGTTTGTGCAATTAGCATTCGGGGAAATCCAGGTACTCAATACCTACTGTAGACTACAGAAGGTAGAAAGGAACCTGCAGATTGTCAACGACTTGACAATTGTGGCTTACCGAGGGTTTATTCTGAGGAAACGTGAAGAGGTGATGATTGGCAGTCATCTAGCTTTAGAATGCATAGCTCTATCGACCTGGATGAGGTTCTAGATTTGAGGTATTAGTCAGTGGCGTACTGGACCTCTGTAGTGGAACAGACATCCGACAACAATAATCCGATCAAGGAGTAGCTCAATGCGATGACTGCAAACGAATGAGCACCCTCAGACCTTTGTTTGTGTGATCTGTTGCATACTCAGTATACTATTAGCTGACATACATTGTCCCTATTCCAGTTCTACCAGGCCTAAAATATATTTTATGTTTGATCCCTGCCTACTTAGGTATTGTTTCAGTGTCGTGTGGCAATCCAGAGGGAATTTTTTTTTTTTTTTTTTTTTCGATAAGATGCTCAGATTGGTAACTTTTTGGACCGAAGTCTCGATGAAAACTGGAATGGTTTGCTCACTTCAAGGCACAATAGGTAAGTCTTCTACGCCCGATGGCTACTGGGTCTGGAACGCCAAATCTGTTAACTGGGCCATTTCCAGGTTTATCCATGGAGCTGCGAGCTTGTGGCGGTCACCCAAATGCTGCTGAAGAGAGAAGAGCCAGACACTTCGCACCACTAGCACTGTATTGGCAGTCGCTATTATAATAGCGTCATAAATGACAGGTGAGAATCTTGTTCTTACAAGGTCCAGGATATGAAGTTCAGTGAATACGGGATCTATCAAGCGGCCCACTTTACATAAATCCTGTTACTTCTCTTTTGGTTTATTATTCATGGAATAATACACCTACCTATGTTTTCGCGACGGGGGTCAACGAACGAGGAATTTTTTTTTAAATCTGAAATTTTGACAAAATACTCGGTTTACCATCTAGTTGTGCCCGCAAGGTTTTCAGCCCGATCGCCCAAACCCGTGGGGCTCTATGGGGCTACAGAAGGGGGTTTTTGAAGGCTTTCGGCTATGGGATCGAGTCAGGTGTCGTTTTCGAAGTATTTTTGGACGTAGAATCCGCAGCGATCCGATTCCACTGTTGCGATCTATAGGGCTTTCATGGGGGCTACAAATGGGATTTTTGAAAGATCCCAGGAGGTCAAATATTTTTCAAGTAAAAAACAAAACAAAATTTGAAAAAAATTTTTTTTTTGAAAAAAACAAAATCAAAAATTCTTTTTTATTAAGGAATGACTGAGGAGATTTATGACCTGCGTCCTTATGCAGTGTTTATATTTTTGGGGAGGGGAGGAGTTATTAAATTCAAACTGAAATTGAAATCCAAGTTATGAATTTATAAGTTACTTCAAGAAATCAGAAGGGGAAGGCTGAAAAATTTATTGGGCCCCAGGTGGGACTCGAACCCACAACCTCTGCATTACTAGTGCAACGCTCTACCAACTAAGCCACTGAAGACCACAAGTATGATAGAACATTGGAGATTGAAGGCCCAACTGTCCCCTGCCCCCAACACTTGATTCGGCCTTCTCATATTATGGCTTATTTTCCCCCTCTGAACCCTGATCTGATAGCCAGTAGACATCCTACTTTTGTCCCTCATCCTAGGGGTCCCCTAATTCCCCAGGAGGAGTAATTTCATTAAGGAATGACTGAGGAGATTTATGACCTGCTTCCTCATGCAGTGTTTATATTTTTGGGGAGGGGAGGAGTTATTAAATTCAAACTGAAATTGAAATCCAAGTTATGAATTTATAAATGATTTCTTCTGATTTCTTGAAGTAACTTATAAATTCAGAATGAGAAGGCCGAATCAAGTGTTGGGGGCAGGGGACAGTTGGGCCTTCAATCTCCAATGTTCTATCATACTTGTGGTCTTCAGTGGCTTAGTTGGTAGAGCGTTGCACTAGTAATGCAGAGGTTGTGGGTTCGAGTCCCACCTGGGGCCCAATAAATTTTTCGGCCTTCCCCTTCTGATTTCTTGAAGTAACTTATAAATTCATAACTTGGATTTCAATTTCAGTTTGAGTTTAATAACTCCTCCCCTCCTCCCCCCCCAAAAAATTAAAATTTTTTTAAAAATCTTTTTCATTAACACAGAATTAAATTTCTGCACAAGTAACTTATATCAAAGAATAATAAACCCTTGTGTAAAATTTGCAGCGTTTTTTACGTGTTGTTTAGGACCTTCAAGTTTTAAATCCAAGTTTCCGACATTCTCCTCCGTTTGCTTTTTTGCAATCTTGAAAAAACCGTCAAAACATTGCGATTTTTTCATTTTTTAGTGTATAACGTTCTCCGTTTAGTTTTACGTAAACAACTCTATTATCCGAATTGTAGTTGACAAAAGTTCCTACAAATTTGGTCCCATAAGTTTTTTTGGTCCGACTTACAGTGACGGAGAAATGAGGCTGCAACGAAGGGGTATAATCTCGTGTTTCGCAAACTTTTGATTTATTATTCTTGATTAAGAACTTAACGGTTAACGGTTAACGGTTAACGGAACTTAAAGGTTAATTTAACCTTTAAGGTAGCTCATTCGACGCAGAATTGTGTGCTCTTCCATTTACTATATAGATTATTTTTACCGTTAACGTACTTTTTCAAAGTTATCCGTTAAAAACAAAAAAAGTTCCGAAATTTTTTAGTTTTTTGCGTTTCGGCGAGCGACACAAAGTTTGTTGGGAAGCTTCGGATTCCTGTTCAGCACCCAAAAAAACCGTTGAGAAAAAATTCTAAACCACTCGTTGCATGGAAAAATCACCTGGTGACTGGGCTAGGTGCCCATTTTCGGAGTGAGCACCTCTCAACAAATCACCAGTGCTTAATGAGTTGTGCAATTCTTATTCATTAAAAATCAATCAATCGCCTGTACCTATTATTGTCTTCGCCCGTAGCGCTGAACGATGTCGAAGTTCCTAAGTCAACCACAGAGTGAAGCACTTGTGCTGCAGGGGAAACAAAATCAGTCCTTATCACCTGCGGCACTAGTACTTAGTTCTGTGGAAGGACTTATTCGGGTCGGCCGAAGCTCTGCAGCTCTCGAATCGCTTGATGGAAATCGTCCCTGGAAAGAAAATGAGGGCTTATTTGATTGTTTCTTGTCAATTTTCAGATGTAGCGGTGAGACATGACGGCAATGAGGTGACAAAATGCGGACATTTTCTTCTTAATTCGACCGCTCAGCGAAATGTCTGACTTGGAACTATGTCATATTCAGAAAGGAGCCGGTGGAATCAATCAAGCTCGTGAGTGACTCAGGATCGGAGGACCAGCGGACGACTAATGAAATAGGTGAGTCATCGTGTGATGTAGAACAAGGGAGGAGCTTCCTAAATGTTGGTTGTTAAAAATAACTTAGTCTATGTACCTTGTTAATAATGTTCGAGGCGAAGTTATACCTAAGCGTCGCGTAATATTTACAGAATCTAATGATCCACAAAGATCATTACCTATTGTTACTGGTTTGTTTTTGAGCTTTTATCGATTTATAGGGCTCCAAACCTTTTTCTACCAAACAGAGTGGGGCCTTGTGAGGCTGCTCAGGGGCTACCGATCGCGTTTTTGAAGGGTTTTGGTCATAGAATCGCCTGCAGTGTCGTTTTAGAAGTAGTTTTGAACGAACAATTGAATTATGGGGCCCGTAGTCCTGTCAGACCACACTGTGGGGCTTTGTAGAGCTTTAAGGCGTTGTAGATAATTTTCGGTGTATTATCTATACGGCTCATTCAAAACGTGTCTGTATGTGGCTATGTATGTCCCAAGCCTTCTCCTCCGAAACCGTAAGAGATAAAAATACGCCCATTTTTTCTACCGTCTCCGCCTCCCAGACGTTTCCTACTGGGGGGGGGGGGGGGGGGGGGGGTTTAGATCCGCTCGAGATGCGCGCAAATCGGCGCATTTGCGCTCAACTTTCTTATTTTAATTGGGACCGAGGTTTGAGTGAGGTGTTGGTATCGATGCTAGTTTAGACGCAGAATCCATTGGGGATGTCTCAGACCCACTCGACGACACTGCGGTGACTTGCAGGGCGCCAATGGGGCTACAAATGAGGCTTTTGAAGGGTTTTGGCTTGGTTGAATGTGGTGTTTTCGAAGTACTCTTGGACCGTTGGGGCTTATAGGGGGATCGTTGATGGGATTTTTGAAGGGCTTTGGACAGAGGGTCGAGTTAGAAGTTGGTATCGACGTATTTTTAACTTCAAGTCCATTCAGGGGGTCTCACACCCGTCACACTACATCCTGGGGCTTTATGGGGCTTCTAAAGGGTTACAGACAAGGTTTTTAAGTGGCTTCATCTTGCGGGTCGTTTGAGGAGGCGTTTTCGAAGTAATTTTGGGCAAAGAATTGATTTATAATCACACGGTGAGCTCCATGGACTTCTATGTGGCTACATTTGTGGTTTTGAGGTGTTTGGACAGGAACGAGATGTCGTTTTGGAAGTAATTTTGACTAGTCCAGTGAATCTAGGGGTTTCCAACGAAAAACGAATAAACATTTTTTTTCTCTACGGTTCTCCATGTTTTTGGGTCGCTGAATCCGAATATGAGGTTTGCCTCCTCGCCAGAGTTGAGCTATCTTCAGGAAATGCATAAAACCTCGACAATTTCGGCCTTTTTTCAGTTTCCTGCATTTATCTCGTTTACGGTACGTTTTAGCGAAAAGGCCTTTAAGAACAAAATTAAAGTAGACTAAATTTCCTTTAAGAATATATCATCAGGTTTGTTTTCATCTTTATTAGGATGCCCGCTAGTGCGCTCTGAAGTGTCGCCATTTTTTGGCTCCACGTGAAAAAACGCTGGAAACGCGAATCTACCGTTGCTCTACTATGCAATTGAATTGAAATGTTTTTCAATAAATAACTAATGTGCCTGTGTCATTATAGTTGATTGGAAGATCGTCAGTGACGTGCGCTATGAAACGGAGCGATAGAGTGTGTTTTTCAGTTACTCGACGAAGAGTGCCAATTCACGATTGAAGAATTGAAGTATCACTTTGAAAAGTACATTCCTCATGCAAAGACTGCGAATGCTCGACTCCAAAAAAAGTACGGAACTGATGGCACCCTCGCGTCATTAGTGTACTCAAAACTCCTCTTTTTTCAGGAAAATCCCCACTATTGAACGGATTGTAATTGTAAGAAAATGCTCACTTTTCGAGTTATAGCTACGTTCACGATTCTTCCTGGTATCTATTTCAACTACGGGGCTCTGCGGCCATCCGTTCTCGAGCAGCCCAATAAAGTGTTGATTTTTTTACTCCAGATGGTGTCGTCGTCTCTAATTAATTATGTCCTGCAAGGCCGGACAAGCGTCTAAATGCAGGAATGTCATTTCGTCTTGATGGCAAAGAGTGCAGATTGGACTGTCATAGACACCAATTCTGCGATTGGCCAGGAAATCATGCCCAGTTTGAATCCTAAAGCAAGCCACACTTTGCAGGATTTTTTTTTTAAATTTGAAATTTTGACAAAATACTCGGTTTACCTTGTAGGGCGCTATGGGGCTAAAATGGGGCTACGAGAGGGTTTTTTTAAGGCTTTTGGCTATGGGATCGAGTTAGGTGTCGTTTTCGAAGTATTTTTGAACGTAAAATCCATTTTTGGGGGTCCCGGAACGAACCGATTCCACTGTGGGGATCTATAAGGCTTTCATGAGGCTACAAATGGGATTTTTGAAGGATCCCAGGAGGTCAAATATTTTTCAAGTAAAAAAACAAATTTTTTTGAAAAATAAAAATCCAAAAAAAATTTTTTTTCGTTGACAGAATTGAATTTATGTACAGGTAACCGATTTCAAAGAATAATAAACCCTAGTGTAAAATTTGCAGCGTTTTCTGAATCCATCGATACCAATAACTCAAAAATATACTATTGACGCATTGTGCTAATTACTGAAAAAATTGGTCTATCTTCAGAGCGCTCTTGCAGCCGTCCTATTGAAGATATAAACAAATTGAATTTTTGAAACGTAGAAATGAGTACAAAACCTTGATTTAACATGCAAGATCCAAAGATAGTGAACGAAAAATTTTCTCATCTAAGAATCCAGTCAAAATGATGTGGAACGAAATCACTCAGAATAGAAAAATCGATATTTTCTCAAATTCAGCATCTCCTCATTTCTCTAGGGGAGATTCTAACACAATCTTTATGCGGCCGAATCTATCGTCAATAATTTACCTCCTAGCAATGAAGATCCATAGGAAAAGTTTGCTGTTCCCATTTATGATGCATTTACATTTTCTCCTTTACATTTTTTCCTTCCTTTTGCGAAGACTTTCCGACAAGCTTCCTAAGACTGCCGTACTTGCTGCCTACTATTCAGTTTTTCTAAGTAGGGCTGGATATTGCATCCTTTGCTGGGGCCACTCGCCACACAGCGCCCTTGTATTCAGCAGTCAAAAGAGAGCTGTCAGAGCAATCAAGGGCCTAAGCTATCGGGAGGACTGCAGAGATGCTTTTCAGGAGCTGGGAATACTAACAGTGCCAGCCCTGTACATCCTCGCATGCCTTACACGAAGTGCCAGTTAGCTTTCGTTGCCCCACGTTTGGACGTCAGTAGAACTTCTACATCGTGGTGGTGAATAAAACTTTTTAATGCCCTACCAAAATCTGTCCGAGAAGAACCTGTGTCAAAATTTAGAATCTCTTGTAGAACCCGACTGTCAAAAATGGTGCCGTACTCATTAGATGACTTTTTTCTCAACATCAATTCAGTGAAGCATCCGTAACGTGTACAAGCCGTTAACTCATTCAATTTACCATAAACATTCAGTTCGGCCTAATTTTAATTAACATGTGAACATTGTCAAAAGCACTCTGTGTAACAAGGCATATAAAACGCTTCTGATTCTGATGTCATACGCTTGATCTCTGAGATGAAAAACACTAATGGATTTGTCGTTTATGGTCTGTCCACGAAAATGATGAAACTGGGAGCTCTTGCGCTGGTGTACCTTAACGCACCTTATTAATGAATCGATTTGGCTAGGACACGTTCCTTCGGTACTCAAGGTCATTGAAGTGATTCCTCTTTTCAAAAAGGGAGACAAGAACCTTCGTTCTAACTATAGACGAATATCAAAGCTCCCAATTCTAGCACAAGTGTTTGAGAAAGGACTAAAGCGTGCCGTCACGAGATTCTTTGATCTGAATAGTCTATTTTCCAGCAATTCGGTTTTAAGGGGGGGTCTACAAAGCAGGCCATTCTGAGGTTGGCCGAATTTGTATCAAATTCCTTTGAATGTGCGGAATACAGCGAATCGCAGGGGACCGAAGTTCAAATTCCACTCATCCAGGTATTCCAGTCACCCAGTTTTCCACTTATCCAGGTGAAGGGTATTTTCAAGAAACTTTGAATGTGGTTGTGGTGATGTAGGCACTTGGACAGCGGACCCCATCGGGTTCCAATATGCCGATACAGACGAGTCATTACCATAATGGGCCTGGGAACCGATTGTCGACTAATACTTTTTTTCTGAAAGAACTTCATAATTTTAAGCCATAGCAGTGAGTTTTGGGCTCCTACGGTGTAATACAAATTTACAGGGCACTTTCGAAAATTTCAATTTTGAATCTGGAGGGAAGAGTGGCGCTTCCAAGAAGATTTCCTCTGCTCAGACACCTAATTTCTCAGTGCTAACCGTACTGAGTACTTTGTTCATTACTAGTTCAACTATGTTCGGCCGAATTTTCCCATTTCTCTGACCTTGTTCCCTAGCCCATTACCGTACAACTGACAGTAAATGTTACTTAGAACGCCAAACCTTCGCTTTTGACAAAATTTTGCCATTTTGGGAAAATTCTTCTAACTTTGATCGGCTGTATCTCGAGTGACGTTTGATTTAGGAAAAAGGTTTACATATACAAAATTGTTGCAAATTTAATGCTCTACAACTTTGAACATGAACAATTTGGTCGAAAATCGCTTAGTTTGGGAGTGAATAGCGAAAAACCGGGATCAGTCCAATGTTTTTGAGGTTTTTCGCCCCTCCCCAAGTTAGCAGGTCCTCGATTCGAAAAACTTGACAAGAGTCATCCCACAGCACCCCCAAACAACCTGTAAAAGTTTCAGTGAGATCGGAATTTTTTCCAGGTACAGTGTACTTATCTACTGGACATCAGGTATCAACCTGATTTTCAAGTCAACCATCAACTTTGCTGTATTTGGCGTTCGAAGGGCTCGCATTACAAACTTGATTCCCGAAGACAACCCAGCAGGTCTACTGGCCAGTTCAACTCTAAAGAAAGCAAAGCATTAAAATCCTTTAAAAAACCCCCCCGGGGGGGGGGGGGGGGGGGGTCGAAGAAGGTCCCACTTTTCGGTTTTTCATTCCAACCTCGAAATCTATCAATCCCTTAATAATAGAATAAGCCTTGTCACCAGTTTTTCGCATGGAGGGGTTTGTTATTAAAGGGTTTTAGTTGTTTTGATGCTTTGCTTGCTTTAGAGTTGAACTGGCCAGTAGAGCTGCTGGGTTGTCTTCGGGAATCAAGTTTGAAAAAGCGAGCCCTTCGAACGCCAAATACAGCAAAGTTGATGGTTGACTTGAAAATCAGGTTGATACCAAGAAATCAGGTTGATACCAAGAAATGCATTCAGGTTGATACCAAGGTTGATACCAGGTTGATACCAAGGTTGATACCAAGGTTGATACCAAGGTTGATACCATTAGGTTGATACCAAGAAATGCATTCTGTACGAACACCTGTAGTCCAGTAGATAAGTACCTGGCAAAAATTCCGATCTTACTGAAACTTTTACAGGTTGTTCGGGGGTGCTGCTGATGTAAACCTTTTTCCTAAATCAAACGTCACTCGAGATACAGCCGATCAAAGTTGGAAGAATTTTCTCAAAATGGCAAAATTTTGTCAAAAGCGAAGGTTTGGCCTTCTAAGTAACATTTACTGTCAGTTGTACGGTAATTATGGTAATGACTCATCTGTATCGACATATTGGAACCCGAAGGGGTCCGCTGTCTAAGTGCCTACTGTGCACCATCACGCAGGCATCATTTCTCTCCAATGAGACAAGGGGGAAAGACTGGACGACTGGAAGCCAAGGGGGTGCAAGTCATGCAAGCAGTAGAAGACACAGATGTGCTGATTGTACTGTGTGCTGTCTCAGTTGCCGAGGAGTACGACAGTGTCTCTTCGCTTTTTGCAAATTTTTGCCATTTTAATAAAATTCCTCCAACTTTGATCGGCTGTATCTCGCGTAGTTTAGGAAAAAAGTTTATGTATTCAAAATTTTTGGACATTTAATGCTCTACGACTTTGAAATCGTACAATTTGATCGAAAACCGCTGTTATGAGCGAAAACCCGAACAGTTCAAACATTTAGAGGTTTTTCGGCCCTCTAAATTAGGTCGTCGTTTCGAAAAACTTGACAGACTCTTCCCATAGCATCCCCGAACTACCTGTAAAAGTTGCACTAGGAGGCCAGCCAACCCCCGACCGTATCACGCCTCAGAACCAACAACTCGTTTTCCCATATTGTGCTGTTTTTTCAAAAATACAGATTTTTGATTTTGCTCCCCTTAAATGCGCCACGTGGAGCAACTTTTTGTTGGTTTCATATTTTTCTCGTCATCTTCTCGTCTCAAATCGCATTTTCGGTTTTTTTTTTTGGTTTTTTTTTCAAATTTTTTAGAAAAAGTTTAATTTCCCGTTTTTCCCCACTTTAGGAGCTCAGATACGCCACATGGAGCTACTTTTCTTGTTTTCTACTAGCCGAGCTGAATTTTTAAGACTTTCAGATTTTCCCGACACCTGGAAGTGCCTTAGAATAAAGATGACCAAAATCGTGTCACCCTCCTCCTCCTCCTCCTCGGGCTGCGGCTTTAATATATTACATTAAATTCGGCATTTTTTCCCAGCACACCTCTTTTTCTGCGTTGTCTACTGGCAACTGCTTGAGCTTTATTGATCCTTGAAACTACTTTTGTTGTGGTTTTGTTCGAATTTCTCTTGAGCGAATATAACTTCTGACTGGAACAGCGTCGAACTGAGTAAACATGGAGTCTGAGGGGGTTCTGATATCTGACGGAGATGACCGTCATGAATAAGAGGCATTCACGGCGGAAAAGACGGCCTGTTTGGACGACACAAACGCCACTGTTTTATGACAACGAACCGTTTTTCGACCTATTTGCAAAAAAAAATGGCGCTATCTAAACCGGCGGCACTTGAAATTTCGGGCTTACCTTATCCGTGTTGGAACAACCGGCGTTTTCGGAACCCCCGAGCACTGACGACTGTTCGATACTGACTGAGCCCACATCGGAGCCTTAACTAGCTTAATATACATCAGTTAAAAAACCTACAGCAATTTACATTAGGGAAGAGCTCACTTAACTGGCGGGTACAGTCTGCTCTGACGATAAAGTGGACCCCTCCTCCTCTGGCTGGGCCCGTCCCACTCCCTCGTCTTCCATTCATCTGCCTTTATATCTCCTGTTAACATTCCCCATCACGGAGAGAATTACAGTGTGATTCACACGCCTACGACTTTCTTTTCCCGAAACCCCCCCCTCGTCGTCAAAAATCCACCCCCATTGAGTTATTTGTGCACCACTCGTATCCACTGAGGGAATTCCGGCCGTTTCAAGTGCGTACTTGAGATCAAAACGACGTCAATTAATTCACAAGTGGGGTTTATTGTTTTTAACAATCGAAAAAGTTGTAGGTTGAGCGGAGATGCCTGACAACCGAATAAATCGATTCGGGATCCAAAATGAGCTAAAAAACGACACCTCATAGGACTCACTGCGTTTCAAAAACCCATTCTGTAGCCCCTCAGAGCCCCACCATTTGATCGGACTGGTCAGAGGGCCCCATAAGTCAATTCCACGTCTAAAATTACTTCGAAAATGATACCTCTTGCGACCTTCTTAATAGTACGCTTCATAAAACGTTTACACGGTTTATTATTCTTTAATTTAGGTAAATTGTGCAACAATTAATTTTAATTTTTTAAATAAAAATATTACAAAATTTGTATTAAAAAAAGAAGGCTGTTCTGTCTGTGACCGTTACCGTTTATTAGGCGTGATGTGAGTAGTACTCACTGAGTACAGACAGACAGATAGACACGATGAGATTTAGTAGTATAGATTAAATGTTTTTAAAGTTGAAGTTTTTATTTTTTTTATTTTATTAATATAAAATTTATATATTATTAAAAAAATAAAAATTTCAATTTTAAATTGTACAATTTAATTGTACAATTTAGGCGGTGGATTCCAAAACTGTCTACATTCATTTTCGGCCAAATCTAGTTAGCAGTGGATTCTGATGCATTTCCCCGCGCTCCATCGAAAAATGACTTCAGAATCAAGCAAAACAGTCTCCTTTCCACTGGTTTTGGCTCCAAAACTTTGAGATTCGTTCCAAAACTTTCTACTTTCATGAGTGAGTTCGAAGTAAAACTCTCTCCGTTGAACAGTTCGTGTCAAAACTGTCTCCATTCATTTTTCAATCTCAATTTACTGGTTTCCTTCTAAATTAAATTAGTTCAAAATTTTCGCTCATTTAGTTATGCCAATGAGTCAAATGCAAAAGAAATCGCGTCTCCCGGCTTATTGGTTGAGTTGAGGAATGTTTTTCGTGTTTCCTGAAAAATTGCTATTCGGACATAGACAGTTTTGGAATCCATGGCCTCAATTTAATTGTACATTAGGTGGTACTTGATAAAAATAAATAACTTTCCGTACAATGTTTGGATAGGTAGATTTTGATTTTCGATTCTGGGATCCCGAAAAATGGATTCTACGTCCAAAAATACTACGAAAACGACACCTAACTTGACCCCATAGCCGAAACCCTGCAAAAACCCCAATCGGGCGCAACTAGATAGTAAACTGAGTATGTTAGTATGTTGTTCGGACCCATTAGGGTAGTGTTTACCCAATTTCGCAACTTCCCAAAAGCTGTGCTTCACGCGTAGCACACGAAAAACCGCGATTTTTTCAGCCTTATTTCAGTTTTTGCTCTATATCTAATAAACTATGCATTGTTCGACGAAAACGACTATATGAGTTTTTAAATAGCATTAAATGTGTGACAATTTAAGCTCAACCGGAGCTGTGTAGGTCAATTAGTTTCAGAGTTATGGCACTTTGAAAATAGGCCATTTTTTTCCAAAATGTGAACATTTTAGTTGAAGACCTGAAGACAGCGGAAGCACGTTTTTCAGAACGTTTTCGGCTGTAGCTCAAGAACTATTGGTCAGATTCCAAATTTCTTTTTTTCTCGTGAAAGCTAAATAAATTCCCCATCGCAGCTATTCTGTGAAATTTTGATTTGAGCGTTGATAAGGGAGGTGCAGGAACGTCAAAGATGTGGCAAATTTCGAAAAAAACGTGTTTCTTTGCACATTTTTGCCTATAAAGCGAGAACGGTTGGTCCGATCTTACTTTTCTTCTTTTTAGGTGAAAGCTGATTAAATTTTATACAGGGGATGGCACATTGCATGTGTTGAAACAATAGACAAAACATGTTCAAATTTTGACCCTCTCCGACCACGTTTTTCGGAAGATTTTCTTCTATTTCTCCGATCGAAATGTCATTTCCCCCACGCTTTTTAAAATTTGCAAAATTGGGTAAACACTACCCTAATGGGTCCGAACAACATACTAAAAAATCAAAGATACATCTCGTTTTGCGAATTAAGTGATTTTTAGTACCGATTTTGACTGGCCTAACTGCCCAAACGGCCTGGATGGCGGACGGGCACTCAATTTTTGGAATCTACTCATCTTGAAACGTATAATGACAAATTTTGATGCCGATAACAATTTTCCACCTCCGACATGAGTATGCGTATTATTCCAAGAATCAACCAAAGACCATTTTAAACCCCGTACAGCCCTACGAAGCCCCACGATGTTGTCAGATCGGCCTGGAACCGCCATAAACCGAATTTACGCTCAAAATTACTTCACAATCTACACACCATCGACTCCCTCGCCAAAACCCTTCAATACCCCCATCTGCAGTCAAGTAGAAGCCCCATAGGGGTCTATGGGGCTTCACGGTTAAAAGCACGATGGTGTCGGACAGCTCTGAAACCCACTTGAATCAATTCGTCGTCTGTAATCACTTCCAAAACCTCTCTTCACTCGACTTGCTATACACATAAACTAAAAATGTGATTAAAGCAGTCAAGAAATCTGCCGTTAAACCCGATCCCTGCAATAAACCTCCAACAACTCCTCCCACCGTATAACTCACAGCTGAGACAAGCGGAGAAAAGGTGAGTAGCCTCCATTGTCGTTATTTTGCGAAGCCCATTCTCTTGATTGGTAAAAGCCAATTACCTGAGAGCCTTAGTCTTGGAAAAAAAGAAGTAGAAGAGGAAAAGACTAGCTACGATTTCAGGTTTATGTCTTGTTCCACCTGTTTACAATTTGTCGCTTGATTCTTTTATAAAGTACACCCAGACGGTTTGAGTGCTTTGATAGGTGCTAATTCCGTGGGTGTTCCAACTTCGGATTCATGACAAGAGTCCGTACATACCTTATTATGGGGGGGGGGTTGTTGATGAGAAGAGGAGGCTACCGCGTCGCCTTCGGACACACCTCGGCCCACTGCCTTCTCAACATCGTGTCAACTGCTCCAGCCCTGGTTTTGGAGCAACTGATATGCCTCATGGAGTAACTTTTTGGTGGCTTCAGATTTTTCTCTTCATCGCATAAACTAATTGGTGTTTTTTTTTTTTCAATTTTTAATTGAAAAAAATATATATAGTTGGTATTTTTTTAAATTGTTTTAAAAAAGTTTAAAATCCCGTTATGGAGATTTACCCCCATGTCCATGTTAGGGTTAATGGCTCTGATTTTGGGATGAGCAATCGGTAAAAAGTATCGATTTTAAAAATCGATTCGGAATCGGCTGCAAAGAATCGATTCTCAAAAAATCGTTTCTCTCAAGCATCGATTTTTGCGAAAATCTGGGTTTTAGTGATTTTTCCTTTTTTTTTTATCAAATGATCATAAATAAATTAATATATCATAAGTATAGGTAAATAAACCAATCAAAAAGTAACTGTTGAAATATATTATATTTCTTGTTCAAGGAGTGGATCATCAATCTAATAATATTATATTGGATTATATAATCTATATCTATAAAAATGACTGCCAAATCTGTTTGAGGACTCACTACTTAAAAACCAGTGGAGTGTTTGGCACCAAATTGTGTGAGAATGTTTGTGACGATGGTAGATTTGGTGGATGTGTAGATGGTTTTTAAGAAGTTTCTACAAAATCGGTCGAGCTGTTAATGAGATAATGAATTTTCAAAATCTGTCGGTGTGTTTTTGCAGTTTAACCGGCTTTACATTAAAATACTATTTTTATTGAGTGCAGCGAAGCGCACCGGGTCAGCTAGTAGGTAAGAAAAAAGTCTGAAAAAATATTCACGCGAACCACATTTCATCTTCCACATCCTGCAGAAATAATAGTTTTGAAACGCTAACGATTTTTTGAGAATCGATTCTTTGAAGCCGATTCAGTCAATTAAAAAATCACCCCTCATTATAAATAGGAGAAAGAAAATGTTTCAAGGAGAACAATAATTTTCAAAATTGGCTAAAACCCAATTTTTGGAACCTCTACCCCGATTTTTTGGTTTATTATTCTTGGAATAATACACCTATGTTTTCGCGACGCGGGTCGACGACTCCGATCGGCCTCAAAATTTGACATTATCCATTTCAAGAGGTCTACATTCAAAATCCGAAATGTCCGTCCGCCGTCCGCCGTCCGCCGTCCAGGCCGTTTTGGGCAGTAGGAATTTTTTTAAAAATCTGAAATTTTGGCAAAATACTTGGTTTACCATCTAGTTGTGCCCGCAAGGTTTTCAGTCCGATCGCCCAAACCCGTGGGGCGCTATGGGGCTAAAATGGGGCTACAGGAGGGGTGTTTTGAAGGCTTTTAGCTATGGGATCGAGTTAGGTGTCGTTTTCGAAGTATTTTTGGACGTAGAATCCATTTTTGGGGGTCCCGGAACGATCCGATTTCACTGTGGCGTTCTATAGGGCTCTCATGGGGCTAAAAATGGGATTTTTGAAGGATCCCAAGAAGTTAAATATTTTTCGAGTAAAAATTAAAGAATTTTTGAAAAAACACATTTTTGAAAAAAAAATCCCCCCAAAAAATTTTTTTTGAAATATAAAAATCCAAAAAAAATTTTTTTAAATTTTTTTTATTGACAATTAAATGTCTGTACAAGTAACCTATATCACAGAATAATAAACCCTTGTGTAAAATTTGCAGCGTTTTTAAATCCCGATTTTGGGAAAAATCGGGATAAAAGTATCGATTCTCGATTTTATCGTATTAACAAAAATCGATTAAAAAAATCTGGGTTTTTACAAGAATCGATTTTTAGAAAAATCGGAAATCGATTGCCTATCCCTACTCTGATTCTCTCGTGAACGAGAGAGCCCTTCTGTCGTTGGGCTAAACATTGATCAATATTCAAATGGCCAAATTTTACTGCTCATATTTTCGCAAGGCAGTATGAACGCCGATATCCAGGCCTCCCACGCCGACAATTCGGTTAGGGAAGCTGAGGTATCAGGTGATTCATCAGGATAGCTGGAGCATCTTTAGATATTTCACCTGAGGTGAAATATCTAAAGATGCTCCAGCTATCCTGGACTCCTTTGCTGATTGGTTGAGGATCAAAACCGGATAACTCCAAAAATTCAGAAATTGGTTTTTTTTCTTCATTAAATCCAACTTCCCTATCTGAACTTGTAGAAAATTTTTCTACAAGTTCAGATAGGGAAGTTTATGCCCACCAAACTTCAGGATCAAGATCGGACTATAACCGTGAGAAATAAGGCGTCGAAAAGTAGTGTCAGTTCAAAAGCGGATAACTCCTGGTTTCCCTATCGTCCGCCAGGCTCGCCACAGTCGCACTCAACTGGGCGTACTCTAGGGATGGGAAATCGGTAAGAAGTATCGATTTTTTGAATCGATTCAGAATCGGATGCTCCAAATCGATTTCCCAAAAAAAAAACGCCATAAAAGTATCGATTTTTTGGAAAATCGATTCATAAATCAGTCTTACAAAAAAAAACGTTTTTTAATGAGTGATATATATATAGACTGATATATATAGTGATATATTTCATGTAGGTAGGATTCAAGAAAAAATCGTTAAAAAAATTTATTGAAAATTAAAATTTCATTAGTTTTCAAAAATTTTGATAATAAACATTAAATGTTTATTATTGATCAAATTTTGATCAGACGAGTAAACAGTTTCGCTGTCTGAAAAAGCCATGGCGAACGTCGCTGGTAACTAGTGAGTTTTGTTGTTATTAGCTATTATCATAATTTTTAATCGTCCTAAGGCTCGAAATTTGCTTGAATCACTTGAAATAATATACTAATCTTTATTAATGACGAAAATCGATTCAAGATTTTTTTAAAAATCAGTAGTAAAAATCGATTCACGATTTTTACAAAAATCATAAGTAAAAAATCGATTCACCTTAAAAATCGGAACCTGAAGATCGATTCAAAAAAATCGAAAAATCGGAACAAAAAATCGATTTTTCCAAAAAATCGGAAATCGATTCCCATCCCTAGCGTACTCCGGTATCACTACTTCACTGATTAGCTCTTGGCTTTTTCTTTGTTCGTCAGGGTTTTCTGTGCGATTTCCTCAGCTAAACTTTTAATGAACTTCAATTTTCGTTATTGTGGCAGTTTTTCTTGGTTTCAAATCATGTATGCGAGCATCGCAGAAGAGAAGGCGAACCCGGCGAAAATATTGTACTTTAGACTGAACAAAGCCCAGAATGATGTTCAGAAAAAGGGAGAAGTGAATTATAGATTCTCAACATCACAATATAAAAGTATAACAAAAAGAGGTGTGTCCCTGACTGGATTAAATCCGATTCCAATGGAACGGGGAATGCCTGTTAACGTGCTGAAGCGGAACGATGTCAGAAAGCTTCTGACTACTAATAGCTCAGGTGATGATAACATGGCACACTTGCAGGGAATGAATAATTGTATGGTACCCAGTGAGGGATCGAAACGAACATTGACCTCTCCTGTAAAATTTGGTCTTATGGAGCTATCCGGTTTTGATCCTAAACGCAATCTCATTGAGATTATCATATTGGGGATTCTGTTCAGGCCTCCCGCGTTGACAATTCAAGCTGCAGCAGTCTTCCCAATGCAAACTGCGAACCAAGGGCGAGCTGGAGTCGGCTACGACGTGTCGTACAAGGCTCCAGAATCCTCTAGGTTCCCTTCCAGGCACTCTGCACTTACACAACACCTTGACGTATCAAGCAAGCCTGTATTGTGCGAGCAGTCCCTTACTGTGGCTGCATATTCCTGTGTAGCAGATCTTGACAATTAAAGTTATGCCCAGGGTGGTAATGTTCCCACACTCCCTTCCTGTTCCTCCAACAACACTGGCGGCGAAATCATGGATTTACGCTATAGGCCTTCCGCAACCCACACAACACAAAATTTAATATCTTTAAATTCTGGGTTAGGAACACAAACGCGTGTAGGTACATCTCCAACATCCGTACGTGGGGGTGTCCCAGATCCTATGTTTTCGCGACGGGGGTCGACGACTCCGATTGGCCTCAAAATTTGACATTATCCGTTTCAAGTGGTCTAGATTCACAAACCGAAATGTCCGTCCGCCGTACGCCGTCCGCCGTACGCCGTCCAGGCCGTTTTGGGCAGTAGGAATTTTTTTAAAAATCTGAAATTTTGACAAAATACTCGGTTTACCATCTAGTTGTGCCCGCAAGGTTTTCAGCCCGATCGCCCAAACCCGTGGGGCGCAATGGGGCTACAGAAGGTGGTTTTTGATGGCTTTTGGCTATGGGATCGAGTCAGGTGTCGTTTTCGAAGTATTTTTGGACGTAGAATCCATTTTTTGTGGTCCCGCAGCGGTCCGATTTCACTGTTGCGATCTACAGGGCTTTCATGGGGCTAAAAATGGGATTTTTGAAGGATCCCAGGAGGTTAAATATTTTTCGAGTAAAGAATAAAGAATATATGAAAAAACAATTTTTTTGAAAAAAAATCCAAAAATTTTTTTTCCAAAATTTTTTCTTTTGACACAGAAATAATTTTTGCGCAACTAACCTATATCAAAGAATAATAAACCCTTGTGTAAAATTTGCAGCGTTTTTCTCCAATTTTTGAGCTGAGATACGCCACGTGGAGTAATATTTTGGTGGTTTCAGACTTTTCTCGTTATCTACTCGTCGAGCTGAATTTTTAAGACTGGTTTCAGATTTTCCCGACCGTTTAGAAGTACCCTAGAATAAAAATGGTTCTCCTCCTCGGGTTGCAGCTCCAATATAATAGGAAAACAACTAACTTAACTTCCTTTCCACTCTTCATTCTTCTTCCATTTTATCAGGAATTCTTCGTGAAGTGCATCCTCGAGCTACTTCCGAATTCCGAGAAATAATTTTCATGATAGATCTTAAAATTGTAGCTTCTCAGAATTATTGACCTCTGCCTTTCGCGCTCTTTCCTGTCGTGGTTTAATCCCAAAAGTGTTTTCAATGAATGTTCGAAAGTGTTATTACGCAGGCTCAAAAAAAAAAAAAATCTGACAGGTATCACAAAAAAACATTCTCACCGTGTCTGTTTCTGGCTGGCAGAGTACGTCCCAAACCTTCTACTCTGAAAAGGTACGTGATAAACTATGGCGATTTTTATATCGTCTCGGGACAATAAAAATGTTCGGCAGAGCGAAGCGAACCCCCCTGTCAGAGTGCTGGTGTTTCCAAATACTCTCCTGCATCCTCCAAAACACCTGGCGGCGTAACCACGGGCGCTACGCCGAACGCACTCCAACACTCACGTCACAAACGTAATCAATTATTAGGAAAAACCATACTCGTAGGTCCACACCCAACACACGCACTTGGGGATACTCTACAGGAGGGGCAACCTACCTATTTCTTTTGTCAACTTTGAAGTGTGCGCCAAACCCGTAGAACGCCAACTGAGCATAACAGGCCATCCGATTACGGCTGTTTCTGTACAGCTTATCGTTACTATGACACTTTGATTTCGTCGACATTTGGACCAACACGGTTAGTTCTACTACGCCTTTTCTTTTATTATCCTTCTTATTTAACCGAAAAAGTGCAGGAAACAACTTAATCAATTCTAACCATTGAATCTTACGATGCTGAACAAAACTCATTAATTGCACTTAGTGGGTGTCAATTTCATAAAGCGAGCAAAGTTTTTTTCATGGACGAAATAGGAAACAGGCTCGGATGACGGCAGCGACGCCGACCCCAGCGACGTCTAATCTTATCAGTTTGAGGAACCCTCTTCCAATTATTTCACATTGTACGAGTGATTTTATTAGTCGGACGTTCGGATGAGGAAATCTAAAAATAATTCGTCGCTGGGTAAGAGTTGGAGGAAGTGGGATATGAAATAACTCAATCAATGGCAGGCTGAAAAGTGAACATTTTAATAATTTGGGGTTGTCAAGCTTCTCAAAACATCTGGTATGGCTTGACTATTGGAGTCAGGGTCCAACATTCGTCCCCCTCTGATCGGAAGATGCGCTTTCCGCATCTGATCAGCATGAACTCTCCATTCCAAGCCGTCGAGTAGCACCACGTAGGAAAGCGGTCCAGTGCGCTCCTTCACTTTGGCCTTCACGAATTCCTTGTCCTGTCTTCGCCTCTTGATCCAGGCGTCTTCCCCCTCTGCAAATTCTTTGAACCTGCCCTCTCTATGCTGCTGTTGCTGCTGCAGAGCTTCATCCAATTGCGCCGCGAGGTTTGGCTTTAACAGCGAAAGACGAGTCCGCGGCTCCCGGCCGAACATCATCAGCGCCGGCGACCGGTTGGTAGAGCTGTGCACGGCCGTCCTGTACGAAAACAAATATCTCGCTAAACGGCCCTGCAAGCACCCCTCGTTCTTTGAGGATGCTAGCCGTTGCTTGAATGTTCGGACTGCCCGTTCCGCCAAGCCGTTTGTCCGTGGATGGTATGGGGTAGACGTAACATGCTTGATATTGTTGCTGGCACAAAAATCAGCAAACTCCCGAGACGCAAATTGTGGCCCGTTATCGGACACAATTACCCTCGGCAGGCCGAACCTGGCAAACAGCTCTTCCAGTGTTGTTATGGTGACCTCCGCTGTGTGCCTCTTCATCGGGACAATTTCTACCCATTTGCTGGTAGCATCCACGACCACCAGCCAACTGTGTCCCTCAAACGCTTCCGCAAAATCAATATGGATTCGGGACCAGACTTCTGTAGGAACATTCCACGAATATATAGGTGATTCCGGATCCCAAGGCCTATTCCGCTGGCAGGAGTCGCACGTTTTCAAGAACTCTTCAATGTGCTTATCCATCCCAGGCCACCATAAGTGCAACCTTGCAATAGACCTCATGGCTGACGACCCTGGGTGACCCTCATGCAAAATCTGCATCACCTCCTTCCATAACGACTGTGGTACCACAATTCGCCCATTCCAAAGTGCTACACCCTCTTCGAAGGACAGTTCATCCTTCTTCTCGAAGTATGTGTGGAACACATCCCCCAAAGCTTCTTTTTTCGGCCAGCCTTCCTGAATATACCGTACCACCTTTCCAAGTACCGGGTCAGCCACCGAACGCATTCTCAACAGTTTCTTAGAGATTGCAATGTCTTTAAACCGGGTACGCGCAACTTTCAGACCAAAATCAGACACATGGGCCTCAGTTTGATGCAACGGCAACCTCGATAAGACGTCAGCTGGCCCATTTGCTTTCCCTGCAATATACTCAACTGAAAAATCAAATTCATTGAGCATTATGGCCCACCGACTCACACGACTCAACGCTACCCTTGGCAGCGCAGCATTTTCACCAAAAAGGTACACCAACGGCTTGTGATCCGTACGCAATATGAATTTTCGGCCGTATAAGTACCGTTCGAATTTTCTGACCGCGTTGATGATCGCCAACGCCTCTCTGTCGATCACAGAATACTTTCTCTCGGCTGCATTCAACGTTCGTGAGGTATACGCTATTGGCCGTTCCGTATTCCCTGTGCACCTATGACAATACTGCGCCTACCCCCGTTTGACTTGCATCCGAATACAACACCAGGGGAAGTTTCGGGTCGTAGTGTGCCAGAGTGGCTGACGAAGTCAACATATTTTTCAGCTGCTCGACCTTTTTCTGGTGCTCGATCGTCCACACCCATTTCGCTCCTTTTTTCAACAAATCGTGCAGAATCGCGCAATCCCCTTGCAAATTTGGGAGGAACCTCTGATAATAATTTATGCAACCCAAGAACGATCGAAGTTCTTTAACATTTGTCGGTACTGGCAGTTCCCTCATTGCCTTGATATGCTCCTCTGTTGGGTGTATCCCCTGTTTATCAAACCTGTGCCCCAAATATACCACCGAATCTTGCATCCATTTACATTTTTCCAGCCGAACTCTCATTCCGGCTTTGTTCAGCACCTCCAGCACCCTTTTTATGGTTTGAAGGTGGGTCTGCCTGTCTTTTGCCGTGACCATAATGTCATCAAGGTAACATTTCACCCCCGGTATCCCCTGCATTAAGACCTCCATTGTTCTCTGAAATTTCGCAGGGGCCGATGCGATACCAAAGGGCATTCTACGGTACCGAAAGAAACCCTTGTGCGTAGTAATGACCAAATACTGTTTGGAGCTCTCTTCCACCTCCAGCTGCAAGTAAGCGTCTCGGAGGTCAATGGTGGAAAATTGCTGCCCCCCTGCTAGCTCTGCACAGACTTCTTCAAACGTCGGCAATGGATGCATGTCGACAACGATGTGCTTATTTATGGTAACCTTGAAATCTGCACACAACCTTATCTT
The DNA here is from genome assembly GCA_955831195.1 of Pilophorus perplexus. Taxonomy (NCBI): domain Eukaryota; kingdom Metazoa; phylum Arthropoda; class Insecta; order Hemiptera; family Miridae; genus Pilophorus; species Pilophorus perplexus. Next base: position 2,808,596 of record OY037015.1, read on the forward strand.
ACCATTAGGCTTCGGTGCAATAACCAACGGGGACGCCCACTCAACTGGTGTAACCGCCGGGTCTATAGGCTCAATGATGCCCTCCTCTAACAACCTGCCCAGTTCCTGTTCGACAGCTGCTTTCAACGCAAACGGGACCGGACGTGGCCTAAAAAACTTCGGTTCAGCCCCCGGCTTCATTTTTATTTCGATTTTATGCCCTATTATAGTTCCAGTGGAGTTATCAAAAAGACCAGGGTATCTACCATTCAAGAATTAACGAAAGAAAATACAGAGCTCAAATCCACAGTATCCGGCCTGCAAATTAAGGTTGATGTGCTTGAGCAGAGCTCTCGTAATGCAAACATTGAAGTGAACTGCGTTCCCGAAACAAAGAATGAAGATTGTATTGAGATCGTCAAAGCAGCTTCAAGAGCACTAAATGTGGAGTGTGGCGAAGTACAAGCAGCCTTCAGGGTCGGGGTGATACGCAAGGAACGTCCTCGCAAGATTCTGGCAATTCTTGAGTCACCACGGACCGCGGCGAATTTCATACAAGTCGCTAAAACCACCAAAAACCTAACTGCGCATCAGTTATATAAGGATTGGCCTAACGAGAGAGTCTACGTGAATGAGAATCTCACTGCGCTCCGTGCTGACGTGTTGCGGCGTACCAAGGAAAAAGCCAAGGAGCTGGGTTACAAGTATGTCTGGGTGAAGAACTACGTCGTGCACGTCAGAAAGGCCGACGGAGAACGTGTGCAAACAATAAAAACCCCCGCCGACATAGAACGTATGTAGTCTCCTTAATTGCTTTGTCGTTTAATTTCTGCTAGGTAGTAACTATCTCATGGATTTGTCAAACCTTATCGATGCCTCACTAAATGAAAATTCACCTACCTATTATAATTATGAAGAGCTAAACAAAAATTTTTTATTCCAAAGTAAGGGCATATATATATTTCATCAGAATGTCCGTAGTATTAAGAAAAATTTCAACCAGTTAGTTATTGAGTTGTCACTCTTGAATATTAGACCGGATTTAATTATTTTAAGTGAATGCTGGCTTCAAATTGAAGACAGTACTGAGTTCAGTCTAGAGGGATACGTGTATCGCAGTACTAAAAAAAATTTTAATCAAAATAGTGGCAGTGCATGCTTTGTGCGAGACGATGTTGAACTGATAGAGGTTTGTGAAAAAGAAGTTTATGGTTCCAGTGCAATCAAGTTGAGAGTGAAAATTCAGAGTAAAGATATCTCTTTATTAGCAATTTATAGATCACATCTGCGCAGTAACTATGAATTGGATAAATTTTTGAATGATTTTGAAAGCTGCGTCGTAAACGAGCGACCGGAAATCATAGTTGGTGATTTGAATTTCGACATATTAAGTTTAACGCCAGACATGTATACTGAAAAGTATCTTAATATATTGGCTATGAACGGTTTCATTTCGTATGTAAATGATGTCACTAGGCCAAGGAATGCACTGACTCCGCAGGGATCTTGTTTGGACCACATTTTTTCGTCTATACGGTGTAAAGCTGCCATAGTTCATTCACAAACCAGCGAACATAGGGCTACTATCGCGATGATACCTTGCGAAACAATTACAACTAAATTGCCCCAAGGCCGAGTTTCCCGAATTGACTTCAGTAAACTCAAAGTAGCACTTGAGGAGGAGAATTGGGAACCCGTAATTAAATTAGCTGATGTTGATCTAAGCACTGAAACTTTTATAAATGTATTAAAGCAGCACATTACAAATTCCACTGTTCACTCAGAAATTCCTAAAAAATACCTTCCCATCAAGCCTTGGATTACGAGTTCTCTCGTGAAGTGTATTAGGAAAAAAGAAAAGCTCTACGCTGCTTCTCGTAGACAGCCCTTTAATTCGCGTTTGAATAATTACTTCCGAAACTATCAAAAAAAACTTAAAGAACTAATTAATACTGCCCATGACAACTACTATGGTGATAAGCTAAATAAAACAACAGGAAATGCCAAAAAGTCATGGGACGCAATAAATGAAATAATAGACAATAAAAATAGAAAGAATACCACAATAAGAAAGTTAACAATAGATAATACAGTAATAGACGGACTTCAAAATCCAAAGCAATGTGCAAATGAATTTAACAGTTATTTTTCAAATGTTGGGAAATCACTAGCTGAAAAAATTCCTAATCGAAGGCAGAAGGTGATCCCTGGAGAGCGTAAAGACGGGAGTTTGTTATCTCGTTTTAAAGAAGTCACTGAAACTCAGGTCAAAAATTGTATTGATTCACTAAAAGGTGGATCCAGTCCTGGTTTTGATGGAGTTACAGCAGGAATCTTGAAATTTGGCAAAGACTCAGTCAGTAAGCCTTTACATATTCTTATTAATCGAAGTCTAAACTCTGGAAAATTTCCTGAAATCTTGAAGCTAGCTATTGTTTCGCCCATTCATAAATCAGGCCCTGAAGATAAATGTAACAACTATCGCCCCATCAGCCTGGTCTCTTGTATTGCAAAGCTTTTTGAAAAGTGTGTCAAAGAACAGCTAGTTCTGTTCTTGGAAACAAACCATTTGCTCACAGAAGCACAATTTGGATTCAGAAATAATCGTAGTACGCAAGATGCTGCTTGTAATTTGTATAATTCCATTATGGAAGACTTGGACGCAGGGCGTAAACCCTTAGCAGTTTTCTTAGATCAGGCTAAAGCTTTTGATACAATTTCGCATGACATTCTTTTCCAAAAAATGTACAAATTGGGCATTGTTGACACTGCACTACAATGGTTCAGAAGTTATTTGAAAGACAGAAGGCAAATTGTCCAGGTGAATGGTGTGAGAAGCGAAGAAGTCTCACTGGGGCCTTACTCGGTGCCGCAAGGTACTGTCCTTGGACCTATCGCGTTTATTATTTATATTAATGATATATCTGAGCTTGATTTACCGGGAAAGGTCCTGCTATTTGCGGACGATACTGTTTTCTACTGTTCAGCTGGCTCATGGAGTGAAACACGGAAAAAGGCGGATAATGCTATAAACACTCTATTTAACTGGATGTCCTGTAATAAGCTGACACTGAACGTAGACAAAACTACCTTCGTGCCTTTTTGTATTGATCCGCGGAATCTTCCTGAGCTGGAGGACATTCATATTCACTCGCTTGAATGCGATGGTTCGACTTGCGAGGCGTGCTGCCCTGTTAGGCAAAGCTATTCCGCCAAATACCTTGGAATTAACTTTGATACACAGATGAAATTTACGGTCCACATCCACAAAATTAACGCAAAATTAAGAAAATTACTATATATATTTTATAAATTGTCCCGAATCTTAAATAAGTATCTCCTAAAGAAAGTATATTTTGCTCTTGTTGAATCAGTGCTAACATACTGCTTGCCTATCTGGAGCAGCACGTACTTTTCGCACCTAGAACCAGTAATTAAGACTCAAAAAGCCATTATCCGAACAATTTGCAAGAGAGGGCGATACGAACATACCTCTCCCCTCTTCTCTGAATTGGGGGTTCTTCCTTTTCTGAAGCTTGTTCGGCTGAATGGCATTATACAAATAATAAAAACGAAACATTATACTTTACCTGTTCATAGCCAAAACACCAGATTTAAAAATGACAGTCGCATTGAATACCCTTTTTATCGAACCTCTTTTGCCCAAAATTCTTATATATATCAAGGTATAAAATGCTTTAATGCTCTACCCTCAAAGCTACGAGAAAAGCTATTACATTCAAAATTCAACAAGTATTTAAGAAAAGCCATTGTCAGTTTTCTATTATCTAATGATTACTTTTTCTAAGTGCCTGCCATTATATTGCTGCTTTATTTTAGAATGTACCTAATATACATTTTATATCATAATATCTTTTATCTCTGATAATATTGTTGTGTATTCTGTATTCTTAAATTCTCTGTATTAATTATTAATATGACATACCTATCTATTGTATTGAGTGGGTCGACTGAGAACAAAAACTCATCCTCCAACACGAGCCTAGGCTCATATGGAGGATTAATTTTTCCAATTGCATTTAGGCACTTAGGGGGGGCTGGAAAATGGGTACCCATTTCCTTGGTTCGTACTAGTTGATGTGCCCCGATGTACACAATAAACCTGTTCATGTTGGTGGGTAGTGTCAAACATTTACCCACCAAGTACTATTGAATGTATCTATGTTTTGTACTTGTAATGGAAATAAATAAATAAATAAAATAAAAATAAAATTTTCCAATCAACTCTTTAATTTCAACGGGGACGTCACGCGATCGTTCCTTCGAGTTTGCCGTCTCTGTTCCTTCAGCTTCCTTCACCGTGCAAATTTCTGCTCCTGGTGGTAAGGGCAGATTGAATGCCAACGCCCACTTCAACCCAAATAACGGGGTGTCATGCTTGTCAATGACAATAACCGGCAAATCCAACGTAGCCCCGAATGCTTCAACTGAGACATACCCAATACCCAAAGTATTCACTACCAAATCCGTATACGCACGTAGGTTAGGATGAGGCTCGAGCCGGGGTTTCCCCAGGTACTTCCAGATCTTCCGGCTGATGACAGACTGACATGCTCCGGAATCGAACAACATCTTGAGGGGCTTCTGGTTAATCGTCACGTTCACCATAACTTTGGTACCATTCTTAGAAAGCTGCCTGCATCCGAGCGCCGAACCTCCATCACTCTCAGATCCCGAGGCCAGCGACCCTGAGTCTTCTACCGCCAGTTGATTTGCCCGGTCATGCCTTCTTTCTTGATCCTCTCTCGACTTGACGATAGCTCTTCCTTTCTCTACACACGCTGTAGCTATATGATTCTTGCCAGTGCAAAGGTAGCATTCCTTGCCTACAGCTCTGCAAACTTCCTTTCCCCTGTGCTTGTCTCCACCACAAGCTAGACAGTGTTTTCCCACAATCAAGACCAACGGCGTACGTTTCCGTAGAAATGTTGGCAGCCCGTCCACACGATACAATTGCGCACCCGCCGTCAGTTTATCTAATTTGGACTGTGCAACCTCCCCTTGTTCCAGCTTCAAAGCCAGTGCTGCAACCTCCGTTAACGTGTGGGAGTTCCCGGGAAACGCTTTCAAAAATTCGTACTGCCACGCTCTGTTATTAATCCCCACAATCACCTGATCCCGGACCCGTTCTGAGAGCGCGGTTCCAAATGCACAATGACCAGCCAAAGCCTTAAGATCACTGATGAAATGCCTTACCTTCTCGCCCTCGGTCCTCTTCCTAAGAGTGAAAGCTACTCGGTCCGTTGTGACACTTCTAGAATCAATGTAGAAACCATCTACTGCTGCTACTAACTCGTTATAGCCACACTCACCAACACGGCGAGGCCTGAAGTGGTCAACCAGAAACCTGAAAGTCTGCGAACCGACCTTCGTGAGCAGGGCATCACGTTTATCGTCTTCTTCAACTATCTTGGCCGTCTTGAGTTCCAGCTCGAAATACTGGAAATAATATTCCCAGCCTTCCGCGTCGGGGTCGAAATGCCGAATCCTCAACTTCGATACATCCTGGCCCGCCCCATCTCGCTGCTCAGGCGGCGTGGGTTCTCTTCGTTGCTTCCTCCTTGCCGACATAACTGTTTCAAAATTTCTCGTCGCCAGATGAAATAACTCAATCAATGGCAGGCTGAAAAGTGAACATTTTAATAATTTGGGGTTGTCAAGCTTCTCAAAACATCTGGTATGGCTTGACTATTGGAGTCAGGGTCCAACAGGATAGATGTTATCGATTGTGTGGACGTGTCCGTGCGACAAAAGACTACGTCCGATATTTGAAAACGACACCTCACACGAGGCACTGAACCAAAATCCTTCAAAAAGCACACCCTTGGCACCTTAGAAGCCCCTCAGAACCAAGAGGATGTCTAAACAGGTCTGATACTCCCTTAAATCTGTTCCGCGGTATAAATCTCTTCAAAACGACTCCTAACTCAACCCACTGGCAACGATCCTTCGGAAACCGCACTTATAGCCCCATTAGAGCCCCAAGTTACTGGATTTTAAAGCTACTCAACTATTTAAGCACGTGCATTCGTAAGATTTCGAAAAGATTGGCTTAGTGGAATTGCCTGACATCCTTTGACATGTCGTCGCTGGGGATGCGAACTTTCGCGCTCTCTTTTCGGTTTCTCGGGCACCATAAAATACAGTTTTATTCTGTAGCTGGTATGAACACTTGAATGGTGCCATAATATTATGCATAAGGGGCCCTGGGCGTGCATGGGCATAAGCGTGCCATGGGCGTACGCAGGTCTTCCATTAGGGGGGGGGCTCAAAAATATTGCAGGTAGACATGCTGCCAGCAAGGGTACCTAAAGCATTAAAGTAAAAAACGCTGCAAATTTTACACAAGGGTGTATAATACACATATTCAGTGATAGGTATAGGTTGCTTGTGCGAAAATTAATTCTGTCTTGAAGAAAAAAAAAAGAGTTTATAAGAATTATTATTTTTTAAATCTTTTGTTTTTACTTTTTTTTTACTCGGAAAATATTGAATATTTTTTATAAAGAGATCAATTTTTGATCTCTTGGTATCCTTCAAAAATCCGATTTGTAGCCCCATTAGATCGCCACAGTGAAATCGGATCGTTCCGGGACCCCCAAAACGGGATTCTACGTCCAAAAATACTTCGAAAACGACACTAAAATCGATCCCATAGCCAAGAGCCTTCAAAAACCCCGTCCCGTAGGCCCATTTTAACCCCATAGCGCCTCACGGGTTTGGGCGATCGGGCTGAAAACCTTGCGGAGACAAATAGATGGTAAACCGAGTATTTTGTCAAAATTTCAGATTTCTAAATAAATTCCTACTGCCCACTTAGCCCGGACGGTGGACGACGAACGGTGGGGCAAAACGGGGCCATATTTGGGGGGGGGGGGGGGGGGGGGCTCTTAAAACCCCATACTCATAGTATTCGTAAATTTGACGCTGATCACGAATATAGCCCATGGCCCTGTACCTAAAATGGATTCTGAGCCGTTTTTTCCAAAAATACCTTTTAAAAAAACACGTTTTCAGTACCTACATTTTCCAGTGCAAGCCAAGTAAGGATTCTCCCGAAGTTTGTACATAAAGAAAAGTTGTAGAGCAATAAATTTGGCGTCGATTGAACACCCTAAAATTGAAAATTACTACAGAAATGAGGAGGTCGAAGATGATTTCGATCGAACAGTCCTATGATTTCTGCTGGAACCCCGTAACATTGGTGAATTATATTGAACACCCTAGAATTGAAAATTTCAACTTGAAGACGGAAAATTGCTGAGCCAGATTAGTTATTTTCATGACTTTGTAAGGAAAAACAATTTGGCCTTTTAAATTAAATTTTGTTTCGAAGGTTCGAGCCATAAATATCTCGCTGTAACTTATTATTTTTTATCCACTACAAAGACCCTAATAGGGTATATGTATGTTTTCGTAGGTAGTTTGTTTTCTCGATTTCACTAAACGAGCGCCGTAACTACCTATCACAGGTTCTCTGAAAGGTCTATCTAGGTAAGGTCGAGTTTGAAGAAACTTCAAACTCGATCTGATGAGATTTAACGTTATCCAACGGCGAAAATACATATTTTTGAAGTTGGGTACCTATTCAGCGACTTTTCGGCGAAAAAAGGAATTCTCACAATTTCACGCATTTACCTTAAAATCTGTAGAAAAAACGGACGCCATTTGTCGGAGTTGTTCAGTACATAGGGCACTACATAGGATACCCAGGAAAAATAGTCGCATACCTACCTTAGCTAGCCCAAGCTCAACTTATGTTGAATCAAATGCACAAAAATCATGGTTTTTTGCTTCAAATTCAGCTAAAAACATGTTGAAACCTGTGTCTAGATTTTTTCCGCAGAAACATAAAATTACTTTCTTGTAGCTGAGTAAAAACCGAACAAATGCGATGTCTAACGATTTTTTTTAACGTGCAAAATGAGTCGGCTACGATTCTCCGTAAATAGGTCTAATACTGCTCCCGTAAACTCACAATAATTGTGAGTTTTGGAAAATTATTTTCCAAAATCGAGAGAGGTATACCTACTGCACGAGTCAGGTCTACAGTACGAGTCAAGTTGATGGCTTTTTGATCCAAACACTATTCATATCAACCCTCCAACTAATACTGAATGGAATATTGGAATAAGGAGGTACCCAGCAATGTCAAGTTGATTTTTTTCACTTTAAATTTACAACATGCGCCGCCTCGGGTTCTCTGCGAATTTTTCAACCACTACTTCTTCTTTTTCATTCTTTTTATCTGCAAGTGTATATATATTTTTCGTTTGTCTAGGGGGGGGGGGGGGGGGCCTAGCCCCCCCTTGCGTACGCCTATGATAAGGGCCCAAGCGCAATTAGGAAAAAACAGCAAAAAACCAAAACTAGAAAAAAAATGACGCTTGAAGTTTTCAGCTTCTGAAGTCAATAGCACCACCATGCAGTTAGGTAAACCTGTGATGAGTGTAAGATATTATCTTAAAATCTTATATCCAGTAAGACAGAATGTGAATAAAATTGAGTGATTTTTATTTTTGGGAATTACTCAAAATCAAAATTTGAGTTTTATTTTTCACTCAGAAAATAATGATTATTTTTTTAGCGACATTTTTTCACCCAAAAATAAAACTCAAAACGCTCTAGCTCCTAGGCTATTGAACCTACAGATCTGCGGTTGGTCTCATTCGATTCAGCGTTCAAAATACTATAAGAAACCACCTTGATCACCTCCAAAACAATATTATGGTGGCTTTGCTCTCTCCAAATATGCGAAATATATGTCGAATCCGAGGATTTCATAAAAAATAAAACTCAAAACTCTCTAGCTCCTAGACTATTGCACCTACTGATCTGCGGTTTATCTCAGTCGATTCGGCGTCAAGACACCACGTTGATCAATTCAAAAAAAGTTTTTTGAATTTATTCAAATATTATAATATTTAATATTATGGTTAGTCCTGTCTGTCTGTAATGGTTTTTCCCGTGACAAAATTAGGGAAGTTTTTTCTCAAAGGTTCTATATGGTTTTTTGTGTGCTAAATCCGAATATGAAGTTTACTGCCTCCTCCGAGGTCGGATTCACACAAAAAACCTCAATATTTTAGCACTTTTCAGTTTTCCGCTTATATACCAGAAATTAAGCGTTTTTCGAAAATGACCACTATGTACGAAATTAAGGTAGACGAAATATCCTTCGAAAAGTAGTGGTCAAAATTTATTATTGAACCCGTGGTCTTGGAGATACAGCGTTTTGAAAAACAGCGGTTTTTCGGCTCTTCGGCGAAAAGGCCGAAAACGCCCAATTCCACCCCCTGAAAACCGAAGATTAGCATGATATCAATAGACAATTGTTTTTAACGTGAAAGCACTAAATTTACTACAAGCAGCAAACTCTGTGAATGTCTCCCATTAGACGGAAATGAGTTGTCCTGTATACTGATAGGGTTTTCCCAGGAAAAATGTATAAAAATATTTTTCTCAACGGTTCTCTGCTTATTGGGGTCGCTGATTCCGAATGTGAGGTTTGCTCCTACGCCAGAGGTGAGATAACTTCAGGAAACGCCAAAAACTTCGACAATTTCGACCTTTTTTCAGTTTCCTGCATTTATCTCGAAAACGGCACGTTTTAGCGACAAGGCCACTATGTGCGAAATTACAGTACACACAATTTCCTACAAGAATATATCATCAGGTTTGTTTCTATCTTGAATGGGACGGCCGCTAGAGCGCTCTGAAGATTGGCCATTTTTTGGATCTAAGTGAAAAATCGCAGGAAACCCGCATCTACTGTTGCTGTAATGTGTAGTTGTAATATGCCTATAAAATGTTTTTCAATTAATCTCTGTGCCTGCGTCGTAATAGTTGATTGTACGATCGTCAGTGGAGATGTTTGGGTAAGATAAGATCATCAAACTACCGACAATGGAGCTTCTGTTGATTTCCAGTTAAATCTACTTTCACCAGAGCCTGTATACTAAAAATTCATCCCTGAAAAGGCAAAACACTCAAAAACCGCATAAGTTGAGGTCATGTTGCCGCTGGTTAGGCTATAATATATTTTAATTATTTAACTATATTATAATATATACTGGAATGAACTTACCACTTATCCATTATTCGCACAAATGATTTACATTTCGTAGGTCCTTTTCATGTTAAATACTGCCTCACCCTTACGCACCCCCACCGTCGCAGCCATGCGGGATTATTCAACACGAGGGCCCCCCTGCAACTGCCACCCGTACAGTCCTACCAATAAACCCACCCTGAGCTAATCCCTACAATTAATTTTTTTTCTCCCCCAATTCATTTCATTGAAGCGTCGCATTGTTGCAATATTTTAAATTCACCACAAAGCTTATCACTTTTTCGAGGGTAGAAAGTGGGATTTGGCCGATCTGGGAGGGGAAAAAATTGTAAAATTGAACTTTCAACTGGACGGTTATTTATACCGGTTGTCTAAAGGTCGGTCCTCACATTTCAGTGCTTCAGTGAATTAAATAGTCCACACACCAGCGTTGCATGCCGCAGGGAGCACTGATGGCCGAGAATGGACATCAGTGCTCCGTGCCCGATAAATTTAATCATTGAGGCAATTGAAGGGCACGGAGCACTGATGGCCGCGGACCACTGAAATCTGTGGATCGACGGGGAACCTGCGATTGATCTCCCTGTAGATTTTGGCGATTGATCCCGGTTTGTCAGCTGCTCCCTCTGCAAGTTTCGGCGATTCCTCCTGACCAGGAGGCCAGTATGGCGATTCCCCCCCGATAAAGTCATCACTTATATCTACTCTATAGAGTACTTATATATAGATAAGATGGTGCAGCGGATCAGTTGAGGAAGGAGGGATTTGTGGTGAGATGACGAGAGGAACTCTTTTGCGAACCTCAGCGTTACATTAAGTTCCTTGATTCCACTATCAGCTACGCACAGACTAGTGACCAAGATGACTGATCGTGGTAGTTGCCTGGTGTTGGCAGAGAGGGGAAGGACAGGCCAGGATTGGAGGGCCAGATTTGCTTCCTCTGCTGAGGATTCCCTCTGGGTCTGCTATGCAGGTTATGATGGTTGAGGCAGTCCAGGTGGAATACACCTTTTGCCCCTGCCTTGATGCCACCATCCCTCATATCTTCACACGTAGTATCACTCAAGGGTCCTGGCGGCAATGATGTCCTAGATTCAATTCTGATTCCCCAGGATCCTGCCCCCTCTCAATGAGGCTTTTGAAGGACGCCTTAAGGTCGACGCCTTGTGGGTTCGTTTTCCAAGTTATTTTCGACGTAAAATCCATTTGAAGGGGACCCAAAACTGTACAAACTGGTCAGGAAATAACACCCGGACAGGGAGCAATCGCTGAACCCCGCTCTGCGATCGCCCGTTCGGACTGATCCCGATTCCTCTCCAATTTAGACTACCCCCGTATTCCGATTCCTTTCTCACCTACCGCCCTGCCCTCATCACCACAACCTGATTCCTCTCAGTTATAACTCAGATATAAATATACATCTGCTCAAAGAAACAGTTCACGTGCAGAACTAGGAAAGTAGAGATTCGGATTTTAGACATGGGTTTATTGTTCAAATGGTGGATGGCTGCAGGGTGTATCGACATCAAGTCAAACGTGAAACAGTTCAACACCTCAGAAGGCTCCAAAAATACCATACCAAAGCACTATTTTAGCCATCAGCCCATTTCATTGTCTTCCTTACAATCTGTCGACACACCTAAGCTCTGAATCTTCCTCCACCGCGCCTGTGCCAAGTGACAACGACATCCGAAAAATGTGGTTTGGCAATACAAGACGGACAGCACTATGGATACCTTGCTGAAAATCAATAACCATAAATTTCCGGCTCAACACCAACTTTTGTTTCACGCATACGTCCTTAATTATTCTTAAACACTTGATGTAGATTGTCTTGAGTTTATCTGGCAGTAAACAAAACAACAGATGAATGTAAAACCCGTTAAAAAAACCATAAACGTACACAATTATTGTTTACGTTTATTAGGGGAGTGGGGGGCACATTTGACAATGGCTGTTTTTCTCTCAAGGTTTGAATTTTACCGCGATTTCGTGTTTTTGTATTGTGAGGAAGAAGAAGAAGAACCATTCCAGGTTGAAAGCGAGCAGATTCTAAATCATCCAGTCGGCTCTGGGCGATTTGAGTGTTTTGGCCCATCAAAAGTAGGTATTTTTTCTTTTCGTTTTTCGTCGATTACCGAGTGGATTCAGCATTTTCTCAAATGTAGCTCATCCAGTTTGTCAGTCGTAAAACGTCTCCTTGCATGTGTTTTCCTTGGATTTTTCAAAACAATTGATCTTAAAGGTTTATCTTTGGGATTTTCTTTAATGGCTACCCTCGGGGCAGTTTTTACAGTTTTAATATTTTTATATATATAAAATTATTATATAGGTATATATACCTATGAAGTTTGTAAGCTTTAAGTGGTCGTAGGATTTCGAATACCTACTCGACCTGACGTTTTTCAATAAAGATCGTTGTTTGATCATTATTTTTTGTTACTAATATCCCAACATCCAGAAAACTTGTGTTCCTTCGAAAAAGAAGAGTGGGTAGGGTAGTGGTGATTTTTACTGGCCGTAGGGTCTACAGTTGTTGTGCCTGACTCAACATTATTGCCAGATGATGATTTGCTGGACGTTCCGTGGGGTTTTGAATATATTAGTATAGAATTAAGGTACTTTCTGTGAACTGTCAAAAGTGCCCCTTGCTCATGTCAATGTGGGGCACAATTGTCACTTCCTAAGCATTTTGAAAAATTATAAAGAGAAATACTTGGCAAACAGATTAAAAAAGGAACTAAATGTATTTGGGTAGCAAAAGTACTGTAGTTAACGATAGGAGAAAGAAATTAAAGACATCTCGTTTTTTCAACCTTGCAGGATGGAAAATGAGAAAAAGACTTTGACACTTAGTGTCAAATGGAAACGCCCACTCCCCTAATGGAAACGCCCAAGTCTTGTAATTTTTCTTATTTAGCTTAACGATGCCACTCACCTTGTCTACTTTCATGTTCTCCGACGGATTTTCCATCGAATCAAAGAATCTTTCGCCTCCTTCAGCCATAATCTGGGCCCTTAACCCTTGTTAGAACTTTATTTTCCGAGCGCACAAACTACAACTCGTACAAAATCATAACTGAAACTAATCTAGGAATAATCACAACTGTTAGACATTTCGTTGCCTAACAACCAACAATTAATTATTGATAAAAAAACAATTTGTTGCAATACTCGAACGTCCCATTAGCATACAACCACTGAGCTCAAGGTACTCTAACAATGAAAACAACTATTTATTTAAACGAGTTGTTACTCGTAAAAACAAAAAACAAACATAAACAAGGAACAGGGTGAATCTCCGAAAAGTGCCATTTTCGGGGTCACATATTTGAACATTGAAAAGCGAGAAATTCCGAACTTTTTTGTATGGTACCTAATAAACTTGCATTACCTTGGTGATTATTGTGTATCAATGGCTACGCAGCAACTTTCATCGTTCAGCTGTTTGACAGCCAGATGAATGATTACGACCAGATGAATGAAAAATGAGAGTGTAGACGGAATTTAAAAGAGAAATCCAGCGAATTGAAACCATGGTATATAATTTTTTAACGAAAAGTGTCAAAATCTTGAGTAAAGGCAAACTCCAGCGCTGTCATTTACTGGCTTTCTTTTGCTGTGATATTCATTCATCTGGTCTCAATTCATTCATCCACCCCGGACTACATTGTGCGTGTAGAGCTTGCTCTTGCCCACTTGGAAGTAAGGATTATGAAGCTTGCTGCAGGCTGGTGGCTCAAGCTGTGTGGCATGGAAGACACCAGATACCCTAAGTTGTGTCTTCGTCGTCTCATCGCTCTGAATGAAGTGACGTCCGAGCCTAAGTACAACTGGGCATCCCAAATGTCGGTTACCTTCACTAAATTTGGTGAAGGTCAAGCCTGGGTGTCTCAGAACCCCACCGACTTCAACCTGACTCGCTTCATTAAAAACATTGACTCGTTTTGGAAAAACAATGACAGGGAGCGGGTAGCAGCATCCTCGTTCAATGAGATCTACAGGATGTACTCGCCTGCAGACGGTGAGCTACCTTTTTATCTGAACTCTGACTTGGGTATTCAGACAAAGAGACTCCTGGCTCAAGCAAGGCTGTCAGGGAATTATTTTGCCAAACTGTGCACCCCAGGCTTTGTTGCCAAATTCAATAACTCCGAAGAGTGCCCGATGTGTAATCTGGAGGCCCAAGATTCAATCCTCCATTTCATGTGTCAATGCCCTGTGATTCGTGGCGAACGGTTCTCATTTTTTCTTCTCAGCGATTTGTCCCACCATGACTTGGCCTCTCTGCTCTCTTTTAATGATTTATTATCTTGTAAAAAAATGTATTGCTTCTTAGTAAACTGCATTAGAACTAGGGCTTTTTTCCTTAATGAAGGTTTTTTATACTAATTATATTGAAGTGACTAATTAAGCTGTATTACTGTAGCAATTGTACTTTTGTTGTGACTAATCAAGTTATATCATTGTAGCGATTTACGTTGTGACATTTTAGTTATTGAATTACCTGTACCTATTACTGTTTTGTTTTAACTTTGTATCGCCGGAAGGCATTTACAAATAAACCTTATCATTCATCATCATCATTCATTCATCATTCAATTCATTCATCTGGTCATCAAGAATGTTTGTTGGCCAGATGAATGAAGACCAGAGGAATGAAATTTTTTACAATAAATCACTTGTACTAGTAGATGAAGGTAAAACCGAAAAAACAAAGAGCTCATCATAATCTATGCAGGTGTTTCTAAAAAATGGACTTAGAGCGTTTTGATTGATCTACTGGAACACCCACAACCATGACCAGAAGAATGAATGAGAAAAAAGTCACGCACCTGATCTTTCCCAGAGAAGTTGTTTGGAGGCCTACAAGATGGATAATTGAGAGACCTCATGGTGAGGGATTGAAGCCACGGGCTTCAGTGGTGCCACTTGTAGCATAAGAATGTTCCCACAAGTTGTTGTTTCCCTTCACCAAGCATGAACTTCAGGAGCCAGATGAATGAATTGAAAGCTCGGGACAGGACGATTATCAACAGTAGTTGCTAACCTTCATTAACTAAATATTCAAAAGACATAAGCTCATAATCTACAGGCTCATAGGCACTAGTAAAAATATTGGCGGATTTTTTCCTTCTCACGTTAAGGTGGGGTACATGCTGAAAGTTGACTACCTCATGATGGGGACAGGCGAGATGAATGAAAAATTGACCATTCAACCCAGATTTTACCTGTGAAATATTGAACTGAAAAACACCAACTGACACGGAAGAATGGATCCCGTACCTATAGACACATAGAAAAAAATTGCTTTCTTATCATGCCCAGAAGTAGAGATATTGTGCCGGTACAAGAAAATGGCACTTTTCGGAGATTCACCCAACAAGGCCGCTCCCAGCCGTTCGCCCTTCAGCCCGGCGTCTTATGCCCTTCTTGGCGCCGTCGTACTCTGGTGACTCTGCGCGTTCTCAGCAGTCACTGGTCGTCGTCCTCTACTACTGGTCGTGTTCTTCTACAACACCGGCCCCATCTTCTGTGCCAAGTGACCGTAGCCGCCGACGCGTATTCCGGAGTCGGAGGTTCACTGCCCGGATGAGCGCAATCTGGGTCTTTACTTTCACCCAACCGGACATTACGGAATATGGTCGGTCCCATTTCTCTGCCAGGGCGTGGGCCAAGCGCTTCAAGAAACATCCGAATTCGGCCTGCACAGCCCCGTCGCATGAGATGACCAACAGCGTGAACGAACCCCTCAGGTCCTCAGCTGCCGCATCATACCAAGATCAGACAGTTCAGAGGTGAGAGGAATCCCGCCCATTTAGAACGGAAGAGGAATCGAAAAAACACCGCTCGTTCCAACGGGATCAACCGCCACTTTTTAATTGACGCAAATGGAATTTTCACTTTTCAATTCAATTCAATTCAATTTCTCTTTATTTGCAGTCATCTCTTTGTACAGACATTGCTATTGTCAGCAAATACTACAACTAATTTTCAAAACATCGTTATAAATGAAGAATCATGTCAATATTCAACTTGTCATCAGTAAAAAAAAAAAAAAAAAAAAAAAAAAACGGGGAGCAATCGCCTATTGCCCGGATCGACCTAGATAGATAGTCCTAGGATACCCAAAACACATCAATTGATGTTTTAAAGCCCGATAGAAGAGAGTGAGACGAGTCATGAGGTTTTCCCGGTCTCTTGATGTAGTGTATCGATCGGCCAATGAATCGATCATTTAATATATCGATTAGTTATTATCTGATAACGCTAGTATATCGAGAATGGATACACTTCTCTACTTGAATAAACAGTTTTTCAATTGCGATCCCGTCACGGGATTCCCGTGTTTCATTAATGCCAAACACGGCATTACACTTGCTATAATAACTTCATTAAGCTATCAGCTGTTATTCTCAATGAGTCGTCATGACAAGAGGAAGAATAATTTTAACGAATTTTAGTTTTATTTAGTTATTTTTATATAATATATTAACAATTCGTTGTAATATAACGAATTATATGTTTTCTGAATATCACTACAACATAGCTGGCTCAATTAAATTTTTAAAATTTTAATTCGCATCATACGCTATTTTTGGGGAACCACTTCCAAATTCCACAAAATTCCGTCCCACCTGTTATATTCCAACACAAATATGGCAATGTTCGCTTGCAGAAGGAAACGTAGTTCCCAGTATTTTCGTCCTACCAGACTGGCCAAATCCCGCATTGGGCGTTGATATCGGATGAAGCGAAGATCGCCCGTGCAAAGCAGTCACATCGGGGTGATTGTCAATCAATACATCACCCACGATACAACTACTTAAACGGGCAACTCTTCTCAGTCTTCTTTGTCGGCATCTTCGTCGCTGAATACACCAGTCTAATAAAATCAACTAAACTAACGATATGTATAGAATGGAATAGAAATTCTCTTTATTCTACAAACCAGGAAGGTACAGAAAGTCAACACGATTGATAAAAACGAGTCGAAAAATCTTGAACAATTACATTTCCTCTTCTTACATCTCTTCAGGGTAGAGATTACTACTTGAGAACCTACCTAAAATTGAAAATGTGACGTGTGTACAACTAAAAATGAACAAAAGTTTGACAAATTGGAAAAAAATGAATAAATAAATAGAAAACATTTGAAATTTGATTAAGTTATCTCAAGCAGTCCCCATAATTTTGGCAAATTAAAAAATAAAATAAAAATATATATGTAGCAGCATAAAATTTATTGCCATATTGAATGCTTGAAGTATCAACAATCTTGTTCTTTTATTATATCAAAAACGCTGCAAATTTTACACAAGGGTTTATTATTCTTTTATATACGTTACTTGTGCAGAAATTTAATTCTGTCAATGAAAAAAATAAATAAATTTTTTTTTTTGGATTTTTATCTCAAAAAAATTTTTTTTTTTTGGATTTTTTGTTCAAAAATGTGTCTTTTTCAAAAATGCTGTATTTTTTACTCGAAAAATATTTAACATCCTGGGATCCTTCAAAAATCCCATTTTTAGCCCCACGAATGCCCTAAAGATCGCCCTAGTGAAATCGGATCGTTCCGGGACCCCAAAAAATGGATTCTACGTCCAAAAATACTTCGAAAACGACACCTAACTCGATCCGATAGCTAAAAGCCTTCAAAAAACCCCTCCCGTAGCCCCATTATAGCCCCATAGCGCCCCACGGGTTTGGGCGATCGGACTGAAAACCTTGCGGGCACAACTAGATGGTAAACCAAGTATTTTGCCGAAATTTCAGATTTTTAAAAAAATTCCTACTGCCCAAAACGGCCTGGACGGCGGACGGCGGACGGCGGACGGCGGACGGACATTTCGGATTTAGAATGTAGTCCTCTTGAAACGGATAATGTCAAATTTTGAGCCCGATCGGAGTCGTCGACCCCCGTCGCGAAAACATAGGTGTATTATTCCAAGAATAATAAACCAAAACGGAACAAGGAAAACATAATCATAACCATACATGGAACAATTTAGTGCCTACGTAACCATAATATTATGGTTTTAACAAATTCAGATTCACAACTTACTGGCGGAATCACAAACCCGTAAAGGGTTTACATTCAATACCAGATTCAGCCAGTCAGGCTAAGGTATTATTAACACAACTGAAGAACAAAACGTTACAACTTCACAAAACTATTGCCAACATAATATTATTATGTTTATTGTATCTTATTACGATTATTAACATTATTGTATCCTATTAAGATACAACAAACTATTTCTCGCCCACAACATCACACCTAAATACGTACACATAACCATCAACAAACACTGCACAAAAATTAAGGGTAAAGACTGAAATACGGGACTCATACAAAAAGAAAGACCAACTAATCCACAAACTTTACAAATTAAATTTTGAGACTGCGAATGAACTGACAAAACCTGGCCTTCACTTCATATTTTTAGAATACTCAAAAAACCGAGTTACCAACACAATGACAGACAAATTCGATACCTACTATGTAACTACTTCAAAACCCACAAACTATAAGAACAATAAACCTACCTACATTCCACAAACGGGTAGTAAACTTGACTGACATGACTTTTACAAAATTATAAACTGCCTTGTTAGGAAAACCTCATAAACAAAAAAAGATAATAATAATAACCAGAGTTATGAAATCACTTACTGGCGGACCCACAAACCTTTTACATTCAATACCAAATTCAGATACATCGAAGATTTCGTTGAAATATTGAATGACATACATAAGAAATGTCAAAAATTGGGCTGCAATATGAGCATACAAATTCATGGTACTTTTCCGTTATCCCCCCCTCGATTTTGGTTGCGTTTCGGCCGCTTAAGGTTTAGGAAACTATTCTCTACTCTCGGATAACAGGTTTACGTGGCATTTACGAATAAAAAAATTAAAATTAAAAAACCTGCAAATTTTACACAAAGGTTTATTATTCTCTGATATAGTGCAGAAATTAATTCAGTCAATGAAAAATTTTGGAATTTTTTTTTTTTTTTTTTTTTCATTTTTTTGTTGCTAAAAACGCTAAAATGGTACAATACGACCAAAAAAAAAAAATTGACCGATAAAAAAAATCATGATTTTTTTTTTATCGGTCAATTTTTTTTTTTTTTTTCCTGGGAGGTCAAATATTATTTGACCTCCCAGGATCCTTGAAAAATCCTGAAAAATCGTAGCTCCCTTATTATGGAAAGAACAGAATTGCGGTTGGTCTCATTCGACGCAGAAATAATCAACCTACAAGACCATCATTGAAATTTTTAACGGCCCTAGTTTTCACGCTAGAAGCTAAAAAGTACCAAAAAACTTGACTTTGGTTTTGAAAATACTTTTTTTGTATGTGCAAAACCTGGTTTTAGATCCCAACTTATGACGATATTTGTAATAGGGTGGGTCGAAAAAAATTGTTTTTTTTTTTTTGGTTTTGTTTTTTTTGCACCGCTTTGAGATAGTCTCCACTGGAGTTCTCAAAGTGTGAGATAGTCACTCCACAAAAATCGGTGCATAAAACGCAAATGAAGTGCCGCCCCAAGCTGTAACAGTAAAATTGGTCACTTTATAGTGTTTATTCTGCTTTACCTATACCTATCGCAATTCATTGAAAACACATAAAAACATGAAACACACAAAACACATGAAAACATGAAAACGAAAGTGTCTATTAAAAACCGAGAAATTGCGATATAAAGCAGAATAAACACTATAAAGTGACCAATTTTACTGTTACGGCTTGGGGCGGCACTTCATTTGCGTTTTATGCACCGATTTTTGTGGAGTTACTTTCACTAACACTAACACTCCAGTGGAGACTATCTCAAAGCGGTGCAAAAAAAAAAAAAAAAAAAAAAAAAACAATTTTTTTCGACCCACCCTAATTCGTAATCAGCATTGACTCGAAAAACCCTAAAATTCGCCGAATTTCAAGAAAATATGGGGCTCTCGAGCAAACGGATGCCATTTTCGGATTCAGCACCTCAAAAAACGGTGGTTTTTAGCAACGGACCTAAAAGTCGACTGCAACATGGTGCAATACAAGTTGATTACTTGATTACAATTATTGTTTTCGTTGAGTGAGACTGGTGCGACCACCCAATTGTAACAAAACAGAATAATAGTATGGTCATTTTAACTCAATTTGATCAATTTCAAGTTTATGAGTCAGTACATCGTAAGCCTAAATTCGCCTAATCCGTGAATAGCTATTATAATTAAAAATTGATTTAAAAAAAAAAAGCAACTTGAAGCTCTTCGTGATAGAAAGATCGCCCGTGCAATGTAGTTTTACCGAAGTGATTTGTCACATCACATCACCTACGGTACAACTACTTAAACGGGCAAGTCTTTGCATTTGGATCCTAATATCAAGCTGATTTCTTTCAGAAGTTCTCCGTCGATGAAAAGCGAGGTTGGCCGTACAAAGCAGTCTTACCGAAGTGATAGTTACACCATACCACCCACGGTACAACTACTTTCACGGCCAGCTTCCGACGAAAGAGGAAAAAAAACGGAAACTGAAATGAAAATTGGCGACTTACCCGGTTCACTCGGCTGGATGTACTGTCTTGTTCTGGACAAATGGTCGGTTTATATAAGAAACTTCGATAAGAAAAGAAAACGTAGTGGCTAAGGGATTTATCTTAAAGGGAAAGGGTACTCAGTGGAGATAAGGGAGGCTTTTCGCGGTTTTCACAATACTGTCGTATGTAGCTATCTGCCTATCGTCGTCGACGTTGACAAACATCGTAATGAAGAAGAATTTGTTTATCGGCAAACAAGGGCCGAACGCAGTGAGCCTCCGATGTAGGCTCGATGACTACAAACATCCTAAATTTGGTGTTAGGGTAGTGAATGATTACTCTTCGGAACGCTAATAATTCAAGAAGAGTGCGAACGTGGACATGATGAGGTTTGGCCGGTTTTAACTCCCGTGAACTCGCTAAACGTCCAAAATTACAAGTAATTTTCAATTTTGTTTCTTTTTTGTTATGTTTCGAAAACAACACCTCATTCGAGAAATTTTCGGGTTTTCCTTGGTTTTTTGAGTATAGGGGCGGGCACGGCAAAAAAGTGGCACATTGTGAATAAAACAATGTTATAGGCAGAAATGTGCAAAGTATCATATCATGATACTTTGCACATTTCTGCCTATAACGTGGGAACGGCTTGTCCGATCTTACTTTTCTCTTTTTAATCAGAAAGCTTATTAAATTTTATATAAGTAACGGCACATTGCATGTCTATTGAAACAACAAAAGTGCCGTTAGTATTCGTCGAAAAGTGTGGAAACAAGAAATTTGACCATCTACGACCACGTTTTTCAGAAAACGTTCTTCTTTCCCTCCCTTATCAAAGCTCAAATCGAAATTTCACACGGAATAGCTGCGACGAAGAATTTAATCAGCTTTCACGAGAAAAAAATTAAATTGGAATCGGACGCATAGTTTCTGAGCTACAACCGAAAACGTTCTGAAAAACGTGCTTCCGCTCTCCGCGCGGTCAGATTGGACGTTTCTTATTTTGTTTTAAATTCGTTTCGTGTGTACAAATGAATAAAGCAAACAGGTGGGGGTCCTGTCGAAATTTGACTCGATAGATTCTCAAAACCTAAAAATTGCACTTTTTGAGAAAATTTGCCAATTTTGAAGTGCTGTATCTCAGGATCCATTGGACCTACAGAGCTGCGGTTGCACTCAAACGATAGCAAATTTAATCGTCTTTAATAAAGGTACGAACGTTTTTTTTTTTTTTTTTTTGTTTTTTTTTTTTCACAAAGTTGATAGTTTTTGAGCTATACTCAAAAAACCAAGGAGAACCCGAAAATTTCTCAGTTTTTTGCATTTTTCTCCATGTTCCGTCACGAAATTTTGTTGGCAAACCTCTGATTCGGATTCAGCACCCCAAAAAACATAGAGAACCATAGAAAAAAGTTCTAACCCAAAATATGTTTCTATTTCACCATTTTGAGGACCTAATGACTGGACGGCAGGGTTTGGGACACACAAAAATCGATTCTACATCCGAAACTACTTCGAAAACATAACCTTTTTCGGCTGTCTTAACAAAGCCCTTGCAAAAACACCAACAATAGCACCCTTTTGGCCCATAGAGCCAGACGATGTGGTCGCGTCGTTTTGGGACCCCCATAAGTCGATTCTACGTCCAAAGTTGCTTCTAAAACGACTCCTCACTCAACCCCCTTGGCATAACTCACCGAAAGCCCCGCTTGTAGAGCTCCTTTTTACCTCCGTACAGCCTGGGGAGGGGCTCTGGACCCCGATAAATAGATTACACGAGTTATTACACAAAGTTACTTCGAAAACTACTCTCACGGCTTCCTATCTAATGCCCTTAAAATACACTGCCCAGGCCCTGGCATAGAAGCTTCCTTGTGATCTTCACGACGTTGTCACCATTAAAATTTTAGGAGACCAGAGACGACCGATTCGCCATACTCATGACAATAAATTTCCGGACAACCAAAAATTAAAAAGCCTGAGAAGAACTCATACTATGGTTACTTGTATTGGTTCTTATTTCCCATGCTTTCTCATCTTTTAAGTACGTACCTACTATTAATACCCTCATAAGGTACTAATTTCCTCATAAGCTCTGATGAAGGCAGAACATTTGCCGAAAGCTCGGTGCTACAGGCCATGTTTGAGTTTATTTAAATTTATTATTTTGACCTAATACATTGAAAACTAGAAGAAACCTTACCTGCACGATCCCTGAAAATCTGAAGAAAATCCGTTCGAAATTGACGGAGTTATGACTGTAACAAGAAAATTGCGTTCGCGCATGCGCAGGGAGTACCGCATGATGAAACTGATAGGGGACCATCTAGGGCTACAGCCACACCATTCCTAAAAATTTCATTGAAATCCGATCAAAATAATTTTGATTTGCCACAGCCGTAACTTCCACAATTATTGTGGAAGTTACGGCTGTGGCAAGGAAATGCGGACAGACAGACACAAAACCAAATATGTTCAAGAGGCTCTAAAACGGAAATTTTGATTTTTGAGCTTCACATTTTTTTCATTTTGAAAGTAAAAAGACTCGGAAGCAAATTCGATTTAAGTTTTGCCACGTCGACGACGGTTGCCACAGGTATTTACGTGTCCACTAAGTCTTATGGATGAGAAACACGAGAAATCAAATCGCCAAATCGTAGCTGAAAATTTCTTCTTACAATTTAAGAAGAAATTTTCAGCTACGATTTGGCGATTTGATTTCTCGTGTTTCTCATAATATTAGTTTTCATAATCTTTGTCATAATATTAGTTTCTCATAATCTTCATAATATTAGTTTCTCATAATCTTTGTCATAATATTAAACATTAGTACATTTAATGTATTAATGTTTAATATTATGACAAGATAGTAAAAACGAATTTTCACTTTTCCTTTTTTTCTGCTATGTGGTCGAGTTGGGTGCCGTTTTCGAAGTATTTTTGGACGTAAAATCCATTTTTAGGGGTC
Source organism: Pilophorus perplexus (assembly GCA_955831195.1). Lineage (NCBI taxonomy): Eukaryota > Metazoa > Arthropoda > Insecta > Hemiptera > Miridae > Pilophorus > Pilophorus perplexus. The sequence continues at coordinate 2,832,178 of OY037015.1, forward strand.
CCTGAACCATCGGACTTCACCATAAGGATCTATGGGGCTTTCATGGGGCTACAACTGGGGCTTTGAAGGATGCCAGGAAGTCGAATGAGGTGTCGTTTTCCGAGTAATTTTGGTTGTACAAACCATTTCTCGGGGTCTCTCATCCGTCCTCAAACTTCCCAAGAGAAATTAAAACTTTTTCTTATGTACCTATATAGAATGATTATATATATAATATAGGGTATTTATATATATATCAATAAAAATTGATTATTAATTTTGCACATCAAAGAAGAATTATCCCTTGTGTAAAAATTGCCGCGTTTAAAAATAAAATTTTCTATTAGTTTTAAAGATTGTTAAAAATATCTTATCGATGGTCATCTTTTCAAAAAATCGTCTTGTAAGGTATCATTGCTGTTGCCAAGTCCTTGTTTTGGCTTATGAATGTTGAGGCCGAGATTTTCTTATAAAAATCGCTGCACTTATAACTGCTGCGCTTTTTTTTTTTTTTTTTTCATCTCCAATTATTGTACCTACTTCAATGGATTTGTTAGGTGCCCTGTTACCATAAAGAAATGTGATATTGTTGTTTTTTCATCTTTGGCTAAATTTTTATTTTTGTGCAAAACTTAATCCTATACCTACCTATCAATAAAAAATTCAACATAGAGTACCTTCCTAATTAAAATTTCTTAGGTACTTATTAGATACTTATTTATTGTATTATTATGAACCTGTTACCTACCTCATTCAACTTCCTGGCATCCTTCAAAGCCCCATTAGTAGCCCCATGAAAGCCCTTAGTGGGGGTGAAATATGATGGTTCTGGGACCCCCAAAAATACTTCGAAAACGGCACCCAACTCGACCCAGCAGCAAAAAGGAGAGTGAAAATTCGTTTTTGCTACCTGGTAATTTAAAAGAAATAGGTCATAACTCTTTTAAACGATCAGAGAGAATTGTGCGATTTGACTCCTCGTGTTTCTCATTCATAATAAATCTCCTCAGGGCCTCGTCGACGTGATCTGAATCAAGTTGAACCACGCCGTGCCCACTGAGCCCCACCGTACAGAAATCGATTCAACGTTCAAAATTACTTCAAATACAACAGCTCTCTCTACCCCCTGGCCAAACCCCTTCAACAACCCCCTTTCAGCCCCAATGTGTTTTCAGACAGGTTTGAACTCCCCATAAATCGATTCCACGTCCGATTTTGCTTTGAATACGACACCTCACTCAACCACTGGCCAAAGCCCATCAAAAACCCCATAGGAAGCCCCTTTACAGCCCCCTGTAGATCCCCAAAGTCTGGCCGAAATTTCATACAGTACAGGTCTGACAACCCCCCCCCCCCCTCCTTAATCGATTCGACGTTCAAAATTACTTCATATATGACACCTCACTCGACTCACTTGCCAAAATCCTCCAAAACCTCACCTCTTCTGAGTCCCAGTTCGCGGCCGACCCAAATTTTCATTGTCATTCATCTCCTTTCTTAGATTCGGTCTCAGCATCTCGCCACGTCTCACCACGATGATCATTTGGTTATTGTGGTGAGAACGATGATCATTTGGTTATGGTTGCTACCTTGACATTGATCATAACATTGTGTGAGTTCTCTTATGTCGTTGCGCATTCATCTTCATCTTGTACATATTCGGAGATCTGAAATTGGGCTCTCGCTCAACTTCCAACTTTAAACTTTTACATGATTGAGATCTTCATGGCTTGTTTCAAGCCAGGTTTACAGTAACCCTCGACATTTTTCGCCTTCAAAATGTTCGATACTCCATTGGACAGTAATATCGGATGGTGGACGGCCTGTTGCAAGGAATAGACATAGTAAATGACAACTGAGTCAGATCAGGGCAGAAGCTGGTTGATGTATCTGACTTCATTTCAAGATCGTTTCCGAGGATGCAGAGAGGATGTATGAAAACACTGCAAAATTCCTACCGTGTGAATCATATGTCCTGACCATGTCTTTCTGCGAAGATATTTACTCTCTATAACTTCTCCGTGTTTTGATACAATGCATTTTGCAGACATTCGTTTTAGTACTTGCCTTCTCTGTGATTAGTATCTCCCGTAAATACCTTCTTGTTGTTTATCGGTGCCTTATGAATAAACCCTGGAATTGGCATTATATGCAAAATATTATTTTAATTATATATTGCGGTTATTAATCGTGGAATAAGTTGTACCCAGGTCTATGTATTCATGACGGGTGTCCCAAATTTGGATTGGCCCCAAACATTGTCATTACCTATTTATAATGACACTATGGAGGAGTTATAACTACGTAGAATTTCAAGATATGTAGAATCTTCACTTATTGAAACGTATAATGACTAGAAGAGAGAGAATAGTAGTAGGATACCTGTACAATACTGTAGATTCCAAAAACGAAATGTCCGTCCAGGCCGTTTGGGGCAAGACGGTAGGTTTCTTTTTTTTAATCTGAAAGTTTGACAAAATACTCAGTTGTAGGCCGATCACACAACCCGCGGGGCTCTGCGGAGCTAAAATGGGTCTGCGGGGGGGTTTGTCGGGTTTCGGCTATGGGGCCGAGTTAGGTGTTGTTTTCGAAGTATTTTTGGACGTAGAATCGATTTTTGAAGGTCGCAGAAAGATCCGATTTCACCATGGGAATCTTCGGGGCTTTTATGGGGTTACAAATCGGACTTTTAGTGGATGGAGTAAAATAAACGCGGATGGAGTAATTTTGGACGCATAATCCATTTTGGAGGTCCCTCATCTGTCCAAACGTTGTTAACAAAAAAAAAAAACCTTTCCCTTAAATATTCGTTTTCTTTAATAATTTTTTCTGGAACAATTTTTTCTTTAAATAGGTTTTTTTTTTTTTTTTTTTTTCAAATTGACTTAATCAAAGAATAATAAACCCTTGTAAAATTTGCAGCGTTTTTAATGTATGATGGATAAACTTAATATTTTCTTTCCCACACCAAAAATTTAGGGAAGATTTTGGTTCATTTTTCTCAAAATAATCACAGCATGTTTTCTCGACACGGGGTCAGCGATTTAAATCAGGCTCAAATTTTGTCTTCATTAGGTAAATGAAGTTTTGATAGGTACCTGCAAATTTTGTTTCAAAACGTGAAATGATGAAATGTCTGGCCGAAGGGCAGCACTTAGGGTTTTAATTTTTTAAATCTGAAATTTCGACAAAATACTCGGTTTGCCATCAGTTGTGCTCACAAGGTTTTCAGCCCGATCGCCCAAACCCGTGGGGCTCTGCGGGGCTAAAAAGGGGCTTCGGGAAGGTTTTTTGAAGATTTTTGTCTATGATATCGGGTGTGGGGTCGTTGTCGAGGTATTTTTGGACGTGGAATCCATTTTTGGGGGTACCAGAGCCATTTGATTCCCGTCTATGGGGCTTCAAATGGACTTTTGAATGACGCCTGGTGGTGAAACGAGTTGTCGTTTTCCGAGAAATTTTGGACGTAGAATCTATTTTTTGAGGTCCCTCATCCGTCCAAACACTATTGAAAAGTACAATTACCTATTGTTTTTAATTTTTTTTTTTTACATAATTTTTTATTGGCATAAGTTAATTTTCGGCTTGATAAGTAAATTATCCATTACCTAATTATTTTTGGATAATTTATACCAAAGAATAATAAACTCTTGTGTAAAATTTGCAGCTTATTATTTTTTATTTTTTCAGCATTGTCCTTTATTGCACTATTTATACAAGAGAATAATAAACCCTTGTACCTATTCAATTTGCAGAGTTCATCTAAAATCACCTATTAGCACGTACCTTCTTCGTTTTATTAATTTCTTCTTTTCGTCCCGTTTTCCTCCGCTTTATCACAGAAATGCCCCACACTTGAAGAGAGTGGCATAGATAAAAAATTAACAACAACAGTCTGTTTTCCAGGAAAAGGACTGGTTGGACCCTAACTTTTGTATTCTTGTAATAACAACAACAATAATTCGTTCTTCGCGTGTGAAACATCGTTTAGAGATTTTTACAGTGCTAACAATTTACATAGTGACGCTTAGTTTTTTTTATAGCTGGGTCAGAATCCTTGTCAACATATTAAATCATGGGACATTCTCAGCGTTCCATCGATGACCTCTATTTGTCGGCGGCCTATCAGCTGAGATAACCGCCCAGTCAGCGACCAGATAAAATTTCTACTAACATAGTTTGAACGCTATCGGTTGTATTGTTCCATTGTTGTGCCCTCATGTTATGTCCGTCTGGAAAATGACTCACGCTCAAATAATACGTCGGATTCCCTTCACTTGAGGCTCGCCAGGATCTGAATAGAATCCTCGTGGTGGAGACAGTTTGAGGTGATTGTTACGAGAATAGAACGATATCTGGGTTGGTATTGATTTTAATATTTCTTGGAGTCGCAACAGGCGGGGTTCTTGAAGGGGTGTCGTGAAGTGAAGTGTCGTTTTCGAAGCAATTTTGGACTTAGAATCGATTTAAGGGGGTTTCAGACCTGTCCAACAACACCGCGGGGCTTCGTGGGGCTACCGGTGGGGTTTTTTGAAGGGGTTTGGCCGTTTTTTAGAAATTACGGATTGGGAATCGGTTTATGGTGGTGGCTTTGACCAGGGGGTCGAGTGAGGTGTCGTTTTCGAAGCAATTTCTGACGTAGAACCTGTTTATGGGGGCTTCAACCCTGTCCGATTACACCGCGGGGCTGTAAGGGCTACAAGATGGGCTTTGTTGAAGGGCTTTAGACGGGGGGTCGAGTGAGGTGTCGTTTTTCTAAGCAATTATGGTCATGGAATCGATATATGGGTGTTTAAAACCTATCCGACCGCACAATGAGGCTTTATGGGGCTCTGCGGGGCTACAGATGCGGTTTTTGAGGAGTTCTGGCCAGGGGATCGAGTGAGATGTCGTTTTCAAAGCATTTTCGGACGTATAACCTATTTATGGGGGCTTCAAACCTGTCCCTTTACACCGCGGGGCACTCTGGGGCTGGAAGCGACTACAGAAGGGGTTTTTGATGGGCTTTGGCGATTCGGTCGAGTGAGGTGTCGTTTTCGAAGAAATTCTGAAAGAGGAATCGATTCATGGTGATTTTAGACCTTTCTGACAACACTTTGGGGTTCTCTGGGGCTATAAAGGGCGACAGATGGGGTTTTTGAGGGGTTCTGGCCAGGGGGTTGAGTGAGGTGTCGTTTTCGAAACAATTTTGAACATGGAATGGATTTTTTGGGGGGTTGAAACCTGTCCGACCATACTTTAGGGCTTTATGGGGTTGTACGTTGGGGCCTTGTTGACTTCAGATGGGGTTGTCGTTGGGCTTTGACTGGGGGTTCGAGTGAGGTGTCGTTTTTGAAGCAATTTTGAACGTGGAATCGATTTATTGGGGTCCGAAACCTGTCGAATTACACCCTGGGGCTTCCTCGGGGTGTTTGAAGGTCGTTTACTCAGCTTCCACCAAAGACTAATAAAGTCCACCAAAGACTAATAACATCTCCACGTTCAATAGCTCTTCGTGTTACTGAATCCCTTAAACCGTAACACGATTGGCTATTGATCGGTGTCCCAACGCTATGCGGAAATAAAAGTCTCCATTTTTGCATCCCTGGAAAAAAATCCTCGAGGTTTAGGGAAAAAAACTCCCCCGAAGAAAATCCCCAAAGTTGAGAACGGACAAGTAGGAAAAGAAATCCTCGGGCTTTTGAAAAGAAAAAAAAGAAGTTGTTTGTATTTTGTATAAGAAAAACGCTCCAAATTTTGCACAAGGGTTCATTATTCTTTAATTTTAGGTAAATTGGTAAAAATAAATTCTGTCAATTGTTGATGATGTTGTCCGTTCCAATGAACTTTCCACCCAAATTCTGTCAATAAAAAATTTTTATTGTCATTTAATGACATAAAAACTATAAAGAAAAGAAGAAATTTTCCTGAAAAATGTTCGAATAGATGTGGGACCCCAAAAAATGGATTACGCGTCCGAAATTACTCGGAAAACGACACCTTGTTTGATCTCCTGGGATCCTTTAAAAGTCCCATTTGTAGCCCCATGAAAGCCTCAGGGATATTCTCCTAACGTAAATCTTCGCCGATTGACTTCATGCACCCACTTACGTTTTCTTTTATTTTTTTAATGAGAGAGAGGGAGTTTATTGCCGTAAAATTTACGGCGTAAATACATGAAGTATATGGTCAATCGCCATTAAAACTAATCTTAAAATTTAATACATCGGTTCTTCAAAAATTTAAAGTTGCAGTTTACACACAATATATACACTTGAAATTAGGACGTCAGTTACATTAAAAACATTTCACAATGGTAACAGTATATGCAAAATTTAAGGCCTACTTTGAAGTACTTGTATAAAATTTCTCCAAGTACAAAGACAAGCAGCAATAATACAGGTATGTAGTGATAAGAAAAGACACATGTACCTATCCTGTTTAAACTCGGAATAAATATTCAAAAGAGGCTCATTAAAAAAGTGATTCAAATCATAGAGTGCTTTTGATTTCAGATAGGTATGTGTCTATACGCTTTTTAAGGATTATTTTATTGGCACTTTATTAAACATTTTCATTGCCCCCAATAGTTTGTCGCGTTCTGACTCTTCTTCAGTCGATTGTACTTGACAATTAGATTCTCGGAGTTTCTGGTGCTATAACCACAGATATCCCTTTGCTTGCTCCATCGTTCCATGTTCCTGCGTGCAGCAACGACGAACAGAGTAGAAAGAGTCAGGATCTCCAACTCCACATACTTCAGACGACAGTCGTCCCTGTACCTCAAGCCTCCAAGGATCCTTACTGCTTTACGTTGTTAATCCATCAATACTGTGCCTCCATACAATCCATCAATACTGTCCTCACACCATATCAGAAAGACCACGAAGAAGAAACAGGGTGGTTCGAAGTCTTCCAGCCAGGGCGTCACAGTGGGCATCCCAGTTCAGTCTTGAATCCACGGTCACACCAAGTGAGGGCGTTTGTGTGCTCCAGAGATGGGCAAAGTCCTAGATCGATGATATGATATATGACTGTTGTCTTAGCATGATTCAAGCAGAGCTTATTGCAGTTTAACCAGTCGGCTGTCCTTGCTTGGGACTCCCTCTCAAGCTGGGGCATCTCTGCGATGGTTCGCCAACCAAAGAGGCCGTGTAATCGACAAAACGAACATAGTGGATGCCACTGTCGCTGTAGAGGTCATTGACATAAATTAGAAAAAGAAGCGGGCCCCCGACCGACCCCTGCGGAACTCCACATCTGCTAAAAACTTGTTATTCCATTTGACCCGATGAGTTCTGTCCACGAGGTAGCTACTAACCAGGTCCAATGCATCCCAATGACAACCTTAATTGGCCAGCTTCCCCAAGAGAATATCATGTGAGACACAGTCAAAGAACACGGCTCTGGCGTAAAGGCCATTTTCAAAGCAGTAACGTATAGTTGACAAAGTCCAGGATCTAGGGATGGGAAATCGGTAAGAAGTATCGATTTTCTTAATCGATTCAGAATCGGATGCTTCAAATCGATTTCCCAAAAAAATCGCCATAAAAGTATCGATTTTTTGGAAAATCGATTCAAAAATCGGTCTTTTTAAAGTTTTTTTAATGAGAGATAATGGTAGATATATTTAATGTAGGTAGGATTCAAGAAAAAATGGTTTAAAAAATGTATTGAAAATTAAAATTGCATTAGTTTTCAAAAATCTTTATAATTAACATTTAATCAGACGAGTAATCAGTTTCGCTGTCTGAAAAAGCCATGGCGGACGTCGCTGGTAACTAGTGAGATTTGTTGTTATTAGCTATTATCATAATTTTTAATCGACCTAAGACTCGAAATTTGCTTGAATCACTTGAAATAATAAACTAATTTTTATAAATGACAAAAATCGATTCAAGATTTTTTTTAAATTAGTAGTAAAAAATCGATATACGATCGAACTGATACTGAAGATCGATTCGAAAAAATCGGAACAAAAAATCGATTTTTCCAAAAAATCGGAAATCGATTCCCATCCCTACCATGATCCCGTCCGTGGTGCCCATGCCCTTACGGAAGCCATACTGGTTACTATTCAATATCCCATTCGATTCGAAGAAAGTCCTCATCGCTGAATACTCTCAAAAAACGTTGGACAGAATCGGTAGCAGCGAAATAGGTCGATAATTAGACACGTCCGCCAAATCGCCCTTCTCAAAAATTTAATGCACTATTCTCCAATAAAAACGAATTAACGGGGTTTAATTGGAACGACATCTTGCGGGACAACAAACACTATCTAGTCTTGACTGTCCTACTAGCCTATAATCGGCAATGTGAACACAATGTGATGTCATCATCGCTCGGGAATTCGCGCCTCGCTGGGGACTTGCTTGCCGCCCTATTTTTCTCGTTTTCCGGGGATTTTCTCTCCTAACTACGCTCGTACTTTCTCAACCCCGAAAATTCACTTCCTGGCAAAAGTTGACGTTTTGTTTCATCGCGCCTCTCAGCTGATTTCTAAATTTAACTCCCGCTCTCCGTTCGCCTCCCCGAAGCCACAAATAGTTTGGGAGCCCCAGTCCTCCCCGTCAACTTCCCTCTCGTCCCTTTACCGTTAAATTTCCACAATTTAGCCGGCTAAATATCGCATACAATTGACCGATCGTGTGTTCGTACAGTTTGAACTGTTTGGTGCTTCGTCCAGTGCACTCCGTTCAGTTGCGGCCAGTTTGGAATGTGCGACGACGTAAGTTGACTTCAACACTCGGAATATAAATTATCAAACCAAAGTCAATTTTTGTTATTTTACAATGCAGATTTGGCAGATTGCAATAAGTGAATCAATGATGTAAAAGCTAGTATGTTTTTCATTTGAACTATACTTACTTTTATAAAATTTATAATTGGTTTATGTAATGACAAATTTAAATTGTTTTCTGCGACGTTAGCCTTCAAAAGTATTTATTTAGTCATTTTATGAAATTGATCAAAATGAAATCATATACACGCTCCACATGGTTGTTAGGGTTACAGTTCATACTCTCAAATTCTACTCACCAGTTCTCCATCACTGCTAAGTTTGCCTTGACACTTGTTGAGGAATGTCACATTTTCAAACTAGGTAGGTTCTCCGACGAGGGAAACCCCGTCAGTCGATCAACAAACAAAGGATGATTGTTATTGTCTTGATCAGAAGCTCACTTCACGGCTCGGGAATGGCTACTTCCTAAATTTAGAGCTCAATGAAGTGGACACCTGGGGAAATGATGTTGTAGGATGTGATGGGTCGTCTCACGAGGGCATAAATGGTTGTGTTTCGATCGGCGTTGAAATCACGTAAAAATGCCTTTGGAAAAAAAATAAGTTTTTTTTGGGACCAATGCACGTCCAAGTCAAGTCTCAACAATGACTAGGCGTTATAATATATATTATATAATGGCGGATTTCACACTTTGACAAATACACGTCCAGTTCCCAGAGACCAAAAAAGGGGTTCACCTTACAAAAGGTGGGGTAGAAGATTTAATTTTTTTATCTCGTTTTAATGGGTATAAAGAGTAAAATATAAAAAATGTGACTAAATCTGGGCTCGGCACAACTTTTGGTAGCCGAACAACCTCGAAATGTTCGGACATTTTTCGGTTTTTTCGCAATATCTCGAAAAGGAGTGGTTCTAGCGAAAAACAGTCCCTATGCAAAGTTGTAGAGCATTAAATTTCCTACAAATTTTATGTATAACGTTTTCTTCTACGACCAATAGAGAGCGAGCTACAGCATCTCGAAGATGGGCCGTTTTTCTCAAAATGGTAAAAAAGCCAAGTAACGCCTTCTTTTGTGTGTGTTATTGCGACCCATGCATTCTTTGATTCTATTTTTGACTTATATTTTTGTCGAATAAGGTTCTCCAGACCCGCCCCCCCTCTCTCTCTGTAACCCCCTCAACCCCCCAACCCCCCGGCCCATATTGATAACTGACGAGGAATGATTAGGCATATGGAAACCCTCACAGTCCAATGCAATGTGAGGAAAAGCACTTCAACCTATTCACCGGGCTTTCGCATTGTTTTAAAGCTTCATCAGGGCCTAAAGTGAAACAAAACTGTGGTGCTTAGCAGAAAATTCGAAATAGGCGTTATTGTTATGAAAATGAAGTAGAATGATCTATAACTTTTCTGTGAGCCCCCCCCCCCCCCCCCCCCAACACACACAAAAGAAGGCGTTACTTGGCCTTTTTACCATTTTGAGAAAAATGGTCCATCTTTGCCATCTTTGAGATGCTGTAGCTCGCTCCCTATTGGTCGTAGAAGAAAACGTTATATATAAAATGTGTAGGGAATCTAATGCTCTACAACTTTGCATGGAGACTGTTTTTCGCTAGAACCACTCCTTTCCGAGATATTGCGAAAAAAACGAAAAATGTCCGAACATTTCGAGGTTTTTTGGCTACCAAAAGTTGTGCCGAGCCCAGATTTAGTCACATTTTTTATATTTTACTCTTTATACCCATTACAACGAAATAAAAAAATTAAATCTTCTACCCCAACTTTTGTAAGGTGAAATCCTCTGGGAACTGGACTAATATAGTCCAGTCATTAGGTGAAAAATAGAAACATGTTTTGGGTTAGAAATGGTTTCTATGGTTCTCTATGTTTTTTGGGGTGCTGAATCCGAATCTTAGGTTTGCCAACAAAATTTCGTGACGGAACATGGAGAAAAATGCAAAAAACTGAGAAATTTTCGGGTTTTCTTTGGTTTTTTGAGTATAGCTCAAAAACTATCAACTTCGTGAAAAAAACATTCATACCTTTATTAAAGAAGATTAAATTTGCTATCGTTTGAGCGCAACCGCAGTAGGTCTGTAGGTCCAATGGATCCCGAGATACAGCACTTCAAAATTTGGCCAATTTTCTCAAAAAGTGCAATTTATAGGTTTTGAGAATCTAGCGAGGCAAATTTCGGCAGGACCCCCTCCTGTTTGTTTTAGCTTCTGAACATTCATTAAATTAATGTTCAGAAGCTAAAACAACAAATTTTGTACGCACGAAACGAATTTAAAACAAAATAAGAAACGTCCAATCTGACCGCGCGGAGAGCGGAAGCACGTTTTTCAGAACGTTTTTGGTTGTAGCTCACAAACTATTGGTCCGATTCCAAATTAATCTTTTTCTCGTGAAAGCTGATAAAATTCCTCGTCGGAGCTATTACGTGTGAAATTTCGATTTGAGCTTTGATAAGGGAGGGGCGGGCACGGCAAAAAAGTGGCACATTGTGAATAAAACATGATACTTTGCACATTTCTGCCTATAACTTGGGAACGGTTTGTCTGATCTTAATTTTCTTTTTTTTAATCAGAAATCTTATTAAATTTTATATAAGTAACGGCCCATTGCATGTCTATTGAAACAACAAAAGTGCCATTAGTATTCGTCGAAAAGTGTGGAAACAAGAAATTTGACCATCTACGACCACGTTTTTCAGAAGACGTTCTTCATTCCCTCCCTTATCAAAGCTCAAATCGAAATTTCACGCATAATAGCTGCGACGGGGAATTTAATCAGCTTTCACGAGAAAAAAATTAATTTGGAATCGGACCAATAGTTTGTGAGCTACAACCGAAAACGTTCTGTAAAACGTGCTTCCGCTCTCCGCGCGGTCAGATTGGACGTTTCTTATTTTGTTTTAAATTCGTTTCGTGCGTACAAATGAATGTTCAGAAGCTAAAACAAACAGGATGGGGTCCTGCCGAAATTTGACTCGCTAGATTCTCAAAACCTATAAATTGCACTTTTTGAGAAAATTGGCCAGATTTTGAAGTGCTGTATCTCAGGATCCATTGGACATACAGAGCTGCGGTTGCGCTCAAACGATAGCAAATTTAATCCTCTTTAATAAAGGTATGAACGTTTTTTTCACAAAGTTGATAGTTTTTGAGCTATACTCAAAAAACCAAGGAAAACCCGAACATTTCTCAGTTTTTTTGCATTTTTCTCCATGTTCCGTCACGAAATTTTGTTGGCAAACCTCAGATTCGGATTCAGCACCCCAAAAAACATTGAGAACCATAGAAACCATTTCTTACCCAAAATGTGTTTCTATTTCACCATTTGGAGGACCTAATGACTGGACTAATAAACCAAAAAAAGCAGCAACCGCATTTAGCGCTACTTTCACGAACTCTTGACGACGGCGTTCCTGCACTAATGTTTTGTTGGTGTGCTGAGTCCGAATCCGAAGAGATCCAACAAGTTCGGCTTACGCATTTTGAGATATTCCCCAAACTCTCCAAAAATTTTGGCACTTTGTTTTAGTTTTTTGCTCACAACTCTGAAACTATGCGTTCCACGTCAAACGTTGCCATTATCAAAATGAAAGAGCATTAAATTTTCTACAAAATGCACTAGTCAGCTTTGATTTTTGACCTATTGGCACAGGAGGTAGAGCGCGTTAAAAACTTAACCAATCTCCCTTTTTCCGTCAAAACTCATCCTAGCGGCCATTTTCCTTTTCTTACGATTTCTTTTGCAATATTGGCAACGTATTGCGAGGGATTCCTTCTAAAACCGCCAGACTTGCATAAGAAATTGCAAGAAAAGAAAAATAGTCGCTTAGAATGAGTTTTGGGGAAATTCAGTAAGTAGTCGCTGAAGTGGGGAAATTCAGTAAGTTTTCAACGGGCTCTCGCTCCTGTAATAGTGAATAATTAAAGTGAAAAATTGAAAAAAAGTGCCAAAATGTTACAGTTTTTTTTTGTTGCTAATATCTCCTAACGTACTTGACTCGTCAGATGCAGGTGGGGGAAGTGCACAAAACGGGGCAAGTGCGTAAGTGAGATGTAAAATGCTCCTTAGAACAATTTTCACTGGATCTAGCGGCTACTTTTGGAACGGTATGCCTGACATCAAAGATCCGCCTGATAATCAAATGTTTGTGAATTCTCATTGTGCCATTTCACTCAGCTGCCAAGTTCAGCGTCCCGTTTTAATTGTGTTTCATCCTTCAGGTGTTTTAATGTTTGTTTATAAGCTCAACAGCTGTACACTGAGAGAAAAGATTTTTTTAGTGGCTAGGTTAAATCCGAAATAACCTCGAAAAGAAATTGAAACCACCTTGAATCAATTGATTCAACCTAGAAAAAAAATAGGTCCAGGTTAAAGTAACATAGAAAAATATTAATACAACCTAGACCCATATAGAAACAACCTAATCCGTTATTACCTACCCTCTGACCACAACCTGGAATAAAAAAGTGTTAACCTGGACCAAATGTGAACTTCACATTTGGTCTAGGTTGACATTGTGAAGACCTAGAAAATATATTACCTACCCTTTGACTTTTAAGTGGGGTAACCTAGAATCGAATGATTTGACCTTCCATATAATTCCCCTCCATTAAAGTCTCAGTTGTACAACTGAAAACTACCGAGAGATTTAAAAGGCGAGATTGTTACTTTAGGTAACAACCCAGAAGAAAAAGTTAGAATTTCAGTCTCGGTTAAAACTACCGTAGTACCACAAATAGGTTTAGGTTTAAACAACAGTGATTGTAATTCATTCAATAAATTCCAGGTTGTTCTACGGTACGCTAAGCGGTCGCAGAGAGCGCCACTGTAGGCGGTGGGCATTAATTCTCGTTGTCTTGGCACCCCTGCTATTTACCCGGTGGGGTTGAGGCCAAATCTCTGGCCAATTCTAATCATCTATTTTCTGTCATTATGTGCAGTCATATTATGACGTCACATTCAAATTTTTGTACTGAGTTGGAAACAGAGACATCCCAGAAAGATAGTTGAAGTTGGCAGAACCAACCTGCAATGGAAGTGGAGCAAACCTAGAAAGAAAAGTGGACCACCTAGTAATTTATTAGGACCAACCTGAAAAGAATAGGAAGCTACCTAGAAATTTAACTGGTACAACAGGGATAGTAATTGAAACAACCACGTAAATAAAGGGGCACAACCTAGAGAAAAAAGGGTTCTAGGTTAACGTGCCATGGCTGTAAATTGTTTGAGGGGGGGTGAGAACGTTTTTGTTTTAGGGTAAATCAACCGTCTATGGAAGTGAAAAACATTGAATACCAGGGTGAGACAACCAAGACATTAATGTTTTAACCTAGACTGTAAATGGATGGAGGCGGCGGCACAAACCGTGAACTTAACCTAGAACTAAAGTGTGGGGGTGGCACATTTTAAATGTGGTTGTTTGCATTTTTAGGACGGTAACTTCACCAGTATTTTCAATCTAGGTTAAATGATATTCAACCTAGACTAAATTGTTCCACCCTAGAATGAAAACCAAAAAAAAATCTAGGTTGGCAGCATTTAACCTAGAAAAAAATCGAAAAATAACCTAGAATAGGCCCTTTTTTCTCTCTCAGTGTAGGTACTTCACTCCTGTAAGCTGGGCACTTATTCAAAGTTCATTGGTACCTATTTATTGTTGTTTTCAATTTTTACGCCCATTTTCTAGTTGACTTGATTTGTAAAAGTTGATTCTTTGAGTTTTTGTTCCGATTTGAAATGTTCATATCGATAAGTGGTTTCCTTTTATTGCACTTGCCCCGGTGAAACCAGAATAAGCGGTCCAAAGATTGAACAGACCAGTTACGCTCTTGCCCCTTCAATGGAGCAAGTGCGTATGTCGGACTTTGACATCTATTTCGGGTCATAATGCTCACAATTGACAAGGCTACAAAAATCAATCATAAAAAAACGGGATTCAGGGGTATTCAGGGCAAAAATAAAAATTGACAACGTCAGCGGCTGATTTCTGAGATTTTGTTGAGAACCTGACAAACCATTCCACGCACATCCCCCACGTTTGTGTCTTTTGAAAGTCGAAGGAGGTGTCGTTTTTCAAGTAATTTTATTCAATTCAATGTTGAATAATCAACCGAGGACGATTGGGAGAATGAAACAACGCCGATGCCATCGAAATTTTTCTGTTAATTTTCGCTCTCAACGACTTTTTACAATATATGAAAATGTGCCCCATTCAATGAACATTTGTGGGAAAGGTTGTGGTCTTCAGGGCGTTCCGTTAACGTGAAGTTGTGCTGCGTCTTTTTTTCAGGAACTCTCCTACTGAGACGAAGGAGCCTAAGAAAATTCCTCGACTCTTCGAAGATAAACACACACAAATATGACAAGCGACGTGAATATTCCCACAAATTAATATACATAACCACATAACCTTCCTCTTTAACCACATAACCACTCGAGGGCTTCGTAACGTTTATACGTTCAAAAAAAACCCAACGAGTCGACATTGTCGTGTACATATTCCGTCGTTTTTTTAAATGAATTCCTCTTTCCAGGCTTTCTGAAGTTTCCGCCTTGTACAGCACCGAACTTACTGCTAAACACATTGTAGTAGATAATCTTTCTTGAGCAAAAAAATAATACATAGTGAATTCTGAGCCATTTCGTTTCTTCCCTTTCTATTTTGTGACGTCGTTTGATGGAGTTTTGCTTAGCTGTAGCTCTTGTCGTTGAACCCTTCGTCTTTATTTTCTAGCTAATCTGTTTTTACCACATTAAACTTACGCGGAGAACATTTTGCGTTTTGAAATAATATCGCTTCAAGCGCTTTGAATTTTGTGAATTCTCCTGGAATTGTACTCACCTTGTGAAGATTGTCAGCTGTAGTCGGAAGATGTCTCTGAGATGTAGCTGACAACAAAATAATTTAAAATATTTTAAAAGGCTGTAAAATTATTATTAAATATTTTTTTCGCGCAGATTCTGAAGTAGTTGGGGTATTCTGCGGGTTGGAACTTGGAAATACTCATCTCCGAAATTGACAGATTTGAGCACGGGCTCTGTTGGACAGTCTCCAGAGGATTGAAAGGGGACTTGCAAGAAATGGCTTAGACGTGTTTTTTTTTTTTTTAATTATAGGCCTTAATAACAAAATATAAAAAATATTAGCAACATCTTTGCTGGAAGAATTTTGGCGGCCAAAAAAACTTCGATTTTTTCGTAATTTCCCAGCTTTTCACGTGTAACTCGAAAACTACGCATTCTTTGCATTTTTTGGTTAGGACCATTTCAAAGTTATAATTGCTGGAAGAGCACTTTGAAAATGTTGCGGGGAATCGGCAATTTTCCCTCTGAATACCTATTTGGGGAGGCATTTTACGGGCTTTTCCTGAGGTCTCCGGGAATATCCTAATATCAGTTCTGAAAGCAAATTTAATCAGCTTTCGCGTGGGGACAATGAAATGTCGATCGGATAAATAGTTTCGGAGGGAGAGAAGAAAATGTTCTGAAAAACGTGGTCGTAGGTGGTCAGAATTTCTGATTTTGTTTCTGGTCTCAACTGAAATGCAATATGTCCCTTGTATAAAATTTGATCAACTTTCCCCCGAGAAAAAGATAATAAAGATCAGACTAACCATTCTCGAGTTAAGGGCAACAATGCGAGAAAGAACACGTTTTCGTCAGCATTTGCCATTTTTTGTTTGCCATGCCTGCCCCTTCCTTATCAAAGCTCAAATCAAAATTTTACGTGGAATTTAATCAGCTTTCAAGAGAAAAGACATTTGGAATCGGCCCAACAGTTTGCGAAAACGTCCTGAAAAACGTCGTTCTTAACGAACGGTGTCAGGTTGGGCGTTTCGGGTTTTGGTTCAAATTCGTTTTCTCGGTTGGTAGTAGAATAGTTTTTTTTTTTTTTTTTTTTTTTCTTATGATCCCTCAACTCGTAATTTGATGCTCTACAACATCTGAGCCAATTCATTTGCATTAGCCGTTCATACAGGGGTTGAAACACGAGCGAATCCTATTTTCCAGCCAAGTTGGAAAAAATTGCCTATTTTTGACGCTTGATTGTGGCTAAACGGTTGAACCGATTCTGATGTGTAAGGAGGCCATTCGACGCAGAAGTTTACGCTCTTCAACTTTGTTTTCATGGAAGTTTTCTCTGCGATGCTTAATTTTCGAGGTATAGGCGAAAAACTGGAAAATGTCCGAAAGAATCGGACGTTTTTTGGCCGCCAAAAGTTCTCTCAGCAAAACGTTTGCTTCCATTTTTGATATTTTGTTGTTCAGACACATAACAATTATAAAAGAAGCTTCTACACCATTTCTTGCACGAGTCAAACCCTCTGGCGACTGGCCTATAGGCTTTTGGGCTTGAGGCCGATGCCCCGTTGAACGTGTAGAGACTTGAAGATAAATTATTTTTAATGTATTCTTTTTTTAATTTAATTTTTTTAATTTTTTTTTCTTCATATTCCTGAAGCTTGGAAATAATTTTTATTTCTCTACATGAATGGTATTTATTTCGAGTTATTTGGTTAATGAAATTAGATTCTTTGTTTTTGGATCAGGTTTGGGGACAACTTGCCGTCGAGAGGTCGCAAGTTTACATCGACGATGGCACTGGAGTGTTGCGCAGCCCGTTTGCCGGCACTGTAAGTTTGTGAATCGACAATGAATTTTATCTGTAGAAGGATCCGTAGAATCTGGAGAAAAGGCGTTGGGGGAATGAAAAGAAGTCCAGCTCTGGGATGATCTGGGAGGGTGTCCATTGTTATCTTTGTTTCGCAGAACCGACTGTGAGAAATTTACCTTTCTCATACAATCTCGCCGGCGTTAGTACCGACGGGAGGAGCGGGTCGCGAACCCTTCTTCTCCCGCCGGTAGGTTAGCCTTCCTGTTCAATAACGGCAGCAATTGCCATTTACTGTGTACACTTAGCAATTATGCTCAATCGCAGTGATTTTACAGAGATCAAACCCGCTCACCAGGCCTCCCTTAGCAGCACTTTGCATAGGGATGCTGAGTCAGCGGGAGAGAGCCCGTCTATTGCCGAGGCCTCTTTTGGCGACAGTTCTCCTAAGGAAGTCGGGAGAGCGGTCCCATGTAAGACCGGGTCAATTCGTCTAAGGTAGCTGCAGCTGCTGTTTCCGGTATAACTGCGAGCCCAGGGCGAATCAATATCAGTACATATTGTAGGGTATTGTCTTCCGCTTGGTTCCCTTCCAAAGACTCTGCATCTCCACAGTATTCTGACATATCAGGAGTTTGCGAGGTTTCCATTTCTGTAGCTGCATCTTCCTCCAGGTCTGCAGATTACGACAAATAGTGTTATGCCCTGGAAGGAAATGTTCCCATACTTCGTCCAAAGACTCCGGCGGACAGCCCGGTAATTCCCAATTGTTTCGCGAACGTGGTATCATTTCGATAATTTTGTTCCATTTACTTTTTCTGGGGAACGGACCTTAGACACACGGGCAGAGTTTGGAGTTACGTTAGACACACGGGCTCGTGAAAGAACCTCACAGGTCATCCAAGCGCGAGGTGCCCTTTTTATCCCCCTATTACGTTAGTTGAATAATTTGTATCTCTTATCGTTGATTGCCTATTATGCACACTAATTTGGCGATTTATTTTTCACAGACTATCGAAAAACTGCCGGATAAAGTTCTTCTAAACATCTTCTCGTACCTCTCACATCGGGAAATATGTTTTTTAGCGAGAGTGTGCAAAAAATGGAGACAAGTGGCGTACGACACGCGTTTGTGGAAAGACGTGTCACTTCGGCCCGACATATCCGGCTTGCACGTTGGCTCTCTCGAGTCACTTTTGGCTCTCATCAGGTAAGTCAGAACATCAGTTGGTAACCTTTGGTGGATGAAGTGAGACCCAAACTCTCCTATTGTTCTAAATGAATATTACATATTCGTTCGAACGTGCAAAACATGACAGCTCGCGTGGGGTAGCGGGGAAAAGATTCCTGACATAATATTATTTTGTTTGACATAACCTTCTGGTGACCAAAAGAAAGTTGTCAGCATTGTCCCCCAGAGATGCTGTCCCTAATATTATGATAATGTCATCATTTAATTAAACCGTTCCTGTCTTATCAGTACTATTGACAGCAAATACTGTACAGCAACACCATCTTAATTTTTGTGTTTTTGTGAAGTAACCGTTTTAAAGCAGAGCAGCATGGTAGCGTTTCTGGATTATTTTTTTATCGATAGAAGGCGTCCAAATAATACTGAAAATGGGGTTAAAACGCAAACTGCAAGTTCGTACAAATTTATAAAATTTGTCACCTTGAGGCCCTTGAGTTGAATCATAGGCACTTTTTGGAAACCAATCACATCTTTTGTCTAAGGAAGCTCTTCTTTGCATTTACAGCATACGATTCGGGCCAACGCTGAGATACATCGAGTTGCCGATTGAGCTCATCACCCACACAGTTTTGCACGAGTTGGCCAACAAATGCCCAAATTTGACTCACATGTTGCTGGATTTCTCCACTGCGATGCAGCTCCACGATTTTTCAGAATTGCAGGTAAATGTAAAACCGTCGTCCGGAATGATACTTTGGAAAATGTATTGAGGCTCGATTGATTTTCAGACATTCCCGACGAAATTGCGTTACATGTGCATATGTTTGAGTGAAGTCATCTTCATGGAAGGGTTCATGAGGAAAATCTACAATTTCATCAACGGTTTGGAAATTCTTCATCTTATCGGTGAGTTTTTTGAGTGAGTCCGACTTCAACTTCAATTTGAAGCAAACTATTCAACAATTTTTCCAACTGTCAGGTACTTACGAAAAGGTTGAGGAAGAGGAGGAAGAAATTTACGAAGTCATAAACGTTCATAAGTTGAAGTCGGCGACGCCGAATCTGCGAGTCATCAACTTGTACGGCATCAATTTCGTCGACGACAGTCATATCGATGCGTTCAGTTCAAATTGTATTCAGGTGAGTGTTTTCGGTGGGGGAGCTGTTAGGGATTGGCGGGAGCCGTTTTGAGTGAGGGCGCCCAAAACTGCTTTGATACCGCCACCTTTTCTGCCACCTGGCCAAAGCCCTTCAAAAACCCATCTGCAGCCCCTCGTGAGCCCAATGGCTTTGCCAGACTGGTCGCAAACCCACCATGGATCGATTCTATGTTAAAAATTACTTCGATAACGACACCTAACTTGGCCCCCCTGGCCAAAGCCCTTCAAAAGCCCCTCGTGAGTTCAATGGCTTGTTATGATTAGTCTGATACCCCCATGGATCAATTTTACAGTCAGAATTACTTCGATGACGACACCTAACTTGACCCCCTGGACAAAGCCCTTCAATAAGCCCATCTGCAGCCCCTCGTGAGCTCAATGGCTTTGTCGGACAGGTCTGTAACCGCCACGGATCGATTTTACAGCCAAAATGACTTCTACAACGACACCTAACCTTCGCCCTGGCCAAAGCCCTTCAATAAGCCCATCTGCAGCCCCTCGTGAGCTCAATGGCTTGGTATGATTAGTCTGATACCCCCATGGATCAATTTTACAGTCAGAATTACGTCGATGACGACACCTTACTTGTCCCCCTGGACAAAGCCCTTCAAAAAGCCCATCTGCAGCCCCTCGTGAGCTCAATGGCTTTGTCGGACAGGTCTGTAACCGCCATAGATCAATTTTACAGTCATAATTACTTCTAAAACGACTCCTAACTTGTCCCCCTGGGCAAAGCCCTTCAAAAACCCCTCGGAAAGCCCCGCGTGAGTTCAATGTCTTGGTCTGATACCCCCATGGATCGATTTTACTGTCAAAATTACTTCGATAACGACACCTAACTTGTCCCCCTGGTCAAAGCCCTTCAATAAGCCCATCTACAGCCCCTCGTGAGCTCAATGGCTTTGTCGGACAGGTCTGTAACCGCCATAGATCAATTTTACAGTCATAATTACTTCTAAAAACGACTCCTAACTTGTCCCCCTGGTCAAAGCCCTACTTCTAAAACGACTTCTC
Source organism: Pilophorus perplexus (assembly GCA_955831195.1). NCBI lineage: Eukaryota > Metazoa > Arthropoda > Insecta > Hemiptera > Miridae > Pilophorus > Pilophorus perplexus. Next base: position 2,852,878 of record OY037015.1, read on the forward strand.
GATACCCCACGGATCGATTTTACAGTCAAAATTACGTCGATAACTTCACCTAAGTTGACCCCCTGGTCAAAGCCCTTCAAAAACCCCTCGTGAGTTTAATGGCTTGGTCTGATACCCCATGGATCGATTCTACAGTCAAAATTACTTCCAAAACTACACCTAAGTTGACCCCCTGGTCAAAGCTCTTCAAAAACCCCTCGGAAAGCCCCTCGTGAGTTCAATGGCTTGGTCTGATACCCCATGGATCGATTTTACAGTCAGAATTACTTCGATAACAACTCCTAAATTGACCCCACTTGTCAAAGCCCTTCAACAACCCCATCTGCAGCCTTCCATGAGCCCAATGGCTTTGTTGAACAGGTCTGTAACCGCCACGGATCGATTTTACAGCCAAAATGACTTCTATAACGACACCTAACTTGTCCCCCTGGTCAAAGCCCTTCAAAAAGCCCATCTGTACACCTCTAAAACCCTCACAGAACCCCACGGCCGCCAGTCATCAGAACTCTACCAGGACTGAACCCGAGGTTGTCGAAATTTCAAATACCCAAACACATTCGTTGCAGCTAAAACGCCGTAGACGTTATAAATGAAATCCTGAAATCCCTGAAAACATGCTCAGATTGTTCATTGAGTACCTAACATAATACCAGCAGGTTTCCACTTTGTTTTAATTTAACACTTTGTTTCAGTTGGAGTGTTTGGCAGTGAATTATTGCAACAAAGTCACCGGCTCTACGATGAAAACCCTCTTTCAAAGAAGCCGACGTCTCACTTGTCTTCTTATGAATGGAACAAGTAAATTGCATGATCTAAATTATATAACTATTGACGGCTAACTGGTAGGGTGTGTCTACATGGAAGGAGGAGGTTTAGAAGAAAGGCGAGATTTTTGCTATCATTACGGGGGACATGCTGATTTCAAAGAGCCGCCTAACGTTGATGTGCGGGGCACTCAAAAATGCTGCGGGTGGCGGTTTCTTCATCCTCTTCGCACAACCTGCATATGGTTGATGATTGTGTTATGCGGTTCAAGTTAAATCGCAGGGGGGCGAAGCCGTTTATCAAGCCTGTGGCGGCCCGGCATGGGTCGCACTCTTCTCGCTTAAAATTGGTCGGCAGGCGCCTGCAAAACTTAGCGCTTAGCTCACGGGGAGCGATAGCGCCTGGGGGGTTTCCGCTCGGGGGCCGGGGGCATGTTCATTCCCAATCCTAAGATGGGATAGTCTAGCACTCGGACCCCGTAGCGGAATCGCCTTAATTATCCTTTATTTTGCGAACACCATTATTACTCATCGTATTAATGGCTCAATCAAATACACGTTTCGCAGGGCCTGCTAACCAGGACTCCTTAGCTGACAATAATTCAGTAAAGGAAGCCGGTTCAGCGGATCCAAAGGATGTTTCGCGCGGGATACTTGCCCAGGCAGACATTGTTGACAATTCAATTGTGTCAGCCGGGAAAGGTATCCTTCGTAAGGATCTTTCTGTGAACGATGACACCTTTGCTGACAATTTGGTTGAGGTAGCTCGGGAGCAGACTGTATCAAACGTGGATCCAGAATATCGCGTTTCTATTGAGGTTGACTCTTCAATGTCCATGGAAACTGCGACTGGATTCCCTTCCGAAATTGTACGCACCCCAGTCTGCCTAGACGAATTTAGTCAGGCTGAGGCCAGCGAGATTTCCAATCATGTACCAATATCAATCCCTGGGTCAGCAAACCACAACAGATTGTGCGATGCCCTAGGTGCACATATTCGTACACTCCCTTCATCTTCCTCCCAAAACATAGGGGGCGAAATCCTACATATGACGCTAGAGGCCTTCCCCCAAACACACAATAGGGGATAAATAGGGACAATTTATCAAATTTAGGTACACAGAATTAACACGTAGGTATATCTCTCACATCCATTCAACAGGGAATACCTACAAAGCCTACCAGAGCTTTAAACTCACGCGGAGGTTCTGATGTTGAGTTTTGCCACCATTCGCTTACAGTGTGACCTTTGGGGAGTTGCCATCTTTTGGCGGTTTGTAAAGATATCCACCTGTCCACCGCCTGATTTTTGGGGTTTTGTGAAGATGACCTTAACAAACCATACCAAGCACTTCCCCGACCTTACCTTACATCTATATTTTCTTTCGCTCAGATCTCACCTATTTCCACTAACCGCATAGCAGCTCTACAACTTCCATTCTATGACTTTTTTCATTTGGAGCCGTTGTTTTCGATTTAGAGACGTTCAAATATGAACGTTTCCCATTTTTGAGCCAAGTTGGTAAAAATTGCTTTTCTTTGACGATCGCTAGGTGGTAAACGGCTGAACCGAATTGGACGTGTTAGGAGGTCATTCGACCCGTAATTTTATGCTCTTTAATTAAGTAAAGAGTAAAATGTTTTGTAGGATGCACCGTTTTCGTGCTATAAGCGAAAAACTGAAAAAACCGGAAACATTTCGTGGTTTTTTGGCTCCCAAAAGTTTAGCACTGCCCTGAGGTTGTCGCAAACTCACATGGGTCATATTTGGGTTGCCAAAAGTGAGTTAAAATCATAAACCGTTCTACCTTATTTATTTCCCGGCACCGCTGTTTTTTGGTCTAATTTGCCTGGACTAGCAGACGCCTCCCGTTTTACCTTCTTTTAAGCTCTTTTAATAATTTTGAACGTTTAACGTTGTGTAGGTCTCCAAAGCGAGCACGTGATGGCAGTTGAATGGGACAAATCTTCCATTCAAGAGCTCGACATCACTGCTACGGATTTGTCGACCGAGTGCCTCGTCGACATGCTCGTCCGGATCCCCAGCTTGCGGTTTCTTCGTGCCGGGCAGATCAACGGATTTAACGACACAGTAAGTCATCGTGGGCGTGAGTAGAGCAAAGGACGTGTCCATTTCACGATGGCGGTTGTGAAGGGCGGAAGCCAGACCCAAAACTAAGATCCGGTAGGGGACTCGCAAGTTGTTAGAGGTAAAACAACACCAATAACGACAAGACAACATCAAGAACTTCAATAGAACAACAAAATCGCCAAAGACTAGGGGCGATTACTTCTCTAAAGGTACCACATAAAGATGATGACCCACCAAAACTAGGAACGCAACATTGTCAAAGGTAAAACGACGAAGAGTAGGCTAGGCGACATTGTTAAAGGTAAACCTACAAAGCCACAGCAAAACTAAAAAAAATACACAAAACAGTAAGATTCAAAATATAAAAGAAAACAAACAGAAAAAACAGCGAAAACAACAAATAATAAATAAATAATTTAAAAAAAAAACGGCAAAGACAAAGGAAATCAACAACAACATGACAACCTTAGAACAGGAACGAAATTCCAACATAAAGACAAAGCCAAGCGAAGGCGACTTCAGAAACAGGTACCTATATCAACACCAACAACCAAAGCAAAAGGATTAACCAACCCAGAACAACACAACTAAACACGACCGAGACAAAAACTACCCAAGCATGGGAAGGCAGAACAACAAAAACGAGAAAGCTGAGGGAATGTTAAAGGTAAATAACAACATTTAGACTATGATGACATCAACAAAACGTAGAACAATCTATTGGAAAGGGACATGACGTCACGAACAAAAGACGGAACTCACTGTGTATGTTATCTACCTGAAAAGTGTATCTACGACAACTGTCCGATCACAGGGTATGTTATCCACCCTAATAATTTACCCTGTAATATCCATACTTTTATTTAAAGCAAGGTAGATGAAAGCTTTTGGAAGTCTTACCTGTATTTGCCATTGAAAAACAATGTCGTCTATCTTGTCTATCCAAGTAGGATGTCGTCTGTGCGGTGGTGAGGTTGTTACATCTGAACTGAATTATAGCGTGGAGACCGGTTTCGAGCAACTAAGCTCAGCAAGTCACCATCATGCCCACAGACTTTGTCAAGGCGGAAACCGTGCTGGATGGGAACTTTAAGGTTATCATATTTAGCAGGGAGGATTGGAAGAAAGGTCCGCCTGGAGTGCGGTCTGGGGACATAGAATGGTACACAGACGGCTCCAGGATGCGTGACAGAGCAGGTGCTGGGGCCTACAGCCCGCAGCTAAAATGGGAGTGTACCACGCCGAGCTCTATGCCATTAAAGCATGCATGGCTGAGAGTGAAAGGAGGGCCCTCGTAAGAAGGCGGATCCATATATTCTCGGATAGCCAAGCTGCTCTGCAATCACTGGCGGGAACATCTACTAACTGAAAACTGGTACTTGACTGCTGAGAGTCCATCCTGAAGATGCATTGCGACCTTTCAGCCAGGAGATACTGCCCCGGAGGTAGATAACATACGCTTGGATCAACGGTCAAGTAGATAACATACACAGTGAGTTCCCAAAAGACGTACTGAGGATGGATATTATCCACGTCAAAAACCAAAAAGGTCAGGAAAGTCGTCAAGGGTAAAACAATAACATGACTGCTACCAAAGCCAACGAAACAAAGTTGAAAGGTATCCTATCTGCGATTGCCTCAGGACCCCCAAATGAGTGGTTATTGTAAGCTTTAGCTTCACCAGTTTGCAGTCGTGGATGGCCCTTTTGAATTGGATGGTCCTACTGAGTCGGTCCTCTCTGGCCTGATGGTCCTTCAGAGTTGGTCGTCTATGGCCAGAAGGTCCTTCTGAATCAGTCCTCTCTGCCTGGATGGCCAAGAACCTCACGACAATTTTCAACCATCCTTATATAGCTATATAAGGATGGTTGAAAATAGCTTTTTTTTTCTTTTTTTTTCACTCGAATCCCATTCTGTAAAGTAAAATACTTGTTGTTATACCATCTGCACAATTTTTAATCCTCTACGGAAATCAGGAGAGAGTATGAAAATAATCAGCGTTTACAACACAACGCCAACATGGACGCTGGCATCGAATGTATGTACAGATTTCATGTCCGTGAAGGTTGGCTGAACCTCCTTCAAGATGGCTGATTGTTTATGTTAGGGATGTCCTTCACCGATACAGTCAGTTTCTACGGATATTTGGGGAACTGTAGTCAGGTCTGCTTTCGGGTTCGGGACGGTAAATGACGTCATTTACCGTCCTTTCGGTTTCAAACCTTCCACCTTCTTTAAGGTCCTGAAGGATCAATCGGGACTTTTTTTGCGGTATCTGGGCGTTTTTAGTCATTTCATGGAACTAGCTTTCAATTACAACAAACATACAAAAAATGCTTATATAGCTCATTATGAACTCTTACGTCCACAGGTGCTGAAGGCTTGGATGGAGCAAGGCGTCACCAAAAACCTCATCGCCCTCGACTTGGACAGTTCGGACAACTTGACCGACGAAGGGCTCCACAAATTCTTGGCCAAACACGGAAGTCAACTTCTGGGATTGTCTCTCGGCGGGATGCCTCACATAACCGACCAATTGTGGATGTCGGTTTTGCCGATTTTAACAAACGCCAGGTTCGTCGATCGGTCACTCACGTCAAACGTCAACGACGCCGTTTACATTGTCCTTTTTTTGCCAGGATCCTCCAAATGGGAACGCCGGAAAGGCTTGGCGTCAACATCCACGTGGACCAACTGATGGACGGTATTGCCAACCACTGCTCCAAACTGGAAAGGCTCGAGCTGCGTTGGGACCCGGAGAATTTGAGGTTTTCCGACAAATCCCAAAAAGCCATCGACATCATCCGAGTGAAATGTCTCAAACTCAAAAGTTTCGTGTTGAGGTGAGCTCTTTTTGCGGTTCCATGTTACATATCTGATTTCAATCTCTAATTGTATTTTAATTTTTTCCAGCGATGGTCGATACTACGAAATCGTCAAAGCCAATTTCGAACGTGCCGATCGGATGACAGTCGTGAGGACGTCGACTTCCTGCAGAACTTCTTTGTACTATCTCCTACAAAACTACCGGGATCTCATCTTCAATTGAATTACACCGAATTTTCGAAAAACGTATAGCGATCGCGAATGTTTTTTTATTCGGTCCGAAAAGCTTGAATGGTGTGTTGGAAAACGAATGTTGAAAATATGGCGTTCAAATTCAGTAAAACGCTTTTGTCGAAATTTTCCCACTGGGATTACGTTTTGTAACTGGTCTTCTTCTTTGGGCGCCATACCCGTAAACGGGCGTTGGCGACCTCTCGCTACTAACTTCTGTTGAGCGTGTCGAATTGTTATTGCCGCAGAAGTAGGGACCTACTGTTTAACGCCGGTTCCGAACGGCAAATTTGAGAGGTTTTATAGGCAGAATACTTTCGGTGGGTTGCCATTTCCTTCCGAAAGGTGATTATCAATATAAGGAAGATGTCCGGCGGCTAGGATCGAACCAGCAACCTTTGACTCAGCAGTCCAACGCTCAAACCACTGTGACATACATACTTGTTACTGATACATATTTCAAATTGCAAAAAAATAGAATAAATCCGCACTATTGAAGCCTGAATTGTTATTGCTTCCAACGGACCTGGGTGGGTTGACTTTTGGTTTATTATTCTTGGAATAGTACACCTATGTAATCGCGACGGAGGTCAAAAATTCTGATTGGCCTCAAAATTTGACTTTATACGTTTCAAGCGGTGGTTGTCAAAAGCGCGAGTTGGTCCAAAAACACCTTAAATTTTTATTGCCTTAAGCGCGAATCCGAAAGGAAATATTAGGTCCATAAGCGCCACTGCTAAATGTGTCAAAAACGCGAGCTGGAGCCGTTACTATTACTTACATACTCGTAGATACTGTTACTTTTACCAACTACTTACCTTACTTTTGATTTATTATTCTTGAAATACTACGCCTATGTCTTCGCGATGGAGGTCTTCGATTCCGATCTTACTCTTTTCTATTACTCATACTTCTATGTATGTTAGTGAGTGCTCCTCCGTGGTACTCTTCCCAACACGTCTTCACGAAGGTCTCCAATTTCTTTTGAGAGATGTTACGTTTTTGAGTAAAGGAAGGGGTATTCAGAAGGACATAATATTATGTTTCTGGTTGAACCTTTTTAAAATTTCGATTCGGTACCTCAAGCCACAGGTCCAAGAAAGCTTCCTCAACTTGTTCTGGAGGTAAGTATGAGAGTCCTGCTCAACGGTTTGTGGGATGATAGGAAGCGACTTTCTTCTTTCCCTGTGTATGGCTCGTTTTATATTTACTGGTGGTCTGGCTTCCGTAAATACGTCTCACTTATTCGGCTCAACTGAGTTCGAAGAATCGCAGAAATTCCTTCTCGAGTGCCTCCGTAGATCGCCGTTTGCAGTCGAGAGTCGAAGAGAAGCCTTGTTCTGGTCGAAAGTCGCGCGACTCCTCAGTTCGGCGATAGGAGCCTAGGAAAGGCGTTATTTGCTTCAAGAACTGTTACTTTATTCTGTTATAACAGGCTCGCGCTTTTGAACCAAAATACTAGCTGGAAACCTCGCGCTTTTAGACATGAAACAATTCGCGCTTTTCGACCGCATTCCAAGGGGATTAGCGCTTATGACACCCACCCCGTTTCAAGAGGTCTACATTCCGAAATGTCCGTCCGCCGCACAGTGCGCTATTTGACCAATTCACGGGAGGGAAAATCATAGCATCTAAGCGATTCGAGCGGTTGTTTGCGGATGACTCAACGGTTCTTTCTTCAGCTTTGTCATTTTCTGCCCTGGTAGAAAATGCAAATAGTACTGTCAGTGCTATTCGACGTTGGTTCCATAAAAACCGTCTCGCTGTAAATGATTCAAAAACGGAGGTGATGCATTTTGGATTAAGGTACTTATCGCTGGTAGTGAGTGTTGGTAACCCTCCGTCAAAATGTTGGGTGTTCTACTGGATCCGAAACTGAGTTGGAGGCTCCACAGTGAACAGCTGGCCGCGTCCTTAATAGCGTTTCCTTCCTTTTGCGAAGACTCTCCGACAAGCTTCCTAACTGCCGTATTTGCTGCCTACTATTCAGTTTTTCAAAGTAGGGCTGGATATTGCATCCTTTGCTGGGGCCACTCGCCCTTGTATTCAGCAGTCAAAGGAGAGCTGTCAGAGCAATCAAGGGCCTAAGCTATCGGGAGGACTGCAGTGATGCTTTTCAGGAGCTGGGAATACTAACAGTACCCAGGGGCGAAACCGTAAAAAACGCCCCGGTGGAGGCGTACAGTAGAGCGAAAACGTAAAAAGCTGGCTGGCGGAAGTTCGGCAGGGTCCTATGGAGGTGGCGGAAGTATGGCGGCGTTCGATGGAGTCAGAAGAATGGCGGACAGAGGCGGAAGTTCGGCGATGGCTGATGAGGTAGAAAGTCTACGTCGGATTCACCGGTGTAGTGACTGAAAGGTTTACCCTTCAATAGCCTTATTTACGAATAAGAAGGCTCTGACTTCTGGTGATGAACTGTGTATAATTGTGGTCCCCTTGGCCTCTTTTATAGTAACGTGGTTACATAGATTGGATAGGCGTAGTGGGGACACATTCACGCCTTATCTGCCTGGAGTTCCAAGGGGCACTACACATCCTCGCATGCCTTACCTTCGTGTGGAAAAACATCAGCTCATTCCCCTCAGCCTCTCACACCCACAATACACGAAGTGCCAGTCAGCTTTCGTTGCCCCACTCACTCTTGGACGTTATAGGTCTCCCACAAGAATATTGCGCTCCGACACTGCATTCTGGTGGCATAAATCTAACTTCTCTTAACACGAAATTTCCCCGCTCCCGCTCATTTTTCCCTTCCTAGTGGCAGCACTTCTCTTTTTCTCCCCTTAAACGGGGTTTTTAATTTAAAAATTTTGAAATTTGAATTTCACATGATTGATTACAATTTAACGACTTTTTATTTTAGTTTTGTTGTTTTTCAGTTATTATGAAGAATTGGGAATGCCTCAAAATTAAAAGGAAAAAAAGTTTACTCTAATTCTCTTCTTTCTTCTTCTAATTCTCTTTTACGGTTTCAGTAAATGAAACATTTTGAATTTCACATGATTAAATAGAACCTAACCCATTTTATTTAATAGTTTTGCTGTTGTGCAGTTATTAGGAAGAATTAGGAATTCCTAAAAATTAACAAAAAACGGTAGGTAGGACAGAAGTTTAATTTAGTCTTGTCAAAGAGTTCCCGACCACAATCAATCACTTTTCAAGGCACAGAGTAATGTTAACGTTGAAGGACAGTGCTTCCGAACAGTGTAGAATTCGCGTATTTCGTTGGGTGAATTCGTCAGTCTACACTTTTATGGTGTTCTCTCGATTTTGACGGAGTTACGAACAACGGTTTCTCGAGAGAATGGGAAGAATTCGCCTCCTTTAGTATCGAAGATACCGTTCTCGGAGAAACGCCCGTCGCCGCACTGGTCTCGTTCACTTTATCGTGTTCAATCGTCTTCCTGGCGATGAAAAATTGCGCGACATTGAACACTATTTCCCTCGCTTGACTCCTCAATGACTTTCCCCGCGAAATTTTAGTTTTATTTTCTTCCATCGTGCTTTAAAACAAAATATAACACAACCGGGAGACGAAACGCGGCGCAACGAAACCGCGGGCAAGCGGAGACAATGTTGCCAACGGAAAAAACTCGAATTCCCTTCGCTCGGCCTCGGCGCAGGATGCCACAGCGGCGTGTTCTTTTTTGGCCACCAGACTGCAGTGTCGAAGCGCAATATTGTTGTAGGAGAGCTTTAGCAAGGTGGTTTTTCAAGCACCTAATTTTAGATTTGGGCCATTAGTAAGATTCTTAAAGTTTAGTATTATTTGTAGCAATATGAGGAGTCGCTTGACTAATCTTCAGGTCGCATGATAAAAACATGTTCATTGACGTTTTACACATGTGTCGCCACAGGTTACACTGTAACAATCATTGTATACTTGTTGTTTACTTAGCATACGGCCACAAAGCTTTCAACATCAATCAACACTGAACCACAGACACGAATCACCCCTTTTGTTCAATATGTCACGGGCGGCCAAGATGAGAGACGGTGCCAAAGCTGCAAGAAAATCCCTGGTATGATCCTGTAGAAGTAATCAGGTCTACCAATGGCCAGGGTGTCGTTATCGGCCTCAGAGTGAAGTGGAGAAGGGTATTTTAAGTTCATCAGCCACATAACAGACGTGAACATTTTGTGAGTGAAAACCCTCGTCTCACAATCTGGGGCTGAACTACTTGTTAAAACCAAGAGGTCTGTTATGTTGGCAGCAGTGTCTTTCTGCCGTACGCTGGGTGTGTCACTCGCCAACAATCATGCTATTCAGTCCCCTAACCAGCGTCCAATGCCTGTCCTGCATGGCACACCAACAGCCACAATGGACATCTTTATAAAGGGGGAACGAACCATGGCGTCCGAGAGGTAGCAATGGAGTGAAACCTGGAGGGAGTCATCTCACCCCAGGCACTCCAAAATTATGGATGTAGTGAGGTTGGGTAGTGTCCCGCTACTCGGGACTACTACCCAAATTCCTTCCTGAACACGTTAAAACTGGAGAGGGGGCTCCCACCCCAGTGTTGCCCCAATAACATTTTCTGGTTCCTTCGACAGATGGGTAAAAAATGAACGCAGGCACTGGTTTCAAACCAAATTGAACTGCACAGCTCCACCGAGGAAAAACACCTCGATCTTTCAGGCTGAAATTATTGCGATCTTGCGATTGCGTAGTGGCAAAGGAGGGCGTAAGACGGGGGCACACCAGAGCCCATGTCCCTATTCTCTGACAGCCAGGCGTCGATCAAGGCCCAGCACCATCTATCTCCTCATGAGTGGTACTGGACTGTGAGCAGATACGCAACACCCTGGCGAAACATCATTTCCTTGGAGTGGGTCCTGGGGCGTTGAATCTCAGGCCATGAACAAGCTGACGCTCTGCCCAGAAGGCTCTCAAAACCCATTGGCCAGAAGCCCGCCGTTGCCTTACGACAATCTTTGCATGGCATAGAGGGAGAGGAGAGCCCTCGAGAGATGGCGAATATACATATTCTTGGAGTACTTTTCCGTGAGGTTGTTTGTCAGAGCACAGCCGATGGGAGATGGGAAAGAACCCTGCACCAGCAGCATGGACATACCATGTTGGCTATGGTGGACCTTAAACAGGCGAATATATGTCTCCATTTACGGCAGACAAGAGTGAGATCCATAGTGGGTCTGTTTGCAGGACACGGGCGTTTCAACGTTTAAACAGGATAGGGGGTGTAAACGATGAACCCGTCTCTAGGCTATGCAGGGATGAGGAGGAGACAGCGGATCACCTCATCTTTGAGTGTGGTCCTGGAGCGCAGAAGGTATCATTGGACCAGGGAGGGATACTGGCGCTACAAGACCTGGTAGGAGGATTATTGAACCTCTACTGTAGTAACTCTGAGAAGCAGCACAATGGGTTTACAGGCCTGGGTGTGGGAAGTGGGGCGCCTTTCAGGAACCAACTTATATAGGAACCCTCTCAGGCATTAATCTACGACAATCTTGCCTCAGAGGTGCCACCAGCTGGTGGATGTTTTCACAAACAGCCATGAGACAGATCTAATGCCACGGTCACAGCAAACGGCTAATCACAGCGCCAAGGCTTCTGAAGAGCTACTCAAATTAATGCGCGGGGGATTAAGAAGGTTCGTATAGGTTTACTGACCAGCTTCGCTTCCCTGCGACGTCACTTGAACACAATCATCATTAAATTTCATCAGAAATTTTCTGAGCAGGCTGTGTGAGGAGGCTGAAGAAACAGCCATCCTCAATATCTGAACCACAATGGTCGCTCAGAGAAAACAAGTCCTAGACGATTCCGAGCAGCCCAGGACTCTAGCAGAACCCTCTAGCAATCCAGGACCTGTGACACTACCAGAGTCCCGACACGTCCAGCAGAACAGATTTGAGGGGAAGGGGTAGTCAAAAGTAGTGAGAGGGCAACCCTGGACAGTCCAGGTTTCTCCTTCGGGAACCCCCCCCCCCCCCCCCCATCTATTTCGAGAGTAGGGTGAATCTTGGGCAACCTCAAATTCAACGCTAATTGAGGCAACCAGTGCGTAAGTCATGCCTTCACGAGGAATACTAGATTGGAAGGTGGGAATGCTAAGTCTTCAAGACTCCAGTCAGAGGCCATTGTTTTGACTGCCGCTATGGAGCCTGTGGGGTGGTCACGAGGGAGCGCCACCAAGCCAATAGGGATAGTGCTCGGGGACAATACAAATAGTGGTAATAACAGCAACATGTCAACAAACAGTTTGTAAACAAAAGAGGTGGCCGGCAAAACAAAGTGCAAGATGGCGGAACCTTCTGTGTTTATCAAAGGCAAAACCTGCACTCAGGAACTCAGTTCCCGTTTCACGTGATAAATTCGTGTAGTATTTCCTTATTCGTTTGGTTATTTCGGCCGTATAGACATCAGGAAGGGTTAAAATGAAAATTCGGGTACTGTCCAGTGTAGTTTGTGTATTCGTGTTATTCTCCTATGCTCCAGGAGCAGCCATCAGTGAGCTGTAAGTGTTGTTATTGCTTGAAATGTATTTAGTTATTGGGTTATGTACTGAAATGTGTTAGTTCTGCCGAATGTGGTGAGCTACGAGAAAATGACTAAGTCAGCTTACAAGTCCCCATCCGAAAAGATGCATTTTAGATTGATGATTATTTCTGTGTGAACGCACTCAAAAACACCAGGGCCTTGGGCCCTGATCAATCAGCCCGGATTTTCCGTGATTGCACCAACCGTTTTGGTTTATTATTCTTGGAATAGTACACCTATGTTTTCGCGACGGAGGTCGACGACTCCGATCGGCTTCAAAATTTGACATTACCCGTTTCAATAGGTCTACATTCCAAATCCGAAATGTCCGTCAGCCGTAATAAGCCGTATAAGCTTCTTTTTTTTTTAAATCTGAAATTTTGACTAAATACTCGGTTTACCATCTGGTTGTGCCCGCAAGATTTTCAGTCCGAACGCCCAAACCCGTGGGGCGCTATGGGGCTATGGGAGGGGTTTTTTGAAGGCTTTTAGCTATGGGATCGAGTTAGGTGTCGTTTTCAAAGTATTTTATCAAAGCATTAGACGGCATTAAATGTGTGACAATTTAAGCCCAACCGGAGCTGTGTAGGTCAATTAGTTTCAGAGTTACGGCACTATGAAAATAGGCCATTTTTTCCAAAATGTGAACATTTTAGTTGATGACCTGAAGACAGCGGAAGCACGTTTTTCAGAACGTTTTCGGCTGTATCTCAAGAACTATTGGTCCGATTCCAAATTTCTTTTTTTCTCGTGAAAGCTAAATACATTTCCCGTCGCAGTTATTCTGTGTGAAATTTTGATTTGAGCGTTGATAAGGGAGGGGCAGGCGCGGCAAACAAGTAGCGAATTTCGAACAAACCGTGTTTCCTTTCACATTTTAGCCTATAACGCGGGAACGGTTGGTCCGATCTTACTTTTCTTCTTTTGAGGTGAAAGCTGATTAAATTTTAAAAAGCGTGGGTGCAATGAAATTTCGGTCGGAGAAATAGTCTTGGAGGGAGAGAAGAGAAAAGAACACCGTACGCTATTCAAAACAACGGTCTTCTGCCGCTCGGATCGAAATTTCTAGCAACCTAACCTGGCCCCGTGAAACCTTCCGATTTGTTGTCACTCGTGCACCAGCCCCATTTGTCTTCCACCTGATTTACCTCGTGTCCCCAACAATGTTAACAGTGAAAGGGAAACCTCAACCCTGTGCAGGCTATGCGAGGAGGCTTCAGAAACCATCACCATCTTTGAGCACTCAGCATTCACCTAGTCGAGAACCTTAAGTCCCTCACCAGGGGGATAGGCATCTTGGACTAGAAATAGGGCGCTCAGGCAGAGCACACCAGGCCACCAGGCTGGATGCACCCTGAACCCCTTCCCTGAGCAACTCCTCAACAATCTACAATGCTTTTCATCTCACATTATAAGAGGCTGGTTTGGGTTACTGTACTTGACAAGTCCCTACATTGATGTTGTATTCTGCAGGGGGATATTTACCGTCGAAAAAGTGAAAATTCCACAGCAGAGAATCGTCCTGGAGAAGAGAATCCCGGATGGCGATCAGGGCTCGATCAAAGCATCATATCCGGTCTGCACACGCCACGTTTCCCTCCAGGTAAAATCAGAGACTAACATGTTCGTGAAATCCAACAAACACTCTACATTAAATAAAAAATTGTATGTTTCTTCAAGGAGAAGCGTCTACCATCTTGAGGAGCGTCAAAGACCTCAACGACTTTGGGCGGTGGAAACTGATCGACGCCCTCTGCGTCGACAACGTGGCCAAATCCTGCAGCAACTTCCTCACAGGGATTCACCGCCTCAAGATCAACCTGGTCGCCTCTTTGTGGTCTACTTGTGCCAAATGTCTCCCAGCGGTGCCTTCTCTTCACCACCTGGTGCCGACAGCTGCTCTCGAAGCGTGTCTCTTGTTTCGAGCTGGTTACGCCATCAGACCATCGACGAGTCGACACCAGCCGTTTCTCACTGTCCTGCCCAAAGATGAGAAAACCACACGTTGGCAGGGGTTAACCACACTGGTTCAGTCCAGCAATGGGATCCAGGTGCGTCATTGACTTTTGAAAATATTTTACAGATACTTGTGAAGTTGTCACATTAAACCAGAAGATGGTAAGTGAGCTTGACCGCTTTGAATAAAATATAATGTAGGGTAGGGTGGGGTAAGGTCCCGCAGGTTCGATTCATTTTTGTTTCTATTGACTCCTAAGCCACTATTCCTCCCATTTCTGATCAAGGATGATTCATTGGAGCCTTGCTGAAGACATCTAACGCCCACAGCGCAGTTTGACCATTATTAGGATAGTTATACCCATTTTTCAAAAAATTGCATCTGCGGGGCTTTGCCCCACGCGATGGGGTAAGTCCCCGCAGCAATTGAAAAATGGGTCTATAACTATCCTAATAATGGTCAAACTGCGCTGTGGGCGTTAGATGTCTTCAGCAAGGCTCCAATGAATCATCCTTGCTCAGAAATGGGAGGAATAGTGGCTTAGGAGTCACAGAAACAATAATGATTCGAACCTGCGGGAACTTACCCCACCCTACCTTACGTCAAAATGCCAAAAAAATGAAAATCAGCTCATTGTGAAGGCTTCACTTTGAGCAGCCTCTCCAAACTGATCATTCTGAGTAGTCACATGATTGCCCTTACCTGCCCCATGGCGGACAACGAAGAAAGTTTTTGTGGGAGAGAGTTTTTGCTTTGCAAAGCAGTGTGCGGGAACTTCCCCCGTGCGGGACCTTACCCCACCCTACCCTACAATGTAAACTAATATGGAATGAAGCTACCCAATCCCAAAAAATCAAGGAAAAGTACTCTACGGAACAGCTCACACCATGTGAGCTTGTATCACTACTCAGTGAACCTGTATCAAAATTCCTGCAAACCTATGTCGCAACAGTTCAGCTATCTGAGCTTCTATCACTCATATCTTTCATTGGTGCCCCTTCTCAATGAAAATATATAATTATCCACTCGAGATGTTCATTTACTGATATTACTTTACAGGAATGACTTGAGGGAATTTATGACCTGCTTCCCTCATGCAGTGTTTATATTTTAAGGGGGGGAAGGGAGGAGCTATTAAATTCAAACTGAAATTCAAATTGAAATCGAGTCCCACCTGAGGCCCGATACATTTTTTCGGCCTTCCCCTTCTGATTTCTTGAAATAGCTTATAGATTCATAACTTGAATTTCAATTTGAATTTCAGTTTGAATTTAATAGCTCCTCCCTTCCCCCCCTTAAAATATGATATTACTTTAACCCAAAATTTGGGTTAAAGTAATATCAGTAAATGAAAATGAAAAGTCTATTTATTATTATCTTGAAAAGTCTATTATTTAATAATATTTGTATACTAAATTTTCTTTGAGACTTTTAATTTTTAGCCTCACCTACTGTTTCAAAAGAGTGGCACTAGTTGAGCTATTATAACTAGGTACCTAAGGCTACATTTAACTGAAGCATTAAATTTTCAAAGCATTCAAATTTTGAATTTGTCTGTACTCTATGGAAGCGCTCACATCATGTGAGCTTGTAGGTATCTCTTCTCAGTGAACCGGTATCAAAATTCTCTGCAAATATATGTCTCTTCTCTATGCAAAGGTTGAAAGAAGTTAATGCTAGGTTTGTTCCAGGGGGTGTTCTTTAGTACTCCCCCCCCCCCCCCCCCCCCCATTTTCAAATTAAGATTTCACACCATGAACCTCACTTTAAAAAAAAAAAAAATTTCAAAACGTTAAAGTCACCAGTTTAAAACTCCCAAAGTTTAACGTTTTGAATTTTTTTTTTTTTAAAGTGAGGTTCATGGTGTGAAATCTTAATTTGAAAATGGGGGGAGTACTAAAGAACACCCTCGCTCTCGCTTACCTGGAACGCCAAACCGTCAACAAACTGTTGTAGCGTTACTTCACAGTGATTCACGTGACTGTAAATTTCATACAGTGTCGTTTTCGAAGTATTTTTGCTCGCAGAATCCATTGTTGGGGGTTCCGGAGCTTATCTATGAGTTTTTAGTGGAGCAACAAAATTTGCAGTCCCGTGAAAGCCCCATAGATGATCATCCGGAAGAGATGAGTGGACGCTCATCTCTTCCAGATGAAAACTTGACACGCCGAGCACCAAAATAAAGTGAGAGGGTTATGACTCATAACTTATGAGAGAGGTTTCCACTGGGTAGGGTTATCAAAGTCGACAGCTCCCAACCGAACTCATTCGAGCTGTCGGTTCCCGTCCGACTGCAGTTGAACTGCTGTCAACCTACAAATCGACCTGGAACAGCAGTTATCTCAACTGCGCATGTCTCCGTCGATCTCTGTTAACAGTCAGTCAAACCTGGAAGAAACCTGCTATTTGAGCTTTTATCACTACCTACCTACTTAATGACAAATTTCTCAAAAGTCTTTAAATGTGTCCCTAGTTGGGCTGTACCCAATTATAAGCGCATTTGCCCGGAACCATTCAATTTCTTTAGGTTTTGCCCAAAATCAACCTTCCCCCCCCCCCCCCCCCGGATTTTTAAAGAATCGATACATATCTCAAGTCGAACAGAAGTCAAAATACATTAGCAAACTCGTATTGATAGCCATAGAAAAAGTGACCTAAATCGTAATTTGATTTGAGTAAATTTTTAACAAACAACTAAACCACCTGTATTTTTCATTATTGATTTTATTAAATAATCGATCTTTTAAAGTGATGCCAGATGGCTGGATTTGTCCCAGGGAGTGAGGATATTAAATATCCATACCTAATATTTAAGGATGGTCGCACTTTTCTGATGAAAAGGAGGGATAAGTTCTTAGTGCTAGGTAGGTATCTTTAAAAAAAGTTTCTTATTTTATTTTATGGAAAGTGCAAATACATTTAATTTAGTCTCCACATACTTACGACTGCAACGCTCCAATGTGGTCCAATTTATTCCAATTCTGAATTAAAGGTAATAATATCCGCTCATTCCGCAGATCAGGCTTCCCACGAACGGCTACACCCGAGAGAATATAACTGTGGAAATAGAAGGGAATTGGATTGTGATCGAAGCGATCGCCACATCGACGGAAAACGACGGCTATTTGCAGAGACACATGATGCGCCGGTACGAACTCCCTCCGCAAGCGGACCTTCAGAACATTTCCGTCGAGCTCAACGAAAACAAGAAGGAGCTCAGAGTTACAATCCCAACTACAAAACCAAAGGTGAGATTTTTGGGATGGAACAACGTGGTTTGTTTGGGCTAAGGTGGACCTAAAATTTGACACAACTTGTCAACATGTAATGTTGTAGTGTTTGTAACGGTTGTCGTCATAGAATTAATTTGTGAGGGGTTTCAAACCCACACGACGCCAAATCCCGAAAACCCAATCGAAATTATTAGATGGTCCTTAAAGCGTTTGTTAGGCATTGTGTATGAGTAATAATGTTGGCTGTGTAAGCAGAGCGGCGGAATCCTGCCTGCTTCGTCTGTCTGCAGCGCCTGCATTTGTCCCCCACCTCTCCGTCTGGCTGTTTGGGGAGGGAAGAGCCCTCACGTAGGTGATCGACGCCATTTCCTTCATTGGTTGATCTTCATACATTTGAGTGAATGTATGTTTTGGCCGTCGTCTCTCTGCCCACCGTGTTCAGCTTGTATCCAGCCTGATTTGTTGTTGACCTCCATTGCGAGCAGTTGTACGTCAGTCCTGGCCACAGTTTCTTAGCTACCGTATCCGCGTTAGATGTCATCAGTTCTTTTCAAACTACACAGCATTCTTTTGGACTACACCCTTTTGGACTTCCGTGCCCTTGAGCCGCATCCACTGTACAGCCTCCCGAGGCTCTCAGCGCTTGTCACCGACTTCCAGCACGCCCTTCTGGATTTTCAAGCCTTTCGAGGCACTCCATTGAATTCGCCCGTGAATACCTGCGGGCTCGCAGCCCCGCTCAGACGATTGACCAGCCCCAGGACTCCAAGGACCCAGGTGCCACTGCTGGATACATGAACCGTGCGGCCAATTGTGAGAACTGAAAGTGGCTAACGCTAAAAATCCCACTTTTCATTGTTTTTGATTTATAATTCGTGGAATAATACACCTATGTAATCGCGACGGAGGTCGACGACTCGGATCGGCCTCAAAATTTGACATCCGTTTCAAGAGGTCTAGATTCCAAAACCGAAATGTCCGTCCGCCGTCCGGGCCGTTTTGGGCAGTAGGATTTTTTTTTTTTTTTAATTTAAAATTTTGACAAAATACTCGGTTTACCATCTAGTTGTGCCCGCAAGGTTTTCAGCCCGATCGCCCAAACCCGTGGGGCGCTATGGGGCTACGGGAGGGGTTTTTTGAAGGCTTTTGGCTATGGGATCGAGTTAGGTGTCGTTTTCGAAGTATTTTTGGACGTAGAATCCATTTTTGGGGGTCCCGGATCGATCCGACTTCACTGTGGCGATCTATAGGGCTTTCATGGGGCTACAAATGGGATTTTTGAAGTAAAAGGGTAAAGTGAGTTTAACGTCAAGATTGTTGATCATTAAGGATTTTTGAAGTACCTATCTCAGGAGGTCAAATATTTTTCAAGTAAAAACAAAAACAAAAAAAAATTTAAAAAAAAGTTTTTTGATACATTTTTTCGACACAGAATTAAATTTTTTCTAAAAGTAAGGTATATCAAAGAATAATAAACCCTTATATAAAATTTGCAGCTTTTCTTACATAGGTATTGCCAACCTACTCCCCAATTTCACCCAAAACCCACCACGATTTATTGTATTTTAGTTTGTTCGCGGGGATTGGGTGATTCTTAGTAGTTCCCCCACATGCACGACCCCCCTTACATTGTGTATTTGGGATGTATACACATCCTGCTTTTGCGTATATTTCTTCCCCCTATCCCTTTCGTATGTTTATCTTCTTTCTCTTCTCATAATATTTCCATATGATTTATGTAAGTCGTCTGTCAGATACCTACATCTTTATTTGTGTACTACATACCTTTATTTGTGTGCTTCCGAGTCTGCAAGGCAGAGGAAGAATGGTTTTCACTTTCGAATCTGCTAAAACCTCTCCGGTTCACCCTTGGACGTTGAAATTTGAGAAGGAAACCTTATGGGAGTACAAGAGACGATTCAAATGTATTCTCCAGGTCAGCTGAGTGAGCTAAAATCTAGCGCCAAGTGGGAGGGGGGGGCTAAAATCTTGCGTTAGCGTGAGCTAACAGCCATAACTTGTGCCCTATTGATGAAAAATTTCGTTCAACATTTCATGCAATATCCAAGGAAGCTATGGGTCATGTCTCACTTGGCAGTGAATTTTTTCTTTATAATATATTTCATAATCCAAAGTAAACTCTACGAGTCCCGAGTACATTTATTCGTTCCCAAAAGCAAGTCACAGGGTATTCAGCTTGGTCGTCAGTGTCCACTTCGATTTTAAATTTGTATCACAAGGCTATGAACACTCGCCTTAAATGTGATGATAAGGTTTACTTGAAATATAGTTCCACAATCTACTACAGGGGGAGTAATGCCTCTTGTCCAGTGGCGGCTCGTGCTACAGGCAAGAAGGGGTTCAACCGTACTTCGACAGCAAAATTAAGAACATACTCGTATTACCTAGTTAATACACACCCGAATGTATAGTCGCAGTACGACTGCTGAATGGAAACCTTTAGCAAGAAGTCTCATTTTAGAAGAAAAATTCAACCGACTCACTTTCCACGTCCCTGCATACGGCCCATGCTTTTCATTTCCTATCTGTAATCCAAGGGTGGAGTGCCGAAGGCAATGTTCTTGCGACGGGTATTCATCTCTCGAAAATCACACACACAATAAACAATTAAATGACTAGAAAATTATTAGACTGACTCGAACGAAACAAAAGGAGGCCGAACTGTAGGCAGAATTTACCAAAACAACAGGGCATGTAAGGACAGCGCTAATTGCCAGTAAAAATTCCCTCACAGACAATTCCCTTTTCTTTTTCTTCTCTTTTATTTCCAGCATAGTGTTCAAAACCCCCTACGATTATATCTTAGAGCAATGGTTGCTCTATCTCCAATTGTTTTGATTCATTTCAGGAGGATTTGACGATTACAATCCGAATAATATCCGTTTTCCCCTACAAAAAGTCCCCTTCCTTAAAAATTTGTTTTGCGCAACTGTTTCTTCTATTTTCCGTACCCGTTCCTAATATTCGTACCTGTGGAAATAACAGATAGGGGCTGCAAAGTCGCCAGCCCAAGCATCCATTATAATTTCGCCCAGTCACGTGACCTTTACCAGCCGCCCTCCTGTCGTCATTCTTTTGCCTTTTTTGGTTCTATAGCGGAGCTGAACCCAAGTTCTGACGTCACTCCCCAGCCGAATGGAACTGTTATCAAAAATAGTAAGACTTGTTATGTACCAACTTGCATCAACAGTGACACTATGGGAAGCTGATTTGATAATAGGTAAATGAAATTTTTCTCTCCTCTCGCTCACTCTAACCTTTCCTCTCTCTCACACTCTCTTAGGGGGTTCTCTGAACCACTGAACCCCTGCGCGAGCCGCCACTGCTCTGGTCTCCATTTACCCCTTGTTCACATTTACCCCACCCGACCCCTCAAATCGTTTCGTTCTATTTTCAGGTAACGTTCACTTGATCGAAAGAAAACTGCAAACCTGTCTACGTCCCAACAGTCAATAAAACACGTTTTACTAAACGACAGTTAATTTTTATTTCAGTTCACAAAATCAAAACAATTCCATTTTTCAGCGGAGGAATTCAATAATTTCTCGATATTTTTCTTTTTTTTTACAATTGAAGGATAAACAAATTTTATAACTTAGCAATATATTTAAATATTTAATATATAAAACTATCGTTACTTACTAACATGCACATTATTCACCTACTTTTTTTTACGGTGGGCAAGAGTTTCTCCGAAATGGATAGTCGAAATGATAAAATACGAGGAAATAAGAAAATACGAAAGTTGAGAAGTTATTTTAGTCAGTTGTGGCCCCAACAGGATTTTTTTTTAAAAGATCTCCAACGAATTACCGGATTATACGGGAGATATGCGGGTTTTAACGATTACAGAACAGGTACAGAGAAAATCGGAGCGCTTCGGGGTGGGGCGTCTCCCTCCCGACAATGAAAGCAGTGTTGCCACGTCCACGAAGCGCTCAACAAAACGTGAAATTAGGAAACCAGACGGTAACAAAGTTGCTGAGTAAATACAAAAAAAAAAGTCCTAAGACTTTTTACACATTTAAAATAGATACATACAAAATTAATTTGAAGCCTACCATCGACAATAATAAAATACACAAAAAATACATTTGTTTTGTACAGTTTTAGTATACATCAAAAGGACAAAAATGAACCTTGTGGCTTACAAAATCTCAGGATGACGTGTACGCCGTGGAACAAAACACAAATTACATTTTATGACATCGAACAACGAAACTATGAAAACACAAAAATATAAAAAAATAAACATCTGAAAGGATACGTTCAACAATAATATAATTCGAAGTATGAAAAAAATTATAGGAATCAAAAGGGTTAATTGTGAACAGCGATTAGTGTGAATGCGCCAAGAAAACGGAAGGATTTCTCAGGCCGATTAATCGAAACGGAAAAATCGAGTGATCAGCGAATGAAGATTAGCGTTGGCAAAATAGAGAGGGTTTGCAGGGAAAACTGACGAGCAACACTGGAAGCGGGTGATGAACACGTTGTTGAAGGGGGGGGGGGGTGAAGATTGGAAATTAAGGTGGGGTCGTCCGGAGACTTGGCCGGGTCGACTCAAAGAGTGGACGTCCAAGAAATGAAGAGAAGGTGGATTGCGGCCTGGCAAGGGGAGTCGAAAGAGCCTGGAATGCTTTCGCCTTGTGGAGAGACACCATAGGGTTCAGTCCTGGCCCTCAGCAGTGGAATGGTGTTTGATGGGCTCTCGGGAGCAGCCTCAGTTGCCAATGCCGATGAGGGAGTTGGAGAGGGCTGAGGAGTGCTCACCTTCTCTTCAGCCAATAGCTGATGGCGCTAAATGGCAGGCTCGTGCAGCCGCCTGTCGTTCAGCTGACATACCGCCGGACAGTGGGCGCAAAATAACATCTAGCAGTTCAAAAGTCAAAAAATGAAGGTGTTCCTCTATTCCAAGACATCCAGCTAGGCGGTAAACAAGATGGTAAATGCAGAAAATGTACTTTGAACCGCCTGAGACGATAAGGAACACAGAACTGCAGGAACCAAGGAAACATGCTGCCTCAGTCGTTGTTAAACTCGCCGAGAAGACAGTTTTTACGTATTCTAGTGTTGTTATTTTTTGGTCGTGGATATCATGGGGGAGGCAAGAGGAATATTTTCCCAGGGCTTATTTATATCATCAATTGGGCCTTATTATTTTTAACGCTAACACGATTTTCTTCCAATCTTCGCCTAATAATTTTACCCCTCCCAGGGAATGTGATGGTATGTGAAAAAAAAAAAACAGAAGGCTGAACCTCTGCCTGGCACTCTGTTGAACTTTTTGTGTTTTCTCCATTTTTCTTGCCGCAAAGTCCGACTAGTGCCATCAACTCCGTTGAGCGGCGAAAACCCAGCTAGCCATCAATAATTCGAGCGGTCTTTGACCATCGATTATTGAGCGACTCTGGACCAACACATAACACGCCATCAGCTTTGCTGAGGGGCACCGGCCATCGTTAATACGAGCGGTCTCCGACCATCGGTTTACGAGCGGCACACGTCATCTCAATTTGAGCCGACACACAATAACACCGGGAGTAGATAAAGTAAATTCCGCGAATCAAGATACACGAACAAGACCTTATCGTCATCACTCCCTCAGACTGAAGACCTCCACCAACGCCGGCAAGAAACGCTCATTCTCCGCCACGTCTCAAGACCGTCCTGTCAAACTCACGAAAGGATTCTCGACGTAATCACCAGGTAACGGACCTCTCTCACAAAACTCTTCAGTCTCACACCCTTTCGTCACTCAAGGGATCTTTCCAAGGGCAGAGAGCTAAAAGGAAAAATACGTTTTACACTAAATTGCACAAACGGCGAGTCAGGTACAACAAGGTCATAAAGTTCGACTGTCAATTTAATTTGTGATTACCATTTCAGACTTTTGAACCGCTAGATTCAACTTTGCACCGTTTGGTTAAATACCTTGGCGTTGAGTTTCAAGAGCGGATGAGCGTTACCATGTGTGTTGCTTCTGCAAGAGCCGTAGCAACCTCTTCAAAGGTTGGGCCTCAGGTGGAGCGACCTCCTTGTGATATAAGGGCCTCTTCCTGGGAATCCTCCTGTCAGGAAGATCTTTGAACTCCTAAAGAAAACTGGATGGCCCTCATCAGGGTGACGCAATTCTACAGGACTGTCTTACTATTGTTCTCCTGGTTGAGCTAGGGGCGGCCCGCCATTTGGCAGCTGGTAGGATTTGGGACCTTTCAGGCGCTGGTGCTGAGGGTGAAGCTTTGAGCCTGGGCCTTCTCTGGCCAGGCTGCACCAGCTGGTCATGCTTGCCACCCAGTGGCAGGAAGAGTGGGCTGATGGCTATTCCCATCTGTGGCTCACCAGCAGTCCCACTAAAAAACCTCGATGGGTGCAGAGCTTACAGAATTGGGGAAAACTGGGGCCGCGTTGCTGCATAAGGCGAACGGTTGCTTGACATCAAACATGCACATTCTGGACCGCACTGAACACACTAAGCTCATGGTGAGGGAATAGTAAGCAATGCCGTCTCAGGGATGGCACGCTGGATAGCGCCTATTACCCCAAGCTCCAACGGCACAGTTGGCAACAGCAGTTTAAAGTCAAACTAACTAACTAGAAGCGATGGGAGAAGGTCTGCTCCGAACACCCCAAGTTCCCTAACCTAAACTTTGGACACCAGGACCAATCTAGTATGCATCCACAGTATTGTGAGCCTGTTGAGGGTTTTCTTGTGCGTAGGAAGCAGCTGCTTGACTCCTGCAGGTAGCAGAAAAGACCAGCTTCATCACCCAAACCCGATTATAGTACGAAGACAAACAAGTACCCCTCTCGCAAGCTAGGATCACTCGGCCCCTGCAAAGGCCAAGCTGTTGTACCCGCCAGAAGAGGCATTGGACGTGGACCCTTAAAAAGGTGAGATTATTGGGAGTAGTAAAAATAACGCGAATGGTCTCTTGTGATGTCCCAATATGCCTGCCAAAGAACTCATACAGCCACTGAAGAAACAATAAGAACTAATATGACAATACAAGCCTTCAAATCAGCTTTCCCTGCAACAGCCAGAACTTAGCAGCTTACACTAAAGTTTGAAAAACAATTCACAACAAATAGTACACAATTTTAACCCTACAACAAAATGAAAACAGTGAGATATGTTGAATCGAATTAATTCTTATAAGCTAGTTATTTAGCCCCGTTGCAGGAGTATTTCAATCTGGTCAATTTCAGAGATTCATAACACAATATCGCAGAAAGCAATGTGGTTTGTCGTTGTTAACATCTACATCCTAGAAGCCTTAGTGAGTGAAATGTGACTCCCTGTTTATGGCAGAAAACGAAGACGGTGAAAAAAAACTGAAGGGAAGACAAGTTGAAAAAGTAGAGGAACTTCGTGTTGAATAGAGCAGAGACGCCACTTCTTCTTTATGTCAGTCAATGAGAAAAAAAATAGTCAGAAGCAAAAAAACATTATTTATCGGCATCTCATTTCAAAATTATTAATCGGTTTTCTATCACTCTAAAACCAACCAGTTTGTGACGTGATTGAAACAGCGTACAAATGAGGAATGTAACAAACGGCGAAAAAACGAAATGACTAATCCTCGATAGTTGGAGGTTGAGGGGCGACCAGCTTTGGAAGAAATTCGAATACGGAGGGATGGAGGGGGGGTCACAGTAACAATAATTTATATACATACAGTTCAATCACTCGAGTGAATACGGAAAGTCTCTGTTTAAAATTAAAGTTTTCCCGGTGGAGCGCAGGCACTTTCACAATCCGCCTGTTTCTAAATAGTGGTTGACTCAAGTTGAGGGTTTACAGATCGAAAAAAAAAAGGTTTCAAGAGATTTATAGCATGGTATCAATACGACGAACTAATAAATTGAACGATAACGAGTGTAAATGTAATGACAGTCATCATCAATGTGTTCAATTTTGTAAGGTGGGCGTTTTATCATGTAGGAAACAAGCCGCTCACAGATAAGACATACTATTGCTTTTTTATGATTAACAAACAGCGAATGCGGATCAAAATTTGGCCATTTAATGTTGATGTGCACACTTATCAAAATCAAATCATGATTCCAAGGGGTTTCACACGTGTATTTACGTTAGAAAGTAGCGTTCACTAAGAAGAGATACTATCACTTCTTCATGCACATCAGAAATTGTGAATAGTGTGAGTCCCCCCACAGTATACCCAATATCGCAAAGAGTTGGCTCCATGACTTCAAAATATGGTAGGCATTTCATGAGTATCAGCGTCTTGAAGTAGATATTCACAGAGAAGAGATACAATCGATTCTTTAAGATGGGGTTTCATCGCATAGAACACAAGTCGCACACAGAGAAGATATACTGTTGCTTCTTCATCATTAGAAACTGCGAATGCCATGAACCAAAGAGATTTAAAGTAATTTTACTCATGTTATGAAGTAGCGTTCACGCAGAAGAGATACTATCACTTCTTCATGTTGCAAATCAGGAATTGCAGTATTTAATACTGTGCGTCATCCAACAGTACACCCAATCTCGCAACGAGTTGGCTCCAATTAACGTCACATCAAAATAATATTTTGACACATTATGACAGACATCATTTCATGAGTATCAGCGTCTTGAAGTATGATGTTCACAGAGTAGAGATACAATCGATTCTTTAAGATGGGTAGATTCGATATAGCGAGTGCGGGGCCCAACGTGGTGTCAACATTCTGACGATAGGTACATTAAGACGTTCATGCAGAAGAGATACAAACAATCGCTTCTTCATGATGGTGAAACTTAGAAATTGCGGAAACTGTGGACGAATCTCGGGATAATATCCCATTCATTCCACATAATATATCGATAGTAAAAATATAAACGTACCTAAATATACGTATAAATATAAAAGTACCTAAGTTGAAAAAACGAAAAAAAGTCGAAAAATAATATTTAGATTTTTTTCCATTAGGTATTGAACAAATTAAACTTATGGGCTTTTACACTTTTACTATGTATACGGAATGTACGGGATAATATCGTACATAATAATATATTACATATTATGTAAGAGTTGATTTCAAGGAAGTTCAACGCTACACCAGAATGTGGTATGTCAACGTCAAATATCAGCATTCGGAAGGCGTTCAAGGAGAAGGGATACTATCGCTTCTCCATGATGAGTAGTTGGAAAATTTAATAGCGAACGCTGGGAACCCAATAACCCGATGTACAAGTTCCACATTCATGCTGTCACCATTCTTGAATATTCATAGAGACGAGATACAATGCTCATACGTTGACACCATGTTGTACACGACAAGTTGACATGAATGAAGAAGAAATTGCATCTCTTCTCAATGTTTCGTATCAAGCCAACTCACGTCGTGTCAACAGTCACAGTTGAAGGGTGCAGGAGAAAACCCCCCCATCGCTGACATTTTCATCGAAAAATAGGAAGTTGACGCGAGGAATCGGAATATCCAGTCACGTGAAAAACCACGTCATTGCCGTCAAATATGGGTTCGACGAAAGGCAGGTGAAAACCCCCATCGTGCGCGCTGCGGCAAGAATCTCAAGTTTGCAGTTTAAATGTCCTTTGCTTAGGGATGCCGATTTAATTAGATACATTTTTTGTCAAGTCATTAGAGGTTCTGGTAAATGCACGCTGACTCGCTTCGAAATTCGAGTATTCGATTCTTCAAAAAATCGATACGATTTTCTTGAAATAATCGATAGATAAATTCAATTCTTGAAAAAATCGACATTCATGAAAAATCAATACGATTTCCCATTATTATACCATTCCGAATTCGAAAAAGTATCAATTCTCAAAAAATCGAGTTTTAAAAAAAAAAAAGATAAGATCTTTTCGATTCTTTCCAAAAAGATCGATACGATTTCAATCGTTTCTTTTTGAAGAATCTGACATCCCTATCATTGCTTCGCACTTTCGGATCGGGATTAGTGCTGCGATTACTGTGAATCACAAGACAAAATCCACCTTTTGGGCTTAACAGATTATTATTTTTAACAGCTACCAGGGGTGGAGATTCTACGAGCAGAAATATCAGGTTCGGTCTGTGGTTCCAAGTTCCTCCGGTGAATCAAGTGGAAACTGGACCTGGAGCCCTCTGTAACGGAGAGAAGAACAAGAGGAGATTCCCGTGGCCGCCGTAGCGGGACCAAGCCAGCCACAAGGCAAGCGCAGCAGACCCAAACCAGGCTCTGCCGCAGGTTGAATCCGAGCTTCATACGGAGACTTCGCCATCCCAGGATTGCCTCCAGGCCCAAGGCGGACGCCAGGATTACCCCCAGGTCCGAGGCGGACTTCCAGGATGTTACGTGCACAAAATGGGTTAAAGATTGAGCGAAGGATGTTGTGTGCTGCAGCAGCAAGGAGACGTCGAATGTGGAGCGTTGGCAGCGAAGAGGGAGGGGAGAAGGAAGACCCGATGACGGTACACTAGTGAAAAAATTATACAGTCAATTTTATTAATATGCAAACTTCAATTTGTGATTTTCTGAAAATTGGTCTTTTTTGGCATGATGGAGTTTTCCCCTTCAGTGGTCTTCCTCTCAGAGGAAGAGGCTCTGAGTTAACACAGGGATCAAAAAGCAAAAAGGGGGTTGTAGTTGATCCTCCAGGTAAGGAGCTTCATTGAGGCTGGAGGGAGCAGTGTTGCCAACATAGGGACCTCGACCTCAGGGCAGTTTGGAACCCATTTGCCACGAAAAAAAACTCGACTGATCATCCGAATTTGTCTACGGATAGAAAATACGGCCTCAAGCTGTCTACAAGAATGGCCGAGAGGTAGTAAAAACTGAGTTTCATCATAGGTAGTTCAACTGAGTTTTTTCATACGCCATTTTGAACAACGGACGTTCACGCTCCCAGGCCACCGAAATCCTCAAGTTCAATCAGCATCCACGAATCCCGTCTCAAATCCATTTCAATACAACAACACGCTTATCAGGATCAAGACCTGCAACCCTAAAATGCCCACCAATGCAACACCGATATTACGTAACGCTCATTGACACACATTCTGGACCAATAAAATTTGATGATGACTTGAATCATTACAGAAACATGAACATTTTACCGTCGCAGTGTTGCCATCCTAACTTGACCATTCAAAGATTTGCACCATCTGGAGTGAATTTCAAGTCACTGCCATCTACGATTTTACTCCAGTCAGCGTGAATAAGTCTTTCAGTTTTGCATTCAAGTGAACTCATTCAAATCAATACATCATTCGGCTGACTAATCAGTTTTACAACGCACAACATTCATATAAAAACACCGGGACAAGTTTCACGGCGGAGTTGGTTCTCACTCTGTTAAATTTATCAATACTCAGAGTGTATTTAAACAAGGAAATCGAATGGGAAAACATTCTGACGCCCGCAGAGCGAAACTGAACAAACAAATCGTCAATTCGTTCGATAAAAACCATGAATGACTAAAACCACAACTGAACGGGCTTTACAAATAATATCGAGCCTCGGAGAACGTAAAAAATGATAAAACGTGATTTTCTGGTTTTGTTATTCATGAGCTCTCAATCGTGTAATACAAACAGTTGGGGGTGTGTGAGCCTTGTAGTCATGATTGTAATATAGGCACAATGTAGCGCTCTGATGGTGGGGGTTGTCGTCAGTGTCAGGATTTTGTACCAAGTTCTATTGATGATATTCTGGCAAGTATGGACAAAGTGTGATGCAGCGTGGTGGTGGTTTAGAGACAATGTCATTTCCGCAAGGTCGTCACGTAGTCCCATTTCTCACAGTTCCATCCGGGTGGAGTTGGCACAAAGATGGCAACCAGTTTGGGCTGCACGTTGACTGGGAGATGAGAGCCTGCCTGTAGGGTTTGCAAGGAACACCTTTCAGTTGCTAGGATGGAACTTTGAGCCTGGGCGTTGTTGGGCCAAGCTGCACCAGGATGCTGGTCATGCCTGTCAGCCAGAGGCAGGAGGAGTGGGGCTGATGAGTCCCCAGGGGGACTCACGTTTGATTTATGCCCATCTGTGGCTCAGCAGTTGCGGATGCTGAGGGTGGTCCCTGAACATAAGACCACACAGCTACTGACCGGCCACGGGGGCTGCCCTGAAGGCTCGGCGAAGCATGTGCTTCAGAGTTCACCAGCATTTGAGAAAGAGGGGCGTCCTGAAGGCTCAGGGTTTCCCAGGCGGTAGACTGGAGCATGAATTTCTCCAGCCCCTCAAGATACACAGCGTTTACTGCCTGGGCCACAGTCACAGCTGTCCTGAAGGCCTAAGCAGCACTGGACCTACTTGATGATGACAGCTGGTTGAACGAAATCTCCCAATAGTTATCCCCCTGGAAAGTTCCTCACCATAAGGGGTTGAGCAGATGCTCTTGCTCGGGATTAAAATCCCCCTACCCCTTCTTCATGGATGGCAGGAGGTGGAGCCTGGAGGTTGGCATTCCTGGTGGCGCTCCCTGCTTCCTGCCAGGGGGCCAGCATGCTCAAATTCAGCTTAGGCCGAGCGGCAAAGCCAAACTACATATAGAAAGGATACACCGTTCAGCCTTTCTGCCCTGCTGAAACCCGAACTGAACTGTGTCAAATACAATTGCTCAGTCCAAGTGTGATTGAAGGTCACGGCGTGGACCTGCCAAACAGTGTCGTCATTGATAAAGCTGATTCGGGTGTCACAACTCAGCCACTTTGCAACTTCACGCTACAACACAGTGTGGACCTGCATGAATGGTACGAGTGGCCCCGTATTGACCTAGAACAACATAAGCGCACCTGATCGAACTTGTAGGCCAGCAACGTCTGACACAATGGCCCAAAGATGGGACCAGGACTGGGCTTCATCCCCAGTCTGGAGGCCTTGTTTAACGATTCCGTCAGACCGTAATATGTACCTCGGGATGTGCGCGGATGCCAGCTAGGACTGGGATGACAAACTCCCTTTGTTCCTCCTGCCATTCGGGGACAGTCGTCCCAAAAGTAGCAGTGACACTCATACCACCTGGGGACACTCGTCCCTAGTTGAGCGCAGGCTGGAGACACTCTTACCATTCCCGCCCAGTGTTACCAAACTAGGAATCCTGAAGTGACAGGAGGGGAGTTCTCATGGCTGCCAACACAAGTCCAACCCAACTTTTAAGTACTCAGCAGCGTCATTGAGGAACAGGCGGCTTTGAGGCAGTATTTACTTTTTCGCCAACCTAACTTCACCTACAAAGTAGAAGGTTGTAGGTCTATGAAAAGATCAACCCAACAGACCTACAAGTCATTTTTAGACCTTACAGAGATAACCTTAGAGGTGTGCAGCAGTGAGTCAGGAAAATGGCACAATAATTCGTTTTCTTGAAATATCTCCATTCCTAGCAAGTGGAACAGGTCGGATGGGATGTCGAAGGGTGTTTCGACCTATTTGTGATCTGGTAACTTTGGTTGCGGTGATTTGAGGTTAGGTTGAGTGAGATTGCAAGTAGCTTGGTCTCAGCTTCGAGCCTTCAAAAGATCTATGTTCACTGCTTCACTTCAAAGTTAGTGTCTTATTACCTCCTTGACTTGGTAAAGTCAGAGCTGATAAGATTGACGCCTCTCCTGAGAAAGGGATGTTGAAATAGAGGCCTAATAGAACGAATAGGGTCAAACTTGAGTCCAACTTGCTTAAACCACATTCCCGTCGTCAACTATGTCACCTTGAAACTGTTTTCGCCCCCCTCCCCTTTCCTGTTTGACACACTCACGTATTTATCACGTCTACCAACTGACACTGTTGCCAACTTCGCCCCAATCAAAGGCTCAAACACCCCCGTTAGGGTACAAAGTTCTTCTCTGAAACCTCTACAAAAAAAACCCTCAACTTGAGACAGTGACGTCGCAGGTGGCATTGTGAATCTGTAGAGTGGGTTGGTATGCGCTCGAGAAGGTTAGCTCCGGATGTCGGGCACCCTGCCGCTTGGCTACAGCACAAGATCAGGCAGGGGCGCTGCGCACTAGGCACCTCCCACTTTGCGCTCCTTGTAGTAGATTTCCTCGCTTTCTTTGTCACATAGGAGGAGGACGACCGCTCCGAAGAGGAAGATGGCAGCTCCCCAACCGACGCCGTAGGCCCATCCGAATTCCCAAACTTGCCTGTTGCCTGGAAAAACGATAAAGGAATAATTGTGAGGGGGAAATATGTTCAGGAAAACAGTAAAGTGCCATCTTATCATCGAAAACTAACGACAGCGACGATCTGCAGGGGTTTCAGACTCTGGGGAGTTTTGGAGTGGCTAAAGGTAGGATTGTTGAAGGGGTTTGGCCAGAATGACGTGTGAGGAGTCGTATTCGCATTCGTATTCGATTTAAGGGGGTCCGAGACATATCCGGACAGCCCGTGGGGCTCAGTGGGGCTGTTACGGGGCTACAGATGGGGTTGTTGAAGGGCTTTGGCCACAAAGTCTTGTGAGGTATCGTATTCGCAGGTTTTTGGACGTAGAATCGATTTATGGGGGTCCTAGACATATCCGGACAACCCGTGGGGCTGTTTCGGGGCTACAGATGGGGTTGTTGAAGGGCTTGGGCCAGAAAATCAAGTGAGGTGTCGATTTCGAAGTAATTTTGGTTGTAGAATTTATTAAAGGGGGGTCCCAGGCTCATTAGGATAAACCAGGTGGTTCCATGGGGCTTCTAAGGCGTTACACTTGGGGCTTTTGAAAGGCATTGACAAGAAAATCAAGTAAGGTGTGGTTTTGTGCATGTTTTTGAACGTAGAATCCATGCATGGGGGTCCCAGACCCATCCAGACAGCCCGTAGGGCTTTATGGGGCTACAGACGGGATTTATGTAGCGCCTTGGCCAGAAATTCGAAATGTGTCGTTTTTGAAGTAATTTCGAACGTGATATCGACTTATGGGAGTCGCACACCCATCCGGACAAACCGTGGGGCTCTTTGGGGCTTCTAAGGGGCTACCGATGGCGATAATTTCGAATCGATTGACAAACTGCCTACCTTGGTTGAGTTCTGCTGCGAAGCACACTGGATAAACGACCAGAGCAAGGAGAACGCAGATCACTGAAACAATAAAAGAAAAAGTATTGTATTATGTTGTAGGATGACGAAGTTACCTGCAGCAAAATAAAAAACAATTTCAAAGTGTGACCAACAAATTACCGAAGCAATTCGCGTTGGCATATTGAAAGGTTGGCGGTATTTTTCTATCTCAACTCTGAAACAAATCTGTCATCCCGAGTCGACTTTAAAATGAAAAGGGGTGAGCTGGCTTCCTGCGTTAATTATATCGGAGGGGACGTCAGGAACATATTTCCTTGCCAGGGCTGGAAGTTGATGAGGTTCCTTCGGATAATGCAGGTAGGAACGGCGTGGAACGGGCTCAAGACGAAAGTCCTCTATAGAAACCGACCCAGGCATCAATATTGTAGCTCTTTGTTGTTCCTTCGAGATTAATTTGTTCCTTCCCGCCTTTGCCTAACGCCTTTCAGGAAGTCGGGAGTTATTAAGATCTCAAAAGTTCCAAGAAAGCGCGGGGGGTCACCGAAGTGACTTTTCTGAGGCGCACGAGAGTTCGAAGTGGCCAGTGTTTCAAAGTGCAAAATCTAGCTGTTCAAAAAGGGGCAAAAATGTGTACTAGGAAATGAATAATCAAAAATGGTGACACGAAAAATGTCGGGAGAACTTTTTGCAGCAACTCTAAATTTAGGGAATTGGTTTAGTTTTTCGGCTAAAATGGGACTACAGGAGGGATTTTTGAAGGCTTTTGGCTATGGGATCGAGTTAGGTGTCGTTTTAGAAGTATTTTTGGACGTAGAATCCATTTTTGGGGGTCCCAGAACGATCCGATTTCACTGAAGGGACCCGTAGGGCTTTCATGGGGCTGCAATTGAGATTTTTGAAAAATCCCAGGAGGTCAAATATTTTCCGAGTGAAAAAATAATTTTTGAAAAAAAAAAAAAAATTGTTTTCTTTCCAAAATGTTTTTTATTGATACGAATGAATTTTCGCACAAGTAACCTATATCAAGGAATAATAAACCCTTGTGTAAAATTTGAAGCGTTTTTTCTTTATTGCTAGACGAGGAACAGGCTCAAAAACAAAAAAATAAAACTCGCAAGTGGGTACACGAAATATGTAGGGTAGAATTAAAAGTGGTGTTTCACTCATTATATTCGGATCTTTTGGACGACGGAAAAAAACTTCTTTGGGTAGGTAATTCAGAATTTCGTTCGATGAGTACAACGTAATTCTCGAAATGTTGCGAGCCAGTATAGAAAAAACAAGAACAACTTTCCGTGAACCAATTACACCAGAGGAGTGACTGTGTGTCTGTTTGAGGAAAGATTATTTCCAATGACGGGACGGGTCGGGGTGGACGGACGGAAAAATACGCCTGGAGAGCGATGTTTCGATGCATTCGGCCCCACCTGTAGTATGCACGTCTCCATTTAAATCACACTGAACTAAAACATGTCCGTTTTGCGACCAGATGCGATGCGATGCGGCCCGCCTCTAGTGTGCGCTCTAGTGTAAGACAACATATTTAGGTGGGTGTTGACGAGACGCAGTTTGCTTGCAGAATGAGATAAGCTCTCCGCGTACTTTATCCCCCCCCCCCACTCCCTCACTGCGCCTGCTGACGACCCCCTGACTGTCATCACCAGGTGAGGGTGCAGTGAGGGAGAGGGGGGACAAAGTGGGCGGAGCTTATCTCATTCTGCAAGCAAAGTTTGCTTAGCAAACTGCGTCGCGCCAACACCCTCCAAGATGCGTTTTCCTCGGGCAATCAGACTCTATCCTAACGTCCGCATAAATATTCTTATACAGGAAAAGTTGAATGAGCCAAAACTCCAAGAAAGTGACACTCAAATAGTGCACCAAGTATTACTTTTTGTTGAAGAGAGTAGAAAAGAGAATAGAATACTAGGTTAGTTGTGATATTCCCTTTGTATTTATCGTATTCCCAATTGTTGTCACCAATGAACCAATGAATGGCGTTAGAATTTGCGTTACATTATACACTCGGACGTTCCCCCTTTGACGCTGATCAAGCCTGAATAATTTCTGGCACCCCTGCGGTCAGCAATTCACAATCAAAACTCCTTGCACTGTCAACGTGATTCACACTGAATGGACCAAAAGCAACGGGCTAATAATAGTAAATGATCGACTAACGTGATAGAATCATGACGTAGACTGCTATCCTGTAGAACTTGTATTTGGTGCGGTGGTCTGACGTCCTGAGGCCGATCCCAGTTAGTAAGGTGGCCATCGCGTCCGTCACCAGCGCTACGATGCACAATCCGGCGGCGACTTTGATGTAAGCTGAAAAATAACGGAGGACCGTCAGCAAAATGAATTGAACAAAAGAACGGGTTAAGAAAAGTAGGCGTTAGTAATTAACACAATTATTGTGGACGTGAAATCAATTTATTGAGGTCCGGGACCCGTCAGGTGGGGCTGTGGGGCTACAGACGGGATTTTTAAAGGGCATTGTCAAGAAAACCGGGTGAGGTGTCGTTTTCGAAGTAATTTTGGACGTCGAATCGATTGATGTGGCTGCCAGGCTCATCTGGACAAACCGTGAGGCTCTATGGGGCTGCTGAGGGGCTACAGAGGGGTTTTTGAAGGGCTTTGGCCAACAAATCGTGTTATGTGTCGTTTTCGAAGTACTTTCTGACGTAGAATTGATTGATGGAGGTCCCAGACTCATCTGTACAAACCATGGGCCTCTATTGGGCTTCTGAGAGGCTACAGACGGGATTTTTGAAGGGACTTTGTCTACAAAACCGTGTGAGGTGTCGTTTTCGAAGTAATTTTGGACGTCGAATCGATTTATGGGGCTGCCAGACTCATCTGGACAAACCGTGGGGCTTCTGAGGGGCTATATATGGGATTTTTTAAGGGCTTTGGTCAGAAAAACGGGTTATGTGTCGTTTACGAAGTAATTTCTGACGTAGAATCGATTGATGGAGGTCCCAGAATGACCTGGACAAACCATGGGGCTTCCAAGGGGATGTAGACGGGATTTTTGAAGGGCTTTGCCCACAAAACCGTGTGAGGTGTCGATGTTGAAGTAATTTTGGTCGTCGAAACGATTATTGGGACTTCCAGACTCATCTGGACAAACTGTGAAGCTCTATGGAGCTTCTGAGGGGCTACAGAGGGGATTTTTGAAGGGCTTTGACCAGAAAACCGTCTGAGGTGTCGTTTTCAAAGTAATTTTGAACGTCGAATAGATTGATGGGGCTGCCAGACTCATCTGGACAAACCGTGAGGCTCCATGGGGCTTCTGAGGGGCTACAGACGGGATTTTTGAAGGGCTTTGTCCAGAAAACCGTGTGAGCTGTCGTTTTCGAAGTAATTTCGGACGTAGAATCGATTGATGGAGGTCCCAGACTCATATGGACGAACCGTGGGGCTCTACGGGGCTACTAAAGGGCTACATATGGGATTTTTGAAGGGCTTTGTCCAGAAAACCGTGTGAGCTGTTGTTTACGAAGTAATTTCTGACGTAGAATCGATTGATGGAAGTCCCAAAATCACCTGGACAAACCGTGGGGCTCCATAGGGCTACTAAGGGGCTGCAGATGGGATTTTTGAAGGGCTTTGCCCACAAAACCGTGTGAGGTGTCGATGTTGAAGTAATTTTGGTCTTCGAAACGATTGCTGGTGCTGCCAGACTCATCGGGACAAACGTGAGGCTTTATGGGGCTTCTAAGAGGCTACAGATGGTATTTTTGAATAGCTGAAGTCAGAAAATCATTTCAAGTGTCGTTTTCGAAGAAATTTCTGAAGTAGAATTGATTGATGGGGCTTCCAGACTCTTCTGAACAAACCGTGGGGCTCTATTGGGCTGCAGGCGGGATTTTTGAAGAGTTGTGGTCAGAAAGTCGAGTGAGGTGTCGTTGTCGAAGTATTTTTGGACGTTGAATCGATTGATGGGGCTGCCAGACTTCTGAATAATCTGTGGGGCTCTATGGGACCTTTAAGGGGCTACAGACCGGCCTTGTGAAGCGCTTTGGCCTAAAAGTCGAATGAGATGTCGTTTTCATAGTAATTTTGGGCGTAGAATCGATTGATGGGGCTGTATTATCCCAAGAATAATAAACCAAAAAATGGGGAAAAAATTAAAAATAATCACTTTTCGATTTTTTTATTTTATATTATTGTAAAAATTAAACATACCGACTTAACACTTTCACTATCAGTTTTTAAGATAATCCAATGATTTATGTGATCTTTCAGCGTTTTCCTGGATGCCATCGTTATGTTATCTTGCACAACAATGTTGAGTAGGTCAAGTACGACTGCGGGTGAAGCCGACATCGTCCAGAATAAGAATCAAAAGGTCGACGGAGGCGCCGGAAAGAAGGTTAAAAAGGTTGGAATAAGGAACGAGGGTGAAGACCAACGTCCGGATGGGGGGGGGGGGGAGCAATCCCAGTTACTTCTGGAATCTTTAGTAAAATCCACCGAACCCAGAGGCTGTTTATACTTCGAGGAGCAAATTCAATCCCGGCTCCGGCAAATAGACCAGAATCAATTCAATTCGTGCGTTTCACCCGAGCAAAGGACGAGCTGGTCTTGGAGGAGGAGGAGGATAAATCACATTCTCCAAAACGGCGGAAGGATCTCTCTCCCTCAAGTACTAAACAATTCTAGTCAGCCTCCCAACTCTCGGCACAAAACGGGGACCTTTTGTAAACAGGGTATTCTGATTTCCGTCTACTGTGTTTTACGGGTAAATGAAAAGGGGGGACGAGAGTTACATGGGAGGGGGGGGGGGGGGTGAGAAAGGGGCGAAGGGATTGTAGATAATTCATGCTGATAACAAAAAAGAGGATCATTCAGGAGGAATAAAGGGTTGGAAAGGGCGGCGACGAAGGGGTGAAGATTAAGCCCTGTTTCAACCCAGCCCTGTTTAGCCCAACGTTTTAATTTAAATTGGATCGAAAACTTTGCCCCCCAACTAAGAAGTAATTGTTTCCCTTTCATGTGGACATCAGCGTTATCTCCTAAAGTAACTGGATGAACGTCCTTTGAACGACAAAGCTCCGTAAACTATAAGCTCAAATTTTGAGCTACGATATTATCGGAACTATCGATATAATATATCGATAGTTCTGATAATATATTATATCGGTACCCATTTTAATTAATATTAGGGGGTCGCGTGGTACAGTAAAAAACGCTGCAAATTTTACACAAGGGTTTATTATTCTTTGATATAGGTTACTTGTGCGAAAATTAATTCTGTGTCAATGAAAAACATTTTGGGAAAAAAGTTTTTTGAAAATTTTTTTTACCTACTCGGAAAATATTTGACCTCTTGGGATCCTTCAAAAATCCCATTTTTAGCCCCATAGATGCCCACAGTGAAATCGGATAGTTCCTGGACCCCAAAAAATGGATTTTACGTCCAAAAACACTTCGAAAACGACACCTAACTCGATCCCATAGCCAAAAGCCTTCAAAAAACCCTCCCGTAGCCCCATTTTAGCCCCATAGCGCCCCACGAGTTCGGGCGATCGGGCTGAAAATCTTGCGGGCACAACTAAATGGTAAACCGAGTATTTTGTCCAAGATTAAAAAAAAAAAAATCCTACAGCCCAAAACGGCGGACGGACATTTTGTTTTTGTAATGTAAACCTCTTGAAACGAATAATGTCAAATTTTGAGGCCGATCAGAATTTTCGATTACATAGGTGTAATTCCAAGAATAATAAACAAAACGATGGCGTCATATGATAACCTCGTATCTCAGAAAACCCAAACTTTTCAGGGGAGACAAAAAACCGATTATGACGTCAGAAATGTTGATTTTTATTGCATCGACCGTCCATTTGTCTCAATGGACTACCGTCTCGACGTATTTTAAGCTCCTTGTAGCAATAGAAACTAAAATAAATATTGCAGACCCGATTTTATTTCTAGATACGAGGTTATCATCATAGAACAACCAGAAATACGCCAAATATACGTGGTTATCACCCATATATACATGATAACCTCGTATATCTGGTTGTTCTAAAAATGATAACCTCGTAACTAAGGAAAATTGGTTATCAAAAAGGGCGCTAGAGGGCAGGAAAATGCGTTTCCGCCAACATTCAAATACTGGCCGATGAGATACGAGGATTTCATTCAGAAAATGCAATAAAAAGAAAAAGTCCAAAAATTGAGATACGAGGTTATCATATATATATGACGCCATATATGACGCCATCGAAAAACGTCAGCTGAAGTTTCCTGGAGAATGCAAAAATGCAAAAACGCGCTTATAATTCAAAATCGACATCCGAAAAAACAAAATATGCTGAATCCAAAGGAATCATTTTTGGATCAGCTCGACGTCTTCTTTGGGTTGAAAATTCAAAAATTTGGCCAATATCGAGAAATGTTTGGAAACAAAACTATTTACTTGTTAGTCATGTTGCCAGGAATCGAAAGTTTTCTTTTTTTACAAGTGATTGAAAGTTTAAACATTGTTTACGAATCATTAAAATTTAATGATGAAAATTAAATTCAGTATTAAGTTCAATCCGATTCACATTAATTTCAGTATCAAATTCAATTCAAATTAAATTTAAATTGAAATTGAATTAAATTCACATAAAATTCAATGCAAATTCAAGTCAAACACCATTTGTAAATCGACAAGAAATGACATGGATAACTTTTTCAAGATTCATATTTATAAATACGGCGCTGGAGCCCAAAGTATTAAGTTGTAGCAGCAAACTATTGTTGGAGGTGTTTCTAGACAGGTGTTTCTAGATAAAACCCCTTCAAAAACCCCTCCTGTAGCCCCTTTTTAGCCCCACAGAGCCCTGCGATTGGGCGGATAACCTTGCGGGCGCAACAAGATGATGAACCGAGTACTTAGTCAAAAATTTCCGATTTTTAAATAAATTCCTACTGCCCAAAACGTCGTGGAGGGCGGACGGACATTTCAGTTTAGAAATCTACACATCTTGAAACGTAAATATATTGACAAATTTTTAACCCCCGTTGTAAATACCAAAGAGTATTATTCCAACTATATCTAGTTAGGTAACCAAAACGCTAGCTGATGAAGGCGAAGGAAACAAGCGGTAGGCGATGGCGAGGAGGGCTGACAATGGCCAAAGCCCCTTGGCTCAGTGCTCCGGCCAGACGCTCCCGCTCGCAAGCC
Organism: Pilophorus perplexus; assembly: GCA_955831195.1. NCBI lineage: Eukaryota > Metazoa > Arthropoda > Insecta > Hemiptera > Miridae > Pilophorus > Pilophorus perplexus. Next base: position 2,892,639 of record OY037015.1, read on the forward strand.
ATCAACATGAGATCCTCCAGATTGTTGTTAGTCAGAGTTAGCCTCAGCCTTGTTTTGATGATTTTTCCATTTTGAAAAATTCCTCTAACACTCGACTTGGGTCGTAGAAAGCGCTACCTACCTAACAAAACTTTGTAAATCAAAAAGAGACTTGCATATGGCCAGTAAAAAAGGCCGAAAATGGGAAAGAAAACGGTATAATTCGGACCGAAGCGGAAATCGTTTTAATACCTTCTAATGGTCCTAAATACACGGAATCTGAGTTTGCACCATCGCAGGTGGAGAGCTTAACTTTTGGAAGCCGAAAAACCGCGACATTTTTGCACAGTTTTCAGTATTTCGCCTCTAACTCGGAAACTATCCATCCTACAGAAAAAGTTATACCTTACAAAATGAAAGAGCATTAAATTCGCTATTCAAAACCCTACATAATCATCAAAATCGGTTCAGCGGTTTAGCCACTATCGTTCGTCAAAGATAGGCTTTTTTTACCAACTTTCTTCAAAACCACATGTTGGTCACAGTAAGACCGCTGTAACTTCTAAACAACGGCCCAAATCGAAAAATGTTATAGAATCAAAGTTGTAGAGAATAAAAAAATGGCTATGATGAGGCCATGAGGTTTTAAAACCTTGCAGCACAAATATGCATTTATTGCACTTGCCATCCACCCTATGAGGAACAAAGACAACCAGACTGCCTTCTTTTGAGTCTGAGTTTTCATTTTCAGTCTCAATTAGCTACATATTTTAGGTAGGATAAATGTTGTTTCCAGCTTCCACCGGTCCCTCAGAACCTCCAGCCCCCTCAGCGTCACCCAATCGCCCGACCTCTGGTGCGATATTTCTCAATACCATGACAAAACAGTGTTGCACCAGGGTCCGCCATCAATCAAAGATTACACCAAACTAAACTCGCAACTCGGTTACATTAAGTCGGTGCACAGCGCCTCCTCCTGAGTAAAAAATAATTAAAAAAAATACCATTAACGAAAAGTGAGAAGAAGGGGTCTGAGGCCAGGTGGGATACGGTCGAGAGTTGGCTGGCTTTAGCCTCCTGGTCACTTTGAGATTGGAGGGGGGAGACATTAACCAAACCTCGGCTCACTGTCCGGCCTCACACCGGCAGCAATCCCCATCTCCCTCAGTCCAACTTTTACAGGAAGGAATCGCCTCTCGCCCAACTCTCGGATCTGTTCCGTTCACAGGACACACCATAAAAGAGCCACCAAGTAGCTTTACAATGTGCCTCGTTTTGTAGTTTCCGCTCGTACTTACAGGAAGGTATGTGGACGAAGTTAGCGAGAGACTCTCGTATATTGCTGCAACCCACCGTAGTACCAGTTTCCTCCAATTAATTAGCCCAGTGTCCTGTTAAAGTCGTTTCAGTTAGTCGGTAGAGCGGTACAGGGAGGGCGAAGGGCCTCGGCGAGGGTTTGCTGGTATTGGCACAATTGGATAGTTGACCGCATCTGTTGTGTTCCTCATTCTCAAACCTCCCCCCAACCCAAACCGTTAACTTGGTAATTAGTATAACTCGAAAGGGAAAGCGAAGGGGGGGTTCAAACTCTGGTTCAGTTGGCACAGGAATTCTACTAACCCCCTTCCATTCCTAGCACATCGTAACTCGTCCTAAACCAACGGAAATCCTCTGCCCTTCATTTCACTGTTAATGGTGATCCGCACATCAATTGAGACGCACTGAACTTCGTATAAACTGCTTTTACCACTCAATAAATTGCCTAACTTGATTAATAACATAAGCTTCAACACTTTCCGTACGTCGGCTTAGGACTCATTTTGACCAGAGCTGATTGGATCAGGGAGATGAAGGCCCTTCACTGATGCGTGGTAAACCGTAGAAGAGATGGAGTGAGCATGTGAAAATAATGAACGGTACGTTATTTCCCGTGATAGCTTATTAACACAGAATGTGTTTTTTCCGAGGGTCTTGCAGTTAGAAAATGCGTCCGTCTGTGCATCCGTTCGTCCCAGGCCCAAGCATACCTGCTTCTCTGCCCTCTGCAAGGGCGTCAATCGACTCGACACGATCTATTGTTCAGAAGCCAATTAAGTGCACATCAACTCGACACACCTTTCCTCGGCTGAGTATACATCAAGTGTGTTGGTGACGGGACTGTACTGATGCTGCACTGAGGCTACCAGTGAAGGTTCTATCAAATGTACACAATACACGGCTATAGTGAAAATCGTGGTTACTTGCCGTTAGCACTTTTCTTCTTGAACGGGAAGACTGAGCAACATTACGTAGACATGTTTCTTTTTCTACAACTCATTTGTAAGGACTACGGCCTACAGCTCAAACCGCAAGTGATGGCGCTAGACTTCGAAATTGGTGCTCATAACGCGGTACGCCAAGTTTTTCCAGGCTGTAAACTACGAGGTTGCAGGTTTCACCAAGGACAATCATGGTTCCGGAAGGTCAAAGGGGTGACAAGACTCAGAAGAGAAGCTCCACTGAAGAGGGATACTGGCTGAGGTCGTTTTTTGGTCGGCCGTTCATCCAACCAGCATCGGTTGAAACGGTGTTCTGTGATCTCGTCAGCAACGCACCCCCCGACAACCAAACGCCACGGAAACCTGGTGAACTGACTGACTTTCTCAAATTCGCTGACTATGTATTCGACAATTTCATTAGTCAGGACGCCAAGTTTCCTTCCGACATGTGGGCCACCGACAATGACAACGACGTGCGGACGACGAATGGAGCCGAATCGTTCCATGCTCACTACAATCAGCAGTTTTACCATCCACATCCGTGCATTCATGAAGTCCTGGCCATCTTAACCGAAATCCAACTGGAAACCTACATAAAAATCAGATGCAAGAGAGTCCATAGAGCCACACGGAAGGCACTTACAGAAAGACGGGAGAAGATTAGTGAACTACGCGAAAAGTACCACCGAAATGCGATATCACTCACATCTTTAGTGATGAAAATTGGACAAAAGAACAAACCAGCAAAATTATTTTTATAATTTTTGTACTTATAGTCGATTGACGCTCATAACTTTTATATTTATATTTTTTATTTTATATTTGTAAAGATTTTCTGACGACGGCTAATACAGGGCTGTGAACACTCGTTAACGCTATTTTGCGGCACTTTTTTACGGTTTATTGCTTATAACTCGTAAACTACGCATCCTACAGAAAATGTTACTCTTCCCCTAATAAAACAGCATACATTTTCACGTCGAATGATCATCTCAAACGTCAAGATCGGTTCGGCCGTTTTGCCGCAATCGCTCGTTAAAGTTTGCCAATTTTTCCCAAATCGGCTGAAAAATGGGTTACACTCACGTTTCAAAGCCTATATATAAAAACGCTGCAAATTTTACACTAGGGTTTATTATTCTTTGATATAGGTTACTTGGCAGAAATTTAATTCTATCAATGAAAAAGAAAAAAAAAAGAAAAAATTTTTTTTCCCCGAAAATGTCTTTTTCAAACCTTCGCGACAGTGAAATCGGATCGTTCCGGGACCCTAAAAAATGGATTCTACGTCAAAAAATACTTCGAAAACGACACCTGACTCGATCCCATAGCCAAAAGCCTTCAAAAACACCCTCCCGTAGCCCCATTTTAGCCCCAAAGCGCCCCACGGGTTTGGGCGATCGGGCTGAAAACCTTGCGGGCACAACTGGATGGTAAACCGAGTATTTTGTCAAAATTTCAGATTTAAAAAAAATTCCTATTACCCAAAACGGCCCGGACGGCGGACGAGGCAAGCAAACGTGGAGAGAGCAACCACACATGATCCGAAAACTGCAAGCTACAAGAAGAGGCAGAAGAGTAGGTTCGGTCTGCTGCATTCCGCAGCCACCAACGACCCGAACACCACAAGTTACAAGAAGAGGTGGGATAGTAGGTCGGTCCGCTGTGATAACTCCTGTCCCAAAGAATTTCGAGCCAATTTATTAAGACTTTCTTTAAAAGAATGGTGTGGCTAACGCCGGAGGGGACAGGTTGGCCCGCTGTACTCCCCCTAGGGGAGTGCTGAAGATCAAGAACAAGAAGAAATTTGAAGAAACATAAGTGCACTTCCCCCAAGGGGAAAAAAGAGAGCAGAAGGTACGAGTAAGGTTGTCATGGGCCAGAAATGGCCTTATATACAACCTAAGAAGCTCTGTACAGCGGGACGGCGGATTGAGATTTCGGATTTGTAATCTAGACCTCTTGAAACAGATAATGTCAAATTTTGGGGCCGATCGGAGTCGTCGACCCCCGTCGCGAAAACATAGGTGTATTATTCCAAGAATAATAAACCAAAACGGTGTACCCAGTCAAAAAAAATCACATAATCAAACTTGTAGAGAATTAAATTGCATGTTAGGAAACCTTCAAAGACCATTGTTTGCGGAAATGCACTGAAAATTGGTGATTCTTTCAAAAAAGTCCCCAAATCTGACACCGCTCGGTAAGCGGAAGACCACGTTTTTCAGAACGTTTTCGGCCGTAGCTCAGAAACTACTGGTCCGATTCCAAATTTATTTTCTTCGTGTGAAAGCGGATTAAATTCCCCATCGCAGCTATTCCACGGGGCGTATGCATCTCCGCCAGTTTGAAAGGTTACTCAGAAACCAAACATTGCAACTCCGCTCGTTGACTTCCTAATGACAACAATCCTATTATCATCTCCGCTCGTCCTCGCTCCCTCTCCCCCTTCCCTCTTCACCGTGATACCTTTCCGTCATTGATGAAATCAAAGCAGTTGCGATTATTTCTTACAGCTGAAGATTTCTGAGTTCAGAGTTATACCCTCACAACGCGGTTCGTCAATTGTAGTCATGGATGGATTTAAGTTTCACCGAAGTGTATAATATACACATCGTATATTATACTCAGTTTCTTTGCGCGTTTAAGTGGCGATGTAGCAAAAAAAAAAAAAATGTCCAGCAAAGTTATTCATCACTGAAGACTTGAAAAACATTGTGAAGAAAGACGGTGAACAAAAAACATGGGAGTGGAAGTGAGCGACAAATTTTAAAGGAATTTGTGTCAAACTCGGTTAAAAGAAAGGCAGTGAACGAGTTGAGTGACAGACCATCGAAAATCATGACGTGCAACGCGGTAAGACTGCTGATGTGAAAAATATCAGACTGAATGTGTATCGCACTCGTCGGAAAGTATTCCATACTTTACCGAAGAGTATTGAAGATTCGATGGCAGTACTTGGATCAGTGATAAACACGGACTCCATGAAAGTAGAGGGAGAGAATTTTCTGCAGGTGTACGACCCTGAACACAACATTGCCTGTTTTTCAACGCAACAGAACTTCCGAGAACTATCAACATCGTCTTGTATTTTCATGGATGGAACTTTCGCACACTGCCCAACGTTTTTTTACCAGTTTTGTACCATTCATGTACTCAGAAATGACCATTACATCCCGTTGATTTTCTATTTGCTCCCGGATAAAACAGTGGATACGTGCTTGCCTTAACGTAAATCGGAAATGCAATAAACTGGGCCTGGAATTTCAGCCCCATTCTGCTGTAGTAGATTTTGAGAGAAGCATACACATCGCTGTGCGTCAGGTATTTCCAGGTGTAAAAATCACAGGATGCCGTTTTCATGTTGCTCAAGCTTGGTGGCGTCCAATTCAACATCTTGGACTCAGTCGTCATTACAAAAAAGGAAAACACACGTAAGAAAATTTTGACCACGGCCAGAAAGCCGAAATCCAGCACTGGCTTCGTCTCACATTCGGACTTCCTCTCTTGGACTGGAAGTCGAAAACGCCTTTGTTTTCGATTTGATGTCGTTCATCCCCCAAGATAGCAGAGTTAGAGCCTAGGTGCATAGGAGCCTAGGAGCATAGGTGCAGACTACTTATGCGACCAGACTTGGACTCATCACTGATGAGTCCACTTTTCCCCCTACATTGTGGGTAGCTGCGGAAATTGCTTCACATCGGACCACCAATGGCTATGAGTCGTTTCACAGAAAATTTAATAGTAATTTTACATCCGCCCATCCAAATATTTATGTTTTTCTTGATGTTCTGAAAAAATGCAAATTGATACCATCATGCTGATCAACAGTGAAGATACACCTAACAAGGACGTAAATTACAAATTTATGAAACGAAAAAAAAAAAAAAAAAAAAAAATTGACGCTTTGATTTTCAAAAATGATAAAATGATTGCTATCAAAAATTAGAAATTGGCCGACTTCATTTTTTGACCTGTGTGTGTGTCCACCACTGTGAGTAATAATTTGAACAAAGTTATTGAAATATAAACGACAATGTGTTCAACTGCAGTTCTGCAGTTCCTATCTTGAGAGTTTCTTCTTACTTCCTGTAGTCAGGGGGGGGGGGGGGGGGGTGAAGGTAAGGTTTCTGGCGGAGATGCTAACAAGCGGACTTGTAAACTGCAGGGATGAAGGGGAGATGGGTAGGTGGCTGCATACTTAAATGGCGGAGCTGCAACGACCCCTATTCCATGTGAAATTTTGATTTGAGTTTCGATTAGGGAGGGGCGGGCACGGCATATAATTTCACAATAAAAAAAAAGTTTTTTTGTACATTTTTGCCTAACTCGGTGCTGGTTTGTGCGATCTTGATTCTCAAATTATTTCTATCCTAGCCATCCTGATCCCATATGCGGACTATTCTATGCACTCCTTCGAGTCCTCTCTACCAGATATGATGACCTCAAAGCGCCAATTCAAGTTGAACCATTCACTTACTGACGTCCCTCGCACCGTAACACCCCGGAACGGCTGCTTTGACGTTGAAAGGCAGAGGCGTCGGCGCATGTTCTCCTATGCAGTGGTAGAAGAGTCCTTGCCTCCATCCAGCTGCCATCAGCCAGTCGTTGCTCACGAGCGCCAGCACCAGGAGGATGATGACCATAATCCCACAGATGAAAGCGATCACCTGAAAAAAAAAAACAAAGTGAAACCGGTAAAAAAACGAGTTACTATCTCAGTTTAGTGAATTTGTCATAGATAAATCGTGACGATGGAGGTGAAATAGTGGATAAGACAAAATCGATTAAACGGTAGAACGAGGCATCAGTGCGCCATTGTAGCTCCCCCAGAGGTGAAAATAGCCGATAAATTCTCCCTAACTGCCAACATTCACAAGTTAACCCCCTCGTATTTTTTTTGCTCGACAAAAACAAATAAACAAACTCATCTCAGTTGATGCGTTCCATACGAAATGGATATGAAATCCAATCCAAACCCGAAGCAATAAAGGGAGAGTACAATTAATACGCAGGGCATGGAAAAAACCGGTGGATTGAATCGGGGAGGCAACACTGTGCGACACATGAACCTCCGAGTATTGTGAGGTCAGAACACGCGTTGGGGTGGAAAAATATCAAATGGGGAATCTTTCCATTGTGTTTGAAAGGTGGACCTCGAAGATGAATGTGTAGTACACATTGTGTACGAGAGATGATGTTCCGGCGCATACGAACGTGGAGTTTTTACCTTCACTTACAAGACAATACAGAAAATCAGGAAAGTTGTCGTAGAAACGGGACAGTACTCAAGTGGGGGACACCCCCCACTACGGACGTTGGGTTTGCACCTACAAGATAATAATATTGCAATGGACATCACCTGGTGTGGTCAAGAAAGAAAATCGTTTTTGGTTCAAACCAGGCGGTTTGGTTTTGGGCCAGACATTACACAAATTACACACTCACGTACATTCATAACTATCTCGTTGTTTTACAATATGTTCCTAATTGCATCTCAGGTTCAATATTATAATTTGTGTTGTGTGGTTGGTGGAATGCCTCGAGCGTCATATCAGGATTACGCCACCTGTGTCTTTAGAGGGAGAGGAAGGGAGTGCAGGGACATCCCTATCTAGGGCCATGGAGGAATAGAGAGGAGAGCTCACTAAATAGGACTTCATGTGCCATAGTCGACGGTGGCGCTATCTCTACGGAATGTAGTGAACTACACATAGTACCTTCAAATCCAACTAGAGCGACCCACTAGCCCTTCTTACGAAGGAAAGCCCCAAATTCCTCACTAAACGGATTTATCTTCCACTGTTGCGCTAATAAAAATAAATTGAAGGAACCATCTCTGAATAACGAAATTGATTGTTTAGTTGAGGACACTGAATGGAAACACGACATGTCTGGGCGGAATTCGCAGGGCGCCATCTTCTGGTTTAGTTTTGGTAACTTACCACCTACAAAGTTCACTACATCTCGTAGGGGTCGCGCTGCAGTCGCAATCCCCCCCCCCCCCCCCCGCCGTTCCACCACTGGGTTGGCGTCTCCACTCTATTCCTCCATGATCTAGGGCATAACGCAAAGTGCCGCGATCTGGAGGCCTAGAAGGTGAAGTCGATGCAGTTATGGAGAACGTGCGAGCTCCAGGTTGGCACGTTTGGTTGAGATGGCCCGGAGTGTGTCATTCAGATACCAAACACAAAGTGTCGTGATTGATGTCAGTTCTTCCACAGCTCGCAGTTTTATTGAGTCGGCGCACAGTGGGGCAAACGCGGCAAAAACCCTAATAAGTGAACTCGCGTTTTGCGAACTATTTCCGATGATTTGCGACTCTTTAGTAGTTGCAGAAAAAAGCCTTGATAAGCTTTTCCGAAAAGACTGAGTTTGCAACCTTGTTTAGAGGCGTGAATCATGGGCTTTTCGAAATGTCGGTAAATGACCGATTGAAAGCACTGACTTGAATTTTATAAGTGAGCCTGAACTTACATTTGAAAAAAGTTGAGCTTTTTTGGCATGATTCCCATATATGTGGGTGCAATTTAAACGCCACAACGTTTTGTTTATGTACATTTTTCTCAGGGAAATGACATTTCAATTATGCCAGTTTTATAATTGAACGATACAATAGTTTCTGAAGCTTTTAAAAATTCCTCCGCTTTCCTCCGGTCCGGCTCAGCAATTTTCCGACTTTATGTATCAAAGTGAAACTCCTGTGAAAATTTTAGCTACGTTCGTTTGCGTACTCGGTGCCAGTGACAGCTTGCAGTCAGAGCATTAACTAATGATAGATCTATCCACACAACGATTTTTATCCAGATTTATCAAGCAACGTCAAAGCATGTCGTGTCGGTCGGAAAATTTGGCGAAATGTCCTCTCCATCATTAGTGCATGATAAAATATCTACGAAAATGACAAAAAATGCGTTTTAGGCAGATTTTTAGCCGGAAACATGGAGGGAAAGCATTTTAGTTCCAAGATGGAGAATTATTCGTGATCACCGTTGAATTTCCAATAAGAATACGGGGTTTGAGAGTTTTTGCCGGAAAATCGCGGGTTTTGCCCCACTGTCCAATCGTCACTTGAAGAGTTCTGGTCAGTAGACCCAATTTTACGATAGTCCGCTCTCCCGGCTCCTACAAGCAAAACGTCACTAACAGGCGCCTGGGCAACGGACCCGCGCGTAATAATTGGTTCCACTGTCCTGGCATCCTCAGACGAAGTCGACAGAGGATTCCTGGATGGCGGGACCAACCAAAACGCCACTGCAATTAATCATGATTGTTAAGGCCGCTTTACACGCTACGACAAATCGTAACGATTTATCGTTCAGATGCGATCGTTACGATTTATCGGAACGTGTAAGTTATTTATTGGAGTTGGAACTCCAACCCAACTCCAATAAATCGCTAGGACTTGGAAGGTTGATGCCGGCCGGCATCAATTTCTCGGAATCGTAGCACTTGTTTGAAAGTGTAAACGGTCCCTCCAACTAATCGCTACGATTTCCACCCAATCACTGGGTCTTGCCACTGTCCCATTTACGCATCTGAACGATAAATCCTTACGATTTGTCGTAGCGTGTAAAGCGGCCTTTAAATGGTCAGTTAATCATAATCGGCAGCAAGATTTGGGTCCGGGTCGATGAGGCGCTTGCGGCAGAAGCGGAACTGCCCAGTCTCCCCAACAACCGAAGCGCTTCCCGTGGCCCCTCTCAGGCGAATTTAACGAGAAGAGTGGGGCCCATGAGCTCTGTTAGTTTATGCAATTCAGCATCATTTTGCTCGGCTTAGAAGCCAAACCGCCCCCACCACGATCACACCTGACGCGACCTGCAGTCGCTAATTAACCCTTCTTATGTAATGTGATCCATCTTTCGTGCTCCGTTTTTAATAAATCCCTTTCGTCCATTTCCAGTTGTTTTCATTCAAAAACCAACCACCACCACACCCAGTATTGAAGAAAAAGCTTTCGGTTCCACCGGGATCAACCGCCATTTTTTAACATACGCTTAAGGAACTTTCACTTTTCTTATTTTACAGATGCAGATTTTACTTATTCAGACCGAACAGGTATTACTCACCCTGGAAGATTGATGTCTTGAAAGAAACACAGATTATCCGGAAGCTGTTTATTACGTCTTGGAAGTAAAACGAAACAAGAACGCAAGGAAGCTACATTTGGATGAAACTTGGTAAAAAGAATAAGGAATAGTTCCTTGATATTAGAGAGTTCCTAAAGCCACTTTTTGCCTAACGGTGATGAGTTACGGTCGACGTAACTCGAGATTTCGCGCATGCGCAGAAATAACGGTGATAACTTACGTCCTTATGCCTAACGTCGAACGTTATTGCCGTAAAGTTACGGCAATAAACTTACGGTCTTAAGGATACCGCCGTTAATTTCGAGCAATAGAACGTTAATAGCGGCACTTTAAATTTAGCGTGACTTTTGATAAGACCGTATCTCTGTTACTGTCTTATGTGAAGTTAGCTTTTCTTTGATTCTCCCTAGACAAATCCCTTACGGTGATAAAAATTAACGGTCGACGTAACTCGGATGTTTCTTTAGGAACTCTCTAATATCATGAACGCGTAACTGTTCCGCCGGAACTAGGGATGGGAATCGATTTCCGATTTTTTGAATAAATCGATTTTTTACTTCCGATTTTTGTAAAAATCGTGAATCGATTTTTTTCTATGTACTGATTTTTAAAAAACCTTTAATCGATTTTCGTCATTTATGAAAATTAGTTTATTATTTCAAGTGAATCAAGCAAATTTCGAGTCTTAGGTCGATTAAAAATTATGATAATAGCTAATAACAACAAAACTCACTAAGTTAGTTACCAGCGACGTCCGCCATGGCTTTTTCAGACAGCGAAACTGATTACTCGTCTGATTAAATGTTTATCAAAATTTTTGAAAACGAATGCAATTTTTGTAAAACGCGTCGTTTTATCGATACCTCGTCACCTACTTCGTCATCAGCTCACTACATACAAAGGGGCCCTTTTATTTGTAGCTTGCCCCCGCCTCGTAGGTCTTGTGTTTTATCCTTCCGGCACCAGTCAGTGTGAACGAGAAGATGTTCAATTAAACACCCCGATAGAAGGCTTCTTCGTTTCGATTCGTTTTTCAGGTTGGTTATTCAATATTATTCTCGATCTTATGTTATTATTCTCGTTGGTTATTAATCGTTGTTATTATTGTCGACAATAATTGTTCAATAAACGTTTTTCAGAACGCATCGCAGTTGCCTTCCTGACGTTTCACTTATATTTTAATTTTCAATAAATTTTTTTAACGATTTTTTCTTGAATCCTACCTGCATAAAATATATCTACCGTTATCACTCATTAAAAAAACATTATTTTTTGTAAGACCGATTTTTGAATCGATTTTCCAAAAAATCGATACTTTTATGGCGATTTTTTTGGGAAATCGATTTGGAGCATCCGATTCTGAATCGATTCAAAAAATCGATACTTCTTACCGATTTCCCATCCCTAGCCGGAACAGGCGATAAGGCGGTAAACGTCGGCGAACCAACTTCGTTCAACGGATTACGTCAAGTAAGCTAATTACAGTGACACCAACAAAACAAAACAGGAGATGTTCTCAAAGGCTTCAAATTACACAAGAATACCCTATCGATTAGTACAACAGTATCGATAGCACAGTTATTCTGACCCTATTCGGTTACTTGTGCTGAAATTTCATTCTGTGTCAATTAAACAAATTTATATTTCATTATATATTTTAAAACAAAATTTTGGGGGGATTTTTTTTTCTTTTCAAATTTTTTTGGTGTTTTACTTGAAAAATATTTGACCTCCTGGGATCTTTCAAAAATCCCATTTGTAGCCCCATGAAAGCCCCATAGACAGCAACAGTGAAATCGGATCGTTCCGGGACCCCCAAAAATGGATTCTACGTCCAAAAATACTTCGAAAACGACACCTGACACGATCCCATAGCCAAAAGCCTACAAAACCCCCTCCCGTAGCCCCATTTTAGCCCCATAGCGCCCCACGGGTTTGGGCGATCGGACTGAAAACCTTGCGGGCACAACTAGATGGTAAACCGAATATTTGTCAAAATTTCAGATTAAAAAAAATCCTACTGCCCAAAAATTAAAAAAAAATTATTATGTATTACTATGGCCCCTAATTATTAGGGGTATAGACTAGCACGCTGACAGGGGGGCCTCGCTTCACTCGGCCGACCAATTTCTCCATTCGACGACAAATTTGAGGGTTTCCCATTTATTATAACCCCACCCATTAGGATAATATCATATTAAGTCTGGGACCGAAACTAGCTGCCATAACCAGCGGCCTCAGGTGCTAGAGCTGAACGAACTCCAAAAACGACCAACAGACACAAGACACTTAATGTGCTTCAGGTTTCTACCTCAACTACCTACATCAACAGTTATTGAGATTTGAGCGCTTTTTCACGATTCTGCACCACTGTGCGACGTCCGGTGATTCTGAACACATTTCGCTGCACTTATTGAATGCTATGAGGGGGATTTTTTTCCCACAGCCTTGTTTCTTCGCTAAAAATCCCGTTACAAATAAAACACAACACAGCGGAAAGCCAGAAGAAATTCCGTGACATCTTAATCGGACGGAGCTTCTCGAACGATATTTTGACACGTTTCCAATAACCTGCTCGGGCGCACAATCGAGACACCGCCTGCCACGAGAACCTGGTTGGGAGGGCCATGAAACTTGACTTATATAAAGAACAAAAGGGCCAAAAAGGAGGAGGGAGGGCTCGGCGAGGGAAGTTGGAAAAGGATAAAACATTGCGGAAAGGTAAAACTGTAAGAGGGGAAGTTGTAACTTTATATGGGTCAAGAAAAGTGGAAGAATGGAAGCAATCCGTCCTCGTTATTACTGGCTTGTCCTCAATTTGATCCCCCCCTCCTCACCTCCCAGTACACATCGCCTGTTGGAAATAAAGGGTTGGAATTTCATCAGTCTCGAGAAAAATCGCGAGAGAAAAACGAGAGCGGAAGGAAGTGAAAATGGAAATAGAAGACTTCCCCGACAGCGTGGATTGACGACTCTGTGGACCCGGCCAACTTCGAGAGGAATATGAAAGAAGGAGAGTTTTCATTCGACGACAACTTGAGGGAAAGTTTCACGACGCAAATGACTCGTTCAATTCGCGCAATGCGGTTGTCAACATTGATGAATAATCAGCTTTTGAGTCCAAAATGGAAAACTCCGTTACCGCTTGTGAATGTTTCAGCGTGGTCTGTTTATCATTCTATTCTCATTTGGCTTATTTTACGGTTAAATTCCTCAACAACTGTCCACAAACTGTCAAAAATTTAGTTTTTGTTACGGGCGCGTGACTCGGACGTCTGTCATCGGTTTACCTACTTGGTACTCACTTATAGGCCAGTCAAATTAGACACGAAACGAAACGGGGGGGGGGGGGGGGGGGGGGGAGTGATGTACGTTTGTACCCCCTCCCACACGTGATACCTAACACGTACCTGAACTAATTACCACTAACACGTTGTTATAATAGTTTAAACGAGGGCCCAAACATTTCGCATTGAATGAGAGTCATTCATTGCCACGTCTCCCTAAACACTATTTTGACTTATTTTGGTTTTTGGTCATTTTTGAGCAAACTATCATACCTACGGGCATCACTCACGTCTTAAAATGAAGGTAATAATATTTACTACAACTTTCTTTTCGATGTGTTTTTTGTAGGATTAGTACTTTGGCCAATAAATCGCTCCGAAATAGACCAAAAGTTAAAATTTTCACTTTTTGGAAAAAATAGCTCGTCTTTTAGGGGCTGTATCTGGGGAACTACTAAAGCTACAGAGCTCCAATACCACTCAAATTGTAGGAAATTGTATGTACTTTAAAAGTGATCAGGGTACAGATCTTCGTGAGAAGCTTTCTTCGATGCTTTTTGGGCGAAAAACTGAAAATAGTGCAAACATTTCGTGGTTTTTCGGCAGTATCTTCTGACGCCGAACTTTTTGAGGGTTGCAAATCTGGATTTATACTATCTAGGTGAGCCGTAACAACATATAAAAAAATTAAGTTTACCACAATTAATGTAGGTTGGAATGTCTAATATGACTGGCCTATTATTCCCAAAAATAAACGAGAGGGTTCTCAAGTTGAACTTCCCTCGTTTCGAATTTTACATAGAGAGAGCTGTTCAAAGAGGAATTTTTCCAACTTCTCTATTGAGACCAGAATAATAAAAGACGAAGTGTTTGAAATCCCTAAATGGCAGTCAGTTTGAGGGACTGGCTTTTGAGGGGGTATGATTGTATACGTAAATAATTTTTGAGCAAATACGGCGTGGGGGTTTCATTAGAACCAAGTAAGGTGCATTAGCTCAATTCATTAGTACGTGCTACCAATAGGTTCATTAGTGAGTTTGCGAACCTTTTGTTACAGTAAAACTCAACTTCCTTTGCCCAATGAAACTTCGCCAGAGGGGTGTAACTCCCGGCTTTCTTACCTCAGAACCTTCAAGTTATACGACGAGCTGGAAACTCGCAAAAGCGGTTATACCGTCTCCATATTCAGAGGTTCTAATTCTGTGTAACGTCTTCATTAGAGGAAAAGGGGGTGCCATTCCCGGCTCAAATGATTAGCCTGCATGCGGAAGAGGAGTGTTGGGATAATAATTTTACCAAGACGGTTAAGGGGAGACGTTATGGCAGTTCATCGGATTATTACCAGGGCAGCCCTGCAGCTATAAAACAAGTTATGGTGCTCACGAAAGTCTAAGAAAGTAAGCGAGTAAACGTGGAAGTACCAACCGCATGTTGATAAGAACAGTGATTGTCAACATTGACAAATGTTGACAATGGGTGATTCCTAAACTAGGGGCAATTTTGATCAGAGAAAAATGTTGTAAAATGAGTTTTTAAAATTACCGAAATTTTTTTATATGGATTTTAGTTACCCCCCTAAAGCAAAAAACGCAATGGCCGCTCATGAATCACTTCTAAAAGTCCAAAATTTAAATTCAAATTCGGGTCCACGACAATGTGAATTGAGGCACACGACAATGTGGATAAATTTCTTTTCGTGGGAGTAACAATTTTCTTCTTGGGTTGATGAAAGGTTGATGAAAGAAAAAAAACAGCATTGTATTTGGAAAACTCGTTTCTTGTCAATAGCCAATGTAAAAAAAATTTTGGTGTAATCTTGGTTTTATGAAATCTTGGGGTTTTTTTTAAAGGCTTTTAGCTATGGGATCGAGTTAGGTGTCGTTTTTGAAGTATTTTTGGACGTAGAATCCATAATATGGATAATAGGCATAATATGGGGGTCCCGGAACGATCCGATTTCACCGTGGCGATCTACAGGGCTTTCATGGGGCTAAAAATGGGATTTTTGAAGGATCCCAGGAGGTTAAACATTTTTCGAGTAAAAAATTAAGAATTTTTGAAAAAAATAAAAAATAAAAATTTCTGAAACAAAAAAAATTCAGAAAAGAAATCAGCTAAAAAAATAAAAAATAAAATAAAAAATAAAAAATAAAAAAAAATAAAAATAAAAATAAAAACAAAAAAAAAATAATAAAAAAAAAATATTAAAAAAAAACAGAACAAAAAAAACCATAGAACCAGATGCGACCATGACAATGTTACTAATAAATAATAGCACCTGAAATATTTCCTCTGTAAGAGTTGGTTCGGCACTGAGTGGCCGCTGGCACTTGGTGCCCATGAAGGCAAAGACAGACCGGATCCCCCCCTGTGACGAACTTCAACATAATATGGATATTATCCTGAATGCCCTTTGCCCAGCAGAGGATTTCTTTTAGCCACGACAATGTTGAGAAACGTTGTTGACAGCTTTGAATTGATCATAATTGTTGACACGATTTTTACATGAGCTTTGCAAAACCTCTTTTCAAGACATTCAAGACCAAACTTGAATGAGGAAAAAAATTGCATTCATAGAAAACTTATTGGAGGATGAAAATCAACTGCAGAATTTTACTTTTAGACCAACCACGACAATGTGAATAGGTAGGTAAATGACCTTGTTACGTTCCTTCAAAAACCAAATGTCCTTTTTTTTCCTATGTGGTATTGAAGAGCTCATCAGAACCTGCAATTGGGGGAAAAAAAATCAATAGGGCGTAGGTCGAATGAGTGAAATTTCACAGGTTGTAGACCCGAATTTGCCCGTACTTTAGGAATCACCCCAATAGGGATGGATGTTAGGTACTTCGTATCGATATTTATAAAAAGTATCGGGTCGATATTTTCAAAAAGTACCGACCCCGCACTTTACTTTGAAATAATTCAGAAATGCCTTGCTCCAAAGAACCGCTCACCCCTTGAATATTTTAAATGTCCTCCTGGCCAGTTCACCAAAGCTATAACGCTTTAGCTCCCTCGATCAAGGAGGCTTTTTAAATTGATATATCTAGCATTAATTTTGGGATAATTTATACCGTACTAAAGAATAATTTGCAGCGTTTTTTAAATTAATTAATTTTTTAATGTATTTTCGAATTTTCCTGGCGCTTCGGAACTTACTTTTGAAACGAACTTTGTACTACATTATCATACTAATGAGCCACCGAGTTGAAAAAAAATTAAACCGATAAAAAAACGAGCTGTAGCTGCTGATCCTCTGCAAGGCAGTTCTCCTTTCCCCTTAATTCGAACTACAACTCCGCTTTTCTATTCTCTTTGTCTAACCCCCCCTCATCCTTTCTATTCGCTAATTCCCTTATCACTTAACAGCCGGGAGCGCAAACGCTTCGCCTTTTGTATTCCGGTTTCAATTCAAATTCTCTCAAGGGATTGAACTAGGGGGAGTTGAGTTTATACTACCTTAGAAGGTTCTGCTTTGGACTAAATGAATTTGATCTTGAATCCCCTTTTGTTCGAATTATTCAGAAGCGGAGGCCGAAAGGATAAAAAGAGAATTTCACTGATGTAATTGGCGGGAGGTTCAAAAGGAAATCCACATTTTTTTACCCGATTTTTATGAAATTGTAAGGTAGAAAAAAAGATCCCCACTCTATAGACGCTGTTAAAACGTTTTGGAGTGGCGCGCTGCCTCGCATCCACTTTAGTTTAATACATAAACTTTTTGCTCATGGGCACTTACTTGTGACAACAATGTATGTTCTGGTAAATACTATACCTGTAGGCGAGTCGGGTTGCATTGAGGAAAAGGGTTGCATTGAGGAAAAGGTTTGTGGAACATGATAAATATGTGACGAAGATGATGGTTCCAAGGGACATCCCCATCCTCATGCAACCATTTGTGTCCGCCATAGGGAACCACAATGGAGAAGAGGAAGAAAACGGGGAGGCATTATTAATTTACATTTTGATGGGAAAAGGGCATTGTTATTTTGGCGGAAATAAAAAAACGAGTGCGTTTGTGAATTCGTGTGTATTTTATGGCCCGATTTGTCAGAGACTTTTAAAATGAGTGTACGGAGGTGGTTAGGATGGACAGTCGAGGAAAATCCTCCAACGGACGCGACATAATATGGGTACATATCAACAGTGAAGGAGTAAAACCGTCTAAGTTGAATTTTTGCCGAAAATAAGGTTTTGAGCTATACTGGTAAATTGTTACCTTGCGCATCGTCTTGATCCTTCAAAACGATTCCACAAACTCTCATTACTTCTGTATGAGTGTTTTTATAACCGTCTAAGTTGGTTACCTCCCTAACGTGAATCTAAGACCGTCTATGTTGTTTATTTGGAGAACTTGAGAATGAACTGATCGCGTTGCCAGGATAAAAGGTGAGTTTCTCCAAGATTTTCAAGTTCTATCGATGAAATTTTTTTAAGGATATTGAGGTTTATAATAGGTCTATCGGTTCTTATCATAAATATCGTTAGTGTTTTCGAGTTCAGTGTTATTCTTCTTTTTGGGGGTGATTGAAAACTTAGACGGTTTCATCACTCATAATCTGAATGTGGAAAGCTAACATAGACGGTTCAAGTGTAATACCGTCTAAGTTTAAGTGTAATACCGTCTAAGTTGATGTCAAAGTTCCAATATAAATTATTGATAAAACGACCTAAGTTGTAAACTAGGGAATAAAAACCTGAGTTACGCGAATATTTTCAAATTTTTGGCTTAGATAGATTTCTAAGGTTTTCATATTGAAAGCCTGGAGTCATTTGAGGTAGCGACTAACGTTATATACGATTTTTTTCGTACCCTGAAAAATTTGGAATTTTCAATTTAGACGGTTTTACTTCTTTGCTGTCGATATTATTTATATTTGGTCTGGCAACTGTTTTGACGTACGAGGTAAGCATTACAAACCTTAGGATTTATTGTTGTAATTGGCGTTCTCCTAAGGTGTGTAATACTTACCTCGTATGTCAAAACAGTTGCCAGAACAAGATAGCCGGAACCTCAATATGTAATTTGTTTGCAGTACCTGTACCCCTGAAGATGACGGATTACAGTTGAAAGCTCGGAAATTTGAGAGAAAAAGTGAAGTTTTATTGACCCGAACCACCTCCTAAAATAGCCCACCGGCCAGTACAGCCACGGAGGATGACCAACACATCAACCAAAGGCAATATTGACTGTAATTAATTATAGTTAACTTATTTCATCCTCTGACGACCATGGACCACCACCATGGTGTTGTCCATGTGAAATGTTTCACATTTCTTGTTTTAGCATATCACTATTTTAAAATTTTTTAATGAAAAGTACTCGCTGAGGAGTTTCTAAAATGATGGCGACCTCGTCCAAAAAGTCAAGGATTATTCGGGGTAGGTATCGCCTCGTTTACGTCACAGATTGGGTCCGCTGACGTCGAACGAGTCAACCTCTGTTTCAGTGACGTTAACGTTATTCCTTCGTAGATCGTGTCATGAGTTTCCAAATTTCAAACGAAAAGCCATGCCTACAGTTCCTACTATAACTTATCAACACGATCATGATGATAAAACATAACTTACCTACCTGAGATTCTTAGCTCCTCGAATCTCCGACGCTCGGAGCTCATATAGAACTCCTGAACCATCTCAATGTGCACCACGGGGATGTTTTCGGAGGTGACCTTCAAAAATCCCTCCTTCACTTTTCGTACCATTTCGAAACTTCAAAGTTTGGGTCACAAATTTAATGCAAAAGGTGCGCGGGTAAAGGATTCAACGCGGTTATTACAAGCAAGACTTAATTTTAATCCTTAAGTTTAATCAACTTAATTTTAATTCAAGTTTAATCCAAGACTCTTGGACCAAGAGACGGTAAGGTTGCAACGCGGTTCTTCCAAGCAGGTTATCCAAGCGAAGGTAAGCCTCAGATCGACGTCAGCGGACCCAATATGTGACGTAAACGAGGCGATTACCTACCCCGAATAATCCCTGACTTTTTGGACGAGGTTGCCAACATTTTAGCGAGTAGTTTTCAATAATGTTTTTTAAAAAGGTAAACAAGTTTGATGCGCAATGCCCATTGACATTGACGTTTTTGTATTTAGGTTAATGTTGGGTATTAGCCTAACCCACGGATTTTATGTACCTGTTGCCAGAATTGTCTGATGATGGAGGTTCCCAAGCCTTCGAAACGTCGGGACTATGATATGTTGTGAATAAAGCAGTAAGCAGCTTTCGGTCTGGTTAAAATCACCCAAAGGAGTTCCTTGTACCGTTGGCTCCAAATCTGTTTTCTTTTCTTTTGTTTTTGTCAATAAATAATTCCGGTTAGAAAATTTAAAAAAAACGTCTTCGAGCGGATTTTTTTTTTTTTTTTTTTTTTTTTTTCATGTTGACACAGAATTAATATTTGGGCATGTAACCTATATCAAAGAATAATAAACCCTTGTGTAAAATGTGTACAATTTGCAGCGTTTTTCGAATAATGTGCCTGAGTCAAATATCATTTGACCCTTGAAAACTCATTGTGTTCTTCTAGACAAATCGTATATATGTTGCAGTCGAAACCCGAAATCTGTCAAAACTAGTTTTGCCTAGACCAAACTAGTTTTGACGAGGGCCCGCAGGCAGATCTAGTTCTGACTGCGATGAATGTTGCAGTCAAAACTAGTTTTGACTGAGAGGCTCTCAGTGAGAGCCCAACTGAGGAGTAATCTATCAAACGCGAACATTTCCTTTTTCCAAAGCGAATGAAGTCTGAATCCTTGAATGTGAATCAAGGAGATATCGGAAACTGTTGTCAGTGCGGGTTTAAGGTTTGACAGAGCCATTAAGACGAGGAGGACCTGGAACTTATTTTTGATGCCAACGTTGAAACAGATGACGATGACGATGAGGTACACCAACCAAGTATAGCAGCTGCTCGGCAACAGGCTCACGACAATTTAAAAAGACAAGCCAAACGGATGAAAACCACTTCCGACGAAAAGCACCCTCCTGTGAGCGTTGGAGACCATGTTATATTGTCCGGAAATGGGATCGCAGTTGTGACAAAAAAAAATAGAAAACGCTGCAAATTTTACACAAGGGTTTATTATTCTTTGATATAGGTTACTTGTGCAGAAGTTTAATTCTGTGTTAATGAAAAAAATTAAAAAATTGTTTTTTTGATTTTTATTTTTCAAGAGATTTTTTTGATTTTTTGTTTTTTCAAACTTTTTTTTTTCAAAAAAAGTCTGTTTTTTACTTGAAAAATATTTGACCTCCTGGGATCTTTCAAAAAACTCTTTTGTTGCAGTGGTTTTGTTGATAATTATTTTTGATGAATCATTATTTTTTATGAAAAGTATTACATGATTTTCAGAGAGACGATGAGGTTCTTACTGCCACCCATAGGCAAAACTAGATCTGACTAAGAGCTTAGTCAGGACTAGATTTTCCTAGTCCAAACTAGATCTGCCTGCAAGCCTTCGTCAGTACTTGTTCTGCCTGGTCAAAACTAGATCTGCCTGAGGGCCTTCGTCAAATCTAGTTTGGTCTAGACAAAACTAGTTTTGACTGAGATCGGGTTTTGCCTGCAACATATATACAATTTGTCTAGAAGAACACAATGAGTTTTCAAGGCAATCCATTGATGTATCATATCAAAGGATTGTCTTGAAGACATTTTAAGCATTTTATTATTAAGTAGTCTACATTAAAAGAGTATCTGCCTTGTAACCAGGCAGCACCATGGTTCCTATAAAATTTATAGGAATTTAATTACGTCTAGTAAACCAAAAAGTTGAAATCTCATGGTCCTGTTTTACGGGTCTGAAATCTGGTCATCTTGTGATGGACCATAAATGGTCCATTGGGTCTATAAATCAGTCAGTCGTCAATGATAAATAAGAGTAAATCTTTTGTTCTATCCATTATTAGACTATACTTCTTAGGAACTATAAGTTATGTATCGGACATCTATATATTTCGTTGTTGGGGTTGGCTTTGACTGTTGCACCTAGTTATTTTCATTTGCCTCAAGTACCCAAATGAGCCCCTGAAATGGAATCCCTCTTGGATCTAGATGTGGAAAAGTAGTAGATTTATATCTGTAACGCTTTCCAACGTTTACTCCGACAAAAAATTTCAAAAAAACGCGCCTTTTTGAAAGTTTTCTCTCTCGTCGACCACATTGTAATCCGTAAGTTTGCTTCTGGGGTAAAACCTTACTCTCTAAAGTGTTTCTGTTAAACTAGGCCATGCAGGGTTGTTCCAACAAAAGGGTCGGCCCCGGCTTACTTGTAAGGCTGCCTTCTACCCGCTTATCGATTCGTCCCTTATTATTCAACGGGAAACCGTTATGATAACTGGTCCACTTTGCAACACAGATGTGCACATTTTTGTTAAGCGATGTAAATCTGAGCAATGTTCGATCAACCTCATCATTTTTAGCGATTTCGTCACTGCTCACAGTTTTATTGTTGAATATTAAATGTTGTGGTCATGTCTCGGCCTCATGACGAAATATTTGGTAATTAAAAATATTCAGCCCGGCTTTGGATGTAGTGATTTGGAAAGTCTGTTCATGGACATGAGATGTAGTAAATCTTTCATTTTATGTAAACTTATAAACTATATATTTTATGTAAAAAACTTGTGTTATTTTTTAAACGTAAAACATATAGTTTTGGAGTTATTTACAAAAAAACTGTGGCAATTCCCAAAATTGTGGCGTTTTTGGTTTATTATTCTTGGAATAATACACGTATGTTTTCGCGACGGGGGTCGACGACTCCGATCGGCCTCAAAATTTGACATTATCCGTTTCAAGAGGTCTACATTCTAAATCCGAAATGTCCGTCCGCCGTTCGCCGTCCGGGCCGTTTTGGGCAGTAGGCATTTTTAAAAAAATCTGAAATATTGACAAAATACTTGGTTTACCATCTAGTTGTGCCCGCAAGAAGAATCAAGAATCAAGAATTTATTTATTTGCCAAGGCCAATTTCAGTCTGATCGCCCAAACCCGTGGGGCGCTATGGGGCTAAAATGTGGCTACAGACGGAGGTTTTTGAAGGCTTTTGGCTACGGGATCGATTCAGGTGTAGTCTTCGAAGTATTTTTGGACGTAGAATCCATTTTTTGGGGTCCTGCAGCGATCCGATTTCACTGTTGCGATCTATAGGGCTTTCATGGGGCTACAAATGGGATTTTTGAAAGATCCCAGGAGGTCAAATATTTTTCAAGTAAAAAACAAAACAAAATTAGAAAAAATATTTTTTGAAAAAAAAAAATCAAAAATCTTTTTAAAAAAATTAGAAATTTTTTTTTTAATTTTTTTCATTAACACAGAATTAAATTTCTGCACAAGTAACCTATATCAAAGAATAATAAACCCTTGTGTAATATTTACAGCGTTTTTTATTGTCATTTGCACTTTTTTGACAGTTACTCTTTCGATCAGTCGCCTGGTCACTGGACCGAATCTTCTCGAGCGGCTCTTCATCAGGGCTGCCAGGATTTGGGGTGAAGATTAGCCAAGTGAGAAGCAAACGCGTCAGCCTTCTCCTGGTTGGGCCTGATCCACCTATTGTTCATCGTATCCAGTCTGGGTGGTCGCTTCAAGTATTTTGTTGCCTTCCACAGGGAGTCATCCGGTCCTCTACCCTCAAAAATGAACGGGTATGAGCGACAAACTTGACCACACTAAAAATGTGAATACGTCTTATTCAAGTCAGGGGGAGTCGAGATTTTTATTTCAGCAAAAAAACATTTTCCGTTATCAACCTAAGCCAGCGTTGATGTTTTTATTTGGTCGAAGAATCTATTCGGATTCTTTGCCCCATAACGGATGACGGAGCTCGCCGGAGTATAAATATCGAGATTACATTCGTCGGGATGAAAATGATTTACCAACTTAATCCCCCAGTGACCCCTTCGCCCTGCCGTCTATTTACTCTCAACTTTTCGTTTTCCCGGGTTAGCTAACACGACCTCATTCCGGTATTTATGGCCGGCTCCGGTGAATTGTTTGAGCTTTTCCACGATTGTATCCCCTTCGAGGAGAGTGGGGGGGGGGGGGGATTCAAAATCTGCGAGACCCGCTGCGGGAAACGAAAATCGCATCATAAGCTCCTTTATAAATCTCGTGTAAATGAGAGGTCACGCAGCTCGAATGATGGGGATATACGTTGCCCTATTTCGCACGGGAGAAGGAAAATCTGCGAGTATATAGACGAAATTTCTCGCCAATCACATAAAATTTTATTCGTCACGAATGTCGTCGTTTCTAATTTTAACAAACAAACTGTTCTCAAGGTGGATCGGACTTCTAAATAAACTAAATATGACTCCAAAATAAACAACATTAAATGTTTTTAAAATTTTCTGAAAATTTTAACAAATGAAATTGGCTTTTTCTGAAGTGTCCTTCCTTTTGATGAATCCAGTTTCATAGTTACAGTGAGCTCCTTGAATGATTAAATTTTTTGGTTTATTATTTTTGGAATAATACACCTATGTATTGAAGGTATGTGTTGAAGGTCGATTCTGATCGGCCTCAAAATTTGACAACAATGTTGTATATTATACGATTCAACAGGTCTACACATTCAAAAACGCTGCAAATTTTACAAAAGTGTTTATTATTCTTTGATATAGGTTACTTGTGCAGAAGTTCAATTCTGTCAATGGAAAAAAAAAAATTTTTTAGATTTTTATTTTTCAAAAAAATTTTTTGAATTTTTTTTTTTACTTGAACAATATTTTACTACCTGGGATCTTTCAAAAATCCCATTTATAGCCCCATGAAAGACCCCATAGATCGCAAAAGTGAAATCGAATCGTTCCGGGACCCCAAAAAATGGATTATACGTCCTAAAATACTTCGAAAACGACACATGACTCGATCCCATAGCCAAAAGCCTTCAAAAAACGCTGCAAATTTTACACAAGGGTTTATTATTCATTGATATAGGTTACTTGGACAGAAATTTAATTCTGTGTCAATGAAAAAATTAAATTAAAAAAAATTTTGGATTTTTATTTTTCAAAAAAAAATTTTTTTTGGGATTTTTTTTTTCAAAAATATTTTTCTCAACATTTTTTGTTTTTTACATGAAAAATATTTGACCTCTTGGGATCCTTCAAAAATCCCATTTGTAGCCCCATGAAAGCCCTATAGATCGCAACAGTGAAATCGGATCGCTGCAGGACCGCAAAAAATGGATTCTACGTCCAAAAATACTTCGAAAACGACACCTAACTCGATCCCATAGCCAAAAGCCTTCAGAAACCCTCTCCCGTAGCCCCATTTTACTCCCATTGCGCCCCACGGGTTTGGGCGATCGGGCTGAAAACCTTGCGGGCACAACTAGATGGTAAACCAAGTATTTTGTCAAAATTTCAGATTTAAAAAACTCTTACTGCTCAATACGGCCCGGACGGCGGACGGACATTTCGTTTTTGGAATCTAAACCTCTTTAAACGGATAATGTCACATTTTGAGGCCGATCGGAGTCGTCAACCTCCGTCGCGAAAACATAGGTGCATTACTCCAAGAGCAATAAACTAAAAAAAGTTTGCCATCATAAGTTTCGTTTCGTACCGTACGACACTTGGGGCTGGACGGAGCTGGAGTTGATGTCCACGACTGATTGCCTAACTTCCCACCGTCATTTGTACCATTGCTACGGTCACGTTCACAGAGAATTCAACAATAAAAGCTGTTATTTCGTTCCTTACAAAAATATATGAACTGCATGATCCAGCACAATCTCTCAGTAACTGTTGTCGAATCCAAATAGCGAGAAACGATGCCGGCGGCCTCAAGATGGATCGGCGCTAATTATCTGGATGAGAATCGTATCGAGCACGAAAGGCTGCAGACACATGAGTGATGTAACAAACTGCCCAAAGACGAAGAGAACAAGCGATGTCGTTTCGGAGCTCCGTTCAATTTCACCAGATTGCGCTGGCATTCTTCTTCTTAGTTCATAAATCACTAGAAGCAAAAAGTTTCATTGAGCCAAACTATAAAACCAGTTAGGAACTCGGCGTGTCTAGGAGCCAGCTTCTTAAAACTGTTCAACATCTGCACAAATCTCAAGCCGGGCGGTTAGTTTTTGAAATATAAGACAAGAGCCGTAATTAGTAGGATGGACGGTGGATTTATGTTCGAAAACTCCGAACCACCCTCGTCAACCCCCTCGGAGTTGCTTTGCAAGAAGTTAACAGGCTCTGAAAAGTTTTATCATTACCCCGCCGTTCCATGGAGAGGGGGTGCTGTAAAAGCCACAAAATCATTTTAGTTTCCCCCCTCCCTTACGCATTTCCACTACATCATCCCGGATTCCCCTTCGACGCTCCCTAAAAGTTTCGAGGAGGTTCGAGTCTCTGATGGAGGGTCCAGACGGATGTGACGTCGACATCGGTGGGGTTAAAAGCCGGCGGAGACGAAGTTGGAGTTGAGTTGGCAAGAAAAACGCCGGAGAGAGGAGTTGATTTTAAATAGGTAAATAAAGGCGAACTTTATTAATTCCAGCCAAAATTAATTCTCGTCTTACAAAATGTGGCAAGACGAGCTGTAGGGATTGATCGATAGGTTAGTTCAAATCTACCATCAACCCAAATCAAGATGATTCAATTTTAAATTTCCTAATTTAGGAATGGAAGTTTCTAATTTAGGAATCGAATTTCGGGTTAAATCATCCTGTACCGTGTTGTTAGAAGTCAAAAAGGGAAAAATACATCATCTTTGTGACAAAAAATCTTTCACGTAGTTTATAATCATCTTAAGTAATTCAGGCCGATTCAAAAACCACTGTAGGTGACGTCACCTACAGTGGTTCCGGTTTCCAATCAAAAGACACCAGAGTGCAGGTCGAGTTTTTCTTCTATTTTCGATTTTTTCTTGGTGTTTGGCTCTAGTACTCTAGTTTCAGTAACGCGAAAATGGCCGTGTTCGCTTTGTTTTGAATGTGATCATGCTTATTTACTCGACTTATTTGTGATATAAATTAACAGTTAATTTATAATAAGTTACTTATTCCAATGAACGATTCTTCAGTTTTTGGTTTTGTAATGGTGGCCAACGTGTCGACCAAAAGGAGCTGACCTCGGGTTCCCGCCAAAATTCAAATAGCAATTTTTCCATAAATTTTATAAATTCATACGAGCTTGCAGTTTGTGTTTTAACCCCATTTTTAGTATTATTTGGACGCCTTCTATCGATAAAAAAAATAATCCAGAAACGCTTCCATTCCTAATTATAGACATACAAGGTATGGCAGGTTAGCCGGGAAGTCCCCGCGGCCAGACAGGGGCTGAGAGGTCTTACTCAGGAACCACCAACAGAATCTGCAACTGCCAGCCACAGATGGGAACTCAAAGGTGATTCCTCCTGCCACCAACCATACTGGCGCAGCCTAGCTCGATAAAACCCTGGCTCAAAGCTTCGCCCCAGCATCTGAAAGGCGTGCCCGCAGACTGCCGCAGGATTGTGTACCCTGTTGAGGGCGCCCTCCACGCCGATCTCAAGCTCCTGAGGTCAGAGCTCCTCAAAGGGTCGACCCCCCCCTGTAATATCATATACGATACCCAGAATGTAGAGCTTGTATATCAAAACACTCAACCTGAGGCCCCCAGTTGCCCCCTGCCAACTCTGCAAAACTCTGCCATTGCTTTCACTGAGACCTCAGCATGGATGGCAACGCCCATTCGTTTCTGCAGCACCACGCTTCGGTACTTTTCAGGCCGGCAGTAGGCTGCTTCGAGCATATCAAGCCCTAGTTGTCAGTAAAGAAGGACACGCTCCCTTTACGGCCACCAGTTGATCATCGGGTTTCCGAGTCCAAACAGTTTTAAATTAACCGGCTTTTCCAGCAATTTCCCGATATTTCGAGCAAAACAACTTTTCGAGCTTTCCGAACGCTTTGATAAATATTCGGCGTGCAGTGCGCCAAATATAAAATAAAAATGCGCTAAATTTAGAGCGATCGGGTGTGGTCTTGGTCACCAGTTCGGCTCCCCTTCGAATGGGCCCGGGAACCGACCGTCGACTAATACTTTTTTCTGAAAGAACTTCATAATTTGAAGGCATAGCAGTGAGTTTTGGGCTCCTACGGTGTAATACAAATTTCCAGGGCATTGTCGAAAATTTCAACTTTGAATCTGGAGGGAAAAGTGGCGCTACTCTCTCATTGGCTGCTACACGGCCGCCATTTCCGCCGTCACCTCCGGCAGATTCCCGTCGGTCCCTTCTTGTGCTAGCGCACTCTGGCGGATTAGTAGAAGTGCCACGGCGGGAAAATTCAAAACGCCAAATATTCACTGGTGATTTCCTCTGCTCAGACACATAATTTCTCAGTGCTAACTGTACTGAGTACTTTGTTCATTACGAGTTCAACTATGTTCGGCCGAATTTTCCCATTTCTCTGACCTAGTTCCTTGGCCCATTCCCTTCAAGCTCCCGTCATCCTGGCCCCTGAAACACATCCCTGACCCTCTCTCATCGTCCTGAGGAATCTTCAGAGGACGAAGTAAGAGGAGGTACGTACCTGGGCCCAGGTTTATCAACGCAGAACTTCAACCAAAAGTAGGGGAAGGGCGGCTACCTTCAACCATGGGGTACCTTCAACCACTGACGATTTGTCCGCCATGATGAACGTTTTTAGGGCTGAGAAAATTACGAAAGGAAGAAGAAGTGAAGAAGACATTGTAACCGTATTTTGGAGGTTTCAGCTTATTTGTGTGGCTTGCTGCAGTTTAAAACGTGTTTTCTAGCGATGCAAGGTTTGTAAAATCATAATTTTTGTTGCTCTGTTGTACATGTCAGGATATGTATTTTGGAATGAACTCTGCATCATTAGATTCATAATTTACTCTAGTTTTAGGAACAACTTGAGTTTTTCTGATTGCATGCTCTCTTTGAAGGTCAAGTCACACTTAGTTCAAAAAGTGAGGGTGGGGTAGATTCAACCAGAACGAAGTGGGGTACATTCAACCACTTTTTTGAGTGGTTGAATCTACCCCATCTATTGGGTACCTTTCAAAATTGCTTAGTTATTCTGAATTCCTATTGTTCTTTGTGAAACTAGTTATTAGTCAAAGCCGTCATGCAATAGAAGAGAGAATGCACAGAAGTAATGAAGAATGTTTTCAAAAGAGTGGGATATTTAGTTTTAGAAAAAAAGAGAGAAATAAATTATACAATGAGCTCCTTGAATGATTTTTAAAAAAATTCATGGAAAGCTCATGCTTCAATAGTTTCGAAAATGGGTCAACATTGCAGAAAACGCGTCTCTATTATTTATAGGGCCTTTGGAAAAATAATATTATATTATAATATTTGAATTCCGAGGCCTGGAGGGGGTACAATGTATCATGTCATGATGTCGGCTGCTGGATCAATTTGATCTCCCTCTCTCTCGCATCTATGCAAGTTAGCCAACTTTGCTATGCGAAAAGACGACCCGGAAATTCAAAAATCGGGGCAATCATCAGAGAAGGTCATTAAAAATCGAGCATCGAGTTATCATCAAAGAAGGTCATTCAAAATCGACCCGGGTCGAGTGTTTTTATTCAAATTCCGTTCAGATTTATTATTCAGCGCTCTGGTTGCTCTGTGCCCAACTACTTGGTGACGTCACGTGCCCTCCGCTTTCATTTCAAAATCTCCGACATTTCTAAAACAGTTCTGCACGTAATTATACAGATTTTCGAACCAAAAATTTATGTAGGGGGGTTTTATAGGGTGCTGAATCCGAATATGTTGTTGGAAATTAGCAACCTTTTATGACCTTTTCAAGGAGCCCATTGAGTTTATTTTTGAAGCTGAAGTATTTTGTTTCATTATTGTGATGCAAAAAAGCACCTTTATTAATACCTACTAGAGAAGAAATGACCTCATTTTACCAAGGCTGATTTAATATTTTATCAAAATTTGATGAAATATTAAATAAGTATAATATATTTAATATAAAGATATTCATGCGTTTTACTGGGTGTACTCGTTCACCTACCTACCCTATGAAAGTGGTTGAAGGTACCCCACATCATGGTTGAAGCTACCCCACTGGTGGGGTAGCTTCAACCAAAAAACAATTTTTTTATGGACGTAAAATACGGGTATTTGCCTCTGTTTTTATAAGGATTTTACTATTTAATCGTTCAGGGCAATAGTTAAACTGATTGTAGAAGGGAAAACCAATTCAAATTTCGCTAATGCAGAACAGAAATATCAGAATAAGCAAAAAGTGGTTGAAGGTAGCCGCCCTTCCCCCGTTTCGCATCACCATTTTACGTGCTTTATCCTCAAACACCCCCCCCCCCCCTTTATTCCACCCAGTTTGGTTTCCAAACTTCATTCCTCTACTTTTAGGAAGATTCGACGACCTCAGCCTGGGGTAACTTGACTTGTGGAAAGTGTTGGAGTGCAATGGCTCTCGACGAAACTTGATTTCTGTCTATTCGATCTTGGAACTACCCGACCATGAAGACCCTTACTGAATTTGGAACGACCCCTTCCCGTCGATCTGTTTAAGTTCTGAAAGTGAGAGGCCACTCTGAGGCGGCCCAGGAAGGGTCTGAGATCGGAATACATAGTTAGTTCTTTAATTATTTTGGAAATTTCAATAGAGCACCAGCGGGGATATAATATTATGGACAAGCGGTGGTGTGCTAACAGTCCACTGCTTTCACTGACAGAACTTCCAAGGGCATCAATGGTAAAAAGAAAGGTACTGTATTCTGTAGTAGGAACCACTAGGACACTGTACAGCTCATTCGAATGAAAACTACAAGATTAACGGAGCAACGGCGAACTATCCATAAAGCATCGAAAAACCAACAGTGCAGGGTTGCTTCCCTAAGATCTTTGAAAATGCAAAACAGTTTATCTTACCACTTTCCGTGAGCAGTGAATTGCTCGATCCAGCATCATTTTTCCTACCTGCAAACAAAAACACAACTGATTAGCGGTCATTATTCACCAATGACGTGTACCTACTATCGTTTTAGCGTGGACCACCCTTTTACTGAAAAGCATGTATAAAAAATGATATCAAAATGCGTCGAGCAACTTCAGGATAGGGATAGGCAATCGGTAAAAAAGTATCGATTTTTACATAAAATCGGAATCGGCTTCAAAGAATCGATTCTCAAAAAATCGTTTCCCTCAAGAATCGATTTTAGCGAAAATCGGGTTTTTAACGATTTTTTTTTTTTTTTTTTTGGGATCAAACTCGATCATAAATAAATTAAATATATCATAAGTAGGTAAATAAACCAATCAATAAGTAGGTAAGCGATTGTACGTATATTTCTCATATATTCTCATACATTTCATATATATTTCTCAAGGAGTTCAAGGAGTGGTCATCTAATACATTGGATTATACAATAGATTCGAAAAAAGTCAGAAAAAATATTCACAAGAACCACATTTCCTCTTCCACATCCTGCAAAAATAATAGTTTTGAGACGAGCTTCCCACTCAGTCTGTTCCTTGTCGCACAAAACACAAACTGAACCAACAGCGACGCGACCAAGGAGGTTAGAAGAAGAAGTTCTTCTTCTAAACTCCTTAGACGCGACAATCTAGACTCAATATTGAACCCTCCCGTTGGGTTTCCGCCTCCAAACGATTTTTGAGAAACGATTCTTTGAAGCCGATTCAGTCAATCCAAAAAACATCCATCATTATAAATAGGAAAAAGAAAATGTTTCAGGAACAATAATTTTCAAAATTGGCTAAACCCCAATTTTTTGAACCTCTACCCCGATTTTTTTAAATCCCGATTTTGGGAAAAATCGGGATAAAAGTATCGTATAATATAATATCGATTCTCGATTTTATCGTATTAACAAAAATCGATTCGAAAAAATCGATTTTTTACAAGAAATTTTTTTAGAAAAATCGGAAATCGATTGCGTATCCCTACTTCAGGAGCCAGATATTACATCACTGTTCTCAGAAGGTAAGCCTGTGCATGGGTGTGCAGCAATGATATAGATGGTACCCACGGGGGTTGAGTCAACCCGGTTGACGTACACAAACTGCCGCCAGCTGACGATCCTGGCACGTGGAGTGGCAGCCAGGAGGACTCAGCAAAGCAGCTGAGCGCTGCACAGGCGCATGGCATTTGCAAGAGAGAGGGCAGCCCTAAAGCAGGTATGTCTCCAGGCCGTGCAGGCAGCAATCGGCCCTTATGCTGGTAGAGCAACAGTTCCCAATGCTATTGGGCCAATAGTAACTGTGTGGAATCCGGGGAGGATTACACACAATCTTCTGGCAAGCCAACGGAGCAATTAACATCTTACCGGCCAATCTCTCTGCTGCCAATATTATCAAAGTTATTTGAAAAACTAATCCACAAGCGAGTTATGCAAGTCGTTGAAGAACGCAAACGCCCTCTCACCAGTTTGGTTTCCGGCAGAAGCACTCAACAATAGACCAGGTACATCGAATAACGAACTAAATTGAGCAGGCACTGGAGGAGAAGCAAGTTTGCTCTGCAATATTTCTTGACGTAACCCAAGCATTCGACAAAGTCTGGCATGACGGGCTAAATTATACGCTCCAAAAAATGCTACCAGCCAAATATGCCGAGTTGCTGCAGTCCTACCTAGCAGACCGGTTTTTCCCGAATAAAACATGAAGATGCTTACTCAGAAGCGTATAAAATACACGCTAGAGTTCCACAAGGAAGTGTACTTGGTCCACTCTTGTACGTCCTTTACACCAGCGATATCCCCAAACGAGAAGAGTGCACGCTGGCAACGTTTGCAGATGATACTGCTGTGCTTGCCACTGGTGAGACAAACCATGTAACAATACCAAAGCTCAAGCGATATATTACAAGCCTCCAAGACTGGACAGCAAAATGGAGGATCGGAATGAATGAGACAAAATCGGTCCAAGTCGACTTCACCAATCGCAAGCTCGACTACCTACTTCCCAGTTTATCTCAATGGCAAGATCATACCACATGCTAACGAAGCTAAGTACTTAGGCATGACCTTAGAAGCAAAGCTCCGATGGAAACAGCATGTTAAAAGAAAGAAGGCTGAGTTGGTGCTCAAGTTCAGAAAAATGTATTGGTTAATGGGTCGGCGATCGAAAATGTCAACCCAGAACAAATTAACACTCTATAATCAAGTCCTTAAGCCAGTTTGGACTTATGGTGCACAATTGCGGGGATGCACAGCTCAGAGCAACCGAGACATTATCCAGCGGTTCCAAAACAACGTACTGCGTTGCTGTGTCGACGCATATCGGTACACCAGGAATGACCGTCTGCACAAGGAACTATATATTCCAACCATTGATGAAGTCATCAAAAAGCAGACCATTGCCCATCTCAAAAGACTACAAGGTCTCATCAACGAAGAAGCTGTCCACTTGCTTGAAGTTGAAGACCTACTCAGACGGAAGAAGCCTCACGACCTGTGGCAGTGAATGTGAGTGTTTTCGCGAAAACAAATCCGCTCAGTGAGAAGTCTATCAGTGACTAGTCGGTGCGACAAATGTACCCATAATTGTCAAGAACTAAGAGACTTGGTGAAGTACCTAAGTTGATTGGTAAATCAGTTAAGTAAAATGTCAATGAGATATTGCTTATAAGTTTACTTGGTGCAATAATAAAAGAATGAAAAAAAAAAAAAAATCTTCTGGCCGTAATGTCAGAGTGGCGTGACTGAACGAATACCTCTTTTCCGTCTCTTTCGAAGACACACATAATTTTCTCTTCGTTTTGTCATTTACTGTTCATGTTTACTGTTCAGGGTTTGTTTGTGAACTGTACGATGGGGCCCAAATTGTTGCTGTTTTGATGCTTGTGTTTTTTTCATTACCGATGTAATCTTGTAATCTTGACGTTTGCATTGTCATATGCATATCATATATCAAGCCCATAAGTTCGCCCGGGTTGCTCCATTCTCACGTTGTCAGAGTTTATTTGTGAACTGTACTATGGAGCCCAAATCACTGCTGTTTTCATGCTTGTGTTTCTGTCATTGCCTATGTAATCTTGACGTTTGCATTGTCATATACATGGATTTTGCAAATAAAAACCAGTTTGATTTGATTCATTTATTCAGTTGTAATAATGTCCGAACGCAGTGATTTTTATGGGACAAACCCGCCGACCCATTGTTGCCAAGGTGCGGCCGTAAAAAACCCCTGAGGCAACGACAAAAAAACCCCAAATCCCCCCAAATGAAGAAAAAAAAAAAACCAAAAAAACCCCAAAAGTTAAGGATGAAATCCTGATACAAATAAATAACTGATACTTTTAATAACCTAATATTATATTTGACACACTCCGATCTGCCTCAAAATTTGACATTAGGTTTCAAGAGGTCTACATTCTAAATCCGAAATGTCCTTCCGCCGTACGCCGTCCGCTGTCCGGGCCGTTTTGGGCAGTAGGCATTTTTTTTTTTTTAATTAAAAAAAAAAAATTCCTACTTAATTTCCAGATTTAATCTGAAATTTTGACTAAATACTTGGTTTACCATCTAGTTGTGCCCTCAAGGTTTTCAGTCCGATCGCCCAAACCCGTGGGGCGCTATGGGCTACGGGAGGGTTTTTTTAAGGCTTTTAGCTATGGGATCGAGTTAGGTGTCGTTTACGAAGTATTTTTGGACATAGAATTCATTTTTGGGGGTCCCTGAACGATCCGATTTCACGGTCTACAGGGCTTTCATGGGGCTAAAAACGGGATTTTTGAAGGATCCCAGGAGGTTGAATATTTTTCGAGTAAAAAATCGATCAAAACATTTTTGAAAAAAAATCCCAGAAAACAAAAACAATTTTTCAAATATGAAAATATATTTTTTTAAAAATTAATTAAAAATTTAAAAGGGTTGTTCAGGAAGGATAATGCCGTTTAGCGGCTTTATCCTTCCTGAACAACCCTGCAAACATGCAAGCCGGTTACTCTGACACAAAAATTTAAAAGGAATATTTAATATTTCTTTCATTTACAGAATTAAATTTCTGTACAAGTAACCTATATCAAAGAATAATAAACCCTAGTGTAAAATTTGCATAGTTTTTACCTGCTGTTATTTCTTTAATGACTGATCCATTTTTTCATTTTCCTCCAAATTCCCCTGACTCATCCGTAAACCCCCCCCCCCCAAAAAAAACCCAAAAAACTTCACCCCCAAATTCTCCCTCTGATGGAAAAAAAACCCAAATTCTCCCTCTGATGAAAAAAAAAACCCAAATTTGGGGAGAAAACCCCCAACTTGGCAGCACTGCGCCGACCAGGCCTCCTTTAATGACAGCTTATTTGAGGAAGCTGAGTCAGCGAGGACGATCCCGACGCATGGGTCCGTTGCCCAGGCCCTTTTAATGAACGAACCGGGAAAATGGCCTCATGTAAGACCGGGTCAGCTGGCCAGGCCACCTAAGACGACAATTCGTCTAATGTAGCTGTAACAGCTGTTCCTGGTAAAACTCTGAGCCCAGGGAGAAACGATACCAGCCACGACTCATCGTATTGGGTATCGATTTCCCCTCGGTTCCCTTCCAAACACTACACCTCTGTCAGGACACACCAGGTAAGCCTGGAGCAAGCGAGTGTTCCTCTTCTGCAGCTGCATCTTCCCTCGGCTCAGCAGATCGCGACATCTCGCGTTATGCCCTGGACAGAAATGTTCCCACACTCCCCTCCTCTTCCTCCAAAACACCGGGGGGGGGGGGGGGGGGAGGAATTGTAGATTCAATGCTTACGGTGTCACACAGTAACTATAGGAGCAGTTGAGGAGTTGCTCCTCGAGGAGGCGGGAGCCAAGTAGCCAAGTAGGCCTACAGAAAGACCCGCAGGCTCTGAAGCCAGAAAACAGCCCGAGTCTGACCAGAGAGATCTGGCAAAGGCGTCCTACCCTGCGAAGCTGCTTTTGGGAAAGGCCTTAAGTGACCTGTTCAGTATTATCCACATAGTAAGCTGTGGAAGCTGCTTCTTCAATGCCAGAAAGGCAGTCGAGCAAGCAGTGTTGCCACAATCACACCTCGAGGGGCTGCAGTGGTGCCATCGGCTGCTTACAAGAAAAAACGATATCACGTCAACGACGTAAAAAGGGTTGAAAGCATCGTAACAGGATTATGAAAATAGAAGTCGTTTAGGGTAAAAGAAACAGATCCCACTTTGCGCTGAGTCAAAGAGGAGGATTGAGGAGACGCTGAGTGCGATAAAATAAGAGGATGTAAAATATTCATACGCTCGGAAGAAAGAAGGGCGGGAACTCATCGTGGGGAGATAAGGATGAAAGCTTTGTGAATTCTTATCTGGGGGGCTAAAACACTGACGGCATAACACGGAGGGGCTCTCCCGTATTTTGGAAAGAAAATGAATCTGTCAAGATTTCTTCTCGGAATTTATCAGATTACCGCCCCTACGGGATCAGGTTCAACTTGGGGAAAAAAAGAAAACTTTCCTCTCTTACAGAATAAACAACCTATTGAAGGACGGCGTTTTCGTAAGTTTCTTGTGCCATAAATAATAAATCCAAAAAATTAGACTCAGAAAGCTTTAAGAGGGTTGAAGGATCCGAATATCACGTAAAAGAACCCGCTCATTATTTCAAGGTAGGTTTGAAACTTTCACAGCATTTAAATGTCAAACAGCGGCAGACGCTGAACATTTCAAAAATTCAGAGGTTGTAGACGGGCTTTTTTGGTTGAATGTGTTTATATTGGGCACCAGTTTCGGACGACACGTCCGTTTTGTGTTTGAATCAAAAGCCATTATTATTGAGTATATAAAATTAACATTTGAAGAGCGATCAGTCCCTCAGAGCCAACTTTTCAGGAAACTCAAAAAACGCTTTTATGATTAACTACGGATTATAGCAAGTTTGAGGGACATTTCCTTCCTTCCAGCCTATCCTGAAAAGGTCCTTCAAATCACAAACTTTCAGAAAATGGCCAAAATGGTTGCAAAAGGAAAGCCCTGCTCAAGGAAAGGGTTTTTTTCTGTTGGCAACATTGTCTCAGCTTGCTCGCCGTTGTTTTGTTTTCATCTTCCAAATGACTGCTCAACAACGAAACTAAAATAAAAGTCGTGTAGAACAGGAGAAGTGTTGCCACAGGAGAAAAACGTGACGGAAGGGGGAAATTTCGTAAGTACAGCAGTTCGATTTCCTCCACAAGAGCTGAGGGTCGGAGTGCAATATTCTTGTGGACCTATAGAAATGTTTTTTTTATTTTTATTTTTTTTTTTACTGAATCCTACGCTGAGTTGTTTGTCTTTGATTGAAACTTGACTCTCATGAAATAAAGCAAAACAATTAAGTAAAAAATGGCAGCAGTATTAATAACAGCACAAAAAATATTGGACAAGTAATATTAAGAAGCAGTGTTAAATAAACAATATTAAATAACAACGACTTCAATTGTTTAATAATTGAACAATAATTGTTCATAATTATTATGAAGAGTCTTCATTGAAGACCAAGTCAAGCGAATCTTAAGCGGATCTCGTAAGACACGCAAGGTAGAACTAGACGTTAGAGGGGAGGGTCTACTTTCTGCTTTGCCTTCCCAGCAGCAACATACAGTTCGGCGAACCAGATGTGCTTCACAGCGGTTAACCGTTATTCTTCAGCATGCTGACGATTGCGACCTTTCTTCCACTCAGTTCCAGAATGCATTGGCAATTCGTTATGGACTAGAACCCAAGGGCCTGTGCGACGGCTGTGGAGAACGAATGCAGGTCAATCACGCCCTAAACTGTTAGGGGGGGGGGGGGGGGGGCAGGTAAAGCGAGGACATGGCCAAATCAAAGACGTTTGCGCTGGCATGGCAAGCATGGCCTGGAACGGCGTTCAAACTGAGCCAGTACTCCGCGAAAGTGACGGCCGCAACCTAGGCGTTCCAAGGGCGTGGCATAGGGTAATCAACGCTGATGCAGTTTCCTATGCCCGCCTTGACTGGCTCCAAGTTTCCCGCCATGCAGAAGCGGCCAAACATGCGAAATATGATAGAGCAGCGGAAGACACGAGGGCATCATTCCATGCGCTAGTATGTTCGTGTGATGGGTCACTTGGGACGGAATTCCAGCGATTCCACAAGCTGTTCTCTCTGAAAAGTGCTCCCACCCTTACTCTCAAGTACACTGAGAAAAAAAATCCCGTAAATTGGTTGTAGGAGGATTGGTGTGATTAGTGGGAGAAAAATCTACTTCCAAATGCAAGAAAGTAAGACCAATCGCATATACTGCGACTAATTGCAATATTTCTACAACCATTTTGATGATTTTCCCCTACCAAACGCTAAAATACTTACCAATCACGAAATAAATTCCTGCGACCAATCACATGCGGCCAAATCTACGACTAATCACATCTATTTCTACTACCAGTGTTAGGATTCACCTACCAATCACTTACTTTCTACACCCAATCACTTGCACAATTCATGAATTCTCCGCCCAGTATTATTGTTCTACTACCAATCACATCTTAGAATGCTTAGGTGGCAGAAGAAAACCCGACCACTCGCAAAACTCTACTACCATTCACTTGAAGGCTCATGTTGGTATGAGATTAATTCTCTGACCATTTCCAAAACCTACAACTGGTCACATCGAAAAGCGATTAGTCAGTGAATGCTTCTACTACCTTCACCAACCTCTACTACCATTCACTAGAAGGCTCATGTTGGTATGGGATTTACTCTCTGACCATTTTGAAAACTGGCAACTGGTCACATCGAAAAGCGATTAGTCAGTGAATGTTTCTACTACCTTCCCCAACCTCTACTACCATTCACTTGAAGGCTCATGTTGGTATGAGATTTACTCACAGACCATTTCCAAAACCTACAACTGGTCTAGGTAGCTATAGCTGCCTGGGTTCGGGTCAAGACTCAGTTCGCAGTGATCCAAGCCGTCGCCATAAGACTACAGGGGGCTCGGCGAAAGTTTCGTTGTCTGGGGTTGGAGGATGGCGCCGGACACCAGGTTTGGGACGTGATCGCGAGTGAAGGCTGAACTTCCCGTTTACTGCTACCTCCACAATTTTTAGCATCGGCTTTTCCCTGCCATTTAGTTAGCGGGGAACGTTAATATTTTTGACAAAAATTATGTTTGATAAATAAAGGATATTAAATAATAACAGCAATAATAACTACACAGATTTATTCCAAAAAACTCAAAGAGGGCAAAGGTAGGGATGTGAAAAAAATCGATCTTCAAAATTTAATAATAGATTTATTTAAAAGAATCTCATTTTTTTAACATCGATTGATAGTCGGATATTTTAATTTTAATAATTTATTCACAAAACGAAAAGAAAACAATCAGAGCCGCCTCAAAAAAAGGAAAAGAAAACTGGAAGAGGGAGTAGATGAAGGAAAAGAAATAAAACCATTACTATTCATGGAGGATATTTTGGTTTCGTTTCCTTGTTGTTTTCATTTATTTTTTCATGGTTTCGTTCAGAAGTTGATATCATGCATTTTATTTGAATCTATTTTGATGGTTTCGTTTTGAGAGCAAGGGTGATAAAGTTTTGCGATTTACGTACGCGGGTTTCTAGAATACTGAGAAAGGTGCACGTAACCGGAATAATAGGAATATAATGGGGCTTTAATATAATAACCGTTCAAGAGATACCTACTTTCGTTCAAGTAGACTTTCATTAGTTCAATTCAATTCAATAAGAGGAAAAAAAGGTGATGAGACTTGAATCGCAGTACGTTAATTGTTTGCTTTCGCTCAGATTTTTAGTTTTCCTTGATCGTTGATGTGAAATGTTGACTTTCGGTAACTTTCAGGAGAACTCATACGTGCCTGACCTCCCAGCTCTACACCCATATTAGAAAATACAATAGATCGAAATTTATAATAATATTATAAATTTCGATTTAATATTATATTAAATATTAAATATTAATATTATATTTAATAATATATTAAACATTAAATATTAATATTATATTAATATTTATTAATAATTATTAATAAATATTAATATTATATATTTCGATATAATATTATTAGGTATATTTAATATGGTAATTTTTAATATATTATAATATAATATTAATAAATATAATATTAATATTTAATATTTAATATAATATTAAATCGAAATTTATAATATTATTATAAATTTCGATCTATTGTATTTTCTAAAATGGGTGTAGAGCTGGGAGGTCAGGCACGTATGAGTTCTCCTGAAAGTTACCGAAAGTCAACATTTCACATTTAAAACGATCAAGGAAAACTAAAAATTAAATATTATTTAATATGGTTTTGTTGGCATTTGACTTGTGCCTTTTGTTGGCTTTTGAGGAGCCTCCTCATCTTTTCCCAACCTAAATATGTGCACTTGCACTGATTTTATCTTCGTTTTGGTGAAGACTCATCATTTTGCCATCTTTTTTTCGATTCAACTAAGAAGCCATCCGGGCGAAACGTAATACGTGCATAACGCAAACGCGTAGGCCAAAATTCTTTTTCCCCGAACTTGGAATTTACAATCGGCGAAGCAGAGGTGCTTTGCAACTTTGGAAACAGTCCCTCGAAGGCTCTTCTCGGCCGTAATTTGGGTCTCGGGGAGTCGGGCGGTACACAGCGGAGCTTTTACTAAGTGCCCAACTTGAAGCATAGATAACTGTAATGGTGTTTGGCCTAGCGCCACGTGGGCGGTTTTGTGCCCTCGGCCTATTTTACGACCTACATCCCCTCCGGCAACATCTTTTCAAACCTCTCACCCTCGTGTTCAAATTCCGGAATTGCTCCAATTGTGAAGTCGAGCTTATGCGTTGGAACAGATCGTTAGTGATCAATAAAGAGGTGCAAAAGGTGTAAAATGAGTGGAGGATCGAATGTACAATAGTCCAGTAAATCGAGGGGTTTCCTCGAAAAAATGTACAGAAGTTTATTCTCAACGGTTCTCCATGTTTTTTGGGTGGTTGAATCCGAATTTGAGGTTCCCCTCCTCGCCAGAGGTAAGCTAACTTTAGGAAACGCCAAAAATATCGGACTTTCTTCAGTTTCCTGAAGTTCGAAAACGGTACATTTCAGCGAAAAGACTGTTGTATAGTAAGAAAGTATGTTTCGCCAGAAATTAGGCTTTAATCGACAAAAGAACTCATCAGTATTTTACGCTCAGTTCGTGGTAATGAGTTCTACCACACATGTCGTGTGACATAAAACTAAGGGAACTATAGAAACAACTGGGGACATTAATGACCACATTCTTCCCCCTTTTTTAACAAGTTGAAATTTTGTTGGACACCCTGATCACAAAGGTTTACTTCTCTTTTTTACACAGCGGCCTTTTTCCTAAAACGTATCATTCTCGAGATAAATGCAGGAAACTTAAAAACGTACGACATTTTCGAGGTTTTGGGCATTTCCTGAAGTTAGGTCGCCTCCGGCGAGGAGGCAAACCTCAAATTCGGATTCAGCGACCCCAAAAAACATAGAGAACCGTTGAGAAAGAAGACATTTCTCCAGGAAACGGGCAGTTTGAAACTGGATTTAAGAGCAATTTGGGGATTTATGAAACTTGTTTTAAACGGGTTTAAGGGGCTTTGAGCAGCTTAGAAACCAGTTTAGGGAGCCATAGAACAGTTTTAGAGCTGTGAAACTGGTTTGCGGCGCCATAAAACCGGCTTTGAAACAAATTGGAAAGAAAGCAGACATATATGGCTATTTTTGGTCGATTTCAGTATATATACTGAAATCGACCAAAAATTGACCAAAAATTCAATGCCAATTTTATTTCATTTTTCCATCCTACAAATATTCAAGAACGAGTAGAGATCAATAATAGGCTGGAAAACTAATTCTGTGGCGGTGAAATGATTCTTTTTCGATTTGGGGTCGCGTCTCGATTTTGCGAAAGACTCCCCACGCCATCGGCCGCTCAATTTCATCTCACCCGAGTAAGAATATTCTTGTACCTACCTGAGGATTGTATTATTAAATAATAAAATCGAAAATTTTTCGTTTTTATGTTCCCCTTGGCTTGTTCGTGGACAAACAAAAATAAAACGGTTCGGAAGACGAAGAAGAAGATGAGGAAGCAATCAGCTGACGTTTTATCAGTGTTTATTGTTTCTTCTTATCTATTAGGTACCGGTAATATTTACATATACCTATACTCTTTTATTTACATTTATTTTCTTCCTGTTTTGAATCACGAAAACTAGCATTTTATTGTGCGGCCAAAATCACTACTTTTGTTTACATTCATTTCTCTAACATGTTGTTACCATCTTGTGCATGTTAGGTATGCATGGATATGCATGTAAAAGCACATTTTTAATCTTATCCTAACTATTGTAGGGCAGGGAGGCCGGCTTTATACTAGGCGTTTTTTCGGAAGAAAAAGGCCGGGTTTGTATCAGTCTTTATTACAGCGTCAAGCTTTCGGGATTAGCTGGGATCCCTTCTTCAGGACCTACAACATGCCAGGTGGGAATGAGACCTTCTAATGGTATACACATAAATAGCGAGATGGTACTGGCTAACAAGTGTGAAGTCTTACCTTAAAATGTAGAATTAATAGATTGGTTGTTAACAATCATCGTCTGAGGCCTAATATGGAATCACATCCGGTTTGTCAAAGTTTCTGTCATATCACCTATGAGGATTAAATTGTGTGAGTTACATTTTTTAATAAACAAGTGAAGCAGTATTGAGGGATAGTGCATGAACGGGCTTACTTGCAGTGTTGGGGCTTACTAGGTTACTATATTGCCGACTAGGTACATTTACACTGACTAGAGCTTGATTTAGATCACATTATGCTTATTAAATAAATATTCTCCAGAATTTCTGAAACATGATCACGTTGTGACTTTTAAATGCTAATGAGGTTAGGGTCTGGTAACCTTCGCCAGGATGAACCTCTTGGCGGAGGCTCACAGTGAGTAATTAGACGCTTATCATCTGATTATAGACATAGGTACCTATTCGGATATTATTCTGCATTCATTCCTACATCGCTTCTAATGTCTGGTTGTTTTAGAAATAAAGGTATAAATATATCATGTAAATCTATAATGTCTGTCATTTTATTTAAAGTTTTCTGTTTGTTCTTCAGGATTTCAATATTTTCTAGTGTTCTCCTTTTAAATAGGTTGGGTTCAATTCTCAGCGATTTAGTACCACCCCAGTCGATCTCATGATTGGTTTCTAATGCATGCTTTGCTAGACCTACCTTTTTAATCTTTTGGTTTATGTTACCTTGGTGATTTTTTACCCGGCTTCCTAATAATTGGTAACTTTGCCCTATGTAAATTTTTTTGCAAGAACATTCGATTTGATAAATATTATTTCTTGTTTTTAGGAGTGGAATTTTGTCTTTAAGTGAAGTAACCCACACCTATTCAAACCTAGAATCTATAATCCCACCAGCAAACCGGATAGACTTCTACTTTAAACCAGTATCTAAAAAATATAGCAGTAATATGACCACAGTTCCTGAAATTAATAAACATATTGCGAAACAAATGGAGAATGCTAACCTAGTCCATAAAATAGAAGAAAACAAACCTGAAAGAAAATTCGTTTCATTCACATATTACCCAATGTGGGAAAATAAAATAAGACAGATCATATCCCGTGAGTCACCTAAAACAGCTATAGCCTGGAGATACCCTAACAAACTTAGTAAATTCCTCCCCTCACTTAAAGACAAAATTCCACTCCTAAAAACAAGAAATAATATTTATCAAATCGAATGTTCTTGCAAAAAAAAAATTTACATAGGGCAAAGTTACCAATTATTAGGAAGCCGGGTAAAAAATCACCAAGGTAACATAAACCAAAAGATTAAAAAGGTAGGTCTAGCAAAGCATGCATTAGAAACCAATCATGAGATCGACTGGGGTGGTACTAAATCGCTGAGAATTGAACCCAACCTATTTAAAAGGAGAACACTAGAAAATATTGAAATCCTGAAGAACAAACAGAAAACTTTAAATAAAATGACAGACATTATAGATTTACATGATATATTTATACCTTTATTTCTAAAACAACCAGACATTAGAAGCGATGTAGGAATGAATGCAGAATAATATCCGAATAGGTACCTATGTCTATAATCAGATGATAAGCGTCTAATTACTCACTGTGAGCCTCCGCCAAGAGGTTCATCCTGGCGAAGGTTACCAGACCCTAACCTCATTAGCATTTAAAAGTCACAACGTGATCATGTTTCAGAAATTCTGGAGAATATTTATTTAATAAGCATAATGTGATCTAAATCAAGCTCTAGTCAGTGTAAATGTACCTAGTCGGCAATATAGTAACCTAGTAAGCCCCAACACTGCAAGTAAGCCCGTTCATGCACTATCCCTCAATACTGCTTCACTTGTTTATTAAAAAATGTAACTCACACAATTTAATCCTCATAGGTGATATGACAGAAACTTTGACAAACCGGATGTGATTCCATATTAGGCCTCAGACGATGATTGTTAACAACCAATCTATTAATTCTACATTTTAAGGTAAGACTTCACACTTGTTAGCCAGTACCATCTCGCTATTTATGTGTATACCATTAGAAGGTCTCATTCCCACCTGGCATGTTGTAGGTCCTGAAGAAGGGATCCCAGCTAATCCCGAAAGCTTGACGCTGTAATAAAGACTGATACAAACCCGGCCTTTTTCTTCCGAAAAAACGCTTATCCTAACTAGTTCACGAATGAACCATTTGAGAGGGTTATGGAAACGCGATTTTATTGATCAAGACACCCGAGAAACGTGAAATTCGGAAGTCAAAACTTTGGAAGCGTTTTTCTCGGTGATCGAGTTTTTCACGTTTTTACATGTAAAAATCGATATAACTCGGCTTCTAATGAACTTACATGGCTGAAATTTTTACTGCATGTTCTTAGATAGATTATCTAAATATTCACGAGTAGAAAATTTTCTAACCTCCCTAGAAAAAAAGTACAAATTTTTTGAAAATTTTCAAAATTTTGTCTTTTTTTGCACAGCTGCCAAAAATTCATTTTAAAAAATTTCTACACGTGAATTTTTAGATTAGATCTTGTTCTTCAAAATGAGACCAAGAACGATCAATTCGGGTGATTGGAAGCGGAGGAATATCCATTTTAGTGAGGGTCCAAAATTTCACATTATTGCTAATTGCCGGGCCCCTGAAAATGATTTTTTTTTTAAATGTCGGCGGTTTTGTGGGTTTCTGATGGCGAGGAACCTATAGGAACCAAAGAAAACATTCTTAAGTCAATTTTAACGAATTTAGCATTTTCAGTATACCCTCCCCGGTACAACAGAACAGCAACAAAAACGA
This sequence comes from Pilophorus perplexus, assembly GCA_955831195.1. NCBI lineage: Eukaryota > Metazoa > Arthropoda > Insecta > Hemiptera > Miridae > Pilophorus > Pilophorus perplexus. The sequence continues at coordinate 2,937,519 of OY037015.1, forward strand.
TCTTCAAAAATGGCCCAATCTTGGATTCAGAACGCATCAACGGCATACGATTGAAGGGATGAATGTCGAGTATGGCTTGAAGGTCGAGTGGATATTGAAATGAGTGCACATTTGGTTCACAAATGGCTCGACTGAAATCCACTTGGAGCAACAAAGAGGGCGCTGGATCTCCACCCCCTTTCCGACGCCGATAGCTCTCAGAGGGAACATAATTAACATGCAAATGAATCTAATTTCTATGTTAAAATTCCCGCCGCGTACATGACCCATAAATTGAAAAGTGGCGAATCCCCCGCCAGTCTCCTTCACCGCTAAAACTTGACCGTTTGAATGTTGTGTCCTCATAGACTGAAATTTAGGAGGATTATTGGACTTTCAAAACGTGTAAATATTACAAAAACGCTGCAAACACAATGGTTTATTTCTCTTTGGCTCAAATAGAATTGTTTAAAAACGTGGCTCCAAGAAATGTTCAAGTAGCGGGCCGGCGGAAATGTTCTGGTTCCCAGATTGGGCTGTAAATAGCAAATTGGGCTATCTTTTTAGCTCTGTTCGCGGGAAAAACTGTCAGGCTGCTACTTATAGAAAATTGGGCTATTTGGCGGTGAACAATTTTTTAAAGTGAAAATACCTTTATCACCGAAGAAGTCTACCTACTCCCCATCTTAGCATCCACTGTTACCCACCCTCATCCACTGACGACCCAAAAACATCTCCAGGGTGATATTTTTCAAGTCTGGTTCATTTTTATGATACACCTATGTTATCGCGACGGGGGTTGACATTTTTGATCGGCCTCAAAATTTGACGTTATTCATTCCAAAACCGAAATGTTCGTCCGCCGTCCGGGCCGTTTTGGGCAGTAGGATTTTTTTTTTTTTTTAAATCTGAAATTTTGACAAAATACTCGGTTTACCATCTAGTTGTGCCTGCAAGGTTTTCAGCCCGATCGCCCAAATCCATGGGGCGCTATGGGGCCAAAATGGGGCTACGGGAGTTTTTTTAAAGGCATTTGGCTATGGGATCGAGTTAGGTTTCGTTTTCGAAGTATTTTTGGACGTAGAATCCATTTTTGGGGGTCCCGGAACAATCCGATTTCACTGATGCGATCTATAGGGCTTTCATGGGGCTAAAAATGAAATGTTAGAAGGATCCCAGGAGTTCAAATTGTTTTTCAAGTAAAAAAACAAAATTTTTTGAAAAAAATAACCCAAAAAAATTTTTTTCTAAAATTTTTTCCCTTGACACAGAATTAAATTTCTGCTCAAGGAACCTATATCAAAGAATAATCAACCCTAGTGTAAAATTTGCAGCGTTTTCAAATCGCAACGTTGGCTGATTCCACAATGATAAAAACAGTTTTTAATTAAAACAGTTACTGTTTTCATCAAAAATTTTCAGTGCAAATTTTTATGTGATTTTTGTGAAGAAAGTTTCCAAATGAGAGACAAAATGTGAAGTGAAGAATATTTTAATAAGAATATTTGAATAAAATTACAAATTATGAACTAATGAGACGTGTTTCTGTTAAATTTGCATTCCTGTCCCAAGGTACAAAGCCTGTCCCATGGTTCAAACTGATGTGTCCCAAGGTGCATACCCAGTTTGCACCTTGGGACAAAATTGAAAATTTAAAAAATCTAGTTTTGAGGTGTTTAAAGTGTTTTGATAATTATGTTTGATACATATTATTCAACCTTATGCGTAAGAGTAAATTATAGACCCTTTGCTTGATTTAAAAAAAATATTTATACTCGAAAAAAACCTGACTGAAAAAACTGTCCCAAGGTACAAGGACTTCCCCTACCTATGTCCCCTTAACGCAACATTCCTGCGCGCATTTTACATCTGGGTTCTATAGCATTTCGAGGTTACTCACCCTTCGTTCATTAATTGCGCTCTATTTACAGCCGCCCCTATGAAAACCCTCATTATTTTGAGATGATTGCTTATTGTTTCCGAGATAGCTGCTATCACTTCCACCAGGGCATCTTGTGTACTCCGATGTTTTTAGAATCCGTATAAACTTTGTAACCCTAGAACACTCCAGCTAGCGAGCCTACTCTCGTGAGTTCCGACAAGAGAAGGCTGATCCCAGTTTCCCCGCTCCAATCTGGGGTTTCCTCCTTGCCAGCCAATGATGGGATTGGTGCGGAAGCCGTTAGCAATCTACCTGACTGAGAAAGCGCTTCCATCTTCTGATAACTGTTCGTGAGGGCAACGAGTGTTCCTCGCAAGCAACTCTCAGCTCATGCATTTTGTCATTAAGTCAACTCATTTAGTCGCTAAGTTGTGGATTTCCCCCGAGAAAAGCTTCGCCCAAACGACCCCCCCCCCCCCTCCTCAACAGTGGAATTGTTTCGCAAGGGTCAAAAGAGGGTTCGTGTGTGGTGGTCTGCTCTGGTTGTTAGGGAAAGGCGACACCGTTGACACAACCGACTTTGAAAAGATCCGTTCACAATAAACCTCGCGGTCCGCCGACCTGACGCTTTATGTCGTGTCCTTGGATTCGTTGCCTCACGACCGATTTCACACAAACTGCGTCAAACTGAAATTCTAAAACGTCGGTCGAGCTCTTGTTGCTGACACAACTTTACGGCTAATGAAAACCTCAAAGACAAATCACTTCGGAATGAACCTTGCTCGACACTCGGTACTGTTGTGCTCGACGAGATTTTCGTGTCTAACGCCATATTGAACCCATAAATCCCCCATAACTGGGTCCCTTCCTACATTTTCGACTTCGGCAAAATTAACGGCAGGTACTTTATTAGATCTGTGAATCACAGCGCCAGGTTTCGGAGGGTCGGAATGGTACGGCGGAGCTAATGAACGTTTTACGATACGGCCCTCACCATTTCATCTTCACTGCAGCTTTATCTCCCTGATATTAGCTTTTCATAGGACATTATGTCTCTCACGTTGGGAGGAGATGAAATTCCGAGAGGTTCATTTTACGGGCCCGCTTGGGCGGTTTTGAAATATTACGCTGTAGCGGAATTTTCGAGGTCTTGTCACATATTTTTCACGCCTAACTGTTGTGATTAAATAATTTCCAACATTCTTGAAGAGATTTTGGCGAAGTTTTACGCGGGGAAGTTTTTCGATGAACCTGAAATTTTCGACAAACGTCCGACGCTGTGAGGCTTTATGGCGCTACCTAGGTGGGATTAATTTTTTGGATAATTTATATCAAACTAAAGAAACTCTTGAGTAAAATTTGCATTTGAGGAGTTTGATTCCAAAAGGTACTAAAAGACCATTTTCGTCGAAATTGAGTTATCACTTTCATAGTTATCATCTAGAAAGTAAGTTTACAACGTGCGAGGGGGATTTTTTTTTTCAAGTTTGTGCACCTGGCTTGAAGGCGCCATAACGGTCAGTTTGCTTCGTAGCGCGTTCTGTAGACCTCTTTGTTCAGTCGCAATGAGTATTTTTAAATGGAGAGGTCGACGCCAGTTCCCACCACGTGTGAGATTCGAGCGGTCATACGTGTTTTGGGATCGGAAGGGTGTCCTTTTGGTCGAATTTATGCCGAAGGGGACGACTATTAGCCGACGCTTACTGCAATACCCTTAAAAACTCAAAAGGGCGATTCAGAACCGTAGAAGGGGGTATGCTCACCAAGGGGATCAGCCTCCTCCTCGACGTCAGGCCCCGCACTGCTCGAGTCACCCAAGAACTTTTGACTTCGTTTGTATGGAACATTATCAACCACCCTCCCTATTCACACGACTTAGCACCATCTGATTTCCATCTTTTCAATAAATTGAAGAAGTTGTGGGGTGGAAAAAAATTTGCTGACGATGAAGAGGTCCAGGAAGCTGTTCAGAAGTGTTAAAACAGGTGGTGGCGGATGTCTATGACACTGGCATAAAAAAAAAAGAAAAACGCTGCAAATTTTACACAAGGGTTTATTATTCTTTGATATACGTTACTCGTGCAGATATTTAATTCTGTCGATGAAAAAATTAAAAAAAGAATTTTTTTTGGATTTTTATCTAAAAAAAATTTTTTTTTGATTTTTTTTTTCAAAAACTATTTTTTACTCGAAAAATATTTAACATCCTGGGATCCTTCAAAAATCCCATTTTTAGCCCCATGAAAGCCCTAAAGATCGCCCCAGTGAAATCGGATCGTTCCGGGACCCCAAAAAATGGATTCTACGTCCAAAAATAATTCGAAAACGACACCTAACTCGATCCCATAGCTAAAAGCCTTCAAAAAAACCCCGGGCTATAATGGGGCTACGGGAGGCCTCCCGTAGCCCCATTATAGCCCCATAGCGCCCCACGGGTTTGGGCGATCGGACTGAAAACCTTGCGGGCACAACTAGATGGTAAACCAAGTATTTTGTCAAAATTTCAGATTTTTAAAAAAATGCCTACTGCCCAAAACGGCCTGGACGGCGGACGGAGATTTCGGATTTAGAATGTAGACCTCTTGAAACGGATAATGTCAAATTTTGAGCCCGATCGGAGTCATCGACCCCCGTCGCGAAAAGAAGTCACTTTCAGACGCCTCGGAAAAAACCATCGATCTGCGTTTTTCGGGGCGCTGAATCCGAATCTGACCTCCGTTTTTTTTCTGGTCACGTCCACTTTTTCGAGGTACTGGCGATTTTTCGTTTTTTTTTTCCGGCCTGTTTCAGTATAGAAAATCACACATAATCGTACAAATGCCCGAAAATTCCACAAAAACTCTTCTTCCTGGAAACGTATCGCTGATTCCGAATATAACATGACTTGGGGACTAGAACTAGAGGAATAGGTACCTATGTAATTTTGCCTAAAAACGCTAAAAAAGTTTTTTTTTTTTTTTTGTTTCAAAAACAAAGTTACGTTTTTTGGTACTTTTGACCTTCTAGCGCAAACACTATGGCCGTTAAAAATAGTATTTCAACGAAATTTTGTAGGTAGATTATTTCTGCGTATATTGAGACCAACCGCGATTCTGTACCCTCAATAATAAGGGAGCTTTGATTTCTCGTCAGCCGTATCGGGATTAGGATCATACGAAAAATTCCTCTCTTTTGCCGAGCTTTCGAAAAATTATGTGTCGCTTTTCAGAGCCGACACAGAACAAATATTTCGCATTAGAGCAGTTACTGCTCTAATGCGAAATATTTGTTCTGTGTCGGCCCTGAATCCTATAGGTACCAAAAGATATACTGTATATCTTTTGGTACCTATAGGAAATCCCGAAATAATATAAGGCAACGATGTTAATTATTATAAAGGAAGGAACCGGGACACACTGCAGAAAATTACTAACAGCTGTGACTTACCTACGTAAGTATTTAAGAAACTCAGGTAGGTAAGTACTCGATTTAAGTTAGATAATATCTATATTATAAGCTCGCATATTAGAAATAATCAAGTTAGAATAATTTAGATTAGATAATTCGTTATGTAGACATTCGTTACGATTCAAAGATGGTTTTATTCTTCAAAGTGACCCTTTCATTTGTAAACATGTGTAATTAACACAAGTGTTAAATTTGCCAGGATTTCGTGCAGTGTTCCCCGTTCCAACGAAGTTTTTTTTTTTTCACATCAATCAGAGTATAATCCGTTTCATGTTTCACTCGATTTGGACAGTACCAGCTGGAAAAAAAAAAAAAAAAAAAAAAAAAAAATCGAATTAGCTCGCGATCATTAGCATATCTGTTCGCTTGCCCAATCGTGATTTCCTGTGGAGCCTCGAAGCCTCATTAGTCACGAACTCCGACTATTAGTCATCCTTTGTCACTACTTGTATCGGAAAGGTGGGTTCTATCTGGCGGAATGTTTTTTTTTTTTTTTTTTTTTTCGTCGAGTCCTGCCTGATTAGGCGATGACCTGATCAGCTTATTGTAATAGAAAGATAGCTAATCTGAAGGTACTGCGTTAAGGCGAAAAGGGTGAGCAAGAAGCGACAAATGTGCGAGAGTAACATGCATGTTACTCCCATGGGAGGTATTGAAGATGTCTATTTTTTTCTTCAAAGAGTGCTTATAAACAGTTAATAAAGTGTGCTGCTACCTCGATTTTTGGAAAATTCAATTACTCTTCAAAATAGTAAATATTTCGAACACTAATAATTGTTATAAAACACAACCCTCACGGTTAACACAAAAAAAAAAACACCAAGAAACCAAGTCCAAGACCATAAGAGATCAAGGCCCACCAAAGAGATCAAAACCAACCACGGATCAAGACCACCAAGACCGAGAAGTCAAAATCTAGATATCAAAATCATTAATATCGATGATTGAGAAGTCAAAATAAATAATAATAACAATAGTATTAACGAAAGTATCCATAAAACACGATGACACGAAAATATTAAATAATAAAATGAAACATCACAGGTTAAATTGTGTTTATGTCTATTTTTCTATAGACAAACAATTTTGCATTTCAGCATGGAGCATTGCTTTAGCGTTGAACTAACTGACAAAAAATGTCACACGAGTATGGAAGGGTATTGAGGATCGAATCTCAATCGACGATTTAGACGTAAAACATGGGAAAATGAAAAACTTATTTCGAGAATTCACCTGCCACACTTTGTTCATTCATGAGAGAACGCAAAACTTTGGCCGGTCGTTCGGACCATCAAACAGGAGGTTGGTCTTGGTAGACTAGTTGATCTTGATCTGAACCAACAAGACCGAAAGCCACCAGAGGTCAAGACCAACCTCCATCCTGTTTGCTGGTTTTGAATTTTCCATCCCGAAACGGATATCTCCAACGTACATTGTTTGGGGCATGAATATCGTCCCTGCTTTGGACTGAACAAAATTTTCTGCGGACGACCGACAATTTGACAGCTTCAATCCATCCGTGAGCAGCTGAAAAACGTTTTGACGGTTGATTCTGCTTTATCAGCGCTATGAGGCAACCGAACATCCCAGCGGAAGTCAAAAGTTGATGGTGTCAAATCCCCGTCACTATCCAAACTTGACAATCGGCTTGACTTCACTGATGACATACTGCGACCATCTAGCTAGAACCCCGGGTCCTCCAGTGGTGGAAATCGATGGTGGCGTTGAGGCCGCAGCAGAAGGTTTGTCGTATTTGGACATCTCCTGTGAAAGCACACTGCTCACCCACCTTCAAATTCAGTGCCTGCGCTGCGCACCCAGTGAGAACCATTGACATCTGTTTGGACCCTGGCCCACAACGACATTTTTAATCAAGCCGGTTAATTAGCACCTCAAACAGTTAGTTACTAGTTTTACAGCCCCTCAAACCGGTGCCACAGCTCGCCGAACTGGTTTTAAAGCGACTCTTACCAGCTTCACAGCCTCACAAATCGGTTTGATCGGTCAAAACTCACAAAGGATTTGATCAAAATATGTCGTACATGCTCCAGAAGTGGTCCTTAGAAGTACATTATAATGCTATACCGACCCATTATTTTCATTTCATTACCAGCGTCCAAGAAAACACCCCTAAAAGAATGAGAACGTAATAGGGGAAAAACTCATTAACATAAAGGTAACGACCTGAGGAAATTTTCACGACAGTAATGGCAAGCTACGATGGCGTGTCCGAGATCTTGGAAAGGCAACAAAAAAAAAAAAAAAAAAAACACTTCCAAAGAAGGCTCACAGCACTTGGCTTCAAACTGACAAAAGGGGAAGGAAATACACCAGGGCGCTAATATATATGGTAATCAAATCCAGCTTTTCCTGGACCCTCCTTTTCTTATTCTTTCGACCGCGACCACTTAAGAATGGGATGGAGAAAGGTAGCATGAATAACAAAAATACTCGTACGTACACAAGAGAGAGAGTGAGAGAGAAGAAAAACCTACGTGCGCACACGTGTTGTGAGTTCGATCGTTGACGCGCTGATGCCACTAGTAAAACATCAAATTCACAAATCTGGAAAATGGAAACAATACTTTACTTTCTTTATCATAACGAAGCTTTCACTGCCTCAGGAAAAGAAAGAGTTAATGCAACTAGTCTTGTCAATAGGTGATTTGAGCTTACATGAAATATGTTAGAAGATTTTATGTTTCTAAGCGGTGCATTAGGATGCAAAATTTTCCATGGGACAACTCTGGGCGGCGTAAAAACCACCATTTTCTGACGTTTATTTCGTATTTCCCAATATTACTCGAGAAGTCGTGATCCTAGCGATATTGTTCACCAAAACGGTTTTAAAGTTCATGGAATTACCAACAATTTGCATCCCCTAAAGTCGTTTTTAAACCCAACAGCAAGCGAGATACAGCTTGTTGAAATTTGACAATTTTTTTTCCAACTTTGTCAAAAATCCCAAAAAATCGAGAGTTACTCACTTTTCTTTCACCCCTCCAAAGTGTTTATTGAACGTCCGAGACATACTGGTATCCTCTTTGAGTGCCCATTGTACGCCAGCCCAAGAGAAGAGGACCTCTGGTGTGTTCCCATCCGCGGCGCGAATGTAATTTACCTCCAGCGGCTTCGTCAGTTTATCACTGCTGTTCTTAAAATTAGAAATCTTGGGCGGGTGTAATCTCGACCCGAGCATGGTCGACCAAGGGTCAGACTTATCTAAACGTAAACACGACCCACCCCTCCAATCGCTCATCGATGTATATGAACCGCAGGGATGGTCATGATTAAAGCTGGCTTAATTCTCTTGGTATTTCATACCAGCCTTGCCCTGCGTTGGCAAACATTGCGCCACGAGGCATGGCCTCAACAGAGGACGGCATAAGTTGCACGACTCATAAAAGCAGCAGGGAATGCGAGGGAGATTTAGTGGGTGTACTCTGATTTCGAGAAAAGTTGTTTATCACAGACATTTCAAGAGAATAAGAAATATCATAGATAGTTGAGTGTTTCTAACTGAATGTGTTTTGTGACTTATATTGACTGGACGACGTCAGAGTAGGGATGGGAATCGATTTCCGATTTTTTCCAAAATTTTTTTTCCGATTTTCGATTTTTTTAATCGATCTTCAGGTTCCTATTTTTTAGGTGAATCGATTTTTTACTACTGATTTAAAAAAAAAAATCTTGAATCGATGTTCGTCATTTATAAAAATTAGTTTAGTATTTCAAGTGATTCAAGCAAATTTCGAGTCTTAGGTCGATTAAAAATTATGATTAATAGCTAATAACAACAAAACTCACTAGTTACGAGCTACCTCGTCTGCCATGGCTTTTTCAGACAGCGAAACTGATAGGTAACTCGTCTAATTAAATGTTTATTATCAAAATGTTTGAAAACTAATACAATTTTAATTTTAAATAAATATTGTTAACGATTTTTTCTTGAATCTACCTACTTTGAATATATCTACCGTTATCACTCATTTAAAAAAAACTTTTTTCTGTAAGACCGATTTTTTAATCGATTTTCCAAAAAATCGATACTTTTATGGCGATTTTTTTTGGAAATCGATTTGGAGCATCCGATTCTGAATCGATTAAAAAAATCGATACTTCTTTTCTAATGACGTATCATATCTAATTATAGCAGTTACGTAATGAATCTCAACCAGTGAGTGTCCTCTCTCTCCCGTTCCCAGGCATTGGGGTAATTTCTTTTAATGTAGGGCTCTAGCTTCTCATATTTCTACACTTTCTCATATTCCTAATGCTCGCCCCCACAGCTTCATTGTGTGAAGCCAGTTATGGCCCAATACAATCTGCTCTGGTCCGTCATTGCTGGATTCGTATTCTGCTTCCTTCAAAGGTTTGGCTCATGGTTTTATCTCGTCATCTCTGCTGGAGGTAGTGCAGCTTGGTAGTGCTTGCTTGGTGGTTCACGGTCTTCTCGAGGACTCCCGCACATCAGAGCAGGCCCTGTCCCCTTCGGCGTTAGCCACATCATTCTGATGTGCGCAGGATGGCCCACAGTTTCAACCATTCGTGCCCCGAGGAATCATTCACAGCTCATTGAGGACCCTGGGAAAGCTAACACGGCCTACACACATCATCCAACCTTAAGTACCTTCAGAAATACGCTCGTCACACAAGACCAAGTGTGTGGGCCTGGTTAGCTTCCTGGTTGGCTGTCCATACTTGAGCTGAGAATGATTCCCCTTGTGTTCTGGAGTGGGGGGGGGGAGTACTTTCACTGGAGCTGTCCAGATAGAGCACATCTTCCCCATCATTGAAATGTGACTATAGGAGGACAGATCCCAAAGGAATCTGGATTTTCCAAGTCTGTGACCAGACCAGGGTCATCATGTTGCCTGCAACTGCAGTAAAATACTGACCAAAATGGGGGATTCAGGATTGGCCTAGCCCGCGTCGGTTATGACGTGCCAGGAAGGAGCGAAAGCCGGAGAACGTGATCTGGTGGCTGAGCGAGGAAGTACTTCCGTCTTACTTTCGCTATAAGAGTAATCTGTGTGTGGGTAATTTCCCTCATCGAGAATCTGTACGTAGGGGAATCGTGCACACAGCATCCATTTGAAAAGATCTCATTTTGAGGTGTGAATCGGCCGGTCGTTCCTAATGATTTGAAAGCGGCCCACATCCTTCACGCACTCACATACACGATCACAATACCCTTCAGGTTCTAGTCCCATTCACAACTTCTCGATCTTATGAACCTTCCGACAAAGACTGAAACAGACTTCGTTAGTAACAACCTCACCTTTTTCTCCGAGAAAACCTTCCCAAGAGTGTTCGCGTGGTTGATCCAATCAGCGTTGGGAGAATTCGAAGTGCTGGAACAGTTTGACCCCGCCTCCACCCCAACGGTGAACATAAGCCCCTCCACTCCACAGCCACAACTGATTTTCTTCGCCTCGACTGAATGCTCAATCCCTTTCTTTCCCTTTCCCATTCCCTTTTTATGCTCATCGGGATCCGAATTACTTTCAGTACTTTTTTTTCCGAAAGTAGGAAAGGGAAACGACTCACTGAAAAGCCAAGTTATTTACAGGAAAAGAGATAGCTAGAGGGGTTGTGGACGTCGCAGTGGTCCGAAAGAGCGAAAAAGCGGAAATAAATTGTTACTCCTTCACACAATTCATTTAAAACTTGAAAAAAAAAAAAAAAAAAAAAAAAAGCCTCCATTTGAACGATGGTGGGGAATGGAGGACGGAACTGGACGAGCTCATAGAGACAGAGGACATCGCAACATTTATCAAATGTCAGAGGATCACGTGGATGGGACATATTTTGCGCATGTGGGACGGGAGGATGCCAAAGAAAGTGTCTGAAGAAGAGGCCCATGGCACTCGACGACGAGGCAGATCAAGAAGGAGCTGGACAGACGACGTGTCTGACGACATCCGACCCATCGGAGTGGAGCGATATGGGGTTATCGCTGACGGAAACACCCAGCCAGCCGACGAGCGGCCATTGACGTCACAATCACGGCCAATGATGTCATTACGTGGGAGCCGCTATCACGACACCCCCCCCCCCCCCCCCCCCATATCTATGAACGACCGACGTCTGACAAACCAGATGCGGACCGCATGCGGTGCGAACTGTCCTCACTGCACGACTAGTCCTGGAGCCAGCCCCGATTTCGGGTGCTGATTCCAGGAAAAGGTTTGATATAATTTTATCAAAATATCCTCCATTCTGAGTGAAAAGAGCTTTGTCTGCCATTCCAAAGCCGCTGGATTCAAAATTGGCAGCAATTTGAATCCGGATCAAAAAGGCGATTTGGGTGCTGATCGCAGGATGGCTGATATTTTGTTCACTACTTTTTTTACCATTCTTAATCATAACTTTTGATGTCTGCCAACCCTAGAGTGGTGGGTTCCCCTGGCAGACTCAATTTGAAAATTTGTCATTTTTGGGGGTCAAATTTTATGAACTTTAGGAAGGTTGAACGTTTGACACATAAAAATAGACATAATAATAGACATATTTATTGTTGTCTGCCACCCCAAAGCGGTCGCCATACCCTGGCAGACTAAATTCGAAAAATTGCAATTTTGGGGGTTAAATTTCATCTACTTTAGGAAACTTGAAATTTTACACAGTATTTTGGGTTGGTATTGGTAAGAGATTTATTGTTGTCTGCCATCCCAAAGCAGTCGCCATACCCTGGCAGACTAAATTTGAAAAATTGCAATTTTAAGGGTAAAATTGAACTTGTTTTAGGAAGCTTGAAATTTTGCACAGTGTTTTGGGTTGCTCTTGGTAAGAGATTTAACGTTGTCTGCCATCCCAGAGCGGTCGCCATACCGTGGCAGACTAAATTTGAAAGCTTGCAATTTTAATGGTAAAATTTAACTTTTTTTAGGAAACTTGAAAATTTACTCAGTGTTAGCTACCAACTTGTAGATGTAAAAAAAACCTGTCTGCCTAGAATTTTCCGAGGGAAACTATCGGCAGACAAGCAATTTTTAAAAAATTGTAATTTTTTGATCAAAATTTGAACAAATTTAGGAAGCAATAAATTTTGGCACACAATTCTTTAACGATTAGGTAACATATCTAACATAGTCTGCCAACAATAAACCATTGCCTTATCACTGGCAGACTCGGATTTGAGTATGAATAGCCTTCACTATAATAATAATAATTATTATTATTATTATTAGTATTATTTTTATTATAACCTCATTTTGGAATCAGGTAAGATAACCCTGCAAGGTAACAACAATCCATCCAAACAATCCATCTATTCTTCACCTTAATAACGTAATAATATTGGTTTAATTACATAGGTACCTAATCAGGTTCATTATACTTTCTTCAAATTATTAACATTTTAAAATTGAATTTCGAATAATACATTAAATACTATCCTATAATCAACCTATATCAAAGAATAATAAACCCTTGTGTAAAATGTGCAGCGTTTTTGAGTCTCTATTCAGTCCGATTGAGTCGGCGTTTCTTCCGTATCCTAACCCATCACTAAGAGATGTCAAGTCTTGAACTATTATTCAAACGGGCAAGCGAAGCGAATCCGGTCCAAAAAAAAGTGGTAGGCCGAGCGAATCGAGGCCTCTCTGTCAGACTGCTAGAGGATAGAATTCCTAAGCCGATCTGAGCTCAGGATGAGGGTCCGAGGAGGAATCAATAGCTGCCCGTTGCTCCAGAAGATGAAGTTTTGGGGTAGGAATATGAATTTCAAGCCTACAGTATTTCACTCGGCGAAGTAGGACTTAGGAGATACCTTTCTTACAACATCCCTTCAATGAGAAAACAGTTCACCACATAAACGGGTTATCCAGGTACAATTTGAAGGCTATGGTGGAGTTAAGGAATCATGAACTTGGCTAAGTAACCCTCCCTGTGATCTTCCCCTAGCCAATTAAAACCCGTTAATGGGAGGACCGGGTAATAACATCGAACCAAGTTTAAGTGACCCCGGCTGAGTAAAGCCCCCCACCACGAGACATCCCACGGATTAGAAACGGTTCAAAGGACTCCGATCAAACAAAACCTCATCACAACGCTCCGTCCCTTAATTACACGGAGCTCCGGCGAGCCCGCAAGTGTTAGGGTTTTGGTGGTGACGCAAACACATCAATTAGGATTTTCGATGCCCTGAAATGTTTTAAAGCCGTTAGGGAGGATTTATGTTGGGAAAACTCCAAGAAGGAGGTTGGCGAAGAAAAAATTTCTCCCAGAAAAGGCTCGCTCGGGTCGATTTTTATCACCAGCTCCCTTAAATATCGAGAACTCACCAGAAAAGGGGCCGGAGAGGGAAATCTTCTCATCCCGACAAGAAAGTCACGCTTTTTTTCCTTCCCTTTCGCAACCCTTCGGCAAGTGTGGAAAAGGGGATTTTTTTCCTCGTCGGGTTGTTTGGACGGAGTCGCAAGGGATGGTGAATATTACCGCGATAAGCCCAAGAGCACACTAAACCCTCGTATTAAGATAAAAGCCTATATAGAAGACCTCGGCAAATACATCTTCCCTTCCATGGCAGTTAGCGGAAGACTTCGTTCTTGCTGGGGTGAACTCCAGATAGCTCCTTCTCTTGGCGATCGTTTCAGCGAATCTTTCACGGTCCTGCGCCAATCAGAACAAATCTGCAACTCCTGTTCCGGTTTAGAATGTTAGGCAACTTGGCGCGCCTCCTATTGACACAATCTTCCACTGAGCTTTCCCATCGGGCAGTACGATTGGGCCCCAATCCGGCTTAATAAGGAGGGGACGAGGGGTGAGAAACTAATGGAGCGTCAAAACACGGGTCATTCAAAGTACTCTTTTGGGCCCATTGTCTAATGCCATAACTTTCCTTTTGGTTTATTAATCTTGGAATAATACACCTATGTAATCGACGACTCCGATCGGCCTTAAAATGTGACATTATCCGTTTCAAGAGGTCTAGATTCCAAAACCGAAATGTCCGTCCGCCGGCCGGGCCGTTTTGGGCCGTTTTGACAAAATGCTCGGTTTACCATCTAGTTGTGCCCGCAAGGTTTTCAGTCCGATCGCCTAAATCCGTGGGGCGCTATGGGGATAAAATGGGGCTACGGGAGGTTTTTTTTTAAGGGTTTTAGCTATGGGATCGAGTTAGGTGTCGTTTTCGAAGTATTTTTGGACGTAGAATCCATTTTTTTGGGGACCTGGAACGACCCAATTTCACTGTGGCGATCTATAGGGCTTTCATTGGGCTACGAAATTGGATTTTTGACGGATCCCAGGAAGTCAAATATTTTCCGAGTAAAAACAGGTTTTTTGAAGAAAAAATGTTTTTTCAAAAAACGCAAAAAAGTTTCAAAAAAATTGTTTTCCCAACTTTTTTTAATGGCACAGAACTTATTTTCGTACAAGTAACCTATATCAAAGAATAATAAACCCTTCTGTAAAATTTGCAGCGTTTCTACTGATAGTAAATTACAGGAATGACTTGCTTCCTCATGCAGTGTTTTATTTTAATAACTCCTCCCTTCCCCAAAAACTGATAGTAAATGAACTTCAAACGACCCATCTGTGGGGGTTGGGGGTAGCAGCGTCTGGCGCTTCGCGTCTGGAGGGAGCAGGCTTTATTCCCCAAATATTTGAGAAGCGCAAATGCCGAAAACTTTCTCTTTTTCCTATTTATAATGATGGATGTTTTTTGAATTGACTGATTGAACTTCGTTTCTCAAAAATCGTTTGGAGGCGGAAACCCAACGGGAGGTTTCAATATTGAGTCTAGATTGTCGCGAAGAAGAACTTCTTCTTCTAACCTCCTTGGTCGCGTCGCTGTTGGTTCAGTTTGTGTTTTGTGCGACAAGGAACAGACTGAGTGGGAAGCTCGTCTCAAAACTATTATTTTTGCAGGATGTGGAAGAGGAAATGTGGTTCTTGTGAATATTTTTTCAGACTTTATTCGAATCTATTGTATAATCCAATGTATTAGATGACCACTCCTTGAACTCCTTGAGAAATATATATGAAATGTATGAGAATATAATATATTAGGTAAGCGATTGTACGTATATTTCTCATATTATGAGAAATATACGTACAATCGCTTACCTACTTATTGATTGGTTTATTTAACTACTTATGATATATTTAATTTATTTATGATCGAGTTTGATCCCCCCCCCCCAAAAAAAGGAAAAATCGTTAAAAACCCGATTTTTGCTAAAATCAATTCTTGAGGGAAACGATTTTTTGAGAATCGATTCTTTGAAGCCGATTCCGATTTTATGTAAAAAATCGATACTTTTTTTACCGATTGCCTATCCCTACCTAGGGGGCGCCACATGGATAGAGGGTAAGACAAAAACTAATGCTTTAGAATTCAGCCTGCTCCCCATTCAAGCTAGTCCACCAGAGGGCATTCTGAGTGACATTAGTCGAGATGCGGTTGCCACTATGGTTCAAAGAGGTAGCGCATAACGTGGGGAGAACCGAAAGTCAAGAAAGATTAGAAAGGGACGTGAGCCTGTAGGCTCTATAGAAAGGCTAGACCAGTCTCGAAAGAGCATAACGGAAAGTAAGGCCATTTGAGAAGTCAATCGAAGAAAGGTAATTCAAACAGTCTCGAGCAACACCTACCGATGAAAACAAAACTGAACTGATTTATGGAGCAAGCTTGAGTGCCACCCTGGAAGCTTCAATGTGCACCCCTGCCCTAGAATGTCCTGGGAATATTCGCAACTATCTTTCACAAGGACATATTTCTTTTCACTCAATAAAATGGTGTCTCATGAAAAGGCGACTTATTACACTGCATCATTCTAATTCAGGTAAACCCCGTGAAATGGAGTTTAATCTTCATCTCCTGCATTGTGATTGCGGACTGATTAAAAGCTTATCCTCGGAGTAGTTTTTGTGTTTGGCCGAACCGTCTTTTATGGCCACTCGTGTTGGTCCCACTCGAAATCCCACAATTCCAACCCAATCACAATCAAACGTCAGGCCATAAACTCTTCACCCCCCCCAAGTGTACTCGTTTCCAGGCCTTCCCCATCTTTCACACTCAACTCCGTTTAATGTTGGCGGCGCATGCAACACGGCAAAGTTTTCTCCTCTTAGGGCAATTACATTGTGAAAACAGAAGAGATAAGACGTCGGAGGGAAAATGGATTTAGAGCTGTTTTAAACGGAACTGCCCGGCTATCCATTTGGGGGAAATTGCCGAAAACCAAATTGTAAAACTTGAAAGTAATTACAGGTCTGGGGAAATTGATTGTGAGGGTTGGAAACGGGCGGTATCTGGTTTTGGTCGGTAAAGTTTCATGAAGAACTTGGTTCTGTTCGCGGTGAACCTTTTTAGATTGTGGATGTGGGTGATTCTCCGAAAGTAGGGATGTAGGTGTTGCCAGACCTAAGGACGCCATCCGTTGGTGTCGTTTTCGAAATATTTTTGGACGTAAAATCCATTTTTGGGGGTCGCTGAACGATACGATTTCACTGTGGAGATCCATAGGGCCTTCACGAGATTATTGAAGGATCCCAGCAGGTAAAATATGTTCCAAAAAAAAAAAAATTTAAAAAAACGCTGCAAATTTTACACAACGGTTTATTATTCTTTGTTATAGGTTACTTGTGTAGAAATTTAATTATGTGTCAACAAAAACTTTTTTTGGATTTTTTTATTTCAAAAAAAATTTTTTTTTTGGATTTTTTTCCACATTTTTTTTTACTTGAAAAATATTTGAACTCCTGGGATCCATCAAAAATCTCATTTGTAGCCCCATAAAAGCCCTATAGATCGCAACAGTGAAATCGGATCGTTGTGGGACCCACAAAAATGGATTCTACGTCCAAAAAACTTCGAAAACGGCACCTAACTCGATCCCATAGCCAAAAGCCTTCAAAAAACCACTCCCGTAGCCCTATTTTAGCCCCATAGCGCCCCACGGGTTTGGGCGATCGGGCTGAAATCCTTGCGGGCACAACTAGATGGTAAACCGAGTATTTTGACAAAATTTCAGATTAAAAAAAAATTCCTACTGCCCAAAACGGGGGGGATTTATTGAAAAGGTGGACAGCTTTTGGGCACCTCTTGTAACGCAGAGTGGAGCTTCCTTTCCTTCTTCCATGGAAAAAGGTCTAACGACTCTCCTGGCTGATGGGTTTTCAATTTTCACCAAATTTCCCCTCAGGATAGGGAAAATGTGAGCTCCGAAAAAGGTCATACCCTGCGAGGGGGTCAAACCCAGGTGACAGGTATGGGGAAAGAGCGTCCATCGTGAGGCGTCCTCTCGTTTATCAACGCCAGCTTGCAGTACTCGACCCTTGTTTTGCGCTGTGTACGCTATAATGGCAAAGAGGCCCCAAGTGACTGTATTTAGCCTGAACTCAAAACTCGCCAGCATTTATTTGCCCAAGCAGTGTACACAGCAAGTTGCAAACTCCCCGTATACCAATGTGACATGTCGTTTGGCCCGAGCCCCTAACTTCCCCTTAACGATTATACGTGGCCGTCAGATGGAAGGTGAGATCTGGGTTATATTTATGACCGGAAGGGGTTCTGCCGGTAGGATATTATGGTTAGGGGTTGGGAAGGATGTTACGGAAAGCCCAACCTAGTTTCAGACCTTCCATATCGTACTTCGTTTGAAGTGGGGAAGCTTTCGGTGCAGGATGGTCACTCTGCCTTATTGCCTACGTGATATGCATGCGCCGAAACCCTCCGCCGATCAGAACGTTTATTTTCACCACGTTGGTGCTATTTTTCTCGCATTTTTTTTTTCTTTCTAATCTTGAAGTACTTCACTGGCGTCTGCAGTTACACGAGAGCGCCAGAGTGAATCTAAACCTTATCGTTAACCTAGTTAATTGAAGACAAATAAAACATCTCAAATTGTGGCTTGAACCTTATACGTTCAATTTAAGATTTTTTTGTTTTGGGTTATCAGGCAGGTGAGTACCTTATTTTAACCGGCCTGCAATGTGAAACTCTTTTGGAAAGGATCTGGAAGGAATATATTTCGCAAACTTTTACTGTCAGGGAGCAATTTCAATTTTATATTCACTTTGGGGCTTTTACTGACTACAGAGGGGAATTCGAATTGGCAGCAGTTCCGAAGGCCCAGGACCGGAAATATCATAATTGCACGATGGTGTTGTACAGATGTCGGGCCATACCGTACCTACGTAAGGTACCCAACAGACGAGTAGGTCACAAGGCTGTACTAACTAGGGATGAGAATCGATTTCCGATTTTTTGGAAAAATCGAATTTTTTGTTCCGATTTTCCAATTTTTTTGAATCGATCTTCAGGTTCCGATTTTTTAGGTGAATCGATTTTTAACTTCCGATCTTTGTGAAAATCGTGAGTAGATTTTTTACTACCGATTTAAAAAAAAATCTTGAATCGATTTTCGTCATTTATAAAAATTAGATTATTATTTCAAGTGATTCAAACAAATTTCGAGTCTTAGGTCGATTAAAAATGATGATAATAGCTAATAACAACAAAACTCACTAGTTACCAGCGACGTCCGCCATGACTTTTTCAGACAGCGAACTGATTACTCATCTGATTAAATGTTTATTATCCAAATGTTTGAAAACTAATGCAATAATTGCATTATTAAAATTATTTTAATTTTCAATAAATTTTTTTTAACGATTTTTTCTTGAATCCTACCTACATTAAATATATCTACCTTTATCACTCATTAAAAAAACTTTTTGAAGTGTAAACTTCTATAGGCGCACCGCGTCGAAAACTTTGGCGGCGTGTGAATACGATTCTGCCGTCACGTCACGCTGTAGTATATATACACTTCTCCCGAGATGGGTTGGAGCTCGAATCGCGGGGCGGGCGTCCCCCCGCTCAACCTTCACCGTCCAAACCTTCTCCCACATCCCACGCCATCCCAGCGCATTGAGCGACTGTCACTTGGTGGTGATGCCCGATACAGTGGTCGGCCGAGCGAAAATCGTCATAGAAGTTTACACCTTTTTTTTTTTTTTTTTTTTGTAGGTAAGACCGATTTTTGAATCGATTTTCCAAAACATCGATACTTTTATGGCGATTTTTTTGGGAAATCGATTTGGAGCATCCGATTCTGAATCGATGCAAAAAATCGATACTTCTTACCAATTTCCCATCCCTAGTACTAACACCACCCGAACAAACACTAAGGCATTCGTGCAGGTCCATGGAAGCGTTAGGCTAAGGAAGAATCAAAAGTTCCGTCGGGCGATGAACTCATTGGCTTCTCTTGGTAAACGATGGAGTGGGCGGTGCAGAAGGTAGTAGAGCGGCGAAGGAATCCTCGGTATACGCGCTCGAGCTGGTCTTTGTGCACCTCGGGAGTGTGGAGAACACAGAACACTGGAGTAGGCGAGGATGGGAAACACCAAAGCCTTGTAAGCAAAGGCCTTGGGGTCGGTGAAATCCCGGGTTGACCTCATCAAAAAGCCAACCAACCTGCAGGCACGCGCAAACATCTTGCAGCAAAATCATTTGACCCGCGAGCTGTTTCATACCGTGAAGACCAGGAAGGGAGCATACCTGGGGTATTTGGGAAATCCAAAATACGAGCTTCTGCAGAGGATCATAATGGGGAAAATTTCCTGAAGGAAGGCTTTGAGACGTAGGCGGGTATCCTGGCATTTCAACGTTCGCCAGTGGACTGTGATTCCACGTGTGGCAGCCCTGTTCCAGATCGCTGAGACAGGTAGGTGAGGTGAGGTGCTCGCCAATCTTCGGCAACGGAAAGGGCACCACAAGAAGAAGAAGGATAACCACATAATTTAAGGTATGGAGACCGTGAATACGGCATAGATCTGGTTGTAGTAAAGAAGTTTGACACCTCAGAAAAGACAGAGTTGGGGACCACCATGCTGACGGCGACCTGTTCTCCCACGCCCGACAGGCGAGATCTACCGGTGGGCTGGCGAAGCTGAACCAATTTTTCCTCACTTTGTTACACACAAAGTAGCGTGCAGAGTAGAAATTTTCACATCAACTAACTTCTCGTGCGCAGCATCACGCCGGTTGAATCCTCGATTCTCATCAATGAATGCAATCCTCGCGGGATAACGGGGACGGAATGTGGATGCGGTTTGGAGAAATGTGACCTCTGTCGTCATCCATTTTGCAGTCGGGCTAATCGAATATTCACAGGGGAAGGAGGTACAAGGTGGAGGTCTCTGGTTGAATAAATCAAAAGCACCGCCCCACCAAAACCCTGAAACCCCAGCTGGGATTTGTGTACAGTTCGAAGGGGGTTTGAAACAACCAACTCGCCTGGTTTGCTGAGAAATGTGAAGATCTCACTCTATTTCACGGGGTTTATACGAAGTCAAAGGACTCTTTCAAGTCGCAATGAAATGCATAATGAATACACTGACATTGTAAACATTATAAATTTATTATGCTGATTGAACGTGGAGCTGAATTAAAGATGGTTATTAAAAATCACTTGACAAACAACATAAAAAATTCCAAGATTTTGGAACGCCCACACAGTGAAAACATTCTGTAAACCAAGAAAACGAGCTCCATGTGGCATATCTGCGCGCTTAGTTTTTTTTTTTTTTTTTTTTTTTTTTACTGTCGACCAGCACATATTCCCTACTTAGCAGGTGTCAAAGAAGTGGAAAACCTGTCCGTTGATTCGAAGGGAAATCACATTTCAAGAGGTTTTTAAAAATGGGTAGAAACCAGTTTTTAATGAGCAGAAACATTTTCCAACGTTTTTTACTCGAAAAATATTTGACCCCCTGGGATCCTTCAAAAATCCAATTTGTAGCCCCATGAAAGCCCCATAGATCGCAACAGTGAAATCGGATCGTTCCGGGACCTCCAAAAATGGATTCTACGTCCAAAAATACTTCGAAAACGACACCTAACTCGATCACAAAGCCAAAAGCCTTCAAAAAAACCCGTCGCGTAGCCCCTTTTAGGCCCATAGCGTCCCACGGGTTTGGGCGATCGGGCTGAAAACCTTACGGGCACAACAAGATGGTAAACCGAGTATTTTGTCAAAATTTCAGGTTTTTTAAAAAACTCCTGCCCAAAACGGCCCAAATATTTGAGGCCGATCCATCATTGGAGTCGGGTAAGACTGGATCGATTCGTCAGGCCGCCTTTAGCGCCAATTCGCTTGAGACAGCTGCAACAATCGATCACAGTTCCGTTGCGAACCCAGGACGAACATATACCGACCACGACATATCGTGTTGCGTATCAGCATCTCCTCGGTTTCCTTCTGTAGACCTCGCACCGGTATAGTGACTGTACCCTGACTTTTCACGTAAACCTGACGAGTGCGGGTCTTCGATTGTGGCTGCATCCTCTGCACGGCCCGTAGACTACGATGCTCTAGCTAGAGATGATCCCATATTCCCTTCACCTTCCTCCACAACAATAAGCGGCGAAATCGTGGATTCACACCACCGGCCTTCCGCTACCCACACAACACATAATTTAATGACTGTCGAGACGGGCATTTAATTACAGACAAATTTGCCCAAGTTATAATGGGGTTAAATTAAGAATAAATTAATTTTAATTTAGGCGTGCAAGTGAGTGCAGTGAATGTGAAAATTCGAACTTCATCGGGATAAAATCCCCCCTGCCTCCTTTCCCCAATCCCTTCATTTTTCCCTCCATTTGGGATCATCAAGCCGCACAGACGACATCTGTCGGCTATCAGCTAAGTCAGTTCTCGCTCGGAGAAAAATCTCCAGTCCGTACACAGCACCTTACGAGCAAGGTCTCGTCTGCGGCTCCGTGGGGTTCAGCCAAACCTCCACGTAAATTAACTTCGGCCGATGCACCACACCGAAGTCAGCCATCGACATGATTCCGTCGAATCAATTTCCATCCTTGGATCCGCCGATTTCCACACCTGGATCGGCTCTCACGACACGTCCGTCATGAACACGACGGCCGTGCCAACCACCGACGTCTACCAACAACGCCGGTAATCGCCAGAACCGCCATATCTACCCAAAAAGGTTGGTCAATAAGCGCTTTTCCTAAATTCCCAATCCTTCCCAAAATTCCTCAACACGGATTCACTTCTGCGAGGACCTAAATCAACTGTATCTACTTCTCTGCAATTCACCGTCTACATTTCGGTCTCAAGAGACAATTCATAGATCAGGTTGAATCGAATAATTAAGGGTAATTTAACCCATACAAATTTTGGCCCCCTTCTGGGGCTTGTAACCCACCCAATGTATTGTTAGCCTACAAATTTATACGGCGAGTACATTCGGTAATTTTAACACGTTTTATTAATTTATACCCCACTGCTTGGTTGGGGAGAAGGTTCTGCTTAGGAATTAATTTTCTTTATTAATTCACAGTTTTCCCATTCATTGGTTCCCAAATACCGTTAAATTTGGGTGGTAGCAGAGTTTAAACCGTACGCTCATCCCCTTCTACATTTATCATAACTCTTGAAAGTAATTTAAAACCCCCCTTCGAGCCCGTAATATTCTAGAGTTCAAATTTACCGAATTCTAAATATAGGCGGCGCCAACAATGACCTTAAATTCAAATTTGGGAAAACAAATTCACATCCGTTCCATGCAATAAACTCAAACCATAAAAGTCATTCTTCTAAAGATAGATTAAGAAGTCTGAATGCACTCAACGTCGCTATCGAAATTGCTCAAATTGAATCTTATTTGATCAGCGATAAATCTAATAGCAAACAATCAGTCCTCGCCAAAATGTACGAACTGTTCTCATCCAATCTGCACCAATTTGTTGTCTTGTCAACCTGGTTAACAATCGTCTCAGTCGAATGTTCATAATCCGCAGCCACGAACTCAAAACTCTCCGGCGGAAACACTGAATTCGGCAAATCAAAGTATAACTTCACCAAACGAGGAACCCCAAGTTGAAGCAGGTTGTTAGGAAGATGGGAAATCTTAGTCATTTACCCGCCCGGCGCATTATGTAAATCCCGCAGAAATCGAGCCCCTCCTCTCAACTCGTCTGAGGGAAATTCAGGTCATCTAGTTAATCTTCTCGAGAGGATTGTGGAAACGTTTGAACGCCGCATTTAACTGGGGGTTTACGTTGAATGAATGCGATGACAAGAGCCGGGAGGATAAATTCGTGAGATCGAAACAATACTATGGGGTGTGGCGAGGTGACCTTGTACGGCTGTGGCATGTAAATCACAGAGACGCGCAACCACGCAGACAGTTCATGAATCATAATTGATTAAGGACAGCTGAATCGATCATATTGGTTGAGAGGAGTCATGACAGCTTCATACGTTTTCTGGTAGACAGGTTAAAGTACGAGGGTCATCCAGAAAGTAAGTTTAGAACGTGCGAGGAGGATTTTTTTAAAAAGTTTGTGCACCTGGCTTGAAGGCGGGGTCATAACGGTCAGTTTGCTACACGTGTAGCGCGTTTCTGTAGACCGTTTTGTTCAGTCACTGTGAGTTTTGGTTTATTATTCTTGGAATAATACACCGGTTTTCATGACGGAGGTCGACGACTCCGATCGGCCTCAAAATTTGACATTATCCGTTTCAAGAGGTCTACATTCTAAATCCGAAGATTTAATGTCCGTCCGCCGTCCAGGACGTTTTGGGTAGTAGGAATTTTTTTTTAAATCTGAAATTTTGACAAAATACTCGGTTTACCATCTAGTTGTGCCCGCAAGGTTTTCAGCCCGATTGCCCAAACCCGTGGGGCGCTATGGGTCTAAAATGGGGCTACGGGAAGCTTTTTTGAAGGCTTTCGGCTATAGGGTCGAGTTTTGTGTCGTTTTCGAAGTATTTTCGGACGTAGAATCCATTTTTGGGGGTCCCAGAACGATCCGTTTTCACCGTGGGTCGGTAAGGAGCTAAAATGGGGCTTAGGGAGGGGTTTATTGAAGGCTTTTGGCGATGGAATCGAGTTAGGTGTCGTTTTCGAAGTATTTTTGGGCGTAAAATCCATTTTTGGGGGTCCCGGAACGATCCGGTTTCACTGTGGCGATCTATAGGGCTTTCATGGGGCTAAAATGGGATTTTTGAAGGATCCCAGGAGATTAAATATTTTTCGAGTAAAAAATAGAGAATTTTTGAAAAAAAAAAATTTTTTTTAAACATAAAAAAATATTAATTTTTAAATTTTTTTCATTGACAGAATTACATTTCTGCACAAGTAACGTATATCAAAAAATAATAAACCCTTGTGTAAAATTTGCAGCGTTTTTTGAAGGCTTTTGGCTATGGGGTCGAGTTATGTGTCGTTTTCAAAGTATTTTCGGACGTAGAATCCATTTTTGGGGGTTCCAGAACGATCCGACTTCACCGTGGGTCGCTAAGGGGCTAAAATGGGGCTAAGGGAGGGGTTTATTGAAGGCTTTTGGCGATGGCATCGAGTTAGGTGTCGTTTTCGAAGTATTTTTGGGCGTAAAATCCATTTTCGGGGGTCCCGGAACGATCCGATTTCACTGTTGCGATCTATAGGGCTTTCATGGGGGTACGAATGGGATTTTTGAAGGATCCCAGGAGGTCAAATACTTTTCGAGTAAAAAACGAAAAAGTTTTGAAAGGAAATGTTTTGGAAAAAGAAAATAAAAAATTTATTTCTAAAATCTTTTTACTGACAGAATTAAATTTCTGAACACGTAACCTATATCAAAGAATAATAAACCCTAGTGTAAAATTTGTAGCGTTTTTCAGGATAATAGGAATATATAATTTGAATTGAAGGGAGACTTCACAGATAAGGACGACAACACTTACGGTCTGAACGTTTCGCAAGGCGCGTCATCGGCAGACACACAACATAAATGTTTAATCCATAAATTACATTGTACACAATTCCCTGCTGACGCGTCAGTAGATTGTTTACAGGCCCTGATGCAGAGCACATACTGCTCGAAAGCTCGGCAGATGAAGTAGAGTTTTCCCGTTCTTGATCCGCATCCCGATAAAAAGTCCGACATATGTAGTGAATTCTTAGCTTTTTTTCTAATGCGATTTTTAAATTTAAATTTTACCTTGGCTCTCACATGGTTGGGATTCAGGGCCGTCCATCGTCGGTCAACTGCCGGCTTGCTCGGTGTTTTAGCAGCCTTCATACCGGCCCTCCTCGCCCCTCTGTAGTCCGCCGACGACCGCGACGAGGTTTGGTTTTTTTTTCTTTCAAATTTTCGCCGACACTCCGGAAAACTCGGGTCGACACGGCCCTGACACACTTGACTCGGCCGTCACACTCTTACTGGGCCGGGGTGCCTCCAAGCACCCCCCACCCCTGTTACACAATTGACGTTTTATATCGTTAAAGTCGCGTCACTAGTCGTTCAACATTCCACTCGAGAATCCTCCCAAAACATTTTTCCGCACCGTCGCCGCCGATGTGAAACAAACAATATGCGGCCCGTATTACACGTACAATAACGCGAAAGCTTTCAATTTCACATTCAACTCATCAACACCACATTCTACACCTGCACATCATTTCAAATTGTGACGACATCATTTTCTTCTAACTGTGAAAAGAAACACAAAAACAAGTTAACAAAAAAAAAAAAAAAAAAAAAAATCGACGTCATAGCTCATAAAAACTTAACAGTGAGACGTTATTTGCTTGACTTGCCAATTCATGAAAACAGTAGCATTTTTCGATTTTTAGAGTTTTGCAAAATTTGTTGTAAGTAGAACGTTGGTGTATTATTATAGGAATGTAAACGCGACGGAGGTCGACGACTCCGATCGGCCTCAAAATTTTACAATATCCGTTTCAAGAGGTCTAGATTCGAAAACCGAAATGTCCGTCCGCCGTCCAGGGCCGTTTTGGGCAGTAGAAATTCTTTTGTAAATCTGAAATTTTGACAAAATACTCGCTTTACCATCTAGTTGTGCCCGCAAGGTTTCCAGCCCGATCGCCCAAACCCGTGGGGCACTGTGGGGCTAAAATGAGGCTACGGGAGGGTTTCTTGAAGGATTTTGGCTATGGGATCGAGTTAGGTGTCGTTTTCGAAGTATTTTTGGACGTAGAATCCAGTTTTGGGGGTCCCGGAACTATCCGATTTCTCTGCGGGGATCTATAGAGCTTTCATGGGGCTAAAAATGGGATTTTTGAAGGACCACTAGAGGTCAAATATTTTCCGAGTGAAAAAAAATGGAAAAAAAAAAAATTAAAAAAAAATCTTTTATTGACAGGTTTAATTTTTGTATAAGTAACGTTTATCAAAGAATAATAAACCCTTGTGTAAAATTTGCAGCGTTTTCTTTTCTTTATTTTTTTTCATTGGAAAAGCGTTATTATTTTCATAACATGAAAATAACAACGCTTTTACACATATATTAACAATATATGTGTAAAAGATTCATATTATGAATTTCATAATTTACGCTATTTAAACAATCATTGTTTATTGCAATAATTATTATTGCTGTATAAACAGGGTTACTTGAGTCATTACATATTTATAAGTTATTTTCAATAATTACCGAGTCAACTTAAATCCGAATTGTTGTTATTATTACCTACTGATTTTCAAGACTCTCAGCGCCAGAAACGTGGTCTAGACAGCTGCTGTCTAGACCACGTTTAAACTGTCTAAACTGCTGCAGTTTAGATTTTTTTTTTAAATCATTTTCCCGTCTTCAGGATACCAAAAACATGTAATACGGAACTTCCAGAGTTTTGGCCAGGGGTTTTTTTTTTTTTTTTTTTTTTTTTGCGATTTCGCCCTCCGTGCTATGTGTAGGAATTTCCTACTAGGAAATTATCATTTTAGACTCGCTAGGAAAATACTTTCCCAGCCAAAACCTCACCACGGGAAAAGCTTTGTGTATGAAAAGTGTATGAAATAATCAACTCTTTATCTTAGGGAAATTCGAGCAAACAGTTGGGAGTCATTGAAATGCCGAGTGTACACCAATAAACCTCGCACCCCTCAAGAGTTAAAGGCTTCAATTGAGACGGAAATTCGATCAATTCCGACCAATATACTTGAGCGAGCTATGCGAAACGTGAAGGACCGACTCCATGAATGCATCGCCCAAGAAGGAAGACATTTAATGTCTTTCATAATAATCATGAATTTGGTTAATTATTTGTTGATAAGTTTTGAAAATTATCAACAAAATTAAATGTGGTTTTCTTAGACAAATTTCCATAGTTTTTTTAACCTTTTAAAATTTATTTCTACCCGATATCTTCAAAATTGACGATTTAGTGTCCATTTAAAGTCCGCCCGGCTTATCTGCACCGCCCTGTATAATGTAAATGGCGACGAAGACAAAGAAGACAACAAATAACAATAAATTTAGTCGTATATTTTGACGAACAAAATTTACACTACCTAGTCGCATGGCACCACTTTTACAGGTAAACTGTTTGCACGAATTTTCATAAAGAGTTGATTACCTATTTCTTAAACTTGGGAAAGTATTTTTCTAGTGAGTCTGAAATGGGAATGTTTTTTCCGTATGCCAAAAACAAATTTTCTCGTGTTTTTAGGGGGCCAGAGAGATGATTGGTGTTGCGTCATGATTATTCTTGGGGCTTTCAAAATTCGTTTAACAACGAGAAATTTGATGACACAACCGCGCAGTGCTTTTTTTTCGCCAATCTAGCTGGACAAAAGCCCAAAAAAAAAGTTCTTTTCTTCTTCAAAATAACTTTTGGAGTCTCTTCATAGATAGTTGGCAAGGTAAGAAACAAAGGAGAAAAAGCTCAGAAGGCACAGAAACGTGTCATATCATACATTGTAAAGAGGAGATGTGTTGTATAAAACGTAAACCTTCGTAAATATAAGGCTTTAATTCGCCAAACTTGGAGTATACATTTTGTTGAGATTACAAACGCACAAGTTAAATTAGAACTGGTAAAGCCACGTCAGCGGTTGCTAACTGGAGGAGCGTTCGTAGCAACAGGAGATTCACCTCATTCTCCCCCTGTTATTTTAAAACGTACTCCTTCAGATATGCCGGGGGTTTCTTGATTCTCTGTGATCGCCTAGCCTCCAGAGCTTCACCTTTACTAGGCGACGAGACTGTAGAGTCGTTGTCGGCCACCGGTTGTTCGGGCGCCAGGGGTGGAAGCGTTGTTTCAGGCAGCGTGGACTGACTGGCCGCTGGAACAATTTAATTCGCCATGGAGAAAATTTTTCGTCCTGACCGCTTCAGCACAGAACCAGACAGTCCAACATCCCAACGTGAATGGAATCATTGGCTACGGACATTCGAAAATTTCCTCGAAAAGGCCGACGTTGAGGATGGCGACCGCCTCAAGGTACTGATAAACTTTTTGTCTTCTAACGTCTATGAACTGATCAATGAATGTGACGATTACAACACAGCCGTTGCAACTCTCGGAGCCCTGTACGTGAAAGGCAAAAACGAGATTTATGCGCGGTATGAACTAGCTACTCGCAAACAAAAGTCAAGCGAGACCATTGACCAATATGTTGGGGTTCTGAAAACGCTAGCCAAAGACTGCTCGTTCAAGCCGGTCACAGCCAAACAAAACAGGGACGACCACATTAGGGACTCATTCATTGCAGGACTTCAATCGGCGGCCATTCGGCAGCGACTTCTCGAAAATAAAACCCTAGAGTTAGATGAGGCCATTGCGCAAGCGCGCGCCATTGATACTGCTGTCAAGAATTCCGAAAAATATTCTCTTTCGACAGATGCGCTAGCCGACCCTGCTAGCACCATTCAATGCAATGCTACCCGTTCCGAATCCTCAAAAAAATGTTTCTTCTGTGGAGGCACTTGGCATAAAAAGCTGACTCATTGCCCGGCTCGGGAAACAACATGTACGAATTGCAGTAGGCTAGGCCACTATTCTCGAGTCTGCCGTTCACAGAAGCCCAACCAAACCAAACGATCCACAGTTTCAGCGGCGCTTGGCCAGGCTGAACCATTCAGTGACCCTTTCGTTGCCAGCATTGAGGGCGCCAGTGCATCTCTGTCCAGAACTACCATACCTATAACAATTAACGGATATCACGCTCAGGGCCTAGTTGATACAGGGAGCTCTGGGAGCTACATTTGTGAAGCATATGCGTCAAAGCATGGTTTCACGGTCTTTCCTGAGTTTGGGTTGGTCTCCATGGCTTCAACATCGCTTTCATCTGCTCTGAAAGGATATGTGACAGTTGACATCCGACTGCAAGACCATACATATTGTAAGACTAAGTTTTCCATCCTACCAAACTTATGTGCCGACGTAATTATTGGCCATGACATCCTAACGCGCCACTCAAGTCTTAATGTAGAGTTTGGGGGCCCCGATCCACCTCTTTCCATTTCGGGTTCCACTTCATTTTCTCAGGCCCGCGTGGAGCCTATAAATATATTCAACAATCTTTCTCCTAACATCAGGCCAATAGCCACAAAATCACGAAGACATTCGGCGGACGACTCAAAATTTATTCAGGATGAAATCTCAAAACTGTTAAAAGCCGGCATCATTTAGGAAAGCTCTTCGCCGTGGAGGGCCCAAGTATTGGTGACTAAAAATACCAGCCACAAAAGACGAATGGTGATAGACTATTCCAATACAATAAATCGGTTTACTGAACTCGATGCCTATCCAATACCCAACGTTGAGGAGGTTGTAGCTGACATTGCACAGTTCAGCTATTTTAGCACAATCGACTTAGAAAGTGCATACCACCAGGTTCCCATTTCCGCCAAGGAACGGCCATTCACTGCATTTGAAGCCTGTGGTGGGTTGTACCAGTTCACTAGATTACCGTTCGGAGTGACAAATGGGGTTCCAGCCTTCCAAAAGTTCATTGATAAAATTTGCAATGTTGAACAGTTAAAGGGGGTGAGGTGTTACATCGATGACATTACAATTGGGGGGAGGACAAAGGATGAACACGACAGGAATTTGGAGGCATTCCTCAACGTGGCTAAAAAGTACAACCTCAAGCTAAACGAGAAGAAATGTAAATTCTCCTGCACATCCATCAAACTCCTAGGACACCTGATTAGTAATGGCTCAGTAAAACCCGATCCTGACCGGTTGCAACCATTGATGGCTCTTCCCCCTCCCAGAGACAGAAATTCACTTCAGAGAATAGTAGGAATGTTTGCCTATTATTCTAAATGGGTTCCGAAATTTTCTGACAAAATCCGCCCACTGATCAAAACTACAACATTTCCTCTATCAACTGAAGCAGTTGCTGCCTTCGAGCTACTGAAGGGAGAAATTGCCAAATCGCTTCTGATCTGTTTTGATCCAAAGGTGCCTTTCGATGTGGAAACAGATGCATCCGACATCGCCATCTCGGCAGTTCTGTCGCAGAAGGGTCGTCCGGTTGCATTCTTTTCTCGAACTCTAAATGCTACAGAACAAGGTTACCCAGCCATTGAGAAAGAAGCTACAGCGATCATAGAGTGTTTGAGGAAGTGGAAGCACTTTTTAACCAACAACCACTTCAAGTTGATTACGGATCAGGAAGCCTTATCGTTTATGTTCAAGAAAACGCATTCCAGCAAAATCAAAAACGACAAGATACTACGACGGAGGTTAGAAATGTCATGCTATAGTTATGATATAGCTTATCGTCCTGGGAAATTAAATACTGTGGCCGACACCTTCTCCAGGGTATGTGGCTCCATTAGCCACGATTCCCTATTTGACTTACACAAATCACTGTGTCACCCAGGGATCACCCGGTTTTTCCATTGGGTTAGGGCAAAGAACTTGCCATACTCCTTGGAGGATGTAAGAAAAATCACTTCTGCATGCCATGTTTGCTCCGAATTAAAACCTCGATTCTATAGGCCTCAGAACACCCATCTCATCAAAGCAACACGCCCTTTTGAAAGGCTGAACATGGATTTTAAGGGTCCCATTCCTTCGAGCACTGGTAACCACTACATTTTGCCCATAGTAGACGAGTTTTCACGGTTCCCGTTTGCTTACCCTTGCCAGGATATGACTTCGGGGACAGTAAAGGCGTGTCTTTATAATCTTTTCACCATCTTTGGGACCCCGGCCTACATCCATTCAGACCGGGGAACTTCATTCCTCTCCAAAGACTTGACATCTTTCCTTCATCAGCAGGGAATTGCAACAAGCTCATCCACACCTTACAATCCCGAAGGGAATGGACTTGTGGAGCGTTACAATGGGATCCTATGGAAAACAATGTCCCTTGCAATGAAGAACCGTGGTCTTAGCACGTCCCGTTGGGAAGAAGTCCTACCAGAATCTCTTCACGCAATCCGGTCGCTCCTCTGCACATCGATCAACTGTACTCCCCACGAACGGATGTTTCAGCACGCCCGGCGTTCAACCAATGGAACGGCGATCCCATCATGGTTGACTCGACCTGGGAAGGTTTTGATGAGGATTCACGGACGGGCCTCCAAGTACAGTCCGCTGGTTGAGGAGGTAGAGCTTATTGAAGCTAATCCTGAGTATGCACTCATAAGAAAACAGGATGGTAAAGAAACAACTGTTGCCTTGAAGCATCTGGCCCCGCAAGCTGACGAGTCAACAGAATCGGAACAGCTACCAGAAACATCTCCGGAACCTTCACACTCCCGCGCTGACGGTCAACAACCAGCGGCCAGTCAGTCCACGCTGCCTGAAACAACGCTTCCACCCCTGGCGCCCGAACAACCGGTGGCCGACAACGACTCTACAGTCTCGTCGCCTAGTAAAGGTGAAGCTCTGGAGGCTAGGCGATCACAGAGAATCAAGAAACCCCCGGCATATCTGAAGGAGTACGTTTTAAAATAACAGGGGGAGAATGAGGTGAATCTCCTGTTGCTACGAACGCTCCTCCAGTTAGCAACCGCTGACGTGGCTTTAACAGTTCTAATTTAACTTGTGCGTTTGTAATCTCAACAAAATGTATACTCCAAGTTTGGCGAATTAAATTGTTGTATAAAACGTAAACCTTCGTAAATATAAGGCTTTAATTCGCCAAACTTGGAGTATACATTTTGTTGAGATTACAAACGCACAAGTTAAATTAGAACTGGTAAAGCCACGTCAGCGGTTGCTAACTGGAGGAGCGTTCGTAGCAACAGGAGATTCACCTCAAGATGAAACCCCACTCATCGTCTGGCTAATCTTATTAACATGTTCATTCAACTGCAAGTGATTCACCGGCCGCTTCGCCTAGGGTCTTCCGACAATTTTTCAAGTGAAGTTGTACATTATACGAGTACCAACTCATTGAAAAATTTTGGTTCTATGAAATATTTTGAATTTACGATATTTTTGAAGTATTTGCGTTTTTTTTTTTAAGTGAAAAACGTCGTTAGAGCTATAGTTATTGGACTGCAACTTCTGAGGTCCACCTCGGTTCAACCGGATCTTTTTACCACGTTAAAGTTGAGTTATTTCTGGATGGGACTGGACCAAATTGAGCTGCAGGAACCTGCAGGTTTACGAGATACAGCGTTTTGAAGTTGAATGTTTTCGCATTTTTGCGTGTTTTGACGTGGTGGAAAGTGCTGAAGTACGGGGATAAAAATGTGTGAATGTTTTAATGAATTGATAAGCGTTACGGCTATGAGAAGTAGGTAATAGTAACTTCAAATTGTTCATCGTGTCGCGATGGTCGTGGTTTAGATGGTGTTGGTTGGTCACGACATGACCAACACCATCCAAACCAACAACCATCCAAAAATTCTTTCAATAACATTTAGAATGACAAGTTGTATGACAAGATTGCAGTAAAATAATAACAATTTTTGAGGAATTTTTACCGGAAAATCGTTATTTTATAGCTTATTCAAGCATCTTTGGGGTCTGAGAATGGCTTCAATCGACTCTGGAACCTAGTAATCATATTTACTGCCAAAACACATATTTTCAGCGTTGGAACGAATTTTGACATGGATATGTCTTAGTTCTGGGGTCTTGCAAAATTTTGCGACACACAAATTTTGCGACTCACAAATTTGGCGACACACAAAAAATGCAACGTTTTTTATTGGTTGCACCCATGGCAACCCGTCAACTTAATTTTTCATAGCAACAACGCTTGTTAGTTTCTCGTAGTGAATTATCAAATTCCCGTCTAACAACAACTATAATAATATTATAATAATAATATAATTCCCGTCTAACAACAACTATAATAATATAATATATATTATATTATATCATACGACATATCCATGTACAGATGTATCTGCATGCAGTGTAGATACTCGTCATCAGTTTGTTAACGCTTTTTATCTTAATTAGAGTTTTGTCCAGCTAGATTGGCTAAAAAAAAGCACTGTGAGCCGCCCGGGCGTAGAATGATTTTGGTTAGATTAGTGAGAACAATTTTTGGTTTGCGAAAGGTTGGACGGCATGAGCCAAAACGTCGATTTACTTATAAGTTTTTTGTTAACCTGTGTATGAGAAAGTAAACGCGAACTTCACTCACTGTAATCACTCACACTTTTGTCTTGTCAGTACAATTTCAATGGATTCGACAGCCCTGCCAGGATTATAAAGCGTGAACTCGTTGACGCCCGCAATTGTCGAGGTTACACCGCACACGAGCTGGAAGGCCGAAAGACTAACATTGCAGCTTCCAGCCTCAACAATCTCCCTTCTCTCCAAGATCGGTCCACAGGCCTTACGGGATTTCCCTTCTTGAAGGTCGGGCCCCCGTCGAACAAAAACATCCCGAGTTTCGAATCCTGGAGGTCACGCCCCCGTCAGGTGGCCAGTCGGTCAAACCTGTTCTCCGCTTTACCCTTAAACTCTTCCCGGTCCGGGTTGGCAGGGAGGCCTGAACAGATTTGAAACAAGAGAGCAGGCGTGACGAGAAAGTGAAGCGAGCTCGTCATTCCGCTCACATCTCGACAACAAAGCGCGAGTTTGCCAACTTGAGGAAAGAATTTGGAGGAAAAAACAGGATCACATCTTTAGAGTCGTCTGATTAGCGCCAGTACAGTGTGGCGTTCAAACTGCGCAAGAAAATGAGATAATACGGATTTTACATTGAAAAGAAAACTGGTTAATTTAATAACACAAATTGAAAAACTTAAAATGTAATAACATTACGAGTGGCGTGCAAAAAGTAAGTTTCCCAGTGTTGCCAAATTTGTTGGTGTAATAACGAAAGCCGTAGAATTGTAGGCTTTATTCAGTTGAAATCCTACGTACAAATGTGGAAAAGAAATTTGGACGTGTTGTTACCAACACGTAACTAAAGAATGAGAACACATGATCAGGACATCTAGTTCAAAACGTAATCGTTCAAATATTTCGGGGGCTGCTTCTTCCTTTCGGAGCGTCGCACGTCTTGATCAGTTCTTGACGATGTAGAGGGGCTAGGAGAGCTGGGCGGTGAAGGCCCAGAAACTTCTATAGCATGATCTTCTGTTTCTGAAGAATCTTCATCTTCAGCTTCTTGGTCTCCAGAGGCCCCCATAGGAGCCAAATGGCGGTTTGAAACGGTTGTCTCCCGGCCGTCAGGTAGCCGCACGTGTGAATAGTCAGTTGGCCTCTAAGAGTTCCACCTCCATGACCGCAGGATCGTACTTGCTCCCATGAGTAGTCAGACGTTTCATTAACCCTCTGAAAGCCAGGTTGGGAGAGACTGCCCATGGGGAGTTGAATTCGTGGCTGTGCAGAGCAAGGATCGAATGGCGTGAAGAGCCTGGGGCAGGACCTGCTCCCACTGTCGGGCGTCCATCCCAGCAGATCGGAGAGCCATTTGTACGCTCTTCCAGATTATGGCGTATCGTTCGATCTGGCCATTACCTCTTGGGTTATAAGCTGTTGTCCGACTTGTAGCAATGCCTTGCGTTGTCAAAAATTGCTTCAGTTCAGCAGACATGAACGCTGAACTACGGTCTGAAGGAATGTAGGAAGGCGTACCGAAAGTTGAAAATAAGTCGGTCAGATGCTCAATCACCGTAGAAGCAGAAAGGGAAATCGAGAATATTCATCGACGACTGTGAGAAGATACTGGTGCTTTGATAGCGAGGGAAGAGGTCCTCTGAAGTCCAGATTGAGTCTTTCGAAAGGTACTGTAGATTTGATAAGAACGCCTTCATTTTTGAAGAATTTTGGTTTAAGTTCTGAATCCTGACAGCGTGAGGTCATCCGCTTCACGTCGTCGACAGAGTACGGAAGGTTTATGCAACGAATGAAATGGTACATCCGTGTAATTCCTGGATGGCACATTATTTTTTGAAGTTCCATTAGATCGGAAGTTGATGCAGTGGCACAGATTTTGACAGTTGGGCTTTCAGATTTTGAGGGATAGCTTGCACGTTGGTTACCCTGAGCGTCATTAGTAGGTTAAATGCTGCAAATTTTACACTAGGGTTTACTATTCTTCGATAAAAGTTAATTGTGCAAAAATTAATTCTGAGTCAATAAGAAAATATTTTTGAAAACATAAAAAAAATTTTTTTTTTGCCCTCCTGCGGTCATTCAATAACTCCTATTCTAGCCCCCAAGCTCTGTAGATCCCCACAGTGAAACCGGATCGTTCTGGGACCCCCAAAAATAGAATCTGCGTCCAAAAATAATTCGAAAACGACACCATACTCGGCCCCATAGACCAAACCCTTCCAAAAACCCCGCCCGTAGCCCCATTTTAGCCCCATAGCGCCCCACGGGTTTGGGCGATCGGGCTGAAAACCTTGCGGGCACAACTAGATGGTAAACCAAGTATTTTGCCGAAATTTCAGATTTTTAAAAAAATTCCTACTGCCCAAAACGGTTCGGACGGCGGACGGACGTTTCGTTTTGGTTTATTATTCTTGGAATAATAATACACCTATGTTTTCGCGACGGGGGTCGACGACTCCGATCGGCCTCAAAATTTTACATTATCCGTTTCAAGTGGTCTACATTCTAAATCCGAAATGTCTGTCCGCCGTACGGGCAGTTTTGGGCAGTAGGAATTTTTTTTTAAATCTGAAATTTTGACAAAATACTCGGTTTACTAGTTGTGCCCAGAGATGTAAAGGGGGTAAATACCCAGTGGGTAGGGTATTTACAAACTGGGTATTTACCCGGTATTTACCCAATCGCCGAATAAATACCTTCCCATTAAATACCCAACCAAAAAAATACCGAAAAAAAAAATTTTTTTTTCATTTTTTTTTCTTTAATTTTGCAAAAAAAAAATCAAGTAAAAGGTCAGTTTTACGACCATTTCTGCACACCTTACTACCCTTTCCCACCTCACGACGCTATTGTTACGTACCTATAGGTACTGTATACAGTGTGTCCTCCATGACTGTAACAAGGAGTCCAACTTGATAGGAAGAAAAAGGATACTTAACGTAACCTACAAAATTTGTAGGTTAGAAGTGTAGAAGCCAAGAAGTGTAGTAGGTTAGAAAATAATTTAGCCAAGAAGCGAGTTCACGATGAGTCCAGCTCGGATGAGGATGAAGAATCAGATTCATCTACAAGCGAACTTTCATTCGATGAGACCGATGAGATGAGGGAATGATTGCTAGGTATTTAAATGCAAAAAACAGTTTGAGCAATTTTTTTAAATGTACATGTTTTTTAAAGCTGGAAATAAATAATTTCCAACATTATCATCTTAATTTACGATTATTTTTACCACAAAACATGGTTGATGAAAAGATTTAATTGCATCTTGGTTTTTGGGCACTTAATGACCATGAAAGCAGTCAATTTTACAGCTGTTTAAGTACAGTGGGAAGTGGCATATGATTTTATAGCAGTTTTTTTGTGTGATTTCCATCGAACATGAGTATTTTTTTTCATTTAGAGGGTGATCCTGAACTCGAAAATTGTTGAAACTTTGGTAGAGGCTGGCTCTCGAGTAGTAAGAACGTTTTACGTGGTTTTTTTTGCGATCCCGTTTCATTGAAGATAAAATACCCTATTAAATACCCAAAATGGGTATTTACCCGGGTATTTACCCTGGGTATTTACCCTTAAAAAAGAATACCCGGGTATTTTACATCTCTGGTTGTGCCCGCAAAGTTTTCAGCCCGATCGCCCAAACCCGCTAAAATGGGGCTATGGGAGGGTTTTTTTTAAAAGGTTTTTGGCTA
Organism: Pilophorus perplexus; assembly: GCA_955831195.1. NCBI lineage: Eukaryota > Metazoa > Arthropoda > Insecta > Hemiptera > Miridae > Pilophorus > Pilophorus perplexus. The sequence goes on from OY037015.1 coordinate 2,974,782, forward strand.
CGGGATCGAGTCAGGTGTCGTTTTCGAAGTATTTTTGGACGTAGAATCCATTTTTGTGGGTCCCGGATCGATCCGATTTCACTGTTGCGATCTATAGGGCTTTCATGGGGCTACAAATGGGAATTTTGAAGGATCCCTGAGGGACAAATATTTTTCAAGTAAAAAACAAAAAGAATTTTGGAAAAAGATTTTTTGAAAAAAAACAAATATAAAAAATTTAATCCAAAAAAATTGTTTAATCATTTTTTTTCATTAACACAGAATTAAATTTCTGCACAAGTAACCTGTATCAAAGAATAATAAACCCTTGTGAAAAATTTGCAGCGTTTTTGGAATCTACGGGTCTTGAAACGTATAATGTCAAATTTTGACGCCGATCAGACTGTTCGACCTCCGTCGGATCAAATAGGCGTGTTATTCCAAGAACCAAAAAAGTATTCACCCAAATGCTTAGCATATTGCCTTCTATTTGTGAGGTACGATCTGAACCAGCTCTGTGCCACATCGTCCAGGCCTAGCCTCCCCAGTTTTAATAATTATTAATTATTATAATAGTCGAGATGTTTCAATCGAATCAAATGCCTTAGTGAGATCTACGAAAATTCTCATTACCTTCTCACTTCTATTCCATTAGAAATTTAAAATACTACATCAGCAAGTCCATCTTGAGTGCTCAAGTTTTTCCTAAATCCATATTGTGAACTAGCTATGAGATAATTTGCATCAATATATTCAACTAGTTGAGATTTGATGATTGTCTCAAAGATTTCGACAAAATTAGGCAATAGAGAAATAGGGCGATAATTGGTTTCTGAGGTCCGGGAGCCTTTCTTAAATATAGGACGTACCACTGCTATTTTTAGAGCATTGGGGAATTGTCCATATAAAATACTTAAGTTCACCAGATGTGTTAACGGCGATATGTAAGGATTGATATTTCCTCAGAAAATATCAATCCTTACTCCCCCTGGATGATGGAGTATTAAAAAAGACGATGCGGTAGTAGGCCAAAATATCGAGTTTTTAATTAGTCGATGTCAAAAAGTCCTATGCCACGTTGAAAAAATTATGGTCTTCCAAGGGCCATGAGGAAACACCGGTCTTTCAATTTGTCTCCATTCTATTTGTGGTGATCACGTGCACAATCATTTGAGGTGCACGTGGTGATCATTTGAGCACGAAACTTTGAGTATGGGGGCTTTGCTTAAAAAGGTGGTCCACGCTGCCTTGCAAGATTTGCCCTTGTCATTTTCGAAGTCTATAATGTATCTAATACCATTGGGGTGCTCTAGGACCTGTAGGAAGTGAAAAACAAAATTAAATAAATTTTATGATTAGTAGCAAGCGGTCGGAGGAGCCTTGCCTCGCTCGCCCATTTGTGCATTCCAGCATCTGATCAGTTGGGCGTCGCTTCACTCCCAGTCTTGCTAGTAAACCACTCGATTGTTGGAATTCATATCCGAACATGTTAAAATGTTGAAAATATTGTTAAAATGATGTTAAAAATACATAAAAGCCCAAAATATATCCCCCAAAATTTGACATTGTCCGATTCAAGAGGTCTAGATTCCAAATCTGAAATGTCCGGCCGTTTTGGGCAGCATGAATTTTTTTTTTTAATCTGAAATTTGGACAAAATACTCGGTTTACCATCTAGTTGTGCCCGCAAGGTTTTCAGCCCAATCTAAAATGCTAAAATGGGTTTTTTGAAGGCTTTTGGCTATGGGATCGAGTCAGGTGTCGTTTTCGAAGTATTTTTGGACGTAGAATCCATTTTTGGGGTACCGCAACGATACGATTTCACTGTTGCGATCTATAGGGCTTTCACGGGGCGACAAGTGTGATTTTTGATGGATCCCAGGAGGTCAAATATTTTTCAAGTAAAAAACAAACAAAAATGTTGACAAAAGAATTCGTGAAGAAAAAATATAAAAATAATTTTTTGAATAGAAAAATCCAAAAAAAATTTTTTAATTTTTTTTTTTTTCATTGACACAGAATTAAATTACTGCACAAGTAACCTATATCAAAGAATAATAAACCCTTGTGTAAAATTTGCATCGTTTTTCAACACCGATTGAACGGCGAAACCGTTTTCATAACGTGTTTCTTTACCCTTCTGGTGATCCGATCGCGAAGGGAATTTTTGTCCCAAGTTGCTCCTCCAAGAGAAATCCGGTTTCAAAGTTTTGCAATCTAAAACGCTAAAAACCCGGTTTTTGGTGGAAGTTACTATTTTAATTATGGGAACAAACGGTATAATCAGAATCAGCGCAAAATTTTCTTTAATGCCAGTCCATCAAATATTAAAAACTGCGACTCTAACGCCTTAACGAGTAAACCTTCCGAGTCTGTTCGACCTACACTTCGTGCAGTAGGGGTCATGTCCAGGAATGGGGTGTTTTGTCCCCCTGTGAGGCGGTCCTAAACTCTAAAATAGGACTGGAATTTTTCATTTTGAAGGACAAATGTTGACCTTGAGAGTGAACACAGAACCTAAGTTAGGCTCGGAAGCAAAACTAGGAAAAAGTCTGCCTTAATCAGACACACTATAAATAAAATAAACATGGATTAGCTCACTTGTGTTCTGAATCTGGTGATTTTGTTAAGTTTTTCTTCGGAAAGCGTTTCAGCGAAAATATCTTTTAATATTTTCTCAGCTAAAAGAATCATTTTGTCTCCTGTGCAGTGTAAAAAGACCTCCTGAAATTTAATCCAGAAAGTAAAACGAACGATGTTACATCTGGATAGATCAGTTTAAACAAAATAGCAATAGCTCACGTTTTTCTCCTTCTCTTCCTCGGGAGACTCTTTCCCCTTCAAATTTTCCTCAGGAAGCTGGATCCCCTTAATCTCTTCCACGTGACGCTCTTTCGTCTTCTTCCCCTTCTTCTCTTCCTCGGGAGACTCCTTCCCGTTCAAATTTTCCTCAGGAAGCTGGAACCCCTTCATCTCTTCCTCGGGAGACTCTTTCTTCTTCTTCCCGTTCAAATTTTCCTCAGGAAGCTGAAACCCCTTCATCTCTTCCTCGGGAGACTCTTTCTTCTTCTTCCCCTTCTTCTCTTCCTCGGGAGACTCTTTCCCCTTCAAATTTTCCTCAGGAAGCTGGAACCCCTTCATCTCTTCCTCGGGAGACTCTCTCTTCTTCTTCCCCTTCAAATTTTCCTCAGGAAGCTGGAACCCCTTCATCTCTTCCTCGGGAGACTCTTTCTTCTTCTTCCCGTTCAAATTTTCCTCAGGAAGCTGGATCCCCTTCATCTCTTCCTCGGGAGACTCTTTCTTCTTCTTCCCCTTCAAATTTTCCTCAGGAAGCTGGAACCCCTTCATCTCTTCCTCGGGAGACTCTTTCTTCTTCTTCCCGTTCAAATTTTCCTCAGGAAGCTGGATCCCCTTCATCTCTTCCTCGGGAGACTCTTTCTTCTTCTTCCCCTTCAAATTTTCCTCAGGAAGCTGGATCCCCTTAATCTCTTCCACGTGACGCTCTTCCTTCTTCTCCTCCATCACAGGAGAGGCGTGTATGACGCTCGCGACCACTAACCCGACGACTAAAGCCAATTTCCACATTCCTGCAGGAGCGTCTCAATCTGGTAAGTAGGCGTGTAACAACTAGAACGACTGAAGGTGAGACGGAGAATGAGCAGTTGATCGCTTTTTATTCATTTTTAAGAGCTCCGGGCAGCATTGCCGGATTTGATTACCACTCCCAGAATACGAGTGACCGCATCATTAATAACAAGTAACTAAAACCACCACAGTGCTTGTAATACGTATCAAGATTTTTAATTGTATTGGAGTATATTGAGGTAGCAAATAATACGGAATTAGAGGACGGCTCAAGGGCGCTTGAATATCTACCCGTCAACTTCTCTTCTTCGTAAATTATTTACCATTATTGACTCCAGAAGGAGCAAATATTTCTCCGCCAACCGTCGATAGAATGCTGATGATCAGGTCGGTAAATATTGAACACCGTGCTGACAAGTCACACTCACACGTCGTGGATGCCGACACTTCTGTCTAATCAGGTTAAAGCGAATCGACCCGGTATTGATTTCAATCTGTTTGAAAGGTGCAGCTCGGAAGTTATTCAATTCCCGAGAAGTAATCGAGTTCATGCAGGCCAATGAGCGGCGCGGACTCTCAAAAAATAAGAAGAAACGGTGCAAAATTTTGCACAAGCGTTGATAACACTGGTGTACAAAAAACAATGACCTGCGGCATCTTTTCCCTTTTGTCCACCAAGACTGGGGAAATTGGAGAAGGATTTTTTTTAAGTCTGAAATTTTGACGAAATACCTACTCGGTTCACCATCTAGTTGTGCCCGCAAGATTTTCGGCCCGATCGCCCAAACCTGTGGGGCGCTATGGGGCTACGGGAGGGGTTTTATGAAGGCTTTTGGCTTTAGAATCGAGTTAGGTGTCGTTTTCGAAGTATTTTTATACATAGAATCCCTTTTTGGGGGTCTCGGAACGATCCGAATTCACCGTGGGAATCTATAGGGCTTTCTTGGGGCTAAAAATGGGATTTTTGAAGGATCCCAGGAGGTCAAATATTTTGCAAATAAAAAACGAATAAATTTTGAAAAAAAAAAAAAAAAAAAAAATCTGCACAAGTAACCTATATCAAAGAATAACAAACCCTAATGTAAAATTTGCAGCGTTTTTTTTTTAAGCTGAACTTTTATCAAAATACTCGGGTTCACCATCTAGTTGTGCCCGCAAGATTTTCAGCTCGATCGCCCAAACGCGCTTAACACGGGCTACGACAGGGGTTTTCGAAGGGTTTTGGCGATGGCGCCGAGTTAGGTGTCGTTTACCGAGCGAACCCTCCTGTCTGCGTGCTGGTGAATTGACGAAATATTGGAAGATGAGAAGGAGCGACGGAGTAGTTTTTTTTGGCAAGAAATGAAGCTCATTAGCTCACAAAATATCAATCCTTACTCCTCCAGGATGATGGAAGATTAAAAAAGACAATGCGGTAGTAGGCCAAAATATCGAGTTTTTAATTAGTCGATGTCAAAAAGGGTGCGTCCAATGCCACGTTGAAAAATTATGGTCTTTGTGGTGATCACGTGCACAATCATTTGAGATGCTCGTGGTGATCATTTGAGCACGAAACTTTGAGTGTGGGGGCTTCCTCAAACCAGGTGTTCCACACTGCCTCGCAAGATTTGCCCTTGTCATTTTCGAAGTCTATAATGTATTTAAGACCGTAGGGGACGTATAAGATCTGTAGGAAGTGAAAAACAAAATTTAAACAAATTGGATGATTAGTAGCACATTCTGAGCGGGTTGGGTCCAAAGCATAACATTGTCGAGGTTGACAACGCAGTGAAGGCGGTAATGAGTTCGGAAAGGTTTATTTTGGTTTATTATTCTTGGAATAATATACACCTATGTAATCGCGTCGGAGGGGGGGGGGGGGGGGGGATGGGGCTAAATGGGGCTATGGGAGGTTTTTTGAAGGTTATTGGCCATGGGATCGTGTTAGGTGTCGTTTTCGAAGTACTTTAGGACGGATTAATTTGTTGGGGTCTAAGAACGATCCGATTTCACCGTGGGGACTGTTGGGGTTTCACGGGGCTACAAATGAGAGTTTTTATGGATCCCAGGAGATCAAATATATAGTAAAAAACAAAACAAAAACAAAAAATGTTGACGAAAGAATTTGTGAAAAAAAAAAAAATTTTTTTTTTTTCCATTGACACACAATTAAATTTCTGCGCAAGTAACCTATATCAAAGAATAGAAACCCTTGTGTAAAATTTGCATCGTTTTTCAACTAAAATTGTACCGAATTAACGGCGAAACCGATTTCATAACGTGTTTCTTTACCCTTCTGGTGATCCGATCGCGAAGGAAATTTTTGCCCCACCAAGAGAAATCGGGTTTCAAAATTTCGCAACCTAAAACGCTAAAAACGCGTTTTTTGGTGGAAGTTACTATTTTAATTATAGAAACATACAACATAATCAGAAGCAGCGCAAAATTTCCTTTAATGCCAGTCCATCAAATATTAAAATCCTAATTTCAAGCCTGTTCGACCTACACTTCGTGCAGTAAGGGTCATGTCCAGGAATGGGGTGTTTTGCCCCACTGTGAGGCGGTCCTAAACTCTAAAATGCGACTGGAATTTTTCATTTTGAAGGACAAATTTTTGACCTTGAGAGTGAACACAGAACCTTAAGGGGCCTTTACACGAGCAATTTTTCCCTGCAATAGTTGCACAAATTCGAAAAGATTGCACTAGAAAAGTTGTATGCAACACAAGGCAATAATTGCGGTGAAAAATCGCCTCGTGTTGCATCAATATGTAGCGATGCAACAATTGCGATGTGTTGTACAATAAAAAATTGCAGTTAATTTTCCGAACCCCTTGGACTTCACTTCCAACACAACGCAACACCTTCCGGGAGCGTGTGTGGACCCAAAAATGTTGCCCAACACTCGGCAATTATTGCTTGCAATTTTTTCAGGGCGAGAATAATTGTATTGTGTTGCATGTCACATTTACACGAGCAACACTAAATCTGAGCAACACTTCTCGCACGCAATTATTGCAGGGAAAAATTGCTCGTGTAAAGGCCCCTTTAGGTAGGCTCAGAAGCAAAACAAGGACAACGTCTGCCTTCAGACACACTAGGAACTGCATTTTAAAAAATGAATAAATAAACATGGATTAGCTCACTTGTGTTCTGAATCTGGTGATTTTGGTAATTTTTTCTTCCGAATGTGTTTCAGCGAAAATAGCTTTTAATATTTTCTCTGCTACTACTAAATTTTTGTCTTCAATACAGTCTAAACAGTCCTCCTGAAATTTAATCCAGAAAGTAAAACGAACAGTGTTAGATCTGGATTGATCAGCTTAAATAAAATAGCAATAACTCACATTTTTCTTCTTGTTCTCTTCCTCAGGAGACTTCTCCTTCCCCTCTTCCTCAGCAGATTTTTTCTCCTTCTTCTCTTCCTCAGGAGACTTTTCATACTTCTTCTCTTCTTTGGGAGACTCTTTCTTCTTCTTCTCGTCCTTCTCTTCCTCAGGAGACTTTTTATCCTTCTTCTCTTCTTCTTCGGGAGACTCTTTCTTCTCTTCCTCGAGAGACTCTTTCTTCTTCTTCTCCATCTTCTCTTCCACAGGAGGCTCTTTCCCCTTCTTCTCTTCCTCGGGAAACCCTTCCTTCTTCTCCTCCTTCACAGAAGAGGCGTGTATGACGCTTGCGACCACTAACCCGACGACTAAAGCCAATTTCCACATTCCTGCAGGAGCGTCTCAATCTGGTAAGTAGGCGTATAACAACTAGAACGACTGAGGGTGAGACGGAGAATGAGCAGTTGATCGCTTTTTATTTATTTTTAAGAGCTCCGGGCAGCATTGCCGGATTTGATTACCACTCCCTGAATACGAGTGACCGCATCATTAAACCAGTAACTAAAACCACCACAGTGCTTGTAATATGTATGAAGGTTTTTGGACAGAATACGACAGCAAGGCAAGGGTGGGGGGTGGGGGGGGGGGGGGTAGGAGCCGGCAAATTCAACGTGGGATCGTGTCCAGTGCTGCCAGGTGCCGTTGTTCGCTGAATACTTCAGTGTCGCCATCCAACGATATTTCAATGGGGCAGAATGAACATAAAGTTTATGTGAGGACGGAAATTTGTATCGTTATCCAAACATACTCCCCCAAATTTCCGATGGGGAGCTATGGGCAAAACCTACTTTTGTTTTTCATTGCGCCCCACCCTCCCCTGTATGTAATTGGAGCAAAGTGGTTAATGTGAGAATGCAGAAGAAAAGGGGGTAATTCTATGAAAACGTTTATATGTTGACGAATTGATTCAATTTAAGGAGTTGAACGAAACAAACTTAGCTTACCAATACAGCAATGCACGATACTCACCTGCAAAATAGAAAGCATATTAATACATCAGTTTCATGAAAACTAACAACAGTTTCATATTTATAAATAGTCTATAGGGATAGAAATCGTTCACATAAAGACGCTTGTGCTCGACAACTGAAGTTCATTTCTAGGGAACAAGGTCAGAGAAATGGGAAAATTCGACCGAACATAGTTGAACTAGTAATGAAAAAAGTACAGTTAGCATTGAGAAATTATGTGTCTGAGCAGAGGAAATCACTAGTGAATATTTGGCGTGTTTAATTTTCCCGCCGTGGCACTTTAACTAATCCGCCAGAGTGCACTCGCACAAAAAGTAGGAAGTGTACAAAAAAATCTTTTTTATTTTGGGTTATGTGATGTTGGTGAACGTGAATATGGTCTGTCCCGTCACTCTAGCGTCAGAACAAATCTGAACGACTATTTTCCTTGCGATTTTACCTCGTGAATCTCTCTGAAATCGTGCTTGTAGTTCATTGGCTAACCACCAGAGAGCACTTCTTGGAAGCGCCACTCTTCCCTCCAGATTCAAAGTTGACATTTTCGAAAATGCCCTGTGAATTTGTATTACACCGCAGGAGCCCAAAACTCACTGCTATGGCTTCAAATTATGAAGTTCTTTCAGAAAAAAATATTAGCCGACAATCGGTTCCCAGGCCCCTTTAGCTCATTGGTGACTCGGAATGCTTGCATTTTCAGTGACAACAATAATCAAAACCATCCAATTATGCGAACAACAAGAAGTCTATTCTCGCTCGATAAACAACACACCAAGCCGAATTAAAGAAAAACGAAATCATTCAAGGAGGGATAAAGTCCATAAAGAGGCGCGGACCAGATCGGAACCTTAGCATAACGCTGGGGAGCGACCTCGAGAAAATATACCTCGCCGAAGAAGGAAATGTTTGTTTTAACTTGGACGAATTTATCGCGTGGACGAACACCTCACTGGGCAAAGAGCAGGTCGTATCAGAAAAGAAAAAGGCTTATCATCGTTGACAGATGGGATTTTTGAAGGATCCCAGGAGGTCAAATATTTTGCAAATAAAAAACGAAAAAATTTTGAAAAAAAAAAAAAAAAAAAAAAAAAAAATCTGCACAAGTAACATACATCAAAGAATAAAAACCCTAATTTACAGTTTGCAACGTTTTTTTTTTTTTTTTTTTTTTTTTTTAAGCTGAAATTTTATCAAAATATTCGGGTTCACCATCTAGTTGTGCCCGCAAGATTTTCAGCTCGATCGCCCAAACGCGCTTAACACGCTACGGTAGGGGTTTTCGAAGGGTTTTGGCGATGGCGCCGAGTTAGGTGTCGTTTTCCGAGCGAACCCTCCTGTCTGCGTGCTAATGAATTGACGAAATATTGGAAGATGAGAAGGTGCGACGGAGTAGTTTTTTGGCAAGAAATGAAGCTCATTAGCTCACAAAATATCAATCCTTACTCCCCCTGGTTGATGGAGGATTAAAAAAGACAATGCGGTAGTAGGCCAAAATATCGAGTTTTTAATTAGTCGATGTCAAAAAGGGTGCGTCCAATCCCACTTTGAAAAAATTATGGTCTTTGTGGTGATCAGGTGCACAATCATTTGCGGTGCACGTGGTGATCATTTGCAGCACAGTTTGAGTGTGGAGGTTTCGTATAACCAGGTGGACACAACTGCCTTGCAAGATTGGCCCTTGTCATTTTCGAAGTCTATCAGGTATCTAATACCATTGGGGCGCTCTATGACCTGTAGGAAGTGAAAACAAAATTAAACAAATTGGATGATAAGTAGCACGCGGTCGGGGGAGCCTTGCCTCGCTCGCCCATTTGTGCATTCCAGCATCTGATTGGTTGGGCGTCGCTCCGCTCCCGATCGCCTCGCTAGTAAACCACTCGATCGTTGGAATTCAAATCCGACCATGTTAAAATGTTAAAAATGTTGTTAAAATGATGTTAAAAATACATAAACCCCCACAATATATCCGAAATTCGCGAGGAATAAAATTGTATCCCGAGTCTAAAGTAGATATTACTACCGATCCGGGATCTAAAACATCTTCCCACAGAACCCAAGGGCGGACAGACTAACCATTCAAATGTCAATTCATTCAAAATGTCCCTCGTCATCGAAACCTCCCGATCCTCGGAATTTGAAAGAAGAAGACTGACCAAATTTGTGGAACGAATTTCAAGTGTGTTCGACCTACATTTCGTGCAGTAAGGGTCATGTCCAGGAATTCGTGCGGTTCTAAACTCTAAAATGCGACTGGAATTTTTCATTTTGAAGGACAAATTTTTGACCTTGAGAGTGAACACAGAACCTTAGGTAGGCTCAGAAGCAAAAGAAGGATAATGTCTGCCTTAATCAGACACACTAGGAACTGCATTTAAAAAAATAAATAAACATGGATTAGCTCACGTGTGATCTGAATCCAGTGATTTTGGTCATTTTTTCTTCAGTATGCGTTTCAGCGAAAATATCTTTTAATATTTCTTCAGCTAGACGAAAATCGTTGCCTCCAATGCAGTCTAAACAGTCCTCCTGAAATTTAATCCAGAAAGTAAAACGAACGTTTTAGATCTGGATTTATCAGCTTAAATAAAATAGCAATAACTCGCATATTTCTCCTTCTTCTCTTCCTCAGGAGACTTCCTCTTCCTCTCTTCCTCAGGATACTTTTTATCTTTCTTCTTCTTCTCGTTCTTCTCTTCCTCAGGAGACTTTTTATCCTTCTTCTCTTCTTCGGGAGACTCTTTCTTCTTCTTCCCCTTCATATCTTCCTCAGGAGGCTCTTTCCCCTTCTTCTCCTCCATCACAGGAGAGGCGTGTATGACGCTTGCGACCACTAACCCGACGACTAAAGCCAATTTCCACATTCCTGCAGGAGCGTCTCAATCTGGTAAGTAGGCGTGTAACAACTAGAACGACTGAAGGTGAGACGGAGAATGAGCAGTTGATCGCTTTTTATTTTTATTTTTAAGAGCTCCGGGCAGCATTGCCGGATTTGATTACCACTCCCAGAATTCGATCTCACTGTTGTGACCTGGATGGAAAAAGTATCAGCCGTGGGTCACGAACCCTTCAAATGGCCAGTTCCCCCGAGAGAGAGTTTCCCTTCTGGCTCGTTTGTTTAAGTTTCAATTACGCCAAGATTTTTGTACCATTTGATATTTTACCATAAATTTGAAGTTGATATGTGTTTGGAAACCAAACAGGTAGGGATTAGAAGGTTAGAAGTATACGGGTCACAAAAGGAAGACTCCTTGGGACGAGTAGGAAGGGCTCGAAGACAACAATGACGGTAATTTAATGGGTTCTTTAGACAAAATTTGTGACTTTGGAGTAATTACATTATGAATACTTCAGTGTCGCCAACCAGCGAGATTTTAATGGGGCGGAATGAACATAAAGTTTAGGTGAGGACGGAAATTTGCATCGTTATCCAAACATACTCCACCAAATTTCCGATGTCGAACCAAGACCAACAGGAGCAGATGTGGCCGAGAGGGAGCGGGACCATCTTAACAGCGGGCCGGGTATATTCGCCACGAGCTGTAAATACAGTGACCACGCGGACTGTGCCGTCCTTACCAGGATGGACCTCCAGGACCCGAGCCAGGGGCCATTTGGTGGGGGAGTGTCTTCCTCACGGACGAGCACCACCTGGCCAACGTTCAGGCAAGGGGTCTGCTTGTCCCATTTCTGCCGCTGCTGCAGACCGCTCAGATACCCCTCCTTCCATCGTCGCCTTTCTCGTACTTGTTGCCGGAGGCTCAACCGGTTTGTAGGAATGTCGTGGAGCTCCGGCCAGAGACTCGCTTGTGATGTCTGTTCGCCTGTAGTTAAACGGTCAGCCAGCATGGGTTCCGGCCTCGAAGATCAGTGACCACCAATCTGTTAGAGCTGACTCCAGTGGCGTTTGGGGCTATGGACATGGGGGCTCAGCTTGACGTGGTATATACATACTTTAGTAAGGCATTTGACAAAGTCGACCATGCTTCGGCTGTCGAAGCTCAGGGCCTTCGGTGTGAGGGGCCGTATGCTTGATTGGTTCAGGGGTTATCTGCGAGATCGTCGCCAGTTTGTTGTCATAGGTCTGTCATTTCTGATGGGTTTCATCAGTCGTCAGGCGTGCCACAGGGTTCCCATTGGGGGCCAATTCATTTCAACTTGTTTATTGACGACGTTAATGATGCCTTGGGCTGCTCACCGAGACTTTTCTTCGCCGACGACCTCAAGGTTTATCGGATAGGTGTTTGAGCGACTGCAATGATCTCGGCGGTGACCTGGACAACAACATGTTCCTCAACGTTGACAAATGCACAGTCATAACGTTCACCAGAAGGACTCAACCTCATTACTTATTCCTTGATGGGCCAGCCACTGAGGATTTTATTGATGTTGATTTATCCAATTTTATTGAAGGCTGTGCTGAGTTCAGGAAAGGTGAACGGTTGATTCCCGAAAGCCTCAAACAGCAGCGTCTTAATGCTGCTGACTGCGACTTCCCATCCTCCCCCAAAGTGGGGAGATTCTGGTGGATTGAAGCCCCAAACAACCCGAGCGCCGTGTGACAAACCAACTCAGAATGGGTTTCTTCCTTTGGCGTGAGTGGGAAGGACATCGATTGGACTGAGTGGGAATGTAGAGTTTCCCACAGATAATAATGGTCTATATAACTATGGTTGACTGTCAACCATAGTTTTCAACCGTTGAAAATCGCAGTTTTTTCTGTCGAATCCAATTCTGTAGAGTAAAATACTTGTTTTTATACCGTCTGCACAATTTTTAATCCTCTACGGAAGTCAGGCGAGAGTATGAAAATAATCAGCGTTTGAACTTTTGGCGGTAAGATTGACCTTCCGAAAGTAGTGCAACACACCGCCACCATGGACGCTGGCATCGAATCTACAGATTTCATGTCCGCGAAGGTTGGCTAATCTGAACCTCCCTTCAAGATGGCTGATTGTTTATATTAGTCGATTTCTATGTATATTGTTGTTTGTGTCGGTTTCTACGGATATTTGGAGAACTGTGGTCAGGTCTGCTTTCGGGTTCAGGACGGCAAATGACGTCATTTACCGTCTTTTCGGATTCAAACCTTCCAACTTCCTTAAGGTCCTGAAGGACAAATCGGGACTTTTTTTGCGGTATCAGGGCGTTATTAGTCATTTCATGGAACTAGCTTTAATTACAATAAAAAAAAAGAACCATGCTTATATAGCTCATTGTTCACATTTTGAATTGTATATTGTAGATTAAAAGCACAAATTATTCGGAAGGTTGTGATCCCAAGTGATGGATTATACGTCCGAAGTTACCCATGGGTATCTGCAGATTTATTTTTCTCATTAGTAACATCAGATTTCCTGAAGACACCATCCTGCACAAATCGTTTATTTAACAGCTGCAGAACTGTGAATCCAGTTACCTCAGATGGCTTTATAATTGCATCAACTTGAAACTGCATAAACTGAGAGCCTTCAACAGAGGAGCAACTAACGGATCTACTAATTGAATTTGGGTTACATAGCGCAGTAGAACAATTGAAATTCGAGCGTAGGGACCTCAGACGTCGAAAACTGAAAGAAATTGATGCGAATGACGTTAAAAAATTAAAAAAATATGGTTTCGATATTATCAAAACTATAATTTTTAACAATAATAATTATTATAGTTGCGTTTTGAGAGGTACGGGAATGACAACACATATTACCTTTTTATTAGCAACGTTAACGTTGAAACACTTTCAATCCTCGTTATTTATTATTAATCTGTGTTACACAATTGCCATTCGATATACGTCAAGTTAATTGAACTCTCGCTGGCTCAGCTCTCAATAATCCGATAACAACCGATGTCACCAAAGTTCTTATGTTTAATTGGGAACCGGGAGAATACAAAATCTGAGATGGTCAATTACGTGGCCCGTTTCCAGTGCCTAAATAATATTATCTAATCGGGAGGCAGAATTATTGTTTTTTTTACGTTTTTTCTATTATGGTTTTTTTTTCTTTTTTAACCTGTAAACAGGTTTTAGCGATCGGTCCCCCCGTTAAAAGTGAGACGACAAAGCGTCATGATTTCAAAAAGTGAGATGTTTTCATGTAACAAAAGAAGTTTTTTGCAAATATTTATAAGTTAATTCTTATTAGCAACATATTTTTGACATACATATTTGTTTTTACTCATTCTTACTGTGAATCTCTTCACCGTAACGACTAGTTTTCGCGTTGTTCATATTGATTGGAAACCAAACAGGTAGGGATTAGGAGGATGGACGTTTACGGCTCACCAAAGGGAAATTTGAAAAGGAAAATACCTTTAGTGAACATCTGCGTCGACTGGATTCGCTCAGTCGTTGAAATCGAACTTGTTTTCACTTCATCAATCCCATTTCCCCTAATTAATTTCTGGGGATTTCCCCAAACTATTAGCGGTGAAAGCCTAATCTAGAAATAAAACCACCTTGAAGACGCTATTTGAGTTGAAAATATACGATTACGTGAAAACATCACGACTGACAGCGCTGAAGTTGTAAACAGGGTTACGACGTCTTCGGATATTCTGAATAACACGCGATTTAGGGAACTCGGGGGGACGATATCTCAACCCAGTTTCCCTGACAGCTCCATTTGCCGAGAAACGTCAATTGGGTTGCGTGATGGGGATGTCGTCCTTTTCAGAAACCTTTTTTTTTTTTTTTTTTTTTTTTTTTTATAAACTGGAAATTGCATTCGATTGCAGCAGCTGTCAAAGATCTTTTAAAATTGAGGAACAGTTCGATCGTCTGTTGAATTTGGGGATGATGATAATGAATGAGAACACTCCTGAGAAAACAAATCATCGATGAAGATTCGATGTTTCACAAAATTCATTAAAAATCAGGGGTTAGACCCAGCAGAATAATTACTTACTAACCTTCTTATTAGGAGTTTTGAAATTAAATATGACTCAAGTAGTGGACACCCGTAGAGCCCCGGATTACCTTTACATATGTAACTATTTATAACAACATACTCAGAAGAGAACGATATTAAAAGTTGAACCGATTTGGAGCCGTCTCGAGAGCGATGTGGAAGGGGCAGCGCGTCGAGCTACATTAAATGAACAATTTTTTTAGCCGCATGATCCCCACGGTGAAAGCGGATCGTTCTGGGAACCCCAAAAATGGATTCTACGTCTGAAAATACTTCGAAAACGACACCTAACTCGACCCCATAGCCAAAAACCCTCTCCCGAAGCCTCATTTTAGCCCCATACCGCCCCACGGGTTCGGATGATCGGGTTCATAATGTCTGATAATGTCAAATTTTGAGGCACCTCCGTCGCGATTACAAAGGTGTATTATTCCAACTCTCTTAACCAGCTCCTGCGTCAAAAGCGCGAACTGTTTACCCAGGAAGAAATTGTTCAGGTCGACGGCTTTCTTCAGTAGGCCTGCCTTCCTTAAGTAGTCCAAAGGTCGATGCACACATTTCAGTGGACAATTTATCATTGATGAAATTGAAGGGCACGGAGCACTGATGACCGAGGATTCACTGACGTCACTGAATTGTGTGGATCGACCTTAATCGAGTGATCGGGTGAAGGGGAGTGGTGGAGGGGGCGAGGGAACGTGCGAAGGAGGGCGGAGAAGCAGGTATGCTTGGGCATGGGACGGGGACATTTTCAAACTGGGAGACCCTCGGGGGGAAAAGCACATTCTGTGTTAAAAACAGCAAGCAGTGGAAGAAGGGAAAACCTACTGAAACCCTTGGTGAGCAGCTAATTCGAAATGAAAAACAAGGAGGGGAACACGTCAAGTGCACATAATGTTGTCACGAATTCCCATATTATGGAAACTATATTATAGTGACGTAGCAGCCTGCTGACAGAGCTGGCAGGACACGTTCTACCTTCTCCTGACTTATCCTCGCGGTTTTGCCGCGGATCTCTCCTAAACGTGCTTCTGAACTTAAAGCTGGCGCTTCTGACAATCTAACCTAATGAGATATGAGAACTCACATGGCACTTTTAGTATCTGATTCATTAGACGGGATTAGCGCTTATGGACTACACCCCATTGCCGACTCCAGGAGTTCATGTTCTACGATATGGCCAAAATGGGTAAAAACTTTGAAAAATCATAGCACCCTTATTATGGAAGGTACAGAATCGCGGTTGGTCCCATTCGACGCAGATACAATCTTCCTACAAAATTTCGCTGAAAAACAATTTTTAACGGCCTTAGTTTCACGCTAGAAGGTAAAAAGTACCATAAAACGCGATTTTGGTTTTGAAAAAAAAACCAAAAAAAAAACCGTTTTTTAAACATTTTTTTGGCAAAATCACACATCTTTCGTAGTTATAGACCCAAACACATGCATATATTCGGAATCAGCGATAAATTTCCAGTAAGAAGAGAGTTTTTGTGAAGATTTTGGTCATTTGCACGTTCATCTGTGATTTTCTGAAATGAAAAAGGCCGAAAAAACGAAAAATCGCCAGTACCTCGAAAATGTGGACTTGACCGGAAAAAACGGAGATCAGATTCGGATTCAGTACCCCAAAAAACATCGAGTTTGATGGATTTTTCCACGGCGCCTGATGGTGTTTTTTTTTTTTTTTTTTTTTAAACCTGTTTATTTTTTTTAAAATCGGAAAATTTGATAAAATATGTACTCGGTCTTCAGTATAGTTGTGCCCGTAAGGTTTTCAACCCGACTGCCCAAACCCGTGGGGCTCTGAGGAGCTGAAAAGGGGCTACGGGAGGGGCTTTTTTTGAAGGGTTTTGGCTACGGGTACGAGTTAGGTGTCGTTTTCGAAGTATTTTTGGACGTAAAATCCATTTTTTGGGGTCCCGGAACGATTCGATTTCACTGTGGGGATCTATAGAGCTCTCAAGGGGCTAAAAATGGGATTTTTCAAGGAGGTCAATTATACTTTTTTTTTCAACAATTTTTTTTTTTATCGGCAGAATTATTTTTTGCACGATTAACCTATGACATTGTCATAGAATAATAATCCTTTGTGTAAAATTCGCAGCGATATTTTATTAATTTATTTTATTTTTATATTTTGCATGTCAAAAGCTTTTTTAAAGCATTTTTGAGCATGTCAACAGTTGTTTTTTTTAATCCTAAAGAAGGTCTTATTTGTGGAGTTTTGATCCTATTAAACAGTCGTATTTGGTGTGTTCAATGCGCTTATTTAGAGGTGTTATCAATCCTAACAATCCGAGCCCGAGTTATTAATACGCCAAGATAAAGTTGTACTTAATTCCATAACCAGCGTTCACGACGGCGACCCTTTCTTCAGATAGTTCTGTGCGGCGGTCTCATCGTCTATTTACAACTAGAAGATGACCCCACTAAGCTCCCAAGTTGGTGAACAATCCGTTTCAAGCCCGTTCAAAGTTTCTAAGCCGGTCCGGGCAAAGGGTGTAGTTTCTCCCAAGTCCATCCCTCCAAGTTTGACGTCACCATCCGCGACATGGCCCTCCCGTTTACCGCAAAACGTCTGGGAGTTAAAACCAAATTGTTTCGCGAATCTCCCGTCTTCTCCCTTTCGGTATTCGGGGTACGAAACAATGGCGATGTCGACGACGGGTTGACGTGAGAGGAAGATTCCATTCCAGTCAAATCCAGGTCAGTGAGGAGCAATAGTGGGAAGTACAAGGATGCAACGCTTACATTCAAGATTAGACAACAAGCACGTCTTCCAAATCCTTAGTAACACACCCTCAGTCCCACAGTTAGCAAACAGGAAACCCCCACGTTCTATCAACTTTACCATAATAGACCATTTCATATCAGTGATGTGACGTTCTGATAAGAGCCGGCGGCCATTTGCAAGCCACCGACTCTCCCAACACGAGGTAGTTCCTAGTCTATTTTCTCTGGTCCCTAGCATTTTCGTTTGGCGAATTTCGAGATGCGTCACAATTGTTGATGGTTTTGTTAGTTGAGTTTTGTGGAGCGTGAATGATGATGATTGAATCAATAACAATCACAAGGTTTTCAGCCAGATCGCCCGAACCCATGGGGCGCTATGGGGCTAAAATGGGGCTACGGAGGGTTTTTTTTTTATGGCTTTTGGCTATGGAGTCGAGTCAGGCGTCGTTTTTGAAGTATTTTTGGCCGTAGAATCCATTTTTTGGGGGGTCCCAGAACGATCCGATTTCACTGTGGGGATCTACAGGGCTTTCAAGGGGCTACAAATGAGATTTTTGATGCATTGCAGGGCAAATATTTTTCAAGTAAAAACATAAATTTTGAAATAAAAAAAAAATTTTTTTTATGGAATATAAAACTAAAACACTTTTTTTTTATTGACACAGAATTCAATTTCTGCACAAGTAACCGATATCAAAGAATAATAAACCCTTGTGTAAAATTTGCAGCGTTTTCCAAAAATGAAAATGAAAACGTCTATTCACAGATGAAGAAAAAAGAACAACTTTTTATTTATAAAGCCGAGGGCAAAGGAAGCGTTTCAGGACAGGGTTAGTCTCTAGTGGAGGCAAAAAGGCACATGACGAAGACCATCAGTAGCTAATGATCCCTCAACCCACACCCCATAATCTCATTTCTTTCTAGCGCCGTAAGAAAAAATTACAAGATCGAAACTGCCCCTCGTTACCATCAGGGGAGTTCACGTTTAGAGGCAGATTCCCAAAATAGGGTACCTAAGTGGGTGAAGTTAATGGTGGGTTAAAAATTTAAAGTCCGCCATATTTAATAGGAATTAGAATTGTAACTAGGGGCTATGCCAGCCAACACCATAGATATATACATATATACCAGAGATATATATCTTTGGCCAACACCCGCCGTTCCGCCCTAGCGGGGCTGTAAATCGAGCGCAATAGACCTTTTTCGACTTCATGGGAAGGTTACGTTTGGTTATCGTAGAGGCAGGTTAGTGGGAGGCTGAACTGCAGTTCAAGCTGAAGCAGATGCGTGTTTTAGGGAGTTGTAGGGTTCAGAAGAAGTGTTTTTGAAGAGTGAGTATTAGGGAAAACTCTGGGCATATTGTAAAAGTCTTCAAAAGCCAGGTGCAATTTTAGAAGGCGGAAAATAGAATGTAGATGGAAACGAAAAGGAGGTAGTTAAGTGTTGTAATAATCTAGATGTTTGCTGCTGTTATGCAATAGGTACCGAGTGGTAAATCATTCATTTGACGTGAAAAACGCGGTAAAAAATTGGCATTTTCCCGCATACCCTAATCTTTTCAAGAAAAGTTCTATTGGGGGTGTGAGAAGAGCCTACCCGTTGACCAGTAGGAGCAGTTTCTTACACATACCTACAGTAGTAATTAAAAAGGTTTGCTCTCACTCATGATTAAATTAAGGGTAACTATATTTGGGGACCTTCAGGGTAGTCCACCAGTTAGCCCCCCCCCCCCCCCCGTCCACAACATTTGAAATTATCCGTGTCAAGAGGTCATTATTCCAAAATCGAAACGTCCATCCGCCGTCCGATTCAAGTTTTGAACAGTAAAAATTTTGAGAAAAATCTGAAATTTTGACAAAATACTCAGTTTACCATCTAGTTGTACCCGAAATGTTTTCAGCCCGATCGCCCAAACCCGTGGGGCGCTTTACCCGTGAAAAACGCGGTAAAAAATTGGCATTTTCCCGCATACCCTAATCTTTTCAAGAAAAGTTCTATTGGGGGTGTGAGAAGAGCCTACCCGTTGACCAGTAGGAGCAGTTTCTTACACATACCTAAAGTAGTAATTAAAAAGGTTTGCTCTCACTCATGATTAAATTAAGGGTAACTATATTTGGGGACCTTCAGGGTAGGGGCTAAAATGGGCCTGCGGGAGGTTTTTTTTAAGGCTTTTGGCTATCGGATCGAGTTAGGTGTCGTTTTCGAAGTATTTTTGGACCTAGAATCCATTTCATGGGGCAAAAAATGTGGAAAAATTTCTGTTTTTGAAATTCTTTGGGGATGCTCAAAATATATCGATATATCGAAACTTTCCCCATCGATTATTTTTAAAATATCGGGTGCCGATATTTTTTGAGAGAGAGATCCAACATAAATCCGATCACCAGCTCGAAATAGGATCAAAGAAGGTGTAGGTAACTGTACCGAAAGCATTTCAAATCAAATCCGATCAACGAGTTGCATTGGTAGAAAATATTCATCATGGCCACAGCCTAAAGGGGAAAGAACTACAACAACAACATCTCCACCGACACAGGGGGAGCAAGGAGTTGAAGTCTACCACTCCTTTAACTCTGTGTTCGCGTTGCTCTGCGTATTGCTCTGAAGTTGAAGGCGCAATGTCTTCTGCAGTTTGGCAGTTTAAAAAAAGTTGAATGAAGCCCGGTTAGTGGAATGTAATTTGTGCGGGAAAAAGTATAAAACAAGGGGGAACACCACCACTTATAAACCTCGGCTTTCAATTCATTTCCTAAACCCTTCACCGAATTGGTTCACAATCACATGTGTGAAGAGTTAATAATGTACTTAATTAATGTAGGTGAGCAGATCCACATTTTAGTGCAATGTATTGAATGTTTTGTCAGAACATTATAAACTAAACAAAACATTTAATGAATTGTTTCTAAGATTTTACACATAATTACCTACTCATTACAGATTATTCGAAGAATTTTAACCCAACTAAAATTTGCAGCGTTTTTATTAATGATCTCCCTACGTACTCTTCTAAATTCTTCAACAATAATGGGAATCCTTTTTGCTGATGACACATCTTTGGTCATAGGGAAGCAAATCACGTTCTACTCGTTCGCTTCGTTGCAATATGTAAGCTGCTTCTATTGAGGCGGTCACAAATTGGTTCACAGTAAATCGAATCTCAGTGACAAGACCAGCATATTATGCATATCATGAGGTTTGGGTTGAGAGATTTTTTGGGTCTCGACAACAACCTGGGTGTCTCCCTGGACCCTTGTCTGTGTCCCTGGACCCTTGGCTGTCTCCCTGGACCCAAGGCTTGACTGGAAGTAGAGCATATGCAGGACCATATGCAGGATATGCAGGATGTGCAGGATATGCAGGAAGTGCAGGATATGCAGGATATGCAGATATGCAGGTAATGCAGATATGCAGAATAATAAACCCTTGTGTAAAATTTGCAGCGTTTTTATTAATGATCTCCTTACGTACTCTTCTAAATTCTTCAACAATAATGGGAATACTTTTTGCTGATGACACATTTAATTTATTTACTAATAATTATTATTACTAATTGATAATAATCAATAGTCGTGAAAGGCATGGTTTTTTTTTTTTTTAATTTGGACTAATATCCGATATGTCGATATTTTCCTACGATATATCGAGCTAGTAAAACGATATTTTTTAAAACTATCGATTTATCGAATATCGATATTTTTCTTTAGTCTAGACATCCCTTTCATTCTTTCAGCACAGTTTATCAGCTAAGAATGAAAGTTAGGCCTGGAAAAATTCTTTGAGCACACAATCCTGTAAAGTGCTTCTTTTTTTTCAATTCAACTTTGGAGTCAACGATCCTAAAGTGGGGGGGGGGGGAGCCCACTGCTCTGACTATAATCTATAGACGTAAATGCCCATTTGTCCTGAATCAGTAGTTTGACTCCCTGGGCACTGCAGCCTCGAGCAGGGCATATTGCGCATCGAAACGGAATTCACCACATCTCGTAGGGATAGCGCCACCGAACAGAATGGTAATGCCGAAACTAACGCCATCTCTCGTTGGCCGCTCTGAACTACAATGAAGAATAAACAGTTGCCGGTCACGCGGTAGCAAGCAGCGAGAGGGATCAAGAATCGAATCAAGATCGACCAACGACCAGATGCCCTCTCGCCTTCTGCTTTATTTTCAAGCAAATATCTTCAATTTTCAGAATTTTTGAAAAGTACAGAATCTGATATCCGTTACACATCTCTGGTTACCAGATATACCAACCCACTTCTATCCGGATACAATCTATCCTTTCCATCCCTACAACTGACCAGCCGCAGGGAGGACACCCCGTAATCACCAACCACGTCGTCCTGCGGGGAATGGGCAGCTACTTTGCTCGGCGTGGTGCTCGCTATCTTGCGGATGTACGAGAAGTTACGTCGCTGAGCCTGAGCATGTGGGTGATTTTCCACAAACTACTCTTCAATTACGTTGTACGTTTTCACTGCGAAGGATCCAGCGGGGGCTGTGACATCTCGGCTCAACTTTCCTAATTTGCGTTCGGGGGCGGGAAAACTAGTTAAGGGTTCGGGGGGGGTTAAAGCTGGTATCGAGCCCTAACGTGAAACAGTAATTGAAAACAACTGTGCCTTTCGCGTCAACATCGAAGGCACGTCCGATTAGCATAAATCCACAGTTGGTTTGTCCAAGTTGGTTTGCCCAAGTTCCAACTTTCTCCTCAACCCCCTTCTCGGGAACATTTGAAACCGCCCGAGGGAACTATTGACGAGCGGATAGTTCACAGTTGAGTGGATTCGGAAAATGATCGTGTGTGTTAGGCGAGATTTTCGCATCAACCATCGATGGTTAATCCTTTTCCAAACGTTATCAGCGTAAAGCGCTCTTCACTGAGCCTGAAGAGGTCAAAAGTTCAGAACTCAAGCGTTTGGAGTCTTCCTAGTAAACTCAAACCAAGTGAATATGCGATACAATGCATAAACAAAAGAGTTTCGATATTTTGAAATGTTGAGTTGTCGCTAAATTATATCGATAATGGCAGAACAATTTCGCAAAAATTGATTAATTAATATTAATTAAATTTATTTAATATTAATTTAAATAATAAATTAAATATTTATTTAATATTAATTTAATTATTAAATTAATATTCATAACTATCAGTACATGTACTGATAGTTATATGTATATGCATTGATACATATAATAGATGTGTTTGAGGTAGGGATGGGAATCGATTTCCGATTTTTTTGTTCCGATTTTTCGAAAAAATCGATTATTTGTTCCGATTTTTCGATTATTAATAGCTAATAATAACAAAACTCACTAGTCAGCGACGTCCGCCATGGCTTTTGGTTTATTATTCTTGGAATAATACACCTATGTTTTCGCGACGCGGGTCGACGACTCCGATCGGCCTCAAAATTTGACATTATCCGTTTCAAGAGGTCTACATTCAAAATCCGAAATGTCCGTCCGCCGTCCGCCGTACGCCGTACGCCGTACGCCGTCCGCCGTCCGCCGTCCAGGCCGTTTTGGGCAGTAGGAATTTTTTTAAAAATCTGAAATTTTGGCAAAATACTTGGTTTACCATCTAGTTGTGCCCGCAAGGTTTTCAGTCCGATCGCCCAAACCCGTGGGGCGCTATGGGGCTAAAATGGGGCTACAGGAGGGGTGTTTTGAAGGCTTTTAGCTATGGGATCGAGTTAGGGGTCGTTTTCGAAGTATTTTTGGACGTAGAATCCATTTTTGGGGGTCCCGGAACGATCCGATTTCACTGTGGCGTTCTATAGGGCTTTCATGGGGCTAAAAATGGGATTTTTGAAGGATCCCAAGAAGTTAAATATTTTTCGAGTAAAAATTAAAGAATTTTTGAAAAAACACATTTTTGAAAAAAAAATCCCCCCAAAAAATTTTTTTTGAAATATAAAAATCCAAAAAATTTTTTTAAAATTTTTTTTTATTGACAATTAAATGTCTGTACAAGTAACCTATATCACAGAATAATAAACCCTTGTGTAAAATTTGCAGCGTTTTTCAGACAGCGAAACTGATAACTCGTCTGATTAAATGTTTATTATCAAAATTTGTAAAAACTAATGCAATTTTAATTTTAAATAAATTTTTTTTGACGATTTTACCTTGAATCTACCTACTTTGAGTATATCTGCGATTATCACTCATTAAAAAAACATTTTTTTTTGTAAGGTTGATTTTTGAATCGATTTTCCAAAAATTCGATACTTTTATGGCGATTTTTTGGGAAATCGATTTGGAGCTTCCGATTCTGAATCGATTCAAAAAATCGATACTTCTTACCGATTTCCCATCCCTAGTTTGAGGTCGATTAATTTTTTTTTTTTTTTCAATTTAAATACATTTTTAAGTGAAAATATGGGTATTCAAGCATCATAAGTCTGAGACCGGGAGGCCAGTTGTGATTTCGAAGGGGCCACAATGAGTTCTTTGAATCATTTTCAAGGCCCGCAAGGTTTTCAGCCTGATCGCCCAAACCCATTCTGTGGGGCTGCGGGAGGGTTTTTTTAAGGGTGTCGTTTTTGAAGTATTTTTGGACGTAGAATCCATTTTTGGGGGTTCCGGAACGATTCGATTTCACTGTTGCGATCTATAGGGCATTCATGGGGCTACAAATGGGATTTTTTAAGGATCCCAAAAAGGTCATTTAAGGTGTCGTTTTTCGAGTAATTTCGGACGCATAATCCATTTTTCGAGGTCCCTCATCGGTCCAAATATTTCACAGAAGAAATGTTTTTTAATATATATTTTTTAATGACAGTAAATTTTTGCACAATTTTTATTACAAAATAATAAACCCTGGTGTAAAATTTGCAGCGGTTTTTTTTTTTTACCGGGGTTGCCCTCAATTCTGAAGTCGACTGTTAAGGAGCTAGTTAGGCAAAGAACGCCACAATGCCTAGTCTTGCGGGAGAGGTATAACCACGAATTCAGATGCACCGCCAACTTCCCACCGATAAATTTGAAGAATTGAACAGAGTCAGCGGGCAACAATTGAAGGCTTTTGCAACCACAAGGCCTAAGTGCTGAATTAATGAACGAATTTATTTAATGCATAAAAAAATAATAAATTAATCCAAATATTATTAATTTATTCAACTAATAATCGTCTTTGGACATTCAGTAACCTTTTTCAATTCTGGTGGTTGAGCCCTTCGGTTCTAAAAGGCTTCAATCATTGAATTGATTGATGACGAGTTCCCTTAGCGAAACACCTGCCGAACCCGGAAAAACCTCCAAGTGCCTGCAGGCCACCTGGTAACCGGGAAACAGCGACCGACGTAATCAGGAACAGAAATCAAACTGGAAACGAACCAGAGTTGGAGAGAAACAAGAAACCCGAGAACGCAACAACGCGGCCGCGTTTTTTTTATTGTCTTCCAGTCAATACGTGATGTACATTCGGATCCGATATGAGTTCTGCCCATCACAGGAGGGAATATAAGAAAAACCTTCGACACCCAACGCCATTGAAAGGAGAGAGAGAGAGAGAAAGCGCGCCAAATAAGATTTGTCGTATTTTCAGAAATTGTACAGCAGTTCTTCACCTTTGAGACGTGGGGAGCCAATAAAATGGAAAACGTAGATCAAAGCGTTACTTGGAGTAGGTTATTTACAATGCAAGATATTGATTTGTTAAATAATTGTGGAAGAACACTCGACTGCTGAGTCAAAGGTGGCTGGTTCGATCCCAGTCTCGTTCCCCCGTCCGAGCCGTTTTGAGGAGTAGAGATTTTTTTAAAAATCTGAAATTTTGACAAAATACTCGGTTTACCATCAAGTTGTGCCCGCAAGATTTTCAGCCCGGTCGCCCAAACCCGTGGGGCGCTATGGGGCTAAAATGGGGCTAGGGGAGGAGTTTTTTTGAAGGCTTTTGGCTATGGGATCGAGTTAGGTGTCGTTTTCGACGTATTTTTGGACGTAGAATCAATTTTGGGAATCAATGTGGGAATGACGCATAGAAAGTTTGTGATTACGATATAATTCAGGGTAGGTTGTACAACGTTGTAAATTTTTAATCCGTTAAGAACGAGAATAATGAACAATTATTTAAATTCAATTTAACAATGTAAATTTAATAATCATTACAAATCGATTGGAGAGCTTCAGCTCCTAGGGAGATTTTTTAGGATTTAAGCTGGTAATGAAAGGGTCTGATGAAATCATGAGGCTCATGATTTCATCAGACCCTTTCATGACATGAGCTGGTGAAAAACGTCATCATTGGTGGCCAGACGAGAACATTTCCGAGCGTGATGGATTCCGTAGTACTTGCAGTGCTTGTTCCTACACTCTTGGGCTTCTTCTGACAATGACCCAATGAGCTAAGACAAACTAAATTTGTTCATTGAACGTCTGTGTTTATACATCGCCTTCGATGCTGAGTCGTTATCAAGGCTTCAACAGGCAGGCTCTTTATTCAATCCCCAACACCTGCAGCGGAAGGCGGCGATTAAACTTATGCTATAGATGCTTCAAAACATGCACTGTGGAAGGAAATTAGTCCCAGAGTAAAGCTCTTTAAAGCTTTTTTTCCTGGTCCATGAAATCCGTAAAAACTGATTTTGCAACTGTTAGTAATTAAAAATATGGTCCTAGTGAACGAAAAATGCTGCTCTGCAGTTAGTTTACACCTGAATGTACAACCTGACTTAGAGAAAAATTAGTTTCACGATATTATTATAAAGTACCAATTGAAGAGTCCACTCCAAGAAAGATGAAGGTCACTTTTTGTCGAAAATGAGAAAAACGGTTTTGAAAGTTACAAGACTCGTACTTATAGTTTAGAAAATTATTTTTAAACTAGTAGGGCGCGCTAAATTTTCGCTAACTCCCATAGATGCTGTACAGCTTTGTTATTTTGGCAAAAGTTAAATTTTCGGGCGATTTCTGACGATAGATGAATAAAAACCCTTTCAGAAGTTTGCAAAAAAGATGAATGTCAATCAGAAGTATGCAAAAAAGATGAATGTCAATCAAAAAATCTGCGAAAAAAAGCAAAATATCGATCAAATAACAACCAAAAATTGGTAAAATGAGGTTTTGAGTTAGGCATGGATTGAGAACCAGAAAGTGAAGTGAAAAAAAAAGAAAATATTCTTATAAATAAAATATTATTTTATTTAAGTACTGAAACAACAAAATTTGTACTGTTCAGTAAACATTATTTTGAGTAAACATTACAATCAATTACAATACCTGCTCAATTACCTACTCAACATTGTAATAAGAATCTCTATTCTATCTAACATTGTAAGAAGAAGAGGCTAGAAACAGGGGTGGCAACATTACGAAACCGACATTCATCTTTCTTGCATTGTCGAGAATTGACTCTCATCTTTTTTGCATTGTAGTCCGAAACTTCCACGTTCGATTTCGGCTGAAAGCATCATCTTTTTTGAGAATTTGAGGTTACCAACAGAAACTACTTGGTCTGAAGAACGTATTGCCAACGTAAACTCATTTTCGGAAAAAAGTGACTTTCATCTTTCTTGGAGTCGACTCTTCAATTAGAAGTCTTCTAACTCATGTAGCCAAACTTTATGGCCTCAGCAAACCCTAGCTTTCATTTTGGGAGGTTTTTGGACGCTTTCGACCACTGTGCGGCGGGCGGACATTTTGTTTTTTGGAATTTACGTGCCTTAAAACGTATAATGTCAAATTTCGAGGCCAATCAGAATTTTCGACCTCCGTCGCGATTACATAGCAGTATTATTCCAAGAACCAAGACGGGTTATGAGGCAGCAGAAACCAGTTTTTCTGAGCTGTAGGTAACCGGTTTTTAGCGAGCAGAAACTGGATTGTAATAAGCACAAAGCGGCTTTTGTTAAGCAGAAACCGGATGTTAAGAAGTTAACCAAATTACCTGAGCAGAAACCGGATTTTGGAGGAGAAATTCGATTTATTAAAAAGAAGACAGTATTTGAGGAATGAAAAAGTGTAAACAGGTTTTGAGGCTCCAGACAACAGTTACTGAGCAGAAACCGTTTAAGGAGAGAAACTGGATTTAATGAACAAAAACCATTTTAAATAAGTAGAAACTGGATTTTACCCATATTTATTTATATATTTAAGTTTTGAGGTGCCATAAGCTGGATTTTAATAAGCTGAAACTGATAAAAGCTGTATCTCAGAAACTATTAGGCCTACAGAGCTGCGGTTAGTCTCAAACGTTAGCGTCTGTCTACTTTAAAAAAGATAAGAGTTATCATTTTTGTAGGATGCACCCCTACGGAGATATAAGACAAAAACCGAAATAAGTCCGACAATTTTGAGGTTTCCTGACTATCACGCAAGTAGCTGAGGTTATTCGAAGCTGCAAACTTGTGTATAATATACACATATTATGTTATAGTCAATGTGTGTAATGCTGGCATTCTATATAATGACTAGGCATCCCACCTAATAAAAACCGAGAAATGTCTGTCTGTCTGTTTCCCTTTTCACGCCTGAACGGAATGACCGATTCGCGTGCCGTTTATTGCGACCCGTTCCAAAAACCAGCGCGATGGTCATAGGCTACCTTGATTTTTCCTCACTCATCCCCTTCATCGGTTTTCGGGTGCTCCTTCGCGACGAGAGACGGGTCAAATAGCGTCGTTACTAGGGATTACTAGGAAAATTTTCGAAACGCTGAAACCCGATACAACTTTTGGCGTCGGTTTTGAACGAAACTACGTTTGTTAAAACGAGCTTTTCGCGCTGATTTCAACGAGCACAAAACGATTTCTGTGCGATAACCCGTTCGCAAGTTATTCGAAGATCGTCGGTAGGTGGGTACGAGTATTTTTTGCAAGCCTTCGATTAGTTTGATAGGTACTAGGTAATTTCATTTGGAGTTGATGGGTTGCTATGGGCTGCATATTACGCGAACGGAGCTTTCCTTCGCAACGAGAGACGGGTCAAAAAGCGTCGCCACGGGTGCATCGTTGATAGGTGATGGACGGAAATTTGATATTTCGTGCGAAGCACGTGCGGGCATCTAGTTCTATATAATGACGGGTCGTTTTAGTCTATGTGTATAATTTCTTCATTTTTCTATCTTCTTGCACACAATGACTAGGCATTGTATATAATGGCTAGGCAGTATGCATAATGCCCACGGCACCTTGGGCAATGTATGAAATAGATTCTAACGAACGATTCTGCCGTTCCTTCAATTCCACTTTTGATAATGAAAAGAAGTAATCTTCCTCATTTAACATTTCCCAGTTGATTTTTATTTTATCTTTTTCTCCTCCTTATTTTCTAGTAAACGCAATCTTTTTCTAAATATATTTTAAATATGTATATACATATCTTTATATATTTAAAATATATTCAAACCCAAATGTGATGCCAATAATTGTAATTTTAGTTGAGTTATATTGTATTTGGTTATAATTGTAATTGCTCAATGAATGTATTTCACACATTGCCTAAGAGCCCACAGTCATTGTATAAAATGACTAGTCAATGTGTGAAATAGGTAGCGTTTCATACATTGACTATCCGTTTTAGTCATTTTATAGAATGACTAGGCATTTTATATATAATGGCGGATTTCACACATTGACTATAACGTATACACTACTGGGAGTGATTCTAACAACATTTAAAAAACTAGCCGTTTTCCTGCGATTTTAGGGATTTTTAGTGTACCATTTGACTGGCCTAAATAGCTCACAAGTAAAAGCACCTTGTTTGCTGAGAGCACGGTGCTCATACTTTTCGACAGGTGTGTCCGCTGAGAACACCCACCCGCGGAAACGGGTTATGAGGCAGCGGACACCTGATTTACTGAGCAGACACCGGATTTTTGAAAGCACGAGGCGGTTTTTTTTAACGGTCCAAACGAACCCCAGTACTCAGTTTCAATCATCCTCTCCAGATCGACGACATCAGCGGAAGTTGGCCTTTCGAGTATTCAGCTCGGATCCTCTTCAACTGGATCCTCGAGAGAATCAAAAGTTCTCCTCCCCTTAACCTCTTTACTTCTCTTAGCTTAGGTGGGAGAAGTTTACAAACTAGGCCCTGATCACGTGTCTTGTTCAAACAACCAACTGGATTTAGTTGGGCCCAACGTGATGTGCTATACGTGTTCCTGATAAACCCAACTTTCACCGAACAGAAGGCGAAAAGCGGCGGACAAAAAGAAGGAAATAAAGTGAAACGCTGCAAATTTTACACGGAGTTTTATCATCTACAAAATGTATGTACATCAATAATTCAAAACTTTTCTGTAAATTGATATGTATGTCACAAACTTCTCTCAAACGGTAGGTAAGAAAAAGACGAAAGTACGAGGTTTCCAACCCACATCGGATCCCTGTTCCTTAGGGCGCAAATACGCGCAAATGGGCACATCAGCGCCAAACTTTCAGACCCTTACGTCTTTTGACAGATTGGAATTTTCGTGCTGGGCACAACTATTTGCATCTTCGTTGTTTACAGTCCTACCCAGATGGCGCGAAAAATAGATTTTGCGTCCAAAATTACTCGAAAACGAAACCTCACTCGACCTTCTGACGTCATTCACAAGCCCTATTTGTCTATCAGATTGTTCTGGGACCCCCAAAAATGGATTCTACGTTCAAAAATACTTCGAAAAGACATCCCACTTGACAACACAGGTATCGAGAAACCATGAAAACCCCTTCCCGTAGCCCCTTTTTAGCCCCACAGAGCCCCACGGGTTTGGGCGATCGGGCTGAAAACCTTGCGGCCACAATTACATAGATGGTAAACCGAGTATTTTGTCAAAACTACTGATTTTGGTTTATTATTCTTGGAATAATACTCCTATGTAATCGCGACGGAGGTCGAAAATTCAGATCGACCTCAAAATTTGACACTATCCGTTTCAAGAGGTCTAGATTCCAAAAACGAAATGTCCGTCCACCGTCTGGGCCGTTTTGAGCAGTAGGATTTTTTTTTTTAACTTAAATTTTGATAGCTCGCGATTTTTTCGCGCCTTATTTCAGTTTTTGCTCTATATCTAATAAACTATGCATTGTCCAGCGAAAACTACTATATGAGTTTTTAAAAAGCATTAAATGTGTGACAATTTAAGCCCAACCGGAGCTGTGTAGGTCAATTAGTTCCAGAGTTATGGCACTTTGAAATAGGCCATTTTTTCCAAAATGCGAACATTTTAGTTGAAGACCTGAAGACAGCGGAAGCACGTTTTTCAGAGCGTTTTCGGCTGTAGCTCAAGAACTATTGGTCCGATTCCAAATTTCTTTTTTTCTCGTGAAAGCGTAATAAATTCCCAATCGCAGGTATTCTGTGTGAAATCTTGATTTTACCTTGATAAGGGAGGGGCGGGCACGGCAAAGAAGTGGCAAATTTCGAACAAACCGAGTTTCTTTGCACAATTTGCCTATAACGCGGGAACGGTTCGTCCGATCTTACTTTTTCTTTTTTTTTTTTTAGGTGAAAGCTGATTAAATTTTAAAAAGCGTGGGGTTAATGAAATTGCGATCGGAGAAATATCTTGGAGGGAGAGAAGAAAATCTTCTGAAAAATGTGGTCAAATATCATGTTTCCATCCTTTCCGACGAATACGAATGGCACTTTTATTGTTTCATAAGACATGCCATGTGCCGTCCCCTGTATAAAACTTAATCAGTTTTCACCTAAAAAAAAAGTAAGATCGGACGAACCGTTCCCACGTTATAGGAAAAACGCTGCAAATTTTACACTAGGGTTTATTATTCTTTGATATAGGTTACTTGTGCAGAAATTAAATTCTGTAAATGAAGAAAATTAAAAAAAAAATTTTTAATTTTTATATCTCAAAAAGTTTTATATATATATATATTTTTTTTTTCAAAAATTATAAATAATTTTTGAAGAAAAAAACATTTTTGAAAAAAAATAAATAAATTTAAAAAAACTTTTTGAGATATAAAAATTTAGCTTTTACTCGAAAAATATTCAACCTACTGGGATCCTTCAAAAATCCCATTTTTAGCCCCATGAAAGCCCTATAGATCGCCACAGTGGAATTGGATCGTTTCGGGACCCCCAAAAATGGATTCTACGTCCAAAAATACTTCGAAAACGACACCTAACTCGATCCCATAGCAAAAAGCCTTCAAAAACCCCTTCCCATAGCCCCATTTTAGCCCCATAGCGCCCCACGGGTTTGGGCACAACTAGATGGTAAACCAAGTATTTTGTCAAAATTTCAGATTTAAAAAAAAATTCCTACTGCCCAAAACGGCCCGGACGGCTGACGGCGGACGGACATTTCGGATTTAGAATGTAGACCTCTTGAAACGGATAATGTCAAATTTTGAGGCCGATCGGAGTCGTCGACCCCCGTCGCGAAAACATAGGTGTACCTATTATTCCAAGAATATTAAACCAGTGTGAATAACTCTCCCACCCCCCCTTCTCCACATGCCTAAGCCGTTCAAGAGTATGTTTTTAAACAACCAGACTCAAAGAGAATGGTTTTCCAGCGTCATCTGGTTCAGCGTGACAGAAAATCAGCTTTCCTGAAAAATTGTGCATTTTGGAGTTGGCCGAGTTTGCAAATACACGACACATTTGCGAGCCCCTGAACTGGAGGTTGATGAATTCAGCACTGGGTTTAGTTAGTAGAAAAAAAGTAACACGCGAGGAGGAAGTGAAGTTGGATTTATGGCTGAAGGGCTCAATAGGTACACTTCCCCTAAAATAAACGAGCCGAGTCGGGTCGGTCAAAATGCGTGGTCGAGGGTCAAATTAGTGAGCTATTTTTAGCGTACGAATTCGTACGTCCTTTTCCGGGCGCGACGTGTGAAAGTGCAAAAGAGAGCCGTTCAAAATGACAAATAACTCGCTTCCTGAGCCAATTCGGTTAAAGTTGACAAACAACCGTAAAAGGCGAGCGACGGTGGAAATTTGTTTGGATTAACGCGCGGAAAGAGACGCGGCAGGAACTTGTTTTAGCAGGTTCACGTCCACAGGGGCGCTCTCAACGATTCTTAAGAAATGGGATTACTGTCAGGAGAAAAAGAAGGGGGGGGGGTGTTGGTAAGAACGCGAGAAGGAAAGAAGAAACATCAGGAATCGCGGAGTAGGGAAGGGGGGGGGGTAAGTCTGAGCTGTAGGTGGTATCGATCTTCGGCTGAGGTCTGGCGAGGAGGGGGCGGGAGGGCGCGTGGGAGGGGGCGGGGGAGGTTTCAGCGTCGCTGTGGAAAACTCAGCTGGTGCTAACTCCTGAGACGAGAGGGGTAGACACAGGTGACTCAGACCAGGTGGAATGGTTCAGACAGCTCCCGTAAACTGGGGTAAAACTCGTTACTGAGCAAATAACGTCGTAAAAACGGCTGCACAATTTGACGCGAGGGTTTTGTATAAATTTTGTAAAAAGTTATCCCAAGTCAATAACAAATTTACAATTTAGAGAGTAAGTAAAAAAAAGCTTCTGGGCTTTCCAGGAATTACTTACTTTCCTCTCCAGCACCAGGAGCGTTAGTCTAGTCAATCTAGGGTTTTCCGAAGAAAAATGTATAGAAGTTTTTTTCTCAACGGTTCTCTATGTTTTTTGGGTCGCTGAATCCGAATTTGAGGTTTGCCCCCTCGCCAGAGGTGAGCTAACTTCAGGAAACGCAAAAAACCTCCAAAATTTTGGACTTTTTTCAGTTTTTGGCTTTTATCTCGAAACCGGTTTGTTTTAACGAAACGACCACTATCTACAAACTTAAAGTAGACAAAATTTCCTACAAGAAAATATAGTCAAGTTTGTTTCTATCTTTGATAGGACGGCCGCTAGAGTGCTCTGAAGATAGACCATTTTTTGGCTCAAGTGAAAAAATGCAGGAAACCTAAATCTACCGTTGCTCTACTGTGCCATTGAGTTGTAATATGGCTATAAAATGTTTTTCAATTAATAACTTATGTGTCTGAGTCATGATAGTTGGTTGGAAGATCGTCAGTGAGGTGCACTATCAGCGGACCTCCCATTTTTTTTTAAACCGCGCTTCTCCCAGTTTTGCGGATTGACCAGAATCGTTATGGAATATTTTTATTGAAAAGAATAATTTACAAAGGAACTATATGTTGTGATAATAAATGATATAGTACAAAAATGATCGATGATTATTATAATAAGTACGTTGTGCCCGCAAGGTTTTCAGTCTGGTCGTCCAAACCCATTGAGCTGTGTGGGGCAAAAAAAAAAAAAAAAAACGCTGAAAACTTTATACAAGTGTTTATTATTCTTTGGTTACTTGTGCATAAATTTAATTCCGTTTCAACGGAAAAAAATTTGGGGATTTTTTTTTTTTCAAAAATTTTTTTTTGATTTCTTTCTTTTCAATTTTTTTTTTTTTTTACTCGGAAATATTTGACTTCCAGAGATCCATAAAAAATCCCAATTGCAGCTCCATGTAAGCCCTACAGATCGCCACAGTGGAATCGGATCGTGCCCTCAAAAATACTTCGAAAACGACACCTAACTCGATCCCATAGCCAAAACCCTTCAAAAAACCCTCCCGTAGCCCCATTTTAGCCCCATAGTGCCTCACGGGCTTGGGCGATCGGGCTGAAAACCTTGCGGGCACAACTAGATGATAAACCGAGTGTTTTGTGAAAATTTAAGATTAAAAAAAAAAAGTCTACTGCCCAAACGGCGGACGGACATTTCGGTTTTGGAATCTAGACGTCTTGAAACGTTGAATTTCAAATTTTGAGGCCGATCGGAGTCGTCGCGAAAACATAGGTGTATTATTCCACGAATAATAAACCAAAAGGGAAGCATTTTTGAAGGGTTTTAGCTATGGGGTTGAGTTCAATAGCAACACATGGGTCAGCAGACCCAGAAACGCCTTCGAGGGGATGAACACGTAGCGTGGGGTGGGGTTGGAAGGAGTTGCGGTTCTCAGTGGCGAGGGGGGATCAGGACGTGGGATATTTCTGACTTATCTTACGCCCAACTTCAAACCAAATAACCTCCTTAAAAACACAATCTGTGTTAAAAGTTCCTGAAGTCAGTTTTTTTAATTTCCATTTCATAATAATGGAGTTCTATGAAGTGAAGAGTGCAACCATCCAAAAAGTAATTAAAAGTTCCTACAATACAGTATGTGCCTGAAGGGTTTTTAGCTCAATCGCTCAAACCCATGGGCCAAACTCTTTGTATATAAATTCGCAGCGCCCGCCCTCACTTCATTCAGTCGCGGGCCACGGGAAGCGCCACCTCTGGTGGCGTCATAGAGAAGTCCAGCTTCTCTTGCTAACGAGATCGAATTACTTCGACTCCCCAATTACGCCGCCGGCAGTATCATGTCACTGACCGGTTATTTTTATTACTTATTATCGTTGTCAAACGTAGTTACTCGAGTTATTTGTCAAAACCTATTTTGTCTCGATCCAGCAAATCAAACGAAGAGTCGATCATAATCATTTAAACTCACCCTGGGATTGATGTCTTGAACAGAAACACAGGAGTCTCCCGAAACGATTTAATGCACTTAGCAAAGTAGGAGAAAAGCACAAACGTTTTAATATACTTGAAACGATTACTGAGAACAGTTAGAGCTTTTATAAAAGGGTTTTGTAAGAGCGTTTTACGGAAGCGTGAGCACACGACAAGAGCGTAGAACAGAGTGATTAAGATGGCCGATATAGAAATCGAGTTAAGTTAAAACAATGTAGCCAACACACCAGGTGTAGATGGCGCTAGCGTTCACTGACCTGGAATTCCTATTTGAACGATACCTATCGATTATTTATAGGTGGTTAGTGCATAATATTAACACTTATATTTCGGGAATATTTCCATTTTCTACCTCTTTCCAACACACTTAGTACCAATGTATGCCGCTAGAGAGTTGCAGCGCCCGACTCAAGCTGACTTGACGTTCACCCCACACCTGTAGTCCCCCACCTTGCACCCCGAAATCGACAGTGGCGCGGTCATGCGGTGTGTAGGTACTCTTCGTTCTCTGTTATCGGTATTCGTTATCATTTATCAATCGTTGCCAAATTGTCAAGTTCAAGGTGTTTAGTTGACAGATTAGTAGGTATGTAGAGAATTTTTGGACGAAATGCCTACCATAGGTTGCAAAATCTGTGCAAAGTTGTTCGCCCATTCCGCTTCTGTCTTGAAGGTCTTGCGTTCTACTCTTAACTCGAAGTCATGTTTCTGTTGGAGATGTGTTTCAAACACGTCGATGCATTAAAAAAAACGCTCCAAATTTTACACAAGGGTTTATTATTCTTTGATATAGGTACGTTACTTGTGCAGAAATTTAATTTTGTCAATGAAAAAAATTTAAAAATTTTTTTGTGGATATTTGTTTCAAAAAAAAATTATTTTGGATTTTTTTTTTTTTTTTCAAAAAATTGTTTTCAACATTTTTTGTTGTTTTTTACTTGAAAAATATTTGACCTCCTGGGATCCTTCAAAAATCCTGTTTTTAGCCCCATGAAAGCTCTATAGATCGCAACAGTGAAATCGGATCGCTGCGGGACCCCAAAAAATGAATTCTACGTCCAAAAATACTTCGAAAACGACACCTGACTCGATACCAAAGCCAAAAGCCTTCAAAACCCCCCTTCTGTAGCCCCATTTTAGCCCCATAGCGCCCCACGGGTTTGGGCGATCGGGCTGAAAACCTTGCGGGCACAACTAGATGGTAAACCGAGTATTTTGTCAAAATTTCAGATTTTTAAAAAAATTCCTACTGCCCAAAACGCCCCGGACGGCGGACGGCGTACGGCGGACGGACATTTCGGATTTTGAATGTAGACCTCTTGAAACGGATAATGTCAAATTTTGAGGCCGATCGGAGTCGTCGACCCCCGTCGCGAAAACAGGTGTATTATTCCAAGAATAATAAACCAAAAGTCGCAGCTCAGGTTGCTAGCAAAGTTCCCTTTGAAAACTTAACCATTGAACCTGGATCAAAGAATAATAATTATTATAAACGCTTGTGTAAAATTTGCAGCGTTTGTTAGTGATTTTTGATCGCTAGTCTAGCTACCGACTTTTTGCATAATCAACTGAATTTATGTGAACGATCTACGGAAAAGTGGTTTCTTGAGTTGGCATCCCTGAGTTTGCGGGTTTGATTGGCTGACGGGGTGGGGGACTACAGGTGTGGGGTGAACGTCAAGTCTCAAACTGAAGCGTCGCTATTGTGAATCTTGTTGTAAAAAGGTCTGGCAGGTCTGGTCTTAAACAGTATGAAAATAACCTTCGTGAAGTGCGGGTCGAACTCTGGCACGGTCCAGTGAATAAAACTATTTTACAACCATCCTGACTTGATTATTTAATACCCTTCTGATCGCGGATCATAATAATTATGATGTAATAATAATCGCGGATCATAATAATTATGAGTAATTATTACTCATACATAAGAATGCTATTCTTACCGAAGACCGGATATTCTTACTATATAAGAATGTCAACACAAAGTGCATTTTTGATTGGGACCAAAGACCGGGCCTCCCCTGGCGAAATTTCGTCGAAATATCAGGTCAGCGGACCCAATTATTTCGTGCAAATCCCATTCACAAGTCACATTCGTTAATCAGGATACGCTACAGGATTTTATAAGGTTTTAGGCATGGGGTCAAGTTATAGTTTCTGAAGACTTTTGGAAGGGAAAATCAGTCTACTTTGATTTGCAAAACTAAGCGTAGTGGAAACACAATATTAAATAACCATTAAAATTTAATAGTTTCCACGAAGAAACACTTAGCTTTCGAGATAAGCCAAAACTGGAAAAAGATAGAAAATTAAGCGGTTTTTCCGATTTGTAAGGTTAAGCCGTCCTTTTGGTTTATTATTCTTGGAATAATACACCTATGTTTTCGCGACGGGGGTCGACGACTCCGATCGGCCTCAAAATTTGACATTATCCTTTTCAAGAGGTCTACATTCAAAATCCGAAATGTCCGTCCGCCGCCCGCCGTCCAGGCCGTTTTGGGCAGTAGGAATTTTTTTTTAAATCTGACATTTTGACAAAATACTTGGTTTAACATCTAGTTGTGCCCGCAAGGTTTTCAGTCCGATCGCCCAAACCCGTGGGGCGCTATGGGGCTAAAATGGGGCTAGGGGAGGAGTTTTTTTTAAGGCTTTTGGCTATGGGATCGAGTTAGGTGTCGTTTTCGACGTATTTTTGGACGTAGAATCCATTTTTGGGGGTCCCGGAACGATCCGATTTCACTGTCGCGATCTATAGGGCTTTCATGGGGCTAAAATGGGATTTTTGAAGAATCCCAGGAGGTTAAATGTACAAGTACAAGTAACCTATATCAAAGAATAATAAACCCTTGTGTAAAATTTGCAGCGTTTTTTTACTTCAAATTCGGATTCAGCACCAAAAAAAAAAAAAAAAAAAAAAAAAAACCGTTATAAAACCTACTAGGCAACACGATTTTATATTATTGTATGATGATATGATATGATATGATAATATTTATATTAGTTATATTATTATAGTATACCAAAATAGTACTACCGTAATAATGAACGCTTCCAAATTCGAAAATTTCGAATTTGGAAGCGTTCATTATTCGTTCAACATTTAATGTTCACTCGCGTTTTGTGATTCACGTTTGTACAGTTCGGTGATAGAATGTTTTCTGGAAGAGGAACCTCACGTAATGGCCTTATGATTTGCTTAAATCTCGCGTTTATACCTTTCTTTTCAGAGACTGCAGCACATCGTTTGTCCATTCACGACTATGACAGAGCACGTGTCATTTCGTATTCATTCCCCGTAACCTTCTTCTTCACATTTTTTTTTTTTTTTTTTTTTTTTTTTTTCAAGCAGGGTTCATTTGTCACTTGTCGCCGCTCGTGACATGATATTAGACATGATATTTTGGGACAATCCTTTCGCTGCACGAGGCGATTTGAGGTGTTATTGGAGCGATGAAGAATTGACCGCTAATTTGGGACAATCGACGGCAAATGCTGTAAACTGCGCCTTTTTTTTTTTTTTTTTTTTTCAAAATTTCGCAGTTTTCAAATTCCATCTTTTGAGAAACTTTGTGAAATGTCCGAAAATGGGCTGTCACACATCAAGACGGAAGATGGCTGAAAATTTCGCAGTTTTTCGACTTTTATAAGACTGGCTTCGCTCGGCCGACCATTTTATCAGCAGGGGAGGGGAGGGGGAGGCTCGCTTCGCTCGCCCGTTTGTGACACTTCGTTCGAGGAAGCGAGTCAACATGTGAGATCCCGACGCAAGGGAATACCTTTAACCTACGCGCCTCTTTTGACGACACTTCGTCTAAGGCAGCTCAACCAACGGGCTTTGATACAACTGCGAACCCAGGGAGAAACCATACCCAGCATGGCACCTCAAGCAGAGCTATGGTTTCCTTTCGGCTCCTTTCCGAGTATCTTTACACAGAATCAAATAAGCGTGGAGTAAGTGAGTCCTCCGAACCTGTGGCTGTATCTCCTACCGGGTTCGTAGATCACGACAATTCGTGTTATGCCCAGGTTAGGGATATTTCCATACTTCCTTTCCCTTCTTCCAAAAACACCGGCGGCGAAATCGTGGATAAACCCCTCAGGCTTTCCGCCAAACACACAACACCAAAAATAATGACTTTAAATTCAAATTTAGGTACACAGACACTTGTAGGAACACACCCAACACCCGCTGCGTAGGGTGCTCCACACTACAATGGGCCCCGGAACCGACTGTCGAATAATACTTTTTTCTGAAAGAACTTCATAATTTGAAGGCATAGCAGTGAGTTTTGGGCTCCTACGGTGTAATACAAATTTCCAGGGCACTGTCGAAAATTTCAACTTTGAATCTGGAGG
Organism: Pilophorus perplexus; assembly: GCA_955831195.1. Taxonomy (NCBI): domain Eukaryota; kingdom Metazoa; phylum Arthropoda; class Insecta; order Hemiptera; family Miridae; genus Pilophorus; species Pilophorus perplexus. Next base: position 3,014,110 of record OY037015.1, read on the forward strand.
GAAAAGTGGAGCCACTCTCTCATTGGCTGCTCACGGCCGCCATTTCCGCCGTCACCTCCGGCAGATTCCCGTCGGTCCCTTCTTATGCTAGCGCACTCTGGCGGATTAGTTATAGTGCCACCGCGGGAAAATTCAAAACGCCAAATATTCACTAGTGATTTCCTCTGCTCAGGCACCTAATTTCTCAGTGCTAACTGTACTGAGTACTTTGTTCATTACTAGTTCAACTATGTTCGGCCGAATTTTCCCATTTCTCTGACCTAGTTCCGTAGCCCATTAAAGTTACGGTCGAGAAATTCCGACTTTTGACCAGTATTGCCAAGTTGGGGGTTTTCTCCCCAAATTTGGGGTTTTTTTCCATCAGAGGGAGAATTTGGGGGTGAAGTTTTTTGGGGGGGTTTTTACGGATGAGTCAGGGGAATTTGGGGGAAAATAAAAAAGTGGATCAGTCAGAAATAACAGCAGGTAAAAACGCTGCAAATTTTACACGAGGGTTTATTATTCTTTGATATAGGTTACTTATACTTGTACAGAATTTTAATTCTGTCAATGAAAGAAATATTTACAAAATTTTTCATATTTTCATATTTCAAAATTTTTTTATGTTTTTTGGGATTTTTTTTCAAAAATTCCTTATTTTTTACTCGAAAATTTTTTTAATATTCAACCTCCTGGGATCCTTCAAAAATCCCATTTTTAGCTCCATGAAAGTCCTATAGACCGTGAAATCGGATCGTTCCGGGACCCCCAAAAATGAATTCTATGTGCAAAAATACTTCGTAAACGACACCTAACTCGATCCCATAGCTAAAAGCCTTGAAAAAAAACCTCTCCTGCAGCCCCATTTTAGCCCCCTAGCACCCCACGGGTTTGGGCGATCGGACTGAAAACCTTGTGGGCACAACTAGACGGTAAAGCAAGTATTTTGTCAAAATTTCAGATTTAAAAAAAATTCCTACTGCCCAAAACGGCCTGGACGGCGTACTGCGGACGGACATTTCCGATTTAGAATGTAGACCTCTTGAAACGGTCAATGTCAAATTTTGAGCCCGATCGGAGTGTGTCAAATATAATGTTAGGCAATTAAAAGAATTTCAGTTATTTATTTGTATCAGGATTAAATCCTGATGAAATTTTTATTCTTAACTTTTGGGTTTTTTTTTTGGGGGGGTTATTTAAATTTGAGCAGTTGCGACACACACCTTGGTTATTTTAATTAATGCTTCAACAACCAATAACGCAAATGAAAACCTTTTTCATTTCATTTAATGTCATCGTTAATTTGTATATAAAAGTAGAATTTACAGGGCAGCTCGCGTAAAATGCACGTTATTTTGGTCCGTTCACATTGTTGCGCCAGCACCATCCAGAAGCAGGACACAGGAAAAAAAAGTAACTAATTAATTAACAGCCGATATATCGAGATTTCGATTTATCTCCGATTGGTGACGTCGATATGTTGCTAACGATATATCGTAAAACTATTAATTAGGCACTGCGGTGGGATCTTGAGGTTCAGTCAAAGTTTGACTGAAGCTCAAGATCCCACCGCAGTGTTTAAACAACCCAGTCGAGAATCAAAAACCCTACTATTAAATAGGTGCCTATATTTAAAAAAAAAAAAAAAAAAAAACGTTATCTTGAAAATTTTTGGCATCACTATCCCCGTTGTAGAACTCCTCGCGCTCCCGTGAAAAGTGCAGAATTCTGGCTTGTACGGTTGCCGTATTTTTAACGTGTCCGTATTTTGAAAAGTGTCCACATACAGCGAGCGAGCTGCTGGCTACGTTGTTTGTTGCTACGCCACCCTCCGGGGCAATTAACGACTGACGTTAGCGCTAATCACGCGGATTCCTATCGCGTTGGCAAATCCGTTCATTTATTGCTCCCGTTTTTTTTACCCCCTCCCCGCAACTCCCGACGAAAACTGATTGTTCCAAACCTCGACCTCCTATCTGCGTTGGAAAAGAAGAGTTACGAACTAATCCGAGGGTCAGTTGGTCGGGCGAGGCTTGATTATCGCCCGCGTTAAAGCGGTTTGGCCGCCTAACGACGAACGAAGGCCGAAATAATTTGTTGAGGTAAACCACCTGTTGGACGTCGCAAAATTGTATTATTCGACGGCCGATGTTTCCGCCGGGCGACAAAGAAACCCCCGAACTGAACGAAATCGTCAATTATATACGTTTATACGTGGCGAAAATGCCTGTTTATGCGTGAACGACAAGCCTCAAAGATGTTTAGGCACACAAAATTACAAAAAAATTAAAAACGCTCCAAATTTTACACAAGGGATTCTTTGATAGGGCTGTCGATCAACTCGCCCCCATCCTACTGTTCACTATTTGTTTTCGACAAATTGACTCGCCCCCGAGGCAAAAAGATGTGACTTGCCCCCTAAGATTAGGCAAGAGACTTGTTTACCTAATATCGCCTGCTGTCCTTGATTGCGCCGCCAGTGTTTTTGGAGGATGCAGGAGGGAGTTCAGGTGGAGATTCATCAGTGGCATGACACCGACGGAGGAGACGCCGGCAAAAGCACACTTGAGTTGACTATGAGACGAGCGTGTTGAAAGTGGCATAGCGGCAGAGGCCCGATGAAGAAGGGAGCCCCAAGCGCTCCGGGAGGCCGAGACTCAGACGAGAAGATAAGAAGTCGCCGTTGAAGAGCTGTCCAAGTTGGATTTGCCATTTTGAGTTGCCGTGTCGTTGTTGGGGCAAGTAGATTGTTTTCTGGAGAGGGGCGAGTTGATGTGGTGGGCAAGTTGACGACCGCCCCTTTGATAGAGGCAAGATTCTTTAATAAGGCCAAAATTAATTCTGTGTCATTGAGAAAATTTCTGTACAATGTTTGGACAGATGCGAGACTACCGAAAAAAAAAACCCGGATTTTGCATCTGAAATTACTACTGAAAGTGGGAAGTGACAGTGCGAGAGAGCGAAATTCTCAACGTTTTTGAACCTATGGTTCCCTCGAGCGACTGATATACGTCAACATTTTCTAAATGGCTCCAATGACACGGAGCCATAATATGACGTTCTTTTTATTCTTTCTGGCATTAAACACAATTACTATTTACGTTTATTCCCATTCCGTTATAATTTGCTTTCCCCCCAAAATTACCCTCGTGAAATGAAATCCCGCTAAAAAAAAAAAAAATCCCCCTTTACAAAAAAAAAAAAAAAAAAACACAACTAAATCTGGGGGGGGGGGGGACTCCCGATTTGGCAACACTAGTGACTAGGATGAATGAGTGATAGTGATTGGGTGCGTTATTGATAAGAACATCATCAGATTCTTCTTCTTCTACTTTCACATTTCAGTGTCCTGGTCCTTCACAACATTATGGAAAGTCTGGTGGTGAGATGATCCATCACGTTTGGTCAACTTGGAGGAACGTTTTGGCATTCTCTTCATAAAAGGGGACGTTTTAGCTTTCTCTTGGGACAAGGGCACCTGAAGGTCGAATAGGGGACGTTTGGTCACCCTTTCCAAGTAGCAACTCTGCCATTTTTTTTTCTTTTTCTCTTTTCACCCCTTTTCCCTTTTTTCTTATTTTTTTAGGCCCACTGGGGCCCCATGTAAAAGTCCGGGCCCGGGGCAAAATGTCCCCTTTGCCCCCTCCCCCCACCCCACCGCTGTGGGTCTGGGTCTCTGTGGTAGGAAACAAACATAGTGGTGGATGGCAGACGCAAAAGACCGGAGCGTATATCATTCAGGTAGCTGTAACCATGGACGGCGAACGTTTTCCTACAAACCGCGTATACGAGTTAAAAGTAGCGAAGTGCGGGACTCCAGCCGTGTTGGACGCTGTGAAGGAGCTGACAGGAGCTGTAACCGCCCTAGTGGCGCCGGCGGTCATACATTGGAGAGGATGTTGGCATCAAAGATCGGCTAAGGGAGTCAGGAGACTCTACCCATCCTTTGTGCTTAAATGGGCAGTGAGAAGGACAGTTGAGGGGAGCAGCTTCCTCTGGGCCGTGTTCAAGCGCAACCAGCAACCCTTTGAGCCCCCGCAAGGTCAGTATGACGCCTATATGAAACGCTGCATATGTAGTCCCGTGACTTTAATGGTGAATGTGTTGCGAGTGTTCCAGTGTCTTCGATGGCGGCTAGAGGAGACCAAACAGCGTACCCACCACCATGAACGGAGCTACGGCCAACAGCGATACAACTGGGGCGACTTCTTCAGCAGATTTTGTAGCGGCCCGGAACGATCCGATTTGCGCAGGACCGTAGGAAAAATTGCCTTTCGGTGTAAAATAATGAAATACCATGTATTGAAGTATTAAAACCAATAAAAATTATGTTAATGGGCGTAGAATCTATTTTTTGGGTCCCGGAACCATCCGATTTCACTGTTGCAACTATAGGGCTTTCATGGGGCTAAAAATGGGACTTTTTGAAGGGTCCCAAGAGGTCAAATATTTTCCAAGTGAAAAACGAAAAAGTTTGGACAAAAAAAAAATTTTTTTGTTTTTCTAAATTTTTTTCATATTCACAGAATTAAATTTCTGCACAAGTAACCTACATCAAAGAATAATAAACCCTAGTGTAAAATTTGCAGCGTTTTTATATGACATTAAATAACATTTCTGCGAAATTTTCATTAAATACTTCAATATATCTCTTCTGTCATATTAAATATGCAAATTTTGAAACGTTATCAGGCGGATTCTGAGCACATTAAATTGGCAGGGTGGTCTGAAAGGGGGTGGGGTGCTGTTGTTGGGGCAGGTCACTTGAAGGTCCCGGAAACAGTGACACGAACGTGCCAATTAGATGCGATTCAAATGAACGAGCCTTGCGATGCATCAGGCAAACAAGCCAGCATTGAGTGAATTGAAATGAAATAGAGTGATGGCGTAGTTACTCCTGAAAAGAGATTGAGGCGAGCTACAAGATTGACGCGATTAGATCGTGAGTTGAGTGAGAATGACCGACGAAGGCTTCGGCCGAACGCGAATGAGCGGAAATTAAGATCGCAAGTGATTGTCAAGTGCAGAATAGCGACAAAACGAGGTGAGCCGAACGGCCGGGAATCAATACAGACGTCGAGCTTTTTTGATGACATCATTCCATGCGAGACTTACGTTAAGATTGCCGGATCCGAAGGGCAAATGATGCGCAATTTGGGTCATGATCTGGTGGCCAACCCCAGCTGATGTCGTAAGGGGTAAAATGCTTCGGGGGTACCCAACGACGACCTACTGGGACCTCCAAGTGGGCGGGCGATTGTGGGGTTGAAAGGGGTTGATGATCAACCTTCTACCGCCAGCAACTTCCGCAGCTAACCGTTTGAATTGTAAACCTTGCCGTCGATTGACGAAACGAATTGAGAATCATTACTGGAATGACTTAGAATTTAATTTCAGTATGAATTTAGTTTAATAACTCCCTTCCCCCGAATTGAGAATCGCGCAGGCGAAGATCGGAATATCGCGTGTAAATGTCTGAATTGTGAATGCAAGGCGAGCAGACGACACAAAATAATTTGTTCATAATTACGTAGAAAACGGCACCTCACTCGACCCGGCGAAAGTACTTAAAACGCTGCAAATTTTACACATTGATGCGAAAATTAATTTTGTGCCAGTAAAAAATAAATAAAAAATTTAATTATATTTTTTCGAAATTGTTTTTCACTCGAAAAATATTTGACATCCTGGGATCCTTCAAAAATCCCAATCGTAGCCCCATGAAAGCCCTATAGATCGCAACAGTGAAATCGGATCGTTCCGGGACCCCCAAAAATGGATTATACGTCCAAAAATACTTCGAAAACAACACCAAACTCGACCCCAACGCCGACCTTTTCAAGGAGCCCATAGTCACAATGGTGAAAGATACCCACTACGGTTACCTTTCGTCATCCTCAAGTTGTCAAGGCCGTATCTGACCGTATTCTTAGAAATAAATAAAGCTTCAACTACGAAAGAATATTTCCATTGCTGTTGTTTAGTGTCAACTCACTCAAGCTGCGTTCGATGGAAGCAGTAAACATACCTGAAACAAAGAAGAAACTGAGTAAAAATAACTGAAAAAAAAAAAAAATAAAATAAATAAATCCGAGTATTCGCCCTTCATACAGATACATCATACGGTCATAATCTCGGAGTCCAGTTTTCAGCAGATTTTCACAGACGTTTTCGCCGCTACGTTTTATTTTAACAAAGACATTTTTCTTTCGACAAAAATCGTCACTTTTTGGAAAGCTCTTGATTTTTTTGTGACATCTGACACATCTGTGAGACACACGACATGAATTATTTACAATCAAATTACAGTAAGATGCAAACTTTATATTTTATGATATAAAATCATGACGGAAACATTTGGCTAATCCCCAGTATTAAGACACCCATGTTAAGACAACCATAATATGGTTATTATTTCTCTTCAAAACGTTACCAAAAGTTACCAATTTATATCTAATATATTATATTAGATATAAATTGGTAACTTTTGCATTATGAGTAGTTTGGTGTGCTTTTGAAATTTAGATTTATTATTCTTGGAATAATAAACATAATACAATGTCCGTTTTGGGCAGTAGGATTTTTTTTTTTTTTAAATCAGAAACTTTAACAAAATCCTCGATTTACCATCTCGTCGTGCCCACATGGTTTTCAGCCCGATCGCCCAAACCCGCAGAATCCATTTTTTGGGGTCCCAGAACCATCGGATTTCACCGAGAGGATATATGGGCTTTCGCAGGGCTATAAATGAGGCTCTTGAATGATGCCAGGAAGACGAATGAGGTGTCGTTTGCCGAGTAATTTTGGACGCATAATCCTTCTTTGGGGGGGGGGGGGGGGTGTCCCACATCTGTCCCCCAACTTTACAAGAAAAAATTTTGCAAATATTTGAATTAAATTTTTATTCATCGATGTAGAACTAATTTTTGAATAATTGATTATAAAGTATAGTAAACCCTTGTGTAAAATTTGCAACTTTTTTTAAACATTCAATTACTTTCTTTTCTTTTTTTTTACTTAGGTAGGTACCACTGGGGTTGTCATTCTACCTTAATTTTGATGATCCTTGGAAAATGGGCAATTACCCGAATCCATAATCGGCACAAAAAAGGAAATTTCCTTTTACCCCACTCCAGGAGAGGGGGCAGTATTTTGTTCTTTATGCGATGTAAAACAGATCTGAATGCAAAATCATTGGTGGAGGAGAGTTTAGTACCTACATGAATGGCACACCTGGGTAAAGTTAGTAGGATTTCAAGGATAACACTAATAATAATTAAAGAATTACTCAGGAAAAACCACTCGGTATGCGCGTTCCAGACCTTAGTCGAAGCCCGAATTCAGGGAAAATTTCATGAAAGCAAACTAGTGGCCGTATGGGCCACACATAGCTAAATTCACCAGCCCGCCGCTAGTGGACCCGACGCGTGCCACGGGAAGCGCCACTGACAGTGAGATGGGCGGCCCTGCTTCTCTCGCGAGCGGCTTCACTGCTCAGGACCCGGACCGTCCCAATCCCGCCGCCGATTTGTCATACACTGACTGTATAATTCCACTATGCGTGAACGCAGTGATTATTTACCTCCTCGGGTTATCCTTAGGCGGCCGCTTGCTTAAGGAAACCAGGTCAGCGGGACCAATTATTTGGCGCGGGTCCGTTGCCCAGGCCACTACTGTTGACCAATCAATCGTAGTAGCCGGGAGATTAGACCCCCTCGTAAGACTGGGTCAACGGGCCTGGCCTCCATTGACGACAATTTGTTTGTGGAAGCCACCCTACTGATTCCAAATAATTGTACTTGTGAGTTCAGGGCATGCTGATACCAATGTTGACACTTCAACTTTGATTCCCCTTCCGAGGTTCAACGCATTCCAGGTCAACGTGACAGTAATTGCCAACCTGGAGATGGCAAATTCTCCCATTATGCATCAATATAACCTCCCAGGCCAGCAGATCACGACGTATTGTATGTTCATGCACTCCCTTTCTCTTCTTCCAAAGACATTGGGAGCGTAGTCATTCTATTCTTGAGTCACCTAGTTTCGACTAGCTCCTTCAAAATGTAGTTTCAGAGTTCGCTTAACCTCGCTAAAAGCTTACTTACTAAATTGAGTGTTCAATGCTCTCACGCGACTGTAACTTCCCTTCTCGACGATCGCAAGAACAGTAAAATTAGAACTCGGCGGAAACGCCGAGCTCGATTAAATGTGCACCCAACCTGGGAGCAATTTCAAGAAAACTACCTCATCAGAGTGAAACCGCTAATGGCCATATTAGCGAGTATTCAGGGGCTCAGTGTCAGTATTAGAAACTAATTACTAAAAGGCGATTCGGGACACCATTGAGGGAAAGAAGCACTAATTATCTGGCTTGATACCTTTATCTGGCAAGAGATCCCGAGGGTTGATTTACGCTCATCCTGGGCGTAGCTTAGGCCCGGTGCCACATTCATCTTGTGGGAGTATCTCGGTCAACCCCCTCGGAAAAGGGGGTTTCCACAATTTTTTTTTCAATGGGAGTAGGAATTCTACAAGGGAGAATATTTGGGTGTGAACTGGTGGTAGTGAAGCGCAAAAGAAGAAAAAATTCACTCTCCTCCTCCTCATGTTGCGGCTTCAACATAATTATAATAATTATAATTACTTGAGATTAATAATAATAATAATAATAGGTACTAATAATAAAAACTCGGCCCTCCGGGCAAGCCTCCAGGACCGCCGGATACTTTTAGCTTGGGGCCTAAGGCTAAAATTAAAGAAACATGGAACATTAACTAGATGTAGTTATATAATATATATGTGTATAATTATATAATATATATCTATATATAGTAATAAAGCATGTTATATGTGAGGGATTGAAACCCATCTTGCTTTGTATAAATGTAACTGTCCCACGCCGAACTAGCCGCCGGATGGTGAACAGGTGAGGCCACTGCACTAGTGGCCTGACGGTAAGAGAAGTGAGGACGCCGGACCAGTGGCCTAACGTACGACAGAAAAGGACGAAGAACCAGTGGTCTGACGGTGAGACAAGTGAGGGTGCCGAACAAGTGAGGGCGCCAAACTAATGGCCTAACGTATGACAGTTGAAGACGCCGACCTAGTGGCTTCACGGTAAGACAAGTGAGGGCGGCAAACTAATGGCCTAACGTATGACAGATGAAGACGCCGAACTAGGGCCACTTTCACCAACTCACGTACCGGACGTTTAAGGATAACGGGCATTACCGAGAGTTCAGAGCGATTTGCCTTTCATGAACTCTCCCGTCATGACGGGGGGTGGACTTACCCGTCCGGTACCTCAAACCCTCGGTATCTCACGCGTTAAGGTTAACTGGTCGAGGCCCCACCGATAACCGAGCTAACGGGACGGTAAGTCCTATTTTTTAATGGCCGCCGCCGATGCAGATTGGCAAAAGACGTGATGTTTGTGGTCGCAGACGTACGTTGAGACGGCTGCGAGGCATTAGAGGAAAATTTCTCACAATTTGGGTGTACAAATGATATTAACGAGGGATTTATAGCCGACTTGGGAAATAATTGCCAAATGCAGTGAAAGCATGAGAAGAAAGACAACTTACCGCCGTATTTTTTTTTTTTTTTTTTTTTTGTTGGTTTCACCAGTAATTTTTGTTGGCAAATTCCATAAAATTGGCCAAAATTCTGGGTGGGACCTGATCAGCAAACTCATCGCACTTTTGCCGACACTTTATGAGGGCTTGTACCCCTGATGAGGTAAACTACACTCATCATCCAGGTGGTTGGGATGATGACGGCAACGAAATTCGTAGTATATATCGAGATTTAATCATACTTTCAGTAATAGGAATTTACACCAAATATTGTATTTCCCTCGCTTTTCGGCGAACGAACGGCAAAGTTAGATCAAAAACACCGAAGATAATGTCATATTATGTAAACAAATCAATACTGGGAGATAACAAGTCAATTTCAAGGTTACCGTTGTTGCTGTCCCCTGCGTTTCTCTTCTCCGGGGACTAAGATATGTAGGTACAAAAATGGCTCTTTTGGGCAACACTGCACGTTAAGTTAACGAAACGGTAACCGACAGCCTCTGCGTTAAAGTTGACGTCGGAAATGAAGTGGTGAAACGTAATTTTCTAACGTCTCGGTAAGTTGGCACGTTAATCTTAACCTAAAGATTTCGGTAAGTTAAACCCACGGTACGGCTGTTTGGTGAAAGTGGCCCCTAGTGGGAAGAAAAGTGAGAACACCGAACTAGTAGCCCCACGATTAGACAAGTGAGGGCGGCAAACTAATGGCCTAACGTATGACAGGTCAGGACACCATAGCATGATCCCTGCATCAGTTTGCTTTCCGCTTCAGACGTGCGACAAAGGATGCTATTCTGTCACTTACTAAGAGGATCCTCGCAAGTTTTGAGAGGGGGTGAATACTTGCAGACGTCTGCAAGTATTCGCCCCTCAAGTATGCAGCACTTTTTGCAGACGTCTCGAAAGCTTTCAACTGCGACCCTCATCAGCGGCTGATTGCTAAGCTGAAAAAATATAACTTGGGTGAGCTGGCCGTTCCACTCGTATCCTCTGTCGGGTCAAACGCAGGTGGTACGTGCTGGTGGCCAGCTTTCGGGCTCTTATCCAGTCTCCATTGGAGTACCGCAGGGCTCGGTCTTGGGTCCCCTCTTCTCCATCATTTATGTGAATGATCTTCCTGGGAGCATCGACTCCCTTTCCGTCATTTTCGCTGATGACTCCACCATCGTTCAGTCGGCAGTTTGCATCGATGCTCTTCAAGGTGTGACCGGGGAGGCTGTGTGTCGATGGTTCAATAGCAACGGTCTGTCTATGAATGAGTCGAAGTCTGTCACTATGTATTTTGGCCAGCGTTCGATGACAACGATTTCCTCGATCGAGGAAATTCGAATCCCTCAAGTGCTAAATTGTAGGGGGTGCATCTCGATCCTAGATTGAATTGGAGGAGCCATTGCGAGGCCGCCTTCAGTGCTCTCTACAGTGCCACGTTTCTTCTGCGCCAATTGTCAAATAAGCAACGGAGGGAGGCTGTCCTGGCGGCCTACTATGCCTGCTTTCATTCCAAGGCTACACACGCGATCATATGCTGCGGGCATTCCCCTTCAGCATCACTGGTGTATGGGTATTCGCGTAGTCGGAGGACTGTCGTCAGGACTGGCTTTCGCGGATCTAAATGTCCTTACTAGCCCAGCCTCGTACATTCTTGAATGCTTGTTGTACGCATTTGAAAATTCCGGGGCATTCGTCGTCGCATCCCACAATTACAATACACGGAATGCCTCCAAGTATGTGCCTGATTTCGTTCGGCAGGATGCAGCGCGTGAGGCTACGAACTGGTGGGCGATAAAACTGTTCAACAGTGTACCTCTTAGTGTTCGCATGATGAATAAACGCTCCTTCAAAGCTCATGCTGGTCGGTTTCTCAGAGCATTGGCACCGTACTCTCTGGAGGACTTTTTCGTGGCAGCGGATGGTTGGACCCCTGACTCATAAAGCCTTCAAAATTTTTCTTTTACTCGGAAAATATTTGACCTCTTGGGATCCTTCAAAAATCCCATTTGTAGCCCCATGAAAGCCCAATAGATCCCCACAGTGAAATCGGATCGAAAACCTGACCCCCAAAAATGGATTCTACGTCAAAAAATACTTCGAAAACGACACCTAACTAGATCCCATAGCCAAAACCCTCCCGTAGCCCCAATTTACCCCCATAGCGCCCCACGGGCTTGGGCGATCGGGCTGAAAACCTTGCGGGCACAACTAGATGTTGAACCGAGTATTTCGACAAAATGTCTGATTTTTAAAGAAAAGTCCTAAAGAAATAGGACGTATACTTCTCAAAACTACGGACGGACAATTTGTTTTTGGAATCTACGTGTCTTGAAATGGATAATGTCATATTTTGTGGCCGATCAGAATTTTCTACCTCCGTCGTGATTTCATCGGTTTATTATTCCAAGATTAATAAATCAAAACTGTCAAAGACGAAAAAGGTTGATTGCGGCTCATCGATTGTGGCTACCCTTAAGTGAAGATGCTCAATCCAGGGTGAGCAATGCGAGCGTTTCAAAACGAAGCTCAAAAGTTGGGAACCCCATCATATTGACGACTCCCAATCAAGAACTCATGAATAAGTAAATGAGTCCATCAAATTTAATCGAGAAACTTTGAAACGAACGCCATTCATTATTACCGCTCATACAAAAGACAATACCAGCAATACTCCTAACCTTCCTCTAAAGCGTGAAACTATAGTTGTGTAAATAACGCTACATGTTTAATACAACGATATTCTCTACCGCGAAGCGAGTTATAAATATGCCGCGATCGATTCTGAAAGCGGTAAACGGCGTTGGAACAAGCGGAATAATCTCAAGTGGGTTTAAATGGAAAATGAATGCTGGAATTATGCGGATAAACCTTAAAACCCTACCTGTCACACTCTATGAGTTGTATTTCCATATTGATGAATAAAAACGGGAAAGTTGGCGGAATTTATAAATGGACAATATTACGAGATGGCTTTTCTCCATTAACGGGGAAACAACTTTTTTTTTCAAAGTGTCATTCTAGGATTAGCCAAATATCGCCTTTTCAAATTCGTTCATATTCAATTTCAACATTTCACCTGCGGGAGCTCAGCCCCCCCCCCCCCCCCCCCCTCAACACTTAAGACCGACGGTCCCATTATCATTCTATTGACCGTTTCTTTTCATTGTCAAATACTATGCCCAATCACAATGGATTTTAGGTCGGTCTCGAGAACTGGGCATCCTTTGGCGACACATCGCTTGAGAAAGCCAGGTCAGCGGGGCCAATTATAACGCGCGGGTCCGTTGCTCAGGCCATTGGCGACACTTCGTCTGTAGGAGCCGGGAGACCGGACCTTCGTAAGACTGGGTCAGTTTGATCGTGGAAGCCAGCCAGCTGATTTCAAGTAAAAACTGTGGGCTCAGGGGGAACTTATATCAATGCGGACACTTCAGTTTTGATATCAGATTCCCCTCAGCACCCTTCCCAGGATCTACAGGACAGTTCGAGGCAACCTGTGGCTCGCGATTCTTCCAATTACGGACCGATATTACCTTCCAGCTCAGGAGATCGCGACATTTCGCGTTATGCCCTGAATAGGGATGTTCACGCACTCTCTTCCTCTTCCTCCAAAGACACCGGGGGCTTAATCCTAGATATGACGCTCGAGGCATTCCGCCACCCACACAATGATGAACCTAGCATTCAATCAGGAACACATTGTATGCATGTAGGTACACTCCCAACACCCGAAGTAGGGGGTGTCCCACATCACCATTTCTACTCACCAGCCCAATTGTGAAAGAAATAGTACACGTAAGTAGTAAAAGAAATAGGGCCCTACACAAAAGGGAGCAACTCCTATCAACACACAATGGATTTAGATGAGAGTGAGAAGAGTCAGGCGGTTCGACTTAATCAAGTGGCAGACACACTGAGAGAAAAAAAGGGCCTATTCTAGGTTATTTTTCGATTTTTTTTCTAGGTTAAATGCTGCCAACCTAGATTTTTTTTGGTTTTCATTCTAGGGTGGAACAATTTAGTCTAGGTTGAATATAATTTAACCTAGATTGAAAATACTGGAGAAGTTACCTTCCTAAAATGCAAACAACCAAGATTTAAAATACGCCACCCCCACACTTTAGTTCTAGGTTAAGTTCACGGTGTGTGCCGCCGCCTCCATCCATTTACAGTCTAGGTTAAAAACATTAATGTCTTGGTTGTCTCACCCTGGTATTCAATGTTTTTCACTTTCATAGCCGGTTGATTTACCCTAAAACAAAAACGTTCTCACCCCACCTCAAACAATTTACAGCCATGGCGCGTCAACCTAGAACCCTTTTTTCTCTAGGTTGTGTCCCTTTATTTGCGAGGTTGTTTCAATTACTATCCCTGTTGTTCCAGTTAAATTTCTAGGTAGCTTCCTATTCTTTTCAGGTTGGTTCTAATAAATTACTAGGTGGTCCACTTTTCTTTCTAGGTTTGCTCCACTTCCATTGCAGGTTGTTTCTATCAACTTCAACTATCTTTCTGGGTTGTCTCTGTTTCCAACTCAGTACAAAAATTTGAATGTGACGTCATAATATGACTGCACATAGTGACAGAAATTGGATGATTAGAATTTGACAAAGATTTGGCCTCAACCCCACCGGCTAAATAGCAGGGGTGCCAAGACAACGAGAATTAACGCCCACCGCCTACAGTGGCACTCTCCGCGGCCGCTTAGCGTACTGTAGAAACAACCTGGAATTTATTGAATGAATTACAATCACTGTTGTTTAAACCTAAAACTATTTGTGGTACTACGGTAGTTTTAACCGAGACTGAAAGTCTAACTTTTTCTTCTGGGTTGTTACCTAAAGTAGCAATCTCGCCTTTTAAATCTCTCGGCTGTTTTCAGTTGTACAACCGAGACTTTAATGGAGGGGAATTATATGGAAGGTCAAATCATTCAATTCTAGGTTACCCCACTTAAAAGTCAAAGGTAGGTAATATATTTTCTAGGTCTTCACAATGTCAACCAAGACCAAATGTGAAGTTCACATTTGGTCTAGGTTGACACTTTTTTATTCCAGGTTGTGGTCAGAGGGCGGGTAATAACGGGTTAGATTGTTTCTATATGGGTCTAGGTTGTATTAATATTTTTCCATGTTACTTTAACCTGGACCTATTTTTTTCTAGGTTGAATCAATTGATTCTAGGTGGTTTCAATTTCTTTTCGAGGTTATTTCGGATTTAACCTAGCCACTAAAAAAATCTTTTCTCTCAGTGCACAATGCACGAACCATAGTGCCAAGAATAGTGTAAAACAACAGACAGAACAAACGTTAACCTAAAACGACTAACGAGAAAAAAGTTGAAAAACAAACCCGAGTGAGACGGACATTTGGCGTTGAAAAAACCATGAAAGAACAGAAATTGAATTGATTAGAACGAAAAGAACAAGAAAATTTAATGTTTGATAAGAACAAGAAAATTTAATGTTTGATAAGAATAAGACTTATGATACGAAAAAACTTTTAAAAACCTTTAACAACAGAAAACCACTATAAACAATAGACCATTTACTGCTTGGAGAGCCACCGACGACGAGACTTTTTAAAAGCTCGCACCTCATGGCTGTAATTTGCTAATGGGCTCATATAGATGGGGGCACCCTGTATACTATACATATTATGTTCATACAAAGGCGAGGGAACTGATTTTGTTTCAACAGGTCAAGCTAAATAAACGCAATGGAACAACTCAAAGCTCAAAAATGACGATAATCTCGACACTAACGCTTCGCGGCGTTGGCGGAGGAAGACAGAAGTAATAACGGTACCCATGAGGAGCTCGACACTAGCGCTTTTCGGAGTTGGGGGGAACGAACCAAATTAATGTTTGCTCGAGGTCCAGACGCAAGTGGTAGGAACCGTTTGGCGCAAGCGCAATTTTGACAAAATACTCGGTTTACCATCTAGTTGTACCCGCAAGGTTTTCAGCCCGGTCGCCCAAACCCGTGGGGCGCTATGGGGCTAAAATGGGGCTGCGGGAGGCGTTTTTTTAAAGGGTTTTGAGTATGGGATCGAGTTAGGTGTCGTTTTCGAAGTATTTTTGGATGTAGAATCCATTTTTGGGGGTCCCGAAACGATCTGATTTCACTGTTGCGATCTATAGGGTTTTTCATGGGGCTACAAATGGGATTTTTGAAGGATCCCAGGATGTAAAATATTTTCAAAAACTTTTTAATGACACAGAATTAATTTTCGAACAAGTAATCTATATAAAAGAATAATAAACCCTTGTGAAACTGTCTGATTTCCAAATTAATTTGAAACAAGGCACTTCTCCCATCTTGATGGTTGTCGGCGGGAACTTTCCAACAGCGTACTGCTTCACTCCAGACATTGTTGGTTCCCAAAGCTACCACAACGAACGCCAACTTTTCCCACTTGGATTGTTCCTCTGTAGCTTTAACTGAATTAATTTCAGTTTGTGAATCGCCTGCTCGGTTGTGTCCTTCCGTTTCGCCAAAACGATGCACCCGGTCTACGTGGCGTTCATATTGTCCCAGGTGGCCGGTGTGGTGGCTCTCATGAGCATGTGGATCGGTAGTCTCCGGGAGGGCTTTCTCAACGAGGTAGCCGCCATTGCTAAATATTCGGCTTCATTCAAATCTGACGTGCGAGACATTCTCAACATGCGATATCACCCTCCTTTGATGACCTTCGGCATCCTTTATCTTGTGGGATTCGGTGAGTTCAGCGGTTATCAAAGCCGAAATTTAATTCAAACAGTCGTTTTAGTTGCCTCTTCTGATAAGCTGCCATCACAATATGTAATATATCATAACGCAGTGCTTCCCTAACGTTTTACGCGGAACACTTTTTCAGGAGAAAATCGACTATTGTCTGCTCACATTACTGGTTGATGATCGTACATTCAATTGTTTATTGTCGATGTCTGTGTTGATTTTGGTTATTTCCATAGTAGTCATTTGTCATGCATTGTTGCTGTCAACGTTAATGTTGTCGATGTCGTCCAATCGATTGTCGAAGGTCGATTAGGTAACGTCAATCTTGTAGCGGATGACCAGTTCCTCAACCATGTTCCCCTGGCATTTCCAACCCTGGATTTGCTCCTGACAGTTTCTCCATCAGAATCAAGAACTTTTATTTGCAGTGGCCTAAGTATAGACATTGCAAACGTCAGGAAACGGGTAATACTCAATTACATTATATAGGTAGGTACACATTATTAGTCCAAACAGTTGGAGACACGGCACTTCAATTAGGTAACAAACAAAAAAAACACACATCAGCACAATGAAACCGCACCACAAGCTGGACCGCGGCACTGAAAATCCCACACAATTCCAAAACGCTGCAAATTTTACACAAGGGTTTATTATTCTTTGATACAGGTTGCTTGTACAGACAATTAATTCTGTCAATAAAAAAAAATTTAAAAAAATTTTTTTTTTTTTGATTTTTGTATTTCAAAAAAAAATTTTGGGGGGGGGGGGATTTTTTTTCTTCAAAAATGTGTTTTTTTCAAAAATTCTTTAATTTTTACTCGAAAAATATTTAACTTCTTGAGATCCTTCAAAAATCCCATTTTTAGCCCCATGAAAGCCCCTAAAGATCGCCACAGTGAAATCGGATCGTTCCGGGACCCCAAAAAATGGATTCTACGTCCAAAAATACTTCGAAAACGACACCTAACTCGATCCCATAGCTAAAAGCCTTCAAAACACCCCTCCCTTAGCCCCTTTGGAGAAGAGGGGCGCGTAGCACGCTGGGTGTGAACCCCTCGAACCTGTCTAGCAGAGCCAGAGATCAATAAACGTAGATGTGTGGAGAGTTTTCCCCACAGAAGACCAGAAGAGTTTTGGTCACAAAGTCAAAATAAATTTTTGATAGTTACAGTGAACAGTTCGCTGTATCTAAAAGAAGCTCTTTTACAGCCGCAGTCTCCTTCAGAGTGTTTCGGCAATTGGAGAAGAAGCAGACCAAATACATCCACATGGCGCTTCATACAGCGGGGCTCGCTATCGTTTGTGCTGGATTGACTTTAGCCATAAGATATATCAACGGGCAAATAGAGGCAAATGAACAGACAGTTAAAATCATCCCGTACTTACACGGCAGTCAACACTTTGGGTCCACGCACGCCATCATTGGAATCATGGCAGTAATATTGTTTGCTCTGCAGGTAAGATCGGTTCTTGTGTTAACTACTTATTGCAGAGTGTTGTATGATATGCTCCATAGTGGTTGTCGAGTCTTTTAGTGTTCCTGATTCGACCTAAACACGTACCTGGAACAGTGATCATTTTCCACGCCAGCGTCGGCATCGCCACACTCGTCTTCGGCCTCGCCGCCACTTTCACCGGCCTGGGAAACATGTGAGTCTGTCTGTTGTCAAACTGATCACCGTCAGCTCTTCAGAGTACAATTGGTACTGTTTTCAGGATCAGCCATCCCGTTAGAACCTATCCTTATAATGGGTTTAAAGTTGGGGCTGTTTTCTACCTCAAGTACGTCATCTTCATCATGATCATGCTCACCCTCGAAGAGTACGAAAACGATTCTGACGTTAGAAAACGAGGATTCTGGTGGTAGACTAAGATGGCCTAATGGTATAATCATTCAACAACGAATTTCAATTTCCGTATTTAAATAAACTTATGAACTGAAGCTGCTTGCCAACATTTTGCCCGAGAGGCGTGTCAAGACCCTCAAGAGGCGTACTGTGACCCACGGAGGAAAGGAAAGGAGAACTCACTAGATAGGACCTCATGTGCCGAAATTGAAGGGGGCGATATCCCTGCGTGATGTAGTGAATTACACATAGTAGCTTCGAATCCGACTAGAGCAGGGGTTCCCAACCTTTTTTTTACCTCACCCGCCCTAGGTCGGTGTGAACACCATTGCGCCCCCCCCCCCCCCCCTTTGTTCTGTGTAATTATACTCTCCCCCTCCTCAAAAATGCTAAGTATAAATATTATCATGGTATAATTTTAATGAGTAAATTCAAATTCAAACGGAACTTTTTAATTGTTGTTGTATTCATGTTGACAAACACTCACGCTCCAGCCTACCTAAATAATTAGGAATGGAAGCGTTTCTGGATTATTATTATGTTTTATCGATAGAAGACGTCCAAATAATACTGCAAATGGGGTTAAAACACAAACTGCAAGCTCGTATGAATTTATAAAATTTATGAAAAAATTTCTATTTGAATTTTGGCGGAAACCCGAAGTCAGCTCCTATTGGTCGAAGAGTTGGCCACCATTACAAAACTAAAAACTAGATTAAGATTAAGTTAATTTCTATCACAAATAAGTCGAGTCAATAAGCATGATCACATTCACACCAAAGCGAACACAGCCATTTTCGCGTAACTCCAGTGTCATCAGAGCCAAATGCCAAGAAAAAATCGAAAATAGAAGAAAAAATCGACCTGCACTCTGGTGTTTTTTGATTGGAAACCGGAACCACTATAGGTGACGTCACGTTAAATGACTATAAACTACGTGAAAGACTTTTTGTCAGCTTTTGGGAACGTTCACTAAAGTGAGCCACTAGCTCTTATTCCAAGAAAAAAACCCAAATGACCCGCAAAGGGCACCAACAGAGAGTGAACAACAGCAATGAATGGAAAACAAGGGCAGTGTGAGGGTTTCAAATTATTTCAAATTCCTCATTCTGTTCTCCAAGCTATTCCAACTTACGTTTACGGGCTACATTTATTCTTTGAGTTGTGCTTCTAACCATCGTTTTTTTTTCTCAAACTATTTGCGAAAAATTCCAGTTTTCGGTCTTTTTTCAGCATTTTAGTGAAATTAATGTCTGGAAAAATTCTTTTGGGCCTGCATCTTGTGAAGGACGTTCCTTCTCGTCGAATGAAACCAACCGCAGCTCTGTGGCACTTGACATAACGAAGATATAAAGATTTAAAGTGTTCATTAAACGCCAAATTGGCGCAAATCTTGGTTTTTTCACCAAATAAAAGTGCACCCAAAATTTTCACTTTGTTAGAATGTATATGGAAACGTAGTTTTGAGAAATTCCAACGCCATCACAGAGGAAAAACAATTTTGGGTGGTTTTATTTTGTGAAAAATCAAGATTTGCGCCAATTTGGCGTTTAATGAGCACTTTAAAACTTTATATCTACGTTATGTCAAGTGCCACAGAGCTGCGATTGGTTTCATTCTATGAGAAGGAACGACCTTTACAACATTCAGGGCTTAAAGAATTATTCCATTCTTAGCTTATAAAAAGTGCTGGAAGAATGGCGAAAAACTGGATTTTTTCCACCTTTTTCGCAAATATTCCATTTTTGACCCATAAAAGCCCTGTAGATCCCCACAGTGAAATCGGATCGTTCAGGGACCTCCAAAATGGATTCTACATCCAAAAATATTTCGAAAACGACACCTGACTTGATCTCATAGCCAAAACCCTTCAAAAACGCCTCCCGTAGCCCCATTTCAGCCCCTTAGCGCCCCACGGGTTTGGGCGATCGGGCTGAAAACCTTGCGGGCACAACTAGATGGTAAACCAAGTATTTTGTCAAAATTTCAGATTTAAAAAAAAAAAAAGCCTACTGCCCTAACGGCTTGAACGGCGGACGGACATTTCGTTTAATGCCAAATTTTCGACCGAAGAATTGCGACGGAGGTCCACCATCAAGTTGTGCCCCCAAGGTTTACAGCCCGATCGCCCAACTCCGTGGGGCTGTGTGGGACTAAAAACTGGAGGAGTTTCTTTGCAGGATTTGCAGAATTATATCACGTCGGGTGTCGTTTTCGAAGTACTTATGGACGTGGAATGCATTTTTTCGGGTCTCAAAACTATCGGATTTCACCGAGAGGATCTATGGGGCTTAAACGGGGATACAAATGGGGCTTTTGAAGGATGCCAGGAAGTCGAATGAGGTGGTGTTTTCCGAGCAATTCATTCATAATTCATTTTTCGGGGTCCGACCAAAAACTGAGGAAATTCAAAAAATATTTGAATTAAATGAAAAAAAAAAACGCCCTAAGGTTATAATTCAAGAAACGTTAGTTGCTCGAAACCGGTCCCCACGCTATAATTGTTTACCTGAATAAACAATTTAGTATTCAAACCAGCAGAAAAGTCGTTCTCTCTCCCTAACCAACTCATTGGATTAGACCTCTGCACCATCGGCAAACAACCGCTTTGTAATCCCATATCCTTCTAACGGAGAATCCTTATCCTCTATATTAGATCCCATATCCTATATACGGAAACCTATAGGGTGGACTGCCCAGTGAATGAACATTCCCACTGAATGAACGACCGACTTGAATAATAAGGCTTCAACGCGCTCTAGAAGCTTTTTCTGGCATTTTCTAGTTACGGCAACTTCTCACAGAGATCGAACATGTGTTTTTACAAAGTAACCTTCTTACTTTACAAAAGCAATGCCGGTTGTCAACAAGACTCCCCGAATGCCTGCTGAAAACACACTCGTAAGTTAAGAAATGACCTCATTTATTCATATTTTGTGAATTATATGAGAGCAGCATGATGAAATATTTAGGTGTTTGGGTGGGGAAATGGCGAAAAAAGAACGCGTAATTCCAAAGGCGTTCATCTACTGGCAAACCAAGTCGCTGTTTTCCAGTGAATGAACGGCGTTTCTTGGGGTCCCGGATTTCACTATTGCGATTGGCTTTAGGGCTTTCATGGGGCTACAAATGGGATTTTTGAAAGATCCCAGGAGGACAAATATGTTTCAAGTAAATAACAACAAATTATTTTGAAAAAAAAAATCCAAAAAAATTTGCTTCTAAATTTTTTTTTTCTTATCATGGTGTGGCGAGGGGGAAAACCGTAGGCAGTCTATGGTGATAATTGCATTTAATAAAGTATGCAATTACAGGGTTCTCAAGGCGCCTTTCGCCCTCTCCTATTAGGATAAAGAGCTCATCAGGAGTTTAACAATACCTGCCGGCACATCACAAAAGTCTTAGATTGAGGTTCTGCAAGGAGCAGCCTCACGTTGCACAGAAGTAAATCCTTATATATAAATTTAGATGTAATTTTTACCTTCCGGGTCCATTTGGTGTGCAGGCCCCCTTTAGAGCGCCCCGCAAGATAGGGTTGGGGGTTTATTGGGGTATTGTTAGCTGGGTGGTCGTCTTGGTTGTTTCATTGTCTATTAATGAGAATATATTAGTTTAGTTTATATAATCATTTAGTTTATGTGACTATTTCCGAAAAATCCACAGTTTCTACATTGTTCATTTACTGGAAGGAGGTGTTCATTCGGAGGGAAGATTTTGTTCAATCACTGGCAAATTTCTGTTTTCTCACTCAAATGGGCCAAATTTCAATTCGAACTAACATTTAGACCCGATTTTTTTTTTTTTTTTTTTCCTGAAGTGGGGATGAACTGCTTGATTCAAAACAGTAGCTTAAGATTTGGCCGCATTTTGACCTTGAAACGGATTTTTGAAGTGGTAAATTCGTAGTACCAACTGCTAAACGTTCATTCACTGGGCAGTCCACCCTATCCTAAATCCAAGAAATAGAAACCTATATTCTGATGTAGGATCCCATATCATAGATATATTTATATAATATCATTATGTAATATATAAACGTGACACTTTCGCATTTCCCTTCCTGCCTCACGTTTGTGGGCAGTTACTGTTCACTACAGTTCACTACAGGTCACTGTTCCATGCTGAAATCTTCTTTAAGGGTAGTTTCTCTGACTATTGAAATAAAATTTTTGGATAATTGACATCAAAGAATAATTATTACACGGGGGTAGAATTATAAGAAACCTTCGTGTAATATTTGCAGCGTGTTTTGTAACCTCTTCATTTTGACCCCGCGGCAACTCAGGTTTCGCCGTATATTCAGCCCTTTTCACTGCACCAAAGCAAAACATTTTCATTTCATCTTCAAATCAAACGCAGAGAGATGTTCTTTGCCGTTCTTTTTTTTACGGGTTTCCCACCGCACGGGGGAGAACGGTTTCTACGACATGGGGGATGGATTTCTCTGGTTTTTTTCATCCCGGGGGAATCGGGTTACCGAATACGCGCGGGTTTGTTCGCCGAAAGAGAATATCACCGCCAAACCAGTCAAACCTTTTCAGCGTACATCGTCGTCCCGGCAAGTGGAATAGCTCAGTCTGAAAGGTTTGATAAGTCCGCCAGAGGGGTTTCTCGTGCAAGTGAAAATTCTTTATTCCAAAAATGGTGTAAATGACAGGTTTAAAAGCTACAAGTATCCGCAGTAGGATGTGTTGTTCTGCAAAAATTTGTTACTTTATCCCAGGTAGCGGAAAGTAACTGATACTTTCAAATGTCAGCGGGAGATTTCTGGGAGGAGAGTTCCGAGAAACAACTGATGAGGAAGTCAAATTGGTATTTATTTTCATTTCGTACCATCTGAGGTGCCATTAGAGAGAAAACGAAGTCCGAGGGAGAAGACGTGGGAGGGTGGAAGGGAGGTGGGTCGACTACTCCTGGTTCTCGGAAATATAGTATGTAACAAAGTAAAAACATGAATCCCGAGGATGCTCCTTGGAACACTATCTGTGACAAGTATCAGGTACTGAGAAGGAGCAGGAACACTTTGTTTCTGTGACTGAAAAAAGCTGCCACAACCCATCTCCAATCCGCAGAAATCCACGTCAATTAGGGATGCAAAACGCGTAGACAACAAGCGATTTGGATAATCGATATTTAATCGAAGACTGACAATCGATTGCACCAATTAATCGGATAAAGACATCGATTTTGAACCAAATTATCAACAAAAAACTTTTAAATATAAAAACGTCATGAATTAAGTAAATTAATGGATAGGTAATGAAGTATTGTACCTACCAAACTTCGGTGTTTTGGTTTTTTATTATTGGTTTTTTATTACATAGGTGTATTAACACCTATGTAATCGCGACGGAGGTCGACGACTCGGATCGGCCTCAAAATTTGTCATTATCCGTTTCAAGAGGTCTTGATTCTAAAACCAAAATGTCCGTCCGCCGTCCGAGCCGTTTTGGGCAGTAGGAATTTTTTTTTTTAATCTGAAATTTTGACAAAATACTCGGTTTACCATCTAGTTGTGCCCGCAAGGTTTTCAGCCCGATCGCCCAAACCCGTGGGGCGATAAGGGACTGAAATAGGACTACGGGAGAAGTTTTTTTAAAGGATTTCGGCTATGGGATCGAGTTAGGTGTCGTTTTCGAAGTATTATAGGTCGTGGACTACATTTTCGGGGGTCCCAAATCCTATAAAATTTCACGGGCTTTCATGGAGCTACAAATTTTTGAAGGACGCCAGGAGGACGAATAAGGTTTCGTGTTCCGAGTAATTTTGGACGTAAAAGCCGACTTTTCGTGGTCTCACATCTGTCCAAACATCGTACAGAAAAAATTGTTTCAAAAATATTTTCTAAATGGCACAGAATCAATTTTTGCGCAACTAACCTGCAACAAAGAATAATAATAAACTTTAGTTAGTTTATTAATAAACCCTTGTGTAAAAAAATGCAGCGTTTTGTAGTTGGACTCGCTCCTACGAGCAGTGCCCTCAGACGCCTGGCCCCGTCTTACATCGTATAGTTCACTTTCGCTGCTGCACCCTTTTGGATCATCAATTATCATGTTAAGTTATTAGCGTTCACCACGTAAAAAAAAAGCATGTCTTCCAACTAATATTCACGGCTAACTCAATCGTAGCGGTGTATCAATCGCAATTTCACTGCTGCGCCTTTATTGCTATTCAAAGGCCCCCAGAATGGGAATTCCCAGAGTGAGCAGAGCAGCTACTTCTTCGTCAACCATTTGTCAACACGCGAAGGGAATCGACGGTGCTTTTAGAGGGTGATCACTTAAGCGGGCAAAAGCGATAGAGGAAAAAATGCATTCATCAACGTCAACCAACAACGTGGTGGGGGAAGAGTTTGCCAACCTGAAAAACACCCCCAGAAACGTGCGGGCGTCGAAGTGACATTCATTCTGGTTGTGTTCGACTTTCCCCCGAAAAAAATTAACTTCTCTATTGTAAAGTTCAATTGTCGCGGTGTTCCGTTAACTAACGCGAATTGAGAGAAAATGATCCGATTAGGCAGAGAGGAGGTTGACACGAGGGACAAACCAAACAAAACGAATTCCGACCTATAATAGGGTGGCCCAAGTGCAATCTAAATTTACACCGACCTCTCGTCGACTCGTTGGAAGGTTAAAACGTCGCTGGAGCTCAGCCTATCTGTCTCAAATGTTGTTGTTTCCCTCACGAGAACGAATCTTCTTCATCTGAAATTGCCCTTAAAAATTCAGCTTGGCGAGTGGATAACGAGAAAAGTTTGAAACCACCAAAACGTGTCTCCACGTGGCATATTAGTTAGGTACTCCAAAAGAGGTAAAAAAACCGCTGCAAATTTTACACAAGGGTTTATTATTCTTTGATGTAAGTTACTTGTGCAGAAATTTAATTCTGTGTCAATGAAAAACAAAGGTTTTTTTTTGTTTTTTGTTTTTTCAAAACTTTTTCGTTTTTTACTAAGGAAAATATTTGAACTCCTAGGATCCTTCAAGAAGCCCATTTATAGACCCATAGATCCCCACAGTGAAATCGGATCGCTCTGGAACCCCCAAAAATGGATTCTACGTCCAAAAATACTTCGAAAACGACACCTAACTCGAGCCCATAGCCGAAACCCTTCAAAAACCCTTCCGTAGCCCCATTTTAGCCCCATAGCGCCCCACGGGTTTTGGGCGATCGAGCTGAAAACCTTTGCGGGCACAACTAGATGGTAAACCGAGTATTTTCTCAAAATTTCAAATTTTTTGAAAAATTCCTACTGCCCAAAACGCCCCGGACGGCGTACGGCGTATGCCGGGGGCTGGAGTAGTTGACAGAAGGTTGGGATGATGGTGGAGCGAGGGGTGGCCGACGGTAACGCGACTGCCTTCCCCTCCTCCCCTAAAAACTGCATTTCTCACTTCTACTCTGGGTGCCGCAGACGTAGACCATTTTGGCCGTTTTGGGCAGATGGAATTTTTTTTACAAATCTTTAATTTTGACAAAATACTCGGTTTACCATCTAGTTGTGCTCGCAAGGTTTTCAGCCTGATCGCCCCAACCCATGGGGCGCTATGAGGCTGCTGAAGGGTTTTAAAAAAATGGTTTTCGTTTATGGGGTCGAGTTAGGTGTCGTTTTCGAAGTATTTTTGGACGTAGAATCCATTTTTGGGGGTCCCGGAACGATCCGATTTCACTGTGGCGATCTATAGGGCTTTCATGGGGCTACAAATGGGATTTTTGAAGGGTCCCAGGAGGTCAAATATTTTTCTAGTAAAAACCAAAAAATATTTGAAAAAAAAAAATCCAAAAAAATTTATGAAAAAAAAACGGGTGTGGTTTTATGAAACCACGGTAAAAGTGAAACTTTTTTCCCACTAGTCTCTCCGGCTCGCTTCGCTCGCCCCCCTAGTGGGGTACGTAGCATCGATGGACACGTTTTTTATGTCTAGTCCCCTCCCATTTCCTACTCATTCACCTACCCTTGTATCTCTACCCACGGCTTCATTTTGGCGTTTTCTCAAATTGATTTCTAACGTGGCACCTGATAACAACAAAACAAGCGGCATTGTTTACTGCATCCATTAATAACATCATTAAATATAAAATGGGGACATAATGACAAAGAACAAGTACGAAAGAAATGTGTGATAAATTGTGAAACGACACACAGACCAAAAAATTTGGGACGATGTAATAAAAGTTTCACATTAAAAATTCTCCAAAAACGTTTTTTCATTGACAGAATGAAATTTATGCACAAGTAACCTACATCAAAGAATAATAAACCCTTGTGTAAAGTTTGCAGCGTTTTTGAACAGTTATCATCTTTTGTTGTAGTGTGAATAACGGCATTTTACAGCTATCATGGTGGGTTCAGTGTCGCTATGAAGATCCTGCTACTGGAGAAAACGGCACGCACAGTGTTCAATAAGTTTTGGCTGTGAAGTCACAAATATGCGGAATTCCTATCTTAAACGTTTTCAACAGATTTTTTGCTGTTTTCACTCAGTGTTTAAAAATGTTCTATATTTATATAACAGGTATTACCGCCCAATATTTTCTTGCAGTAAATATATAAGAGATTTTCAAACATGGAGCTTCATGTATGTATTTATACGTCGTGCTGGGCGTCCTGTTTTTTTTTTGTTTTTTTTGTCGCAGTTGGTCGCCTTACATTTATATCCAAATCACTGGATGTGTAAATATATTTGTATTTAATCGAGCTAAAAAAAAATATAATATATTATGCCAATCTAAAAATTTTGGCATATTATGCCAATCTAGCTATGCACCTCGTTCACCAACCTACTGTTCCTTAAATTCACATTTAAAGGGCGAAAAGTGTCTTATCGCGCACTAATTATGACAACGGGTGGTGATAATGCTGTGATAACAACGAGGTTATCAATACGGCAAACCAAATGGTGCTGTTGAGGGGTGATTTTTAGGGATTCAAAAATAGATAACCTGTGCGATCGGGTTGGGTGATTCGGTCATATTTTCCAGGCTGCTGGTCCGCTCCTGCCGCCTCTGTGATCCACTTGGTTGGGATATGATGGCTGATCGTTGCGTCCACCTCGTTGAAAAAAAATTGAGAAGACGAAAAAAAAAGGAAAAAAAAAAGGAGAAAAACAAACCCTGCTGGGAAACTAAAAGAAATAGAAAAAAAATTTCCCCGATTTGTTTGTTGCTTTTTTTTTTTTTTTTTTTTTTCAAAAATAAGGCGCCTTATCGGGCCTTTACGTCACCACCGTCGCGTTATGTCGGGGGCGTTGATATTGTCAGGGGGGCAGGGCGGCGGAAAGGCGGCGCGGAGGCGGACAGTTCGGAGTCATTCGCGGGCTCAGACTGCCGCCGCGGGAGCCCCCACCTTTGAAAGGGCGACAGTCCTGCCAACCTCCGCCCCGAGCGGAAAAGGGAGCTTCGAGGGCCGACAGGGAAAAAAAAGGCTGGAAGACGGGAAACGGGGGGGTTTGTTCTCGTTATTACGAACGAAACGGCGATAATTGACAAACGATGGGAGCGAAATGAACGGAACATCTCCATCGAAGAATACCTTCACGAGTATTTCACAGTTGTTCGCAAATTCTGCTTATATTAAAACGCTTCAAATTTTACACAAGGGTTTATTATTCTTTGATATAAGTTACTTGTGCAGAAATTTAATTCTGTGTTAATGAAAAAAATTTTTAAAAAAATTTAAAATTTTTTTTTTCAAAGATTTTTTGATTTTGTTTTTTCAAAAAATGTTTTTTTCAAATTTTGTTTTGTTTTTTTACTTGAAAAATATTTGACCTCCTGGGATCTTTCAAAAATCCCATTTTTAGCCCCAAGAAAGCCCTATAGATCGCAACAGTGAAATCGGATCGCTGCGGGACCCCAAAAAATGGATTCTACGTCCAAAAATACTTCGAAAACGACACCTGACTCGATCCCATAGCTAAAAGCCTTCAAAAATCCCCTTCTGTAGCCCCATTTTAGCCCCATAGCGCCCCACGGGTTAGGGCGATCGGGCTGAAAACCTTGCGGGCACAACTAGATGGTAAACCTAGTATTTTGTCAAAATTTCAGATAAAAAAAAAAAAATTCCTACTGCCCAAAACGGCCTGGACGGCGGACGGACATTTCGGTTTTGGAATCTAGACCACTTGAAACGGATAATGTCAAATTTTGAGGCCGATCGGAGTCGTCGACCTCCGTCGCGAAAACATAGGTGTATTATTCCAAGAATAATAAACCAAAAGCCGCAACCCGATGAGGATAGTGATATATTTTTGGTCTTGTAATCTTCATTCCAGGGTACTTGTACTAGTTGGAAAAAATGTGTAAAAATCGATACCAACAATTCAGAACGTGTCCCTGCACAATACGGTGTCCTCCAAAAAGTTGATTACGGTGTCCCTTATTTGTCGACTTATATTAACATGGAGCGTGTTTTAGCCTTGGACTATAACTAGGTACCCGAAAATTGTACCGAAAATCGGGTGACGCGGTCATGTCACGAAATTCAATGATTTTCACGTACAACCAAGCCGTTGCCAGGAAAAAGTAACTCCCGCAGTTTTCATCGGACATAAATCTTTCACCACTCGTTGGAAAGCTCTGGATTTATTAGACAAGGTACATTTCTCCAATTTGAGTGTAGCTGTACGGAAAGCTGAGTTATGCGCATGACATCAAATCATTGTTGTTTACTAACATTATGATCTTGACTCATAAGTGAGATGTTAGCGCAATGGAAATCTAAAGTTAGTCTCATTCCTAATGAAAGTAATTTGAGCATTCCTCCTTCCCATTAATGCGATTAAACTGTTGAATTTATACGCAACCTAGAAAGCTGAAATTTGACTAGTAACTGTGGGGCATCTGAAATTTGACGAGGACACCCCTAATCAGCTGGGTAAGCCCAAAGGCTATTTTCTTTCCTAATCAACCTAGAAAGGTGAAATTTGAATGGTACCTTCTGTGGGGCATCTGAAATCAAACGATGATGCTACTGATCAGCTGGGTGAGCCCAAGGGCTATTTACATTACTTATTTCAGTTACCATAAACCAAAAACTCCTAAAGAATGTATGGAATTTTTTTAAAAATCAAGATAAAATGCATTTTTTCGACTTACAAATTGCTATTTTCAGATAAATAAACAATCGGCAAGTTGCCTCCCTTTCAAATTTCAACTTCCTGCGTTGAATGCCGCTTGTTTAGTTGTCATACAATATAAGACAAGAATACTTCCATTAATTGAAAATAGCATGATAAGAAATTACCGGAAGAGAAACAGCAGACAAAGAAAAATAACGCGGCTAAAACATGTTCCATGTTTCTTGAATTTTAGCCAAAGACTCTAAGCAGAAAGCATCCGGGGGTCCAGGTGGTTGTTTTTCTGAACGCATACCCTCTCATTTTGGTTTATTATTGTTGAAATACTACACCTATGTCATCGCGACGGAGGTCGACAATTTTGATCGGCCTTAACATTTGACATTATACGTTTCAAGAGGTTTAGATTCCAAAAACGAGATTTAATTTGCTTTGATTAATTTGCCGTTACTTATATAAAATTCAATCAGCTTTGTGATTAAAAAAAAGAAAAGTAAGACAAACCGTTCCCGAGTTATAGGCAGAAATGTGCAAAGAATCATTTTGGTTTATTATTCTTGGAATAATACACCTATGTTTTCGCGACGGGGGTCGACGACTCCGATCGGACTCAAAATTTGACATTATCCGTTTCAAGAGGTCTACATTCTAAATCCGAGATGTCCGTCCGCCGTACGCCGTCCGCCGTCCAGGCCGTTTTGGGCAGTAGGAAATTTTTAAAAAATCTGAAATTTCGACAAAATACTTGGATTACCATCTAGTTGTGCCCGCAAGGTTTTCAGTCCGATCGCCCAAACCCGTGGGGCGCTATGGGGCTATAATGGGGCTACGGGAGGGTTTTTTTGAAGGCTTTTTGCTATGGAATCGAGTTAGGTGTCGTTTTCGAAGTATTTTTGGACGTAGAATCCATTTTTTGGGGTCCCGGAACGATCCGATTTCACTGGGGCGATCTTTAGGGAATTCGTGGGGCTAAAAATGGGATTTTTGAAGGATCCCAGGATGTTAAATATTTTTCGAGTAAAAAATACAGAATTTTTGAACAAAAAATCCAAAAAAAAAATTTTTTTTTGAGATAAAAATCCAAAAAAATTTTTTTTTTAAATTTCTTCATTGACAGAATTAAATTTCTGCACAAGTAACCTATATCAAAGAATAATAAACCCTTGTGTAAAATTTGCAGCGTTTTTTTATTCACAATGTGCCATTTTTTTGCCGTGCCCGCCCCTCCCTTATCAAAGCTCAAATAGAAATTTCACACGGAATAGCTGCGATGGAGAACTTAATCAGCTTTCACGAGAAAAAAAAGAAATTTGGAATCGGACCAATAGTTTCTGAGCTATAACCGAAAACGTTCTTAAAAACGTAGTTTCCGCTCTCCGCGCGGTGTCAGATTGGACGTTTCTTTACGGCTGTAACTTAGCAGCTATTCGGTAAAAAAAAAAACCATGAGGCCAGTGAAATTGTCATATCATGATAATTAAGGTGTCAGGGTACCTTATGTGGGGTTCGGGGGACCGATTGTGGTGTTTAATAGTGTTTAATAGGCTTCGGAAGTGTGGAATACGATGATTTTGGCTTAGTTAGAAAAAATGGTCAAACTTCAGCACGCTCTAGCGGCCAAAGGGAGAAAGCTAGGGAGGCGTTTTTGGTCTAATTTTTTAGGAAATTTCATCAGCTTTAATTTCGTATAGAGTAGTCACGTCGCTAGGACGCATGGTTCCCGAGTTAAAGGCAAAAAATCAAAAAAAGAACAGAAATTTCGCCATTTTCATGGTGAAGCCATATCCGAATCTAGTAGCTAACCCAATTTTCGGATTCAGCACCCCCAAAAACGTACAGATCCGTCGAGAAAAATTCGTCAGGTATTTTTTCCATTCCAAACTACCTAATGACTGGACTATGCCTAAGAGCAAATTCCAAAACCTGCAGTTCCGCAATAGAGTGAAGGTTCGAGGGCGGCCAAAACGAGAACGGCATGTATTTCTATTACATAAATAAAAGCGTAATACCTACGAATAACGTTTTCATCCGTCAGTACTGTACCTACAAATAACGCCATCCAAAAAAAAAAAGTATTTCAAAAAGGTTTTTTCTTCCAATTTTTTTCAATGACACGGAATTAATTTTCTCACAAGTAAAAAAAGAAGAATAAACCCTTGCGTAAAATTTCCACCGTTTTTTTTTTTTTTTTTTCAAGTGGAATCCAATTTTGACATTAGAATTCCAATTGGAATTCTTTTAAAAGACTGACATCCGGTATTTCCGTTGAAAAAAAAAAAAAATTATTCTCGAAAAGCGAGTAGAAGGGGTCTGAGGCGAGGTGAGAGGTCGGGGGTTGGCTGGCTTTAACCAACTTCAGGGGTGGCCCTCTAGTTTGATATTAGAACCGCGTGGTGGAGGCGCACAATGCCGTCCAAATGAAGAAGATAAATCTTGCACACACTGGTACTACCAACGAAATTTAGAAGTTTTATGAGATTTTTCCCTCCGTCTTGTGCGGCTTACGCATAAACGAACAAAAAGGAAAAGCGGAAGGCTCATTAATTTTGATCAGGATGTATCAGGGCAATCCGTCATCGGGTTTGGGGAAGGTTCTTAGCCGACTCGTATGCATGTCAAGGATGAGCGGGAGGTTAAAGCGGGTAAAACCTCCCAGAAGGATCATCTGCGACTTTTCCTTTCGGCCAACTTCGGCCCTTGTTTGTTAGGGGAGAAAGGGTTTCGGCTGATATATCACCTCAGGAAGTTCTCAGGACGGACTCTACGGAGGGGGGATATCAATCACGAAACCTCACGTGAACTGACGTGAACGACTTTCATTCAAATTCGTTGAAGGTTTCGCCGAGAACTCAGAAGAGAATTCACTCGTGATTTAGGCAGTTGAATAACTTTTCATTTTGGCTGATTTTTAGTGATTTGAGAAAATTGGGCTGTAAATTGTCAAAAAGCTGTCAACATATGTATTCGAGAAGAAAAATTACCTTAAGTGTCATAAGATGTTGACTTCCTACTGTTGCACCGGTTTCGGCTGCAACCTCTTAACAATGCAACATCGAGTTCAACCTACGAGATTGAATCATCCAGACTCCAAAGACGAAGGCACTTGTGCTCTTCCAACATAAAACCCTTGATTTCAACGTGTAATGGGCACAAGGACACAGCTCATGATTCACCGTCTGCAGCCGACCTACCAGACTCCAGGATGACGTCAACCAAGCAGTATAAAAGAGCCCTCCTAACGGGAGGCTACTGTTCAGTCGCCCAGAAGCTCCGATCCCACCACACTCGTCCAGGAGTAGTCACTTGGTCCCCAAGCCAAGATGGTATCAGTGAGTAACTTTTGAAATTGCAATACCCTTTCCCATCCAAGTAGAGTCACACGGACCTTCTGGTCTTATACTCTCTGTATCATCATATAATAAAAGGATTCGCACTAATCTTGTTTGATTCCTGAGCTACGACTCCAGTTGCAGTATTTATAACAAATACGGCACAACATAAATGGTGGAGGCGCCTCAAAAGATCCTAACAAAATAACACATAAAGACCCACGCTTGTAAAACTAACAACCCCCGTAATACAACCGATTAGTGCAGATTAATGATGCGTGGCGGGTGCGCCTGGCCAAGTTAAATTAACACGCCGAAGAGGTTTCCTAGAAGCGTCGCTTTCTCGACCTCGTAACGTACGACCCAAAAGGGGAGATTCGTATATGGCCCACGAGGTTGCTTAAGCAGATTAGCTTCTCCCTGGCATGCAAAACATTTAACACGGGCAGAAGTTTCTCTATTCGGCCAGACCCGAGAAAAAGCTATATGCTACGGTGCTGGCTGCTGGAGAAAACGAACCCAAAGTACTAACAGAGGAGAAGTTTCCTCTCGACTGAAGGCACAAGATTGATCTTGTGTCTCAGTAGGTCGACTGGCTTCAGATCCTCAACTTAAGAACTAACACAAAAATAAGATAACCGCGACAACGGCGAACCTGGCCGTCTACATAAATATATGGAAAACAACCCTATCTTGGGAAAATCCCCCGAACAAATAAACCCCGCGACTGAACCCCAAGGGACCCCTAATACAGTAGAAAAAACATTCGAACGGGTAATTGATAGTCTCCTACAACAAGCGATAGAAAAGCGTGAAACTAACGCGTTCGCGTGGATTTGGAGGACCACTGCCCACGAATTACTAGAAGCCGCGTCGATAATAAATTTCAAACGACCCGAGAATCCGACACGTGATTGGGCACGGGAATCAATTAGGCTCTGGACGCGGCATCCCGGATTTCAACCCTTGGAACACGCAGAACGAATTTGGGCCAGGTACCCACAGCATCCACGACACGCAATTTACGCAACGCTGATACAGGGATTAAAACCTCAAAAAATGGCACCAGTTCAACTGAAAATTAAGCCCTCAACGTACTCAGGCAGTACTTCCCCTCAACAATACTTCAAAGAATATGAGAGGGTGGCAAGAGCGAATCAATGGGGAGACGCTGAGAAGAAATTGTACCTCCCAGCATACCTTGAAGGACGAGCAAGGGATCATTATTTATACCTCGAGGCGACGGAAAATACGGACCTAGCGGAATGGACAACAACAAAGCAGAATCTAATATCCCGTTTTTCCAGCCGAACAGAACAAACAGCAAACCGGCAAGCGTTCGGAAAAATGAAGCAAGGCCCAGCCCAGACGGTAGCCGATTTTCTCGCAAAATTGCGTGAAATGGCTGCACATTTGGAGCCAAGCCCGACGGACGCTGAGATCCTTGCAGTGGCACAACGAGGGATTCTCCCTCATTTAATGACGTCACTCGCGGTGTTTGAAATAAATGATTTAGCGAACTTGGAGCAAAAGGGGACCACATTAGAAACGAATCTGTTCTGGGCGAAAAACAGAACAGAAGAGGCAGACCTTGTCCGCCGCATTGAAGCGTTAGAATTAAATCGTACGACACCAGGGACTGGCCACTCAACATTCGAACCACGTCGAAAGTATCGTGAAAAATGGAAACCTAGGGCCACTACACAACAGCAACACCCAATGAGATGGGATCCTCGGCGAGATCGAGATAACTACGAACGGCAAAACCGATCCTTTCGAGAATGGCGACCAGCCACTCGAAGGGTTACACGACCTAGTAACCCACTTAAACCACAGGATTTTAAACCACGACGACGTTGGAGACCGACGAATGAGGAATACTCTAAAAATAGAGAGGCGAGCCGAACCTGGGATGGAAGAAACACTCCTACAAAAAACTCAGGGGGGCCCCGGGCGTGAAACGCGGGGCCTACAGAAAAAAGGGACGACGAGAAAAAATACCATCATTTAAAATGGATCAACTAACAATAACAGGAAATTTAAAACCACATTGTATGCAGAAGATAACCCTTCTTTTAGACACAGGAGCGAACATCAGTGCAATCAGGGCATCGGCCGTGCCTCATGCACTCATGTCGGCGATCAGAAAGATTAAAAACCACACCGTTATGACTGCCTCCGGGGACCAATGTCAGGCGGTGGGGATTTTACGAACCAGCATACAATTGCAAAATGATCCATACGAACACACGTTTCTCGTCATTCCAAACTTACAATCGCAGGTCATACTAGGAGGAGAATTTCTACAGAAATATAAGGCACAGCTTGACTATCAGGCGGACACAGTTCGCTTATGTAAAAACGGCATAACACGGACATACCCGTTGAACAAACAGAGAAACGGCATGGACGCATGCATTCTCGTTCAAAAACCCAAAAAAGGGCAGAAAGTTCAAAAACGGGAGGTCCGCTGCGACAGCAAGGTCTTGTCGTTGACGCACATCCAACATAAGCAACAGAACGAACGAGAGCGAAAACCCCAAAAACAAAGTACAGATTGGATCCACGGCGAACTGCCGTTAGGGGTTTGCGATAAAACGCTCACGTTAAAATCAGGAAAGGAAATAGTTATTCCTCCTGGACAAATAGGCACACTCCCCTTGCAAAGGAGCATTTCAAGACTCCGTAAAGGACGGAATGTCTACGAATTTTTCGACATAAACGGGCACTTGGAACAGAAGCTAGGACTTCTTGTACTGGATCAGAAAATTCCAGAAAAAGGGCTGAAGAAAATACAGGTTAAAACGACAAAAGCCCACCCCGTAAAATTAAGCTGCGGAACGGTAATAGGCACATTTTCGTGGGAACCAAAAAACCCGAAAGCCAGGAAGACGGGACCTACACAGGGGGAACCAAAGACCCAAACAGGTGACAAACCAGTTTTCACCGATAGGGTAGGCCAAGCATTTAACATTTGTGATAATCTTCCCACAGCAGCATATTGTCAAATAGGAAAAGTGCTACAAAAATACCAAGATATATTTTTAACGAAGGCAGAGGATTTGACTCCCTCAAAAGCTGAACCCCACGAAATAAGGTTCATTGATTACACACCGGTAAATGTACCGCCTTACAGACGATCACCGTTGGAAGAGGAAAAGTTGAACCAGTGTGTAGAGATACTCTTAAAAACGGGCGCACTGCGTCCAAGTAAAAGCGAATACGCTAGTCCAGCGTACGTGATTTCAAAAGACGATCCCGCAACGGGGACAGAATCACTACGTTTAGTCGTGAATTATTCAAAATTAAATGAGAAAATATTACCAGAAAGATGGCCTGCACCAGGGACGCAGGAAATTTTAAGTCATTTGACAGAATACAGATATTTCTGTAAACTTGACTTGTTTTCTGCATTTTTCCAGCAGAGACTAAAACCTGGCCTGTCACAGCGATGCACTGCATTCAGAACTCAAAAAGGACTATGGGAATTTACAGTCATTCCCATGGGACTAAAGCAGAGTCCAGGAGCGTTTGCGAGAGGCCTGGCAAAAGCCATGGCCCCACATATGTATACACGAATGATCGCATACTGCGATGACATAATTTTGTTTGGAAAAACGATACCTCAAATGATAGCAAATCTACAAGCTGTCCTGCAAACTTTCCGAGAGTACGGCTATAAGCTGAAAACCACAAAATGCGTCTTCGGATTTCAAACTTTGAAAATACTAGGAGTCAAAATTACGCCACAAGGCGCGGAAGTCGATGAAGACCAAATAGCCGCAATACAGCACTTAAAAGCACCCAAAACATTGAAACATGCACGCTCCTTATTAGGTATCTTCAATCAATACAGGAAATATATCGACAAGTTTGCCGAAAAAGCAAAACCGATTACAGATTTACTAAAAGGCGATTCCACACGGAAATCGAACACACCCATCGAATGGGGAAACGATCAGCAGAAAGCGTTTGAAACACTCAAACAAGCAATGACCACACCTCCAATTTTGGCACACTTTCAGGACGATTTAGAAATAATTTTAGAAGTAGATGCAAGTCAAAAATCGACAGGAGCAATTTTGAAACAAGTAGCAAAAAATGGACAGGAAAAAATCGTGTCCTACTACAGTAGAATGTACACCGACGTCGAAAACCGCTACAGTACGACGGAACGAGAATTATTAGGTACAGTAGTAGCAGTGAATCACTTCAGACCATACTTGTTACATCGAAAATTCACCATAAGAACAGACCACAAGCCCTTGATCTACAAACATTTCAAAGATACATCACGGAGATTAATCCGTCTACAAACACGCCTACTGGATTACGATTACACGATACAATACAAACCAGGCAGGATACATTATCTGCCCGATGTATTGAGCAGAGATCCATTACCAATTCCAGTCAATAAAGAACATTACCAGATGAAAAGTCAAATAACAGATGACGAACAGGTATTGAACAGTTTACAGTATGTGCAAGATAACGAAAAGGAATTTCAAGCGGCACTAAACAAGGATAAATTTTTTCAACGTATAAAGGACATACGAGAAGGAAAAACGACAGGCACACAGTCAGAGGAACGTCAATTGCGACGATTACATTTCAGTGGAAATAGGCTCTATTATAAAATTCAAAAACACCCAAACCTGACCAGCCAAAAATATCCCCTCTACGTACCAGAGGCGTTTAGATCAAAAATTTTAGCACATGCCCACGGTCACGAACTACGAGGCCATGGAGGCACCAAAAACACGAAATTGGCAATAGAGCCATATTTCTGGTGGAAAACTTTAGACGCAGACGTAACACAGTACGTCAAAACATGTTTAATATGCCAAACCAACAAAAAACAAAATAAAAAAGCCGCAGGACACCTACAGCCCATAACGCCACCAATAAACCCCGTGGAATTCATTATGGTAGACTTTTACGGACCAACAATGAAGGCACGCACTGGAGAACAGTACATTTTCGCCGCGGTAGACAAATCAACACACTTTTTGTGAGGCTGGGCAACCAGAAAAAACGATACCGTAACAGCAGTCAAATGTTTGACGGCTTTGGCATTACAATTCGGCATCCCACAACGGATCCATTCGGATCGAGGAACACATTTTACGTCCCACATCATGAAGGAGTTTGCAGAAAAACTGCATGTCAAGCAATCTTTTTCGACGGCTTACAAACCGAGTACACAGGGACTGGTAGAAATAACAAATAAACGATTCACCAATCTACTGAAAAACCTTCCTGACAACGAAAAAAGGGATTGGCCGACAAAACTACAGTACGCAGTTTACCAACACAACACCGACAAACAGCAGGCAACGAACTACACACCGTTTTATTTGATGTACGGCAGGCACCACGAACGTGATGGACAACCAGGGATAAACCACCAAAAGCGAATCGACCAAGTACAGGCTGTCAGACGAAACCTACCCGCATATTATCAAAAACGGTTCAAAAAAATAAAGCGATGGTATGACAAAGGACGAGCCCATCCTGTCTACAAACAAGGAGACCAAGTGCTTATAGAGAAGAAACACTTTGACCCATCGAAACCAGCAAAAATTCAAGCGAAATACGAAGGGCCATACGTCGTCGAAAATAGGTTATCACGGACCAATTACAGTATAAACGCACCATTTTACAATACATACAAACCACAGAATTTTCACGTCTCTCGCTTACGTAAATTTCATCCCCGAACCTAAGACGGCAAGAAAGGAAGCCCCACACGATTTAAAGGGCCCCTTCAACGGGACCCTAACAAAAGAAAAAAAAAAAAAACCGACCATTCAGGGTAACAACACAAATATAATAATGCGACAAGTGACAGACGGCGTCCCACAACAATGAAAGGGGACGCACACAGTAAGTGCCTCGCACAGCTATTATTTACAAACACGGTGTTATTTAAAGACACTCCAGACCCGAGTTACGGAGCCGAAGGGAACGCCGGCACGTCCACGGGCGGGCCACCTTCGGCCAACCACTCCATAACTGGAACACGACAGAAAAAAACCATGACAACATGGACGTCGAAACACAAACGAGAACAACAACAAAATGAACAAAAAAAAAAAAAACGTACTGGCGTCCAGCTCCAGCAGAGAGGGCGCAGGGGCTAACAGCCCCAGGGCCGCCAAACATTCGCCACACATCACTGTGCGACAAAAGTCGCATGGAGTGGCGGGGGAGGGATGTTGCGTCCCCCTTGAGGGATGCTCATCTGTAACAGTCCCCACATCAACAGTTTGTGGTTTCCCGGAACGGAGGCCAAGACGGACTCCGGGGCGACGGGTCCACGTCGCCCGCGAGCGGGTGCGAGGAGTGACGGTCTGCGCGGACTGATCACGGGGCATCGTCGGACTGATAGCAGATCAATCCGAACGGACACTTTAAATCACTACACACACACAGACCCGAACGAAACGACTCCTTTGCCGCATGATAAACATTAACTCACTGACGGGAAAGATCCCGTCGGTTTATTTTCTTTTTCAGGAGTTCCAAGGAGCACTCAAGTGCTTCATAGCACTCCAGTTGGTGCTGCAACCGGGAGAGTTATGCGTCATCACACGAGTAGAGCGACCTCAGGTCGTACAGACTACCCTGACCCGGACGGCATACATCCAACGAACCTGGAGCGTCCAAACGGCTATAAATCTCACGGAACTGGAGCACCATATTGGGGCACTGACACACGTGATGGAATTATATCAACACGTCTGCCGGCAGCCTTTCTGCTCGCGCATTCAAAAAACACTTAACTTAACCTTCGCTCATTTACAGACAAACGCCGAAACACTTCGGCTGTTGCTTGAAACAGTCAACACTACAAAACGTGTACGCAGAGCGGGACTTTTTCCCTTTATGGGAACAGCCTACAAATGGAGTTTCGGCTTAGCAACTGCACACGACATCAAAAGGTTACAAACCCAATTGACACACATACAACAGCGACAATTAACTGGCGCTAATTACACGACGAATCTATCCAAGTGGCTACATTTCATTTTTCGGGCAGTCCACAACACAACGTCGTGGACACGACACATACAAATGCACATAAATGAGACCCTACACTACGACACACAGACACTGGCAAAAGGAGTAGAACTCCAAAACTACGCACAGCATTTTCAACGCATACAAGAAACGATCGTAGAGTTGTTATTGACAGACGGACACACACACATGGCATACACCCTTATCGACATGCAACGGTTGCTACAAACAGCAAGATTCGTGAGGTTGCACATGAACCAACACGAATTCATTACGGCCAATCTCAGGGAACTTTTGAAAACAGGGCAACCACTCCTGACACGGATGGACGATGCCACGATTACATTGACCATCTCCTATCCAGTATACGGCCACAGCATGGACGTGGTATTGTTGACACCCGTTCCGGCGATGCTGGGCACACACACGTTTCGTGTTCCACAGATGCAACGAGCTTTGATCTTGGTACGGCAGGGAACATGCCGGCCTTATGACACTCAACAATTTCACGACAAATGCATTGCCGTAAATGCAACATTTACACACTGCCCGGGATTGTATGAACGCCCATCGGCAGTAGCTCTATACAATTCGACACAATTATGCCAGCCACAGCAGGACATACCTGAAACGACTTTTCAGCTGACAGGGTCACTGCTGCAGCCCGGAGCGGATAACGTAACATGGTATTTACTCGCACCAAACCCAATAACCGTACAATTTCACAGGCACAATGATACAACGGAGAAACGTCTCACGCCTGGAGTATACCAAATGTACTGCCCCAACGAAACCGAGGTCCACACAAACGAGTGGACAGCAAAAAGGACCCTCCACGATTTGCACACGAGCGTGTCCAATAACCTTCGCCTCCCGGCGATCCCACCGGCAGCAGGCTACCAAGTACCACGGGCACGCCGACCCCCCCACACGCTACGGGATCCTCTAACGGAGTTCGCGGCAGTGCTCCGCCAACAGCCACTACCGCCCGTGCACACAGCGACGACTCACGCGCGGCCTGCGCCGTGGTGGAGCAACCGGCACGAACGCTACTTACTTTTCGCATTCGCGATCATTTTAGTGGTTGCAAACGTTCTATTGCTGCTGCGTCGGTAAGGACAATCCATTACCCCAATCCTTTCCCCGCAAGGGAGGGGGCCAGGAATGTACAATTCCTGCCCAATAATGTACAAAGAAATATGCTATTAGGTTAACAGCAAGATGTATTACCCTAACATTACATTAAGCAAACGAGTGAATACTAAGTCATAGGGTAGGACGAAAATTTGTAACATTGACTTTGTAATAGTCATATTGCAGATTGATCGTGAACATTTGTATTGAAATTAATCAATTTAGACATGTGAAAAGATTTGAGGTATATTGTCTAGGTTAAGGCATACGAAATTATGTGCAAATTTCATTATGTGTAATAATATTATGTTATATTCTTAGTTATTTCATTATGTGTAATATGTTATATTTTAGTTATGTATGACGATCTGGCCAGATCATAGATTAAGATAAACGAATAAGATAGGATGAAGAGTATCAGATAAATCAACATTAAAATGAAGAAGGTGCAACACATGTCATAGACAAAGAACCGTGGATATATGAATGTATGGATATACCACTATCAAGGATAAAATACAAGCATGTAACCCATATTGTAATGAATTATAGGGTATCATAAAAATGTATTGTTAGTCGATAGTAAATCTAATGTAACGAGATAAGGCTGACACACTAAGTCAGAATGTATCCGAGGGTACTACCTCGCGCAAATGTATGGAACCAAACCTAGCTTAAGTAAGTGCATGCACATCATGTCTAGAATAAGGTAACTTTAGGAAGAACACATAACGAAGGTTATACTACCCATATGTTGAAGAAGGTAATTCAGTCATGCTAACAAACGTTAGACCTAAG
Organism: Pilophorus perplexus; assembly: GCA_955831195.1. Taxonomy (NCBI): domain Eukaryota; kingdom Metazoa; phylum Arthropoda; class Insecta; order Hemiptera; family Miridae; genus Pilophorus; species Pilophorus perplexus. Next base: position 3,055,591 of record OY037015.1, read on the forward strand.
GGTACTATAATAACAGTAGTACAAGTATTGTACACGAATCCTTCAGGAAAAGAATCTTTGTAACAGAATCCTTAAAAAAAAGGCCAAATGTAAACTTGGTTGGAACAAGAAGGGAAACTAGTAGAGAATTGGACATAGAATTGTACCACAGCTTGGCTATGGTGACCAGGTACTCATAAACGAGACACGCAACCAGAATCGTACGGAGCTTCCTACGCCCGACGTCTACAGCAACATCACAAAGGCACCCAGCTTTGAGGCCAAAGCTCTTCAAATACCAGGGAGATATGTTGCACCGGTTTCGGCTGCAACCTCTTAACAATGCAACATCGAGTTCAACCTACGAGATTGAATCATCCAGACTCCAAAGACGAAGGCACTTGTGCTCTTCCAACATAAAACCCTTGATTTCAACGTGTAATGGGCACAAGGACACAGCTCATGATTCACCGTCTGCAGCCGACCTACCAGACTCCAGGATGACGTCAACCAAGCAGTATAAAAGAGCCCTCCTAACGGGAGGCTACTGTTCAGTCGCCCAGAAGCTCCGATCTCACCACACTCGTCCAGGAGTAGTCACTTGGTCCCCAAGCCAAGATGGTATCAGTGAGTAACTTTTGAAATTGCAATACCCTTTCCCATCCAAGTAGAGTCACACGGACCTTCTGGTCTTATACTCTCTGTATCATCATATAATAAAAGGATTCGCACTAATCTTGTTTGATTCCTGAGCTACGACTCCAGTTGCAGTATTTATAACAAATACGGCACAACACTACAATAATACCCAAGAGAGCCCAAGAACCGATGAGATCGACTTTAACTTTCGGCGTTAAATTGATGTCAAAGAGGATAAAATTGTTAAAAATTGCAACGAGCTTCCGCTTTAAAATTCGAATAAATTGTATTATGTGCATACGAACTCCAAATGTTCCTAGTCACGAGACCGCGCAGCCTGATGAGAGGCAAGGACTGCTCTAAAACAGTACCTGTTCATAAATTGGGCACTCACGACGATGTTAGCACAATCTAATCATTCTACATAATATGTAGAATGATTAGATTATATTTATGTTAGAATATATTATATTTATCGACCCTGAGGAAGGGAGCGAGCAACTCCCGAAAGTTTGAAAAAATTCGAGTAGAAGAGTGACCAACATCCGGCCTTTTATTCCATAACAACCTGCGAACAAGCAAGCCGGCTCCCATGAAACGTCAAATTTTGCATAGAACCCGAATCGGAAATGAAAATTCAGATGGAATGGGCTAGGGATCACATTAACTCTGTCCCACGATTTGAAGTCACTCCCTAGGATATTTTTGAAATGCCGGTCCTCAACCTGCGGAAGAGAAATTCTGAGATAACGGCTGTTGTGGCAACACTGGCTAGAAGCCAGGACCACGTGTGGGGGTGGGGGGACTTTCCTCCTCTTGTGATGCAGTTAGGTTATCGGTATCATGATTTTATTGACTGTCTCTCCCTAGTGTGGATAGAAATTTGACAGGGAAGATGTTTTTTCCCCATTATTACAATCTCTTACGTAATTTGTGCTCTCTTTAACATTTATGACCACGATTTTGCTCTTTTTTGAAGCTTCTTGTGTACACAGGTGGAAAATTGCTGATTTGTCCTTTCCTAGTATGTCCCTCCCTAGCTCCATCAAATTTGTGGAACGTCTAGGGAGTGACCACAGTGATCAGGTAGGCCTTTACTAACCCTAAAATGCCACTCCCTAGGGCTATGCTTTTGAAAAATGTTCATCTCCAAAACTACAATTATTAGTGTGTGCCGGCTTACAGAGGTTTTCAAGGCCCGAATTTATAAGGCATTAACAGCAAAAATGAATTTGAAAATTGGACAGCTGAAAATGTCGAGAAAATGAACCTCAAATAGTACCATTTCCAAAGAATGATGCTTATACATCCAAAATCAATTCTAAAACAACACCCGCAAAAAACATCCTCAATTGAACACCCAGAGAAGCCCGGTAGATCTCCACCTAGTAATTGGATGGGTTTGAGGCCATCATGAACAGAATGTAAGTCCAAAATTATTTCGAAAACGAACCCCATTCGACCTTTTAGGCCTAAGTCCCCAAAAAGTCTCATTTATACGCACATAGAAGCCTCATAGACCCCCGCGGTGAAATTGAATGGATTCGAGACACGCATAAAAGGATTCTACCTCCACAATTACATCGAAAACGGCACCCCATTCGACCTTCTGTCCTTGAAAAGCCGCACTAGGAGCTCCATAGTTTCACTGGATGGGTCGGAGGCCCTCATAAATTGATTCTACCTCCAAAAATACTTCAAAAACGACACCCCACTTCAGCCCTTCAAAAATCCATGTGTAGGTATTATTCCAAGAATAATAAACCAATATTGATTACAGAAGCAGAAGACAGCTCACAGACGTTCCCCACAAAAAACAAGGGTTTTTTCCACAAATTTTTTCCTGAAACTTGATACCTGTATAGAAAGATCATGGCGGATCGATTTCCGCGATCCCCGCAAGAAGGGCTTATAGACCTACACGCCCTTACTGCACGGACCTCCTCAATTAACGTCTCATTAAATGAGAAATTTTCTTAATCCGCCTTATTCGCACTTGTGCTCAAAATGAAATTAGCATTTGGATAAGCCCATGAAAGCCACCGAGTCTGAATAACGCCTCTTTATTCTCCATCGTGAACGCATCAAAAGCGGTCGGAGGGAAGTGACGATGGCCGGTCTTTGTGCCTTTTGAAGGTATGTTACAAAGCCGTAATCAGGCTTCTGTACTCACGCATTCCTTTACTCTGTATAACCTCCTTAAGGGGGATAACCTTCCCCTCCTGCTCTCAACGCGCGTATTTCCGTTTGTCGAAGAGCTCAAAACATCCCGCATGGGAACTTCAAAAGAAAACCCCCGACAGAAAGGACGAGAGGTTTTTCAACCCTTTCTGAAATCCTTTTCCTCTCGAGAGTTGTCTGATGTATATTACGCTCTGAGTTGGACGGGCGCTTGTTTCCTTTGACTCATTTTTTTGCGCAGGATTTCTGGGTGAAGACTCTTGAACTCTCGGCCCATTCAATTGGCCACTTGACTGGTTTTTTGTTCGTTTCTAACTTCACACGCGAAAATTGCGCAAATTCAGAGCCGAAAATGACCTCACAACCTGAGAAATTAACTAAAAGGTTCCCTCTTACAGTAGAGATGGGAATCGAATACAAAACGCTGCAAACTCTACACTAAGGTTTTATTCTTTGGTACAGATTATCCAATAACTAATTCCATAACAATAAAAAATAATAATTAAATCACCATAATATTATAAAGAAGTTTTTTAAAAATAATTTTCTTATTCAAGTTTGTGGGACCTCGAAAAATGGATTATGCGTCAAAAATTACGCAGAAAACGACACTTCATTCGACTTCCTCACAGCCTTCAAAAGCCTCACAAATCCGATGGTTTTGAGACCCCAAAAATGGATTCTACGTGCTAAATACCTCGAAAACGACGCCTAACTCGACTACCTGGCCAAACCCCTCATCGGATTTGTAGCAGGATGTGGGACCTCGAAAAATGGATTATGCGTCAAAAATCACTAGGAAAACGACACCTCTCTAGGCTGTTTCTGGCGAAAAATGACCGCCTTGACGAACTAGATGGCCTGCGTATACTCATCGCTTCACTCGGCCTAACGCTCTTCACGTACGTCTTTCGACAATTCCACCACCCAGTTCCTTCAAAATGAAGACAAATGGATCGGAGAGAAGTCGGCCCTTCAGGATTCACTGACTGCATGCAAGAAGAAGGTGAGGCAGTTGGCGAGTAACATTTCCTCAATGTCTTGTCAGTTCGATTCCATCGAGATTGGCACTCAAACTCCGTTTCCCGAGGTCACCATAGAGGACACCCCGCTACAGCCATCTTCGGATCACCTTCAGAGTTTCATTTCTGTCGGGCCCGCCACTCGTCTCCCGATGACTCATCTTCAGCGCTGATTTCAAAGTGTGAGTCTCTTGAGGCAATCGTCAGGGATAGCTTGACTTCATTACAACGTGAAAGAGACTCACTTAACACCAAACTGGATAACATTGCATTGGAGATGTCTGACTCAAAGAAGACCATCATGAAAAAAGTCATAAAATCCCCCTCGAAATCATTCAAACCAACAAATCCAAGGGAAATGAAGCCCCGCACTGCATGTGAGGTATTGGTGTTGGGTGCCTAATTTACTTTCAAATTCAACGAAGAGTTACGTTCGCTGCTACCTAGCAGATTCTTCGTTGCCCAAACGAGAATCACGGACTATCTGTGGGTATACCCACAGCCTATAGGCTCAAGTGGCACTGATAAGGTATTTAAACTTCAGAAGGCAGCAATCCGCGTAATATGTACCTTGGGTACTTGGAGAGCTGTCGGGGTAGTTTTAAGAAGATCAACTCTTTAACTCTTTATGGTGTTAAAGTGTATGAGTGTCTAAAATTTATAAAACTCAATGAGAGTGTACTCGCACGTGGTTCCGACCACCAGCACCTTTTCAAATAGGTGCTCGCCTCTTCAATCACTTGCCGGACTCGTTAAAGGCCCTCCCCTTTGTTGCTTTTGAGAAGACATTGAAGGGCATATTAATTGACGCCGAACTGTACCGTAAAACGGGGGGAAGCGGGAAACTTCGTGCGAAAAAAATTCAAATTCAAAAATCCTTCCTCCTAATGATGATTTCCGAAAAATTCCAACGGTAATCGATAGCTAAGGCATCGAAGTTTCTATTGGTGCGTCGATTGTTTTCCTTGCATCACCTCCATGTTGTCCAGATGTTATCAAGCCTGACCCTCTGAATCGGCTAATTTTTTTTTCATCGTTCAAACTTCCCGCGTACAGAAGAAGAAGAAGAAGAAGATACGAATCTGACGACCTCGTAATGTTATCAACAACCAATCGATTAACCTTCCCTCAAAATTTTGAAAAGTTAAGTTTAATTTTCAAGCCGCAGCGGCCGCATTTCCGTTGCGAGTGCCGAATTTGTCTATGAACGGGGTGAAGAGGGACAGTGCAGAATGCCGCGAAATTATAAAGGGGACCCGCGAGGGAGATCCTGCGGATATTGCAAAAACTTTGGATGCCGTCAAGAAAGGTAAGGGGGTCAGAGCTGCTGCTAAAATGTACGATATGGGTGATTCTCCCATTTCATTGGATTTCCTGTTTTCGAACGATTGTGGCTTCTGTGGTAATTTTTGCGTACATTTTTGGTAGTGAGTGACTACTAGTCACCCTTCCCTCGGGTTTCAGTCAAATTTGGGGCGGATAGCCCCTTGCAATAATACCTAAAATTAGGTTCAAAACGTAAAAACCTAATTCCCTCACCGTCCATCGGCCAGAGTTGATAACTTTGATGATGAATAAAACCTCTATTACAGCTTGTAGCGCTTTCCTTATTTTTTTGGAGGCTTTCTTATGTTCTTAACTAATGAACTGTTTGATGGGTAGCGCCCCAAATTGTCTACAAAAAAATGTGCCGCCTGATACACCTAATTCCCTCACCTTTTTTTGAACATGGCGCCAGCTCTATCCAGAGTATATTTTGGACATTTGGAAGTGTTGGTAATGTTGACAAAGTTCCCGCCAATCTCAGGGAAACCTGTTGCATACAACTTTCCTTCTTTATCAGTTTGTGCGAAAATGTGAAGCAATCAAGACATCGTTCGTCATGTCAAAGACCTAATTCCCTCATTCAACAATATTTTTACTCAGGTGAGATGGGTTCGTGTTATTTTTTCATTAATTGAAGTGTTTTCAAAGGGAGATATGTGTTCCATTGTTGTTTTTTCTTTACAACACATGTAGAGGAGTATACCTCTGAAAATCCTCCAAAACCTAATTCCCTCACACCTAATTCCCTCACTTTGCTTGTAGTGAGGGAATTATTCTCACGACATAATCTGGGCTTATTACTATAGTTATTATCAGAGATGTATTTAATTTTACCAGTGGATTTTTCCAATAGATGGAATGGCATCCATTAATCCAAAAGTGATCCCTGGGTTCAAAGGGAAAATGAAGGTCTACCAGGTTGTGTGCCACCGCTGTGATACTCCTGGTTCCAAAAAGTTTCTACAAATGAAACGGCTTAGCTATTGTGATTGCCTAAATTGCGACAAGTTCGAAGAGCACAAAAGTGGTTCGAGTCTTCCCGTTCGACGTTGAGGTGGTGGACAAAAAAAAAAAAAAATTTTCAAAAAATTGCTTCGACTGAAATTTGATACAATGATTTGTTCCTTCTAGTAAGTATTCTAACTAAGCCTCAGAACAGAACTGATTTCTTTTTTATAACCTTGTGCAATCATTAAAATTTAATGATTAATTTTATCTGAGTGAAAAATGACAATTTTTATTTTTGAAATTTCATACCATTTAAGTAATTATGCGTAAGTGAATAATATTCTAGTATATTATACTAGTCGTTAGGTATCTTCTTTAAGAACCACAACACTCAATTTGTGAATTCATATCATGATAATAAAACGTTTTACGGGTTCAATTGTACATGTTATCTAATTCCCTCACTCGTTACCTAATTCCCTCACCTCATTGATTTTAATCATAATCATCTATCTCCTTACTAACGCATTTCTATGAACCAAATTTTTGTGATCATAGGCAGGAGCCTATTTTGAAGGGATTCACAGAAAAGAAACAAAATATTTTTTGATTTTCATCTTACGGAAATTTGAACTCGAATTTCCAACGAAATGGGAGAATGACCCATATACCCAAGTCAGTACTGCACCGGCACTTGAAAAACCCCGAAATCCGAAAGGTTGGTGGTCAACCCGTTTTATCCGCGGAAGTAATAATAACTTCGTAACGAGTTATGCGAATGGTTGTTTGTGCTGAGTGGGGTCAGACTAGGTATGAAATTTTTCAAATTTTACAAACCATTTCGTTAACTTGTGTGTCCAATTTCTTCTTGGTCTAGCCTTATGGGTTTTAGGTGCTTGAACGAGTATTTGTCTCTGTTTCCAATGCAAATAAGCTTTCCATCATCTTTTCAATTCATTCTTTCAAGGCCATAAGGTTATTTCAGGTGATATCAGTTCAAGCACTCAAGAACACTCATTCAGTTAAAAACAAAAAATCAGAAAAATCAGATCTAGAATTTTTCCTGAAGTTGTTTCGATCACATGATATGATATGTAATATAATATTCGATCACATAATATATTATGATCACATAATATATTATGTTTGGGCAACTATTAAACTCAACATCTTGTGTCCCGCGTGGTCCGCAGATCGATAGAATTGGACCAAATGAGTTTTTTCCATTGAAAAGTGACGACTGTCCCGCTTGGGACCATGTGTCGAACCAACCGGGACAGGGGTTATTTTCGAGATTACGTCACTGCAGGGACTCAGAACTGCTTGAAATGGGGGTGGAATGGAAACTAGAAGCCAAGACCCATAAAATACCGTTGCAACCGTTGTTTCGTTCAAAAACTACAGCTCGCCAAAGTCAAATAGTGTCCTGCTTCACCCTCAGTTTCTGAGTTTTTTGAAATTAAGTTTTGAATCTGAGTAGAATCTCTAAGTAGGTCGGTACTCAATGTCTTCTCGTGTTCTTTTCGTTTGTTTATTATTCTGTTTTTTTAAAAATGTTTTCTTATGTCTGACTGTTACTACTGTTGCTTGTTTATAAACACTAACTAAAACACACTAAAACACTAACTAAAACTATAAACAAAACTAAACTATAGTTTTGACATTTTATGTCTACTTTGGCACACAAACGAGAAAAGCGTTACGGTTAGTTCCCTAGCAACGACTAAACTAAAGACATACAAATTTTATGACATAAAGACATTAGGGAGTTCCTAGTGGTGAGATACGTCGTGGTATCTCGATTCCATCCGTATCCTACTCCAGCAGTGCGCATGCGCGATCGCCGATGGTATCGTATCTGCGATCCGTCGGTGGTATGTTTACGGAAAATACGATACCACCGGCCGATACGGAAGATGACATCTAGTGAATCCTTATCGCAAAGTAACCTGCCTAATTGATAAACAGCTTCCAAGAAGACATACAAACGTCGACAACAACAACGAAATCCGAGAGCAGTACAGCTGGCAGCTCAGTGCTGCCAGTACCTACTTTCCTCTGTGTTGTCCTGAGTTGTTAGGTGCCGTTAGGTGTTGTTTAGGTGCCGATTTCACGAATCACTGCGGTTTTATTTCACACCAGTTCGTTCGTTGTTGAAATAATTTGGAGGAGCAACGAAACATTACACTATTGGAAGCAGCAATGCTGACAGCCGACCTGGAAGACGGGGAGTGCTACTCGGAAATGTGCGGTTTAACGAACACCGTTAAAATCTCACCTCCAAGCCACTGAATTACAGTGGAACTGGTCGGCCACTAATCCAGATGAGTTAAATGTTACAATCATTGTAACTCAATAATTATTATTGATTTGGGGAGCTGAGCTTCAAAACTCTCGCTCGTTCCACTCAATCGCAATTTCTAGAAATCACGAAAAACTCCGTATGTACATCTTTGCAACTGATCAGATCAAAATGGTTATGAAGTTTAATAAATCTAATAAGTTTCCTAAGGAGGCACTTTCGACAACAAACCCCAAAAACAACTCCACTTTGAAAGCTGAATACCGCGGCGGTATTACCGCCTGATGTTAATGAACTAGTTTTAATAGTAACGTGACCCGTTACTCCAAGATCCTACTCGGAGATACCACCTAAAAATGCTAAATGGTATCTCAATCAATTTTGGTTAGCATCGCGCTTGGTTTCCCTAGATACGGCATCCGTATTCCAAGTGGTGGTATCTCGATCGTATCCACTAGGAACTCCCTATTGTCTTTAGTTTAGTCGTTGCTAATTTAATGACCTAATGTGTTGCAGACTAGTATGCAAGCGGTTTTTTTTCCCAAATTTTTGGCTTACATTGGTTTCTAAGTTATCAATATTGAACTATAAGCAGCCTGGAGTCATTTGAGGTAGCGACTAACGTCATATACGAACTTTTTCGTCTCCTGAAAATTGGGAATTTTCAACATAGACGGTTTTACACCTTCACTGACGCTATATCAAAGGATAATAAACCCTTGTGTAAAATTTGCAGCGTTTTTGGAATCTACTCTTCTTGAAACGTATAATGACAAATTTTGAGGCCGATCAAAACATAGACGAATACATAGGTGTATAATAAACCTATAATAAGAATCCAAGAATAATAAGCCAAAAGTAATGACATGAAGGATATCGAAAAGAAGTAGTGACTTGGCTCTGCCGCCTAGAGTAATTTTAGGACTTACTCACAATGTTGTCAGGATTGTTTGTATAGAAATCTACCGCCATTTCTGAAGTCACCTCTGACAGATTCCTATCGTGAGCTTTAAAAAATCTTCAAAAAACTGGCCAACTAACGTACCTTAGATGTGAAAAAACGCATAGCCAAAGTTGGAGGTTTTCGAGGTTTTTTCCGCGCGGGTTTGACGCGAGCGGCGACGACGGCGGGTTTCGGAGCGTTGTTGTTGGCGTCGTCGGCCAACCTGTTGGAGTCCGTCGGCATCGTTCAATCTTTTTTACCGAAACTCCCGATGAACCCGAACCGGTCGAGCTTCGGGACGAACTAAAAGGCGTGCAAGAAGTTGAAAGGGTGTGAAACAGGTGAGGAGAGCAGTCAAGGAGAGAGAGTTGCGTAATTATGGGAACTCTATGTCAGATCATTCCGAACACATTCAATTTAAGGTCCCACGTGAACGGAAAGTGAGAGTCTGATGTGTTCGTATCGGTATTAGGATGATGACATTATCAAACGTGACACTTCCCGAAAAACCCAACTTTTCAGAAGATCAAAAAAATTGACCAAAACCAGCCTGTTTTCAAAGTTTTGACACCCATTGCAAGGTCTCATCGAACCCAACCCATGTTTTTTCATCAGGTGTCGTGTCTTTTCCAAGAACCAGGTAATTGCCCCAGGCTTAATTATAATTCATTAATCTCATGAAAAACTATAATGAGATGAAGATCCACTTTTCTTCCGTAATTTCGCACACTTTATTCTTTGAGACGCTTTCCACTCAACTACTCAAGTATCTAATAAAATTACATTTTTGGACAGTTATCGCACTTCAAAGCTAGTCGATTTGATTACACAGGCCTGCGACCAAAAAACTTTTTTGAAACTAATAGGTGAACTTTATAGATTTTTGGGTGCTGAATCCGGGAAAAATAATGAAAAAATTCGATCACCCTCTGTTTCATCGCATATTTAATTTTTTTGGGGTGTCGAGATGGCATTTTGGTTTATTAGGTTACATACCATAAGCGCCAATCCCCCTTAATTGGCGTACAAAAAGCGCCAGGTGGTTAAGAGTTGTATTGTGTGCAGTAAATATTTTAAGTGTGACAAAAGCGCGAGCGAAATCATGGCACAACGAACGGGCTGTGTGCGATAAGCGCAACACTCTGTCTAGGTAGGTACGAGTTTCATATTCAAGATAGGGTCCAGTCCAACCTACTAAAGCTCTGCTAAAGAAGGCCGGTACTTTTCCGTTATACCTCCCCCCCCCCCCCCCCACCCAGGCGATTTCGGTTGGCTTTGGGCGCCTTAAAGCCATCGGGAGGGGTGTGTATGAAACTCGAAATCGAGTGGAAGGGGGTGGGGGGTGTTATAACGGAAAAGTACTCGAATTTGGGTGCCTTAAAGCCATCGGGAGGGGTGTGTATGAACTACGAAATCGCGTGGGGGGGGGATAACGGAAAAGTACCAGAAGGCCAATAAGAATAAAAATACACTGCCAAGGAGATGGCACAGCAGCTTCCTCGTTACAATCAAAGTGACACCATTATAAAATGCGCTGAGCATACCCCTGATTCAATCTTAATGAAACTGATAGGGGATCATCTAGAGCTATACCCACACAATTCCTGAAAATTTGATTGAAATCCGATCAAAATTGTGAAAGTTATGCCTGTTTCAAGAATTTCACGTTAGCGCATGCGCAGAGCGTACCGCTGGTTCAATTTTTTACCCAAAGCCTGGGTAATCATCTACGGCACAACCCGCGTAATCCCTGAAAATTTCATCAAAATCGGATCAATATTGGCTGAAATCCCCACTCCTTCCCTTCTTTAGGGAAGGAGAGGGGGTTGAAGGAGGGGAAAACGGAAAAAATCCTTGAGGGCGCTCAACCTATCTCAGAACGTACATCATTTTTGAATTTCTCGAGATTTTCAAGAATATATATATAAATTACGTTCGCGCATGCGCAGGGAGTACCACTGATTCAATCGTGATGAAACTGATAGGGAACCATCTAGGGCTATACCCACACAATTCCTGAAAATTTGATTGAAATCCGATCAAAATTGTAGGAGTTATGGCTGTGGCAAGGAAATTACGTTCGCGCATGCGCTGAGCGTACCGCTGATTCAATCGTGATGAAACTGACAGGGGACCATCTAGAGCTATACGCACACAATTCCTGAAAATTTGATTGAAATCCGATCAAAATAATTTTGATCGGATTTCAATCAAATTCAATCAATTATTGAGAAAGTTATGCCTGTTTCAAGAATTTCACGTTAGCGCATGCGCTGAGTGTACCGCTGATTCAATTGTGCTGAAATTCGTATGGGACCTCAAGGAGCCTGATCCGCATAATCCCTCAAAATTTGAGCTAAATTCATTCAAAATTGTGGAAATTATGGCTGTAACAAGGAAATGCGGACAGACCGACAGACCGGTCTGAGATATAGCATAAGCCTGATTAATATCAGCCGATGTAGAGACTGGACTCCAATCAACTAGGTTCAATAATTCATTTAATTTTTCCTTATTTAGTTTTTTAACGCTACATCCTTCTGCTACACCTTTTGGTTTATTATTCTTGGAATAATACACCTATGTTTTCGCGACGGGGGTCGACGACTCCGATCGGCCTCAAAATTTTACATTATCCGTTTCAAGTGGTCTAGATTCCAAAACCGAAATGTCCGTCCGCCGTCCGCCGTACGCCGTCCAGGCCGTTTTGGGCAGTAGGAATTTTTTTAAAAATCTGAAATTTTGACAAAATACTCGGTTTACCATCTAGTTGTGCCCGCAAGGTTTTCAGACCGATCGCCCAAACCCGTGGGGCGCTATGGGGCTAAAATGGGGCTACAGAAGGGGGTTTTTGAATGCTTTCGGCTATGGGATCGAGTCAGGTGTCGTTTTCGAAGTATTTTTGGACGAAGAATCCATTTTTTGGAGTCCCGCAGCGATCCGATTTCACTGTTGCGATCTATAGGGCTATCATGGGGCTAAAAATGGGATTTTTGAAGGATCCCAGGAGGTTAAATATTTTTCGAGTAAAGTTTTTCGAGTAAAGTTTGAAAAAACAATTTTTTTGAAAAAAAAAAAATCCAAAAAAAATTTTTTTGAAAAAAAAAATCCAAAAATTGTTTGTTCCAACATTTTTTCTTTTGACTCAGAAATAATTTTTGCGCAACTAACCTATATCAAAGAATAATAAACCCTTGTGTAAAATTTGCAGCGTTTTAGTTAAAAGCAGCCTCATTCCTTATTTTCATATATTTTTTTTCTTTTGAAACTAATAGGTGAACTTTATAGATTTTTGGGTGCTGAATACGGGAAAAATATTTGGCCATTTCATATTTGGAATGTTGAAACGAAACGAATCTTGAAATGAAACTAGGCCAAATAGTTGAAACGAAAATTGATTACTTTGATTGAGGTTGATTACTTCGAGAATAATATTCCGAAATGCAACCGGAGTACTCAAAGAAAATTAGTTCCCTCTCCGAGACTTTTCGATAGGAGCAAATCGCATTTGGTGAGTCTTTTGAGTTGGCTTAATTAAATCGTTCGCTATGTTCAATCCAATATCCAACTTCACACCGGGGGGGGGGGGGGGGGGGGGGGGGAGAGTTGGAATGATATCAAAACCAATTATAGTTTTCTTTCGGGAAGTTATGATCTTCGATACTATTACTTTGTAAAGCGCTAAAGAGAAGGAGGGGGTTGAATTAGGTCAAGCTCAAAGGGAAAGAGCAGGAGCTAAAGTCAGGGGTGGGTCAGAAGGGTGGAATGCTCGAGGGGTGAGAGCCTGTTGGCAACACTGACTCAGATCGACCTGCACCCCTGCGCAAGCCCTTCGGTTCCCTTTCGCCCCCCTCGCCAGTGTCGGCGGGGGAGGAAATTTCCCATCCTCCAGACGTCCTTTTCCCACCTCTCCTTCCTACACACTTCTGTTAGACGCTAAACAATTATTGACTTTCAATTTTTTTTCTCCTCGGAGTGAAAGGACGTCCTCGTCCACCTACAACGAAAAATCGGACGCTTCCGCAAATATATTTTTTTTTCCCCCCAACAAACTCTCACACGATAAAAAACTAACCGCACAAATTTTACGCTTTTCCAGACAGCGAAGAAACGTTGGGGTATTTTTAAATGTACGTAAAGATAAACGCAGGCACACTAAAAAGTAAAAGTCATAGACATAGATGATGAGGATGCAAATAGATTATATTCAATCAAACAACTCTGCATGATTTTCGTAGTTTGACAATGGGCTTCTTGAAAAGGTCTGAATTCAGCATTTCTGACAACATATTCGGATTCAGCACCCTTTAAAACCCATACACCCCAATTTTTAGTTCGAAAATCCGTATAGGTACGTGCTGAGCTGTTTTCGAAATGTTAGAGATTTTGAAATGAACGCCGGGCAAATTTGACGTCACACCTCGCCAGGCTGGGCGTCGAGTAGTTGGGCACTGAGCCGCCAGAGCGCTAAATAACAAATCTGAACAGAATCGGAATAAAAACACTCGGCCCAGGTCGATTTTTGAATAACCTTCTTTGATAATAACCTCGATGCTCAATTTTCGAATGACCTTCTATAATGATAAACCCGATTTTCGATTTTTGGGGTCGACTTTTCGCGTAGCAAAGTTGGCTGACTTGCGTAGATGAGAGAGAGAGAGGGATCTCCCGGCCAATCAAAAGACGACGAAGCAGCCCACGTCATGTACCCTCTCCAGACCTCGGAATTCAAATATTATATTTTTCCTAATGCCCTATAAATAATTGAAACGGGGTTTCTGCAATATAGACCCGTTTTCGTAACTTTTGAAGCACGACCTTTGCAGGAAAAACATTTTCAAAAATCATTAAAGGAGCTCATTGTCTGTTAACAACTCTGTGGTTTTTGAGCGCTGGATTCGAAACCGTAAAAGTTTTCACGCTATCTCGTCAAGTGCTTTCACAATTCTCAAATTAGGGTACTCCAGAGAGATATTTTTCTTGGGGAGAAACAAGAAGCAACCCTGAGTCTTGCCGGTGGTTCTGTGAATCACAACCTTTATCTTGAGTCACACTTTTCCTTCGCCCTGACCGACGGGTAATCGTGAGGTCGAAAATTCTGATCGGCCTCAAAATTTGACATTATACTATAATATAAACGTATATATACGTTTCAAGATGTGGAGATTCCAAAAACGAAATGTGGGGATTTTTTTTTTTTTTTTTTTAATCTACAATTTTGACAACATACTCGGTTCACCATCTAGTTGTGCCCGCACGATTTTCAGCCCGATCGCCCAAACCCGTGGGGCGCTATGGGGCTAAAATGGGGCTACGGGAGGGTTTTTTTGAAGGCTTTTAGCTATGGGATCGAGTCAGGTGTCGTTTTCGAAGTATTTTTGGACGTAGAATCCATTTTTGGGGGTCCCGGAACGATCCGATTTCACTGTTGCTATCTATAGGGCTTTCATGGGGCTACAAATGAGATTTTTGATGGATCCCAGGAGGTCAAATATTTTTCAAGTAAAAAACAAACAAAAATGTTGACAAAAGAATTCGTGACAAAAAATCCAAACAAATTTTTTTTTTTTTTGAAAATTTCATTTAATATAAAAAATCCAAAAAAATTTTTTTTTTTTCATTGACAGAATTAAATGTCTGCACAAGTAACCTATATCAAAGAATAATAAACCCTTGTGTAAAATTTGCAGCGTTTTTCAACTAAAATTGTACCGATTTAACGGCGAAACCCTTTTCATAACGTGTTTCTTTAACCTTCTGGTGATCCGATCGCGAAGGAAATTTTTGGCCCAAGTTGCCCCTCCAAGAGAAATCCGGTTTCAAAGATTTGCAATCTAAAACGCTAAAAACGCGTTTTTTGGTGGAAGTTACTATTTTAATTATAGGAACATACGGTATAATCAGAATCAGCGCAAAATTTCCTTTAATGCCAGTCCATCAAATATGTATTAAAAACTGCGTCTCTAACGCCTTAACGAGTAAACCTTCCGAATTTTAATTCTGTTCGACCTACATTTCGTCCAGGAATTCGGATGTTTCGCCCCACTGTTAGGCGGTCCTAAACTCTAAAATGCGACTGGAATTTTTCATTTTTTTTAGGACAAATTGTTGACCTTGAGAGTGAGTGTTTTCCCCCCGGTGTATTTGGAGGAATAGGAAGGGAGTACTAGAATACCCCTACCCAGGGAATAACACGAGATGTCGTGATCTGCTATCCAGGGAGGCGGTATCGAGGCAGAATTTGGAGTCCCCCGATCTCCAGACTGGCACGAGGTGTCGTGATGGCCTGGAATTCAGGGGAATCCAGTATTGAGGTTGATGTGTCAACTATAACGCTGAATCCGCAGTTTTAACGAGAATCAGAAGGCTGGCTTCCCCAGACGAATTTTCGACAAGAAGCTGTGGCCGCTGACTCCGTCGTACGGAAGTCTGATCTCCCAGCGACCACAGTAGAAGTGTCAACAACAGACTCACGTGTAAAAATCGTGTTTGCTGACCTGGCTTTCCCAGACGAAATGTCGGCAGGGGGCGCCTGGTCCTCGGATCTTTCAAAAATTCATAGCACGAGGTCACTGTCTTAAACAATGAAAATAAACCAAAAAAAAGTCAGTATATGATGAAGTCGGCCGGCGGTGAGTTCGGGACCGTCCATGTCAGAGTTGCTCCCGCTAACGAGAGAATTTGGATTTTTCCAATCAAACCGCCGACGATGGCGCTTCCCACGGCCGGCGACTGAACCATGAGCGGGCGAATTTAACATAGAGTGTCGTGTCGTCCATCGGGTACAAGTGGTAACGTAGTAATTTACATAGGATTTACCTAAAACCATACAATTTTAAAGTGAAACTATTATTACATCGTATCAAACTTTTTCGTCTGTGTGTCGCGAGTGTAGACTCCACGCTACCCCTCAACGGTAGAGCCTAGAGACGGCGATTTTTCCGTCGGGTTCCGCGTAGGTGCAGATGTGTCATAGGCCATATTAGATTCGTCGAAATTCGCCAAATTCGAAAATTCGTCTTTCTCGCGCGTTGTCCCACGTTTTTTCATTTTCCACTCGCGCCAAAGGCCGTTTAGGGGGTCGAAAAAATACGAGCCATACAGATCAGACCTGGAGGAAGACGTCGGTCAAATCGTAAATCGGAATTTCGCCCGGGAAATTCGTCAAAATCCCCGTCGAAATGATCGTTTTTCGCGCGTTTGTCCCACGTTTTTTCGGGTTCAAAAATACCCAGTAAGGAGCCGTTTTTTGGGTATGGTATCCGCGAGCCAAATGCGCTTCAATCTATGGCAAATCAGATTCCGAAGTCGGATTTCAAAAAAAAAACCGAGGGGGAGGGGGCGAGTTCACTGTGAGAAGCGAGTTCATCGTTTTAATTCGCGGGGGGGGGGGGGGGGGGGGGAGGGTGCAGGCGGTTGAGGCTTGAGTTGCGTGGCTGCCGAACGTCAGTGAGCTATTTATTGAGACTCTAACAGATTGAAAAATGTGGGCATCATTTCCTGAAACTTGCTGGCTAGGCTCGCCTCAGTGGTAGGTACCAACTTCGGGCGTGGCTGACGAACGTCAGTGAGCTATTTATTGTGACTCTTAACATAATATGTTAATATAACATTAATATATTATATAACATTAATATATTATATAACATTAAGATTGATGAAGCGATTTTTATACCCTTAATGGAATATTATTCCGAAAATTTTTAGTTTTTCTATTTGTTTGTGTTTTAAATTAGACCGTCAGCAGGCGAGTTATCTTTCTCCCGAATCTACATAATGGTAATTTTCATCTCTGTCGCGAAAACATGGGTTGATTATTCAGAGAATCAACAAAACAAAAAAAGGTCTTCGAATTCATGTTGAGCACCCCGCAAAACAAGGATCGTAGTGGGTTGTCAGTGTCAACAGTGTCGCCAATTTGAAGCACCCTCCATGACGTTATTTCCTGGCTAACCGCCCCATCGCAACTAGAATGTGATCGACACAGAGCGAATGCACACCGTCGAATTATCCGGCCAAAACCCCCCTCGGAAAACGACCCTCATTAGAAGGACGAGCGACAAGAAGAATGTTAATAGCTGAATCCAGAACCAGAACGTGGGTTGTTTCGGTGAAAATCTCCTCCGGCATCAAATCTCTTCCCCTTTCCCGACTGTGTGACAAACGGTTATTAGATAAAGTGGCTTCCAAGCGATTGGCTCGAAAAATTACCGCCAGAACCGGATCCGAGGAGAGGTTGAAATAATTTATGACGATTTATATACGCACGGTGATATTTGGAGCGGGAAACGGCGTCAGTGGAAACTAATTCGAGGAAAACATCGCGATAGTAGAATATTTACAGCGTTCGACCATTTTTTTATCATTTAGAAACGTCTGAGCGGACAGAAGGGGTTCATTTGGATGAAATCGTCGTAATTAGGGTTGTAGAATGTTGAACACAAATGACGTCATCCTTGCCTCCACAAATCCGCTTCTGAGTGAGCTGTGAATGTTTGATGTGCTATGAAACTAGTTTAGACCCTCAAGCCAGGTTGATGAGTAGGGCGGATTGATGTGGTCGATAAAATCAACAAATATGCTCGAAAAACATGTTTTATGCTCAATAGATATGCTCTAAATATGATAAAAAAACACAGTTAAAATCGAGTGAAAAGAAAGTGAAACGTAAAATCTAAAACTTATGGGGCTATATAATTTGTAACAGACTTTAAAACCATGATGACCAATGAACCCAAATGTGCAATAACGGTGCTAGCTGGTGATATGAATATAAATCTGTTGGAGGCAAATAACACACAAGTAGCTGAATATTATAATTTTTTGCATGAACTTGGTTATGTTAGCTGGATAAATGCACCCACGAGAGGAAATAGTTGTCTAGACACCATCATGGTCAAGTCCTCACGTGATGTCTTCGCAACCTCAAAATCCTATTTCAAGGATTAATATTACCTATCACTATCCAGTAGCATTTTCAATAATATCCCCGAGGATATCTAAAAAAACGCTGCAAATTTTACACAAGGGTTTATTATTCTTTGATATACGTTACTTGTGCAGAAATTTAATTCTGTCAATGAAAAAATTTAAAAAAATCTTTTTTGGATTTTTATCTCAAAAAAAATTTTTTTTTGATTTTTGTTCAAGAATGTGTTTTTTTCAAAAATGCTGTATTTTTTACTCGAAAAATATTTAACATCCTGGGATCCTTCAAAAATCCCATTTTTAACCCCATGAAAGCCGTAAAGATCGCCCCAGTGAAATCGGATCGTTCCGGGACCCCAAAAAATGGATTCTACGTCCAAAAATACTTCGAAAACGACACCTAACTCGATCCCATAGCTAAAAGCCTTCAAAAAACCCCTCCCGTAGCCCCATTATAGCCCCATAGCGCCCCACGGGTTTGGGCGATCGGACTGAAAACCTTGCGGGCACAACTAGATGGTTAACCAAGTACTTTGCCGAAATTTCAGATTTTTAAAAAAATTCCTACTGCCCAAAACGGCCTGGACGGCGTACGGCGGACGGCGGACGGACATTTCGGATTTAGAATGTAGACCTCTTGAAACGGATAATGTCAAATTTTGAGCCCGATCGGAGTCGTCGACCCCCGTCGCGAAAACATAGGTGTATTATTCCAAGAATAATAAACCAAAATTAATTTGTGAAGGGAAACACCTCACCGATCTTGGTGATATCGCAAACCGATTAAATGCATTTTTCACAACTATCGGAAGCCAATTAAATTCTGAATTCAAAAGATATGAACCGAGCCGAGCCATGTGGGATCAACTCTTCCTCGGAAGAAGAAGTAAACAAAACGATAGTATCAATCAAAGGAGGAACAGGTCCGGGGTGGGATGGAATCTCATCGGATCTAATAAAAAACGTGGCCATCTCAATAACTTCACCACTAACCCACTTAATTAACCTCAGCCTACTGAATGGAAAATTCCCAGATGCTCTTAAAATCGCGTTAGTGCGGCCCCTATTTAAAAGAGGAATAAAAACTGATGCGAACAATTACCGACCTATTTCTTTACTGTCAAATATCGCCAAAATTTTCGAGAAAATAGTGAAAACCCGAATGATTAACTACCTGGAAAAAAATCATCCAAAAGTTGACTTCTTCACTCGGCAGTTACTCTGGCTTGCGCCTGCGCTATTTGAAACCCTGCCTTTCTCGTTAAGGACCGCTAGTTCAACGGCAATTTTCAAAAAAGGAGCCCTACTTTACCTATTTTAAGAATTTAGAAAATACAAATTATATTTATAGCGACTATTACATATTATGTAATATTCAATAGCTACTAAGGGAATGACAGGCCTGGACAGGTCAGAGACCTATAGGCCAAATCAAGCAAAATTGGTTCCTATGTATACAAATCATGACTCATTTCCTTATTGTTAATTTTTTTTGTTTGAATAAATAAATAAATAAATAATATATATAAACTAGGTGGCTACGTCAGCCAACCCAAGACAGTATCCCACCTAGCCTCAGACCCAACAACTTGTTTTCCCATTTTGTGTAGTTTTTGTTTTTGCGGGGGAGGTAGCCTCGTAATCTTGGGACACCCCTTGGCCTACCACCATCCCAATATCCTTTCAACTGCTTCAACCCCTAATTGAGAGGAGACAATCGAAGTACACACTATTCTTATTCACCAAGCTTTTATGACCGACGTTGTCCTTGAAAACTTGAAGCAGTGGAGAATACTTTGGTTTAAAACCTAGCTAACTACTGAACAGAGCCTTTAATGCTTGCTACATTTTTAAACTCAGGTTTGCACGATGCCGAGTAGCTACTTTCAGTTTGTCATCGGGGAAGCTACAGGTACGGTCGTTAATGTAAATTTCCTTCGCATAATTGACGACTGTTGTGTGTCGGGAGAGCCGGCCATCCACTTCCAAGTAGGTGAATATTGAGTAGTGTCTTAAAATAGATGCCGCGTGTGTTGTCGTGTCGGCTGACGCGAACACGAGGCCCGTTTGATGCCGGTTTGATACAACTTGGTGTTAAATACGTCATGCGAAAAAAAAAACAGAAAAAGTCTCCGTTTTGGCTTATTTGAAAAAAAATAAAAATAAAAAAAGCTGCAAATTTTACACAAGGGTTTATTATTCTTTTATATACGTTAATTGTGCAGAAATTTAATTCGGTGAATGAAAAAATTTTAAATTTTTTTTTGGATTTTATTTCAATTTTTTTTTTTCTAATAAAAAATTCTCAATATTTTACTCGAAAACGGCTCCGTTTTGGCTTATTTGAAGAAAAAAAACGCTGCAAATTTTACACATGGGTTTATTATTATTTGATATACGTTAATTGTGCAGAAATTTAATCCTGTCAATGAAAAAAAAAACTTAAAACATTTTTTGGATTTTTTTTTCCAAAAATGTTTTTTTCAAAAATTCTTGATTTTTTACTCGAAAAATATTTAACCTCCTGGGATCCATCAAAAATCCCATTTGTAGCCCCATGAAAGCCCTATAGATCCCCACAGTGAAATCGTATCGTTCCGGGACCCCCAAAAATGGATTCTACTTCCAAAAATACTTCGAAAACGACACCTAACTCGATCCCATCGCCAAAAGCCTTCAATTAACCCCTCCCTATGCCCCATTTTAGCTCCTTACCGACCCACGGTGAAAACGGATCGTTCTAGGACCCCCAAAAATGGATTCTACGTCCGAAAATACTTCGAAAACGACACCTAACTCGACCCCATAGCCAAAAGCCTTCAAAAAAGCTTCCCGTAGCCCCATTTTAGACCCATAGCGCCCCACGGGTTTGGGCGATCAGGCTGAAAACCTTGCGGGCATAACTAGATGTAAACCAAGTATCCTGTCAAAAATTCTCGCCTGAGAAACTGAGCAAAACTACGTTTAAGGATCTAACTTAGTTTAAATGAATGAAATTCGTACACAATAACCCGCCTGACCCTAAACTTTTTATTAGTGAGGATATTTACGCGAGTACGTTCAGTAAATAACGTCGTGTAAAAGCTTATCGTCGGGTGTCTATCTTTGGAGACAAATATGGTGCAAACAAGATCCTCCGGTTTTAAGCTTTCCCTCTTGATCCTACAATATCGGATCCTCCGGATCGAGAGGTCGATGGAATCCACCCAAGATTACCAGGGCTTTCCAAGTGCGGTAATAATTCATGAGAATGGGGAATGGCTTCCGAAAGGGGGAGGGGCGATTGAAGTTTCGCTCCTGAGCCCTTCGCTTTTGGTATCGAGTTAATAACATGAAAGAGAGAAGAGTCTTCACCCCCCCTTCAATTCGCCATTTAGGGGGATAACAGGGACCAACCGTTCTCAACCAGAAAGAGCTTTTCCATTGTAAGAACCGTGCCCACGGAATAAATACTCAGGTGGGGTGTCTGCAATTATGCAAAACGGATCCGTAGGTCTTCATCTTGTATGGCAATCCTCGTAGAAAGAGCCACGTCCACCAAATTGACCGTTTTTGTTTGTTATTCGTGTAATAATACACCTATTTATTCGCCATGGGGTCGACATGTTTGATCGGCCTCAAATGTGTCATTATACTTTTCAAGATGTGTAGATTCCAAAAACAAAATGTCCGTCCGCCGTCCGGGCCGTTTTGGGCAGTAGGAATTTTTTGAAAAATCTGACATTTATACAAAATATTTGGTTTACCATCTAGTTCTGCCCGCAGGGTTTTCAGCCCGATCGCTCAAACCCGTGGGGCGCTATGGGGCTAAAATGGGGCTACGGGAGGGTTTTTTGTAGGTTTTCGGCTATGGGGTCGAGTTAGGTGTCGTTTTAGAAGTATTTTTGGACGTAGAATCCATTTTTGGGAGTCGCAGAACGATCCGATTTCAACGTGAGGATCTATGCGGCTTTCATGGGGCTACAAATTGGATGTTTGAAGAATCCCAGGAGGTCAAACAAGATGTAGTTGGACTGGGAGTCATTTGGACTGGAGTAGGACTCCAGGAACTCGAATGAGGTGTCGTTTTCCGAGTAATTTTGGACGCATACCCATTTTTCGGAATCCCATATCTGCCCACAAACTTGAAAAAAAAATTTTTTTTATTAATATAGAATTAGCTATCATGATAGCAAAACAAAATTTGTTTTACAATAGGTACTACATAACGTAAGTTTACGTTAACGTTACGTTAACGTGTTTACACGTTATGCAGTACCGATTAACAGAATATTCCTCTTCTTACTCCGTTATCTCCATTTTTGGATCATTTACATAAAAGATACTGGGGAAAGATTTGCAGCGTTTTCGTAAAACTCTTACTGCTGCACAGTCATCCACCACCTGCATCTAAAGGTCTAGCACCGGATCCAAGCTTTGCCATATGAATTATTCATCATTCATTCTATTATAGCAAGAGCTTCAAAACTCAAAACTAGTAGTTTGTATCCCAACCAAAGCCGTTCCACCAAAGCCGGCAAATACAGTGGCTGGTGTTGCGGATTTATAACAGAACTTTCCTTTTAGCGGAAATAATTATTTCTACAATATCGAAGGATTAATCGAAGGAAAAAAAAGGCAAAAATAATGGGAAAATAATATCGATGTATTTTGAGAGAAAAAAAAAATTGAAAAAAATCGATGTATTTTGAGCATCCCTAATTTGTGTGTTAACCAATTGATAGGTTTCCATATTCTCACAGATTTACTTGACACAAGGAATCAAGCTGGCTAAGTTATGAAAAGTCGGCAGTTGGGGCGTTCTACAAAACTCTGCACATTTTACACAAGAGTTTATTATTCTTTGATATAGAAAAATTTTGCAAAATATAGGTAGGTAAGTCTGCATTATTGAGGAAGTATTTTTGAAAAAAAAAAAAAAAAAAAAAAAAAATTCGTCCAAAAATACTTCGAAAATGACACCCAACTCAATCCCATAGCCAAAACGCCTCCCGTAGCCCCTTTTTAGCCCCACAGAACCCCACGGGTTTGGGCGATCGGGCTGAAAACCTTGCGGGCACAACTAGATGGTAAACCGAGTATTTTGTCAAATTTTCAGATTAAAAAAAAAATTCATACTACACATCTAGACATTTTGAAACGTATAATGTCAAATTTTAAGGCCGATCTGAATTTTGGACCTCCGTCGCGATTACATAGGTGTATTATTCCAAGAAAAATAAACCAAAAACCGCGAAATTTTTGAACTTTTTTGAAAGAGAGCACGATTGAAATCATTTGGCGAGCAAAACTCGATTTTACCCAATTTAGACTAACGCCACTGGTGCTCTCGCCAGGCGAAATGAGGTGTCGTTTTCCGAGTAATTTTTCGACGTCCCAAATCCATCCAAATGTATGTAGTACGGGTAATTTCTTTTCCTCAATAACATCTTATTCACAAAAAATTAATTTTTGCACGATTCACCTACCAACATATACACTAAAGATTATTAAAAATGTGTAATTAATGTGTGTGCATCACGAAGAAAGCAATTTTCCCTCTAATGACTACCGGTTCATGCGAACGGCCACTCGACCTCCATCGGTTGGTTTTCCTCCTAATTGGCGGTCTGTCGATTATCCGGGAGGAACGAACCTGCGAGAGCACCCTGGCGGAACCTCCGACAACAAAGGAGGTGCTCCGACCCGCCGACAGATCCAAGAAATCCGCCCGCCTCCATATAACGCTCTGTTAATAAATTTAAAAAAAAGTAGATCCTATTAATAAACTTCGACAACACAGGCCTATATTCAAACTCGGCCAAGATCTAGATTTGAAGAAGGCAACGGCCGGCCACTTTCTAACTCGTGCCACATCTCATTTTTCTTTTATTCAAATAGCCAAAAGACGGAGCCAAAAGAGATTCAGTTATATGCATTTTTGAAAGATACGTTGACAGCGACGTTGCAAAAACCTGTACGTTGATTTTTGAGAATGTTTCAGGAGAGCAAAAAACGAATGAAAGTAAAGCGGGTGATCCAACTCCAGCTAAATGCAAGTGAAAACATCCCAATTCCGCCAGCGATGCGTTATCGGGTCATTGTGAGGACTACCATCCCCGCCAGCTCAGTGCCAGTTCCGTTTGTTGTTGACGTCAACACCGAGACTGGTGTTAGCAAGAGAATACAAGAAGAAGAGGGAGGCAATTGCTGGACACTGCTGTGCCGGTCAATGGCCACGACCGGGTCTGCCAGAAGGGAGATCTCCACACTAGACCTATTTGGTCAGGTGCAGGGCCGCCGGGTTGGGGGCTCCAAGGCCCCATTCCCGAAGGATGCTCAGCGGAACCCGGGGAAGCACACCAGAAGCACTGACCCGCTGTACACAACTTCTTAGGCCATTTCTGGCCCATAACAACCTTTCCCGTACCTTCTGCTCTCTTTCTTCCAAAAAGACGAGCTGATTAGCGAATGCAGCGCTCTCCGTGTTTAACAATCAAATGCTAGTGATAAGCAGCCAGTCAGCTCTATGGCAAGGTGGGTGACAGGTCGCCTCATACAGCAGGGTCTCAGACTTACGTCATCACTTTACATCTTCGGTACCCACTTTCCGAAAATAAACAAGCGGGCTCCCCTCGTTATCACTATAACAGTAACTTAACTATTAAGAGCTTGTCAGTAACTACTTTTATTGCAAACTAATTTTACCTTAAGTGGGCGGACAATCGAAATGGTTTCAATGGTCGTTGCCGTAGGAGCCATTTTGTTGTCTGATGGTCTTAGCGAACTGAAAAATAAAACAATTTAGGTAACAAAAAACAGGTTTAGATTAGACGTCTGAGGACTTTCAAAATCTTCACCTTTCTTTGGCAGGTAAAAAAATCATTTCTTCCACTTTCAAAAACGTGGTATTTTCTTCAATAATTTCACTAAAGTTTTGCTGCTATTCACTGTGTACGCTTACTACTAACTACGAGCTGGAATATTCGGAAGGCTAAACTCACCGAAGTTAGTGGACGACCTTTGAAGACAGGCTGAATAGGTGGACGAATCCCTCAGTCAGGTTAGCTGTCACACAACACCACGAAGTAGAGATTAGTTTGACATCAACAACTCAAACACTAATGGAATATTAATGGAGAAAGCCCATAAGTGATAAAGTGCCTTGAGAAAAACACCACAAGATAGATTACGTAAAGTACACGCAGGTCATTTAGTAAGGCTGTGAGAATGTAACGATCAATTTGTTAGGTTTGCTCATGCTCTTTGTGATTTTTGTGATGCCTTATAAATCAAATTTGGCTGTACATCGGGGTAGACTTAGAACGCGAGGAAGCTATGTGCCGTGCCCCCCTTGGCAGTGTTTTGAAATTCTATTTACATCAATTTTCAGAATTTTGGGGCAGTAATAAGGTTGTGATTACAAATTTTGAAATGCGCCTACGATATTGTCTTGGTGTTGTCGTCATGGCCAACGTTGAGGTGTATACAACCAAAAGAGCGTTTTGCTCTTTGGCAAGATGTTGCTGAATTGTGCGTCTTTTGTGTGCCTAATTTCCTTGACCGTTGCAGTTGAAGGACGTTCGAAAAGGGTTGTTGGTGGTTGGGAAATGCCATCCCGTGATGAGTCGTCCTACTTGGCAGACAAGTACTTTGTTTGGATTGGCTTGGGTCGAGAGGTAATCGAAGCGATACTTTTCCAACGCCCGTGGAAGAAGGACCGACAAGTGTGTGGAGGCGCTCTTCTGACCCGCGACATCGTGCAGACAGCTTGCCATTGTTTCTGCTTCGCCCAATCTCCGGGAAAAGACGGCATTAAGTGGTAAGTCAGAGATGACGACCATTACGAAGCAGTGGTCGGGTCGAGCGTAGTCGACGATAATGAACCAATACCCATATCAAAAATCCTGATTCATCCGTTTTGTGCCGAGTTGCCGCAGTTTAGAGCTGTCAGGCATGATTCAGCTTTGTTCCAATTGTCGAAGAAATTCAGACCATCACATGCAATCAGTTATGCTCCAGAGCTTCATCTTGATGAGATGGCACAAATGTGGACAAGATTTTTGCGAAACGAAGTAGTATGTTTACTGATTGGATTCGGTCGGTACATCACCAGAGAGAATATAAACCAATCTAAATTTCTTCGTCATGGATGGATGATCATTAAGTCATACACAGAATGCTTCATGACTGTCAGTCGCACTAAAAACTATACCATGTACAAGGAATTAGCCACGTGGAGTTGTCTGTCACCTTTTGGAAAGTACAAGACCCTCCACGCCAAAGGTGACTCCGGTTCACCAGTCACATGCAACGGACAGTACTTCGCGTTGGTCAGCACAGAATTTGCCTTTGAAGATTTAGTGTTCAGTGGTTTCGCCAACAACATCGAGTACAGGTTACTGATGGCATTCAAGATTTATATGTTAGATCCACCGGAGTACTTAGTTGATATTCCAGTTCGGGAAAGGATGGTTTCAGAGAGTCCTCCAGCTAATTTTTTCGAAGCAATCAGCGAAGGCGGCAGATCCCAACACTTCGCATCTACATTTGTGTTAGTTGCGTTAGTAAGCTTTGATGTGGTGAGGCTTTGAATTAAATCCCGAAATTTTTTTTTTCACCATTTTTGGTTTATTGCGACAGTTCATTTGATTTAATAAAGAGCTCACAGAATAACCCTACAGGTCTTCAAGTCAGCTGTCTGGAGGTGTGGTAGGGAGCTTTATTTTGCATCCAGGACATTTTTCATGACTTTGAGTGGTCATGATGTCTAGGGGCCACGTTCACACACTCACTTGCCGGAGGTTTACGGATAAGAGTCAGAGATGGTGAGAGTTTAGAGTGATTTGCCTTTCACTAACTCTCCTCACGGTAACTTAAACCCTCGGTATCTCAAGCGTTAGGTTTAACTGGTCAATGTCCCACCGTTTACTGCAGATCATGAGCTAACGGGACGGTAGGTAAGTGCTACATATTTTTTATTGGCCGCCTTCCCTCTAACGGTCAGAAGAAAGGCCTGTAGACTCTACTTCGTCTTAAATTGGCATTTGGTTTATTATTCTTGGAATAATACACCTACCTAAGTAATCGCGACGGAGGTCGACGACTCCGATCGGCCTCAAAATTTGATGTTATCCGTTTCAGAAGGTCTAGATTCCAAAACCGAAAGTCCGTCCACCGCCCGCCGTCCAGGCCGTTTTGGATTAGGAATTTTTTTAAAATTCTGAAATTTTGACAAAATACTCGGTTTACCATCTAGTTGTGCCCGCAGGGTTTTCAGTCCGATCGCCCAAACCCGTGGGGCTACGGGAGGTTTTTTTCTTAGAGGCTTTTGGCTATGGGATCGAGTTGGGTGTCGTTTTAGAAGTATTTTTGGACGTGGAATCAATTTTTTGGGGTTCCCGGAACGATCCAATTTCACTGTGGGTATCTATAGGGCTTTCATGGCGCTACAAAAGGGATTTTTGAAGGATCCCCAGAGGCCAAATATTTTCCAAGTTAAAAAAAAAAAAAAAAAAAATTAAGGAAATTCGAAAAAAATTTCTAAACTCTTTTTATTGACACAGATTTAATTTTGTAAAATCAATCTTCATCAAAGAATAATAAACCCTTGTGTAAATTTTGCAGCGTTTTGAAGAATTAAATAAAATTAAATTTTAATAAATTATTACTATTAAGAAGATCAAGATTTTATCATTTTTCCTATAAATGTTCTCCCGAATTCCACCAGATAAAA
Source organism: Pilophorus perplexus (assembly GCA_955831195.1). Taxonomy (NCBI): domain Eukaryota; kingdom Metazoa; phylum Arthropoda; class Insecta; order Hemiptera; family Miridae; genus Pilophorus; species Pilophorus perplexus. The sequence continues at coordinate 3,083,574 of OY037015.1, forward strand.
CATAAAGCCTTTAAAAAAAACCCTGACGACATCGTAAGCCGAGACCAAAAAAAAAATCTTGGTGGGAAGAGGGTGGGGAGCCCCTGATTTGCATCGCTGTACAACCGCCAAACGTACACTGCAACAACTCAGCAATTTCCGAGAGAGGGCAGCCTATGTTTGTTTGTTTGTTTATTTTATATTAAATATTTTGTCTATTTTTTCATTTGCAGCTAAAGGAATTTTTGAGTTTTTAGTTAGATTATTTCACTCTACGTTTATTTTTGTAAGAATACATACAACGAATACTACGTTTATTTGTGTAAGAATGTATTATTTACGTTAAGAACGTCCGCGGACCACACTCGGGAACCCCTCATCTAAATTATTCGTTTAGCTCTTCACTATCCTTGGTCGCCCTGACAGTCTACTTTTTCCTCGTCTTTTCGATCCCAAGTTGATTGTTGTTGTTTCGCCATTGAGAACCATTTCAGGACTAGACGAGACGTGATGGTTGAGGGTTAAACTCGCGGTCTTCAGGTCACGGACGCGGACGTGACGCTCTTCAGGCCCTGACATCTACCTGCGACACGTCTCGGAATCTTTTTAAAGGGAATCTTTACAATTTGATCAGTCCGGGCACTTTTTACGGCTCTGTTTATGGACAGAATGGAGTCGAGCTTCGTCGGATTATACCCGTGAAAAACCACTCGATGAAGTAGCCCGCATTTCAGTTATTTACTTCACGGAAATTAATTCATAAAATGCATCACAGTAAGAACCATCTCTCTCAATCAACATTAGGCTTAATTTTAAATGAAGATGTTGCGACTAATAGTTTTTGGATCATTCTAAGGCACTTCCGGACGCCGTAATGTAAAATTCGTCTGACGTAATATATTATTACGAGACAAGTTTGAAAACCTTGAAAAGTCTCTCCGTACAGGGAATCTGAGCGCTTCAAGTTTTTACACTGAAACCTCTGCACCAACCAGTATACCAACTTAAGTGCGTCAAGAATCTATAATAGCGGCATTAAGCAAGAGGGAACCAATCATCAAAATCGAGTTAGAACTATTTACGGATAGAAAGTAAGTTTTATTAATATCTACGTTCAGCAAAAAAAAAAAAAATTAGTCGAAAAACGGGATGGTTCAGGTAAAAAAAAAGCGTTTGAATAAACTTCGAAACTCTCTTTGGTGATCCTGTTTCAGCATAAAGAACCACCAACCTTAGGAAACGAAAAACCTAAGACTGCATGAAGCAAAATATGTAACCACGCCAATGTGTTCATATATGAATAAATTCATTAGGACGGTGCGGTTTTTCAATTCATTAGGAATATAATTAGAAAATTCAAAACTCATGTCACAACAATGGTGGGAAGAAGAAAACATCGTGATTTAATTCAAAGCCTCACAACACCAAGACACATTACCTCAACTAAAAGAAATGTAGATATGAAGTGTTGGGATCTGCCGCCTTCGCTGGTTGCTGCGAAAAAATTAGCTGGAGGACTCTCTGAAACCATCCTTTCCCGAACAGGAATATCAACTAAGTACTCCAGTGGTTCTACCATATAGATCTTGAACGCCATTAGTAACCTGTACTCGATGCTGTTGGCGAAACCGCTGAACACTAAATCTTCAAAGGCAGAATCTGTGCTGACCAACGCAAAGTACTGCCTGTTGCATGTGACTGGTGAACCGGAATCACCTTTGGCGTGGAGGGTCTTGTACTTTCCAAAGGGTGACAGACAACTCCACGTGGCAAATTCCTTGTACATGGTATAGTTTTTAGTGTGACTAACAGACTTGAAACATTCTGTGTATGAGTTAGTGATCATCCAGCCATGACGGAGAACGTTAGATTTCTCATTAATATCTCTGGCGATGTACCGACCAAATCCAATCAGTAAACATACTACTTGGTCCCTCAAAAACCTAGTCCACATTTGTGCCATCTCATCAAGATGAAGCTCTGGAGCATAACTGATTGCATGTGATGGTCTGACTTTCTTCGACAATTGGAACAAAGCTGAATCATGCCTGACAGCTCTAAACTGCGGCAACTCTGCACAAAACGGATGAATCAGGATTTTTGATATGGGTATTGGTTCAGTATCGTCGACGACGCTCGACCCAACCACAGCTTCGAATTGATGGTCATTTCTGGTGTACCACTTAATGCCATCTTTTCCCGGAGATTGGAGAGAGCCAAAACAATGGCAAGCAGTTTGCGCGATGTCGCGGGTCAGAAGAGCGCCTCCACACACCTGTCGGCCCTTCTTCCACGGGCGTTGGAAAAGTATCGCTTCGATTACCTCTCGTCCAAAGCCGATCCAAACAAAGTACTTGTCTACCATGTAGGACGACTCATCACGGGATGGAGGTTCCCAACCACCCACAACCCTTTTGGAACGTCCTTCACTTGTTACGGTTAAGGAAATTAGGCACAAAACGGACACACATTTCAGCAACATCTTACCATAGAGCAATAATATTTTTTGGTTGTATACACCTCGGCGTTGGTCATAACAACACAAAGACATTATCGCAGGTGCGCATCATAATTCCAAATTACAAGCAATAATTATTACAAACCAATTTTTCGCCCCAAAATTCTGAAAATTGATGTAAAAAGTATCACTGTAACAACGGAATGAGAACGGAAACACAACCAAATTTGCTCAGTAGGTGCTGAAACACAAAATACAAATGGAAATTTCAATTTCGGAGGGTGAACTCGATTCTGAAAGTGAAAACAATCTTTCCGAACCTTTGTTAGACTCAAAAGCCAAAAAAATTGTAGAAAGAACTCGGAATCATATCTTGCTCAGAACGGGTAAGCGGAAGGAGGCAACTACCTACTGGCCATACTGTAGGGATGTTGAAAAAGTATCGATACTTAAAAGTATCGATACTTTTCAAAATAAGTATCGATACTTTTTGTCCCCGATACATATCGCAGTATCGATACTTTTTTTCCCGGTATCGGCGCCGATACTTTTTTTATCTCTCACATTTCATCAGATTCAAAACTTACGGCATATAGGTAGTTGACAGTACCTGTACCTAGACCAGCAATTAAAGAAAGTTGATGTAGGTACCTACCACCACCTCCAGCTCTCATATTAGGAGAATCAGCCGTCCTCGATCAATGGCGGACCACCAAAATGTTGGCCCAACCAACCAACCCAACTCACTCATCACAGTAGAAATTAGTATGGCCACAGCTACACCAAATGGGGGAATGTTCCCCTTTTTTGCTACCTGTACCCCCGAGGCTTGGAGCAAGGTTTTCAGTCCAATCGTCCAAACCCGTGGGGCGCTATGGGGCTAAAATGGGTCAATGGAAGGTTTTTTTTAAAGGCGTTTGGCTATGGGATCGAGTTGGGTGTCGTTTTCGAAGTATTTTTTGGACGTAGAGTATATTTTGGGGGGTCCCAGAAGGATTAAATTTCACTGTGGGGATGTAAAGGGCTTTCATGGGGTTACAAAAGGGTTTTTGAAGGATCTCAGGAGGTCAAATATTTTCTGAGTAAAAAAAAAAAATTGAAAGAAAAACATTTTTTTCAAAAATGTTTTCATTGAGGCAGAATTAATTTTTGCACAAGTAACCCATATCAAAGAATAATAAACCCTTGAGTACAAAGTTGCAGGCGTTTTTGAAAAGTATCGATACTTCGATACCGATACTTTATTGAAAGTATCGTATCGATACTTTTAGATACTGTCTAGATGTATCGATACGATACTGTATCGATACTTTAGAAGTATCAAACATCCCTACCATACTGCTTGCTCGAGTAAGATACGACGGCCATTGTACCCTGTGTTATATCCTCCATTAGGTACTACCCGCCACACATGCAACCCTGCATTGTTTATGTTCAAAAGTTACTGCAATAATCCGAATTTCGTAATGCGAATCCTCGTTTATTTCCAGAATATAAAAGTGGCGACGAGGATGGGATTTTCAAATGAGACTCTTTAAATCGACCATCTGAATCCTATGCTTGATGGTTTGGAATGCCCCAGAAGTATTCCCAGACCTCCCAACAGCCAAGGTGCACTTCACGGAACAGCCCATCCGGTAGCACGACACTTAGCCCAATTTTTTTCGCCCAATGCACTTTCGTCTAAATTTTTTCGCCCAACTGCCTTTTCACCCAAAAAAAATTTCGCCTAAAACCCACATCGCCTACACTACATTTCACCTAAATACACCCGTTCACCTAAATTTCACCTTAAAACAAGAAATGTAAAAAATTGCAAAATTCAAAGTGGGAATGTTCGTAACTTAAGAAATTAAAAAATTAGACAGCAGAAGTCGTCGTCAGGTTGTCAGCTGCCGTCATCACAGCACAAAATTGCTACCGTTGGAGCGTAGATAAGCAGAAATGCGTTTTGACTAGCGAGGACGAAAAAGGACTAGATCGGAAGGAACGCACGGCACCGAAGTCGGCGGTTGAGATCAGATGACACTCTGGTTTCTACCGATGCCAACAAAAGAGGTTTGTTTGTTCCAGGTCTGACTGCGTCTGTCGACAGAAGTTGGACAGCTGTCGACAGAACCCGACCGCACATACTCGAGCAGTCGGTTTCCATCCAACCTACGATCGACCTGGAACACCAGTTCTTAAACTGCGCATGTCTCCGGCGATTTCTGTTAACATACCGTCAAACCTGGAACAAACCTAATATTTCATGACGAGCTGCGTCAACAACAACAAAAACAGCAAACAAAAAATGATAGGCACCTCCACTTTCAACCGACTTCATTGTGAGGGGTCAAATTGAGTCCCGAAAGTTTGGGTGAAAAATCCTTTGGGCGAATTATTTTTAGGTGATTTTTTTTTTTTTTTTTTTTTGGGTGAAAGGAGTTTTAGGTGAAACTGCGTTGGGTAAAACGGACTTGGATGAAACGCTTTGGGCGAAGTGTCGTGTAATCGCCCATCCAAGTATCAAGCAGCCCGCGGAGATCTACTGTACACTACACTGAACTCCAGCTACACCCATAAGCAGTCCTCATTCATCCACGCCAAGAGAATCCATCCCGAGAACTCCGCGCAAGCAGCTCTCCTCCATTCTGGGGGGGGGGGGGGGCGGATGTAAGCTGGGCGAATGTAATGACCCTCGGCTCGGGGTCGAGGATTAAAAGATTATCTGTGGATGTGAACTGGGCGAACGACTCTCGACAAGTAAACAAGTCAAAAGTGTAAACTGAGCGAAGGCGAGCATTGAAGCCTCTCCGACGGCCAGTTGTGAGATTGGCTGATAGAGTCTTGGAGAGGCAACAAGTGTGTGGCTTAGCAAAACGGAAAGCAGAAGAGCAGCTGAATGAGCGGCCGTTTGTTGACACGTTGCTGACATACCTACCAAAAAGAGGTGCAAATACAAATTGATAGCATTGGTACGGTCGGGGCAACGAAGACACTATAAAAAACCGATTTTCATTGAAAATCAGCTAATGTTGTACAGATCGAAAGCGATAACCTCCATAGACTTTGTGCAGCGTGTGAGTCACTTCTACAGTTCTGTGAATAAGTAAGTAGGTGTAGTTTTTATTGAGACACTTTGATTCCTGACTTGTGCAACGTATACTTATCTATTTGTCACGAGAACAACCTTTGCATACTTTATTATGTGAATAATATTCACATATTATGTACTTTCATATATTATGTACATATAAAGTACATATTATGTACTTTCAGTGATCTCTGTTTCGTACTTTCAATGATCTCTGTTTCAACGACGTGCAAAATACATGTATATCTCTGTTTGTACGAGAACACCCTTCGCTCAGTTTACTACTAGGGGTGAGAACCTAATTCGCCCAGTTTACATGAGAGGGTTTGTCTGCCTCCGAACCGCTTCGCTCAGTTTACTACGAGGGGCTGGAATTTTTAATCCGATTTGCCCAGTTAACATTTCCCCTCTGGGGGTTATCAACACCCCAGCCCACGCCTCAGCTCGTCCTGGAGATGCCTGCAGTCCTAGTAACGCCTGCTGCCTCTAACTCGCCCGCACCAGCAACCAAGAGTACCCACAAGAAATATTAGTCCGACTTAAGATTCTCACGCAGTTATTGGCACTCATTCTGAAGTGCACTCGTGGTTACTCTCCAAACTTTCTATATATTCTAAGTATATGGGCATTGAAATAATCAGTCACAAGAAAGGTGAAAAGAACAAAACTTTGTGATTTAATTCAAATTCTCACAACATCAAGACTTATTATCACAACTAACAGAAATGTAGATACGAAGTGTTGGGATCGGCCGCCTTCGCTGGTTGCTTCGAAAAAATTTGCTGGAGGACTCTCTGAAACCATCCTTTGCCGAAAAGGAACATTCGCTAAGTACTCCGATGCATATACTCTCCTGTACATCATGATCTCCATTAGCAACCTGAACTCGAAGCTGTTCGTGAAGCCGCTGTACACTAAATCTTCAAAGGCAGATTCCGTGCTGACCAACGCGAAGTACTGCCTGTTGCATGAGACTGGTGCACCGGAATCACCTTTGGCGTGGAGGGTCTTGTACTTTCCAAAGTGTGAAAGACAACTCCATGTGGCTAATTCCTTGTACATGGTATAATTTCTGATGCGACTAACAGTCATGAAACATTCTGGGTATGATTTAGTGACCATCCAGCCATGACGGAGAACGTTGGATTTGTTAATAATCTCTCTGGTGATGTACCGACCGAATCCAATCAGTAAACATACTACTTGGTTCCTCAAAAATCTAGTCCACATTTGAGCCATCTCATCAAGACGAAGCACTGGAGCATAACTGATTGCACGTGATGGTTTGACTTCCTTCGACAATTGAAACAAAGCTGTATCTTGCCTGACAGCTCTAAACTGTGGCAACCGTGCACAAAATGGATGAACCAGGATTTTTGATATGGGTATTGGTTCGGTATTGTCGACGACGCTCGAACCGACCACAGCTTCGAAGTTGTTGTCATTTTTGATGTACCACTCAATGCCGTCTTTTCCCGGAGATTGGAGAGAGCTGAAACAATGGCAAGCAGCCTGCGCGATGTCGCGGGTCAGAAGAGCGCCTCCACACACCTGTCGGTCCTTCTTCCACGGGCGTCGGAAAAGTATCGCTTCGATTACCTCTCGACCGAAGCCAATCCAAACAAAGTACTTGTCTGCCATATAAGACGACTTATCACGGGATGGCATTTCCCAACCACCAACAACCCTTTTTGAACGTCCTTCAACTGCATCGGCCAAGGAAATTAGGCACACAAAAGACACAAATTTCAGCAACATCTTACCATAAGAGCAATAATCTTTTTTGGTTGTATACACCTTGACATTTGTCATGACAACCCCATCATCGCAGGTGCATTTCAAATTCCCAAATTACAAGCAAAAACAATTACCTACTGCTATAATAATTATGATTACCTTTTTTTTTTTTAATTCAAAACTCTGAAGATGGATATAAAAAGGATTTAAAAAGACACTGCCAAGGGAGACATGTCACGTAGCTTACTCGCGTTCAAAATCTATCACAATATACAGCGAAATTGGATTTTTAGATCATCACAAAATTCATGACTATAAAAAAATGTTAGTTCGTTTCTGCACAGAGCATACCGCTGATTCAACCATCATGAAATTTGGGACCTCGAGGTGTTTTACCTACACAATTCCTGAAAATTTGCCCAAAAAAATAATATACAACATTGTAGTGGGGGTTCCCCAGGGATCAATTTTGGGGCCACTGGCCTTCCTCGTCTACTGCAATGATGTCGAGGATGCGTCGCCGCCGACGCATTTCATAAGGTTCGCTGATGATACTACGGGGATTGCAAGGAGTAGCCGTTTCGATGAAATTCAGCAGAAGACCCGGGAATTAATCGGCAGGACCACCGAATGGATGCAATGTAACAAACTGTGCCTGAACGAAGCGAAAACCGCCACGATCGATATGACACTCCGTCCAGCTGAATCTAAGTGCAGTGTCCCGGTGAAATTCCTCGGAGTGATGCTCGACCCAACCCTCAATTGGAACGAGCATTGCACATTCATCTCCAAAAAGCTGAGTGTTTACGTGTACCTCATTCGAAGCATTTCGTCCAGCATGTCAAATAGTAGTCTCCTCACCTTCTACTACGGATGCTTTCACTCATACCTGAATTACGCTGTCTTAGCTTGGGGCCATAGCGCTTCGGCAAGAATGGTGTTTGGCGTACAGCGTAGATGTATTCGCGTACTCGCCCGAATAGGATACAAGGACGACTGTAGAAGCTACTTCACAAAGCTAGGAATCCTCACACTACCTAGTATATTTATAAAAGAATGCCTTAAATTTACACGCGTGGATAACTATAATTGGGCGAGGGCCAGTGATGTACACGACCATTTCACTAGAGGAAACGATAATTTTGTACTGCCCATCAATAGGCTCAAGCGGGCAGACAACGCGCATAGCTACTGGGCTAAAAAACTTTATAATAAATTACCTATTCACATGAGAGAACTGCCCACAAATAAATAATTTATTCATCACCATCATAAAAAAACTATTGAAAAAGAAGCATTTTACTCCATTGATGAATTTGTAAACTATGATTTTCCCAGTACAGTGTAATTCAATTTAATTTATTTCATCAGCCTAATTTTGTGTAATCTTGCCATCAAGCAGAGGAATATTAAATATTCAAATTTTGTATCAGTACTCTTGCTTTAGTGTTAGTCCGTTTCATGTCAATATTGTTTGCTCGTTTCATGTCACTTATTTAAGTTCACCTTCTGTTCCTAATGTTGTATTTTGACGCTTGCTATGTACTGTCTAGTATCTACAGCAATAAAGAACTGTTTGAGTTGAGTTTTGAGTTTGTTAATTCCTGGAAGCTGATGTACCCCCACCCTCAGCCCATGCAAAAGGCCCTACTGCGCATGCTCCGAACGGTTTGGAATTTTCAGTATTACTCTGCGAACGCAGCTATTAAAGAAGATCATTATTATTTCTCTGGCTCGTAATACCCATCAAAGTGATAATAGCGATTGAAATCATTCAATTTAGGACTTCCAGGCCTGAGAGGGATGTGACGCGCTTCATCATTTTCCTTTATTATTTTTTTATTGTTACAAGAGGTGCAAGTTACTAACTTGAAGTTAGCCAACCTTGCTACGCGTCAAGCAGTTTTACTAGGAAACGCTTGCGTACGAATCTGCAACACATTAGGAAATGAAATTTTCATGTTCTTTAGTTTAGTCGCTTTTTTTAACGGCTTTTTTTAAACATTCAACGCTTTTTTCGTTTGTGTGCCAAAGTAAAGACATGAAATGTCAAAAGAACAACAATGGTGAAAAGATCAAAACCAGGTGATTTAATTCAACGTCTCACCACTTGAAAGCTTATTATCGCAACATACGAAAATGTAGTTATGAAGTGTTGGGATCTGCCGCCTTCGCTGGTTGCGTCGAAAAAATTAGCTGGAGGACTCTCTGAAACCATATAATCCCAACCAAGAATATTAACTCTGTACACCGATGGCTCTCCTCTCTTGTACATCATGGACGACATTGTTTGACAACCGTGTTTCGCCCAAAAATTCTGAAAATGATTACAAAACGCTGCAAATTTTCACGAGGGCTTATTATTCTTTGATAAAAGTTTTTTTTTTTCTTCTTCTTTTTACGAGTATCTCCTGACAATACATTGTATTAAACAAGTCATCAGTTGCAACGTTGCATCATTGCAAGATACGTATTTTTAATACAAATGTGAAATCCGTCCTATTGTACGGATGTGAGACCTGGAAAGTCGCCCAAGACATTACCTACCGGCTTCAGGTAGTCTCAGGCGCATTATGAAAATTTGGTGGCCTGAGACGAGGCGATGTTGAGGCCATTGAGACCCTCCCCTTTCCTGGAGGAAGAGGAATCTTGTGTTTGAGTGTGAAATTGTAGTCTATGAAGCTAGCCGAACTTCCAGTGGCATTCAAGCAACGGACAGTGTCATTGATTTTTACAGGGATGACAGCTCGATTCAGTAGATTCAAATTTTCCTTGATGACTGTCGCAATAATGGAAGCGGAAACCTTCGACTTTTTTCTACATGCTTTAGCGTAGTAGAAAAGTATAGAAGAAGTATAGAAAAGTATAGAGTAGTAAACCAAAAGGCACCTGGCTATGGCGGTATTACTGGACCGGTACTGGAGCACCTGATCCCTCAAGGACCAATGAAAGCTTCTATGTTCCATATCGTTCAGCTGTATTAGCTGCTCTATGTTGCTCACACAGCGGAATAATAGTCAAATTCCCTGGAGCAGAGAATTGCTTTGGCTATTACTTGGCTAGTTCGTCGCCAGTGGTTATTCATCCAGGAGCAAACCAAGAAGGGAATGCTGACAGTGGCCTGCTATAGAACTAAACATCGGTTGGTGGACACTTGATGAAGTCTGTATCCCGCCCAAGACTTCCAACTCTTCGAAAACGTTCGGGACTATTGTCGAAGCTTTGACTTCAAATAAAGAAAAGTGTTGAAGGGCTATTGTTATATTTTTCCAGGTAACTACAGCCTTCTTGGCGCACTGCACGAAATTCAGCAGAAAGAAGAACTTTCAGAAAGATGTACCAGCTAAGGGAGAGAAGGTCCATACCGTCCATCCAGAATAAGCTTATCCTGTACAACACATGTCCCCAAACCAGTGTGGAATTATGGAGGCCAACTGTGGGCCTGTCGAATCAAGAGCTCATCCTGAGATTCCAAAACAATATAGTACGTACTAAGAGTCGATGACAATGGTATTTTCGAAATGAACGTCTCCATCACGAGCAACAAATCGAAATGGTTTAGCGACAGACTTCATCTCCAACGGCTAACATCTCATGTCAATGAGGATGCTGCAGAAGGAAAGGAAATCTGGTATTCAAATGAATATATTAATACGTATTGAAGTAAGCAGTGAATATATTAATACGTATTGAAATAAGCGGTGAATATAAGATATTATCAATGAATATATTAATACGTATTGAAATAAGCAGTCACAACAATCGTGAAAAGACCATAAGCTCGTCATTTAATTCAACGTCTCACCACACCAAACCTACTGATGCAACTAACAAAATTGGAGTTAAGAAGTGTTGGTATCTGCCGCATTCGCTGGTTGCGTCGAAAAAATTAGCTGGAGGACTCTCTGAAACCATCCTTTCCTGAGCAGGAACATTCACTAAGAACTCCGATGCATGTACTCTCCTGTACATCATGATCTCCATTATTAACCTGAACTCGACGCTGTTTGCGAAGGCGGTGAACACCAAATCTTCAAATGTAAAACGGGTGCTAACCAACGAGAAGTACTGTCTGTTGCACGAGACTGGTGAACCGGAATCACCTGGGGCGTGCAAGACCCTGTGATTTCCAAAGGGTGATGGACAACTCCATGTGGCTGACTCCTTGTACATGGTATGATTTTCAGCGAGACTAATAATCATGTAACATGTGTAGTATGATTTAATGACCATCCAGCCATGATGAAGAAATTTTGGTTTGTTAGGAATATCTCTGCCGAGGTACCGACCGAATCCAATCAGTAAACATACTACTTCGTTCCGCAAAGATCGAGTCCACATTTGTGCCATTTCATGAAGACAAAGCACCGGAGCATAACTGATTGCATGTGATGGTTTGACTTCCTGCGACAATTGGAACAAAGCCGTATCATGCCTGATCGCCATAAACTGTTTCAACTCTGCACAAAATGGATGAATCATGATTTTTGATATGGGTATTGGTTCGGTATCGTCGACGACGCTTGACCCGACCACGGCTTCGTAATGGTAGTCATTTCTGATGTGCCACTTAATGCCGTCTTTTCCCGGAGATTGGAATGAGCTGAAACAGTGGCAAGCTGTCTGCGCGATGTCGTGGGTCAGAAGAGCGCCTCCACACGCCTGTCGTTCCTTCTTCCACGGGCGTTGGAAAAGTATCGCTTCGATTACCTCTCGACCCAAGCCAATCCAAACAAAGTACTTGTCTGCCAGGTAGGACGACTCATCACGGGATCTCAGTTCCCAACCACCAAGAACCCTTTTCGAACGACCTTCAACTGTAACGGCCGAGGAAATTAAGTAGAAAACTGACGCGTATTTCACCAACATCTTACGACAACACAAAAATTTTTGTAAACTTTTTGTTCGATAAGAAACAGGTGATGATGTTACCGACAACCACCTACATTATCGCAGGCGCGCGTCAAAACCAAAATAATTCTGTCGGTGAACATGGAATGAATCTACAGATTATAATCGTACAATAATTATATATAGATTATAATCATACGCTACGCCGCCCACAGGGGGTTCTCCCACTCACGGAGGCTCGTCTCTCCAGGCAGTCGCCGAGAGAGAGGGGCGCCCGTGGTGGGACGAGTATAAAAACTTAGCGCCAAGCCACAGAGCTTCTTTCCATTGCATTTTCAAGTACGATTCACATCTCTCTACTTCCTAACGTTACCCTCTCAAAAGTGTGTAGCCCTTTACATTTTCACCTTAGTAGGAAATTATTTTCCATAGGGCTTTTAAAACGGCAGGCTCCCCATCGCTGCGAGATCCGCCTAAACAAACAGACAGGCTCCCGAAAGCTGTGAGTTCCGTCTTACTAGGTCTTGATAAAAATAGGCTGGCTCTCCATAGCTGCGAGATCCACCCCAACAGCGCTCATTTCTAACCAGAGTAAATTCATTCCTCCAACTTAGGCACTTCAGTTTTAGGCTCCATTAGGTAAAGTTTGGCACTACACTATTATTGGTCTCGAAGACTTTTAGAAGTCCTCCAGTCCCTAGCGGTCAAAGCAGATCCGCCAGCGAATCCCAGGAGGACGTCCACACACCACTGTCACTTGAAGCTGCTCGTAGGGTGGCAAACGGTAGTAACTAGCGTCTCAACTGTTGAGACCTCAGCCAACCTTTGACGGCCTCTAAGATCTGTGAATATTTTCATCAGAGACCACATCCCATCAGAGCCCACCCAAGGTGTGAGGGGCTGAGGCATTCAGTCACTATAATGGCAAAATCGCACATCTGCAAAATCACAACTCCACAGGAGAGACAAATAACTGATTAAAAGGAGTTTGACCTTCTATTTCTTCAACTACACTTTGGCCTTGGCGCCAACCAGGGGCAAGCAACACCCTAACGTGTTCAGCGCCTGGCCATCACAGACACGATGCACGGCACACCAACTGCCACAATGGGAATACTATTGGGATTTACCCTTCTAGATACCTTCAAAAGTGGCAGGCAACCATGGCTTCCTGAAGGCAGCAGTGGAATAAAACCTGTAAGGAATCTTCCTACTCCGGGCGTTCCAAAATCAAGGGTGAAGTGAAGGACCCACTACTTGAGATGATGGCAGAAGTTACACCCAAATTCCTTCCAGAATCCCACCGTTACACTTCGAATCTGACGTGGAGTGGGCCGGAGGTAACTGAGTGCTTTCCCAATGACTTCATCTGGTACACAAATGGGTCAAAAATGGAGACTGGCACTGGCGCCGGGGTACATGGGTCTGCATCCAGGAAATCAAATCAAATCAAGAGTTTTTATTGCCAAGAACACTAAGTTGCTATTCAGCTTCACTAGGGAATAATGCCTCGATCTTCCAGACCGAAGTAATCGTGATTGACACAGGGGCAAGAGAGAGCTTGAGACGAGGGCCATTGGAGCCCATATATGTACACTCTCAGACAGTCAAGCGTCTAAGGAACTAACAGCTTCAACCTTCACACCAAGAGTGGTACAAGACTGCAAATACTCAACATCCTGGCGAAACGCAACAGGGGCTCCCTGGAGAGGGTGCCAGAGCGCAGAGGCATATCAGACAACGAACACGCTGACGCTCTGGCCACGGAGGGCTCTCAGACCCCCTTCACCGGCCCAGAGCCAGCCGTTGGCCTACCTCGAACCTCCGTCAGAGGGGCCATCGACAGGTGGATGTCACTACAAACCGCCAAAAGGGGACAACTCCTTCAAGGTCACACTCACAGCAAGCACGTGGTGGCAAAACAACACCAAGAACGCTACTCAGGAATTTGGAAGGCTGGACAACTCATTACTCCCGAAAAAAATCCCAGATTCCCATAAGCTCACTACAACACCTTTGAACAGCTAGCTGGACGACCTGTAGGGTCACAGTAGTGTGAGCTCTTTGATAAATTTCTGAGTAATATTAATGCATTCACATAACGAAAAAGCACAACAATGGTGAAAAGGTCAAAACCAGGTGATTTAATTTAACGTCACACCACATGAAAGCTTATTATCGCAACAAACGAAAATGTACTAATGAAGTGTTGGGATCTGCCGCCTTTGCTGGTTGCGTCGAAAAAATTAGCTGGAGGACTCTCTGAAACCATATAATCCCAACCAAGAATATTAACTTTGTACTCCGATGGCTCTCCTCTCTTGTACATCATGGACGACATTATTAACCTGTACTCGAGGCAGTTGGCGAAAGCGCTGAACACTAAATCTTCATATGTAATATGCGTGCTGACCATCGTGAAGTACTGTCCGTTGCATGAGACTGGAGAACCGGAATCACCTTGGGCATGGAGTGTCTGGTACTTTCCAAAGGGTGATGGACAACTCCACGTGGCTGATTCCTTGTACATGGTATAATTTTGAGTGTTACTAACAAGCTTGAAGCATTCTGCGTATGATTTAATGACCATCCATCCATGACGAAGAACTTTAGATTTGTTAATGATCCCTCTGCTGATGTACCGACCGAATCCAATCACTAAACACACTACTTCGTTCCGCAAAAATCTAGCCCACATTAGTGCCATCTCGTTCTGAGTAACCACAGGAGCATAACTGATTGCATGTGATGGTTTGATTCTCGGTGGTGACAATTGGAACAAAGCTGTATCTTGCCTGACAGCTCTAAACTGCTGCAACTCTGCACAAAACGGATGAATCATGAATTTGGTTATGGGTATTGGTTCAGTGCCGTCGACGACGCTCGAGCCGACCACGGCTTCGAAATGATGGTCATTTCTGATATGCCAACTAATGCCATCTTTTCCCGGGGATTGGAATGAGCAGAAACAATGGCAAGCAGTCTGTACGATGTCGATGGTCAAGAGAGCGCCTCCACACACCTGTCGGTCCTTCTTCCACGGGCGTTGGTTAAGTAATAATTCAGTTACTTCTCGACCGAAGCCAATCCAAACATAATACTTGTCTGCCAGGTAGGACGACTCATCACGGGATGTCAGTTCCCAACCACCAACAACCCTTTTAGAACGTCCTTCAACTGCAACGGCCAAGGAAATTAGGCACACAAAAGACACACATTTCAGCACCATCTTGCCAAGAACAAAGAACTTTTTCTTCTTTGGTTGTGTACACCTCGACGAGAATCAGGTGATGGTTATGACGACTAAACCAAAACATCATCGCAGGTGCATGGCAAAATTCCAAATCACAAGCAATAATTGACAACCCTGGGTTTCGCCCAAAAATTCTGAAATGATTATAAAACGCTGCAAATTTTCACAAGGGCTTATTATTCTTTGTTATAGATTTTTTTTCAAGTATGTCATCGAGTCTGCTTTGGTTTATTATTCTTGGAATAATACACCTATGTTTTCGCGACGGGGGTCGACGACTCCGATCGGCCTCAAAATGTGGCATTATCCGTTTCAATAGGTATACATTCAAAATCCGAAATGTCCGTCCGCCCTACGCCGTCCGGGCCGTTTTGGGCAGTAGGAATTTATTTTTAAATCTGTACTTTTGACACAATACTTGGTTTACCATCTAGTTGTGCCCGCAAGGTTTTCAGCCCGATTGCCCGAACTCGTGGGGCGCTATGGGGCTAAAATGGGGCTATGGGAGGGTTTTTTTGAAGGTTTTTAGCTATGGGATTGAGTTAGGTGTCGTTTTCGAAGTATTTTTGGACGTAGAATCATTTTCGGGGGGCCCGGAACGATCCGATTTCATTGTGGCGATCGGGGGGATCTACAGAGCTTTCATGGGGCTAAAAATGGGATTTTTGAAGGATCCCAGGAGGTTTAAAAATATTTAATATTTTTCGAGTAAAAAATAATGCATTTTTGAAGAATAAACAATTTTGAAAAAAAAAAAATCCCAAAACTTTTTTTTTTAAAGTCCAAAAAAAATATATTTTTTTCCAAACTTTTTTCTATAGACACAGAAATAATTTTTGCACAAGTAACCTATATCAATAGAGAGTTCCTAAAGCCACTTTTTGCCTAACGGTGATGAGTTACGGTCGACGTAACTCGAGATTTCGCGCATGCGCGGAAATAACGGTGACAACTTACGTCCTTATGCCTAACGTCGAACGTTATTGCCGTAAAGTTACGGTAATAAACTTACGGTCTTAAGGATACCGCCGTTAATTTCGAGCAATAGAACGTAAATAGCGGCACTTTAAATTTAGCGTGACTTTTGATAAGACCGTATCTCTGTTACGGTCTTATGTGAAGTTAGCTTTTCTTTGATTCTCCCTAGACAAATCCCTTACGGTGATAAAAATTAACGGTCGACGTAACTCGGATGTTTCTTTAGGAACTCTCTATTATCAAAGAATAATAAACCCTTGTGTGAAATTTGCAGCGTTTTCTTGATTCGATTGTTCGCTGCACTTCGCCCTCCATGACTCGCAAGTTCAAAACGCAACTCAAAACGACCCCTTTGCCCTCCTGGGATACTCAAAAATCCGACTTGTAGCCCCATGAAAGCCCCATATATCATCACGGTGAAATCGAATCGTTCTGGGATCCCTAAAAAGTGGATTCTACGTTTAAAAATGCTTACGGTGGACAGAGCTTCGTCTGTTTACAAATCAGTCGGAGCGCTGATCAGCCTGGTTTGAATCCGGGCCGAACACCAATGTTTGACCAAAAATCAATCACGTGTTGTAATACCTGGCTTGTCGGCAGACAATTCACCTCTGAACGCAAGTTTATGTGAATCCTTTCTCTGGAGCAAGACTTTCTAAAGCTTATCTGGGTGCAGTGCGGGGTCGGCTCCTGCCCCACTTGTGAGAACCAAAAATGATTAAACACAATAAAGCCCACATTTTTACTTCAAAAACGACACCTAACTCGACCCCATAGCTTAAAACCGTCAAAAACCCCTCCCGTAGCCCCATAGCACCCCACGGGTTTGGGCGATCGGGCTGAAAACCTTGGGGCAACATTAGATGGTAAACCGAGTATGTTGAAAAAATTTCAGATTAATAAAAAAATCCCTACTACTCAAAACGGCTCTGACGGCGGACGGACATTTTGGTTATGGAATCGAGACCTCTTCCAAAAGATAATGTCAAATATAAAGGCGATCGACCTCCATCGCGATTACTTAGGCTTATTATTCCAAGAATAATAAACCAAAAGGCGCCTGACTATGGCCGTATTACTGGACCGATACTGGAGCACCTGATTCCTCAAGGACCAATGAAAGCTTCTGATTTTTCTGTATTAGCTGCTCTACGTTGCTCACTCAGCGAAGTAATAGTCAAATTCCCTGGAGCAGAGAATTGCTTTGGCTATTACTTGGCTAGGTCGTCGCCAGTAGTTATTCATCCAGGAGCAAACCAAGAAGGGAAGGATGACTGTGGCCTACTTAAGAACTGAACATCAGTTGGTGGACATCTTGAAGCCTGAATCCCGCCCAAGACTTCAATCTCTTCGAAAAAGTTTGGAACTATTGTTGAAGCCTTGACTTCATATAAGGAAAAGTGTTGCAGGGCTACAGTTATGTTTGTCCTAACTACAGCCTTCTTGGCGCACTGCACAAAATTCGGCAGAAAGAAGAACTTTCAGAAATGTGTACCAGCTAAGGGAGAGAAGGTCTAAACGGTCCATCCAGAATAAGCTTGTCCTGTACAACCCATGTCCCCAAACCAGTGTGAAATTATGGAGCCCAGCTGTGGGCCTGTCGAATCAAGAGCTCATCCTGAGATTACAAAACAAAACACATACTAAGAGAAGATGATAATGGTACTTTCGAAATGATCGTCTCCATTACGAGCAACAAATCGAAATGGCTTAGCGACAGGGCTTCATAGTCCAGGCAAATTAGACTTTCGCCGGGAAATAAATAAGGTAGAACGGTTTATGATTTTAACTCACTTTTGGCAACCCAAATATGACCCATGTGAGTTTGCGACAACCTCAGGGCTGTGCTAAACTTTTGGGAGCCAAAAAACCACGAATTTTTTCCGGTTTTTTCAGTTTTCGCTTATAGCACGAAAACGGTGGATCCTACAAAACATTTTTCTCTTTACTTAATTAAAGAACATAAAATTACGGGTCGAATGACCTCCTAACACGTCCAATTCGGTTCAGCCGTTTACCACCTTGCGATCGTCAAAGAAAAGCAATTTTTACCAACTTGGCTCAAAAATGGGAAACGTCCATATTTGAACGTCTCTAAATCGAAAACAACGGCTCCAAATGAAAAATGTCATAGAATGGAAGTTGTAGAGCATCAAATTCTGCATTCTGGGAGTACCTAATAATTTTAATTAGCTCACTTATACTCAGAGACACAAAAGAAAAAGCAAAAACATCGTAATGGCTGATTTCCCATTAAAAAAAAAAAAAAAAAAAAAAAAATGCTTGTGAGATTTCATTAGTATTTATGTCATTTTTCTGTTTTTAGAAGCCGCAGGCCAATTTGTAGGTGAAATTATTAATTTTTGAAATTGAAACTTGATTAGCTTGGGTGAATTGATAAATTTACTGAGCCTCCCATTACTGAAATAGCCACAAAGCCTCAGCTCAACAACAATGGTCCAAGGTTTCAAAATAAGAAGTACACCATATAAACACATAGTAGGTATACATAATTAAATATTATGTTTTGCCAAAGGAATTTATAATGGTACTTCAGAGGAAAATAGAATGTAGGTACTGTAAATTATACTGAACAGGAATGAACAAATGATCAATTTGAGAAGAAAGAAAATGTCAAACTAGGAATGAAATGTTTGTATGAAATGAATTATTTTGATGATCGGCTTCGCTTTGCTGGCGTGGCCTTGTTTTTCAGACTCCTCGTCGTCCACTTCAGATGAGGAATCCATGAGTTGCTCCTCTTCGACAACGTCAACTTCCTCATCAGCTTGGTTGGCGTCGAGGGCAATTTCTGTGTATACTATATCCGTATATATTCTTTTATAAAAGAATTCAGGCACGAATCCGCCTTGCAACTTGTACAAACGACTGAGCACTTGATGCCACCTTTTCTGCAGGAGCACGCTGCTTAGCATCCTTTTCGGCTGGAGAAAGCAAGTGTGATTAGGAGTTCAAGTGGAGCTGGAGGTTGATCAGTGGAGATTGGGTCCAATCCATTGATGGTTCTCTGCCAGCCCCACTCTTCTGGAAGAAGGTTCGTATTCTTCCACAACTGCACCTGCAGAAATACCCTTTTAGAATGCTGGCGAGCAGCTGCTGCAAGTGCTCAGTCGTTTGTACAAGTTGCAAGGGGATTCGTGCCTGAATTCTTTTACGGACACAGAAATTGCCCTCGACGCCAACCAAGCTGATGAGGAAGTTGACGTTGTCGAAGAGGAGCAACTCATGGATTCCTCATCTGAAGTGGTCGACGAGGAGTTTGAAAAACAAGGCCACGCCAGCAAAGCGAAGCCGATCATCAAAATAATTCATTTCATACATACATTTCATTCCTAGTTTGACATTTTCTTTCTTCTCAAATTAATCATTTGTTCATTCCTGTTCAGTATAATTTACAGTACCTACATTCTATTTTCCTCTGAAGTACCATTATAAATTCCTTTGGCAACACATAATATTTAATTATATATACCTACTATGTGTTTATATGGTGTACTTCTTATTTTGAAACCTTGGACCATTGTTGTTGAGCTGAGGCTTTGTGGCTATTTCAGTAATGGGAGGCTCAGTAAATTTATCAATTCACCCAAGCTAATCAAGTTTCAATTTCAAAAATTAATAATTTCACCTACAAATTGGACTGCGGCTTCTAAAAACAGAAAAATGACATAAATACTAATGAAATCTCACAAGCATTTTTTTTTTTTTATTTTTTTTTTTTTTAATGGGAAATCAGCCATTACGATGTTTTTTGCTTTTTCTTTTGTGTCTCTGAGTATAAGTGAGCTAATTAAAATTATTAGGTACTCCCAGAATGCAGAATTTGATGCTCTACAACTTCCATTCTATGACATTTTTCATTTGGAGCCGTTGTTTTCGATTTAGAGACGTTCAAATATGGACGTTTCCCATTTTTGAGCCAAGTTGGTAAAAATTGCTTTTCTTTGACGATCGCTAGGTGGTAAACGGCTGAACCGAATTGGACGTGTTAGGAGGTCATTCGAACCGTAATTTTATGTTCTTTAATTAAGTAAAGAGAAAAATGTTTTGTAGGATCCACCGTTTTCGTGCTATAAGCGAAAAACTGAAAAAACCGGAAAAAATTCGTGGTTTTTTGGCTCCCAAAAGTTTAGCACAGCCCTGAGGTTGTCGCAAACTCACATGGGTCATATTTGGGTTGCCAAAAGTGACTTAAAATCATAAACCGTTCTACCTTATTTATTTCCCGGCACCGCTGTTTTTTGGTCTAATTTGCCTGGACTATCATCTCCAACGGCAAACATCTCATGACAATGAGGAAGCTGCAGAAGGAACGGAAATGTGGTCTTCAACATATGAATAAATTAACGTATTGAAATAAGCAGTCACAACAATGGTGAAAAGATCAAATTTAATTCAACATCTCACCACACCAAACCCACTGTCGCAACTAACAAAATTGGAGTTATTAAGTGTTGGGATCTGCCACATTCGCTTGTTGCGTCGAAAAAATTAGCTGGAGGACTCTCTGAAACCATATATTCCCAACCAACAATATTAACTATGTACTCCGATGGCTCTCCTCTATTAAACATGGTCGTCACTAAGAACCTGAACTCGACGCTGTTTGCGAAGGCGGTGAACACTAAATCTTCAAATGTAAAACGGGTGCTAACCAACGAGAAGTATTGTCTGTTGCACGAGACTGGTGAACCGGAATCACCTGGGGCATGCAAGACCCTGTGCTTTCCAAAGGGTGATGGACAACTCCATGTGGCTGACTCCTTGTACATGGTATGATTTTCAGCGAGACTAATAATCATGTAGCATGTGTAGTAGGATTTAATGACCATCCAGCCATGATGAAGAAATTTTGGTTTGTCAGGAATATCTCTGCCGATGTACCGACCGAATCCAATCAGTAAACATACTACTTCGTTCCGCAAAGATCGAGCCCACATTTGTGCCATCTCATGAAGACGAAGCACCGGAGCATAACTGATTGCATGTGATGGTTTGACTTCCTGCGACAATTGGAACAAAGCTGTATCTTGCCTGATCGCCATAAACTGTTTCAACTCTGCACAAAATGGATGAATCATGATTTTTGATATGGGTATTGGTTCGGTATCGTCGACGACGCTTGAGCCGACCACGGCTTCGTAATGGTAGTCATTTCTGATGTGCCACTTAATGCCATCTTTTCCCGGAGATTGGAATGAGCTGAAACAGTGGCAAGCTGTCTGGGCGATGTCGCGGGTCAAAAGAGCGCCTCCACACGCCTGTCGGTCCTTCTTCCACGGGCGTCGGAAAAGTATTGCATCTAATATTTCTCGACCCAAGCCAATCCAAACAAAGTACTTGTCTGCCAGGTAGGACGACTCATCACGGGATGTCAGTTCCCAACCACCAAGAACCCTTTTAGAACGTCCTTCAACTGTAACGGCCGAGGAAATTAAGCAGAAAAATGACGCGTATTTCACCAACATCTTACGACAGTACAACAATTTTTGTAAACTTATTGTTCGATAAGAATCAGGTGATCATTTGGTGATCAGTAGGTGATTATCGCAGGAGCGCGTCAAAATCCAAAATAATTCTGCCAGTGAGCTTGGAATGAATCAATCGCACAATAATTATACCTCAAAGCAGTTGCAGTGCCTATAAAATATAATTATGCATATATATATAAGCATAACGTAAGGTAGATGCGGCGAAATAGTGGGAATCCATCCTATAAAAAGACGATTTCAGACGAAGTAGTCTATTTCCACGATAAATAAAATAACAACTTGTAGACGCGTTTCGGTTTACTAAACCATCATCAGTACAATACAGAATGAGGAAGTTGTGAGAAGTTCCTTATATACAAAAGTGAATGTGCCTTCTTATGGGCGTGGCATTAGAAAGGTGGCAAGAAAAGAGAATGTGAAAGGCAAATAAGTGAAAGGAGAATTCACAGGAAAATATCGATTAGAGGGGAACGCCTAATTACATCCAGGTCATTTACTGATATTCCTAAATTGTAAACTTTCTGAATTTCCAAAGATTCTAAAGCATCTAGTTTTGGACCTTTTTGGCAAACATGAGCTATCCCAATGGCTGGATTATTATTACCTATCTCATAACTGATTCTATGGTTTTCTTCTGACAAATGTTTTTCAAAAGCTTCCCTACCCCTTCCCAACCTAAGATCATCACTATGTTCCTTCAATCTAATTTTAAATTTTCTTCCAGTTTGTCCTACATATTGAATCCCACAGTCACATTTTAATATATACACACCCCCTTTATCCTCTAAAGGAATTTTATCTTTCACACCCCCTAGTAATTTCTTTGTAGAATTCTGTGAATAGAATCCTACTCTGAAACCCCTATTTTCTAAAATGCGACCCACTTTCTGAGTTACATTCCCATAAAACGGTAAACTAACCCACTTCCTATTATCTGGTTCCCTATCTTCCCTTTCCAAATTTGTGACTGCTAATTGAAATTTCTTCATACTAATCTTTCCCCAAATTCTATCTATAGTAGCCCTATGATAACCATTACTCTCCGCTATAGAGTAAATTACTTCTTTTTCTTTTTGAAAAGCTACTTGATTCATTGGGACCGATAATGCCCTGTTAATCATACTGTAAAAGGCTGCAAATTTATGAGATGTTGGATGATTGGAACTATTATGGATAACCACATCCGTATAGGTTGGTTTCCTGAACACAGCAAATTTATGCCTACCCCCCTCCAATTTTATAGTTAAATCTAGAAAATTCAGCTCATTCCCCCCCACTTCCTTAGTAAATTGAATATGCTGATCTACAGAGTTGAGCTGATTAAAGAAATTAGCTAGTTGCCTATCGGTCCCATTGAAGAGGACAATTACATCATCAACGTATCGATACCAATAAAGTACATTATTTTTGAATTTAGTTTCAATGATCCCTTCTAAGTAGTTCATATAAATATCTGCTAATAGTGGAGACAACGGCGATCCCATAGCTACCCCTGGTTGAGTATAACAATCCCCATTAAATTTAAAATAATTTTGATCTATACATAAATTCATCATTTGGGATAACTCATCTTTCCTTACAAAATCAAGTTGAGAATTTAAAATTAATCTATTAACTACATCTTTACAATGTTGAACTGGAATGTTGGTAAATAAACTTGTAACATCAAAAGAAACTAATTTTGAATTATGTGGCACATGAACATCTTTAATTTTACTTATAAGGTCCAAAGAATTTTTAACGGTAAATTTTGGAGTGAAATCAACAGAATTTTTAAAAATAGTATTCAGTTTTTTGGCTAACTTATAGGCAGGCGCATTTATATATGATACAACAGGTCGCATAGGTATTCCTTCTTTGTGGATCTTGGGAAGACAAGTTAGGAGAGGAGGTCTAGGGTTCATTTCAAATATGCCACGTTTCCAAACCCCTTGAAAAATACTACTGGAATTATTAACTATCCTTCTCACATCAGCCTGAAATTTGGAGGTGTATGTGGAGAAAACATTGGAGTTTATACGTAAAAATGATTGTAAAAAGTTAAGATGTGACCCAACTAGTAAATTTCAGGCTGATGTGAGAAGGATAGTTAATAATTCCAGTAGTATTTTTCAAGGGGTTTGGAAACGTGGCATATTTGAAATGAACCCTAGACCTCCTCTCCTAACTTGTCTTCCCAAGATCCACAAAGAAGGAATACCTATGCGACCTGTTGTATCATATATAAATGCGCCTGCCTATAAGTTAGCCAAAAAACTGAATACTATTTTTAAAAATTCTGTTGATTTCACTCCAAAATTTACCGTTAAAAATTCTTTGGACCTTATAAGTAAAATTAAAGATGTTCATGTGCCACATAATTCAAAATTAGTTTCTTTTGATGTTACAAGTTTATTTACCAACATTCCAGTTCAACATTGTAAAGATGTAGTTAATAGATTAATTTTAAATTCTCAACTTGATTTTGTAAGGAAAGATGAGTTATCCCAAATGATGAATTTATGTATAGATCAAAATTATTTTAAATTTAATGGGGATTGTTATACTCAACCAGGGGTAGCTATGGGATCGCCGTTGTCTCCACTATTAGCAGATATTTATATGAACTACTTAGAAGGGATCATTGAAACTAAATTCAAAAATAATGTACTTTATTGGTATCGATACGTTGATGATGTAATTGTCCTCTTCAATGGGACCGATAGGCAACTAGCTAATTTCTTTAATCAGCTCAACTCTGTAGATCAGCATATTCAATTTACTAAGGAAGTGGGGGGGAATGAGCTGAATTTTCTAGATTTAACTATAAAATTGGAGGGGGGTAGGCATAAATTTGCTGTGTTCAGGAAACCAACCTATACGGATGTGGTTATCCATAATAGTTCCAATCATCCAACATCTCATAAATTTGCAGCCTTTTACAGTATGATTAACAGGGCATTATCGGTCCCAATGAATCAAGTAGCTTTTCAAAAAGAAAAAGAAGTAATTTACTCTATAGCGGAGAGTAATGGTTATCATAGGGCTACTATAGATAGAATTTGGGGAAAGATTAGTATGAAGAAATTTCAATTAGCAGTCACAAATTTGGAAAGGGAAGATAGGGAACCAGATAATAGGAAGTGGGTTAGTTTACCGTTTTATGGGAATGTAACTCAGAAAGTGGGTCGCATTTTAGAAAATAGGGGTTTCAGAGTAGGATTCTATTCACAGAATTCTACAAAGAAATTACTAGGGGGTGTGAAAGATAAAATTCCTTTAGAGGATAAAGGGGGTGTGTATATATTAAAATGTGACTGTGGGATTCAATATGTAGGACAAACTGGAAGAAAATTTAAAATTAGATTGAAGGAACATAGTGATGATCTTAGGTTGGGAAGGGGTAGGGAAGCTTTTGAAAAACATTTGTCAGAAGAAAACCATAGAATCAGTTATGAGATAGGTAATAATAATCCAGCCATTGGGATAGCTCATGTTTGCCAAAAAGGTCCAAAACTAGATGCTTTAGAATCTTTGGAAATTCAGAAAGTTTACAATTTAGGAATATCAGTAAATGACCTGGATGTAATTAGGCGTTCCCCTCTAATCGATATTTTCCTGTGAATTCTCCTTTCACTTATTTGCCTTTCACATTCTCTTTTCTTGCCACCTTTCTAATGCCACGCCCATAAGAAGGCACATTCACTTTTGTATATAAGGAACTTCTCACAACTTCCTCATTCTGTATTGTACTGATGATGGTTTAGTAAACCGAAACGCGTCTACAAGTTGTTATTTTATTTATCGTGGAAATAGACTACTTCGTCTGAAATCGTCTTTTTATATATATAAGCATATATAACTATGTAACTATAATACTAAGAAACGTTGACAACTTTTTGTTGTACCCAATAGGATAAGCGTTAAGCCTGACAAAAAATCTGTTTATTGTCCAGAGCCAAATGGGATTGTTACTTTTCAAAACTGTTTTCATAGGGAACTGCGGTGGGGCCCACCCATTCCGTGCTGTCAACCATGGCGGAAGATTGGTGAAAGGGAGACGTCGGAGAGGTCTAGGGAGGATATCAATTCAGTCCTGCCTCCGAGCTAAAACTCAAGATTTTCGCTCGTCACTCATGTTGACATTTGGGTTAATGATCGTTTTCTGTTTAAACTATTGGACAATTCTGCGGCTGAAACTCGTACTTCTGTACAAGCTGGTGACTATTGCTTGCTACACACAAATCTTGGTGACTCACTCAAGAACGGCAACGTGTGACGCGGATTCCCAGGATTTTGTGGGCATTGATGTGTTGACTTCTGTGATCTATCTCATCACTGCAATAATAGAAAGGCGGTCGTGACCTTGACCAAAAGCCAGTTTCTCCTTTGACCTTCTCAAGTCAAGTTCTTCGTTTTCATTTTCTTTTTTCGCTGGTTGCGTCAAAAGAAATTAGCTGGAGGACTCTCTGAAAGGAAAGGTACTTTCAAAATGACCGGCGTCATCAACAACGGCAGAGATCTCATCAACGAGGAAGCTGCAGAAGGAAAGGAAATGTGGTCTTCAACATAATATGAATATATTAACGTAAATGGTGAAAAGACCAAAAGCTCGTCATTTAATTCAACGTCCACACCAAACCCGCTGTCGCTACTAACAAAATTGGAGTTATGAAGTGTTGGTATCTGCCGCATTCGCTGGTTGCGTCGAAAAAATTAGCTGGAGGACTCTCCGAAACCATCCTTCGCCGCGCAGGAACAATAACTGTGTACTCAAATGGGTCTACTCTCTTAAACATGGACGTCACTAAGAACCTGAACTCGACGCTGTTCGCGAAGCCGCTGAACACCAAATCTTCATATGTAAGATGCGTGCTGACCAACGTGAAGTACTGTCCGTTGCACGAGACTGGTGAACCGGAATCACCTTTGGCGTGGAGGGTCTTGTACTTTCCAAAGGGTGACGGACAACTCCATGTGGCTGACTCCTTGTACATGGTATAATTCTGAGTGTTACTAACAAGCTTGAAGCATTCTGCGTATGATTTAATGACCATCCATCCATGACGAAGAACTTCAGATTTGTCAATGATCTCTCTGGTGATGTACCGACCGAATCCAATCAGTAAACACACTACTTCGTTCCGCAGAAACCGAGTCCACATTTGTGCCATCTCTGTAAGACCAAGCTCTGGAGCAGGACGGATAGCGTGTGATGGTTTGACTTCCTGCGACAATTGGAACAAAGCTATATCTTGCCTGACAGCTCTAAACTGCAGCAACTCTGCACAAAACGGATTAATCAGGATTTTTGATATGGGTATTGGTTCGGTATTGTCGACAACACTCGACCCAACCACGGCTTCAAATTGATGATCATTTCTGATATGCCAATTAATGCCGTCTTTTCCCGGAGATTGGAATGAGCAGAAACAGTGGCAAGCTGTCTGCACGATGTCGTGAGTTAGAAGGGCGCCTCCACACACCTGTCGGTCCTTCTTCCACGGGCGTTGGAAAAGTATCGCTTCGATTACCTCTCGACCGAAGCCAATCCAAACATAATACTTGTCTGCATTGTAGGAAGACATATCACGGGATGGCAGTTCCCAACCACCAACAACCCTCTTCGAACGTCCTTCAACTGTAACGGCCAAGGAAATTAGGCACAAATATGACGCACATTTCACCAACATCTTGCGAAAGTACAAAACATTTTTGTTAACTTCTTTTTCGATGAGAATCAGGTGACGGTCGTAATAACAACTACAGGCTTAATCGCAGGCGCTCTTCAAACTCAAAAATGTCTGGGAGCCTGGAATGAATCGTATCATAGAATTGGTCTCGAAGACTTTTAGCATTCCTCCAGTCCCTAGCAGTCAAAGCAGCTCCGCCATCGAATCCCAGGAGGACGTCCACACTCCACTGTCACATTGAAGCTGCTCGGGTGGCAAACGATAGTTGAGCCCCCAGCAAACCTTTGACGGCCTGCAAGAACATCCATGAATGTTTTCATCCACAAAGACCACATACCATCTGAAGACACCTGAGGTGCGAAGGTGCTGCGGCATTCGAGGCATACTAATTTGTACATCCGACTTTTGGTTTATTATTCTCGGAATACACCTATGTAATCGCGACGGAGGCCGACGACTCCGATCGGCCTCAAAATTTGACATTATCCGTTTCAAGAGGTCTAGATTCCAAAATCGAAGTGTCCGTCCGCCGTCCAGGCCGTTTTGGGCAGTAGGATTTTTTTTAGAAGTCTGAAATTTTGACAATATACTTGGTTTATCATCTAGTTGTGCCCGCAAGGTTTTCAGCCCGATCGCCCAAACCAGTGGGGCGCTATGGGGCTAAAATAGGGGTATGGGAGGTGTTTATTGAAGGCTTTTGGCTATTGGATCGAGTTAGGTGTCGTTTTCGAAGTATTTTTGGACGTAGAATCCATTCTTGGGGGTCCCGGAACGATCCGATTTCACTGGGGCGATCTTTAGTGCTTTCATGGGGCTACAAAAGGAATTTTTGAAGGATCTCAGGAGGACAAATATTTTCTGAGTAAAAAATTTCAAAAAAACATTTTTTTGAATAAACTTTTTTAAACATTTTTTTCATCTACACAGAATTAATTTCTGCACAAGGATCCTATATCAAAGAATAATAAACCCTTGTGCAGCGTTTTCTCCTCCTGTGCTGAAAAGAGAAATGACGCCAGTGCGAGAGCGCGCATTTATCAACGTCATGGACGTCAAAATACGCGTTCCTCAGACATCATGTCGCTATCAAAATTCAACAAGCGCTTCATCAATACGATCATGGTGACCAAAGGATGGCGAGGTGCGTCCACCGTCAGGCGCCAGGCACAAAACAACGCAACAGTAGCCAACAACCCTGCAAAAGCCCAAAAGGCGTAGAAACAGGGAAAGAAGACCTGACGGTTTGCAGTAGCGCACTGAGCTTGGCATTAATAGACTAGCGTCTCGCTTGATCGGCTAAAAAAAAAAGAGCCTGATGACCACCATGAAACACCGTCGCTTTCCGCGTTTGTTCGCCTCCGATGACCGACCCGAGCCCTCGAAAATCATCTCGGCGTCACTCTTCATTGCGTCATATGAAGGATTCCTCTCGTGACAAGAAAAAGAAAAGGAAAAACCTTCGCGTGACTGATCCTCGACAAAGACGAGGAGTTGCGAAAGTCGCGGTGGGGCAGGTGCATCCTCAAGATCCAGAAGGCCGATGTCCTCCGGATTCCGAGTCGAGGAAGAAATCCTCATTCCCGAGAAGCTCGACCTTTTAGGTACAAAAGAATCGCCTAATCTTGAGAACCGAGCTTTTTTTTATGTTCAAGACCAGGTGCAACACTACCACGTGCCGCCAGATGGATTTAAAGAAGTCTTCTACGAGGAGTGTTAGAGGTTTTATGGAATCCCAATCAGCCTGGTTAGTACGGCGAAATGTGGAAAAATAGAGTTATACCTACCACCACAAGCGGCAGAAACCTGATGAACGTAACAGCCAACTCAACTGCTGCGTTTGATAATTATTTTCCCTCCAGTGACGTTTGTTTAGTTGTTCATGTAATTGTATGCTTGGAGCCTTTCCGTCAAAGTGAATCATTTATCTTTAATCAAACTGTTAACACATTTTAGGATAAAAGATGATGAAAGGCGCCGAATATAGCAACTAACTTGGCTTCGCCTTCTGAATTCGGTAGTGACAGAAAAAACGCATAAAATTGTTCACAAGGGTTTATTATTCTTTGATATAGGTAGCAAAAGTGCAAAAATTTAATTCTGTGGCAATAAAAAAAACATAATTTTTTTTTTTTTCCAAAAATTTCTTGTTTTTTACTCGAAAAATATTTGACCTCCTGGGATCCTTCAAAAACCCCATTTGCAGCCCCATGAAAGCCCTATCGATACCAACAGTGAAATCGAATCGTTCCGGGACCCCAAAAAATGGATTCTACGTCCAAAACACTTCGAAAACGACACCTAACTCGATCCCATAGCCAAACGCCTTAAAAAAAACCTCCCGTAGCCCAATTTTAGCCCCATAGCGCCCCACGGGTTTGAGAGATCGGGCTGAAAACCTTGCGGGCACAACTAGATGGAACCGAGTATTTTGACAAAATTTCAGATTTTTCCTACCGCCCAAATCGGCCCGGACGGCGGACGGACATTTCGGTTTTGGAATCTAGACCTCTTGAAACGGATAATGTCAAATTTTGAGGCCAATCCGAGTCGTCGACCTCCGTCGCGATTACATAGGTTTTTTATTCCAAGAATGATAAACCAAAAGAGAAAAATACATCATTGTTGTGACTGAGTCTTTCACGTACCTTATTTATTCAACTAAAGTTGTTCTAGTCGATTCAATAAGGACGCGCGTGACGTCACCTATGGACTTTCCGGTTTGACGGCTAGTTTCCCACCCGTGCAAGAAGGAAAGGAACTTCCACTCTGCGTTACAAGACGTGCCCAAAAGCTCCCCTCCTTTTCAATAAATCCCCCACATTTGGTCCCGCATTCAACCGCTTGCGACACCTCTAGGAGTGGGGTTGTTGCAGGTCCCCCGATTTCATTTGCAGCTCCCCCGGTCAATTTCAGATTAGCAACTCCACCGATTATCAACTCCCCCAGCCAGAGGAGATTTAAAAAACTCGCCCTGGATGAACAGAGATCTGTTATTGCCGCGACGCATGGATTCGTGTTCCCTTCGGCCTTCTCCACCAGTTTCGTGTATAATACTACACGTGTAATAATTGTGTAGTGATGGTTTCTTGAATTTTGGATAGTCGGAGGACTTCCCGGAGCACGTCGTTTCTCACGTACCACGGGGCACCTGTCATGGAACGGATGATATTAGAGAGTTCCTAAAGAAACATCCGAGTTACGTCGACCGTTAATTTTTATCGCCGTAAGGGATTTGTCTAGGGAGAATCAAAGAAAAGCTAACTTCACATAAGACCGTAACAGAGATACGGTCTTATCAAAAGTCACGCTAAATTTAAAGTGCCGCTATTTACGTTCTATTGCTCGAAATTAACGGCGGTATCCTTAAGACCGTAAGTTTATTACCGTAACTTTACGGCAATAACGTTCGACGTTAGGCATAAGGACGTAAGTTATCACCGTTATTTCCGCGCATGCGCGAAATCTCGAGTTACGTCGACCGTAACTCATCACCGTTAGGCAAAAAGTGGCTTTAGGAACTCTCTATTTTTTGTGGTCTCTGAATCTGTTGTGTGGAAGTGTAGCAGGCTGTACCCCACATCTCGCAGTCATAATTCCATACAAGTCTTATGAGAGCCGTGTAAAGGAGCTTCTTGTTCTTCAAGCTCAGCTTGGATCTCCAATTCAGCATTGGCCAGCACAGGAAGGTCCTCTTTTTCATAGCGTCTCTGACGTTCTTGATGTGGTACTTCCAAGTTAGTCTACGGTCTAGGGTCAAACCTAGATACTGAACTTGACTTTTCCTTGGAAGTAAACCACCACAGAGACCGACGTTTCCGACCGTTCAAGACTACTAGTTGAGCACCGCGTTGCGAAGTAATAATATTACTGCTGATGATGTCTGCTGTGATCGAATAATATATTATATTATATTCGATCACAGCAGACATCATCAGCAACAATAAACAGGTGGCCGGGGGAGCTGACGGGCATCTATCTCATTAGAGAAATGTTAACAAGCGGAGATGATACTTTGGATTATAAAGGTCGCTTTCACTTCGGGGGAGGTGCAACCGACCCCTAGGAGTACCTATCCTCGATACTAATAAGGGCCAAGAGCGAGTTTGCCTTACTCCCACCAGGCTGTTTTGTCATTTTTCGGGCAGCCCGCCTTTTGTGCATTTTTTACAGAGAGTACAATGTTCATGTCATGAACTCCAAACGACCCACCTCTAGAGGGTTGGGAGGCAAACGACGCCGTCTGGAGGGTTTGGAAAAAGTAGAAAAAAAATTCTTTCAGTGGGTAGGTACAATGCTAGGACAGATGTGAGACCTCGAAAAATGGATTATGCGTCCAAAATTACTCGGAAAACGCATATTTGACCTCCGGTGATCCTTCAAATGGCCCATTTGTAGCACCATATATGGAATCGGATCGTTCAAAGACCCCAAAAAATAGACTCCACGTCCAAAAATACTTGGAAAACGACAACTAACTCGAACCCATAGACGAAACCCTTCAAAAACGCCCTACCGTACCCCCTTTTGAGCCCAACAGGTTTGGGCGATCGGGCTGAAAACCTTGCGAGCATAATTCGATAGTAAACCAAGTATTTTGTCAACATTTCAGATTTAAAAAATCCTACCGCCCAAAACGGCTCGAACGGCGGACAGACATTTCGTCTTGGGAATGTAGACATCTTGAAACGTATAATACCAAATTAAGTAGAGATGATTTAAAATCAATCAATTTATTATAAAGAGAGATACCCATCCCTAAACCAAAGCGATAATAATTATTCCTCTGTGGCGTTTTTTTCATCGAAGGCGCTATACTAAATATTTTGCTTCTTTCCATATTTAACAATGAAGGTTTGGTTGCAAAAATGTTTCAGCCGCCTCTTTGCTCTCAGTTTCTCCTTCACTGGTCTGATCGGAATGTGTGTTTACCCAAAGCTGTGCTCTATATTTAGTTTTCCTTCGTCATTCGGTGGAAATAAGCTTTCGGATAACACCAACGCTTTCTGGGGTGGTGAATGTTTTATTCCGCAAACGACGATGAGATTCTGAGCGTGAACTGATATCACTTGATTTCATGACGTTGTGCGATCGCCAAAGATTGGGTTGAAACCAGAAAAAGCTGAATTGGAACGACTGCTGTAGGTTCGCCCAGTGAAGCAGGTGTTGGGCGTGTACCTGCATGATTATACAGTATTCCTAATTGCTTCTCTGAATTGACACTATAATTTGTTTTGTGCGTTTGGCCGCTAGCGTCATATCTAGGATTACGCCCTCGTTGACTGGGGAGGAGGATGAGGGATGTGAATGAACATCCCGAATTAACGTAGTTAAGTCGTGGTCTACAGACTTAATCGGACACGTCGATACAGTATTGGAGGAAGCACGAGCTACAGGATGGCTGGAAGAGTCGAGTTGTCCTGTAGTGAGTCTTTCCTCGGAATAGGGTTGCGGTGAATCCGATATCACGCACGTAGTGTCGTGTATGGTATCAGTTCTCTCACAGCTCGCAGTTGAATTGAAATTTGATGGACTGGCTTCCCCAACCGAATGAGCTCCTTGAATGGATTTTTAAATTTTTTTTCCGAGAAAGTGCATGCTTCATAAGTTACGAAAATGGGTCAACATTGCAGAAAACGCGTCTCTATTAATTATGGGGGCCTTTAGAAAAATATAATATTTAAATTACGAGGGCTGAGGGGGTACATGAGGTGGGCTGCTTCTTGATCTTTTGATTGGCCGAAAGATGCAAGTTAGCCAACTTTGCCAGGCGAAAAGCCGACCCCGCAAATCAAAAATCGGTGAAATCCTCTTATAAGATTCTATAGAAGGTCATTCAAAAATCGAGCATCGAGTAATCATCAAAGAAGGTTAATCAAAATCGACCCGGGTCGAGTGTTTTATTCTGATTCCATTCGGGCTTATTATTCAGCGCTATGGCGGCTCTATGCCGCCTTGGTGACATACTACTTGGTGACGTCACGTGCCCTCTGCTTTCATTTCAAAACCTCCAACATTTCTTAAACAGCTCTGCACGTAATTATACGGATTTTCGAACTAAACATTTCTTTAGGGGGGTTTTAAAGGGCGCTGAACCCGAATATGTTGTTAGAAATGATGAATTCCAACCTTCTCAAGGAGCCCATTGTCAGCGTGGGAGGCCTTCAATCATACGAAGGGCAGTTCTCCCGGCTTCCAATAGCGAATTGCCGCCTATAGGGGCCTGGGCAGCTGCACCACGCCTAAATATTGGATCCGCTGATCCGGCTTCCCTAACTAAATTGTCGGCGTAGGAGACCTGGACTATCTATATATCGATAGTTTTTTCTATATCAGGACTATCTATATATCGATATAATAGTTTTTTCTCAATATCAGGACCGATATTTTTTCTCCTTGGAGCCTATTAAATTTTTTGTATTTTACTGGGAAGAAAAATTCAAAACTTTAGGGTGTAAACTATGACAAATAAAATATTACACAAATTTTTATATTATTATTATAAAAATACCTACCTACTTACTTCATTTTCAATTGACACACTTCAAAAAGGAAGAAGAAGATATGATAACAATCCCTGTCTTATCATTATCAGAGATACTAATTAATTAATAAAAATATGATTTTTTTGTGTAGTTTTTTTATACCTAAACGAAATTGTAAATATGAATTGGAATGTAAAGAGAAATAAATTGTGAAAGTGAATAATACTGCTTGAAAATAATTGGTAGTAAAAGTTGCAATAAAATTAATTTTTTGGGCCGATATATCGATATTTTTTGACAATATATCGTTCTCTGATATATCGATAATCGATATTTTTGACGATATATCGTTCTCCGATATCAATATAGTTTAAAATATCGATATATTTTTTCGATATTTACATCTCTAGGTCCAATCAAATAACCACTGCGCTTATCAGTCATATAAAGAAGAGGTTTGTTCCAGGTTTGACAGAATGTTAACAGAATTCGCCGGAGACATGCGCAGTTTAGAAACTGCTGTTCCAGGTCGATCATAAGTTGGACGGAAACCGACTACTCGAGTATGCGCGGTCGGGTTCTGTCGACAGCTGTTCAACTTCTGTCGACAGACGCAGTCAGACCTGGAACAAACCTAAGAGATCAGTGAAGGATACCTGGTGTTGAAATAAGGGACGGTCCGTGCCGTGGGAGGTGAAGCCTCCCCCGCGAGAAGCTGGGGCTACCCTATCTCACCGCCAGGCGCAGCGCTTCCCGAGGAGGGCTGGCAAATTTAGCACAATAGAGTGCGGCCCAACGATTAGGTACGAATTATAATTAACAAAATTAACACGACTTTATTCCGTCTCCTTCAACAATTTCGAGGCAATCCATCACCTAGGTAGTTTGAATTTATTATAATTTTCCTTTTCCTAATGTTTCAATCTATTTCGTTTCAAATCTATTATTTCTATGATCTAAACGTCGTGTCAAAAGAGGTATAATCAAGGCGAACACACGGCGAGTGGATTCCGTTAAGACTCTTAAAATTGCGCTTTAAGAAAAATCATTTGTCGATAAAGTAGTTCGAAGACGTGAGAGGCTCATCCCCGTCGTTTCCGTCCACAACTCGTCCCATCATTATCGGACGTGATGTTCTCATTAGAGGTTTTCGCATAACAGTTGAAACCTTTGCCAAACCATCTGAGGGATCTCCGACGTGTTTGGACGGCTTCCAGAGATTCTTGGAACAGAGTGCGGCCTGCGACCTTAAAAACCTCGTCAGCGATCCGAAAGGTTGATGAACTTATTAGTGTAGCGGAAGAGTTGAACGTGCAAAAGTCTTTATTCATGCTGCATTATTTTTAAAAAAAATTTTACTCGTACAACTGCTATCAACATTGGGGGGGGGGGGGGGGAGGGGGACGAATCCGTGCAGAAGGGGGTATCAGGTATCAGATTTAATGAAGCCTGGTTGAAATGATGTTGACGATAGGATGTTTTTTTTAACAATTCACAGTAATCTGCCAGCAATTATAACAGGGTACTCTCAGCATTATCACCCACAGAAGCAGTGCTTTATCGTCAGAACAGGAATGAGGCCTCTTCCTCTGTCTGTATTTTTAATGTATTTCTCCAGCCATCGTTGCCCTCGGGTTGATTCCGGGCGGGGAGTATGGTGGGCGCCTGCCTGGATTGAGGCGTAAACGTCACTTTGCACCTCGATCAGAGTTTCCATAATGCATAAATGTTGGGGCGAGGCCTGTTAAATTCCCGGTTAAAATGGGCGTGGAATGCCTCACATGCGTTTGTGGTCCGGTTCAGTGCAGCGGACTTGCATACTCAAAGTGTGGGTGGGAATAGTGCCTCATCATCTATATAATTGTCGCGAAGATACTCAGCGAACAGTAGGGTTTCAGTCTGAGCTTTCGGTCGATTTACAATCCACTCATAGAAGACTTCTTCAACTTCAGCAGGGTCGCAGTAGGCAAATCCAAACGACCAATGGCGCCACTTGCCAGTCTTTGATGTCTCATCCTTTTATGCGTTTGTAAGACCAAGCTCTTGTATGCGTCTATACCTGCGTTAAAAGTAATACGTTATGTAAATGAAATGCTCAGCAGTTACTAAGTAGGCTTTGCAATTCGGCGTACAATTATTTTAGGATTACATCTCGCATCGAAAACTCAATGATCATCGGCCAAATGGTCTTTTCGAACTGGAAATATGTCAACACAAACTGGTTCCTCACATCCTTCCTAACATTTCACCTCGGCAGTCTCCAACCGCAGAACCTCTGCATTTCAATTCAGAACCGACGGGTGGCAGTCCTACACACATTTTTGACCACGACGCGTGGCAGTCCTACACACATTTCCGACCACGACGGGTGGCAGTAATAACTACGCGAAGAGCCACTTTTTTCCCCAGCCATTTAAATTCTGAATCAACGGGTGGCAGTCCTAATACGCACGTTCGTGCATCCAAGTAATTTTTGATCATCCGACGACAGATTCAGCACGCTCAAAATGTAGCAGTGGGGAACACTTTCCCCAAACTAAGTGCATCAGTGAGTGCAAAAACCACTTAAGTCAAGATGTTTACATTTTTCAGGAGAGAGAAAAAACTTCATAACTCCTCCAATTTTTTAAATATTTGAACAACTCATAAACTCGTCATAACATGCATTTATATTGTTTCCATGCAAATATTACCAAGTTTCCACATGAATTGGGTTCAGACAATAATTGTCTGAAATCACATTTTAAAATTATTTTAAAGTGTGATTTCGAATTACGCAGTTTCTGCACTCAACTGATTTTACTTCTAAAGTTGACATTTTTTCACATTTACATGAAGCAGGTACCTCAAATGAAGAAGCGGTACCTCACAGTTTTCAGGCAATCAACGACAAAGGATTGTAGGTGGTGGAAAAATCAGTATGAAGCAGGAATTTGAAAACATGAAAGCTACGCCAGGCAACCCCCGACCGAATCCGACCCGGCCTCAGGCCCATATTGTGTAGATTTTTTCTTAAAGAAATAGTTGGGGGGGGGGGGGGGGGGAGCCGCGTCGCCTTCGGACACCCCTCGGCTCTCTGCCATCATAAGTTATGATTCATAACATACCGTGCTTCAGCCCTTTTTTGACCACTTATGGAGCAACGCTTTTGTGTTTCAGACTTGTTTCGTTATTTACTCGCCGAGCTGAATTTTTCAAGTTTTAAGGAGAGTCAATTTCAGATTTTTCCGATCGTTTGAAGTACCCTAGAATAAAGATGGTACCCGTAGGTCCTCCTCCTTCTCGGGCTGGAGCTCCAATATAACTTGGAACGATAAAGAACCCCTATACAAGACTGAAGCACGAACATTATTACTGCTACAAACTGAAAAGCGTGAAACATCCATGTTTCAGCGAGAAAAAACAGCTGTTTCGGCCATGATCGTGCGAGGAGTAGGTCATGCGACCTGGCGTTGGGTGCAGAAACTACGTCACTGACTAAAGTTGTTTCAGCTCTCAGCGTTCTGAAAAGAGTCCCTGTATCTCTCGAACAACCAACCTGACTGACATGGTTTATTCACTCAACACGCGTCTTGCTTTCCTGAGCTAGTTTCCATAAAAACGAATTTCCGAGTTTAGGTTTATTATTCTTGGAGTAATTCACCTATGTAATCGTGACGGGGGTCGACGATTTCGATCGGTCCTCGGACCCTCCGGGATGTTTAAAGCGTCAACGTAACATCCTGGATTTGCTTCGGTGGACGCGGTTGACGAGGAAATCCTGGTCAGTGTACTGTCATGCATTTATATCAAGATACAGAGATCGAGATATAGATGCGGATCTATATGATAGACGTCCAGAGCTTCCTAATGGGGCGGTATGGCGTATCCACGGTTTCACTCGGGCATCGCCGATGTAAAGACGTAATCATTCAGAGGTATTTGACGTATCGAAATTGAGATAGTAGGGTTTCACCTAATTTATGGTTTTAGGGGTGGGGTGGGGGTGGTGGTGGTGCTGAATCCGAATCCGAGGCTTGCCGCCTTCTAGTTGGTCGGCCTCAGGGCGAAAAACGCAAAAAACCTCGACATTTTTGACGTTGTCTCGGTTTTTCGCTTATATCTTGGAATCGAAAGATCCTACGTCAATAGCCACTATAGCCACTAGTCAAAGTTGAAAAGCATAACTTTTTGCGTCGAATGACCTCCCCAACTTCCTATTTCGACCAATTTATAAGGCCGCTATCGGCTTAAAAAAAAAAAGGAATTGCTTTCCAAATTGTGACAACTGCAGTAACACATTGTGTCATGTACTCATTCTATAAGAAAACCCTCTCGTTGTGTCTTCATTTGGTTCTAATATTCGTGTTTCTGGGCATTGATCACGTTTATTTTTTTCGTTTTCATCGTCGATTTGCTCTTCCCGCCTGGTAGCGTTGTCTTCCTTTTCTTCAAGTTTTCCTTAACTTCATTCAGGGTTTCTTCTTCTGTCATTGCTCGTTGTGTCTTCATCTGGTTCTCGTCTTCGGCGCTGCCACTGCTTAGTCGGGTGATCAGCCGAGTGTTTTTGGGCGTTGACTCTTCTGAGGTGAGCTTGATGACCAAGTTCCTTTTCTTCGGGGTTAGAGTCAATTTGCTCTCCCATCTGGCTGTCTCTTTGGGTTTCAGTCTTCGTTTACTTCATTTAGGGTTTCTTCATCTGTCAGTGCTCCTCTCGTTGTTTCTTTGGTTCTCTTATTCGACGCTGCCAGGTGATCAGCCGATGGTTTTAGGGCGATGACACCTCTGAGGTGAGCT
This sequence comes from Pilophorus perplexus, assembly GCA_955831195.1. Lineage (NCBI taxonomy): Eukaryota > Metazoa > Arthropoda > Insecta > Hemiptera > Miridae > Pilophorus > Pilophorus perplexus. The sequence continues at coordinate 3,122,349 of OY037015.1, forward strand.
CGATGCTCAAGTTTATTTTCTTAGTGTTTAGGGTCGATTTGCTATTCCCGTCAGGCTGTCTCGTTGGCTTCCAGTCTTCATATCATGTTTTGGTCTTGCTGTACTTCATTCAGTGTTTCTTCTTCTGTCACTGCTCCTCTCGTTTTGTCTTCATCTGGTTCTCATCTTCGATGCTGCCGCTGCTTAGTCAGGTGATCAGCCGACAGTTTCTAGGAAATGACACTTCGAGATGCATTCTGATGAAGCCGCAGACTCGAATCCTGTTGAGGAGCACGTCATTATTACACACAATGACAAAACATTTACAAGCATAATATGCAGTATATTATACTGATTACCACTTAGCGCCCCATGTCATGCCAGGTCATTTAGCAAGAAAATCTTGCCATAAAACTCATTTCCCCTTAACCATCAAAAGCTCCATAAGCTTACAATGTACAGCATTAAAATGAAAGGGGTAACTCTAAGCTTGTACCTACATCTGCATAAGCAGTGGTGAAGAACCAGAGGGGCTGTACTGGAACATTAGACTGAAATGGGGAAAAAACCAGTTAATGTTCACTGTCATCACCCCAAAGAGATGCTTTTGCTTCCGGAAAATACTCCACATCGAAAAAGATTCCACAAAAAATCACATCATCGTAAGATGGTTTTAAAAAGTCTGAAGATTAATCACTGATAATTCCTGCTAGGCGGTCAAGAACACATTTTTTGTCCGCATTCCAGGTCTTCCTATCTTGGCCCGAACCCATCAGATGAGCTCTCAGGTTGGCTCATAGACAACTCCACATCGTCTTCGTTGTGTCCCTTTCATAAATTTGACACACGGGAGGACCCCACACGAATGTCTCCTCGCACATCTACCGAACAGAAGAGTATTTGAGTTTCTTCTCTGGCAGTGAAGCTGTAGCGTTTTTTGCCACGCTAACATTGCATGATAACTTCTGCTATTGATTTTACGTCCACAATTAACACAAAAACGACCCCTCACGCGACTCCCCGCTAAATCCCTTCAAATGCCCAACCGGCAGCCCCTCAGATGACGGTGAACTGATATGAGACGGCGATAAATCAATTTAACGACCAAAATTACTTGGAAAACAACGGCTCACTCAATAACCTGGCGAATAATCCGACGTTTTTCAGTAGGTACCTATCGATATGTAATTCAAGATTATTTTTTCCCCGACGTATCGGAAAATTAATTCAAAATTTCGAGAATCTGCCTTTCATTCTGAAGGAAAATGTTTAATAACCAAAACAAACAATTAAGTTATTATTAAGAAAAGTTAGTTAGTAGGTACATTTTGGTAAAGTCAATTGGGTTTATTATTTTTGGAACAATACACCTATGTAATCGCGACGAATGTAAATGTAAATGTAACAAGGGAATTTCACCCTGAATTTTCGTCCGGCTGGCTGCTGCCGTCGCGGACGTCGTCAGCCGTCCTCTCAAGGAGGATCGGAACTTGTCTGACGATTGCGCTCATGGCTCCCCATTGCCTCGTCCCCCTGGGTTGGGAGGAGTTCGCCGTCCGATTGAACGCAGAAAATACTCGTATCGGTTACCCCCGCTCCTCAAGCGGTCACCCATCCAAGTACAAACCACGCCCGACGTTGCTTAACTTCGCTGATCGAGGGAAACGGTAGTTTACCCAACGCCACACGGGATCTATGTAATCGCGACGAGGATCGAAAAAGCTGATCGGCCTCAACAGTTGACATTATTTTCAAGAAGTGTAGATTTCAAAAAGGAAAAGTCCGTCCGCCGTACGGGCTGTTTTGGGCAGTGGGAATTTCTTTAAACATCTGAAATTTCATTTTTTAACATTAAAGTTTAAAAAAATCAATTTCTCACCTACTCTTTTTTTAACTTACGTTAGGAGTAGGGCTTCCTATGTAAGTGTTCGGACGGATGCGGCAAGATTATTCGGAAAACGACACCTCAATCGACCCCCTGGCCTCTTCAAAAGCCCCGTAGAACCCCAGAGTGAAATCCGATGGTTCTGGGACCCCCCCAAAAATGAATTCTACGTCCAAAAATACTTACAAAAACGACACCTCACTCGACTCCATAGCCGAAACCCTTCAAAACCCCTCTCGTAGCCCCACAGAGCCTCACGGGTTTGAGCGATCAGGCTGAAAACCTTGCGGGCACAGCTAGATGGTAAACCGAGTATTTTGTCCAAATTTAAGACTTTTCAGACCAAAATGCCAGAATGGCGGATGGACAATTGAGTTTTGCCATTTTCGCATCATAACGTATGGCAAATTTTGAGGCCAATAAAAAATTTAATGTTCGACCCCCGTCGCGAACACATAAGTGCATTATTCCAATAATAAACCCACACAAAGTAAATAAAAAGCGGGAAACTGATTCGCACAGCCTTAACCAAAACAACCTGTTAGCGAAATTTGACAACTGCGGTTTCTTAATTTAATGCACCTTTTATGAAAGGCGCCACACTTTTCAGCGTCAAGAATATAATGAGGTCTGGTCGCTGATGAAGGATATAAATATTCATTCCTTCCTTACCTCGTGAAAAGTAGAGCATTCAACAGGATGTAAACAAACTGACCCACTTAAGCGTCTCAAGTGAAAAAATCCTCAACCTGCGGTTGATTTACCGTCTAAACCCCCGCAAATTGCTCACCTTTGTCTGTGGTATTCCTCTACAATTGAATCATCGTCGAATTCGCTGAAATCCGGCAGAGAGTCACCTTTAAAACTGATGTTACCAAGTACGGACGTTTGAGCAGCTGAGCTCATCACGTTGAATTGCCGGAGTTGACAGCCGATGAAATAATATACTCTTGACTCGAACTGTCAAACGAACCGGGAATAATTTCAACAAAAAAGGCGACACGAAATTACGACCGATTCACTTCGCGACAACACAACACAACACAACACCGCTCATGACTCATTTGCACGTCCCGAGAAAAAATCCCGAAGGGTGAAGAAGTTTCTAATCAAGACGTCAGAGCGCGCGGCAACCAGTCAGTGGCAGGTTAGCCAACAAACTAGAACAACAATGCTCGCAAGTTCTGCTCCAAGTTTGACTGGTCTGCTCCAATAGTAACGATTTGAAATTTCATTGTAAACGGAGTTTATTCTTTATGAACGACATCTTCAAATTCAGGAGATGAATGCATTGTATCTGGTTGGGGGAGTTGTCCTCGAAACGGGGGACTCAACAGGTGGCGAGGGGGACTTTTCGAGGAAACGGGACTTTGTAGAACATTGAGGGTATTTACACAAGGGCTTATTATTCTTTGAAAATGTCAAATAATATTGATAAAAGAATAGTATAGATCGTGCAACAAATTATTCTTCATCAATTTGAAAACAATTTTTATTAAATTATTAAATTTTTTTAAATCTTTACTAGGTATTAAGGGCTCAATGCAGAGACGTCCAGGATTTAAAAGGTATCCTAAAGTTGGCCTTTTCGAGTCCGTTTATTCGATTCGTAATGCAGAAACCTTCCTTTTCACTGACAACAGCTTCCTTTATCAAGAGGTCCCTTTACTTGAGGAATTCTCGACTACTTCACTTAATTATTCCATTGGCTGATTTCAAATGCAGAGGTGCTCCTTCCTTAAGGAATCCTCCAAAATGCCCATACAAATTGACTCCACTAAAAGACCAGCTTTTTACGTTCCTCCAACTATAAGGAGCCGAGTTGACTGATTAGTTTTGCTTTGTATCAACATGAATCATCAACTGTTTGTGATTCTCGATGATGAAATGCTGGAATTTCTGGATTTTGTCGAACATTCGCTTCAAATGGCCTCCAGGAGAAACGCTGCGAATTTTACACAAGGTTTTATTATTCTTTGTTAAAGGTTAATAATTTACCTTCGTCAAATTATACAAAAATTATTTCTGTGTCCGTATGAAAATATTTTAAAAAAAAATCTATACCTACGATATTTGGACAGACGTTGGATTTCAAAAATGGATTAGTAATGCGTCCAAAATTTTTCGGAAAACTAGGCCTTATTTGACCTCCCTCGGACCCATGAAAGACTCACAGATGCCCACGGTGAAATTGGATCTGTCTGTGTCCTTTTCACGCCTAAACGGTAGCTCGAAAAAACGGCGTTATTGGTTTATTATTCTTGGAATAATACACCTATGTTTTCGCGACGGAGGTCGACGACTCCGATCGGCCTCAAAATTTGACATTATCCGTTTCAAGAGGTCTAGATTCCAAATCCGAAATGTCCGTCCGCCATCCGCCGTACGCCGTCCGGGCCGTTTTGGGCAGTAGGAATTGTTTTTAAAATCTGAAATTTTGACAAAATACTCGGTTTACCATCTAGTTGTGCCCGCAAGGTTTTCAGCCCCGTGGGGCGCTATGGGGCTAAAATGGGACTGCGGGAGATGTTTTTTGATGGCTTTTGGCTATGAGATCGAGTTAGGTGTCGTTTTTGAAGTATTTTTGGACGTAGAATCCATTTTTCGGGGGTCCAGGAACGATCCTATTTCACTGTTGCGATCGATTTTTCAACAAAAATTTTTTTTTTTTTTTCAAAAATTCTTTATTTTTTGCTCGAAAAATATTTAACCTCCTGGGATCCTTCAAAAATCCCATTTTTAGCCCCATGAAAGCCCTATACATAGCCACAGTGAAATCGGATCGTTCTGGGACCCCCAAAAATGGATTCTACGTTCAAAAATACTTACTTCGAAAACGACACCTAACTCGATCCCATAGATAAAAGCCTTCAAAAAACCCCTCCTGTAGCCCCATTTTAACCCCATAGCGCCCCACGGGTTCGGGCGATCGGACTAAAAACCTTGCGGGCACAACTAGATGGTAAGTAAACCAAGTATTTTGTCAAAATTTCAGATTTTAAAAAAAATTCCGACTGCCCGGCGGACGGCATAGGGTAGGGCTGGGTAAGGTCCCGCAGGTTCGAATCATTTTTGTTTCTATTGACTCCTAAGCCACTATTCCTCCCATTTCTGAGCAAGGATGATTCATTGGAGCCTTGCTGAAGACATCTAACGCCCACAGCGCAGTTTGACCATTATTAGGATAGTTATACCCATTTTTCAAAAAATTGCTTCTGCGGGGCTTTGCCCCACGCGATGCGTCCCAGCAGTAATTGAAAAATGGGTCTATAACTATCCTAATAATGATCAAACTGCGCTGTGGGCGTTAGATGTCTTCAGCAAGGCTCCAATGAATCATCCTTGCTCAGAAATGGGAGGAATAGTGGCTTAGGAGTCACAGAAACAATAATGATTCGAACCTGCGGGAACTTACCCCACCCTACCTTACGTCAAAATACAAAAAAAATGAAAATCACCTCATTGTGAAGGCTTCACTTTGAGAAGCCTCTCCAAACTGAGCATTCTGAGTAGTCACATAATTGCCCTTACCTGCCCCATGGGAGACAACGAGGAAAGTTTTTGTGGGAATGAGTTTCTGCTTTGCAAAGCAGTGTGCGGGAACTTCCCCCGTGCGGGACCTTACCCCACCCACCGGCGGAGGGACATTTCGGATTTTGAATCTAGACCTCTTGAAACGGATAATGTCAAATTTTGAGGCCGATCGGAGTCGTCGACCCCCGTCGCGAAAACAGGTGTATTATTCCCAGAATAATAAAACTAAATCGCGTTCTCTTCGGACCTAAGCGCTTCTGTTCAATCCTCTCACGGATGAAGATCATCAAATGAAAAAACCGACCTCTTAAATGATCTTTATCCGTGAGAGGATTGAACAGAAGGTCGAAGGTCCGAAGATAACGCGAGTTTTTCATTAAATGAAAATCTAAATTTTAGATGACTCATTTCAGAGCTGGAGACATGATGAAAGTCGTCTAGTGTGAATTTTTTCATGGTTGGTTAAACGTTAACGTTAACGTTCTTGATTTTTGTGCTGTTTTATCACTTGCTCGAAAATCTGTAATAGGTACCATTGCCGGATTCTACAAGCAAATCATTTATACCCCCCCCCCCCCCCCCAAAAAAAACGAGCACTAAGTAAGGAGATGCAGATTGCAGCTCCTAGTGTCGCGGCACCAGCGCTCGGGGCGGCCAATAGTAGAAGCTCTTCCCCTGTTATCAAGGCCGCCTTCGGGCCTGTTTCGCTAATATTATCAAATTGTCGCTAATATTTTTACATTGCGTTCCTAAAAATACGCGATACCTTTCACTTTGATCTGATGATGTCTGGGATTAGAAAAAATAAATAGGTCGATCTACACAGTTCAGTGATCCGTGGCCGTCCGTGCACGGTGCCCTTCAATTGCATCGATGATAAAATTTATTCGCGAGATTATTCTTCTGTCCGTTCTGTTGCTGTGATGTTTCAGAAAATATTTGTGTAGGTAATAAAATATGAAGTTGTTAGGTACCAAAAAACTCATCTGTCTTTCCCAAATAAAGAAGTTTTAATTTTCATAATATGGCCATTTTTCGCCTTGAACTCTATTCTGAAGGGAACAGGTTACCAGTAATTACTAACTTGGTAACCTGTTCCTTTCATTAATGAATGTTGCGGTTACTGTGCATAGCTAAGTTTCTAAACCTAGGTTTAGAAAAATGCTGCAAATTTTACACAAGGATTTATTATTCTTCAATATAGGATACTTGTTGAAAATTAATTCTGTGTCAATGGAAAGAATGTTTTTTCAAATTTTTTTTGTTTCCCCACAGTGAAATTGGATTGTTCCGGGACCCCCTAAAATGGATTCTACGTCCAAACATACTTCAAAAACGATACCTAACTCGATCCCATAGACTAAAGCCTCCGCACAACCCCCTCCTGTAGCCCGATAGCTCCCTATGAGATTGGGAGATCGGGCTGAAAACCTTCCGGGCACACCTAAATAGTAAAGCAAGTACCTATTTTGTCAAAATTTCAGATTTAAAAATAAATTCCTACTGCCCAAAACGGCCTGGATGGCGGATGGACATTTCGTTTTTGGAATCTAGACCTCTTGAAACGAATAAATTGTCACATTTTGAGGCCGATCAGAATTTTGACAAATGTCGAGATTACATAGGTGTATTCCAAGAGAAACCCAAAAGAATGGCGATATTTGCATAGGTTTATAGGTTTGTGAATGGGCTGCACGTGAGACACAATAAAATTTATTTAATAACATTAATATTCTAAATAATTTAGAATTATTAGGCGCCAGCTTGAGCCTCATCAATTGGCCGCCCGGAGCGCAGGTGCCGCGACACTAGGAGCTGCAATCTGCATCTCGTCACTAAGTAGGGGTTTTGGCTGTTTTTAGGGGGTTTCAGACCCCTGTGGGGCGTTGGTGAGGGAAATTGAGAGGAAGAGAAACGGCAACCCTGCGAAGACGAAAAAGGCGCCACCCGCCATGATGACCGTTATGTTTGTTTACAACCTTCGTTGGCGGATGGCAGTTGACAACCGATCAATTCCGGTTTCTTTTAGTTCTGGTTTGAAGTTCGTTTGATGGTTTTTCTTGCGCGTTCACGTGAGTGGGGTTTTTAATTAGTTTCATTGGGACGGTTCCGAATTTGGGGTTGGTGGAAATTTTGTTGTGATGTACGTCCTACAGTAGTCTACAGCCTTGTTTTGGTAAAGTCGCCGGTTGCATTGGAGAGCGTACAAACCCTCACTAAAACTTCCGTGGTCCCTAAAATACCTACATGACATGTGGTGGTTTTATGCCTCATCTTGAGTGCTTGTCGTGTGTAATAGTCGTCGGGGAATCTCCTGTGTCGAAAGGATTCATTTGAGGTCAGTAGTTGTCTCACGTATCAGGTGCAAGTGCGCCCTAAAGTGAGGATGCACCCTTAGCGCTATTCATAGACTTCAATGATAATCCAAGTGCACACTTTACTACTTTCATAAACCAAACTTGACCGTTAAGTGAAGTGTTGCCCTCTACTTTCAGTCGACAAATCCCAAGTGACCTCCCGAGGTCCCTAATGTGTGCACTCAGCCTCTGTTTTTGCTGATAGGTCAAGAACCTTTTAAGTGTCGTTTTTGAAGTAATTTCTAGCGTTTAATCGATTGATGTACGTCCCCTCTTCTGGGCAAACTGTGGGGCTTCTAAGGGCCTGCAGGCGAGATTTTTGAAGGGTTTTGGTAAGATAATCGTGTTACGTGTCGTTTTCGAAGTAGTTTCTGACGTAGAATTGACTGATGGAGGCCCTAGAATTATCTGGACAAACCGTGGGGTTTAATGGGGCTTCTAAGGGGCTAAAGATGGGATTTTTGAAGGGCTTTAGTCAGAAAGTCATGTGAGGTGTTGTTTTAGAATCGTTTTTGGACGTGAAATCGATTGATGGGGCTCACAGATTCACCCGGACAAACCTTGGGACTTCTAAAGGGCTACCGACGGGATTTTTGAAGGGCTTTAGTCAGAAAGTCGTGAGGTGTCGTTCTAGAATCATTTGTGGACTTGAAATCGATTGATTGGGGCTTCCAGACTGGACAAACCGTGGGTCTTCTAAGGGGTTACCAACGGGGTTTTTGAAGGGCTTTGTCCAAAAGACCATGTGAGGTGTCGTTTTCGGATTAATTATGGACGTCGAATCAATTGGTGGGGCTGCCAAACTCATCTGGATAAACCGTGGGGCTATATGGGGTTTCTAAAAGGTTACAGACGGGGTTTTTGAAGGGCTTTGGTAAGAAAATCGTGTTATGTGTCGTTTTCGAAGTAATTTCTGTCGTAGAATCGAATGAAGGGGCTCCCAGACTCATCTGGAGAAACCATGGGGCTTCAGACGGAATTTTTGAAGGGCTTTAGTCCGAAAGTCATGAGAGGTGTCGTTTTAGAATCATTTTTGGACGTTAAATCGATTGATGGGGCTTTCAGTCTGACGTGGACTAATTAGTTAACGTTAACCGTTAACCGTGGGGCTCTATGGGGCTTCAGGCGGTAGTTTTTGGGCTGTGGTCAGAAAGTCTTGTGAGGTGTCGTTGTTTATGCGATTTTTGAAGTAGAATCGATTGAAGGGGCTCCCAGACTCATCTGAAAAAACCGTGGAGCTTAATGGGGCTTCTAAGGGGCTAAAGACGGGCTTTTTTGGAGGGCTTTAGTCAGAAAGTCATGTTAGGTGTCGTTTCAGAATCATTTGTGGACGTGAAATCGATTGATGGGGCTCTCAGATCTGGACAAACCGTGGGGCTCTAAAGACGGCGTTTTTGAAGGGCTTTGTTACGAAAATCGTGTTAAGTGTCGTTTTCGAAGTAATTTCTGACCTAGAATCGAATGATGGAGGCCCTAGAATCATCTGGACAAACCGTGGGGCTCTATAGGGCTTCAGACGGGATTTTTGAAGGGATTTGTCTAGAAAATCGTGTGAGGTATCGTTTTCGAAGCGATTTTGGACGTCCCTTTACCCTTTACTTTCCCAAGTAAAGTTGACACTTGCACTTGAGTGAAGTTTATGAATCCCGCCCCTTATAGGTTTTTTGGGGTGCAGAACTCGAATCCGAAGCTTCCCAACAAAATTTCTGGGACGCTCACAGTCAAAATCGCCAAAAACCTACAACGATCTATAAGGGGCGGGATTCATAAATCACCCTGACATCAGCTAACACCGTTCACTTGTGCAGGATGTTGGCAGCCAGCACGCCCATCAACAAGCGCAAGCGTCTCGGTAGCGGACTCGATGATTTGCAGATATCTCCGATTTTTAAACACGATGCGAAACGACGTGCCATCCCCAAATTGCCCTCAGGGACAACCATCGAGCTGATACGGTGAGCAACCGTACGTTTACATTTCCGGTTTTTTATCCTCGACTATATAACAAGTGAATTTTCCTTGCAGGCAACGGCGTCATTCAGCGTTCGCATCGCGCCCACTCGACGATATTAGCGGTGTAGCAAATATTCAGTAAGTTGACAATTCGAGGTTTGGAAGCTTATAAGGGGCAATTAAAAAAAAGAGAATGAAAGCAGTTAAGGGTTTTTTGGTTTGTTCTCACGTTAGGAATGGAAATGCACCCGAATGCATATAAATGGTCCTGTACCATGTTGTTAGAAGTCAAAAACGCTGCAAATTTTACACAAGGGTTTATTATTCTTTGATATACGTTACTTGTGCAGAAATTTAATTCTGTCAATGAAAAAATTTAAAAAAAATTTTTTTTGGATTTTTATCTCAAAAAAATTTTTTTTTTGGATTTTTTTGTTCAAAAATGTGTTTTTTCAAAAACTCTGTATTTTTTACTCGAAAAATATTTAACATCCTGGGATCCTTCAAAAATCCCATTTTTAGCCCCACGAATGCCCTAAACATCGCCCCAGTGAAATCGGATCGTTCCGGGACCCCAAAAAATGGATTCTACGTCCAAAAATACTTCGAAAACGACACCTAACTCGATCCCATAGCTAAAAGCCTTCAATAAACCCCTCCCGTAGCCCCATTATAGCCCCATAGCGCCCCACGGGTTTGGGCGATCGGACTGAAAACCTTGCGGGCACAACTAGATGGTAAACCAAGTATTTTGCCGAAATTTCAGATTTTTAAAAAAATTCCTACTGCCCAAAACGGCCTGGACGGCGGACGGCGGACGGACATTTCGGATTTAGAATGTAGAACTCTTGAAACGGATAATGTCAAATTTTGAGCCCGATCGGAGTCGTCGACCCCCGTCGCGAAAACATAGGTGTATTATTCCATGAATAATAAACCAAAAGGGAAAAATACATCATTTTTGTGACCAAGTCTTTCACGTAGTTTATAATCATCCCCTAGTTGTTCTGGCCGATTCAAAATCCGTCACCTACACCGGTTCCGGTTTCCAATCAAAGACACCAGAGTGCAGGTCGATTTTCAATTTGTTGACTTTCTTGGTGGTTGGCACTAGTGACATTGGAGTTACGCGAAAATAGCCGTGTTCGCTTTGTTGTGATTCGTATTGACTCAACTTATTCGTGATATAAATTAACTGATTCGACGTGACCGATCCTTAAGTTTTTAGTTTTTTAATGGTGGCCAACTCGTCGACCAATAGGAGCTGACTTCGGGTTTCCGCCATAATTCAAATTGCAATTTTTCCGTCATGTCTTGTTCGCTATTGTTCCAGACCTGTGTCGGCAGTACCTCGAAGGCTGTCTCAATTCTCCACCAATCTGTAAGTTCTGTTCCACGTTTTCGTAGTTTGAACTCACCGTTTTACCTTTCTTTATCGGGGATGTTTTGGATTGCAGCAAAGTCAAGACAGAAGACATACAGCCTCTACCTCCTCCAGAATATCATCCATTTCAGTCAACGAGAGCCGCCACACGTGGTTGGTAACAAACTTTCTTAGTTGCATATTAGTCCAGTCAATAGGTACCTAATTTCAGCTTACATGATATGCTAGAAGATTTTATGGTTCTAATCGGTCTATTAGAATGCCAATAACAGGAATCCAGGTTTTCCCAACAAAATGTTACATGTAGGGATTGCAATCCCGGGATCCCGGGATCCCGGGATCCCGGTCGATTTTTGCCAATTTGAAATCCCGGGATTCGTGGTGTCAATCCCGGGATCCCGGGGTTCGAGAATTAATTGCACCTCATACGTAAATTGCTCAAGTCTTTTCGGGAAAAATCTTTTAACAACGGACAATAATTCGAAGGCTAAGTGAAAGTGCTCTAAGATGAAAACTGTGAAGTCCCATGAAGAAAGGATTCGGAAATCTATGAACCAGCCGATGCCGGTGCCGAAAATACGAAAAGATTTATCGACCACAATTAAAAACGCTGCAAATTTTACACAAGGGTTTATTATACACGCTTCCTCATAGCGTGATTCTTCGTGTTCTGGCTGGCCTGGGGGTGTACGGTCCTTTGCTGGGATGGTTTGGCGATTACTTGTCTGATCGTGAGCTGACCGTTCGAATGAACGGCTCCCTCTCGCGTTCTTTCGCTGCCTCTTCGGGGGTTCCTCAGGGCTCGCACCTTGGCCCACTACTTTTCAACCTTGTTATGAATAGTGTCGGGGCTGCCCTCACTCAGTGTTCCCACCTTATCTATGCCGACGACCTCAAGATTTTTTGTCCCATCCGCAACTTGTCTGATTGTTCCCCCCTCCAGGACTGTCTCGACACTTTGTCCCTTTGGTGTTGCCAAAACGGCCTTAAGCTAAACCCATCAAAGTGTTCGGTCACCACCTTCCACCGCACTGCCGAGCCTATCATTTGCAACTACCAACTCGACGGGGCTTCTCTTGTTCGTCAGTCCTCAGTTCGTGACCTTGGGATCTTGCTTGACGCCCAGCTTACCTTCTCTGACCACGTATCCCAGGTCGCCCTGCGCGGTATGCGAGCCCTTGGGTTCCTTAGGCGAAACACGAGGGAATTTACCGAGGCCCCTGCTCTAGTGACCCTCTATCGCTCTCTCGTGCTGCCCGTCCTGGAGTATGGGTCGGTGGTGTGGAGCCCTTTCTATAGTTGTCACATTGAGCAGGTGGAGCGTGTGCATCGGGCATTCTTGCGGTACCTGGGCTATAAGTTGGGCATTCCTCGCACTGAGATTAACTACTCTGCTCTCTCTACTCGGTTCCATCTGCTGAGGCCTGTCGACCGCCGCCAGTCAGCTGATTTGGTTTTTCTCCACGCACTTCTTCACGGTCGCATCAATTCTCCCGAACTTCTCCGCTCAATTGGTCTGCGAGCCCCGCGCCCCTCGTCGCGTTTTGCCCACCCCTTCAACGTTCCCTTTTCGCCAACCAATTACCTCTACCACCGTACGCTTTGTCGCCTCCCCCGTCTTGCCAACCTTCTCACCTCCTCCCCACCATATCTTGACTTCTTCTCCTACTCTCCTACTCACCTCAAACGTACGCTCCACGAATTTTTCCTTTCTTCTTGACTTCTTTATCTGTGTTACCGATCGCCATAAAGTTCATTTCATTTACTTCCATTTATTTGTAATTTAGGTCTCCATTCATAATTATATATGCATCGATTCGGTTGTGTTTCCATTAAATAGACAAATTTTGTCTACGATAATTAGTGATTTATATGTTTCTGCCTACGAGTGTATGTATTACTTTTTTATAATTGGGCTCTGCCCGTTTCTCAATAAATAAATAAATAAATAAATTATTCTTTGATATAGGTTACTTGTACAGAAATTTAATTCTGTCAATAAAAAAAATTAAAAAAAATTTTTTTTGGATTTTTATATTTCAAAAAAAATTTTTTGAGGCGATTTTTTTTTCAAAAATGTGTTTTTTCAAAAATTCTTTAATTTTTACTCGAAAGATATTTAATTTCTTGGGATCCTTCAAAAATCCCATTTTTAGCCCCATGAAAGCCCTATAGATCACCACAGTGAAATCGGATCGTTCCGGGACCCCAAAAACTGGATTCTACGTCCAAAAATACTTCGAAAACGACACCTGACTCGATCCCATAGCCAAAAGCCTTCAAAAACCACCTTCTGTAGCCCCATTTTAGCCCCAGAGCGCCCCACGGGTTTGGGCGATCGGGCTGAAAACCTTGCGGGCACAACTAGATGGTAAACCGAGTATTTTGTCAAAATTTCAGATTTTTTAAAAAATTCCTACTGCCCAAAACGGCCTGGACGGCGGACGGCGTACGGCGTACGGCGGACGGACATTTCGGATTTAGAATGTAGACCACTTGAAACGGATAATGTCAAATTTTGAGCCCGATCGGAGTCATCGACCCGCGTCGCGAAAACATAGGTGTATTATTCCAAGAATAATAAACCAAAAGAAACGAGCCTGTTCAAAAATGGAGGCAGCCGAGGCCACCATTTGGATTTAGTATACAAAATTTGTGGATATTTAATATCTCCTGTTAGAGGCCGGTCAGCGGACAAAAAAGGGGGCTTAGAACGGAAAAATAGACACGTTCTAATTTTTTGGTTTATTATTCTTGGAATAATACACCTATGTTTTCGCGACGCGGGTCGACGAATCCGATCGGCCTCAAAATTTGACATTATCCGTTTCAAGAGGTCTACATTCAAAATCCGAAATGTCCGTCCGCCGTCCGCCGTCCGCCGTACGCCGTACGCCGTCCGCCGTACGCCGTCCGCCGTACGCCGTTCGCCGTCCGCCGTCCAGGCCGTTTTGGGCAGTAGGAATTTTTTTAAAAATCTGAAATTTTGGCAAAATACTTGGTTTACCATCTAGTTGTGCCCGCAAGGTTTTCAGTCCGATCGCCCAAACCCGTGGGGCGCTATGGGGCTAAAATGGGGCTACAGGAGGGGTGTTTCGAAGGCTTTTAGCTATGGGATCGAGTTAGGTGTCGTTTTCGAAGTATTTTTGGACGTAGAATCCATTTTTGGGGGTCCCGGAACGATCCGATTTCACTGTGGCGTTCTATAGGGCTCTCATGGGGGTAAAAATGGGATTTTTGAAGGATCCCATGAAGTTAAATATTTTTCGAGTAAAAATTAAAGAATTTTTGAAAAAACACATTTTTGAAAAAAAAAAAATCCCCCCAAAAAATTTTTTTTGAAATATAAAAATCCAAAAAAAAATTTTTTTAATTTTTTTTATTGACAGAATTAAATGTCTGTACAAGTAACCTATATCACAAAATAATAAACCCTTGTGTAAAATTTGCAGCGTTTTGTTTTTTACTCGAAAAACATTTGACCTGGGATCCGTCAAAAATCCCATTTGTAGCCCCAAGAAGCCCAATAGATCGCCACAGTGAAATCGGATCGTTCCGGCACCCCCCAAAAACGGATTCTACGTCCAAAAATACTTCGAAAATGACACCCAACTCGACCCCCATTGCTGAACACTTTCGAAAACCCCTCCCGTAGCCCCACAGTGATTTGGGCGATCGGGATGAAAACCTTGCGGGCACAACTAGATGGTAAACCGAGTAGGTATTTTGTCAAATTTTCAGATTTAAAAAAACTTCCTACTGCCCACAACGGCCCGGACGGCGGACGGACATTTCGGTTTTGGAATCAAGACCTCGTGAAACAGATAATGTCAAATTTTGAGGCCGATCGGAGTCGTCGACCTCTGTCGCGAAAATGTAATATTGGAACCTACTGGGAAAGCTCATGAGTAGCAGATTAAGCTCAGCATGGCAGTGTCTTCGTGAAGCTCTCGCATCCGAGATCTCACTTCATAGCTGTTCGGATGCCAATAATTTCATTAGGTAGATGTTCTACGTTCAAATGGAGAAGAGTAGTTCTGTTCGAAAAGTAAGAGAAATTGGTTCGTTTTGTCCAATCTCCAATACTGATGCAGCATCAGTATTGGAGTGATGCTCATTCGATTATCTAAATCATTCGTTTTGTTCATCACTATCAACAGTGACAAGTTGTTCGGCGTCCAACGACTGAATTTCCTGCGAACCCTATTTTTTTATTTTTAGAAAAACCAATCATTATTGAAAAGCGAGTAAAAGAGGTCAGAGGCCAGAGTCCGGGGGTTGGCTGATTTTAGCCAGCACGCCCCCCCCCCCCCCCCCCCCCAAGTCGTACACAAATGTGAGCTATCAGCGTTACCCAGAGGACACCGCGAGGAGGTTGCTCACGTTGTCCCCCAATATCAGTGGCATTAGCCACCTCGTCAAACGTTTAAAAAAAGAAAATGGGGGGGGGGGGGGGGGGGGGGGTTTACTCATGAGTCCGAAATAACGTAAAGTTGAATACAGGCGAGTGACAAGAAAATGGTTCCACTGTTTCCAAACATATACCTGCTGATATGTTTCATTCCCAACAAATACCAACCAATAGTTCCATGGAGGCGCCTAACACTCGACCTCAAAAGAAGAGAGACCTTAAACTCATTGAGCCTCCTATGCCTCCACCAGTTGAACACTTGACCAACCCAACGGATGGACTACGAACAACTTCGTCCAGTTCTTCGATCTCTTCAAACTCGTGTGTGTCCTCTTATGTGTGTTCAAATTTTGTCAAGACGTTCTTGGTATGTGTAATAATGCAGTGAGGGAGAAAATGTAACAAATTACTCGACCTCAGCCTTCGTTAGGATGGGTAACTATGGGAAACTATTCCTAAACATTAACCAAATACCCACTGTAGGCACTTCACGAGAGCCATCCTACCTTCAACCTACCATCTTCCTTTCTTCTGCCAGCCTTCTCTTCTATCCTTTGGTGCAGCTTCTTCCTCGAGCTCCTTTCCTCGTTTTTTTTTTCTTCTGTTGACTGGGAAGCCTCTGGATCTGCCATGTTTAAGCCTCCGATCACTGGAGAACTGGTGACTCCAACGCAATACAGGGGAATTGAACCCGAGCTGATGCCAATTTCTGTAAAATGTGAAAATGATGAGAAAAGGATCGAACTCTCGGCCCTGGCATTTATATATAAAGAGAACCCCCTTTTTACAACTAATTATTATTAATTAGTTGTAAAAAGGGGTTTCCCCCATGTGACCTCCTCCTACCCCCCCAACTAAGGGGGGGGCTTTCCCCAAATAGTCACACCTTCCTCACCAATTGGGTTAGGTTAGGTTACTGGAACAAAGCATCAATCGTGTGGAACAGGCGGTAAACTTTCCAGGCAGGAAACAAGCAGTATAAATGCTCCAGGCAGCAAACAGGCAGTATAAACGCTCAATGCAGCAAACAGGCAGTATAAATGCTCAATGCAGCAAACAGGCATTATAAATGCTCAATGCAGCAAACAGGCAGAATAAATGCTCTGTGCAGGAAACAGGCAGAATAAATGCTCTGTGCAGGAAACAGGCAGTATAAATGCTCTGTGCAGGAAACAGGCAGTATAAATGCTCTGTGCAGCAAACAGGCAGCATAAACACTCAATTCAGCAAACAGGCAGAATAAATGCTCAATGCAGCAAACAGGCAGAATAAATGCTCTGTGCAGGAAACAGGCAGTATAAATGCTCTGTGCAGCAAACAGGCAGCATAAACACACAATTCAGCAAACAGGCAGAATAAATGCTCTGTACAGGAAACAGGCAGTATAAACACTCAATGCAGCAAACAGGTAGGTAGTATAAATGCTCCAAGCAGGAAACGGGCAAGCTCCATGAAGAACAAAGGCAATATTAACTTTCATGCAGCAAACAGTCCGTAAACATTCTATGGCAACAAGCGGTGACAGGGAAGGAAGACGTGCCAACTATGGAAACTAGCGGTGATAACTTTACACAGGCAACAGGCAATGGCCAACGGAACTACTTACTTTTGGGGTTTCTCCTCTTACCAGGGGCTGCTCAATATCGCCCGACACCAAACCCTTTGGTCCAGACAATCATCCTTGGTGAGGTTGAGGCGACGCATCGAGTGGGCACCCTTCTTCAGTTCGCCTTCTGGAGAACCTTTCTGCGGCCATACCTATGACAGACATGCCTGTACCATTGGAGCGTCCTCTTGTCCAACGAGCTACAGCTGATTCTCCTTGGGGACAAAACACAAACTACTCTCCCTCAACATCTTCTTATCTTTTTCATAATTTGCCGCTCCTCTTCACACCATTCATCCCCCTCCATTGGCAGTATACTTTCAACAAAAACACTGAGGATGAGCTGTTTAGTTCGGCAATGGATTTCTCTGCCCCACCACTGACAGTTGAGGGCTGAGAGCTTGAATTGTTCCTTTGGCTAATGAAATCCGGGTTTCAATATCCAATTTGCACACTCCTGACTTGTCAATGATGGAATCCAGAAACTTGAGAGAATGGACATTACCAACATCAAAAACCTCTAGGGCGACCTATGGAACCCTTAAAGAACGAGAGCCAAGAGTAGATAATCAGAACTTGCATGTCTTCATTTTGTCAAAGGACTCTAAAAATCTAAAGATAAGGCTTCAAAATTTGAAGTCTTTTTTGTGTTTGTGAGCCCTCTATTTAATAGAGGGCTCACAAACACAACTTTTTTCGATAAAGACAAAACAGTACTTAACTACTCTCCCTCAACGTTCCTTCTTACCTTTCATAGTTTGCTGCTCCTCTTCACGCCATTCTTCCCCCACCATTGGCAGTAGCGTCAGACTGAAGACCCTTTGGGATCTTGGGAAGCGTTCTTTAAATAAACTCACTAAAACCTATTTGCCAAATTATTTGCCTTCCTGGTGATTTCATGCAGAATTTGGCGACATCATAGCAGCAGCAACTCTTGTCTAGTGTGTCCCTTCGCAGCAGAAAAAGTGGATTGGCTCGAAGATGATGAGAAGATATGTTGGTGGTCTTATCATTCAGAGTACTTCAGTTATGACGCTGATGCTCCCAAGAAGCCTGCCATCGAGGCTGAAATATAAAATGAACGTTTAGCAAGGAAATCCACTTCATATTTATTTCACTGTAGTCAATCAAACTCACCAACAATGTCTTCTCTGTAAATTCAGTCAATGATGGCAGCTGCAGATGTTGAGGAGCAGATTGGCAGTAGCGTCAGACTGAAGACCCTTTGGGATCTTGAGAAGCGTTCTATAAATAAACTCACTAAAAGCTATTTGCCAAATTATTTGCCTTCCTGGTGATTTCATGCAGAATTTGGCGACACCATTGCTGCAGCAACTCTTGTCTGGTGTGTCGCTTCGGTGCAGAAAAAGTGGATTGGCTCGTAGATGATGAGAAGATATGTTGGTGGTCTTCTATTCAGAGTACTTCAGTAATGACGCTGATGCTCCCAAGAATTCTGCCATCGAGGCTGAAATACAAAATGACCGTTTAGCAAGGAAATCCACTCCATATCTATTTCACTTTAGTCAATCAAACTCACCAACAATGTCTTCTCTGTAAATTCAGTCAATGATGGCAGCTGCAGATGTTGAGTACTGTTTGTGGAGTCAAACAATATCCACCCAAGGAGCATGAAGAAAGCTATAACGCTGAACGCATTGCAGCATCACCTTGTCTGGGGTGTCTGCAGAATCACTTTGCTTCAGTGCAGAAAAACTGGATTGATTCGTAGACGATGAGCAGATAATACCAACATAATATGTTATATAATATTATTATGTTGGTAGTCTTGCCCATCATTCGGAGTAGGTACCTGCTTACTTACTTCAGTAAATGACGCTGATGCTCTCACGTGGTCTGACATCAGAGGCTGGTTACGAAATCACTGTTCCGCTAAATAAAGAAGAAGTACCTAAAGATGAAACAACCACCATCCCTAGTCGGCATATTCCCCGAGCTGAGCACGGTCCACCAAACTTCACGGATGGACGACACAGTAAGAGATATTCAGTTTGCACAATGTAGAAGTCAGAGACAACAACATTATGCCCACAACATCAAATATTGTGCCGGTTGGAGAAGCCAACACCTGGCTCCGGAACCCAGCGTGAGAAACATGACAATCTACAGCAATTTGTCTCACCAAATACAAGAAGAAAAGGCAAAAACCGTGAAAACAACATCCAGGCCAGGTCGTCATATCCCCGAGCTGAGCACGGTCCACCAAACTTCACGGATGGACGACACAGTAAGAGATATTCAGTTTGCGCAATGTAGAAGTCAGAGACAACAACATTATGCCCGCAACATCAAATATTGTGCCGGTTGGAGAAGCCAACACCTGGCTCCGGAACCCAGCGTGAGAAACATGACAATCTATAGCAATTTGTTTCACCAAATACAAGAAGAAATGGCAAAAACAGTGGAAACAACAACCCGGCCTGGTCATCATATTCCCCGAGCTGAGCCCGGTCCACCAAACTTCACGGATGGACGACACAGTAAGAGATATTTGGTTTGCACAATGTAGAAGTCAGAGACAACAACATTATGCCAGCAAAATCAAATATTGTGCCGATTGGAGAAGCCAACACATGGCTCCGGAACTCAGCGTGAGAAACATGACAATCTACAGCAATTTGATTCACAAAGACAACAGTTGCCTACCTAATACCCTAATTGCTTTAAAAAAAAAAAAAAAAAACCTTGGAGCCACTGGCATGCAATTTACTACAGAATAGAGATTGATAGGAGAATGTTCGAAGCCTACCACTTCAAAACACATCATTAGAGCTGAGTTGTTCTCTCTTGAGGAATTTGGGGGGATACAGTTGAGTAAATTTGGGGGGGGGGGGGGGGGGGGAGGAGTCAATTTATGCTTTGTAAGCTGAGGACACTAATGTATTGTAAACTTATTGTAATTTTTTACCAGCTTTTTTGAGTACATGTGCGTTTTTTTACTGGTTTATGCAAAAAGAAGTAGGGAGTTGTGGGAGTTCTGAAGAATATTCTAATTGTAATGAACAATGTTTATGCCTACGTGGGTTACTTATTGTTTTGTGGAATGCAATTATTGGAATTGTCTACTAAGTAGTTTGTGTGTGTGTGCGCTGGTGGGTGTGTGTGTTGTATATATAACCTAGCCACCTAAATATGTACCTACTCTTCGTGATCTTGATTCTTGAAACGAACAAATACCACGTGAAATGTGACTGTGGATAAAAGAAGCTTCCTCTCGTCGTCCTTCAGCTGAAGTTCTTGAAGTTCATGAAGTTCAACATGCCAAAGGGAGGAAAGAGACTAATTTCCAACAGTGGCTCCACAAAATGGCATTCAGGTTGGGTAGTATTTAAGCATTGATTTAAGTTCAGATTGACCATTTGACGAATTTCATTAGCGTTTTTTGAAAACTTCAAAGAGTGGAAAATAAAGTGAGTAGTGACCATCAAGTCACAAGAATGTTGAAAAGGAACTTGAATGCCATCCTGAATGGTTTGACATGCTTTTGAATTGTACCTGGCTCAATAAATGTTGATGAGCATGCCTGAAAAAAAAAAATCGTTTTAAAAAAAAATGATGTGAAACTGTACAGTACGTTTCAACAAAATGTACGCAGAGTTTACTTACCACCCAAACCTTGTCCATGAAGCGTTCAGGAACTTAGGAGAAACTCGGAGAAGACCCCCACACCCCACCCCCCACCCAAACGCCGCGAGACTTGGGAGCATTAACGGACACTCGCGTGTTGGATGGATGTGGCAGCAGCAGCAGCGATGGCAACGCAAGTTGTGAAGTCGACAAACGCAGTGATGGCCAAGGAGCACGTCTCGAGGTCTTGACTGAGTCTAGAAGTCTTCTTTTCTTCTCGGTGGTGTCAAAACAGGAAGTGTGTTCTTACACTACCGTCACTGTGATAGCCCACGCACACAGACTGGCATTGACGCTCTTCAATCGTTACGTGCCAATGATAATATTTACGCCTGAGTGTCGAGTTCAATGCTACTGGTAACTAACACAGTAGAAACGTTTCGAGTTTTGTTTCTCACTGGTTGGCGTACCTAGTCCCCCCTCCCACCAGAGCCTACCTACACAATCAGCCCCACCATCCAGATCGAACCAAACTGAAACTCCATCACTGTGCCAGTCCACCACGCCTGCCACTAGCATCGGAAGTTCAGATCCGTTTACCAAGTTTACCAGCTGTTGATAATTGGAGCTGACCAACCATTGCAACCTTACTCTCACAGTGACCACCACTCACATGCACGGCGAATCACCATGGCAGAAGCGATCTCCAGCCTTGTTAACCACTTCCGCCACTTCATCCACCCTAAGACTACCTACCTACCCGAGACCTAATGGGAAAGACTATAACTAACTTACAATCTATAATCCACGCGGCAGGCAGGCAAGGAGGCACAGCTTCGCAAGCTATCAAATAATGAATGGCAGGCTGGATCCTACGAGCTGGCTTATCCTTGCTGCGTACCACGTTTACCTACAAACCGCCTCACACATCCTGTTGACACCACCCAACTAGCCTACGCGCACTTAAAACACTTTACACAACACTGCACTTTAACACTCCGATGAGGCCCAACGCGGTTGCTCCTATTTACGCTCCCAAGATCAACTAATTTCAGCCCAATCCATGATTCACACTCCACTTTACCTGAATGTTAGAAATAAATTTTGATTTTTTTTAAGTAACTGTAATTGATTCTGTCACCACTGTTTTGGTGGTGGTGAGCGCTTTCAATGTGAAAACCTCATCGTCTGACTATTGATGACGTTATCACATCGAAAGCGCTCGCCACCGCCAAAACAGCCAGCGACGGGCTCAACCAGAGTTATGTAGTCACTGGCAGGCCCCAAAACCCTTTACACTCAATACCATTATTATTTTTTATTCAATTTGCCAGGACATTGTGAATTAGTTATTTTCTCGATGGAATTTAGTGAATGATTTTGTGAACTGAATGATTCTTTACTTTTGTTTTAAGGAGTATTGAATACGAATGAAGTGGATACGAATTTTGAGTGAAGTTTTTTACCGAAGAGGTCTAATGAGGAGGTTAAGGAGGGAAATTACTCCTCTGCTGTTGTGGGTACTAAATTGAAGTGTGGAAACCAGTTTCGAGCAACTAAGCTCATCTACAGCCCAGAGGAATTTGAAGTAGTTGAACCTATACTGAGGTTTTTTATTATTATTTTATTTTTTTATTTTTAAGTATAAACCTGAGTAGGTATAGGTTCAACTACTTCAAGTTAGGTAGGTAGGCCTACTCTGGGCTGTAGTTGAGTTAAGTTGCTCGAAACCCATCATGACCCTATAATTGTAGCCCCCCCCCCCCCCCCCCCCAACGAAACGAGGAAAATATTTTATTACTCTGAAATGATCACAATAAATAATTAGATTTTTATTTAAGATGCTTTGACCAAATGAAATGAATCAATATTCTATTAATTTTTTGTGCTGCAATACTTTAAAGCGTAATTTTCAGTCCCCTGATTTTAAAAATGTTTACTTCCCCGGACATAGCCCCCCCCCCTTTAAAACTGCAACAACAGGCGATTTCTCTCCCTAACCTCCACATACGAATTTCAAGTTTGCCACATCGCGAACTGACTGTCCCTTGCAGGCACAACATTAAATGTGTACAAATTTTGTCAGAATTTCAGATTTGTTGACTCTAAAAAAGAAATCCTAGGTACCGCCTAAAAGGGCTCGGACGGCGGGAGGGAACATTACAGTTTTGGAACTTAGGTACCCATCTTGAAACGTGAAATGACAAATTTTGAGGCCGATTCCAAAAAAACTCACGAGAATAATAAAACATTCATTAACGGTAGAAAAAAAGCTCAACAAGAGAGACAGAGAATCCCTCAATGAGATCAACTTGATGCTGAACTAAATAAACCAATCAGGAGGGTTTGTGGGCTTCATGAATAGAAAATACCGCGAGTGAGAAACAATAATTATTCGTAAAAGATGAATAATTCATCTTACAATAATTATTATTGTAATCAGTTCATACCAAATACGTTTTCGTCTAAAACATGGCAACGCGACAACTTTCTTTCTATTCGTTACTCTCCCGGATGATAATATCACATTGTGCGATAAGTGGAGATAATTTCAAATGAATTGGGCTGAAATTACATTTAAATTTAAAAAATACCCCAACATGACCTCCCCGTAGAGCTGCTGGGAGAAGACTGAGTGATGACGAGGACGGGGCCACACCCTTCGCGGTCGTTCGATGTGGCATGTTGCACGAACTCCGCTGGTGTTCGTGTAAGGTCTACACAGCTAGGTCTGCGGGCCGAACGCGCAGACCTTACAGGCCTTGTAGAGATTCTGTGGTTCCGCGAGAGGGCTACAACTTAGTAGGTAACAATGAATAAAAATAATAACAATGATTATTATTCTTAGTTAGGTACCTATACTAAATGTTTGACCTCTCTGGGACTCAACATTGCCCTTAAACATCTCATGATGCGAAAATTCCATGAATAAAATGTATAAAGTGAATAAGTGTTACTATTCTTTGATAGGTACCTATAGGTTAATTATGAAAAATTAAATCTGTACCAAAGGAAACATTTTTGAAAAAATTAAAAATTAATTCTGTACCAAAGGAAATATTTTTGAAAAAATTAAAAATAGTTACCTACTTACTTATTAGGTTGGACAGAAGTGGGGGCATAAAAAAAAAAAAAAACGTCCAAAATTACTCGGAATACGACACCTACCTATTAAACAGGTTTTTGAAAAATCTGAAATATTGACAAAAGACTCGGTTTGCCATCTAGTTGTGCCTGCAAGGTTTTCAGCCCGATCGCCCAAACCCGTGGGGCGCGATGGGGCTAAAATGAGGCTACGGGAAGGGTTTTTTGAAGGTTTTCTGCTATGAGGTCGAGTTAGGTGTCGATTTCGAAGTATTTCTGGACGTAGAATCCATTTTTTGGGGTGACGGAACGATCCGATTTCACTGTGGGGATCTATTGGGCTTTCAGGAGGCTACAAAAGGGATTTTTGAAGGTTTCAAATAAGGTGTAGTTTTCCGAGTAATTTTGGACGCAAAATCTATTTTTTATGTCCTTCCGAAGTACAGATTATGGTTTATTACCTATTCGTGGAATAATACACATGTGTATATACACAGGTGTAGGTCTACACCTTTGTAATCGCGACGGAGGTCAACGACTCCGATCGGCCTCAAAATTTGACATTATCCGTTTCAAGAGGTCCAGATTCCAAAACCGAAATGTCCGTACGCCGTCCGGGCGGTTTTGGACAGTAGGAATTTTTTTAAAATCTGAAATTTTGACAAAATATATTTTGTATAGGTTCACCTACACCAAATACTTGGTTAACCATCTAGTTGTGCCCGCAAAGTTTTCAGCCCGATCGCCCAAACCCGTGGGGCGCTATGGGGCTAATTTGGAGCTACAGGAGGGTTTTTTTGTAGGTTTTCGGCTATGGGGTCGAGTTTGGTGGCGTTTTCGAAGTATTTTTGAGCGTAGAATCCATTTTTTGGGGTCCCGGAACGATCCAATTTCACTGTGGATAGCTTATAGGCTTTCATGGATATATCGCTCCTCCGGAGGAATAGTGGTTTAAGTCCAAAAACCTTACTTTTGGGAAATCGCAATTTAAGATTTTTCACATATTTGTTAGCGTGTTGCAGACACGAGGGCTTTGTTTCCGATATCCGATGCTTCTCAGGCTTTCATATTATTATCTACCTTTCAGGTTTTCCCAAAGCTTCTTCTCCCCCTTCTCATTCACGACGCGCATGTATTAAAATCAATTAAATTTCAATTATGTACCACTCTTATCCCAAGAAATTGGGCCCAAATGGATGGTACATCTTGACATGATCCACTACTGTACTGATGAACACACGGGATGACACACGTTAATATTGGAATAGTAGTGGTACATTTTTGAAATGATCCGGTTTTGCCACTGCAAGCACACAAAAAAGGATATTTTCTTGGTTGAACAGCGGTACTTCTTGAAATATACCAGTACTGAAGTGAAAAAAATAAGGTTAATACCTGATTTTTCTGACGGATAGCGGCTCATTAGAGATGAACCAACCTTCTTCAAACGAAATGTCGGTAATCTGCATGGAAAACATACCGGTTCATCTGCTCTCTCCCGAGTAATTTTTGAACTATGCTTAAACCAATAATACCCCCATGTTAAGCTCGTCGCGAGCTACCCAATGGTATATATAACTCAAAACAGCTGTTTTTAGACTTACTTATACCACTATTACTCCGGAGGAGCGATATCCATGAAAGCTTTCCATAAGGGAGTCCCACTCAACCACCTGAACCATATTTCAGAAAATCCCTCACCCTCCAGTTTATGAGCGATCTCTAAAATTTCACCCAACGTTGCTGTTTCCGAACCAGTCAAATTTTTTTCTGGATCCATCACCCCGACCACTCCAGGCCATAATTTTATCGATGGATTCCTTGATGTTGTAAAAGCAATGTGCGATATTGTGGGTTTTCCACGTCAAAGGAGCAGCATCTATCGATTTCAAGGTTTAAGGGCATTTAGGCAAAAACCGCTGTTAGTGAGGGTTTACTGTATTAAGGTCCATCCACAAATTAATTACATTGTTTCACTTTTTTGGAGAACGAATATTTTGGGCGAGAGATGAGATGAGTTCCCCCATAGAGGGATCCTGTACGCTGCTCTAGTCTGCTTCCATGGAAGCAAGCGCAGTAAACTGTGCGTAGAACCTCAGGAGAAACCGCGCCAACCAATCTTCTCAGCATAAATATGCTGGAGGAAAGCTTAGATGAAAGTACCTCTGTGTGCCTGGCCCAAGACAGTCGATTATCGACCTCAATTACCACAAGATAGAGTTGTCCATTGTCGAGATCGATCCTGGACAGCGGTCCGGTTAACGAAACCGGCGGACGTGACGTCTCGACACAGCAGAATCTGTTGTGTTGACCGGCCTCCAAGTAGAGGGCGAATCAAGGCTGGTTTGGCACGTTCACGTGAACGAGGGATTCGGATAAAGGGACTGAGGGGATGCTGCATCAGGGTGAGTGCATTCCAGACAGTCAGAGCGAGCGTATGCCCGTCTGCCCGTCGTAGGCCCGGGAGTCGACTATCTCCTGGACCTTCCAGATCGTCACCTGGACCTCCGGGACTCTCTTCTCAGCCCAAGCAACTCCGGACAGGACCCCCGGGACCCCTACGTCGTTAAGATGAAGTCCCTGGCGATTTACACTGCAGCGACCCTCATGAGTAGCTTGGGCTAGCTCCCACGTCTCGTGAGAAGACATTTCGCGTTCGGTATCGGGTGTTAGGATGTTCACGAACGATATATTTATTTCACTGTATAATAAATACGCTTAGGGTCACAACCCTTTGGAACTAATTTCCATACCTCCTGATTGCCTGGGAGAGAGATCAGTCAATTAACCCTCATTTCATAATATAATAATTATTGACTCCCGAACGGAGAGCCATTTCACTCTCCGACAGTCATCTTTCCATTCAGCTCCAACAACAAACCCTGTCTTCCCTGGAATTTCCCTGACGCGTCTGCGGTCGGCGGCGGCGCACTGTTTTTTTTTTTTCGCCACTCTAGCTGGACAAAAGTCCAAAAAAAAGTTTGATTTGGAATAAAAGTCAGTAGCTTCTGTTCTACGCCTTTATTTTTCTCCCTTCTCCTACATGCGATACAAGGCTCAACGTAAACAATAAGGTTTGTTCCAGGTCTGACGGCGTCTGTTGACAAAACAGACAGCTGTCGACAGCAGTCCCAATGCCTTCGTCTGTCGAGTTCTGTCGAACAGCCCACCTTCTAACCTGGAACGCGAACTGTCAACAAAATTGTATAATTGTATTCAGAATAATCAACCTTTTTCGAGAGAGGAGTATCATAAGGGCGGGAATGAGTCATTTAAAGTGTTTGAGGGTATATACGAGGACTTTGGGAGGACGCGAGTACAACTTGATGCGTCAAGCACCAAAATAAAGGAGGTTATGAGAGAGGTTTCAACTGGGTTATCCAAGTCGACAGCTCCCAACCGAACTCATTCGAGCTGTCGGTTTCCGTCCGACTGCAGTTGAACTGCTGTCAACCTACAAATCGACCTGGAACAGCCGGCGACGGCGACCTGGAACAGCAGTTTTCTCAACTGCGCATGTCTCCGTCGATTTCTGTTAACAGTCCGTCAAACCTGGAACGAACCTGTTATTCATCAGCTCGGTCAGTGATATCAATTTCGCCACCAGAACGCTCTCTTTTCAGTCCCGTCACGATCCCTATTATGCAGGCAGTAATAATGTTTACCAACTAGGTCAGGCTTTCATTTCGAACATTGAGCTGTGAGATATTCAGACAGTCCAGTCAAAACCACAAAACTACGAAAAGCTTCGTTTATTATTAAAAAAGTGACAAATTAATAAAAATATGTGAGAATGAGCCCCAGATGAGAATGTCAAAATGTTCGGCATTCACTTAGGCGGCAATTCTCTCGTTCTTCCAGCTGTTCTTTTCTTTGAGGTACATGACTCTGTCTGCGATCCTGGGCCCAAGAGACTCGTAAAACTCGATCATCGACGGGAAGATCTTGTAGGCGACCCTGAAACAATTGAAAGCTTTCGTCAAAGTGAGGAACACGTCTGAAGACGAAATTTTGCTCGTAGGGTGGCAGCAACCGTCAACAGATTTCGGCGCTCGGTGAAAAAATTATTCCAAGTATAAATTGTGAGCGCAAAATGACCAAATTTGTGTAAACAGTATCAGTAAAACACTTACACGTGGTCGGGTTTGGCAAGGGCGTTGGCTCCTTCCTTATATTCGTTGAGGATCTGATCGTGGTGCTTCTTGAGCTCGTCCCACTCGATGGAAGTCCCCTGGTGGCACACGACCGCTCGGATTTTGCAGAAAAGCGGCTCAGAGTCGTACAGGTCCTTCCAATTATCGTAAGGCAATTCTTCAATGGGTCCTTCTATCCTCACCTGAAAGAGATCAAACTCTCATGTCTAACTAGAACAGTAGGAAGTTCCAGAGGTGGGGGAAGAGAAGTACGAGGGGCGTGAGGTGGTTAGGAATAGAATATAGAATAGAATAGAATATTTTGGTTTATTATTCTTGGAATAATACACCTATGTTTTCGCGACGGAGGTGGACGACTCCGATCGGCCTCAAAATTTGACATTATCCGTTTCAAGAGGTCTACATTCTAAATCCGAAATGTCCGTCCGCCGTCCGGGCCGTTTTGGGCAGTAGAATTTTTTTTAAATCTGAAGTTTTGACAAAATACTCGCTTTACCATCTAGTTGTGCCCGCAAGGTTTTCAGCCCGATCGCCCAAACCCGTGGGGCGCTATGGGGCTAAAATGGGGCTACAGAAGGGGGTTTTTGAAGGCTTTCGGCTATGGGATCGAGTCAGGTGTCGTTTTCGAAGTATTATTGGACGTAGAATCCATTTTTTGGGGTCCCGCAGCGATCCGATTTCACTGTGGCGATCTATAGGGCTTTCATGGGGCTAAATATGGGATTTTTGAAGGATCCCTGGAGGTTAAATATTTTTCGAGTAAAGAATAAAGAATTTTTGGAAAAACAATTTTTTTTGAAAAAAAAAAAAAAAAAAAATCCAAAAAATTTTTTTCCAACATTTTTTCTTTTGACTCAGAAATAATTTTTGCGCAACTAACCTATATCAAAGAATAATAAACCCTTGTGTAAAATTTGCAGCGAGGTGGTTAGGGTGAGAAATGACTCCTCTGCTGAGTACTCAGCAGAGGAGTCATTTCTCACCCTAACCACCTCATTGGATTAGACCTCTGCACCGTCGGCAAACACCACACTGAAATTTGCAGCGTTTTTTTAAAAATGTTATCAGGGACGGTACCAGCTTCGAAACCCTTGTGCTAAAATTTAATGCTGGATGCTCGAAAAGCCGCGAAATTTTCGGATTTTTTTTTTTTTTTTTTCAGTTCCTGGCTTTTAGCTTCAAAAATGTGCTCCCTAACGAAAAAGTCACTGTATACTATTTTCAAGTAGACAAGATTTGCTACCATTTGAGCGCAACGGCAGCTTTCTAGGACCAATGGGCCCCGAGATTAACCCTCTTCAAACATTGACCATTTTCCCCCAAATTTAGAAATCGTGGTTTTATCCTTCTTCAGTACGGAATATCGGCTATGATATTCATCCCGAATTCATCCACGAGGAAAGTTATGAGGAATGAAATTGTAGAGCAGTGATTCAGCTTCAATTTAAGCACAACCAGAACAAGTAGGACTATCCCACTGACCTCCGTAGAAGCTGAGAGGGCCTTTTGAGTAGCAGGACTATTTTCGACAAAGCTAAGAAGCAAATTGGCTGATCCAACTTTGAATGCTTTCTAAGATCCAACATTATGATTTCTAAAAGCACATTTTTTGAGTACATAAGTGAAATTTCTCCTTCATGAGAGAAGTAATATTTTATATAATTTACAATTATTGTAAATAAACAAGTTTTTCGTCGTTTTTAATCAATTTTTTCACGTTCATACAAAAATCATCAATCCCGGGATTAATCCCGGGATCCCGGGATTGCCTCTGAAAAATCCCGGGATCCCGGGATTCAGAAAAACGTTCGGGATTGCAATCCCTAGTTACATGGGACAACTCTGGGCAGCGTAAAAACCTGTATGGTCATAACAGCCGAGACGCCAGAGGGGTTCCAGCGTTACGCCAACGCTCTTCGGGACTACCGTGAAAGGTGGCACATGGAGGTACAATCTCGGGAAATTGAAAATAATGGTGTTCCGAAAGGGAGGCAGGTTGAGGCTCTCTGAGTCTTTGGTTCTGCGGAGGTAGAGGTGGCCTTGGAGGCACTGACAAGGGGCTTTGGAACCCATCTCAGGGGTGCGATCTGCAGCAGCCTAGTATGGGAATTGATGGATTCAAGCCATCGCAGGAATTTATGGCTCCTTTCTTTGACGACCGCAGATCCCGATACATTCAAAATACCAGGTGTTCCAGGCTACGAGGCTGAGCTGTGCTCAGGTCTGGGGTTCTCACCGGTAGCAGTGGTTGTACTCAAGGATTTTGTGAAGAGATTATTTGTGCTCCCTCGTAATACCCCCGATTACGTTGTGTACTTAGAATTGGGGACGTCGCCAGTATTTTTGTGCACTCTGTCTCTCCACTACTTGCTCAAGGTCCTTGCAATGCCAGCGAGTCGTTTTCCTCGTTTGGTCGCGGCTGAGGTGGTCAACTGCCGGCAGTACTAGTACAGAAACCTGCAACAGCTTTGTGACTGGAATCGTGGAAGTCCCGCCTGGAAGTGCTGCTGAAGAAAGTAGAGGCAGTCTTGACAAGGGCTTAAGGCCCGCAGGATCGAATTTACCTACACCTTGATTTGGGGGTTCGTTGCATAGATCTGTTGACTCGCAAAAGGGTTCTATGTTTGTCTTGAGATGGGTATGCAAATACCGGGGTGATCTGCTTATGGTAAAAGGACAACCCCATAGTCTTGGGGAAAATGATGACCCTGCTAGAGAAACCTGTGTAACCTTGGCGGGGGAGAAGGAGGGAGGGAGAAGACATGATTCATTACATCGCGCGTTGCCCCATCCTCTGCGAATTTCGAAAGGCTAGCTTCGGCAGAAAGCGGGAAGAAGTTATAACAGTGTTGAATGGTACACAATGGTTCCCATTGGCAAACTGTTGTGATTTTAACTGGACCTCGATTAGACATCCAGCAAGCGCCAACCATTAAATAATCTCAATTTGGCTGAAAAAGATAATCTTTCCCACATGTAATATCCTATAACCCAAATTCATAATTTCTAGTTATATAAAGTAGTTTATAGAATGTTGTTTGTATATCGAAACGTACTCTAGCCTGGTCACCAAGACCGGAGAGCAACGTTGTAAGCAAACATAGTCCAGGCAAATTAGACTTTCGCCGGGAAATAAATAAGGTAGAACGGTTTATGATTTTAACTCACTTTTGGCAATCCAAATATGACCCATGTGAGTTTGCGACAACCTCAGGGCTGTGCTAAACCTTTGAGAGCCAAAAAACCACGAAATTTTTCCGGTGTTTTCAGTTTTTCGCTTATAGCACGAAAACGGGGCATCCTACAAAACATTTTACTCTTTACTTAATCAAAGAGCATAAAATTACGGGTCGAATGACCTCCTAACACGTCCAATTCGGTTCAGCCGTTTACCACCTAGCGATCGTCAAAGAAAAGCAATTTTTTACCAACTTGGCTCAAAAATGGGAAACGTCCATATTTGAACGCCTCTAAATCGAAAACAACGGCTCCAAATGAAAAAAGTCATAGAATGGAAGTTGGGAAATCAGCCATTACGATGTTTTTGCTTTTTCTTTTGTGTCTCTGAGTATAAGTGAGGTAATTAAAATTATTAGGTACTCCCAGAATGCAGAATTTATGCTCTACAACTTCCATTCTATGACTTTTTTCATTTGGAGCCGTTGTTTTCGATTTAGAGAATTTCAAATATGGACGTTTCCCATTTTTGAGCCAAGTTGGTAAAAATTGCTTTTCTTTGACGATCGCTAGGAGGTAAACGGCTGAACCGAATTGGACGTGTTAGGAGGTCATTCGACCCGTAATTTTATGCTCTTTGATTAAGTAAAGAGTAAAATGTTTTGTAGGATGCACCGTTTTCGTGCTATAAGCGAAAAACTTTAAAAAACCGGAAAAATTTCGTGGTTTTTTGGCTCCCAAAAGTTTAGCACAGCCCTGAGATTGTCGCAAACTCACATGGGTCATATTTGGGTTGCCAAAAGTGAGTTAAAATCATAAACCGTTCTACCTTATTTATTTCCCGGCACCGCTGTTTTTTGGTCTAATTTGCCTGGACTAACAACAGAAAGCTGCAACGCATATTACCTGTGCTATGAGGATTGCATACCTATGGAAGGGACGAGGTCCTGTTGGTCGTTGAACATTGAGGTATGAGGTATGAAAAAATAAAAAGATGCGTGTATAAACCATATTAGATGGTTTATATATGCTACTAGGTACTAAAATAAAAAGAAGTTACGGATCAAATGTAACAAGAAAACACTCGTATAACTTGATAGGAGTAATGGGGAATGTGAATGGCAAGAAGGGTGTGGCTCGGACCATCAGGTAGGCAATCCGGCGATGTTGGTGGCTTAGTATACCTGACGACTGCTCTCCGCTCTCAGTGAACGGACTATAGTCAACTTAGATTTAAGACTAGGCGCAGACCTCTGACAGACGGGCAAAGCCCATAAACTCGTGTAAATTGAGTACAATAATGTTACCCATTTTCTTTTTTCAATAAACACGTTTTTCAATCATCATTCATTCTTAAATCATTTGCGCTTTCTGTCTAGCTTCATCTGCCGGGCTAAATTCTATAAATGCCGCCGCAGCGCGGACCTCGAGAAACCAGTCGATTTATCCTGATTTAGGTGAGCATCTTCATACGGATCACGTAACTTTCTATACGACCATAATCTTCGAGTTTTGTTGTAGTTGTGATCTCCGACAGCGAGGACGAGTCCCAGCTTGCGGAAGCGCTTCATAGCAAACAACGAAAATCTAAATATTGCAAAAGGTATCATCAGGAAGTGTGAATTCGTAATTAAAACTTTGTTAAAATTTTTAATTTAATTTTTTTAAAATATTATTTACGTTTTAGGAAGTCAACTCTAAACGTCGATAAAAGAACAGCAGCGAAGATTGATGTCCCCGGTTTAAAGGAATTTTTAAAAGAGCCCCACGAAACTGGCACATTTCGTTTACGAGCAGGTAATTTACGAAATAATTGTTTTAGTCCAGTAAGCTTAAAATAGATGTATGAAGTTTGTTTTCCAATGGCTCTCTGTTTTTTCGGGTCTTTGAATCCGAATGTGAGGTTTGCCCTGTCGCCAGAGGTGAGCTAACTTCAGGGAACGCCAAAAACCTCGAAAATTTCGAACGTTTTTCAGTTTCATGCGTAGATCTCGAAAACGATACGTTTTATCGAAAAGACTACCGGATACAAAATGAAAGTGGACAAAATTTCCTACAAGAATATACCATCAAGTCTGTTTTTATCTTTAGAAGGACGGCCGGTAGACCGCTCTGAAGATTATTTTTTGGCTCTTCCAATCCCGTTATCTAACGTTGCTCTACTATGCCGTTGTACTGTAATATGCCTTTAAGGTGTTTTTTTAAATAAATACTGCCTGGGTCATTTTAGTTGATTGGGCGATCGTCAATGAGGTGCGTGAATGGTCTACCTTCAGAGCGCTCTAGCGACCATCCTACTGAAGATAGAAACAAATGTGACGATATATTCTTGGAGGGC
The DNA here is from genome assembly GCA_955831195.1 of Pilophorus perplexus. Classification (NCBI taxonomy): domain Eukaryota; kingdom Metazoa; phylum Arthropoda; class Insecta; order Hemiptera; family Miridae; genus Pilophorus; species Pilophorus perplexus. The sequence continues at coordinate 3,155,799 of OY037015.1, forward strand.
ATTTCGTCTACTTTAATTTCGTACATAGTGGTAATTCCGCTAAAACTTACTGTTTTCGAGATAAATGCAGACAACTGAAAAAAGTCCGACATTTTCGTTGTTTTTGGCGTTTCCTGAAGTTAGCTCACTCCTGGCGAGGGGGCAAACCTCAAATTTGGATTTAGCGACCCAAAAAACGGAGAACCGTTGAGAAAAAACGTACATTCATTTTTCCTTGGGATACCCTAGATTTACTGTAGTTTTGCTTTTCTTCATCATTAGTTGCGAAACTGAGTTTTGTTTCTTGATTTTGTATTTCAGAACTGCAAAGAACTCTTCGGTCATCTACCTGCAACAACACGCAAGTTCACATTTGATGAGCCAAATTTTCATTATGAACGAGATAACAATATTAATTTGAGCAAATTTTTCAGTGGAAAATCCGTGAAAGTTGAAAGGAGCGAATACATAGCTTTTGAAGCGACTCGCGTCAAAGAGGAGAAGCGTTCGGTCAAATGTGAAAAAATCGAAGAAGCCGAAGGTCCTCCAAGCTCTCCCAGTAAGGAATTTTTTCCTGGTTACTTTTGAATGTGTGCCTAATCTTAGGAGAGTTCAGAGACGTTTCCCCAAAGTCTTCTCAACTTCTAACTCAAAGCATCGACTTGAAGATGGTGGCTTGAGACTGAAAATTGAGTTCCGACTCAAGTCAGGAAGAGATGTGCTTCGGAAGGGAGAAGACATACGGGACCGAGAGTAAGTTGAGTGTGTGAGCGTGAGGGGATGACGTGGGCCATCTTCGTTACTTTCCCTAGCTGAACTCTGTACTGTGTTCTTTTTCTTCATCACGACCCAGGGCCAGTCCATTGCGGTTGGAGTTTCGGGCAGCGCCACACCATTCGTTTCGGTTCGTGGAGCCCAAACCAGTCCCCAGTCTTGAACTCCTTCTGCCCAACGGTCAAAACGCTCCTTCTGCTGCTGCAAGCGGACCCTCATCCCCCCACCAGGCCCTCTCTGGTTTCCTGCATGTGCTTCCGAAGGGAGAACACATACAGAACCAAGTGTTAGCGCCGCCTATAAAGTTCGGTAAAGTTGAACTCTGTAATATTACGGGCTGAAAGGATTTTTAATGAATTTCATGAATCATGATAAATTGAGAAGTTAATGAGCTAAAAATTGAAACCTCTGCTACCACCCAAATTTTATGGTATTTGGGGAACCAATGGCTTTATTTTGTCTGAAAAAAAAGTGAATTGATTAAGTAAAATAATTCCTCAGCAGAATCTTCTCCCCAACCAAGAAATAAGGTGTTAGATTGATAAAACGTGTTAAAATCCCGAAATGTACTCGCCGTAAATACATTGGGTGAAATGTTACAAGTCCCAAAATGGGTCCAAATTAAAAGGGTTTTAAAAATTACCCGCAATTTTAATGGAAATTGACCTGATATGAAATGTCCCTTGAAACCGCGGATTGTAGATGATGGCTCGAAGAGAAGTTGATTGAAGGTCCTCGCAGAAATGAATTCGTGTTGAGGATTTTGGACCAACCTTTTTGGGTATGGCGACGGTTCTGGCGCCCGACGCACAGTGACGCGAGTGACCCGATTCCGCAGACATCCCACTTTCAGACCCTTAAAAATTTTCTTTTGACACTTAACCTGGGTCTTTCATGTTTTTTTAGTGTGCTGAATCCGAATCTGAAGTCAATTTGTCGCTAGAGAATCAAGTTTTGGAGATACAGCCCCGTAAAATGGTGTAAACGTGCGAAATTTTCAACTTTCGATTCCGCTCAATTATGTGCGCCTTTCTTACATGAAATTTAACGCTGAATACGAATTTGCCACCCATGATGGGTCTTAAATACTCCTATGCTTAAATACTCCTAGCTATTTGCCTCGTTAAGAAATGTCACATGACCCAAAAAAATAGCGGAAACAACTTCAAAGTCCCAAGTCTATGTATGTTTCCCCCATTTTGGAAATTTTAGAAGGGGGGGGGGGGGGGACTCGTGAGATACCCTATATACGTAACTCCCTTTTAATTTACGCCATAAAAAATCCGTTCCTTCGCAGAAAAAAACCTTCTCCCTAAGAATTCGTTAGCCAGCCCAATTGGCATGTGGGGAGTGGTCCAATTTCCAAAATTGTGCTCCATATAATCCCCAAAAAATCATTCTAAACCAACATTGGCATCGGGGTGTCCTCGAATACGTGTTTTGGAGTGGTGAATCGATTGCAATTAGTCCCAGCCCGATTTTCCCCACCCAGATTACCAAATGGGCCAAATAATGTTGTTCTATAAAATAGCTTACCTATTTTACAAAAAGGCCAGTGAGGTGTCATTTTACATGTTTTTTTGTTTGGGGAAGGGAGGAGTTATTAAACTAAATTCATACTGAAATTAAATTCTAATTATGAATTTATTTAAGTTATTTCAAGAAATCAGAAGGGGAAGGCCGAAAAATTTATTGGGCCTCAGGTGGGACTCGAACCCACAACCTCTGCATTACCAGTGCACCGCCCTACCAATTGAGCCACTGAAGACCAGTAGCCATGATAGAGCATTGTAGATTAAAGGTTCAACTGTCCTCTGCCCCCAACGCTTGATTCGGCCTTCTCATATTGTTGCTTATTTTCTACCTCTGAACCCTGATCTGATATGAAGCCAGTAGACATCCTACTTTTGTCCCTCTTCCTAGGGGTCCCTTAATTCCCCAGGAGGAGTAGTTTCATTACTGGAATGACTTGAGGGAATTTTGAACTGCTTCCCTCGTACAGTGTTTTATTTGGGGAAGGGAGGAGTTATTGAACTAAATTCATACTGAAATTAAATTCTAATTATGAATTTATTTAAGTTATTTCAGTCATTCCAGTAATGAAACTACTCCTCCTGGGGAATTAAGGGACCCCTAGGAAGAGGGACAAAAGTAGGATGTCTACTGGCTTCATATCAGATCAGGGTTCAGAGGGGGAAAATAAGCAACAATATGAGAAGGCCGAATCAAGCGTTGGGGGCAGAGGACAGTTGAACCTTTAATCTCCAATGCTCTATCATGGCTACTGGTCTTCAGTGGCTCAATTGGTAGGGCGTTGCACTGGTAATGCGGAGGTTGTGGGTTCGAGTCCCACCTGAGGCCCAATAAATTTTTCGGCCTTTCCCTTCTGATTTCTTGAAATAACTTAAATAAATTCATAATTAGAATTTAATTTCAGTATGAATTTAGTTAAATAACTCCTCCCTTCCCCAAATAAAACACTGTACGAGGGAAGCAGTTCAAAATTCCCTCAAGTCATTCCAGTAATGTTTTTTTGGGTCGTTGAATCGATTGCTACCAGTCCCAATCGTAATTTCCTAACGAATGCCTATGATAGTTGGTACCACACGAAACCGAAAACGTGACATTTACAGCGGTTGAGCTATCAAATTATCACCGTTCTCGGAAAGCTGGAAAAATTAGGTCGCAAAATCAACGAGATTCCCTTCGGAAATACGTCAGGAACACTGGGATATAAGCCGTTTTCTGAACCTTTTTGAACCTCTTTCGGAAATGACCAATTTGTGTCATAAACCGGTCAAAAACTCCCTTTTTTTCAACGAAATAAGTCCACAAATACCCAAAAAAAGTTTATTTGCGGTCAGTTGCTACTACAAAACATTGGTAATACATGAACAGAATGGAACGAGGGGAAAAATTGATTCCACGAACGCATCCGAACACACCGTGAATTAAAAAAAAATCCCATACCAGCTGCCCGAATAACGCTGATTTCTCCATACCACTCAAGTTCATTCGACGTTTCCCAAATTTGATTTTTTGTCGCGGAAATTGGTTTTCCATGTTCCTTGGGGTATTAGGGATAGGATGTAACAGGTTTATCATCGGTCCGAACATCTTGGTTTTTCGGCCAATGTCGCGGGGTTTCTGCGTTTTCCTCCCAACGTGCGACGGGGTGTTAGCTAGTCGTCGGAGTTCTTAATGTTCGGCGGAATTACGCCGGTGATGCTGGCAATCAATCCCAGCACTTCGACAATTCGACGGAATCCCGCCGGTGGCCGATCCAGGTGTGGAAATCGGCCGAAGTTGAATTACTGACAGGCCTTACGAACAGACTAGGAGCTCTTGAGCTCTCAGAGGGAGGATTTTCTTGGCCGATCCGATAGACGGCGTAGGTGATGATTTGATGGTCCCAAAGAGGGAGAAATTAATGAGATAAGGGACGGAGGCGGGGAGGATTTTGTCCCGGTGACGTTGATTCTTCACGCACTGCACTGACTTGCACACCTAAATCCATTGATTGAATATTAATTAAAAACTCAGGCAAATTAGTCTTTAATTAAGGTGGTTGCCTTTACACCAAGAGTGGTTCTTCCCTTTTGACAGGCCTTACCAAGTCTTCCAATAGGAGGTGCTCGCGACCATAAGGGCTGACGAGAAACCGGTCGTGACATGAGGTGAAGACCACCAGGAGCGGTAGAAGCCTGATCCAATCGTTCTGCTTCTGGTTGTCGTTCGACTGAGATCTCGGCGGTTGGGACCGAGACATGTGGTAGTTCACGTTGGGCGCCAAATTGTGATAACTACTTGAACAATGTACCTCTCAACAACGTGTATTTTAGCCCAAGACTTTTTGATTGACTCAACCATCATGATGGCTGCCATCGCACTATTATGAATTCGCTGAGTTGCTGTTCGGTCTCATGACGACTCGAAACTGAACTCATCTGAGAAACGCCTCTTAATTCCGCCTTCAACAAACGAGTTCATGAACATGAGATTCCGACTTGTCCACTACCTTGAATGAAACCGCAAAGCCAGTTTCATTAATTTTCAATGGGTCAGTGCTCGCCTTTAACGTCCTAATGGTTCCTCTAACCGCCCTATGATTAACGATTGAGGCCCTCCCAGTTTATATTTGTCCAGTCCAATCGAAACTTGCCTGCGAGCGGTTCAAAATGCTCTATGTTCCTTCCACAAGTGAGTCATTTCAGTCTTTCCACTGCAACGCTTCTTGTTACTGTTTACTCAGTCCGTTCGTCTTTTCCCCAGGAATCACCAAGTTTTCTCTGTCCGGGGTCGAGTCGTGGAAAGAAGTCAAGGACCAGCCCGGTTGTCACTTTTCTCGTGGATTGCCCGCTTTGTCCGCCGGCGCGGACGGAGAGCCGTTTCCCGCCCGCTGCGGTTATTTCAAAATGGGCGTCAAAACCAAATTGGACATCGTAGCGTGCCCGAACCACGTCGTAAGTTTGTCGTTTTCGAGTAATGAGTGTAACTTGTATTTCAATTTTGGTTTATTATTCTTGGAATAATACACCCATGTTTTCGCGACGGAGGTCGACGACTCCGATCGGCCTCAAAATTTGACATTATCCGTTTCAAGAGGTTCATCCATTCCAAATCCGAAATGTCCGTCCGCCGTTTTGGGCAGTAGGAATTTTTTTTAAATCTGAAATTTTGACAAAATACTCGGTTTACCATCTAGTTGTGCCCGCAAGGTTTTCAACCCGATCGCCCAAACCCGTGGGGCGCTATGGGGCTAATGTGGGGCTACAGGAGGGGTTTTTTGAAGGCTTTTGGCTATGGGATCGAGTCAGGTGTCGTTTTTGAAGTATTTTTGGACGTAGAATCCAATTTTTGGGGTCCCGTAACGATCCGATTTCACTGTTGCGATTTATAGGGCTTTCATAGGGCTACAAATGGGATTTTTGAAGGATCCCAGGAGGTCAAATATTTTTCATCTAAAAAACAAAAAATTTTGAAAAAAATCCCCAAAAATTTTTTTTTTTAAATAAGTTTTTTTAAATTTTTTCATTGACAGAGATAAATTTCTGCCCAAGTAACCTATATCAAAGAATAATAAACCCTTGTGTAAAATTTGCAGCGTTTTTGTCAATAACCATTATTTTACATGGCTATGCAACACATACCTACAATGATGAGACCTCAAAAAAAAAAAAAAATAAAATAAAATCGGAATCGGTAAAATTGGTGCAAGACCCATCTCGATCGATTCCGCGTCCAAAATTACATGGAAATGATACCCCACACGCCTGTGAACAGATACCTCGGTAGTACACAATTACACCCATTTTGGTTTATTAATCTTGGAATAATACACCTTTGTTTTCGCGACAGAGGTCGACGACTCCGATCGGCCTCAAAATTTAACATTATCCGTTTCAAGAGGTCTACATTCTAAATCCGAAATGTCCGTCCGCCGTCCGGGCCGTTTTGGGCAGTAGGATTTTTTTTTAAAACTTAAATTTTGACAAAATACTCGGTTTACCATCTAGTTGTGCCCGCAAGGTTTTCAGCCCGATCGCCCAAACCCGTGGGGCGCTATGGGGCTAAAATGGGGCTACGGGAGGCGTTTTTTGAAGGCTTTTGGCTATGGGATCGAGTTAGGTGTCGTTTTCGAAGTATTTTTGGACGTAGAATCCATTTTTGGGGGTCCCAGAATGATCCTATTTCACTGTGGGGATCTATAGGGCTTTCAAAGGCTACAAATGGGATTTTTGAAGGATCCCAGGAGGTCAAAATTTGATATTATCCGTTTCATGAGGTCTAGATGTCATAACTGAAATGTCAGGGCCGTTTTGGGCAGTATGCATTTTTTTTCTAAATCTGAACAAAATACTCGGTTTACCATTTAGTTGTGCCCGCAAGGTTTTCAGCCCGATCGCCCAAACCCGTGGGGCGCTATGGGGCTAAAATGGGGCTACGGGAGGCGTTTTTTGAAGGCGTTTGGCTATGGAATCGAGTTAGGTGCCGTTTTCGAGGTATTTTTGGACGTAGAATCCATTTTCCGGGGTCCCAGAATGATCCTATTTCACTGTGGGGGCCTTTCATGGAGCTACTAATGTGATTTTGGAAGGATGTCGCTTTCCTAGTACCTAGGAAATTACCTAATTTTGGACGCAAAATCCATTTTTTTGAGGTTCCAAATCTGTCCAAACATTGTACAGATTTTTTTTTTTTTTTTTTTTTTCAATTTTTTCAAAAATATTCTTTCAATAACGCAGAATTAATTTTTGCACAATAATTGAAACATTATTATTTTTATCTCAAAGAATAATAAACCTTTGTGTAACATTTGCAGCGTTTTTTTCCTCTTTTTTTTTTAGGGTTTTGGCTCCTCGGTCTGCTGTTACGTAATTTTCTGCCAGGAAAGTTCCTTCCGCAATTATTCAAAATTGTGTCTTAAATTCCAGGTTTTCACAGTAATCAAAGGCAAAGGCCACATGAAAGAAAAGACGAACGGCGTTAATGAAAAGACTGAGATGAACATTGGCGACACATTCGTAGCTCCTAGAGGTATGCCACAGATTACCGCCAATTGCTGCAGCAAATTTCTGCCATTCAAAAATAACCTTATATTCTCTCTCTGGTGCTTTCAGGTTCGACGTTCACGTTTGTCAATCTGGCGACGAAAAATGAGTTCGTGCTGAGTTACGTCAAACATTATTGAGCGGATCGGTTGGTTCTCGTCGATCTCGAAATTGTTCCTTCCGTCGCTTATTGTTGAATATACGTTTTAAAAGTTTGAGGACCCCCTTGCTGATGATCAGCTTTAGTCTTCTGGTTCAGTTGGCCAGTTTAAATTCTGCCACCTTTTAGTGGTCCACGTCTTTGTACTGATTTTACTGTTTTACTGTTTTGTGCAGATTTTACTGTTCGCTTGGGTCATTGAAGTATTGAAAAAATAAATTACATTTACGGTTGTTTCCCTGAATCAAAGTTCGTTTTATTTTGGTATTTTCAAGCTGGCTTCCCGGAGGGGCTTTGGAATTCGGGGCCATTCGCCTCTGCTGTTGAAATTGGGGCTTGGGTGCGATTTCGTAGCCCATTGGCCCTTTAACGGTTTAACTGGGGGGGGGCCACCTGCTGGCTACGCCAGCCCACCCCCAACCGTATACCACCTGGCCTCAAAAGAACACATGGGGGGGGGGGGGGGGGGGGGGGTGTGATGGAGGCAGCCGCGTCGCCGTTGGACACCCCTAGGCCCATCGTCCCAAAATCCTGTCAACTGCTCCAGCCCCTATTTTTTGACCACTTTTGGAGCTTACATGCTCCATGTGGAGCAACGTTTTGGTGGATATGTGATCCGCTGTCTCCTTCTCATCTTCGCAAAACCTACAGGCGGGTTCATCATTTGTGGCCCCTATCCTGTTTAAATGGGTCATTCTCCAAAAAGTTGCGATATTTGTGTCACACGATGATAAAAATTTTATTTAATGGTTCACAGTTGAGCTAGACAGCTAGACAACTATCCTATATCAAAGAATAATAAACCCTTGTGTAAAATTTGCAGCGTTTTTTATTGGAGTTTCCCGTTCTCCTTGGCAAGACTCATCATCTGGGGGTGAAAGGAACTAGGTAAGTTCTCGCGTCGGCATGTGAGATATTCGTCTCCACCACCGAGCGTTTCGTGGAGAAAGGAACTAAGTGCCCCCCACCACCAGATGTCGGGTCTCCGCGGGCATGTTCGTTGCTGTTAATAATATTCAATAGTTAATTCAATACACAGTGTTGTTCGTTCAAACAAAGTTTTCTTCTTATTCCGTCCTTTCGTGGAGAAAGGAACTAAGTGTGTAGTTAGTGCCTTTCACTACCGGATGTCGGGTCTCCGCGGGCATGATCGTTGCTGATGTTCTTTGTCGTAACTATATTCAATAGTTAATACAATACACAGTGTTGTTCGTTCCAATAAAAGGTATTTCATCATATTCCGTCTTTATTTTCTTCATGCCCAGGTCATACAGTGGTGAAAGGCACTAAGTTCCCAAAATTGAATTTTTGTTTGTTATCCCCCTCAAAGTTTTGCGGCAGTTCATTGATGTTTGAACGTCACTATTATTGGCCTTCCAATAGGAAAAAAACTGGGTCAAAATCACGTGCTGTTGTTAATCTAAGCAGTTTTTTGCTTCTCCTGAAAAATCGACTTTTTGCACTTAGTTCCCTTCACCCCTGGACGAAGGGCAATGCACACATGTGTTTGTTCCCATGGCGATCTCAGAAAGTCCTGCATATGCATATATTATATGCCTGAATATGCATTTGGTCATATGCTTGACTTCCAGTCAAGCCTTGGGTCCAGGGAGATAGCCAGGTTGTTGTCGAGACCAAAAAAATCTCTCAACCCAAACCTCATGATATGCATATGCGGGTCTTGTCACTGAGAGTCGATTTACTGTGAACCAATTTGTGACCCCCTCAATGGAAGCAGCTTACATATCGCAACGCGTAGAACGTGATTTGCTTCCCTATGACCAAAGAGGTGTCTTCAGCAAAAAGGATTCCCATCATTGTTGAAGAATTTAGAAGAGTACGTAGGGAGATCATTAATAAAAACGCTGCAAATTTTACTCAAGGCTTTATTATTCTTTGATATACGTTACTTGTGCAGAAATTTAATTCTGTCAATGAAAAAATTTAAAAAAATGTTTTTTTATTTTTATTTTTATCTCAAGAATTTTTTTTTTTTTCAAAAATTCCTTATTTTTTATTCGAAAAATATTTAACATACTGGGATCCTTTACAAATCCCATTTTTAGCCCCATGAAAGCCTTAAAGATCACCCCAGTGAAATCGGATCGTTCCAGGACCGCTGGGAGGGCATTGACAAATTTGAGCCCCCACCAAGTATGGGTACCTAGTATTACGGGTGATAGTTAGGTGGTGTAAGGGGAGTATGAGATGGTTTATATCATAACCTGCATATCCTGCATATCCCTCACATCCTGCACATCCTGCATATCCTGCATATCCCGCAGTAAGGAAGAGTAGTAGAGAGATCATTAATAAAAACGCTGCAAATTTTACACAAGGCTTTATTATTCGTTGATATACATTACTTGTGCAGAAACTTAATTCTGTCAATGCAGGATATGCATGATGTGCAGTCTATGCAGGATATGCAGGATGTGCTGGATATGCAGGATGTGAGGGATATGCAGGATATGCAGGTTATGATATAAACCATCTCATACTCCCCTTACACCACCTAACTATCACCCGTAATACTAGGTACCCATACTTGGTGGGGGCTCAAATTTGTCAATGCCCTCCCAGCGGTCCTGGAACGATCCGATTTCACTGGGGTGATCTTTAAGGCTTTCATGGGGCTAAAAATGGGATTTTTGAAGGATCCCAGGATGTTAAATATTTTTCGAATAAAAAATAAGGAATTTTTGAAAAAAAAAAAATTCTTGAGATAAAAATCCAAAAAAAAAAATTCTTGAGATAAAAATAAAAAAAAACCATTTTTTTTAATTTTTTCATTGACAGAATTAAATTTCTGCACAAGTAACGTATATCAAAGAATAATAAAGCCTTGAGTAAAATTTGCAGCGTTTTTATTAATGATCTCCCTAGGTACTCTTCTAAATTCTTCAACAATAATTTGAATCCTTTTTGCTGTTGACACATCTTTGGTCATAGGGAAGCAAATCTCGTTCTACTCGTTCGCTTCGTTGAGATATGTAAGCTGCTTCTATTGAGGCGGTCACAAATTGGTTCACAGTAAATCGACTCTCAGTGACAGGGTTCAGGTCCTATAAGGTCCGCACTAGACCCCTGCCTGGCCGGGGCGTCTGCTGTCTCGTTCCCTAGAATGCCTGCGTGACCAGGGACCCATCTGAGAATAATCTTATTTTGACCAATTTCAAATTTGTCCGATTTCTCAAACTATCTTAGAATAGAGTAAAGATCAACGAAATCGTGTCACTCTCCTCCTAATCCCTCTCTTGTTGCAGCTCCAGTATAGTAGAATTTCTAGTTACTTCGTCGACGAACATCTTCATGACGGTGGTTTGACGTTTTCCTCGGCCCAGCAGCCCTCCGCCTGGGCTGTGCTGGATGCATTCCGTCAATCACACGTGTGATTGTGTAATACAATATGGTAGGTACCATATTGTATTACGACCACAAATCATGTAGGTGAAACCTAACACATGTCTATGGGGGTGAGGTAAAATATTCGTTCAATTTATTGGCTATTTCGTCTGATTCTTTTATTTCAACATTATTGCAAAATTAGTTTTTCGACAATAAATAATTTATTTCGAATATAAATATTTATTGTGTAATTATTACAACCTAATGACCGATTTGGTGGCGTTCCCCGGGGAACGTTTATCTGCCACTCGGCCTCCGAACAAGATAACAGAGATATCAGTCTTTGAAGAAGATAGCAGATGACGGTGGGTTGATTGGTTCGGAGCGAGAAAAGTGACATAAGTACCTAATACGTTGCTTAGTCACTTGGTTTGGGCTCCATAGATCCTGATGCGTTGTTGTGCTGTTGTGCCACATTTCCCTGCAAAACGTAATGATTGGTTTCAATTTAACGATTCCTTCTCAACAGGGGTTACCAAACTGGGGAGAGAACTTAAAAAAAAAAAAAAAAAAAAAGTTCGCTTCCCAGTTTGGTAACCCCGGATAATTTAATCATACATTCTTACAAAAACGAATACAATTAAAAACTCATAAATGCATTTCACTGCAAATGAAAATAATTAATAGATAAAATAACTGTGAATTCACAGTTATTCATACTGAAAACGCCGGTTGATGGGTAAAATAGTCCTCAGATGGTAGCCGGGGGATTTCGAGGGACGATGTCGCTTAGTGGGGGGATTCATCTTTTATCTGCGGGAAATTTAACGGAAAAATTATACAATTTTCGGATCTTCAGATTAATTTACTAACTAAAAACATGAACACTTCTCATGTAAACTTTCATCCTCCCTTATAACCGTATTAAATAGGGTTTTCCCCTCATCTGGATGGAATAGGTACCACCATTGTTTCATTATTCTCTGGCATCAAAATTTGACATTATCCGCTATGGGGGTAAAATGGGGCTACGGGCTATTTTGATGGCTTTTGGCTATGGGATCGAGTTAGGTGCCGTTTTCGAAGTATTTTTGGACGTAGAATCCATTTTTGGGTGTCCCGGAACGATGCGATTTCACTGTGGCGATCTATAGTGCTTTCATGGGGCTACAAATGGGTTTTTAGAGGATCCCAGGAGGTTAAATATTTTTCGAGTAGAAAACAAAAACTTTGAAAAAAAAAAAAAAAAAATGAAAAAAAATCCAAAAAATAGGTAATTTTTTTCCAAAATGTTATTGACTTAAATTTAGTTTATTATTCTTGCAATACACATATGTTTTCGCGACCGAGGTCGACGACTCGGATCGGCCTCAAAATTGTACATCATCCGTTTCAAGAGGTCTAGATTCCATAACCGAAATGTTTGAAAAATCTGAAATTTTTGACAGAATACTTAGTTTACCGTCTAGTTGTGCCCGCAAGGTATCTTCCCGATCGTCCAAACCCGTGGGGCGCTATGGGGCTAAAATGGGGCTACGAGAGGGGTGTTTAGAAGGTTTTCGGCTATGGGGTCGAGTTAGGTGTCTTTTTCGAAGTATTTTTGGACGTAGAATCCATTTTTGGGGGTCCCGGGCTTTCATGCGGCAACCAATGGGATTTTGAAGGATTCCAGGAGGTCGTATACTTTCCGAGTTTTAGTTTATTATTCTTGGAATAATTCCAGTTTTCGACAGAGATCGACGACTCCGATCGGGCTCAAAATTTGACATTATCCGTTTCAAGAGGTCCGTCCGCCGTCCGAGCCGTTTTGGGCAGTAAGAATTTTTTTTTTAAATCTGAAATTTTGACAAAATACTCGGTTTACCATCTAGTTGTGCCCGCAAGGTTTTCAGTCCGATCGCCCAAACCCGTGGGGCGATATGGGGCTAAAATGGGGCGGTGGTGATATGAGGGGGGGGGGGGGGTGGCTGGACATGAAGTAGTACCATTTCCGAAGAATGACCCGTGCCTAAATCTAAATACTTGAGTCAGAGGGGTCCGCAGGAGATATTGTTCCGTGAAAGGGGCCACGCAAGCCAGAAAGTTTGCAAGCCCTGCTTAAGCTTGCTTAAGCTGTGAATTCACAGCTTCAACAGTTATCGCTGTTAAATAGCCAACCTACCTCGTACATTTTCTTCCCCTTCCAAAGCAGAATTAGAAATCGTCTCCAAAGGGGTAGTCCTTGTGTCCCTTGAACTCCTCCGCCGGGATGGTCCTACCGGCTTCACCTTTGTCCAACGCCATCATGAAGTCGATTTCTTCTTGCGTGAGTTCGAAGTCGAAAACGTCAAAATTGGCTTGCATCCTCGCCTTGTTGGTGGATTTGGGAATGACGACGAGGCCTCTTTGGAGCTGAAGTTTGAGCATGACTTGAGCTGGGGTCTTGCCGTGTTTTTTAGCGATGCTGGCTATCAGAGGATCATTGATGGGACTCGTGTTGGACAATTTACTTTGACCCGCGACCGGTCTGTACGCTGTGACGACGATGCCTTTTGACTTGCAAAAGTCAACGTGGTCTTTGATGGCCAGATATGGATGGCATTCTACCTGGTTAACAACTGGTTTGATTTCTGCCATGTCCAAAATACGTTGAATTTGTTTCCGATTGAAGTTTGAAACGCCGATTGATTTAGCCAGGCCGAGCTTGACGCACTTTTCCATCGCTTTCCACACATCGGTGATGTCAGAGTCACCGAAAATAAGATTGCCGCTATCATCCTTAGGTTCCAGGTCCCAACCAGATTTGGACGAGAAGGGCCAATGAATTAGGTAGAGATCGACGTAGTCAACCCCAAGATCGCTCAGCGATTTTTCAAGAGCCGGTTGCACCAAGTCTTCACTGTGAAAATTATTCCATAGTTTACTGGTCAAAAAAAGGTCTTCCCTTTTGACTTTACCTTCGGCTATTTTCTCTGCTACGCCTTTCCCGATGGCCACTTCGTTGTTGTAAAACATTGCGGTGTCGATGTGACGATATCCAACGTCTATGGCGTCTTTGACGGCTTGCGCGATTTCTTCGTCGTATCCTCCCGACGTTCCCAGCCCGACGACGGGGATTCTGCGGCCGTTGTTGAGAACCGCAAACGCGTCTGAGGCTGACATTTTCTGGATGGGGCTCGACTTGCTGTGCACTTGGAGTCAATGGAATTCTACTACTCGAGTGAGGCGTTGTGTCGATGGGGGGTGCCAAGGCCGACGCCCGAGTGGGGAGCACCGACGTTACATGGTGGGGAGCGTCATTATGTACTGGAGATTCTACATCAGATCGCTTCAAATGAGACAGTACCTATCAGATTATGACTCGTCTGTCTCATTTCAAATGAGTCAATTGAGCCTTAGGCAACTTAGTCCAGTCAAATTCGCCTAAAAAAGGGTAAATAGAAAAAAGATGTAGCTCTGGAAATGTTACTTGACCTCCTGGGATCCTTTAAAAATCCCATTTGTAGCCCCATGAAAGCCCCACAGCGCCCCACGGTGAAATCGGATCGTTCTGGGAAACCCAATAAATTAAATAAAAGTAAATTTTACCATCTAGTTGTGCCCCCTAAGGCTTTTTCAGCCCGATCGCCAAACCCGTGTGGCTAAAAAGGTGCTATGGGAGGGGTTTCGGCTATGGAGTCGAAGGGTCGATGGAGGGGAGGGATGGAAGGATTCTAAGTAGAGTGGGGTGTCGTCTTTGAAGAATTTTTGGATGTACAATCCGTTTACGGGGGTTCCTGATCTCTTCTTACCGCCTAACGGCTCTGCAGGTGAAATTTATTATGTATCACTTTTGAATGATTCTGATGAGGGAAAACTAAAACATCAGGCCAAAGTACGGCTGTAGCGATTTCACATCATGCTGTAGTGGCAAGTAGGTAATAGGGTAAGAGCACCAGTTATTGGCCACTTAAGGGCATTCCCCATCGTACAAAACCAATTAAAAGTTATATTCACATTTTTCACTGGTTTTTGAAAAGGAAAACATCTATCGAATGCGATCCAATGACAATTTGGGCCGACTTTTTTTGTTAAAATACCTGTTTTTTAACATTTGTGCGAAAATTCAATTGCACCAGTTATTGGCCACATGTTTCTAACATTGGCCACCTAGCATTTCTGCTCCGTCCATTCATTCAATCCGTACTTCTTATTAGTTCTTTCTTAAAACTCTGGTGCACTCATAATGATCCCCAGGATGCACAGATTCCTCCTCTGCAAGAGATTTCTTAGGTACCCATCCGCTTTGGTTAGCCGCCTACATGTCATGGCACTATCCGATTTTTCTGTGTTTGGGAAGAGGGATCATTCAGTCATAAAAACTAGCACTTTTGGTTTATTATTCTTGGAATAATACACCTATATGATCGCGACGGAGGTCGACGACTCCGATGGACCTCAAAATTTGACATTATCCGTTTCAAGAGGTCTACATTCTAAATCCGAAATGTCCGTCCGCCGTCCGGGCCGTTTCGGGCAGTAGGAATTAAAAAAAAAAAAAAATCTGAAATGGGTATTGATAAAATACTTGGTTTATCATCTAGTTGTGCCCGCAAGGTTTGCAGCCCGATCGCCCAAACCCGTGGGGCGCTATGGGGCTACGGGAGGGTTTTTAAGGCTTTTGTCTATGGGATCGAGTTTGGTGTCGTTTTCGAAGTATTTTTGGACGTAGAATCCATTTTTGGGGGTCCCGGAACGATCCGATTTCACTGTGAGGATCAATAGGGCTTTCATGGGACTACAAATGGGATTTTTGTTACACCCTTATTAAAACACAGCTCAAAATTATCAAATTACAGTTTAAAATAGAATAGTATCAATAAAAAAAGTGAACAATAAAAAAAATGCAATTAAAACCCTTTTTTAATGACACACCCTTGTTAAAACGCAACTCAAAATTATCAAATCACATTAAATGTGAAATGAAAATTTTTTAATCAGAATAGTCTCAATCAGTCTTCCATTGCTTGTGGGAGTTCGCCAATCAACCATATGCCAATGATTGGAACATTTAGCATTACAAACGGCTGGTTTCCAGCCATTGGCCACCAGCTCAGGTGGTGGCCAATAAATGGTTCACTGAAAAATACGTCTGTTTCAGTTATTGGCCAGGGTGGCCAATAACTGAAACATCTCATACTTTTCGTATCAGTCATTGGCCACGTCAATAATATTGTTAAAATTCATCCAAAACCAAAAAAACCTACACGAATCGATAAAGAAATTACTGCAGATTGCTCTCATATCAAAAAAAGTGATTTTGACTGGATTGAACCCTCTAAAAAACCTTACGAATGAGGTGATGTTTGCTTACCGTTTTCGTAAGAAACAGCCCTTTCTGCGTCGAAGGATGTACTGAGGCTGGTAATTTGTCGACTCAGGTTACAACTGGTTATAAAATTGATTTTGCCACATCACAGCCATCTCGATTAGTTACTTGATGCGGGAAAAATAGTCATACATTCTCAGAGGCATCCGGGTTTTAGAAGTAGTTTAAAAAATGGGTGGCCAATAACTGGTGCTCTTACCCTAAGTACCAATTGAAAAAACCACCAAATTCAGTTCATTTCATTGTTTATATTACCTGCTGTACCGAACCAATAGATTGTGTATGGGGCCAGTTACGGCCTAATACAATCTGTTCTAGCCCTTCTACACCTGATTCGTATTCTGCTCTTCCTTGAAGGCTTGGCTCTTGGACTTATCTTGCCATTTCTGCTGGGGGTAGTGCGGCCTTACGTCTGGTGGTCTTCTCAGACACTCCCCCAGGAGGCACAGCAGGCCCCTCCGGCGTTAGCCACATCCCTACCTACTATTCCATCTCTTCTTATAGCTTGTGGTGTTCAGATCATTGGTAGTTGCGGAATGCACCAGGTCGTCTTACGACCTGCACTCCTGCGATGCAGCCGCTATAAGGGAGAATGGAGACAGGATCCTGACTGCGTTTGTCAATGACAAGAGGTCGCAGTTCTTGGCTAGGGCGGAGACGTCGTAGAGCTTCACGCTCTACAGGGAGCTGGAGGGACACGGGAGTTAGACGTGCGAGCTTTAGGAACCCCTCTCAGCGCCCACTACGAGAGACTGGATGGGCATTCAAGGTCCGTACCGAGCTTCTTGCCTTGAATTCGAAGCCTTTCACCGGCACAGGAGCCTCTGCAGAGTGCCGGGTATGCGGTGGGCACAGCCGGGAGGACGTCTTCCATTTTCTCTGCGCGTGCCCTGAATTGGAGGATTTTCGGCAGGCGGCTTTTGGTCGGCGTCGCTTGACCAGGGAGGACGCTTTGGCGCTGAGTGGATATTGAGCAAAAAGCGTGTCACTGTTTGGGAATTATTCCTGAACGGTGCCCCATAAGGCGCAAGTTCAAAGTCATTTAGGTACATATCGCTCCTCCGGAACAATAGTGGTATATCTCTGATAATAATATTATCAGTAACTAACTAACAACAGTAATCAACTGTTGATTCTGCGTTGCATAATATGTAATGTATTATATTGTATCTGAACCTCCGGCAGACGGCTTTCAGCCATGCTGTACAGTTTATTAGGTAGGTACAATTTTTCTACCCCAGAAGTTGTACTTTCTTTTAATAAACTTTATCTATCTATCTACTCTTCTGCCTCTTCTTATAACTTGCAGTTTTCGGATTCTCGGTGGTTGTCGGTGCTTTTCAAAAACTAATCAACTCCTCACTTGAAAATTCGCGAAAACAACCAAAACGGAGGATATAGACTCTGACAAAATTGATAATAATTAAGATATCGGAACACGGCTAACTAAATGTTTGTTTCTTGCGCGAGGGCTCTAGTATCGCTCAAGTCTCATAAATAACACTAGGTGGGTACCGAAGAATGGGTTTTCTTTACATCCTCCCATCTAATTTCTACGAGGAGAAATTACCACAGTCTTCAGCATCACAGATAACCGGTGCCTTCACAGTGCGACCATGTCGAGTCTGTCGAAGCTCAGGATCAGCCAACACGGGATCTTCGCCAGCAGGAGAATCTTCTACGAAGCATGAATCTTCATCTTCATTGTAGGGTTCTTGATCGAGGGAGTCTTCTTGTACGACATCATTGACAAGATTCTGGTCTTGCTTCTGTTGCGAGCTAGGAGTCACATTCACCTCCAACGGATAAACTCTTTGTAGTGGACGAGTAAGAGTCCCCTTGCAGGTTTCAAAACGATCACTCGAATGTTTCCATCTTTACCTCGCTCTATGCGCTCAATCCGCCCTAACAGTCACCATACAATCCACTTGGTGACCACCGACAGCACCAATAGGTACTCTGCCCTCTCTTCTTATAGCTTGGAGTTTTCCCCATTGTCGGTTGTCACGTCGCTCCACGTTTTCTTGACTGATGGAGGGCGAGTACTTCTAAAAAATGTCCTCCCCTCCCTACAACTAACACGACTAGCCTAGACAAACATAAAATCTGAACAAAAATACAATGACGCACACGGAACTTGAATACACATACGATGACACACATATCACAGAATTGTTGTTGTTGTTTATATTACCATCTCTCATAACATGAGATTATACCTTTCACTATTCAGGAATTGCAGATGTTAGCCGAAAGAAAGGAGCAATAAGTTAGAGGATCCCCAAGAATTGCGATACGAGGAGTTCTCGGGTGACCAGAGAACAATATGGGGCTTTGTACGGGGAGTAGAATTGCGTGAAACTTGAATTGACCCCACTTGGTACCCTCCCATGCAGATTCTCCCAAACCCGTGCGAAGCGAATAGGGATGTTTACTGAGCTCTTAATAATGACTTCATGAAAACCATGCTCTTTTTTTTTTCTTTTTTTTTTAAGTGGCTGCAAATGTTACACACGGGCTTATTGGTTTATTATTCTTGGAATAATACACCTATGTATTCGTGTCGGAAATCGAAAATTTGTCGGCCGATCGACATTTTCATCCGAACGCCGCACAGTGGTGCAAAACCCCTTTTCATGGGAGTATTTGAATAAAAGTCGGTACACTTTTGGGGGCGTAGAATTCGATGTCAATTATTGCGCTACAATTTCGTAAAGACCGTAATTCAGCATTTTAATGGGTACACTCACTGGCTTTCCGCTTTTACAGTTATTTTTGCTTATGTACCAGTATAACACAAGTTATACCACTCATACAGTAAAGAAACCACTGTGTTTTGGAACCTGGGTCAAAGGAAGGGGTTTGAAAAGAATTCAAACCATTATCTATGAAATTAATGAAA
Organism: Pilophorus perplexus; assembly: GCA_955831195.1. Classification (NCBI taxonomy): domain Eukaryota; kingdom Metazoa; phylum Arthropoda; class Insecta; order Hemiptera; family Miridae; genus Pilophorus; species Pilophorus perplexus. The sequence goes on from OY037015.1 coordinate 3,174,860, forward strand.
TAAAAATAAATGAAAATATAAACAGCGTTAATTTCAGAATAATGCCATTAACTCAATTAGTTTGATTTGAAGATTCTTCAATAAGAGGGAAATAATCATTTAAAATAATATAATGACAGCTAGGTAGGTAAAAATAAAAAGTTAAAAATTACATAAAAATCGTCGTTAATAAAGATATTAATTAAACAAAGTAATTGCAAAGCTTCATCCCCTGAGGGGAGACATCTTTTTTAAACACAGGTCTTAAGGAAATGATTTATGGGTCAGAAGACACCATAATGGAGTGGAAAACTCGTTGAAAGCTTCTGTCTATTTTTTTAAATTTGTTGTTTTATCTCTGTATCTCTCGGTGCGGCCCGTTTGTCCCGAGTATTTTGACCAAATTTCAGATTAATAAAAAAAAATTCCTACATCCCAAATTTTGAAACGAATAATGTCAAATTTTGAGGCTTGTCTGAATTTTCGACTCACTTCACGTTTAATTTGAGACTCCTTGTAAAATCCGGTCTGCCGAAGGTTCACATTCAGCCGCACCGTTTTTCTAATTCCCGGTAATTCCCGACATTTTCTAATTTTGGGCTTCCTAGGTTCACGAATCGGTCCGAGCTTAATTTATCTTCAAACGCGAAACCCTTCAAACGTAGTTTTTTTTTCTCCAAACCCAATTAAGAATGTGACGGGGAAAGAGGAGAAAAGAGTTTAAGAGGGAGTAAATAACGTGATAACTGCGGGTAAGGTGGACCTCGTGACTTCTTTGTTGGGATGAAAGAAAGGAAATTAGCGAGAAAGTCTGATAACGTCCGGCGCAGCTCGTAGGTAATCACAACGTGAGCCACAAATTGATTTGACGGCTTATTAGAAAGGAAAACTAGCTGTAGATGGCTGGTACATTTTTTTTTTTTTTTTCACGACGATTCTACTTAGAGTAATTCATATGAATTACGGGGATTTTGGCCGAATCAAAATTATTTAATAGTTTCATTAAATAGTTTTATTTATTATTTATTTTATTTATTATTATATTTAGTATTATTTATTATTTTATTTATTATATTTATTTTATTTATTTATTATTTATTTTATTTATTAAATAGTTTTATTTAATTTCTACCACTGGGGTTCAATTATTGAAATGTGAAAAACATTATTCGTTTTTGGTCGTCGCTGACAGTCTAGTAATGGCAAGCTCTCCTTCTGGAGTCATAATATGACTGCATTTATTATATGCAAGGCGGCAGACAAAGCTGCAAGGGTAGTTGGTAATTTAAGCAGGCTGATGGAAAATGTTGGCGGCCCTTCACCGCTGAAAAGGCGGCTCCTCATGAGCACCACTGAGGCAATTTCGCTCTATGGCGCAGAGATATGGGCCCTGAGTCACGCTAAGTACAGAGTCCGGATGGAGGCTGTCCAGTGAAGAGGAGCCCTGAGAATCTGCAGCGCCTAAAGAACTGCCTCAGGCCCTGCTGCTCAGGTAGTTTCAGGTGTAGTACCAATCTGCTTGATGGCTGCGGAGCGCCGGCGCATCGACCTAGAATCAATTTTTGGGGGTCCCGGAACGATCCGATTTCACTGTGGGGATCTATTATAGATAATAGAATATAAAGGGCTTTCATGGGGCTAAAAATGGGACTTTTGAAGGATACCAGGAGGTGAAATATTTTTCAAGTAAAAAATAAAGAATTTTTGAAAAGGAAAAATCAAAAAATTTTTTTTTCAAAATCTTTTTCATTGGCAGAATTAAATTTTTGCACAAGTAACCTATATCAAAGAATAATAATACCCTTGTGTAAAATTTGCAGCGTTTTATACGCTTGAGCGTTTGTAAATATCTTTAACCTTTTGTAATATAAGTTCGTATTCAAATTCGCTTTGTTTGACTCATCCATCTAACCTCCCAGGTAAACAATTTATTGAAACAGAACAAGGAATAAAACGAGACGCTCGACCAAATTAAATTCATTTAATTTAATATATTAAATTTAATATATTTAATTAATTTAATATATTAAATTTAATATATTCGTTTATTCATTTATCCGTTTACTCAAAAATCCGTTTACAAGCGTAATCCTTATGTATGCCCACACTCACAGTCAACTTACACTCACGCTCCAAGAACAAACCTTCTGTCCAGAGGGACTTACAACATAGAAAAGATATAGCAACGGCATCAGAAGGAATTCAAGACACTCGGAAGGTATTCAACAGCGGTGTTTTCGTCCTCTCTCCTCCATAATGGCTCTCATATACGTCCTGATTGTCCTGACCACTGTAGAAAACTTTAGGATTTTTTAAGCGTCCCGATTTTGGTTATTATTTTTTGAGTACCTACCTATGTTTTTGCGACGGGGGTCAACATTTTAATCAGCCTCAAAATCTGTTCTTAATGTTCTATTATAATAAAGGCAAATTATGTAGGCCGTTCACCGTCCATGCCGTTTTTTTAAAGTCTGAAAGCAGCAGTAATTTTTTTAAATCTAAAATGTTCTCAAAATACTCGGTTTTGTCCGCAAGGTGTTCAGCCCAATCGCTCAAACCCTTTTCTGAATAAAAACGACGTCTTCTTACTGTTTCCCCTCCGCTTTGTGCCCAGCTTGTCCACCAACTTGGACCTTTTAGCGACTTTTCCTCCCACTCCGTCCATTATTCTCGTCAACTTTTGAACGGAAAAGTGTGAACTCTAATTGCCGATTAATCGCAAATTCTCCACTCCCTGAGAAAACATTTGAAGAAAAGTGGACCTTTTGAGCCGAAAACTCTGTTGTAGGATGAGGCATCTACTCTATAGGATGAGATCACTTCTATTCGTAATAGCACTGAATCCATTTGGGATTTATCATTGTGTTTCAAGTGTCCTTAAAGTGGAGTCCTTAAAAAGGACAAATGTTGACGCCGATCCTGTACACATTATACATAATAATAATAAAAAACAGTAGTCTGAAGTTTGTTGTAATGTTATCAGTTTTGCTTTGGTGGACCTTCTACTTTCGCGATGGGGACTCTCTAATCGGAGCTCAACTCGAACAATTCAATTGATGTGATGTGACCATTCAGAACTGTTTTCGGAAGTGTGGATTTTCAATTGCGCCAATTGTCGAACCGCAAGTCGATCCCCCTCTACCTGAAGATCTTTCTTCGACTGATTACGAGGAATGGATGGCCATCGACGAAAACGTTCCCACCTCAGCTGTTGCCACTGAAGTTGCATCTCAAGGACGAGGAAGATGAGCCAGAGCCACTTCCTACTAAAAAAGAAATGCTAGCCGCTCTAGACCTGATGCGCAAAGGAGTCATAGGCCGTGCTGATGACTTCAACAAGCACTTCTCATATGAGGAGTTCAACAAGCTTCAACAAGCACTTCTCATCAAGGGCCTTTTCAAACCACATAAGCAGGCGAGAATGGACGATTTTTTTTATGCATTAATACAATTAAGCTGACCATACCTACCTGCTCGGTAAACGCATCATGAACATGTGCACACTACGAGTCCTTAATAAAAATTTGAGATTAATAAAGATTGATAGGTATATCATTAAAATTATTTCCCCGTCTATTGTTATCATCCGCTTAATGTTATCACTTTGGCTTGGGACACTTGTGATCACATTAAGCGGGGACTATTGTAATAATAATACAAAACACTAGTCTGATACGTAGAAACGCCGTAATTAATGATGTCCTTCTTAAAACCGTAAACACTTCCTCTTTCGTCGTTAATGATTTCTGTCGACAAACAACCAAAAACGATTGCCTTTCGGCGGTCTAAAAGTAGCTCAACGCGTATAAACTAAAAAACACATCGTCTGATTGGCCAATGGGTGCTGACGGTGCTTCACAAGTTGCTGGAAATCAACCAGCCGATAGTAACTATCGATTTAAATAAACATTGCGTACCTACCTAATAATTATTGGAGAACTGTTCTCCAATTAGGTACGCAATGTTTATTTAAATCCTCAGCTTAGTGGTCCCTGTGTTTTGTTGTAGATATTTATTTGTTGGCTTTGTTTTTGTCGGTTTTTTTCAACTTCAACTTCAACACTTTATTTGTCCAGAAACTCAACAGTGCATAGACGATCGTAAAACAGAATTAATGTAAATAAAGGAACAATACATTACAAAGAAGGGGACTAAACCGCAGTTATCAATAGAAGACCAGAACAACAAGAAGCAAGAAATTGATTTTGAAAAAAAAAAAAAAAAAAAAAAAAAGATTGCGCTAAAAAACAGTAAATTTTAAAACCCAACATCTTCCAGGTTGATTAGGTACCATCTCTTCAAACGAGTCCCGAAAAAGACTGACTGCCGCACTTCGTGAGTCATAATATGACTTCCATATTATGGAAGAGCGTTATAAAATTTAATACACCACCAAGAGGTTCCACAGCGAGTTTTCAATAGCTGGTGATGCGGAAGACTGCGGGTAGGGTATACCCTACCGGTTATAACCCGCTGTACCGAGCTTCTTGGGTTGTGTCTAAGGCCTATTTCTGGCCCATTACAACCTTTCTCGTAACGTCTGCTCGCTTTCTTCCCCTAGGGGAAGTGCACTTATCGTTGCTTTAATCTTCTTTCTTCTACCTTGGTCTTCCCTCACTCCCCCAGGGGGAGTACAGCGGGCCCTCTTGTCCCCTCCAGCGTTAGCCACACCATCCGGAGCTCGGAACTTGTCCACATTTCTCCTCACATAGCAAAGTCATTCAAAGATGAAGGGGATAGTTAGAATTCCGAGGTCTTCGTAAGCCGGTCTACAATCTTCACGATAGCCCAAACCAGCCACAACTCGCACGGCTTTTCTTTGCAGGTGAGGATTTTTGAGGAGGCGGGAGAGTGTCCGCCAGCAGATGGCATATGGCTGCAGCCATATTCCACTCTTGTTTCCAATCACAGGCTGTATAATATACATGTATATTATACAGCCTGTGATTGGAAACAAGAGTGGAATGCGGCCACCACTGCACGCTTTGAGAGGCGTTCGCTCAGGCGCCTGAGCAGAAATGTGTATCCGTTCAGGGCCGATTCCAGCTGAGAACAGTGGGCTGTCCAATAAGTTTCGGGTCGCGCGTCACTCCTAGGAATCTAACTCCCTCCAGATTATTTTTGATACTGGATAGATCCCTCAAACCAAACCTCATAGTGTTGGTCTTATCAGCGTTCAACGACAGCTTGTTCGTTCTGAACCAGTCGGAGACCGCATGAAGTGCTGTTAGTTCGTAAGCGTAAAGTGAGACCAGAGTAGGGCTTTTTAAGATTAAGTGTCATCAGCAAATAGCAATGTTTGTGTATCAGTGCACTGGGGCAGGTCATTTATGAAAAATGAATGAAAATGAAAATGTGGCAGAAGAATATTATCTGTCTTCAAAAGCTCGAGCCACGAAGTCGGTTAGTTTTCGTAGGCGTAATATATGTTGGTTTATTCTGATATATATTGTGGTTTCAAAAATATCAGTACCTACAAAAGAAAATTAGAGGAAGGGAGCCTGAAGATCTTTATGTAAAAAATTTCTTCCCTATTTCCATATAGGTACCTGACGCTTTCTACGACAAGTCGAGTGTTTTTCAAAACTGAAAATCAGCAAAACAAGGCTGAGGCTAACTCTGAGTGACAACAGTCAGGAGGATCTTCTGTTCATGGCTCGCACGAGGAGCATCTGGCAAGAGCTCTGAGCCGAGAGGCTTTGAGCGTTTCTGACCCTCCTCGCCATCGGTCCCTGCCCCTTCATCAGTGAGCGTTCTGCGTAATACTGCAGATTGTGTTTTTAATTTGGGCAGCCTGGCTCATCTTGGAATGAACTCGCCGAACAAGAGATTTTATGCATTTTTCGTAGATTTCAAAGCGGCATTCGACTGAGGCCGCTCCGTCCTTTTGTTTCTAAAGCTCAACCACATTGGAGTCAGCAGAAGATTCATCCGGGTGTTGGAGTCCATGTGAACCCGCTTTTTTTTAAAGGGGCTATGTGACGTTTTTGGCCATTTTCACTTTTTATCATTTTCTGAGTCTTCATACATGGTTACATCGATTGCCATTGAAAGGAGTCTCGTAACATTGACCCTTCCTAGAGAAAACCCGGGTTGAAATTTCCGATGTCCTTTGAAAGGGGCTATGTGCGCCACATAACCCCTTTCAAATGACAACTTGCTGCCTCTCTATGTCATCACCGTGGAGTTTCAGGGTTGTGGAGACGCTAAAATTTAGCCTGAAATTTATTTAATAAAATTGAAAGACTCTTAAAAGTGAGTCTGGATGAGGCAACCCAGGAATCAACAGTTGAAGCAACTTCAGTAGTAACTTTGATGGATTTCCCAGGGGGTCGAGTAAGATGTCGTTTTTGCAGCATTTTTTTTTGGGTATAAACGGTTCAGAGGGATTCTAGACCAGTCCGACCACCCTTGGATGCCGGGTAAGGCTTTTATTGAGCTACAACTGGTGCGGGTTTTGACAGGTTTGGGCCAGGAGCTCGAGTGAGGTGTCGTTTTCGGGAGTAGAATCGATTTGTGGGGGTCCCAGACCTGTCCGAGGCTTTTAGAGGGATTAAGGGGTGGGGGGGGGGGGGGGGGGGTTTGAAGGATTTTACCTTGTTGTTAAATTCATTTAACGCTCATGAGCGACTGATGAAAGGCTTGTACAGGAAATCGGTTTAGGAAGTTTTTCATTCTTCCCGATTTTCCATTAACAATAAGTTCTTATCATTAGGTATACCTTTCATAAGTTTCGGAAAAGGAGTTTATTAATCGAAATACTTTCATTCGATAAACAAAGCTGTTTGTGGGAATTATTTCAATCCTGAAAAATTGATTTTTTTTTAAAGGGGCGATGTACCTAACCGATTTTCAAATTGCAATTTGATACACTTCCCCACTCAAAAAAAATCTGAAAATTTGTGTAAAAATGTGTAAAAGCTAGCTGTATAGGAATACAAACTATAATTGGAGATTTTGACAGTAATGATAGAATTTGACAGTTTTTTGTATTTTCCCGGAGTTTTTGAATCGGCCAAAAACGTCACATAGCCCCTTTAAAAAAAAAACGGGTTCATGTATTCTCACACAACTGCTGCAGTGTGGAGTGTAAAGGGTATTACTAGTTCTTTTCAAATTGAGCGAGGCGTGAGACAGGGTTGTCTACTGAGTCCTGTTTTGATCCTGTTGATCCTGTTTTGGTTAGGAGTAATACACTTAGGTAATTGCAACGGGGGTCAAAAATTGTTATCGACCTCAAATTGGTCATTCAAAAACTGAAATATCCGTCCGCAGTAGGAATTTATTTAAAAATCTGAATTTTGAGCCAAATTCCTGCTAGGTTCTCTTTTAGTTGTACCCGCAAGGTCAAGCCTGATCGCACAAACCTGTGGGGCTCTCAGGAACTAAACAGAGACTATAAGAGGGGTTTTTGAAGGGTTTCATCTATGGGATCGATTTAGGTTTCGTTTTCAAAGTATTTTAGGACGTAAAATCCCCTTTTGGGGACCCCCAAAGGCCTCCAATTTTACCGAGGGGTCAAAACTGCCTATACTATGAAGCTATGAAGTAGTCTTGGTTGACCTCCTTGCGAAGACGAACGATGATTGACTGTTCAATTCTTGGCGTGATAACCTTCGTGCGTGCAAACATTACAAATTATAATATCAACCCTGAGAAGCAATTAGGAACATAATATGATAATATTATTATAATCAAGAAGGTACCTCTTCAACATCCGTTTCCATGGGTGTGCCAACACTCCGCAATACGGCTTTCTACAAAAAGAAAACGCTAGAAATTCTCTTTAAGAAACTATTGTCAATCAAACTTTTGGTGTTGCGGGGGTTTGCCCCAAAACACATGCGGGACTTTACTCCATTTGGTTATCTATAAGCGAAATATCAGAAAAACTTCTTCAACAGACTAGAAAACAAAGTTACCTCATTTTATCCTCTCATAAAAGCCCGACGGCCATGAAAATTCGTGCAGTAGGTACCAACCAAGTTTCATCAAGACGAACCTGGTGGCTGAAAATGTTACACTAGGTAGGGTTTATTATTTTTTGATATAGGTTAATTGTCAAAAAATTAACTCAGTGTCATTGAGAAGATATTTTTGAAGAGAAAAAAATTTAAAAAATCTGTTCAATGTTTGGACAGGACCTCGAAAAAATGGATTTTGCGTCCAAAATTACTCGGAAAATGACCCCAAGGATCCTTCAAAAATCCCATTTTTAGCCCCATTGATCCTCACGGTGAGATCAGATCCTTCTGGGACCCCAAAAAATGGATTCTACGTCCAATAATATTTCGAAATCGACACCTAACTCGATCCCATAACCAAAAGCCTTCAAAAATCCCTCCCGTAGCCCCATTTTAGCCCCATAGCGCCCCATGGGTTTGGGCGATCGGGCTGAAAACCTTGCGATCACAACCATATTATGGTAAACCGAATATTTTGCCGAAATTTCAGATTTACAAATTTTTTTGTAAAAAAAAAAAAAAAAAAATCCTACTGCCCAAGACCAAAACAAAACGCAGCAAATTTTACACAAGGGTTTATTATTCTTTGATATATCAATTGATATATATATAGGTTACTTGTGCAGAAATTATTTCTGTGTCAATAGAAAAATGTTGGAAAAAATCTTTTTTTTTTGGATTTTATTTTTAAAAAAAATTTTTTTTCAAAAAAAAAAATTCTTAATTTTTTACTCGAAAAAAATTTACCTAACCTCCTGGGATCCTTCAAAAATCCCATTTTTAGCCCCATGAAAGCCCTATAGATCGCCACAGTGAAATCGGATCGCTCCGGGACCCCCGAAAATGGATTCTACGTCCAAAAATACTTCGAAAACGACACCTAACTCGATCCCATAGCTAAAAGCCTTCAAACCCCCCCCCCCCCCCCCCCCCATAGCCCCACAGCGCCCCACAGGTTTGGGCGATCGGACTGAAAACCTTGCGGGCACAACTAGATGGTAAACCAAGTATTTTGTCATAATTTCAGATTTTAAAAAAAATTCCTACTGCCCAAAACGGCCCGGACGGCGGACGGACATTTCGGATTTAGAATGTAGACCTCTTGAAACGGATAATGTCAAATTTTGAGGCCGATCGGAGTCGTCGACCCCCGTCGCGAAAACATAGGTGTATTATTCCAAGAATAATAAACCAAAATTTGACCGGAAAGCCGAGCGCGAACAAGTCGGAGCGTCTGCGCTGAGGGGGTGGCAGCCGCTTTCAACCCCATTCCCGCCTCTCCAATCCGCTCATGACCGCCCCCAGGTAGTCCTCCCCCTTCCGCCCCCACAGGTCGGTATATAGCCCCAGCAGCCCCTTCAATCATTCATTCTCCACCCCCCACACGCACACGCAATAACATCATGGGTACGTACCTCTTCTATTCTACTCATTACGTGTAAGATGAAAATTAAAAACGCTGCAAATTTTACTCAAGGGTTTATTATTCTTTGATGTAGGATACTTGTGCGAAAATTAATTCTGTGTCAACAAAAATTTTTGGAAAAAATTCTTATTTTTTTGAAATTTTTTATTTACTCGGGAAATATTTGATCTCCGGGGATCCATAAAAAATCTCATTTGTAAATAATAAATAAAAGCCCTATAGATTGCAACAGTGAAATCGGGTCGTTGCGGGACCCCCAAAAATGGATCCAAAAATACTTCGAAAACGACACCCAACTCGATCCCATAGCCAAAAGCCTTCAAAAAAACTCTCCCGTAGCGCCAGTTTAAGCCCCATAGCGCCCCACGGGTTTGAGCGATCGGGCTGAAAACCTTGCGGGCACAACTAGATGGTAAACTGAGTATTTTGCCAAATGTCTGATTTTAAAAACATTCCTGAACTGCCCAAAACGGCCCGGACGGCGGACGGACATTTCGGATTTAGAATGTAGACCTCTTGAAACGGATAATGTCAAATTTTGAAGCCGATCGGAGTCGTCGACCTCCGTCGCGATTACATAGGTGTATTCCGAGAATAAACAACCAAAATTGGCAATAATATGACAAGTGGGGCAGATATCCACAGGTGCCAATGCACTCAATCAAAAAACGCTGCAAATTTTACACAAGGGTTTATTATTCTTTGATAGGTATAGGTTACTTGTACAGAAATTTAATTCTGTCAATGAAAAAAATTAAAAATTTTTTTTTTTGGATTTTTATATTTCAAAAAAAATTTTTTTTGGGGGGATTTTTTTTTTTCAAAAATGTTTTTTTCAAAAATTATGTATTTTTTACTCGAAAAACATTTAACCTCCTGGGATTCTTCAAAAATCCCATTTTTAGCCCCATGAAAGCCCTATAGATCGCGACAGTGAAATCGGATCGTCTCGGGACCCCCAAAAATGGATTCTACGTCCAAAAATACCTCGAAAACGACACCTAACTCGATCCCATACCCCAAAGCCTTCACAAAACCCCACCCGTAGCCCCATTATAGCCCCATAGCGCCCCACGGGTTTGGGCGATCGGACTGAAAACCTTGCGGGCACAACTAGATGGTAAACCAAGTATTTTGCCAAAATTTCAGATTTTTAAAAAAATTCCTACTGCCCAAAACGGCCTGGACGGCGGACGGCGGACGGCGGACGGACATTTCGGATTTTGAATGTAGACCTCTTGAAACGGATATCAACGGATATCGTCAAATTTTGAGGCCGATCGGAGTCGTCGACCCCCGTCGCGAAAACATAGGTGTATTATTCCAAGAATAATAAACCAAAACCGCTGAAATTTTACAGCAGATCTTCGGGATGAAATGTGCAATACTTAATTTTGTCAATTAAAAAAAAAAAGATAAATAAATAAATTAATAAAAACCCTGATAATTTTTACAAAGCTTCATTGTTCTTGATGTAAAACAATTGAGGAGGTACCTAGCATCACAAAAGGTACAGAACGCCAAATTTTTCATTTTCGGACTAATGGTTACTTAGGGGTTTTAGGAACTGTTTCTTCACGAAAATGAAGTCGTTTCAGCTCTAAAAGTCTATCCATTGAAAATAAGCGTTTTAAAATTGAAGTCCAAATTAAAACCAAACTAAAGTTAAATTCACTAAAGTGGATTTAGTACCTACCTGTTATGAAGTAGGTAACCTCCTCAATTTTGCAAAAATTAATGCATACAATTAAAAACTTATTTAAAATTAAAAAATTAAAATTAAAAAGAAACAAAATGCTGTACAGTTGTTTGGACAGTTGTGAGATCCCCAGAAATGAATTATGCGTTCTAAGTTACTTTTTGAACCCTGCATTTGTCGCCCCATGAAAGCCCCGTAGATTCCCACGCCAAAATCTGATCGTTCTGTTACCCCCAAAAATACTTCGAAAGCCACACTTAATTGAACCCCATAGCGCCCCACGGGTTTGGGCGATTGGGCTGAAAACCAACTAGATGGTAAACCGAGAAATTTTGTCGAAATTTCAGAAGAAAAAAAAAAAAAAAAAAAAAAAAAAAAAAAAAAAAAAAAAATCCCTCCATCCTAAACGGCCCGGACGGCGACGAACATTTCGGTTTTGGAATGTAGACCTCTTGAAAAGGATAATGTCATATTTTGAGGCCGATCAGAATGTTCATTGTATTATTCCCAGAATCACAAACCAAAATCAGAAAAAAACTGTGTTCGGACAGAAGTGGGGCCGCTAAAATAAATAAGTTCAAAATTACTCGGAAAACAACACCTCATTCGACCACCTGGCATCCTTCAAAAGCTCCATGAAAGCCCCATAGACAGACATAGAAACAAACCAAGCCAGAACAAACCATGAGCACCTTTATTGTTTTTTTGCTTACGAGTCTGCAAGGCAGAGGAAGCATAGTTTTCACTTTCGAAATTAAAATAAATTTTGTTCTCCAAAATCAAAATTTCCACTCACGTTTTGCGTTTCAGAGCCTCCTGAACAAATTTGGTTCCGTGTCTGTCTGCCCTTGCCACACCCATAACTTCCCCAATGTTGATCCGATTTCAGTCAATTCAGGGATTGTGTGGGTACGGCCACTTGAGGTTCCAAATAAATTTTATGAGGATTGAATCAGCGGAACACGTTGCGTGGGCGCAAAATGGTGATTCGGGTCATCCTCAGCATCATGGAAGAAGTTGGTTGTTAGGATGGTTTGTTTACGCAGCCATCGATTTTTGAAAAATCTCGAGTCAAAATTCCAAGAGGTTAGAGATCCAAAGAATGAGGTGCAGTGTCGTTCACAGCAATCGAACTCGAAGCAGTACCGCATTGCCACTACATGTAGGTACCTAATGTAAAAATGTTCAAAATTTGCTAAAATCTCTCCGGTTCACCCTTGTACGTTGAAATTTGAGAAGGAGACCTTATGGGAGTACAAGAGACGATTGATATAACGGGTATTTCCCTGGTCAGCTGAGTGAGCTAAAATGTAGCTCAAGGGGGGGGGGGGGGGGGCTAAAATCTTGCTCGAGTTAGTGAGACAACAGCCGTAACTTAAGGCACAATTGTGCCCTATTGATGACAAATTTCGTTCAACATTAAATGTTGAATTTTCATACAATATCCGAGGAAGCTCTGGGCCATATCCCACTTGGCAGTGTATTTTCCATTGTTAAAGAAATGTTCATTACTTGGGTACTGTTCGGAGAGTTAGGAATAAAAAAAAACAAAAAAAAAAAACAAAAAACGAAGTTTACAGCTTAGACTATTCAATCACTACAAATTCATATAATAATGAAATAACAGGAACATGCCATGTTCATCACGGCTGCAATGATGACCAGGGTTGACCTCAACCCTGCAATCTGACTGGTTGAATTACTGGTTGGGATTGATGTGAATCCGATCCAATTAAACTCACCGGATAGGATAAAATTTGGCTCAAAGTCCCAACTTATTGCTTCTTTTTTTTTCACAAGGATCCTTAAGGCTCAATTGAGCCTTCGAAGGGCTGCAGTTTGACTATACACGAGTTCACCAATAGCTTCAGCGTGAAATATACTGTCAGAAACCGCCTAAACTCATTTTTCAAAAATGTCGATAGGATGCGTTTTGATTCTAGACGACTCGTGTTCAATGCACGTCACTCATGAATTCTGTAATAAAATGCATACCAAAGTGCCTCCTTCGACTTCGATGGTCTACTTCGCTTCCGTTGCTGCTCTCAAGGGTACGGTTTTGCTTCCCGTGGCACTTCCACTTTCCACCGAATCTGCATGCCGGGAACGTGTTTGCAAATTACATCTTAGAGAAATAAGGACAAGAACATTTTCTACTAATCGGTGTTCGTTTATTGTTATCTTCCGAGTCTCGGAGTATAACCGCTGGAATTCCTCGAATGATTTCCATTTCCCCAGACCGTAAGTGTAGACATGATCGGCGGTGATCTCTTCATCGAGCGAATTGACGAGGAAAGTCGAGCAACCGGGACGTTCGCCAGCCTGCAGCCGCAATACATGTTCACACTGGGAAAAACGGCTCCTCCAAGTGGACATTGCTCATAACTTCTAGACAAATCGTCCAAATCACTTGAAATGTTCGTAAAATCATCCCAAGCACGAGGGTAAGGAGTGACGCGAATGCGGTTGCGACAGCCGCAGCGTCCACCTTGCAACTTAGTCAAACGGACCCGTGTTTTTTAACTTCAGTCAGATATGTACAATATATATTGATTTCATGGACAGGACTTTCCTCCAGTAGCGGCTCAGGGTGGCGCTAAAAATATATATATATATATATATATATATATAAACGAGTATTCGAGTTGCGCGGCGCTTCGCGCTGCACAAGAGGCGGCAGAACAAGCGACAACGAGCGGCAGGGGTCGTCCACGCAAGCGCATACGCGCGTCGGGCTTCAAGTTTTCGAGTGCATCCATAGAAAGTTGTGCCTCTATCTTTTTCCATTTGTCATGGACCCAGAGGAGTTATATTATTTCCTTGAAAGCAACATTCAATTGCGAAGACGGGTGTATAGGCAGAGATCATGCAGGGCGTGTAGACGATTTTTACCGGCCAGAGATTTCAGGAGACGGCGGCCCATTGTTATGTAAATATATTTATTTTAAAAAATTCAGCTTGTTTGGAGACCGAAAATTTCGACCTGGAAATCCGTCCAGGCATCCCAGAGTGCATTCTCAGAGTGCCGTTTTGTGGTGAATAATAATTTATTTGCGAATTTTCCTGGATAATAACTCAGTGGATAAAATCAACATCAACACTGAATGAATTTCAAACTGTAATTCAGTAACGAACGATAAACTCAAACGAAAATGATATTTATATTATTATTATATATATATTATAATAAAGTCGTATTAATCAAAACCACGACTGGAAAACGGTGTGTGGAATTTAGTATCACAAGAAAAAATGGCGTGATAAGGAACTTCTTTTTGCTACCATGTCAGATATTAAACCATCGCAAGTCACCCTTTCGACCAGCTGTGGCTCACTTGACATGAGTACTAGGGTTTCAAGGTGCTCATTCTTCATTGTTTGCCTGAGCTGATTTTCAATTATTTTCAGTTTTGAAAAAGATCTTTCACATTCCACTTGAGTATACTCCCCTATAGTGGGGACAGTCAGAACATATTGATATATTTTATACAAATTTGGGTATTGTTGTCATTAGGGTATTGTTCATTAGCTGGTATTGAGTTAAAAGTTAGGAAACACAATAATTGTGTTTCACAAGTTTAAACTGTGCAGTTCGAACATTGCTTGTGAGGAACCTCATCAGAAACCACTTCTTCTTCCTCGGCTTCAGAGTCGGTTTCAGCATTGCCGTCGGTAGAGGGAGGGAGGGGAGGATTATGTTTTTTAATCGACGACCATTTGGAAACGAAATCGGTGTATTCAGAGGCAAGGCTTTGTACATTGACTTCGCAGCCAAACTTAGCAAGAGATGATATTATGCCATCAAAATACTGCAGGTCTCGAACGTCAGTAAAGTTGCGAGGATCAAGAAACGACTGAAAAAAAAAAGAAAAAAAAAAGACGATTTAAGACGAAATAGTCTATTTCCACGATAAAAATATATAAACTTGTAGACGCGTTTCGGTTGATTAGACCATCATCAGTACAATACAGAATGAGGAAGATGTGAGAAGTTACTTATACCTTCTAATGGGCGTGGCATTAGAAAGGTGGCATGAAAGGAGAAAGGTGAAAGGTAATGTGAAAGGCAAATAAGTGAAAGGAAGACTCACAAGAAAATGTCAATTAACGGGGAACGCCTAATTACATCCAGGTCATTAACAGATATTCCTAAATTGTGAATTTTCTGAATTTCCAAAGATTCTAAAGCATCTAATTTTGGACCTTTTTGGCAAACATGAGCTATCCAAATGGCTGGATTATTACTGCCTATCTCATAACTAATTCTATGGTTTTCTTCTGACAAAATTTGTCAGAAGAAAACCATAGAAGCATTTAATGCTTTTAAATGCTTTAATGCATTTAATGCTTTTCAAAAGCTTCCCTACCCCTTCCCAACCTAAGATCATCACTATGTTCTTTCATTCTAATTTTAAATTTTCGGCCGGTTTGTCCTACGTATTGTCCTACGGTTTGTCCCACAATCACATTTTAATATATACACACCCCCTTTATCCTCTAAGGGAATCTTATCTTTCTGGAAATTCAGAAAATTCACATATAGGGGTGGTATAGGTGAAAATGCGCATAAAGATGTGGGCAGTTAGAACTGTTTCTTGGGACAACAATTTATTTTGCAGTGACTTGGCTGTTGCCCGAGCATCAGCTGGAATCTCACGGTCTGATGAGATGTCTTGAAGTGTGAGGGCCAGTTTTCCATACTTGCAGTCGGCTGGATTTCCGTAGCTTCCAAAAATATTTTGAATGGCTCTTGCTTTCGCCCACCATCTAGTCTGCCCAATCAATGAAAGTCCCCTAGCTTTTGCGGCCTCCTTCCATTTATTCATCCTTTTATATGACTCACGGATGAAGACGAATATTGTCAATTTTCGGCCTGCTGTCACAGCTACTACTACAACAGTAGATGACCTACTAATTGTTCCGGCATAAAAAAAAAAAGAAGAAAAACACAGGCTGCTGAGTTTAATTTTTGGGCCGCTGTAGCAGGAGCCCCTCATGAATGTCCCCATCCTTGAATAAATAAAATAAAACAAATTGGGGGAGACTAATTATCCTTGAAAAACTTGCAGGCCGCTGTAGTAGGTGGCCTACTAAATTTCCCCAAATTTTCACTAAAAAAAACCGGCCGGCCGGCCTCCCGGCCCATCAGCCCACCGGCCCACCGAGATTTTCTCGAAAGCTCGCCGGGTCTACACGCCCCTGAGATCATGTTGGGTGGACCCGATCCTCACCAAAAGGAAATCTCTCGGGGAATTTCACCACCTTCATCAAGAAGTTAATGCCAACTCTAATAAAGTTTTCGATTATTATCGAATGAATCGAGACCCATTTTATGATATTTTGGAGGCTATCACGAAAACCTCAAACTTCAGGGTAACCATACCTATCTTTCTGAGTCTTGATCCATTTTGGCGGAGGATACCTGTCACTAACTGTTAATGTCATAATATGACCCATATTATGGAGAGTGCATTTAGGACCCGGGCTTTGGGGACCATCCGACTATCTTGTTAGCTGCGCAGCGGGAACTGTGTCTCCGTTTTGTTCGTTGTTGCTGATGTTCAGGCAGTGCCGCTCCTGGGCTTTGCAACTCTTCAGCAGCTGGGCCTCATCAAACGGGTCGTGCCAGTGGACGGAGTTTTGGGCTGCCATCAGCAGGGGATTTCGGATGGATGCAAATCGTAAATTGTTTTGGGTTGGCCTTTTGCCGAAATAACAATTAATACACTTTTTGGTGGATGAAACGTGTTGTTTCATTTCACACAGACATCAACCAATTTGTTACACTAACTAGGGTAAAGCCCCGTACCTCGCCCATGCTCCTACCTCGCCCCACCAGTGATATTACCTAGGTAGAGAAAGGATATAACAACTTTGAGCCACTGATTCGGTAGCTCTCTGAAAATGGTTGAATTGGCTGTGAACTTTTTTGTGATATCTAGCACTGTTATCTTAGGAGAAGATTAAAACGTTTTTGAGGTGCCAGTTTGGGATCGTGGAAATTGTACATTTGATCGTCCCAGGGCTGAGTTAAGTCGTATTTCCGTACAATTGTTTGTTTAATGTGTTGTCCAATATGTCTGTTAAGCACTGAAAAAAAAGTTTTTGACAAAAAATAGGATCTGTGGGTGTCATGACCGTTTTTCAAAATTGGTGTGTATGTACGTACCTTGCCCCACCTCCTTGTGCGTACCTCGCCCTTAGGATTTTGTGATACCGTTGTGGTTACCAACCAATTCCTAGCCATATTTGTCTAATTATAATTTTTTTGTTCACTATGAACTTCATTCAATTTTAAATTTTACAACTTTAAGCTTAACAAGAAAAGTATTCGTCCTTGACAATAATTCTAGGATTTTGTGATACAGTTGTGGTTACCAACCAATTCCTAGCCATGTTTTTCTAATTAAAATTTGTTTAATGCATTAAAGTTTATATTCAATATAAAATAAACGTATTTGATTCATTTTCCATGCTTCTGAGCGCTCAATTTCGAGAAATAGGGATGGTGGAGCAAGGTACGACCCTGTCCGGGGCGAGGTAGGTACTATGTTCGTACCTGGCCCCACTTTGGAGGGTTTTAGAAATTTAGCTCTAGAAAACTCGAAAACTTGAAATAACCCATTTCAACACCTGGCTCTTGTAGACAACTTATTTCCCTAGCGATCTGTAAAAAAAACGATTCGATCAGAGCCCTAGGGGTCTCCCAAGAGAGGAAAATCTGAAAAGTGGGGCGAGGTACGGGGCTTTACCCTACTCGCAACGAGGTCTGAACTGAGTCGAAATGAGCAAAGAGGGTACAAAGGGTACGAAAAAAACCAATATGAAACTTCGATGTTTTTTTGGCATCGATGCTGGGTTTTAAAAACATCAACTGGAGCCCTAGTCCCGACGAACCTGTCTAATATTTATGTGAACAAATTAAATAAAAAATAAAAAACCGTGAATAAAAAATTGTAAAAAAAATCCAGTAGGTAGGGAGGTGATATTGACATCTGGAACGAGCGGCAACGAGCGTAGATCCAACTTTTTTGGATCTGTCGCTCGAATCGCTTCGCCGCTCGTGCACGCACAAGATTCAAGATTCAAGATTTTTATTGCCAAGAACACAGAGTGCAAAGACAAGGTCAAAAGCACATTGCCGCCCGCTCGAACACGCTGCCAGTGGACGATACCACATTAAATGTTCATTCAAATTTTGAATCAACCTAGTTGGATCTGTAGCTTGTTGCCGCCTTTTGTCGCGCGAAGCGCCGCGCCGCTCGTGTACGCCCCCAACAGAAGACGACCCCACGTAGAAGTGCTGAAATTTCGAAGGGTCGCACTTTGTAGAAGGGCTGATACTTTGAAGGGACGCACTTTGTATAAATGGAACGCAGTTGGACAAACCCGAATATTATTGAGAAATAATGGGAACACGAGGACTTTGTACTCACAGTGAGGAGGGACAGGGGATGGGTAAACATTAACAGACAGGGGCGACCTATGATATTCCAGAACGGTGGACGTCGCAGTGCCAGGGAGCATTGGACACTGGGAGGTGAAACAGTTAAGATCGTTAATGAGTGTAATTATCTTGGTGTCACGCTCACTCCTTGATTGTCGTTTTGCCGTTCAAGAGAAAGGCAATTGCTGCAAAGAACACCATGAATTGTGAATCGCGACTGTACATGGGGACGTGCATTTTCGAGCCTGGAGGTCCCCTTCAAGGGCAAGCTGCAGATATTCAATGTAATTGCATGGGCGGTTTTATGCTATGCTGCACAAGTATGGGGGTTTCAGGAGTATCTGATCGTTGTTTGTGAAGAGGATAAATATCGTTTAGAATCAAAACCGGACAACTCCAAAATTTCAGAAAATGATTTTTTCATTTTTTTTTTTTTTTTTTTTTTTTTGGAATTGTCCGCTTTTGAAACTAACCCGACATTTCGGCATATTGTTTCTCATGGTTTTAGTCCAGTTATGAACCCACACTTTTTAAGAGCATAAGTAGCATTTGTTCAAACTTGTAAAAAATGTGAAAAAATCATTTTATGAAATTTTGGAGTTGTCCGGTTTTGATTCTAAACGCAAATTTTCATTGAAATTTTCATTTACCTCAATACGCGCCGGATTAGGTACTTGCTGCATTTGGACCGAACTGGAGACCGTCTCTGCATACACTCTCCGCCATCACCTTCGCGGCTACCAAGGATTGTCGACAGGGAGGTCATCGAGGCGGGATTGTGCTGGGCTGGCAATTGGAGGGCTTTGGGCTGTTCAGTGTCAGGTCGTCGATAATTTGTCCTCCTTTGACGCTGCTCTTCTGAGAACTAATGCTGACTTGCTGCTGCGGGGCTTCGTTGATCGGAGGTGGGCGCACTTCAGGCGGAGGATGCAGGAGGAGTTTTTCACTCTTTACAGGGAGCTGGACTCGGGTGTCAAGTGTGTCAGCCTTGTTGGGAACTCTCTCCCGGTGAGCCTTGCAGCGTTGCGATGGATCTTGAAGGTCCGAGCTGAACTTCTGGCACTCAATGCCAGACCATATGTCTCCGGGCCGCCGGAGGGAGTGTTCTATGTGCAATCGGCAGCTGACGAGGTAGACGGCTCTGGGAATTTCGAACCGTCCTGATTGGGGCCCGCTTGTGCAGTTCTGCAAGTTGGTTTGGCGATATAGGAAGTTTTTGGTGCGGGAGTTCAACTTCTGAAGCCTTCCCCTTGTTGTTGCGTCCTCCCTCCTTGGGGAATCCGATCCATCATGCCTTTTTGTTTTTTCTCTTTAAAACTAGATATACGTAGGATATGTTAGTCCAGTCAAACCTCCGGTAGACGCTTATTCTAACCATTGTTGTATTGTTTATTTTCGTAATTTAAATTGTGTTAATTGTAGTTTTTGTAAATAAACAATTTCTCTATCTATCCATCTTATCAGGGGCGACCTCTTAAGTAAGCGATGCGAACTACTTCGCCTACTCGACTCAGTTTGTCAGGAAGTCCATTCTTGGGTCACCGTTCACCGCTCATTCATGTAGTGACGCGGGGAGGTGACGCAGAGTGGGCAAACTGAACCGATAAGTTACATCTTCCATCCTCCGTCCGTTGTTTACTCTAATTAGTCGGGATTTGAAAATAATATTTACTGAATTGTTGGACGATGGCGAATGGTCAGTCCGCCACCGCTTTCCTCAATTTCAACTTTCAATTACGTCCCCCAGTACATATTTTGATATTAACCTCCAATATTACTGCGGTACATATTAAGGGGAGGAGCCCACTTGTTTAATTTACTCTGTTTAGTTTAATCCGCGAGCTCTGCCGGAATGTGAAAATCTACTTTATTAGTGCTTGACGATGCTGGCTGGTGGCACGTAATTTCCTCGCGAAGCACTTCAAAGTCCCGCCGGGTTGGCGTTGGTGTTTTATATAAATTTCGGTTCCTCCAATTTGGTCGGGTTTTCGCCTTCAACGTTATACAGGTTCGCGGAAAATTGTTCCAACGTGAATATTCAGTGGGTTTTGAGGCTTTTTCGGGGTTGAAATCTAAATGAAGCGTTACAAAGATGGGAGAAAAGCTGTAAATTTTACACGAGGGTTCAGTATTCTTCGAAACAGATCGTGCAAAAATTAATTCTGTCAATATTATTTAAACCAAAAAATAAATATTTTTTGATTTAAATAATAATCGGTTTTTTTTAAAGGGCGTAAGTCCATGCAACCAAACCTGGGAAAAAAAAAAAAAAAACTTCCTATATGCCACTGCTGATAAAATTGTGGGATAATACAAATTTTCCCTGTCACAGCAATCGATTTGCCATGTTTTACATATTTTTCCAGATTTTTATACCCAACCTTGGTGTTCGAAATTCACTGATCTATCTCATGGACTTACGCCGATTTAAAAAAAAATCGCGCGCTATCTCACTTTTTCGAATTGCTGGCATTCTGAATTAACATCTAACATCTGGTGAAAAAAAAGTTCACCTTCACCTGGTGAAAAAATTCTTGGTGAACATCTAACATCTGGTGAAAAAATTCTTCAAATTCAGTTTAGCTTCTTGGTGAACCTCTAACATCTAACATCTGGTGAACAAGATGTCATCTAACACAATAGCTATAAAATTGTAAAAGAAATGAATTTTTTATTTGTGGTAAGTTTGAAAGATCAAATCACTAAAAATTCTTCAAATTCTTTAAAATCAGTTTAGCTTCTTGGTGAACATCTAACATCTGGTGAAAAAAGTTTAGCTTCAACTGGTGAAAAAATTCTTGGTGAACCTCTAACATCTTACATCTGGTGAAAAAATTCTTCATATCACTAAAAATTCTTCAAATTCTTCAAAATCAATTAAGCTTCTTATGTTTAGCTTCTTGGTGAACCTCTAACATCTAACATCTGGTGAACATCTAACACAATAGCTATAAGATTGTAAAAAAATGAAATTTTTATTTGTGGAAAGTTTGACAGATCAAATCACTAAAAATTCTTCAAATTCATTACGTTGGTTTTCGGTGGCCTCCGTCATTATTCAATAGTTAGTAGTTTTCACTGGGTTGAGTTCAATAAGGCCAAACTGCTTCTAACTCCGTTTACTCATTTCCCGACGTTTCAAAAACATGGTAGCTTTCATCATCAGGGGGGGGCCTGGGAACAATTACAAACAAGGGGTTACGGGTTAGGCATAACCCACTACCTAACAACTAGACCCTTATTATAATTATGGGCACTTACAGTGAAATCATTCTCAAATATGTGTGTATTGTCGTCAGAAGGAGCATTTCGTCAGCACATCAATATCGCAGAAAAATAGAGATAGATGGACCTGTCATGTGCAATAAAATGAGTTATTATTTTTTAAATGTTTATTGTTACCTGTCAATTACTTTAATTTATACTTTTCGCTTACCGAGTCCAGTATAGTTATTAATTTTACGAATAGGGTTTGCATCTAAGGATACGCAGTCAGACAAGACATTATGACTAGAATATGGGTTTCAAGAGGTCTG
Source organism: Pilophorus perplexus (assembly GCA_955831195.1). Classification (NCBI taxonomy): domain Eukaryota; kingdom Metazoa; phylum Arthropoda; class Insecta; order Hemiptera; family Miridae; genus Pilophorus; species Pilophorus perplexus. Next base: position 3,196,911 of record OY037015.1, read on the forward strand.
ACTAGAGTTACTACTTTGGCTACATTATAGGAACGGGCACTTAATATCATATTAAAATAACTTTTCAATTTCAAAGCAAATTTCACGTTGCGCATCCGAAAATCTAATTCAACAGGTTATGACGATAAGCGGCGTCCGTTATCATTACTACTTTATGTCCGCCATCAATGGCTGACACAGGAACTATGTTTTAATCAATTAGGGGATACCGGACCGGATTTTTTAAATTTTCAACTTCTCATTCTAGCACAAGGAAAAAATTCTCTAACCATGCAAGAACTCATAATACCACATAACAGGTTTACATATAGGTACCTAGTTAACAGACATTCTTTTTCGAAAAGGCAAAAATATCTAGGGTGTAATACTTTTAAATCATTCTTCCGCACATTCAAGACGTTTTCACCGCCTCTAACAATATGGATATTTTCTAGGATTCGTCTCTTGGCCAAACAAGGCTCACTAGCTACTATTTCAACATTATCTGCATCAACTTTGTTTACGCGTTTGTAATTGTTCCCAGGTCCCCCCCCCCCCCCCCCCCCTTGATGATGAAAGCTACCATGTTTTTGAAACGTCGGGAAATGAGTAAACGGAGTTAGAAGCAGTTTGGCCTTATTGAACTCAACCCAGTGAAAACTACTAACTCTTCAAATTCAGTTTAGCTTCTTGGTCATGGAATAAGGAATTCCATGCTTCTTGGTGAACCTCTAACATCTAACATCTGGTGAACATCTAACACAATAGCTATAAAATTTTAAAAAAATGAAATTTTTATTTTTGGAAAGTTTGAAAGATCAAATCACTAAAAATTCTTCAAAATCAGTTTAGCTTCTTTTGTGTAGCTTCTTGGTGAACCTCTAACATCTTCATCTTCAAATTCAGTACAACGAGAAGGTTGATGGATAGCTGGGTCAGGGTGGCCCAGTGGACTAAGGCGACAGAGCTTCGCCTGTTTACAAATCAGTCGGAGCGCTGATCAGCCTGGTTCAAATCCGGGCCGAACACCAATGTTTGACCAAAAGTCAATCACGTGTTGTAATACCTGACTTGTCGGCAGACAATTCACCTCTGAAATCATGTTTATGTGAATCCTTTCCCTGGAGCAAGATTTTCTAAAGCGTTTCTAAGTACAAGTGTGGGGTCGGCTCCTGCCCCGGTGAGAACCAAAAAAATGGTTTAACACAAAAAATCCCACTTTGCTTTACTTTACTTTAGCAAAGGATAGCTTGATGCACCTTTCGTCGTCCCCGCGAACTTCTCCCCTTCACTCTCTGTTCCTCGCCGACACAAGGTTTCTTTATCAGGCTTTGTTTCTATTTTTGGAACACACTGTTCCATTATTTTGAGCCAACTTCTCGGTGTTCTCAGACTTTTCTCTTTTGTAGAAGTTGAACTTGAGAAACCGGAAAGAGCACTTCTCCCTCCATGTTTCCTTTCTTTGATCATCGATCAAAATTGATGTAACCCGGGGGTCTGGGGGTGTCCCCCAGGTAATTCATTAGGCAATCCAACATCATCATCTTCCCCAATGACAATCGGCAACGTTTTGGTTTAGTATTCTTGGAATAATACACCTTCGTAATCGCGACCAAAACCGAAATGTCCGTCCGCCGTACGCCGCACGGTGTCCCGCTGTACAGAGCTTCTTAGGTTGTATTGAAGGCCATCTCTGGCCCATCACAACCTTTCTCGTGCCCACCAGGCCATTTTGGGCACTAAGATTTTTTTTTAAATCTGAAATTTTGACAAAAAACACGGTTTACCATCTAGTTGTGCCCGCAAGGTTTTCAGCTCGATCGCCCAATCCCGTGGGGCGCTATGGGGCTAAAATGGGGCTACTGGAGGGGTTATTTGAAGGCTTTTGGCTATGGGATCGAGTTAGGTGTCGTTTTCGAAGTATTTTTGGACGTAAAATCAATTTTTGGGGGTCCTGGAACGATCCGATTTCACTGCGGGGATCTATAGGGTTTCATGGGGCTAAAAATGGGGTTTTTGAAAGATCCCAGGAGGCCAAATATTTTTTGTGAAAAAAAAAAATTCTTTTCCAACACTTTTTATTCATTGACACAGATTTAATTTTCTTACAAGACTTGTACAAGACTTACTTAGTAACCTACATCAAAGAATAATAAATCCTTGTGTAAAATTTGCAGCGTTTTTTTATTTATTTTGTTTTTGTTTGTTGAACTTCACAAGGCAGCAGTCAGGATAATCTGTTGGATACTCGGGGAGCTGCTGGGGTAGCCTCATGAAGATTAACTCTCTAACACTGTATGGTGCTTATGTACACTGCATCAAAAGTTTGTGAAACGTTGAGAGTGTATCGCGGTACCTATCGTGATAATGTATGTTTACCAGCTGTACGCCTCACGACTCTCTAACGTGTACATAATCCATTACAGACAGGTGCTCGCCTCTTTCATACCTTGCTTGACTTGTTAAAGGTCCTTGCGTTGCTTTTGAGGAATCTTTGAAAGGCAATAACATGAGGCTTTCAGTTCCAAAACCTGATTAAGTCCTTTTTTTCTGAAATCGAGTTTGTGAGTGTTCGAGAAGGTTTTGGTAGCGAGGAGTCCGATGGTGCCGGTATTTTCTTGCAAAAGTTGTCAGATCCAATAGAAAAATAGGGTACACACATTGGGTCAGTAACAAAACCTGCTGGATCCAAGGCTTGTTCCGAATCAAAACCTGATAGTTGCAAAATTGTTGAACATTTAATTATTGAAAATTGTGGCAAATTGTTGCACCTAGTTTCTGCTCTATTTTCTGCGATGAACTTCGGTGCTTATCATTAGACGTGCAACACTGCAATGAGAGCCCCTTTTGATCATTATTTTTCTGTAAACTCACACTACTAGTGTGAAACCTGTTGATAGTGATTTTTAGTTTATTCATTTCGCCTGGGTTTATTGGTATCTGCCAATTGTTTTCTGATTTGCTAAGGAAATAGCGTTAGAGCCGGTATTGAAGGTAGGGGGTAGGAGAAAAAACGCTGCAAATTTTACACAAGGGTTTATTATCTCTGATTTTCGAGCACACACTCGCTTGCTGGCCAGTACGTGCTCAGAGCCCTGAGGATGCCCTCGGAGCGATACCCCAATATAATTGCTCGGGAAGTGGTCCGGTCGAATACCACGTGGTATAAAGCGATCAGGGATTTGGCCGAAACAGTTGCATCTTTCATGGCGATCTGGCTAGGCTGAGTGACTGGTAGGAGCAGCTCGGGTCTTTGGTGGAGGCGGTTCGTTTGGGTTGGACCAGTGACATGCGGGCAGGAGCTACGGAGTCTAGGAATCCGCTGTACAGTCTGCTGAACCAGTCGGCGAGTCCGGCCGAGTTGCGGTCAGGTATCGATCACCCCATGTGGGTGTGATGTTGGGTCCTGAAACTGAGAGGAGCTCTGCTGGCCCTGAACGATGGGATTTCCAGGAGGACGTGTTCGAGCATGGATCCATGTGCAACCTGGGCCTGAATGAGGACATTGTTCATTTTTTTGGAATCTGCCCGGTGCTGGGAGGTACCTATCTGAGCACACCTTGAGCATGGAGCAGGTGGTGTTATGGCTGAGTTCTAGTGAGCGCTGGCGAAGGGTAGCGCAGTTTGGTTTCTTTGCTTGGAGGTATAGAGAGTCGTTGGTTGCCGAATTTAATTTGTGAAGCCCCGCAGACGTATATAACGCGATCCATTTCAAATAAATTAAAATTCTCAATTTAAAAATTACGGCTCAGGTCACCACGGCAGACGGATATCAAATCCATGCCGTAGGTACCTACCATGTTTTTGCTTGAGAGTCTCTTTATACATGACATTGTACTATTTGCTTAATAAACGTGTTTCTTATTATTATTATTCTCTGATGTAGGTTACTTGTGCGAAAATAAGTTCTGTGTCAATACAAGAATTTTGAAAAAAAAAAATTTTTTTGCAAAACTTTTTTTCTTGCAATTTTTTTTTTTTTTTTTTCAAAATAGGTACCTATGTTTTTACTCGGAAAATCTTTGAGGAGGTAACATGCAAATAAGGGGTTGAATTTCTTGACCAGTAACGTATAACGTCTTTTTGGGTTCTTGACTGACCAACCCTCAAGAACCCAAAAAGACGTAACATGCAAAAACGCACAAGTCACAAAATGGAGAAAATTGAGTTAAGGTTAGTTTCTGGGTCTGTTCCGTCATTCAAATACCTAGCTTGGAATAGTCAGAATCGAGCAAAACATATTAAGTTCCCGTAAAAACCAATGGTAACGTAGGCAGTTCTGAGCAAAATCGCACAGGTCCAAGGCGGGGTGCAGGGCAAAGAGACACAAGTCCATTTCGACCAATCAGATTCCACCAACGAGTCACGTGACTGAGGCAATATTAAATAGGTAATTCAGAAATTTTCTGGAATCGAACCAACTGATAAAAAGCATTAATATTTCATGCTCCCGGGGAAAGTTTTATTTATAAAATATGCAGCTTTAAAAAAAATTGCGTGTCAGCTACTTGCCTGATGCACAGGTATGAAGGATAAGACTCCAAAATACAACAATTTTCAGGAACGCAAAAATTGACTTTATTAACTCGTCTTAAGTTGGCTAATCAAGTGTAATAACAATTTATCTTGAATTTGGCCCTTTTCCCTCTGAAATCATCATATTGTTCAGGCCAAATCTCACAAGACTTGTGGACTTCGTCCAATCAGCAATGTGGACTAAGTGGGATAGATTCGAGCAAAACGTCACAGCTCCATTTCGTTCAAGCAAAACATCACATCAGTCCAAACTTAAAGTTGAAATTTCCTTTATTCTATCCTTTTTTGAAAGGAACTATTATACCGTAATGTTAGACTCAAATGAATGTATATAAAAAGATGGAACACGAATATTGCTGGTAGAACTCAAGAAAAACGTTTTTCGCCTGTACTGTAAAATCAGTAACGGTGGACCTGTGCTACTTTGCATGTTACCTCCTGACTTTTGACTTCCTGGCATCCTTCGTAAACCCCATTTGTAGCCCCTTGAAAGCCCTACAGATCGCAACAGTGAAATCGGATCGTTGGGGGACCCCAAAAAATGGATTCTACGTCCAAAAATACTTCGAAAACGACACCTAACTCGATCCCATAGCAAAAAGCCTTCAAAAAACACTCCCGTAGCCCCATTTTAGCCCCATAGCGCCCCACGGGTTTGGGCGATCGGACTGAAAACCTTGCGGGCACAACTAGATGATAAACCGAGTATTTTGTCAAAATTTCAGATTAAAAAAAAATTCCTACTGCCCAAAACGGCAGACATTGCAGACCCCCGTAAAAAAGTACTGTGTTAAAACAAAACAAAAAACAATTTTTGCAAACCACACACACGTGTTCAATTGGTCGACGGGGGTTTGGGGGCTTCTAACGACCGTCGTAAGCTTATTATTACAGTTGGTTAGTAAAATATTTGGTGATATATTCTGATTCTGGCGGATTCTGATTCAACCGTAAAGATGAAACACCGTCAAACCCACTCACAGTTTACATAACAGTCTATGCTTTTAAAAAGCGGGATGCAAGCGGCAACGCGAACACCATTTTGAACGCCCTTAAACATATCCAGATATTGACACGTGCATTGGAATGGGTTTTGGGCCCAAAAAAAATCTCACGAGTGAAATGAGTTTACGTCTGCACTCCAAAGAACGGCGTGGAGGGAAAAGAGCGTTGACAAATAGACGAAGTGATTCTCGTCGAATCGACACTGAAGGTTTCCCGCTTTCCCACAACATAATGAGACCCTTTTTATATGTTTTTTTCGTATATTTTGCCGCGTAATTCGTCGCGCCACTTCACCATTTCGGGCAGATTGAAAACGTTAGGGCAGTCCTGATGACGGCAGAGATTGTGTGAACGAAACTTATTCTTCACATGTGGCTCATCCGATAGGAAGTTGGCGCTACTTTAGTTACATTTCATCGAAGGGAGGCATTGAGAATTTATGTTCGATGATGAAGACTTATGTTGACTCTTTAATGGTGGGATGCTGCTGTGCTCTAATAGCGGTTCGTTTCACTGCTTGATTTATAGTCTGTTTTACGTGGTTGCACTTTCAGCGGTGCTACGAGCTAGGGCAAAAAACGCTGCAAACTTCACACAAGGGTTTATTATTCTTTGAGGAAGGTAAATCGTGCAAAAATAAATTATCTCAGTAAAAAATTATAAAAAAAGAAAGTAAAAGAAAGAAAGATCCCCGCGATGAAATGGGAATTCCTATAACCCCAAAAAATGTATTCCATGCTCAAAATTACTCCGAAAATGACACCTCATTCGGCCTCCTGGCCGAAGTCCTTCAAAGTCGCCATTTTTAGCCTCTCGGATCCCCCCCACAGTGTGTTCGTATGAATCTGATGCCCCCTTAACGATCCAAACACGAAGTCCAAAAAAATACTTCGAAAACGATACCACACTCGACCTCCTAATCCGAATTTTCAAAAACCTTTTCAAAAACCCTCCCCAGAACCCCACGGATTAAAGCGATCAGGCTAAAAAAGGGTCAAGGACCTCTAAAACGTGGATTCCACGTTCAAAATTACTTGAAAAAACGCTGCAAATTTTACACAAGGGTTTATTATTCTTTGATATAGGTTACTTGTGCAAAAATTATTTCTGTGTTGAAAGAAAATAATTTGGAAAAAAAATTTTTTTTTTTTTTTTTTTTTAAATATTGTTTTTTCAAACATTCTTTATTCTTTACTCGAAAAATATTTAACCTCCTGGGATCCTTCAAAAATCCCATTTTTAGCCCCATGAAAGCCCTATAGATCGCAACAGTGAAATCGGATCGTTCCGGGGCCCCAAAAAAATGGATTCTACGTCCAAAAATACCTCGAAAACGACACCTAACTCGATCCCATAGCCAAAAGCCTTCAAAAACCCTCCCGTAGCCCCATTTTAGCCCTATAGCGCCCCACGGGTTTGGGCGATCGGACTGAAAACCTTGCGGGCACAACTAGATGGTAAACCAAGTATTTTGTCAAAATTTCAGATTTTAAAAAAAATTCCTTCTGCCCAAAACGGCCCGGACGGCGGACGGACATTTCGGATTTTTAATGTAGACCTCTTGAAACGGATAATGTCAAATTTTGAGGCCGATCGGAGTCGTCGACCCCGTCGCGAAAACATAGGTGTATTATTCCAAGAATATTAAACCAAAATTTCCAACTTCTACTTTAATTTCCCCTTGTTTGCTCTAATTACTCATTTACTCTTATTACTTATCGTCAAATGGGTTTCAGATATCTTTAATTGTTGTACTTTAATTATACCCCTCGTTAAACTTTATTGTGTAGAATAATTCTATAATGTAGTTTACAATTATTGTAAACTGGGCTAGCTCGAAATAAACAAAATGAGAATGTCATACACTTAAACCCGCAAAAACCACTCCCTCAGCCCCTCAGCCCCTCAGGTAAGGGCGATCAGGCTGAAAATGTTGCGGCCAAAACTGATCATTTTCAAAAAATCCCTCCTGCGGTTGAAAACTGGTCTTCTTTGACAAAATACCCATTTAACGTATAATACCGCTTATACACTCGCACAAACATTTCCTCACAACAAATCCCCAACACCACCACTACGACGGAATTTTCTACGCGGCGCCCCGTTCCACGCCAAGCTGTGATGAATGCCAACGTAATCTCGTTACTTAGTCCTCCGACTCTGCCTGGATAAACCCAAGTGGCAATAATCCATCGACAACCCTTGCGTGAAATAACACTTGGCCTTAAGAGCCTCCGTCGTTCAGATGACAATTACATACTCAGCCGCTTCCCACGGCTCCCTCGGAGCCAAACCGAAAACAAGGAACACACCCTGGAACTGTCTCAGGGTGGTAGCATTGTAAATGGGAAAGAAGTTGCCTCCATCACTGGAGAAAAGCTTGATAACAATTACGAACAGTTTCATCCAAGAGATTTTATTAACACCTCCATTTAGTTAAAATTCAAGATTTGAACAGAAGATTAACCGAAATCCGTTTCACCGTGTAATCTGGTGATAAATCTATTTTCATAAACCCAAGATTTATTTTATGTCTTTGAACCTGCGAAGCTCGCGCCTACCCAGTTCTTACTCATTAATTTTAACTTAGATTAATTTTAAGTATTGAGATAAACACAGCCGTGGATTACTCCTTGAATTGCATTACAAGGACTTATTAAGCCCTTGCCATTCGTTTTTCCAAGAAGCGTGGAGATAATCAAGTTTGAGATTGATACCTCATGTAAAGACTGAATTTAACTTGTTAATGTTTGGAGCGGATTTATAAAAGTTTATTGGTATTTTCAATTCTTGCCCCCATTGTCTCGGTCTTGATCTGTAAAAGATGCTAACTCTAGGAGTTTTTGTCCGATTTTAAATTGTCAAATCGCTACAGGGTCGTAGAAATTTCCTTTTTCGCACTTGCCCGGTGACACCAGAATAAGCGTTCCACCCGTACCCCACTTGAGGCAAGTGCGTAAGTCGAACTTGAAACAGCTATTTTGGTCATAATCCTCACAATTGACAAGGCTTCGAAAAATCAATTGTACATCAAAAACTCTGCAAATTTTACACAAGGGTTTATTATTCTTTGATATACGTTACTTTTGCAGAAATTTAATTCTGTCAATGAAAAAATTAAAAAAAAAAATTTTTTGGATTTTTATCTCAAAAAAATTTTTTTTTTGGATTTTTTTTTGTTCAAAAATGTGTTTTTTCAAAAATTCTGTATTTTTTACTCGAAAAATATTTAACATCCTGGGATCCTTCAAAAATCCCATTTTTAGCCCCATGAAAGCCCTAAAGATCGCCCCAGTGAAATCGGATCGCTGCGGGACCCCAAAAAATGGATTCTACGTCCAAAAATACTTCGAAAACGACACCTAACTCGATCCCATAGCTAAAAGCCTTCAAAAAACTCCTCCCGTAGCCCCATTATAGCCCCAGAGCGCCCCACGGGTTTGGGCGATCGGACTGAAAACCTTGCGGGCACAACTAGATGGTAAACCAAGTATTTTGCCAAAATTTCAGATTTTTAAAAAAATTCCTACTGCCCAAAACGGCCTGGACGGCGTACGGCGTACGGCGGACGGACATTTCGGATTTAGAATGTAGACCTCTCGAAACGGATAATGTCAAATTTTGAGCCCTATCGGAGTCGTCCATCCCCGTCGCGAAAACATAGGTGTATTATTCCAAGAATAATAAACCAAAAGGGACATTTCGATGAGAAAGATGATCTACGGGTGAAGCGAGCTGAGAAATGTCTTGGACATTGATAGGCGCAGATTCAGGCAGAATGGTATACAATGCGCTCATGATTTATGGCGTATTTGGATGGGGAGGATGTAGCGCGTCCCTTCATGATTCATTACTCCTGACCCAGAAGCTCTTAATCAAGGTCTTGTTTATGAAAAAGATATTCCTTTCTTAGCTACCATTCCGCAGGACTACCTTCAAATGAAACTGCACCCCCTCCCCCTCCCACCGGAACAGCAGAAACGTGAATTTGCCAAAGGTTATGGAGAACCAGCGAGAGGAACAAAATGTTTGTCGTGTTTTGCAAATCAAATTATAAGGGACGACTGGCAAATACCAGAAAACCCGAAGAGCGAGGCCGCACTAAGAAACCCCACAGTTCCGGTTTAGAAACGTACAGTACCTAACTTACTGTAATTGAAGAGTGTGATATCATTTTGAATACATTTCGAAAGAATTCTGCGTCGCGAACGCTCCGCTGCTCGTTGTCTTCGAGATTCCGTCCCTTGAAATGTTAATTCTGCAAATGAATAACGCTTTATTCTCAAAAAAAATGTTACTGTCTCGCAAATTGATCGCCCAACAGACACCACCAAATTTTTTTAAGGTATCAGTCCCCTTCCCGTCTCTTAAAAAACCCGAATTAAATTTTCAATTCCGCATCAGGGCGATGTTCTTTTGGGAATTTACGGGACAGTCGAATCCCTTTCGCGAAGGGAAATGGAGAAAAAGGGCGAGTCCGAAGTGACCCTCAAATGGTTTCATTAATTAAGCCTCGGAAGCGAATTCCGGCTGAGGCTAAACGACGTTTGAATTTCAGGTTGCTTAGTTATGCTATGCAGACGATGGCAATTTGAAACGGATTTTTCTTCCCGAAGTCATAACAGATAAATATGTAAGTTATACTGACTCTCAATCACTCTACATCAAGAGAGCTCTACATATTCGTCGACAAAGCACACGGAGGTAGCGCAGTTCTCGTAAAAGAAAACCTCAAACATCATGAATGGACAAAGATCGAAACGGAAAAAATCCAGATTTGTGCAATTTCAGTCAAAACTAGGTCATACGAGATGGTTATTGCTAGCATCTACTGCCCACCTAAACATACCATTACAGACGAAGACTTCTGTAAGGCGTTTGATCAACTGGGGAATCGCTTCATCATTGGCGGAGACTTCAATGCAAAACATACATATTGGGGCTCACGAATGTGCCTGCCTCGCGGCTCAGCTCTCTACAGATACGTGCAGCTAAGAAACTGCATCTCTTTATCAACCGGTAAACCTACTGGCCTAGTGATATAAGGAAAAAACCAGATCTACTTGACTTCTTCTTACTAAAAAATATCTCAGCTAATTATGCGTACACCGACGAGTGCTTCGATCTCAGTTCGTACCACTCACCAGTAATCCTCACACTGAGCGACAAGATTATCATTAAGCCACACAATCCAGTTTTAGTTAACAAGCTAACAAATTGGCATCAGTTCAAAATGGACGTGAATCAACGTATCGACCTTAGTGTGACATTGAACACGCCAGAAGAGGTTGACGGCCAGCTGGAAAAAGTCGTAGCTGCCATACAAGATGCTGCTTGGCAAAATACTCCTGAGCTTCCTAAAAAGCTGAAGGGGATAAATTACCCTAAGGAAATAGTAGATACCATAAAACAGAAGCGTAGAGCCAGGAGAATCTGGCAAGCCACGCGTAACCCAGCCCATAAGACCAAATGGTATAAAATTGCTAATGAACTTAGAGGAATGATCAATGAAATCAAAGAAGAAACTCAAAAAGAACTCCTTTCAACGCTTACTAGCCACAGGGACACTGATTACTCCCTGTGGAAGGCAACAAAATACTTGAAGCGACCCGTAGTTCAGGCACCACCCATCCTGGACACGATGAGCAATAGGTGGATCAGGACCAACCAGGAGAAGGCTGACGCCTTTGCTTCTCACTTGGCTAACATCTTCACCCCAAATCCTGGCAGCCCTGATGAAGAGCCGCTCAAGGAGATTCGGTCCAGTGACCAGGAGACTGTGATCGAAAGAGTAACTGTCAAACAAGTGCAGATGACAATAAAAAATGATATTAACCCGAAGAAGGCGCCTGGATATGACCTAATTACAGGCCAGGTACTTCAGAACCTTCCTCGGAAGGTGATTGTTAAACTCACACAGATTATCAATGCAGCCATCAGGCTTTGCTATGTACCTCAGCTATGGAAGCTTGCAGAGGTCATAATGATCCTAAAACCTGGAAAGCCTGCTGAGGAATTGAATTCATATCGACCAATATCTCTGCTACCAGTTCTCTCAAAGCTGTTTGAAAAAATCATTCAAAAACGTCTGTTGAAAATAGTAGAGGAACGGAACCTCGTTCCAATCCATCAGTTTGGCTTTCGTCGAAATCACTCTAGAATTGATCAGGTGCACCGAATAACGCACATTATTGAACAATCTCTTGAACAAAAAAAGGTTTGCTCTGCCGTCTTTCTTGATGTTACACAGGCCTTTGATAAAGTGTGGCACGAAGGACTCAACTATAAACTCAGAAAAACACTTCCCGCCTCGTATTCCAAGTTGCTAGAGTCCTACCTCTCAAACCGATTTTTCCGGATCAAGCAAGAAGATGCGTATTCGAAAGCTCAAAAGATTCAAGCTGGAGTACCACAAGGTAGCGTACTGGGCCCACTCCTGTACGTCCTTTTCACCAGAGACCTTCCAGAAAGAGAGGAGAATACCATAGCGACGTTTGCAGATGACACTGCAGTCCTTGCTGTCGGCGATACCAACTTGGAATCAATTTCGAAACTACAAAGGTCAATCAAGAGACTTCACAGCTGGACTTTAAAGTGGAGGATCCAAATGAATGAGGCAAAATCGGTACATGTCGACTTCACAAACCGTAGGTGTGAGTACCCGTTCACCTCAACAACAAAGTCATACCGCACGCAAACGAAGCCAAGTATCTGGGCATGACCCTCGATGCTAAGCTTCGGTGGAAAGCACATGTCAAAAAAAAAGAAGATGGAACTAACCACCAAATTTCGGAAGATGTATTGGCTAATGGGGCGACGGTCATCCTTGTCAATCCCCAACAAGCTAACACTATACAATCAGGTCCTTAAGCCAGTCTGGGCCTATGGTGCACAATTGTGGGGCTGCACCGCTCCGAGCAATCGCTTGATCATTCAGCGATTTCAAAATAACGTGCTACGAGCATGCGTAAATGCGTACCGTTACACCAGGAACGAGAGACTACACCGGGAACTTCAAATTCCTACTGTCGAAGAAGTCATCAAAAAACAAGCATTAGCCCATCAGCAGAGGCTTCGGGGACACATCAACAGCGAGGTTGTCCAGCTCCTCGACGTTGAAGGCCTGCGCAGAAGACTGAAAAGAACAAAACCTCATGACCTGTGGGAGTGGGGTGCCCTGTGAACTAATTATCAGCTCAGTGAGTAATTAGTAGTGCGTCAGTTGCACAAAACAACAAGTCGCATAGAAGCAGTGTTATGTGTCATCGCTTCTGGCAAGTCATGTAGTATACATCAATTGTAAATTGCTGATAAGTTTGCTTACTTGGTGCAATAAAAGTTTCAAAAAAAAAAAAAAAAAAAATATTCGTCGACACTGTACTTACAGACATCATTATCATGTAGGCGTCGAAACCAACACTGCAAATTTTACACAAGGGAATTTTAATCCTATAAATAATTTATTGTGCAAACAAAACGCCAGTTCCCTTAAGGGCCGATCGCCACAATAAAATCGGATCGTTTTGGGACCCCCAAAAATGGAATCTACGTCCAAAAATACTTCGAAAACGACACCTAACTCGAGCCCATAGCCGAAACCCTTCAAAAACCCTCCCGTAGCCCCATTTTAGCCCCATAGCGCCCCAAGGGTTTGGGAGATCGGGCTGTAAACCTTGCGGGCACAACTAGATGGTAAACAGACTGTTTTGTCAAATTTTCAGATTAAAATAAAATTCCTACTGCCCCAAAACGACTCGGATAGCGTTCAGCGGACGGACATTCGTTTTTGGAATCTAGACATTTTGAGGCCGATCAAAATTTTCGACCTTCGACACGAATACATAGGGTTATTCCAAGAATAATAAAATAAAACGCTGTTCACTGGCAACCCTAATTTAAGGCGACCAAGTACTGAAAATATCAATGTTCGTGCCAAATACACCAACCAACAGGTCCTTTTTCTCGGCAGTCACTTCAACGGTTTTTCGTGAGGCACTTGATCAACGACCCCACCAGGTGAATATAAATTTCCGAGCTGGCGGGACGCTCAAGTCCATCATTTCTTCTCAGAGGAGGAAATATTTATCTGAAAGGATGGAAACCTGAGGCTTGCGGGGAATTGATACGTATGTGAAAACCATAATGAACCGAGTGTTGTTTATCGCCCGGTTTACTCCCCAACCCGGCGAACCACTCGGGCTCTGCCATGAATAGATTAGACGCTACGAGCTCCGCCGTATTTTACCTTCAAGTGTGAGAGGCTAGAGGTGAGCCAACGCGACGAAGGCTACTTCAAGGGCTAAGGATGACACAATGTTGCCAACTCAACAGGCACAACTAGATGGTAAACCAAGTATTTTGTCAAAATTTCAGATTTTTCCTACTGCCCAAATCGGCCCGGACGGCGTACACTGTACGGCGGACGGACATTTCGTTTGAATCTAGACCTCTTGAAACGGATAATGTCAAATTTTGAGGCCGATCCGAGTCGTCGATCTCCATCGCGATTACATAGGTGTATTATTCCAAGAATAATAAACCAAAAGTGGCACTTTTTGAGCTGTTATCACTACCTACTTAATGCTAAATTTCACAGAAGCATTCGGATTTGTGCCCGTACTTGAGCTCTATGTGAACATGAATCTCTTATCTTGGAAACAGTATCACAATTTCCTAAAAATGCATGCCCCTACTCAACGCAATTTAACGCTATTCGAGCTTGTGTCACTACAATATGCCACATTTCTTGCAAGAGTCATTAATTGTATCCCTACTCGATGATTGTTTCCAACTTGTTTCCGCACTAAGAAGTGTTTACAGTTGGGTCCTACTCTATGGGAACATTTAACTCTATTCGAGCTTGTATCACTTCTAAATGCTTAATTTCACCAAAGTCTTTAATTAGTATACCTTCTCTAAGAAAACTTTTAAATTACTTGAACTGATATCTACTCTATGCAAAATTCCCCGAAAATTCTTAAATTTGTGTTCAATCTTTTTTTTTTTTTTTTTTTTTTTTTTTTTTTTTTTTTTTTTTAACGAATCACCTCTGTATGTTACATTTTCCCGTTGACGTTTAATTTGTTGACCTACTGTATGAAAAAGCGCGTTTTTAGCTATTATCACTAGCCTAATGTCATTTTCACAGAAGCTCACACTCTGTGAGCTTGTATCTCTACTCTTTGAACCAGTATCACAATTCCATGCAAATAGGTAGGTTTATGTCCCTAATCTATGCAAAGGTGTATGGAAATTAACGTTATTCGAGCTTGCATCACTTCTCAATGCTTAATTTCACCAGTCTTCTAATTAGTATCCCTTCTCGATGAAAACATTCACATTACTTGAGCTGATATCTACTCTTTGCCGAATTTCCCGAAAATTCTTAAGTTTGTGTTCACACTCAATGGAAAATTTCGGTTTACTAGACTTCGAATAATACTCCTATGTAATCGCGAGGGAGGTCGAAAATTTGACATACGTTTAAAGATGTCTGGATTCCAAAAATGTTTTGCCCGTCCGCCGTCCGTTCCGTTTGGCAGTAGGTTAGTTTTCTGAAAATCTGAAATTCTGGCAAAAATACTCGGTTTACCATCTAGTTGTGCCCGCAAGGTTTTCAGCCCGACCGCCCAAACCCGTGGGGCCAAAATTGGGCTACAAAATGGGATTTTTGAAGGATCCCAGGAGGTCGAATGAGGAGTCGTTTTCCAAGAAGGTATTTTTTTGACGCAAACTTAACAAGAAAATTTTTTTTTAAATACTTGGGTAATTTAATTGAATTTAAAAAAAATTGATTTGAGTAGAATTACTTTTTGGATAAGTTATATCTAAGTACCTACAATAAACTCTTGTGTAAAATTTGCAGCGTTTGCTCCAACCCACTGTTGCCCAAAAACGAATTTTTTGGAAGTTTGGTATCTGATACGAGTATTTATAAACTATTAGTGGTATAGATCAACTCCCCATTGGCTTCGCCTCACCTTCTCATTTACGTGGGTTGCGGTTTGCTCCCCCGGTTTTGAGCCCACGGGAGTAAAATTTAATAATCAAAATCCCAAAGCTGTTGGTATGATTTCCTTTGAAGGGGCCGACTCGCACATGATTCCCAGATCTTTCATTGGCCATGCGGGACCCCTCATTGTGGGTGTCGAAGTTGGCAACGCCGAAGAGGTAATCGAATACGATGCGCTGATGAAATGTAAATGTTCTTCTGTTGTGGCAGAGTTTATCTGTGAAAATTAGAAAACAGAACTATAGTAAGCAACTACTTTAACCCTTAATTAATAATAACAACTAGTAGCTCACAGTTGTCACATTTTATCAAATTAAAGGATTATTCTTACATAATTGAGTGTAAGTAGACTTTCCTCCCATCTATTCCCCCTTTGAAAATCAGGCTTTTGCCTCTTTAACGTTTCACTGTACGGCTCACAAAGGGACGTGTCGGGTTTGATGACACTTTTCCTTTTGGGTGTTTCAAGCTCGAGCAGTCTAAAGATGCACTAAGGCTATTGCAGGGTGTTGATGAGCTTGTACCGGGTTGAAAAAAAAAGTGAAGCTGACAGACCTGAAAACAAATTGTTGAGGGTGAAAACGCAAATTCGATACTCGATTCCCAACCACCTCGGCATTTTTGGCAGTTTTTAGGGATATTTTGGTTTATTATTCTTGGATTAATACACCCATCTATTCGTGTCGGAGGTGGAAAAATTTGATCGGCCTCAAAATTTGTCGTTATCCGTTTCAAGAGGTCTAGATTCCAAAAACGAAATGTTCGTCCGCCGTCCGGGCCGTTTTGGGCGGTAGAATCTTTTAAAAAAAATCTAAAATCTAGTTGTGCCCGCAAGGTTTTCAGCCCGATCGCCCAAACCCGTGGGGCGCTATGGGGCTAAAATGGGGCTACGGGAGGCGTTCTTTGAAGGGTTTGGGCTATGGGATCGAGTTAGGTGTCGTTTTCGAAGTATTTTTGGACGTAGAATCAATTTTTGGGGGTCCCGGAACGATCCGATTTCACTGTGGGGATCTATAGGGCTTTCATGGGGCTACAAATGGGATTTTTAAAGGATCCCGGGAGGTCAAATATGAATTTTTTTTTAATACGTCAAATTTGTTTTTTTGGTCGTATTTCCCGAGCAAACAGGTTTTTGCAAAAAAAAAAATTCCCAAAATTTTTTCATTGACACTGAATTAATTTCTGCACAAGTAACCTATATCAGAAAATAATAAACCCTCGTGTAAAATTTGCAGCGTTTTTAAATTGATATAAGGTAAGGTGGAGAAGTACAAAAACGGGGCAAGTGCGTAAGTGGGGTGTAAAATGGATTCTTAGAACTTTTCCCATTGGATGCCATTTAGTGGCTCCGTTTGAAACTATATGCATGACATTACTTATCCACCAGATGGTGTCAATGCAAATGGTAAGCTGGCTAGAAGATTATGAAGTCACTGCAAAGTGCAACTGAGCAAGTCGAACAACGTCCGTAGACAGCTACATAGACAGCTATTTCGGTCATAAAGCTTCAATAGACAAAACAACAAAAATCAATCTTACCTACTACAAAAAAAACAAGGGTTTCACAGGTAAAATAATTGGCATAAAGTCAAGGGTTGATTATTGAGTTATGTTGATGTTCAACTTATCAAACCATATCAAGCACTTCCCCCATCTTACCTTACAGATAATATTTGGATAATTTATAAACCAAGGCAATAAATAGAAACTTTGAAGGGCTGTATTTCGGAACCTATTTGACTTACAGAGCCGCATCTGTGCTCAAATTGTAGCCAATTTAATTTAGTTTTGATTATATATATTAGTGCCCATACCACTAGGATGCATCGTTTAGGCGCTGTGTGCAAAAAAGTGGGTTTTTGACATTTTACCTTATTTCAACTCTGAATATCTCCTAAACTGTTGTAGATAAGCGAAAAATGAATATGGCTACTTTTGTAGCAAATATTGTGAGCTTCATTTTTTGTATGGATGATTTTTCTGTACGACCAACCGTTTTCGGGTTAGGAGCGAAAATACGAAAATGCTGATCTTCTTCCCCCACTCACGCTCACCTCATAGGGTCGGGGACTTTTAGAGTCCCTCCAGGAGTCTAAACACATCGGTGAAGAAATCGCTTCTGCTCTCAACATTTCCACCTAGAATCATTTATTGCCTCGACTACTATTTGTGAGGCCAGAGTCTTTTACTCAGCATACACGACATAGCAACCCTGTTTATATCAATTCACGTCCTCTCAGACCAATCAAACAAAAGAATGTAGCAGCCCACGTCATGGTCCACTCTCAAGCCGAATTCGCTCTGTGAACTCACCAACCAGCCTTGTCAAGTGTACTTGAGGAAAATGGAAAATGTTTGCCACCACTAACGGCCGGGGTTCCGCCACCTGCTTATTTGATACGTGGCATCAGGGGTGACCCCCCCAGAAAAATATAGAAAGGTGAGAAGGTGGAAAATCCGAGAAATTCGTCTCAGCCTGGCCGGCCCTCCGAAAGGGGTGGATCAAAATGAAAAAGTTCTCCTTCGTCTCATTACTTTCGGCCCCCCTTGTTGATTCGACCATCGGAGACCTGTTGATTCAAGCCCTATCTGAAAATGTTTGTGGGCTACCTTCGAGACCAATCAAGCTTCACCTCCGCCCACCTCAACGGGCTATTAAGGTAGGAAATGACTTCGATCCGGAAGTCGAGCCATTTTCGCTCCCATGAAAACGATACTTAGGAGTTTTCGGTAAGCTCAGCCGGAGGGGGTTACTTTTCAAGAGGATAAATCCAATTTAGAAATGAATGATTTAAGCCTCTACTGAAGGGGGGGGGGGGGGGGTCCAACTCCGCCAAAGTCCACCTAATTGTTAGAGAAAACATCCCAACTCCGCCAGCGATGCGTTTCAATGTGGGGACTACCACATCCGCCAGCTCAGTTCCAGTGATCCGTTTGCCCTTGACGTCAAAACCTCGACTGGGGTTAGGCACGAGAATACAAGAAGAAGGAGAGCGAAACAACTTCTTCTTGTTGTTTCAAACAAGTGACTAGCTTCACTGAACCGTTGGCACAGAAACCCCAAAATCCAGAAAGGCAGGATCCCAGAGATCTAAAAATCCAGAAAAAGATCCAGCGATTCAGGGATCTGGAGATCAGAAAATTCGGAGATCTTGAGATACAGAAATCCAGAGATGTGGAGCTCCAGAAAGTCCAGGAATCCAGGAATCCCATGGCACAAACATGACATGAAACATTGTGTGACGCTCATTTCACTGGCGGAGTTTGACCCTTTCCTTCTATTGGTGGAGTTGGATGGTAAAAAAGACGATTTAAGACGAAATAGTCTATTTCCACGATAAAAATATATAAACTTGTAGACGCGTTTCGGTTGATTAGACCATCATCAGTACAATACATGTACATCATCAGTACAATGATTGTCTAATCAACCGAAACGCGTCTACAAGTTTATATATTTTTATCGTGGAAATAGACTATTTCGTCTTAAATCGTCTTTTTTAAGATGGATTCCCACTATCTCGCCGCATCCACCTTACATTATGAGTTGGATGGTTCCCGAACGAGGATCAGCCATCATCCTCAGGCAGCGGGTCGAAACAGGTGGGGCAGTCGGTTGGCCTGATCCTTGAGTTGTCACTGGTGACAAGTCTAAATAAAATATCTGCACCCCTGAATGTGTTTGTGGCCTGTAACCTGTGTGCCATCAGAACTGAACTGTGGCAGCTGATGTTACCACTAAAGGTTGGGAGGGTATCTACTCCCAGAGAGAGCGCAATTTTGGAGCTGTTTGGAGCTGTGGAGGTTTATTAAATCTTCTGCACCAAGGCACTTGTCTCTGATAAGAAGTGACATCAGGACTATCACTAGCCTACTCGCCGCCCACTGGAACTACCACAATGGGTCTACAGATTGTCAAGATGAGCAAGTCAGAGACAACAGATTGTCGCCTGAGTCTAGCATACGAGGATAGCAGCTATCCTCGTCTTCTAGACTCAGGCGACAATCTGTTGTACGTACGTTGTACGGCGACTGCTGCAGTACGTAATCTACTTAGATTCCGGCACTTCCGTCAGGGGTTTCTAAGGACATACTCGACTTCATGAAAGAAGCGGGTATGACAAAAGTCTTTTACTACACAATGGACAAAACAAAAGTCACAACAGATCTCCTCCGGATTTAGCGAAAATTGGCCGATTTCCGGCGTTTTGGTTTATTATTCTTGGAATAATACAGTCGATGGCTCGAACTTGGGACAGTTTTGCACTTCAACATGGAATAACTTTCCCTTAATAATTTTTTTTCAATCGGAAAAAAATACCTCCATTCTGAAGGGCACTTGGGCTCTACTTAACCAAAGTTTCAACATAATACATGATCATTTACTATATTAAAAAAAATAAAATGGCGTTTGTCCCAAGTTAGACACAGGGAATCTAACTTGGGACAGCCCTGTTTTTTCGCGTTGTACCGTATTTAGAGCTCTTATAAGCAACTTGGGACAGTCCTGGGGTTTTTAAAAAACGTATAAAACAAATTCCCTTGAAAAAAAGTAGAACAAAACTTTTTTTTACTGAGAAATAGCGTAAAAATTTTTGTTTACAGGCCTTCAACCTCTGAATCACTTAAAACACACTGTTAAAACAATAGAGATCAATCACGAACAGTTAAAGAAGTGGTGAACAGCAACCACAAATAGGTAAATATAAATTTCCTTAACTAAGATCACAAATTCAGATTTTAGCTTAGCAGCCAGGTATGGCAACAAACTCTAGAAGACTACAAAACATCACGTAGGTGCATAATACATATAAAATTTCAATTAAGTACAATTTTCCTTATATAAAAATCACAAACTCAGACTTTTTCATTTGAACTAGGAGTGTGTACGAAACGTCTTATTTAAAACTCGAAAACTTGAACACTTAAAACTTTGTGTGTAAGAAACTTCGACGTTTTTAAAATCTCAAAAACTTGACCAGCAAACGAATTAGGCTGGAAAAAAATAGCTAAGTCTTATTTAAAACTCTAAAACTTGAACACTTAGAACTATGTGTGTAAGAAACTTTTACGTTATGTACATATTAAAAACTCAAAAACTTGAACAGCGAACGAACTAGGCTAGACAAAAATAGCAACGGTATCAGGGTTTTCGCTGCTGTTTTCCGTGCAGGTACCTCTGAATGGACGATTTAGAGACGCCAAATTGCTTTGCGGCCTCACGCAGACTTTTCACTCGTCGGACGGCGTTGGCTGCCTTATCGATTGTCACGTCGCTATAGTTCCGGTATGGTCTCGGCATAATGTACTGCCAATGTCCTAAAAACAAAAACACATTCAAAAGTGACATTAATTAAATTAATCAAAACATAAATTTTATGTTTTGAATGAAAAATTATTGCAAATCAACCAATAATGAACAATAATAATTGTTGTTTCAAACATGGGACAGGAATGAATAACTTGGGACACTGTCCCATGTTACTCGAGGATTGACTTTTTTGTACTCCAGACAGCCTGTACCCACCGGTTGAGGTGTTAAGGAAAAAGTAAGAATGGCATTTCCAACTAGACACATGACAAATCATTTATGCAACGCCTCAAAACACCAAAGCAAAACGTTTGTGCACACCAAACCTTAGTAAATCACAAAAATAACTTACCGATTTTCGTGTTTTCGTTCAAATCTCACTCCGGTACTCCAAACTTGCTCAACACCTTCAAAACTGCCATGAAATCGAAGATCAACACTTGTGTAAACAAATAACCTGCCTAGCAAGTAACCACAAACAACCTCCAATGCTATCAACATCACGGAAGAAAATTCCACAAAATGTCCCAAGTTGCACTGCTGTCCCAACTTCGAGCCATCGACTGTACACCTATGTTTTCGCGACGGGGGTCGACGACTCCGATCGGGCTCAAAATTTGACATTATCCGTTTCAAGTGGTCTACATTCAAAATCCGAAATGTCCGTCCGCCGTACGCCGTACGCCGTCCGCCGTCCAGGCCGTTTTGGGCAGTAGGAATTTTTAAAAAAATCTGAAATTTCGGCAAAATACTTGGTTTACCATCTAGTTGTGCCCGCAAGGTTTTCAGTCCGATCGCCCAAACCCGTGGGGCGCTATGGGGCTATAATGGGGCTACGGGAGGGGTTTTTTGAAGGCTTTTAGCTATGGGATCGAGTTAGGTGTCGTTTTCGAAGTATTTTTGGACGTAGAATCCATTTTTTGGGGTCCCGGAACGATCCGATTTCACTGTGGCGATCTACAGGGCTTTCATGGGGCTAAAAATGGGATTTTTGAAGGATCCCAGAATCTTAAATATTTTTCGAGTAAAAAATACAGAATTAAAAAAAAAAAACACTTTTGAACAAAAAAATCCAAAAAAAAAATTTTTTTGAGATAAAAAAAAAATGTTTTTAAATTTTTTCATTGACAGAATTAAATTTCTGCACAAGTAACGTACATCAAAGAATAATAAACCCTTGTGTAAAATTTGCAGCGTTTTTCTCCAGTGTTCTATTTTTCCACGTTTTTCACCCTTCAAATCGATATAATATCGATATTATCTCGATTTGTAATGAGCGTAAGTGGCTGAAATTTTTACCACGTATTCTCAGATATATTATGTAAATATTCACGGTTAGAAAAGTTTCCAAGCCCACAAAAAAGAATATTACAATTTTTTTCTTCAAAATTTCAAAAATTTCAAATTTTTGCTTGTCTGCCAAAATTTCATTTTTCTCTCCAGAAAATTTTCTAACCGTGGATTTGTAGTAGACAACTCATTCGTCAAAACGAGACCAAGAACGATCGATTTGGAAAATTAGAACTGGATAGGTATATATCCATTCCAGTAAGGGTCCAAAATTTTGCATCTTTGCGGATAGCCGGGGCTGATATATATATATTAAAAATGGCGACGGTTTTAGGCCTTCCTTACGGTCAGGAAACTGGGTAAACTGATATATGTATTTATATATAAGGCCTTATAAGGCCTAGAGTGAATAATGGCCAAAATAGAATTTTCGGTACGAAATATCCTCTAAGAAAATGTTTTTGAAAAAATTTCAATTTTTTTTTCGGGGAAATTTCTCCTGGAATTTACCTAGATGGCTACGTTTTTCAAATAAATATTTTAAATATCCAATTACCAAAATATTATGGTTAACATTGAAAATTAGGTGTTTACTGACACAAGAACGCAACCAGTTTGGTTGAAATCGGGCATAACTAGATGGTAAACCAAGTATTTTGTCAAATTTTCAGATTTAAAAAAAAAAAATCCTTCGTCCTAAACGGCTTGGACGGCGACGGACTTATCGTTTTTGGAATCTAGACCTCTCGAAACGGATAATGTCAAATTTTGAGGCCGATCAGAGTTGTCGACCTCCGTCGCGATTACATAGGAGTATTATTCCAATAATAATAAACCATAAATTGAACAGCTTTAAACAAAGGCAAGATTTTGTTGCAGTTCAGAATAGAAAATGTACGTATAAACCCTGTTTAAAAGGCTGTTTCCCACTGATCGATTGCATGTGTTCAGTTCGAGATGGTGGGAAATGGGAGAATGAAGAGCGATTGAGATTTGTTCAATTGACGTTATTGAGATTTGTTCAAAACGTTAAGCGATGCACATTCAACAGGCGACAGCTAACAATAGATGAACCCATTAAGGACAAGACAGGGAGACGTCACAAACGACCTGTCGCTCCAGGCATAGCGAGATTAGACTCCTACACTAGCTGGCATTCCAAATTATGCTTTTGAACGCTCGACTGACATGGATAAAGATCAGTAAAATCGATAACGCACTGGTCCTCAGCCCTTGTCTCAGCACAAGTGAACTACATCAGAATGGAAAATCGGTCACCGTAGGTCATAGTTTGATTATACTTTGAAGACGTGAGAGACTCCCAAGGGCTGAAGGTGGTAGTGTTTTGAAGGATTTTGGACGTGGAATTTATTGGAAGCCTCGAACCTGCCCGACGTGACTTTGAGGTTCTGTGGGTCTTTTAAGAGGTTGCAGGTGGGGTTGTTGAAGCGCACTGATCAGAAAGTAAAGCGAGGGGTTTTCGCCAGTGTGTCGTTTTTGAAGTATTTTGTACGTAGAATCGATTCACGCAGGTGCTCGAGCGGCTCCGCGAGGCATCTGAGGGGCTGCAGATGGGGTCAATTGATGGGTTTCTGTCAGGGAGTCGAGTGAGGAGTCGTTTTCAACGTTCAATCGATGGACGTTGGCCCCCGGCTGTTGTGTCCAGACTTGTGTGTCACTTTTCCAGACCTGTCCACACTGCAAAGAAGTTTGGTTTTTAAGAACCGAAGACAAACTGCAGCTTTATTCAAACAGATTCCGTTAGGCGGTTATTCTTAAAAACGCTGCAAATTTTACACAAGGATTTATAATTTCTTGATATAAATTTTACAATTCAAAAACGTATTTAAATGTAATTTTCTAGTAGTTTGTGAACAGATGTGGGACACCGAAAAATGGATTAAGCGAAAATCAGGGATCAGCTAGAGCATCCTGGATATCTGCTGGGAGAGCGTTAAAAAATATGAGCCCCCACCTTGGGGTGCTATTACGGGAAGTAGTTAGGCGATGAAAGGGGAGTATGGGAGTATGAGTTTGCTTTTGCCGCGTGTGGAGTATTTATGGTTGGGTCTGAGGAATTCATCAATGTTCTTCCTTGCATAATTTAAGCATTCATGATATAAATAGCAGGGATAGTGAGAATTCGATAGCGAATACCAGCCACGACCCGAACAGCCTTTCTCTGAGACGCAAAAACAATGGAAGCTGCCGGGGAGTGTCCCTAACAGAGAATTGCATAGATAGCTCTGCTCTGAAAACAAGAGTGATAAGCTGCGAGGACAGCAGGCTTTGTCAGTCTTTCAGAGAGACGCCTCAATAAAAAGGTGTAGCTATTGAGGCTTGAAACGAGGCTTGGGACTTCCAGTCAAGCCTTGGGTCAAGGGAGACATCAAGGAATCTTACGTCAGCCAGATTATTGTCGAGATTCGAAAAATCTCTCAAACCAAACCTCAATGCTGGTCTAGTCACAATTTACTGAGAGTCGGTTTACTGTGAACCAATTTGTGACAGCTTAGAGAAACAACTTCGATTTCGCCGAGAGTAGAACATGATTTGCTTCTCATGACCAAAGATGTATCATCAGCAAAAAGGATAGGAATTGTTGAAGAATTTAGAAGGTATGTAGGGAGATCATTGATAAAAATTAGAAATAAAATGGGGCCGAAGGCTGAGCCTTTGGGACTCCATAGTTACTGTGTAATGGACAAGAACTGGGATAGACCTCCGCCATGGCGAACAGCCTGTATTCTGCCGAATAGATAGCTTTCTACCAAAGACTTTTTGACCAGCATTTCATGGCAAATGCAATCCGAAACATTTTGCGACATCCACCAAAGTCGCGGAAGCGAATTCACCGTCTTCGAAAGCAGATGCCACAAAATCAGTGAGGTTTTGAATTGCGTCCGTGGTCGATCGAACCTTACGGAAACCAAATTGCGAATCATTGAACAAATTATGCTTTTCAAAATAATCGTACATGTACCGGCAGGTCGGATTTTAGTGATTTTTCAAAAACCTTGGACAAAGAGGAAGTTTTGAGATGGGTCGATGATTTGACAGTAAATTTGGTTCGCCTTTTTTAAAATAATGGGACAACCTCGGCGACTTTGAGAGCTGATGGGACTCGTGCTGAGATCGAGACATTTATAAGGCGCGTGAGAGGGAACACCAGACCCAGTGGCCCCTTGCTTCAGCATGCTAGTCGAAATCCCATAAACGTCACACCCATTAGACTGCTTAAGATTGGTTATTTCGATGAAGACATTCTGAGGCTCAACACAAGAAAATGCGAAGGATGAAACCGCTTCTGAAAGCTGAACGTTGAAATCCAAAGGGTCGCCCTCTGCAGTCCAAAACTAATCGAAAAAGGACACCTCATTCCAGACTTCCTTCAAAAGCCCCATAGACCGTTCTGGGACGCCCAAAAATGGATACTGCGTCCAAAAATACTTGGATAACGGCACCTAACTCGAGCCCATAGCCGAAACCCTTCAAAAACTCTCTCGTAGCCCCTTTTTAGTCCCACATAGCCCCACAGGTTTTGGGCGATCGGGCTGAAAACCTTGCGGGCCCAACTAGATGGTACATCGAGTATTTTGTCAAAATGTCAGACTTTCAAAAAACTCCTACCTACTGCTCAAAACGGCCCGGACAGCAGACGGACATTTCATTTTGGAAATGTACACGAATAACGACATATTTGGAGGCCGTTCAATTTTTTCGACCCCCGTTCCGAATAAACAGGTGTATTGTTTCAAGAATAATCAACCAAAATGCATCCACCTACCAGTCCAACTCCGATCCCGCGACACGAATACGAATCCCGTTTTGCGATTTGGCTCCTTGTATTCAGGATCCAATTGGATTCCACTTGACAAGCGGAATCCGTTAAAGTTTCTATTAGCGCCCGGAACTTACCCGCCGGTTCGCCACAAAACGGAAATTACCCAACAGGAGTCAGAGCGGGACACCCCCTAAAAGAGTTACGGTATTCGTTTACGAATATCCCGCAACAGACCGGTCATGCAAAATGGAATGTTTCAATGTGCGAGCGGACAAAAAAAACTCGCTGAGGTGAAATGATCGTGTGAATGTGAACGATGACCTTCTGGCCCAGAGAACAATCAGTTTGGTAGTTCATCTCTAAACAGAACAACTACCTACCTACAGATATATTTCAAGTGCAGGCCCTCAAGTCACAACTTCTAATTTAGAATATCAAGTGCAAACTTGACCAATGACTCCTTTGATGTGAGTTTCCACATCGGATTAAACTCTCCTGAGCTCGGACACCCTCAGGGAGTCAAGAAACCCCTCAACGGTTCCCTATTTACTACCAAATCTAACTTGTCAGTTGGAGCAAAGCGATTCAGAACTTTACCTGCGTTGGATCCTCTACGAGGGAGATAACTCAACAGGTCACCCCGTGAAAACCAACAATCCCCAATATCACTTGTTGTAGGTATGTGAGAGGCAAACCAGAAGCCTCGAATACGTGATTTTCACTATTCACACGTTGATTCGTTAGACCGTACTTGCTACAAAAAAAAACTGTTCATCAATATTTAATAAAATGTAGAATAACAACAAACAGCCTAAATGGGGCGAAGTCAAAATTAGGATTGCAAATAGGGATGTTGAAAAAGTATCGATACATATCGATACTTTTTGTTCCCGATACATATCGTAGTATCGATACTTTTTTTCCGGTATCGGCACCGATACTTTTTTTATCTCTCACATTTCATCAGATTCAAAACTTACGGCATATAGGTAGTTGACAGTACCTGTACCTAGACCAGCAATTGAAGAAAGTTGATGTGTAGGTACCTACCACCACCTCCTGGAGCACGAGCTCTCATAATATGAGATATTATCAGAAGAATCAGCCGTCCTCGATGAAGGGCGGACCACCAAAATGTTGGCCCAACCAACCAACCCAACTCACTCATCACAGTAGAAATTAGTGTGGCCACAGCTACACCAAACGAGGGAATGTTCCCCTTTTTTGCTACCTGTACCTACCCCCCCCCCCCCCCCCCGAGGCTTGGAGCAAGGTTTTCAGTACGATCGTCCAAACCCGTGGGGCGCTATGGGGCTAAAATGGGGCAATTGAAAGTTTTTAAAGGCGTTTGGCTATGGGTTCGAGTTGGGTGTCTTTTTCGAAGTATTTTTGGACGTAGAGTATATTTTTGGGGGTCCCAGAAGGATCCGTAGAGTATATTTTTGGGGGTCCCAGAAGGATCCAATTTCACTGTGGGGATGTAAAGGGCTTTCATGGGGCTACAAAAGGGATTTTTGAAGGATCTCAGGAGGTCAAATATTTTCTGAGTAAAAAAAACAAATTAAAAGAAAAACCTTTTTTTCAAAAATTTTTCATTGAGACAGAATCAATTTTTGCACAAGTAACCCATATCAAAGAATAATAAACCCTTGACTAAAAATTCGCAGGCGTTTTTGAAAAGTATCGATACTTCGATACCGATACTTTATTGAAAGTATCGTATCGATACTTTTAGATACTGTCTGGATGTATCGATACGATACTGTATCGATACTTAAGAAGTATCAAACATCCCTAGGGCGAAGTCAAAATTAGAGTTGCAAATCGATTTTCGATTGAATCAAAATATCGATTATGGTTTAGTATTCTTGGAATAATACACCTATGTGATCGCGACGGAGGTCGACGACTCCGATCGGCCTCAAAATTTGACATTATCCGTTTCAGAGTTCTACATTCTAAATCCGAAATGTCCGACCGCCGTCCGGGCCGTTTTGGGCAGTAGGAATTTTTTTTTTGATCTGAAATTTTGACAAAATACTTGGTTCATCATCTAGTTGTGCCCGCAAGGTTTTCAGTCCGATCGCCCAAACCCGTGGGGCGCTATGGGGCTAATATGGGGCTACGGTGTTGGTTTTTAAAAGGCTTTTGGCTATGGGATCAAGTTAGGTGTCGTTTTCGAAGTATTTTTGGACGTAAAATCCATTTTTTGGGTCCCGGAACGATCCAATTTCACTGTCGCGATCTTTAGGGCTTTCATGGGGCTCAAATGGGATTATTTTTGATCTCGTGAATCTTTCTGAATTCGTGCTTTTAGTTCATTGGCTGACCACCAGAGAGCACTTCTTGGAAGCGCCACTCTTCCCTCCAGATTCAAAGTTGAAATTTTCGAAAGTGCCCTAGAAATTTGTATTACACCGCAGGAGCTCAAAACTCACTGCTATGGCTTCAAATTATGAAGTTCTTTCAGAAAAAAGTATTAGTCGACAATCGGTTCCCTAGCCCATTTTGGACGCATACCTACCTAATCCATTTTTCGAGGTCCCACATCTTATCTGTCCAAAGAATGTACGTACATATGTCCAAGATTTTTTTTTTTTTTTTTTTTAATCTGTCCATTGTCACAGAATTAACTTTAATTTAAATTAATCAAATTTAATCGCAGCTTTGACTGTTTGGTGAAACCGGCCCTTAACGTGTTAAGAGATTAATAACCCCTAGTACATAGAGAATAATAAACCCTAGTAGTATAAGATTCGTTTTTTTTTCACTTTGCCATTATTTACTTAACTTTGGTAGGTACAAGAAACAATAATAAACTCTTGAGTAAAATTTGCAGCGTTTTTAAGGAAGCATCAGCAGCATCCCCTATCGCAGGTGCTTGGCCAAACGATTTATAAGGTGTCTTTATGTGTCATCTTGCAAAACATAAAAACAACATCAGATTCTATTTGCGCGTAATGCATTTACATGGCTGTTTATGAAAGCGGGGTTTGTTTCAGTTTGAATGCTAATGAATGAAGTCGTCATTCTTGCTCTACGTTTGATATTTAATGCACCCGACTTTTGTATTCAAGCGAGCAAGTCGCCCGGAAATAAGATGGTTTTTTTATACCAAGCGGGAAAATGAAATCAAGTGCGAGTTTTGAAGTGACGATTTCTGGACTTCTGCAGATGAAAACAAATGATGCGTGTAGCATCGTTTTAGGTAGTTGCTGTACCATAATGTTGATAAGGTGCCACATTAGGTACTCTGCCAGTCTCGAATTCAAAAACTTACCTGTCCAAAACGTACGCTGAGCGGAGGAAGATTGGGCGCAAAGTCCAAGGTCATGTTTAGGTGTTCATAATCTGTAAACATGATCATGCAAAGAGATAAGAGGAAGGGAATATTCGGCGCAGGCCGGTCAATCGAAGCCGATAGTTCGAACTGTCCCCCCCCCCCCCCCCCGTCCTCTCTCAACTGGCCTCAGACCCCCTTCTACTCACTTTTCGATAATGAAATGGTTCGCAAGGTGCCTGTCGAAATACATGGCCTCTCACTGTAGGTACTTATTGCTGAAGAGTTCCCATACGAGGAAATGGCAGCAATTTCTGGCTGACCAGCTGGAGAGGTTTCATATAACGACGATTAAATCGTCCAAAATTTAAATTATATATATATAATTGAATTTTGTCGAACATGATGTCTTCTGAACCACATACGTGGGAGAAATAATTTTTTTTTCATCCAATTTCGAACTCCCTTTTTCCTTCACCGCAGGTAATTTTTGGGTTGCGGCGAGTTTTCTACTTGCAACATGGGCTTAAACTGTTGGTAACTCTGGGTGGTGAAAGAGGCCCAAAGCCAAGTTAGCTAACGAGGCTTCAGTACCACGTCGAAGATTCTCGAACTGTCTTTAGCATAAAACTTTACTTTGTACATAA
Source organism: Pilophorus perplexus (assembly GCA_955831195.1). Lineage (NCBI taxonomy): Eukaryota > Metazoa > Arthropoda > Insecta > Hemiptera > Miridae > Pilophorus > Pilophorus perplexus. The sequence goes on from OY037015.1 coordinate 3,226,755, forward strand.
TTACTAGAACAGCTTTAATCTCAGGGGCCATTTAGGGTTCAATATTTCCTCTGCAATATTTCTTCGAAAATTTTATTGCAGGTATTTTTTCGTCTCAAGAATTAAGTAGGTAGGGAGTCTTCAGGATAAATCTCCAGGATTGATTGGACCCGATGATCATTAAATGTAAATTTTACATTCTATATCTGTTGTTCTCGTTGTTCTTTTTATGAATCGAAATGTTATGTTTTTATGACTTGAAACGATTGACTACTATTGGAGCGCCAGCCCGAGGAGGAGGACCTTGGAGAACCATCTTCATTCTAGGGCACTTCTTTATTCTAGCGTTCGGAAAAATCTGAAACTGGTCTTAAAATATTCTGCTCGGCGAGTAGATAACGAAACAAGTCTGAACCACCAAAATGTTGCTCCATGTGGCGTATCAAAGCTCAAAAGTGCATTAAAATTTGTTGAGTCCATGTTCTGCCTTTTATGGGCGACGGAGCTGTGAGGGTCAGTGATGGACTTTGTTGGTTTGAAGTGATGTGGTACTCATAAGTTCTACAAGTTCTTACATGACGAGCGCTTTCGCTTTATAGCATCTTCAGGTCTAGGTAAGAGTTGATGTTCGCCGCTCCTCGCTCTCGCACGTATGTAGTAAGGGCCGGGGTAGGTGGATGGAGGGTCTTTTCCGGCGCTCGTCATGTAAGAACTTGTAGAACTTATGAGTAAATCACTTCAAACCAACAAAGTCCATCATTGACCCTCACAGCCCCGTAGCTCAAAAGTGGAGAACGATTTCATACTTTCGGGAGAATCGTTGGTTCCGTGAGCTGCTGGGTATAGTGGAGCGCCGTAAGGTGGCATATCTCGGGCATATTCTCCGTGGACCCAACTATGAGCTCCTCCAAACTATAATGAAGGGTAGCATCCCAGGAAGACGGCTCGTCGGTCGCAGACGCGCTTTTGGCTGTCAAATGTGAAGAGCTGGACTGGGATTGGAGTGCTGCCGAGCTGTACCCGCTTAGCCCAGGATCGTGAAAGATTTGGAGAGGTCATCGCCAACCTTCGCTAGCGGAGACGGCACATCAAGAAGAAGAAGAAGAAGAAGAAGAAGAAGAAAGGTGGTGTGAGGAACACTAAGTCGTAACAAACTTTGTATTGCTCAATTTACTTGAGGAAAAGCAAAGTGTCGCTGACGAGCTCAGAACAAGCGTCGTTTGGTGGGAAGAAACATCCCTTCCATCGAGGCCAGTGCTGCTCTCGGAGCAGAGATCAACTGACCCGGCATAAAAGAAAATTCTCCTATGGTTTCCATCTGACCAGGTGGCCAATCTGTCCTGGTTAAAATGGTTCAGTTCATTTCAGCTGCATGAGTGCATGATAAGGAATTAGGTATGTGGATTCATTCCATCAGGCAGTCATTCTTGGGGGCTGGCAGGTAATCCGGTTGGTGATGGTGAAAATCCAGCTCTTGGGGGATGGAAATCTGATTCTTGAGGGGCTGAAAATCCAGTTCTTGGTGGATGAAAATCCGATTCTTGGTGCTGAAAATCCAGATCTTGGAAGATGAAAATCTCATTCTGGAGGGAAGGAAAATCCGCTTTTGGTTTATTATTCTTGGAATAATGCACAGGTGCATTATTCCAAGAATAATAAACCAAAAGCGGATTTTCATAGGTCTATGTTTTCGTGACAGAGGTCGAAGCCTCGGATCGGCCTCAAAATTTGACATTATCCGCTTCAAGAGGTATACATTCCAAAAGCGTAATGTCCGTCCGCCGTACGCTGACGCCGTTGGCCGTCCGAGCAGTTTTGGGCAGTAGGAATTTTTTTTTTTAATCTGAAATTTTGACAAAATACTTGGTTTACCATCTACATAGTTGCGCCCGCAAGGTTTTCAGCCCGATCGCCCAATCCCGTGGGGCGCTATGGGGCTACGAGAGGGCCTTTTTTTGAAGGGTTTCGGCTATGGGATCGAGTTAGGTGTCGTTTTCGAAGTATTTTAGGACGTATAATCCTTTTATGGGGTCCCGGAACTATCCGATTTCACTGTTGCGATCTACAGGGCTTTCATGGGGCTACAAATGAGAGTTTTGATGGATCCCAGAAGGTCAAATATTTTTCAAGTAAAAAAAAAAAAAAAACATTTTTTTGAAATAAAAATCCAAACATTTTTTTAAATTTTCTTCATTGACACAGAAATAAATTTCTGCATAAGTAACCTATCTCAAAGAATAATAAACCCTTGTGTAAAATTTGCAGCGTTTTTTATGCTAAAATTCCCGTTTGTGGGGGGCTAATCTGATTCTTGACGCTGCAAATCCTGTTCTTGGGGCTAAATATCCCATGCTTGGGGAAGCTGGTAGTTCAATTATTGATGCTGAAAATATGATTCTTGATAATAATATTATATTTCATGAAATGAAATACATTGTATAAACATATTACGTTTCATCACATACCTATTTCGTATGACTCAAATCTCGCTCTATTTCAATTGAATGCATTTGAAGACGCAGGCATTTAAGAATGTCAGCTTGAAGTGCAATGTTGAGCCGACTGTCCGCTTGAAGGATTTGAGGAAGATATAATGAGAAATTTAAGAGGAAATCTCTTTTTCATGAGCGCGTATGATGGCACGCTGAATTTCCAATTTCAGCGTGCGCCTATTTTCTTCGTGTGTTAATGCTCTCAACTCTGACGCAACGAAATCCCCAAAAATTTGATATTCGTCAGATGGCTTATTGTGAAGATGCTCGTTGTACGGTTCGGGGTTCGTAGCTCCTCTTCTACTCATACTTTGTTGGGGGCGAAATGTTTCAGTAACATCATCTTCACATTCAGTGCTCACCGATTCTGCCTCAATTTTATGTGCAATCTGAAACAGATAAAAGAACGAACATTTAATAATTAAGTGTTGTATCATAGAAACTATACCACTAATTCAGAGTGTGTCTGTATGACGAACATTTTTTTCGTCATAAGCAAATCGTTGATAGGTTGAGAGCAGAAACACCTGAAGGAAAGTAGCTATAGGTGTAACCTCGATAAGTGAGCACAGAACCCTATTCCGGGAGTTTTTCCGAATGACTTCGAGCTATAAAAGTGTTAGCCGAATGACCCCAAGGGTTCATTGCAATGAACGATTTCCCAATGACCCTGGATGAATACGAATTTCGTATTACGAAACAATAGTAATACTCATAATCCACTCGTATAAAAGGGTATACCTATGTATAAGCTTATTACCAGAGACGCCGCGTTTATGACTTTTATTTTTTCGTTTCATGACCTTTATTTCATGACTAGAGACTGGAATTTGCATATTTTGCATATGTCTTTAAATTGAGTATATCTTTCTACTTTTGCGTTTTGAGGGTTTCTGAAGCGTTTGGCGTGTGCTAAATTCAAATTTAAATTGCATATTTTTTACGATTTCTGCATAATATGCAGAAATCGTCAAAAATATTCCATTATAATGGCCATGTTGTGCATATATCTGCATATTCATTCAAAATTGGAGAATTTCTCTATTTTTAATTCATTTTTCAATTTTTTAGTTTGACTTGAGTGGTTTTTTTCACCATTTATATTTTACTTTACTATAATATAGTAAAGTAAAATATAAATGTATATTAGTATAGTAAAATATATATACATATTTATATATATAAATGTATATTATGTATACTGTATATTATACAGTACTATGCAATATTAAATTGATACGTTCTTCAACTCCTGAGTGGAATTTTGCCTCATACCAGTTACATTTTCCAAAAATAAGGCCTTTCCGAGGTAAGATGGACTCGTCCTCTAATTACCTGTTCGGGTTACAATAGGTATATGGGTCACATATTATCCCGGAGGTATGATTTTTGGGCACCCAAGCTGAATCCCATTCATCCCGCTAAAAGGGCGATGACCCAAACGGAGTGATGCCCCTTCACTCCAGGCTATATCAAGTCCTGGTTGGTCATTTGTACTGGAGGTTGGAAACATTTCGAGAGGATTGCCCTCTGACTTGTCGTCAGACCATACTCCAGATGAGCTGTCGTCCTTCAAGTTTTGGCCCATCGTATCCTGCGACGTCGAGAGGTCGTTTTCCGCCCTGAAGCTCCTCTCTGAGAAACGAAGGAACTTAAAAGTCGAAAATTTGGAAAAATCGATTGTAGTTCAATGTTTTGTGGTGGATGAATGACTTTTGTATATATCTAATGCAAAATTTGCTAATTTGATAAATGATTCGCCACTGGGCTGAAGTTGAGGAAGAAGAGCTCCAAATCGGTTGTGATGTGAGTAGCCTTTTGACTTCGGTCCAGAAGTTGAAGGGGTACGGTCTGGTTCGGACATCGTAAACACAAGAGCACAATCTTCGAGGTAAATAATATTTACATATTATGTGGGACACCCGCAGTCCCCATCTCAGGATAATTAGCTGGGGCGTTCACTCACCTTAGCTTTGCGTTTTGCACTATTGCGCGCCTGACGAGCCAGTCTTTGAGCATCATACGGTTCATGATTATGAGACGTTTTCCTTTCACATATTTCACCACACTTGTACTTCACAGCCGCATTACACGTTTTCGTACAGCAGACCCAACGTTCCACGCCATCCTTTAAAGTGCGGTAGTAACGAAACTTATACTCGTCGATTACTCTCAAATCGCGTAGTTTTTCACTCAACATTGAGGAACTCATTCTGGCGATACGGAACCAACGGCACAACAGATACTACTGCCTGACAACGCTGTATTCTCCTGTCTACTATCTCTCCACCTTGGACCGCAACTCTGAAGTTACCTTTCGAAGACGGAACCGCAATTGTTACATCTCATTAATGGAACATGAGCTCGTGACCGCAACTCGGATACAGCCGTCAGTTAGTCCGTAAAGATGAAAGTTATCCAGCCACTCGAAAAGACGCAGTAACGGATTTAAGAAATTCGCGCTCCTCCATGACAGTGATTATAAACCTCCAACAACATTCCCCACCAAACCACAATTATTTCACATTTCACTAGATGGTCGGCTCATGCCACAAGGAACACTTTTCCATCATTAAAAGTGGGTGAAACATGACATGTATGTATACATTGTATGTTATGAACTGACGTTATCAATGTTATCATTGTTGTTGTTGTTGTTGTTGTTGTTGGACTCTACTTCCTCTGGCGCTATCAAGAAGGATGTGGCCATTACTGATGTGGTTGAAGGGGATGTGATGGGATTGTATGACGTGGTTGAAGGAGAAGGGGGGTGGATTAAATATCGGGGAAGGTAAAGAAAAGAAAGAAAGAAAAAAAAGTAAATAAAAGTTAAATACTTAAACGAACAAATTTTTTTTTAAATTTTAAAATTTTTATTTTTAAAAATTTTATTTAATAAAATAAATAAAACAAAAATAAATCTAGGCTGGTCTGTCCAGCGCCGGATTAACCTCTCGTGGGCCCCGGGGCTGAGACTTAAAAGTGGCCCCCTATATATATGTACATATAGGTACACATATATATTATATATGAAAGTGGATCCTCTGGCAGGAGTATCACGTAAAAACCACTAGAAAATCGCGTCTGTCGCTTCACAACCAAAAACTGGGTCAAAACAGTACCGGTAATAAAACTCCGAATGCAGGGCAATCTGTTTTTACAACTAAAGTAAGAAAACAGTTTCTTTTTACAATAAATAAAAATGCTGCAAATTTAACACTATAGTGTTAATAAGAATAATAAACCCTATAGGGTTTATTTTTTGTATTACTTGAAATTTTTTGTATTACTCGAAAAATATTTGACCTCCTGGGATCCTTCAAAAATCCCGTTTGTAGCCCCATGAAAGCCCTATAGATCGCAACAGAGGAATTGGATCGTTCTGGGACCCCCAATGGATTTTACGTCCAAAAATACTTCGAAAACGACACCTGACTCGATCCCATAGCCAAAAGCCTTCAAAAAACTTCTCCCACACCCCCATTTTAGCCCCATAGCGCCCCACGGGTTTGGGCGATTGGGCTGAAAACCTTGCGGGCACAACTAGATGGTAAACCAAGTATTTTGTCAAAATTTCAGATTTAAAAAAAAAAAAAATTCCTTCTGCCCAAAACGGCCCGGACGGCAGCTGCCGTCATTCTAGATGGCGGACGTCATTGTATGTGTGTTCAGATTTTATTTTTGTATAGGCTGGTCGTGTTAGTATTAGGGAGGGGAGGAAATTTTGTAGAAGTAGTTACTCGCCCTCCACCAGACAAGTAAACGTGGAGAAAGCAACCACCCATGTCCCGAAAACTACAAGTAACAAGAAGAGGTAGAAGAGTAGGTACGGTCTGCTGCATTCCGCAGCCACCAACCACCCGAACACCACAAGTTTCAAGAAGAGGTGAAATAGTAGGTAGGTCTGCTGCGATTACTCCTGTCCCAAAGAATTTCGAGCCAATTTAACATGATAAGACCTCCTTTAAAACCCAGCGCCTCCACATTGGTCCAACCCAGGCACGCCAGAATGGTGTGGCCGGAGGGGACAGGAGGGCCCACTGTTACAGTACAGTACTCCCCCTAGGGGAGATCTGAAGAAAGAACAAGGTAGAAGAAAGAAATGATAAGTGGGGGAAGAAAGAGAGCAGAAGGTATGAGAAAGGTTGTGATGGGCCAGAAATGGCCTTAGACACAACCTAAGAAGCTCTGTACAGCGGATGGCGGACGGTGGACTGCAGACGGCAGACGGACATTTTGGTTTTGGAATATAGACCTGTTGAAACGGATAATGTCAAATTTTGAGGCCAATCGGATTCGTCAACCTCCGTCGCGAAAACATAGGTGTATTATTCCAAGAATAATAAAGCAAAAATTTAACAAATTATTTTTGTTTTTATGAACCAAATGCGGTACAGAGTCCAACCCGCTTAGCAAACTCTGAACCACCGCTACAGTGTGGAAAATCCGTGAGGTCTATAACTCGCGTTGGGAGTGTAGACATAGACGACTCCATGAGGTTTTCCGGTTTTCGAGTAGTAAGGAAGGTAGTGGAAGGTAGGTAACTTGAAACTTTCCGTTCACCTTCCTCTTTTTCAGGAAAACAATTTTTTGGATATCAGCATAGGAATACGGTTTGTTAATTTTTACCACAAAAAAAAAAAAAAAAAAAAAAAAAATCAACGGTAGCGAAGTGGCCCCCATGGGGTGTGCGCCCCGGGGCTATAGCCCCCCTAGCCCCCCCGTTAATCCGGGCCTGGGTCTGTCAAAAGTTGATATGTCAGTTTTTTTTCTGATTTTTTGCTGTCGATTCTAGCAAGCTCTTTGGTCTGGTAAAACATGATAATATCCATATTATGGTAGAAACGTTGGGAAATACTAAAAACAATAACTGGCATTACGAGGTAAGTCCAAAAAGAGGGGTAGCACAGTCTGGCAAAAGTTGATAAGAACTTACCTATCCAGTATTGCCACCCTTCCAACAGGAAAGTTTTAATCAGCCAAACCATGATATGTCCCGTTCTATTCAATGGTATGTCCATTCAACACCACATCTATGGTCTGCCAAATAATGATATGTCAAACAATATGATAATTTTTTTTTGAAAAAACTTGAAAAATTATTAAATTAGGCTATCGAAACGAATTCTGTCACAAGAAGAATAGTTGTAGAACAAGGACAAATTTTTAAAACTAGGAATAAGCACTTAGGTACTTCATTTGTAATGTGCTTCCGTAGGCCTGGAAAATTTTCCAACGGCTCTGCTGAAAAATTGCCAAAATTTGACATATCAACTTTTGACAGACCAGCCTAGAAATATAAATAAACAAATAAATAAATTTAGAGGGGGAAGAAAAAATACATAAATAAAATATAAAAAAAATAAGAAAATAAAAAAATAATAAAAAACGCTGCAAATTTTACACAAGGGTTTATTATTCTTTGATATAGGTTAGTTTCGCAAAAATTATTTCTGTGTCAAAAGAAAAAATGTTGGGGAAAAAAAATTTTTGGATTTTTTTTTCTCAAAAAATTGTTTTTTAAAAAATTCTTTATTCTTTACTCGAAAAATAATTAACCTCCTGGGATCCTTCAAAAATCACATTTTTAGCCCCATGAAAGCCCTATAGATCGAATCTAGTGAAATCGATCTGTTTCGCGAAACAGTGAAATCGGATCGCTGCGGGACCCCTAAAAATGGATTCTACGTCCAAAAATACTTCGAAAACGACACCTGACTCGATCCCATAGCCGAAACCCTTCAAAAATCCCCTTCTGTAGCCCCATTTTAGCCCCATAGCGCCCCACGGGTTTGGGCGATCGGGCTGAAAACCTTGCGGCCACAACTAGATGGTAAACCAAGTATTTTGTCAAAATTTCAGATTTAAAAAAAATTCCTACTGCCCAAAACGGCCCGGACGGCGGACGGACATTTCGGATTTTGAATGTAGACCTCCTGAAACGGATGATGTCAAATTTTGAGGCCGATCGGAGTCGTCGACCCGTGGCGTGGTTCTTGGACCCGTTGACAGAGTGACACCCCACGACTCAGCAGCATACAGAGAAGCCGTAAGAATCGGTAATCTAAAATATCGTGCCTTCATCCCAAACAAAAAATTCAAAACCACATCCAATTAAAAAGTAATTTTTTTTTTACCTCAGAAATTCCGCGCCCTACGCACGTGCGTAGTGTGCGTGCACCTAAATCTGGCACTGGCGAAATATTTTGACGCCGCCAAAATATTTCAAAAAACGCTGCAAATTTTACACAAGGGTTTATTATTCTTTGATGTACCTACGTTACTTGTGCAGAAATTTAATTCTGTCAATGAACAATTTTTTTTTTTTTTTTAAGAAATAATGTTTTTTGGATTTTTGTTTTCCAACATTTTTTGTTTTTTAACTCGAAAAAAATTTGACGTGCTGGGATCCTTCAAAAATCCCATTTGCAGCCCCATGAAAGCCCTTTAGATCGCCATAGTGGATTCGGATCGTTCCGGGACCCCCGAAAATGGATTCGATGTCCAAAAATACTTCGAAAAAGACACCTAACTCGATCCCATAGCCAAAACCCATCAAAAAAACTTTCCCGTAGCCCCATTTTAGCCCCATAGCGCCCCACGGGTGTGGGCGATCGGGCTGAAAACCTTGCGGGCACAACTAGATGGTAAACCAAGTATTTTGTCAAAATTTCCGGTTTTTTCAAAAAGTTCCTACTGCCCAAAACGGCCCGGACGGACGGACCGAAACGGGACCCGGGTCTCCATCTTCTGGGAGACTCATTTCTGGGTCCTTCCTTTCGTCTGGCGTCCTTGACAAGTGTATCCCTTGAGGAAGTGTATTCAAGTGACTCCCTTCGAACGTCACACTGCAGATCTAAGCAATCCACAATACCTTTGGCACAACAGCCAACACAGGACGGTTCGCTTTTTCATGGCGTCTCTGGTGTTCTTGATACAGTCAAGGCTATTATTGCTTCAAACGCTGTCTGCTGCGGATTCGAAATAAGCTGGAACCACTCTGTTCCTTGCGATGTATTAAAAAGTACTATCATCTTAAAATGAAACTTTGACGTCGGATGACGTCAATTATTTGCTCGTGAAAGTGAAAACAAGGATTCCACTTCGAGGAAGGAGTTCAAAATAAATTATAATATCAAAGTCACCTGGGAAAGTAATATTTCTTTTTCTCCAACAAACGCAAAATATGACAGGCACAAGTCCTCCGCGTTTTCTGGCGCTCGGCGCCCTATTTGTTTATTCTCGAGTTGAACGATGGAAATTTTTTCCCCCCTTTTCTGTCTTCACCGACGCCCACTTTTATTTGCGTCTTTGGGGGAGGTTTGTAGGGGGCTGCCTTGACGAACTCCAAATCGCATCAACGGGAATGTATCCTGTTTCCGTCGGATTTGCACTTGACTTTCTTTGGGCGTTGAGGGTGTTCGCTGGATGGAAGGCTCAGATTAAAGCAGGATGTTGACGGAGAGGTTAGTTTTTCTAGTTGTAGTTTCTGACGAAAAATTCGGACAAACTTTAGGTCTGTGTTTACCAAATGCTCACATCGCACAGTGTGGCCCACGACGCACAGTGCGTTGTTTGAGCAATTTAGGGGAAGGAAAATCGTAGCATCTAAGCGATAAGTCATTTCGGGCTGAAAATCGGTAGATTTACGTTTTGGGGTGCGTAGAATCCAAAAATGATGTTAAAAATTAGATCAGAGGATGATTGAATACATTTATTTCCACGTTATAGGTGCATTTCCAACTCTACAATTTATATTCTTTAGGGTGGACTCTGATCGGTCATCTTACATTCAAAATTCTGCGAGGCTGAATGGGTTTTGATAGAATCGAGCTCCGTATTACGTGATTTTTAGTTCAGTAGGAAAAAAATTGTTATTGTCTTTTTTCACATTACCTAATATAAGGATGTGGGATTTTAACTAAATAAATCAACATAATATGTTATATACATATTATGTATGATAATATCCATCATCTTGACTTTAAATGATGAATCGTTATAATCATCGTCAACTTTCGTCGTGAAGGACCTCCCGAAAACCGATGAAGGGGATGAGGGAGGAAAAACAAGGTATGTAGCCTATAACCACCCCCCGAACTCGCTGATCACAATGAGACCACCATCATGAAAATCTGTTGAGCCGATCGGGCGTGATGCCGTGAAAAACAAACAAGCAAACAAAAAAAAACATGTCGAAGAGGTGAGCGCACCTTTCCATTTTTTGGGAAAAGGTTGCGCTAAAAAGTTATCACAAGCCTGCAAAGTTAAAAAAAAAAAAAAAAAAAAAACTGATCACAATTCAGGCCTTATAGCAATTCGCTTTCTTTTGCTTGCTTGCTTAACACTTGATATATCAAACAAATATAAGGGGGTCAGATGAAATTAACAGTCTGTTCATCAAGCCCGTGTTGCAATCCACTCGAGAGATTTTTCTCGAAAAGTATTCTCTCAATTTTCGCATGTCTTTGTTTCGGGCCTCTTGTGCCTCCTCAGACGCTGAGGCAGCATAAGGGACGCCCGTCGTCAGACCCTCCTTCTTGGCTCCGTGGCGGTATATTTGATTTTACCGCCACAACTATAAAAAGGGCAAAAATAACAATAAATACATTTTCACTCACAGCAATTCTCGAAAAAAAAGAAAAGATTTTAGCCATAATTTGACTTTAAATCGACTTTTTCAAAAATCGTGCAAAAACGTGCAAGATCCAATGGTTGCCTCTTCATCAGTACGTATTGGAGAGACGTTCCCCAAAAAACCAGAGAGGTGATCTGGGGTGATTTTTTTAAAAGCTTACTTTAAGAAAACACAACATTGCTCATAATGCCCATCTATAGATGAGCGTATGGAAAGCGATTAAAATTGTGAACAAATGTGTTTCACGTGCCTTATAAGGTGTAGAATACAGAGAACCTCGCAATTATCTTGTTTGGTTGCATCTGAGAAGTACTCGTTCATCAGTTGAAGTAGTTAGAAAATCGGACTATCATCAATCGTCAAGTTTGGGCAGGTGCTCCGATCTTCTCGGTCGTCCTTGAAGGTTTTGAAATCCATTTTCTCTTACACTAGGTACCCATGTATACACATACATAGGGTTCTAAATTTTTTATTACAACTTTGATTTTTCGATTTTCCTTCCCCTAAATTGCTCAAACAACGCACTGTGCGACGACGGTAAACCGTGGCGGAAATTATTCAATGTGACAGACTGATTGGTAGAGATTTGTTTAGCATTAAAAATGCAAAATCTAAATGTTTGGCTGCTTATTATTATAAGGGTTGTAGTTCTCGGCCAGTGGTGTATAACGTCTGTTAGTGTTCTTGGCCAACCCTCAAGATCCCTAACAGACTTTGAAAGAAAAAAAAAAAAAAATACTTAAATAAAATAATTAGGGATGGAAACGTGTCTGGATTTTAAGACCGTAAAATCGCCAATATCTCGACATTTGGACGTGACCGGAAAAAACGGAGGTGAGATTCGGATTCTGCACCCTAAAAACCATAGTTTTGTTTTTGTAAACCTGTGTTATGCAAGCACGGAGTTACGCCCAACGCTTCAGCGTATCATCAGACCAACAAGAAGTCCAAGATCATTTAACAAACCAGTAAATGTAAATTTTGTTCGCAGGAGTGGCCCAGCCAGCGCTAGTGTGTGCTGTCCTTCTCGGTCTCCTCACGCAAACTCCAGCGGCTTCTCCTCCAGACGAAGGACCTCCAGTCAGCATACAAGACATGGTGTCCTTTCTGGATTACCTCCAGGTAAGCAAGTACGGCCGAGGGTTGCTGAGTTCTATCTTGGTGAGCCTCTCGGTTTACTCCCTCGGTGAATTTTTTGGGTTCCAGAACAAAGGAATGAATCTTGAAAGTGAGAAAGAACACGGACTCGCCAAAAGATTTCAAGACCTCCCAGAAAGTACAGACGGTTTAAGGACGAATGAGTTGAACGATCTGGACGGGTTTTCATCTGCGGAGAAGAGAGCTAGTTGTACGTTATAATTTGTAGTCGCTGCATGATCATGAACAACATTCCACAATTGTTGTGTCCGCCGTAGGTGACAATAATAATAATAATATGTATTTATTGCCGATAATATAATGGGTATGAGACAATCGTCAGTTAACGTCACATTAATTAAAGTAGCTAACTACCATTTATTAATTTATTTGAATTAACGCGGCGCGAGGTGCCAATTTAAACAATGCAAGAACAAATTCGACTCACGGTGAGAAGTTGCCAGTTGACTTTTAAATGTATGTGGAAAAGAGAAAGTTGAGTTAAAGCAGCGCTAGACGCTCGGTGACGGAGCAGAGAAGAAGAGACACATGGTAAGCTGGATCGTAAGCCACGCACACCAGAGCACCCCCCCCCCCCCCCCCCACCACACTTGCACTAATGCTGAGGACCACGGAGAGATGAAGGTGACATGTGAAGCAGCGCGGTCCTCAGCGAGGGAGATGACGCCAGGAAGTCGAAGTCGCGCTGGCCGAGGAAGGGAGCCATAACAATGGTTGATGGAAAAGGTCATTGCGACGAATGCTGTATTGCTGAGATCCACCGTTTTTTGGCTGGGAACGACGATTTTTACTGGCATTGGCTGGAAGGGGTACAAGTTGGGGCGCACCCAGTTCATACTTTAGGGTCCAGTTTGGATCACCGCCCTGAACCTGGGCCTCAAGTTGACCACGGAGGAATTTAAGTCGATCGCGTTGCGCTGGAGTTCTGTCCGACGATACTGAGAAAATCTGGGGATTGGCTGCTCGATTTGCAGACAGTAAGTACTCTGGTGGCTGTAGATGGGGAGTCGAAAACGACCTTGATGGACCGGATTTTGTCCTGATCCTTTTTTTTTCCCCCTGATCCTGATCTCCAAGGCGTGAGACACTAGCCAACCAAATCAAGCAAACTCAGGCTTAAGCTTAGCTAGGTCGCTCCTGATTCTTGCAAGGTCCTCCTCGGCGGCCCGCCTGACATCCCCGAGTGGAGACTCGGATGTTTGCTGCCCTTCTACGTCTGTCCTCGATCTCCGTCAAAACATTCTCCTTACGTGAATTAGGTGCCTCCGCCAACTTTGGTAGATCCGACTCGATGACCTGCACTCGCTCTTCCACAGCAGGAAGCCTTGCGTTGACGTCTGCCACGAGTTCCTCAACTCTGGTAGTGAGTGACGCGACTTTGGGGCCACAGCCCTCCACCTTAGCAGACAAATTGGATATTAGTGCTTTCAGACCATTTACTACATAGGTCTGAAAACTCTGAGATTGAGTGTTATCGGCTGTATTGCTGAAACCCCTCTTCTCCCGCCGTCGGTCCAGCCTCCCCGTTCGAAGATGAGGAGAAATGTAATATTCAGATTGATACCTTGCTGTTCATTTATCCGTGACATTACGCACAATGTCGATAAGCAGTGAGAGAAATGGGGTTGGGTCTGCTGGCCAGGCCTGCATTGCCGACAATTTGGCTGTGGAAGCTGCAACAGCGGATCTTATCCCGAAGCCGGGGTCCGTTGTCCAGGAATTATGAAATGCGTATTTATGAATCTTTGGGAGAACATCCGATTTCGGCCTGACGTACATCAAAAATTCAACGGCGTACAGCCCAAATACAGTCAAAATGTTGTTCTCCGTGAATAAAGGGCGACACGACGATTAGTAGCCTGCTCCACGCATCAGCCTTAGTCGGAGGAATTTCCCCGAATCAAGTGGGGGTTTTTTAACTGAGCATGATAAACCTGCCTTAAGACTGGGCGGGACAATTGGCTGGACAACTTGCGCAGCATGTGCTTTGCTTTGGCTAATCTGGCAAGCGTGCTGCCCAAACAAAGCGCCGAATTCATTTCCAGGCTCAAATGCGTAGCGTGGTGTTCCTCGTTTGACAGATCTTTATACTTGGTTTTCAAATCAAACGTGATGACTTGCGTCTTATCCGCATTGAACACTAATTTGTTAGCCATACACTTCGGGATTTGGGCTTCCAAAACGGCTACTAAATCGCCCCCAACTGAGGTGTCGTCTTCTTATTGGAATGGGTAACATCGATCGTTGAGAGCCAGAGCCACATCGTTGGCAAAGGCAAAGTGACAATTGCCGCAGGACGCATAGTTTCGGGTTAATGAGCAAAAAACTGAAAAAAGTGCAAAGATTTAGGAGTTTTTTGCGAATATCTCAAAACGCATAACAGATGTTTGTTGGATCTCTTCAGATTCGGATTCGTTCTTAAAAATCATATAATAAGACCAAACAATCGGAAAAATTACTTATTGACCGTGTTGCTCACTTCTTTGAAAGTGCGACTCTTCTAGCATCACTGGTTTCTTACGGAGGACACAGCAACAATCCAGCGTATTGCCAGCTCCCGACTACATCATTTGTTCATTGTTGTTCCAGACATGACTCTCTGCCACTTCAAGATCTGCAACATGGGCAGGAAACGAGGATTCATCAGGAAATCAACGCTCCACCTTCTCCGACGATTGTAACCTGAACCCCGATAAGCTCTTCACGATTTCTCTCTCTAACCCCCCTCCCACCACATTCGAACTGATCCCCTGATAACTGACCGGAACAAAAACTTGATTTCGAGGAGACGCTCTCACCAAGTTGGCGGTGGGATACAACTGTGTGGATTTGTTTCAACGTGAAGAATTCCACAATCTACAATCTGCTTGGTTGATGAATCTTTTTGAAAGAAGTCTGTATGTAATCCTCTGCCAATATCATAGACAATATTAGGGGAGTTCTGAGGGACCAGGTTATTTGTACGTGGGAAGAAGCAGGTACCAAGTGGGTAAACTGATGACGTTTGTCTGTGTCAATCACTTCCATCTGAGGCGATACGGTATCGCCGATACCTCTGTGTATCGATCTCCTCATGCAAGTTCGGGAGGCAGCCGCCCAGCGCGCTATTGTATTGGTCGGACCGTCGCGCCCCCCATTCCCGCACCAGCTCATCACTCGGGGTCCTGGATTATGTCGTCTGTTCCCACTGTTTCGACCCCCTTTATCGACCATTGAGGGATCCAATAAGGGAACTGATCCATTGCCCAGGAGTCCCTACTTGACCAATTCAATCTGAGAAGCCGGGAAAGCGCCCCACGCAAGGTCAGGGATGTGGATCAGGAGTCCTTTGACGACCCCGAGGAAGCCAGTGAAGCGACTTTTGGCGTGACTGCGGCATTAGGAGAAGACTATATCCAACATGACCCTTCGTTTTGGGTTGGTAACTTCCCTAATGGGATTATCACACTGTCGGGAACACCCACCGACCTGGCGAGCTGTCAGAGCAGACATTATATAATGTCAAAGGCACCATTTATGACGTCACACTCACGACACCCGTGTAGTGAGGACAGTTTGCAGGCCGTCGTTCGTTAGATGTGGAGGGAGAGGGTGTCGTGAGTGTGGCACAATGTCATAAAGGCGGCTCCGACGTAACAGCCCCTTCAACAGGGTTGTATTCTCCTTGGCTAGTTGTTCGTTCTCATGTCTTTCCTGACAGCGTGATAACCCAATAATGACCCCTACGAGGACCTCCAGAAATCCCATAACCTTGACACCTAGCTGGATGGAACCAGGTCCTCCAAATCTGTAGCTGTAGAACTTCCAAGGGCTCTCGTGCGATGCCCTTGACAAGTCTGCATTTCCCACAACACCTTGCGGCGTAATCATAAACCAAGCGCTATCAGCCGAGCGCCAAACACACCACAAACCTTATAACTTGTTAGTAACGCTTCATCCGTCAACGAACGAGCCCTACACCTTGCTATCAACTGTCAGCTCATTAATGTGTTCAATGTCGCAACATGGTATGGTAGGAGTAAGGTTGCCTCAAACAGCCTGCTGTCTCTGCAGAGACCCAGACAAACGTCATCACTTTACCTACTTCTTCCAGAAAACAAGCGGGTTCCCTCGCTGAACTTACCTCGTATTGCATTTGATATTGAGACTTTTTTTCCAAAAGATTCATCGACCAAGCAACTCGTCCACTGGTGAAAGTGGCCCACAACCATCCCTCGACAACCAAAAAAAGTCCTCAAGTGAATTGCTGATGTAAAAATCCAATGTTATAATCTATTAAAGAACTCCGCCAACTCCAAAATCACCCCCCCCCCCCCCCCCACCCTGTTGCTCTACCGTATTTCCCACCGGAAGAGCAACTCCGCTTTACTGAATCATGAAATGTACCTCGTTTGACACACTCGTAACATAAAAAAACGCCCCAAAGTCAACGGAGGTTTTAATTTGCCTAAAAAAAAAAAAAATTAAAAAAATGGTGTTGCAATTTTTCTTCCTTCGCTGAAAATTTTATTTTTCTCTCTCCTCTCATTTTACTACGCCACGATGAATCAGTCTTCTCAGAAACCGACGAAAACAGTTCCTAATGGAAGGCGTTGGTGCTCTTAGTACGTGCTTTACTTTGGGGTGTGTTGTGTCATCAACCCCAAAGTATCAGGTTTCCCCAATTCCAATGTTTTCATAATATACACCTCGTTCACCGCGTTGAGCCTCCCAATCTAAAACAATTATTGTATCTTGTCCTTCCAAAAACAACCCCTAAAACAATTATGTTAAACGTGAGTGTAAATAAATCCCCCGCAAGTGTCGTCCTCGTCAAAATCTGCTTTTAATTAGAAACGAGATGAACTTGCAACACCATTTGGTATTTTATTCATCGTTTACGTTTTATTTTGTCATTTCGTCTCATATGCTTAGACCTGAGGGAAAACATTTAGATGAAACTTGTAGTTTGGATTGTAAGAACATGACTGAGTGGGTTGATGTTTACTACCGTGTATGAAGTACGTAAGGAATCTCAAATAAAGCAATTTGAAAATGAGTGTATTTTATAATGGAGTTTCATTTGATGTTTCCAGAACGCAAGTGAATGTGTGGAGTAGAATGGCCTAAGTTAAGATCACTTTTCAACTTCAAACGTAGTTTTCGTCATCTTGGAATTTTCCTGAGAGTTCGGGACTAACTTTATCTTGATGGTCTTGGCTCGAGTGGCGGCTACTGCTAGGAGCATGTGCACCCCCAGCCAATAAAAAAAAAAAAAAAAGTAATATTTCAAAATTCCTCCATCTTCATAGTTGAAGCGCGGAACAGAGCGAGGGGAGGTGAAACGTGTCAGGAGGGGCAAAGTGGGGGGAGCTCACCCTCTCCTGACCAATGAGCGGCGGGCTGGAGCAAAATAATTTAACGCTCCGATCGGCTTATCAGCCCCAATCTCAGGACTAGGGATTTCACGCGGGTTTGCGAAATTGACCAATCAGAGAGCTAGAAATTAGGCGGGAAGAGCAGCTTTAACTTCATGCTCCTCTGCCAGAGGACATAACTTCATGCTTCCTTCCAATGCTTTCTTTCCTATTTGAATCAGTTTTTTTTTTTTTTTTTTTTTATTTACGTTTTTGCTATTTTCACTTTTTTTTCATTTTCTAAGTCTTCATACATAGTTACAGCGATTTTAATTGAGTGGAGTCTCGTAACGTTGACCCTTCCTAGAGAAAACCCGGGTTGAAATTTCCGATGTCCTTTGAAAGGGGCTACGTGCGCCACGTAACCCCTTTCAAATGACAACTTGCTGCCTCTCTATGTCGTCACCGTGGAATTTCAGGGTTGTGGAGACGGTAAAATTTAGCCTGAAATGTAATAAAATTGAAAGATTCTTAAAAGTGAGACTGGATGAGGCAGCCCTGGAATCAACAGTTGAAGCAACTTCATTCAATAGTAACTTTGATAGATTTCCCAGAGGGTCGAGTAAGGTATCGTTTTCGCAGCAATGTTTTATGTATAAACGGTTCAGAGGGATTCTAGACCAGTCCGACCACCCTTGGATGCTGAGTGAGGCTTTTAATCCGCTACTGGTGCGGGTTTTGGCAGGTTTGGGCCGGAAGCTCACTTTCATTCGATAAATAAAGCTGTTTGTGGTAATTATTTCAATCCTGAAAAATTGATTTTTTTAAAAGGGGCGATGTGACCGATTTTCAAATTGCGATTTGATACACTTCATCATTCAAAAACGCTGCAAATTTTACACAAGGGTTTATTATTCTTTTATATACGTTACTTGTGCAGAAATTTAATTCTGTCAATGAAAAAATTAAAAAAAAAATTTTTTTTGGATTTTCATCTCAAAAAAAAAATTTTTTTTTTGATTTTTTGTTCAAAAATGTGTCTTTTTCAAAAATGCTGTATTTTTTACTCGAAAAATATTTAACATCCTGGGATCGTTCAAAAATCCCATTTTTAGCCCCACAAATGCCCTAAATATCGCCCCAGTTAAATCGGATCGTTTCGGGACCCCAAAAAATGGATTCTACGTCCAAAAATACTTCGAAAACGACACCTAACTCGATCCCATAGCTAAAAGCCTTCAAAAAACCCCTTCCGTAGCCCCATTATAGCCCCATAGCGCCCCACGGGTTTGGGCGATCGGACTGAAAACCTTGCGGGCACAACTAGATGGTAAACCAAGTATTTTGCCGAAATTTCAGATTTTTAAAAAAATTCCTACTGCCCAAAACGGCCTGGACGGCGGACGGCGGACGGCGGACGGCGTACGGCGGACGGACATTTCGGATTTAGAATGTAGACCTCTTGAAACGGATAATGTCAAATTTTGAGCCCGATCGGAGTCGTCGACCCCTGTCGCGAAAACATAGGTGTATTATTCCAAGAATAATAAACCAAAAATCTGAAATTTTTTTGTAAAAATGTTTAATAGCTAGCTATATAGGAATACAAACTAAAATTGGAGATTTTGACAGAATTTATAGAATTAGTTCCCCCCCCCCCCCCCCCCGGAGTTTAAGAATCGGCCAAAATCGTCACATACCCCTTCAAACAAAAAAAAAAAAAAAAAAAGCTGCAAATTTTACACAAGGGTTTAATATTCTTTGATATAGGTCACTTATGCAAAAATAAGTTCTGTGTCAATAACAAAAAATTTTGGAAAAAGTTTTTTTGCAGTTAATTTTTTTTTTTCTCAAAATAGGTAAGCTTACCTACTTACCTATGTTTTCACTCGAAAAATATTTGACTTCCTGGGATCCTTCAAATATCCCATTTGTAGCCCCAAGAAAGCCCTATAGATCCCCTCAGTGAAATCGGATCGTTCCGGGACCCCCGAAAATGGATTCTACGTCCAAAAATACTTCGAAAACGACACCTAACTCGATCCCATAGCCAAAGGCCTTCAAAAAACCCCTCCCGCAGCCCCATTTTAGCCCCATAAGGCCCCACGGGTTTGGGCGATCGGGCTGAAAACCTTGCGGGCAGAACTAGATGGTTAAACAAGGATTTTGCGTAAATTTCAGATAGTTACATATTAAATATTATAATAGTTACATAATATGTAACTATTATATATATAATAATATTATTATTATGTAATTGGGATCAGTAGCCGGGGTTTTAAAAAACCAACACCCCCACATATTGGTTCAAAAAAAAAGAAAAAAAGAGCTTGGCAGCCATCGTACTCGCTAATGATGGATCCCACCACAAGTGGTATAGTCAACAAAAATAAACTCAAGTACAAAGATGAACACTGCAGGAATCGTCGCTTCGCGGAGACAAAAACGGTCGATACTGACTAAAATACAGAATGTAGTTGTAGCAAAAGGTTTCGAGTCGTTGAGTAAAGAGTGCATCAATATTTATATTAATAAATATTATTTCGCGTCGTGAGAAGAATTATTCCTACCTATTATAGGTAGGATCTGTTTTCAGCTCAAGTAAGGATGAAACTCAAACGCACATCGCAGATGTCACTTCCACAGTCTCCAATCATTCCAGACGAGCTAAAATGAGCAATGAGAGGTTTAACGAATATGATAGCTCCTGGATATGGTTTTAGAATAGCGGATCTGATCAAGAACCTCCCAAAGAAGGGAAGCGCCCCTGAACCTGTGGAAACACGCTGTTGTCGTCGTTTTCAAGTTTTAGTTGTTCTCAAGACTGGCAAACCCCAGCATGACCCGGCAAGCTATCGACCAATAAGGGGAGAGAAGAAGCTGGACCTCCAAATCACGCCGCCGAGAGTGGCGCTTCCCAAGTGGCGGGCGAGCGAATTTAACCCATGCGGCTACAATTTGTCTCTAAAAATTGGCGCAATCGTTCCTAAACATTTGGCGCTTTTGTACCCCATTCCCGAAGGGATCGGCGCTTTCGTTATCCACCCATCAGGCCTGTATGGTTCTGATCTAGCTGCTTGCATCGTCCTAACTATGGGTGAGCCCCCCTTAAACGATACAGACTTCTGTCCACACAAAGTTGAGCGCCTAACCAACACAATAGTGCCCGGAAGCAAAATGGTTTTGATAAACGAAACTTCATACTTACCTGTAGTTGTGACACGGGACGTTCAATATCGATATGAGGCCGGTGCTCGTATAATCCCACTTGAATGGCGAGGTCAGAGGTCGGGTATGAAAGCCTGACCCTGTAAAGATATCAGACCTCGGCCAATACATCGACGAGTCTGACCCCCTTAATTGGTTTTTGAAAAATTGATGCTCCCGAGCGAAAAGGAGTTGCATAGAAAAGTTGAAGAATGTTAGGGCCTACGGGCCTAAGCGGGGAGTATCCCATAGTATGGGATGATATTAGACACAATATCACAAGCAAGAAGTTCTTGAAAACAAATTTTTCAATAGTAACAAGTCACTCAGTAAAACTATGTAGTTCAACCACAAATTTGCCGAAATAAAAGGATCTCGTAAGTTTCGAGTTCCGAATTCGCGTGGGAACCCAGAAGGATAAGGAAATGTAGTTGAAGAAGCGCCAGTTTTGCTTACCAACGGCTTACCAAGCCAGTTGCGCGCAAAGGTGGAGGTCAGCAGAGCGTTCGGTGTGTGCGGTTGTATACAGGGTGTTACATTTAACGTTGCCAAAAAAGATTCCATGGATTCTGGAGCCCATTTCCGATCGAAAATGCCTCCTAGAGTTTTTTCGAAGACCGCTTCGTTTTCTCGTTATTTGCATTTTTTTTTTTCAACAACATGCATTGTTACTTCAGAAATGTGGACATAACTTCCTTTAGAAGCATCATATTGAAAATCCAAGGACACCGTTGGAAAGGGCGTTAAATTTCCTATAAGATACACCTCCCTTTAGGGCCAGAAAGGTGGCTCAAGTGCTCGATCAGGAGGGATAAACATGAAAGTAGCAAACTTTTCCAAGTTTCATGACATTTTCAAAGCAAAAATACACCATTAATATTAAGTTAATAATATTAAATTTCCTTAAGGTGACGTTTGGTCTAGGTTGACATTGTGAAGACCTAGAAAATATATTTCCTACCTTTGACTTTTAAGTGGGGTAACCTAGAATCGAATGATTTGACCTTCCATATAATTTCCCTCCATTAAAGTCTCGGTTGTACAACTGAAAACAACCGAGAGATTTAAAAGGCGAGATTGTTACTTTAGGTAACAACCCAGAAGAATAATTCTTATAATTATTATAAGTGTGGAAATCCCTGTAAGTAAGACGCGTCCTACGAAATCCCAATACGGCGCAACACAGACATCCTCAGAACCTCAGCTTTCCAACGGTATCTTACTTTTTTTAATTTGCACTTTTATTCGCCGAGAAATCTGCATTTGAATGAATAGAAATGTGGTTTTCCTTCTCTCAAGAAAGTTATGCCTGCTCATTAATTTATTATTAACCGACTCAGAATAATTCTTCGTTTTCGCTGTTCCTGTAATGATATTAATACAGTTATCGATCCTATGGTGAAAATACAATGCCTATCCTACACTACAATACTTTTTTTTTAAATACTGATATTGAAGGAATATCGAACCCACACCAAGAAGGAACGCGGGGAGTAGCCGGCCAGCAGGACTCCTCGCGCGGAAACCAGCGATTTCCCTCCGGAAAACCACATTTCTAGTCGTTCAAATGCCGATTTCTCGGCGAATAAAGGTGCAAATTAAAAAAAGTGATATACCGTTGGAAAGCTGAGGTTCTGAGGATGTTTTTACCGTTTTGCGCCGTATTGCTGATGAGGCATTTAATGGTGTATTTTTGCTTTGAAAATGTCATGAAACTTGGAAAAGTTCGCTACTTTCATGTTGATCCCTCCTGATCAAGCACTTGAGCCACCTTTCTGGCCCTAAAGGGAGGTGTATCTTATAGGAAATTTAACGCCCTTTCCAACGGTGTCCTTGGATTTTCAATATGATGCTTCTAAAGGAAGTTATGTCCACATTTCTGAAGTAACAATGCATGTTGTTGAAAAAAAAAAAAAAAAATGCAAATACCTAACGAGAAAACGAAGCGGTTTTCGAAAAAACTCTAGGAGGCATTTTCGATCGGAAATGGGCTCCAGAATCCATGGAATCTTTTTTGGCAACGTTAAATGTAACACCCTATAGGTATACAACGTATGTGTTTGGTAGCTGGTGTTCAGCGTTGTTAAACCGTTTTATCTGAATAAAGGTATTTATACAAAATAGGAGGCCACCTCCTGCTGGCTAAAGCCAGCCAACCCCCGACCGTATCTCACCTGGCCTCAGACCCCTTCTACTCGCAACTAGTTTTTTCTTAATGAAATACAGGAAGACGGTATTTGGGAAATCCAGTTTCAAATTCGGATTCAGCGTGAGAAATTTACAGGAAAAATACACTGAAGAATAATATTATTTGAATTTGTTTGGCATTAAATGCCAAATTGTATTGTTTTTCTGGTGATTGATGATCAGTTCTTCTTGTATCGTAATTATTTATTTATTTATTGACATTTTTACATAGAAACTTTTGTCCCCTCCTTGCAATGGCAGTGGACGTCCTCATTTGTCAGGTTTGACAAGTCGAGCTGGATGTTGATTGATTGATATTTCTTTTTCTAATACGAAAAAATCTATAAGGAACTGTACTTAACTCATACTTTGTAAAACGAGGATGAAATGCGTTTTGATCCTAGAGGAGCCCTCTACTTTCATTCCCAACAATCAACCTCAACAAAACTGTTCCCTACGTGATGAATTTCTTTTGAAAAAGCTATCCACTCAAATAAAGTACCGAGGCAGCGAACTGCGCAGTTAGGCCCCTCGAGAAACGCTGCCATAAATCTAGTAATTGAACGAGATTTTAACGGAATGAGCTTTCGGCTTGTACGGAAATGTTTTACTTGCTCCGTTAAAGTCAACTCGCAAGGGAGGCGATTTGTTTACAGCAACGATGTGGATTAAAATGCAGACTTTTCCGTCATATTTGATTCTCCTACTTCAACATCTCTTCTACGTATAATTTGGTAGTGTCCGCTGGACTTCTGAGCCCTGCTGTGGACCGATAATTACCGATTAGGCGGCTCGGGAAGTCTCCGTGATAATTGCGACATTGTCCCCTTTCTTCTAAACCTCCTCCTACATCACATCTCATTCAGTAACCTCTACAACTGAAATTCACCAACTCTTCAACAATCAATTCAATACCCCAACGATCCCAACAATGTACCAGACATTTACACACCCATGGGTATATGCACATCCGACCTCCCACAACTCAAAACAGCCCACATTTCATCCGTTTGTGATGGCCTCCCCAATGTGTACGTTGTCTCGCAACCTGAAAAACAATTACAGCAGTTGTAATTGTTTTTCAGGTTACTCTTAGAGACCACACCGGCACAGTCAATGTCACCCAATGGAATAAACCCTTCGAGTTCAAACCGGGTGAAACAGTGGCTGCTCAAGTTACTTCGTAAATTCAATTATGATTCAATTAAAGAGCGTTGAACATTGAAGTTGACATTGAAAGTGACCTTTTTTTTTGTAAACCTGTGTAATTAGTGTGGAATTATTTCTGATATATTCTGGTGAGTGGGAAGACGATTTCTTTCTCTATTACAAAGATCAGGAGGTTTTTAGGCCTTTAACATTCATATCACTTGACCTATCAACGGGCGAGCAAAGCGACCCCCCCCCCCCCCCCCACTTTCCGATAAAATGGTCGGCCGAGCGAAGCGAGGCCCCCCTGACAGAGTGCTAGTTGACTGTTAAATTGATTCAATTTTATTTGTGTTGAACGAAACGAGCTCTGCAGAACGTGAAAATATTCACGAGGGATTTTGAAGGGTTCTGCTCGTCTTATCCTGCATCTCACCTCTATTTATACAAGACGGTCCTGCAAATAAAGGCCTTTTGCCGAGGGACACGGCTTATGATGACGAAGAAAATATGAAATATGGCTCACCACCAAGTCAACAAAACGTCGCGACGTTCAATCTAGGTCGTAAATTATTTCGAATATCGGAAACCGGAGGAAATCTCAATGGCCTCAATTTCTGTTAATTTCTCAAGGTGAAATGAGCATCAAAAAGGGTTACGTCACGAGAAACCTCACGTGGAGTTAAGAAAACGCCAGAGCATTCATCACAATTCTCTTTTAACTTTGCGGAGGAAACATCGATACCCGAGGAATTGGAATATTACATAAAATGCGACGAGAGAATACACGTTGCGGAGCAAATGAGTTTCGGAGAAGTCGTAGTGATCCAGCACTTGGTTCCCGTCCGTCATGCAAGCAGCGCTGAGTGCTTCGTCTGCAGGGCAAGCTGAAATCAACCGGGAGAAATAAAAATGGATATAGTTCCTAAACAAAATAGACAATTGGTTATCAGACAAGGTGAGCTCCAGAAACTTACTAATGTTCTCAACTCCTCTCCATTGAACTACCGACATGGATTCGTAAGTGTACATGAACCAGGAGAAGTACTGCAACCACGAAGTCGCCCACGGAAGGGAGCTGGAACATACAATAATAATTATTGTCTCATCCTTAGGTGAAAGCAGACGTTGAGCAAGCTTTGCCTGCTGTGCAAGAGGAAAAACGGCACAGCACAGAGAAATAAACCACAACTGGGTCCAAAATCGCACCAGGCAAGTCCCTGACCACATCCTACTTACCCTGTAACACCACCGCAAGCTGAACGTGGCTCTACCGCCCACCGACAAGGACATCGAGAACCTGGTGGCCGAAATAGAGTACGCTCTAAACAGGCTATAGCCTATAGACCTCACGGACGCTAACAAGAACAAAATACGGGAAGACAGAGTAGACGCACTCCTGCACATCGCAATCATCTACAACAGAAGATCCTAAAAAACCTCAAAGACCTTAAGAGATTCTTCAATCAAAATCCGGACCTTGTAATCTTGGAAGCGGACAAACCCTGTGCGTCCATAATCATGCATAGAGCGGAGTACATCGGAAAATTGAATGCACAACTCTCCGACCCGCGCAGTATTCAACAAAGTAGACAAATAATTTGGCTATTATTACAAATTATTTGTTAACGAACCAGCAGAAACCGACGCCATCAAGCAGGCTCAAGTCCGACAACTCAGAAACAAGCACTGCACGATCCCACGCCGATACGGTAAGCTGAAGAACCACAAAACTCCCCAAACAGTACGTCCGATAGTCTCCACGCTTGACGGACCCACACGAAACCTAGCCGAACGGTAAGCAAATATAATTAAGCCGTTTGCCAGCAACAACGTAAAAAACTCGACAGAACTTAAGCACCGCCTGACCCACACAGACGTACCACCAAACTACGAAATAGTTTCATTCGACGTGGTTGAAATGGTCCCGTCTCTAAGAACCTCAGATGCAGTAGATACGTTGGATTCGCTTACGGATTTAAGCCTGCCTCTGAAAACACACGCTGATATTGATGCGGCCGTAAATAAATTAACCAATGACATTCAGTTCGCAGGAATCCTTGCCAAAAAACCTCAAGTTAATCCTCAAAGGTTCAAAAACCAGCCAAAACATATTCTTGACCTAGTTGATCAAAAACGGAGAGCTATGAATATCTGACATCTCACAAAACTACCTACCGATAAACGGCTGTACAACAGAGCTACGGAAAAACTGAAAATAGCGCTTCAAAAACTCCGTGATCACGAGAAAGAGCAAGAAATTTTACACCTACATGCAAAGGATTGTTCACTGTGGCTCAAGGCGAAAAGCTTAACTCAAGAAAGATGGTCCATTCCACCACTAAAGTCAAACAACCAATGGATATCTACTAGCCAAGGCAAAGCTGATTTGTTTGGCCAAGTCTTGCAGCAACAGTTTACACCAAACCCGCCAGAGGACAGGGCCTTCGATGAGGAGGTTTTAGACGCTCTTCAACAACCTTTACAATTATGTCCTTTTCCCCAGTTCTTCTCCCCAAATGAAGTACAAAAAGAAATTAAAAGGTTGCGAAAGAAGAAATCGCCTGGGCTTGACCTAATTAACAAAACACTTCTCTTATACATCCCAAGGAAGACCCTTCTATTTTTGACAGACTATATAATGCAGACTTTTGCAGATATATAATGCTATACTCAGAACTGCCTACTTCCCCCGAAAGTGGAAAAATGCGAAAATTATAATGATACATAAAGCTGGAAAAAGAACAGACGATGTGAGGGGATATCGCCCAATTAGCCTATTGTCTATATTCTCAAAAATGTTAGATAGGCTCATCTACGCTCACATACTCAACCAAATCGAGCACCTACTGCCTAGCACTCAATTTGGTTTCAGACAATTCCATTCTTGTCCGTGGCAACTCCACCGTTTTCCGGACCGTATTTTGAATACATACGAGGACAAAGAAATCGCACTGGGGCTTTACCTTGACGCTGAAAAAAGCTTTTGATAAGACATGGCATGCTGGCCTCTTATTCAAACTCAAGCCGCATATCACTGACACGTATTTTCGACTGATTCAATCATTTCTTTCAGATCGGACTTACAAGGGATGTGTGGAGGGTGCCATTAGTGCCGAGTTGCCAATTTACTCCTCAGTCCCTCAAGGCAGTGTGATGTACCTTCCTCTACTGTACATTTTCTACATCCACGAGGTAGCAATCTACAACGACAATATTACGATATCAGCTCAATTTGCTGATGACTGCGCTTATTTAACTAAACACCCCGCCGGCGATGATGCAAGTGAGTCGATTCAGGCGATCGGTGGATGGGTGAGAAAATGGAGAATCAAGAATGACGCCTCCCAATCAAATCTGTGTGTTTACATCTATAAACGCAACTTCACATGCCTACCCGTTGAAATGAGCTCAAATGCTCTCAACGCACGTGAGAGTTCGGATCGGACGTTCGAAGTGACAACACGTTGCGTGTGCGCTCTGTTTTCTGTTGCCTAATTAACTGGTTTGCAGCTCATGTTGAGACTTGATTTTTTGTACCCGGGTACATTTCGCTACGGACAACCTAGATGTGTGATTGGTGGTGTTGAACGACGGCCTATTTCGTCAGTAATTTGACTAGTTTTGAGCTCGCTTCACGGGTTTTTACGAGGATCAAGTTTGATCAGGCTCAAATACGGCCCCCTCCTCGGACTGGGGAGGATCCTGAGACTCCCCTCTCTGCCTCCATCCTATTGGAACGCTCCCACCAGTCTCGCCAGGACGCTGGAGGCCCCCCTCCTTTTGCATCTCAACAGGATCGCGCGATTTCATCGAAGTTTGAATTGTCGAGAGGTCAGGTCGCTTGAGAGTCTGTCTGGCTCTATTTACGCTCGTCAGTTACAAGCAGCAACAGCAAATTAATTAATTCTTTCCTCTACGAAGTAGTGTAGTCGGTCGTGAAGATAGTCGGAGGCCTCCTAGGGGTCCAAATAAAAGTGAAAACCCCACTAAGCGGCCCAGGAGCTCTCCTGAAGTTGGCTCGGATAGTGAGAAAAGAAAAAAAAACTATGGCTTCCGGCGGCGGCAATTTTTTGGACGAAATGGAGAAGCTATTGGACCGAAAAATGCTTAATCTGGCTACGAAGGATGACATTCAGAGCCTCAAGACCGAGATTGACAATGTGGGAAAGAATTACGAAAAAATCTCCATAGAAATAAAGCAAATTAAAAAGGCGGCTATTAATCGAGATAAAAGAATTGAAAAGCTGGAATTAGACGCGCGAAAAAGTAACATCATCATTCACGGGCTTAGGTTTGAGAAAACGGATGACCTCACGCGTACAGTCCGAAATTTCTTCCGTGAGATTCTTCAGATTACTGAGTCTATAGAAATTGATTTCGTTCGGCTCTTGTCGGGCGCCAAGGGAGGCTCTGCCTTGCTAGTCGGTCTGCGTGACCATAATGACAAATGGCGCATAATATTATTCAAAAAATGCTCCGTTCTGAAAGATAGTGGGTTCGAGGTTTCTCAGGATTTGCCCTTCTCGATTCGCCAAAGAAAAGCGAAGTTGCTTCGCATTCGCAAGGAGTTGCGCAAGACCGTGAAAAGCCCGTGTAAGGTTAGGGCGGACCAAAAATAGGTCCGGTCGAGTATCATCATTTAATGATGATACTCGACCGGACCTATCAATGGGACGACGGGGTTGGGCTGTGCTCGCGGTTCGGCGGCGGGATCCAGGTTGCCAATAGAATCGCCGGCGTTGACCTGACGGCTACAATAGCGACGCTACGCTCAGAGGACGAGGAGGATGGTGGTAGATCTGGTGGAATGCGGCCCGACTGACGAGAGGAAGTCAACCAGCTGGAGCTTTGGGGGAAGAATTTGGCGAGTGACCTGACAAATTTCGGCATCGAATTTTAGCTTATAATAACATTATATTTGGCCATATGATCAAAAAGAGGAGTATCGAATTTCTTAGTTTTGTAAAATCATTTCAAATGATTGTTCTTATGGAGACTAATTTATTGTAAGAAGATAAATTTTATTTGATGATGTATTTGGTAAGGATAATGTAAGGGCAGTGCGAAGTAAAAGAACGGTGTTTTCGAGCGCGCAAGTGAGGGGATTGTGATGGGTTTAAATAAGGGGCTAGTGGATGTTAATTTCATGGATATTTACAACAAACCCGTTTAAATTAAATTCTAATTTAATTAGGTAATTCCATATGGAATTTCATATGTCCAAACCTCCGGCAGACGGCATTATGCCATGCTGTATTGTTTATTATGTACTTGATATTAGGTACCTAATAAACTTTATCTATCTATCTATCTATCTATCTATCTCTCAACGCACGTCAAGTACCTTCTTGGGTACGACTAATATAATGGATCAGCGACTCACATGAAAAACGCTGCAAATTTTACACAAGGGTTTATTATTCTTTGATATACGTTACTTGTGCAAAAATTATTTCTGTCAATAGACATTGGATTTTTTTTTTTTTTTCAGAAATTTGTTTTGGATTTTTTGTCTCAAAAGAAATTTTTTTCAAAAATTATTTATTTTTTACTCGAAAAATATTACATCTCCTGGGATCCTTCAAAAATCCCATTTTTAGCCCCATGAAAGCCTTATAGATCGCCAAAGTGAAATCGGATCGTTCCGGGAACCCCGAAAATGGATTCAACGCCCAAAAATTCTTCGAAAACGACACCTAACTCGATCCCATGGCAAAAAACCTTCAAAAACCGCCTCCCATAGCCCCATTTTAGCCCCATAGCCCCATTTTAGCCCCATAGCCCCCCACGGGTTCGGGCGATCGGACTGAAAACCTTGCGGGCACAACTAGATGGTAAACCGAGTATTTTGTCAAAATTTCAGATTTAAAAAAAATTCCTACTGCCCCAAACGGCCCGGACGGCGGACGGACATTTCGGATTTGAAATGTAGACTTCTTGAAACGGATAATGTCAAATTTTGAGGCCGATCGGAGTCGTCGACCCCCGTCGCGAAAATACGTGTATTATTCCAAGAATAATAAACCAAAATCACATCAATGACAGCTGCAAAAGTTCGCCATAGAATCACCCATCTAAAACCACTCCTTGCGAACAAAAATCTGAGCATTAAAAAGAAGCTTCTGATCTATAACTCTATGATCAAACCCATCTGGTGCTACGGAGGAGGGCTACGGGTCATCTGCCTCGAACACGCAAATACATCGCATACAAGTTCTCCAAAATCGCGTTCTTCGCTTGATCACCGGCGCTGACTGGTACGACAGAAACGAGGAACCTCATAAGGACCTTGAGGTGCCAACTGTGAAAGACTGCTTAATCGCCACATACCACGCATCATACCAAAAAGCATGATCCCACCCAAATCCGTTCGTCAGCAACATTCCAGACATCTGCGACGCCTTAAAGGAAAACATCACTCCGACTTCGCCGAGGGCTTCAACTGAAAGGTCTGGTGAATCGCCACGACGGGAATAGAGCAACTCTTGGAGGAAATTTGTGTAGTGGTCTAGTACAGGCCCGTGCCCTTTAACTTTTTTTCCGATAAATGCCGTAGATCAATTCTTCATCGGCTCCCCTCAGCACCTTCATTTCACACTATCCGAAATATGCTACCAAATTTCAAATTTAGGTACCTTAGTTTCAAGAACACTCCGGAAGTAATCATGGAGATGTATTCGACAGGGAGGAGGTACATCATCGCCAGTGGAAGAGGGCTGAACGCGTTGGAAAACAGAGCACCTGAAAACGCCACAAACGACGATGCAAAATGATGCGGCAGCAGTCTTAAAACGATGTGGGAATTTACTCACCACAAGCTGTAGCAACGTTGATGCAAAGTATGCTGAAAGCTGTTGTTAGAAGATAAGGGTAGATTTCAAACCGAAGGCCTGCCAGGGCGTATAAGAGCGAAGTGAACAGAAACGCTTCCAAAGCTGCTCCTGGAGCCTAAAAATTACCAATATTTCAAAACAAATATCTCCCAATTCTTCAATTTTCACACATCCCGCTCATTAACTCACCAGGCACATAAATTTTGACAAATAATACGCCGACGGGCTGTACGTCCCGTTGCGGTATTCTCGAATGAAAAGCGGATACTCCTTGGGGAAAACGGCCATCACAGCGTACATAGGGGCGAACACGTTTTCCGTTACCATGAGGAAAAGCACTCCTTGGATCCCCTGAATGCCCTTTTGGTCCAGTTCCAACGCTCCGAAATAACACGCGCCAGCCGTCAATGCTAACAACTGCAGAAAAACAAAACCGTCAAAATTCAATACATTTCTGATAATCTGTTTAGAGGCTCTTCCACGCTATAGGGTTGTCCCAACAGAAGGAAGGGAATGGAAGAAACCAACGTGCGCACGCGCAGTAACGTAACTGTTCCATCAAGTCAAACCTTCCGAACGTTGACGTCAACGGCTGTTCCATCAGGGCCTTTTTTCAGTTTATTGCTTATAACTCCGAAAATATGAGTCCAACGACAAAAGTTACTATTGTCAAAGTGAAAGAGCATTAAATTTCTTATACAATTCACTGGTCAAAATTGATTGTAGACCCAATAGTTCAGGAGCTAGAGCGATTTGAAAAAGGGCGATTTGTTACACGTTTTTCCCACTTCAAACAGCTGTACCTCCAAAACAGCCGGTCCTATCGAGAAATGTATAATAATGAAAGTTGTAGAGCGTTAAATTTCCTATAGGATAGGCACCCTGTTTTGTCTTACGACACCGTGGATAGTGAAAAAATATTGTGTTAAGGAAATGAAAAAGCAAATATAATGAAATTTCATTCATGTTAAAATTTGAACGGATTTATGTTAAAATTTGAAAGGATTTTTTACACGTTTTTCCCACTTCAAACAGCTTTACCTCCAAAACCGCCGGTCCTATCGAGAAATGTATAATAATGAAAGTTGTAGAGCGTTAAATTTCCTATAGGATAGACACCCTGTTTTGTCTTACGACACCGAGGATAGTGAAAAAATATTGTTTTAAGGAAATTAAAAAGCAAATATACTGAAATGTTAAAATTTGAAAATTAAGGTACCTTGGCGATTGAAAGTTTGGGGTGATGAATGAAATAAAATGGCGAATTAAATGAAAGAAAATGTACTTCTAACTACGGAACAATATCAGGAGAAAGAAAAGGTCACTAGCGAGCCTAAAATTTGTAATCCAAATAAGTGTGTATCAAAATTTAATGTTGAATAGGTAGATACGCGAATCAGTGACGATCTGACCTTAGCAATGGTGGGCCGTATGGACTATTTCGGCTGATGGCGTTCTCAGGTTGACGGGGGGATTTTGGTTGGCGGCGTACTTTTGGAAATATGGCGATGAGACTGAAGATCAGCTCGGTGGGATACTAGAGACCCAACGGCTGATAAATTCGAGGGGATTGAGGGGGGGGTTTCACGGAGGATTCTGACGACCTCTCGAGAAAAACGTATTAAAATGTGACAAATTGCGACAGCAGTGACCTGGCCAGGTGATTGATTGGTACTAATTGGGGAGGGAGATGAGCTGCAAGCTTCCGTATTCCTGGTAGGGAGCCCAGAAGGAGAGGTTGAGGTGGTGGAGGCGGTGGAAGATGTTATGCTGAACCTTATAGTTGACACTCTCGCTCAACTCTCCCCTCGTCTCTGCCCTACCTAGTGTAAATATTTTTCAATGTGAGGAAACCTATTTTATTTTTTATTTCAAATGCAGTGGCCGAAACACACCCAAAATTGGCATTCTTGCCGACTACTTTTCTCGGCTTTCCATTTTGATTTATTATTCTTGGAATAAAACACCTATACATAGGTAAGTGTGAATGTATTTTATACAATAGTATGCAAATCCCACACTTTTTGAAGGTATGATTCACAAGATAAATAAAGTTTGCCAAAAAAAGGGTGGAGGGGGGGTGATTGTAATCGACAGTGGCGCTTCCCGAGGTGAATACTAACATCACGCCCCTTTTCAAACTCTTCCATGGGAATAGTGGGGAGTTTCGCCCGCCTGCCACGAAGGCTTCTGGACTTTTATATTGTAGACTAGCTGGGACATCCGCGCTTCGCACGAAATATCAACTTCTCATTCAATAATGCATCCATCCTTCAGTAAGAACGCATGCACGTCCAACCCGTTCAACCTTGTTGACCCACATCAAATTTTAGCGCTCTGGGATGAGCAGGAGAGAATTTCATTATTACGCAAAACCCCCTATCAATAATTCAGCCGTTTGGGCGTGATGCTGGAAAATACATACACATAGCCATCTATTCTTATTACTATTATAGATTATAGATGATAGAAATGCCTTCAAAAAGTGTTAGATTTGCATAATTTAATATAAAAAAAATGGAAAGCAAAGGAAAATAGTCGGCTAGAATCCGTATTGACACAAATAGATAATTCTAAAAGGTTCCGGCCAATGGGCTTGCGAGAAACCCTGGGAAAGTTTTACCGCTTACACGGAAAAAAACATGGCATTTTTATAGTTGACATTTTTGTGCTCACGTAGCCCAGCCAATAGACATAACCATCTCAAAATCTGATCGATTTGCAAATCGGACTAGCTCTTGTTCTACTGCTTCTACAATCAAAGTTGTCCAATGAATTTTTTTTCAGTTTTTTACTTAATAAGTAACCAATTATAAATAACTACCTATGCGTTCTACGGAAAATAAAAGATCATTAAAATTCTTGCAAAATGCCCTGGCCACCTTATATTTTTGACCCACATTACAAGCTAGAGCTAGAGCGGGTTGAATACTTACCGAATTTCCCCACTTTTTGAACTTCATTGTAACTCACTTTCCAGTTCTTTGCGCTCTAACTCCTGCGCTAGTGAGTCAAAAGTCAAAGCTGACTAGTTCATTTTGTAGGAAATTGAATTCTCTTTCATTACGATTATGACTCTATTTGCCGTAGAACGCATATTTTCGGAGTTATAAGCAATAAACTGAAACAAACGCTGCAAATTTTACACAAGGGTTTATTATTCTTTGATATAGGTTACTTGTGCAGAAATTTAATTCTGTCAATGAAGAAATTTAAAAAAAAAAAATTTTTTTTGGATTTTTATCTCAAAAAAATTTTTTTTTGGATTTTTTTGTTCAAAAATGTGTTTTTTTCAAAAATTCTGTATTTTTTACTCGAAAAATATTTAACATCCTGGGATCCTTCAAAAATCCCATTTTTAGCCCCACGAATGCCCTAAAGATCGCCCCAGTGAAATCGGATCGTTCCGGGACCCCAAAAAATGGATTCTACGTCCAAAAATACTTCGAAAACGACACCTAACTCGATCCCATAGCAAAAAGCCTTCAAAAAACCCCTCCCGTAGCCCCATTATAGTCCCATAGCGCCCCACGGGTTTGGGCGATCGGACTGAAAACCTTGCGGGCACAACTAGATGGTAAACCAAGTATTTTGTCGAAATTTCAGATTTTTTAAAAATTTCCTACTGCCCAAAACGGCCTGGACGACGGACGGCGGACCGCGTACGGCGGACGGACATTTCGGATTTAGAATGTAGACCTCTTGAAACGGATAATGTCAAATTTTGAGCCCGATCGGAGTCGTCGACCCCCGTCGCGAAAACATAGGTGTATTATTCCAAGAATAATAAACCAAAAACGCTGCAAATTTTACACAAGGGTTTATTATTCTGTGATTTAGGTTACTTGTACAGACATTTAATTCTGTCAATAAAAAAAATTTTAAAAAAATTTTTTGGATTTTTATATTTCAAAAAAAATTTTTTGGGGGGATTTTTTTTTCAAAAATGTGTTTTTTCAAAAATTCTTTAATTTTTACTCGAAAAATATTTAACTTCTTGGGATCCTTCAAAAATCCCATTTTTAGCCCCATGAAAGCCCTATAGAACGCCACAGTGAAATCGGATCGTTCCGGGACCCCCAAAAATGGATTCTACGTCCAAAAATACTTCGAAAACGACACCTGACTCGATCCCATAGCCAAAAGCCTTCAAAAACCACCTTCGGTAGCCCCATTTTAGCCCCATAGCGCCCCACGGGTTTGGGCGATCGGACTGAAAACCTTGCGGGCACAACTAGATGGTAAACCAAGTATTTTGCCAAAATTTCAGATTTTTAAAAAAATTCCTACTGCCCAAAACGGCCTGGACGGCGGACGGCGTACGGCGTACGGCGTACGGCGTACGGCGTACGGCGGACGGCGTACGGCGGACGGACATTTCGGATTTTGAATGTAGACCTCTTGAAACGGATAATGTCAAATTTTGAGGCCGATCGGAGTCGTCGACCCGCGTCGCGAAAACATAGGTGTATTATTCCAAGAATAATAAACCAAAAGGTGCCAAGATTGTGGAGTTTTTGGCGAATAAGTCAAAACGGATAAGCATAACTAGTTGGGTCTCTTCAGATTCGGATTCAGCCCCGAAAAAACATCTAATAGGCATTGAGGCTCACCATTTTCTGTCCGATTCGAATCCATTGCACGTCTGGATTACGACCTAATTCAATCATTCCGCGAAGTGTCAGCCAGAACAGTTGAGTGATCCAGAATGGCCTTTTACTATAACAATAATAAATAAGTAAAAATATTTATAAATACCGGGTGTGTCAGCAAGGATCTTACTCAAAGGATTGTTACTTACTGACGGAAACGCGCATCTGGAACTTTTTCCTGCAATGAAACCACACATTTATTACGTAAGCAATAGTACGGTAAAACTAGTTCAAAATTGACTCAAACCCGAACATCCAAAAAATTAAGGTCCTTCAGTGCCGAGTTGTTCAATCTCCTCTAAGTATACGTAAGACTTGTCTGAATGGGGCGCTGCAAACCCTGAGGGGTGAGGAATAACATATGGACGCCAACCCCCTTGAAATCTGAGTTCCAGGTATTCAGTCTGTCCACTAGGCGTCCTCAGGTCAATATAAAGTATGACGAGGATCCATTACATGAAACCGATTCAGCTACCTACCTAGGCATAAAGCTAGATAGCAAGTTTGGATGGAAGAAGCATGTGGGCAAACTGTTGGAGCAGGGCGAAAAGAGGCTGTCTCTCCTGAAACGGCAGGCTGCCGTGAAATGGGGTGCAAGCCAAGACATGCTGGCCATGACATAGAGACCTATTTGCGCCTTGGCATAGAGTATGGATCTGAGGTCCTCGTTACAGCAAGTGAAGTTCCTCTGAGACCGCTCAATGTGCTGCAAAACAAAGCTCTCAGGATTGTAACCGCAGGCGAACGTTGCAGTGAAATGCAGGCGAACGTTGAGCCAATGCAAATCCAAAGAGATCTAGCAGCTGTCAAGTTCTACGACCGTGTGAAGAGCCTCAATGTGGATTACTGGGACACCCAGCGCTTAAGTCCCCAGCAGCCAATGAGTGTCAGGGTGCAGGAAATAATTGAGCGGTATGGGATCGATCGACGGCCAGGCAGCAGTTGCCACAAGGAAAGCCCCCGTATAAACATGTAGCATTCTTCGAGCTTGAGCTTACTGAGAAGGTAAAAAAAGGCGAAACCTCAACCGAAATACTAGTCTAGCCCAGGAAACCATTTCTCTTCGGTACACTGGAAGTCACTGGCTACGATTTCACGGATGGTTCGGCTTGTGAAGCAAACAGGAATGCGGGGGCGTACTGTAGATTCTGTGATATTACGGCTCTTGTGGGTTCCCTTGCAACGAGCTTTGGTGGCAAGATTAGAGCGGTCTGCTTGGCGTTGGAGAAGCTGGAGGGGAACTGCTTGCCTCGCATCGTTCTCTTCATTGATTCGCCGCCAGCCATTCTCTCCATTGCGTCGAGGTCGCCCACTGATCATGACGGAGTCGAGGAAGGACGATCAAGCACTGACAAGCTGATGGAAAAGGGCTGTAAAATCGTTCGAGCCACTGCCAACTGACCGGCAATGACCGCGCAGACGCACTGGCCAAGCGGAGCCAAAGTCAGATGTTCCCGTACCTTTCAGCTCAGCGAGGCGCATTATTAAAAGCTGTCTGGGAAATGAGATCAGAAAAAGGTGGACCGAGCAAGCTGAAGGTA
This sequence comes from Pilophorus perplexus, assembly GCA_955831195.1. NCBI lineage: Eukaryota > Metazoa > Arthropoda > Insecta > Hemiptera > Miridae > Pilophorus > Pilophorus perplexus. Next base: position 3,263,930 of record OY037015.1, read on the forward strand.
AGCTATTACCCTCTCCTCCGTTAAATCTCAACTTTTCCGTCACCTCTTCCTTAATCCGTCACCATATAATCAGTGATAGGCGCGTGTGCTATTGGTCCTATTATAATATAATTGTGATGTTAACACTTTTTTGTAATTGGGCTCGCCCGTTTTTCATTAAATAAATAAATAAATAAATAAATAACAACCGGACATGGATCATCTAAGAAGATGTCCCGCTTTGACTGATGCCAGACCGCCTGACACAACTAACGACCGCCAGATGATGGCAAAACTCAACTGGGCCGCTAGAAGCCACATGGCCTAGTTGTCAAGAGCTTTGGCGAAATAAAAAAAAAATAAAAAATAAAAAAAAACGAATAAAAATTTAAAAAAGTGGAAAATGTCGTATTTTTGCAGTTTTTCGCTCAAATCTCGAAAACTATCGGGTTTAACGCGAAGGTTACCCCATACAAAAATAATCTACACTAAATTTCAAACAAAAAAGACCAATTAACTGTTTTCGTAAAATGAACGGTTACGGAGATATGGAGGGGAAAAAATCTGCCATTTTTCAATTTTTTTTTTTTCTGAAAAAAGAAAAGAAAAAAGTAAAATTATTCTATAGGTACTTACCTACATAGTGTGTTTACACTTACATGTATTTTTCTTTTTTGGTAAATATTTGTTGTAAATAATTGATTACACTACTTTACATAATTAAGGGGTGGTCTTGCATCCGGCCGGAGCTTGTCAGTTTCTTACGTTATTTGGTGTGCTGAATCCGAATCCGAGAACCGTTTTTTTTTTAGCTCGTTTTTCCATGATGTAGCTTGTTTTCACTTGATTTGTGCACAAACTTTTCAGGATTTTTCATTGAACACACTTCAGAATTAAATGCCTTCCAAAGATGCCTAACTTATGTAAAATTTATGGCTGATTCCGAATACCTATCACCATAATTTTTCCATTGCACCAATTTTTCCAACCCCCCGTTTTCACAAAAAACTTGCAAAAAGTGTGGAAAAATCCCAATTTTTCGTCATTTTTTCCACACATTTCATGGGCTAAACAATAAAAACGGACCTCCGATTCGGATTCAGCACACCAAATAACGTAAGAAACCGAAAAGCTCCGGCCGGATGCAAGACCACCCCTAAAGTAGTGTTATTGATCGTCGATGAATTGACAAGCAACCAATATAAACGAGCAACGTCATAAGTTATGACTCATAACAGTATTTTGTAAGCACAAAACCATTGCTTATCCAAAGGGACCCAGGGATCAAACTCCCAACACAACAAACACTCTGGGATCTCTGACAGAAACGTCTTGCCAAAAAAGAACGTGACCGAAAAAAATAACCGACGTACCTAATAGATTAAAAGATTTAACAAAAAGGAAGGTCAAAGTTACGCCCTAGGAGCTCGGGTAAGGAGAACAGTAGTCACAGGTTTAACCGAGGAGGCCGGCAGGCTGCAAACCTCGGCATCACCCACAGCGTGACACTTATACCCCGATCCGATGACCAACGGAATGCACCTGGACGCTCCGGACCCTCCGGTTCTCATCAGGTGACCGACTGGTTTATGTACCCCGTCGACCATCTAGACTCGTTCATTCGAGAAGGAGAGAACCCTTGGCAGGCTGTCCTTCAGAGGGGAAAATTACTTCGTAAAATCCCTTACAAAACAGGCGAAGGGAGGGGGGGGGGGTTGAGTTTCTCACCGGGGTGGTCCGAAATTGGGCCTTGAACGCCTATTCAAGGTAAGGGGGGGGGGGGGTGTAAAGACGGGATATTTTTATGGACGATTGTGCCAACAATTTCATTCATATGTAACTAAAACGCTGCAAATTTTACACAAGGGTTTATTATTCTTTGATATACGTTACTTGTGCAAAAATTTAATTCTGTCAATGAAAAAATTAAAAAAATTTTTTTTTGGATTTTTATCTCAAAAATTTTTTTTTTGGATTTTTTTGTTCAAAAAAGTGTTGTTTTTTTTAATTCTGTATTTTTTACTCGAAAAATATTTAACATCCTGGGATCCTTCAAAAATCCCATTTTTAGCCCCATGAAAGCCCTGTAGATCGCCACAGTGAAATCGGATCGTTCCGGGACCCCAAAAAATGGATTCTACGTCCAAAAATACTTCGAAAACGACACCTAACTCGATCCCATAGATAAAAGCCTTCAAAAAACCCCTCCCGTAGCCCCATTATAGCCCCAGAGCGCCCCACGGGTTTGGGCGATCGGACTGAAAACCTTGCGGGCACAACTAGATGGTAAACCAAGTATTTTGCCAAAATTTCAGATTTTTTTAAAAATTCCTACTGCCCAAAACGGCCTGGACGGCGGACGGCGTACGGCGTACGGCGGACGGACATTTCGGATTTTGAATGTAGACCACTTGAAACGGATAATGTCAAATTTTGAGCCCGATCGGAGTCGTCGACCCCCGTACGAAAACATAGGTGTATTATTCAAAGAATAATAAACCAAAAGGACACTAGTTTATTCGTAAGGATATAATACAATAATATTGTATTATATCCTTACGAATTATGTGTGCTAATGAGAAAAAATTTATTGTGTACATAAAAAAAAAAACGCTGAAAATTTTACACTAGGGTTTATTATTCTTTGATATAGGTTACTTGTGCATACATTAAATTCTGTCAATAAAAAAAAATTTTTTTTTCAAAAAAGTTTTTTTTAAATTTTTTGTTTTTACTTGAAAAATATTTGACGCCCTGGGGTCCTTCAAAAATCCCATTTGTAGCCCCATAAAAACCCTTTAGATCGCCACAGTGAAATCGGATCGTTCCAGCAACCCCAAAAATTGATTCTACGTCCAAAAATACTTCGAAAACGACAGCTAACTCGATCCCATAGACAAAAGCCTTAAAAAACCCTCCCGCAGCCCCATTTTAGCCCCATAGCGCCCCACAGGTTTGGGCGATCGGGCTGAAAACCTTGCGGGCACAACTAGATGGAAAACCGAGAATTTTGTCAAAATTTCAGATTTAAAAAAATTCCTACTGCCCTGATCAGTGGACATGCTCACACTCTGTGCACGTCTGCATCACGCTAAAAGCTAAACTGCAGGACAGCAAAACCTGAACACGACAACAGACCCGGGCAATAACGAAAACACACAAAACCTCAGAACTCGACGCGAGCAGTGATGCCAGAAGCATACACGAACTCCCTTCCTCTCGAAACGCATCAAAACGCAAACGCAAATGCTCGCAAATAATGGTGAAGGTCCGAGCCCCCCCCCCCCCCCTCCCACATCTTCATCAACTATAGGGTGCTTATAAGCACCCTTATATTGCGGTTTGCGAATATTTCATTATGTAGGGTTGTTTCTTTCAGTTGCCTTCCTCAGCTCATCCTTACTCCCCCTCAGCCCTCTCAAAGACCTCTTAGGACACACCTCGGCATTGCCCCAGTCGAACACTCCCCTTCTCTTGCTCCCCCTCCCCCCTCCCAGCATCGCCCTTTCTCAAAACTCGCCTTGTTCCTATTTTATGGACACTTTTTGGTTCATTTTGGACCACTTTGAACCAACGTTTTGGTGTTTTTAAACTTTTCTCTTCATCTGCTCGCCTTGCTGAATTTTTTGAAACCAATTTCAAATTTTTCCGACGTGTAGAAAAATCTTGGAATAAAAATGGTTCACGTCCTCTTCCTCGTTCTCCTCGGGTTGCAGCTCCAATATAGTTGACTAGGGGGGGCCACCCCCTGCTGGCTAAAGCCAGCCAACCTCCAACCCTATCTACCTGGCTCAGACTACTTCTACTCGCTTTTCGATACCGCTATTCGATTTCTTATTGCGCCCATTAGGGGTTGGCCCACTTAACCCTCGCAGGTGAGAAGGAACTTTACATAGCGGGAGAGGGTGCTGTCACTAATTGGTTGGCACACTTTACATACGAGGGTGACTGACGAGGGTCAGATTGGCCCACCTTACGACCTCCCACAATATATTTATATAATAAATACACGTTGTAAGTAGCTATCAGAACAATAAAGTGTATTTGAAAAATTAGTAGAATTTGCGCAACCTCGTAAATAATTCCAGGTTACGAGCGGGTTCTCTTGAAACCTGATTCCAATAAACATTCATGTAACCGTCCATTTGAAAATCTCAACACTTACCTCGTAATAAAAGTGAACGGCAGAGTCAGTCTTAGTGTAATAGTCGGAAGCTTCGAAAGCTGCGGCTAATCTCCGGACGGGTATTTTATTAGGTGAAGAGGAACGAGGTGCATGTATGTCTTGGTAAGGCACAGGAGCCAAACACTCCAACAGAAATTCCGGCTCTGAGATGGTTTTACTCATCGTGTACCCACACCTGGAAACGTTGATGAAAAATGATTATTCTTCGAATTAGACTTCCAAGTTTTCATGAAGATATTCTTCCCTTAGACGTGACCAAAGTTGAACAGTGTGTGCGCAGGTTTGGAACAACCTAAGTGGATTGTACGGATAAAATTACTTCGAAAACGACACCCGGACTCAACCCCCCTGGCGAAGACCACATGATGTGTTCAATTTACGGTTGCCATCCGTCCATAATGTCCCTAAATTCCTCATTTGATTTGTTGGAAATGACCATTTTGGTTTATTATTCTTGGAATGCAATACCTTTGTAATCGCGACGGAGGTCGACGACTCTGATCGGCCTCAAAATTTGACATTATCCGTTTCAAGAGGTCTAGGGTGGGGTTTTTTGAAGGCTTTGTGGTATGGGATCGAGTTAGGTGTCGTTTTCGAAGTATTTTTGGACGTAGAATCCATTTTTGGGGGTCCCGGAACGATCCAATTTCACTGTGGCGATCTACAGGGCTCTCATGGGGCTAAAAATGGGATTTTTCAAGGATCCCAGGAGGGTAAATATTTTTCGAGTAAAAAATAAAGAATTTTTTGAAACAAAAATTCAAAAAAAAAATGTTTTTCCAAATTTTTTTCCATTGACACAGAAATAATTTTTGCACAAGTAGGTAACCTATATTAAAGAATAATAAACCCTTGTGTAAAATGTGCAGCTTTTTTTTTTTTTTTTTTTTTTTTTAAATCAGAAAGTTTGGCAAAATACTCGGTTTACCATCTAGTTGTGCCCGCAAGGTTTTCAGCCCGATCGCCCAATCCCGTGGGTTCTGTGGGGCTAAAAATGGGCTACGGGAGGGATTTAAGAAGATTTTCGGCTATGGCGCCATAGTAGGAGTCGTTTTCGAAGTATTTTTGGACGTAGAATCCAGTTTTTAATCACAGATTGGGTACCAGAACGATCCGAATTCAACGTGATGATATTTAGGGGCTTTTATGGAGCTAAAAATGGGTTTTTTGAAGGATCCCAGGAGGTCAAATAAGGTGTCGTTTTCCGAAAAACCTTGAACGCAAAATCCGTTTTTCGAGGTTTAACATTTGTCCAAACATCGTTCAGAATCGATAGTTGGTTGAAAGAGATCCCGACTGAGTCGATGACTGAAATCGATTTGCATCCCTACCCGTCTCTCTAACTGAAGCCTTTAAAAAAAAACACTGTAGCTTCTTAGAAGCCTCACAGAGCCTGTGGTGCGATCGAATCGCTTCTATGACAGAAATTACTTCGAAAATGACTCCCTAGCTGAAGCCCCCCACTTATAGCCCCTTGGAAGCCCAACAGAGCCTCAAGATGTCCATGGAAAGTTCTGGGAGTCATGTAGATCCGTTCTAAGTTCAAATATACCCTGAAAACAATACCTTACTAGCAATACCTTGCCAAAGAAAAATTTTCTAGTAGTATTGGCGTGGCCATTAAAAAGACAAAACTTCTCCAGTGATGCCAGAAGGCGGTGTTTATCCCACACCGGAGTGATATTTAAGGCTGGGATGGTGAGATTTTTCTGAGGAAACGCCCCAAAACGTAGGGATTTTTGGATCGCTTTCAACCAACTATCGAAAACATTGTCCAGAAATTATCGATGGCGAGCTTCTTAAAAATATTGTATCGATACTACTGATACCGATTCATTTAATAAATAAACCCCGGGTTATCGGGCTAAAACCAATACGAACACAACTAAGCGGAGATTTTGTGAATATTTCTGTTTTTAAAAGCGGTAATGACAAAACCGACAATTTCAGAAAAATTCGAATATACAAAGAAACTCACTCGTGAAAGAACCGCACGCCGTCGTCGACCGTCCCGGAAAACACGAGACGTCCATCAGCGACGAGGATGACGCTGGAAAACATGGCGAGGACTTCAGGGCTCGGCTGGTGTATCGTCGCTATCATGGAGGCTCCGGTCGACACCACCATCGACTTCATGATCGACACAAGGCGGTTGGCCGTGAAGGAGTCGAGCCCCGTCGTCGGCTCGTCGACGAACAGAAGCTTCGGAAGTGTCAGACAGGCTGTGGCGAAGGACAGCCTCTTCTTTTCTCCGCCTGAGAGGATCCCCTGAAGAGAAGTATTGAAGTAATTATTCAAGTTTGGTTATTGCTACAGATCCTACTTAAGGGACCAAACCTCAGGCTTCTGAGGTCAGCACAGAGGACAGGCCTGATGAAGGTTACCGGGTCCTATAGGATATTGTCCAGAGCGGCGGTTCGGGTACTCGCTGGGGTCTTACCCATAGAGTTGCAGGCTGCCCGCCGTAAAGCTGCCTATAGGATTCGAATGAAGCTTCCCATTCGAGTGCTGGGGCGAAGTTTTGAGCCCGGGCTTCCTCGAGCCCAGTTGCTTCGGGAGGTGATGGCCATGCTCTTCGGCCGGTGGCAGGAGGATTGGTCCGCCGAGTCCACTGGGAGACTCACTTTTGAGTTCATCAGTGGCTCGGCGAATGGAGACGACGTGGGTGGTCGCTGACCACAGAGCCAACCAGTTGCTGTCTGGTCACGGGGACTTCCCCACAAACCTCCACCGACTGGCGCTGGCCGACGATCCTAGCTATGTGGTGCACAGACCCGGGGGGCTCGGCGAGGCATGTGCTTCAGAGCTGTCCAGCATTCGAGACAGAATCTCAGCTGTCCTGGAGGCTGAGGTGTTTCTCGGTGGTTTGAGGAAGGACTGGAGTAAGTATGCCTCCAGCCCTTCCTGCTTTTGTGGCCTTCAATTTTCGGATTGTTGCACTACGCAATTCGTAGAACTCCATTGGGATGGAAGAGATTACAATTACTTCTGTTCTACGCTGTTTAGACGTCTTGTCTAGACGAGAAATAAACAGCGAAGAACAGAAGTAATTGAAATCCCTTCCATCCCGCTTTTGTGGCCTTTGCGGCGGCACAAGGCCCCCGCTAGGAATCAGTGGGCCCTGAGGGAGACGACAGCTGGTCGAGCATTGACTCCCAATAGTCGCCCCCCCATCACAATTGGTGGTTGAGCAGTTGAGTAGAGATAGAGAATACCTACTGGGGTGATTCTACAAAAAGTGGCCAAGTCAATGTAACTCACCTTCAAATTCTCATATTTCTATTTCGGAGTTTGCTCCTTTGAAGCTCCACGCCACCAAAGATGAATGTGAGTGTAAACTGACGTGCGAAAATAAGCTCCGTGTAGAAACATTTTCATCTTTTCGTATTTTGTTTTCCAGTCGATGATCGCAAGTACGATTACAACCGGGACACGAACGACACTACATACACCATCGTGAGTTCTTCGAGCCCGGAGTGCATCATGCCCGAATTCCCCGTACAATATCCTGGTAATAAGATCCATTTAAATTGCTGTTTCATTGCCCTCTTTTAGTAGATTCCCCCGTGAAGAGATAATTGAGTTTTTTCTTTTTTTTTATCTTAATCCTGAATGTTGGCGGGATCAGCTCAAATAACAGTTTCTTCCCTCATTGTGCGATTATTAATATTTTTTAGTACCTTAAGTTGTAAACACCTCATGACCGTCCCTGTAACTCAGCACTAACTGCCTAATACAAATGGGAATTTCATGGGGTAATGCATTTTTCAGGTGCAAATGGAAATTTTTCTCATGCTCTTGATCTATTTTAATTTATATAAACTTCTTAAGGATATTGACCGCAGGGAATTACGGGGAAATTTTGAAAGTGTGTTACTCGATTTTTCTCGTGACCGCCCCTTCCCTCTTTTTGGTTGAACTCTTCCTCACTACGAGCACTATGGTTCACGTTTGGAAGTTTTTGACCTTTTGCCGTTGAGGTTCAATTCTTGTGAGTCAGAGATGGTGTCAACAGTTTGCTGGGTTGCGAGGACACGATATTACAGAAGTAAGTGCCACTTTGGCAAGATAAATTTTCTCATGACCGTCTTCTTCTGTGTAAAATTACCAGCAGGGCTTTTGGGGTGAAACTGGTGATCAGTAGTCTGAATGTGCTCTTCGAAAATGCGTGCTTTTCAAGCCTCCGGTGGCGAATAGATCAACATGGCTGCCAAATAAGTGTAATATTTCTCAAGACCGTCCCTTGCATTAGTAATCTTGAAGGGACGGTCATGATGCACAACATTAATTTTCCGTTTTAACTTATATTATAACTGTTTTTTCTTGAATTTTTATTAAACGTCCAAGCTCCATCATAGGCGCCCCAATGATAATATCATATTATGGCCTACCCAACTCATGACCGTCCCTTTTTCTTAAAACTGATAATTCTTAAAACTTGTCCTTTTGGTTTATTATTCTTGGAATAATACACCTATGTTTTCGCGACGGGGGTCGACGACTCCGATCGGCCTTAAAATTTGACATTATCCGTTTCAAGTGGTCTAGATTCCAAAACCGAAATGTCCGTCCGCCGTACGCCGTCCGCGGTCCAGGCCGTTTTGGGCAGTAGGAATTTTTTTAAAAATCTGAAATTTTGACAAAATACTCGGTTTACCATCTAGTTGTGCCCGCAAGGTTTTCAGCCCGATCGCCCAAACCCGTGGGGCGCTATGGGGCTAAAATGGGGCTACAGAAGGGGGTTTTTGAAGGCTTTTGGCTATGGGATCGAGTCAGGTGTCGTTTTCGAAGTATTTTTGGACGTAGAATCCATTTTTTGGGGTCCCGCAGCGATCCGATTTCACTGTTGCGATCTATAGGGCTTTCATGGGGCTAAAAATGGGATTTTTGAAGGATCCCAGGAGAGGTTAAATATTTTTCGAGTAAAGAATAAAGAATATTTGAAAAAACAATTTTTTTGAAGAAAAAAATCCAAAAAAAATTTTTTTGAAAAAAAAAAATCCAAATATTTTTTCCAACATTTTTTCTTTTGACACAGAAATAATTTCTGCGCAACTAACCTATATCAAAGAATAATAAACCCTTGTGTAAAATTTGCAGCGTATTGCAAATGTGAGAGTTCATTTTCAAGAAGCTAACAATTTTAATTGATAGAATACACTATGAGGTATTGAAAAGTATATAATTTTCATATCAACGCTTTTTACTCTAGAAAGCAGTGTAGCATTCCCAAAAATGGTCAAACTATCTCGCTCTTTCCAGTAACGTGTAGTAGACATCTTAACGAGTAGAATGATACCAAATTTGTAAGGGTTCTTTCGAGAAAAAAAGTCGACACAGTTTTCTGCAAAGTTGGCCACTTTTTGTAGAGTCACCCACTGTTGCTCCCTCCCATCACCACATCCCCTCCCCATACGTCTCCTCCTTTTGTGGCGCTCAAATGTGGGGGCCTCCTGATAGCTCTCACGAGCTCAAGCTTAAAAGAAGATCCTACTTCAGACCTATCAGTTACCGAGCGCAGGGACTTTCTGGTTGACATTCACCATCTGGCGATTGGTGCTGTTTCAACGAACCAGAAGACTCGTCATAGTGCTTTTAAACTGCCCAACATTTGCAAGGGTCTTCCTGGAGGCCAAGGTTTTCCCTGACAGCGTGAGCGAGGACGGAAGCTGGTCTCCAGTTGGTCAAGATTGCTTATTTTGTAGCGGCCGCCTTGAAGGGCCCAGCAGGCAGCAATGCGCCCAGTTGGGAATGACAGCTGGGTCAGGACGGAACTCGACGTTAATCGACAAGAAGGTCTCTACTCTGCAGGTCTCCATTGGTAAGGTGTGAGGTCCCCTGGAGGCCATCACCAACCCCTCTCATCAGTATGGCTTGGCCGCTCCACACCACAAATAGGTACTGTGGGTCTGCTGATCCAGGTGCTAAGATTTACATAAAACCAATAGTGTGGGTACGCTGACCATGTATCGCCTTATCAATTATGTGTTTTGGGGCAGCGATTTTGCCCTCCAACTGATAATATACCTGCGCAATCACGAGCTTCCTACGAGTCCTGAATTCAACGAGGTTACTTCCTTCGAGAAACGAGAAAGTTTCGAAACTTGATTATTCATTTGGGAGGGTTAATAAAAACACAAACTAATATAATTTGAAGTCTTCTTGAAGTTACATAACGAAGCTGCGAGGGCTGAGGGGAAATCTTATTGTCTCGAGACGGTAACGAACGTTGGGCGGTTTTTAACGAACGCGGTCAGCGGAACGTGAAAAGTCAATTTGTCCGTTAATCGTCTGATAAATTTACCTTTTCTCCGTCCGCTGCAAGTCCTCCGATTCTGCTGTGCGCTACAGACGTGAGGCTCAGAGCTTCCAGCAGGGATTTTATGCGTTGTTCTATTTTGCGTCTGCTCACCCTCCGATCCATCTTCAGACGAGCCTGCAAAACAGAACGACAAATAGTGAAATCAGTGAAATCAGGTGAGAGTTAGTGATTTTAAGGACACAAACGGTGTTATTGGTTCATATTTAGTCAAAATCTACAAAAGGTCCCAGATTCAACAATCAACAGACAAGACAGATTATTTGTTTTTTACTATTGTACATTAGGGTGGCACTTAGCTGTAGGGGTGATTTCTGAAAGTATGAATTTCCTCGCTCCCAACCCCTAATTCCGTTCCAATGGTAAGAAAGAAGACGTGTGCAACATTTCAGCTCATTTAGCAAAGTTTTTGGGTCCGCGCAAACGCCTTGAAGTTAGAGCAAAAGCCGTCAAGAAATGTATGATTAGCGGAGCACATATCCACGCCCATTTCCTAGCCCACGCCCCAAAAAATGAGAAAATGAAAAATTTAATAACCCACGTCGTGAATAACAATCATTTCACTGCCAATAGACCTTTGATGCTTTGGTGGCGTAGAAAAAATTTCCAGAGGTTGATCAAATATGTGTATGAGTTTTGAGAAAACAGTGCTGAAAATAAAGCTCATGCCACGAGACAAGATTAGGTTGCTTTGGGGTATATCTTCCTGTGTTCGCTCAAATTCTGAAGGAACCATTTAAGTTTGCCTTCATTTTGGGTCAAGATATATCTAAATTGATCCAGGACCACCAAAATTCGTCACAGCCAGTTGATTTGCAATCTTCCAACCATTCTTATAATAATTGAGGAGGTCCGTGCAAGAAGGGCCTACGTGTCAAAACTGCATTTTGAGGAAATGGACTCCAAAGTTTTCTAACACACACCCTGGAGTGTCTATAGGTTTTATCCTTTCCAATCCTTTTCTCAACGACTTCACCATTATCCTACTTGAAATACCACTACACCAAATGGCGATCAATTTTATTGGTACTTACTGAGAAAAATAACGATATGTGAAGGTAGGTTATATGCCCTTCTTGGGGGGAATGCAAAATGAACTCTTCGCTAGTTCCCTGCAAGAAGGGCATATGGAACCAAAAGGTTAAAAAAAAAAAAAAAATAGAAACTATATTAAACCATTAAATGTATTTTAAAACGAAATTTGTTGATTTTGAAACAACTTGGGGCTTTACAAAAATATTTTCCAAAATAACCGAGGGAGTTAACTCGAAGTTAAATCGAAATTTCGATTTTCCCAAATACAAAATGCTGACTTAGTTCAAATTTTTAAAATACAAAATAGGTTCTGACAATAGAAAAATATTGTTGTTTCGTGTTTATAATTACGTTTGTACCAACTCATGTTTTGACGTTTGCTGTGTCATGTTGGCCTCTGCAAATAAAAGCCTTGATTGATTGATTGATTGACTGACTTAGTAACCCAAACTTATAGTTAGGTGAGTAGTGTGGGCTTCACTTTTATTAGGAGCTTGTTTTGATTGTAAAACGAATGGTAACGAAGCAACCGTGATCAAAAATACCCGTAGAACACTACTATTTTTTCTTCTTATTTTCTTCAAAATCACAAGCCAGTCATGTTGATTATCCTCCCAATATTACTCATCTTCATCCTCTATCTCCGATTCAGCCATGAAGTCTTCACATTCTTCATCGCCATTCTGCTTGCTTCCACCAGCTTCCAAATTTTCCCGATTTTCTTCGGAATTTTATTTTCTTTTTCCGGAATTTTCTTCGTCAAAAAATCACAATACGAAGCAAGGAATCACGCTTTCCCTAAATGTTTTTATTAGCTAAAAATTGGTTCCCTGCAAAAAGGTCATAAGCTGTTGTTACATTATAACAACAGCTGACTCTAACACGGCTACCAACAAAACTATCAGGATTTTCTCAACCAAACTTGGTACAGACATGGAAGACAAGATGGCGAATCGATTTCTGCATTCCCCCCAAAAAGGGCACATGGGTCTATGTGCCCTTCTTGCACTGGCATCCTCAATTATAAGCCAATTATTGGCGTCTTGTCTTGCTTGCCGTTGTATCAAAACTTGGAGCTTAATAAGCTTAATATCTTTGCTTCTCCACTCTTCCACATTCCCATGAACGGCTGAGGCTTGCATCTGTCGTTTTGAAGAAGGGATTCGATTCCCAAAAGTAACTTTCGTGTCTGCTCAAGGTAAGGAACAACTGTTGTTCCTTACCTTGAGCAGACACGAAAGTAGCAAATCTGTCAATTTTTTCCAGATACAGCCTGAAGCAATTTACCGTTCCAGTGTAAAACAGGGGAATCAAATTCGCCAAGTTCGAACTTTTTCCTCATTACTTGCCGACGACGTTGGAATGAATTACGGTTTTGAATAAGCTCTCCTATGTCGCGTTTGGAAGCTTCTGCTGCAGCCATTAGGAAGTGAACTGCATTCCGATTGCTAATTTTGCATCTGTCCAAAGCTTCAGATAGCCGAGAAGTCAAGATTCCTACTCAGACGCCTGCTTGACGGATTTCTGTAAATCAGTCCAAGGCTTAACTTCAGAAGTTTCTCCTTGCAGTGGTCGATACGTTTCGTGGGAATGCAAGCACTATGTACCACATCGTTTACTGCCAGCTTGGCACTGTCTTTCCTCGTCAGTTTCACGAATTTTATATTAAAATAAAAACGTTCAATACCTGACGATTTGATGGCAGCTTCGCTCCCACGATTTGATTTTCACTTCTTTCAATCCATTTTAGCTCGAAATCCGATCAAATGCTTCGGGAAGATGATGGCAATAGCAATTGAATAAACACGAGAAGACGCGATAAAAACGTGTGAAACAAATGCAAACGTTGTGAAATTGGCAGACAGTAAAATGGGCTCGGAACTCCTTAGGGGCTGTGAATCCCATACGGTATGGGAGGGCCATACCCTCATCCCCCACTCTAAAAACCGTGTTTCAAATTTCTGATGTAAAGAACATTTCATGGCGGGGGGGGGGGGAACTCAAGTGAACTTTGAACGCTTTTGAACAGAGAGCGCCTTTTGCTCAGACTTAAAGGCGTTTGCGCGGACCCTAAAACTTCTCCAATCGTGCTGAAATTTTGCACAGAGTTTTTATTTAGTCATTGGAATGGAATTAGTTGGGAGCTAGCTTTTCGTGTTTCGGATTTCAGTTTCGTGTCATATGTTCGTTGTGTATTTCAACTCTCAATATTACCATTATTATGTGATTCGTTCTCGTGATCATCAATTAAGATGAATAAAGCCTTAATTGATACAAACGGTTTTACTACAACGCCATTCAGTTTTCCGCGAATATCTCAAAATTGGGTTGTGAGGACATGGAGGCTTTGGGACTGGACGAATCATTTATACCCGACGTTTAGGAGCACTTTCAATCATGTTCATGACATGCTTAACTAGAAGGTCGAAAACTAGTACGCTGCAAACCATCTTAAAACCCCGTTTCAAAATGCCATATTGTCATTTTATTGTGTTTCGGAAGTTGTGGGCCCGCTAACAAGGAGCCACTAATGTAAATCCCCCCACCTTAATATCCGGGGTTCATTCCCCTCGCCCTATCCAGCTCTGCCCGTCAGTAACTACTCAGGGAAAAAATGTCTCAACAGCAGACGTTACTACAGGTCGGCACCTGACTTAGATTCGGTCCGGTTTATTATCGTCGAAAGTGATCGTCGGGCATCTGCTTGACATTTCGGCGCTTTGATCACTTCAGGATCCTTTTTTTTTTTTTTTTTTTTTTTTTTTTCGTCAAGGTATATAAACCGGGCTTAAATCGGTAAAAAAAAAAAAAAAAAAAAACGCAAACGAGTCACTTTTTTTTACTCCTCAATCGAGGGAAGGATGAATTCGTAATGCAGAATTCCCAATCAGATACGGACTGAGAACCACTTGAATAAATATACTACGAAAGTTAGCTTTTAATCTTCCTGATCTCTTACTTATTGGTTTAAAATAAAATTATTAGAATCACCATCTTCGAGAGTATCGTTTCCAAGACACATTTGAATGCATTCTGAAGAGCACGATCCTACCGTAAGAACAACACAAATAGAGTCAGTCGATAATTTTTATGTAAACGTTGTTCTCACTCAACTTACCCCGTCACGTTACGCCAATAGCCAAACACTTGTTGGTTGGGGAATTTATTATGATGATACTCACCATATACCTCAGATGTTCTTCAACTGTCAGTACAGAGACGAAATAGTCCTCTTGGTACATGTACCCCGTCACTTTCCGTATTGAATCATCTACAGGCACCCCATTCAGCCTCACGTCACCATCTATCAAGGCGTTCCCTGCAAGCAGAATGTAAACCATCATAGAGATGAGTCGCAGCTAAATAAATCGAGTAATTTTAGGGCTGGTTTCAACATTTTGGATTATTTAACGCTAGACCGAGATACGTAATGAAACCATTTAGATGAAGGATTCAGGCAGAAGGGCCTCGCTTCGCTCGGCCACTAGGTTGGGAGTGGGGGGGCATTCACAGGCGCTCAAAATGAAGTGACCGGTGACCACTAGGAATGACAAGGTTCACAGCGACTTTGTTTGGATTAGTTAGGAGGTGAACACATCAAAACTCCCCGCCTCGAGCCATATAAAGCTGGGTGAAAGAGGGGGTAAAGGTCTCATTTTTCGGTTTTCCGCCAATATCTCGGAAACAATGCGTCCTAGCGACAGGACCACCCCATACAAAATAAAAGCTGATTAAATTTGCTAAAAGTGTTACTCAATCAAAGGTTTCAATATCTTCTATCGTTTTCGAGATATCCGCTCTTGAGTAGGTAATTACGGAAAACCCCGTTTTCGCCTCTCATTTTGGTTTATTATTCTTGGAATAATACATATTTGGTTTATTATCTTGGAATAATACACCTATGTTTTCGCGACGGGGGTCGACGACTCCGATCGGCCTCAAAATTTGACATTATCCGTTTCAAGAGGTCTACATTCTAAATCCGAAATGTCCGTCCGCCGTCCGGGCCGTTTTGGGCAGTAGGAATTTTTTTTTAAATCTGAAATTTTGACAAAATACTTGGTTTACCATCTAGTTGTGCCCGCAAGGTTTTCAGCCCGATCGCCCAAATCTGTGGGGGGCTATGGGGCTAAAATGGGGCTACGGGAGGGTTTTTTTTAGGGCTTTTAGCAATGGGATCGAGTTAGGTGTCGTTTTCGAAGTGTTTTTGGACGTAGAATCCATTTTTGGGGGTCCCGTAACGATCCGATTTTACTGTGGCGATCTACAGGGCTTTCATGGGGCTAAAAATGGGATTATTGAAGGATCCCAGGAGGGTGAATATTTTTCGAGTAAAAAAATAAAGAATTTTTGAAAAAACAATTTTTTTGAAAAAAAAAAAAATCCAAAAATTTTTTTTGAAAAAAAAATCCAAAAAACAATTTTTTTCCAAATTTTTTTCTTTTGAAACAGAAATAATTTTTGCACATGTAACCTATATCAAAGAATAATAAACCCTTGTGTAAAATTTGCAGCGTTTTTAGCTCTTTTTGACCGGATAACTCTTCAACGACACACCTAAAGAAAAAATGCCGGCCGCAGGGAAATATAGCATTAAATCCCATCAAAAATACATATTCATTTACTTTTCTACCTATCTATTAAAAGTTATAGCTAAGTCAGTGTGAAATCAGTACCTAGTTTTGCGATAACTTTCAATTTCTCACCATTCCCAGTCGACGTATTGGACGAAATATGGACCATGACGTACACATGGCAGTGAGTACTGGACGTCTAAATAGCGCAGAATACTCATTTTAGAATATGAATTTGTGGGCCCGCTGACCAGGTGACCCCACACATTTAAAAAAAAATCTATATGAAGACCATTTTCATGGGAAGATAATATCTTACATAATATCTTACATAATATACATAATATCTTACATAATATTATTATGTTGCTTAGAGCATGTTGCATATGAGTGTATATGTTACAGTTATTACCCGAAATCAGTTAATTCTAGTTCTAACTAGTCAATTCTAGTTCTCACTAAGCCCCTCCGTGAGAACTAGTTGTGACTAGTTACAACTAGAATTTACTGGGACCCTCACCGCTAGAACTAGAAGTCACTGATTTTTTTTCAGTAAGAACTAGTTTTGACTGAAATTTATTAGGCACAACTAGAATAATCTAGTGAAAATCCGTTCTAGAAGTGATTTTAAAAGTTAGTTACAACTAGTTTGGACTAGTGAATACTAGGAACACTGAAAAAACCACATCCAAACACAAAACCACCACATCCTGGTTGGCGCGCTCCACAGACCCTTGACTTTGTGAATGCCTTGGCTTGCCATGCACTAGGTATCTTCAGCTCTGGCCATAGTACCTTCAGCTCATCAATGACGCAATTCACAAAATCCCTTCCATTGTCTGAATGGAGCAAAACGGGGGCTCCAAAGATCCAAAAATGTCCAATACATTGCTTGCTACTTCATCAGCTCGCTTGCTGGTAGTTCAGAATGAACCTGAACTGCACATCAGGCTGCGACTAACTGTCAATAACTTTTTAACCTCGCCAACATGCACTATGTTGAATCGTTTCACTCGTCTGTACTGTTAAGTGGTTTTCTTGGTCGCCGAAATTGCTTCCTCCACCTCCTTCACGAGGAAATCGAACTCTGCCTTCGCGAAAATATGAAGATTACTGTTTTTACCTTCTGCGGACGCCCTGACCGAGATTAGATGACTCACAACAAAGCCGCAGTAGCCAATCCTGGCTCTTGTCACATAAATGAATAGATCAGTGAATTCTAGTTTTAACTGACTCCATTAAACCAGCGGGGATTTCTAGTTTTAACTAGTGACTTCTAGTTTTCACGATGGGGCTTAGTTAAAACTAGAATTGACTAGTTAAAACTAGTAATAACTGATTTCGGGTAATAACTGTAACATATATATGGCATTGGGGTAGTTTAAATCACAATCGTCAAATTTAATCTTAGTTTATTGACAGAAATACCTACTGTATCATTACTAATACTGAAAAACCAAAAAAATTATTGCAATGACTTCATACTTGAATTTGAAGTCTGAAACACTCAACTTCCTCTGCTTCAAGAAAGTGCACCTACTGAACAGGGGCGGTTCGTCCTGGGGTTCACTGGTTTAGAGAACCCCCGAAGAACCCCCTTTCTCGGACTGTCACACCTTTTCGTGGTAAAAACTTCCTTATCAACGAGATTTGGCCGTTTGAACCTAAGGGTTTACAATCAATTTGTAGTCGGGCGCCCAACTCGTCATAGTCCAGTGAGGAGGAGACAGCTGGGTTTAAGTTGGAAAGTAAAAAAGAAAAAAAAACTTATTTCATCTACTACCCCGAAACACCGATTCATTCCGACCTAATGAATATGTTTTACTTGGTTTTCCCCTCAGTGAAACCCGCCCTAATAGTCATTTTCGAATATCTTATCGTACAACAGAAATTTACTTACCAGGAGATCTTCTCCCCAACGCGCTCAATATCGTACTTTTACCGGCTCCACTGAAGAAGAAAAAAATTCTATAAATGAATAAATACGAGACGACTAGCTGAAATAAACCCACTTGAAACTCACCTAGGGCCCATCAGGGCAACAAGACTACCAGGCTCAACGGCTCCAGAAACTGCAAAGATAATATCAGTAAAGTCGTCGTAGATCTTTGAACGGGTTCTTCAAAGGGGATACTGACCGTTTTGGACGATCTTTTTCAGGAAGGACCTCTTGACGAAACCAAACAGTTTATCGTTCCTGAGATGCAGTGAAACGGACAAGTCTTTCCATGTTAGAGACAAGCCGCCGGGCCCGGGGCGATCTTCACGGAATATTTGTTCCTGGAAAAGTAGTACAAATAATTTTACCCACAAAATGCAGTAATTGAAGATATATTCGATGTCTATTGTGCGACGGAGGAGTAATTTTTTTAGTTTAGCGATTCGAGCCTCGTCCGCGAGTGGAGATGAACGATGAATAGTAAGCATGTGTCAAGATGTGGCTAGTTCCGGCGTTGAAGTTGCACAAACGAGCTCTAAGAACAACACATTATTTAGGGACAGTGCGAAACTAAGGATATTGGAAATAGACTTCCACTAACACATTCTGACAGCGGACTCCCTTCGCTCGGCCAATCACTTTCTGGGATTTGAATAATAGGTCCAGAGATGATTTATAAGACCCCCATGGGCGTTACCTAAAAGCCGATCGTTGGAAAATGTCTCTCCTGAGTTGGGGGACTTCCACAGACGTCGCCCACCCCTACAACTGCATAGACCTTTTAGACTGCAAGCGCTCCCGAACCGGTGATGTTTCAGATTCTATTCTATTCTTCTCGTCATCAAAAACTCACGATGGTCGGAATTCCTTCGTTCGAAATTTAGTATTAAAATTCAGATGGATAGGTAGTAGGTGTGTTCCAGGTCTGACTGCGTCTGTCGACAGAAGTTGGACGGCTGTCGACAAAACCCGACCGCACATACTCGACTAGTCGATACGATCGACCTGGAACAGCAGTTTCTAAACTGCGCATGTCCCCGGCGATTTCTGTTAACATTCCGTCAAACCTGGAACAAACCTAGTATAGGTACAGTGGAAACGGCGCACAGTGGTCCAGAACCCCCGAAAACGTGATCGAAACTCAATTTTTTCATAATTTTCTACAGATTTGAAAATTGTATCCTTTATTCTACAGTTCTTGAAACACCCAAGCCTGCCAAGGCTTTCCCGAAAACTGCCTAGAAACGTTTGCAGGAAATTCGAAATGTTTAAAGTTGCCCGATGCTAGCGATTTTTTGTTAACGTAGCGATTTGTATTTATTTTTTCCTTATTTCCAAAATTTGGAGAGCTTTGCTGATTGGTTAATCACAGGCAACAAGTAAGTAGATCCGAAGATGAGTAAATTATCTTTAAAGTACAATTTTCATGAATATTTTTCGAAATTAGGTAGAAAAAACCGTAAAAATATGTACGCGCAAAAATTGGTCTCAGATTGTCGAGAAAGGTATAAAGAAAGTTTTCGATCCAATTCCAGGTGCTACTAGTTGCTACCTTGGCCTGTAGGTCAATTTTTCTGATCCAAAGTCCGTATCTCTGCTCATAAACCTGGGATACTTTTCGTCCACGTCAAGATCAATGTCCAGAGACGGAAGTGGAGCTCCCTTCCATCAGTTTCGTGTGCCCTCTCCCAACCCGATATTTATTTTATTTCATTTATATTTTTCCGATTAATACATTCAAATAAATAAAGTTGGACATTTTTTTCTATTTTTTCCAATATTTTCGATTCAACTTCAGTAACTTGTTAATTTTAATGAAAACGTTGAGATAACCAATAATACACTTGGGTCTGACATGAAACGTTCAGGTAATCAACGAAAAAGCCGAAAAATGTCTTTTTTCACCATTTCTGGGTCTCAAAAGTGAATGAGAACATGATTTTTGGAATCTGCGCACTAAAAAACATAAGACCTACTCATTTTGAAAGCAAAAGTAAAAAAATTAAAGTCACTAGGAGTTTCGATCACGTTTTCGGGGGTTCTGGACCACTGTGCGGCGTTTCGACAGATAGTTGCGCGGATTTGCGCGCGCCGGAAATTGCGCCCAATAGGCTTATCGGAAGTAAAATTGGACTCGGGAATCCAAATTCGACATAAAACGCTGCAAATTTGCAAACACACGGGTTTATTATTCTTTGCTATACGTTAAAAGTCCAAATATTAATTCAGTGTCAACAAAAAGATTTTTTTTTTTTTTCAAAAATGTTTTGTTTTTACTTGAAAAATATCGTTCAGCGACCCCCAAAAATGGCTTTTACGTCCAAAAATATTTCGAAAACGACACCCATGTACGGCGTCCGTAGGTGTGGCAACCCTAGTCTATATCCCTACTTTCGGATAATCACCCACATCCACAATCTAAAACGATGCAAATTTTACACAAGGGTTTATTATTCTTTGATATAAGTAGGTTACTTGAGCATAAATTTAATTCTGTGTCAATGAATATATAAAATAAAATAAAAATTTTGGATTTTTATTTTTCAACAAAAAAATTTTTTATTTAATTTTTTTTCAAAATTTTTTTGTTTTTTACTTGAAAAATATTTGACCTTCTGGGATCCTTCAAAAATCCCATTTGTAGCCCCATGAAAGCCCTATAGATCGCAACAGTGAAATCGGATCGTTCCGGGACCCCCAAAAATGGATTCTGCGTCCAAAAATACTTCAAAAACGACACCTGACTCGATCCCATATCCAAAAGCCTTAAAAAAAACCTTCCTTAGCCCCATTTTAGCCCCATAGCGCCTCACAGGTTTGGGAGATCGGGCTGAAAACCTTGCGGGCACAACTATCTAGTGGTAAAGCAAGTATTTTGTCAAAATTTCAGATTTAAAAAAAAAAAAAAAAAATCCTACTGCCCAAAACGGCCCGGACGGCCGTACGGCGGATGGACATTTCGGTTTTGGAATCTAGACCTCTTGAAACGGATAATGTCAAATTTTGAGGCCGATCTGAATTTTAGACCTCCGTCGCGAAAAGATAGGTGTATTATTCCAGGAATAGTAAACCAAAATTGGCGTATTTTCCTCATCTACCGTTTCAGAGGAGAAGGCATGTGACATAGGTGCATAGCCAGCCACAGACACGGTTTGAATTCGTGGTATAGAAGATAGAGACCTATTCCAAATATCTCTCTATCTCTGAAACTCAAGCGACAAAGTCTAACAAACTTAGCTCAAATTCTATACCTATAATGAGGGGTATTCGATAAGCAACTAAGTCTCTCCATAATATGAGGCCCACCTAATTTATTTGTACCAGTTGTGGTGGGAGACATTCTCACTTAGCAACCGAACACCAACCTTTGCGAATGACTCGGATTTCACCTTGTGGTTGCAGGTGTGGCATTAACGGCATAATTCGATCAAGCGTTGCATTTCTACGGGTAACAAGAACGAGCGACAACTTACCAAGTTACGAGTGGAGTCAGTGTCGTCGGGCAGGTGCGCCAAAATGTTCACATTATGTAGCAATTCCACGCTATCGGCAAAACCGCTGTCTCCTATAGTCTCATCGTCGTCCATTGTTGGTTAAATTTTGTCGGACTAGTAGCTGAAAAATGTACAACAAAAAAATAGCTGAAAAATAAAACGAAATCTTGCATCAACAAGCCCCCTGTGGGGCTTCGAATGGAATGCAGGTGAGGTTGTAGGAGGGCTTTGAGCAAGGAGTTGATTTGAGACGAGCTTCTTGAAGTAATTTTGACTCGATTTATGAGTCGTTTAAAGTAAGTAAGAGGAAATTTAATGTTGGCTAAAATACGGAATCGGAAGGCTCCGTGATGTGACGTAAGTAACTTACATCACACACTTCATTAAATGACATGCAAATTTCTACTCAATTTACTTAAATGGATTTTTGTCTGTCACAATGTTTTACCTCACTCCCTAGTGACCATAAGTTCAGTTTTAGAATCAGGAAGCAATGGATTTTCTTCCGTCTCGCTTAAAAACTCTCAAAACAGACAAACGGCTGTTAGAACCCTGGCATTATTAATCCAGCAGAGGGAAGGGTGTACTTTATACAGAGAGTGCAGCGCGTAGGGGGGCCCCCAAGTAAATTTAAAAAATAAAACGCTACGAATTTTACACAAGGCTTCATTATTTTTGATGTAGACAAATTGTCCAAAATTAATAAATCATTATTCTATGCGAATAAAAAATGTATTCGAAAAAAAAGGAGTCCGGCACAATGTTTAGACGGATGTGGGAACCACAAGAAATGGACCCCACTGCTCTAAAAAAAAAAAAAAAAAAAAAAAAAAAAAAAAAAAAGCTGCAAATTTTACAGTAAGGTTTATTATTCTTTGATATAGGATATTTGTGCAGAAATTTAATTCTGTCAATAAAAAAATTTGGGAATTTTTTTTGATTTTTTTTTTTTTTTTTCAAATTTTTTGTTTTTTTACTTGAAAAATATTTGGCCTCCTGAGATCCTTCAAAAATCCCATTTTTAGCCCCATGAAAGCCCCATAGATCGCCACAGTGAAATCGGATCGATCCGGGACCCAAAAAAAATGGATTCTGCGTCCAAAAATACTTCGAAAAAGACACCTAACTCGATCCCATAGCCAAAAGCCTTCAAAAAAAATCTCCCGTAGCCCCATTTTAGCCCCATAACGCCCCACGGGTTTGGGCTATCGGGCTGAAAACCTTGCGGGCACAACTAGATGGTAAACCGAGTATTTTGTCAAAATTTCAGATTAAAAAAAAAATGCCTAGGTACTGCCCAAAACGGCCCGGACGGCGGACATTTCGGTTTTGGAATGTAGACCTCTTGAAGCGGATAATGTCAAAATTTGAGGCCGATCCGAGTCGTCGACCTCCGTCGCGAAAACAGGTGTATTATTCCAGGAATAATAAACCAAAAGTGACTTGAAAGTTGCCGTCCTCATTTTATCATGGATGGGGGTTTTCGAGGACGCTGAATCCGAATCAGTTGTCCGTTTTTTCCGATTGGGCGATTTCTTCGATTTTTCGCCGTTTTTATCGTTTTGGTTTATTATTCTTGGAATAATACACCTATGTTTTCGCGACGGGGGTCGACGACTCCGATCGGCCTCAAAATTTGACATTATCCGTTTCAAGAGGTCTACATTCAAAATCCGAAATGTCCGTCCGCCGTCCAGGCCGTTTTGGGCAGTAGGAAATTTTTTAAAAATCTGAAATTTTGACAAAATACTTGGTTTACCATCTAGTTGTGCCCACAAGGTTTTCAGTCCGATCGCCCAAACCCGTGGGGCGCTATGGGGCTATAATGGGGCTACGGGTGAGGTTTTTTGAAGGCTTTGGGGTATGGGATCGAGTTAGGTGTCGTTTTCGAAGTATTTTTTGACGTAGAATCCATTTTTGGGGGTCCCGGAACGATCCGATTTCACTGTCGCGATCTATAGGGCTTTCATGGGGCTAAAAATGGGATTTTTGAAGAATCCCAGGAGGTTAAATGTTTTTCGAGTAAAAAATACATAATTTTTGAAAAAAAACATTTTTGAAAAAAAAATCCCCCCAAAAAAATTTTTTTTTCATTGACAGAATTAAATTTCTGTACCTACAAGTAACCTATATCAAAGAATAATAAACCCTTGTGCAAAATTTGCAGCGTTTTTTATTACTGTACTGTGTATTTTTCTGGTCGTCCAAAAAATTATAATGAGGCTAGATTCGTAGGAAATTTCATTCTGAATCCAAATATGACCCTTTTTTCACATTGATCAAACCTTCCACATCCCCCAAAAACCTATTGAAAAACTGTAGAGAGAAACAACTGTAGATTTTTTGCTTATTTTTCACTTACATTTTTGTTTTTGTTGACTCCAATATCGAGGGCAACCATTCGAAAGTTTAGACTCCTACGTCGAATGAGACCAACCGGAACTCTCAAAAGTTGTAATTAGCGACGTTACTATAAAAACCATAAATACGTGGAAAAATCGCCCAATCGGAAAAAAACGGACTTCGGATTCAGCACCCACGAAAACCCCCATCCATGATAAAATGAGGCCGGCAAAATTCAGGTGACTTTTTTTAGAGCAGTGTTATATGCCCTAGATTACTCGGAAAATAACACCATCATTAGACATCCTGGCATCCTTGAAAAGCACCATTTGTAGCCCCGTAGATCCCCAAAGTGAAATCGGATCATTCTAGGACCGCCATAATTGAATTCTACGCCCAAAAATACCTCGAAAACGACGCCTAACTCCACCCCATAGCCGAAATCCTTCAAAAATCCCTCCCGCAGCCCCTTTTTAGCCCCATAAAGCCTCTCGTGTCTGGGAGATTAGGATGTAAACCTTGCGGGTACAACTAGACGGCAAACCGAGTGTTTTGTCAAAGTTCTAGACAAGATTTCTACGGACGTGACGGCTGACGGTCTTGAAACAAATTTTGTATCAAATGACGTCAAATTTGAGGCCGATCTAAATTTTCGACCCCCGTTGCAAATGCAGGGGTGTATTAGGTATTCCAGAGTCTAAATAAATAAACGAAAAAACGCTGCAAATTTTACTCAAGGTTTTATTCTTTGATGTAATTTCTAAAAATATCAATTTATGTAAATAAAAATGATTTAAAAAAAATTAAAATTGGGACCTCGAAAAATTGATTATGCGTCCAAAATTGCTCTTAAAACGACACCACACTCGGCGGACAGACCTTTCATTATTGGAATGTAGGTACACATTTTGAGGCCGAACAAAATACTTAATTTTGAAACGAATTTTGAAAATTATTTTTGACCCCCGTCGCGATTACATACCTAGTACAGTAGTCCCCGCTTAATGTGATAACGACTGTCGCAGCCAAAAGTTATTACAATAAGCGGGTTATTCCGGGGACACGTGAAAAAAAAACTCCAAGAAAATTTTGATACTTTTTTCACCATTTTAGTATTGGCACGTCATAAAAAATCATTTAAAATCTGTTGTGAATAGTCTGCTTCATCCCTTGAAATACTTGTCCATTGTGGCCTGCTTTTTGAAAAAAATTTCCAAAACGAACTCCTCATAATGAATTCGAACATCATCAGCTCGGCCGAGTATTCCCCTCTTCAAAATCATTTCTTTTTTCGTTGGTAACGGGCTTGCTGGGTTAACTGACAAGCTTTGATATAAGGTCTGACACCGTCCAGATTCGCAAGATAAGCAAACATTCATGTAGCTAGACAAAAAAAAAAAAAAAAAAAAAAAAAAATCATGCCGGCTAATAAATAGTGCTAAGCTGGAAATGATTTTAAAACACTATGGGCATCCCAAATAAGAGTAATATGAGTTTGCGACGGTTTCTGAGTACGGCATAACTTGTGGGAGCTGAAAACATGCGAAATTTTGGCACTTTTTTGAGTTTGTGGCTTATTACTCAGAATCGGTTTGTTCTACGGAAAACGTCACCATATACTAAATTAAAGAGCATTAAATTCCCCGTCGAATGACCCTGCGGAACGTCGAATTCGGCCCAGCTACATAGTCACAATCGATGGTCAAAAATCGTTAATTTTTCAACCAACATGGCAAAAAGGTGGGTTACGCTCATGTTCAAACGTCTGCGATCAGAAAACGGCTACTCTAATCAAAAAATTCCATAGAATGAAAGTTGTAGGGAGCTCTTAAATTTTATAATTCGCTCATTCCTACGCAGAGATAGTACGCAAAATTTTTGCGTACTTTTTAAAAGTTCAAAAGTAGTCCTAACACTGAAATTTCGCTAAGAGGCTCTTTTTGAAATTACACGACTGTTGAACCCCGAATCATCTATATTCGTCGAGTTATTCGAATTTAGAGGCAATTTCGTCATATTGCTAAGACAGAAAACGAAATACATTACTATGGCGAATTAAGCGTATAAGGGAGACTTATTAGGTCAAATTA
Organism: Pilophorus perplexus; assembly: GCA_955831195.1. Classification (NCBI taxonomy): domain Eukaryota; kingdom Metazoa; phylum Arthropoda; class Insecta; order Hemiptera; family Miridae; genus Pilophorus; species Pilophorus perplexus. The sequence goes on from OY037015.1 coordinate 3,289,889, forward strand.
TTCTTAGAATAATAAACCTTAGTCAATAATGATCAAAGGTGTTTGTGTTTTAAACAGGAAAACTCATTTAAAAAATAACGACAAGACAGCGAATATCGGAAAGTGCAAGAAGAACACTACCTAATAGATTCTACGCTCAAAATAACTCCGAAAACTACTTCTCATTAAATGAGAAATGTTGACCTCCTTACGTCGTGTAAATTTTCAAGTAGCTTTTAAAGGACGTTAGGGGGTCAAAATGTGACTACATTTAATGTAGTCGGTAGATTTCGGAGTTATTTTAAGCGTAGATTCCATTTTAGGGCTTCTTTACTTGTCCAAACACTATTCTATTGAATATTTCCGTCATTATTATTCCTAACTTTTTATTGAGCAGAATTGATTTTCGCACAATACAAAAGAATAATAAGCCATCGAGTAAGAATTGCGGTTTTCCCACCGTTTAAGTTCGAAAATTGTACAACTCGTTAAGAGTTAATATTCAATTATTTTCAATCAATGATTTTAGAGCCCCCCCCCCCCCAACAGACAATGCCTGGATCCGCCCCGTATAGTGACTCAAAATACATCAGAATGTTAGGAATGCTTTCAAGTGATGTCAACTTACCGGTTTGATGAAGTGATTTTCCTTCAATTTTTGAGTCAAAATAATTACGTAAGTAGGCTCTGCCAAAGGGGGAAAAACCAGCCGGCAGCAAAAATTCGTGTCAAAGGGCTTCTGATTTATCGTGCAAATTCGAAAATAAGTGCTACACTACAAAAATTTGGTCTAAAGGAATGGGCTTGGTTTCGATGGAAAATTCAAGAGATTTCGGTTATTATTTTAAAAATAAATTAATCAATAGTTTAGCGATAACATAGTAGTTTTTTTCTGCACGGAGAAGATGCGATTGAACTCACTCACGAGCGACTGAAGACACTGCAGGGAAGAGCAGCCGCGGGAGGGCCACTGTGGTTATGTAACGACATAATATCATCAAGTTCCGAGGCCTACACGAGAAAAAAGTCGGGACTTGATGGAGAGGGAATCATGTAAATTGATATGTTATCAACGCAGAGCAACACTTTGGGGTAGTGAACTTTGGAAGGCACGGTGGAGGGGACTTTGGAAACGAGGAGCTTTACAAGGAATTTGGATTCAAGGGGTTTGTTAGTTTTGGTTATGAGCGGGTTGGGCGGCGGTTTTGGGTGGGTTGGGCGGCGACACTGGGCGGCTAGCAACTCTGCAGCAATGCGTGATTGTTTATCAAATCTGTGTTGTTTTGTTGTAGAACTTCGTGTGTGAAAAGGATAATTTTGTTGGATGGTTGACAAAGAGATGGATCTTGATTGAAGTGATTTCGGCGAGTCGTGCGGTAAGTAGACGAATAAGCGGCAGTTTGAAGTGTCTGCTTGCCGTATTATATAATAATATTACATAACATTGTAATATATTCGCTTATTAAGTTGACTGCTTCGGCCAGCGAAGAGGAGGGGGGTTTGAGATTTGGTTTTGGGGATTCGATCTGACTGTAGCGGAGGCGGATGAAGTCAGAACAGTGAGGATGGCAATGAATGAGTGCTGTGGGCGCAATGGTTTTGGGGCAAAGACCGGCATTGCTTTTGGGTCGAGGTCGGAGGTCGAAAATTTTGATCGGCCTCAAAATTTGCCATTTCATGCCGTTTCATAGGGGCAGTAGGATTTTTTTTTAGAATTTTAAATCTTGACAGACTACTCGGTGTACCATCTAATGGTGCGCGCAAGGTTTTTAATCCTATCGCCCAAACCCATGGGGCTTAAAAGGGGCTGTAGGAGGGACTTGAGCTCGACAAATGGTGTGGATCTTTCCACATAACAGGGTTTTCAATAAATAACTTTACTCTCCACACCTGAAATACATCTCGTCATGATGGACGCCCTGGAAGAACTGTGGGGCTCGTATGTAAAGGACAAAAAATCAGAACTATACCCACTCGACTGCAGTGAGTAACTGATACAACAATGATGGTACTTATGAATTTGTATTTTTGACTGATGTCTATTTCTGCATTGCACGACTCTCTTTGATTCGATCCTCTCAGTTTCGTCTTTTTTTCGTTTCCGCAAAGTCATTGCGTTTTCAGACGATTTCCCCAAAGTTGGATCCCCGTTGACTGTAACACGAATGTGAAGTCGTAACGTCAGCATTGATGCTACCTACTTCATCCGAGTAGAAAGAACATAATAATATTATGCTTTTTCTACTCGGATGAAGTTCATATTATGAACGTGGTGGAAGAAATTGGAGGACTGCTAAGTTACACCTATGAAAAAAAAAAAAAAAAAAAACGCTGCAAATTTTACACTGAGGCTTATTATTTTTTGGTATAGGTTGTGCAAAAATTAATTCTGTAGCATTCAGAAAATATTTTTGAATTTTTTTTTTCAAAATTCTCTGCATTGTTTGGACAGATGTGCGGCTTCAGAAAATGGAATATGCGTCCAAAATTATTCGGAAAACGACACCTTATTTGAGCTCCTGGGATCCTTCAAAAATCCCAAGAAAGTCCCATAGATCCTCACGGTGAAATCGGATCGTTCTAGGACGCCCAAGAATGGATTCTACGTCCAAAAATACTTCGAAAACGACACCTAACTCGAGCCCATGGCCGAAAACCTACTTCCCCCCCCCCCCCCCCCTAGTGGTAGATAGTGGGGCTCTGTGGGGCTAAAAATGGGCTACGGGAGGGTTTTTTGAAGGTTTTCGGCAATAGGGTCGAGTTAAGTGCCGTCTTCGAGGTATTTTTCGACGTAGAATCCATTTGTGGGGGTCCCAGAACGATCAGAACTCACTGTGGGCTACCATGGCTTTCATGCACATTGGAATTTTTTAAGGATCCCAGGAGCTCAAATAGGTGTCGTTTTCCGAGTAATTTTGGACGCAAAAAATTTTTTGTTGAGGTCCCTCATTTGTCCAAACATTGTATAGAAGAAAGTTTTTAAATTTTTCAAAAATATCTTAATTGAACAGAATTATATTAAATATAAATTTTCAGCACAATTAACCTATATCAAAGATAAATAAACCCTTGAGTAAAATTTGCAGCGTTTTTTATTTTCATCCATTGGTTAAGAATAGACAATTATCAGTTGCTTTCTGTTTCACGTTTTCCCCCTAACTATCATGGCAGAATCGTCTGCAAAACACACCAATTTTCCATCTACCTATGTTTCTTATAAAAATACCGTTTGCGTAGATTATGTAGGTAATAAATCGGAGCCAAAACTGTACCTTGTGGTGCAGATCTGCTACTCGAGTAGCAAATGATCGTGGGTCGCTTTGACGATAGCCGATTTCTACTGTTTGCTGGCGGTTTGAAAGGTAACGCTTTGTCCAGTGTATAAAACTGGCGTGAAAATTCTTGTCAATCAATGTTTGAATTGAGTTCGTGTGTGGGATAGTATCAAAAGCTTTTGTCATGTCTTTGTAAATTGCAGAACTTGGTCAACCTCGTCTAATGCAAGGCGTCGCTTATGCGGCAACACCAGCTATCTCGGTTTTTGGTCATTTTCGGGGTTTGACGGTTCCTCAGTCGATTTTTTGCGAAGAATCGATTGGTGAAACCAGATTTTCGATATATTAAACTGTTTTCGCGCTATCTGGCCATTTGATAACACCAGCTATCTCGACTCTTACGACTCTTAAGGCAACACCAGCTAACTCGAATTCTGTTTTTAGGCTCTCCTGAAAAATCGTGAAAATCGAGATAGCTGGTATTGCCGCGAGATGTTGCCGCGGGATGTTGCTGCGATAGTGCAGTCGAGATAGCGCCAGATTTTCGATATATCATACCGTTTTCGCGCTATCAGGCCATTTGATAACACCAGCTATCTCGACTCTTAAGGCAACACCAGCTAACTCGAATTCCGTTTTTAGGCTCTCCTGAAAAATCGTGAAAATCGAGATAACTGGTGTTGCCGCATAAGCGACGAAGGGTTGCTTATTCCGCTAAACTCATAACTGCGTCTAGTGTGTTTTTCCGGATTGAAACCCGTATTGATTTTTATTTATTAGTTTATGGTCTTTCATGAAGTTCAACAGGCTTTTTCATTGTCACCGGCTTGGGCCTTCAGGGTGGCCGCTGTATAGGCAGCCCTGAATCTTGACGACCTGGAGACATACCTTCTCCAATCCTCCCTCACGCCGTCAGGGAAAACCCGAGCCTCTAGAATGGCTGAGGTCTCCTGAGGTCCTCACTCTTGCAAATGCCGAGCAGCTCCCAAGCACATGCTCCACTCATCCCTCTGGGGCACCAATGGCCACGATTGAGAGATTTTCGAGAATGCAACCACTGAGTTACAGAAGGCTGCTCGTGCGAAAACACCAGTCCAGACCAACTCCCTATTCCATACTAAATCCAACTATTTCTTTTTCCAGATGGGGGACGAGGAATCTTCTGAAGTGCAGTACCGTTGGTACGTCGAGCGCGCTAAAACAGGGCGAGCAGCTTGTAAGAAATGCAAGGAAAAAATCGATGCCAAAGCCCTGCGAATGGCAAAAACAGCGCCCAGCCCGTTCGGCTCGAGTGCCTCTCTAATGAAACAGTGGCACCACCTCGACTGCATGTTCCAAGTACGTTTTGAAGCCTATGTTGTATTTTCATGTTGACAGAAACATGTAGTTCGATGATGGGTTTATAAAACGCCTTTGACAGGTGTTCTCCAAGCAAAGAGCCACAACCGCCAAGATAGAATCCGTCGATGACATTGGAGATTGGGATTTGCTCTCCAAAGAAGATCAGGAAGAGGTGCTGAGTCGTTTCGCAAATCCAGATGGTAATAGTGAAATAATGGCTTCTACTTGAACTGTATGACCATCAATACTGTGTCTTTAGTCATTGCAATATCTTCTTCTTTGCCACAGAAATTCGTAAGAGGCGAACGCCAGCTGCTGACACGCCTGCCGCATCTTCACCAGCGAAAAAGCCCACCGGTGAATCATCGTCGGACACAGCCCCCTCTGTCGTCCCCGGTCATAGAGACAACTCTTTCAGAGAGTTCAGAAGGCTCTGCGCTAACATCGCCGACACGCCAGGTTATCTCGACAAGACCGCCATTGTCAGAAAGTTCATCACGCAGGGCTCAGATGGAGGTTAGCATTTTGAAAATTCACACAAGAATCGTATTTATTTATTTATATATGAACCGGACGAGCCCAATTACAAAACAGGTGTATCGAAACATAGAAAAAAATTGAAAGGGTCAGGGTGGCCCAGTGAGCTAAGGCGACAGAGCTTCGTCTGTTTACAAATCAGTCGGAGCGCTGATCAGCCTGGTTCGAATCCGGGCCGAACACCAATGTTTGACCAAAAATCAATCAAGTGTTGTAATACCTGACTTGTCGGCAGACAATTCACCTCTGAACGCAAGTTTATGTGAATCCTTTCTCTGGAGCAAGACTATCTAAGACACTCTTACTTTATCAGTGATTATCTGGGCGCATTGTGGGGTCGGCTCCTGCCCCACTTGTGAGAACCATAAATGGTTAAACACAATAAAACCCACATTTTTAGAAAAAAAATTGAAGAACAAGGCACACTCGCATAGCACAGGTTAGTCACCAAGGCTGTTAAAAGGCTGTCAGATAAGGTGGCGGAAAAGTTGAGATTTGACTGTGGAAAGGGGAGAAGAGTGATCATCGATAAAGGGCCCCTCCTCTTCTCAGGAGGAGAGAAGATTCACTTCTCGAGGAATGCGACAAAAGGGGCGATGATATGGCAGTACTGGTCGAGAGACGAGTTACGAGGAAACCGACGCGAGTAAGGAGATCAGGAGAGTCAATCCGTCCCGATAGCAGACCGTGAAAAAACGACACATCAGCGCACAAACGACGGTCAAGAGGAGGAAGCAAGCTGAAGCGGCGAGACAGCTCATCGTAGTTCAGGTTCTCACGGGGAATGGAGAGCTTGTATTTAATACGTGCTAACGCAAAGTGCAGTAACTCCATAATTGTGAAAGTGGAGAAAAACGCCAAAAAACCCTCAATTTGCCGGGCCACTTGTTAAAAATATGATTTTATCGCAAAACGTTGCGTCATATGTTGGTATTGGCATCGTATTATAGCAATTTGAAAAAAAAATATTTTTTTTTTTTTAATTTAACATGTGGCTGGGCGGATACTGCATTTTGGCTTAGCAAATCACTCTTAAACACTACGCTAAAGTGCAGTAACAGCCGGAACAGCATCAGATTGTCATTCCAAGCGGCCTCCTGAGTCGTGGAGTTATTGCAATTATGTGTTGAGGCGATCTAATTTCCCTAAGCTTAATTGCAGTATCTCCATTTGCTAGGCTATATCGCAGTAACTCCAAAACATTGAGCTGGAGATACTGCATTTTAGCGTTGGACTATGGAGTTACTGCTATATAGCTTAGCAATACCCTATATTCGTGGCGCTTACTGCAAAATTTCTAATCGATTTTGGCGGGAAAAAGGGCATGTAGGGTGAACTTTGACCCTCCATATGATGCATTACATATCTAAGATACCCCCTAGGGGTCTAACTCAAAACCGGCAAAATGTGGAGTTTCTGCACTTTACGTTAGCACGGTACCGAAGGAATGTTCTAAAAATGCGCGCGATCTGTACAGTGTGACATTCGTAGTGAGGGCTCCGGATTACTGAGGCATATTCTTGGATTGGCTGCACGAGAGTCTTATAGAGAGTCACTAAGGCAGGGGCATGAGAAAACTCTCTGGGGTTTCGTTTTAAGAAACCGAGCATGCGCAACCATCGAGCTGCAACCTGAGTCTGAGAAGGAGAGCTGGGAGTCCAGGTATTGGGGGGGGGGGGGGGGATAAATTTAAATTCTAACTATCATGGGACAAATTCATTTGAAAGAAAATTAAAAACGATTGGTTGGACTTACCGTGACTTGTTTGATCTTCTTGGGACAGGTCGACAGCTGACTAGTTTTGTTCTTACCTGTCCTTAGTTTAGTTATTATTTTCCCCAATTTTAGAATTTATAGGAAGATGTCATTTTACTTTTAGAGCATTCATGATGTCATGATTTGCAAGACCCCAGAACTAAGACATATCCATGTCAAAATGAGCTAACGAGTTTTCAGTTTTGAAAGGAAGTATTTTGAAAAATCTCTCTTTCATATGACATTTCGAGAAAAAAAAGAAACATGTGAGGAGAATTCCAATAGTATCTGTAAAAAATACAAAATTTGTATTTACAAAGACATTTATGTTAATTTTAAGATGAATAATTCATTAAATCAGTCAGGAAATTAAAATCAGCCAAATTCGATTTTTGGGCATAATTTGGGTTTAAGATAAGCGTACGAATCGAGCTCCGCCTTCCTGTGGTCGGGCACATTTTGGTTTATTATGCTTGGAATAATACACCTACCTATGTAATAGCGAAGGAGGTCGAATGTTCAGATTGGCCTCGAAATTTTACAATATCCGTTTCAAGAGGTCTAGATTCCAAAACCGAAATGTCCGTCCGCCGTCCGGGCCGTTTTGGGCAGTAGGAATTTTTTTTAAATTGAACTTTTAACTGAAATTTTGACAACATACCTACTTGGTTTACCTTCTAGTTGTGCCCGCAAGGTTTTCCGCCCGATCGCCCAAACCCGTGGGGCGCTATGGGGTTAAAATGGGGCTACGGGAGGATTTTTTTAAGGGTTTCGGCTATGTGGTCGAGTTAAGTGTCGTTTTCGAAGTATTTTTGGACTTGGAAACCATTTTTGGGGGTTCCAAAACGATCCGATTTCACTGTGCGGACTTAGAGGGATTTCATGGGACTAGATATGGGATTTTTGAAGGATCCCAGAACGTCTAATATTTTCCGAGTGAAACAAAAATTGATAAGACTACATTCATGTCCAAAGTATTCTGTTAGACTAGGCAGTGACGCAGAGGATGACAGCACTTTACATCACGCCCCAGATTGCTACTCATAGAAACTAACATTTACACGTTTCACTTCTATTGTTGTAGATAAGTTCAAAGGCGATCTGCTTCTCACGATAAAACTGCTCCTGCCGGGTGTTATCAAAAGGGTTTACAATCTTCAATCCAAGCAAATCGTCAAACTTTTCAGCAGGGTGAGTAGTCAAATGTGTCCGCATCAGAGCGAAATGGTCACCGTTTTCCAGCTCTTTACCTCGTAAGTCTTCATTCGGCAGATTTTCGGAACGGATCAAGATGAAATGTTGGTCAGCCTGGAGCAGGGCGACGTCGCTGAGACGATACGGGAATTTTTCGAGCAAAGCCCGAAGATCCAACCGTCGAAAAAGAGCAACCTCACCATCCAAGATGTCGACGTCTTCCTCGAATATTTGTCCAAATTGACTCGAGAAGAGGACCAGATCAGCCATTTCACCAAAATCGCCGCCAAGTAATAATTTTAGCTGACTCAACTCCTACCGTGTTGGTTATGTACATCATGCATTTCATTGTTCCTTCAGGTGCACAGCGAATGATTTGAAATTGATCATACGGTTGGTGAAACACGATTTGAGGATTTATGCAGGAGCCAAACACATGTAAGTTGTGTAATTGTTGATTGTTATCCAGTTTATGAGCTCCTTTGGAACTTTCATCATCCAGAGAGTGAATGTGTTCACGGTGAGAGATGGAAAGGTCTGAGCCTACAAATTGTCGTTGACAAAAGTTTGAAACTTGCCTGAAACAACGTTTGGTGGGGTTATCACACTGTTGGAAACATGCAGCGAGCTGACGGAGCGGTCATTATGACGTCACAATCACGACACCCCCCCTTCATCTGTGAAGGCCTAATGTTCGACTCTGTTATCACACTGTCGTAAGAGACTTGATGGCCATCAGCTTGAGGTGACAAGTGAGGGGAAAAAAGGTAAATTTGGCGTGGACTAGGGAAAAGACAACACTGTTGGAGGATCAGCTGTTTGGTGAAGCCGCCATTAACTGGCACCCTCTCCCCCCTCCTCTATGAACGCCTGTGGACTGTGCAGTGAGGACAGTTCGCACTGCACTACGGTTTGCCAGACGTGAGGCATTCATAGATGAGAGGGGGGGGGGGGGGTTCGGATCAGCGGCTCGCACATAATGACGTCATTGGCCGTGATTGAGACGCCAATGGCCGCTCGTTGGCTGGCTGGGTATCACACTGTTGGAAACATGCAACAAGCTGAGGGAGCGGCCATTATGACATCACAATCACAACACCACCAACCACCCCTCATCTGTGAAGACCCAATGTCCGACAGACCGTCGTGAGAACAGTTTGTTAGATTTTCAGACGTTGGGCCTCCACTGAGTGGGGGGGTCGTAAGTTTGACGTCATAATGGCCGCTACAACAGTCTTTCGTCCCAGCAAGTTACAACTTGACCTACAAGTAGGTCATCATGTATTTCCCGATAGTGTGATTACCCCATTAGGCAGTAGAGAATTATGTGGTGTCATTCAATCAAACATCGCCAGGATTAGATAATATCTAATATTACGTGAGTCACGGTTCAATTTTTGGCGCCAACCATTTCCCATAGCGGCCCGACATTCATTGTAAACTCTCCTCACATTGCCGTATTCAGTTGTGTCTTACTAATTGTTCCTTCTAGTTTGGACGCCGTCCACGAGAGCGCATATGAGGCTTTTCAAGCATCTAGAGATATACATTCTATAATCAAGAAGGCTGGGCCGTCTAGCAGTCAAAAAACCAAAGGGTTGGACGTCGATCTCCAAATTCTAGTTCCTATTCTGCCGATGCTGGTGAGTTGCCTAATGTTTTTGAACTTAGCGATGAGTATTGTTCTATCACGCATGTTTAAAACGTTTCTTCGTGTTTTTTGAGTTGCTGAATCCGAATTTGAAGTTTGTCCCCTCGCCAGAGGTGACTAAGAAACGCCCAAAACCACGAAAATGTTGGACTTTTTTCAGTTTCCTGCATTTATCTCGAAAACGGTACGTTTTAGCGAGAAGACCACCATGTACAAAAGTAAAGTAGACAAAATTTCCTGCGAGAATATATGGTCAAGTTTGTTTTTATCTTTAATAGGACGGCCGCTAGAGCGCTCTGAAGATAAACAATTTTTTGGATACAACCGCAAAAATTGCAGGCAGGTAAAAAAAATGTTCTGCTATGCTATTAAGTTGTAATATGCCTATACAAATAACTGATGTGCATGAGTCATTACCTACCGTTGGTTGGACGATCGTCAGTACGATTATGGGGTACTGATGATTGCCCAATCAACTATAACGACCCGGGCACATCAGTTATTTATTGAAAAACATTTTGCAGGCTTATTGCAACTCAATGGCATAGTAGAGCAAAGGTTGAGTCGGGTTTCCTGCATTTTTTGACGCAAGAAAATATTCTATCTTCAGACCGATCTAGTGGCCATCCTATTGATGATAGAAACTAACTTGATAATATATTCTTGTAGAAAATTTCATCTGCTTTACTTTTGTACATAGTGGCCGTTTCGCTTAAACGTACCGTTTTTGAGATGAAAGCAGGAAATTGAAAAACGTCCGAACTTTTTGAACCAAAAAATGATCTTCAGAGCGCTCTAGCGACCACCCTATTGATAATAGAAAGAAACTTAATGATGTATTCATGTACGAAATTGTGTCTACTTTAATTTTGTATATAGTCGTATTTTCGCTAAAACGTACCGTCTTCGAGATCTACGCAGGAAACTTAAAAACGTCCGAAATTTTTGAGGTTTTTGACGTTTCCTGAAGTTAAATCACCTTCTGGGGAGGGGCAAACCTTACATTCGGATTCAGCGACCCAAAAAACGTGGAGAACCGTTGAACAAAAAATAGTTTACATTTTGAACCTTGACTTACTGGATGGGCCCGGGAACCGAACGTCGACTAATACTTTTTTCTGAAAGAACAAAGTATTAGTTGAAGGCATAGCAGTGAGTTTTGGGTTCCTACGGTGTAATACAAATTTCCAGGGCACTTTCGAAAATTTCAACTTTGAATCTGGAGGGAAAAGTGGCGCTACTCTCTCATTGGCTGCTGTCATTTATTTTTTTACACTCTCTACTTCTTACGCTAGCGCACTCTGGCGGATTAGTAAAAGTGCCACCGCGGGAAAATTTAAAACGCCAAATATACACTAGTGATTTCCTCCCATTTTCCCATTTCTCTGACCTAGTTCCTTGGCCCATTATGTAGATCTACACCTTTTGTATTTTCTCCTTATAACAAGTTTTAATTTTTTTTTTTTCTTTTTTCGCTGTTATTGTATTTCTTGTTTCGGTCAGGCTCAGGCTTGCAAGTCTTCGCAAGATGCCATGAAAAGATGTCCGAACGGCATGTACTCGGAAATCAAATACGACGGCGAGAGGGTGCAACTTCACAAGCATGGGAACGTTTTCAAATACTTTTCGCGGAGTTTGAAACCAGTGCTGCCCCACAAGGTGAGTCTCCTTAAGAGCTTCCACGGTTGACAACAGTGTTTGATTACATACTTACGACCGATCTTCTCGACTCTAGGGCTTTTAAAACGTTGTCACGTCGTGATTGGCCCGACCATGATGGCCCGCATTGTACCCATGATGATTGATTTTTTTTTTTTTTTTTTTTTTTTTTTTTTTGTCAAGGTGAGACATTTTGAAGAGCACATTCCCCAAGCTTTCCCTCACGGGCACGACCTCGTTTTAGACAGTGAGATCCTCATGATAGACACAGTCACTGGAAACCCTTTGCCGTTCGGATCGCTGGGAAAGCACAAAGTACGTCAATACACGTCAGATAAGCTCATTTTGTATAACTCTGTGACTTTCTTTTTTTCTCTCTCTTTCAGAAAAACGAATACCAAAATGCCAACGTCTGCTTGTTTGTTTTTGACTGCATGTACTACAACGGCAAGTCCTTGTTGAACGTGTGAGTTATCCCTCTCGCATTCTAGTTTTCTGAAATCTGAACACGCTGATCTCTTGATTTTCCTGTCTAACCGTGTTTCTGTGTTTAAAGGCCACTGAAAGAACGCAAGGAGATCCTCAGGCAAAATATGAAAGAAATACCTTTCAGAATAGTATTTTCCGAAATGGAGGAAATAAATGTAAGACAAATTTTTATCCACCAAAAAGAATAATTTATAAATTTCAGTTAATGCTGATTTGCACGTTTTCTTTTGACAGGACAAAAGGGGGCTGGAAGATATGATGACGAAGGTTTTTCGGCAAGGGTTGGAAGGTTTAGTTTTAAAGGATGTCATGGTGAGTTTATCAATCGAATTTTCAGAAATTATCTGATTTTTTCTATAAGATCTATTTGAACACCAAACCGCCGCTTTATTATTTTTGGAATAATACACGTGTGTAATGGCGACGGAGATTGAAAATTCTGATTGGCCCAAAAATGTGACATTATTCGTTTCAAGAGGTCGAGATTCACCGTTGAAAATTCAGTTGAAAATCTGAAATTTTGACAAAATACTTGGTTTACCATCTAGTTGTGCCCGCAACGTTTTCAGCCCGATCACCCTAAAACCGTGGGATTGTGGGGCTACGTGAGAGGTTTTAGCAGGTTTCGGGTATAATATCGAGTGGGGTGTCGTTTTCGAAGTATTTTTGGCCGTGGAACCCATTTTTGGGGTTCCCAGAACGATCCGATTTCACGTTGGGAATCTATGGGGGGTGTGCGTACGTTTGATCCCCGCAAAAGTGAAAGACCACTTCGCGTTCCTATCGTTCGTCCCCGCTACTCGACTGAGGCGTCCTACGGACTGTGACCTTTCGTCCCCGGAGAAGATAATGACGATAAACACGATTAACAGTGGCCTACGACTATTCGGGTAGCATTAAAATTAACATAGACATATGCATTTACAGGTATAGAAAAATACAGGAACTGCAGTTCCATGGGGCTGACAAAGATATACAAGGATGAAGAGCGTGAGGAGATCAAATGGTTGCATTGGAGTTTTGGGCTTTCATTCTGTGAACCAGACGTAGTCGGTGACGCTTTCTGTGAGTGGTTCCTGGACAAGCCAGACACCCTTCAGAATGCCCAGACTTAGGTGGAATACTTACATGACAACTACGTCACCGACAATGCGGTCTTCCCTCCAATTTTGTGGGCTTGAGCATCCATCGCTGTAACCAGAACAACCAATGCCTGCGAGGCTTTCCATTCAAGTTTCAATAAGAGCTTCAACTCTCCCCATCCCGACATTTTTAGATTTTTCGAAGAACTTTGTCAGATACAATCTGGTTAGGGAAATTTGTGATTCCGTGTTTTGTGACCAACACCTCGGGGGCGAAAGGTAATTATTACTAAGGGGACGAACCGTAACAGCGGGGACGAATGCTAACATTGTCTACGGGGACGAAACGTAGTAATTCCGCCGCAATGGGGACGAAACGTAAAACTCCCCTATGGGGCTCTCAAGGGGGCTTCAATTGGGATTTTTGAAGAATCCCATGAGGTCAAATAAGGTGTAGTTTTCCGAGTCATTTAGGACGCATAATCCACTTTCCGAGATCCCACACCTGTCCGAATATTGTCCAGCAATTTTTTTTTTTTTCAATTTTTTCAAAAATATTTGTTATTGACAGAATATATTATTATCGATTTCAAAAAATAAGAAATTGTGTCAAATTTGCGGCGGTTTATTCTTTATTTGTTGTCTTATTTCCTTGTACTCATTGATAGTATCAATCAATCAATTTGATACTTCTTATATCGATACTTTTCTTTCGATACTGTCTGTGGATTCGATACTAAATATCGTACCTACCGAAAGCAGTATCGGAACGTCCCTAACTGTAATAACAAGTACCCTTCATGAAACACGATAGATCATTACACGTGTAATGACCTATCGTACGTTGCATTACACGTTAATGAGCAACGTACGTTGCTAAAAAACCAAAATTTTGTAATATTAAGAAAGTAATTATCGAGATATTGCCGGTGGGGTTCCTAGTGAAAACTAGAAAGAAAACGTAATCACAGAGAAGGTATTTCGAGAATTTTCCAAGCTCATCCTGAGAGAGATGAAACATTTGGAAGGTATTCTCCAGCATGATGTAGGTATTCTCCTATTGTGATACCTCCTCTGTGTTGTCTTTGCATTGATCTTCTTTTATCTGAAGTAGGGATGGGCATTAGTATTTTCTTAGAACATAACACCGTCTTTGCCACAATATGTATTATCTGGTGACCAAGTGCCTCACGTATAAATCCACTGTCCATTAAACGGTTCTCGCCGCCAGTGGAAACGCTGCAAATTGAATTACATCCGTGTCCTTAACATTTTTAAATTTATGATCGTTGTAGAATGGTCGGGCGATGACCACCATGCATCGGTTCCATGTTCAAACTTAGACGGAAAACGACACCTCACTTGACTTCCTGGCCCAAACGTGTGAAGATGCTTGAAAAAGCTCCTCTACCAAAGGCTTGTCTCGGACGTTAGTCGTCAGTCGTCAATATCAAATTTTGAGTTGGTTCAGGCAATGTTTAGATTTTAAATGTCTAAAATTAAATAAACTATTGAATATTTTTTAACAAATTTTTTTTTTTAAAGAAAGAAAAAACACGTTATTTGGCAGGAGGTAGCTCCGTTGATTTTGGATGGTATGTCCAGCGAGCTGAAAATCCTTATTTTTCGAAACCTTCACATAAATTGAACCGTTATTTTATTATTTATTCTCTTCGATTTTTAATCGATTAATCGATTTTTTGCCCTAAATAATATAGAATTGAGAAGTTGATTTTTTTTTTTTTTTTTTTTTTTCAGCACTAACAGTTACTTACCTATTCACCTATTCAGAGAATTATAAAATTCCCTGCAATCTTTAAAGCTTTTTCGTGGGTCAGGTTTAACTCAGCTCTGCTTCAGCTGCCTTTAAAGTAGCTTACGTTTCCGAGTCATCGTCTTCGTGATTGAAAGCTTCAGGCCAGCGCTTTTTGCCGTCTGCGTTGAAAAAGGCTGTTGAGTGAGTCACTTGTTTTAATCATTTTATTTTCTCGTCAGAGCACCTACGAACCTGGGAAGAGGCACTGGCTGAAAGTCAAAAAGGATTACCTGTTTGGTGGAGCTATGGCGGACACGGCGGACCTTGTCGTTCTCGGCGCCTGGTACGGAACTGGTCAAAAAGGTAACGTTACACGATGTTCTCAATCGGTCAGCAACTTGTGCAGCAGGGTAATTATTCATTTTTTTGTAGGCGGTATGATGTCGGTGTTTCTGATGGGGTGCTACGATGAACAGAGGAAGGTTTGGTGTACTGTCACTAAAGTCCACACAGGGCACGATGATGCCACGCTCGCCCGAATTCAGGTAATCCAACTGATGGAAGTAAAATGCTTCGAGCAGTTCTTGCATTCTACGCTGTGGAATCTACCGCATTGTACCGGCTTACGTTATGCTTTTTTGTTTTAGAAAGAGCTCGTCATGGAGAAAATCAGCAAAGACCAAGCTCTAGCCCCTTCTTGGTTGAACGCCACCAAAACCATGATTCCTGACTTCGTAGCCAAAGATCCGAAAGTATGTTGAATTGAAGACTATGTACGGTGTCCCGATTGTTGTCGAAAATTACCTCACCCCAGGCTGTGTTATGGTTAGCACAGATTGTCAGGCTGATAACACAGTTTGACGACGAACGATCAATGAATGTATTTTGTTAATTTATTTTTAAATTTATTTAATTTAATTATTTCTTAATTTAATTTATTTTGTTGTTTTTAATTATTTCTTAATTTAATTTAATTTATTTTGTTGTTTTTAATTATTTCTTAATTTAATTTAATTATTTCTTAATTTAATTTATTTTGTTGTTTTTAATTATTTCTTAATTTAATTTATTTATTTCTTCTTCTGTGTAAGCCTTTTCTGTGTTAATCTGTATCGATGAATCGATTTATCGACGTATCGATGAAAGGTGGTAGCGTCTCACTAATAAAATTGACCTGAAATTAAATCTTTTGTTGCTCTGGGTGTTGGGAACAAATGAAGTAGGCTGAGACTTTTTAATAAACACGAAACAGGGTTTATTCAAGAAATTATGAAGTAGCTGTCAAACAGACAAGAAAATATTCTGAGCTGCCGCAACGCGGGGCTGGTCGGCGGAAGGCTGTATTGATGAAACACCTATCAATGTACGCGACGTTCAGGCGGAAGGCCGTCAATTAATACAATAGCTAACAAAAAGAAAAGAAGGATCGGGACACGAAGGTGTCGAATATTGACAAAGAAACGCGCCGAAGCTAACACCGCATGTGGAGTATTACTAACTTTACCGCCACGCTACTAGTAAACCTATCAAATCTATCTGAGGCTGAGAGTAAACAACAAAATCGATACCACGGGATCAATGAATTCTGACAAATGAATCATTTGGGGGAGGTTTTTACCATCTAGAAGAGCCGCTTCCTGGAGACATCTCACTTGGCGAGGTTAGTCGTCTCTGGAGGTGCCGGGAAGTTTGTGGATTGCACATTGGGACGGTAGGTAGTCACTGGTAGGTTCAGAACGGGTGAAAAACTGGACTCCACACGTGAGTTGGATAACGGTTTACAACTTGTCTGCTCGCACTTCCACAGACTAGCTCCACTCAAAAGTGTAGCGAAAAAGGTCTGAGCGAAAAAAGAAGACTGATTTCGGCGTCTGGCTGACTGAGGGAGGTTTCGATATCTCCTCCTCCCCCCCCCCCCCTAGGCAGGTGGTGGGGGTTGACCCGAAGAAGCTCCAGCCGGTGGATGGGGCGGGAAGGGCCTGCTGATCGGTTGATAATGGTGTGTATCGTTTAGTGGAGTCTTGTGGTCATTCCTCTGGTTCAAGATTTGGCACTGCGTTCCTCCTTTGGTCTTTGTGTACTCAAAGAGTTCCTGGCCAACAAGTAAGACTAAGTGTGAAAGTGTTTATGCATACTAGCCATGATCCTATTTTCACCTTTACGACTGCTTTTTCCTGAATTTTCTTTTCATCTTCATCCAGATTTCCTACCCTTCAAAGTTCGTAATGCGGACTTGTTTGCCATCAACAACGTGCACCATGAAATAGGGATGGGCAATCGATTTCCGATTTTTCTAAAAATCGATTCTTTCTTGTAAAACCCCGATTTTTTTAATCGATTTTTGTTAATCAAATAAAATCGAGAATCGATACTTTTATCCCGATTTTGGGAAGAATTTTAAAAAATCGAGTTAGAGGTTCAAAAAATTGGGTTTTATCCAATTTTGAAAATTATTGTTCTCCTTGAAACTTTTTTTCCTATTTATAATGAGGGATGATTTTTTTTAATTGACTGAATCGGCTTCAAAGAATCGATTCTCAAAAAATCATGAGCTCGTTTCAAAACTATTATTTCTGCAGAAGCTGGAAGATGAAATGTGGTTCGCGTGAATATTTTTTCAGACTTTTTTCTCACCTACTTACTAGCTGACCCGGTGCGCTTCGCTGCACTCAATAAAAATAGAATTTTAATGAAAAGCCGCTTAAACTGCGAAAACACACCGACATATTTTGAAAATTCATTATCTCATTAACGGCTCGACCGATTTTGTAGAAACTTCTTAAAAATGCACTTCTTACAATCCTTCACGAACATTCTCACACAATTTGGTGCCTAACACTCCACTGGTTTTTAAGTAGTGAGATTTGGCAGTCATTTTTATTGATATATCTATAAATCTATGTATAGATTATATAATACTCAATATATTAGATTGATGATCCACTCCTTGAACAAGAAATATAATATTATGTACAATCGCCTACCTACTTATTGATTGGTTTATTTACCTACTTATGATGTAGGCGTTTAATTTATTTATGATAGAGTTTGATCCAAAAAAAAAAAAGAAGGAAAAATCGGTAAAAACCCGATTTTCGCAAAAATCGATGCTTGAGAGAAACGATTTTTTCAGAATCGATTCCTTGAAGCCGATTCCGAATTGATTAAAAAATCGATACTTTTTTACCGATTGCTCATCCCTACCATGAAATTAGACTGTGGTCAATCGTGTTGGCGATTGGTCGTGCTGTGCGGCTTCACTGCCTAACGCTATGAACAGACACCAAAGGACTGCAGTCCTTTGACGAAAGAAATGCGGCATTTACAACTTTGTTATGACGGCGTGTATGCTTTCCGATTACAGAAACAGCCGGTGTGGGAAATCACGGGTGCAGAACTTACTAAAAATGTTGTCCACACTGCCGACGGCATCTCCGTCCGATTCCCTCGCGTCACCCGAATAAGAGACGACAAGGACTGGGCTTCCGCCACCACTCTCCAAGAACTGAAGGTTATCTTTTGAATCAACCCGTGATTTATGTTGCCCACTTGTACCTCACCGTGTCGTGTTTTCAGGAAATATACAAGAAATCCAAAGACACCGCTGATTTCACCTTGAGCGGCGTTTCGCCGACACGTTCCGCCGAAAATTCGCCGCAAAAAACGTCGCCTCGATCCTCCCCGTTGAAGAGGGTAAGTGATTGTGTGAGTTGTTAGATGGAGAATGAAAATGCTACGCCCCTCGATTAATTTCTCGTACATATAATCTTTTATGATTTCAGCAAGCTGCTGCACCAGCTGAAGCCACTCCTGCCAAACGAGCGAAATATTCACTCAAACGAGTACGTCTTCTTATTTTGGTTTATTATTCTTGGAATAATACACCTATGTGATCGCGACGGGGGTCGACGACTCCGATCGGCCTCAAAATTTGACATTATCCGTTTCAAGAGGTCTTCATTCTAAATCCGAAATGTCAGTTTAGGGCAGTAGGAATTTTTTTAAAATCTGAAATTTCGACAAAATACATGGTTTACCATCTAGTTGTGCCCGCAAGGTTTTCAGTCCGATCGCCCAAACCCGTGGGGCGCTATGGGGCTAAAATGGGGCTACAGAAGGTGGTTTTTGAAGGCTTTTGGCTATGGGATCGAGTCAGGTGTCGTTTTCGAAGTATTTTTGGACGTGGAATCCATTTTTGGGGGTCCCGCAGCGATCCGATTTCACTGTTGCGATCTATAGGGCTTTCATGGGGCTAAAAATGGGATTTTTGAAGGATACCAGGAAGTTAAATATTTTTCGAGTAAAAATTAAAGAATTTTTGAAAAAACACATTTTTGAAAAAAAATCCTTCCAAAATTTTTTTTTGAAATATAAAAATCCAAAAAAAAATTTTTTTTTAATTTTTTTTATTGACAGAATTAACTGTCTGTACAAGTAACCTATATCAAAGAATAATAAACCCTTGTGTAAAATTTGCAGCGTTTTTCTCCTTGACCCGTATCGAAATTTTGAAAAAAACAATTTTTTTTGAAAAAAAAAAATCCAAAAATTTTTTTTCCAACATTTTTTCTTTTGACACAGAAATAATTTTTGCGCAACTAACCTATATCAAAGTGTAGCACCACACCATTTTTCTATCTTCCGTGGGCACTCTCTAATCGCTCGCCGGCTGACATCACTTCTGGTTCATTCCTGTACAACCCCCACCAACGAATCTGGGGCTCCTTATTGTGCCCTGGGATTGTTCACGTCAGTCGGATGTTAGCTCATGTATTGGGCAGGTTGTGGGACCAGGATGGCCGACCTCGCCGCAAATCCACGTGGGAAGCTCGCACGAATTATGCGGATTTTGCTTTTTCCTCTGGATTCCGACACGGCGCATCCACGTTTTCTTCTGAAGGAGGATCCACTTTCTACCCTCCTCTACTGACTTTCCTCGTCTCCAGAGTTTCCCTCGTCATCGCTTTGGAAACATCGTCGTAAACGTTCACTTCGAGCCTCCAGATATAACTCCTCGGAGGCGGCTAGTAAGGGACGATTCTGGAGCCCAGGAGACACCCCCACTACGTTGAGTCGAAAGTTTTCCACAACGTTCATAATTTCTCTATCAATCCTGAAACTTTGATCGGAGACCTTCCTGAAGTTAAAATTTAATTCATCCAGATTGCGCTTTCCCTTCTTGGTGGAGAGTAATTTACTTTCAATTTTTTAAATTATTTTGGATAGGTTCTATTAAGAATATTGGACGTAGAGCTTGAGTGTGAGAGTGGCCACTCCATTATTTCAATTATTTTTTTCTTGTTATTTCTCGTCTGAGAAGACGCTTCGAAAGGACTCAATCATTTATTTATTTATTTTTTTTTTTTTTGTAAAATAAAACCTGTGTATGGTCCGATATTAAGGGTCTCAGGCTGAGACTCTCAGCCTCCTATTCTTCTCATTCAACTCCCCCTCCTCCTTCTTGTCGCTAGCAGAGGAGTATAAATTAATATTGTAGCGGTTAAATCTATCATTACCGTTACAAAAGAATAATAAACACTTGTGTAAAATTTGCAGCGTTTTTTTTGCTAACGGGACGCTTTTTTCAGGATATATTGACGAGCTGATGTATCACCATAACCTTCTACCTTTTTTCACTTTGTTGCAGCCTTTCCCGGATTTGTTTGCCGGCATGCGAATATTACCGCCAGCCTTTCTGAGTCCTTTCAAGGTGAAGACCTTCACGAGATACTTCGTGGCGTATCCTTAAATGCTAACAATCTGAGTACAGAGCAGCGTGAATCAGTCAGGGAATTGGGTCAAAGAGCCTGTTCGTCAGGCAACTGTAAATAATCCGCCAGAGTGCGCTCCCCCTAAAAAGCAACAAATGGATTGTAAACACCTAAGCTTATTGTTCTTAAAAATGAAACAGTTTTAGAATAGTTTGACGAGTCTGGGAACCCCTCAACTAGTTCAAAATTAGATTTTGACGGGCTTGTCCACCAGACTGTCCAATGAAGGCTCCTTTTCGTCACTAAACTGGTAATGTGCTAACTTTGAGAACAAGAACCTTCCTTAATGGTTTTACTCAGTTATGGCGGAGAAATATTGGAGTCCAAGCAGAGCAAAAAGACCACTCACGTTATCACAGACAGTGAGGTTAGCTCCACTTATTCTGGAAATGTTTCAAATCGATCAAATTAATCATTCGAACATTTATTTGAGTAGAATAACGTTCATCAAACAAGGCCACTTGTAACTTGGTGTGATTTTATTTTCAGGATGACTCCAAGCCCAACGTTGTTAACATATCACTCATGTGGGACTGCATCTCGAAACAAAAATCTTTGAAAGTAAGTGCGCTGTGTAACAACAGCCTTGTGAAGGCGGGGGAGGGCTTTGATTTTCCATTTTCTATTTCTGGGGAAGGTTTTCACGTGTGAGAGTGGGCTGCTTGAAATGTGGAAAAGGTCAAATATTGGAGGTACAGTTTCTTGGGAACATTCGTTTTAGAGGCTGCAATCGTTCTCTTTACAGTAATACCTAAATTATCTGAGAAACTTTCATGAAAGATGAAAAATACAAATAATATTAATTGAATGGTACCCTGAATGAAAATTGAACGTTCGTTATTGTGAAGGGCCCCAACCTCATTCTTACATGGGGCCCTATGTTCTCTTTTGCCCCGGGCCCGCTTTTGGTTTATTATT
Organism: Pilophorus perplexus; assembly: GCA_955831195.1. Taxonomy (NCBI): domain Eukaryota; kingdom Metazoa; phylum Arthropoda; class Insecta; order Hemiptera; family Miridae; genus Pilophorus; species Pilophorus perplexus. The sequence goes on from OY037015.1 coordinate 3,311,296, forward strand.
CTTGGAATAATACACCTATGTTTTCGCGACGGGGGTCGACGACTCCGATCGGCCCCAAAATTTGACATTATCCGTTTCAAGTGGTCTAGATTCCAAAACCGAAATGTCCGTCCGCCGTCCAGGCCGTTTTGGGCAGTAGGAATTTTTTTTAAATCTGAAATTTTGACAAAATACTCGGTTTACCATCTAGTTGTGCCCGCAAGGTTTTCAGCCCGATCGCCCAAACCCGTGGGGCGCTATGGGGCTAAAATGGGGCTACAGAAGGTGGTTTTTGAAGGCTTTTGGCGAGTCAGGTGTCGTTTTCGAAGTATTTTTGGACGTAGAATCCATTTTTGGGGGTCCCGCAGCGATCCGATTTCACTGTTGCGATCTATAGGGATTTCATGGGGCTAAAAATGGGATTTTTGAAGGATCCCAGGAGGTTACATATTTTTCGAGTAAAGAATAAAGAAATTTTGAAAACACAATTTTTTTTGAAAAAAAATCCAAAAAAAATGTTTTTGAAAAAAAAATTCAATATTTTTTTTCCAACATTTTTTCTTTTGACACCGAAATAATTTTTGCGCAACTATCCTATATCAAAGAATAATAAACCCTTGTGTAAAATTTGCAGCGTTTTTCTCTCGGCGGCCCTGTCGAGAAACTCAATGAAACAAGCCAAACTCGATTGAATTTTACTTGTTATGTCCTTTTTCAGGATGTGAAAAACGGCAGGCGGTAGAACACGACCGACTCCTGGATTCATCGTTACACTTACAACTTTTGCACATCTGGCTTTCGTCGTCGAAGATTCACCCCGAGACCTCTCAACAGACGACCATTCCGTCCCTTTCTGTAAATCACCGTCATTAGTAATATGACAACTTCCCACGACGTGGACTAACATCATCGTGCGCGCAGTTGACACAACTAGGCTGTTTACTTTTGTACCATTTCAATTTACTACCAGCGAATAACATTTTTACAAAAAATGAAAAATAAAAAACCACATACGCCAAAAAGTACTTTATTTTCCAAGAATATAAAACCTGACGCTCTAATTGAGTTTCAGCCGACTGGTGAAAAACCGAAAGGGAATCCCAAATCCGTCGAAATACATAAACTGCCCTAAGTAGTTCAATTAAAAATGTCAATCGCATTGAAGGTGGTTCGCTCTAAGTTACAGGCACCAATTTAACGCAGTGTTCAAGCTTTGTTCAATTTCGTGAACGTGTCCAGCTGCTTAATACTACTTGTGACTTCCACATCCGTCACGCCTGTTCCGCGCTACAAGCCGCATTCACAAAGCGACGCGCGGAACGACGGACCTTTTCTTTACAAGCCTCCTAAACGACAATTTTATAAGGAAAAAAGACGAAATCAAATTGCACTTAACTACACCTTCTACAAACGCCACAATAAATTTCAAGATTATCACAAATATGTTAAGATCACGCGAGACAAAACGAAAATCAAAACTATAATACATTTTTTTTTATTGTTTCAAATAAATGAAAAGGAAAACGATTATGTACATTTAGAAAATAAGAGGAAATAGCGATGGCACAACGCGAAAATTGGATGATTGTAATTGAAGTAAATTTCTCGCAATACATGTTTGCACGTGTTGAATTCGTCCTGAAATTTCTTTGGTAAATGGTAACACGATCTGTAAAAAAGTGAGCTGGTTGAGCGCGTCGACGGTGAAAATGAGATGGCGCGTATCTTCAAATTTGCATAACTTCTTTTGGCATTTTGTAGGCTTCTAGTGTGTACCAATCAGCTGACAGTATTGCATTAGCTGTAATAACTAACCGGAAAAATCATTATTCAGGTCAAAATGAAGGAGATAAGGTGAAGTCGCAAGGCTGAAACTTGGCACGTACGCGATGTCACAAGTCTGCCTACCTTCTCTGACAAGACGTGAGGTAAGGTGGGGACAAGTGCGTAAGTGGGATGTAAAAACACGCCGTAGATGTGCGTGGTAGGGTTTGTCAAGTTCAACTTCAACAAAACCTCAAACATCAGCCGTTGACGTGACGTCAATTTTAATTTTGGCCCTAGATATCTACGATTCCTTTGTTTTTTTTTTTTAAGTTGGTATGATTGATTTTTTTTAAGCCAATTGTGAGCATTATGACCGAAATAGCTGTCCACCTGACGCACTTGGAATTATTAGGTTAAAGTCTTATAATGTATTGACTGTCCATGAGCTATCAATCTCTAACTTTATCACCACGCACATGCCTTCTTGAAAAACCAGTAGGGTAAATGTATGGCAGAGGCAAATGCTGGACACTGGGCCGGCAAAGGCTCGGATCTTTTGTTTGAGTGTCGCTGAGATTGAGTCCCTAAGCAGGCAAAACAGAGGAAGATAGCTCTTATCACAGCGTTTGCCGTTTTGGTATAGGTGACGTCACAAACCGTCGAATCTCGATTTCGATTTATAAAAAATCAAAAATTACCAATCGATTCATTGCGAAAAATCGACTCCAAAACCGTCTAAACCCGACAATAATTGTTAACAAAACCTGCAGGGAAAAACATCAGATCATGGATATGTCTTTGGTAAATATCACCAACTCCATAGTGTGATGTTTAACCTAGCAACAGTTTCTAGTAACCAATCGCCAAACTTCCTTACAGACCAATCATGTGATTATAGTTTTCGCGATTATGTTGCGTAACAAATTTTGGTGTCGTTACGCAAATTTTAGAATGACCCCCCAGCCCAAAAACATATCCATGTTAAAAAAACGAGATAGCTGGCGTTGCCGCTTAAGCGACGATATTTTAGTTAATAAAAAAAATTATTACTGGGGGGGTTTATTCGGTAAAGACGTTAATTTTACCCAAATCGTGGAAAAAACACGGTTTCGCCAAAAATGGTGATACGCGTTGTCAATCTTTCACCGTCGACGTGCTGGAAGTAGTGATGGGTGTCAAACGATTGAAGATAACAAAGAACCGAAAATCGAATTCACTCGGAAACACGTTTTAAAATCACTTTGATCGATCAGAGATGGAAAAATCGAAAATAAAGCGTGAAACAGAACCTTACATGAATGAAACAGAAATTTACATGAATTGATTTTTTCACAGTCAATATCAATTTTCTTAACGACAAAATCAATTTTTCGATCGGAAACATTGATTCTTCAAAATCACATCTTGATCGATCAAAGATGAAAAAATTGATTTCGTTACTTAAACAAATAAGATTTTTGAATAGATTTCGTCGTGGTCAAGTCAGAATGGCCTATTTCAAAAAAGTTGGGTTTTGAGCTTTTTTATAGCCCTCGATCCATAATTTCGAGGCGGATCGCTTGGGAACACCAGCTTTGACGAAATCCCACCAGAAAGCACTAAAATCTCACGATAAGTGATATGGCCTATCTCAAATCGGTCACAAATCTCGGTGGCCTATCTCAGTGCTTTTTTCATCAAAGGTGAGTTAAAATAATACAGTGTTTCTAATGATTTTGTATTCTAGAGATAGTTTATACATTGCTATTTCAGTAATGAACACCAGTCACAAATTATCATAAGTTTTTAACTATTCATTCAGTGACCGAGGTTTGGCTGTGAGATGGGCCAATATGAATTGACACTGGTTGCGGTTTCCCTCAGTATTTCAGAAATCAGTTTTTTTTCGATTCCTGAAAAACTGATGAAAATGAGATAGGCCATTCTGACTTGACGACGACAATTTACTTCCTTTGTAATAGAAATTGAGAATCGATTTTTAAAAAAAGGCATACATGCCTGATTTATAAATCAATTTTCACTCAATTTTTACTTTCAATCTTTCAATTTTACTTTCAATCAATTTTCAAAAAATTTTTTCAATTTTTACTCAAAAAATCAATTTTCCACTTTCACTCCATTTTTTGTCTGATCGAACAAGAAAAAAAAAAGGAAATCGATCAAATATGAAGACAGATTGAAATGTTTCCAACTCCCCCCCCCCCCCCCCCCCAACGTTCAAACTTTCTAATTTGCCATTTTATAATCTTTGATTTTCCAATTTCAAATGTTTTCAATTTTCCAATTTGTCAGATAAGTATTCAAATTTTCAAAAAAAAAAAAATAGAATAAAAGTTATTCAAGTTTTTCAAGCTTAATTTTTTTTTCAATTTTTAATAAACGAAAATTAATTTTATAAAAGACGATTTCAGGCAAAATCGAGCGAGTTTTTTTAGTAAAATTTACTAAATATTTAATATCGTTTCTTCGTTATGTTTCAGCGACACCACCCAAATTTTGGTAAACATTTAACGTTTAATTTTTTTTTTTTTTTTACATTTCGTACGCATGTACCTACCATTTGTACAACGAAGCCCTTCACCATCGAGCACAGTGTAGGCATATTTCAGGAAATGCCAAGAGTCACCTTACAAACAATAACAACGTTCGACAGCTCGATCAATGTTAAGCATTTTTTGACAAAACCGATCTTTCGGTACAACGAGAGAATCAAATTTCAAAGTCTGATAAACAATAGATTCAAACAAGTTTTTTTTTCTTTATCGATGCTCGTCTTCAACTGAAACGTGAATTTCTTTGTGTTACAATCAATTTTCGTCAAGAAAAAAACCAGCAAAGATTTTTTAAATACAAAGCTAGAAACAAAAATGTGTGGAAATTTTTTTTTTTTTTAAATTGTTGATTTACATCGCAAGTCGAGTTTGTCGGGAAGGGGGAAAATTGCACCATTACACTAAGCACTAGAACGACAAAGAGGTGAAGATATGATCTGCTGGGGTACAGAAGTGCTTGTGAGGCTGCGCGTACAGAATTTGGTGTCTCGAAAGGGGCTTAAGACATCGTGGTTGGTGCAGGGTGAGGTGTTTCCAAATGTGTCACAAGAAGGGGAAGAAAACAGGGGGAAAAAAGACATCGCTAACACACCTGCTTCCCCAGAATATTCTGTACACGCAGCGCACTCTACATGACATTATAACGTTAGCTCACAGGGTTTCTATCAATTCTACACATTCGAATTCAACATTCAGCGACTATCACATGGCGCCCACAGCACCGAAACTACCACAAAGGGGAAACACGAGTGAAATCTACGAGGGAAGTTGTTGGCAAATATAAAAAGGCACAAATTGTTGAGTGGAGTTTTACGGCTGGATGTTCTGCCGAGATATAACAGTGTGATACATATCTTAACACCCATGAGAAATGGAACGGAACGCTCTTGGAACTGCGAGGGAGCCAACGTTTTAAAAGGACTCAGACGTGCCAACCTAACAAAATGTTTACAAACGTCGAAAATTAGGAGATTTTAAATGAATAATGTAAAAAATCACTCAAGAACCACACTTGTTCTTTTTAAATGGCAATTTGGAGAAAGTGATGAAATTGCTTTCCAGTCCCAGTTGGCACTCTTATCAGGTATTACTTGCTAATAGATATGTTGATCCAAAATATGGAAAAACAAATTCTAATCCCAAACCTCAAAACGTACCTATAATTTTGAAATGACAAAACACACAGGCACCATCGCCAGGCATCATTGCCAATGTTCTGTGTAGCCTATCGGTGACCATCTCGGGGAAGGGGGGGGGGGGGGGGGGGAGAAGTCAACCTGTCCCACTAGCTACCAATTTTACCGTTCTTCATCTAGCCCCCCCTACCGACTTCCTACGTTCATTCAGACGGCGAACCCCTTCTAACCCAGGGGGATGAGGCAACGGGGAGCACATTCGTCATGAGTTCCAATCCTCCACGAGAGGACTGACGGCGTCCACGACGGCGCCGTTGGACGAAAATCAACGGTGAAAGCCCCTCGTTTCACTTTAAGTGTGTAAAAACTGATATTTAACGGCTGTGCCGGCGAAGTTAAAATCCCGACGTTAAATCTCGAGTATATCCCTCGAGTGAAACACGCCCTAAGATACCGACACATCGTAATAGAGGATTTTCCGTAGTCACTGCACATGTCTGAGTTTGAAACCTTGATGTAGTCCCTAAAAGTTGTCTGCGGGTGAACCCCGAATATCCAGGGTGACTTCTTCGTCAACTATTACACAGCAATTAAAAAGCCATTTACATAATTGGGTACATTTTCAATTGGTTTCTCGATGCTCCTGATTTGCAAAAACTTGAAGAGGGTTTCGGGAAAAGGATGGTTTGAGGATTGAATCTGAGTCTGCCTGGCTTGTCGCTACTCATCAGGACTATGCAAAATTACTTTGAAAAACTATAATAAAAAGGAAACTAAACTGTCGTCGTACTGTTCATGTTGACAACTACAAACAGCCGACCAACCGCCCCGACAAATATGGCGGCTAGCTCGGCGAAAGTCGGCGCATGCGCACGGAAAATCCTCTATTGTGATGGCACCAAGAACAAGGCTGTGGCGAAGTGTTCTCCCTCATAGCTTTCCAGTAACTAGAGGTGGCAAACGGGGCGATTGTAAACTCGACCCAAATCGTCGCCGTCGTTTGTAAACTCGACCCATCCTTGAGCGGGGCTAATCCTACACTTTGCTAGAAGCGTAAATTCCGCCCAGCCGGGGGAGGACGCCCTTTCACGCATGGTGGACCAATGGACCAATAATCGATGAGGACTGTTACGAGTTTATTATAGGATCGTTGTAAAATAGGGGCTCAAAAACTAAATGTATATGGAAAATACATGCGTCCCAGTATGTCGGGTAAGTCCCGACGTTAGAACCCTAGAAAAATGTAATTATGTTAGAATACTACTGTAGTGTGTAAAACCTTCCGCACTAAGCCATACCTAACTAGTCATGTCGCCGGACAAGTATTTCTCCAAGATAAGGCCAATGATTTTGTTTTTTCCGAGTGTGCATTTTTTGTCGACGGCGCGTTGTCGTCGGTGGAGCGGATTTTCCTTCTGATAATTTAGCAGAACGTCAGTGAATGTGAATGTTGGGATGTGAGCTGCTGAAATGATTGTTAAAATGCGAGTGAAACGACACATGCGTTTGTCGTAAGGTTTAGTTCAGTGGAAGGTGCAGCCCACATTGCTGGAGGAAATTTAGAATTTTTGGTGACGTAGTTCTCGCGTAAATACTTGACATTTGAGTGGCTTCGTTTTGTGAGGGTTTTCCATTACAATGTCAGTAACACAAGACGGGACATTATCGGGCTTCAAGAAAGGCAAACCCAAAAACAGTTTCAGCCATTTCCCGCTTTCATTGTTTTCTTTGTAGTCGGTGCCTAATCCCAAATTCTGAATTTTGCGCCACCAAGCTTGGCATAAATGAAATCGGCAAGAAGCAAGGGCACATAACGTCCACGACGCTTTGCATGCATTTTGCAGTGCTATCGCTTATCAGTCAGTGTTTCGAAGATGGGTCCAGTTTACATACGACAGAGAAAGGGCAATTCATCGCTCTTCAGGACGGGTCGAGTTTACCTTACGGCTTAATGTGGGCTCCCCCTCAGAGGTTGGGGCCGAATTTACACCCGCCCTGCAAAAGAACCTCTCCAGGTTTGGTGGTGTCCTCGTAATTTATTTTCCTCAAGCCACTTCTCCGTGATGTACCAACAAAGCCACCAACCCCCTTCACTCGTTCGCCGCTCCCAAAATTTCAGTAAAAACGGTCGCTGCGACTTTTCCATTGCCATTTACCAACTTGCCAACTAAACTGCGATCCTAAAGACCGAAAAAAATACTTTTTTTTCTCAAATGCTCTTTGCACTACACGGATAATCGAATCTTCTACACATTCACGACTACACGACTTTCCACCCAAGTAAAACGCTAACTGTGAGGTTTAAATGGTCAAAACAGGCTGGTTCATTGTCTTCGAGCGTTTACGAAACCTCCCGCACACTTTGACATTGCTCTAAACCACAAAACAGAACAACACGTTTATAGCCACTTTCACCAGAAAATTTGAACACAATGTGAGGGTTTGATGTCCTGTACGAAAACAGCTTGAAGTTTCTACAGCAGTTCTCCATAATAAAGGAAACGTGACAAAATGTTGAAATGAATTATAATATAATATTATGAATACGTCGACTACGGCGACAAGTCAAATAGTCCAGTAAACAGGTAATTAATATGCAAGAAGATTTCATGTTTCTAATCGGTCTATTAAGATGCCAGTAAGAGGAATCCAGGGTTGCCTAACGTTTTCGATGGGACTCTGGGCTGCGTAAAAACCACGATTTTTCCCCAGTTTTTCGGTTTTTCCATTATTGCTCGAGAACAAGTGATCCTAGCGATATTGTTCACCTTGACGGTTTTAAAGGTCGTGAAATTACCAACAATATGCACCCCCTAGAATTGTTTTTAAACCCAACAGCAACCAAGACACAGCTTGTTGAAATCATTGATCAATATGAGGATGTTGAACGTATCCTTGCGGTTTTGTGAGTCGTGCTAACTCTGCCTCAGCGGCATTTGTGGACATTTTGGTTAGAGCAGGGGTTAATTCCTGGCTTGCTAGAACAACTTCGGTGCCATGGTGAGGTCGGTTCTGCTGTATGGATCCTCTGTGTGGGCACTTCGCTACGGCAACGCGCTGGAGAGGGTTCAGGTTGGCTTCTTCAAGCGCATTCTTTTGCTGCCTCGAGGTACCCCTGGTGCGGTGGTGCGTGCTGAGGTTGGTGCACTATCGATAACCGCCGTTGTTGAGGGAAGCCATTCGTTGGCTGCTTAGGGTTATGAGCTTGCCCTCTGAACGCTTGGCAAGGCTGTGTATGGAGCGCCTCTATCAGCTATCTGGATTCGACAGCTTGGAGCCGCCCTGGATGCCTTTGAGATGAGGTTTCCGGCAGCAGATGGACCGCTCGACGCTGCACAGCCTTTTGAATTCCCTGCCTTTCATCACCCGGAACACCGATTTGCAGCTGGCTACTGCCTCTCGTGCTTGCAGAGTATGGACCATTTGCATTCCAGGAGGCTTCTCTCCAACCGCAGGGGTATCTGCGTCAGGACTGGCCAACCTCTGTCGTCCGTCCCCTGGCTCAGCTGAGGATGCTTGGCAAGCATGCCCCTCGGATTCTTGTAGCGGGCATCAGAGTGGGCTTCTTGCTGTCCGCGTGTCCCATTTGTGGTTGGGATGTGGACGACACAGCGCTTCACTTCATTCTTCAGTGCCCCATGCTGGTGAATCCAAGATTGAATTTCCTTCTCCCTGTGCTTGAGCTGTCGCTGTCATTTGAAGAACAGTTTAGACGCATCCTGAGATCGAGCGCCTGGAACGTCGCTAATCGTCTAGCAATTATCTGAACGAAGTCAGCGAAATTAGGTTCACGCTAACCAGTGTTTAGATTTGAATCTAGCAGTTGCATGTTTAATTTATTTTATGTTTATCTTTTTTCTCTGACATTTCGTTGATGTGACGAGCGCCATTTTACACGTTTGCTGAGGATTTATATCTCTAAATAAAGATTATCTTATCTTATGTTGAATCAATACCCATTGCTGATAAAGAACCATCGACAGAATCATCGAAGAACAAACACTATAGTTCACAGTGAAAGAAAAATGAAGGAACTTGTCGACTTTCGCGATTTTTGACAAAGCTGAAAAAAACCGTCAGATTTCAACGAGCTGTATCATGCTTGCTGTTGGGTTTAAAAACAACTCTAGGGGGTGCAAATTGTTGGCGATTTCTTGAACTTTAAAACCGTTCGGGTGAACAATATCGCTGGGATCAAATGTGCTCGAGTAGTATTGGAAAAACCGAAAAATACAACAACAAACATCGTGGTTTTCACGCTGCCCTGAGTTTTCCCATCGAAACTTTGTCGGTAAACTCTGGATTCCTCTTATTGGCATCCCAATTTACCGATTGGAAACATAAAATCTTCTGGCGAATTTCATGTAAGCATCTAGGTACTCTTTTTAGTGACCTAATAACCAGAGTTGGGCACATTTTTATTTATGAATAAGGTTGTGAATTAATTCACATCATGCTTTGTTTGTGAATGTGAATTAATTCATACTTTACCTATTTGTAAATGTCAATGTGAATTAATTCACATTCACAATTGTAAATGTGAATTAATTCACATTCACAACTGTAAATGTGAATTAATTCAAATTCACAACTTTTTCTGTAAATTAAATTAAATTCACACAAAAAATTGTAAATTATTCACAAAAATGTAAATAATTACAGAAAATAGCCTGTGAATTTTTTTAATTCACAAATAATTTGTGAATTTTTTTTAAATTTACAAATAATTTGTGAATTTTTTTAAATTCACAATTAAATGTGCATTTTTTAAAATTTACAACTAAATATGTGAATTTTTTTTACATTTACAGTGAATTAAGACCAAATTCGCGGTAGGTAATTACATTTCTCATGGGTCTGCTGATATTGTAAAACACTGAGAAAAGCCGATGAATACAATTATTCTGTCAATTTCCTACCACTTAATTGTAGTACATTATTAAGTGGTATTATTGTGGTAGTAGGATTAAGTGGTAGGAAATTGCCAGAAAAATTGTATTCATCGGCTTTTCTCAGTGTATTACAATATCAGCAGACCCATGAGAACTGGTCTTAATTCCCTGTAAATGTAACAAAACTCACATATTTAGTTGTAAATTTAAAAAAAATTCACATATTTAATTTTGAATTTAAAAAATACACAAATTATTTGTAAATTAAAAAAAATTCACCCGCGAATTTGGTCTTAATTCACTGTAAATGTAAAAAAATTCACATATTTAGTTGTAAATTTAAAAAAATCCACATATTTAATTGTGAATTTAAAAAAAAATTCACAGGCTATTTTCTGTAATTATTTACATTTTTGTGAATAATTTACAATTTTTTGTGTGAATTTAATTTAATTTACAGAGAAAGTTGTGAATTTGAATTAATTCACATTTACAGTTGTGAATGTGAATTAATTCACATTTACAGTTGTGAATGTGAATTAATTCCCATTTACAGTTGTGAATGTGATTTAATTCACATTCACATTTACAAATAGGTAAAGTATGAATTAATTCACATTCACAAACAAAGCATGATGTGAATTAATTCACAACCTAATTAAAAATGTGCCCAACTCTGCTAATAACTGGGGTATATGCCACAAGCGTCTGGCTCAAGTAGTGATGGGAATCGATTTTTGACATTTTCATGTCTTTACTTTGGCACACAACCGAAAAAAGCGTTACCGAAACCCGTGGCAACCCAACGGGTGTAAACTAAAAGCGTTACCGAAACGAGCGAGCGAAGCGAGTGAGAAAACTAGGTTTGATTTCTGAGAGAACTTCATATTTTTTACGAAAATGTAACCTTTTTCCAACCAACCTAAAATTTTATATTCATTCGAAAATTATTTCCGTCGTAAAAAAAAAAAGTTCAGTATTTGATGCAAGTTTCGACATCTTAAATCGTATAGCTATTGGTTGTGTTGATTGTCAAAAAATGTTCTCAAAACTGGACTCCTTCAAATGAAAGAAACGGTCCGATTCTCAAAATATTGAATCGATTATCCGATACATCGGGAGAAAAAAATCTTCCAAGAATCGATACTTTTATGAAATTCCTAGGCAAAGCTCAAATCTTAACCCCATTCATATAATTCAGGATCAAACCTCAAGGTGAGTTTGCAGAGTAAGTTCGGGCTGTTCGGAATCAGAACTCGAGGAATTCCAGTACCTAATTAAACTCCCCCTCCACTTTTAGAACGGCCAGAACGTCTGTCCTCCGCAAACGGAAAAGAAGTCCGTGAGACTTTGCACCATCGAGGAGGCAGTCGGAATCAGCTCTGGAAGTTCTAAAAAACCAGCAGAACTGTTGAATCGATTCCGAACGAGTTCTGCGTTCGCAGAGCATTAGAACCAGTTCAATTCCTGGTATCCCCCCACTCTCAGCACTTGCATACTGCGCATGCGCACCGAGCGGTTCGGAATCGGCAGAATTACTCATCGAACTCACCTTCCGGCATTTTTGGTGAAAGTGGCTATTAGATAATGGCGAAAAAATGACATGTAGAGTCTTCGTGCCTTGCGGAATTCTTCCTACCAGTTTTGAATTGAATTGGCAATTTTTTCACTTTTTTGCTGAAGACAAACTTACTTTTGAGTGAAACATATCAGTCAATAAAATTACACCTTGAAATGTGAGTGCTGAGATTTATAAAGTTGAAATGAAACTCGTTATAAAGTGACACATAGAGGGAGTAACCGGAGGGTTACGATGTCTTTTGAGGGGTGCATTTGATTAAAAAAACAAAAGAAGACCATTTAGGTTCAGTTGTAATTGAAAATGCGTATGTCTAGGATGCATCTTCATTGTCGATTATCTCGAATTCGGAGTCAGAATCTTCGTTTTCTAACCTTTGGAATACGGGTTTGGATGGCGTGAAAGCTTTGGGAAAAGTGCGGTAGAGGGCGCTGGCGACGGCTTCCTTGAGGCCCCCGCCGGGTACGGTCGGGCCAACATCGGGGAAGTCGAGGTCCTTGACGAGCGACGCCTCTTCGTCCGTCGAGTCGTCGTGAGCGGCCATTTTGGACGAGCCGTTGAAATGAGTCGGGCGGAACCTGAGGGCGCTCTCGGAGTCGGAGGACTCCCTCGACTCGGACTCTTGAGGGATTGTGGGGAGGAGGGAGTCCATAGCGTCCAGAGAGTCCTCGTCGTGGCCGGGCATCAACAGGTCGCCTAAGGACGAGTCCGTCGTCGAAGGCGGCGACAGATCTTCAATCACACAAAACAGTCTCCTTCAGTCGTTCGGCGGTAACTTGTCGAGCGGTCATGCGCATGGTGAAACCAGACATGCATACGTGCAAACGCGTGCACCCACCACAACCCGCACAATTCTACTCCAGCAAGTAGTTGAAATCGTGCTGTTATATTAATAGCTACCCCTCAAACTTTATACGCTGTATTGTCGCTTCAAACTGCATCATCAATTCGATACGCAAGGACCCTTTTATTAGAGCGATTTAGTTGCAAGAGCGTACTGTTACGTTACAGCCCCCCACCACCACAACCCCCACCAACTGCCTTCCTTTGCTACTCGTCGTCATTTTCAACTCTCACGCACGTCACATCAGTCTAAGTCAACCCATACAAATATTAAAGCATATACCAAGACAAATGTAAGGCTGGGTGTAGAATGTGTTCAAGAGGCCCTTTGCGAAAACGACGTTTAGTTAAGATTTTTGGTTAAACAAGGAAGGTTAAAAAAGCCGCGGTTCAATGCTGTATGTATCTAGTAGCAACCGGCCATCACAAATAAGCAAGGGCTCAGATGGGGCTACGGGAGGGTTTTTTTAAAGGCTTTTGGCTATGGGATCGAGTCCAAGTCCACCTCCTGAACAAAGCCCTTCAAAAACCCCATCTGTAGCCTCTCAAGTGCCTCACTGAGCTCCACGATGTGGTCGGACAGATCTGAGCCTCCCGAAAATCGATTCTACGTCCACCTCCTGAACAAAGCCCTTCAAAAACCCCATTAGTAGCCTCTCAAGTGCCTCACTGAGCTCCACGATGCAGTCGGACAGATCTGAGCCTCCCGAAAACCGATTCCACGTCCACCTCCTGAACAAAGCCCTTCAAAAACCCCTTCTGTAGCCTCTCCAGTGCCTCACTGAGCTCCACGATGTGGTCGGACAGATCTGAGCCTCCCGAAAACCGATTCCACGTCCACCTCCTGAACAAAGCCCTTCAAAAACCCCATATGTTGCCTCTCAAGTGCCTCACTGAGCTCCACGATGTGGTCGGACCGATCTGAGCCTCCCGAAAATCGAGTCAACGTCCACCTCCTGAACAAAGCCCTTCAAAAACCCCATCTGTAGCCTCTCAAGTGCCTCACTGAGCGACACGATGCGGTCGGACAGATCTGAGCCTCCTGAAAACCGAGTCCACGTCCACCTCCTGAACAAAGCCCTTCAAAAACCCCATCTGTAGCCTCTCAAGTGCCTCACTGAGCGCCACGATGCGGTCGGACCGATCTGAGCCTCCCGAAAATCGAGTCCACGTCCACCTCCCGAACAAAGCCCTTCAAAAACCCCTTCTGTAGAGTGTCAAAACAAGTCTGGAGGGAAATCCCCCCCACCGCCAAACTGGCAGCAGAACTCCTCGGTTGCCTTCCTCTTCCACAGTGCTCACTGGCAACCCTGTACAATTCATGCAAACTGAACGTTGCCTCAGACATTTAAAAAGGTTCATCCACTTTCATTCCACGTTAGGTTAGCAATTAGCAAGAAAACAAGCAGGATGCAGTTCTAGAAAATGTAATGTCTCAGTGGAGGAGCCGTAAAATTCCAGTGCAATTTTAGTTACAGTCATTTCTCACCATTGTTCTCGCCTGCTTGCTTCAACACTGCCGCATTCTCTTTGGAACTTGCGTCGGGATAATATTCATCCATGCTGACCTCTGCATCACAAAGTAAAACAACATGTTTTGTAGAAGGATTTGTATGACGTGACTTGACTTGAGCTGGCAACACAGATAAAAGATGCGCCAGCGATGGAATGTTAGAATGAAAATGATCAAGTTCAAATGTGGGTTAAATTTGACCCTTTAAGCCAGGTTTACGGGGTACAATAAATCTCGAAAAGACCCAGGAACTGAGGCTCTTCCTCAACCGAGGCAACCCATCATCAGCGGATTATCGTGGATTCATGTGAGAAGCTCAAGGGTAAGCTGAATCAGGCGCTGTTCCGTGCAAGCATTAACTTGTAAACTGCCTTTATAGTGGGAACAAACCAACCAAACATCCAAAATCGACGTTCTCACCTGGAGGTATGAGTATGGCGGAAGCGGACCGGAGAACTTGAAGAATGTGCCGCTTCCATTCCGGAGGGAGGACGTGTTTGATGACGCCGGGAGCGGTGAGCGCCACCATCGCCAGCAGGTAGATGAGCGCCGTCCCGCTCAAGATGGTGCCGACGCTGGCGGCTACGAGACACCCAGCGCTGACTATGACGCAGTACTGGAACCATAAACGATTTTTGAGATCACTCATCGGTACTGTTTGATGTGATCCTAGAGACACGTGTACCTTATGGGAGAGTTGCATGGCAAAGCTTTCAAAATCAACAATATGTAAATTAGTGAAGTAATGCGAACAATTAGAGCAGAAATGACATTGAACATGAGCAGAGTGACATTGGCTTGTTTTACAGTAAATGTGCAAGGTTTATTGTTCCCAAAAGATTGATAAATTCAAGTCGAGGCTCACTTCGCGCAGAGTAGTGTGGGGAGTTGTTGTCCAGAAACCCCAAAATTCCTTATCAGAATTAAGTGGGATACTAAACTGGCTCTTTCTTGAAGCCAGGCACACACGCAGATCTTCCTTCCAACCCTGGAACCGTCTGGTGGGGGGGATTCAGTTTGAGGAATCGATTCCCACCAGTTCACTCACTTCAGGGCTGCGTTATTCGTTCACTCGTTCAGTCAGATCACTCCACCCAGGAAAAGGATAGTAGTCCAGTCAGTTGTCCAAAAGTAGTGAATCCGAGAAAAAGTACCTGAAGAATTTTTCCCAACGGATGGGGGGGTGCTGAATCCGAAAATGTGTTTATCTACTAGATTCGGATATAGCTTCACCATGAAAACGACGAAAAACCTTAAAATTTCGGCACCTTGTTTGGGTTTTCGCCTATAACTCGGAAACCACGCCTCCTAGAGACATAACTACTCCATACGAAATTAAAGCTGATTAAATTTCCTAAAAAACCATACTAAGAACGCCTCGCTAGCTTTTATTTGGCCGCTAGAGCGCGCTGTAGTTTGACCATTTTTGGTTTATTATTCTTGGAATAATACACCTATGTTTTCGCGACAAGGGTCGACGACTCCGATCGGGCTCAAAATTTGACATTATCCGTTTCAAGTGGTCTAGATTCCAAAACCGAAATGTCCGTCCGCCGTACGCCGTACGCCGTCCGCCGTCCAGGCCGTTTTGGGCAGTAGGAAATTTTTAAAAAATCTGAAATTTCGACAAAATACTTGGTTTACCATCTAGTTGTGCCCGCAAGGTTTTCAGTCCGATCGCCCAAACCCGTGGGGCGCTATGGGGCTAAAATGGGGCTACAGAAGGTGGTTTTTGAAGGCTTTTGGCTATGGGATCGAGTCAGGTGTCGCTTTCGAAGTATTTTTGGACGTAGAATCCATTTTTTGGGGTCCCGCAGCGATCCGATTTCACTGTTGCGATCTATAGGGCCCTCATGGGGCTAAAAATGGGATTTTTGAAGGATCCCAGGAGGTTAAATATTTTTCGAGTAAAGAATAAAGAATTTTTGAAAAAACAATTTTTTTTGAAAAAAAAAAAATCCAAAAAAAATTTTTTTGAGAAAAAAATCCAAAAAAAAAATTTTTTTTTCCAACATTTTTCTTTTGACACAGAAATAATTTTTGCGCAACTATCCTATATCAAAGAATAATAAACCCTTGTGTAAAATTTGCAGCATTTTTTCTAACTAAGCCAAAATCTTCGTATTCCTGACTTCCGAAACCTATTATAATAGGTGGTATAAATACACCACAATCGGTCCCCCCAATCACCACATAAGGTACCTTGACAGGCATAAGAAGGGGCAGGCATGGCAAAAAATGGCAAATTTTGACAAAAACGTGATTTCGTCACACATTTTTGCCCTTAACTCGGGATCGGTTAATCCGATCTTAATTATCTTTCTTTTTTTTTTCTCCTGAAAGCCGATTAAATTACCTAATCCAACTGCTCCATGTGAAATTTTGATTTGAGCTTCGATAAGGGAAGGGCAGGCATGGCAAAAAATGGTAAATTTTGTCAAAAACGGGGTTTTTCGCATATACTTGCCCATAACTCAGGAATGGTTAGTCCAACCTTAATTCCCTTTTTTTTTTTTTTTTTTTTTTTGTGGTGAAAGCTGACTAAATTTCTCATCGCAACAATTCTATGGGAAATGTTCCGAAATATCGATTCTTTTTAAAAACTAATGAAAGTTGAGTTTGGTGATTGGGTGCAACCTAAATGGGCCCCGGATTCCATATCAAAACCTGTACATTTCAAATCAAAATTCTACCTCAAACATAAAGGGATCCTTCTCAAGTTCAGCATCCGTTTCTACTCAATACTTCTTTTACGAACAACCCCCTCCCCATGTGAGTTCTTGCATCAGTTCCGACACTCCCTTGTTTTATTCCAAAAAATACAAAAAATACTACGTGAGTTCAAAAGCAGCCAAAAACTTTAATAAAATTTAATAAATTTTCCTCCACGTTATTTCAGTGTTATTTGCGCATAACAATCTTATTACTGTGTTAAAAGATAAGAGTAAAAGCCCTGGAGACGTCAAATCTTTATCTGAATACGGCCAGCCTGTAACTACTTTGGGGACCCTCTTTTTAAAACGTCGTGTGGTGTCAACCAAACCTTGAAACTGATTAGGCTTATCCGCCGAGTTTTAAAAGCAATATGCGACAATGTTGCAAAGACAAAGTCACTTGCAGCTCAATCGGGTAAACTTGGCCTCCCCCAAAAGTACACAAAAGCAATAAGAGTAATAACAATTACTCAATTGTAAAATAAATTATACATTTTACACTCAATTCTAAAATAAACGCAATTACTTACTTTAGTTAGTATTCTTCAAAGTTATTTTGGATTATTAAATTTTAAATAATTTCAGACTTGTACATATTTTGGAATGCTCTATAATCCCCTGACTCATTATAAATACTTACTAGCACTCTGAGAGGGGGCTCTCGCTTCGTATGTCTAGCTCGAGTTGGGAGACCTTTACTCCAGGCAAATTAGAAAAGTTAGCGGAAAGTTTAGTAATAGTCGTAATCACCACGTTCCTATATGTTTTTTGGGTCACTGAACACGAATCTGAGGTTTGCTGACAGGATTTTTTCCCGGAACATTGTCAAAATCGCAAAAAACCTCGAAATTTTGGCACTATCTTTGGTTTGTTGCTTATATCTCCGAAACTATGCGTACTAGCGACATGACCACTTTATACAAAATGAAAGTACATAAAGTTTACTACAAAATGCATTAGTAACATTTGAAATTTGGTGCAGGGAAACGGCCGCTAGAGCGCGTTGAAAAAATGGTAAAATCCCAAAAACGTGAAAAAATTTCAAATCTCCGCTGCGGAGGCTTTCCAGGACTGTGTCTCTCACCGTTCTCCGTAGAGTATACTACGCCTTCTTTGAATCGCGTGCCAGCTATGGGGTGCTGCTGTGGGGGCGCTCGGGCGGTGCTGCAGGAATTTTCCTCCAGCAGAAGGCGGCCATCCGTATTCTGAGTCGTGCCGGTCGCAGGGACCACTGTAGGCCTCTCTTCAGGAGTGCTCGTGTGCTCACTGTGCCCTGTATGCCCTAGCTCTGCTGACCAGGATCAGGCGTCGCATCGTGGATTATCGTCGCCGGGGAGATGTGCACGGCCATGGCACGCGATCGCGTGCTGACCTCTGCGTGGAGCGCCATCGTCTCGCGCTTGTCCAGGCGGGTGACCCGGACTACCAGGGGGTGCTACTCTTCAACCCTGAACAGGCCAGGGAGTTGTCGCAGGTCGCTTTCGGCGGATGGGTGAGGCGGAAGCTCGTCGAATTGGCCCCCTACTAGGTCGCAGAAATTGAAGAGTACGACTGGTCTTAATTTTCTCGTCTGTTGTTGTTGTTGTTTCATACTATGAGTACCATAATATTGTTGTCCCTATTAGTTGACTTTTGTTACCGACGTTTGTCATAAACCATACTGTTGTTTGGCGACAATAAATAATCTTGAATCTTGACTCTTCAATACCGGTAGGTGCTTACGGGCCTTGTTTGGGCTTAAGACGTTAGACCCAAATGATGTGGAGGACGCTTTGTTTTCGATTTGTTGCATCTGAAAGGCATAGGCAGTCCTAAGTCTGCTTGAAATGGGAAGGAAAGTAGGCAGTAGTTCCCGTTTCATGATCTCTCAACCCGTTCGAGGGTCTCAATTCACCCCCGGTAGAGGCCCGGGTCACAGTTCACCAAAGCCGCTAAGTCTGCCCTTCCCCCTCCTCAGGGGAAGGCCTGACTTTCTGGGCTCGCTTCCCGTCAGCGCTCGGCCCCTCCAGCAAGAGATCCAGGGTGTATATCGATGCTTTTGCGTAAAAGATTTGTAACCGTTACGCGTTAACTGACCCACCGCTATTTTGTGAGATAAAACAAGCTGGACGATTCCATGTAACAGGCTGGTGGGAAATTTGCACAATTTCAGTGGGCGACTTGTGAGCTCAAAGTCAAACGTCACTTGAATGAAGTGGGTGCCGCTTGTTCATAGGCCTCATTTTCATATTCTCCCCCTCTAAGACATGAACTGTTCGTTGTTATCGCACCTTGTTTTTGCGGTGAAACGGTCACGTCCCTCAAACAGGAAGCGGTCCGAACATTTGACGATAGGGGAGGAGAGGCGGTTTGGGACAATTTTAGATCGAAGGTTTTAAATATAACTCCGCTCTAAAGTGAACCGGCTCCTCGAAAACCCTGAACTTTCCATCCGCTCGATCCCTCTTGCGCAATTTCACGGACACATTGTCGAATTTTTCCCGTCGTTTCCGCCTAAATGCCCCGTCTATTGGAGGCATAAGAAAAATACCGACCTTGCCTTGTTATTTCTGACCCCTCTGACTCGCAGTCTCCTCGGAGCAGACTATCGGCATTAGAATTGACGTTAGCGTCAATTTGCATTTCAATGCTGGTCGCACCTGTTTCAATTCTCGCCGAGTTGAATTCGCCTTAAACAAAGATACAAATATCAACTGCAGCTAACTGTGACAATAAACTGCAGCTTGTTATTAGCGTCTTTTCATAGGCAAATTTTGAGGAGTATTCATTAAATTAAGAAGTGGATGTTTTGCCGAGAATGCAGATGTCCAATCAATATGGCAATTAGGGAGAAAGACGACTCCTCTGCTGGTGGTCTAAATTGTTTATTTAGAAATAATCAAATCTAGCGTGGGGACCCCCGTTTCAAGCGGCAAAGCCCTATAGTCCATTCACCAGGTGTCAGAAGGTGTACGAGGCAAAGCGTGGTGTAGAATTTCTCTCAACGGTTTCATATGTTTTTTGGGGTGCTGAACACGAATCCTAAGCTTACCAACAAAATTTCTGTGACGCTCACCGTCAAAATCGCAAAAAACCTCAAAATGTCGGCACTTTTTCTGGTTTTTTACGGATAACTTTTATAGGGTGCGTTATAGGCGAAAACATTCCATATAGTGAATCAAAGAGCACAAAATTCTGCGTCGAATGGGCTACCTTAACGACGAAATCGACCCTGCGGTAAGGACGAGACAGGCCGTCAAAAATATCGATTTTTCCGACTTCAAGTTTTAATGACTGCTGCTCAAAAATGGTAACTCCCACTAAAACCCATTTAATGGAAGCTGTAGAGCATCCAATTCTGCGTTCAGAGAGCACAAATAATGTTACTTTTCGTCATACGAAAATTTAACAAGCCATCAATTGAATGAATTGAGCGCAACCTTTCTGTTATTACGATATATTTAATGAGCGAGAGAAACTAAGAAACAGTAGGTATCTAGCGACCAAACTATGCCACACAACACATCATCCACGTGATGCTCATTACGTAAACAACTGCACCCTAACGACCGATGCGTAAGAAAACCTTATGCCGATCAGAGGTAACGAACGGCTCAGGCTGCAAATATCGTTTTGGAGTCGTTGGAATCAGCCTAAAAAGCTCACCACCTGGGCGTCTGAAGGGCCAAGAGAGTTCGTCAAGACGGAGAGGAAGGTCCGCTTCAGGAAGGAGATTATTGACTTCTGCTCTTTTTCCGCACGTTTATTTGGATTTAGAATCTAAGCCAACGTTACCCACGCATGTCCAACCCAAAGGCCAAGCGAAGCGATCGCCTGGAAGCTAACAACTTACCGCAGGAGGCTGCGTCTGCCTGAGGAGCCTCAGCCTGGCGTACTGGCCCGAGACTGCAGCTCGGAGCCCAGTAGCATAGTGGCTTATCTCTGGAACACTCAGCACCCTGCAATTCAAAACCGACAAATTACACTTCCTGAAAACTATATCCAATAACAAACTCAAACTAACCAGAAAAACGTTCATTGACTCTCAAGCCGATAGAAGAAGCAGACGGCTCTAAGAAGTGAGAAGAAATGGGTCAAAGTGAACATTCCGGAGTGATGCCAACTACAAGCCCGTCGCCCAGCTAATCGGTCACAGACGCATTAAGAATCTTAATTTATCAACAGATTCACTACAGGCACAAAATCACCAACGTACTTCGGAAAATGGTCACCAGGATTGATAAGACCGGCATCCACTCGCTCAATATTATCGAGATATCGATATCGCCCCACCGATATTATCGAAATTTTAACATTAATGTAAATGCATTTAGTGTAAAAAGTCTGAAACCACAAAAACGTAGGCTCCAAGTGGCGTATATGAGCTCCGAAAGTTGCAACAAAAGGAATTCAAACTTTTTTTATAACTTTGAAAAAAAAAAAAAAATACCAAAAATTATTCTTCGGCAAGTAGATGACGAGAAAAATCTGAAAATCGAATAAGTTGACCTCTTTACCCATCCCTAGTAAGTTTAGTGCAATTCCTACAGCGTGTACGTTCAATTCCAATAGTAGCTATTCCTTCCGCGTGCAGGTGGCAGCATTTTTCGAATGGTTTTGCGCGCTCACCAACCGAAGGCATTATTTGCACTGTCCCCGTAATTATTATACATTGAATAATAATTTATTTTTATTGTGTTGTAGACGCTGAACCTCCAACTAGCAACAAGACATAATAATATTATGTCTTGTTGCTATTTGGAGGTTCAGCATCCACAACAAACAGTACAAAGAAATGTTGTGTTACTCATTAACATTCATTGATTCAGAAAAAAAAAGTGTTGGCTCAATAAGGTGTATACCTTCCTAGTGACGGGGCGCTAATTTGTTAGAGCTTGTTAGTAGCTCTACTGATTGGTCTTATAACTTCACAATGAAACCTACACAGTGTGTCAGAAAGACCTGATAGGATAACGAGGCGTCCCGTATTAGGACACGAACACATGCGGAAGAAATGAGAGAGCATGCAGAAGAGATGTTCTGCAACAGACTTTGTAAAATCTTTGATCCCTCGTTTCGTCTTAGGGATGGCAACAAAAAGTTGAGACATCGACGTATCGACGTTTTTAAACAGTCGACAGTCCAACATCAATGTCCCAAAAACATCGCCTCAGAACCATCGATGTTTCTCTCAAAAACATCGATGTATCGATGTTTTCGTAACAATATAAGGTTTGTTCCAGGTCTAACGGCGTCTGTTAACAAAAGTTGACAGCTGTCGACAGCAGTCCCAATGCCTTCTGAATCGTTGTTGAGTTCTGTCGAACAGCCCACCTGCTGACCTGGAACGCGATCTGTCAACAAAATTTGTTGGACCAAGTCACGTGAATCACCGAGAAGTAATGCTACAACAATTTAATTACTTCATGGTGATTCACGTGACAGTAAATATGATATGGAAAAATCCAAGTGATAATTTATGGTCTATTGTATACAGAATAATCAACCATTTCCGAGAGAGGAGTATCATAAGGGCGGGAATGAGTCATTAAATGACTTAAAATTGTAAAGTGTTTGAGGGTATCTACGAGGACTTCGGGAGGACGTGAGTACAACTTGACGCGCCGAGCACCAAAATAAAGAGAGAAGGTTATGAGAGAGGTTTCAACTGGGTAGGGTTATCCTAGTCGACAGAACCCAACCGAACTCATTCGAGCTGTCCGTTTTCGGCGGACAGCAGTTGAACTGCAGTCGACCTACAAATCGACCTGGAACAGCCGGCGACGGCGACTTTTCCTGTAACAGCAGTTTTCTCAACTGCGCATGTCTCCGTCGATTTCTGTTAACAGTCCGTCAAAGCTGGAACAAACCTAATGTTCATGGTGATAGTGCCCGCATTAAAAGGTTGGTTTTTTTCATTAGCATTACTCTCGGTTCTTACCCTTCTTTAGGTGGAGAGAGAGGAAGCTCATCGGGGCGCTTGAGAGCTTCCGGTGGAGGCGGCACCCGAATTTCTGGCCAGATGTGATCGACCCAGGCTTCGTGAGCGACCATCAGGCAGAGTATCGAGAACAGAAGGCCGTAGAAGCGCCATTGGAAAAACGATAACAACCTGAAAAAATAAAACATGTGGTCTGAAAAGTGTATAGGCAGGAGTGGAAATGTTCGGGGGTTGGCTGGCTGAGCCACCAGCCCCCCCCCCCCCCCCCCTAGTTTTTCTCTAAACTAGAAGATTTACCGTATAAAAACTAGCCGCTTCGCGCCTCGGGGGTGTCTCTGCAGAGCATGCTTAAGCATGCTAAAGGCCTGTCGGCTAAAACCTACAAAAACTGGACAATGAGATGATTTCATGTCACTTTTAGCGCGGGGGGGGGGGGGGGGGGGGGCATAAAATCCTCTAAAACCTCCTGTCGAATTTCTTCTCCAACTAATCGAGCTTCGAAATCAGACGTCTAGTGCAAATTCACACAAGAGAGTCATTGAAGTTGTTACCAGCTGGCGCAGAAAAGTTTATTTAGCTCATAAAAATGTCAATTTACCCCACTAATGCGAGGGTTTTACGTGTTTTGCCGGCCGTTCCCACATTTGCTCCAATTTTGGGTCGCAATTGCCCCACTCCACCCTAGTAGAGTGAACTGTCGGTTCCAAGGTTAAGGGCTACTAACTGGATTTCACCTCATTGTTCGCGGATATTCCCTAAAACTCGTCAAATTGATCAATCAATCAATCATTTTTATTGTAGTAGCCTTAAGGTAGTACAATCGTCAGTTAAAATATAAATTTAAAATTAGATTCGTCATACTCAACACTTTCGAAAGACATTCAAGATACAGAAAGTTTGAAAAAATCCGAAACATCATACAATTCGGCCTCAATGAGGATTGACTTTAATCTTTTTAAGAACACTTTGTTACTTAATTGTCGAAATGTGGTTGGTAGATGATTGAAAAAACGAATCCCGTTCTGCATGGGATTAATTCTCAAGGATGTAGACAGGCGCACAAAATGTGGCTGTAAGTTATTAGAAGAGCGCGTGTGGTAACCATGAGACAGGTGGGAACTTTTGATGGCATCAACATTATTTTTGACTAGATCAAGGCATGCCAATACGTACATGGAAGGGAGAGTGAGACAATTCAACCTTTTAAAATACCCTCTACAACTTGCTCTGAACTCAAGACCATAAATTGTCCGAACTGCTGATTTCTGCATTTTAAAGATCGAGACAGCACCTGGTGCATTACCCCAAACAACAACACCGTAAGATAACCGGCTCATGAATAACGCAAAGAACACCGCACGCAACACAGGAAACGAAACTGCACCACGCAGACGACGCAGAGCAAAATTACTCGAAGCCAGGCTTGAAGAAAGATGATCCAAGTGATGGGTCCAGGACAGCCTATTGTCAATTCTAATGCCCAGAAAATTTACAGCATCCTCCAGCCGACTGTTAAGACCGAATCTCAAATCCTGAGTCTTGTCGACGTTGAGCTTCAGGGAATTTGCGGAGCACCAAGACTTGATCATCTCGTCCGACGACTGAATACCAATTCTGAGGATAGAATCATTGTGACCGGTCTCCAGCACTGTCATGTCGTCAGCAAACAAATACAGTTCACCATGCCTGTTATCAAACTGATTGATCAGGTCATTGATGAATAACAGGAATAATGTTGGCCCCAGAACAGAGCCCTGTTTGACACCACACGGTATCGGAGCCGCCGCAGAAGTAGAACCGTTGAAAAAGACCGTCTGAGTCCATCCATTCAGGAAACCATCAAAGAACTTCAGAGTCTTGCTCGTGAAACCATAATGAGCGAGCTTAACTAATAATTTTTCATGGGGAACAAGGTCAAAGGCTTTGCTCAGATCATACAGGCGGATGGCGGTATGCTTGTGATGTTCCAGATTGTCAAGCACTTCCAATATTAAAGAAATTGCCGCCATTGAAGTGCTTTTACCAGGCTGGAAACCAAATTGTTTCTCGTGAATAATTGCCGAATTCTTAAAATATTTCCTGATTTGATGTAGTATCACATGCTCAATAACTTTCACAGGGATCGGCAACTTGGAGATAGGTCTGTGGTCGTCGTATGATGTAGATTTACCCTTTTTTGGAATGGGCGTCACTGCCGAGAACTTCAAACAACCAGGGAAATGTCCCGACGAGAAACAGAGATTTATAATGTAAGTCAGAGGCTCAATAAGTGAGGAAGCCGCACCCTTAATCATCTCCGTGGTGATTCCAAAGAAATCAGAGGAACTGGTGTTCTTCAGGTGAGAAATCACATCAAATACCTCATCGACCGATACTTCGACGAGATCAAAAGTATCATTGAAACATGGAGCAGCAGACAAGTATTCACGATACGTGTCCTCAGAGTCAGAAATCGGGCGATAAGACTCGTAAACGGCTGAAAACGCCTCGCCAAACCCCTGGGCACTCAGACCTGGCGACTGCACAGTACCTGTCTTTGATTTCCGGTGATTGATTTATTTTTTTTTTAATTTCAGAAATTCGATTATTTAGGGGGGGAAATTGGAGATTATCGACTTGAAGAAATAAAATTTGGACAAAATCGATTTTTGAGTAACGATTTGACATTACGAGAGGACAGCCTGACAGGGGCAACGCAGTTGGTGTACGGGAGACAACCAAAACGCACCAAAGACCTTGCTGCACATCCTGAGTGGATGTTACAGAATCTGATGACACTATCCACTTGAGGGCCTTCCTAAGAATAGGGAAAAAACGACGATTTTCATGACCCATTATCTCAGCAAACACATCATAGGTTTTCGTTCCTCTGAAGTAACGCTAGAACTTCATTTTTATCGCGGTTTAGTTTTTTTTCTGAGTTCTGTGCGTGTTTTCAAATGATGAAGTGTAGATATGCCTTAATATTATTCAAAAATCGGAGAGGGAAAGGTCGTCGGAAGAAAGATGATGAGAATCCTGAAGGAACGTCTGACTCAATCATCCGGTGCCACCAACCTCTAATACATCTTCACAGCTGTCGAGAAGTTCCTCCAAATCATCACACAAGGGTTTATTATTCTTTGATATAGGTTACTTGTCCAGAAATTTAATTCTGTCAATGAAAATTTTTATATTTCAAAAAAATTTTGAATTTTTTTTTTCAAAAATTCTTTATTTTTTCACTCGAAAAATATTTAACCTCCTGGGATCCTTCAAAAATCACATTTTTAGCCCCATGAAAGCCCTATACATCGCCACAGTGAAATCGGATCGTTCCGGAACCCCAAAAAATGGATTCTACGTCCAAAAATACTTCGAAAACGACACCTAACACGATCCCGTAGCTAAAAGCCTTAAAAAAAAACCTCCCGTAGCCCGGCGATCGGGCTGAAAACCTTGCGGGCACAACTAGATGGTAAACCAAGTATTTTTCAAAATTTCAGATTTAAAAAAAAATTCCTACTGCCCAAAACGGCCTGGACGGCGGACGGACATTTCGGATTTAGAATGTAGACCTCTTGAAACGGATAATGTCAAGTTTTGAGGCCGATCCGAGTCGTCGACCTCCGTCGCGAAAACATAGATGTACCTATTATTCCAAGAATAATAAACCAAAATTGGAAGGTATCATCTACAGGCATATTGGAGGAAATTAAATTATCTTTCTATCTGTAATTATCATTGTTCTTCATTCAAACCTAGGTGGCTAGTAAATGCATCCAAAAATGATGAAAGAAAACTTATGTGTTCAGCGGGTGTGCTGCGCACCTGACTTTAGTGCCTGAGCGAGTCGGACGCCTTGTTTACAGCTCCTCTTATCGCTTCCCCTAATCCGAAACACCAAAATATTGGTACCAAGCGATTCAGTAGGATCTGGAGAAAAATATTTAACAACCTAGGATCATTCAAAAATCCCATTTTTAGCCCCATGAAAGCCCGAAAGATCGCCCCAGTGAAATCGGATCGTTCCGGGACCGCAAAAAATGGATTCTACGTCCAAAAATACTTCGAAAACGACACCTAACTCGATCCCATAGCTAAAAGCCTTCAAAAAACCCCTCCCGTAGCCCCATTTTAGCCCCATAGCGCCCCACGGGTTTGGGCGATCGGACTGAAAACCTTGCGGGCACAACTAGATGGTAAACCAAGTATTTTGTCAAAATTTCAGATTTTAAAAAAAATTCCTACTGCCCAAAACGGCCTGGACGGCGGACGGACATTTCGGATTTAGAATGTAGACCTCTTGAAACGGATAATGTCAAATTTTGAGCCCGATCGGAGTCGTCGACCCCCGTCGCGAAAACATAGGTGTATTATTCCAAGAATAATAAACCAAAATTAAAAAATTTCGAGAAAAAAAAATTCTTTTTTCCGACTTAGGAAGGCGATCACCAGCAAGCAAGGTTTGGTAACAGCAACACCTGGTAACCACACCTTGGCAACACCTGCTGCTGGTGTCTGCTAAGACAGTAAAAAAAAAACAGGCGTGTCGCAGCAACAACACAAGTTGTACTCGATTCCTTCAAGGTGGACAGAGGGTCACAGCATGAACTGGCTTGGCATTGGGTGAAAGCATATTCGGGAACTCTCCAAAGGTCCCAACAGATGGGCAGTGCCCCAACTCCCCTGATGGCACCGAACCCTGAGAAAAATGCACTGGACGTCGGCCAACCCAGAAGAAAGGAAGTCGCAGCGTGGGCCACCTTATGACGATCTTGGCCAGGAATATAGGAAAAACTCTTTCAAGACCAAAATACACGAGTCCTTCAACAACAACCTGTATTTCGAAATGTGAAACTGCAATAATTTTTCAACTTTTCACTCACAACAAAATTTTGCGTAACAACAAGCAACATTGTGTAAGCAGCTCACAAACAACTATCTCTGGTAAATTAAAACCCGGAACACCGCAAACTCTCGTCATTGAGGGAACGGATGTTTACAGATAACCCGTTTGAGATAGCAAAATTGTCTCGTTCGCACATAAAACGTTATTGCTGAGAAGAAGGTGGTATTACTAATCTCCTCGACGAGATAACGACGATGACGAGCCCTTTTATCGACAAATCATCACATTTGACACCAGTATTTTTGGAGGCGGGATATTCCCAAAATATTAGCGGCAGAAGGTCACCAGAGGGCCACGCTATCAATTAGGCAAGTTGTTTTTCTAAATACTGGAAATTATATAAGAGTTTATTATTCTTTTGAATATCACTATTTCACAGTGCTGGTAAGAAGTTGTTGAGGTTATGTCAAATAAGACGGAGGGCACATTCTTCGTCTTATTTGACCAAACGTCCTCAATTTTCCACCTGCAATCATCAGGGTGGCCGCCAAGCTGGGAAAAATTAATTCCCTGACTTTTCCCTGCAAAAATACCTAATTTCCAGACCCGAAATTATTCAAAATCTGAGATTTTAATAATTTAATTATTAATAATAATAATTTAATCTGACATTTTATTAATTCTGATAATTTTCATCGCTTGATTTTTTTTTTTTTTTTTTTGTTATTGAAAGTTGATTAGAAAATTCATAAATTTTTACACCAAACAATTAAAACCCAGGGAAAGTAGATAAGTAAACTGCGTTTTAAAAACGCTATTTATTTGACAAAATTAGTAACACTTGAAAAATAAAAAACAATAGAATAATTTATACCTTGGTCGTATCCATAAGGACAGAGATCTCGAACCAAAATACCAAGTGAAAGATTGATAGGTTACTTCGTGGGTGAAGTGGAACATTCCATTATGAAGAGAGGGATATTGGTGCATGAAGTGGGACTTTTCATCGTGTGAATGGGGATATTATATCTGTAACGGGAATTCCGCCAACTCATTGAACTTGTGCGGGCAACATGGATGAAGAGTGAGGGGAAAACAAACCCGGCAAAGTCGCTCCCACCAAAATTCAAAAATTATCATCATTTTCGGGACGGAAGAGAGGGACAAACTTGTCACCAAACAAAATTCGTATTTTAATACAATTTTTGATTTTTTTTTTTTTTTTTTTTTTTTTTTTTTAATCAAAAATTTTTCCCTGACTTGTGACCGATTTCCCTGACTTTTCCTGAAATTTTTCATTCCCTGACTTTTCCAGATGGCGGCCACCCTGAATCATTTCAATGGTCAACATCTTCATCAACAACGTAAGAATAGTGCGAAAGTTTGATTGGGTCAGAAATAAATCATTTGAAGAAAGTAGAAATTGTAGAAATACCCAAAAATGGGTTCTGCGTCCAAAATTACTTCGAAAAACGACACCGCTTCACGCCTGGTCAAACTCCTTCAAAAGTTGAATGGGCCTATTAAAAAAATGTTTGAAAAAAATTGAAATTGAGATTTGAAAATTTCAGCAGGATTTCCTACAATTTGTGGACAGATGTGGGACCTCGAAAAAACGGGTTTTGCGACCAAAATTACTCAGAAAACGACACCTTATTCTGGGAATCCTTCAAAAATCCCATTCATAGCCCCATGGAAGTCCCATAGTGAAATCGGATCGTTCAGCGAGGCCCAAAAATGGATTCTACGTCCAAGAATACTTCGAAAACGACACCTAACTCGATCTCTTAGCCAAAACCCTTCAAAAACGCCTCCCATAGCCCCATTTTAGCCCCATAGCGCCCCACGGGTTTGGGCGATCGGGCTGAAAAACTTGCGGGCACAACTAGATGGTAAACCGAGTATTTTGTCAAATTTCAGATTTTTAAAAAAATTCCTACTGCCCAAAACGGCCCGGACGGCGGACGGACATTTCGGTTTTAGAATCTAGACCTCTTGAAACGGATAATGTAAAATTTTGAGCCCGAAAAGAATTTTCGACCTCCATCGCGATTACATAGGTGTATTATTACAAGAATAATAAACCAAAAAGAAACAGCTTGTAGCCTCTTTTTTAGCCCCTAGTTGGGGGACGATGGAGTTGAAACCCCTGTGGATGCAGGTCGAAGTATTTTGTTAAATTTCCAGATACTATTGAACAGAATTTAAACAGAAAATCAACCTTGTGCGGACTGATAGCACCACTGTGCCAAAGTTTGGTTTCAGAGCCTAATAGAAACTCACAACCATAAACAAGCCTACCTAATACAATCTTTGGATTTATTCGTCGTACTCGGCTCGATTCTGATCCTTTTTTGGTCGCCCCGCAGCTTTCTATTCCACTTTGCGAGTCCTTTGAACTGCTCAACAGCTGGACGGTCACCTTGAAACTTGTAGGTCAGTTGTCCCACCGGCTTGAAACACCCCGAGATGAAAGGTCTCCCCCCAACTCGATCAAACAGGCCTGATGACCAGCCGCTTGTTTGCAAATGATCGATAAGAGCTAAATTTACTCGGAAGATATCGTTTGAGGTGACACCGCTGGATCGTTAGTTGGTTTGTAGAGAAATTTTGCACAATGAGATAATGAATATTCACCGAACGTGAGGCATCCCTATGAGTTTTTTTTTTTTTTTTTTCAAGGAGCAGACCGAACGTCGTCATATTTTTATCTTATCCAGAACAAATAGCAGATGACACCACTGAGGAGGCACTCCGATTTGGATGAAGGTTTTTGAAAAGGCGATGAGATGCCTTTTTCGAAGGAGATTTTAAACGAAGAAAACGCTGCAAATTTTACACAAGGGTTTATTATTCTTTGATTTAGGTTACTTGTGCAAAACTTTAATTCTGTGTCAATGAAAAAAATTTTTTTTACATTTTTTTCAAAACTTTTCTACTAGGAAAATATTTGCCCTCCTGGGATCCATCAAAAATCTCAATTGTAGCCCCATAAAAGCCCTATAGATCGCAACAGTGAAATCGGATCGTTCCGGGACCCCAAAAAATGAATTCTACGTCCAAAAATACTTCGAAAACGATACCTAACTCGATCCCATAGCCAATAGCCTTCAAAAAACATCCCGTAGCCCCATTTTAGGCCCATAGCGCCCCACGGGTTTGGGCGATCG
Organism: Pilophorus perplexus; assembly: GCA_955831195.1. NCBI lineage: Eukaryota > Metazoa > Arthropoda > Insecta > Hemiptera > Miridae > Pilophorus > Pilophorus perplexus. Next base: position 3,342,192 of record OY037015.1, read on the forward strand.
GGCTGAAAACCTTTCGGGCACAACTAGATGGTAAACTTCTTCGTCAGTTCATTCTCAGCTCTTGAAGTGGAAACAACTCAACCTCGAGACTGTATTTTCGAAACAACTCGGCTCCGCGCAGGTGACTTGTGCGGGTACGTGTCCCCGGAAAACGAATCATGGCAGCTAAGACACGGATTCACGTGGATCAGGACTATAATGGGTGAGGTGAGTTCTTATGAGCAAAACCTCACGCAATTTTGCCTAAATAAGGACAATAAAATTGGGAAAACTGAAACACAAGCGATTACGGCTTATGTTAAGCAAATTACGAAGCGCGTCCAAGATCTGGCACTGCATTTGAGTGAAATCAATGGCAAATACATTGAAGCAAAAAGTGGCACGGAACAAGTATGCGCGTTGCTAGAGGCGAATACGCTTTCGATTCTGGATTTATTATAAAAAAAAAAAAAAAAAAAGAGGAGAGGAAAGTGAACCAGTCTCATTTGCACAAACTGTTAAATCGCGGGGCCTACTGAAGAAAATGTTGGAATCAGATAGCGTGGCAATTTAATCTACCTACTGATAAAACGTCGTCTAAAAAAACGGACGAAATGAGGCAGGACAAAGGCAGCGCTAAACCCTGTTGACAAGGGTATCAAGATTTCGTCGGTGCGTAACCTAGGAGAAAGGGGTCTTCTTATTCGCGCTGCGGAGACGAATGACGTGAAGGCGATATTGGAATGCACTCAACTGAAGGATATTGGTCTCTCAGTCTCTCGGCCAGTATATAAAGCGAATGCCTAAGTTAGCGCTATATGGGGTACCTGTAGGAATTACACAGGAAGAAATGGAGGTGAGTCATCAAGCTAAATCACTTGGAAGAAAAATAAGTTAAGGAGCAACTAAACTACGCTTTCAAATTCGGGAGAAAGGATGGGATTACGGCCAATCTAGCAATCGAGGTGACGCCCGACCTTAGAAAGAAACTGCTGAGCATGGGTAGAGTGTATTTAGGTTGGAGTTCCTGTAAAGTTGAGGATTTCATCAGGATTTTTCGGTGTTACTGCTGCAATGGATTCAATCATGTGCAAAAAACATGTAAAGCCCTCCAACCTATCTGTGCGCACTGTGGACAACATCATGATACCAACGCATGTGACCAAAAAGCCCTTCCACCCAACTGTGCGAACTGCAAGAATTTCAAACTGCCCTATCAACACGCGGCCAGCGACAAAGACTGTCCGAGCTATGCGAACCCACTTAAGGGCTTTATAAGCAAAACCGATTATGGAAATTGAGCCGTGTATACATGGCCCGGGGGATTCCCCAGTTGAATGCGACGACATGAAGTCGCAGGATATCTTTTTCTCAGATTCATACCTTTCAATCTGGGCTCTGAATATTCGTAGAATACATGCCAATTGGGATCAATTAATTTGTTACCAGGAATAAATTAAAGAAAAGCCGAAGGTAATTGTTCTTTCTGAGATATGGTATTCGCCGTCCTGCGATTATGCAACGATCTTCCAACTGCCAGGTTACAACTCCTTCGACAGCACTTCAACTATCAACAAGGCCTGCGGAGTGATTGTTTTCGCAGCCAAAGAACTAAACATGGAATCGCAAGAAGAGTTCAAGATCAACAGCCTCAGCGGTAGGACTTCAGCTTAAGGACCGCTAGGTCAACGGCAATTTTCAAAAAAGAAGCCCTGCTTTATTTTAAGAATTTAGAAAATACAAATTATATTTTAAGTCGCTATAAATTGTAATTTTAAATATGTTATATTCAATAGCTACTAAGGGAATGACAGGCCTGTACAGGTCAGAGACTTATAGGCCAAATCAAGAAAAATTGGTTCCTATGTATACAAATCATCTCTTCCTTATTGTTAACATTGTTTTTGTTTTTGAACAAATAAATAAATAATTAAAAAACCCGAGAATTTTGTCAAAATGTCAGATTTTTCAATAAATTCCTACTGCCCAAAACGGCCCGGACGGCGGACGGACATTTCGGTTTTGGAATCTAGACCTCTTGAAACAGTTAATGTCAAATTTGAAAGTTGTGTTTCTAACGTTAAATAAAACGTCCACCGTCCATTTTGTCATAAACCATCAAGCGTTTCCGTGGGGAAACGGGAATGATGACACTCAATTACCGAACCATCTGAATGAGACCTGAAGAGAATCAATCGATACCGCTTGGCTGTTTATGAATTCTCAGCCTCCGCCTTATTATGAATTCTGTCCGGCTCGCCAACATCCTTCACCGGGCAACAATAATATCTGGACTGGCAACCCCGTCCGAAGGAGTAGAATTCTATTTCCTATTATTGTCTGGCTAACAAAGTTGATGGTGAATGATTTGGTGTTTTGCCAGAAGCGTTGTCCCGTTAGGTTGCGCCAGCTCGACCTCTTCGGGGTTTTACGAGGTTGACTGAACGCTGTAAATTGGGATTTCGGGAAGATTTACTGTTTTGCGGATGATCCATTTGACGAAAGAAGACATTTCAGGCGACAAGAACTTCTGACAGGGTGTAAATCAGATGGCTTGAACGTAGACGGGCGGCCAGTCACTATTCCGGTGATTTTCCTAAGTCTGATTTTGAGAAAGTGGACCCTCTCAAAACGTTCGTGGTACCCTGCGATCATTTAAAAACCCTGCAAATTTTACACAAGGGTTTATCATCCATTTATGTAGACAAATGCAAAAATTAATTCCGTGTCATTAGAAAAATATTTTTGAAAAACATTTGGACAGATGTGGGACCTCGAAAAATGGATTATGCGTCAAAAATTACTTGGAAAACGACACCTTATTAAATAATTTTGACCTCCTGGGATCCTTGAAAGATCCCATTTGTAGCCCCACTGAGAAATTTGATCGTTCTGGGACCCCCAAAAGTGGATTCGACATCAAAAAATACTTCAAAAACGACACCCCACTCGACCCCATAGCCGAAATCCTTTTTTTAAAAACCTCCTGTAGACCCCTTTTGCATAGGTTATTATTCCAAGAATTGCAGAATTGCAGTGCTTTACAGCCTAATTTCATTTTTTGCTTAAATTGGAACTACAAAATCAGGATGGCCGGATACAAGCGTTTCAGGATGGTTCAAAAACTCTTCCTCCTCCTCCTCTTCTTCAGGAGTTGACTTTTTTTTACATGGCAACTGCGTGAGCTCTGCAGAGGTATCAGCTCGCACTACCCTGTGTGGGAGCCACTGCTCGACCACCCCTAATAATGAGGTGTGACCCAAGTGAACCCTCGGGGGCGACAATTGGGAGTCATTGCTCGACCTGCTGTCACCTACTGTTATGTTGCTGGGGCTTTTTGCTGTTGGATCTCACAAGGCAGCTGCTGCAAAGGCAACGAACGCCCTGTACGGAGCAGGGCTGGAAACACTTGCTCCAGTTCTCCCCTATATTGGTGAACACTATTGAAGACTTCTTCATAAATATCACCCAGCCCATTTCAACAGGTGTTCCCGTTAGGAACGTTTTTTTGTTTCGATAAAGAAACTTCAGTTCATGTAAAACTATCATCGTGTTTTTCCTTTTTAGTGACTAACATCATCAAACACTTCACCTTTCAGGACAGCCCACTCCTTCTCAAATGCCGGTCAGGTCCGTCGTGTCTCGCTGAGCCCTCTGGGTCTCCACACACTGCCAGAGTTGTTGGCCATTTGAATGTCTAGGAGGTTAATGGAGGGCTCGCCCACTACCAGAGCTAGAGTTGACGGCCAGCGTGCCAGTTAGAGGAGGTTTGGGGACGTCTCCGTAACCAGAGAGCAGCTGGTTGGTGGTGTTCAGGGACCACCCACGACATCCGCCGAGCTGATGGGAAGAAGAAAGTGGGTCTCTGTCCTGGCTGCCCAATCCTCCTGTCACCGGCTGATAAGAATGCCATCCTCCCCCCCTCTTCGTGCTACGCCACAGCAGTTGAAGGGAAGACAGCGTAACAGCGGGCAGCCTCCATCTCTACAGGCAACACCCCAGTGAGGACCAGCACCGCCGCGATTATAAGACTGGGTAACCATAACACAGGCCTGCGACCAAAACACTTTTTTGAAACTAATAGGTGAACTTTATAGATTTTTGGGTGCTGAATACGGGAAAAATAATGAAAAAATTCCATCACCCTCCGTTTCATCGCATATTTAATTTTTTTGGGGTGTCGAGATGGCATTTTTAGTTAAAAGCAGCCTCATTTCTTATTTTCATATACTTTTTTCTGTAAGTGTATCAAATATGGACTTAATGAAATTGGAAATTTTGGAACAATTCAATGAGTACAAAATTAGAGCATTAGGACCATTAGAGCCTCGCTGGGTAAGTTGGACTTTGTGTTTCAATCCTTGCCCACATGGGGAGTTGGACATTGCCCCTTGAGTCATCTTTTCATCAATACAGACTTCAAGATCGTGAGTTTATTGACTACTTCAAACAAGCAGGTGACAAGTAAAAGGAATTTGGTTAAATAAAACCTTCTTAAACATTTTTGAAATATTTATTTCTATATTCCATAATAGTCATTTTAGCCTATTAATTTCCAAATATTGGGTTAAAATGCGGAAGAACGGTGGGTGATAGAGAAAAACCGATGTCATTTTCGGATTCAGCGCCCTTCAAAACTATAAGATTACCTAAAAAGATGAAAAACGTTTTCAGCAATATTTTTTTTGCAGGCCTGTGTAATCAAAGCGTGGACTACTGGTCGTCCCAAGTGTTCCTAACAAATGTTATATTGGTGTTGTGAGTTTGACGGAGTTCTTGAGGCGCTACGTCAATGATCAAGCCGCTGCTTGTGTTTGGAGGATTGTGGGCCAGGTTAGCTAGAAAGACCAGGGACCATACTGGGGGGTGAGTCAGGGTGTACTCCCCAGGCACTGATATCGGAGGAAGTGGTGGCGAGCAGGGTATCTTCGCTGGAGCAGTCCTGGTAGGTGCTCTTTGTCAGTGCCGCTGTCAATCTGACCTTCTCACAGATTTGGGATCCCACGAGGGCGCTGACGCCGGCGTCCTGGAAGGGTCTGAATTCCCCAGGCCTCTGCCCACCCTCGCGAGACCAGACAAGGGGTCAGTAGACCCTTGCTGATCGTCGAATTGTGAAAACTTAGTACGAGGGGAATGAAGAAGCCTTCTGACGTGCCCAAGCCGATTTAATAAATTTTTATAACGATACCCATCCCGAATTCCCCCCCCCCCCTCCATTCAGGACACACTGGATTCTGATCGTGCTTTGTTCGACAGCTTGCAATCGGAGCCCTTGACAAATAAACGCCCCCGGTGGCCTCCTTTCAACGGCATACCTCACAGCCGGCAGTCGTGAGGGAGGGGGTGTCCTCAAGGTCCTCCCCCATCAACAAAATCCCTCACGTCCACCGTCAAAGACCTCGACGAGTCAATCGGAAGCGCAATAACAATAAAGATTAAATCTAAAAATAATTTAAAGTCAATTATCGGGCCAACGTCAAACACTTCAACGCCGTGCACAGGATTGAAATGAGTGCGCTCTGGCGGCAAAGTGGACATTACCAGCAGAGTTACTGGCTGACGAAAACAGAAAAAAGTGCCGAAATGTTACCAAAAACGCACATTTTCTTATGCTGCAGGTCCCTATGTGATGAAAACCTTCATCCAAACGTCACGAATCAGGTTTGATAGGAAATTCAAAAAGCTTTCACGTGAAAAAAAAAAACGAAATTTGAATCGGACTAATAGTTTCCGAGCTGGAGCCAAAAATCTACCGAAAAACGTGCTTTTTCGTGCGTTTTCGTATCACTTGTTGTTAGAACTACGACTGTCATTCGTACGGTAGGCACGACATACTTTGGGCACCCATCCTGTAGGAAATTCAACGCTCTACAACTTTCATTATGTAACTGTTACATTGTCATCTCTCAATAGGACAGGCCGCTTTGAAATTACAGCTGTTTGAAGTGCGAAAAAGTGATTTTCGAAAAATGTGAAAACATCTGTCTTTTTCAAATCGCTCTAGCTCTTAAACTATTGGGCCTATAATCAACTTTGACTAGTGCATTTTACAGGACATTTAATGCTCTTTCACTTTGATAATAGTGACGTCTGCCGTGGGACGCATAGTTTCGGAGGTATAAGCAAAAAACTGAAAAAAAGTGCAAAAAGTTTGGAGTTTTGTCGTATATCTCAAACGCATGACCGAGATTTGTTGTGGATCTCTTCAGATTCGGATTCAGCACCACAAAAAACATGGAATAAGACCAAAAAATCCAACCGTAATATGGTCGGATTATGGTATCAGGCGTATCAGGACATGGAAAAAGATCCCATAGGTCCTGATACGCATTGACTGGACTAGTATCAAATTTGTCTTGAGTATAAAATGTAACTCACTCTCTGAAGACCTTTAAGGGGGGGTTACTGGTTACTGTCTTCTTCCCCCTCTAATGGCCGGGTAAAGCGAGCCCTCGCTGCATGAAGAAAGTGCAAAGCGAGGTCTCCATTGCCGCGTGCTATTCAAGTATGAGTCTAAAAGCGCAAATTTGACTAGCTTGCCGTTAAAATTCTGTAGCATTGACACTGCCAATAGTGCACACTATGTGTGGCTGCCAAAGTATTGTTTCGCCTCCAGTCGTCGACTTCTTTGGTTCGGACACCGCCCACCGAGTGGTGAATAGTCCTTCGATAATGAAAGGACCGTATTAGCCCCAAGTAATGAGATTCTGATCGGCATATCTGTATTACGTCGGTCACCTCGAGGAGAGGGTTTTGTTTTCGTTTACAAGGCCTTCAAGATACAAAATGATCCCTTATCGTTTCAATAGGGGTTTTTTTTTTAACTTGTGGAGCTCTGCATTCTATAACAAGCAAAATAGATCACACGTGGGTTTATAGTCCCAAACAATATCAATATCGTACTCTTCGATTTCAGCAGATTTTCCTGAATGAGCGGTTCTAAAGAAACAAGCCATCAATTGAATTGAATAGATGGCGCAACCATTCTGTTACTACGAAATATTATCGCGTCTTTATTGAAACCAAAACCGTAACTAAGAATTCGTAACTTGACACACTAGGTATCTAACAACAAAATGTTCTGGGTCGCCTTTTTCGAGAGTCATCTTCTCGGGATCGGACGAATCGTCGTCGACGGAGGTGATTTTGATAGCCTATAACCACCCCCCGAACTCGCCGATCACAGTGAGACCACCCTCATGAAAATCTGTTCAGCCGTTCGGGCGTGATGCTGTGGGGGTGCAACCCCCAGTAACTTGATAAATACCTTCAATTTTGTGATACACAAAAAACAAGCCATCAATTGAATTGAATAGATGAGCGCAACCTTTCTGTTATTACGATAATATCGTAATAACAAAATATATTATATTTAATGAGCGAGAGAAACTAATAAACAGTAGGTATCTAGTGACCAATCACATCAAAATTATCCACGTGATGCTCATTACGTAAACAACTGCACCCTAACGACCGATGCGTAAGAAAACCTTATGCCGATCAGAGGTAACGAACTGCTCAGGCTGCAAAAATCGTTTTGGAGTCGTTGGAATCAGCCTGAAAAACTCATTCCATAGACCCTTGTACCAACGAAATCGGACAAAAACTTTCGTCCCCCTTTTGAGGCCTCCTTAGTTACACATCAGAGATAAACAACTTTCGTCGTGAAGGACCTCCCGAAAACCGATGAAGGGGATGAGGGAGGAAAAATCAAGGTAGCCTGTAACCACCCCCCGAACTCGCTGATGACAATGAGACCATCCTCAAGAAAATCTGTTGAGCCGCTCGGGCGTGATGCCGTGACACACACGCAAACAAACAAACATCTCGAAGAGATGAGCGCACCTTTCCATTCTTTGGAAAAAGGTTGCGCTAAAAATTATTAATTAAAAAAAAAACAAGCTTGCTGGTGCGCTGCTGTTAACTTTTTTCTTTGAGTATCCATGGACAGTAATGCGGGAAAAAAACTGGGCCGAAAAAATGACATCAGAAATATTTTCAAACAAGCACAATAGATTTACGTTTTGCTGAGAATGGCCCTTATTTGAACCAACTAAAAAAAAAAAAAAAACTAATTTTCGGATTCAGCATCCTCGAAAACCCCTAGAAAAGTAAAAAGAAGCCTGCAACTAGCAGTTCATTTTTCTTTGTTGACCGTTCTTCTCGGTCGTCCTTGAAGGTTTTTCTTTAGGTCCATCCATGAACACAAACATTGGGTCCGAAATTGATTATTGAAACTTTCATTTTTCGATTTTCCTTCCACTAATTGCTAAAATACATAACGCACTGTGCGGCGGACATTTGGGTTTTCAAATCTACGCGTCGTGAAACGTTATGTAATGTTTTGATGCTGATGAAGGTTTCCCGTCGCGTATACACACCTAGGAGTAGAATAATGAATAAAAAAGAACTACTAGTACAGCCCGAACGACATCTGACAAAAGACAGCTCACTCCAACTTAACGGCTCTCAAGTTCGCTAGAAATTAGAGCTTGTTGAGCGACGTTGAAACTCACTCGGTAAAACCGTACGAAACCTTGAAAATGTGCGAATTATCCCCAGTGACCGAGTTGGTGGGCCGGACTGACGCAGGAGTTGTTTACCGCCAGACAAGCCCCCCACACATTACACGCCTCCTTCAGCCAGATGTGCGTAGATTACCGCCGGCTCGGAGATAAATATGGAATTAATGAAAACAAACCGGACGAGCCAAAAAAACTATTTTCGAGTGGGTTTCATCGGGCGGAATTTTTGGGCAAAAACAAGACGAAAAGTTTTGTTGTCATCAAAATATTTTCTGGCGGGGGTTATCACAACCACATCCAGCGAGGTTTCGTCGTAAATAACCGCATCATCAGCACAGCGGAAGCTTTCTGATAAGGACGTTGGCCGCGTAGATTTGGTCAATCTTGTTTGAACGACGCAAAACGTTCGAGAACTCTTAGCGCCAATCATAACAGCGAACGTTCAAAAGTGATCGCCTGACCCGTTGCAGGTCCTCGACTCATCATGACGTGAAACACCTCAAGTAGTCATCACCCAATCAAAACAGCAATAAAACCCTACGACGCAGAAACGTTCAAACGGTTCCAAACTCACCAAAATATGACGTTGACGCCAGCGAGGGCTGCGATGCTCTCGGACGGCTCTTCCCAGGTGGCGATCTCCTGGATTTTGTACAAGTAAAATTCGTACGGCTTCAACTTTTTCGCCAACTCCTGTTCCGGGGTGGGAGCGTTTTTCTTCGAGGCCACTCGGAACCACGGCAACTTTTTGAAAAACTCCAACATGATGTTCGCGGAAAAAAAACAACAACGTAGGGCGGTCAGACGATAAAATAATACGACGAGGTTGAAAACTTAAAAAACACACTATCGATCAACGTCTAAATTCGACGATACGATAACAAATAAAACTCAACAAAGGTGGAGAGCGGCCGAACTGAAAATGAATTTATTTTTGCGCAACATTTCACGACGAGTAGAACGAAACGAATGAAGCGAAACAGCTGTAGAAGTAAACAAAATTGGCGGTAGGGTTGCCAACAGAACGAAACGTAAAAAGTGGGGGATAGCGGGAAATTCAAACTGTCGACTGCGCAGAATGGGAGTTGCGACCATCACGCGATGACGATGACGAGGTGGAGGCGGACGGAGTTTTAACTTTAAAAACGCTGCAAATTTTACAAAAAGGTTAATTACTCTTTGAAGTTGGTACATTGTTAAAAAATTACTTTTACTTAAGGGGCCTTTACACGAGCAATTTTTCCCTGCAATAATTGCGCGCGAGAAGTGTTGCTCGTGTAAATGTGACATGCAACACAATGCAATTATTCTCGCCCTGAAAAAATTGCAAGCAATAATTGCCGAGTGTTGTCCAACATTTTTGGGTCCACACACGCTCCCGGAAGGTGTTGCGTTGTGTTGGAAGTGAAGTCCAAGGGGTTCGGAAAATTAATTGCAATTTTTTATTGTACAACACAACGCAATTATTGCATCGCCACATGTTGATCACAGATTAAACTACCTGCTGATGTTGATGCAAAACGAGGCGATTTTTCACCGCAATTATTGCCTTGTGTTTCGTTCAACTTTTCTAGTGCAATCTTTTCGAATTTGTGCAATTATTGCAGGGAAAAATCGCTCGTGTAAAGGTCCTTTAGGTAGATATGTAAAAAAAAACACACATAAAAAAAAGTGTTTAAAAATAATTCCGTACAATCTTTGGACAGATTTGAGACCACGAACAATGGATTATGCGTCAAAAATTACTCGTAAAACGAGTAACGATACCTCATTCGATTTCCTGGCATCTTTCAAAAGCCCCCTAGAGGAATCGGATCGTTCTAAGACCCAAAACGGTGCAAATTTTTTACAAGGGTTTATTATTCTTTGATGTAGCTTACTTGTGTCAAAATTTAATTCTGTGTCAATAAGAAAATTTTTTGGAAAAAACCAATTTTTTTTTTTTGCAAAATTATTTGAACTGGGATTTATCAAAAGTCCCATTTGTAGCCCCATGAAAGCCCTATAGATCGCCACGGAGAAATCGGATCGGTCCGGGACCCGCAAAAATGGATTCTACGTCCATTAACAAATATTTATTGGTTTATACTACTTCAATACAATTTTAAATGATTCATGTAATAAACTCTTCTTGTCGCCGTGGTCCTTGGGGTCCAGGTAGCTGCACCGGGGGGATAGGGGGACGTGGTGTCTCCCCAGGGAGGCGTTGTGTCCCTCGCCGTGTCCATCGGAAACAAATACAGGTAGCGCATCAGAAGGTGCATCAATACCGGGAGAAAATATAAGGGACGGGAATACTGACCTTGGGGGGGCTCAATGAGCCCCCGCTAGGTGTCTGCGTCTAAAGGCAGCCCATATAAAGCCACTACCGTCCAACGTTCTCCTGGCAGCCCACTCCAATATGAACGGCGGAAAGATCCTTCGGAGCCCCCTCGCTGCGTGTGCGTCCCAGAGTCCACGCCATTGGAGAATAGCCGGAAGTACCTCCACCACCGTCGAATCCGTGAGCTCCCTGACGGCTTGCATCGCTACCGGAGTCCCGTACTTAGATTTCTTCCTATTCAGGAGGGTGCGCAAGGGAAAGGCCGGAGAGTTTGTCGAGATGGCCACCTCGACGACATAAGCAGTGTCATCTTTCTTGATTATGACGTCGGGTCGAATGGCTTGTTCGTCGGTCCTAATCAGGGTCTCCGTCCACACATTCCAACCCTTCCGCCGAGCATATTCACCAAACAGGGCACAGACAGCGTTATGTCGTTTGCAACGTGCTTCACGCATAGATGGACAAACTTGCAGCACATGGTTCGGCGTCTCGCGTTGGGGGCATCCTTCACGACATGCTGCCGAACCTGCCCGGCCTCTAGTCATCCGTGCCCGCAGCGGTATAGCAGCTGCGTATGTCTTGATCGCCGCCAGGGTCCGCCACACGGGCACCCGTTCGTTGGTGTTACGCATCCAGGCTGTTGACTGGGGAACATCCCGAGCAATTTTCATGTCTGCTCCGTCGACAGTGTTATGCCATGCAGCTGCCCGCTCGCGGCGCCTGTCAAGTGTCGATGATTCAATGCCACTGTTGTCTTCACGGAACAAAGTATTACGGGCCTCGCTGACACGCTTCTTCCGTAGCAAGGGGATAAGCGCTAAAAAGCACATCAAACCCAGCCCTCCATCCGCCACGGGGGCGTAGAAGAACGCATTGGGAACATCTCTGGGCAGCCTTAGGAATGATCGTAAAATTCCTCGCACTCGTATGTCAAGCCATTGGAGCTGTTTCTTCGTGTGTGCAGTTAAAACAAGTCCATGCACAAGCGACGGTTGCCAGTGGGTTCTGATTGCCTCTAACTTCGTCAGGGGTCCAAGAGTCGACCGAATTATCTTGCCTAAATCCGTGATAGCTTTGTTGGGATCCGGTCTGACTGGGCCATAGGGATTAAATGTTACGCCGAGGTAGTTCCATACGGCATTCGAGCGAGCTACCGGTATATCATCTAGGTCACCCAGACTGGCAGTCACAGCCAACTTACCCTTCCTAGGAACCAATGGCACATAGAGAGACTTGCCGGCGTTGATCGACAACCCGCAGTGTTGTAGAGCTTCGCGGAAACTTCTGATGAGCACCCGTATCCCAGCGGCCGATGCCGCCAACAAACACGCGTCGTCTGCGAACGCAATCGATCGCCATCGTTTCCCACGGCAAGTGAAGCCAATTCTGCTAGGTAGCGACATCAGGGCATGATCCATGACTGCGTTGAAAAGAGTGCCAGAGAGCGGGTCTCCCTGCCGAACTCCAGCTTGGCACCGTATACGTTGTCCGCCCAAGATGGTGCTGGAAGATCCATACAACTTCATAATATAGTGGACCAAAGACGGAGACCACCCTCGTGCCACCATCACAGCTCTAATTGCGTCGTGGCTAACAGAATCAAAGGCCTTGGCCACGTCGACCACCACCAGGTGCAGCTCCCTAAATTTCCGTTTTGCTTCCGCCAATATGGTCCCTTTAAGAGTTACGTTTTGGCCAATACCGTCGACGTTACTGATCAAGCCCCGTTGGTCCCGACAATGCCGGACATTCTGCATCAACCTGGCTGCCAAGATCTTGTGTAGGTGCCTCAACATCACCGACGGGACAGTGATCGGTCGATATTGATCAGGCCTCACTGGTCTAGTCACCTTGGGAATAAGTGTGGTGCGCCCCAACGTCATCCATTCAGGTGCTTCCTTCTGGCGTAGAATCGTATGGAAGATCAGTCTTTTGTACCTATGCGGCAGTGTGTTCCATTGGCCTGGCAGAATGCCGTCCACGCCCGCCGCTCCCCTTCGCAGGCGGTGCTCATCGAGCTCCTGGTCAGAGATTGGCTGAAACACGCCAACCATTGTGTCATTCCCCGGGCATGCAGGCTGCACGCCGTCCGGCCACGGAGTCGAGGCGCGCTCAAACTGGTCTCTCCAATATTGAATTGTTGCTGCTTCAGGGTTGACTGCGCCTGACCGTGCCAATCCGTCGGTCAAAATCTCATCGAGGGCAGCTCGCCGGTCTGTCTTCCAGAGTTCGCTGATCGACGGTGCCGTTCGTGGTCGTGCTCCATCAGTTGCTCTAGATCGCCAAGGGCGAGGCTCCCCGAACTTTGCAATTACCCACTGGTGGATACTGGGCATGCCGTCCCTACCTTCCAGCACTTCTCTGATCCCAGGCAGCAAGAGCCGTTGATCCTCCTCTGTCCAACCGTCATTGGTCTCCAGGTCTTCCAATATAGCGAGGTCTAGGATGGTCTCCTCATCCAACTCTGATGTGGTGTCCAGCTCAGGCACCGCTGGCTGCACAAACTCTTCGCTAACACGATCTCCCATCTCCGGGTTAATTAGTAAGGCATCCCTAATGTTGATGTAGGACTGCTGTCGTCTGTGTCGTCGAACTTGTTCATAACTCCTGCCAGGTAGGTGCTCCATCAGTCCTTGGCATATACCTCGCTCCGTCAGGTGGGTGGCTCGTATCCTAATCTCGTTCCTTGCCATGATGAGCATTTCTTCCTGGCTCCAATATTTATGGCGGCCCCTGGGGGTATCCTCTGCCGCCTGGACCTCAACAAATCTTTCCGGATGGGTCCGTCTCAGATGGTGGGTGAGGGCGTTCTTGGAGTTGAAGGAACGTCCGCACGCGTTGCATGTTAGGGGGCTACCGTCCATAGTCGGTGATTACCAACAGCCCAGCCACAGCTCTCCGATGGGCCTCACATTCCCTGCTCCCTAGTTTATGGGCGCAATCCACTTTGATCTCCTGACACCCTATGCAGATGGGTGACTCCCGCTTATCGCACTGCCGCTCCAGGTGATCCTTGGACGTACACACACGGCAGCACTTTTCCCCGTCTCCGCACTTCTTGCATTGGGCCGCAATATGGCCATAAGCCCCACAGCGGAAGCACCTCCTGACATCTAGAAAGTCCTCGACTGCGCATCTAAACCAGGAGATGTAAAACGTTCCTTTTTCGACCGACTTCTCCCTCATTTGACTCGGCATCTCCACGACGACATTGCCCCTTCTTGCATCACTGGAGACGTTCCCTGTCTGTGCCCATGGGATTCTGCGTATGGCCTTCACTTCTTTCTGGAAATCATCAATTGGTACGTCATTGAAATTTTGTCTCCACAAGGCCTGAAGAAAGGCTTCGTCCGTGAAATCCTGTCCGTCAACCTTGTAAGGTACTCCTCTTACCAGAACGGTTGGCTTCCTTTTAGGAAGAAGTTCAGCTTTCAACCCGGCAGCTCCAACGTCAACATCCGCCATAATCTTGTGGGCTTCAAGGGGGCTGGCCACCTCAACCACAAGGTCCTTGCCTCTGCGGCCTCTCATCCCTACCACCTGCCACCCCTTAGATTGGGGCTTAATTGCTCTGGTCAGCGTCTCACGGACAGCCTCAGTAGTCGACTTTTCGGGAGCTTCGTCTTTACTGCTCAAGACAACCAAGGTTTTCTTCGGGATTTCCCTAGATGCCACAGGGCCTCTACTTCTACTGCGTTCTCTCGGCCTCAGGACAGCAGCATAAGAAGGGGCAGTATGCCCCTGCACCACAGCTATCTGGCAGATCTTCTCCTCCATAGACATTATCCGAGCGGCGGTGGTTTCAAGGACCCCCTTCAGCGATTCAGTGTTGTCACTCAAGGTGTTCAAACCGGCTTTCTCCACGGCACAGATCAGTCGCTCAATTCGTTCGTCGCCTTTTGCATCCAACCGATTGAGAGCAGCCTCCATCTGGGTCACCTTTCGCATGATTTCTCCAATAGGTCCTTTTAGCTGCGCCAGACATCCCTTTGCCTTATCTGCACCCACCTTAGCCTAGGATCGGTCCGGGACCCGCAAAAATGGATTCTACGTCCAAAAATACTTCGAAAACGACACCTAATTCGATCCCATAGCCAAAAGCCTTAAACCCCCCCGTAGTCCCATTTTAGCCCCTTAGAGCCGCTTTTGGGGTTTGGGAGATCGGGCGTCTAACCCTTGCGGGCACAACTAAACCGAGTACCTACCTATTTTGTCAAAATTTCAGGTTTAAAAAAAAACTCCTACTGCCAAAACGGCCCGGACCGCGTGCATTCATATTTGGAATCAACACGTCTTGAAAGGTAGGTATAATGTCAAATTTTGAGGCCAGTCACAATTTTCGACCTCTGACACGATTAAATACGTGTATTATTCTAAGAATTAATAAACCAAAATTAGGACTAACAGGACTTGTCCTTTTCCATTCACTGGACTAGTACCACGTTTCAAATTAGAACCAAAAAATGAATAAGATAGGTACGTGTCTACAGTACCTAGTTACCCACCTGGTATTTGCCATCCCTAGACGAGTCAGAGGTTGCTGGTTCGATTCCAGCAGCCGCTAAACATCTTCCTTATACATACTGATAAATCACCTCTCGGAAGGAAATGGCAAACCACCGAGAGTATCTTGCCCAGGAAAGTTTCTCACATTTGCCCTTCGTAACCGAAAATAACTTGTCAACACAATCGACAAAAGTTAGTAGCGAGAGGTCGCCAACGCTGGTCAGCGGGTACGAGGTATGAAGAAGAAGAAAACATGTTTACTGAGAAAGAGGCAACATAATATGTACATATTATGTACAATATTGTTGATTATAATCACACTGTTGAATATCATAAATAACAATTACTAATTATTAATAAATACAAAATAGGGTACTTTTCCGTTATCCCCCCCCCCCCCCCCCACTCGATTTTGGTTGGCTTTGGGTGCCTTAAAGCCATCGGGAGGGGCTCGAAATCAAGTTCGGGGGGTGGGGGTGGGGGGTTGTTATAACTGAAAAGGGCTCGAATTTGGGTGCCATCGGGAGGGGTGTTTATGAACACGAAATCGAGTGGGGGGGGGGGGATAACGGAAAAGTAACCAAAATAGGGCTTGTACGTGCTGCCCAGATGATGGAATATTTCCATCCCCAAATAAACATGCATACGGCACGGATCCGTAGTCCGTCTGCCGGGAAAGCCTAGCCGTCAGACAGAGCCTTTGTCAGAGATCCGTTGTTTTTTTACCCTTATTCAATTTTAGACATTAATTCAAAATTTTTGAGACTGCGTGCTACCAATTAAACTCAGCAACCATTATTGACAGATTATTCCACGCGTGACAGCCAAACCGGGCCAACCGTACCCAGCGGTCCTCATTATTCAGGAGCTCCACCATTCCGACTCTCTCCAACACACCGTGGCCGAGGCAGCGCACCCTGAGCTCGGCCAGGACTGGACACCGGCCCAAAAAATGCTCGATGTTCTCATTCTCCATTGAGTTACAGAGAGAACAAGTCCTCTGGGGGCTCTCAGACCTGACGTAAGTCACATCATTCAGGGGAAGCAAGGCACCCCTGAACTTCAGAACCAAGCGCCGCACCCACATAGGGTGTGATGGCTCCCCCCACTCAAGCACTCCTGCTGGCTTCACAGCAAAATCCAGAGCCGGGTGAGAGGATTCCTGGATCCGAGAGCAGATGCACGCATGTCCTTCGGCCAGTCCCGACGCACTCCATCCACCAGCGCCTCCAATTGCTCCGGCCACTCCTCAACTCGCCATGAAAACGGCACCGGTGATGCCGCGCCAGACGTTTGAGCTCCGCAAACCAGAACCCCTCCACCTCCACCGTCCTCCCAGCAACAATGCCGGGGAACCTGTTCGCTGGCATCCGCAAAGCCCCAACCACATACCTCCAAGCCAAGTCTAGAGTGTACAAGAAGACTGGGTCCACCCCAGTCTCCAGATAAATGAAGTAGTTGGGCGTGCTCCTTGGAGGCGGTAAACTCGCTTTATAAAGTAACTCAGCACCTGCTCCTGTGCATCCGACCGAAAGAGTCCAGTAACCTGAGCCCCGCAGCACATAATGGCCCTCGATACTGCAAGAAAGATTCGGTACTTTGCACGAGGTGGGACGGAGGGCTGAGAGAGGAGCGACCTGTACACGCCGTTGATGCTCAACTTTGCAGATGCCGAACGCTCAGTGAAGTGCCGACTGAAAGACAGCCCCGTCGTGAGAGTGACTCCGAGATACTTATAGTGGGTACGAGGTATGGCACTCAAAAGAAGACAAGTCTGAAACACAGTTTTTGGGCCCTTTCAAACTTTTCGCAGTTACATTGTTGCTTACAATGTTGACTGAAAAAAATAACATTATTTGAAATGTTAGCAGCAATGTAGGTATCCAGAAACATACCGGGGGAAGTATAATACTTCCACACAACAATAATAATTATTGTAACAATTATTGTTGCCAACAATTCATCTTTGTCGATTTTAACAACATTGATACGTTGGTGTAGAAGGAAAGTTTCTGAAAAACGTTAACGATCTGTCAATAATGATATTGTGCGGTGTTAGCACCTTAACAGTGTAAACCTCTGAAGGAGGACATGGTGATTACTCCACACAATTCCCCAGGATTGGCCTCTGTTGTGGTTGAACCCAGTTGTTTACAATGATGTGGGCTGAAAGACTGAAGACTTCATATTTCCTTTACCTACAACTATTTCCATGAGTTTAACCATGTTACAGATCGTTTGTCTCATTCACAAAACGCAACATCATTGAACAAATTAGCACTTCATCCAACCCCAGGTTTTCCCCGGATCACCCAATTCACGACCCACGCCAACTTTCGACGTCAAAACCCCTCGAAAACACCTCCTGCGACACATTTAACGGCCCTGGCCGACTTCCAGTCACATTTCAGAGCCGACCACTTCTTTGTTAACGATTACCGTGATGTTAAAGAGCCTCCACGCAAGTCGCATATTCTCTAGTGAATCATTTTCTGCGTCCCGTTTGGCAACAGATCAATGCCAGAAGCCCCGCGGCGAGAATAAACAAAGTTGTTCATCTCGATTGTTGGGGGGCAATGGCTCGTTGAAATGTCAAAGCACGCAATTCCTTCAAGATAACAAATTTATCAGCATGAAAAAGGCCGAGAAATCAACTCATTAAATTAAAACATTTATTCAACGTAATACATCGAGTTCAGCATAAAATTACATTTTTCCACCACTACTGTGCAATAACAATTTATACGTATCAACCATAAAGAAACTATTTCGTGTTGGTCACTCTGTCGATTTGGTTCATGTTATCGACACAAGAGCTCAGAGCGATCAACTTCCAGCAACAAAATAGTCTCTTTACTAGTACCTAGCTTTTACATTTCAATAATCGGTTATCTATCTACAAATATGCACAGTTTGACGGTAAACAGTGCAATTTAAGAGGGATCGTAAGAACGAGACGACATGAGAGTAGGTGTCAGTGTACGCGCCATATTGGCTTTGCATGGTTGTTTTGGTAACACTGTTATACAGAGTGTGGCAGAGAAAATTGCTGATTTGAATCGGTCGCCAATGAAGAAGGGGCGGTCAGAAAGGGGTGGGGAGGGTCTCATTCGAAAGAGGGGGTTGTAAAGTTTTGTTAACCCACAAACCAGTCGTCATCATGTTGGACTGGAGCAGCGTTCGTACTTGAGACCTACTTTTCTAGTGGTGGTTGCCACCCATGGTTGCGTTCCAAAATCGGTTCAATATTCCTCTCGTGGGTCCCATTCCTGGCTGGCAATCGATTGTTCCATTTGTGACGACATTCAGGGAACGGTGTCAGTTGGTAAGAAAAGGGCCAGGAGGTCAACAGACTTCCAGAACCCAAGAAAACTTCGGCGTCCTGGCGTTTTTTCTTCCAAAACTTGAAGAAATGGAACTCGGAGACGTACGATTTCAGCAGCACGGAGCCACTGCTCACACAGTATGACTTCAATGGAACTTTTGAAGGAACACTTCCACAAGCACCTCATTTGGCTCCCTGCGATTTGTTTTATGGGGATTTTAGCATTCTGACAGGTGGGCCTCGCTATGCCCGGCCGACCATTTCATGGGCCTGGGGGGGGGGGGGGGGGGGCTCGCTTTGCTCGGCCAACCACTTTCTCAGACGGGGGGTCCTTGCTTCGCTCACCCATTTGAATAATAGGTCGTGACGGTGTTAGATCAGTGGAAACGCCGACTCAATCAGACTGTAAACCATAAAGACAGGATTTGCGCGCGTCGAAAATTGTGCTCAATGCGCTTATTGGACGTAAAATTGGCCAGGGAATCTTAATTACTAACAAATTTAGCAGTTCCCATTTGAAATACAAAGTTGGGCGCAAATGCGCCTATTCGCGCGCATCTTAGGGGAAACTTAACCCCCCTATTAGTAACCAAACGGTTCACCGAGATGGTCGAAAAAAAATCGTATTTTTATCATTTACTGTTCCAGAGGAGAAGGCTTGTGACATACTCTGTAAGATAGAAACAGACAAGGTGAGAATTAGTGGTATAGATTTCAAATCCATCGTTTTCACTGACCAACCCAAAACCCTGGAACACCTGAAGGACAAAATCCGCCAAGCCATAGCAAACATTCCCATCGATATGGTCAAAAGAGTGGAGCAAACCTTCAAAGCTAGAGGTTGCTGTTCGCTGATACATGCCGCCATTTGCCCGATGTAATATTCAAAACCACTTGAAACAAAACTTTAAAATGAGTACTACACGATAAAAAATAATTAAATCGACAAGTGAAGTACTTTTTCTTTGATGGCCCTTACAAATCAGCAAGTTTCTCAACCACACCCTGTATAACTGCAACTATCACATCGCAACTTTTCAAAGATTTCAATAAACTACCGACGTATTTCATTTAAAACCAATAAATCGTCTAAAATTTTAAATCACAACTAGAAATGATAGGATGTTTTTGTTTTTTTTACACTAATTCCAATCACAAAGAAAAAACAATACATTACATATTTACAAACTGGGATAGCGGGTTGAACTCCCACATTGCACAAAACGGCGAGAAGGCTCAAGAATCTAACATTCCCTATTGACAATTTGTTACAATGTTTGGGCACGATATTGGCGGTCGTTACAGTTCTGTCAAGTGCCCGACAGTGAAATGGGAAAAGTTCGAACTAGAGTTGAAAATGTACGACAACTTACAAGCAGCTTTTTCGATAATACGTTCAAATGACGAAATAAGTACAAAGGAACCCAATATGAGAGAAACAACAAATGGGCGAATTGTAATTTTCAACTGTCCAAATACAATAACTCAACTAAACCAAATTGTTCGTGAAATCGATGTGTTTTGAATGCAGACGCACTTGCGTGGGTGATGAGGTTTTATTTAGAATTTCATGGAAGTTGGGTGCGGTTTCTTTTTCTACTGATGACTTACAAAACGTTGGAATGTTCTATTTGGATCTAACGGGGAAGTCCAAATCTGACGGGGCGCGGCCGACGGAAGTATCCCGTTTTCCCTGCAACAGACACAAAGAAGAAGTAAAGCTGGATGGAGCACTGATAATTTGTTGCCAAGCAGTGTTACCACCGTTGACTGCTTATTGGGACAGACTGTGAGAGCCAGAAGTGACAATCTGTTGGGATGCGGCAAAGTTGCCCTTTATAACCTCAAAAACCAACTGAAGGTTGCTATTTGATGCAAACAAAAGCTCAGTCGTAAATAAATAAATAGGTAAGTTTATATTTGCAGCTACCTAAAAAAAGGTCTTACAAAATAAATTAATAAAAATTATAATTACTGTCAAAAAAAGCATGAGATTAACATTGTAAAAATCGTCTACTTTGTACAATTCAGCGTCTATTAAAGTATTTTTTAACGAACAACTAGCACTCAGACATAAGCTCGGCCGACCACTTTATCGCGCCTCGCCACTTTCTCAGTCAGGGGGGGCCTCGCTTCGCTCGGCCACGTGACAGTCGCTCAATGCGCTAAATTTTACGGGCATAAAATTGGCCGGGGAACAGAGAGAGAAATCGTCTTCCCACACACCAGAATATATCCGAAATTAGCTTAGAATGAAACGTTGCCAAAAACTGCCCCCCCCCCCCCCCACCTTTCTAATGTCCCTGGCAACGCCGCCGCCGAAATCTCTTGAAATCGTTCAAATTAAACTTGCCGCCTAAATTCGCTCGTCGTTGGAAGTCGTTTTTTCGGGATTTCGTATTAAAACTCGGATCTCTAGGTAAGATACAGACAAAACGCAAACTCAATCGGTCCGTGAACGACCGAAGAATTCGACAAAAAATTAGTTTCGCGAACTCGCGCGTCCCAAATATTTGCGCTTATCGGACGTAAAATCGGCCGAGAAATCGGAATTCGGGAAAAAGTTAGGGGGTTCTCATTTAAAATAAGAAAGTTGGGCGCAAATGCGCCTACTCGCGCGCATCTCAGGAGGGGCTCAACCCCCCCCCCCCCCCGAATTTTAAAAGGGATCCCGAACCAATAGAAAAACGCTGCAAATTTTACACAAGGGTTTATTACACAGGTCTACAAAAAAAGGTCACTTCGGGCTCGAGAGGTTTCGGTGGTTGCTCTCCATGTTTTGGGGTCTGCTGAACACGAATCCGAAGTCCGTTTTTCGCCATCACGTCCAGTTTTTTTTGTACACCCTCATTTATCCAGAAAAGCGAAAATTCCCTTAATTTCGACTCTATGTCGTCTGGTTTCTGTAGGTAATTTTTCTGGGTGCTATGAGGTACGCTATACTTTAGATTTCTTTGCGCTGAATCGAATGAGACCAATTGCAAGTCGCTAAGATGATTACTTACGGAGATACAACCTCTAGAAGTCATTTTTTAGGTCACGTAAAATTTGATAGGATTGACTGATATATTGGAGACCGCCGGCTGATGGCTGCTGAAGGTGGCCGAAATCGATAGCGGGAAAATAAAGAACTGAAGTCATAGAACTGAAGTCAGTTTTTTATTTCCATTTCATAATAGCTATTTTTTCCACTATTTTTTTGAACTTTTCTATTTACACAGTAAAAAATAAGGGTCCGGGAGAATCGGCTCCAACTACAAAGTAAACTGTGGACATTTCTGCGTCAAATGCCGCCAACTGCACCTCTGTGAATGCAATAGCCGATTTTTGGCGATTTTTCAAAGATGTGAGCAATTTTACTCTCCCTTTTTCCCATTTCCAACTACAAAATTTTCTGGCTCATCTAAGTATGGATAAGTCTAAGTGGATAAACGAGGGTGTACAAAAAAAAAAACTGGACGTGATGGCGCAAAACGGACTTCGGATTCGTGTTCAGCAGACCCCAAAACATGGAGAGCAACCACCGAAACCTCTCGAGCCCGAAGTGACCTTTTTTTGTAGACCTGTGTTATTCTTTGATATAGGTTACTTGTGCAGAAATTTAATTCTATGTTAATGAAAAAAAATTAAAAAAAATTTTTTTGATTGTTTTTTCAAAAAAATTTTTTTTTTCAAATTTTGTTTTGTTTTTTACTTGAAAAATATTTGACCTCCTGGGATCTTTCAAAAATCCCATTTGTAGCCCCATGAAAGCCCTATAGATCGCAACAGTGAATTCGGATCGCTGCGGGACCCCAATAAATGGATTCTACGTCCAAAAATACTTCGAGAACGACACCTGACTCGATCCCATAGCCGAAAGCCTTCAAAAACCCCTTTCTGTAGCCCCATTTTAGCCCCATAGCGCCCCACGGGTTTGGGCGATCGGGCTGAAAACCTTGCGGGCACAACTAGATGGTAAACCGAGAATGTTGTCAAAATTTCAGATTAAAAAAATTCCTACTTCCGAAAACGGCCCGGACGGCGGACGGCGGACGGACATTTCGGTTTTGGAATCAAGACCACTTGAAACGGATAATGTCAAATTTTGAGGCCGATCGGAGTCGTCGACCCCCGTCGCGAAAACATAGGTGTATTATTCCAAGAATAATAAACCAAAATCGCCGTATTTTTATCGCGTTTACCGTTACCGTTTAGGAGGAGAAGGCTTGTGACACACTCAGCCAAAGACACTTTCAGAATTAGTGGTATAGAAGATTTGAAAGGCGTTGAACTAAGGCGACGGACGTGGATCAGCAGATGGTTGAAAAGCCTCCAATTTGACCTGAGGAGTTTGTGAATGAATTGTAAGCCAGCACTTGGCCGGGGAGAGTGAGCAACCTTAATGCTTTAAATTGACCACGGCAACAGCAGACCCCTGAGCGTCCTAATTGCCTTCTTCTGGAGACGGAATACAGAATCGCTGTGCGAAGAGTTTCCCCCAGAAGAATACAGTAGGCCAGACGGCTCCGAAAACAGGCGCAATAAACGGTACTCAGAACTTCAGCCGTAACACTTCTGGAGAGCCTCCGTAACATAAAGTTGCATGAGGCAAGCTTGGTTGACAACTTCTCAACGTGCTTTAGCCAGGACAAGCGACCATCCACCTCCAACCCCAACAGAATGAGATAAACGGCCGTTCAGTTGAAAATTCAAACTCTTCTCCATGTTCAAGCGAAGAGCATTCTGAAAGCACCAGTCAGCTATCAAACCCGCGGATTCACCTTCAGATCCTGTTCAAAAGAGGCCCCCACGACGGCCGTTATATCGCACGCAAAGAGACAGGAAGCTTGAATTCTGGTACACCAAGTCATTTATAGTATAAACAGGAAAGGACCAAGTCCAGAACCCTGTTAAATCCCACACGGAATGAAATTTACTTCTACTGAAAAGAAAAAAATTTCAACTATTGTCTTCTACATCAGGTTAGAAGTCAAATGCCCAAAAATATCATCATAGAATGGTCTTTTTTTGTCAATTCTACGGATTTTAACACAGAAGTGAGGTCCAGAGTTATGTGAGGAAAAACTCCTCTCCTTAGAAGATGTAAATATGAACCGGATACGATTATCATTAGTATAAATTAGTTCACAACAAGAACGTATAAAAACTCAGAGCTGAGATGTTAGGCAGTTAGCTGAAAAGTAACCCTTGATGAGCAGCAACGTCAGAATAGTTATTCTGTTCGTATTTTTGATCCAGTGAGTTTGTGTCGTAGATGTTAGTCCATTTCTTTTTCTGTCCAAGTTTAACTTCGGCATTGTGACAATTGGAAATAAAGTGGAAGTTGTTTTTTCAAAAAGTCCAGCCTAAGAACCCCTCTCGTAACTCATGGAAGTGAGGATTTCTTTGTAAATATGAGCTGTGGGCCTCCTACTCAACGAATTAAGTTTTTTGGTTTATTATTCTTGGAATAATATACCTATGTTTTCGCGACGGGGGTCGACGACTCCGATCGGCCTCAAAATTTGACATTATCCGTTTCAAGAGGCCTACATTCTAAATCTGAAATGTCCGTCCGCCGTCCGGGCCGTTTTGGGCAGTAGGATTTTTTTTTTTAAATCTGAAATTTTGACAAAATACTCGGTAAATAATACTTTGACAAAATACCATCTAGTTGTGCCCGCAAGGTTTTCAGCTCGATCGCCCAAACCCGTGGGGCGCTATGGGGCTAAAATGGGGCTACGGGAGGGTTTTTTTAAAGGTTTTTAGCTATGGGATCGAGTTAGGTGTCATTATCGAAGTATTTTTGGACGTAGAATCCATTTTTGGGGGTCCCGGAACGATCCGATTTCACTGTGGCGATCTATAGGGCTTTCATGGGGCTAGAAATGGGATTATTGAAGGATAAATATTTTTCGAGTAAAAATGAAGAATTTTTGAAAAAAAAAAAAAAAAATCCAAAAAATTTTTTTTCATTGACAGAATTAAATTTCTGCACAAGTAACGTATATCAAAGAATAATAAACCCTCGTGTAAAATTTGCAGCGTGTTTTTAAATTTTTTGTTTTTACTTGAAAGAATATTAAAGATTCTGAGGTCAAATTTTGACCTCATGGGATCCTTCAAAAATCCCATTTGTAGCCCCCATGAATGCTCTATAGATCGCAACAGTGAAATCGGATCTTTCCGGGACCCCCAAAATTGGTTTCTACGTCCAAAAATACTTCGAAAACGACATCTAACTCGATCCTATAAACTTGGGATCTCAAAATCAGTGGAAATTTGACTTGACTGGTTGATTGCTTCTATCATGATCCTAGGTCGAGAATGGGATACAAAAGAAAAAATTTACAATTCTGCCTTCCACCACCCCTGGATTTACGTCTGCAGATCAATTTTAAGTTGGTCAAAATTTTGATGAAATTCTGATTTTCAGAGTTGACCGATGAAACTTTTACGGCGAGTTTGCATGTACATGAAAAGTTGAAAAAAAATTTGTCTGCCCCCCCCCCCCCCCCCCCCCCCCACTATTTTACTCTTTGTTGCAGACAAATTTCAAATTCGACTAAATTTTGATTGAATTTACCTTTCACAGTTGATCATTGAAATTGGAAATCCAAGAATAATAAACCAAAACCAACCCCTCTCTTATTGTATCTACCTTATTCGTTGACGTTCACGGTGATGGTTTTTCCTTTGGGATCGTCGAAACGGTCCATGGTCTTGATGTCCATGAGCATGGTGAGGCCGAGGGCGAGGATGATGAGCATCGTCCACGTGACGAGCAGGCCCATCCAAATACCGGGAGTGAAGAACTGGTTGCCGTCGCCGCTGGCTTCGCTGAATGATTCCTGACCGGATTTCCGGAATTTTTCAATCTGTAAAAAAAAAATATCGACGTTAAGTCAAACGCTGAGCACTGGAAGAGATAGCTCTTTCACCCAGAGGATGCGCATGCTCGATGACTCGAAAGGGACCAATTTACAAAGACAGGAATCGAAATTAAGGGAAGCAAGGAAGTTATAGGATTAGGTCAATTATAAGAGCCACGATGTAAACTGGGTCCCATTTGGTTAATCACTGTCCACTATCAACGGCACTGGCTTTTAATGTTAGGGGATCATTCTGGTGATCTGCTCCCTGACAGAAACAACAGCAGTTCAGCGAACGTTCACATCTTGAGCTCAAACGAGACTTGCAGCAACGGTTAGTGTATGGACATATCACGAGGGGGATTAAGGGAAGGACAATTGGTATCAGATCCGTTAGATGTTATCCGCAACCAGCCAAGACACCTTCGACAAGAAGCCCAAATTTACCATTCCGTCGAAAATTGGTACCTGATCCGTGCCGACCTCACGACGGAGACGAAGATGTTCATCGACGGGACTGACAACCTAGAAGTGAAGATGACACGTGATAATTTCTACTTTTACAGTTTACATTTCACCAAATTGACATCTCCGATTGACGAGATGTGTCAAGAGGACTTTTTGGAAGGTAGCGTCGTATGCAAACGCTACACGAGAGAGTTCCCCAGGGGGCGAAATTCACACCCTGATGGGCGAAATTGGGATAATTGTTGTGGAAATCGCGATTTTGGGTTTTCTCACTATAACTTCTAGCATGATTTTTCAACAGCCATTTGGGCTTCAGGAGGTAAAGATGGACCCTGCTGGTAAGTAATGAGCTATGTAAGCATTTTTTCTGTTTATTGTAATTGAAAGCTACTTCCATAAAATGACTAATAACGCCCTGATACCGCAAAAAAGTCCCGATTTATCTTTCAGGACCTTAAAGAAGGTTGAAACCGAAAGGACGGTAAATGACGTCATTTACCGTCCCGAACCCAAAAGCAGACCTGACTACAGTTCTCCAAATATCCGTAGAAACCGACTAACATAAACTGGACTGCCCAGTGAATGAACGGTTAGCAGTTGGTACTACGAATTTACC
The DNA here is from genome assembly GCA_955831195.1 of Pilophorus perplexus. Lineage (NCBI taxonomy): Eukaryota > Metazoa > Arthropoda > Insecta > Hemiptera > Miridae > Pilophorus > Pilophorus perplexus. The sequence goes on from OY037015.1 coordinate 3,368,788, forward strand.
ACTTCAAAAATCCGTTTCAAGGTCAAAATGCGGCCAAATCTTATAAAAAGCTACTGTTTTGAATCAAGCAGTTCATCCCCACTTCAGGAAAAAAAAAAATCGGGTCTAAATGTTAGTTCGAATTGAAATTAGGCCCATTTGAGTGAGAAACCAGAAATTTGCCAGTGATTGAACAAAATCTTCCATCCGAATGAACACCTCCTTCCAGTAAATGAACAATGTAGAAACTGTGGATTTTTCGGAAATAGTCACATGTACTGCGCTTGAAAGGGGTTTAAAACTGCCTCACATCCTATTAGGAACCATCTTTTTATTAAATAAAAAATTAAATTAAATTTTAGTTGCAAACAACACTTGGAACATGAGCTTCTAACATGAGCCTCTAACTTCAAGCTTCAATCTTCTGAAAGCAAAAACGCTGCAAATTTTACACTAGGGTTTATTATTCTTACTTGTGCAGAAATTTAATTCTGTGTCGATGAAAAAAAATTTAGAAGCAAATTTTTTTGGATTTTTTTTTTTCCAAAATAATTTGTTAGTTACTTGAAACATAATATTATTTGTCCTCCTGGGATCTTTCAAAAATCCCATTTGTAGCCCCCTGAAAGCCCTAAAGCCGATCGCAATATTGAAATCGGATCGATCTGGGACCCCAAGAAACGCCGTTCATTCACTGGAAAACAGCGACTTGGTTTGCCAGTAGATGAACGCCTTCCCAATGGCAGACGCTTCGGAATTACGCGTTCTTTTTTCGCCATTTCCCCGCCCAAACACCTAAATATTTCATCAAAACAACAGTCAAGTCCATACTGCTCTCATATAATTCACAAAATATGGATAAATGAGGTCATTTCTTAACTTACGAGTGTGTTTTCAGCAGGCATTCTGGGAGTCTTGTTGACAACCAGCATTACTGTTGTAAAGTAAGAAGGTTACTTTGTAAAAACACATGTTCGACCTCTGTGAGATGTTGCCGTAACTAGAAAGTGCCAGGAAAAGCTTCTAGAGCGCGTTGAAGCCTTATTATTCAAGTTTTAAAGTCGGTCGTTCATTCAGTGGGCATGTTCATTCACTGGGCAGTCCACCCCCTAACATAAACAATGAGCCGTCTTGAAGGGAGGTTGAGATTAGCCAACCTTCGCAGACATGAAATCTGTACATTCGATGCCAGCGTCCTGGTGGCGTTGTGTTGTACTACTTTCGGAAGGTCAGTCTTACCGCCAAAAGTTCAAACGCTGATTAGTTTCATACTCTCTCCTGATTTCCGTAGATGATAAATAATTGTACAGACGGTATAAAAACAAGTATTTTACTCTACAGAATGAGATTCGACAGAAAAAACTGCGATTTTCAACCGTCCTTATATAGCTCATTGTTAAACAGTTTTCCGGACGGATTTACGTTTAAACCGAGCTGCTATGAGGAAAAACGGTTAGGGTAGGCGGAAATTGGCTCACTTACCAGAACCTCAGGACGAGTTTCAGAAACGTGGTAACCAACTTCACGTGTCCGAACTTTCTTCTTTCCGAAACCCGAGACTTCTCCCAAACTTGTATCATTTTAAGGGTGCCTACTGAAAAACGTCCCGCCGTAAAATCGGGTAATTTGCGTTTGTTATCACGGACAGTCACTAACCCCATGGCATCATCAACTTACGGAGCTGCAAATCGGCCACCGATCTCAAAACTTTTCGGATCCAACAGGAAAACTCGAATCTGTCAGACGAACGTCGGTGACGGACATGAACCTGCCAGATTTCATCCCACTAACGAACAGATGGCATCGGGTGACAAATCTCGGGCACGAAAGATCGGCCGAAACGTTTTTCATCGGTCAGATCGTTAGCGATATCTGTCAGATGAGATCGGTCGACCAAATCTGCCGCGGATATCTGCTCGTGTATGGGCCGCTAATAGTTAGCTAAACGGGAATATGAGTTGGTACGAAAAACCGCCGCATTTTTAGCAGTTACGGTTTCGAAGGAGAAGGCTTGTGACATACTCTTGTCAGCCAGCCAGATAGACAGCCACAGACCACGGGTGTCTGGAATGGAAAATAGGTTTGACTACGGTGCCGACAAATTTGCGATATGTCATCATTTGGGGATACACTTGAACAAAAAAAGCCTGTCATCGCCGAAATCCTAAAACTTCATGAGCGTGATTGCTCCCTCGAAATTGCCAATTTTCAGCAAAGGGGAAAATACTCACGTCTAAATCTATAGATTTCTTCTTTCTATATTCTCTATATGTTTGAAAATTAAAGTATATTCTAGCTAAAATGCACCTTGAACCATTTAAAAATTTCTCAGTTCATGATGCTGCTTTACAGAAAGAAATTTTACTCCCAGAGCTCCAGAACGTATACTAACATCTATACATGCATGTATATTATGTATTCGTGTGTCGGTAAGGGTGTATGGGAAAGAGAGAGAGGTTCTCTGGAGAATGAAAATCGCATTGATACGCGCGGATACGAAAATTAAACTTATATGTGCATTTTTTATCTGAAACTTTTGTCTGAATTTTTCTGAACTTTTAATCTGAATTGTTTATTGTTGTCATTTTGTAAAGCAGCATCATGTAACTGAGAAATTTTTAAATGGTTCAAGGTGCATTTTAGCTAGAATATACTTTAATTTTAGAATATAGAAAGAAGAAATCTATAGATTTAGACGTGAGTTTTTGTTCAAGTGTTTCCCCAAATGCTGACATATCGTAAATTTGTCGGCACCGTAGTCAAACCTATTTTCCATTCCAGACACCCGTTCTGAATTAGTGGTATAGATGGATTTAACGTTCGAAAAATATTTGAAAAACGACACCTCTCATCCCTTTCAAAAACCCCTCCCGTAGCCCCGTTTTTAGCCCTACGGGGGGGTCAGCGGTTTCTTACTGGTAATCTAGCTTGTCCCTGCTGAAATGCTCGTAAACTCGAGACGGTCGAATGAAATTCTACCAACCTGGGCGTCCTTGAAGGACAAAGACGCTTGTTTGTCGGCGTTTTCCAAAACCAGCTCGTCGGCGCTGAAGGACTGTCCGAGAGGGGCGGACACTTTCGTTTTGGGAGTAACTACGATGGGGGATCCGCCGATTTCGACTTCAGAATCACTCAACGTCCACTGGGCTGCAATCGTCATTTTAAAAATTACCGTTATCGTTCAGTTTTTTATTATTTTTTATTACTGAGCTTATGAGGATAAGTATAATTTTCCCTCACATTTATCGTAGTTGAACTTCAACCGCACGACGACTTTAGCAGGTTGGTTGTCAGTAGATGTCTTGCTGAACGACGCAATGATTCGGTGAGCATCTTTACGTTCGTCGGATTTCTGAAAAAAAAAAAATAATAATAAAAAAATAAAAAAAAATAAAAATAAATGAAAGAGCGTCGTGTGCAGTCCATGTACACAAACAAGTCATACTTACAACTGAGTCAGGTTTGGTCAATTCAAAAGTTTGGTTCTCCACTTTCAAATTGGCAGACGCAGCGTTGACCATGGCGAACCCTGTTTTCCACGCGACTTCCTCTTCGGCTTCACGACGGACTCGGTTAACGTCGGCTTCGACCCAAGAATTTTGGCGACCTGGCGAGACCAAAAACGTTAAATGGGCTCCATCAAATGGGGGGGGGGGGGGGGGGGGGGGGAGTTGGTTTGATAGCGTACCAGTAAAAATGGCTACGATGCGGGGAGCCGAAGCTAACAGGTTGCTGTAAACGCGGGTGATGTCGGCGTCGTGTCTTCTCAAAAGCTGTGGCCGGTCCTCGTTGACGAAGGGGTCCGAAAGAGCGACTTCGAGGGCGGTGCCGGGCTTGTTTTTGGGGTTCACACGGTCGAACTTGACGTAGGTGTAGCCCTGAAAAATGGAACGCAGTTGTGGTATATTTTAGCTAGGGAAACATAACTGCAAGATACGAGTATTTCAACTATAGATAGGGGCAACATTTGCCATCTTGACCCTCTTACAGCAAGGGACGGGTCAGATCCTTCCCAAGGGTAATTCGGCCACCCTCAGTCTTTCTAGAGGCCATAAAGACCAGGTAGAGGAGAGAGGGGCAGTATCAACCACCTACCTAACTCCTTCAATTATGAATTCTCGGCCTCGAATCGCCACTAAATCTATACCACTAATTCACAACGTGTCTGTGCCTATGTATGTCACAAGCCTTTTCCTCTCAAACGGTAAGTGAGAAAAACACCGCGATTTTTTCTCCCTATGTGACCTGTTCAGCTACCAATAGGGGAGATCTCCCCAAAATGCGCGCAAATCGGCGCATTTGCGCCCAGCTTTCTTATTTTAAAAGGGAACCCCTCTTTTATATCAGTTTCGGATTCCCCGGCCAATTTTACGTCTGATCCCAAAGCTTGGGAGCACAAATCCACGCAACTAAAGAAAGCTTCATTGTGTGCAGTCCGATTGAAATGGCGTTTCCACTGTATACCTAGCGATCTGAATTTTCATACGAAATCCCGAAAGAACGAATTCTGACGATCGGCAAATTTAGACGGCGAGTTTAATTTGACTGATTCTTAATAAACAAAGGAGGCCCGCCCACTCTTCGGGTCCGTCAGGTCTGTGCTGCTGTCATTGGGCAGTCTGGAGTGTGTCTTCAACCTCAAGGGTGCTGGCCCGTGTGGGCGTCTTCGTGTGGGAGCTGTATAAGATGGTGTCTCAATCCTGACTGACTCAGGTCGACAATGCACAACTCTCCGAGCCTCCGCGAGGGGTGCTGGCTACTTCAGATGTCTGTAAGGTCCAATCAGAGACGGGTTTGTAGTTGTATTTTCCCCGGCAACTGAGAGAGAGCCCCCCCCCCCCCCCCCTGAGAAAATGGTTGGGCGAACAAAGCAAGCCCCCCCCCCCCCCCCCCCCCCCCCCCCGTCAAAGTGCTAGCAGTGAGAAAAAGTCACCTTCAAACGTATGAGAAAATGTAATTTTCAATCACAGGAGTGTCTGGAGGGCACAGCAGGGGAAAGTGAGGATACTTGACCCTACCCCATTTTCTCTGCTCGAACAAAATAAAAATTGACAACACTGTGTAGCGATCATCTGGTGGAACTTTTGGCGGCTAAACAATACCAGCAGCTGGTAAACATCATCTCGCCGGAACTCAGTAGTTGTTTCTTGTGTCACTCAAAAGTAAACTTTGAAGTGAGCGCTTTGGCTATGGAAATGGCGGTTTTTATCTTTCCACTCACTATATTCCTTCACATCTGTAGTTTCATTTCCCATCTTCATATTTACAATCAGGTCCTTAAGCCAGTCTGGGCCTATGGTGCACAATTGTGGGGCTGAACCGCTCCGAGCAATCTCTAGATCATTCAGCGATTTCAAAATAACGTGCTACGAGCATGCGTAGATGCGTACCGTTAAACCAGGAACGAAAGACTACACCGGGAACTTCAAATTCCTACTGTCGAAGAGGTCATCAAAAAACAAGCATTAGCCCATCAGCAGAGGCTTCGGGGACATATCAACAGCGAGGTTGTCCAGCTCCTCGACGTTGAAGGCCTGCTCAGAAGACTTAAAAGAACAAAACTTCATGGCCTGTGGGAGTGGGGTGCCATGTGAAAGTGAGCTCAATGAGTGATTACTAGTGCGTCAGTTGCACAAAACAACAAGTCGCATAGAAGCAGTGTTATGTGCCATAGCTAACTTGGTGCAATAAAAGTTTCAAAAAAAAAAAAAACCATCATATTTCCTAAAAATTTAATTATTTAATAAGCTCGTACCTATCTATATATCGTGAGAGTAATTTCTCCAGAAATATTGCCAATGAGGATACTTGACCCTGGCACATCGGGCTACTGGACCCCCCTTTGATCAAACATCTGCAATTGTTTTTGATGTTTTACACTATTTGTTTTGGCTCCAGATGACCCACAGGTATCGTCGAAAGGAAGGAGCAAACCCTGAGAAGGGGGTCAAGTCTCCTCCACATTCAGGGGTACTTGAAAGGTGTATCCAAGGATAGGTGATACTTTACAGATGTATCAGGAGGCGACGACACCTAACTCGATCCGTAACCCTTAAAAAACGCCTTCCCCCAGCCCCACGGGTTTGGGCGATCGGGCTGAAAACCTTGCGGGCACAACTAGATGGTAAACCGAGTATTTTGACAAATTTTCAGATTTAAAAAAAAAAAAAAAAAAAAAAAAGAATCCTACTGCTCAAAACGGCTCGGACGGCGGACGGACATTTCGCGTTTGGAATCTGCGTGCCGTGAAACGTATAATGTAAAATTTTGAGGCAGATCTGAATTTGCGACCTCCGTCGCGATTGCATAAGTAGGTATAATATACTTATGTAATATTATTACCTATATTATATACTTATGTAATATTATTACCTATATTATATACTTATGTAATCTTATTACCTATTCCAAGAATAATTAAACAAAATGGGGGTCGCCCTTTCCATACGTAAAAACGCTGCAAATTTTACATAAGCGTTTATTATTCTTTGATGTAGGTTACATGTCCGAATATTAAATCTGTCCTTAAAAAAATTTTAAAAAAAATTTTTTCTCGGAAAATATTCGATCTCCCAAATCCCATTTGTAGCCCCATGAAAGCTCTATAGATCGTCACAGTGAAATCGGATCGTTCCAGGACCCCAAAAAATGGATTCTACGTCCAAAAATACTTCGAAAACGACACCTAACTCGATCCCATAGCCAAGACTTCAAAACACCCCTCCCGTAGCCCCATTTTAGCCCCATAGCACCCCACGGGTTTGAGCGATCGGGCTGAAAACCTTGCGGGCACAACTAGATGGTAAACCGAGTATTTTGTCAGTTTCAGATTTTTAAAAAATTCCGACAGCCCAAAACGGCTTGGACGGACATTACGTTTTTGGAATCCTCACATCTTGGAACGTGTAATGTTAAATTTTGATACCAATCGGAATTTTCGACCTCCGTCATTTCGACATTCATGAATAATAACCAAAATTCCTGTACAATACATGGACAGATGTGGGACCATGAAAAATGGATTCTAACACCTAACTTGACCCCCATTGTCGTAACACTTCAAACCTCCCTCCCGTAGCCCCTTTTTAGCCCCACGGGTTTTGGCCATCTGGCTGAAAACCCGAATACTTCAGATTTGAAAAAAAAACAACCTACAATCCAAACGACCCGGGCGATAGTCGGATATTCGGATTTTTGAAAACTACTTACGCGTCATGAAACGTTGTTAAATTTAGAGACCAATCAAAATATTATACCTACCCCCGACGCAAACAAGTTGATTATTCTGAGAATAATAAACCAAAATCTGATAGTATTTTGCCTTATGTCTGGTGTCTTTCCACCTCGGCTTCAGGACAACCACGCCCACTTCGCCAGTACCAATCAGTTATTATCAGTAATGTTTTTGGTAACAGTCGAGGATGAGCTAAGCGGTATGATGACCGCACTGTACACAAATTTCATCCTCATTACGACGATGCAGTAAAGATAAAATAAATTTCATAGATTTACCTGAGAATGGACCAAGTCCTTGAGTGCAGCGACTGGGTCGATGACGGACGGGATGAACTCCATTTTAGAGGCCATCCCCGTGATGTTTTCCAATTTGGGAAAAGCTCCCTGCCGCTTGTCATCTTTCCAAGAGAAATCCTCGACGGAGAGGGTCTCCTCGACGAAAACGACGATCAAAGGCTTGTGGGTGTGAATCTTTTTGACGAGGTGGTTGGAAAACTCGTCGCCGTCCAACTGGTCCAAAGCCGGGATGACGTCCTCTTTTTCCGAGATGTTGCTCGACTCCCACAAAAGGACGGGAACTCCGGCGAGGGCCGAGGAAACGAAGGAGAACAACAAAAACGCGGAAATTTGACGAAAATTGAGTCGCGGAGAGGCCATGGCGAATGGAAGTGAGACCTTCCCTGAAATCAGATGGAAAGTGGGCGTGTTTTGCCAGTGCCATCATAATCGATGAGAGTTGACCGAATGAAGGATCAACACCGCCCTTTGCTCATATCCTTGCTGCCAAAGACAGAACTTTGGTTCGCACGCTGACACTTCAGTGAACTAAACGTAAGGCGACCACCCGTCCTGTTTTTGGTAGGATAGTCCTGATTTTGAGGCCTCCGTCCTGCTTTTTGTGAGAAAGTCCTGTTGGGAGGTAGGTAAGAAGGCGAGTAAGTAGGCCTACCTAGGATTCATGCATTTTGGTTTATTTATGTTGGAATAATACACCTATGTAATCGCAACGGAGGTCGACGGCTCCGATCCAAAACCGAAATGTCCGTCCGCCATACGCCGTCCGGCCCGTTATGGGCAGTAGGATTTTTTTTTTTAAATCTAAAATTTTGACAAAATACCTACTTGCTTCACCATCTAGTTGTGCCCGCAGGTTTTCAGCCCAATCGCTCAAACCCGTGGGGCGCTATGGGGCTAAAATGGGGCTACGGGAGCTTTTTTTAAAGGATTTTGGCTATGGGATCGAGTTTGATGTCGTTTTCGAAGTATTTTTGGACGTAAAATCCATTTTTGGGGGTTCCATGGAATGCTGCAGCACGATCCAATTTCACTATTGTGATATATGGGGCTACAAATGGGATAATTGAAGAATCCAAGGAGGCCAAATACCTTTCTATGAAAAAAAAAAAAATTGAAATTTTTTTTATTGACACAGATTTATTATTCGTACAAGTAACCTACATCAAAGAATAATAAACCCTTGTGTAAAATTTGCTGTTTTTTTTTTTACTCGGAAAATATTTTCCCTCCTGAGATCCTTCAAAAATCCCATTTGTAGCTCCATGAAAGCCCTATAGATACCCAGAGTGAAATCTGATCGTTCAGGGACCCCCAAAAATGGATTCACGTCCAAAAATACTTCGAAAATGACACCTAACTCGATAGCATAGCCAAAATCCTTCAAAAAACGCCTCGCGTACCCCCATAGCGCCCCACGGGTTAGGACGATCGGCCTGAAAACCATGGGGGCACAACTAGATGGTACACCAAGTATTCTGTCAAAATTTCAGATAAAAAAAAAAAAAAAAAAAAAAAAAAAAAATCCTACTGCCCAGAACGGCCCGGACGGCGGACGAACGGTTTTGGAATCTAAACCTCTTGAAACGGATCATGACAAATTTTGAGGGCGATCGGAGTCGTCGACCTCCGTCGCGATTCCAAGAATAATAAACCAAAAATGTCCTAACTTGTCATAGATTCCAAGAATAATAAACCAAAAATGTCCTAACTTGTCATAGATTCTATGAATGACGTAAGTCACTCGTGAGTGAGGGAATATACCGACTCCCTCCCTTGAGACCACATTTGAGGAGATCTTCGAAGATTGGCGGCGTTATGAGGAGCGAACATCAAAACTGTATTGATTTCACGATCGTGTTGATGATCAATTTCTTACCCAAGACTGTTTTAAATGGAATTTGCATCCCGTCACACTGTGAAGTTCACGGCTGTGACGGTCACAGCCGTGAACTTCTCAGCCCCGCTTCACCGCTCATGATCCCAAACCCGTAACAGCCCATCGCACATCGTAGGTACGTAATTTGTTAAAATTTAACACACATTTAATGTTAAAATTAACATGTTAAAAAAACAAAAGACGACGTGAAACATTTTTGACGACAATGAAAAGGTTCATTCGAATGCTCTATGTGACATTATCCAGGTATGTACCTATATCTCAATAAACGAACGTTTGTCATGATCCCAAACCCGTTGCTAATTAACTTTTCAATGATCCCAAACCCGGACCTGCCGTGCGATGCTCCTTCTTACGTGACGATCTGCGGCTTCTCGGGTTCGGTGCAGGTTGTGACGTCACATTATTTTTCAAATCTTCGATCACTTATAGTTCCCAAAGGATAAAACGGGACTTTTTTTTGCGTCATCAGGGCGCCACTTCATTCTTTAATTTACCACAAAAAAAAAAAAAAAAAAAAAAAAATTCGTTAAAAATCCCATTCCAACTGTCCATCACCCTTCACTATAATTGAAATCAGTCATAATTAATATCACTGATACCAAACATCACAAAGCGGGAGAAAAAAATATACTTCATTCCGACATTAGCTTGATATATTTCTTGAATTACAGCATCATGGGTACGATATATACATGCAACTGCTAAAGGCATTTCTAATTAATATCAAATCGATTGACGATCCCAGATAATGAAACGATAAATGAGGATTATGCAAATATGTTCCTTTTGAAAGAAATTGTTTAGTATAAATAATACCTAACGTAAAAACAGTTCCCCCCTCCCCCCCAATTCAAAAAATCCAAATACTTTCGGCACATACTAAAAGGGCATCTACCAAACAGACAGTTTTCACAAAACATTTCAATCACTATCAATTTGGAATTGCGTTAACGGTGTCGAGTTTGGTTATTGTGCGAGATATTTCGTCTGTTTGAGGTGATTGCGGAGAAAATTGCAAAATTAAAATGAGATTCTGGGGTTGACGGGTTTGGTAACAGATCACGGTTGTGGGGTTGAAGGGGTGTTTAGCGTTAACGGTGCAGTTTGGGGAGGGTGTTGGGCGGTACTTGAGAGCCTTGAAAATACTCAAAAACCTCTTTGAAGTAGCCTATGAAATTCGTTCTTTTGTGAAGTTAGGAATCTTCGGACGAGCGAGAAGTTTGACTGTCAAGTTGTTGTTTGCAAACATCGAAAAGATCATTCTGACGGATGAATCATTCTGTAGGATTTACTGAGCGAGTGTGTCAAACGGTTTCGCTTCACGTATTTGCCGATAGATGTCGCTCTCAATTCACACGCTGGAAACAGGGACACTACTTCCCAGTATGACGGAGTCAGCAGGTCAGAGCCCCCCCCCCCTCCACATAGATTTAACCTTCCAAATCAATCCTTTCACTTTCATTCTATATTCATCACATAAAAGAAAACTATTCATTATCAAAAAGCGAGTAGAAGGGGTCCTAGGCCAGGTGTGGGGAGTCGGGGGTGGACCCGTAGTGAACTATAAGACGGGGGGGGGGGGGGGGGGGGGGCTCAACCATCTGAATTTGAATCCTGAAAGGTAGCATCATGATTAGGTAGCATCTTTCTGCGTTGGAGCAAGTATTTTGCTCGAATTACTACGGCCATGACTTCATTCGACAAACAACTAAAAAGAGCCAGGATATCATCATCAATCAAGGTAGGGTAAAACACCCAGTCGTTGGACAGTGAACGGTTTACAGGTTTTTCTAAAAGTGGTGACGAACATTTCGTAGAGTTGTGACATATCATCGAAAACTGTGAAGCTTGAAGAAGAAGAAGGAAAGAAGGTTATAGCCATATAATAAAATATAACGATGGGAAACTGTACTGCGCGCTTCTACACCTTCCCATTGTCAGGAGGTACAGAGGGGGATATCGACGGCTAAGAACCAGCATGACATAACTCAATTTTACCCACATTGAGGATTTTGCGCTTTCCAGTTCCAATTTTCGCGCCCGAATCCGTGGAACATTTAGTTTTTTAAAATCACGAGGAGCGCTACTATCGTGGTTTTAGTCAGCCTAGCATAACTAGATTGAGCAGCAGCATGACATAACTCACCAGTTTATCATGGCGTCGTCACCTGTTTCTACATCTGAGGTAAGCTGCCCTTTATTTTGGTTTATTATTCTTGGAATAATACACCTATGTTTTCGCGACGGGGGTCGACGACTCCGATCGGCCTCAAAATGTGACATTATCCGTTTCAAGAGGTCTACATTCAAAATCCGAAATGTCCGTCCGCCGTCCGGGCCGTAGGAATTTTTTTTTAAATCTGAAATTTTGACTAAATACTTGGTTTACCATCTAGTTGTGCCCGCAAGGTTTTCAGTCCGATCGCCCAAACCCGCGGGGCGCTATGGGGCTAAAATGGGGCTACGGGTGGGGTTTTTTGAAGGCTTTAGGGTATGGGATCGAGTTAGGTGTCGTTTTCGAAGTATTTTTGGACGTAGAATCCATTTTTGGGGGTCCCGAAACGATCCGATTTCACTGTGGCGATCTTCAGGGCTTTCATGGGGCTAAAAATGGGATTTTTGAAGGATCCCAGGATGTTAAATATTTTTCGAGTAAAAACTAAAGAATTTTTGAAGGAAAAATGTATGAAAAAAAAAAAAATCAAAAAAAATTTTTTTTTTTGAAAAATAAAAATCCCAAAAAAATTTTTTTTTCATTTTTTTCACTATTAGAATTAAATTTCTGCACAAGTAACGTCTATCAAAGAATAACAAACCCTTGTGTAAAATTTGCAGCGTTTTTGTTAATTCATTGGTCCAAATCATTAAATTTAGCGTGGTTCTGTTTTTGGAGGAATCGACTTTGAATCGAGACAATTGAATTTCCACTCCCTTTTTGATGTTACCTTGGAATCAGTGAAAAAAAAAACAAAAAACAAAAAAAAACACGTCGTGTTGGGGTTTAGTTATGGTATGCTGAAATAATAGTTATAATATGCTGATCTCTTGGTTTCCTTGTTTCCAGGACCCAGACAATGTGAACTGGACTTTAGAAGAGGAGGATAACGCACAAGATATTGTAGGAATGGAAGAATTGGAGGATGCATTGCGCAGGGATGACGCCGGTCCGCAGTTCTACAGTCGGCCAAAAAAAAAAATCAGGTTGGATGACAAAAATTTGGTTCCAGTTGTCGACGTTTCTTCCGTCAATGGTCTGGCTGATGAAAATTTAGTGGAAGAGTTGGACGACGTTCTTGGCATTCCACTGAATCCAGCACAACGTTCAACACAGTAAACAATGTGAATCTTTACGATGGCTACTGTTTTGCGACAACGGACGAACTCACACAGACGGCCAGTCTAATCTCAGTAGTCCAGTTATGATAATACCAATATTTGACACGACAAACAATTCAAACAAAAGTAGACAAAGCTGTTGCTGATTCTGACAGGGTGTCACCAACGAGTTGTAGGATATTTATGGCGAAAACTCTCCTGATAGTCACAGCCAAAATGTCTACTCTGCCGAACCACTTGTTTGTTCTGATGGGACAGCCTTCTTACTACGACCTCACAACCAACTGAAGAAAATGTCATCAGCGACGATAAATCTTCAGGGGATGTTAGCCCTACATCCCATGACTGTGAGAATGCATCCTTTCAACAGCCCAAACGCTTGAAGAGAACCGGACAACCTGTGCGGGATCCGTAAATTTGGACCAAAGAAGAAACAAAATGTGAAGAGTTGAAATTCATAACAGTCTAAGTGCCAAAAAGCTCAGAATCGAGTTAACAACCTCTAAACAGTCTAAGGACCATTACCAACAACCTGCAAAATGGTCTATGAGCCACGACCGCGATAAAGGTTCCTAGAACTGCCCAGAGATCGCAGCACGGCTCAGTGCCACAGGTGTTGGCAACAGTCTAAGTGCCAAAGGGTAGGTAACCTGCCGCCTGTTTACCACCGTGCGTTCCTGTTTTGGTTTATTATTCTTGGAATAATACACCTATGTTTTCGCGACGGGGGTCGACGACTCCGATCGGCCTCAAAATGTGACATTATCCGTTTCAAGAGGTCTACATTCAAAATCCGAAATGTCCGTCCGCCGTCCGGGCCGTAGGAATTTTTTAAAAAATCTGAAATTTCGGCAAAATACTTGGTTTACCATCTAGTTGTGCCCGCAAGGTTTTCAGTCCGATCGCCCAAACCCGTGGGGCGCTAAGGGGCTATAATGGGGCTACGGGAGGGGTTTTTTGAAGGCTTTTAGCTATGGGATCGAGTTAGGTGTCGTTTTCGAAGTATTTTTGGACGTAGAATCCATTTTTTGGGGTCCCGGAACGATCCGATTTCACTGTGCCGATTTATAGGGCTCTCATGGGGCTAAAAATGGGATTTTTGAAGGATCCCAGGATGTTAAATATTTTTCGAGTAAAAAATACGGAATTTTTGAAAAAAACACATTTTTGAACAAAAAAATCCAAAAAAAAAATTTTTGAGATAAAAATCCAAAAAAAATTTTTTTTTTTAATTTTTTCATCGACCGAATTAAATTTCTGCACAAGTAATGTATATCAAAGAATAATAAACCCTTGTGTAAAATTTGCAGCGTTTTTCGGCAGTGTTTATTGCAATCATATCGTGTTTACGTAGGATTTCCAATTTAAAATGGAACAAAACGGGAGGAAAAGGAAAAAGCCTAATCAACGTCTTTTGAATAAAATGAAAAGGAATAGTGGAGAACAGAATTAGGATACTACTTGACCGGTTTCAACGGTAGTTTGGGGTGCATAATTCGATCGCGTCTAAAATTACTTCAAAAACGACACCTAACTCGACCCCCAGTCCAATCTTCCAAACCTCCATTTGTCGCCCCATAGATGCCTACGGTGTACATATTTGGACGAGTCCAAGTCCTTCATAAATAGATTCGACGTCCAGAATTACGTCGAAAACTACACCCCTCTCGACCCCCTCGTAACTCCTTTTTAGCCCCAAAGCTGCCAATCTTACCCAAGGGCTTATAAAGTTTGTGGGTGGATGTGGGACCCCGAAAAATGGATAATGCGTCCAAAATAACTCGGAAAACGACACCCCATTTGACCTAGGATCCTCAAAAAATCCGATTTGTTGCCCCATGAAAGCCCCAAAGATCCCCACGGTGAACCCCGTTCATTTTGATGTTCCCTTGTAAACATTTATACCTATTGCTTACTCCGCACACATTTTCACCCTCTGGTGTCACTTGGACTGTTTCCTTAGGTAGGACTTAGACTGTTTCGAACAATTTTAATTTCAAAATTTTTTTTTCACAAAAATGTTTTCTTTTTTTAATTTTTTTACCTTCAGTAGTTTACTATTGTTTGAAAGTTTCAAATTAAATTAAAAGAATTTCTATAATATAAACGTGGAGCATATGGTGTGTTTTTCTCAATTTCCTGGAAACTACGATTTTGGCACTTGGACTGTTATGAATTTCAACTCTTCATGTAAGAAGCTTACACTGGCTACCGGCGGCGGGAGAAAGCTAAGCAAAAGGTCATGATACATTTTTAGGTGGTTTCAGACTTTCTTCGTACTATGCTCGCCGAGCAGGATTTATCAAGATTTTTTTCAAATTTTTCCGACCACTAGAACAAAGATGAATAAATTCGGACCAATCTCCTTGCCCTCCTCGCGTTGCTGCTTCCATATAGTGGACTAGGGGGGGCTACGCCAGCCAACCCCCGCTCATTCTGCCCATTGTGTTCAGTATGGTGAAAGCGAAAGGACTCATTTGGAAAGTGAAATCTATTTCTACCGCTTTTTTGGCCCTCGATTGTTTAATAATCGATTTTTTTTCTACAACGATACCCAACCTTGGTAATTGGTCAGAGTCCAGAGGAAAGGGGCAATAGCCTTCGTCCTGGACCCCCCACCCCGTCAACACTTGTCAACACTCCACCTTCACCCCCTTTCAACACCGCCAAACATACGGAAAAAAACACCGTCGCTGCACCGGGTCCCCAAAAAAATGATTCCTTACAACAAAACTCGCCTGATTGGTAATGAAACTTATAAATACATACGACTAATGAGTATAATATCACGATATTATAATATTTACAGTGAATACATAATTTATTAGAGAAAGAAGTACATCACATGCACTTAAATGGTTTTTTTTGAGGTCGAGTTCGTTTTCTTTAAATATTCAAATCATTGCATAGGAGATCACTGATTATATCTATGAATATTTTCCCGAAATAAAGCACCCTTAGAATTAGATCTACGAGGTCGGAAGTGAAATTCGTCGTATTACAAGGAGGGATGTGCGGTTGAAATCGTTGACATTGTGCTGTTCAAGTTGACGCGTTCGTAGAACAAAAAAATTTCAAAAAAAAAGCTGTAATGCAAAAATCGTAGAGAGCAAGATTTCACTCGCATCTTTGAGCAAATTAAAAAAAATGAACGAATAAATAAAATAAAAGCAACGCGCGACAAAAAATAGCATCTGATGATAAAACTATACTTTGAGCTTTCGTTTCAATATAAATATTATCACTATAGTTTGGTATAGTGGAGTAAATGTGAGCACATAAGTTGAATAACAAAAGGAACTTTCGAACAAAATAGCATGGACAAAAAAACATCAGGTTATGATCACTTTGTGGATTTTAGGGAGGCGGAAGCAGCAGAGTTGTAATCTATATTACTGACGTGACAGCTTAAGCCTTAAACTTCTTGCCTTTTAAGAACTGTTTCACGTTACGGGTCATTCTCAGGAAAAAGTGGTAAACGCTGTCCCCCTGATTTATGTCTGACAAGGAAAATTGATTAGACGTTCATAATTGTGTAGGTAAGGTAGATAAGCATTTGGCACCTGAAGTACGAGCCAAAACTGATGTTTAGCAGAAGTTATACCCGGATCCTGAATCCACCGCGCCAAATGTCCACTCCGTCGACGTCCTTTTCCTTTGTACAAAGAGCAAAGACTTCAGCAGAAACTCAATTTTGGAATGAAATAATAGCGACATCCAGTGTGGTAGGAATTCACAACGCTAGTAACGGCATGAGCATGTATAAAATGTCATTTTCCGAAAACAATAATGAAAAATTTGGGCGGAAAGTCTGTCCCTGCTTTTTTATCCACTCCGGGGACATTTAAAGATCATGGAAAAAGGATATTCAAAATGCCGTTCTGTGCTCTTCAGGTGAAAACGGAAGAAGAATATGTAACCTCTTCATTTGGTTATAACAGCAACCGGAAAATAAAGCTGGTTAGTTAGTGTTACTACATTTGTGTTCAGTTGCATGCTTCGTCGAGTTCACTGTTCAACTCCATCTCACCTCAAATTTTGGAAAGTATGTTCATTTAAATGATCATTAAATGAAATTTTCATCTTGCGCGTTGTTTAGTTGAAGGTCATGGAGGAATAGGGGATCTATTCCTCCATGGTTGAAGGTTATGAGGCATTGAAGTTTTGAAAAGCAGTTTTCAATTAGACGGTGTCGTGTTTATTGGGTAAAAACAAAAATATGTCCACTCCGGAGACTGTCAACTCCGGGGACATAATTACATGTGACACTTCGTAAAAATAGCGGTTCGTGAGTTTAAAAACCGATTCTTCCTGTGTTTGTAGATGAGTAACCTACACACCTACATAGTTTAATTTCCACTTTTTGATATTATTTGAAAATAATTTTTTTCTTCGTTTACCACTTTTTCCTGAGAATGACTCTTATATGAAACCGTTTCATCGTTTTTTCTGATGACAGTTTCACGTGAGGTGGTTAGGGTGAGAAATGACTCCTCTACTGAGTCATTTCTCACCCTAACCACCTCATTGGATTAGACCTCTGCACCGTCGGCAAACACCACACAGTTTCACGTTTTTTCTCATCCGTATCAGGGATTTTTTCCCTTTCAAATTTTTTCTGTGAGCCGATTTGTTGTAATTTACTCTTCTTTACTGTTCTTCAAAAATCTTTTAGCGTCCCTTCTTCCACTGTACTTTACCATCTCCTTACTGAACGGAGTCTAACCTGCTCGCCATAATCTCCTCAAATCCACAAAGTTCACAGAGAATGTTGGAGTACGTTTGAAAATCCAAAGTGAAAATTAATCGACTGAAAACTTACAACGAAAAATAAGAAACATGGTAAGTTAGTGCGATCAGAGCGAAGTCAAATGAAGTAGTAGAAGCATACGTTATCACCAATGTACAAGTGTGTTTGAGAAAACATCACATTTTATGCAAAAACTGACATAGCAAGATAGTGTGCGCTCAGAATGGGAGATTAGGAGTGACCGTGATAGACGAGGGAGCTGTTATTGTAAGTAATGGGAGAGCTTCTACTGGATGCCAGAGTTGACCAGTTGGTGGGTGAAAGAGATGGTTCAGCCGGGAGGTTGAACACGGAGGGTTTGCTGGTAAAGCGGCTGAGGATGAGCCGGGAGGGGCAGCCAAATGGCATCAACTCCAGGACCCCTGAGGGCGTATTTCACCAAGTAACGGCTCCGCAAATTTAACCGAGCTCTGCACGGATCCCCATGCTAATCGGTGCCCCCTCGGGGGTTTAACTTGGGCGTTAACGCTTAATCTCTCGGTAACTCGGGCGGTGAAAGTGGCCCAAACTTGGGGAGATAAAACGCCGCGACAGTTCAGTAGGGATGGGAAATCGGTACGAAGTATCGATTTTTTGAATCGATTCAGAATTGGATGCTCCAAATCGATTTCCCAAAAAATCGCCATAAAAGTATCGATTTTTTGGAAAATCGATTCAAAAATCGGTCTTACAAAAAAAAAAAGGTTTTTTTTTTAATGAGTGATAACGGTAGATAAATTCAAAGTAGGTAGATTCAAGAAAAAATGGTTAAAAAATTTATTTAAAATTAAAATTGTATTAGTTTTCAAAAATTTTGATAAACATTTAATCAGACGAGTTATCAGTTTCGCTGTCTGAAAAAGCCATGGCGGACGTCGCTCGTAACTAGTGAGTTTTGTTGTTATTAGCTATTAATCATCATTTTTAATCGACCTAAGACTTAAAATTTGCTTGAATCGCTTGAAATACTAAACTAATTTTTATAAACGACGAAAATCGATTCAAGATTTTTTTTAAAAATCAGTAGTAAAAATCGATTCACGATTTTTACAAAAATCGGAACCTGAAAATCGATTTAAAAAAATCGAAAAATCGGAACAAAAAAAATTGATTAAAAAAATTGGAAATCGATTCCCATCCCTACAGTTCAGTCGCTTATTGAAGACAGAAGTGTGCTAAGGCCAGGAGTTCACCCTGCGCGATCTCCAGCTTCGGCAATATGGAGACAAACTTAACAATTCTTGTCTTTGTAGGTACGGAGTCAACGTCGTATTCCATCTTAGAAAATGTCATCTGGAGAGGCGAGGTGTTGTTGCCTCGCAGGTGTGAATGGTTCCGTTGTCATTGCTCCAGAGCACTTCCACAAAGAGACACGCCTCGGGAAGCACGACACATCGCGCGTCAAGGGAGAAAAGCTCTCCGAGCTGTGACGCTCTCCTTTGCATCCGAACGACTCGGCTTGCTGCCAATTTTTGTTTAGCGAGGCGTAAAGTTCTTCCCGATGTGGAACAGACAATGGTTGGTTACTGGCTTGACTGACGAGAGGTACGTCCACCAACACACGGCGGTGCCAACATTACTAGCCACTACCCTCTTGAGCTAGCTGATAATGCAGCAGGCTCGTGCGGGCTTCCTCGTTGGGCTGAGGGCCTGTCAGTGGAGAGTGGATGAGCGTTGCCGTACAAGCTAAGGTTGCTTCTGCTAGAGCCATATCAGCCTATTCAAAGGTAACTGTGGCCTCAGGTCGAGCTCCTTGAAAAGAACAAGGACCTCTTCCTGGGGATCCTCCTGTATGCGGTCCAGGGATCATTGACCTCCAGTGACGCGATCCTTCAAGACTGTCTCAGGTGTGCTGGTTGGGGTTCTTCCTCGGCTTCTCTCTGTTGAGTTGGAGGAGGGCCGCCGTTTTGCTGCCAGGATTCGCGAGGGGTGCCCCTTTCAGGGACAAAGCTTCGAGCCTGAGCCTGAGTGCCAGCTCATGCTGGTCAGCCAGTGGCAGGAGGAGAGGCTGAGTCCACAGGGAGACTCACCTTTGAGTTTTCCCGATCTGTGGCTTAGCAGTTGTGGATGCCGTGTGTGGTACCTGATCAAAAGACCTAACTGTTACTGAGCGACCAAGGGGACTACCTGGCTAACCTGCACCACCTGGCGGCGCTGATGATCCTGGCTGCACATGGTGTGGCATCTGCTCTGAAAGTCCCTGCAGGCAAAATTTAAAAACAACATGATTGGCTTAGCTGCGCTCCAGGAAGATTAGTATGGATGTCATCCACTCAACTCGACCTTGACTGGGTTGGGTGGATGGAGTTTGCGACCGGAGAGCAGTTGCATGATGCTGAAATAACTGTTCGACTCGAGCAGGCTTGATCTCTCAAAGGTTGTTGAGTGATGGAAGAGAAGACTCATTGCCCGCATTGCCTCATTGACCCATAAGGTCACATCTAGACAGAGACATCAGTGTCCCTTATTGGTGGGATGAACCTTTTGCATGCCTCAGACTTGCTGCAAGTCTGAAACTGCTTTTGCATGCTTCTGAGAGACTTATGAAGACTTCTACCAAAGTCTGAGACTTACTACAAGTTTTGCAATAGTGCTTGCAAATCTAACACTGGGTTTGCATGCCTCAGACTAGCTTCAAATCTGAAACTGCTTTTGCAAGACTGCTTGCAATTCTGAGACCGCTTTTGCATGCTTTTGAGAGACTTCTGCAGAGACGCTTGCAGTCTTCCAGAAGTCTGAGACTTACTGCAAGTTTTGCAAGACTGCTGGCAAATCTGAGACCAATTTTGCGTGCCTCAAACTAGCTTCAAGACTGAGACTGCTGCAGCAGCAGTCCTCCATCGGGCCACCCGGGACTGTGACACTATGAGAGCCCCCTTTGTACAAGCAAGTAACCAAGTTTGTCATTGTTAGTTCGACGTAAGAAATTGGCAGCAACTGTCAACAAATCATCACCGCGACCCCAACCAGCATCCCACAAAAGAACCCACCGCGTCAACAGTTCTCCAGACAGGCAAATCTCCACACTATCACCTTTTTTTAGTGTCCTTCCTCCTACTTCGTCAAGTAGAAACTCTCTCAGGGTTAGTTAATTGTGAGCTCAAACTTCGCAAAGGTGCTGCTCTAAAAATTCGGGTCACATCATAGCTTGTTCATAAATAGTGTTACGATAGTAGTAAGAAAAATTTGAAAGAGAACTTAAGGCTATCCCATATTTATAAACGTTACTTACAGATTAAAATTGTAATACAATTATCTTGGATAAAATATAAAATGTTATCTAGGAAAAAAGTTGGCACGAGGGTTTTTTTTCTTGGCTTTTGTGCAGCCCGAGTATGTGCAAAATCCCCATAAAACGCGGGGATTGAATTTTGCGTATTACTAAATTGAAACCATCAATTTTGGTTAGCACTCATGAATACAATTTGTGTAGAGACAATTCGTTCCGTTCAATTTAAAAAAAAAAAAATCTTAATTTTAAGGCATGAGAAATGCACTTTCATCAGACTGAAAGTGTTCGGTCTTGGACCGGTGTAACACTTTTTGGAAGAGGATTCGGTGCCGGAATTGGCTGCACGTGAAACCACAGTATGAAAACGGAACTTGGAAGTTGACGGACAGCTCAGAAATGCTAAGCGGAGCTTTAACGCCACTTTTGGTCCGTGGGATCTGCGCATGCGTACGAAACTGTCCGCCGTGTCATAGCGAATCCGAATTGGTTGACGAGTCAACGTTTAAAATTCTCCCCAATACAATCAGCGCTACCAAGTCAGCTGGCTATCAAGGGACTGCGCACACGTCGCTCCACAATCCCGTTTAACGGGCTTTCGAAAGTGTCAAAACTAGCGGCACCGATGGCCAATTGGGAACGGGGGTTGAGAGGTAGATATGACGAAATGCGTCGTCAATCGTTGGCCACAGATGTACCAAAGACACCAGCGCTCCTCGACTAGACCTATCACGAATAACTTACATCCTCAACGTGCTCAGGTCCAACTTTAGGGGTACAAAAACCGACCTTGGGAGGGGTCCCGTGAGACCAACGAAAAAAAAAGCGATCGATGAAAGCGGCTTCCGCAGCGGAATCCGGAGTCTCACTCCGAGATATGGCAGGAATTAGACGGTTGAGATGGAGTGAGAGGATCAGCTCACGATTTGGTCTTCTTTCGGAGTTAGAAAGTTTTCATCTATAGGCACCGGCATGCTCCGAGCTGATTGCTTCTTCTATAAACAGAAAATCACATTTATCAAAAAGCTGCAAAATGAATAACACGAGTTTATTATAATTGGAGAGGAATCCGGCGACGCCCCCCCCCCCCCCCCCCGGGGGTCAGCAACTCCCTGGCCACCACTATGCGGCAAACACTCCCTTTCATTTAATGAATCTGAATCAGAAAGCGTTTTGAGAAGGACAGACATGGCCAGCTCAGTTTCGGATCCTGCTGCGCCACCCAGTACACCCAAAAATACTTCGAAAACGACAACTATAATTCAATCCTATGAACAGAAACCTTGGACACTCCTCCCCCCCCCCCCCCCCCCCCGGTAAATCTTCTTCAAAGATCCCTCACGTCATAAGTAACAGTCTCACCTTCCGCCTAAACGGGAAACATCCTTTCTTCTCAGGTTGAGGAACCGCATCCAACACCAAATCGCTCGATCTCGACCCGTTCGGCCCGAACACATTCAATTCCTTGTAACACTCCGTTTCGATCATCTACAAAGTCAAAAGACAACGAAACAGTTTTAGTGGTTCTCAACTTCCGTATAATTCAACAAAATTTAATATGATCATCCTCACCTCGGTTTGCCAGGGGATCGACACTGAGCCTGTGTTAAACTTGGAATAGAACGTGTCGTCGCTAGCGTCCAAGTTGACTCCTTTCACTGTTGAAAACTGTTCGATATCTAAAACGTCTTTAGCGTAGACCGCGTGCGGCTGAAACGTAAACAGACATTAATTGTTGACGCTTCGTAGTTCAAGTGTATCAACTGTAGACACTGACTTGATACGGGCGTTTTTTGAATACATGTGTGGCAGGTAAATCGACTCTCAGTAAATTGTGAGGTGTGAAAGCCTCAAAAAAAGGCAGGGGGTTTGGGCAATGTTGCCCGACGCCTTCGAGCCTGAAAGGGGGACTTCTGGACCGAAAAAGGGTGACAAAGGGGGACGTTTGGTGCTAACAGTAATCAAGAAAGAAGAAAACTCGTGAAAAGGATACAAAACTCGGCCGAACACGAAAAAATCAAAAATTTCTTATTAGCCAGTGATGCCAGATGCCTTCGACCTGAATGGGAGGCACCTGGGGCGGAAAAGGGGGACTTGATCTCTTCAAAATAGAGACATTTAGAGGGACAAAATCACCGCAAATTTTACACTAGGGTTTATTATTCTTTGATATAGGTTACTTGTGCAGAAATTTAATTCTGTGTCAATGAAAGAAATGAAAATTTTTTTTGGATTCTTATTTTTCAAAAAATATTTTTTGAATATTTTTTTTTTCAAAACTTTTTTCAATTTTTTGTTTGTTTTTTACTTGAAAAATATTTGACCTCCTGGGATCTTTCAAAAATTCCATTTCTAGCCCCATGAAAGCCTTATAGATCGCAACAGCGAAATCGGATCGTTCCGGGACCCCAAAAAATGGATTCTACGTCCAAAAATACTTCGAAAACGACACCTGACTCAACCCCATAGCCAAAAGCCTTCAAAAAAACCCTTCCGTAACCCCATTATAGCCCCATAGCGCCCCACGGGTTTGGGCGATCGGACTGAAAACCTTGCGGGCACAACTAGATGGTAAACCAAGTATTTTGTCAAAATTTCAGATTTAAAAAAAAAATTCCTACTGCCCAAAACGGCCTGGACGGCGGACGGCGTACGGCGGACGGACATTTCGGATTTAGAATGTAGACCTCTTGAAACGGATAATGTCAAATTTTGAGCCCGATCGGAGTCGTCGACCCCCGTCGCGAAAACATAGGTGTATTATTCCAAGAATAATAAACCAAAATGAAAATTTTTTTGGATTCTTATTTTTCAAAAAATATTTTTTGAATTTTTTTTTTTTTCAAAACTTTTCAATTTTTTGTTTGTTTTTTACTTGAAAAATATTTGACCTCCTGGGATCTTTCAAAAATTCCATTTGTAGCCCCATGAAAGCCTTATAGATCGCAACAGCGAAATCGGATCGTTCCGGGACCCCAAAAAATGGATTCTACGTCCAAAAATACTTCGAAAACGACACCTGACTCAATCCCATAGCCGAAAGCCTTAAAAAAAAAACCTTCCGTAGCCCCATAGCGCCCCACGGGTTTACTAATACTACTAGTATTACTAATATAATACTGCCTCATCTAAAACTTACATCGGGAACAAACGGCGGTTCGACCATCCCAGCTTCCAGCCTTTTCCAATTGATGGTTTTGAAAAACTCGTGCTGCTTGACGTCTCTCGCTCCGTACCGTCCACAGTGACACCCTAGCCGGTTTTTACTAGATTTCTTTAAAAGCTGAAAAACAGTATCAAATAGTGATCATTCTGCCAAAATTAAAAAAGAACTTGAAACGGGCAACGATGACTTCGTTCGACTCACCTGCTTACATAACGATTTTGCTTCCTCGGTAAATTTATTAGAATACTTTTCTTGTTCGTTTTTGACTCTCCGGTCGACCTCTTCGCGTTTGACTTTTTCTTTTCTCGCCCTGAAAGGCGCTTGCCCTTCGATCATTTCGTACACGAGGCACCCGAAACTGAACCAGTCGGGCCCAAAAGTGTATTTTTCGTTGTCAATCACTTCGGGTGCTGCAACAAAACAATGAATTGTATTATCCAACTAACTCGAGGGAGAGACTTTTTGCGTTGATTCAAGAGGGCGCGGGGGAGCATTATGACCCAATGAGCTAAGACAAACTAAATTTGTTCATTGAACGTCTGCCTTTGATGATGCGTCATTATCAAGGCTTCAGCGGACAGGTTCTTTATTCAATCCCCAACACCGGCGGCGGAGGGCGGCGATGAAACTTATGCTATAGTTGCTTCAAAAAATGCAACCTGGTGGGAAATTGGACCCACAGCAAAGCTCTTTAAAGCTTTTTTTCCTGATACAAGAAATCCAAATGTAAAAACTGATTTCGCAACTGTTCACCTTGTTTGTAATTAAAAATATGGTCCTATTCAACGAAAAATGCTTTTCTCTAGTTAGTTTACATCTAAACGGTAACTACACTTGGAGAAAAATTAATTTCACGATATTATTATAAAGTGCCAATTAGAAGTCTTCTAACTCATGTAGGCAAGCGTTGATGACACCAATATCGTTTTTTTTTTTTTTTAACTTTATGGCCTCAGCAAAGCCCGGAAGGGCTAGTGGTGGCATTTTGTCGGGGGCTTTCCCCTCGACTCCCGAGCAGCTGAAGTGAAAAGGTCACTCCCGCTTGAGCAGAAAGTGGAAAGGTCACTCGACTCCCGAACAAAATGAAGGACTATCGACTCCCTGTTAGATTCAAATTGGGAATGTGTGCCCATTCGACTCCCTCGACATAATGAGCTATTGGAGTAACCCACAAGGAGGTTGCTCACATTGTACCCCATAATAGTGGCAAGAACCACCTCGTCAAAAAATGATGAAAAAAGTATACTATGCAGGTAGTGTGTCTTCCTCTGTACCTTGGAAGTTAGGCCAATCCTATTTTCCAGCCAAGATGGAAAAAATTGCCTATTTTTGGCGCTTGGTCGTGGCTGAACGGCTGAAGGCTGTAATGAGGTCATTCGAAGCAGAATTTTATGCTCTTCAACTGATATTTTGTTGATCAGACCCATTTCAACCATTCAAAAAATAAAAGCTTCTACACCATTTGGGTGATTCCACGAAAACTGGAAGTTTTTGATGTCCAAATATGAGTGAAAAATTCTTTCTTTGTTTATAGATTTTTTTGATTAGGCTTACTTTGAAGGTGGTACAGATGAAGTTTAGCAACGAATTCAATCATACAAGTGCTCCGTTTAGCAAGAATAGAAAATTTTGTAAATTCGTAAGATGAGGGAATGAGGTAGGTATGAGAATGAGGAAAACAAATAAAATGAGACGCCAGATTGATTTTGAATGTATAATTAATTGACTCTAGCGTACATTGCGTTGGTCTACTCAATTAATGAAAAATAGGAAATATATTTAGGTAATATAATAAAATCGTAAGAATGTAGGATCATCCTCATTCTCTCATTCCGAACCTCATTCTCTCATTTACCTATGATTAACGTGAGAGAATGAGAATGAGAGAATGAGGTTTTTGGCTTCAAAATAGGATGCTATTGCACACATTGTAATTACTGCAATTTTCAAAAATCACATGGCACAAGCACTTGGCAACGCTCACTATGTGACTGATAATCAAAATTCTGAAACTTACCGCAACTAGTTTATGAAAGATGAGAGAATGAGAATTCAAGTGCCGGAAGATAAAATTCTCCCACAAAACAGGACACCGACTGAAGAGGGAGGATATTTTGACAATGACGATTTCTCGACGTGCAGACGCGATGTGTGGAAGTGTTGCTGACCCATTTTTCCGGTCCTACTGGGGGCATGGCGGACACACGACTTTCTCAAAATAATGTGAGAGAATGAGGTGACTACCTCCGTGACAGCCACATGATGTTGTCCTTACTCAACACGGTTCACTGTTAAAATCCGTATTCTCTAAAAAGTTGAAGGTGAAGAGCAGGTGAAAATAACGATACATTGGATTTTGGCGAAAATCTACTTGGTTCATCGTCAGTAGTTGTTGAAGTTGGAAACTCCGAGAAAGGGACACGTGAGAGAATGAGGATATCGAACTTCAAATTTGAAATTTCATACCTAAGTTTTCAAGGAAAGGGATGAAACTTGATTCGAATTAAAGCTATCGTCTTCTCCCTTAAGCCCAATTTTTTTTTTTTTTTTAAATCAAATAGGAGAGCCATCGTGTTTGAAAGACCTAAAATTTCCAGTTTTCGTGGAATCACCCATTTCCTGCACGAGTCAAACTCTCTGGCGACTGGCCTAAGTGGAGGAGGAGCATTGATGACAGCTTCTTGACGAATTTATTAAGAAAATAGCCCTCGTTTGGCTGCGGGCTACAGATTTTCCCGCTTTTGGTTCTACGGGAGTCGATCGTCCGTCCCCCATTTTGTTGGCGGTTAGAAAGGATGTTCAGGATGTAGGTTTTGATGGGCCGAATGGTGTGCCGGTCGGTCCGACTCGACGCTAATCGTCAAACGAGTGATAGTTCTCCGGGTCTCCGCTAGGGCGATGGTTACACAGTAGTTGGTAAGGTGTTGGATCCCCTCGACGACCCCCCCCCCCCCCCCCCCCTGACAAGTGACGCTCAGGCCACAGAGTAACAGAGAGTGTAAAGGGCGCTACACACGATCAAACCAACCTTCAAACACACCAAGCTTAATCAACGTTCAGTATTCATGTTGCTTTCTTTCTTGAAGAAACATTCTTCAATTTGGATGAGTATGGATATTAAAATTTGGTCGGTCTTGGGTTTTCTTGATCTGCAATAAACTGCAATAATTTGTAATACCACAGGGTTGGTTCTTATACAGCCTCAGTCCCTGCGCCAGATCTTTTGGAGTTCAACACTTTCTTATGCTC
Source organism: Pilophorus perplexus (assembly GCA_955831195.1). Taxonomy (NCBI): domain Eukaryota; kingdom Metazoa; phylum Arthropoda; class Insecta; order Hemiptera; family Miridae; genus Pilophorus; species Pilophorus perplexus. The sequence continues at coordinate 3,395,969 of OY037015.1, forward strand.
TCTTCTCCAAGCGGTACGCAATTAACTTTGGTTTTCACTTCAGAAACAGTAGCATCCGGTTCAATTTCTCGCAACTTGGTGAGGAGGGTGTTGACTGCAGCATTCTTCTTGTCACGGTTACTATATTCTTTGCTTTTCACACGACATAAATCAGGTAACGTTTGGTACAACTCAATAAATTCAGTCAAAAAAGCCTTATTGGTGTTGAGTGCTACCGAAGAATATTCAAAAGCAAAATACGACAGGCACAGACTGTCTGTGATTCACGGAAATGACCCCCCACCACCACCGTTTTTCTTTGTGGTTTGAAGGTTTGATGTTTGAAGCGCACCCACACGATAAAACTTGTTCGTCAAACCTCATGATTGCCAACAAATTTTCTGACATTGACAGAAAACCTTCAAACGTGTTCTCAATCCTTCAAACATGACCCCCCACATGGTCAAATATGTTCGACAAACGAGGTTGGCAAACCATGTTTGATCGTGTGTAGCGCCCTTAAGGCCGCTGACCAGGTGTTGCATCCTCAAATTATGAGTTTATGGGCCCGCTGACTCAGGGGCTAATATTTAAATAAAACAAATAGTGTGGTTCCGCTGACCGGATATCACTTTGTCAAACTACGAGTTTATGGGCCCGCTGACCCAGGGGCCAACATTTAAATAAAACCTTTAGTGTGGGTCTTCATAAACGGGGGGATCAAACACTTTACCGACTTCCGTGTAACCATCGCCCTAGCGGAGACCCGGAGAACTATCACTCGATTAACGTCGAGTGTTCGTCAGTGCCGGCATTGTTGTTCACCTTTAGGTACCTACCCCCTTTACCCTTTACTTGATTGGGACAACGATTTTGCGCGATTAGAGGCGTTAACGTCTCACCATGCGGACTTGAATTTCATTGCGGCTGGTGATTTGAACGTGCGGATTGCCTCGGAGCAGGATTTGGCGTTGGATTCAGACTATCGAGCTGGGGACGTTCAGATCGGACCTTCGAAGGATGAAGTGCTGATCTCTCGCGGGAGGAGGCTGCTTGATTTGTTGTCGGACTACGGTCGGTCTCAGCGATCGGGAACGTCACTTTACGCATGTTTCACAACGTGGATCGTCAGTCTCTGATCTGGTTTGCGCTGGACTATTCTACCATGCATACAGGATTTCACTGTTCTGGGAGGAGACATTTTCGGACCACAAGCCTTATAGCACTCACCCATGTAACCGACCGTTCCAACTCGCCCTCGGACCATTTCACCTTCGGGGATTTCGACAGCCAGACCGAGATCGGATATCCTGACGTGACCAGCATCGTCGAGGAGGATGTTCTCAGGCTTGCAGTCTCGATACACCAGCCCCTGGTAATGTAGGTGCTCCAGTCCGCATAAAACCTGCAATAGACGGTCATTTATGGGTATACAGTGTTCCACAGTCAGCATACAAAAATTATTAGTAATATACCACGGAGGGAGAGAAAGGAGAGCTTTATATAAAGAAAATTTTAACGGTCTCTGTTTTTTATGCCGTAACGCTATCTATAGATCGTAATTTCCAAGTTTGCCAAGTATTCCGAGGTAAGTAGGAATAAGATAAAGTATTCGCAGCTGGAGCAGCTATTTTATTTACTTATCTAGAAGGAAAACATTTCTGCTTAATTAATGATCGGGCTGCAGGTTATAAATACGAAAAAATTCCACAAAGACCATCTTAGAGTTAGGTTATTGGTTGGCTTGGATCTTATCTAACGATCAGGATAGGGGACATCACTCAAACTCTCGACCGCCGAACTTTCGGGAAAAGTATTCCCATGGTCAGGGTTCCATGAGCTATGTCAGCTACCTCAACGCACAACAATATGCCAATTGTCTACAATAATTGAATTATCGACATTATTAGGCCATAATAAAGAGGTCAGAGTGCAGAATTGAGCGGTCAAAACGAAGAGTCAAGAGTGAGGAAAGGACCCCTTTTGTGCTTCCTCTGTCAGGTCGGTGCTTCGAAGCCACATGTCCAGCAGCAGATAAATTCTAAGCCGCGACCACAACGCCTTTGAGACGGTTTGCTCCCTCCATTGAGATTCTGGCTTCTACAGCAGGATCTCCAGTGTTTTGGCCTCTGTTGACGAGTGGTTTGGCCTCCGACGAAAGTAATTTAGGCTTGCAGTGATGAACTTTGTCAGTTTTTGCCCCCCCCCCCCCCTTTAAATGCTATGGATTTAAATGGTATCAATAGGTAAATATAGATCGGAATATCGATAGAATGTTCAAAAAAATGTACATCGATAATCTATCCTTCGATACCCATCCCTCATCGATAAAAAAAAACTAGATATTTCATCAAATCTATCTCTGCTTGATGTACAAAAAATAACTGCCGATAATATCTCTTCTTAGTGTAAAGCACAAATTTCGATAATTTGTAACATTTATGCGAAAAGAATGATTTTGATGATTTGTAGGTATATTATACAAAATATACTAATCGTGGTCTTCTTTATGTAACAATGATTTTGACCTTTAGTTGAAATGAATTGTTAACGATTTATATTTCTTCTTAATGTAAAAACAGCGATTTCTATCTCTCCTTCATGTAAAAACTGCATTAGCATTTCTATTTCTTCGTGATGTGGAACAACAAGGATCTCAGTTAAATCTCTACAAGATTTAAAAACAGCAAGTTGATATCTATCTTCACGATGGAAAATGAGCGATTTTGGTTACTTCTATTTCTCCTAGACATAAACTGTCTAATTTATATCTCTACTTGATGTAGAAACATCGATTTTCATCATTTCGATCTCTGCTGGATGTAGCTAAACACAGTAATTTGATAAATTATATCTCTTCTTAATGTGAAATGAGCGATTTTGTTCTAATTTCTCTTTCACGTAAATTGTCTAATTTTCATCTCTACAGAAACATCCATTTCCATCATTTCCATCTCTCCTTGATGTAATTGAATACGGTGATTCTGATCATGCCTATCTCTACATGATGTAGAAATAGCTTCAAGCGTGTCTGTACCTCCTAGGTGTAGGAATATCACGTTGTTATCCCACCTGCACGGAAAACAGCAATTTTGATTGCTTCTGTTACTCTTCAAAGAATAATTGAGATTGCGGTGGCAGTGTTTTCTTCACAATGGAGCTACTACTAGGTTTGTTCCAGCTTTGACGGACTGTTAACAGAAATCGACGGAGACATGCGCAGTTGAGAAAACTGCTGTTCCAGGTCGCTGGGTCGGCGAAAAGTCGCCGTGGCCGGCTGTTCCAGGTCGATTTGCAGGTCGACTGCAGTTCAACTGCTGTCCACCGAAAACGGACAGCTCGAATGAGTTCAGTTGGCTTCGGTCGACTAGGATAACCCTACCCAGTTGAAACCTCTCTCATAAGCTTCTCACTTTATTTTGGTGCTCGGCGCGTCAAGTTGTATTCACGTCCTCCCGAAGTCCTCGTAAATACCCTCAAACACATTAAATGACTCATTCCCGCCCTTATGATACTCCTCTCTTGAAAAAGGTTGATTATTCTGAATAAAATAAACCAAAAATTATCACTTGGATTTTTCCATTTGAAATTTACTGTCACGTGAATCACCATGAAGTAATTAAATTGTGTAGCATTACTTCACGGTGATTCATGTGACTTGGTTTGTTGACAGATCGCGTTCCAGGTCATCAGATGGGCTGTTCGACAGAACTCAACAGCGATTCAGAAGGCATTGGGACTGCTGTCGACAGCTGTCAACTTTTGTTAACAGACGCAGTTAGACCTGGAACAAACCTACTATGAGTTGGATCCATCTGAGTTCATATGACGGAGTATAAAAACTGATTTCTATTTATGGTGGAAATTCCACCGTGGAATTAAACATTTATTACGTTTCATTCAACAAGCTAAGCTACTTTCCCTTCAATGCTTCCAAGCCTCTCTCACGAACAGTTAAGAAACAGCAGATCAGCGCTTCAGAAGAGGTAGCAGGCGTTAGAGACCTCGAAAGTATAGGAGTCCTGGAAAAACAGGTTGTCCTGGACCTGGTTGGGCTCCCGGTAAACTGCCACCAGGTTCATAGCAAGAGCAAAGTTGGAGTTCACGATTACCCTGGTGGAAGCAAGTGCGGCGGACGAGTTCAGCACAGCGAACAGGTCACAAAGCGGGGCACTTAGTGGAGCAATTGAATTACATTAAACGAAAGATGAGAGAAGCATTACGCAGTTGTGTTGTCGTTCATCTCCTAATCCAATCGCCAAATGGTCTTCAATAAAAAACTGTACTAAACCTCCGTAAATAGAAAATGTATGTGATCATATGAGGGTATAGTACGAGGGATTAGGATTGTAGTTATTCGATGTAACTCAAATTTTAAATGTACAGCGACGCAGTGGATTTCTGATTGTTTGCCACCAAGCAATATTCCCACCCTTCGTTATCTCCGGATTTATCTTATCAGCCAATTCATTTATTTGTAGAAATAAGTAAACATTTAACACGTTCACATTTACCTTATTCGGTTGAAAAAGGAAAATAAACTGTACAGGAGCTTTGAATCAAAAGCGCAGCATAAAATCAAATGAGTGATTGTTTACTTGTACACGTGGCAAATCTGGTTTTTGCTAACTGAGAGGAAAAGGGGTAACAAAAACTGAATGAATACAAAGGCAATAATGCTGATAAGTATTTTGAATTAGTGCTCAGTTTCTGTGGGCGTTGGGGATCATCACCCGCAGACATTTCTTCCTCCCTTTTCTAATGTTCTCCTAGAGAAAAACGATCAATAACTTTCGTCATAATCCATCCGTCATAATGTTGACTACCTCGAAATTGACCTAAAACCCGCCATTTTTCGGGAATAGTTGGCAACGCACGTCATTTGTCATGCGTCCAAATAAATAACAGGTGCTAACTCGCCGCCCACGGCCTAACCAATCTAAAAGTTCCAAACCATCTCCCCGATTTACGATCCATCTACTCTCCGGCGTAAACAAACAAATAAATTTCCGGATTAACTGTCATCTTCCGCCAACCAACGCACACGGCGTTCGTTCACGAACAAAGGAAATTGCTCTTCTACCACTAATAAATTTAGACAAAAAATAAAAGAGTTTCCCGTCGTAAATCAGACAGGAATGACTCGCCATGTAGGCAACAAGAAAAACCTGAATGAGGTAGATCTCTTTTTATTGTTTTATTGCAGTGAAACAGCTTTTCAAATAGCCACAAGAGGGGGGATCTGATGAGTAAAAGGCTACGATCACGAATTCTTACATCTCAGTCATCCACGCTATTTCTAGAAACACAAACATGACGCTATTAAATAGCTATTGATAAATTTTATCAACTAACTATACAGTTAAACCCGACCGACTTTCGAGCTAAAGTGTACTCGCCCTGACGTCACAGTCTCCTTTCGAGTTTGACGAATAGTTGATATTTTAAAAACACAAACATGACGTTATTTATCAACTAACAATCCGGTTGATCCTTCAAATGGTAACCAAAAACGCTGCAAATTTTACACAAGGGTTTATTATTCTTTGATATTGATATAGGTTACTTGCGCAAAAATTATTTCTGTGTCAAAAGAAAATAATTTGGTAAAAAACAAATTTTTTTTGGATTTTTTTTTCAAAAAATATTTTTTGGATTTTTTTTTCAAAAAACATTTTTTGGATTTGTTTTTTCAAAAAAAAAAGTTTTTTCAAACATTCTTTATTCTTTACTCGAAAAATATTTAACCTCCTGGGATCCTTCAAAAATCCCATTTTTAGCCTCATGAAAGCCCTATAGATCGCAACAGTGAAATCGGATCGTACCGGCACTCCAAAAAATGGATTCTACGTCCAAAAATACCTCGAAAACGACACCTAACTCAATCCCATAGCTAAAAGCCTTAAAAAAGCCCCTCCTGTAGCCCCATTTTAGCCCCATAGCGCCCCACGGGTTTGGGCGATCGGGCTGAAAACCTTGCGGTACAACTAGATGGTAAACCAAGTATTTTGTCAAAATTTCAGATTTTTAAAAAAATTCCTACTGCCCAAAACGGCTTGGACGGCGGACGGACATTTCGGTTTTGGAATCTAGACCACTTGAAACGTAAATGTCAAATTTTGAGGCCGATCGGAGTCGTCGACCCCCGTCGCGAAAACATAGGTGTATTATTCCAAGAATAATAAACCAAAACTGGCTCCTCTCGCTCGGCAGACGACGCTTTCATACTATGAACAATTTCAATCTTCTTGATAAATGAGAGACTTCAGATTCAATTACTCCAAAACGTGGAGGACGGCAGATCACGAAACTTACGGGAGCCGGATGTGGGATGATACACAGACTGAGAACCAACACAGCTACGTTTGCGCCAGTTTGGTAAGGGAAGAGGCATACGTTTGCGCCAATCCGGATTAAGGGAAAATAATTCAATGGAAAAATGTCCCTACATCGCGCCAGTTCTACTGGCCTCCACCAACTGGCCTCAGACCCTTTCTACAAGCTTTTGGGAAATGAATAGTTTTTCCAAGAAATTCGATGCTCATGAGGGGGGATTGGAAATGGTGGTGGGACGCTTTTCACTGATCTTGGGACCCCCCCCCCCCCCCCCCCCCCCAAGGGTAGCCAATTGCTGTAATTTTGTAAGGGTTGACGAAAACTTGTGAAGCACTCACGAGCCAACGACTACTTTTCTGAATACGACTTTTTATGATAATTGTATGAATTTTAAATGTTCGATTTTGATTTTAATAAAAAATTGCTTTACAATTTATGTAAGTACAGATGAAAAACTTTAACCGCTACTAGCTTTTTTTGTTCAAGGAAAACTCTGTACTACTTTCTGGCGCTTTCTGCTGAACGAAGCCCTTGCGCAACGTAGTTTTTATAAATATTTAATGGTGCAAACGGAGGGATTACGACTGGCGCAATCATAGTGTCATGACTGGCGCAAACGTAGAGGAATTTTTCGGCTTATTAAATAAGCCAGAAGGAAGAAAATGTGTCTTTCTTCTGGCGCAAACGCATTCAACCGGTTCCTAATTTGGTTGCTACCTCCAATACGAGTTCCAATGCGACAAACCGCAATCACTTACGGTATCCATCACTGTTTGATTGTCAATGCAAAACTACTTTTCCGAACATTCTTCCTTTTACTGGATAGACAGAATTGTCAATTCCCCAACTGAATATTGGTTGTCTCCTTTTGTAAACGAGCAAACACCGTAAAAAGCCGCTTGTTTCCAAGTTTTTCAGTTCGTACTCCTTACGCTGACCACACAATTCCAAGTACTGATCCCCGGCTCTTCAATCTAACCCTTAACTCCTCTTTTTTTTTCTTTTTTTTTTCTTTTTTCTTTTTTTTTGTAGTCACCATGATTATGTTATTACAAACGTCATGGTATCAGATAGGAAACAACAATTATGTAAAAGAAAAACGTAAACTTAACAGACAGCAACAATAACGATCTCGTTTTAAATTTTCATTTTTAACGGAATGATGCAGTCCAGAAGTCATCTATGGTATAAAGACACTCCCTTTTAAGATTGTCCTTCAAAACTCTCTTGAAGACATTGAAAGATCCCTCTTCTCTTATTGCCTCTAGTAGGTGATTGAGCATCTTGGGCCCAAAGAATCTCCAATGGCGTTGAGTCCTGCTGAGTCTTGCCCGAGGCATATCCAGCTGAGTGGCTCGACGAGTATCGAAGCAGTGGACATATTTTCTTCGCTTAAGAGCATCCATTTCTTTCTTTGCCTCCAGAAGTATCGTCAATACGTACAGTGAGGGTACCGAGAGAATCCCACACTAAACGAATAGCGGCTGGGCATGACTGTCCTTGGGCTTCCTACAGATTATTCGTAGAGCTTGTTTCTGAAGTCTGAAGGGCACAACTTTTTCAGGCCATAGATTACACGTCGCAATCCTGCCGTAACCAGGTCCATGTGAGTCTGGTATCAATCATCACTCCCAGCAACTTCACCGACGACGAACTGGCACCATGACTTGCAAATGTCACGTTACTGCTGCTCGTCCGGATTCTGCTTCATATTGTTTGCATGGAACCAGTCAGCTATCTGCTCCTCTATTTCCTGCGATCTCAGCAGTACCTCCTGTTCAGTTGCACCCTCAACAAGGAATGTGGAATCGCCTTCGTGTCCACAGAGGAGCTCATCTCTAAACTCTGCACACTGACCTCTGAATTCCTTATTCTGATCCCTGGATTCTTCACCCTGATCCCAGAACTGCATACATTGCCTTGACCCCTGAACTCACTCAGACCTTTATCTCACCTATGACCCCTAAACTGTGCACTTAGACCTCTGGCCCCTAGACTTTGCAGTCCGTCCTCTAAACTGTGCACTTTTAGACCTTTGACCCCTAAAAATACGGCGAATTTTATTCGTTTAACGATGAATAGGGGGGTTGAGATCCCCTCGAGATGTACGCAAATAGGCGCATTTGCGCCCAATCGTCTTATTTTAAATAGGCGCATTTGCGCGCAATCATCTTATTTTAAATAGGCGCATTTATGCCCAATCATCTTATTTTAAATGGGGACTTTTGGTTTATTATTCGTGGATTAATACACCTATGTTTTCGCGACGGGGGTCGACGACTCCGATCGGCCTCCAAATTTGACATTATCCGCTTCAAGTGGTCTAGATTCCAAAACCGAAATGTCCGTCCGCCGTCCGGGCCGTTTTGGGCAGTAGGAATTTTTTTTTAAATCTGAAATTTTGACAAAATACTCGGTTTACCATCTAGTTGTGCCCGCAAGGTTTTCAGCCCGATCGCCCAAACCCGTGGGGCGCTATGGGGCTACAGAAGGGGGCTTTTGAAGGCTTTTGGCTATGGGATCGAGTCAGGTGTCGTTTTCGAAGTATTTTTGGACGTAGAATCCATTTTTTGGGGTCCCGCAGCGATCCGATTTCACTGTTGCGATCTATAGAGCTTTCATGGGGCTACAAATGGGATTTTTGAAAGATCCCAGGAGGGCAAATATTTTTCAAGTAAAAAACAAAACAAAATTTGAAAAAATAAAATAAAATAAAAAAATTTAAAATTTTTTTCATTAACACAGAATTAAATTTCTGCACAAGTAACTTATATCAAAGAATAATCAACCCTTGTGTAAAATTTGCAGCGTTTTTTTCTTCCAAAGTTCCCAAATTTCCAACTCGCGCAAATCAGCACAACTCTTCCAATCTTCATTGTATAGGTACAGTCTGATTGAGTCGGCGTTTCCTCTGTATCCTACCTAGCTATCCGAATTTTATTACTAAACCAGCACTCTGACAGGGGGGGGGGGGAGGCATTTTATCGGCCAGGGGATGCCTCGTTTCGCTCAGCCAACCACTTTCTCAGGCGCAGGGCCTCGTGTCGCTCTTTTTCGGCTAATATTCTATTTTGGTGTGTGGGAAGACGATTTCTCTCTCTACTCCAAATATCGGGAGGTTTTCAGGCATTTAAAAATGTATACACTTGCCGTATTATTCGAATGGGTGAGCGAAGCGAGTCCCCTGTTCGAGAAAGTGGTTGGCTCCCCTACAAGAGTGCTAGTCCACCAATAAAAGTGTTCTGACTGTCAATAAAAAAAAAAAAATCCCTCCATGAGCCAAGTCCAAATAACACTTCAAAATTAATCTCTGAACCTTTTAAGCGTTCTTTTTTAGGACATAACGAACATATTTCTCACCTCTGCAGCGTAAAACCTGGCCCTGGATATGTCGAATCCAGGATCTCCGCCCATGTTGTAGATATGAAATTTCAGATCGCCTCCATTCATAATTGTCAGAACTAAACACAGAGCATCTTTCGTTTCATACGCGTACGCTAAACTCACCTAAACAAGAAAATCACGAAATTAAAAAAATATATCATTTCAACTACAAAACAATGGTGTTAGATGCAAAGGTGTAACAGACGGCTAAGTGATTCTACTTGTCGAGACGAACAAAAACGGGCTCCCGGCAATTTTCCTTCGGTTTCGGCCACAGTTGGGTGTGCTGTTGAAAAGTGTATCTAGTGCTGTCGAGTAAACCAGTGTAGTCAGCTGTGTGTGTGCTGCCGTGTACACCAGTGTGTGTACCAGTGTAGTGCTTACAATTTCCAGCATAGAACGATCTTCGGGAACGTTTTAACCCAAGAATGAAGGAATTTCTGTGGAAGTTGACGACAGAAGTATTTCAGGTAAAGATTGATTTGATAGGTTGGCCGTCCGGGCCGTTTTGGGCAGCAGGGCATCTTTTGGGCATCTAGTTGTGCCCGCAAGGTTTTAAGCCCGATCGCCCCAACCCGTGGGGCGCTATGGGGCTACGGGAGAGGTTTTCGGCTAAGGGGTCGAGTTAGGTGTCGTTTTCGAAGTATTTTTGGACGTAGAATCCATTTTTGGGGGTCCTGGAACGATCCGATTCAATCGTGGGGATCTAGGGGGATTTCATGGTGCTACAAATGGAATTGATGAAGACTGGGAGTCTTTTAATGCTGGAAGATAGAACGAGATTAGTACTAAAACTTAATGGCGTGTTTGTCTTGTAATTCTTGTGTTCGCCTGATTGTGTGAGGCGTGAGAGTATCGTGTAAAGCAGTCTCAAACTAGGGATGGGTATTGATACCGGATTTCAAGAAAATCGATTTTTTAAATGGCAATTCTTTTCACCCTTCAAAATAGGATTCCGGAGTAAAGTTAGCGACAACATTAAATGTGTCAAGATGTTAAATGACAACATCAAATTCTGAAATCCTCCATAAAATTAATGACGTAAAATTGAACCAAACAGCGGCCCAGTCAGGTCCAACGTTGGGAAACTCCACAAATATGCACGAGTGGAAGCATCAAACGCTCATTTGACCAGCAAATTGGGTTTCAACCCTTCAATAGTCCAATGAATAGAGGCTCAAAAAGGGAGTCTACCTTACACAAATCCTGTTAGTCCTGAATTTTTCTGTAGGCATGTTGTTTAGGACCATGAGCTAGTTGTAAATCCAAGTTATCTTCATTCTCGTCGGTTTGCTTACTTCGCTATCTTGTTAAAACCGTCAAAATTTGCGATTTTTTCAGTTTTTGGCATATAACTCGTTCCCCGTGCAGTTTTGCGAAAACTATTATATTACCTGAATTGTATAGGACAACACTACAAATTGGGTTCCCTAAGTTTTTTTGGTTCGACTTATAGTATGAAGATATGAGGCTGCAAAGATGGGGTAAAATCTCGTGTTGGCAAAACTCAAATTCCTTACCACCAAAACCTCTAAAAAAAAACTTCGTCTTTAGCGAAAAATCACAATTGTTGAGAATTCAAGTGCCTATCATAAAAACAGCCAAATCCTTGAGTTCTCTGGATGAGGCAGAACTGCGTGAGGCGAGGCAGGGTTCAGACCTGCCTGGAGCACGCAGGATCTGATATTCACTTTTAGGCAAACCTCCGAGAAGGTCAAGAAATTCAATTGTTGAGAAGGCCTTCGATAGTATTCTGGAAATCTCTTGACAAAAGGAAAGTTTGCAACCTCATAAAGAGAATTTGGAGTTTCTACCCCACTTGCCGCAATTATGTGAAACCTGGGAATCGCTCCTCACCACATCCAGTGTAAGACAGAGGAGTATTCTAAGCCCATTGCTCTTCATCATCTTGATGATGTGCTGAAGGACTGTACGAGACTGAGAAGGTATTCAGTTGACGACTTGGCGATCATCGCTGGTACAATCGAGAAACTACAGTTCAATTTAAACTCCTAGTGACGGCATTTGAGCAAACGCAAAATGAAGGACAATTCGTCAAAGACCAAGACAGGATGTCTCAAAAAGAGGAGATATTGTGCACAGCGTTGCGCTGAAGGGTGAACCTCTGGAACAAACCCTCGAAGTCATATAGAGCTCAATCCTGAAATCAATGCCAGAGTACTGGGAGCAGGATGGGTGTTTCATGCCATTAATGAAAATTTGTCGGAAAACACGAAAATTGCTGTATACAGATCGACCAGCCTATTCTCACTTACAGCTGCGAATTCTGGACCAGCAATCATGAAAGCCGCCTTCAGGCTCAGGAGATGTGGTACCTAAGAAGGGTAAGGGAAAACCCAGAAGGAACAAGTTCTGATCCAAACCATTCGTTCAAAATAAATTCTCCAATGGACCGGGCTACGATGGTTCGAAACGTTACACTAAGCAAGACCAGAGGGGGATAGGGTGGCCCCGAGGACTAAGACGGGAGAGTTTCGCCTGTTTACAATTCAGTTGGAATACTGATCAGCCTGGTCCAGAGACGAGCACTATTGTTTGACTGAAAGTCAATAACGTGTTATATTCCTTGCAACCAGTTTACTTCTGAACTCAAGATCAATTCTTGGAGGGACTCCAGTGGCGAAGGCAGCCAATGTGTCTACAACCTCTCATGGGAGTTCTCAGAGGGGGAACAAATTTTTCTGGTGGACCCATCAAAACATGCCTTCGTTTGCTGAGAACAATATGCCACGCAATCTGCGGCCTGGGGGGAGGGGGGGATCATGGATTCGTCCCACTCGGGTATAAAACGATACATCGGTTCGTCCTTGCATTGGTTTGTCCAACCCTTATGAACATGTGGCAAAGCCTTGCTTGTTGTCATGGGATTTGTAGTCCTGGGGTCTTGCATTCCTCAGTTGGATCGATTTAAGACAGCCCGGAAACGCTCTCAGGCCGTAACCAGCTTCGCTTGAGCTCGCGTTCTCGCATCCCAGCCTCATGCAGGTCATGCTCGGACCATGTCTCTATCAGAAATGAAAATGCATCGACTTAATGCATGTAAGACATGATGAATAGGCCCTACTGGCTTGAAACTGGACCAACGTCTAATAATATCATGTACGTTACTTATCTGAGTCCGATGACTGCTTTCATTCCAAGGCTACATACGCGATCATAAGCTGGGGGCATGCCTAGGGTGACCACAAATTTTTGAGCTTAAAAGGGGACACACCACTGAAAAATGATGGTGTACTTTATGTTAACATAACAATTCAAACCAGCAGAGTAATAATTACAACAATTATTGTTCTCTCTCCCTAACCACCTCATTTACGGCATTTAACAAAAATTTTACTCATGTTTTTCCCCATTCCGTTATTAGGTATTTGATTTCCCTCTAAAATTCCCCCCAGAAATGATATCCCCCTAAAAAACCCACTCGAAACAATCCCCCCGAAATTTCCCCCTTTACAAAAAAAATCCCTAAATCTGGGGGGGGGGGGGGCAATTTGGCCACACTGCACTAGGATGAATGAGTGATAGTGATTGGGTGCGTTATAAATAAGACGATCATCTTCTTCTTCTTCTACTTTAATATTTCGGTGTCCTGGTCCTTCACAACATTATGGAAAGTCTGTTGGTTGGTGATGAGATCATTCATCACGTTTGGACAATGTGGAGGAACGTTTTGGGTTTCTCTTTGGAAAAGGGGACGTTTAGCTTTCTCTTGGGCCAAGGGGACCTGAAGGTCGAATAGGGGACTGTCCCCTTCAAAAGGGGATGTATGGTCACCCTAGGCATGCCCCTTCAGCATCACTGGGGTTTGAGGCTCAGAGGAGAGCTATTCGCTTAGTCGGAGGCCTATCGTTCCGTGAGGACTGTCGTCAGGCTTTCAGGGATCAAAATGTTCTTAACATCCCAGCCTCGGACATTCTTGAATGCTTGTTGTACGCGTATGAAAACTCTGGGGCATTCATCATCGCATCCCACAATTACAATACATGGAATACCTCCAAGTTTGAGGATGATTTCATTCGGCTGGATGCTGCTCATGCTCTTTGGGGGATAAGATAAGGTGTGTGTGGGGGGGTGGGGGGCAGTATAAGTTGCCGTAACCCCTTCCCCGCCAAGTAGTCAGCCCTGGGATGGGAGCTGAAGGGGGCTGAATCAACCCCCCTCCACCAATGTGTCGATCTCGTTGCTTAGAATGGTCGGAAGGGCTGGAGGCCATCTTGTCGGAGCCGCCATTATGAGAGGGTGTTGTGATTGTGGCAGCTCTGACAGCTCGTTGGCGCGCTGGGTGTTTCCGATAGTGCGATAACCCCATAACCACTTGCCTGAGTGTTCCCATCCCTGCAGATTTACTTTTACATTCAAGAGCTTCCTAGCAGATCCATCTGGCTTGATAACATCAAGGAGACAGTTAGGAAACGTGGGTTGTCCTGGAGCAACGCCCCTGCCCAGCCACTGACCAGTCCAAGTAGAAAGCTGTTTGTTGCCGCCCTACCCTACACTTAATAGCCAAAGAATAAGTAAATCGATTTTAAAAATAACGATACCCATCCCTAAACTAATCCTGGTGGAAAATTGAAACGAGACCTTTTTTGTTTGCCTCGCAAGCCATCTCGTTCCCGTTCAGCTCCACCCTAAAAGATAAACGATATCGTGAAAAAGGAAAACTACGTAACGAATTAACAACTCACCACAAACCTGGAGTTGATTTTTTGTAAAATTTGTTTTTCTATTAAAACCATAGCTTCGCCTTTTCGCTTTTTAATCCTCTTCTTTTCGAGCTTTTTGCAAGCGTACATTTTACCCGTTGCCCGAACTTGACAAGCGCACACTTCGCCGAAGCCTCCTTTCCCCAGGACTCGGTACATTCTAAACGTTTTGTACGTGATTGGTTGACTGGAACAATACAGAATTACAATAAATACCGATTAAACAGGTCGATCAACGCCGTTTGGGGATATTCACCTTTCGAGCCATTTCCATTGAAGGTACCGATGAAAATACATGGAGGCTTCGAAGAGGTTGAAAGGCTCGCCGGCTAGGAACGTTTTAACTGTCGCCATCACGTCGTCGAACAGCTCCCGAAACCCTGATGTCAGTCTTTCCTTACACGCTTCGATCAGCGTCTGATTTAAAACGTCTATGGGTTCCGCAGCCTGAAAACCGCAAATGGAAAACGATTAGTTGTTTCGAAAAAGGTTTCGGATTGCGTAACGATAAACGTGATATATGAAAGGTTTGTGGAGACAGAAGGAAACCCGTCGCCACGTGATGAATAAAAGGAAACGATTTTCCGCGAAAACAACTACATTATTTGTCAGGAGGGGCTCCCTTTGTGGTTCCTCAACGGTTTATCAGGAACCACCTTTGTAACAAACGAAATAGTTTAGAAGCGAAAAACTGAAATTGTGCAAAAATTTCGACGTTTTGACCGTCACCTGGCCGTCGGGAATCCCGTGACCAAGGGCTGCCCCCAAGGCTGTCTTTGATGGACTCCTTGGCTTTGGAGCAGTTGCCAACGCTGTAGGGATGGGAAATCGGTAAGAAGTATCGATTTTTTGAATCGATTTAGAATCGGATGCTACAAATCGATTTCCCAAAAAAATCGCCATAAAAGTATCGATTTCTTGGAAAATCGATTCAAAAATCGGTCTTACAAAAAAAGTGTTTTTTTAATGAGTGATAACGGTAGATATATTCAAAGTAGGTAGATTCAAGAAAATATTGTTAATAAAATTTATTTAAAATAAAAATTTTGATAATAACTATTTAATCAGACCAGTTATCAGTTTCGCTGTCTGAAAAAGCCATGGCGGACGTCACTTGTAACTAGTGAGTTTTGTTGTTATTAGCTATTACTCATCATTTTTAATCATCCTAAGACTCGAAATGTGCTTGAATGACTTGAAATACTAAACTAATTTTTATAAATGACGAAAATCGATTCGATTTTTTTAAAAATCAGTAGTAAAAATCGATTCACGATTTTTACAAAAATCGGAAGTAAAAATCGATTCACCTAGAAAATCGGAACCTGAAGATCGATTCAAAAAAATTGAAAAATCGGAACAAAAAAAAAATCGATTTTTTGAAAAAAAATCGGAAATTGATTCCCATCCCTACAACGCTGACGGTCACGGGGCAATCCAAGACGTAGCTGGGGATGAGAGGGACAGAGCTCGCCCCAATGCTCGAGGGGTGGAGCAGCGGGGGGGGGCCAAGATCACCTTTTCACCCACCAAAAGCGAGCTGATGCTCGGTGATTATCAGTGAGCGTCTGACTGCTGAGTCAAAGGTTGCCGCTAGACATCTTCCTCATACTGATGACCTCTTAGAAGGCAATGGCGAACCAGCGAGAGTATCTTAGGAAAACCTCTCACATTTGCCGATCGGAGCCGGCGTTAAATAACACAGGTCTACAAAAAGAAGGTCACTTCGGGCTCGAGAGGTTTCGGTCGTTGCTCTCCATGTTTTGAGGTCTGGTGAACACGAATTCGAAGCCCGTTTTGCGCCATCACGTCCAGTTTTTTTTTACACCCTCATTTATCCAGAAAAAGCGAAAATTCCCTTAATTCCGACTCTAAGTCGTCTGGTTTCTGCCGGTAATTTTTCTGGGCGCTCTGAGGTATGCTATACTTTAGATTTTTTTGCGCTGAATCGAATGAGACCAACTGCAAGTCGCTACGATGATTAGTTACGGAGATACGACCTCTAGAAGTCATTTTTTAGGTCGGAAAACGCTATTTTTTCCACTGTTTTTTTTTTTTTTTTTGCACTTTTCTATTAACACAGTAAAAAATAAGGGTCCGGGGGAATCGGCTCCAACTACAAAGTAAACTGTGGACATTTCTGCGTCAAATGCCGCCAACTGCACCTCTGAGTGTTCTAGCGCACTCTACCAGCTGAGCAGGCTGGTACCCGAGTTTTTGACCAGAGTCACATAACTCACATGCCGCCAGGTGAGCAGACTCGTCCGCCCACCCAGCTACCCCTGTCTCTTGCGAGAGTGGGTTATCACCACGACCAACCTCCCGAGAGATTCTCCCGCAAACCTCCACCAACTTGCTGACGACCCTGGCTGTGTGTGGTGCTCAGACCTTCAGGGCACTTGAGACGGCGGTGTCCTGCAAGCTGAGGTGTTCCCCGACAGCAAAAGGGAGGATTGGCAGAAGAATGTCACAGCCCTTCTCGCAAAAAAGGCGTCGTTGCCTTTGCAATGAGAGTCCCGGCGGAAATAAACCCCTTGCAGACAACATCAGGCCTTGGGGACGGCAGCAGATTGAGCAATGACTCCCAATAGTAGCATCCCAGGGTTATCTTGGGTCAAACCTCATTATAAGGTGTGGTCGAGCAGATGCTCCAAATCAGGGTATTGCGTACCCATCACCGCTTCCCCTTCCCTTCCTTTTCGTCGTGGCTCTCCCCTGAAATGGGGGGCACTGCTTATAGCTTGCAGAGCTAAAAAAACAGAGATAGTGGAGTTTCACAAAACGACGCGAAAGCGTCTAGCGTTAGCCTCAGTTCTGTTCCCCAGACACTCCTACGATTATGCTGTTTCAAATGCGTTTCAGAAGCTTGGTGTGGTATGTATTCTGCTTTTCCCCCCTCATGATTACTTCTGTATCTATACGTTCATCAAAGAGGTTCTTCGTTTTCGGTATCAAGGTAGTTCCCTCATAGGAGTATAGGGGCCGTAACAGCCACAAAGAGGTTGAATACGGGATGTACAAGCGCAGGACACTCAACGAGTATGTGGGATACTTTTTCGTTGTACTTATAACAGTCGTTGGGTTGATGTTTGATGTACCCCTATACCATACAGAAAGTGTTGGTTAGTGAACGTCTCTGGTTTCCTATGTAGTCTGGTGGTTTTTACACTAACAATACGCCTCTAGTCTTTGTCAGAAGAAATCGGCACATATGGGTGCCTTGGGATTCCACCCCGGGAGCTCGTTAACTGAAGGGTAATCACGGGGCTAATCCCTCCGGGTCGGTCCTTCCTTGGTAGGGGACGAGCGAGGAAGATGGACCTTGATATTCCGCACCTCGTGCGTATGCAACGTTATGAACGCTGCTCTTTGGATCAAGCCAATGCAGACACGGTTTCACGCTATTTGACAAAATTTGCATTTAATGCAGAGATCGTATCAAGTCGGGAGTTCGGTGTGTTACTCCGCTATTGAAGCGTTGAAATTTGAAGTTATGGAAAGTGAACGTGGGAAAGTCAAGCAGAAGTCTACTGCTTTGGCTCATGTACTTTGGTTTGAAACCTTGTCTCAACATTTCGATCGGCCCAAGTCTATTGAATGCAATCGGTTTCGATTCGGCTGTCGATCCAGAGTCCCAGGAAGCTCAAGGAGTTGACGCCCAATCATTCAAATAGACCCGATGGTCCTACGTATTGTCGAAGTTCAGTCTGTGGACGTCCACCAAGCTTGCAAACTTTCGTCTGAAGGTTGGAGACTGAAGCATAGGGCGTCAGAGTGGGAGCTATTCACTAGCACAGCCATATTTACATTAACACGCAGCGAACAAAAATATGTCGCTTTTTCTGTTGTTAAATTGGTTAAATTAGATCGTTTACGCGTAGCAGGGTTGGCCCCAGAACAGAACCCTGCTTTACCCCTTCTGCTCAACGGCCCGATCTGTTGGTCTATTCCTTTGGCTCGACCTGAACGATGGTTTGACTCTGTTTGATATGCGAAAGTTGCACACGTTTGATTTTGATCCTGTGACTGCTTCACAGGATCGTGAAAGGTTTTGGGAGGCGAGTGAAGTGTCGGGTTAAAAGAAATTTTACGAATATCAATAATTGGCTGAGCTAAGCCAGCTTTTTCATAGACAAGAATGAATGAACGCGTTCCAAAACTGGCTTGAGCTCTCAAAATCTATATGCATTAACCTACAAGAAAATATTACACCAGGTGAGTTTGCAGAGCGAGTTCAGGCCATTCGGAATCGAATCAAACTCTCCGCTTTCCAGAGATCGAGGGGGCAGTTCTGGAATTTCTGAAAGAACAGCAGATCGATTCCAAATAATTCACAAGGTGTTCGCACTGCACAGGCACCGAACGGTTCCGAACTGCTCTGCAAACTCACGCGTAACACTTGCATTTTGAAAACTACACATTCAAATTACGACAAACTTACGTCTCTTTTTAAATACTTCTCGTAAATGTTTTGTGCCAATTGAGCTCTCTCCTCAGCGACTTCATATTTTTCCTGAAAAAAAAAAAAAGTTTCGGTGAATTTTAGCAACATGGAATAGGAATGTGTTGAATGTCGTTCAATGCAATTGAATACTCCAATGGTTTCAAATCGATTCAAAGTATTTTTCATTGTTAATACAATGCTGAAACTAAAAGTTCAATTCGCTCGTTAGTCACCAGCGCTCCACAGAAGGACGGACACCAGTGAAACTGGTATGCAACGGCCATCTTATGTTTCTACTCTTTACTGCCACTAGCGCTCCGAGTAATTTAGTTAGTGAACTTCTTTGGCTCCTCCTACCTATGCGACGAAGGTCGAAAATTCTGATTGGCCTCAAAATTTGACATACGTTTCAAGATGTCTGGACTCCAAAAACGAAACGTCCGTCCGCCGTCCGAGCCGTTTTGGGCAGTAGGAATTTTTTTTTAAATCTGAAATTTTGATCAAGTACTCGGTTTACCATCTAGTTGTGCCCGCAAGGTTTTCAGCTCGATCGCCAAAACCCGTGGGGCGCTATGGGGCTAAAATGGGGCTACGGGAGGGGGTTTATGAAGACTTTTAGCTATGGGATCGATTTAGGTGTCGTTTTCGAAGTATTTTTGGACGTAGAAACCATTTTCGGCGGTCCCGCAACGATCCGATTTCACTGGGGCGATCTGTAGGGCTTTCATGGGGCTAAAAAATGGGGTTTTTGAAGGATCCCAGGAGGTTAAATATTTTTCGAGTAAAAAAAAAAATAAAGAATTTTTGAGAAAAACAATTTTTTGTCAATGAGTTTGGTTAGGGAGAGAGAACGACTCCTCTGCTGAATATAGACCTCTGCACCATCGGCAAACAACCACTTTGTGAATTTTTTGTCAAAAAAAAAAATCCAAAAAAGTTTTTCTTTGAAAAAAAAAATCCAAAAAAATTTTTTTTCCAAATTTTTTATTGACACAGAAATAATTTTTGCACAAATGTATAATATTATACATCAAAGAATAATAAACCCTTGTGTAAAATTTGCAGCGTTTTTTAAAAGTAGTTTTTAGTTTTTATTTGAACTAAGAACTAAAACTATTAGTTTGAGTTTCATTTTAAAACTAACTTTGAAACTAAATTAGTTTTTAGTTTGAAATGTGAAACTAAAAAGAAAGTTTCAGTTCTTTAGTTTGTGAAAACCAACTAATTTAGCTCCAGTTTTAGTTTTTAGTTTCGGAATTAGTTTCTGTCTAACACTGTCCCACAAGGTCAATAAGGTAATTTTAGACTCAAATAATTTTGGAATCCGTTTTTTTCGAGGTCTCACTGTCCAAACATTACACAAAAAAAAGTTTTTATTTATTCAAAAATATTTCTTAAATGACAACATTTTTGCACGATTAACCTGCATCAGAGAATAATTCTTAATAAACCCTCGTGTAAAATTTTTATTCATCACGCTGTGCAAAAACCGGTCAGGACAAGGACATCAAAACGGCCCTTCAAACGGCAAGCTATCAACGTCTCGAAAATGACTGAATTTTCAATTAATGCTAACCAGTTACTCGGCACTCAATAACGGTTCTTTCTTTCATTCTTGTGTAAAAGGGAGCGTTGTGAAGAAAGTTGAGAGAAAACTTGAAAAAGTAATGAACTCAGAAATATGACTGAAGAAGAAGAGATAGAAGCTAAAACGATTTAGTTGACAAGTGAGGAAACGCTGGAACTGCCACTGACAGCCTTTGAATTCAGATTGAAGACGGTACAGAATGTTGAGATCTCCACAGCATTTGATGATAACCCAACAGTGGGCAGGTTGAAGAGGAGAACCAAAGTTGTGATGAGAAAATAATCGAAAAGAGTAAAATTTTGGGAAACGTTCCTTTGCTGTAACAAAAGCTCATTCAAGCATTTTAGGCTAATTTTGTCTCTGTATTTATAAACAATCTAATTTTCTGCCATTTTAAGGTTTTAATTGATAGAGTCAGTTTTTTTTTCAGTAGGGGCAAGTAATTTTTCTACCCAAATTACGTCATCTGATAATGACTCTGATATCAATCGATATGAAATTTCTATCAAAACATGCGCGATCTCATTCCTGTGAGAAAATGGATCGTTTAAAAGTATCGCCACTATACGCTTCGTAAAACTATATTACTCACATCATTAAAACTAAAACCAGTTCCTTGCTGGCCAGCTCTGCTATTACCCAGGCCAAAAGAAAAAGAAAAAAAAAAAGTGTCTGGTGCCGAGGAGATAAGGATTGGTGTTGGGGTTTTTTTTTTTTTTTTTCAATGTGATGAATCCAAATCTCAAACCCTTTTTTCCCTATCAGTTCTAGTTTTGGTTTATTATTCTTGGAATAATACACCTGTTTTCGCGACGGGGGTCGACGACTCCGATCGGGCTCAAAATTTGACATTATCCGTTTCAAGAGGTCTACATTCTAAATCCGAAATGTCCGTCCGCCGTCCGCAGTCCAGGCCGTTTTGGGCAGTAGGAATTTTTTTAAAAATTTGAAATTTTGACAAAATACTTGGTTTACCATCTAGTTGTGCCCGCAAGGTTTTCAGTCCGATCGCCCAAACCCGTGGGGCGCTATGGGGCTAAAATGGGGCTACGGGAGGGTTTTTTTAAAGGCTTTTGGCTATGGGACCGAGTTAGGTGTCGTTTTCGAAGTATTTTTGGACGTAGAATCCATTTTTTTGGGTCCCGGAACGATCCGATTTCAATGGGGCGATCTTTAGGGCTTTCATGGGGCTAAAAATGGGATTTTTGAAAGATCCCAGGATGTTAAATATTTTTCGAGTAAAAATACAGAATTTTTGAAAAAACACATTTTTGAACAAAAAAATTTTTTTTGAGATAAGTAAAAATCCAAAAAAAAAATTTTTTTTTTAAATTTTTTCATTGACAGAATTAAATTTCTGCACAAGTAACGTATATCAAAGAATAAGAAACCCTCGTATAAAATTTGCAGCGTTTTTGAGGTACAGCTCATACACCTATTTTCTAGCAACGTTTGAGTGTTCAAAATACCACTTAAAAAATCCCAATTAATGTTTCACTTTCCACCACTCTTTCTTGGTTTTATGAGGTGAAGAATCCGAATTTGAAACCAGATTTTAGCCATCTTCTTCCATTGCACGGGAAACAGCAGTTAAGTTGACTAAGTACCTACACATAAATACCCAAAAAAACAAAAAAAAAACACTGTTTTATACATTTGTAAATGCAGTTTTTGAAAAAACTACGGCAGATAGAAAAAACATGGGATTCAGCGTGAAAAATCCTGTAAGAATTTGTCAAATCTAAAAAAAGCAAAGTCGCTCAGCCACGTCTTCAGAGGAGATCGTCACGCCTTCCAGCGGTTGGTGCTGGAAGGAAAGATAGAAGGAAGACGTGGTACCAAACAACTCTCGTGGCATCGGGCCATCCGGAGATGGACAGGAAACCACGACTTCGCCGCTCTGAAGCCTGGAGCGATTGAGAGGACACTACGGGCTGTGTAGGAGAAGAAGGATTGGTCGCCAACGGATGCTACGCGTCTATGGCACCCACAGAAGAAGTGTAATAAGGGCACATATGACGAAAGTGCATTTCGCGCAAACCGCCTCCAAAGATTTGCAGCGCTCATTACCCGGCACCTATGAGCCATTTTGAGCCAAAACCTTTTATCCCTAACTTCTTCACTACTTTATCTTAATTTCTAGAAGCCTATCGACGATAAATCAATAGGAGCCCACGAAAACAGCTAAATTTGAAAGTACGTTTCACGTGAACTGTTTAGCTACTAAGGGGGGGGGGGGGGGGGGAGATCACCTCAAAAGACGCGCAAATGGGCGCACTTGCGCCCAACATTCCCATTGCAAATGGGAACCCCTAAATGCTTTTGCGAATTTTGGTCCGATAAGCGCATTGAGCGAAATTTCCTGCACGCGCAAGTCCGTGCAACTCCTCCTATCTTCGTCGTTTACAGCCTGATTGAGTCGGCGTTTCCTCTGTATCCTACCTTTAAATTAATACTAAATCCCAAATGAACGAATTCCAACGATCGGCGAATTTAGACGGCGAGTTCACTTTGAAGGATTTTTAGACCTTATAGGGGCCGCGCCCGCGTCTATCAGGTCAGAACGGTTGTCCCATTGGAGACGCGACTGGTCTATGAGGTCTGCGGGAAGTCTCCCGATTCGAGCGAGACTTTTGTTTCCCCACGATTACTGAAGTAAGTAAATTTCGGATATATTCTGAGGTTTTAGGTATATACGATACACTCCCTCCAATTCAATCCCAGTGCATAACGCGTCTCCCCGCCATCATATAACAGGGATAAAAAAAAGGGCATTATTTAATTTGCCATTGAAAAAAGTTTTCTTCCTTCAAAAGCCCCGTTTGTAGCCCATGAAAGCACCGTAGATCCTCACGGTGAAATCCTAGGGTTCTGAGACCCCCCCAAAACAGGTTCACATGACACAACACATGCCCAAAACGGCTCGGACGGTCATTTCATTTTTGGTATCTAGACCTCTTGAAACGGATGTCAAATTTTGAGGCCGATCAGAATTTTCGACCTCCGTCGCGATTACATAGATGTATTATTCCAAGAATAATAAACCAAAAGCTCTAGGCCTGTACAGTATCACCTATATTATTAATAAAAAGATAACGGATTGCTTCGGAGCCATTGCAGCATACACTAATGTAGGACGTGTCAATAAAGAGTTCAAAGAGGGATTGAGTAAATAGAGTTCCTACTCTATACACTGTCAACAAGACATTTAATGAGATTTTTAATTAACTTTACCTAAATACCGGGTTGTGTACATACCTCGGCGAGCATCAATATTGAACATCAGAGTAGAACGTTATTTCAAATTAGTGGGGATTTTATACTCACAATCGCATCAAGGAATACATTGTAGCGGTGGTATTTGGGTTGAGCTTCTTCGCAGAATTGTCGAAACAGCAACCTTCCGATTGGCTGCTGGTCCACAACGTAGCTGTATTTGACTTCTGTAAAAACCACCAAATGAATGTGATTACCGTAAAATTCCCCTTGAAAAAAAGAAAGAAGCGTTTTCTCGCCGCGAAGGATCATTTTGGAGCGCTCATTGGTTTCAACTATGTTTACAACAGTCGGGGATTCAAATTGATCAATACGACCTTCACGCTTCCTCGCGAACGTACAGATTGAAAACGCGTACAGAGTTTGATTTATGTTCATTCCCATCGCACAATTGGCAGTTCTCACACGGGAGACAACAATCCCGACGGAAGTGAGATGCCAAAGAGTCAATTCACTCAATCAAAGCGCTTTCGCGGACTGGAGACGCCAACCTCATCCAGTACATTACGCCACCCTTCACATAACATTGTACCAAATTCGGACATGCAGAAAAGCATAAAAGGTTTTTTTTCGGGCTGCATGTCTTGAAGCGGTTGATTAAGTTTGAGCCAGAAGGGTGAAAATAAGCCGAAAAATTCATTTACATTTGCGCCAGTCCTGGCACTACGATTGCGCCAGTCGTAAACTCTACATCTTCGCCAATGACTTGTTTCTATTATTTTTATTACTATTATCACTTTAAAGATTTTTTAAAACTAAGTTTGCGCCGCTCCAAAAACCTTCATTTGCGCCACCTTCATTTGTTCAGCAAGAACCGTCAGAAAGTAGTAGAGTTTTCCTTATAAATTCAATATACCTACCTAGTAACGGTTATAGTTTTTTTATTTGAACATTGATCAAAAAACACAAACTTTTCGTACAATCTAAAATTCAAAATTCATAAAATTTTCATAAAAAGTCGTATTCAGAAAAATAGTAGTCAGCTTACGAGTGCTTCACAAGTTTTCGCCAACCTAAAACTAATCACTAGAAACTATTCATTGTTGAAAAGCGAGCAGAAGGGGTCTGAGGCCATTTTTTTAAAGTTGCAACTTCTGCAGGACCCCTCAATTAGGGAGCGCCACGACAGGAGGAGATATGGTAATGGGAGGGAGGAACGGTGTTGGCTACCCAGGTTGGGAGCAACTGCTCAACCACTATTTGCGATGGGGTGTGACCCAAGCAAGCCCGGGGGGGGGGGGCTATTAGGAGTCACTGCTCGACCAGCTGTCGTCCCCCATAGGGCCCACTGATTCCTGCAGGGGCCTTGTTGCCGCCGGGACTCTCAGGGCAGCCGCCTCAAAGGCCAAAAGCCTTGCAGCGGGAAGGGCTGAAGACATAATTACTTCCAGTCCACCCTCAAACCGTCGAGGAACACCTCAGCCGCCAGGACAGCCCTTTCCGTCTCGAATGCCGGGCAGCTCCACAGCACGTGCCTCGCCGAGCCCTCTGGGTCTATGCACCACACAGCCAGGATTGCCGGCCAGTGCCAGTCGGTGGAGGTTTGACGAGACAGCAACTGGTTAGCCCTGTGGTCAGGGACCACCCACGTCATCTCCATTCGCTGAGCCACTGATGAACTCAAAAGTGAGTCTCCCAGTGGACGTGGCGGACTAATCCTTCTGCCACTGTCTGACGAGCATGGCCATCACTTCCCAGAGCAAGTGGGCTCGAGGAGGCCCAGGCCCGAAACTTCGCCCCAGCAGTCAAAAGGGAAGTCTCATCCGAATCCTATAAGCAGTCCTGCCCGAGGCGGGCAGCCTCCAACTCTATGGTTAAGACCCCAGCGAGTACCCAAACCGCCACTCAAAACACAGTCCTATAGGACCAGGTAACCTTTATCAGGGCTGTCCTCTGACGTCTGAGTTTCAGTCCCTTTAGGAGGTCACATTTTCCTCCGACGGCAAAAAGGAGGAACCCCAGGAACAGGACCCTGTACATAAACAGGAGATCACCCGTCCTGAGGCCCGAGCTGCCCTTGCATAGGCTGCTGGCGCCCTAGCCGATACGCCCCCAGCATGAGCAGCTCCTGCTTGAGCGTCACACCAAGATACTTGACCGATCGGCAATAGGCCACAGAGAGGCCCCCCAGACTGACAATGGGAGGCCGCATGAGGCTACCCTTGACCAGCATCAGCTCGCTATTGGCGGATGAGAACGCTAGCTTAGATCCACTGCTCCTGTCCTCGTGCATTCGAGCAAGCTCTGCCCCTCTAGTCTCCATCTCCCTCTGGGATTGACCCATGACTATCACTACGCAGTCGGCCACATAGGCAACTGCTCCAAAGCCGGCGGCCCAGACCACACACAGGAGCCCATCAAAGACCAGGTTCCACAGCTGGGGCCCCAGGACCGACCCCTGGGGGCAGCCCTTCCTGACGATCAGTTCACAGTCAACCATTCTGACAGGGGTCTGAGGCCAGGTGGGGGGGGGGGGGGGGGGGGGGCTAAGTCGTAGTTCTAGACCTGGCACAAACGTAGGGATTTTTCAAATTTTCCCATAATCTGAATGGCGCAAACGTGAGCCTCTTGCCTTCCTTAACTGGCGCAAACGTAGTCGTTACTTAATGTGACTTTCGCAAACGTATGGTAGCCGTCTTGAAGCACGTCAAAACCTCTAAAAACTATAATTTTTTATCTTTGCCAAATTTTGTGCCAAATTAGCAAACTTCAATCATAAACACATTTTTTAAACCAAATTAACGCCCAAGAATACAGATTTTCGAAAACACTACAACTGCCTCCATCTACCTTTATTTTCTACCAGTGCAATCAACAGCAGGACTAAAGAAATACGCGAGATGAAAGAAGAACAAGCAATGAAAAGCGTTTCTAGCTAAGAACGGAAGGTTATTCTGGAAATTCACGTTTCACCAGGGCTGCCACTTCAACCGAAACGCTCTAGTGGAAATTACCAACAACATAACCTCTCACGGTAACAATATTTTCAGTATTTAACAGTTGATATGTACATATATTAGGCGAAACACTTTACGGTTCGGCCATTTTCAACGTGTCTAAATATCATGAAACGGCAAGTGAATTTAGGAATGCTCAACAAACATTCCCAATTTGAGCACAACTAAATACTGTAATAATATAAATGAATTGTTAATTTATACTGTACTGTGAAGGAGTCCTCCTGAGATGTGACAAGAAAATGAACTAAGTTTGTTATCGTCGCTGTAGAAGCAACACCGCCTAACCCAATTTCGGGTGAAAATGAAACGGTTGTTTTTAAAATGGAACAGCTTTTAAAAGAAGCAGTTAAATGGAACATTTACATGAAACAACTTTTAATGAAATATATTTGGTGTAACCCGTAAAGTTGGGAAGATGTGGGTTGGGCGGTGTTGCTTCTACAGTGACGCTATGCTATCTGTCGATTCTTTACAATTGGGGGACCCCTCAGCTGGTCTGGATTAGCGAGATTGGCGAGGTTGGCCTTAGCAAAAAGCAAAACACGAAAGCGTCCAGGGGGTGACTGCAGAAGCCAGTATGGGGGGGATCGTGGGCCACACTCTAGAATTCACTGGCCTGCCGCTTGTAGTCCCGTCGCAGGCCACGGGAAGCGCCGTCAGTGTATAATCAAATTGGCAGCGTGATTAGGCGGTCTAGCTTCTCTCCCAAGCGGAAGCACCGCTCATTAAATGGACACACTGACCGTCCATCCTTATTGATTATAAGAATGCCAACACGCCGTGACTTTTTGGTTGGACCCGAGGACTGGGCCTCCCATGGCGACTAATTGACAGGCGAAGCAAGGTCCGCGGGACCAATTTCGCGAGGGTCCATTGCGCAGGCCACCATTAGCGACAATTCGATTGTGGTAGCCGGGAGGTCAGACCTCCGAAAGACCGACTCAGCAGGCCCAGCCTCAATTAGCGACCATTTGTTTGTGGAAGCCAGCACTTTGATTTCAGTACATACTGCGGGCTCAGGGCAAACCAATATCAATGTTGATAAAGGATTCCCCTCAGCTCCCTTCCGAGGATCAACGCATTCCAGGCCAACAAGACAGTTCGCGCCAACCTGGAGATGGCGGATCCTCCAATTACGCGTGGATACAGCCTCCCAGGTCAGCAGATCATGACACTTCAAGGGGGCAGGGGTATTCACGCACTCCCTCTTCCTCCAAAGACATCGGGAGCATAATCCTAGATATGACGCTAGTGGCATCCTCCCAAACGCACAACACAAATGGTAAACCTCATAATCAAAATTTGATTACTAGGTCTATCATTTCCAGGGTGCCCAACATCAAATTTTCCAACAAAACGTTGCTGTGGCGCATCTGAGCTCTGGTAACTCCAAATTTCTTTAGGAAAAAACTATACATTATCCAAACGCAAGTAGAAAGGGTCTGAGGCCAGTTGGGAGAGGTCGGGGTTGGCTCACTAGTTGGATAACCAGGCTCCATTTCGATCTCACCCAAACGCCTTGTCCATTTCGCTGGGCCCATTTCGGTCCTCACAGTGACAAAAAAAGAGAGTTGGGGCCCCATTTTGTCCGCATGCCTCAACCGCGGGGCCCATTTCAGAAACCCCAAGGGAAAGAAATACCTGCGCTCCAGGGAGGGGGTGGAATGCAAGAAAGCGAATGGGGAGTTGGCATTGTTTTTTTTTCTATTTTTTTTTTTTCTGAAAGTACTCCCTGAGAATGTAGGGAAAACAGTAGTCAGCCGCCTGAAATCGTTTCCAGAAAATTTAAATAATTTAACGAAAATTACGGCGTTTGAAAAACCGGGGCCATGGAGGGAGCGTGACGTCACGTCCTCAATACAGCTGAAGAGCGTCGTCGATAGTGTTTTGTTCTTGACAGGTGAGGGGATTGATCCGCCCAGTGTTGCTATTCCACTGCTCATCACTTAATAAAATTCAAGTGAGCCGTAAATCCTTCTGATAAGGCTTTAAACTTCAAGTATCATGTATTATAATTAAAAGTTAATTATGTTTTCCGTCGTATCAAGTTATAATTGCTATAAATTCATCATATAAGCTGACGACACTAGCGCTCATGGTGAGAGATTCACTGGAACTGTGACGTCATGTCCTCAAACAGTGACTGGTGGGAAACGCCGGCCGATTCAAACTGTGCGTTTCGTTTTATCGTTATATCTCCTAAAATGATTTTTTTTCGTTGGTATTGGAGTCTGTGCACGTTACTTTTTAGCGATATTATTGAATGGTAGGGAAGATGTCCAAATCTAAAATCAATGCGAACTCCCCATTGTTGGTCATAGGCCAGGAGGAAAAGATGGGGGTGGGATGGCGTAGCCAGCAAGGGTGTCCCCGAGTCATATACGTAAAGTCTGTACTGGATCCCACCACCGTTGGTCTCTCTCAGGATCCCTCCCGCGCCTCCGCTGTTTTCATTACAGCGGGTTGTCAAATTTGTAAAATAACTCTCCTTTCAAGAAGGACTCCGTCACAACACGTATGCTAAAACCTTTTAAATTACAGAAAATAGTTCACATATTTTAGAAATGTCTTTCTCTACTGAATTCGTGCTCACGCCACTTGCACATAACAATCGACAAAAGTAACACATGAAACGTTTTTTTCGTCAGAGGGCAGCAGCCTCATTTCATAAGCGCACTCACCCCATCGAATAAGATGAAAATAACACTTACGCGCACTTCTTGTGACTGCAATGAAAAAACAAAAAAAGGTCTAGAAGTGTCAAGAACATATTGAAAATCATATTTTAAGCACACAAACAAGACAATCAATTTAGCTGAGTCAGAATATGGCCCCTTTTCTATCACGCCAATCAGAGTTTGCAGTATCAATGAAAATTCAAGGGGCACCATGTCAAAGGTAATCAAATTACCAAACAAAGCCCTACAATTTCATTAAGAGTGGAATTGCGTCCTGGTGAAAGTCAGAAAATCCTACGGCCTTCGTAAAAGGCTCCCTTTTTTTTGGCTTTTTGCTCAAACGCAGAAAATACCGTTCTAGTTCTTTCTTTCACTCTTAACAACGTAATTGGATTGAGGATCGACCCAGAGAATTGAAGGCGTCTAAATTGGGCGTGGTGACGAGGTACTGCATTACCTAGCTTTCGGCCAATTGCATTCTTCAGGCCTTGAAGTTCAGGGAGCAAAGGAATCAAACAGGTCTTGATGAGTCCTCCAGCAGGAGTGCAGAGAAGCCAATCTTACTTTCCTAGCAATGCACTAGGTGGCGCTCAGCTTCTCGGTTGGAAAGAGTCAACGGAATGGCTAAAGACACCCCCTCGACCATATTCCACCTGGCCTCAGACCTCTTCCTCGTGATGCAGCTCCAATATAGAAGATTATTACACGTCAATGAGAGGAAGTGGCAACGTAGGCTTAAAGGGCCTTTCACCAAACGCTAGGAATTGTATTTTTGAACCCTGAGCTCAGAATCGTAATGCCGCTGCCGAGACGGCGTCATTTCTAGCGAAAATGCCTCCAGCAGGAGTGCAGAGAAGCCAATCTCACTTTCCTAGCAATGCACTAGGTGGCGCTCACCATCCAGGAGGGAAGGCGGGGCCCTTCTCAATTAGACAGTCACTGGAATAAGGACCCCCCCCCCCCCCCCCCCCCCGCGCTTTCCGAGCGCACGACAGTCTCAATAGATGGTTTTGACGTCTACAGTGTGAGTATTTTCACTGGAAGCGTCCTTTAGAAGCCCTGGCTTGGACGTCGCCCCTCAGTTTGGCTCATGAATAGTCCTGCCGATGCATTAGGTCTAAGATTCTGTTCGCTGGGATGGCAGCAGCACGATTCCGAGCAGAGAACGATTCCTTAATGTTCAGAGGGAAATCAGAGGATCAGATCAAATAGAAAAAACGCTGCAAATTTTACACAAGGGTTTATTATTCTATGATATAGGTTAGTTGCGCAAAAATTATTTCTGTGTCAAAAGAAAAAATGTTAGAAAAAAAATTTTTGGATTTTTTTTTTAGATTTTTTTTTTTTCGAAAAAAATTGTTTTTTCAAAAATTCTTTATTCTTTACTCGAAAAATATTTAACCTCCTGGGATCCTTCAAAAATCCCATTTTTAGCCCCATGAAAGCCCTATAGATCGAAACAGTGAAATCGGATCGCTGCGGGACCCCAAAAAATGGATTCTACGTCCAAAAATACTTTGAAAACGACACCTGACTCGATCCCATAGCCAAAAGCCTTCAAAAACCACCTTCTGTAGCCCCATTTTAGCCCCATAGCACCCCACGGGTTTGGGCGATCGGGCTGAAAACCTTGCGGGCACAACTAGATGGTAAACCGAGTATTTTGTCAAAATTTTAGATTTTTAAAAAAATTCCTACTGCCCAAAACGGCCTGGACGGCGGACGGCGTACGGTGTACGGCGGACGGACATTTCGGTTTTGGAATCTAGACCACTTGAAACGGATAATGTCAAATTTTGAGGCCGATCGGAGTCGTCGACCCCCATCGCGAAAACATAGGTGTAGTACCCAAGAATAATAAACCAAAAGGGAAGATTCCGAGTACAAAGTTGCCACACCTTGCTTAAGGTGGATTCACATGGGGCGGAAAGACGAAACGCAATTAGATTGCCTGTTTGGAGTGCTCCACTGCACTGCATTGGTGATCGCCATGTTGTTGGAGCGGGCGAATAGTGCTCGGCGGAAGGAATTTCTATACCGTTCTCAACCTTCCGTCGTCCATCCCTACGTTTGACGAATTTCAACGAGGTCTGTGAAGATACAATGAATTTTAACGAAAATTCAATCGATCTTGTAAAGTGCCAGGAGGAGCTTTGAAGATCAAATCAGGAAGAAGGTTAAGATTCCGTACACCAATGTGAACGCTCTTCCGACTCTGCCACCCCATCCACTGGTTTGAATCTAGCTTTAGGGTTCTGGCGAGGCATTAGATTCACTTGGGGAGGAACGAGAACAGAAAGCAGATGACGGAACGACGGAAAAACCAATGGAGGTGGCAGAGTCGAAAGAGCGTTCACACGGTGGACGGAATCATAACCTTCTTCCTGATTTGATCTGGAGCGGGCGAACAGCGGTTGGCGGAAGAAATTTCTATACCGTTTCCGTCGTTCAATTGAGCTCCTCGAGCTTTGAAGATCAAATCAGGAAGAAGGTTATGATTTCGTCCACCGCGTGAACGCTCTTTCGACTCCGCCACCCCCTCCATTGGTTTTTCCGTCGTTCCGTCCGTCTGCTTTCTGTTCTCATTCCTCCCCATGTCAATGTAGCTTTAGGGTCCTGGCGAGGCATTCGATTCACTTGGGAAGGAACGAGAACAGAAAGCAGAAGACGGAACGACAGAATAAACTGAGGGGGTGGCGGAGTCGAAAGAGCGTTCACACGGTGGACGGAATCTTAACCTTCTTCCTGATTTGATCTTCAAAGCTCCTCCCGGCACTTCACAAGATCCATTAAATTTTCGTTGAAATTCATCAAACGAAGCGATGGACACAAATATATTGCAACCTCTTCTAGTGGCTACAACCAGAATGGCCATCGCGCATGCGCGGAGCTCGATGGAAACTGTATAGAAATTTCTTCCGCCAACCGCTGTCTGCCCGCTCCAACAACATGGCGACCACCATTCTCCACTGCGGTCCAAATGCCCAATCAGATTGCGTTCCGTCCTTCCGTCCTTCCGCTTTCTGCCCTCCATGAAGCCACCGTAAGTCCGTCTTAGCTTCAGTTCGCCAGGACGGAAGCAACACGACGGTGAACGATTCCATAATCAAAGATCAGCATGAAATGAGAAAACGGGAAGATTCCGAGTGCAACGTTGCCAAACCTTGTCCTAAGAAATTGAAAGACAGATTAGAGGCGCCTAAATTCATGAGGACGTCAGATTCAAATGGAACCGTTTGACAGCTAGACCTGCCAATTGTGCAAGCAATCATTTTAATGTAACGCCAACTTCCAATTATGTTGCAGTATTTCCCCTATAACCGCTAAACAACACTTTTTTCGAGGTTTTTGACTGGGACAAACCTTGTAGAAAATCAAATTTCCTTCAATTTTGGTCCACATAATGTTTTCTGTAGGACCAATACTTAACGAGATACATCCGGTATAAGTTCCAAAATTGAGGCTACGGATGCAAGCGTGCTCTACATTGAAAAGATAGGCATTGGCCCTCCATAAGTGTAAATAGGGGACCATCCCCTGCTGGCTAAACCCACCCACCCCCAGACCGTATCCCACCTGGCCTCAGACCTCTTCCTTGTGTTGCAGCACCAATCTTATTACACTGCAAGGGTTAGCGTCAATGAGAGGAAGTGGCAACGTTGGCAAAAAGACCCCTGCGGCTCGGAATCGTAATGCCACGTCCGGGACGAGGTGACTCCTTGTCCAGACTACGGGAAATGCGCACCTAGCGAATCGCTAGCAGACTGAGATTGGCTTCTGCCCGCTACGGCCAAATAGAGCAATCTATGTGAGGCGGATTTTTCCCATACATATCATTATTTCAAGCGATACAAGCAAAACCAAATGAACCAAGTAAAACAAAACAGGCTGCATCGCTTTTTTCTCAACAAGTCATTGTGGTCGACAACCGCAAAATGAAGGAAATTGTTTACTTTGAATCATCATACAAGACAAACTTGAAATATCACTAATTGACAAGGAAAACCGCTAAACGTAAGACGAGAGCTTTTAGTGGTTTTTCACTGCGTCAGCGATTTAATGTGCTTGCAAGCCAAAATGTACAACAATCTTTAACAAGTCAATATTTAAGTGATTTCTAACCCATTCAATCCTTTCACAAACATGCCCCTCGATTGGGGTAACGATGTCACCAGTGACAGCCCTGATCACTTGAAATCCAGAGTACCTGACGTTTTTAAAAAAAAATGTCACGGGGGACATGTGCAGACAACAAATCATTAGGAACGAGGGAAGGGTACAAGAGTTGAATATTCAAAATAGGTGAAGTGTGGACGAGCATATACAAACGAGGTAAAAGTGTTGAAAGAGATTCACTCACCGATTTTATTTTTCAGGTGCAAACATTGGGATATATGCGGGAACTGGAGGATCTTTTTCCATTTCTTGCTCTTTCCTTTATTACTATCTGCACCACCTGAAATAGAATAAAGTGACGGTTAATTGAACATAGTCGGATGGGAAGTCAGTGTGGAAGAAGGTTAGACACCTAAGGTATTGATACCATGCAAACTGGGAGTCAAACTGCCGTTGGCCAAACATGGAGGCCGCCGAGCCGATGTACACACTTCGTTCGGCGCAATGGCTCGAAAATGGCGAGTGAAGCGAGTGGGGAAGGGAGCGAAAATTGCGCTCATTGGGCTTATCGGCGTATTGGCTTGGAAATCTGAATCTGACATAAAAATTAGGGGTCTCCGAATAAAACTAGCAGGGGGGCCTCGCTTTGCTCGGCCGACCATTTTTTCGGGCGCTTCGCTCGCCCATTTGAATAATAGGTCAAGCGATAGGGTAGGATACAGAGGAAACGCCAACTCAATCGGACTGTAAACAAAGAAGATACGAAGAGTTGCGCGGGTCGAAAATTGCGCTCGACGCGCTTATTGGACGTAAAATAGGCCGGAAAATCCAAATACGCAAAAAGATTTAGGGGTTCTCATTTGAAATAAGACAGTTGGGTGCAAACTTATTTATTTATGCGCGTTTGGTTCGCACGGGTTCTAAACCCCCTTACTCGTAGGCAAACGGTATCCCGAGACAATAGAAAAACGCTGCAAATTTTACACTAGGGTTTATTATTCTTTGATATAGGTTACTTGTGCAGAAATTTAATTCTGCAAATGGAGAAAATAAAAAAAAATAAAAAAAAATTTATATCCCAAAAAAGTTTTTTTTTTTTTTCAAAAATTATTTAGGTTTTACTCGAAAAATATTTAACCTACTGGGATCCTTCAAAAATCCCATTTTTAGCCCCATGAAAGCCCTATAGATCGCCACAGTGGAATCAGATCGTTTCGGGACCCCCAAAAATGGATTCTACGTCCGAAAATACTTCGAAAACGACACCTAACTCGATCCCATGGCCAAAAGCCTTCAAAAACCCCTTCCCATAGCCCCATTTTAGCCCCATAGCGCCCCTCGGGTTTGGGCGATCGGACTGAAAACCTTGCGGGCACAACTAGATGGTAAACCAAGTATTTCGTCAAAATTTCAGATTAAAAAAAAAATCCTACTGCCAAAAACGGCCCTGACGGCGGACGGACATTTCGGATTTTGAATGTAGACCTCTTGAAACGGATAATGTCAAATTTTGAGGCCGATCGGAGTCGACGACCCCCGTCGCGAAAACATAGGTGTATTATTCCAAGAATAATAGCCTAAACCAAAACGGCGTACATACTCTGCCAGCAGCCACGAACGTTCTGAATTAGTGGTATAGATAAGAAAGTAGAGCGCAATAGCATTTTGGAGGAATCTCCCCCCCCCCCCCCCCCCCCAAGGATTAGAGGCAGGTATCAGAATCAGAAAAATGTTATTGTTGTTCATACACAGGAGGTACATAGTAGACTAAAGTAATGGTATTGAGCCAAATAGAAGCACTCAAAAGTAATGGGTTTGAGCGCTATGAGTGGGGCTATGAGTGGCGGCAGGTTTGTTCCTTTGAAGGCACCAACAAGAGTCTGCCATCATTTGCA
The DNA here is from genome assembly GCA_955831195.1 of Pilophorus perplexus. Lineage (NCBI taxonomy): Eukaryota > Metazoa > Arthropoda > Insecta > Hemiptera > Miridae > Pilophorus > Pilophorus perplexus. The sequence continues at coordinate 3,431,349 of OY037015.1, forward strand.
GTCCCAGAAGCCTTGGTATCTTGTTTCAATCGTCCTGAAATCTTGGTGGAACCTCTTGGCTTGTTCCTCGCTGAAATCAAACAGGGTGTGAGGGAAGTTGTCCAAGTGACTGAAGAGATAATTTTTATGCTCATGTTGCAGCCCAATTTTTGAAATTTGTTAACCATGTCATTCAATATTTCAAGCCATTAGTGTAATTTGTGTCATTCAATTTGTTCAATACTCAAGCCTCCAAGTCCAATAATATTGGAGTATATTATACTCCTGGGAAAAAGGTTTTGTGGCGATCAAGTTGCATTACCAACCCAGGAGCCATAGTTCTACGATATTGCCAAAATGAATAAATACTTTGAAAAATCATGGCTCCCTTATTATGACAGGTACAGAATCGCGATTGGTTTCATTCGACCCAGAAACAATCTACCTACATGAATTCGTTGGAAAAAGGTTTTTAACGGCCTTAGTTTTTACGCTAGAAGGTAAAAAGTACAAAAAAACGTGACTTAGGTTTTTTTTTTTTTAAAAACAACGTTTTTTCAGCGGGTTTTGGCAAAATCACAGATTTCTCTGGTTTTAGAACTCCAACTCATGTATATATTCGTAATCAGCATTGATTTTTCAATAAAAAAAAAGCGTATTTTTTTCAAAATATTTGGACTTTGCAGGTAACGGCTATCATTTTTTATTCACGAAATGACACAATAAACCCTAAAATTGGCCATAGCTCAAGAAAAAGTGGGGCTCCCGAGAAAACTGAGGCGATTTTCGGATTCAGCACATGTTATGCGGTTTTTAGCGACGAACCTAAAAGTCGACTTATTTTGTTGACCTGTTTACTATTCCAAGAATAATAAACCAAAACCTGAAATGGTGAGAAAATACTCGGTTTACCATCTAGTTGTGCCCGCAAGGTTTTAAGCCCGATCGCCCAATCCCGTGGGGCGCTGTGGGGCTAAAATGGGGCTGCGGGAGGGTTTTTCGAAGGGTTTTGGCTATAGGGTCGAGTTAGGTGTCGATTTCGAAGTATTTTTGGACGTAGAATCCGTTTTTGAGGGTCCTGCAACGATCCACTATCACTGTGGAAGGGCTATAGGGGTACAAATGGGATTTTGAATGATCCCAGGAGGTCAAATATTTCCCCAAGTACAAAACCAATTTCGAAAAATAATTTCGATTTCACTATACACACCAATCAACAGGGTTTTGAGTACCTACCTAGTTGCTCATGAAAATTTGAATCTCTTGAAAAAATTCTTTGATGAATATTTCAAATTTGAAACGATTTTTTTAAATTATCTTAAAACAGCAAAAATTAATTTTGAGATAGCCGATAGTTTTCAAGGGGTAAGACGAGAGTCTTGCGCCAACAAAAACGGCTGGTGAAGTTTCCTCTCTTTATTCAAGCTTTCGGCTTGCGCGCCATCTTCAGATCGCATTAGTTGTTCGTTAATTCGCCTCTAACCGTCCATCCGCCGTTTCTTTTGCGAGTCCCCGGGGGGGGGGGACCCAGACATGTCTTGTATGTCAAGGGCGGATCCAGGATTTTTCTGAGGGGGAGCGGAAAATGATTTTTTTTTTTTAAATTTTTTTGTAACATTTGTGGAAGGGATGTGGGATCCCGAAAAATGGATTACACGTCCAATCTTTTTTCCAAAATAGTTTTCTCATTGACACAGAATTACAGTTTTGCACCTATGGCTTTGCTTAGTTTCTTTCCCATTCCGGCGTTTTTCACTACCGGAATTCTTCAATTTCTTGGGGGGGGGGGGTTTGTACCCATGTGACATACCTGCCAGTCCCACTCCTCCCTCAATCACTAATTGTCTCGTTTCGCTCTTTCGCTCAGTTTGGGCCAATAGGGATCATTCCAGTCAACTCCTAACACACCTACCGGCCAATCCAGCTCCCCTCTTTATCAAAAATCGTATTTTCTCGCTCTTTCGCTCGTTTTGGACCAATAGGGATCATTGTTAACAACTCCCTTGGCTCTAGGGATGGGAAAAAAAAACGCGAAACAGTTTCACTTAATCTGGAATAGCTGTTTCAAAAAAAAAAAAAACGAGCAAATGAACGAAATGAAAGAAACCCCCTTAGAAAACGAAACGGTTTCGCAAAAGCTTGAGCTGAGGAGAACAAGAAGCAGTCTGAGGCGCGACGAAACCGTTTTGGTTTCTGTTTCTGTTATTGTTGTGCAAGCTTCAGTTCTTTCGAAACGCATTGACGCTGAAACTGTTATTCTCTGAACTACCGCTCCTCTAAGGGAGCGATTTGGTGAACGAACTCCCTGAAAAGAATCGCTCCTTAAGAGTCGCTCACTCTTTCGCTCCTCATCACTACCTGACACCTTCTCGGCACAGTGATGAACGCAGCGCAGCCACCACACAACACACAGACATTTAATCAAACTTATGTTGAGTACTTCTCTTCAAATTTAGGCGATTATAAAATTTTAAATCTATCACATATTTTCTCGTTGAGGGGGGGGGGGGCGCCCCCCTCTGGATCCGCCACTGTGCTGGGGGTTAGGAGTTATCCAGAATTGCAGGGTGGTGAGTTTGGTAAGGTACGACTATTTAGTGGGTTGGAATTTAGTTGAAGCTTGACATCTACTTATGGAAACTTTGTTTGCATTTAAAAAGAGAGTTGAAAATTAAAATTAAAATGGGTGACGAACGGACGGTAAAAGACGAATTAACAAACAACTGATTTGTTCTGAAGATGTCGCACAAGCCGAACAAGCTTGAATAAAGAGAGGAAAAAGATCAAAAAATAAACAAGCTTGAATAAAGAGAGGAAAAATCACTAGCCGTTTTTGTTGGCGCAAGACCCCCGTCGTAACCCTTAAAAATTACCGGCCATGAAAGCACGACGGGAACATACGACACGAACTGACAATTTTGAGATATCTCTTGCAGCAGGAGAGCGATGTTTGTTTGTACTTGAACTGAAAAATAGCACCGGCAACTCTGGTAATAATGAATACGGCAAGCACCTACGTGCGTATTTAGACGATTTCATTTTGCATAATATTATACTGACAAAAAATTTCTCGCGAACCCAAACATAGACATGAGTTGGGCTGGCCATGTTTCGAGGCGGGCGACGCCGTCTGGTGCGTCAGAAGAGGCGGTGTCTGAATTCGAAGTGACCAAAACTCAACCGGTGGCAGTGACCCTGCAGAAGACCTCGACCCAAATTAAAAATTGAGGTACCTTAACAAGCGAGCGAGACAGTGTGACCAACTTCCAGCCTCGCCATCTCCGTCTCTGTCCACCCCTTAACAAGACGACCTTATGAATATTCAGTAGTTGAGGGGGAGGGTGGGGGGGGGGGGATCCTGATTTCATAAATGGCTCGGAGGGGATACGCTGAGCGAATTTACGATTGTAGGAAACTCCTCCGGTATAACGTGCACGTATGGCGTTGATACTGCCAGTTTTTACATCAGAAAGGTATTCAGATCCAGCGACGCAACGCCAACTAACGACTGTTTCTGCCACCGGGAAAACGATAACAGGCAGCTATTTCTGTCGAATACAGTGAAGCTCTACCGACGACAAGATCTGAGCGAAGAAGTAATAACGCCGCAGTAGCGGCTCTGGGTGGCCAAACAACGTGAGGCAATTCATGGTATGGGAGGCTAAGTAGCAATATCCGTTTTCTTCAAATGGAAATGTTAACATCAAGTCAAAAAATCTGAAATACGCTGAACCAGAAAACTCCTAAAACATTTCGACGATAAATTTGACAGTATGAGCAGAACAAGTGAGGCGTCAACTAGTCTTCGAAATTCAAGGTCTTAATAATCATTGAACCAACTTGCCGCACCACAATTATTTCAAAAACGCAACTAAGTAAGACAACATTTTGACAATTTTAGACTACAGGGTTTATTTTTCTTTGATGTAGGTTAATAATTAATAATTATTGTGCGAAAATTACCAAATTCTGTGTCAATAAGAAAATATTTTTGAAAAATAAAAATGAAATTTTTTTCTGTACAATGTTTGGACAGACGTGGGACATAGAAAAATGGATTATGCGTCTATAATTACTCGGAAAACGACAATTTATTTGACCTCCTGGGATCCTTCAAAACGCCCATTTGTAGCCCCATAGATACCCACGGTGAAATTGGATCGTTCCGGGACCCCCAAAAATGGATTCTACGTCCAAAAATACTTCGAAAACGACACCTGACTCGATCCCATAGCCAAAAGCCTTCAAAAACCCTCCCGTAGCCCCATTTTAGCCCCATAGCGCCCCACGGGTTTGGGCGATCGGGCTGAAAACCTTGCGGGCACAACTAGATGGTAAACCGAGTATTTTGTCAAAATTTTAGCTTTTAAAAAACGTTTCTACTGCCCAAAACGGCTAGGACTTTTTGAATTGTTTGTTATGGGTCTGAACAACAAAATATCAAAAATGGGAGCACTATTTTTGCTGGGAGAACTTTTGACGGCAAAAAAAACCTCGATTTTTTCGGACATTTTCCAGTTATTCACCAATAACTTGAACACTAAAGCATGGCAGAGAAAACGTTTCGGATACAAAGTTGAAAAGCATCAAATCCTGCGTCGAATGACCTCCTTGCACATTAAAATCGGTTCAGCCGTTTAGACATAATCCATTTGGAGGGAAAATTGTCAATTCCCCGCAACATTTTCGAAGTGCTCTTCCAGCAGTTGTAACTTTGAAATGGTTAGTCCTAGACAAAAAAAAAATGCACAGAATGAAAGTTGCAGAACACGAAATTTTACATTAAGCGATCGTCCAAGTTTTCAGATTACCTGCCGCTGCGGCCGTAACGGCGAAATGTGATCATTTTGGTAGAGCAAACCCGTGTTTGGTGTCTTTTTACTCTTCTTCTATACTCCTTAAAAAATACTTCGAAAACGACACCTAACTTGATTTAATAGCAGAACCCCTTCAAAAAGCCCCACGGGTTTCGGGCGATCGGGCTGAAAATCTTGCGGGCACAACTAGATGGTAAACCGAGTATTTTGTCACAATGTACGACTCGTAAAAAACTGCCCACAACGGCTTGGACGGCGGAGGGACATCGTTTTTGGAATCAGCACATCTATACTTGAAACGTATGTCAAATTTTGAGGCCGATCAGAATTTTCGACCTCCGTCGCGATTACATAGGTGTATTATTCCAAATAATAATAAACTAAAAGAATTTTTTTTCCGAATATTTTGCAGTGATACCAAGTATTGCGGCAAAAATATCAACACAGGTGGACATGAAATCTACCGATCAAATAATCCCCGAAAATCAGAGCTAAAAGGGATATAAAAAAGTTTTATAAACTATGTGAAACGAATGTCGATTTCATCGAATGTCGATTTCGGAGTATCGGTGTTGGGCTCGTCAGCAAAACAAACAAAGGGAAGAAAGGGAAACCTGAACTTTTTTTTTCAGTCCTATCTCTTCTCTATGAGATTAACCTTTTTCGTCTGTCCCGGCTTGTTCCGCAAACCTCCCCTGTGTCATTGAATTATCAACGTCGACGTCCAAACAAATCAGATTAGAGATTAAATTGGAGGATACGGTGCCGGCAAGCGTGGGTTCTGTCACTATCGAATGATTAAACCCGAATGCGATCAAACCGGTGTCACGTCGAATCACCCAAAGTTGGCGTCGGGTTCGACTCCGATCGAAAACAGAGCTTGACACAACAACACGTCGGCTGAGAGAGATTCGAACTGGGGAGTCAACTATTCGCTAGTGAAGTTATTCGTTGTAGTTTGGATACCCAAGGTGACCACGGCATGGTGGATTATGGGTAGGGTAACGAGGGATAAGTTGGGGTAACTGGGCCACGGGGTATCTGGGCCGTGGGCCGTTTTGACGCCCGCAAGTTTTTTTTTTTTTTTTTTGGTTTATTATTCTTGGAATAATACACCTATGTTTTCGCGACGGAGGTCGATGAGTCGGATCGGTCCGTCCGCTCGCCGTCCCGGCCGTTTTGGGCAGTAGGAATTTTTTTTTAAATCTGAAATTTTGACAAAAAACTTGGTTTACCATCTAGTTGTGCCCGCAAGGTTTTCAGCCCGATCGCCCAAACCCGAGGGGCGCTCTGGGGCTACGGGAGGGCGCTCTGGAGGCGCCACGGGAGAGGCGCTCTAGGGCGCTACGGGAGGGCGCTCTGGGGCTAAGGGAGGGTTTTTTTTAAAGTCTTTTAGCTATGGGATCGAGTTGGGTGTCGTTTTCGAAGTATTTTTGGACGTAGAATCCATTTTTTGGGGTCCCGGAACGATCCGATTTCACTGGGGCGATCTTTAGGGCTTTCATGAGGCTAAAAATGGGATTTTTGAAGGATCCCAGGATGTTAAATATTTTTCGAGTAAAAAATACAGAATTTTTTAAAAACACATTTTTGAACAAAAAAATCCCAAAAAAAATTTTTTTTGAGACAAAAATCCAACAAAAAAAAATTTTTTTTTTTTTCAAATTTTTTCATTGACAGAATTCAATTTCTGCACAAGTAACGTATATCAAAGAATAATAAACCCTTGTGTAAAGTTTGCAGCGTTTTTTCTAAAGTTTTCAAAGTTGGTACCCATCGGTGGAGAATGAGAAGCGTCTGGAATAACAACTATTTTGAAGCTCAACTGTTGCAGTTAGGGGTCGCAATCCCGCGCGGGATTCAAGCCAAGGGTTCATTATTCATTGATATAACTTATTCGTACAAAAATAAATCTGTCAATTTAAAAAAAATAATTTTTTTTTCAATTTTTCTTTTCAAAAACATTTTGTTTTCACTCGGCAAATATTTGACCTTCTGGGATCCACAAAAATCCGATTTGTACCCCAAGAAAGCTCTATTGATCCCCACAGTGAAATCGGATCGTTCAGGGACCCCCAAAAATGGATTCTTCGTCCAAAAATACTTCGAAAACGACACCTAACTCGACTCCAAAGCCGAAAACCCTTTTAAAAAACCTCACGTAGCCCCATTTTAGCCCCATATCGCCCCACGGGTTTGGGCGACCGGGCTGAAAACCTTGCGGACACAACCTGATGAAGAACCGAGTGTATTGCCGAAAAATCAGATTTTTATTAGATGTTATTCATCAACCCTTTCCACTCAATCAGGAAATCATTCGGTCAAAACGGCTCTGTCACCTCTTTCAAAAGTAAGCACGCGAACATCACCGATAATGCGAATGATTTGCGACTAAAGACGAGGGGGCCATCGCATTGATCATTCGGCAATCAAACGGACGATCAATCATTCGACGTCGAATCGAATGTGTTTCATAACTCAACGCCTGAAGAGGATTCCACCTCGAAGAGCGTCGGAAATCTTGAAAACCAATGATGAATGGCCCTGTTTGGTCCATTTAGCGGATGTTGCAAGTTGCCCGAGTCAACACTTCGTGCGTCTCATTTGGCGAGAGAAAGAAGAAGAGAAGGGAATGGAAAGTGTCGAAGCAAAAGCGAGAAGAAGGAAATGTAACGATCTACCTAATGGGTCAATTTGAAAAAAAAAAAAAAAATTTACACAAGGGTTTATTATTCTTTGATATAAGTGACTTGTGCAGAAATTTAATTCTGTGTTAGTACCTAATGAAAAAAAATTTAAATTTTTTTTTTCAAAAAAAGATTTTTCGATTGTTTTTTCAAAATTTTTTTTTTCAAATTTTGTTTTGTTTTTTACTTGAAAAATATTTGACCTCCTGGGATCTTTCAAAAATCCCATTTGTAGCCCCAAGAAAGCCCTATAGATCGCAACAGTGAAATCGGCTCGCTGCGGGACCCCAAAAAATGGTTTCTACGTCCAAAAATACTTCGAAAACGACACCTGACTCGATCCCATAGCTAAAAGCCTTCAAAAACCCCCTTCTGTAGCCCCATTTTAGCCCCATAGCGCCCCACGGGCTTGGGCGATCGGGCTGAAAACCTTGCGGGCACAACTAGATGGTAAACCGAGTATTTTGTCAAAATTTCAGATTTTTAAAAAAATTCCTACTGCCCAAAACGCAGGACGTCGGACGGCGGACGGACATTTCGGATTTTGAATGTAGACCACTTGAAACGGATAATGTCAAATTTTGAGGCCGATCGGAGTCGTCGACCCTCGTCGCGAAAACATGGTGTATTATTCCAAGAATAATAAACCAAAAACCTGAATGAATGAGTATACCTACTCTGGTTGACGACAACGGAAAATGGCTACCTCGATGCAAAATTGCTCAAAATTGGGGGCTCCATATTGCAGCCAATATAAGAAAATTTCTTATTTAATATTTGTTTTGACTGAAGATTTATTCGAACACCAACATATGTAGAGGCACAAATTGATGCACATCTAAACCAAAGACAAAAAAAAAAAAACAAAAAAAAAACAGGACAATTTCTTGGTTTTCTGGGTTTTGTTGTGTCCTTTGTCTTTTTATCATTTACCTAATGTCATTTAATAACCCAACAAAAGAACCAAAACAAACAAAAACAAAAGACAACAAAATACCAAAATAAAAACCCAAGACAAAAGACACAACAAAACCTTCGGAATAAAAGATAACAACGAAGAGAGAGAGACCAAACCAGACTAGTCAGATATCAGTAAATGAGACCAGAAACCAGACTAAACCATACCAGTCAAACAAGAGTCTGACAGGAAACCATACCAATCAGACACCAGCCAAGAGACCAGTCTGCGACCAGAAACCAGACACTGCATGTGTTGGAAAACTCACAGCTATGCGACGCTGGCTAGATCGTCTGCAAGAGAAGGGTCCAAAATGAGGGTTCTTCCCCGAACGCAGAAAGAGCTACCTCATCCACAGCCTGGTATGGAGGAGGACAGAGACGAACCGTTCCCCGACCTGAAAAAACTTAATCTCTGCACCGTCGGCAAAAACCACATCGTTACTCTCATCGCTTTCTGGGGGGGGGGGGGGGGGGGGCTTCAATGGCCCGAGATAAAAAGATTTAAAAAGAGAAGATCAGGAAAAAATAGCAGGCTGGATGTAGTGCACCTCCAAGATGGCCGCAGCAGCAAAGCAGACCCCTCACGCCGTTCACACAGCCTTTACAAAATCACCGCAACGCTAATGGGTCTATGTACATCGAGTGATTGGCGAGTTTGGCCCACTGAAAGGCGTCATACGGAATGAACTTGTACTAGCAGTTTTGAGAACATTGATATCGCCAAACCTTCAAGATCTGGTTGAACTGCCTGCAAGATTAGGAGGACTAGCCAGCCATTGAAGGCATTAACCAAGGCCAAGGACATAAACTGGCTGGAGGCCGTCGAAAGGTGGCTTGTTGAGTAATCCCCTGGACGGCCAGACTCCAGAATGATTACATTCTTCAGCAAAACTCCCCGACATGTGAGCTGTTGGTGACCTTGAAAAGACGGAAAGTGGCACGTTATGCGCGATCTGTTTCGTCTGGCGCAGGATCGCGAGAGATTTGCAGGTATGATCGCCAACCTTCAATGATGGAGATGGCACTAGAAGAAGAAGCCATTCAGGATCTTGTGGCAACCGCCAGACTAGTTTCCAACATCTCAAGACAGGCCGGCTTGGTTCAAGCCATCAAGCAGGAGGCGCTCTTCCAACTGTTCAACCACAAGGACCTCGTCAGCCAAACCCTGAAAGAGGCCCGTGTCCAGAGAAAGTCCGATCTGTCGGTTAGAGGAGACGAAGTGTCATCGATTTTACCCTTTCGCCAGCAATGCACCATTCAGCAGACGAAAGGTTCACTGCTCTCCCTTTGGCAGCGGATGACTGCGATCTTTCCGCCTCACAGTTTCGGGATGCCTCGCCATTCGATACGGAGCCTGTTGGCTTGCCTGAGTGTGATGGCTGCGAGGCACCCATGAGCCTGAACCACGCCTTAAATTGTAAAACTGGAGGACAGATTGTGTGAGGGATTGTGCGCGGAAATCGCAGGCAAAGCGTGGAATGGGGTTCGAACTGAGGCTGTATTCTAAGAGGCAGTGGACAACAGCCCGGCACTCATTGCGGACTTGGTGGTCCCTGGGGTGTGGCATAGGGAAAGGTTAGCGTTTTTGACAATCGCGTTATTAACCCCGACGCGGCCTCCTATGACCACCTCAACTGGGAGCAGGTATCCAAGAACGCTGAGTCAACGAAACATGCCAAATACGACACTGCTGCCGAAGACTCGAGGGCATTCTCCCCTCTGGTATGTGCATGTGATGGATCCACGGGAAAAGAATTCCAGCGACTTAATCGACAGCTCGCCGCAACACTGGCAGAAAAGTGGGCTCGTCCGTATTCACAAGTTGCTGTATGGGTTCGGGCGAAGCTGCAATTTGCTGTCATCCCAACTGCGTGACTCCGGGGTCTCGGCCTGGAAGACGGAGAGGGCCTACAGCTCTGGGACGAGTAGCCCACGTGTCCACCGCATCCATGGCTTCCCTTAGGATTCCACCGTTTGCTGGGTGATGTGTTTTTGTTGTTGTTGTTGTTGTTCTTTCTTGTTATTTGTCATTCTTCTGGTTAATTCCTGTGGGTGAATAAAGTGAGATTTTTTCCAGTATTTTTTAAAATGTCCTAATTTTCATTGCACACTGTCAACAGAAGAATAATAAACCCTTGTGAAAATTTGCAGAGAAAATAAACCGCATGATCTGCCTAAGCTGCCAAAAGGTCTCATATCTAATCGATCGACTGAGGTGAACCAAACCATCGCGATGATGAAACGATGTCGACTGATAACTTCGCACGATGGAAAAACAATGTTTTTCGTCGTCGGACGAGCTCATCAAATTCCAAACCATTCCACTACACGGGTGAGCAACCGGCCTATCAACGGAACTAAACCAGATAATGGGTTTCCCAATGACGTCCAGACGCTCTATCGACCCCATTAGCTACGTTTGTCGTCATCAGTGACACGACGGCGTATGGAAGCGACGGGACGACCAACGTGACGAGAGTCGGTTTGGCCCGCGCTACGGAACACGCGTCGATAGGTTCAGTATTCTCTGAAAAAAATCACCTTCGGGCTCAGATTTGATCCTCGAGTTTTCTGGTAGGTAGTTGGTCCACAAGGTGTTCTGCCCAGTCGCACAGCACTAAAGGATGAGGCTTAGGCGAGGAAGTAGAAAACGCTGCAAATTTTACACAAGGGTTTATTATTCCTTGATATAGGTTACTTGTGCAGAAATTTAATTCTGTCAATGAAAAAAATTAATTTTTTTTGGATTTTTATATTTCACAAAAAAAATTTGTTTTTAGATTTTGTTTGTTTGCTTTTTACTTGAAAAATATTTGACCTGGCATCCATCAAAAATCTCATTTGTAGCCCCATGAAAGCCCTGTACATCGCAACAGTGAAATCGGATCGTTCCGGGACCCCAAAAATGGATTCTACGTCCAAACATACTTCGAAAACGACACCTAACTCGATCCCATAGCCCCATAGTGCCCCACGGGTTTGGGCGATCGGGCTAAAACCTTGCGGGCACAACTAGATGGTAAACCAAGTATTTTGCCAAAATGTCAGATTTAAAAAAAATCCTACTGCCCAAAACGGCCCGGACGGCGGACGGACATTTCGATTTTGGAATCTTAGACCTCTTGAAACGAATAATGTCAAATTTTGAGGCGGATCCGAGTCGTCGACCTCTGACGCGAAAACATAGGTTATTATTCCAAGAATAATAACCCAAAAGGTGTAGTTTTCAAAGTAATTTTGGGCGTAGAATCCACTTGTGAGGGTCTGTTGTGCAAAGTCGATGAATGTTACATTCATCGCACAACAGACACAGACACATCGCACTTTGCACAACAGACACAGTTGTTTACAGTACATAAACGCTCTTATGGTTTAATATTCAGGGAATAATACACCTCGGAGGTTCACGGTTAAATCTGAAATTTTAACAAAATACTCGGTCCAACATCTAGTTGTGCCCGCAAGGATTTCAGCCCGATCGCCCAACCCCGAGTTTTAGCAGGTTTTCGCGCATGATATCGATTATGGTGTCGTTTTCGCAGTAATTTTTGGACGTGGAGTCTTGGGGGGGGGGGGGGGGGTCCAGAACCATCGGTAAACCTGTGAGGATCCATCCGTGAGGGGAAAATCGCCATAATTCATCCATAAAAGATCATAATTCACGTTTCAGGAAATAATTCACCCAGGCCCCGAGCTCCTTTGAAGAGCCCCAAACAAGGCATTTCGGTTTCTCCTAATCTCTACCACAAACGTGAGCAGTAGAAATGCGAAAGTTGGGCAATACGTAAAGGAATACATGTACATTGAAAGGGAGCTGAATTAAAAATCTTTGTTAACTGGAGGCGAAAATTTTAACTTCCACGGCAAAAAAGGCATCAAGTTGCGTCAAATGGTCGCATGCAACTAGTAAGGAGGGGACGATCAGCTGGCCATGTTGGGAGTGGACAGCAGCTCTGACTGCCAAAATCCCGTTGAACAAGACCCGGTACGTCCGGAGCAAAATCTGTTTCACTGTGCTGATTCATTGTGATTGTGCTCTCCACTACCTATTTTGTGCATTCAACTCTGTTAATTTTTGGACATAATTGCGTATTACAGGAGGTATAAGGTAAAAATTCATTAAGGGCAGTCCTCTCTCTGTCGGAGAGAAGCACATAAATTGTGTTTTTTGGAGACGTACAGACAGCAGGTTATCATCAAGACGATTCTGGATTTGAGCATAAATGACTACATATCATGTCTGTTTGTCTTCCGTAAAATCGTCACGTTTTGGATAATTATTCTTGGAATAATATGTACACCTATGTTTTCGCGACGGAGTTCGACGACTCCGATCGGCTTCAAAATGTGATGTTATCCTTTTCAAGAGGTTTAGATTCCAAAACTAAAATGTCCGTCCGCCGTCCAGGCCGTTTTGGGCAGTAGAAATTTTTTTTTAATCTGAAAAATTGACAAAATACTCGGTTTACCATCTAGTTTTGCCCGCAAGGTTTTCAGCCCGATCGCCCAAACCCGTGGGGCGCTATGGGGCTAAAATGGGGCTACGGGAGGGTTTTTTGAAGGCTTTTGGCTATGGGATCGAGTTCGGTGTCGTTTTCGAAGTATTTTTGGACGTAGAATCCATTTTTTGGGGTCTCGGAACGATCCGATTTCACTGTGGCGATCTATAGGGCTTTCATGAGGCTAAAAATGGGATTTTTGAAGAATCTCAGGTGGTCAAATATTTTTCAAGTAAAAAAAAAAAGTTTGGAAAAATAATAATAAAAAAAAAATTGTTTTCTAAAATTCTTCTCATTGACACAGAAATAAATTTCTCCACAAGTAAACTATATAAAAGAATAATAAACCCTATTGTAAAATTTGCAGCGCTTTTAGTCTTGTTTTGGGCGGTTTGTACCGCGCTACAGGTCTAACTGATCTCAATCCCAACCGGAATCAACAAGTTTCACAGTCCTCACGATGTACCTCGTTTTGTAAGATACCTACGTCTAATAGTATGAATATTCACTCATCCGGTGATGTAACGTCGCGACCTCGGCCGCGCCAGCACAAAATACGCCCATAAAATGGGTTGAGGAATGTTTGCGGGATTTCATCCACATTTAAGTTGGTTCGGGATCTGGCGAGAGATGATTATCAAGATAAGGTAGGGATATCCGGACCTGAAGATGCCCACGAAGGAGTTTCACACAACTTTATCGATTTGTGCGAGTCGGCTCCCGAGGAAGGGAAGGAAAGTGAAACCTCCAAACGGAATTTTCGACCTGGTTCAACCGGAGCGTCTTCGGGACGAGCGAAAATTGTAACAAACATTGAAAATTCATTTACCTTCTCGGGCCTTGAGGTAAACCGTGTTGGCGACGATGTTCTCCAATTCCATGAGTTCCAGTTTGGCAAAGTTCCCGTCCCCCGGGCCGCCAACGACCCGTTACCATTTGAATTCGAACACGGGGTGGGTTTTTGGGGGAGACCGACGGGAAATCGTCAACCCCCCGGATTTTCGAACAATCAAAAAGACACCCGAGTCGCGCAAAATGGGAATTTCGCTTCGGGGTGTGGTGGGGTGTGCGAATGCCACGGGCGAACCCCTCAGTCCCGTTCGAAGGGAGTCGGCAGTTTTGAAGTAATTTCTTTTACCGCAGAAAGCGTGAGCTGGTCAATTCAAAACACTCCAACCGCGGACGATATAACACCGATATTCCACTTGGACAGAAGGAAGATGGCGGTTCGCGGCCTCCTCCAAACTGGATCAACTTTCTTGTTTTCCTCTTCGGCACCCTTCGGAATCTGAGCAACCCCCACTTTCGAACACTTCGACAAAAAAATCCAAAAACCGCCTCCGCGTTCCTTTTGAACCTGGTTGGTTGTTCCTCCGACTGCGGGATTTTTATCACCACTTACCCGAACGCACAAACATAATCGCGACACAAATCTACCTTTAAAGAGACCTAAACGATTACAATCCGCCCTCCGACCTCCTCCGTCACTTGATCCCGAATATTGCGATTGGATTTCCTAGAAGGGAGAGGGTGCAACATGTCTGCCAACAGCCCCTCACGTCACTGTTATATCACATCCCAAAAACAAACTTTCCCTCCTAATACCATACACATATCTTAAACACCAATCAAACACCCCCTTACGAGAGATATTTCCGCGTTTTTTTTTTCGGTTGGGCATTTCATTTCGGCGGATTTGTGTCCGTCATGAAGTTGGAGCGGGGAAAATATTAGCGACGGCGTGGGGGGAAAAAGTCCCGCGGCGGTAGGGGAAAGTCTCCCCTCAGCGGGGAATTATTCGGCGATGGGTGCTGCCGACTACGGCGGAAATCCTCCTGGCGGCGAATGAAATACGTTTACAGGCGGAATCCCGGCGGGCTCCGCATTTTGACGAGGAACGACCGATGTAACATGCCAATGGCATGGCATGATGCCATGCTAAACATAGTAGAGACGGTTCAACTCAACTCCGCTGTGACGGTGTAGGTGTTGTTGTTGTAGTTTTTCAAGGTGGTTTTCAGGTTTCAAAACTCGTTGTAGTTTTTTTCCCCGTGGAGGCTGTGGCCATGATGAATATTTTCTAGCAATGCAACTCGTTGATCGTATTTAATTTGCATTACTTACCTACACCTTCTTTGATCCTATTTCTAGCTGGTGTTCGGATTTATGTCGGATCTTTCTCTCAAAAAATATCGGTTCACGTTATTTTAAAAATAATATCGATATATCGATGGGAAAAATATCGATATATTGGCAGGATCGTTATATTTTGTCAAAATAATTTTGAGCATCCCTAGATTCCAGCAAATAGTATCAACTTAGTAAAATGAAACGTTTATTATTAAATAATATTGTTACAAATTTTGTAACAGCAACTGTAGGTAGGCAATAGAACTTATTTGGTCAAGTCCGCATAGTAACTATTGATGATGCTTGCGTAGTAATATCTTGCTGCCAGATTCAAAAGAGATGCAAACAATATAAACATGGAATTTCCGTCCACTGCGATGACGAGTCCGAAAATCGCAATTAGAAGCTGACATCCTCCACAGAATGCGAATTCACCGAAAAAATAAATCAATACGGCACGCCTTACCTTCGTAGGGTTTTCAGAGTGTGCACTAATGATAAGTACGACGTTCACCACAGCCGAAATCAAACTTAAAACACCGCTAATAATGAGCATTAGCGGCTTCCCGTTAAATTGTGCTTGTTTATCTTTCGGTAGAAGTTCACTATCTTGTAGTAGGAGAACAATTTGCGCGAGAATAAAATTGACGATGACACCGACTACGCCCACGATAACGGACATCCATCCAATTAGCAAAACGCTGAGCCGCAAGCTACAACCACAGCAGCACACAGGAATGTACGGAAGGCATTGGACGACCTGTTCACAACATGGACTTCCTCTTGGTCGCTCGTCGCTCATTCTTCGGATTTCCGGATCCTTTTCAATCTCAAAGACGTGATGGAATAAGTACTTGGCAAAACTGAACGTTTGACATTTTGTTGGTGCCAGTTGCTACTAGTGATTTGTCTCCAAAACCTCCAGTGTGTTTCTAGTTATCGTGCAAGCTAGCGAGGGCTTCTGTCACCCCACTTTTTCGGGCAGAACCCCTGCGGGGAGCGGGGTGATAATCAAAACCCTTTCCTTAGCTCAAGGCTTTGTTTTGGAAAGCGTCGCGGGAATATTAAAAGGAGGAAATTGCTTTTTATGATGCAGGAGTTACCATGGTAACTAACACATTTGTTTAGGGAGTTAGTGTAAGGGGAGGATATCGCAGCGGCATTAAATTGCCATTTACTGTTCATTATTCAGTCATCACATCAAGTCTCAACACAGTATTTTTCAGGGAGCAAACCTTGCCTCTTTTTACCAAAAGAAGTTGAATCAGCGGGAATGATCCGTTGCCCAGGACTCTTTTTAGTGACACTTAACTTGTGGAAGCCGGGAAATTGGGCTCATGTAAGTCCTGGACAGACCACTGGGGTTTCAAACACTCCGGTTCCAGTAATTTAGACTCATTTTACACCGCACTAAGATCAAAAACGCTGCAAATTTTACACAAGGGTTTATTATTCTTTGATATACGTTACTTGTGCAGAAATTTAATTCTGTCAATGAAAAAATTAAAAAAAATTTTTTTTTTTGGATTTTCTTGTTCAAAAATGTGTTTTTTCGAAAATTCTGTATTTTTTACTCGAAAAATATTTAACATCCTGGGATCCTTCAAAAATCCCATTTTTAGCCCCATGAAAGCCCTATAGATCGCCACAGTGAATTCGGATCGTTCCGGGACCCCAAAAAATGGATTCTACGTCCAAAAATACTTCGAAAACGACACCTAACTCGATCCCATAGCTAAAAGCCTTCAAAAAACCCCTCCCGTAGCCCCATTATAGCCCCATAGCGCCCCACGGGTTTGGGTGATCGGACTGAAAACCTTGCGGGCACAACTAGATGGTAAACCAAGTATTTTCTCAAAATTTCAGATTTAAAAAAAAATTCCTACTGCCCAAAACGGCCTGGACGGCGGACGGCGGACGGCGGACGGCGGACATTTCGGATTTAGAATGTAGACCTCTTGAAACGGATAATGTCAAATTTTGAGCCCGATCGGAGTCGTCGACCCCCGTCGCGAAAACATAGGTGTATTATTCCAAGAATAATAAACCAAAAGCCGCCCCCACTCCTGTACATGGAAATGTCGATGGGGACTCGGGTAATTGTCTTGCACATTTTTCAAGGATAAAAAAGGTCAAGGAAGAATGACAGCCCCAGCCAAAAAGGAAAATAATAGAATCTCAAAAACTCAGGACTTCGGAAAAATCGTCGAAGAGTCTGACATTAGGGGACATTAGTCTGGTTCTGAAAGTCGGTGAATGAAAAATCATTCATAAAAAACTAGATAAAAACGCTGCAAATTTTACACATGGGTTTATTATTCTTTGATATAGGTTACTTGTACAGAAATTTAATTCTGTCAATAAAAAAAATTAAAAAAAATTTTTTTTTGGATTTTTATATTTCAAAAAAAATTTTTTGAGGCGATTTTTTTTCAAAAATGTGTTTTTTCAAAAATTCTTTAATTTTTACTCGAAAGATATTTAACTTCTTGGGATCCATCAAAAATCCCATTTTTAGCTCCATGAAAGCCCTATAGATCGCCACAGTGAAATCGGATCATTCCGGGACCCCAAAAAATGGATTCTACGTCCAAAAATACTTCGAAAACGACACCTGACTCGATCCCATAGCCAAAAGCCTTCAAAAACCACCTTCTGTAGCCCCATTTTAGCCCCAGAGCGCCCCACGGGTTTGGGCGATCGGGCTGAAAACCTTGCGGGCACAACTAGATGGTAAACCGAGTATTTTGTCAAAATTTCAGATTTTTTAAAAAATTCCTACTGCCCAAAACGGCCTGGACGGCGGACGGCGGACGGCGGACGGCGTACGGCGTACGGCGTACGGCGTACGGCGTACGGCGTACGGCGTACGGCGTACGGCGGACGGACATTTCGGATTTTGAATGTAGACCTCTTGAAACGGATAATGTCAAATTTTGAGCCCGATCGGAGTCGTCGACCCGCGTCGCGAAAACATAGGTGTATTATTCCAAGAATAATAAACCAAAAAAAGAGACCCCACAAATGAATTCTATGCCCAAAATTACTCTGAAAACGACACCCCACTGGACCCCATGGCCAAAGAATTTTCAAAAACTACAGTGGTTTTACAAAATCTGCCGCAGTCTCCTCGTTTATGGCGGCAGAAGCTGTTAACGCGGTCTCGGAGCTCCCCTCATAATAATAAGTATAATTATTATACAAGAGTACATTTGGATGACTAAGAAGCAACCATGTAAACTTCGTTATTACGAGGGATTTTAGCACATTCCGTCCCTTAGCTATCAATTTGTGATGACAATGAGTGAATTTGGAACTTACAATTGGAGAGCACGTACCAGCGCCATTTAGTGATCAGAGGGGATAAAAGTGAAGCTTAAAAAAAAACCTAAAGCATTGCCGCACGTGATGTCCGTCATGGTAGGTACCAACATAATATTGCAATATGACTGCTAAAGGACACCACCAGACCCCTGGATGACGTCACCTAGAGCCAAACGGCTAAACATCGGAGGAACATGGAACACGCTTCATCTGCGGTCTAATAGGTAGGTAACTAAGTCCGGACCAAACGCCAACCGTCACTTCCCTTCTTAGAGACCATATTAAAGTATCAAGGGTGAAGTGGCAACATGACCTAACTCACTTCTACATAGGATCAAGATAGGCAGTGTTACCATAGTCCACAATTCTAGGTTACCCATCTATAGGTCGACAACTTAGAGAATAACTAGGGGAGTCACCGAGCCTCCTTCGGAGGGGAAGTTTGCCTTCCCTTTCCAGGTAACCCCTGCTCGGAAGGTGCGCGCCTAATTCGAAAACTCCGCCCATCGACCACGTTGGGAGCTCTGACCGCTTGGCGAGTGTGCCTAATTATGAGTATTTCAGACCGTACACAAGGAGCGGTCAAAAGTGATCCTATCTACCTTCATGAAGATTCAATTAAAAACAACAAAAATACAGATTATGATGTATTAACAAAAGAAAAAAATTGTATTGCCTGGTTTTATAGGCAGGTACCTATTTAAATGTGAGGAAGAAAAAAGGGGCACCTGAGAAAGAATTATCACCTCACGAAATTAATAGATGTACAGTATTATTATAGGATTATCGCTTCGAAGCGCTTTATTGACAATGAAAAGAGAAAGGGTTCGAGAAGCCCATCGGCCTGGTCAGGAGGCCAATTTTTTGAAAAATGCGGGACGTGAGCCCCGGCGGTGTGCCTAGGAAGGGGACAGATTTCACTCTCGGGATGCCGCCAGGTTCGCTGCACTGTGTCATTCCTTAAGTTGTCGACCTATAGAAACATCTGAGTTATGAAGAACCTTTCTGGGCATCTACAAATGTCTTATGTAGAACCACTTTAATCTCAAAAACTGAGTTAATGTTGCCGCCCCCTAGACATGTGATCACTGGTTAGCCGTTACTTTTGAGGCGCATTTTCGTTCCTCGATACCTTTAACGTTTTCCAGCAGTTAGTTCAGAAGCAGACATCCTCCACCGAATGCAAATTCACCGAAAAAATAAATCAAGACGACAAGCTTTACCTTCGCAGGGTTTTCAGAGTGTGCACCAACGATGACTACGACGCACAGTGGTCTGAAATGACAGAAAAGCGGCAAAAACCTCTTTTCTTTGAAATATTTCAATAACACTTGGTACATCTACGTTTTTTTTGGGACGTAGAATCCAAATCTGAAGTCAGAACGACGTAACCGACGGTAAAAAATTTTGGAGCTCTGACAGGAGAGACCGGATAGAAACGAGCGAAGCCGCAAGTTCCCGCCTCCGATCTTTGCATTTTTTGTTTCTACAGGTCCTACTGAGTGTTCCTAGACTAATCGCACTTTGGCGCACCTTGCCGCACGGTGTTTCCTTGTCTACTGAATTTTCCAAAGATGGAATTTTTCAATACCTATTTTATTAAAAAACACAAGCTAAAACCGACTGGAAAAATTAGGAAAAATAATTTTACACTTCTCATGATATAATATATCATATACCTATATGGGTGATTCTCAGAAAAAGGGCAAAAATCGTGTCCCGAACACATTTTGACCAGTAGGAGAGTCACAGACTCAACTTTTTTTCACTCATTTCATTTGTTTCGATCCCCTCTACCACGACCAGCATAAAAAATGGGTATTTTCATCATTTTATCTACATTTTCATTAGCAGAAACACCCCAAATCTCATTACCACCTCGTGTCCCGGTACACGATTTTGCAATTCAACATCCAATTTATCCATGTCAAACCATGTTCCCGAAAAAGGTATTTCCATAGATGAAAGTAGATGGTTGGAAGTGTTAAAAACGTGAACTCTCTGAACACTGGGAGTTATTCACACTCCGGTACGTGGCTTTAAACTTTGTCCCGATTTTTTTGTTCATTACCACCACACTATAAACTTTCCCTCTCCTACGATGGTGGAAGGGACTTTTAGAAGAAAAAATCCCTTAGGCAACATGTGGCAGCCCTGCAAAGATGAACTAAACCTTCCTTGAAAGCTTCCCTCTCTGTAGGGCTGGAGGAGCCGACGTGGAAACAGCAGTGGCAGGTGCGTACCTACTTTTCAACTTTTCATTACCGCTCCCTAATGCTACTCAAAATGGGTTGACTTTTGAATTTTTCCGAATGTGTGTCCTAAATCTCTATAAAAACACTTAATAAACGCACTTTCGTTATTTAGAATAGCAGCAATACTTGTGAAATGAGAAGGTGTCAAAGTGAGAATTTTCATTACCAAACCCCGAAACCTGTCATTACCGCCGCTCCCAAAAATTTAAAATTTGGATTTCGGGGCCTGAAAAGTGTTCTTGACCTCAAAACTAGGTTTGAAATTGTTGTGTGGTACCTAGAATACACATGCATTTTTTGGAAAGGTTTCTGAGGGTCTATTTTTGCCCTTTTCCTGAGAATCACTCATTACCGTTCCCTAATGCTACCTACTCAAAATGGGTTGACTTTTGAATTTTTCCAAATGTGTGTCCTAAATCTCTATAAAAACCCTTAATAAACACACTTTTGATACTTAGAATAGCAGCAATACTTGTGAAATGAGAAGGTGTCAAAGTGAGAATTTTCATTACCGCCGCTCCCAAAAATTAAAAATTTGGATTTCGGGGCCTGAAAAGTGTTCTTGACCTCGAAACTAGGTTTGAAATTGTTGTGTTTTACCTCTAGAATACACAATGTGTATGCATGTCATGCATTTTTTTGGATTTTTTAGGAAAGGTTCACAAGATCACGTTTCTGAGGGTCTATTTTTGCCCTTTTCCTGAGAATCACCCATATTATTATCTATTATTATAGACTATCAATATATTATATAGACTTGATATAAATAGAAGGAATTTTCGTTTTAACAAAAAGCGCTCCATTTTGTCACGTTTCCTTTGACATAAATTCCCGGGAAATTGGCGTTTTTTCATCTTCTCAACGCTGTAAAATCTTTATTTTTACCTATAAACCCATGGAATGCACTAGTTAACTTCTTCAACCATCAGTTGTAAATTCAAATTGCTTCAACAATCAAGTTGAAAAATGGGGGTTTTTGCCACCCACAGACCACTGTGCGACGTCCACCACAGCCGAAATCAAACTTAAAACAGCTGATATAATTAAAATTAGCGGCGCCCCTAATAGTGCTAGTTGATCTTTCGGTAGAAGTTCATTATCTTGTTTGTGGTGAAGAAGTTGCGCGAGAATAAAATACCCGATGGCACCGACTTCGTCCACGGAACACCCATCCAATTAGCAAAACGCCGAGCCGCAAGCGACAACCGCAGCAGCACACAGGAATGTAAGGAAGGATGAGCTTGTCACAACATGGATTTCCTCTTGCTCGCTCGTCGCTCATTCTTCGGATTTCCGGATCCTTTTCAAACTCAAAGCAGTGATGGAATGAGAATTTGGCAAAACTGAACGTTTGACTGGTGCCGGTTGCTAGTACCTAGTGATTTGTCTCCAAAACCACCAGCATGTTTCTCCGACGTCATGCAAGCTACCAAGGTGGTTTGCGGAAAAAATGTCCTCGAAGGAGGTCCATTCATCGAGCAAAATGCGAGAAGATCAACAAGAAAACCCGCTGAAGAGAACAATGAAAGGCGTTGCCAGTACAGCGTACGCTGTTCCCTACGTAGGGAACAACCAGGATGCCCACCTATCATTTTATCATATTTCCCCGGCCAAGTTTGCCATCCTGGAAAACATTTCCTCAGGCAAAAATTGAATAAAATAATCAACAAAACTGTACCATGACACTTTTTAGCGCAACATTTCCTCAAAAAATGGAAAGGTGCGCTCATCTCTTCGACTTTATGTGTGTGTATGTTAAACATACTATGTTTGTGTGTCACAGGATCACGCCCGAGCGGCTGAACAGATTTCCATGAGGGTGGTCTCATTGTGATCAGCGAGTTCTGGTGGTGGTTATAGGCTATCAAAATCACCTCCGTCGACGACGATTCGTCCGACCCCGACGACATGGTTTGGTCGTTAACCTAGTGTGTCAAGTTACGAATTCTTAGTTACGGTTTTGGTTTCCTAGTAACAGAAAGGTTGCGCTGATCTATTCAATTCAATAATAATTAAAAAAGAAACGAGCCGGTATCAGGGCCTTCGTTTTGGAGAGAGGCCAACCTCGCCATCGAAAATTGCTCTGATCGCCGTCACTCTTGCCGCTGATATTTGATCAATCCATTCGTTGTTGCTACCGGAGAAAGAGTCGAAGTCGTAGGATCATGGTGTGTTCAATCAACGAAGTTGGAGCCCCAGCTGCAGCGCCGCCCCACCGTCAAAGCCTAGCAGGTCATCAGCGCTCCTCCATCTCTGCCGAGTCCCCTTCAAGCACATGGAGGCTGCGCGTACGATGGCAAACGTTAATCGTGCCCTGAGCCACCCCTTGACGATCCCCTGGTGCCGCTTCCATTTGTCTGCCAGCCGTTCACCTAGGACATCGACGAACCGGTTCATCTGGGGTGCCAAAAGTCCATCCACTGTGCTGACCAGAGGGGTGAATGAACAGTGGCGATCTTGGCACGCAGGTAAATACTTCTGTTTCTTCTCTTCCTCTGCCGAAGCGAGAACTGATGCCACTGGTCGGGAAACATAAGAGGGTGCATCAGTGTCTACGACACGGACGTCAAATAATGCGTCCCTCTGTGGTTCCCATACCCCACGGCAGGCAAGATCCCCTCTCAAACCAGAAGTAGTGTTTGAAGCAGCCACAATCACTGGCTCTTTGCAGCAATTTCCCCAAGCTGTATTCATTAATTCCCCCAGGACGTCTCTTACTTCATTGTGACGCCGCGTGATCAACCCCCCCCCCCCCCCCCCCGTCTTACAACAGAGAGCATGCCTGATGGAAAAAGGGGTATATCCACAGCCATCACACTTATTTGGCATATCTACTGGGGTTCGCATGTACCGAATTGCAAGTGCATCTCGGAACTCACAGGCTGAGAGATGAAAGCCATGCCGCTTCAAAGGAATGGCAGACAGCCACCCAGACGACTTCACCCTGGGCTGTTCCACTACTGCTCGACTAATTGCTCTTCTTCGATCTGCCGAGAACTTCAATTCAATAATTGATGGCTTGTTTTTTTGCCTGAAGCGACAAATGCAACGCAATACCAGTAAACAAAATCGTTG
This sequence comes from Pilophorus perplexus, assembly GCA_955831195.1. Taxonomy (NCBI): domain Eukaryota; kingdom Metazoa; phylum Arthropoda; class Insecta; order Hemiptera; family Miridae; genus Pilophorus; species Pilophorus perplexus. The sequence goes on from OY037015.1 coordinate 3,455,075, forward strand.
CTAGTGTTCACAATCATATTGTGACATAGGTATCCATGATCTGATGTTTTTCCCTGAAGGGGATTTTTGACATTTCATGTCTTTGCTATGGCACACAACCAAATTTTCGTTATGTCACGTTACGTTACGTTACGTTACGTGAAATGTCCCAATGTGTTGCAGACTCGTATGCAAGCATTTATGATTTTCCTCACTAGTTTTTGACATTTCATGTCTTTGCTATGGCACACAACCAAATTTTTTTTTTTTTTTGACATTTCATGTCTTTGCTATGGCACACAACCAAATTTTCGTTATGTCACGTTACGTTACGTAACGAAATATGCTCCTAATGCGCATGAAATGTCCTAATGCGTTGCAGACTTGTATGCAAGCGTTTTTGAGGTTTTTTGTTGTCTTCTTCATAGAGAGAAACAACCTTTTTGTCTTTCGGTTTTTGGTTCTGTGGTGTCTTGGGTGATTTTGGAGCCTTCGTCATTTTGCTTCCTTTGTCGTTTGCCTTCAGTTTCCTTCGCATCTTAACCTTCATACTTTCTTTGTCATTTTCTCTCGGCTCCATTGGCTTCTTAGTTAGATTGTTTTCTTAGCCACCTTTGAATTTTGCCATTTTGGTTTCTCAATTTTTTAATTTCTTGGAAGTTTGGGTCCGTACCACAGATTAAACTACCTACTGACTACTGGTCCGTACGGACCTTTTCCTTTATCGTTCCCCCGCCCGATAAAAGAAGTAAGTCAAAAGTAAGAGTGGTATGGACAGTTCAGGGTAAAGTAGTAGGTACTCGGAGGCCAGAAAATATCGATTTCCTTGAGAATGTCTTCGATAGGGTCCTCATTCCTTGAAGCACAGGACTGACGCCACATGGAAAACACCCGTGAAGTCGATGAAACAAAAACGTTTCAATAAGGTTATTGAATATTAGAATATTATAATTCAATATTATTGAGTATAATATACTCAATATTGAGTATAATATTATTATATGTACCTTTCGAAAATAAGGATTTTCAGCTCAACTGCAAATACCATCCAAAGTCGACGGAGCCGCCTCCTGCCATACAACTTGAACAAGCTTTTTTTTTTTTTTTTTACAAAAATTTAATCTTTTTCCAACCAACCTAGAATTTGGTATTGACGGCTGAACTAGGGTTGCCAACTCCAAAATTCTGTTCGGGAGGACTCTTGGAAAAATTGGGGAGGACACTGTGTAAGAAGTGAGGACATCCACTCCAAGATTGATAATTACAATAATATTGTAATTATCAATATTATTACAATAACATTGTACTTGTATTGTAATTGTATATTACAATAATATTGTAATAATATTACAATATTAATTGTATATTACAATAGTAATTGTATATTACAATAATATTGTAATAATATTACAGTAAAATTATTTTCATTTGATAATGAATTTGTAAAACTAATAATATAATATATTATATTATATTATTAGTTTTACAAATTCATTATCAAATGAAAATAATTTTACTAACGTACGAAGGGCCGGTATTAAAAATAAAAACTACACAAACAAGACAAAAAAAGTATGTTTGAAAATACAGATTTGTAGGTATTAAACCAAACTAGGTAGGTATTGACTGAGGTAGTACACTCAGGTATTAAGGAACTCAGAAATAATTATGCTCTCTTGGCGAGATCTCTCTACTCAGGATTATTAAATGATTGCTGCACATTTAAAAAAAAAAAATTATGCTCATGAAAAACAAAAAGGAACTAGAATATAATGCATCACTCTACGTAAAATCATTACATAATTTGTATTTTTATAAATGCATGCCTGGATTCAAATATTCCCTTCAATCATATGACGAACGTCTTAATTTAGATATCACCGATGGGATCAGCGTAGAATAATAAATTTGACATTGTAAGTTTAACTTTTCAAAATGGTCCTTTCGCTCTTTTGAGGGGACGTTCAAACACGAACAACGTAGACGAAAAATTTCAAAACACAAACAAAATTTTGAGATATAAAAATTGAATTTTATTTATATAAAATAAAATATAAAACGAGAAAAATTCCATCAACTAACACGAACAAGAAAGGGAATCAAGACCCTCGAAAAATGGATTATATGTCGAAAATTACTCGGAAAATATGTGGCCTCCTGGGATCCCTAAAAAAAATCCCATTTGTAGCCCCTTCAAAGCCCTATAGATCCCCATGGTGAAACCGGATCGTTCTGGGACCCCCAAAACTGGATTCTACGTCGAAACGACACCTAACTCGATCCTATAGCCAAAAGCCTTCATAAAACCCTCCCGGTGTGACACCCCATGATACAATTTTGTCAGCGGCAACGATTTTCTCATTTTCAGGAATGAAAGTCGGTCTGGACATGAAGCATGCCAATGTTTTATTCTGTATGACGGCAGAAGCATTACTTTTATGAGTTTGTTTGGAGGCATGACGTTTCAAAGAGCTTATTCCACCATATTTTATAAAGAACGAGTTCTTGCAAAAGGAACTTTTTTGGGAGTTACCTTATCTACCCGTGCCCTATGATAGGTAATCCTTCTCCCACAACAAGTTGAAAGAACACGCACGTTTAAAAGTCCGAGCCTTCGAACACTTTGGGTCTTCCTCAACATTACTGTTGGTTTCCATGTCCATTTTAGCACAAGCTGTACTTAGGTACTCAACTACAGAAAAAGACAACGTTGATAAGAAATGTGATCACTCCTTCCTCATCTCATTTCTTCTCGCAGCTGGTTACCGCGATTGTTCTGTTTTAACTGTCTACGTTATTTTAGCTAGGTAGGTAGTTGTTAACGCTATTTTTAGTTACTTAGCGCATTGTGAGTGAAGCTATTGTATGTTGAAGAAACATCAATCCACAATCAGAAAAGGGAGGACATTTGAGCGTCCTCCCTAGGTCCCGGGCATGGAAGAAATAGAGGAAGGGCCACTCAGCGTTAGAAGCCGTGCCCAAAAGCTCCCCTCCTTTTCAACGATTCCCCCCCATTTGTCCCACATTCGACTGCTAGCGACACCTCTGCGAGTATCCTCGATACTATTAAGGGCCAATACCACGAGACGTTGCCGACAGCCCATGAGTACAAGCAGCGCTTCATCTGCGGAGCGTAGAGGAACTTATGTTATCACAGTTATCACAGTCTTGTCTTCAATTTCGGTTCCTATTTCGTCAATAATGTGATCATCTAGTTGATATATATAATCTTAATTATAATTTCGCGACGGAGGTCGACGACTCCGATCGGCCTCGAAATTTGACATTATCCGTTTCAAGTGGTCTAGATTCTAAATCCTAAATCCTAAATCCGAAACATCCATCCGCCGTACGCCGTCCGGGCCGTTTTGAGTAGTAGGAATTTTTTTTTAAATCTGAAATTTTGACAAAATACTTGGTTTACCATCTAGTTGTACCCGCGAGGTTTTCAGCTCGATCGCCCAAACCCGTGGGGCGCTTTGGGGCTAAAATGTGGCTACGAGATTGGTTGTTTGAAGGCTTTTAGCTATGCGATCGAGTTAGGTGTCGTTTTCGAAGTATTTTTGGACGTAGAATCCATTTTTGGGGGTCCCGGAAGGATCCGATATCACTGTGGCGATCTACAGGGCTTTTTTGGAGCTAAAAATGGGATTTTTTGAAGGATCCCAGGAAGTTAAATATTTTTCAAGTAAAAAATAAAGAATTTTCGAAACAAAAAATCCAAAAAAAAATTTTTTTGAGATATAGGTAACAATCCCCAAAAAAAATTTTTTTTCAATTTTTTCATTGACAGAGTTAAATTTCTGCACAAGTAATGTACCTATATCAAAGAATAATAAACCCTTGTGTAACATTTGCAGCGTGTTTTCTATTATAATATAATATGTATATTATACATAATGTGATAATTAGATTTGAGTCTTAAAATTGAAACCACGACATGAAATGTGACGACCACAACATCTCATTGTGATCTCCAAGACTGCATACTCTTAAGAGTCAATTGACTGCATGATATTTTTGTACCTTTCTAAGGATAGCTTTTTTGAGCAATAAATATACTCATAATTAAATAATGATAAAATAGGTACAGCAATAAAATATCACACGTTTTTTCTCCCTTACCTGTTGAGTCAGTAGGTATCCCCTGTAAAGTAATCACCGGGATACACTTAATTCAGAGGTTAATTATTAAGTGGATTAAGGTTAATTATTAAGTGGATCCCGGGGATTATACGCCCTAGGAATATATAGTACAGCCCGTTCAGCTAAAAGTAAAGGAGACAAAAAATATTTTTCCGAAAAAACTGTAGACTATAGCTATCTATACGGAAAAAACTGTAGGCGATGCGAATCAGGCGTCTGTAACTAGTTCCTCTACGCTCCGCAGATGAAGCGCTGCTTGTACTCATGGGCTGTCGGCAACTTCTCGTGCCAATACCCAACAAGGAGTTTGCCTCCACGTCCACAGATCGCGCCAGGTTAGACCCACTACCGTCTTGCCGCTAAATTTCGAATGTTCACTTTTTTGGGCCCAAATATTCAAAATTGGATTTCATTTAAGGAACAATTTGGTTTCGGGAGGACAGATGACCAAAAGGGAGGACTGTCCTCCCTGGGGGAGGACGGTTGGCAACCCTAGGCTGAACTGATATTCGTAAAGAATCTAAGATTCTTTACTAAAGATGATTGATAACCACTCTCAGTGCTGCCCAAAATCCGAGACCCCTCCTCACTGAAATAATTTTTCTTATTTTTCCTCAAAAGTCCATAATATAATATATTATTATACATACCTAATATGACTATTATGTAAGCGTTTAGAACGTCCCAGACGAGCCTTTAGCAGTACCAACATTTTGTATCTCGTTTGTTGGAATAATAATAAAATTCAACTATGTCAGTTCAATTTCAATTGAGTTAATGAACATTTTAACTGGATTGGATCAAATTTCTATTGTTTTGCTCTCAATTCTTCGCTGATATAAACTAGATGGATAATTATTTCGACATTTCATGTTTTTACTTTGGCACACAAACGAAAAAAGGTTCACACCATGGAAGTTTGTGACCCACAGAAAGCATCAGATTCTGTGATTCCAGCAAATAGTATCAACTCAGTAAAATGAAACGTTTATTAAATTATATTCTTACAAATTTTGTAACAGCAGCTGTAGGTAGGCAATAGAACTTATTTGGTCAAGTCCTTGTAGTAACTCTTGATGATGCATGAGTAGTAGAATCTTATTCCCAATTTCAAAAGAGTTACGAACAACCCTAGAATTGATCCTCCGCCCGTTGTGACGAGTCCGAAAATCGCAAGTAGAAGCAGACATCCTCCACCGAATGCGAATTCACCGAAAAAATAAATCAATACGACAAGCTTTACCTTCGTAGGGTTTACAGAGTGTCCACCAACGATGACTACGACGTCCACTACAGCCGAAATCAAACTTAAAACACCGCTAAGGATGAATATTAGCGGCATCCCTTCCAATTGTGCTTGTTGATCTTTCGGTAGAATTTCACTATCTTCTATGTGGAGCACCAATTTCGCGAGAATAAAATAGGCGATGACATAGACAAGGTCCATGATAACGGACATCCATCCAATCAACAAAACGCCGAGCCGCAAGCGACAACCACAGCAGCACACAGAAATGTAAGGAAGGCATTGGACGACCTGTTCACAGCATGGCCTTCCTCTTGGTCGCTCGTCGCTCATTCTTCGGATTTCCGGATCCTTTTCAATCTCAAAGACGTGATGGAATAAGTACTTGGCAAAACTGAACGTTTGACATTTTGTTGGTGCCAGTTGCTACTAGTGATTTGTCTCCAAAACCACCAGCATGTTTCTCGTTATCGTGCTAGCTAGCGAGGACTTCTGTCACTCCACTTTTGGTTTATTATTCTTGGAATAATACACAGGTGTATTATAAACATAGGTACCATTAATAATACATAGGTATATGTTTTCGCGACGGGGGTCGACGACTCCGATCGGCCTCAAAATTTGACATTATTCGTTTCAAGAGGTCCACATTCTAAATCCGAAATGTTCGTCCGCCGTAAGCCGTCCTGGCCGTTTTTGGGCAGTAGGATTTTTTTTTTTTAAATCTGAAATTTTGACAAAATACTCGGTTTACCATCTAGTTGTGCCCGCAAGGTTTTCAGTCCGATCGCCCAATCCGCGCTATGGGGCTAAAATAGGGCTACGGGAGGGGTTATTTGAAGGCTTTTGGCTATGGGATCGAGTTAGGTTTCGTTTTTGAAGTATTTTTGGACGTAACATCCATTTTATAAAATATAAAACCCTATAGGGCGTCCCGGAACGATCCGATTTCACTGTTGCTATCTATAGGGCTTTCATGGCGCTAAAAATGGGATTTTTGAAGGATCCCAGGAGGATAAATATTTTTCGAGTAAAAAAATATAGAATTTTTGAAAAAACAATTTTTTTGAGAAAAAAAAAAAAAAAAAAAAAATCTAAAAAATCCCCCCCCAAAAAAACATGTTTTCAAAATTTTTTCTTTTGACACAGAAATAATTTTTGCACAAGTAGCCTATATCAAAGAATAATAATCCCTTGTGTAAAATTTGCAGCGTTTTTCGGGTAGTATCGCCTGCGGGGAGCGAGTCGCCGTAATTGGCGTCTGTGAAAATCAAAACCCTTTATTTGGGAAAGCGTCGCGGGAATATTAAAAGGAGGCAATTGCTTTTTATGATGCAGGAGTTACCATGGTAACTAACACATTTGTTTAGGGAGTTAGTGTAAGGGGAGGATATCGCAGCGGCATTAAATTGCCATTTACTGTTCATTATTCAGTCATCACATCAAGTCTCAACACAGTTATTTTTCAGGGAGCAAACCTTGGCCTCACTTCACCCATAGAAGCTGAATCAGCGGGAATGATCCGTTGCCCAGGACTCCATTTAGTGACACTTAACTTGTGGAAGCCGGGATGGGGCTCGTGTAAGTCCTGGACAGACCACCTTTGGCAACAACTCGTCTAGGGTTGCTGCAGCAGCCGTTCCCGGTAAAACTGCGAGCCCAGTATCAATACCGGCCGTGACAAATCGTGTTCGGTATTGACTTTCCCTCGGTTCCCTTCCAAAGACTGCATCTCCTCAGTATCCTGACATATCAGAGTATGCGAGTCTTCCTTTTCTGTGGCAGAATCTTTCCTCCGGGTCAGCAGATCACGACACTTCGTGTTATGCCCTGGATGGATTTGTTCCCATCCCTTGTTCCCTTCCTCTTCCTACAAAACAAACAGCGGCAAAATTGTGGATTAACGCCTCAGACTTACCTCTAACACCCAACACAAAACTCCAAATTTCTTGATGTTTCAATTTGCCTAATTTGCAGAGGTTTTTTTTACAACAATTTACTGTAATCGACTGCCTGACTAGCCTTTTCACCACTTCATATTGGTTTACCTTCATACGTTGACACTGACAGAGGAACCTCATTCGCATCCAAGGAGCTACGTCGAGGAAGCCGACATCCTTGATGTCAACCCACAGTATGCCAGGGTTCGCCTCGATGATGGACGGGTGACGACTGTGTCGTTGAAACACCACGATGATTGAGTCAGTGAAAGCTGAGATAACTGAGCAACACGACATCGAACCTCCAGCATACCTGACACCCGAGCAACCAGAAGAAAACCAGGAAGACCCCGAGGGCACACCAGAAATCCCGACAGAAGTTTCTCCGCAACCTCGTGAAAATTCCCTGCGTCGTTCTACGAAAAAGCGCCGTACGCCTGCCCGCTTAAAGGACTATGAACTGAAGTTTTAAAAGGCAGGATTTTAAAGCCTAATTGGCAAAGGTTTTTACAACAGTGCATTACCAATCTCAGCTTATCAACGATAAAAACGAAGGCTCGCAAGAGGAGCATCTGGCTGGAGCACTGAGAGGCGAGAGGCTTTGGGCGTTTCTGGCCCTCCTCGCCATCTTCCCACCACCCCTTCTCATGACATGAGAATTGTATGTTCCCCCCCGATTGTTCATTTCTTTCGAATTCTAGGCTCAACCGCAGGCTCGCGGTAAATTTAATTATGAGGCGTTCAGTTGCAAACCCTGAAAAGTCCACTTTTTCCATTTTTGAATAAATGGCAAAAAATTTTTAGAACATGATTTTCGTTGAATGTGATGCATTTAATGGGTCATATTGTCAGCAAAGGTATTTTAGGTTGAAAACCAAAGGGTTCCAGACTAGGAAGTCTGGCTATTTTGCAGAAAAAGCGATTATTAGTATGGACTTATCAGGGTTGGATTACAAACTGTGCGTCTATCACATTTTGCAGAGGAACTACGTGGATTTGTCCGCTTTTACAACAGATAGAAAAGCTTGGCTCCTGGTGATGGAATGCAGAAGATGAGTTTTACCCCGTTCTCACTCTTCGTCAAAGAATGAAAAAACAAAAAATGAAATACGTGTATTTTTCGAAAACCAAAGAACTGCAAAAGGTCACCACCACCACCACCATCTACTTACCACCGTCACAAATTCAATATTAATATTGAATCAAAAAATAGAAAACCACATGACCATTTCAAACATTTGTACATCATGAAAATTTCTTTAAAAACTTGCATATGTATATATATATACACACATATATATGTATATATGTATACATACACGCATGTCGTCACCATCATCCTCATAGACGATCTCGTCTTATTCAGCTCCCTCATTTTCTCTCCTCTTTCTCTCTCATTTTTTTTTTTTTTGTTTGTTTGTTGACAAAATGTCAATATGAAGCTGTCCTGATCCAACCCTTTGTTTTCGTAGAAGCTCTGATGGACTCGCCGAACGTCTTGCATCAAAACCTGGCGGCAATGAAGAGTGCCTTCTTTCTTGGGATAAGTGCACGCGTGCGTTTCTTTGGCAGCTTTTAAGCAGCATATCCGAAAAGATGGTGAATGGATGATAATATCATCCATTATATTATTTTCCATCAAAAAAAGTGATGGGCGATGAATCAATTTTTTTGTAACATCACCTTCATTTTACTCATTGCTATGAGCTCAACACAAAAACGCTGCAAATTTTACACTAGGGTTTATTATTCTTTGATATAGGTTACTTGGGCAGAAAGTAAATTCTGTAAATGAAAAAAATTAACATTTTTTTTTTTTAATATATCTAAAAAAAAAAGTTTTTTTTTGGATTTATTTTTATTTCAAAAATTATTTAGGTTTTACTCGAACAATATTTAACCTCCTGGGATCCTTCAAAAATCCCATTTTTAGCCCCATGAAAGCCCTATAGATCGCAACAGTGAAATCGGATCGTTCCGGGACCCCTAAAAATGGATTCTACGTCCAAAAATACCTCGAAAACGACACCTAACTCGATCCCATAGCCAAAAGCCTTAAAAAAAACACGGGTTTGGGCGATCGGACTGAAAACCTTGCGGGCACAACTAGATGGTAAACCGAGTATTTTGACGAAATTTCAGACTTAAAAAAAAATTCCTACTGCCCAAAACGTTGTGTCGGCGGACGGACATTTCAGTTTTGGAATCTACACAGGCAATCAACAAAAAACAAAACAAGTTTCCAATCTTTTATTAAATTGTTAACATCCTTGTAGAAACATTAAACGTTATTAATTACTAAATGGGTATTCGGTAAATGACAGTACATTGTGCTAATTACAGAGATTATTCTTCATGTGTAAAAACACATCCGTATTTCCTCCTCTGGGAGGAAAAAAAGGAATGTATGCCTAATATAGATCTTGGAGTTTCCCTTACAATTTGACAAAAAGTCTTCTTACGCTAATAGATTTTTTTTCAAGTTTATTCTACAGTTCACGCATGAAGTAAATAAGTGACAGGCGAAATAAGCGTTGAGACAAAATCCGGGGTTCTTGGATTTAAGGATAGATCAAGATGACGGCAGAAATGAGCACAACTTGGGAAAGCTCATTTTTATTTAGTTATCTGCCATGTAGTTGACTGCTATTCTTCGTTCACCAATCACCCACAGAATTATATTTCAGTATCTTCACCAGACGGATATTGCGTGAGGAAAAATGTTGGTTATTTAAAACTAATATTTTGAATTACCTATTAGATATTCTGTAATGGACCCTATAGGAAATCACAATATAGATAGTTCACGCAGATAGATTAAAGCTGCCCCACTCATCAACGTTGTGGCGGAATTGACTCGTATTCGAAAATTCAAAAAACTTCAGTCGGTTTGGCACTGGGGCAGTTTCTTTTTGCGTTTGATGAAGTGAAAAAAAAAGGAGGGGGGGGGGGGGGGGGGTTGATTGCCAAAACCCACGAGGGGACAGTCAAGGCGACGACGGGGGTGTTTCGCGTTCGGGCGGTTCATGCCGTTTATCTCTATGGGCCCGGGTTGTCGAGAAGGCGCCTCCTCGAGCCGGACGCGCGTCCCCGACGGCCCATAGATGTGAACCGGTGGATCGCGGTTGAGCGTGACAAACCACGCAGTTTAGAATCAGCTTCCTCGAACGGGTTGAAAGATTAGTTAACAATTGGGAATAGTGAGGGGGAGGGGGGAGCTTCGAAAAGATGACAATGACCTCAAGAATCAGCTTAAACGACTGAACCAATTTTGCGAGATTTTCACTACATCCGAATAGTTTTTTTTTTTAGAAAAAATAAAACTAAACAAAAAACACGAAATCCAAACCTTCCAAAAAATTAGGCCGAGGAGCGTCCACAGGGCCAATACAAATAAAGAGAAAAAAAGGATATTTGGACAAAACGAATCGACTTGGAAAAAATTAAGAAATCCTACGCGCACTGAAATATTTAAAAGGTGGGAGAAGTGCGTGGTATGGTTTGTAAACTTCAACAAAACCTCAAAAATCAGCCGTTGACGATACGCCAATTTTTATTTTTGCCCTGGATACTTCTGAATCCTCGGTATTTCGATGTAAGGTAAGGTTGGGGAAAGTGCAAACACGGGGCAAGTGCGTAAGTGGGGTCAAATTGCTACTGGATGCCATCAAGTGGCTCCGTTTGAAACTGTACGCCTGACATCGCTTATCAACGTGTCAACGCAAGGAGTAACGCGGCGGGAAGGTTAAGAAGTCACATTGTGCCGTTTCACCCGGCTGCCAAGTTCAGTGCTCCATTAAATGTTGTATCGTATGAGTATTTTCAGGTGTTTGAAAGGTTGCTTATAAGTTCAGCAGTTGTTCTTCACTCTTATATTTGAAATTCAGTGTTATCTTTTTCCAAAAGTGAGTTTGGCCCAACCATGCACTTACCCCATTGGGTTTTCAAGAAGGGGCAAGTGCGTGGTGATTATCAACTTTGAGATTGATACCTCACATAAAGACTGAAATTACCCCATTAATCCGAACAGAAATGTGGAAAAGGGTCATTTGGATTATCTACAGCCTGTTTATTGAGAGAAAATGCATGATATGTATGCACATGACACAAATCACTAAGCTCTAATATAATCTGCGATTTTCTTTTGGACACTTGTCCCAATGTGTTGCTCAAACGCCTCGTCTCTGATACGTCTCAGCAACATGTCCTCACTGCTGTAGAGGTTGTCTTCTGCCCAGCTGTGTTCAGGGCTTCAACCGCTTCAGCAGGAGAGGATTTTGGAGCAGGCGGTTCATCTTGGACATCCTCCTCTCCCATGATCTTAAAGCAACAGGTTTACTGTGATCAACAGGGGAAATCAGGGTCGTGGAAGCCCATTCGGACTATCTGGTGTTCGGATTAACGCGACCCTCGGAATAGATCACATCAGGAGTGGATTGCAATGCCCTGACCCAACAGAGCTAGTACCGGCGAGGGGTTGCGTTACTGTTGCGGCGCGATCTTGCAAATCCCTCTTATCCCGCCGGCCGATTTCCTCTTGTCATTTATCATTTCACTGATCATTTAACTGCATCACATTTGATAAACGCAGCGCATTTTCAATTGGACCCAATGACCGGCCCTCCCCTGGTGACACTTTGGGAAGCCAGGTCAGCGGGACCAATATTTTAACGCGAGTCTGTTGTTGACACTTCAACTGTGGTTGCAGGGAGATCAGACAACCGTAAGATGGGGTCAGCGGGCCCGGCCTCCCCTGGCAACAAGTCTGGGGAAGCCAGCCCACTGACATTCGTAATAACTGCGGATTCAGGGTGAACCAATATTGATGTTGACACATCATCTTCGATATTGGATTTTCCCTTCTGGCGACCATCACGACACTTTCTGCCAGCCTGGAGACAGCGAGTCTCCCATTTTTGCCTTGATACACCATCCCAGGTCAGCAGATCACGACATCTCGTGTTATGCCCTGGGTAGGGGTATTCAGGCACTCCCTTCCTCTTCCTCCTAAGACACCGGGGGGAGTAATCCCAGCAATGCTGAAGGCCTTCCCCCAAACACACCACACAATTAATGACAAACAAAGCAATTAATAACTCATTTTGTGCATGTAGGTAACACCTTCTAAATCCGTCATGCAGGAAGCCCTACACAGACCATGAATGCAAATAATAACCGGAAACTTTCACAAACCACTTACGAGAGAGACAAAGAGGAAAACTGCGGGTTGTCTCGCATAACTCTACAGTGAAAAGTTAGTCCCAGCCGCACTGAACGCCTAAACGAAACGCTCCTCGGCCTTTGAAAAATTCCTAACCTATCAATTTCAATCAAATTTCGCCACCCAAATTAATCTCCCGTTTCCAAGTACCACAACGTTGAAATCATACAAACGGAAAACACCCCCCCCCCCCCTCCCAACATTCTCTATACGACAAATCTTAATCGTACACTTCGGTATTTGGTTCCGTGTACATAAAAAAAAGGCACTCTCATACACGTGCTGGATTTTGTCCGAGTCAAATTCCTTCAAACACATACACCAGAAGACGACTAAGAAGGAAGGACTATTTTTTATATTTCTTACACAACGCCGATCAACTTCTGAAGGACTCAGTTTGATTGTCAATATTGGAAAAAAACACTCAAATTTGCAGGATTTTGAAGTGGAACAATATTTTCACAAAAGTCATTCGCCTTTTGAACCAAATTTCACAATAAGAGTAGAAAAAAAAGACTAAATTTCAAAACCTTAATTACAACTATTCTCACGATATAATTGGCTCATTGTAGGAATTCCAAAAATACCTTCTTTTTTTTTACTGACATTTTAAAATAACAATCTGTAGACCAATTCCTTCAAGCAGATTATTCACAGGTATGAAAAAATAATTTGATTGACATCAAAATAAATATATTTAATAAAATAGAACAAAATTAGGTACTAACGAGATTGCGGGTTAGAATATTTATACCCATAAACAAATAAAAAATAAAAGTCAACTGCACTTAAAAACTAGTTATGTTTGGAAATATATTTTCTCGAAGTAAATGACTATATTATCTACACTTCCTAATTATAATGACTAGATTTGGTTTTATTAGGTATGATTACAAAAAGGTTATAAATTTATTTACATCTGCAGCAAGTGCAAGTTCTACTTTGGTGTTCTTTAATATTTTTCAAGCTACGGTAAGTACACGCAGGTTATAATACGAAAGATGTGATTTTTGGGAATGGTAACAATTAGGTTGCAAATCACTGGAAAGGAAAAAAAAAAGTGGGAGTCACGATTGTCGGTTTCGGGTGTGATGTAAACAAATAATGAATCGTCTGTTTTTGTATTGTGTTGGACTTGAAGGAGATAATCAGCGGCGGGTCCGGGTGGGTGACAAATGGAAGGATAAGGAGAATAGTTTGTAGCGGTTGCAAGTGTGATGGCGATCGATGCCGCTAGGGATCGCATTTGTTACAGAGACCACTTTCTCGGGCCCTCCCAAGGCGTGCGCCGGATCTCTTCAAATCATTCAAATTAAACCCGCCGTCTAAATTCGCTCATTGTCGGAACTCGTTTTTTCGGGATTTTGTATAAAAATTCGGATCTCAAGGTAGGATACGGAGGAAACGCCGACTCAATCAGACCATTAACAACGAAGAATTAGAAAGAAATTAGTTTCACGAATTTGCGCGCGCCAAAAATGTCGCTCAATTGGACGTAAAATTGGCCGAGGAATCCAAAATCGCCAAAAAATTAGGGGTTTGCGCGCATCTCAGGGGAGGCTCAACCCCCCTAACGACACTTAAACGGGACGCCGAACCCATCGAAAAAATCGCCGTATTTTTATACGTGAGAATTAGTGGTATAGATAGATAGATGCCCAAATGCAAATATCTGCGGCAGATTTGGCTTTTACAACATCAGTGGAAAATATTGGTCCATTAGCGGGCATTAAAAAATACTGTTAACGTAAACTGGGGTGACTAACTGCCTAGTGGGGTTAGAAGCCATTCATGTTTTTGATAGTCAAACGCATCCTAGCGGTTCTGTAATAGAACTACAGAGTTGAAAAAATGTCGCTATGATCGCTAGTGATGAGCCCGCCCAAAATCCATATCAGTCCAAGTAACGCTAAGAAAAATATTAAAGCAATAAGTGAGAATCAGCTGTTTGTTGTCGGCTGGAGAGTGCGGCAAATCTTCCAGCAGTGAGTATTCATTTCATTCAGCCCTACTCATCAGTTACTCCACATCGTGAGCCCGTAAGACAGATGAGATTGAACCAAATCTGCCGCAGTCTCCTCGTTTATGGCGGCAGAAGCTGTTAACGCGGTCTTTGAGCTCACCTCATAATTATACAAGAGTACATTTGGATGACTAAGAAGCAACCATGTAAACTACGTTATTACGAGGGATTTTAGCACATTCCGTCCCTTAGCTATCAATTTGTGATGACAATTAGTGAATTAAATTCCAATTAAGTTCCAAATTTTGGAACTTACAAATGGCTTAGAGAGCAAGTAGGTACCAGCGCCATTTAGTGATCAGAGGGGGAAAAGGGCGGACATTTCACCTATGGATGAAAGTAACGCTTAAAAAAAAAAAACAAAGCGTTGCCACCTGTGGGTGTATTGCCGCACGTGTTGTCCGTTCATGGTAGGTACCAACGTAATATAGTAATATGACTGCTAGGGGACACCCCCAGACCCCTGGATGCCGTCACTTAGAGCCAAACGGCTAAACATCGGAGGAACATGGAACACATCTGCTGTTTAATAGGAAGGTAACTAAATCCGGACCAAACACCAACCGTCACTTCCCTCCTTAGAGACCATTGAAGTATCGAGGGTGACCTGGCAACAGACCTAACTCACTTCTACATAGCCTCAAGATAGGCAGTTACCATAGTTCATAATTCTAGGTTACCCATCTAGAACCATCTGGGATATGTAGAATCTTTCTGGGTATCTACGAATGTCTTATGTAGAACCACTTTAATCTCAAAAACTGAGTTAATGTTGCCGCTTTGCCCTTGACATGTGATCACTGGTTAGCCGTTACTTTTGAGGCGCATTTTCGTTCCTCGATACCGTAACGTTTTCCAGCAGGTAGTTCAAGGCTGCAGCAAGTTCCACGCTAAACGATCTGAAAGTTGGTCATCTTTTGTACAACACAAGCAAATCGTTTAGTCCTTTGTTGAGCCACCCAAAAGAACCGCCACTGATTACGGATAAAACACAATCTTCGAGTCACTCTTTTAGGGGATGTGTCCTTGAAAATGTCGTAAATGGGATTTTAGTCTGAATCTCACTACAAGACAAAATAGTATAAAAAAAACCTACCTACTTGAAGGGTGTCTCAGAAAGAGTTTTTCTCACCTAGAAAAAAACTGAAAATTCCCACTACCATCGAGTACGCCAAATTTCTAACATAATATTATTTGACTCAGGCGATTTTACACGCCACTTCCGAAATTTGTCGTAAGCCCCCCCATTTTGTAGTCCAACTTAGGGTTGCCATGTCGATTTTTGCGAATAAAGGATATGCGAAAGGACAAAAAAAGAACGCTTATAATCAAGCGTTTGACTCCTGAGGCAAAACAAACGTACTTAGTGCTCAAGAGTTTACCAAAAAAAAAAAAAAAAAAAGTGTTGGACGATTTCTTTGCATCAGGAATTTAGTAAAGTTTTATAGATAACTTGATCCGATAGAACGGTTTATAGATCTGCTGATACTGTTAACAAATAACAATAATTTGCACAATAGGACAATGAGAGCGTGTAGGCAGGGTTGTGGGCCCCACGACTCACCTATTGGCCTGAAATGGGCCCGAGAAGAGACTGAAATGGGCACCGGCCCAAACTTGGACTTTTTTTTTTTTTTAGAATTCCTACAGGACCGAAATGGGCCCCTCAAATAAAAACAATCCAAGAGTGAAAGTAATTGCGGCGCGAATTGAGCATCTCTGACGTAAACATCATGAACCGAATTGCAAAATGCATGCGAATTTCCGGCTTTACAGGCATCGAATCTTCCAACAAAACGTTGCTCCATGTGGCGCATCCGAGCTCGAGTAACTACAAATCTCTTTGGGGGGGGAAAAAACTAAACATCATCCAAACGCAAGTAGAAGGGGTCTGAGGCCAGTTGGGAGAGGTCAGGGGTGGCCTCCTAGGCGAATAACTGGAATCTGGGGCCCATTTCGGTCTCACCCAAACGCCTTGTCAAATTCGTCAGGACCATTTTGGTCCTCACCTACACCGACAAAAAAAAAAAAAAAAAGATTCGGAGCTTATTTCGTCTGCATGCCTCATTCGCAGGGCCCATTTTAGAAACGAGGATTAAAATGAATAGGTGGTTTTTTTCGTCCTTTTTTTGAAAAGACGCTTAGTAAAAAAAAAAAAGGACAAAAGGACGTATGGCAACCCTAGTCCAACTTTAGTCTTCGTTTTAGGGATGTCAGAATCTTCATAAAGAATCGATATAAATTCTATCGATAAAAAAAAATAATAATAAAAGTAGGTACCTATTGATTCTTTTGGGAATCAATGCTTTCTCGAATTTTGAAACGAGTCAGAGAGCATTTATCAGAAACTTCTGATGAGAAAAAATAAAGTCATTTAACGACTTTACAAAAATGTACCTAATTAGGTAAATCGTATAGTCTATTTCTAATAACTAATGTAATTGGTTGTCATGATTGTCAAAAATTTTTTGACATACCTATTAAATTATTAAATTTAATATTATTAAATACGTCAAACGTTTTGCATATTAAATTTTAATATGCTTAATATGCAAAAATTATTTAATATGCAAACAATTTTTGACGTATTTAATAGTATAGATTTTTTTTTCATTTTGAAAACATATGCTTTCAAAATGAAAAAAAAAATCGAGGCAATTCTTCGATACATCGAAAAATCCCAAAGGCATCGACACTCCTTTAGAAAAATCGATTACTTTAAGAATCGATACTTTTGACATCTATAATATTTTTTCGTTTGACGCGCGGAAAGTCAATTAAGAAATCCGCTTGACCCTTTCGGAGACACCCTTAACATAAAAAATCAATACCTACACAAAACGACATTTACCTGCGTAAGCAAATGCAATCTTTGGCTTTCAAATTGTCTAATAGTTTTAACATTCATAATCCCTACGTTAGGTAATATCTTACATTAATCTACTTTTTGCATGAAAAAATATAAGTGTGAACGAGTCATGAAATGTATGATTAATTACAATGAGATAATGTTAATAGTCGGAGATTTATATAATACAAAAGAGCACAGTCGGGAGCTTGAACGCCTGAGGCGTGAAGGTTGGTACAACTGGTGACTGGTGGAGTTTGTCTACACGGGAAGTGGCATCCCTGGGGAGTGTTGGTTGTGGAAGAGGTTATTTTAGGATCTTCGGGGCTCGAGCTTGTTCGACAGGCTGTTGAGAGTCCGTTGGTTGTCGATGGTTCGAAGGCAGCGGACGTAGGCGCGGACTTCGGCTTCGTTTTTGGGCGTCGGAGGGTCAATGACTGCGAACACATGGACGGATTAGAGATTGAGTCGATTGGACTGCTAAGTGGTGGAGAGGGAAAAAAACCATAATGAAGGATTAAAAAACTATTACCAGGAAAACCGATGATTTGATAGTTTGTCGATTTGACATGATACCTTCATTGCCTGTACTTATCAACTCAAACAGACTTGAATAGGTAAAGCGATAAAATTACGTTCTTTTCCTACCGACTCCCAATCTTGTGTCTTCTGTCTCACTGGGCAGAGTGGGGCAAAAGCGGCAAACCCCCTGATAAAGTACCCGTTTGGGGACTTCGCCCGTTTATTTATGTCTCTTAAATACCTAGTTGCAGAATAAAGCAGGCCGAGGAGCGCCATGGACTCTCAAAAAGAAAGGGAAAAAAAACGCAGCAAATTTGACACTAGGGTTTATTATTCTTTGATATAGGTTACTTGTGCAGAAAATTAATTCTGTTTCAATGGAATGAAATTTTAGAAAGCTAAAAGAAAATTTTTTTTTTTCAAAACTTTTTTGTATTTACTCAAAATATTTGACTTCCTGAGTTCCTTCAAAAATCCAATTTTTAGACCCATGAAAGCCCTACAGATCGCATCAGTGAAATCGGATCGTTCCGAGACTCCAAAAAATGGATTCTACGTCCAAAAATACTTCGAAAACGACACCTAACTCGATCCCATAGACAAAAGCCTTCAAAAAACCCTCCCATAGCCCCATTTTAGCCCCATAGCTCCCCACGGGTTTGGGCGATCGGGCTGAAAACCTTGCGGGCTCAACTAGATGGTAAACCGAGTATTTTGACAGCTCGGAAGTCGTTTTTGGAATCTACACATCTTGAAACGTGGAATGACAAATTTTGAGGTCGATCAGAATTTTCGACCTCCGACACGAATACATAGTTGAATTATTCCGAGAATAATGAACCAAAAGTGATTTGCGATGTCAGACATAAGCAGAGTTGTGCATTTTTACCTAATCTTCGGTTTCGACAATACCGCAGCGTCCTCAGCGTCTGGGCCAGCATGTGCATCTTCTCAAAGTTGACAAGCCCGTCCACCATAGTCTTGTTCCCTTCGTGGATGAACGTCATGTCTGCAACAGAACGCCACAATGATTTACGGTCCCTTTGACGCTGGAAATATTCCCGAAAGTAGAAAAATGGCGCCGGGTATTCCTCACAATCAGACAGCTGATGCCGCCAACCAACCAACTAAAAGGTGGTCTTACAGTCCGCTTGCTGTTCTGGACCCACAAGTCAACTGGGTGGAACAAAAAGCAAAGTAGTTGTGGGGGTGATCTCCACACGTTTCTGGTAATATAGGCAGCCCGCCAGAGTTGGTGCCGCCTGTGCGAACTCCTCTTCTCACAATGATTGGGAGCAGGGTCCAACAGAAAACTTCAATGCTTTCGCCAAGCTTTCAGCATTATATTATGCCTTTCTCAGGGCTCAGCAAAGGTCGCTGTGAGACGTCACTCGTCAAAACCAACACCAACGATGTTGAATACTTCATTCTGTAGTGTTATGGTTTATAAAGAAGGGGGGGGATGTGACGTAACACTGGCACTACAGTTTGTGGCCTGAATTACTACAAATAAAAGAATAAAATAAAACGTTGATGAGGTGGTTAGGGAGAGAAAACGACTCCTCTGCTGGAGTACTCAGCAGAGGTCTGCAACGTCGGCAAAAACCACACCGTAAAACTGTGATATTTCTGGTTCCTTGGTGTTGACGAGTGATGACGCGTTTCACACTGACCTTTGTTCAGCCCTGAGGAAGGCATAATATAATGCTGAAAGCTCGACGAAAGCATTGAAGGTTTCGAGGATGTTTCCCGCTTCCTCTCGTTGTCCGCTCAACACCACCCGTCTGAGAACGTACCTTTCAAAAGAAGCGGCATAAAAGGGATCAACGGGGCGCTCAAACTGGACACGACGGCCCTGTACGCCCTGTGGTTCCGTGACGGGTCGATGGTCGCCTCCAGTTGAGTGTACAGCTTCCTCGACTTTCCCGGAAGTTTGTCCCACGTCGAGGACAATCGGGAAACGGCTACGTTGGAAAGGCCGAGCACCAGCGCGAACATCCCATTGATGTTATGAAACTCCTTGCAACTATAATAAAAAAACCAAGCGGAACTTTAGTTTTCAATGACGATTTCACATAAAACTTTGAAAAACACTAAATTTTTTGTCGGGAAAAATGGAAATTATCAACTCTTGGATAGATAAAAACGCTGCAAATTTTACACCAAGACAAAAAAAAAAAAAAAAAAAAAAAAAAAAAAACGCAAAATTGTGAAAAAATTTATTCTCTGTTGAACATTTAACAAATATTTTTGGATAAATAAAAAAAATTAAAAAAAAAAATCTGTATAATGTTTGGACAGATGTGGGGCCTCGAAAAAATGGATTTTGCGTCCAAAATTACTCGGAAAACCACACGTTATTTGACCTCCTGGGATCCGTCAGAAATTCCCATTTGTAGCCCCATGAAAGCCCCATAGCGACCCACGGTGAAATCTGATCGTTCTGGGATCCCCCAAAATGGATTCTACGCCCAAAAATACTTCGAAAACGACACCTAACTCGACCTCATAGCCGAAAAAAACATTGGTCGAAATGACCAGGTTCTCGGATTGGTATAAAAATGCACATAAAATTTCTGGTGGTGACGCAACTGGTCGGGGACGGGATTTGGCATGACATTTGATTTTCTACAACTTTGATTCTATTACTTTTTTCGATTTGGGCCGCCGTTTAGAGATTACAGCGGTCTTACTTGACCAAAATGTGCTTTTGATGAAAGTTGATAAAAAATAGGCTATCTTTGACGGACGATTGTGGCTGAACCGCTGAACCGATTTTGATGATTATGTAGTGTTTTGAATAGAGAATTTAATGCTCTTTCATTTTGTATACCATAACGTTTTCTGTAGGATGGATCGTTTCCGAGTAAGAGGCGAAAAACTGAAAAAAGTGTAAACATTTCGCGGTTTTTCGGCTGTCAAAAGTTAAGCTCACCACCTGCGAAGGCGCAAACTCATATTCCGTGTATTTAGGAGGATTCTTGCCGAATTTCAGCCTCGGTTTACAGAAGAAAGGACATCGAGCTTATAGGGCGGTATGATTAGGCAAGTGCTGAGGAGCTAGTAATGAATACCACTTCAACGTTTCTCCACTCCTCAGGAATTCAATAAACAACATACACATAAGTACAATGCTCTCGGCAAAGCTCAGCTACCTTGAGGGGTTTCTGCAGAGATTGAAATGAGGCCCACTATTGTAAAGTTCCATAAAGTCTTCTTCAAGGACAAAATGCCAAATAGGTCTGATTAAAAAGGCAGATGGGGAGTTCACTTGGAGCTCTTGGCTGCTAAGGCGCATTTCCCAGACTCAAAGAGCGTACGAGGAAACACATTTCCCAGTCACAGGAACTCCAGATGAGCCATAAATTAACTTGAGCCCTACAAGCCCCTGATGAGGTCTCCCCAACCGTGCTGAAACATGAAGAGGAGGCCCTTCTATCGGCTCTGGTGAGGATCTTTAGGGTGATCTACAACTATTGTAAGCGGAAGTTTTGAAGGGCTTTGAACAAGTTCGAGTGACGTGTCGTTTGCGAAGTGATTTTAGATTGAACATCCATAATACTAAACTCTAAAGTAATCCCATTTGCGCCATTTCGGTTCGGTTAAAGTTTCCAAAGAGCACACCTGTGCCCCTCAATTGATTTCAAGTTCCATCTTATTTCGCGCTGTAGGGTGATTAAATCAGCAACCCTTTACGCCGACTGAAATTGGCGGCAAACTGGAAAATTTCGTTACGGCTCAAAGAAAGTTCAATTCAACGCGTCGTCGCCTTTTACATGTGAAACGAGAAAGCTGTAAACAGACTCACTAAGCGGCGAGCTTGATGATTTTCCTGAGAACGTGAACCCGCTTGCTCAAACTGGGCGTCATGCAGATCTCGGTGACGACCCAGTACTGGAGCTCGTTGAACCGCCTGAGGAAAACGTCGAGGTTGGCCGTGCTCTGGCCGAACCTGTGCCTTCCAAAGGTGTTGTAGAGAAGTTCATACTGTAAAAATTCCGAACGTACATTAAGTGAATGGCTTCTTCTTTGTACGACAGGAGGATGTTCGTTGACTCACTTCGTGGATATTCCAGAATAACTCCCAGTCAAACATAGTCATGTGGTAAGCCATTTCTCGGGCGCTCACGTCTTCGAGATCAAGGTCCAGCCCTTCAGTAGGAGCCTCTTGTTCCGGTATCACAGTCTGCAAAGAAATACACGTAATAATTCATTTAGGTACTTGTTGAATTGTTTTGGGACGATAGGAAGCGAGAGAGACGGAATGGATACAGGAAGGTGACAAGAAGAAGATGAAGTAGAAAGGCCGAGCGAAGCGAGGCCCCACCTGACTGCTAGTGAACTTAAATAACCAAACAACTACCACTTTTGGTTTATTATTCTTGGAATAATACACCTATGTTTTCGCGACGGGGGTCGACGACTCCGATCGGGCTCAAAATTTGACATTATCCGTTTCAAGAGGTCTACATTCAAAATCGAAATGTCCGTCCGCCGTCCGGGCCGTTTTAGGCAGAAGGAATTTTTTTTTAAATATGAAATTTTGACAAAATAGTTGGTTTACCATCTAGTTGTGCCCTCAAGGTTTTCAGTCCGATCGCCCAAACCTGTGGGGCGCTATGGGGCTAAAATGGGGCTACGGGAGGGGGTTTTAGAAGGCTTTTAGCTATGGGATCGAGTAAGGTGTCGTTTTCGGAGTATTTTTGGACGTAGAATCCATTTTTGGGGGTCCCAGAACGATCCGATTTCACTGTGGCGATCTATAGGGCTTTCATGGGGCTAAAAATGGGATTTTTGAAGGATCCCAGGAGGTTAAATATTTTTCGAGCAAAAAATTAAGAATTTTTGAAAAAAAAAAAAAAAAAAAATTGTTGAAAAAAAAAATCCAAAAAAAATTTTTTTTTGAAAAAAAAAAAATCCAAAAAAATTTTTTTTCATTAACACAGAAATAATTTTTGCACAAGTAACCTATATCAAAGAATAATAAACCCTTGTGTAAAATCTGCAGCGTTTTTTAACCTCTTATATTGCCCATAGGGCTCTCAGCAGGCTCCCCTTTCAGGATAGATGGCCGTGATTGGGGGGGGGGGGGGGGGGGGGGCTCAGGGCTCTCGGGGGACCAAGAAGCAGAGCTTAGCCATCCATCATCCCCGTTCAGGCAGTCCGGTGCCTTGTTGCCGTTGAGACATGCAGGGCTCCTGCCGCAAACGCAACAAGCGCCAGGTATTGTGAGGGGCTGGAGACACAACTTGTCCGGAGAAGACACCTGCCTCGAGGACCGCACGCCAGCCCCGAAGCACCCCACTGAGCCCGCAGGATCGCAGCACCATGCACAGCTGGGGTCCTCAATCAGCAACAGCCAACGGAGGTTTGCGGTTAAGTTCCCAAGACCACTCAGGAGCTGGACGGTCCTGTGTTCGGGGACCACCAACAATCTCCAGCCGCCGAACCACCAAAGGGAAGACCTCACAAATGAGCCTCTCAGTGTTATCGACGTCCCAATCTGCCTGCCAACGGCCAAGAAACAAGGAGCGCACGTTCCAGCGCAAACACTCCCACTATTCAACCATCTTACTCACCAAAGCGTCCAAATGTTCCTTCGGCGCCACGAAAATTTTGCCGTTGAGGGTCAACGCGGTGGGTATGCTGACTTCGGAGTCTCTGACGGTCACTCGCTCCCCCGTGCTTTTCACTTCGGCCAGGAGAAGGTCTTCAGAGCGCGTTCGGATGCCGAGTTTGTCCGCAGCGCAAACCTTAACTTGTTCGGCGGTTGCAGCGACGGGGAGCCGCAACGTGCAGTAGGTGTGGTCGGCGCAGTAGACTCTAAAGATGACTGAAAACACGTTCAATATTTACCGAATGCATCAACAATTGGAAAATTATTTCTACGACTCGTGTTTATACTTACTGTCGTCGTTCGGCTTGATGAGAGCAGCTCCGGAGTCTGTTGGAGCAAACAGGCAGATGGGCTGGCCGCCAGGAGGGAGTTTCCACTTGTTGACGTGCGTTGCTCCCTCCTGGTGACGCGCCACCTGCGCGCTAATACGGTGCATCAAGGCGCTCTCTTCCCAACCTTCTCTTTCACAATCAGCAACCAGCTCCTGGAAACGATTTCCTAGTTAGATTAAATTGAAATTCTTGGTCTTGGGAAATACCGCACTGAGGGGAGCAGGAAAGAAGGAAAGAGTATTGTGATAAGTCGAGTAAGCCGACAGTAGCTGTGAAAAGTCGGATTTTGAGCCTGCTTGGAACCTCGAGAGCGTACCAAACAGGAGCCACCAATGCCCTGCAGGTGCTCGCAGGATTCCAGGCCTTGGATTTGGTAGTGGATGCAAGGGCGGCATATAGCATGTTAAGATGGAGGGCAAGGCTCACAGCAAGACAAAAGAGACAAGACACCAAATTGAAAGGAAGACAAGAGACACAAGAGAGTCTGAGGAGACAAGATTGAAACAATAGAGCAGTGGGCAATGCGAGCAAAACAATGGAAGTCAAGGCATAAGACAAGCTTGGGAGACAAGAGGCAAGACGCAAGCTATGTACAGAGAGAGAGACAAGAATAACAGAAGAGATAAGATTGAAACATTCAAGCAGTAGGCAAAGCATGGTCAAACCATCGGAAGGTAAGGCGTAAGACAAGCTTGGAAGACAAGAGGCAAGATATTTACACAGAGTGAGAAATGAGTACCGGAAGAAACAACATTGAAACATTCGAGCAGTGAGCAAGGAATTGGGAAAGCATTGGAAGACAAGGCGTAAGGCAAGCTTGGTGAACAAGAGAATAGAGAAGAGGCAAGACAATGCTGACTGAAGAGACGGTGAGACAAGACAAGACTAGATTGATAGCAAGGCAAGAGATTGAGAGAGACAAGGTTGAAACAATAGCGGGCAAGGCATGAATGGCAAAGGCGATGGGAGGAAGGCTGCTCCACTACAAGGCTGTTCACATGTGAGTTCTTCCCCGAGATTGGCCACCGCAAAACTCTCGTTACCTCAGGATGTGAATTTTTAGTCGAATTCACATTTTCGAACAAATTCACCCAGTCAGCGGAACAACAAATAAAACGGAACAAATGGGAGTTTTATACGTTTGTGAAAGCGGTTAATTTTTTTTCTGTCGAGAAAGGAAACAAGTTGCTTCCTTTGTTGTTTTAGCCGAACGGGAAGTTTGGTACACTTCTCAACAGTATCAAGATGGCAAAGAAGAATCTCGAGTTTCTCACGTTATCAAACAAAAGTTGAAATGAGAAACCGTTGGAGGGAGAGTAAGAAAAATTTATTCAGTTCCCTGCGGTTGTTTGTACAAGCGAAAATATATCAACACGGTTTTCAGAAGTTGTAGTGGAGTTTACCTCGATGAAAGTGACGGCAGAGGGTTCGTAGAACAAGGGATGCCGTATTGTGGTGACCCAGCGGTACATGAAGAACACGACGCGCCTCCTGTACGTTTCTGAAAGCTCTCTGTCGTGGTGGGGGGAGTCCATGGAATAGTGTTTCCTCAATTCCTGGACCAGAGCTCGGGGCGACATGAAGACCACGTGAGTCAACAGGAAGTCGTCCATGGCCGGGTCGTACGATGAGACGTTGGCGTCGAGTCGGGAGTCCAGCAAGTGTTCGACCATACGGGAGGCTGTGCAGGCCATGACCACGTATCTGTAAGGAACAAGAATAAATCATCAGTGGGATTTCAACATTACAATACAGTGTAGCAAGGTTCTAATAGTGACAAGTTCTAACTCAGAGAGTTCCTGAAAGGAAAAGGCTTCTTTCCTCGTGGAAGCTCACCATAGCAAAACCAACGTTTTCAGTCAACGAATCGCTAGCAATCTTGTTGAGCACTTTCGACCACACATTGAAGCTATCATATTTATGGTGATATTAGATCACCAGTCGTTGACAGACCTTCTCCAAACCTGAACGTTGTGTTTCAAGGTCATGATTAGGACGAGGAATAAATAAAAGGAGCAAAAGATTAAAGCGATGCGCGCTCCAAGGCCACATGCTCAACATGGAACAAGAAGATGAGGCAGAGAGTGGTGACAAAACCCGGATTTAAGGATTGAAGGTGAGAATCTGAATAAGTTTCTGGCAGGTCACCTGGGGAAATCAACAATCGCAGCCACCTCATCAGGTGCTCGCCTCAGACAATTAGTGTATACAGGGTATTCACTGAGCTACTGGTAACGGTCAACCTCCGGCTGGTGCTCGATTGAAGCTTCCCGAATGCCCTACTTTAAAAGTGTGGAAGGCCTTTGCAAGACGTACATTTTCAGATATTCAAGAAGCCTTGACATCACCAGGTGGTTTCGCCAATTCAAAACTGCTTGTAAGTTATCCAGGGGGATGGAACCTCCCAAGAGGTCTTTTATGGAATATCAGCACCCGCAGGAACTTGGGGCTCCCGCAGGGACTTGGCAAGCATGCATCCTGTCTAGGGCTCTATTCCGAGAAGTAGTACATCAGTGGCAAAGAGCGCAGCATTGTCACAAGAGAATCCTGCGTGAACAAGGACATACCATGATGGCTGACTGAGATAACAAAAGAGCTTCACTATGCCGGTAGGTGACCCTGTGACCCTTATGCCCTGCCAACTGGTCCTTGAGTTGAAGCTTCCAAAATGTCCTCCATTGAAGCAGTATTCGATTGGACTTTGGAGATGTGCACACAGAGTCAACTGTTACGGAGCTCGTAGGGCTTTCAGAAACCAGGGAGCGTTACCAGGTGGTCCAACTTGGCTACCGCCTGGCTATACCTCCAGGAGGTGAAGGAGTAAAACCGTCTAAGTTGAATTTTTGCCGAAAATAAGGTTTTGAGCTATACTGGTAAATTGTGTCCTTGCGCATCGTCTTGATCCTTCAAAACGATTCCACAAGCTCTCATTACTTCTGTATGAGTGTTTTTATAACCGTCTAAGTTGGTTACCTCCCTAACGTGAATCAAAGACCGTCTATATAGTTTATTTGGAGAACTTGGGAATGAACTGATCGCGTTGCCAGGATAAAAGGTGAGTTTCCGCTAGATTTTCAAGTTCTATCGATGAAATTTTTTAAAGAATATCGAGGTTTATAATAGTTCTATCGGTTCTTATCATAAATATCGTTAGGGTGTTTTCGAGTTCATAGTTATTCATCTTTTTGGGGGGTGATTGAAAACTTAGACGGTTTCATCACTCATAATCTGAATGTGGAAAGCTAACATAGACGGTTTAAGTGTAATATCGTCTAAGTTTATGTCAAAGTTCAAATAATACGTGATGAAACCACCTAAGTTGTAAACTAGGGAATAAAAACCTGAGATACGCGAATATTTTCAAATTTTTGGCTTAGATAGATTTCTAAGGTTTTCATATTGAACTGTAACCAGCCTGGAGTCATTTGAGGTAGCGACTAACGTTATATACGATTTTCTTCGTCCCTTGAAAAATTTGGAATTTTCAACTTAGACGGTTTTACTTCTTCGCTGTCCCGTTTTACTTCTTCGCCACCCATGAAGAGTGGGGGAGGAGAGTCCATCCCAAGCGGGAGCATCTGCTCAACCGCCCCTTATGGGGACGAACTTCAATGCCCACGGGGATATCTCTTGGTTCAACCAGCTATCATCCCAAACTTGGTCCAATGTTGCCAACGGAGCCTTTAGGGCAGCTGCTGCAGAGGCAGCAAACGCCCTGTAATCGACGGGCTAGAGACATACCTGCTCCAATCCTACATTACACCGCTAGGGAAAACCGCAGCCTCCAGGACGGCCCTCTCCCCCGCTGAACAACATCGAAGCATGGATGCTCTAACAGAAGCACACTCAGCATGGACGGCGATTTGCTCATGGAGCACCACGACAAGGCATTTAATCGAATGGCAGTAGGTCAAAACTGGACTACTGGTAAGCCATCCAGGCACTCTGGAATTTCATCTCTGGGATTTTATTTGGAGCCTCAAAAGAAATCTCCAGGTCCTGAAGCTGAACGAAGTACCAAGGAGGAGACGCTGGGGCCTAGCAGGGCTCTCGGAGGGACTTACAGGTCCACACCATGCCAACCAGCAAGATCCAGCTAAGGCCAAGCGGCAGGTGTGGACGCGTCGTTCAGTTTTCAGTCTGAATCGTCTCGAATTCACGCCAAATCAGCTCGGTCCGGATCAAGGCGTTATCAACCTGCAGAAACATTTACAATGTGGATGTCAGTCATACTGGACTCTCGCCCTTTTCTCGGACATCAAAGACCTGCAACTCACCCAGCTTGGTTTTGACATGTTCTCAGTCTTGAACGCGAAGTCGTCTCAAAGAAATATAATTCACAAGTGGCAAAAAGACATTTACAATGTTCTATCGTCCAGTTTTGTTCCAATATTTACAAATTTTCAAAAGAACTTAAGGATTTATTCACTTTTAGCGTTCACTTCTGGGCTACTGGAGGGCGAATTGTTATGCGTTGCTTCATGACTCGGGTAAATCCCCGTCGGGCTAACTGTCGCCAGATTATGCAAACGCCCTCGCTCAAAGCTTCTGATTAGGACTGCTTTGGGCTATTGAAGGAGCCATAACATTTGCGCCGAGGCAACACCAACATCAAAGTGAATCTACGTCTAAGGACTAAGCAATTCACTAAGATAACGGCGGCAACGTCGAGAAATTAAGGTACAGCGGGGTAAGTGCTACCTGTTTTGGTTTATTATTGTTGGAATGTTTTCGCGACAGAGGTCGGAGACTCTGATCGGCCTCAAAATTTGACATTATCCGTTTCAAGAGGTCTAGATTCCAAAACCGAATTTCCTGAGTTCCTGCGTATTGGGATCGATTGTCGGCCCATAAACAGAGCGGCACACCAACTCGCAATCAAAGTTGAAAAAATGATGACAGTTTGAAGCCTCCTCCAACAAGCGAGCCTTCCATTTCGGTAATGCCAACTCACTAGGTAGTTTACGGCTCTATGAAAGTTTTCAAGCGTTTGAAGTTCAAAACTCTCCCAATAGAGGGCAGGAATCAAAGGCACTTTGCCCCTTGGTCGCGCTTACCCCGCTGTAACTCGTCACAAGGAAATCAGAATCGATGAAACTAAAAACATTTCACCGCCCGACATCTCAACTTCCACCTGTTTGGGCCAATCGCGTGTCAGTTCGGTTATCCAAATTCCTCTCGTTATGGGCCTGACGGACGGCCAACTTTGTCAGCCGGAGCAATAAAACTTGTACCTACCTAATCTCTCCGAGCTGAAAAAGGAAGGAAAAAGTTTTTTAATAGGAGCTGATTCTATTTAACTTGGTTCTCACCAGAGGGCTAAAAAGTTGGCTCATTACCTACTTATGAGTTCGGATAATTCAATCTCCCAGCTTACGTTTTTCGTAGAAACTTTTACCGGTATCTCGTTAAGAGATTTTGAAATGTAAATATTGACGGACGAGTTTGGTACAATATGAAGGCTATATATCGTCAGAAGGTCGAGTTTGTTTGTCACAAAATAGCTGTAGCGTGTAAAAGTCAACAAAGCTAGGGTCGTACTCTGTAAAATTGAACCAAATGTTGAAAGGGGGGGGGGGGGCGTATTCTGGCAGGCAGGAAATCTTATTAATCCCTTCTGGAGATGGGTTGTGACAGCTTTTTCCAGTCACAGATACAATGAGTTCCTGTTCCTTCTCAGTACCTGATACTTGTCACTAGAGAAGAAAAAAAAATTTTTTTGTTCGAAATTTTCGAAAACGTCACCTAACTCGATCCCACAGCCAAAACCTTTCAAAAGATCCCTCCCGTAGCCCCATAGCGCCCCACGGGTTTGGGCGATCGGGTTGAAAACCTTGCGGGCACAACTAGATGGTAAACCGAAAATTTTGTCAAGTTTTCAGATTTAAAAAAATATTCCTACTGCCCAAACGGCTCTGACGGCGGACGGACATTTCGTTTTTGGAGTATTTTGTTTAAATTTCGTATTTTTCCTAATGCCCAAAACTGGAATCTAGACCGAAATTGGAATATATCAACGCCTGCCATCATCTAGACCAGTTTCGTTCGGCTCACACCAGTTTCCCGCTTGAAGCTACAGAGCAATCCCATTCCAATCAATTGAGATTCAACTAATCAAGATAATAGTCCCCAAGCAGTCTTCGTTTCTTTCACTGTCTCCTTAAGTTCCTAACATGGTTTCGCATCCTCACCAATTACGGAAGGTTTGTAACTGTACAGTCCTGCGACGCCCATAACAGGAGGACTTGAATAATCTACCTTCAATGCAAACATGTTGATCAAGATGCATCGAAGAGCATGACTATTCAACAGATTGATGACACACAGTTGAATAATCAATTCTGATTGAGTCAACAAGACCTTGGAATATCAACATATTTGAAGGAGTGGAAATACGGTCAATCTCATGACAACACTGATCCACCCCAAAGTATGACTGCCTGGTCCCAGTGGGGCCACAATTAAAACTCTCCACTTACTTGTGGGGGGAATTGTTGGAAGAGCTTTTTTCCAAAATGAGAACGTCCTTTCCATGTTCTTTGAGCCGAACGGTGTTGGCTTCGACGTCACGGAGTATCCTGTTGAAGTCCTCCTTGTCCACTCTGAGCAGGTGAGTGTTGTCCTCCCTGACGATGATACTCGCCGCCCTGGAAACAGCAAATCGTCAGGTCTACAGGTACTCCTTTGATTGCAAAATGCGGGCATGACGATGTTTTCGTAGTATGAATATTATTTTAAGCGTACTCGGGTTGTGACATTGTTCCCACCATGCGAAGGAAATCTAATGGACGGTTTCAAGGCAAATTTCATTAAAATCCGTTCGAGCGTAAAACCTTCTTAAAATTGAATTATCCCCGTTCCCCGCGTTCATTTTTCAACCAACACCGCCTCGATATATCCAATACACCAGTATTTCCCACGTTCGAAGACAAAGCATGGCAAAACGTACACATTCAGAGGCCGTTTTAACACTCAGAAGGTATTGAGTGAGGAGGTAAATCATAAAGTAGTTATTTCGCGAGTGCTGACACCACAGTTCTGTGTTCAAATACACATAAATAACCGTTTCTAAACGGTTATTTATGTGTATTTGAACACAGAGAAGGTATATAAACCATATTAAATTTGTGGCGTTTTAAAAGTTTAAATAAGTTTTAATTTTACTTTAAAATATCGCCAATTTAACACTGGTATTCATCAAGAAAACATCCACGTGGACAGGTGAGGAGCCCCAAAATGGGTTCTACGCCCAGCATTACCTCGAAATCGATTTAATATAGGTAATATTAAATATTATATTAAACTTTAATATCAATGAAATGAAATCAAATTGAAATTTTCACAAACATACCTAACACATCATGAAACGCAAAAGGCAAATTTTTAAGCTGATCAAAATGTCGCAAAAAGAACGGTTGATTATTGCATAAGTAAATAATAAACCAAAACGACATATTCAAACAGAATTTTGTATCAATATTGTGAATAGCAAAACGCTGCAAATTTTACACAAGGGTTTATCATTCTTTGATATAGGTTACTTATGCAAAAATCATTTCTGTGTTAATGGAGAAAATTTTGGAAAAAAAAGGTTTTTTGATTTTTTTTTTCAAAAACATTTTTTTTGGATTTTTTTGTCTCAAAAATTCTTTATTTTTTAATCGAAAATATTTAACCTCCTGGGATCCATCAAAAATCCCATTTTTAGCCCCATGAAAGCCCTATAGAACGCAACAGTGAAATCGGATCGTTCCGGGACCCCCAAAAATGGATTCTACGTCCAAAAATACTTCAAAAACGACACCTAACTC
Source organism: Pilophorus perplexus (assembly GCA_955831195.1). Lineage (NCBI taxonomy): Eukaryota > Metazoa > Arthropoda > Insecta > Hemiptera > Miridae > Pilophorus > Pilophorus perplexus. Next base: position 3,486,760 of record OY037015.1, read on the forward strand.
GATCCCATAGCTAAAATCCTTCAAAAAAACTCTCCCGTAGCCCCATTTTAGCCCCATGGCGCCCCACGGATTTGTGTGATCGGACTGAAAACCTTGAGGGCACAACTAGATGGTAAACCGAGGATATTGTCAAAATTTCAGATTTAAAAAAAAATTCCTACTGCCCAAAACGGCCCGGACGGCGGACGGACATTTAGGATTTAGAATGTAGACCTCTTGAAACGGATAATGTCAAATTTTGAGGCCGATCGGAGTCGTCGACCCCCGTCGCGAAAACATAGGTGAATTATTCCAAGAATAATAAACCAACAATAGGTAGTATGAATTCCGAGGTATTCAACACAGAGAAGGTATTCCAACAGTATTTAAAAACACTCAGCCGTTGACTTTAAAGATGATTTGAAACACAAAGAAGGTATTCTGTAGCAATTGTGTTCATACCTCCCCTATGGATTGGCCCCTCCTAGCCGTGTCAGGCCCGAATAAGCAGTTGAATGATTCGGTATAATATTATTAAATATGACATACATTTTAGAAACGGTTTGTACCGTAGAGAAAGGAACTTGATTCACAGAGTAGGCCTTCCGAAAGTTGTGAGGTGAACTTGAACACTAAGAAGGTATTGAACGGTATGAAGTGTATTCACACCTCAGCGACGAACCCCAATGCTATTCTATTATATATATGCGAGAAGGTGTCCAAAAAGGACGCGCATCGCAGAAAACGTTTTGAACGCAGAGGGTATTTACATTTAGACTGAAATTCATACCAAATATATCCGAAGGGTTCGTTATTCCAATTTTATACACCCGTACACTCAGCCTCTGTTATCAGAGATGATTTACAACACAAAGAAGGTATCTATATGTTTTCATACCTCCTCTTTGCCTGGACCACAACCCAAACCCGAATTTATGCCTGGAGAAGACTTGAATAGGTTTGTTCCAGCTTTGACGAACTGTTAACAGAAATCGACGGAGACATGCGCAGTTGAGAAAACGGCTGTTCCAGGTTGACGTCGCCGGCTGTTCCAGGTCGATTTGTAGGTCGACAACAGTTCAACTGCTGTCCGCCGAAAACGGACAGCTCGAATGAGTTCGGCTGGGTTCTGTCGACTAGGGTAACCCTACCCAGTTGAAACCTCTCTCATAAGCTTCTCACTTTATTTTGGTGCTCGGCGCGTCAAGTTGTACTCACGTCCTCCCGAAGTCCTAGTAAATACCCTCAAACACATTAAATGACTCATTCCCGCCCTTATGATACTCCTCTCTTGAAAAAGGTTGATTATTCTGAATAAAATAAACCAAAAATTATCACTTGGATTTTTCCATTTGAAATTTACTGTCACGTGAATCACCATGAAGTAATTAAATTGTGTAGCATTACTTCACGGTGATTCATGTGACTTGGTTTGTTGACAGATCGCGTTCCAGGTCATCAGATGGGCTGTTCGACAGAACTCAACAGCGATTCAGAAGGCATTGAAACTACTGTCGACAGCTGTCAACTTTTGTTAACAGACGCAGTTAGACCTGGAACAAACCTAATTACAGAGTAGGTGTTCCGCAAATATTAAAACTCCAGAAAAGGTGTTAAAACATAGAGCATGACATTGTGTTACAAAAAAAAAAAAAAAAAAAAAAAACCTACGTGTTCAAACATAATTTTATAGCAAATGTTTCGATGTATACAACACAGAGAAGGTATTCAAAGTGTGATACTAACTTAGGCATGGATTTCAAAACAGAAACTGTTTTTTACTGAATAAGTAGGTACAAAAGAAATTAATCGATTTTTTTGAAAAGTGTTAAAGAATCATGACTGATGTAAGGAGCTGGTCAGTTGGGATTGTTGATCACAGTCTTGAAATACCTTGCCGCTTGTGATTGTTTCAGTATGGTATACTATGCATTGTATTGCACTGTGAACGCGGAGGGATACCCCCAGACCCCCGGGTTATTTCACTTAAAGCCTTCGGCTTAAATTATTGAAATACGTACCTACATGCTTAAGCTCAATTTTCCAAATGCTGATTTGTTTTAAAGTTTATTTTAATGAAACTGAAAATGTATGAATCAATAAAAATGTGTACCTACCGTTCAACATAAAGACAAGAGAATTTACAAAACCTTGTAAATCTTTCTCCAGAAATTTGATGGATCTTTTCTGCTGAATTCTACCTTCTTCTTCTTTAACATGTTCATATATTTTTCTTTTTAACTAACTGATCTTCGTCTGCAGCTCGTTCTTCCTACTTATGTATATCTTATTTTGCTTCTACTTGTTTCTACTTGTGAAGGTCGGAATTCATCATTTCTAACAACATATTCGGATTCAGCACCCTTTGAAACCCCCCTACACAAATGTTTAGTTCGAAAACCCGTATAATTACGTGCAGAACTGTTTTAGAAATGGAGATTTTGAAATGAAAGCGGAGGGCACGTGACATCATCAAGTTGGGCACAGAGCCACCAGAGCGCTGAATAATAAATCTGCCCGGAATCGGAAGAAAAACACTCGACCCGGGTCGATTTTTGAATGACATTCTCTCATGATTGCCTGGACTTTTGATTTTCGGGGTCGGCTTTTCGCGTAGCAAGATGGGCTAACTTACATCTCTCGGCCAATCAAAAGACGACGAAGCAGCCCACGTCATTTACCACCTACAGATCTCGGAATTCAAATATTATATTTTTCCTAAGGCTCTATAAATAATAGAGACGCGTTTTCTGCAATGTTGACCCATTTTGAAGTATAAACTGTCCAAGAAAAAAAATTTAAAAAATCATTCAAGGAGGTCATATTCTTCTTCTTTATAACACCCTAATCTCGTTCGGTATTTCTTTCTTCCTGTCACTAAGTTCTTTGTGTTTTAAACCCAACCTTGAAACGCCAGGAAGGATTTTACTTTTTCTCTTAATTTCATCCCTAATTCTCGATACGTAATATCAATATCATGTCTTCAATCAATCGATCAACATCAAAACAGTTGTAGGTTACCTATAGTTGTAGGTAACCAGTGCTGCCAAATCGGGGGTTTTCCCACCAGATTTAGGGTTTTTTTTTTTTCTAAAGGGGGAAATTTGGGGGGAAGATGTTTTTGGGGGTATTTTTAGGGGGATTTCAATTTGAGTCAGGGGGATTTGGAGGGCAAAATAATAAAAAAATTAAAAAAATTAAAAAAAGGGCGAGGAACGAAGACAAATGCTACGCTGCCGAACAAATAGTAAATTTAATGGACATCCCTGCTCATAAAGCATTACTTGGTTTTATGAAAACTACTAGGTACCGAACCTTGTACCTAACAGTTGTACCTAGGTCACGACTTTGAAGTCTGAGGTTTTACAAAGTATTTTAATGGTGAGATACCACTTGAAAAACGAGGGGCTCTCTTGCGTAGACTTCGTTTCCGTCTCAAAAAATGGTCCATATGTTCAATTTCAACATGTACTTTTGACCATGTGAACAAGCGCGAGGAAGGTGAAATAAATGAGCTGTTGGAAATGGAGATTGATGGGTTCGAGTTGTAGGCATGCGTAGTGTAGAGAAGTGTAGAATTGTTGTGTAGAGTAGAGTAGTGAAGAGTTGTGTATGTAGAGTATACGGTCTGTTGTTTAGATTAGAAATTATTACCGCTGCAAATTATTTCACAAGGGTTTATTAGTCTTTGAGCCCCCTCCCCCCTCCCCCGGTAATTACTTTCTCACTAAGTTTTGGGGGTTTTTTCCCGCGACTCGGGTGGTTTTTGTTCGAGTGGTTTGGCAGCACTTGTAGGTATACCTCCTCTATGAGTAACTGAATTCGTAGTATTAAATGTTCAAAACCCGTCACTAAAATTTAGTTAGAAGGTACTCAGAGAGTGCCTGATTCACAGAGTAGGTATTTCGAAAGTATAAAAACACCAGATAAGGGGTTTGAAGAATAATATAACAAAAGTGAGGCACACAAACAACATTTCAAAAATTAATTCCTTCCTACTCAGAGTGAGTTTAACATACCAAGAGGTATTTGGAACACAGAGAAGGTATCCCAAGCGCATTGTGCACGTTGTATTCAACGATCACTTAAAACACGGAGAAGGTATTCTACGACATGAAGTGTTTTCATACCTCCCCAGTGTATTCTTTGCGATGCATTCTTCATGACGTGAACGTAGCGACAGAAAACAGATCGTGACGGCTAAATGGACGCCTCATTTAAATACGCACAAAGGCTACTCTGTTACGACACGTTGCGAATAAGTCTATTCCACGCTACAGGCTGTCCGCCATTCCGCGAAGGCTCTTCATTTTGTATTGATATAAAACATGAGCTTCAAAAATGTCAACTAGAGGGTGGAAGTTGACTTGAAAACCATTGTCCTACAATAACCGAACATATCTACCCGTAAAAAAAAAAGAAAAACCCGCAATGAAAAGCCGTTTTTCACTGGCTTGAAAAGAAACCGCAAAAACGGGGGAAAACCCAACAAAAAACCACTACCATTCATGCAATGTTCTAAAGAAGAGACTTGAACATTGATCCCTTTTTTTTTAGCATTTTGTTAACCTGTCACCATTCAAACCACGCTGAAACCTTTCTTTGCCGGTGCACTTGAGAACCATTCCACCTGAAATGTGTTAGTGTGTGAGGTAGTCCATAGAAACTTAATACAACATGCAAACACACCTCTGATAATGTGGCACTTGAGGAAATCCATAGTAGCTACGACAGCTAAAATGGCCAGTAAAAGTGCGAAACCAAAACCAATCAATTCCATTTCAGAATGTCAACCAGATGAAATTACTTAGCATGCCGAAGAATTTTGTAAATGAAACAGGCTAAGACCTCCAATTGTTAATGCCCTGTCTCAAAATAGTCTGAATTGAATAAACCAAAAGTTAGGACAAGTCGTGAACTTGTGATGTCACCGGAATTGAACTCACCGAGGCACGTCGTTGATTAGAGCCAATTTACCGAAGTCTTCGCCGGAATGGAGCGTAGCGACGACGCCTTTCCCGTGGATGACGACGTCGACGGCCCCGCAGAGCACCAAGTACCAAGATCGACCTTCTTCTCCCTGTTCGAACACTGCGAAGCCAAACGAAACGTTCATCAGTAGATTGAAATTGGTAAAAAAAAGAAAAAAAAGCGGTCCGTAAAGTTTATCGAGTGGAACGGGCCAATTGCTGTGTTTAGGGTTTTGATAAGACAAAACGCGTATCTGGAGATATCCAATACTTATTGTAGGGATGGGCAATTTGTTTGTATCGGAAATATCGAAACAAGCAATCGGTATTTCCACTTCATAATCACGTCTCAAGAATATTTCCTGTAGAGCTGTGTTGGGTGTGTCGACATGCGTCGTTTTTCCTAATAATTGATTAGGTTCGTGGTGTGAGTGGTCGAATGCGTTCAGCGCAGCGTCCGTGGTTACGCTGCCAGGTGTTTTGGAGGATACAGGAGGGAGTACAGGTGGAAATTCATCAGAGGCATGACGCAAGCTGTTGCGATCTGCACTCTGAGAATACTCCAGCTACAGTTATGGAGGATCTGGGTTCCTTAGGGACTAAGCTAAGGCTCACCCGAAGTGTCGGGATGTTGAAAGACCAGCATATCCTCGGAAGGAACAGAAGGAAACTGGCTTACCCAACACGAAGGGTTGAAGGTTTACTGCTGTCGCAGTTGTACCGAGGGGCGCATCGTACCTGGCTTCCAAACTTGACTTGTCAATAATTATTATGGACAAGTCCATAATTATTACGGTAACTCCTGGTTACCGTCCGCTTTTCCAACTTCCAATCTCGACTCACTGTTAAAATTAACATGTTGACCAAAAAAACGAACGAACAGTTTAGCAGTTTCCAGATTAACAGTTAACGGAAAACGAACAAGAGAATCAAAAAACATTTACCTATTTGAAAATTAAGCTCACGGAAACGTTAACGGCAAATTGACAGGTGAGGACAAGGCGGTGGAACGTTTGGCAATGTTCTGTGATAAGTGGCTATTCAAGCTGGGTTCACATGGCATAAAATCTGAAGAGCGATCTGATTGGCTCTTCAGATCTGATTGTCCAACCCCACCCAACCCCCAGAGCAATCGGACCGCCAACATTTATCGCCATCAACATTTGAAACGTCTTTATGGGTTCTTGAGGGTTGGTCAATGACTGGACTTAATTTTCAGGCCGACGTTTCGAAATATTTGTATTTCCTCTTCAGGGCTTGGAAAATCATATGCTATATTGCATTGAGGGTGACATGGTGCCATAGCACAGTAGATGGGGCATTCAAACAATAGAGAAACTTTACCATAAAATAAGTCACTGTTTACCGTACACACTGTTTCTTTTCCTTGATTTTTGGTTTATTATTCTTGGAATAATACACCTGTTTTCGCGACGGGGTCGACGACTCCGATCGGTCTCAAAATTTGACATTATCCGTTTCAAGAGGTCTACATTCTAAATTTATCCAAAATGTCCGTCCGCCGTCCGGGCCGTTTTGGGCAGTAGAAATTTTTTTAACAATCTGAAATTTTGACAAAATACTCGGTTTACCATCTACTTGTGCCCGCAAGGTTTTCAGCCCGATCGCTCAAACCCGTGGGGCGCTATGGGGCTAAAATGGGGCTACAAAAGGGGTTTTTCGAAGGATTTCAGCTATGGGATCGAGTTAGGTGTCGTTTTCGAAGTATTTTTGGACGAATAATCCATTTTTTTGGGGTCCCGCAGAGATCCGATTTCACTGTTGCGATCTATAGGGCTTTCATGGGGCTACAAATGGGATTTTTGAAAGATCCCAGGATGTCAAATATTTTTCAAGTAAAAAACAAAACAAAATTTGAAAAAAAATTTTTCGAAAAAAAAATCAAAAAATCTTTTTTGAAAAAAAAAAAAATATTAAAAAACTTTTTGGATGGTTGCACACTTCACTTCATAGAACTCCATTATTATGAAATGGAAATAAAAAAAACTGACTTCAGTTCTATGACTTGAGTTCTTTATTTTCCCGCTATCGATTTCGGCCACCTTCAGCAGCCATCAGCCGGCGGTCTCCAATATATCAAAACTGAACTCAAGTCATAGAACTGAAGTCAGTTTTTTTATTTCCATTTCATAATATTAAAAAAGTTTTTTAAAATTTTTTTCATTAACAGAATTAAATTTCTGCACAAGTAACTTATAAATATCAAAGAATAATAAACCCTTGTGTAAAATTTGCAGCGTTTTTATTTCTTTACTATGGATTTTCCTAGACATCACGAACTTCGTCCAAAAATTATAATGAGGCTAGATTTGTAGGAAATTTCATACCGAATCCAAATATGACCCAATTTTTTTGTTTAGATTGATCCAAACCTTCCAAATCCCCCAAAAAACCTCTTGAAAAACTGTAGATTTTTTGCCTATTTTCCACTTACATGTTTGTTTTGTTGACTCCAAATGGACCTGCCAAAAAATATCGAGGGCAACGATTCGAAAGTTTAGGCTCTCCTGCGTCGAATGAGACGAACAGGAACTCTCAAAAGTTGTAATTAGCGACGTTACGATAAAAACCATAAAAACGTCGAAAAAATCGAGAAAAAAACGCCCAATCGGGGAAAAACGGACAACGGATTTGGATTCAGCACCCTCGAAAACCCCCATCCATGATAAAATGAGGCCGGCAACTTTCAGGTCTTTTTTTTTTTTTTTTTGTAGAGCAGTGTTATTTATCATCCTTCTAATTGTGTATCATGATAATTATAACTCATGTCCGTTACACTACTGATTATCATGAGTAAATAATTATTACCTATTGTCCGTATGAATCTGAAATTTTGACAAAATACTCGGTTTACCATCTAGTTCTGCCCGCAAGGTTTTCAGCCCGATCGCCCAAACCGTTTTGGCTATCGGGTCGAGTTCGGTGTCGTTTTCCAAGTTTTTTTTTTGGACGTAGAATCCATTTTTTGCGGGTCCCAGAACGAACCGATTTCACCGTAAGGATCAATGGGGCTTTCTTCGGGCTACAAAAAAGGGATTTTTGAAGGATCCCAAGAGGACAAATAAGGTGTCGTATTCCGAGTAATTTTGGACGCTCAATCCATTTTTAGAGGTCCCACATCTACCCAAACATTATACAGATTTTTTTTTAATTTTTAATTTAATTTTTTTTTTAATTTTTCTTAATGTCACAGAATTAATTATTGCACTATTTTTCTATATCAAAGAACATTTTATCTAAACACGCACGACACGGTCTACAAAAATTGCAGATCGCTAACGTGAATTCCGTGTGTTGACTAACAAAATTTGAGAACTGCCAGTAAGAATTTGTTGACAATTGATTTTACGTTTGATGTCGGTAAAAACGGCTTGGGGTAGCAAGGTTCCGTCATGGCTAAGTAACTAGCATCTCTCAGACCGAACAACAAACAAAGAGGATGAAGCGGTGCCCGTCACGCCCCACTCTCAGACCTCGGAATTCAAATATTATCTTTTCCCTAAGTCCCTATAAATAATGGAGACGTTTCCTGCAATGTTGTTTTCGTAGCTTTTGAATGATGACCTTTCTAAGAAAAAACTGATAAATCATTCAAGGAGCTCGTCGCTAGACACGTACGTGAATGCGTTACGGCTGATTAAACCATCACACTTGACCCAAATATCACTCGCTCAGACAAACTTGAGTGGCCCAAAACGCAACATTTGATCGACATTCGGGTCGTTCCACGAATAAGCGCCTTCCCCCCCCCCCCCCCCCCCCCCCCCTGGCGAGACCATACCTGCGAAATATTTCCGGAATCCAGGAGAATGAGATTTGCCCTAAAATATACAATAACTTCCATAGAAATGACTTTATAAAAGGTTCGTTCCAGGTTTGACGGACTGTCAACAGGAATCGACGGAGACATGCGCAGTTGAGAAAACTGCTGTTACAGGTCGCTGGGTCGGCGAAAAGTCGCCGTCGCCGGCTGTTCCAGGTCGAGTTGTAGGTTGAGAGCAGTTCACCTGCAGTCGGACGGAAACCGACAGCTCGAATGAGTTCGGTTGGGAGCTGTCGACTTTGATAACCCTACCCAGTTGAAACCTCTCTCATAACCTTCTCACTTTGGTGCTCGACGCGGCAAGTAGTACTCGCGTCCTCCCGAAGTCCTCGCAGATACCCTCAAACACTTTAAATGACTCATTCCCGCCCTTATGATACTCCTCTCTCGAAAAAGGTTGATTATTCTGAACACAATAAACCAAAAAGAATCCGAGTGTATCACTTGGATTTTTCCATATGAAATTTACTGTCACGTGAATCAACGTGAAGTAATTAAATTGTTGTTGCATTACTTCACGGTGATACACGTGCCTTGGTTGTCCTGCATAATCCACAATTTTCAGGTTCCAAAAATTCCTTTAAGCGGAGAAAAGTGTGACAGAAAAAGGGCGCTTATTCGCGGAATGACCCCAGTCATGATTTTGGGATTTCATCAACTTACCGACAGTTCCAGACTTCGGATGGGCTTCGAACATGATGACGCTGGCGAGCTCCCTCTTCATCGAGTTGCTCAAATGCGACAGCGGCTTCATGTGCATCAACTCCTCGTAAATCACTTCCAAATCCTCCGGCGTTCTGTCATTCGACCTGACGAGAAAAAAGTGAATCTTCACACAAGAATCGAACCGAACGAAGCAACTTCGACAACTACTGAAGAGCCACTTCAACCCGGTCAAATTACAAATTCACCAAAAAAGTTGATTGGCAATTTCACAAAACTATCCACAACGCCATCTCGACCGACTTTCTCAACAGTATGTTTCGTAGCATGTACAAGGTGCACAATGTGACCACCTACTAAGTAAATTACGCCATCATACAGAATTGACGAGAAGTTTTTATCTTATCTAAAGCCAACATATCACTGAGAGTAAAGCGATAAGTGGTTTTTGAAAATCAGGATAGTGAGGTCAATGAATTACAGTAAAATCTTTATCGCGTTTTCTCCAAGTTTATGGAAAATATCAGATAAACACTCCAGAGTCGATTTTTGGGAATTTGATAGGAACTTACGGTTTGCGGAGGATCATCCGGAGCCAGGCGTCAGGCCCACGATCTGAAAGTTCGGACAGAGCTTCGTGCAGATGTTCTTCGGCTTCGGCGATGTCTTGCGCTGGAGGGCGGCAAGCTATCGTCGCGTCTCTGTCTTGCCTGAACTGGTATAGAACGCACTTGTCTTTGAAAGGATGTTCGCCAGTCACTGAAAATAACGAGTAATGGTTTAATGCCTGAATCTGTATGGTATGTTGAAGCTAACTGGTGGCCAAGCTATTATGGGCTCAGCACAGCCGTCTGTGGATTTGAAATCCGACCTCTCGGGGAAGGCACAGCACGTGACGTTTGATGGGGGGGGGGGGGGGGGGATCTCGGATTATGGACGGATTGAGCTGGGCGTCCGGCAGGGGTCAGTGCTGGGTTCGGTGCTCTACCTGCTCTACGCCATTGACTTGCCATTGACTTTGTAGATGACATCACAGTAATGGTTGCAGCAGAAACCCCGGATGCAAGGGATCAGGGAGCACTCGAGGCAACCGCAGCTCTGCAGGAATGGAGCTGTGCTTAATCTCGACCACACCCAGGAACTGAGGCTCTTCCTCAACCGAGGCCGCCATCATCAGCGGATTATCTGGGATTCATTCTCGATAATTATCAGGTCTACAAAAAATTTTTTGATCAGCTGAATGGTTAGTTCAACTAAAGTCTATGTTTTTTGATGTGCTGAATCCGAAAATGACCTCCATTTTTGTCCATCACGTACAGTTTTCTTGCAAAATATGATGGCACATAAAAACACGAAAATGTAGAAAGAACACCAACATTTTTATTATTGTGCAAACTAAAAAAATGAGGTTTTTGTTTTCGAATCAACACAAAATGCCTAAAAAATTCATTCTGTTTGCTTGTGGAACAAGTTCTTCTTTTCTTTTATACTTCTTCGCATACGTTTCCGTTCTCCAGCACTGTCTGTATCCCTCTTGAGCAGGGGTTCCCAAAAGGTGGTCCGCGGACCCCCAGAGGTCCGCAAACGTTGGGGTGGGGGTCCGCGAGCTGCATCCAAAAATTAATATTTTAAGCTATTCTACCAGGAACGCAAATAATAAACGCTGCAAATTTTACACAACGGTTTATTATTCTATGATATACGTTACTTGTGCAGAAATTTAATTCTGTCAATGAAAAATGTTTTGTGGATTTTTTTGTTCAAAAATGTGTTTTTTCAAAAATTCTGTATTTTTACTCGAAAAATATTTAACATCCTGGGATCCTTCAAAAATCCCATTTTTAGCCCCACGAATGCCCTAAAGATCGCCCCAGTGAAATCTCATCGGTTCGGGACCCCCAAAAATGGATTCTACGTCCAAAAATACTTCGAAAACGACACCTAACTCGATCCCATAGCTAAAAGCCTTCAAAAAAACCCTCCCGTAGCCCCATTATAGCCCCATAGCGCCCCACGGGTTTGCAAAAAAACTAGACGTGATGGAATTTTTTGAGTATTTTTTCCGGTTTCAGCATGCAAAAATCCATGGAAAAGTCACAGACCTGTATAATCGTTTGTCATGGATCCCATATTGCAGGAAGCTCAAGGGCAAGCTGCATCGTGCGCTGTTTCTTCTACACCAAGCTTACAGGACAATATCCTTCAGCGTGCTTCGACTTCTATATTTCGCATCCACAGCCACCTGAATTACGGAGTGGACTTGTGGGGTGCCTAACGGTGCTGGCGCAGATGCAATCTTCACCCTCCAAAATAAAGCCATCAGGATCTTGTTTCGGCTGAACAAGACAACATCCTGTAGAGCACCTTTTCCCAAAGCTGGTGTGGCCACCCGGATATGGGCGGAACTGTACAAAGCATAAATTCGGTCGGCCGCACCTCCTCCTTCGCGTTCGGCTCACGGGAGGCGCCACCGCCTGGAGGCACATCCGAGGACTCCCCCATTCTCCATCCCAAGGGGTGGCTATTGTTTCCTCGGGTCCTCGGATGGGCACCCTTTTAATTATCCTTTTATATTGTGACCACCGTATTAACCTACCGTATTTATGGAACGCCAACCGGGGCGATTTATATTGTTGGGACCGCTAGCCCGGACTCCCCTGCCGACACTATTTTGGACGGGGTGGCCGGCTTATAAACCCAATTTATAATTCGCGCGGGGTTCTTGCCCAGGGGGACATTACCAACAATTCGCTCGTGTCAGCCGGGAGAGGTACCCTCCTTAAGGATCAATTTGACGCTGATGTCACCTTTACGGACAATTCGCTTGAGGTAGCTCAAATTCAAATTGCATCAGGTGTGGGTCCAGGACGAGTCTTTACTGAAGTTGACCATTCAACCTCAGTAAGAACATCGACTGGATTCCCTTCCGAAATTCTACGCATCCCAGTCTGTCCAGCCAATTCTTGTCATGCTGGGCATAGCGGAATTTCCACAATTGCTTCGACATCACTCGCTGGGTTTGCAGACCACAACAAATTGTGCAATGCTCCAGATGATTATGTTCAAGCACCTCCATCCTGTTCCTCCAAAAACAACGGGAGCGAAACCCTAGTTACGCTAGAGGCCTTCTCCCAAACACACAACACTCAAAATAGGGAAAATTTAATAAATGTAGGAACACAATTTACTCATGTAGGTACACGCCCCACACCCGGTAAATTGGGAATACCTACAGTTGGCATAATCACCTTGCCAAGTGCTCGGCCACTTGAAAACCAGGAATCAAGATCTCCACCCCTACTCGACTAGACATGGAAACGACCGTGTCACCCCATTCCGACGTTTGGCCCAGAGATCGAACTTGACGTTCAGTGGTGTTAAACTCTTCAATTCCCTCTCCCAGTATAAATACTATTTGCGTAATTTTGTTGACGGTGTGTAAAAAGTTCTACTTTGTTGTACTAATAAATTATTCTATTCTATACCGTTAAACGGCGACTTACCATGATATATCAGTCCTTCTTCCAGCAGAGCCTGCCACATGGTGGTGGCTTGATGGCGGTCCACGCCCGGCGCCAGGCCGGCCAACCAAGCGACCATTTCACTCCCGGAAGCGCAGCAAGGCACCACAAGGCGACCCCCGGCCGTTTTCCTCTCACGGAGTATCTGGTCGGGCTCGTTGAGCAGCAACGTCCTGAGTACCCAAGCCGCTCGGGTCATCTGCACAGACGGTGACTGCAACAGGGAAGAAACCACCATAGAAATGGATGGAGTGAAGAACTCAAAGACTTTTAACATCAGTGTTACAGTCGCTCCGGCAGCCTCAGGTAATCCAGAAACAAGTCGGAGTCGGTCGGTCTTCAAATCTGACCTGTTTGATGGCTCAACGTCCTAGTCGGATTACAATGCCCATTTTGACTGCGTGGCTCTGACTAACGGAGCTTGTAGAGAGTTTTTGGTAGAAAATGAATAAAGCAGCCACGTAATTCTGACCTCAATCGTAACAATATGAGGTGGTTGTTTGCCGATGGTGAAGAAGTCCAGACCAACGTGGAGAAAGCAGAGAAGTCTTTCTCCTAATCTCCGTATCTGACAACTTTTCGATGGTACCAGCTCGGCATACAAGCTCCATTTTCCAATCTGCCAGGGCTCCTCAACAGCCAGTCTGATAATCTCGAAATGACACGATTTATTTGAAGACTGTCATACTTACATCCGTGAGGGGCTCAGCTGGGTTGGACTGATCCGGCGACAACGTCCTTTTCCCCTGATGCAACGGAGGAGAATGAGAAGGCGATTTTATCACATTTCCCAATCCTGCAACAAACAAATCACCAAATTACTCGATGACGGCAATCAGAAAACGTTTACGGCAAAGAGAAAAAATTCCTGTCGATAGGAAACTTCGTCTGAAATCACGGTCAGACAATGTTTTCAGTTTCCAACACACAAACGTGCTCTTTTTTCGGCACCAACGTGCTATTGTGGCTGAGAAAAAGGCTGCTGGAAATGGCGTTCGTCGGATCGTTGCGTATCGGAATGTGTTTAGAGGGTTTTCCCTATTCTCTGTGGTCTGCCTCTGCTACCGCTGACAATATTATTCATTCCTGCACCCCCTTTTATCTTCTCGCCCGCCTTTTTTTTGGCGACCTTTCGGCCCTTTACTGCTCTCCCGATCCTAGTCCTAAAACCGACCGTTAATTAAACGATTCCGGGGAGCAATACGCCAGCCAACCCCCGACCGTAACCCACCTGACCTCACCAAACATCTCGTTTTCCCATATTAAGTAGTTTTTCTTAATAACACACAGAAATCCAAGTGACCTGAGAGACCTGCCGCACACTGAATCGATGCGAACTATGAAATCCATGGAGCTGCAGCTGGTCGTCCATGATCACTCCCAGATCCTGGAAAGTCGATACTCTTACGAGCTTGACACCGTTGATGGTGTAGTCATTGCTAAAACTCCGGTGAGACTAGCAGAAAGTGGTGGCCGAGCACTTAGAGAGATTTAGTGTAAGGCTGTTAGATGACACCACCACAACAGAGCGCTGACAGCAGAATGAAGCCTGACAATCCTCAAGCCCATCAATGCGACTGAACAGCTTCAGGTCATCCGCGAAAATGAGGAACCGGACGTCACCGAGAACATTTTTGACCCCATCAATCATCAGCAGAAACAGAAGTGGCGCGATTTTTGAGCCGAGAGGCACGCCCGTCCCCCCCCCCCCCCCCTATCAAAGCATCCTGTCAACTGCTCCAGCCCCTATTTTTTGACCACTTTTGGAGCAACTGATACGCCACATAGAGCAACGTTTTGGTGGTGTCAGATCTTTCTCCTCATCTACTCGCAAAACCTAATTCTTGGTATTTTTTTTATTATTATTAAAAAATAAGTTTAAAACCCTGTTTAGCTCCACTTTTGGAGCTTAGATGCGCCACGTAGAACAACTTTTTGAAGTTTTAAACATTTCTGGTAGGTACTATGATTGCCGAGCTGAATTTTTTAAGACCAATTTCAGATTTTTCTGACCGCTAGGTACTCTAGAATTAAGATGAACATCCTCCTCCTCCTCGGGCAGCAGCTCCAATATAACAGATTGTAATACAATGACGCATTTTGTAATTCACTTTTCGAGATAAGAACGCGACGCCCTCTGGGGTCAGAACAGGGATTAATTAGCCCAACAACTGACGCCCCCCTCTTCTCCACAGAGCTCCCACACTGATGTAAGCATCTGCCCACTTGAGCTACCCTCACTTGATAACTTCCAGTTTAGTTTGCTCACATCTGGCGTCCCCTTTCGACCAACTCCCTCGTCGATATCCCGCAGAACCCTCGCAGCTTTCAAAGGGACTTCGGTTTACTTGTGAGATGAGCGCAATCGTGCAAGTTTACAACACATCGTCAACCCCGCTGAGAAGTTCTCCAAGGTTGTTAATCGACCAGAAAAATTTTATTCGTAGAGCGGGTTCATCAAATACATGAATTAAACGTAAATTTTGTTACCTCAATTAGAGCACAAATAGGCGGTTTTGTAAGGAAAATTTTTTTTTGTAAACTGAAATTTTGACAAAATGCTCGGTTTACCATCTAGTTGTGCCCGCAAGGTTTTCAGCCCGATCGCCCAAACCCGTGGGCCTCTGTGGGGCTAAAAAGAGGCTGCGGGAGGGGGTTTTGAAGGTTTTGGCTACCTACCGGATAGAGTGAGCTGTCGTTTTCGAAGTATTTTTGGACGTAGAATCCATTTTTCGGGGTCCCAAATCGGTCCAAAAATTGTAAAAAAATTCAACAATAATGAATAAATAAATAAATAATAATAAAAACGCTGCAAATTTTACACAGTGGTTAATTGTGCAAAAATTAATTCTGTCATTAAAAAAATTTGAAAATACGTTTTCACCTGAAAAATGTTCAAACAGATGTGAGACAGCGAAAAAAAAAAAAAAAAGGATTTCGAGTCCAAAATGACTCGGAAAACGACAACCTATTTGACGACCTTGGGTCCCTAAAACATCCCATTTTAGCCCCATAGACCCCCCCCCCCCCCCCCACACACTGTGCACAGTAAAATCGGATAGTTATGGGACCCCTAAAAATGAATTCTACGCCCAAAAATACTTCGAAAACGACGCCTAACTCAACTCCATAGCCCTTCAAAAACCCCTCCCGTAGCGTCATTTATTTTTAAAAAATTCCTACTGCCCAAAACGGCTCGGACGGCGGACGGACATTTCGTTTTTGGAGTCTGGACCTTTTGAAACGTATAATGTAAAATTTTGAGTCGGATCCAAATTTTCGCCCTCCGAAACGAATTCATTGGTGCTTTCCAAGAATAATAAATCAAAATGTAATAATTAAATTTTTAAAAATTTACATAGCTCTACAATTAATTTTTGCACAATTTAAATCCCTCGGAGCGGTGACCTAACTACACAATTTAAATTTTCAGCGTTTTTGAAAATTAAAAGGAGATGAGTTTCCCCTTAATCATGAAATTTTGATTAAATTCCACAGCAATTCAGCCGATAAGTTGTCTCCATCGCCAGGATCCAAGTCAAATAGATTGTCGATTATCCGGTCTTATAGTAGATCCTCGACAGGGAAACTTGAGCTCCATTCTCCAATGAAAATATCGTTAGACCTCAAAAGAGCGAAGGTGGAGAGTTTCAAATTACACTTTGATAAAACTAATCAACCAATCGATTTCCCGGATGTTTCTTGATGGGCTGAAGCGAAGAGCTCTGAGAAACCATTGTTGCTGTACCCCCCCCCCCCCCCCCCCACCTTTCAAGAAAATACGACAGTCGCTATTTCCACCCTTTTTTCCCGCTGCCCTCGATTCTCTCGGAGCTCTTTGTAAAGAAAATAAATGAGTTTGAATAGAAGGGTTGAGGTCTCAGGGGTCGATGAGCGAGAAGGAAAAGTTATACGGACACCCCATTCAGCTCCTTTTTAAACATTTAGCCGACCAAACACCCTCCTCGAAGGTTTTTTATTTTTTTTATCACAATAACTCCGCTCGGGAACATTGTGTTTGGAAACGTTTTTGGGTCCAGGCCGAGAAGTTGAGGGGTTGAGGGGTTGAAGTGCTTGCCAAGAGCAACAGGCGGCTAATGGAGTTTGAGATCCAAAGAATTCCGTTGTTTGAAATTATTTTTGTTGGGGAGAGGAACTCGTAATGGACTATTAACAATCTCGAGTGGTTCAATAGCAATCTGCGAGTTCACCGTCGAAATTGATTGGAATAGAAAGACTTGAATTTGAGTGTTATTTGACGACATACCTCTCAAGGCATAACGTAAGGCATATAACTAGATGCGGCGAGATAGTGGGAATCCATCCTATAAACAGACTAGGTACTTCGTTTGAAATCGTCCTCTCGAGGCATTCAAATCTTTTAGTGGCCGAGTAAAGCTACTGTCGCCAAAATATCAAGTATATTATACTCAATGTGTATTCAATTGTACAATACAATTAAGTATTGTATTCAATCCAATCTAAGCTGGGTGTTAAGCACAAATCAGTGAATCTATACGCAAAATACCAAGTCGTTGGGGGCGTTCGGAACACACTACAGGTCATCCCAACTACGGAAGATTGTGGTGGAACTTACCCGTCGTCCAAAATTAAACTTGTCAATGAGTGAAGTCGATGACAACAAAACCGCATGATAGAATCCTGTGGTTTCAATACGCCCCAAAGGGATTAGAAAAATTTTACGAGAACAAAATGTTGATTTCAATCACAGAGTAACAGAGATTCTCTGTCAGAGAACAATCACTCAGATTTCAATCCACAGACTAGTGATGGGGAACTTTTTACCGATTTTTATTAAAAAAAAAAAAAAAAAAAAAAAAAACATTCGTCAGAATCGATACTCAAATTTGAGTATCGATTCTGACGAATGTTTTTTATGCCCGACTCGTCTAGAACCCAAAAATGAAATGTCCGCCCGCGACATCTCTCAATCGAAACGGTTTTGGATATTCAATTAACAAACATATTATGTTTGTTAATTGAATATCAAAAACCGTTTCGATATTATCAAACTTCATGAGTTTCATTCAAATTAATTAGGTACGGCTATTCAATAAGGCAAATTATTGAATTTACATTGGTTCAAGATTTGCTTTGTACTTTTTCAATGTTCAAACTTTTTTCTTACATTGTTTCTGTAAGTATTTTTCAAGTTACTGCATCGACACCTAGTCAAAACATTTTTTAAAAAATTAAAAAATTAACCTACAACTGATCGTTCTAGACATGTCCCGTTGACGATTAGATACTAAGATCAGCTATAGCAGCTGACCTATACTGCCGTTAGAATGAAGAACGCCTCACCTCAAAAAATTCGATTTTTTTATATTTTTTTTATTTTTTTATTTTTTTATACGTAATCCCTAGGTATATTTTTGACCTGATTTTTTCAACGGTGAAATCGAAATTTCGAAATTCGACCCGGAAGGGGTTAAATGTGTAGGGGGTGAAACCAAAAAAGTGCTCGATTTGGAGGAAAAACACTTCACCGACGTGTTTTTTAGGTAAAACACCTCAGCCTAGCACTTAAAACGCCTCACCTATGTGTTTTTCGTTGCCTGTTTTGGAGGAAAAACGCCTCAGGAAAATTCGAGCTGAGGTATTTCTTGTTCAAACTGTCGGCTTCAAATTCAAGGTGAGGCGTTTATTGGACTCCGCAAGTCGTTTTTGTTCCAATTGCTTACTCAGCTCTCTTTACACAGAGGTGAGGTGTTCTTCCTCCAAAAGCAGCTTCGAAATGAACTTATCTTTTTGAAACTGACGCCTCACACAGAGGTGAGGTGTTTTACCTCCAAAAACATAGCGAAATAATGGCTCAAAATGCCTCAGGTGTCAATAATCGATGAAATTATCGATTTTTTCTCGATTTTCGTCTTACATTTATGTTCAGTTGAGTTTCTATCAATGTACCCCCAAACACCTGGGTCGTAATAATGTTCTGGAGTGAACTTATAGCGAAGTTCATACTGAGAACTTTGAAGCTGATTTCTGAAAATCGCACTTTTCGAGGTGAGGCGTTCTTCATTCTAACGGCAGTATAGGTCAGCAGTTTAATCTGTGATTATATATTAGCCCTACGGTTAGTCACCCTTCGTTTCAGCTAGGTTTTAGAAACTACGAGTCCCCTTCACGCCAGTTTTTGAGTGGATTTTTTGTCATTTTAATCAAATCCATTATTGTATATCTTTTAAACACGATTGTAAAGTTCATAAAGTGAACTAAGTTCACTTTACTTACTTACTTTAAGTCTTAAAGTATTATTCTAACACCCTTTCGGAATTTGTAATTTAAAAGCACAATAAAATTGTCATCCAAAACTTCTTTTAGAACTGGCTACTTACTTTAAGTGAGGAAAAGTGACGAAATTACATTTTTTTCAATTCTGTTTTTAATAATAAATGACCGCTAAGATGGAGGTTATCGATTATTCTAAGAAGTATCAAGTCCTATCAACATAACACTATTTAACGATTTAAAAAAAATTCTATTAAAAATCTATTCTCGACAAATTTAATGAGATATTGGGTTTTAATTTTAAATCGATTGAAAAGTCGACTTTTTACAACTGAATCCCCATCACGATCCAGGCGAATCTTCGTTGATCTTTGGATAGTATCCAATGGATACAATCAAGCAACTTGTTTAGTAAACAGCAGTGTGGCCAGGTGTCCTCCGCGTACAATTCCATGAGGGCCCGCTGACCCGGAACTAGATACTGTTTAGCAGTGATGCCAGATTGAGGGAATTAGGTACCCCGCGGCTTAGGAACTTTTAGGACTTGGAGGGACTTTTCTGATGCAACTGTCATGCCAACAATGAGGGATTTTTAAATCAGTTCCAAGCCACTGTCGTACAAACGATCCCTTATTCTATCGATTGATAGCTTCGATAACGCTGTCGATAGGAATGAACCGATGATTATTAAATTAGAAATTTTCGTTGCCTTACTACTATATACACACACACACAATATAAGATTATCACTTTGGTTTATTATTAGAATATTCAACCGATGTTATTGATTCGCCTCAATAGTCCAAAAAAGAAATATCTGTAAGGCCATCTCACCGTTTTCGGTTTATTCATTTGGTTATTTTAAAAAATCGGCGCTAACGACAAGATGAGTTTATCATTCAAGTTGGTCAAGGTCAGAACCATGTTTTGGTTTATTAGGTATTCATGGAATAAGTCACCTAGTTTTCGCGACGGAGGTCGACGACTTCGATCGGCCTCAAAATTTGGCATTATCCGTTTCTAGAGGTCTAGATTCCAAAACCGAAATGTCCGTCCGCCGTCAGTCGGCCGTTTTGGGCAGTAGGCATTTTTTTTAAAATCTGAAATTTTGACAAAATAGTTGGTTTACCATCTAGTTGTGGCCGCAAGGTTTTCAGCCCCATCGCCCAAACCCGTGGGGCGCTATGGGGCTAAAATGGGGCTACGGAAGGGTCTTTTGAAGGCTATTGGCTGTGGGATCCAGTTAGGTGGCGTTTTCGAAGTATTTTTGGACGTAGAATACATTTTCGGGGGTCCCGCAACGATCCGATTTCACTGTGGCAATCTATAGGGCTTTCATGGGACTAAAAATGGGATTTTTGAAGGATCCCAGGAGGTTAAATATTTTCGAATAAAAAATAAATAATTTTTGAAAAAAAAAAAAAATCCAAAGTTTTTTTCCAAAATTTTTTTCATTGACACAGAATTAAATTCTGCACAAATAACCGATATCAAAGAATAATAAACCCTTGTGTAAAATTTGCAGCGTTTATTGTTTTTTACTCGAAAAATATTTGACCTACTGGGATCGTTCAAAAATCCCATTTGTAGCCCCATGAAAGCCCTATAGATCCCCACAGTGAAATCGGATCGTTCCCGGACCCCCAAAAATGGATTATACGTCCAAAAATACTTCGAAAACGACACCTAACTCGATCCCATAGCCAAAAGCCTTAAAAAAAACCTCCCGTAGCCCGATTTTAGCCCCATAGCGCCCCACGAGTTTGGGCGATCGGACTGAAAACCTTGCGGGCACAACTAGATGGTAAACCGAGTATTTTGTCAAAATTTCAGATTTTTAATAAAATTCCTACTGCCCAAAAACGTGAGATTAGCGCCTATTCGAGTAAAGATGTAGAAAATTGATTCATGCTCTTTCAAAGTGACCTTTGATGACTTGAGAGTAATCTGTTCTCTGTTACTCTGTGAGAGTAATACAACCTTGTTGGAATCTCACCAAGTAAGTATTTTCCCACGCCATAGGCCGATTGCTCTCTCACGGTAGACTAGTATTATGTCGTATTAGATAAGTCGACAAAAACGGCACAACCTACGATTAGTTTATTCTTAGGATTCGTGTATGTCATTTTAGCGGATGACAATGGCCCGGCGACAGCTTTACACAACAACGAATCGAGTCCATGAACCCATTGTGATACAATTCAGGGAAAACTCCGTCAGTATTGTGACGTTCGACAATAGGAACCTTCACTGTAAGCATCCAGACGTGAAGACAACTTTGGAGGAATTTGAGGTCAACATGAGCCCAACAGCCTTACCGTTTGGAGTCGACAAAATATTTTTGATGCATCTACCGACGACGACTGAGAGAACGCCGAACACACAGAAAAACATGACGCCAACTGGAATTCACCTGGAGAGTCATCGGAGTGGTGTTTGGACAATAGGCGATAAGATTGTCATTGTTTTTTTGTTTTTTGACGCAATGAGAACAGATATCGCGGGACGGGGTCGCCGCATGATAAGGTGGCCGTGTGACGATTGAAAAACAAGTGTGGATTGTGTACGACGATGGGGGGGTTTCCTAATTTTGAGATATGTTTGGGATTCGATCAGTTGGATGCCACGATTGAGGCTGTGACGTCATGTGAGAGGGTGTTGAGCGGTCGGGGTTTCAATTAAACTCATCAGAGACCTCTCTTGTTGCTAAAACACTCAAAAAACCAAAAATGGAGCCCCGTGGAAAGAGTCAAAGACCCAAAGAGCACCAACAGTGTGTTCTGGGGTTCCCGTCAAATCCATTCAGCGTTCTGTTGACCGGGCAAAAGCCCTTCAAAAGCCCCACCTGTTGCCCCTAAGAAGCCCCCCAAAATTCCGTCGTGTGTTCAGTCGGGTCTGGGACCCCCATAAATTGATTGTGCATCACTTTCAACAACGACACCTCACTCGATCACCAGGCGAAAGCCCTTCAAAACCCCTCTAGTATCCCCAAAGAGCCCCCATAGTGAGTGTTTAATCAGGTCTATGTCCTCCTTAGGATGATTTTGCGTCCCAAATTACTTCGAAAACGACATCCCACTCGACTACCAAGCCAAAGCACTTCAAAAACCCCACCCATCGCCCCCTAGAAGCTCCAAAGAGCCGCACTATGTGTTCAGACAGGTCTGGGATCAACGGACACCGAATCTGCCTCCTAAATTACTGCGAAAACGACACCCCACTCGACTACCAAGCCAAAGCACTTCAAAAACCCCATCTGTAGCCCTATATAAACCCAAAGAGCCTCAAAATGTTAATAGTCAGGTATGGGACCCACTTACATCGATTCTGCCTTCTAAATTACTGCGAAAACGACACCCCACTCGACTAACAAGCCAAAGCACTTCAAAAACCCCATCTGTATCCCTATATAAGCCCCAAAGAGCCTCAAAATGTTAATAGTCAGGTATGGGACCCACTTACATCGATTCTGCCTTCTAAATTACTGCGAAAACGACACCCCACTCGACTACCAAGCCAAAGCACTTCAAAAACCCCATCTGTATCCCTATATAAGCCCCAAAGAGCCTCAAAATGTTAATAGTCAGGTATGGGACCCACTTACATCGATTCTGCCTTCTAAATTACTGCGAAAACGACATCCCACTCGACTAACAAGCCAAAGCATTTCAAAAAACCCATCTGTAGCCCTATATAATCCCCAAAGAGCGTCAAAATGTTAATAGTCAGGTCTGGGGCCCACTTACATCGATTCTGCCTCCTAAATTACTTCGAAAACGACACCCCACTTGACCGCCAGGCTAAAACCCTGCAAAAACCCCATCTGAAGTCCTACATTAGCCCCAAAGAGACCCACTGATCAAACAACCATTCTTCTGAGAGGTTTTCAAAAATTGGAATATTTGTATCGAAGAATCATACATAATATGTATGATTCTTCGATACAAATATTCCAATGATATTATCATGCATGTCTATTGCCCTCAGAAGTCACACTTTCAATTTTTTAGTGGGCACCTTTTGACTCATCTTAGTCAAAATAGCAAAAGACCGTCCTGATACAATACAGCCCATGAGTCCAAGTTGTTGTAGGGCGATCATACCATTCTCTTCACCCCCACCCCACCCCCCTCACCGACCATGTTGGTTCAAGCCTCTCACATGTGGTGTGAACCACACGAATCCATTGGAGAAAACTTTGAGGCTCCGCCGTTAGAAATTCTCCTCGATTGAGTTTCCATTGGTTGAATTGGGTCTGAAGTCATACATCTGTAATTCGACTTTCACTGAAGGTAATTGAAACTGACCAAACTGAGTTAGCAATTCCAGGAGACCAATTTGCCTCACGGAACCTCCACAGGTGGCGCAATTCGATACTGCATCTCCCGTGTAAAAGTTCATAACGGCGCGAAATCACGTGCGGTGTTTGGGTTCTATTAGCCAATTCAACTTTGCTTCGGTCGCATTTCTCACTCATGTGGGATGAAGCGCTAAACTCTAATCGAAATCGGCGGTTGTTAGCGGAGTTGCGCAACGGGCTTTTTGTCCGAAACGACCCGCCCGTTAGTGAGGAAATAAAAACTATGATATAACCCGAGGGCCGAGAATAAGTGAATTGGCTACGGTGAATTTCCACATCAGCTACGAGATTCGGAGGGTTTTCTGAAGGCTTCCTAAACCGCGTCAGATGATTGAGGATGACCGAAGTAAATTTCGTTTTCTGGTCGTCGATACAGTCAGGACAACATGATATCGCCAGATTGCGTTGTCCTCCGAAAGTGACATGCTTCGAGAGTTAAACTGACCTAGTTACATTAATAATGAGATATCTATTAAAAAAAAAAAAACTGAAAATTTTACACAATGGTCTATTATTCTTTTATATAGGTTACTTGTACAAAAATTAAATCTGTGCCAATAAAAAGAAATCCCATTCGTAGCCACATGAAAGCTCTATTGATCCCCACAGTGAAATCGGATCGTTCCGGGAACCCCAAAAATTGATTCTACGTCCAAAAATACTTTGAAAACGACACCTAACTCGATCCCATAGCCAAAAGCTTTAAAAACCCCTCCCGTAGCCCGATTTTAGCCCCATAGCGCCCCACGGATTAAGGCGATCGGGATGAAAACCTTGCGGGCACAACTAGATGGTAAACCAAGTATTTTGTCGAAATTTCAGATTTATAAAAATTCCTACTGCCCAAAACGGCCCGGACGGCGGACGGTTATGGAATCATGACTGTGTCGATAGTGATGTGACGCGAAAAATTCTAAACGGGGTGTCAATCAATAATGAATGACGAAATATAACGCATAATATCGTCCAATTGGTGAAAAAGCGTCATTTGATGGATCATCTGCAGCACCTGAGATCCTAGTCCTGGAAACACAACGGATCAATCTTAATTCTGGCTTACTTGGCTCATTTATCAATGTTTCGAGGCTGATAAATGACTCAACTTCGAATTCATTGGGCCTTCCCTTCGTTGAACTTTTGTCACCGTTAATGCGACTGTTGTGATAGTGATTTGGGTTTTATGGATTATGGAAAGGGTGGCCCCGGTGGGATACCGAAAATAGATCGAGCCTTGGAAGGAAGTGATGTCGGTTCTGTTTATGATGGAGAGCAGACCCTTGTTGCCTGAGGTGAGGTTTACGATGTGGTTGACACGATTGGAGTGGGCTGATTTGGGTTCTCGGGGCGGGATTCTTGGAATAATACACCTACGTAATCGCGACGGAGGTCGGAAATTCTGATCGACCTCAAAATTTGACATTCAAGTGTTTTCGGCATCCCTGAAAAAAAAAAAAAAAAAAAAAAAAAAAAAAAAAAAAAAAAAAAAAAATGGAGTGGCTGTAGCCAAAGCTCTGCTGAGTGGTGCGGAGGTGGGGGAAAAAGTGCGAGATCAGTTAAAAGGACCGCACCCCCATTCACCACCCTCACACTCCCACCCGAGGATCGAATGACTTCAAGAAAAGAACTATTCATTATGGGAAAGCGAGTAGAAGGGGTCTGAGGCCAGGTGGAAGGTCAGGGGTTGGCTGGCTTTAGCCAGCAGGGGTGGCCCCCAAGTCGACATTATTCCAATTTTCCCTTAATTCAATTGGCGCAAACTTGTGCTTCTTGCCTTCCCAAACTGGCACAAACGAGCTGTCTGTGTCGGCGTAAATGTAGTCGTTCCTGGCGCAAACGTATGTTAGCCGTCCGGGCCGTTTTGGGCAGTAGGAAGTTTTTTAAAAATCTGAAATTTTGACAAAATACTTGGTTTACCATCTAGTTGTGCCCGCAAGGTTTTCAGCCCGATCGCCCAAACATGCTACTGGAGGCGTTTTTTTGAAGGGTTTTGGCTATGGGATCGAGTAAGGTGTCGTTTTCGAAGTATTTTTGGACGTAGAATCCATTTTTTGGGGTCCCAGAACGATCCGATTTCACTTTGGCGATCTATAGGGCTTTCATGGGGCTAAAAATGGGATTTTTGAAGGATCCCAGGAGGATAAATATAATAGTATATTATACTATTATATTAATAAATATAATAACTTCATGAAAATATTACTGGTAAGGTAATAGTGTTTAAACATTTTTCAAACACGAAATGAAAACAGCAAAACGTTTGTTGGCAACTTATAAAATAGAAAATTTCACATATTTATGAATTCACAGCCTAAAATCGTTATGAACACATCTTATTTTATAAACATGTAACTAAATACATGTATACATATTTAGGAAGTCCTGTTTTTATTTTTATTTTCAGAAGTAACTTCTGTTGGTCTCATATTATCCTCCTATTAGGTACGAGACATGAAAATCCTCCATCCCTTTTGTGAGTTTGTTGAGATACATGCCTCAATTAATCGCAAAAAAAAGAAGAAGAAGAAACTTCAACCTCATAAAAGTCTTTTAAGTCATGTAGCAATTTTTATCCTATCAAAGCTTCTTTTTTTTTAAAGCAGTCGATATAAATTGACGTCAATAGTGCGAGATGGCTTTGAGCTTAGCCACTCAGCTCGGAATAATATTTTTCGAGCTAACGCAAACGACTTTTCCATATTCATGAAGTTCTCTTGACGGCCGGTCTCTCTTTTTTATATACAGAAACCATTTTTGTCCGGGTTGCGGCCGCAAGATCGGAAATTCGCAGCGGCTTTGCGGTTTTACGGTTTATTGTCGTTGAGTAGGAGGAAAATGGCGGAGAAGAATGCGACGAGAGGAATCGAAGGGAAGGAATTTGAGAGATGGGAAAAGTAATTTATTGATATCGAAGGCTTGGGCCTCATGGTGGTCAGTGGACTGAGAAGAGCAATCAAGAAAGGTCGAGAGGTTGTACAGTCTTATTGGTTTCATGGTAGGTACTAAATATTGCGACTTTCAAAATATCGGGGAATAAACGCTGCCAATTTTACACAAGTTTGTTTTTCTTTTGTATAATTTGGGCAAAAAAAAAACTTTCTAATAATAGGAATTTCTAATAATAGGAAAAGCAAGTTTTGCTTTAAATTTAAAAGCTCAAAATTTGACCTTACTTTTAAATATCGATAATTATATTAATATTTGAGCTCGGGGTATCGAAATATGATAACAATAATTGTGACTTCAAAATCACGAACCTCCCATCTGACAGTTTTGGGTTAAATCACGGATCTTGAAATTATAGGGTTCGTGATTTCAAGGAGTTCACCCGAAAAGTTGTAGCAAAGGAGCTCTTAGCTTGTCCGAAGCCACTTCCACCATTTAAACTTCCCAGGCTGAGAGTACATTCATTTCCCTTTCCCACCCTTGGCAGGTCCGTTTAGAGTTTCTCCTTTAACAACCCATTTCATTTAGTCATTTTACAGCAATCTTGTCGGACGAACCATTAAATCCGCGTTTTCGGTGATTCAACAGAGGAATTTCTGGATCAATGGGTCTCCTTTAAAAAAAAAAAAAAAAAAAAATCCTGCTTAATCTACTCGTAACACAAGACGAGGGATGTCTGGCTCAGGAAACTTATTTTATTTTTGGGAAGAAGTGGGTAACAAACAGGTAAACTGCGGCAGCCACTGCTATATCAGCTGTTTCCAACTAGATACAATGCTTTCCAACCCACCCCTAAAATATAAAACGCTCAGCTGATTTCTGTTTTAGGGGCTGGCCAAAAGCTGCCTCAACATTTACCTACTTGGCACCTACTTTGGAAAATAGACGAACAGGTTTCTAAGCCAGACTTTCCTCATTTGTAATCTCGTACTCGAACTACGCCAGCCAATCCTCGCTCGTTCTGGCAATCCGTTTTCTTCACGTTTCAGTGTGAAACGATGTGAAAGTGGAAGGATTCATTGGGAAGGTAAAATCTATCTTTACCCCTCTTGGAGCTAAATGGAGCAACGTTTTGGTGGTTTCTCCTCATCTGCTAGCCGAATCAATCGAAAATGGAACTGCCCCTCCAACCCCAGGCGGCGAGTGGTGAAGATCTTGCTTCCAGAGCTGTCCAAGGCATGCAAAGCTGGTCCCAAGCTGTCAACGGTTTTCAAAGCTTGCCAGGACAGTCCCAAGCTTTCCAGATTTTTCCAAGGCTTGCTAAGCTCGTCCCAAGCGGGCTAAGGCATGACAATATGGCGAGAAGCTGGATAAGGGTTTGCAAGGCTTGCCAAGATAATTCCAAGCTTTCCAGGTCCGTCCAAGGCATGCAATATTGGTGCCAAGCTGGCTTATTGTTTGTAAGGCTTGCCAAGGTGGTCCCAAGTTGTCTCTTGTATGTTAAGGAGGGCTCGCCCACTCCCAGGGCTATGCCTCTCCTGCAGGCAACTGGCAAATCCCACCACTGGGGTCTAAACGCCCTGATTGGGTGGCCCGGCTCCGTAGGGATCCAGTGCTTGTGTTACTGGGCCACAGGTCAGACTGCAGAACACTCATGAGTGTTCTAGCGCACTCTCCCAGCTAAGCAGGCTGGTAACCCGAGTTTTTTCAAATGTTTCCGACCGCTAATAAAAATGACCAAATATGAGTCAAACTCTTCCACCTCCTCCTCGCCCTGCGGCTTAATATTATAGAATCTATTATATTAAAACATCTTACGTTTTTCCTAGATCTGTTGACCCACAAAAGTTATCTACTGACTTTAAAACACGTAAAAATTTTACGGACACGACCACTACGCATAAATCAATCCCGAATGAGTTCGCGAAGGACCCGGTGACCAACTGGACAGTAACCGATGAGACCTCATGAAATTTAACGACGGGCTTTTTTTTTTACTGTTCAGTGGCTTCCCGTCTCCTTTACGACTTCCCGGGCAGGCCCGATAACGATATATTTTCGTTCGTTCGATAGTCCTTTCCAACGGTACAGAACTCGATCCAGCGGTAAACAAATCTAAATCACATTATTGACTGATTTTGGTAAATGGACGGTCAAGTCGGATAAATGACAGTTTAATGGGGAAAGGATTCGCATTAGTGATTGGATTATATCCAACAAGAGTAAGAGAAGTTGGGGAATCTGGACAGATTTCCCCACCAGGGCGGATCGCCAGCCTGACAAGAGTTAGTACTGGTGGGGGGGTCCCTCTACGGCCGCGGTGCGATCGTGCGAAACCCTCTTCTCCTGCTGGCCATTCAGCCTTTCAGTACTGAGAGGGAAGTATTTTCTCTCCGCCATTAACGTTGCCGACGATTCGGTTGTGGAAACTGCAACAGTAGATTTGGGTAAGACTGGATTAATTGTTCAGCCCGTCTTAGGGGACTAATCACTTGAGGCAGATGCATCAGTTCAGCCCCAGGACGAACTGATAGCAACCACGACACATCGTGTCGACAGCATCCTTCCGTGGACCGACACAGTACTCTGACATTTCAGTAACTTCTACTAGGCCTGTACACTACGACAATTCGTACGATGCCCTAGCTAGAAATTTTCCCATACTCCCTTCACCTTCCTCCACAACAAAAACGCTGCAAATTTCACACAAGGGTTTATTATTCTTTGATATAGGCAGGGCCGTGGAGAGAAAATCCGGGCCCAGGGGCAAAATTCATCGAGCCCCATAAAAAAAAAAAAAAAAAAAAAAGCTTCAAATTTTACACAAGTGTTTATTATTCTTTGATATAGGTTACTTGTGCAAAAATTATTTCGGTCAATAGAAAAAATTTTTTTTTTGGATTTTTTTTTTCAACAATTCTTTATTTTTACTCGAAAAATATTAAACCTCCTGGGATCCTTCAAAAATCCCATTTTTAGCCCCATGAAAGCCCTATAGATCGCAACAGTGAAATAAGATCGTTCCGGGACCCCCAAAAATGGATTCTACGTCCAAAAATACTTCGAAAACGACACCTGACTCGATCCCATAGCCAAAAGCCTAAAAAAAACCTCCCGTAGCCCCATTTTAGCTCCATAGCGCCCCACGGGTTCGGGCGATCGGACTGAAAACCTAGCGGGCACAACTAGATGGTAAACCAAGTATTTTGTCAAAATTTCAGAATAAAAAAAATAAAAAAAATAAAATAAAAAAAATAAAAATCCTACTACCCAAAACGGCCCGGACGGCGGACGGACATTTCGGTTTTGGAATCTAGACCTCTTGAAACGGATAATGCCAAATTTTGACGCCGATCGGAGTCGTCGACCTCCGTCTTGACTACATAGGCGTATTATTCCAAGAATAATAAACCAAAAGCAGCGAAATCGTGGATACACGCCTTATAAAACCCGTTTTGAGCTGAATGACGCGGAGCAATTGACCAAAATTCTCTACTTTTTGTATAAATTTTACTTTCACTAAGTTTGATTGTCACAAATGAACCTCTTGCAACTCCATCGAACATTAAAAAGCTAGTCTCAAAATAATCCCACTTCTCCTCTAGTGAAAATAGACTCCCTCGGTTAAAACAACGAAGGATATATCCCCGAGTTGTGAACTTGAAGGGAACTTTTTCAAGTTTGGCGCCCAAACAAGAAGAAACTTGAGTCACCCGAGTTGACGGGGCGGTGCACCTTGAATTCACCTGGCGAGGCCAAAACCGGGATGATGTGCCAAAGTTTATAACGAGACCGTGTTTTATTCATAGAACTCGTCACGGAACAAGAGGGAGATAAACTTAGGTGTATTGAACTATTCATAATGACCCCGCCGAGCTAAATAAGGCGCACAGGTTCGTTAGACAACGGCGCAATTAACGCCGTTGCTTTTTGTTTTTCCGTTTTGTCCCTCGCAGAATTCTGACCTTCCAAAGGCTTTTATAACCTAATTTTTAGTATCTAAATTATTTTAAAAAATAAGTTTTTAGCATAGAGCCATAATTTTTAATTTCACGTCTCTCATGGTAAGTAGGATGTAGAACATAATAACATACCGTCAACTTCAGCCCAAAATGTAATCGCATTGAGTTGACGTTTCGTGAAAATACAACATGGTCATTTCTTGTTGGTGGGTTTCAGCAGGTGCTAACGAAGATTCAACTCAATAAACCAAAACAAATCACCTTTTAAAATGCTAAATCATGGTTATAACTCCTGAAGACCACTTGGTGAATCCCGCCCTAAGAGCAAAAGACAAATAAACTGTACCTGTCATTTAGACATCCACTGGACAGAGTAAATATTGTAGCTAAACTCGAGCGGAAATGGACTGAGCGAATTTCCCGGTAGGTGAACTTTTTTTTTTTTGCGGAAGAAACAATTTATAACAAGAAATAGCTCATCCGGAGGACCCTGTTAGGTGGAGGTGAAATCCGTCATTGTCAGCCCCCCACAGCCTCACTCTATTTGCTGTAACCTCAGGCTAGTTCCACCCAGCGTCATCAACCCCACCCTGACAGGTAACTAAAGCTCTGAAAATCCACCTCCTTCATCACACAACCCCCTCCGCTCGAGATGGGTATTGTTATAGCGACAGAGCCGTCTGGCTAGAACACGATGTCTTCATACTACTGGAAGGTTTATTGTTATTATGGTTCATCTTGGAAAACCCTGTGAGGACAAATTGGAGGACATATTCAAAAGTCCAAGTGTTTCGACAAAATTTCACATCTTCAAAACTTAAATACAAACTGAGTGTAGTTTGTATTATCCTACAGACAGACTTTGAGATTTAGAAGTATAGATTATCATATTTTATAGTTTGCATTGTCATATTTGTAAATACGACGATATAACTTAATAATTTTACCTCAAAAGAGATCATTACCGCCAGGCTACTCATGAGAAGAACGTAAATTTGAATTTAAAAGAATATAGAAGAGATTCCAGGACAGGAAACAAACCAAGGCTTGACAGGTTGCTTGGCAGAATGATT
Organism: Pilophorus perplexus; assembly: GCA_955831195.1. Lineage (NCBI taxonomy): Eukaryota > Metazoa > Arthropoda > Insecta > Hemiptera > Miridae > Pilophorus > Pilophorus perplexus. Next base: position 3,518,270 of record OY037015.1, read on the forward strand.
GCTGACAGATTGATAGGCTTGGTTGCTGTGATTAGTACCATTCATCAGACACCTGTGACAGAGCTACCTATTTCATTTTTGGTTTATTATTCTTGGACAAATACACCTATGTTTTCGCGACGGAGGTCGATGAGTCGGATCGGCCTCAAAATTTGACATTATCCGTTTCAAGAGGTCTAAATTCTAAATCCTTAATGTCCGTCCGCCGTCCGGGCCGTTTTTGGCAGTAGGAATTTTTTTTTAACTCTGAAATTTTGAAAAAATACTTGGTTTACCATCTAGTTGTGCCCGCAAGGTTTTCAGCCCGATAGCCCAAACCCGTGGGGCGATATGAGGCTAAAACGGGGCTACGGGTGGGTTTTTTGGTTATGGGATCGAGTTAGGTGTCGTTTTCGAAGTATTTTTGGACGTAGAATACATTTTTTGTGATCCCGGAACGATCCGATTTCACTGTTGCGATCTATAGGGCTTTCATGGGACTATAAATGAGATTTTTGATGGATCCCAGGAGGTCAAATATTTTTTAAGTAAAAACAAAAACGCTGCAAATTTTACACAAGGGTTTATTATTCTTTGATATACGTTACTTGTGCAGAAATTTAATTCTGTCAATGAAAAAATTTTAAAAAAAGTTTTTTTATTTTTTATTTTTATCCCAAAAAAATTTTGAAGTGTGTTTTATTCTGAAATTCGACGTCGGTAATACCTACTCGGTTGACCATTTAGTTGTGCCGCGAGGTTTTCATCCCGATCGTCCAAAAACCTGTGGGGCCAAAAAGGGGCCAAAAATTCTGTCAATGAAAAAATGAAAAAAAAAAAATGTTTTTTTTTTTCATTTTCATCCCATTAATTGCCTGATTGCTTGACAGTTTTTCGAAATAGGAGCAGTGAACTCTTCAAGGAACAAACTATGTACCTATTAAATACATGGTTTTTTTTTTTTTTTTTTTGAAAAGTTTCTTCCTTCAGAAGGTTGGAATAGGTTGGAAAGTTAGGATGATCTCTTCGCACTCGTGATTCACCGATTTATTCCGCTATTCCACCTCGATTGCATTTCTCCACTCAATTGAACTAACTGCTCCAGGACGGATTCATTTGCTCGGCATGCTCTTCTATTTTGCATATTTCAGAATACTGAACCCGCATACCCTACTTATAATTGCCTGAATATTGTTCAACTGCCGAAGACCCGTATTCTTTTGTTCCTCACGTCAACGGAAATTGGTACTAAATCACTTTCCCGGATCAGGAAAAATCCTAACCATTTTTTCATTAGGTTGAGTGGCTGGCCATCGCGTGATCCGCCGTCGTCATCCCCCTGTCATAAATAATACACCCGTCAACCTAATAACATGCGCATATCACCCATCAAATATGAGCTTCTATTCCACACATGCAAAATACGGATAGATTAATTTTGAAGGAGTGGTGTGTGAGCACGTCACGTATACGTTGCCTTAAAATTTTTTTTATTTTAGTAATTGAATTGTTTTTGTGATGGTGAACACCTGGAGTATTAGACCAGCCGCTGGACGTTTGGGTGACTCCCCCTGGAAGAAATCCTGGATCCGCCAGTGCCTTCGGGAGAGATTTTCCCCGGTGCTGTTCCTTACTCCTCTGCAACATCAGCCATGGCTGAGAGAAAAAACGGCCTAAAATACTGTTAAAGTTTAACAGTGTAATCCTGTAATGCTCTGCCAACAGTATTGATACTGTTAATGAGTGAATACTGTTATTGATCTGCCACCCCCTGAGTATACTGTTAATGTGTGCGCTAATCAACAGTATTATACGGTTACTGCAACCGACTAACTCTGTTACCTATTGTCACCAAAACACTGTTAAAGTTGGGGAAAACATGGCAAGGGGCGGCATTTTACTCAATAACCTTCTTATTCTGTTATTGCAATACCGGGAATCGACGATGTTTAACAGTTTAACAGTTTAACTCGTTAACAGTATTTTCCGTCAAACTTTAACATTTTGTCTCTTTGTCTCTATCTTGTCTCTTGTCTCTATTTGTCTCTATCTTGAGACAATGACTTGGGTAATTCACTGAAAGACCAACATCTTATTTGTAATACCGTGTTGGAAGGAGTTCTGCAGATGATTTTCCCCATATCTGCACAACCTGTACAAACCACCTCAGAGCCTGTCTGTAGTTACAATTGTCTGATAGTATCTCGCGATGAAGGGATTTCTAAAGGGATGAAAATAGCTCATCACCCGAGCGGAACGCCAAACCACTAACGCCGTGAGCCTCGAGAGCGCCAACCACATCAATCACTTAGCACGTATAAATTCTGCTACAAGCACGTACGGGGTGCGTCAAATAACACGGGCTCGCCCACCCCGAACAAAGGTTTCCACTCCGTACTGACGAACCCCTTTTACGAGGTCATCAAATGAAAGGCTTTCTGATTCTGATGGTAATGATCCTATACATCTCTCGATGCTACCGAAAAAAAAAGGCGTGCCGAGCCCGTGTTGTGAAGGAAGCCTGATTCAATACTTTCAAACCTGTAAGGTAACTTCCGTCGTATACGATATATCTTTCGGGGCGATTCATCTGTATAGAATAACAACGTGAAAGGTTCAGTGGGAGCAAGTCTCAAGTTGAAAAATTCCCATTTGAGAGGAAAATAAGTGGGGAATCTCACCACGTTACAAATGACGGGGGTCCCTTCAACTTGAAGGCTTCAAGAACGTCCGACCTGCGTTTTTTTTTTTTTTTTTTTTTTTTTCGAAATGGGGTTTTCTGCGTAAAAACGTTCCTTGCGATCTTCTCCATCAACTCCTACCACATGTTGGCATTTCGTAGCACTATTTTCGAAGTTTGTTTACGTCAAACGTGCTCTCTGCACGCATAAGGCACGTTTTCACGGTGAAACGACCATAAAACCGTGGGGGTAGTCGAAATGATGAGGGGAATTATATCGACAGCAGAAGGGGGTCCTGAGGGAAAGTTCTATGCCTGAAAACATAGAAAACTGTACATCGCCTACCAATGAAACGTTTTTGGGGGTTTCCTGAAAAGTTATAAATATTCAGGTTGGACGTTCTTGCAAGAACCCCTTCAAATATCAATGAACGGAAGACGGAAGTGGTTCCGCGCTCACTTGCGCCAGTACTCATTTCGCGACTTTACATCATGTCCGATCAATTTTCGGCTGGAAAGGAGAGGAAACCCTGGACCAGAGCGGAGATCCTGGTGGTCCCTTGGCTGGGCCCGGACATGGGGAATCCAGTAACTTCAAAAATTCGCCCTCACGACCCTCTGATGCTCCCAATCCGAAGTTGGAGGGAATCAGGGCGGAATCAGTAGCATCAAGGCCACAGCAGAAAGTGTGGATTTGCTGGAAATTGTCAGTAAAAGCACACTGATCGGTCTCAATTTGAAAGAAGACCAACCTGGCGCAAACACTGCCCGTTCCTCCAACAACATGCAGTGGTGTGACTTTGGACATTTGGATTTGGAGCGAGAACTCTCAGAGGGATAAGCAATCGATTTCCGATTTTTCTAAAAATCGATTCTTTCTTGTAAAAACCCGATTTTTTGAATCGATTTTTGTTAATACGATAAAATCGAGAATCGATACTTTTATCCCGATTTTTCCCAAAATCGGGATTTTAAAAAATCGGGGTAGAAAGGTTTCAAAAATTGGGTTTTAGCCAATTTTGAAAATTATTGTTCTCCTTGAAACATTTTCTTTCTCCTATTTATAATGAGGGGTGAAATCACCCCTCATTATAATTAAAAAATTTTAATTGACTGAATCGGCTTCAAAGAATCGATTCTCAAAAAATCGTTAGCTCGTTTCAAAACTATTATTGCTGCAGGATGTGGAAGATGAAATGTGGTTCGCGTGAATATTTTTTCAGACTTTTTTCTTACCTACTAGCTGACCCGGTGCGCTTCGCTGCACTCAATAAAAATAGTACTTTAATGAAAAGCCGGTTAAACTGCAAAAACACACCGACAGATTTTGAAAATTCATTATCTCATTAACGGCTCGACCGATTTTGTAGAAACTTCTTAAAAACCATCTACACATTCACCAAACCTTCCACCAAATCTACCATCTTCACAAACATTTTCACAAAATTTGGTGCCAAACTCTCCACTGGTTTTTAAGTAGTGAGTCCTCAAACAGATTTGGCAGTCATTTTTATAGATATAGATTATATAATCCAATATAATATTAGATTAATGATCCACTCCTTGAACAAGAAATATAATATATTTCAACAGTTGAAAGATAATATAATATATTGTGTACAATCGCCTACCTTCTTACTTATTGATTGGTTTATTTACCTACTTATGATATATTTAATTTATTTATGATCGAGTTTGATAAAAAAAAAGAAGAAAAATCGCTAAAAACCCGATTTTCGCAAAAATCGATGCTTGAGAGAAACGATTTTTTGAGAATCGATTCTTTGCAGCCGATTCCGAATCGATTTTAAAAATCGATACGTTTTTACCGATTGCTCATCCCTAGAACTCTGCCCATCACACCAAACTAAAAATTTTTTGTTAGGAAAAATCCTTGAAGAGATTCCAGGAGTACAACACTGAAAGTAAGACTCCAAGGCTTGCAATGTCGGCTGGTTCGAAGACATCATCCCAACTTTCCAACCTATTCCAACCTTCTGAAGGTCCATGGGTCGCCATTTTGAATTATGCATTTTTTTGGTCCCCCAGACCCAATTTAACTCGACCCCAAAGCTGCAACTCTTCAAAAACGCTTCCCGCAGCCCGTTTCTAGCCCCTCTGAGCCCCGCTGGTTTGTGCGATCGGGCTGAAAACCTCGCACATCTCTCCTGGTGCTGGGGAAGGAAGGAAGTATAATATTATGCTGAAAAACGCTGCAAATATTACACAGGGTTTATTATTCTTTGATATAGAGTAATTGAACAAGAATTTATTCTGTGTCATTAAGAAAATATTTAAAGGGGGGGGGGGGGGGGGGATCTCTGTACGATGTTTGGACAGACGTGGGCCTCCAAAATTACTCGGAGAACGACACCTTATGTGACCTCTGGGATCCCCCAAAAATCCCATTTTTAGCCCCACATATCGTCACGGTGAAACCGGATCGTTGCGGGACCCCAAAAAATGGATTCTACGTCCAAAACTACTTCGAAAACGACACCTAACACGACCCCATATCCAAAAAAACTTCAAAAACCCTTCTCGTAACCGCATTTTAGCCCCATAGCGCCCCACAGGTTGTCACAACTGCTCAAATAAGCTGTTCTATAAAATTTAGTGTTCTAGTCAAATTTACTAAATTTAATTTAGTAAATTTGACTAAAGATTCAGCTAGCCTAATGCACCTAATCACTTTGAGGTCATGTACCTTATAGTGGACTGACAAAGGACGTTGCTTGAGGTCTATGCAGATAGCATTACATTTTTCACAACATCAGAGCGCTCTGACTGTCAAATATTTGTTGAAAACGGAAAAATGGTCGGTGTGAACCTAAATATTCGATAAATTTTAAAATCGTGGTGCATCCTGAACATAACATTATATGCTCTACAACCTTTATTTCGAGGCTTTTTCACACAGAATTACTCTTTTCAATTTACAGTCGGATAATTGCAGTTTTTACACGAGTTGGAAAAAAATGGCCACTTTTTGACGGTCGAATTTTAAAGATGGGGAAGCCATTCGACGCAGAATTTTAGGCTCTTCAGTAATGAGTGACATTTTCTGTATCACGCAGAGTTTTCAAGATACTGTACTCAAACAACCAAAACAAGTCCGAAAATTTCGAGGTTTTTAGGCCCCCAAAAGTTCTCCCGTATTCGCTTAGTTTCCAACCAATTAAACTAAACCAAATTTAGAAACATAGGCAAACACCTCTTCTAATGTCTTGTTTGTCTGGATACGTTGTCAAAAATCATAACATTTTCTCCAACCAAAATTTTGCAGGATGGTGACTATTACACGACGCTGTATTTGTGGAAGTATATTTTGCGAGAGAAAGTAACCATGTGAAGAGTTGTAATAAATTGTTGGTGCAAAATGGAATTTCCTTTTGCCGTCAACGTTGTGCCGCCGTTAGAAGGAATGACCTCTCATACATTACCCGCAACTTGCTGCTTTCACGTTCGTTTTTTTTTTTTTTTTTCAAATAAATTACGAAAAAACCGGAGGAAGGTCGTATAATTAGTGAAATTACTTCTCGAACGATTCCTTCGAGTCATGCCAGAAGCCATAAAAATCCATCGTTATGTTTTCCCGTTTATGGGCGTTTCCGCGGCATTTGGCTTTCTAGCGGCGACGGAAATGGATGGAATGATGAAAACTACCGTCATCAGGGAACAGATGGTGTTTGCAATGAGTGGTTAGTCACAGTAACAGGAATCATTTGGATCAGAAATGAAGTTGGGACGAATCCCTTTACGGTCAACAGAGAGAAGAAAAGGCTACAAAACCGATCTCACGTAAGTTTGATACTCGTTTAGGGCAGAGCACAATTCAAGTCCGAAAGGTCGATTTTACGTCCAACATTAATTGAAAATCGATACCCCTTAGAGCTCCAGTAGAAAAAAAAGTTCATTAAAAAGGAAAGCTGAGAGCTGATACAGTACAGTGAGAAACAAGAACATGAAGTTCTATATAATGAACATGGTCACATAGGACAGGCTTGTATAAAGTAATGTAATGTGGATTTTATTGTGTTAACCAGGTTTCTACAATGGAGCAGGAGCCAACCCCGCACTTTACTTTGAAATAATTCTGAAATGACTTCCTCCAAAGAACCGCTATAGCCCCCGGTTATAACCCCCGGATAACTTTAGTGACAAGGCTGGGACGCGAACCCGAGTCCCCCTGGCGAGTCCACTAAAGTTATAACTAGGGCTCGGATTGATATGCTCGATAAAATTAACAAATATGCTCGAAAAACGTCTGCTCAATAGACATGCTCGAAAAGGACAGTTAAAATCTACAGTAAGGAAAGCGAAACGAAAAATCTACAACTTATAGGGCTATAAATGGGGGTTTTGAAGGACTTAATTCCAATTGGGCCAGAAAGTCAAATCACGTGTCATTTTCAAAGTAGAACTTTGAACTTAGACTCAATTTATTATGGGCTTTAAACCCATCCAGTGGGGCTCTGTGGAGCTAAAAAAAAAAGCAACGAGCGGTTTTTAAGGTCTTTGCCCATGGGGTCGAGTGGGGTGTCGTTTCGAAGGATGTTTGGACGAAGTCCATATGTGGCGATCGCAGACCAATCGCGGATGTGTTCGGCTTCTATGGGGCTACATACGTCGCTTTTGTTAATTTTGGGTATAGAATTAATTTGATTTCATGGATTTTTAAGGGTCTCCTATCTGTCCATATACACAGGTATATATTTTGAGAATTTCTAATTAAAAAAAAAAAAAAAATTATTTTTCATGGACCGACTCCCAGAAACAGAGTGACGGCGATTTTTCCGAAGTCACGGATTTTTGAAACTAAATTATTTCCTTTTGGTTTATTATTCTTGGAATAATACACCTATGTTTTCGCGACGGGGGTCGACGACTCCGATCGGCCTCAAAATTTGACATTATCCGTTTCAAGTGGTCTAGATTCCAAAACCGAAATGTCCGTCCGCCGTCCGCCGTACAGGCCGTTTTGGGCAGTAGGAATTTTTTTTAAAATCTGAAATTTTGACAAAATACTCGGTTTACCATCTAGTTGTGCCCGCAAGGTTTTCAGCCCGATCGCCCAAACCCGTGGGGCGCTCTGGGGCTAAAATGGGGCTACAGAAGGTGGTTTTTGAAGGCTTTTGGCTATGGGATCGAGTCAGGGGTCGTTTTCGAAGTATTTTTGGACGTAGAATCCATTTTTTGGGGTCCCGGAACGATCCGATTTCACTGTGGCGATCTATAGGGCTTTCATGGGGCTAAAAATGGGATCTTTGAAGGATCCCAAGAAGTTAAATATCTTTCGAGTAAAAATTAAAGAATTTTTGAAAAAACACATTTTTGAAGAAAAAAAAATCCCCTCAAAAAATTTTTTTTGAGATAAAAATCCAAAAGAAAAATTTTTTTTTTAATTTTTTCAATGACAGAATTAAATTTCTGCACAAGTAACGTATATCAATGAATAATAAACCCTTGTGTAAAATTTGCAGCGTTTTTTTTTTTTTTTTGACTTACCACTATGACCACCATTCTGCCTTATCTAGAAAATTACTCGAATCCCCAATCGGTATTTCCTGGTAAGAATAATAAAGATGACCAAAATCGTTTCACCCACCTCGGGCTGGAGCTTTAATATAGGATATTATTGGAACGAGCATTGCACATTCATCTTCAAAAAGCTGAGTGTTTACGTATAACTCATTCGTAGCCTTTCGTCCAGCATATCAAATAGTAGTCTCCTCACCTTCTACTACGGATGCTTCCACTCATACCTGAATTACGCTGTCTTAGCCTGGGGCCATAGCGCTTCGGCAAGAATGGTGTTTGGCGTACAGCGTAGATGTATTCGCGTACTCGCCCGAATAGGATACAGGGACGACTGTAGAAGCTACTTCACAAAGCTAGGAATCCTCACACTACCTAGTATATTTATAAAAGAATGCCTTAAATTTGCTCGCGTGGATAAGTATAATTGGGCGAAGGCTAGTGATGTACACGACCATTTCACTAGAGGAAACGGTAATTTTGTACTGCCCATCAATAGACTCAAGCGGGCAGACAACGCGCATAGCTACTGGGCTAAAAAACTTTATAATAAATTACCTATTCACATGAGAGAACTGCCCACAAATAAATTCATCACCATCATAAAAAAACTATTGAAAAAAGAAGCATTTTACTCCATTGATGAGTTTTTAAACTATGAGTTTCCCAGTACAGTATAATTAAATTTTATTTACCTATTTCATCATCAGCCTAATTTTGTGTAATCGTGTCATCAAGCAGAGGAATATTTGTATCAGTACTCTTGCTCTAGTGTTAGTCCGTTTCATGTCAATATTGTTGTTCGTTTCATGTCGCTCGTATGTTCACCTTCTGTTCCTAATGTTGTATTTTGACGCTTGCATGTGAGGAGGCTTGAAGGATGTGAGGAACCAGTTGTGTTGACATATTTCCAGTTCAAAAAGACTATTTGGCCGATGATCATTGGAAAAATCGCTAAAATGGGGGGGCTAGGGGAGGGATTTTTTTAAGGCTTTTAGCTATGGGATCAAGTTAGGTGTCGTTTTAGAAGTATTTTTGGACGTAGAATCCATTTTTTGGGGTCCCGGAACGATCCGATTTCACTGTTGCTATCTATAGGGCTTTCATTGGGCTAAAAATGGGATTTTTGAAGGATCCCAGGAGGGAAAATATTTTTCGAGTAAAGAATAAAGAATGTTTGAAGAAAAAAAATCCAAAAAAATTTGTTTTTGAAAAAAAAAAAATTAAAAAAAAAAAAAAAACGCTGCAAATTTTACACAAGGGTTTATTATTCTGTGATATAGGTTACTTGTCCAGACATTTAATTCTGTCAATAAAAAAATTAAAAAAAAAAAATTTTTTTTGGATTTTTATATTTCAAAGAAAATTTTATGGGGGGGTTACAAAAATGTGTTTTTTCAAAAATTCTTTAATTTTTACTCGAAAAATATGTAACTTCTTGGGATCCTTCAAAAATCCCATTTTTAGCCCCATGAAAGCCCTAAACATCGCCACTGTGAAATCGGATCGTTCCGGGACCCCCAAAAATTGATTCTACGTCCAAAAATACTTCGAAAACGACACCTAACTCGATCCCATAGCTAAAAGCCTTCAAAACACCCCTCCTGTAGCCCCAATTTAGCCCCATAGCGCCCCACGGGTTTGGGCGATCGGACTGAAAACCTTGCGGGCACAACTAGATGGTAAACCAAGTATTTTGCTAAAATTTCAGATTTTTAAAAAAATTCCTACTGCCCAAAACGGCTCGGACGGCGGACGGACATTTCGGATTTTGAATGTAGACCTCTTGAAACGGATAATGTCAAGTTTTGAGGCCGATCCGAGTCGTCGACCTCCGTCGCGAAAACATAGGTGTATCATTCCAAGAATAATAAACCAAAAATGTTGTTTCCAAATTATTTTCTTTTGACACAGAAATAATTTTTGCACAAGTAACCTATATCAAAGAATAATAAACCCTTGTGTAAAATTTGCAGCGTTTTTCTCCAACTTTTCACCACACATGGATACCTCAACGGTTTCTACATTCCACTTGTATACGCTTTGCTGTCCAACAAACAAATGAATACTTACGTTCGTTGTTTCCTAATAATCATCGAAACCCCTCTTTTTCCTTTTTGTTACCTTTTGGTCGTTTTCTGTACATATTCTTTCAACTTTAGGTACCTACTTGGCTCGTGCCACTGATATTGGGGGACAACGTGAGCAACCTCCTCGTGGTGTCCCCTGGGTTACGCAAATAGCTCACAAAACAATTAAATTATTATTTGCGATAATGACTAACATCACTAAAACTAGGCGTAGGCAGGTGGCAGTCCTAAAACTCCCATTTTCCACTCTGTGAGTCACGGGTGGCAGTCCTAACGTCTATTTTTGATCAAGTAACGGGTCGCGGTCCTACACGTTTGGGTGGCAGTCCTAATGGTGTTTTGTAGGCGGGTGGCAGTCCTAAAACTCCCAGCATTGTTGGAACAGTTTGAACAAATTTTTGAGCCAGTTTGAGCAGACTTTTTGGGGTTTTCAGACTTTTCTCGTACTATGCTCGCAAAAATGTATTCACCCATTTCACCAATTTCAAAATTTTGCGACATCTAGAAGTGCCTTAGAATAAAAATGAGCATTCTCTTCGTTCTCCTCCTCCTCGTCAGGCTGGAGCTCCAATATAATAGATGTGACAGTCACAGAGAGGATCATTTCTGCTGTTATGATCAAGTCTGCATTGGGCATTTTAGCAATGAGAGCAGCTTTGCTGGTTGGCGGTACCTTAAGCTGTGAGTAACCCCTCATTTGAATACCTACTTTCGGAGTCTGAACATTCGAAGTGGTTTCCGTTTTCGCTCAAGTACACTTCAGTACCTTCACCATCCTAAAAACAAAACACGTGTAGCTGAAGCTTTACGAGATCGCCCCTTGTGACCAGTCGACCCTTCCAGTTTATTTTTACTTTTAAAAGAAAGCGCAAAAAAGTAGACTCTCGAGTCTAGTAAGGCGATATTGGAGCTAGACGGGTTTGAACTTGGCCCTCGAGCAGGTCAACCGTAAAAGTGACTCGCGGCTTAGCTTTCCAGGTTTACCTCCAGGTTTTCCTCTTACCCCGTCCCATTAGCCAAGTTCGAACTTCTTTTTCAGAAGCTACGAGCTCGTCAAGCGTCTTTCTTTATACGGCTGTAAAAAGAGACAACCCTCCTCGGCCTTAGAGACCGAGTAGCATAAAAAAACGGAGATACTTTTACTGTAAAATTAAGGCGGTCAACTTCCAGACGTCCCTTTTTTTGCCAGTTTCAAAATCGCTCAGGAACTGAAAAAAAAAAAAAAAAAAATTGGCCTCCAACGCGTCAATATGACGAGTTTGCCTCTTAATTGAGAAGAGAATAATTGCAGTGACGTTGTGAAATAGGAGATGGCGCTTGACGAGGTTCATAATGTTACAATTCCAATTTAGTCTCTGCGGTGATTTGTGTCTTGAGATGTCACTGACGTCCTTCGGAGTTGAATACCTTAATGCTGTTAACAACATCATCATTCAATTTTTTTAGCTTACGTGCGTCAATGTTTAATAGATTCGTTTGAACGTCAAGGGTGAAATGCAGATAACAAGACAAGAAACGATGAAAACTGAATAGGTTATTATTCTTGTGAATGCGTAGTGGTGGAGTCGTTGGAAAGGGGTTGGGGTCCATACGACTAATTCAGGGCGTGGCTTGGGTATGTCACATGCTGCGCCCAACGTTCTTATTAAATTTTGGAATGACTCCTAAATTTTGTGTCAGATTCTTCGATCTACTGTCCAAATTGGAGCAGCTATTTGAGTTTTCGTTGTTTATGGTCCTTGCAGACGCTGCTAATACTTGCGCCACGGGAGAAGGATGAGGAACGGTCACTCAGCGTGGAAGAAGGAACAGGAAGCTCCACTGCGTTACAAGACCTGCCCAAATGCTTCCCTTCTTTTCAATCCCCCCCCCCCCTTCTCATTAGACCGCTATCGACACCTCTGGGGTATCCTCGATACTAATAAGGACCAAGGATACGTCCACAGATCGCGCCAGGTTACATCCATAAGTATGCATCTCTGGGGGGTTAGCCGACGGCGGCATCAGCCAGGCGCCAGCAGGCTTTATTCCCCGAATATTCGCGAACTGCAAATGCCAAGAACTTCAAACCACAAAGCCAGACTCTACCTAGCGGGCACCTGGTAAACTTACTAGTGACAAAGGAGAAGCCCCCAGATTGCGTTACTCTCGACAGTCTTCGGCGGGTAGCCCACCACCCCCTATGAAGTGAAACTTCCTTTCCTTTCTTCCATGACTTGTGCTTTCCTCCAACTACGCCAGCAATCAGCGTCATCAGGTCAACGTAGGGACTATCATTTCCTCCAGCTCAGTTCCAGTTCCAGTTTCGAACGTGCACTGCAGCGCGCTGGGCGTGAGCCCCTTGAACTTTCAGGTCGGAGATTGATTGAGCAAGTTGTGGAAAGAGTTTTCTCCACATGCCCCACTCGTTGACTGCAATTTGTATGGCATGATTGAATCACAACCACCAAGAAGCCATCTATCTTCAAATAGCAGAACAGCTCCTCTCAGTGAATATCACACCCATGGCAAGACTTGACCAAAATCTCCAAGGTCACAAACACTGCCAACCAGCAAAATGCCCCTCTCTCATTTTCAATACGACAGCAACTGGGAGGTTGTGTTCAAGGCTTGCTAAGGTTGTGGCAGCCAATGAAACGCGCAGTTCAGCTGTTTGAGGGCAGAAAGCACTTCAGCTATGAATGTCAAGTCTTGCCATGGAGCAATCAATGATAAGAGCAGTTCTGCTGTTTGAAGATACCACTGCAGCTATGGCTGTCAAGTCTGGCTAAGATCGTGGCAGTCAACGAAAGAGCCAGTTCCGATGTTTTGAAGGAGCATAGCACCTGGGAGGTTGTGTTCAAGGCTTGTCATGGTCGTGTCAGTCAATGAAAGGGGCAGTTGGGCTGTTTTGAAGGAGGATAGCTCCTCTTGTGGTGGTCAATCATTGTATGCTGATGGCACCTCGTAGGTCGAGGACCAAACAATGTCATTTCCGGTTCTTTAAGGTCGACACTACCAGAGATTGTTGTTAAGCTTTTGCCACCCAGTGGTCAACAAGAGGGACACTTCGGCTGTTTGAAGGAAGATATTAGCTGAGGTTCTGGTTAAGTACTCAACAAGAGGAAAGAACAATAGCGCCAGTAGCCATTGAGTTTAGAAGATTAAATAACTCACGAGAGATACACCGACGAACATCTACCGATTGGTTGTATCCAACGGAAAATTGATACCGTCACGCTCTACTCTCAGTAAAAGATCCGAAGCTATCGCAACTCCGAGTAAAAACGAGTAGTAGTAGTGGAAGTGCACAAGTCTCACTGCGTTGAGCTCCACGAGGATTTCTTGTTTGACTTATCTTCCTTATCCGTCCCAATAGCCTTCTAAAGCCCTCCATCGCCCGAAGGATCTATACTTAGATTTATAAACCTGTAGAGCAGCGGAACACCTGGCACGTCCACCTCCGGGGAAGTTGCCGGTTTCTTTTGATCTTTTCGCCATCGGTGTGTTTTTCCTCTTTTCCCGAACCTGTTGAACTTTTTCTTTCCGCTTTGAATGCCTTGTTTCGGTGGCTTCTTCTCCCCGGAAAACGTGAACGAGGACGATAGAAAGTTCAAAAAGGCCTCGACCCCAAAAAGGTCGTCTCAGATTACCGACGGAATGTAAACAGTTGTATCTGATACTGCAGTGGAAGAAGATGATGGCAATTTAAGGTTTGCCAGGATCAAAATCTCACGGCTGCTTGGGTATCGATGTCTCAAAAACGAGTTGAAGGAAAGAAGGCTGGTGTGTGCCAATTATTTAGGAGAAAATGTTGAATCGCTCAAATTATTGGCTCATAAAGTAAGTGGCGTGAAAAACTGTTTTCTTTAAAGGAGCTAGAGACGTTAAATTAAGAAATTAAAAACTAACAGATTGGTAATGATCAGATTTTTTTTTTTTTAAATTAGAATCAGATTTTATTTTAAAAAATGAGAATATTGAAAAATTGCATACTTTTATGATTAAGAAAAAGAAGTCAAGTGGTAAAGGTTTCTTTGTGGTAAACCAGTTGGTTTTCAAAATTGGGGCAGGAACCGACCCCGCACTGTTCTTGAAAAAGCTTTCAAATTCTTGCTAATAAATTAAAAATAAAATAAATAAATAAAATTGAAAAATAGATTCTGTGGCAGCATGGGCCAAACTCCACTCCGCCATGGTTTAAATTCGCTCGCCCGCCCCACTTCGGTCAATCGCGGGCGACGGGAAGAGCAACTTCCGGCGGCGTGATCGGTAAGTCCCTTGGAAGACTCGCTAACGAGAGAGGTGCTAATTATTTGGACTCCCCGATCGCCTTGCCAGCGTTATCATTTCACTGACTGGGCTAATCTTATTATTTCACATCTCGTCTAGGAAAGCCAGGTCAGTGGACCCAATTATTTCGCGCGAATCCGTTGCCCGAGCAGCCAGTGACGATTCCTCTGTGGTCGCCGGGAGAGCGGATTTTCGTAAGACAGCGTCAGCAGGCCTGGCCTCCCTTGGCGACAATAATTGTCCCCAAGGGAGGCCAAATTATTTGTCTGGGGAAGCCAGCCTTCTGATTCCCGCTTTAAATGCGGATCAGGGAGAACTAATGTTGTTTCTGACACTTCAGCTTCAACATTGGATTCCCCTGGACTTCCGGAGACCCTTATAGCCTCGATACCACCTTCTAGGTTAGCAGATCACGACATCTCGTGCTATGCCCTGGATAGGGGCATTCAGGAACTCCCTTCACCTTCCTCCAAAGACACCGGGGGGGGGGGGGGGGGGGGGCGAAATCCCAGTTACGATGGAAGCCTTCCCCCAAACACACTAAACAAATAATGATAGACTAATTAATGAATTAGGAACTCATTTTGTGCGCCTGCGACATTCGAAATACTTCGAAAGGAAACGTACCGACTCGAATATACTATTATAGTATTATATAACTATAATAGTTATATAAAAATTACCATCTATATATCAATCGTCTAAATAATCAAGATACCTACTATTCAATATTATTTAATTATTTAGAATTGTTCACTAAAACGGCGCTTGAAACAAAGTAGATGATACTGAATGCGATATTTTTCATGGTACATCTTGAAATGGAAAAGCCTTTTAGTAATTTACTCAGTCTAGGTGGCGTCGGAAAAGACTAGACGTCACTTTTAGTCCACAACCGCCTGCCGAGTCAACACGAATTTCCGGCAACTCCCATTTATTTCCGATCGATCCGTTCCGTTCGAGATAAGAAAAGCGCGTGAAGGGCTGTGTGGGTATCGAAGAGGAGCCGTTAAAAAAAACTCCCGATTCAAAACTGATACGGCACGTCGGTTAAATATTTGTCGTCGTCGATAGGGGAGGGAACGTTTTTATTTCGACGTTTTTTTCCTCCCACGGAGGAGGAAAAAAAAAAAAAAAAAAAAAAAAAACACCGTCGGGAGATGTTTCTGAGAGTTCTCATAAATCATCGAAAAGAACAAGAAACTTCCTAGTTATATTGGTATTTTTGGTATTTTGCCAATATAGAAAATTGTCTAAAAAATTTGATGAAACTTCAAGCAATTCTACACCAATAAAAAAAATCATATATAAGTAATAGACCCAATTTGGGTGGTAGGGTTGGGCAACCCTTAAAATTTTTCTATCAAAATTATTTTGAAAACTACACCTCCCACGAACCACTAGCTCTAACACTTCAAAAAACGCAGTTCTAAATTCTCCATGACGAAAATGATCATAATTCAATCTTGTATACATAATATGTATACAAGATTGAATATTATTATACTTCAATTGGTTCGAGTAATATAAACATACGTCCGCGTAAACTTAACACAACAAGCGAGAATATCTCCATCAAATTGATTCTGGAAGCTCCCAGCGTTATTCTGACCCGTCGCATCTTTTATAGGTGCGATAAACTCAAAATAAACCCTCAAAAATTTTAAACGGTTTTTTCCGTTCACCATCGCTTAGGTTTTAACATTCATATGGCCCACTGTGTCGCCACGATAACAACCTGGGACGATAGGATAACAACCGTTCGTTGCATCAGCTATCATCCTCGTTTTTAAATTGAACTTTTGTTTACTCTCCAAACAGCAGGTTAGCACAATAAAAATAGTATATATTTGAGTTAAGGGCAAACAACTGTGTGCCCCTTCAGATGATTTGGAACCAGGAGCGTGTACTACGCTATAGTCTGAGTTTACCTACGCACATTATTCACTTCAAAAAAGATATGAATGTGAAGCAGTTCTTAACTATCAAGTACTACCAGTCCGCCTCCATCACCCAACCATAGAGAACTTGAGGGCTCTTTTCAAATTTCAATAAAGCGAGAGCAGAGGCCATGTTCGAGTAAAGTTAGGTACCTAAAGTAAAGTAACAGCTCTGGTGTTTTGAGTAGCTTTCGTCAAAGTCGAGATATTTGAAAATCCAGTAACACCATGAATTTTTCTCGTTTGAAAATAGCAGGCATGGAAAGCAGGGAAAATTACAATTAGAACTAAACCCGGATAAAAATTGAAACCTACAGTAGTTTTTGGTTGAAAAATGCGGTGTGTACTCGCGAAACGTACGAAATCCGTGATGTACATCCTCATCCTTTACAACTGCCGTCGGGACGTTGAAACTAGAAAACGATCCACGCAACAACTAGGTATCTATTCTCGATGCGAAACAGCATAAAGCCGACATCAAAACAACCTGAAAGACGTCGAGAGGAAACAAAGTACAGAAAATATAATGTATCCCATTTTGTATTAGGTAGTACATTTTTATATTCACTTTATATTCATTCCATATTCATTTTTCCCCTGGTTAGAATGACGTACTGACTTTATAGAATGTAATTGGGCTCGTCCCGTGAAATAAAGAAATAAGAAATAAGAAATAATGGGGCTACGGGAGGGGTTTTTTGAAGGCTTTTAGCTATGGGATCGAGTTAGGTGTCGTTATCGAAGTATTTTTGGACGTAGAATCCATTTTTTGGGGTCCCGGAACGATCCGATTTCACTGGGGCGATGTTTAGGGCATTCGTGGGGCTAAAAATGGGATTTTTGAAGGATCCCAGGATGTTAAATATTTTTCGAGTAAAAAATACAGAATTTTTGATAAAAAAACAAAAAAAAAACACATTTTTGAACAAAAAAATCTAAAAAAAAAATTCTTTTTGAGATAAAAATCCAAAAAAATTTTTTTTTTTTAAATGTTTTCATTGACAGAATTAAATTTCTGCAGAAGTAACGTATATCAAAGAATAATAAACCCTTATGTAAAATTTGCAGCGTTTTTGGTTTATTATTCTTGGAATAATACACCTATGTTTTCGCGACGGGGGTCGACGACTCCGATCGGTCTCACAATAATTGTTTGACATTATCCGTTTCAAGAGGTCTACATTCTAAATCCGAAATGTCCGTCCGCCGAACGCGGTCCGCCGTCCGCCGTCCAGGCCGTTTTGGGCAGTAGGAATTTTTTTTAAAATCTGAAATTTTGACAAAATACTTGGTTTACCATCTAGTTGTGCCCGCAAGTTTTTCAGTCCGATCGCCCTATGGGGCGCTATGGGGCTAAAATGGGGCTACGGGTGGGGTTTTTTTGAAGTCTTTGGGGTATGGGATCGAGTTAGGTGTCGTTTTCGAAGTATTTTTGGACGTAGAATCCATTTTTTGGGGTCCCGGAACGATCAGATTTCACTGTGGGGATCTATAGGGCTTTCATGGGGCTAAAAATGGGATTTTTGAAGGATCCCAGGAGGTTAAATATTTAACGAGTAAAAAATAAAGCATTTTTGAAAAACAAATCCACAAAAAAAATTTTTTTTGGAAATATAAAATTCCAAAAAAAAAATTTTTTTCATTGACAGAATTAAATTTTTGCACAAGTAACCTATATCAAAGAATAATAAACCCTTGTGTAAAATTTGCAGCGTTTATTCTTTCTTTACATTGTTTACATACCTGCCCTCTCTTCTTCTCGTACCCGCGGTACCCCTGAATCTACGACACTAGTAACTAGTTAGTCCCAAATAACTGCAAATCAGAACGATCCTTTGGAATCTTTGGAACGACGGCTAACTGTTGATTTCATAGAGTTTTTCGCTTTCAAATTCATTTTTCTCGTAACTAGGCAACGTACAGATAGCCCGTTCTTTCCCTTTACTCTTCATATAAGAAGGTTTACCCTCCTTTCCCAACCAAATTTATTTTACTTTCTCATTTCTATTTAATTTTTTCTCCCTCTCCTCTTCATTATTTATGTTTAATTACTCAAATATATAATAGATTTAACGATAATTATTGTTTCCCCCTGTGCCTCACAGTTGTCTTCCACTGCTTATGCCATAGTCACTCTGCTCGTAGCTTTTAATGCGCAAAATTGTAAATTGAAGCTCTCTAGGTTTTTAAATGTATACATTTAACATACATGTTGTTCAAATCCCCAATAATTTTTTTAAATTTTTAGACCGCAATAATTTTTGTTCATTCCATTAGGCCCCGATGATAGGAAAATATATTCTCTTGAAACGTCGGCTTATTCTCGTCTTATTTGACCCAACCTCATCAACTTGGGTAAAATTTGCAGCGTTTTTTTTTTTTTTTTCTTTGCTCAGGAGGGTTTTACTCGTTTGATGGCGTTATGTGGAAGAAGTGTCACTTGAAATGACACGTGACGTTGACGAGCGTCGGTCCTGAGCCGGTCCAAGTAAACAAACAAATTGAAGCGACACCCTTAAAAGCACCCCCCCAGACAACAACGTCCCTACAAATGAGTTTTATTGTCGTTTTAATTTGTTTTCACCTTTGACGAGGAAATGAACGAATTTGGAGTGGCATCTCGTCGTCTGAAGGAAGAGCAGTTTGAGGAGGTTTTCTACATCCTGTTGAGGGAACATCACACACGCGATCGCGGAGCGCGACTGAATACTCCGCGGAGCGCGAGCGTCTGTCCGGCTCCCCCCGAAAGGCCTTTCTGGTCCCTCGAGAGCCGCCAAGGACCTTCAACTAATGGATTTCCTATTTTCACTTTTTATACTTGACAATGGAATATAAAAACACTGCTAATTTTAGGGTTTATTACGGTTTGATATAAATTTTGAAAAAATTAATTCTGTGAATAAAAACGCTGCAAATACACAAGGGTTCATGAGGAATGCTATGATATAAAAAAACTGGGCAAAAACCAATTCTGTCATCAAGAAAATATTTTTGAAAGAATTTAAGTAATTTTCTTTCTGTACAATGTTTGGACAGATGTGGGACCTCGAAAAATGGATTATGCGTCCAAATTTACTCGGAAAACGACACCTTATTAGACTTCCACGGGTCCTTCAAAAATCCCATTTGTAGCCCCATGAAAGCCCTATAGATCGCCACAGTGAAATCGGATCGTTCCGGGACCCCCAAAAATGGATTCTACGTCCAGAAATCCTTCGAAAACTACACCTGACTCGACCCTACAGCCGAAAGCCTTAAAAACCCTCCCGTAGCCCCATTTTAGCCCCACAGAGCCACGCGGGATTGGGCGATCGGGCACAAATAGATGATAAACCAAGTGAGGCGGTGGATTCTAAAACTGTCTGTCCAAATTAGCAATTTTCCAGGAAACACGAAAAACATGCCTCAACTCAACCAATAACCCAGGAGACGCGATTTCTTTTGCATTTGACTCATTTGGCATCACTAAATGAGTGCGACAATTTTGAAATAATTCAATTAAGAAGGGAGCCAGTAAATTGAGATTGAAAAATGAATGTAGACAGTTTTGACACGAACTGTCCAATGGAGAGAGTTTTGCTTCGAACTGAATTATGAAAGTAGAGAGTTTTGGAACGAACCCCAAAGTTTGGGAGTCAAAACCAGTGGAAAGGAGTAAGTTTTGCTTGATTCTGAAGTCATTTTTCAATAGAGAGCGGGAAATTGCTTCAGAATCCACTGCTAACTAGATTTGGCCGAAAATGAATGCAGGTAGACAGTTTTGGAATCCACCGCCTCAAGTATTTTTCAAAATTTCAGATGTTAAAAAAAAGAAAATCCTACTGCCAGTTGGAACCGGCAAATAAACACAACGTGGTTCCGGTTACTCAATTTATTAATTAAAACAAACAACGCGTTTCTCAATGTCGGAAGCGAAAGTAATCACAACCGAAAAAGCTCCCTTATCAAAAACACTCTCTCTGGTCGGGGACTGATGCTCCATTAAATTTTGCTGGTTTGGGGTTTTGGGGATCTTCTGGAACATGGAAGCATTTCTCACCAAAGACTGGCCACCTCGTTCACCAGTTATCTGGGTCCCATTGACGTCCACAATCTCAAAAGGCTCTGGATCGTAGTTAGTTGAATATTCCTTGGCTTTAGGTTGGCGAGCTAAAACCAAATCAGCCACCTGCAAGTCACTAATCCCTAACCTTTCGCATGACCTGAGGCTTGATCTGACCTACAATATAAAGTCAGAAAAGGAGACGTGACCCCATAACTCTGTAAAGTCAATTAATGAATCGATAATACGACTAATTTACTCATTGCCTAGTAATCGAATCCCCTAAACAAACATGATATCGCACGAGTTTTCTCTTTGAGGAGCTCTTCGCCTCGACTCACCTTTTCACCCCGGTTTGGGTTTTCCTCCGTAAAATAGACGGAAACTTTTCGTTACCTACCTCCGCAAACCCGGCTTTCCCGCCCTCGAGCGAGCTCCTCCCAAATAACCCATACAAATTAAATATTTATCCTCAAAGCCCTACAGCGCGGGAGATTTTGGCCGGTTCTTTCAACAGACGGTTACCTATTTACAGAGCAACTGTATTGAAGGATCAAACTGGAGGACGCGATGAATTCTCGTGAGGTTCGCTCGTTTCCGAATTAATTATTCTCACTGTAACGTTAGATGACAAAGACGTCGTGGAATTAGCTCTTGGGTGGATTTGGGTGCTGTGTTTCACTTGACTCTTGACGTAGCTCTTTGCTTAAAGGTTTAACAAACGTTGAATGTAATATCATGGAAGACCTCATTACTGTAGTAAGAGTAGGTTACGAGGTTAGGCCCAATAAAGGAAATCGAGGGTCTCAAAGCCACATAATATGTGGTGATACATAATGTGTACATAATATTATTATGTATCACCAAATATACCAACAAAAAATTTTGTTTTATTAATCGATAGAAATTTTGATTTTGGTTTATTATTCTTGGAATAATGCACCTATGTAATCGCGACGGAGGTCGCCGACTCCGATCGCCCTCAAAATTTGACATTATCCGTTTCAAGAGGTCTAGATTCCAAAAACGAAATGTCCGTCCGCCGTACGCCATCCGGGCTGTTTTGGGCAGTAGGAATTTTTTTTTTAAATCTGAAATTTCGACAAAATACTCGGATTACCATCTAGTTGTGCCCAGGGCCGTGGAGAGAAAATCCGGGCCCGGGGGCAAATATCATCGGGCCCCTAAAAAAAAAAAAAAAGGTATGAAAATATGAACATTTTTCCTATATTGATCTGTCCCTTTTCCCATTTTGACTCTCCTCCCCCCTTTTTTTACAAAAAAAAAAAAAAAAAAAAAAAAAAAGATTCTCAAGAAAATCCGGGCCCGGGGGCAACGGGTCCAGTGCCCCCCCCCCCCCCCCCTCTTGGGGGCTGGTTGTGCCCGCAAGGTTTTCAGCCCGATCGCCCAAACCCGTGGGGCGCTATGGGGCTACGAGAGGGGGTTTTTGAAGGCTTTTGGCTATGGGATCGAGTCAGGTGTCGTTTTCGAAGTATTTTTGGACGAAGAATCCATTTTTGGGGGTCTCGGAACGACCCGATTTCACTGTAGGGATCTAAGGGGCTTTCATGGGGCTACAAATGGGATTTTTGAAGGATCTTGACCATAAATCTGTTTTGTGATCTATTCGTTGTGATTCACAAGCTTGAAAAGAGAGAAAGACTCTTGTTTTTGTATTTTTACTTTTCGTTTATCAAATATTTTTGTGATCCATTTCACTGTGATTTACTGACTTAAAAGAAAGAAAACAGACTAAAATTGTTTTATTTTTACAAATTTTATAATTAAAAAAAGTTTGTTTTACTTCTGTGTTTTTTTTAATCCCCTCAACAGGTCCCCAATTTCGTTTAAGAACTTCTTTTTTTTAAACTTGGGGACACTTCTCAAGCATCCTTGGTGCGGTATTTACTTCGACATAGCTCAAAAAAGCACTATTCTCAAGTTGCCCCACCTCGCGGGGTTGAGAACGGCATTGGGAGATTTGCATTTTGGTGACGTACAATGCCGGAGGCCCCTTAATCCAAATCAATTCGAGCCGATAAAAAAAATAATAAATTGTTGGCTCCTACCAAGATTTGCGTTTAAAGGTCCAAAATTTCTCAAGTAGCCTCATTTTAGGTAGGTACCTACTTCTTTTCAATTTTTCATTGCTTCAAGTTTCAATGACAAAATTTTGTCTAATTTTCTACTACAATTAAAATGTAGACACAATTATCAAAATTATTGTTGGAAAGGTCTAGGGGAGACTGTTGTACAGGTACATCAAGCAGATCAAGGTCTTGATCACGTTGTACCTTGAAACCTTCGAATTAGCTCCGGCTGGTGCTGCTATCCAGCAGATCTTTCTACGCCTAAATTCTTCTCTGAGGAGGCATAACTTATCAGTGTAGTTTCATCAATGCCCGGAAATGATTGGGGGTCGAATAATAATTGTCAACTTCGCATGTGATAAGAAAGTAACTTTATGAGATCGTCGAGTTCAACTCATTTACCCAGGCTTTCGAAGATAAGTGTTCGATGGTTAGCTGTTATCATTCTTTATTAGTTCACAATATGGATTTAGGAAAAACTTGAGCACTCAAGATGCACTAGCTGATGTAGTATCTGAAATTTCTAATGGAATTAATAAAAGTGAGAAGGTAATGGGAATTTTTGTAGATCTCACTAAGGCATTTGATTCGATTGAAACAACTCGACTATTACTAAAACTGGGGAGGCTAGGCCTGGACGATGTGGCACAGAGCTGGTTCAGATCGTACCTCACAAATAGGAGGCAATATGTCAAAACTTCAAGCGTTCAAAGCTCAACAGAAGTCATAGACTATGGAGTTCCGCAAGGATCAGTACTAGGCCCCTTATTGTTCCTTATACACATCAACGATATGTTTTCAATGCACATACCAGGGAAGTTTATCGCTTTTGCTGATGACGTGGCTATCATCATTAGAGGAAATACTTGGGACGAGGCCCATGAAAACGCACATACAATTATGAGAAAACTAGTGAATTGGTTCCAACTGAACAGCCTCACGATCAATTTATCCAAAACGAAATATGTAACATTTTCTATTAATACATCTGGGCAACCATCTGATTCAAAAATAGTTATGCATATAGACAGCTGTAACACTAGCTGTATGTTGTGCCAGTGTGAAGGTCTAGAAAAAGTGGTTTTCATCAAGTATCTAGGAGTGTTACTTGATCAGCACCTAAAATGGAAATTTCACATACAAGACCTTGTGAAACGGATAAGAAAATCATTCCATTGTTTTATTGTCCTAAGAAAGTGGATGGCACGTGACACTCTTAAAATGATCTACTATGCGTATGTATATAGTCTCCTAATATATGGAATTTTAGTATGGGGAGGGGCGTATCATAGCAATTTCCTATGTCTGGACACGGCAGTCAACACAGTTTTGAGAATAGCTACAAAATCGCGTAGACACACACCCGTTGAGACTCTATACAGAAAGTTAGATGTAATGAAACCTAGAATATCATATGTATATAGAATAGTGCTGTACGTTTATAAAAAAATTGGCAATTTCGTTAAGCAACCGGACATTAGACCTACTAGGGCAAACTTGACTGCAATAACAGACATTGCACGGCCGTATAATGACTTCTTCACTAGGCAACTACCCTGGCTAGCACCAAAAATTTTTGAACAGCTACCCTACAGAATGAAAACAGCTAAACGCTTCGGTACTTTCAAGAATGAAGCTAAGAATTATTTGAAAAACAGTGAAAACGCCAGCACAATTCTGCAAATTTTATTATAAGATTTATTGAGGTAGCACTATGTAAAGCTGTTGCTGTACTGCCTAGAAATAATTAACATAACATATATTAAGATAAACGCACATTAATCGGGAGAGAATGAGGCCTGGACAGGTCCCTGACCTATAGGCCTAGACTTAAGTATTGGGAATGTAATTAAAACAATTTGGAATACGAACGAATTGTAAATGTATATCTGTAAACATTTGTGAATAAATTTAATTGAATTGAATTGAATTGAATTATGCTATGTAGAAACCAAACTCATCAATTTTCTGTCTGAGCTGTAACCCAGCGTGATCTTCTATTGTTTCTATAGCTTCTTTACGTAACTTTTCAGGGTTTTTCTTCAGATGCTGATGATATTTCAGACGATGATGAACAATTATTACTTCTGTTAAGTAACGTTTTCAAGGTGTTTTTTTTTACTGCTGTCACTAAGAGAAAAACGTCGTCGTTCAGTATATTCTTCATTTTTTCTCGAAAATACCAAGCGTTCCAGAGACAACACTCCCCGTTTCAAGGTGCACGAGCGTTGTTGTACCTTGGAACAAAAACGCCCCTTCGGATTTGTTTCATAGCTTCGCCTATGATTCACGGAATTACAATTTTGGCACACATAACTGTTAGTCAAGACTGCTGTAAGGTGTTGAAACCGAAAGCCGAGCATTATTGATGAATTTCGAGGCACTATCTCCAAAAAACTGAAAAGTGTTTCAAGGTACAACGTCTCCCCTACTTTAGCGAATATTCATAGAAAATGGGCTTCTTGAAAAGGTCTGAATTCAGCATTTCTGACAACATATTCGGATTCAGCACCCTTTAAAACCCATACACCCCAATTTTTAGTTCTAAAATCCGTACAGGTACGTGCTGAGCTGTTTTCGAAATGTTAGAGATTTTGAAATGAAAATTTGAAGTCACACCTCGCCAGGCTGGGCGTCGAGTAGTTGGGCACTGACAGTCAGTGCCACTGAGCCGCCAGAGCGCTAAATAACAAATCTGAACAGAATCGGAATAAAAACACTCGGCCCAGGTCGATTTTTGAATAACCTTCTTTGATAATAACCTCGATACTCAATTTTCAAATGACCTTCTATAATGATTAACCCGATTTTCGATTTTTGGGGTCGACTTTTCGCGTAGCAAAGTTGGCTGACTTGCGTAGATGAGAGAGAGAGAGGGATCTCCCGGCCAATCAAAAGACGACGAAGCAGCCCACGTCATGTACCTACCCTCTCCAGACCTCGGAATTCAAATATTATATTTTTCCTAATGCCCCATAAATAATTGAAACGGGGTTTCTGCAATATGGACCCGTTTTCGTAACTTTTGAAGCACGACCTTTGCAGGAAAAATATTTTCAAAAATCATTAAAGGAGCTCATTAGCCCCCCCCCCCCCTCCCCCTCACTCATCACGCCTATACAATTGATGTATCGAAGAAAAGTCGATGTTTTGTTCATTCATCCCTAGGATCTCCAAATTATCAAGTCCTCTTCTCTGTCATGTTCTCTTTGGCCAACTCCACGTAGGTCGTATCCATTCCGTCCCACGTATAAAATACAACTTCGTCGTACCGAACAGCCTGATTCTCTCCGTCTATTATGAAACCACCGAGGAGGCCTCCCGTTAAGTGGCCGACAATTGTTTGTTGTTGTTAACTATCAACTTGAAATGGGAGGCTGACGAGTGTGGAGGACGTTTCGGCCAAAGAAGTGATGGGGGAGAACTAGAGGCTTGCGAGAGGGAACGCGAAATGAATAAAACGCTGCAGATTTTACACTAGGGTTTATTATTCTTTGATGTAGGTTACGTGTGCATAAACTTAATTCTGTGTAAATGAAAAAAAATTAAGAAAAAACAAATTTTGGGGGATTTTTATTTTTTATAAAAAAAAATTGTTTTTGGGATTTTTAAAAAAAATTTTTTGTTTTTATTTGAAAAATATTTAACCTCCTGGGATCCTTCAAAAATCCCATTTGTAGCCCCATGAAAGCCCTATAGATCGAAACACTGAAGTCGGATCGTTCCGGGAGCCCCAAAAATTGATTCTACGCCCAAAAATACTTCGAAAACGACACCTAACTCGATCCCATAGCTAAAAGCCTTAAAAAAGAAGACATTTCAGTTTTGGAATCTAGGCCTCTTGAAACGGATATTGACAAATTTTGAGGCCAATCGGAGTCGTCGACCTCCGTCGCGAGTACATAGGTGTATTACTCCAAGAATTATAAACCGAAATCGGCCGGTTGTGGCCGCAGTGCATGAGGGAGGGAAATTACGATCGCCCGGTTGCGGCTTGTTCAGGGAAGAGGAACTGTTAAAAATAACCAGCGTTATCGAGTTGTACGTCTCTATGATGGATGACTCGATAGCGGCCCGTTTCGGGGGTCAGTGTTCGGTTGTGAACTCTGTCGTCATGAGCTCCATCGCGATCAAGCTTTCTGAGCGAGAAGGAGAACCTCAAAGCTGATGATCGAAGGACAAGGGCAGTTGACTGCCGGCCTGATCATCCTGATATTCTGACGTTTGTGTCGACATTAAAGCGCTATGGGGCTACAGGAGGGGTGTTTTGAAGGCTTTCGGCTATGGGGTCGAGTTAGGTGTCTTTTTCGAAGTATTTTTGGACGTGAAATCCATTTTTGGGGGTACCGGAACGATCTGATTTCACTATAGGAATCAATGGGACAACACAATGTCCCATGTCATCTGAAGAAGACAGGCCAGGAAGACCAATGAGGAGTCGTAGTTTTAGGGATCCCTTATATTTGTCCTAACACCTCACAAAGGTACATGTATACCTTTTTAATGGTTGTTAGTAAGTTATTAAATGACGTTAGGTTACAAATTTCGTGACCTTAATCTTGCAACACTAGTGATGGCTGGAGTCTCCCAGCAATTTGGATTCCCTCAAAACCCGAGAAAGTCTCAAACGGATCGTCCTTCAAGGCCCCGAAGACCTCGAGACCCGTCTGGCCCAATGTTGTAGTTGCAGTTCAACTTTCGCTGATCAAACTGTGTCATCCAGCGGCTTTCATCCTCCGAAGGCCTCACTTCTCGTCTATTCCCGCATCCCTCTGCGCCGACGGATTTTAAAGAGCTCGTCCATATTCGTTTCACGCCTCCTAAGCTTTTTATAGGCCCCAGTTCAGGTTTAGCATCTTTCCGAAAGGGATTTGTTCCACGACAGTGGTGCGTAGGGATCGTGCACGTCGACTGCCGCGCCGAAAGCGACAAAAATGATCAACGTCGGCAGGGACATTCCTACAGAAACTGAAGGCCTTTTCAAGTCTTTTTGTGTGGCCTAACGGTAAGACAAGTGAGGACGACGAACTAGTGGCCTAACGGCAAGACAAGTGTGATTCTCAGCAAAAGGGCAAATTTAGTGTCCCTGGCCTGTCATTCGGCAAGAAGTTGAGTTTTTGAATTCTGGTTTTAAAAATATCTTTAAATTTACTCTGCTCTAGCAGAATATGTACCAAAAGTAAGGCCTACTAACTAATTCATAGCTTTTTTTGGAGCGTAAAGCACACATTTTCTGATTACCGTGGTTGTCCCTACCTCATATTCACGGATCCTCACTTGGGAAAATGACATCCTTACCATTCCTATGAAATTTTTAAGATTTTTTCCTGAAGGCTAATAAGTTTCTGCAGTGTTTAGATGAATTTTACCGCTTGCAACATATGATTGATCAATCAGAAGTGACAAAGAACTTTGTCCCTGGAAATTTTTTGCTTAGGTACCGTGGGTCAATGAATAAAAGTACCCCCACTCGCCCTGATGCGGGGAAGTTTCCTATCGTGTACTGGCAACTCTGTTCTTGAACCTTGCCCAGAAACCGGCGGGCTAACATTCATCACTTTGACCTAGGAGCTCGATAAGAACTTCGTCGCATATGCGTATTTTTATTCACCTGATTACCATGGTATCATGTTTTCCCTTCAAGGCACTAATCAATATTTTTCCAAACCCTTTTATTTTCAACCCCTTGAACAGTAGTTAGCATCTATGTATTAGTTTTTTGAAAACAAGTATTTCCTAGGCTGCGCAGAAGACCTTGAAGTG
Source organism: Pilophorus perplexus (assembly GCA_955831195.1). NCBI lineage: Eukaryota > Metazoa > Arthropoda > Insecta > Hemiptera > Miridae > Pilophorus > Pilophorus perplexus. Next base: position 3,546,664 of record OY037015.1, read on the forward strand.
TGATTTTTGATTACCATGTATCAATCACTGTGATTACCATGGACAAAACCCAAATCTGATCTTCCCTTCCGTCTGCCGTCCAGGCCGTTTAGGGCAGTAGGAATTTTTTTAAAAATCTGAAATTTTGACAAAATACTAGGTTTTCCATCTAGTTGAGGCAGCAATGTTTTCAGCCCGATCGCCCAAACCCGTGGGGCACTGTGGGGCTAAAAAGAGGCTACGGGAGGGGGTTTTGAAGGGTTTCGGCTGTGGGGTCGAGTTAGAAGTCGTTTTCGAAGTATTTTTGGACGTAGAATCCATTTTTTGAGGTCCCAGAACGATCTGAGTCCACCGTGGGGATCTTTGGGGCTTTCATGGGGCTACAAATGGGATTTTTTGAGGATCCTAGTAGGTCAAATGAGGTGTCGTTTTCCGAGTAATTCTGGGTCCCACATCCATCTACAAACTTTACAAGAAAAAAAACTTTTTCAAATAGGGACCTACCTACCTATTTTAATTAATATAATTTTAATTAAATTATTTTTATTGATATAGGTAGAATTAATTTTTGGATAATTTATATCGAAGAATAGCAATTTTTTCTTGATTGTTTGTGCTATAACTGTTAACAGTAAAGGGGTATTTTTCTGGCGTTCAAATATAAGATCAAGGCGCCTAGAAATAAAAAATACGATTTTTGGGAAAACATTCTCTCTCTTCGTCACAAGCCCTGCCCACCCCCTCTAGTTCAACACCCCTGTATGAATAATACGTCATTAGCTAATAAGCATCTTCAATCTATGTAGTTTGTGAAATGTTAAAATTTAACTACTTACCTACCTATCTAATAATTAGCTTGGTTTCTGATTAACTTGGGTGGATTGTGATTACCATGGTATAAGAAATCTTAAATTTAAAATTTACTGGGTGGATAGTGGAGTTTGATCTCAACTGAACATTTTATAGTTATCTCCAGCTGTCAGAGAATCTCCGATTTTTTTCAAATTTTTATTCCAACTTGACGATCTGGTCATTTTCAACCTTCGAAATTTGCCCTTTTGTTGAGAATCACCCACAAGTGAGGACGGCGCACTAGTGGCCTAACGGCAATATATATTACCTTCTCCCTTCCCTGTAATATATATCATATATAGTTAAGATGTTTTGAAATTGTTCTTCAGAACTATATAAAATTTGTATCAAATGGACGAGAAATTACATACAAAAAACTTTGGTTACCTACCTACCTTATGATAAAATTTTCGACATTCAGTCGTCATCAGTATCAGAGGTAACCAAAGATTTTTGTATGTAATTTCTCGTCCATTTGATACAAATTTTTTATATAGTTAGGTATATATATCCTACATCTCCATTCCCACGTAACGTTTTCGGGGTCAGGACACAGCTAACGCATGTTCCAAGCTTAAAGATTGTTCAACAGGAAAAGGAGTAACTCTGTGCTGGAGCTCCAACACTGTAACAGTAGGATAATAATGTAAGATAATGACAAGCTTAGTCGTTCGCTTTCAGAACCAAAAAGTTAATTTTATTAAATGGAATCTAATTAACTTTGGAAACCTGTAGGGGAGAAGTGCCAACCGATCGTGATGAACCACATTCAGTCTTCCTTTAATTGTCTTGATCCTGAAAACCACGTCGTTCAAAGCGGCAATGATGGAACATGGACCCTCCCACGGTCTTGGTAGTCTCGGATTGTAGAACCAGACCTTGTCCCCAACCTGGTACTTCTTGACATCCAAATTCAGGGCATATCGCTCCTTCATCTCGTCACTCCTAAACTTCAGGTTCTTCCGAGCCTGCTCCCGCTCTGGCTAAAGCACCTAGCAAGGCCTCGACATACTCTGGCAGTGGCTGATTTCTGGGCCGATCACCAAACAACAGGAGACAAACAAAGACAAGGAACGCAGGCGTCAGCAGTGGAGGGGTGTTCTGAAGCCATGTATGCTAACAGTACAGATTAGTGCTATGGAAACCGCTTTTGAGTCGTCAGACTATCAACGGGCCCCCCGAGGGGAGCTCCACCAGGCGGGGAATTAACTTTCCACCTGGCTCCACCTCCCAGCGGAGTATGCTAACAGCGGAGTATGCTAACAGTACAATGGGTAATTGCTGATTCCCAATTCCGTTGTTATCATCGACCAGCTTTGATAGATGGTCCCAAACTGTTCGGTTGGGTGCCGTTCATAAGCGCCAGCTGTGCTCAGGAAACTCATTAGCGGACCGTTCATAAGCGCCAGGTCCTGGTCCGAGACACATTTTGGCCGAGTTTCATAAGTGCCAGTGGGAGCGCGAACGTGGAAAGAAAAGAGAAACAACAGAAGTCCGAGTCATGAGGGCAAAGATGCGAGAGGGAAAACACAATAAAGAGAGGGCAAACACAATAAAGTTTGATAATGTGGTCAGTTATTCGGTACCTAGCGTCTACTCGGACACAATATGTTCCGTATCACCTACACTAACAAAGGCGTTCGTTGTTTGATCGTGGACAATCAGATTGTTGAACGTGGTGTGAGTGTTCACAACCATGTTGAGAATTCGGCTAGTTCCGTCCAGAGGCATGAGGTACGGACTGCGTGCAAATGTAAGGCTAACGATTGTCTAAGTGATAGACCATCGAAATTTATCTGTCGAGAACTGCAATCTACATCCAGTAGCACGTCCTTGTTGCAGCAGGACTTGGTTGCCGTTCGCCAAGCAATATACCGGACAAAACGAAAATCCCTCCCGATCAATCCGACCTCACGTGTACATGCATTACATCAGTTGAATACGAGCGGTGTTAGTACGAATTTGAGTGAGCCTTTTGTTCACATTCACGCTGAAGGAGAAATTGTTGTGCTTACGACAAAAACGAATTTGGCGTTCGTGTGTAAGCAAGAAGTGCTTCTCGGTGACGGAACATTTTATGCTTGTCCGAAATTCATCAGCCAACTGTATACCGTCCATGCTTTCGCCAACCAGTGTTACGTGCAACTCGCTTATGCTTTTCTACCCGCCATAACGACTGAATGTTATGCCACTTTATTGGACTTCCTCTGGACTATTTGATTTCGAGTGGCGCTTATGAACTTAGTGATGAACTACGTGATTTTTGAGGGTGGCGCTTTCGTACGATTCTTAATCCCCCTCTGGCGCTTTTGTATGGCACCGGTTCGGTTCAGAAGTTCGACCAGCCCATGAGAACTTGAAGCGGAACCTCCTGTGGTGCATTTCTCGCATCCGAAACGTTCCCGTTGTCTGAATGTTCGAGTGTTGGTGCGTTTGAAATAGCTGCAGGTGCGTTTGGACTAGCTAAAAGTACCTCATCTCGAGCGCAATACGAATTTAGTCTCGATCTCAAATTTCTTGACATCTTACGCAAATATCCCACTTCTGACACCAGTGTAAGATATTGACAGGCTTAGTCGTTCGCTTTCAGAACCAAAAAGTGAATTTTATTCAACGGAATTAGTTTCTTCTCAACACTAATATTATTCATATTTATACGCTAATAGAATAATATAGGTTTCCATTCCAACAATATTTAATGTTGTTAGAATGGAAACCTTTATTATAGGGTGAACTGATAAGACTTATTGATGGGAAATATAGACATTGCACTTAGTACAATGACATTATCTCATACATATTAGGTCGGTATATTCGGCGGTTAACTAAACATGACAATGCCATGTTTAGTTAACCGCCGATTGTCATTACGCCGATGGTAATGTCATTGCCAACACCAGACGTGGTCTAATTGGCATATTCAGGCCAATAGGGGGATGATGCACACAAGTAAATATAATATTATTCAGGTTCGCTGGGAGAATACAAGGCTGTTTGCATTGGTAGTGAATTCGGCCCTGGCTGGTGGTCAGTCTGGTGAGAGGGAAGGTTGCAATCGTTATAACCGAAGAGGAACTGGCTATGGGGCGGGTGTTCCAAATATATTCCTCCGTTCTATTGTTATACACCGGGGCCGTATTGACCAGGCGGAGATGAATTGGTCTCGGGTTTTCGGCCGTGGTTTGCGAAACGGAAATGTCAGGGCGATAAACCAAGAAAATGGTGGGGGAAATCGAATGCTTGTAGGACAAGTTGTAGGAACGGGACCCGATACGGGTGTTATTTGAGTATCTATGTTGTTGTTTTCGAGTCCATTTTGGTTTATTATTCTCGGAATATTACACCTGTCTAATCACGACGGAGGTCAACAATTCTGATTGGCCTCAAAATTGGACATTATTCGTTTCAAGAGGTCTAGATTCCAAAAACAGACTGTCCGTCCGCCGTCTGAGCCATTCTGGAATTTTTAAAACTCTTAAATTATGACAAAATACTCGATTTACCATCTAGTTGTGCCCGCATGGTTTTCAGCCCGATAGCCCAAACCAGCGGGCTATGGGGCTAAAATGGGCCTATGGGAGGCGTTTTTTGAAGTATTTTTTGACGGCCCAAAAAACGTCCCAGAACGATCCCATTTCACCGTGCGGATTTATGGGGCTATCGTGGGGCTTCAAATGGAGCGTTTGAAGGTAGTCAGACGGTCGAATGCGGTGTTGTTTTCCGAATTTTGGGTGCGTAGGGTCAGGCGGGGTAAATGTAAACGAGAGACATTACCGCCCCTGTAGTAGATTGTGGAACTAAATTTCAAGTAGGCCTTATCAATGCAATCTCGATGCAAAGGGATTCCCGCGTTTTCTGTACATCATCAGCTGATCATCCCATATCAGGCGAATGTTATCGGGGTCTTCGGGTGGCTGGTTGTATGGCCGATCTGGCAAGGCCTTCGATGTGGCACCGCGTGATGTTTTGCTCTTGAAGCTTGAACGCGTTGGGATCAGAGGGATTGCCAATAAACGGTTTCGATCTTACCTCACTGCGAGGCCTTGGCGTGTGAGGATTGAAGGCACCTCTCATCCGTACTTTTCAGCGAGTAAAACACTGCTGACATCGGTCCCCCAGGGCAGCCTTCTGGCTCCGATCCTCTTTCTGGTACTGGTAAACGATTTGCCGTCCTTGCTTGGAGGGCCGAATACCTGTGTGGTAAACTTTGCGGACGATACAAACTTTATGGCGGCTGCCCCCTCAAAAACTGAAGGTGTCCTCATGCTCCAACAAAAGTTCCAGACTCTGAAAGAATGGACTCTATCCAATAAGCTCCTGCTCTATGAGGCCAAGACAAACTGTCTGCTGTTCACGGCTCGAGGCTCTTCTGATTCATCCGACCGCATAATGCTGAGCAATGCTAGCGTTCCCGTCTCCTCCAGTACCAGGTTTCTGAGCTGAGGTATAAACTCGACCAGTTTCTGTCTGCGCCGACTTCGGCCAGTAACATCCAGGCTAGTAATGCTCATGGCCTACCATGGCCTTTTTATGTCTAGAGCGAAGTATGGCATCATTTTCCTGGCCCAGAAGCGAGCGGTTCGAGTCGTGTTGGGCCTTCCGCCGAGGGCGATTGCAGAGGGCAATTCAGATCGGAGGGCCTGCTGACTTCCATCTGTTTGGATCCTGGAGGTGGTGCTTTTGGTTTATTATTCTTGGAATAATACACCTATGTTTTCGCGACGGGGGTCGACGACTCCGATCGGGCTCAAAATTTGACATTATCCGTTTCAAGAGGTCTACATTCTAAATCCGAAATGTCCGTCCGCCGTCCAGGCCGTTTTGGGCAGTAGGAAATTTTAAAAAAATCTGAAATTTCGACAAAATACTTGGTTTACCATCTAGTTGTGCCCGCAAGGTTTTCAGTCCGATCGCCCAAACCCGTGGGGCGCTATGGGGCTATAATGGGGCTACGGGAGGGTTTTTTTGAAGGCTTTTAGCTATGGGATCGAGTTAGGTGTCGTTTTCGAAGTATTTTTGGACGTAGAATCCATTTTTTTGGGGTCCCGGAACGATCCGATTTCACTGGGGCGATCTTTAGGGCATTCGTGGGGCTAAAAATGGGAATTTTGAAGGATCCCAGGAGGTTAAATATTTTTCGAGTAAAAAATACAGGATTTTTGAAAAAACACATTTTTGAACAAAAAAATCCAAAAAAAAATTTTTTATGAGATAAAAATCCAAAAAAAAAAATTTTTTTAATTTTTTCATTGACAGAATTAAATTTCTGCACAAGTAACGTATATCAAAGAATAATAAACCCTTGTGTAAAATTTGCAGCGTTTTTTTTTCCTGCGACATCGCGACAGGTTTGTCTAAGACCAGTTCGGCCACAACTTCAACACCAGATCGAAGGAATCTCTACTTCGGGTACCAAAACACAATCCGGAATTTTCCAAGAGCCGCTACAATATGATCTTTGTCATGAACCATTTTACGCTCCATGTGCAGAAGTTTGTCCTCCCCATTGATTCTCCGTTACCTCGAGGTTCCTCAAAGAGTTCCTGATTGATAAGGAGTTTTATGCCGTGGGCGATTTTTTCTACACGCGATGATTTTGTTATTCTCTCCGACGTTCGTCCTATCCCTGTACTTGTTGATTGCCGATGACAATAAAGATATATTTTATTTAAAATCCTATTGAAATATGCGTTTTTTACGAAATAGCTTAAATCCACTGTTTTACAACAAACGGCCTTATAAACAAATTAAAATGAAAGCCAGATTTTCATAACTTTATGGTATAATTAATGGTGCTATAACCAAACTATTAAATAGTTTTCTAGTTAAATTTTGGACAATTTAAGAACCCTAAAAATTTGCTTTGGCTTGAATTTTGTTTTTCGCATTTTTCCAAAAACGTTGCTAAGTGGATATAAGCGCGTTTGAAATTAAACTCTTCATTTAATGTTCTGACTTCGCCTGGTCAAAAAATAAGAAGGCACGATTCCTCAGAAAACGATTTTTTTACGGACTTTGAACAGCGACGATTAGCCCAACACTCAACGAAACCCGTAGTTAATGACCCTAATTTAGGGAGATTTGTGCCAGAATACGAGAGAGGTTTACCGAGGGAAGAATCCGAGTTAACGTTGGGTTAAGTTATGGGTAACCCGAGCTCGTAATCGGCAAACAAACTCCCCCCCTTCGCCCCCAACCGCCGAACTAACCTAAATCCCACTTAGCCCCAAAACAAACCTCCTTTCCATTCGTATACCCAACAGCCCCCCTAACCTGACCTCACGTAACCTCAAGTAACCCGGGGAATCGAAACGACGAGACAAGTTAAACCCGCGGATTTCCACGTTCGGTTGTTAGCCCCCCCCCCCCCCCCCCCCGTTTTTCATCCCGTCCTTACCTAACTGATTGCATTCTACCGCAACAAAAAGAAGAAAAAAAAAAACCCTTTTGGCGAGTAGGCAACTTCAAACGCCTTTTCGGGCCACTGACTTGGCAACCAGGAAGACCTCCCGAAATAAAAAGAGGCGCCGGCAAAATTTAAACGCCGTAAAAATAATCGATCCGACATCTCAATCGATTGTCAAATTTACTGCGTCTCAGCCTATAAATGAATTTGGCGACCGTCCCCCTTCGAGACGGCGAACAACAAGAGTCTTTAGGTAGCTTTTAGCTGTTGCGCCAACATTGCGAAACGAGTTTTGGTCAGCTAAATTGATCGCTTTCGTACTGTGTGCCACCAGCCAGTAAAAATTTTACCGGTACAGCAATGGTTGAGAGTTGCTTACCGTTTTTCATCTTGCAGTTCGACATCAACTCGCTCATAATTTCTTTGTTTTTCTGGAACAAAAACCGCACACAATTACAAAATTGTTATGGAAATTCTAAAATGTTAAAATAACCAAAAATGACTTACAAGAGAGAATATTCATTTTGAAAACAATAATTTTTCCTGGTAAAAGATTTGAATTTTCTTTGCCTCTATGTTTTGTGGGCCGCTGAATCCGAATTTGAGGTTTGCCCCCTTCGCCGTACAGGTGAGCCAACTTCAGGGAACGCCAAAAACCTCGAAAATGTCGGACTTTTTTCAGTTTCCTGCATTTATCTCGAACAAGGTACATTTTAACGAAAAAACCATTATGTACAAAAGTAAAGTAGACAAAATTTCCTTCAAGAATATATGATCACATTTGTTTTTTATCTCTTTAGTATGAGGGTTTTCGTCCGGTCTCTAAGATGCCCACTTTGGTGAAGGTTATGGAGGGGGTCATGTTGCAGAGAATTTTGGGGCATTCGGTGGACCACGATGTGCTCCATCCTCAGCAGTTTGGCTTTCGCAAGGGCCGAGGTACCTCCACAGCTGCAGTCTCCTTGATTTCTCAGTTATACTCCGCATTAGAGAGTAAACAACACACCTCGCTCAGCCTCTTCGATTTGTCGAAGGCATTTGATCTTGTGCCGCACGACCTGCTTCTCAAAAAACTCGACCACTATGGTTTTACTTATAAAACAATTTCGTTCATCTAGAGCTTTCTTGAAGGGTGGTCGCAGGTGGTTTATTTCAACGGTTGTGTTTCCCAGGAAGTAGCTATACCCTGTGGTGTCAAACAAGGTAGTATCCTAGGTCCATGTTTTTCCTTATGTTTATCAATGACTTGGCTTATCAGTTTCCAGACTCAAAGACAATTTTCTTATTTGCTGATGATATAACTAGCTTGGCGAGGGCATCTTCATGCACTGAGCTTAGGCATGAATCTTTAAACAGATCAAAGATTATAGAAAGTTGGTGCTCGGATAATGAATTAATTACAAAAGTAAAACCCAGACTCTGGAATTGGGTCTAAACAGGCGCCTGGATCAATCGGTAAATTTCCTGTGCTTGATGGTGGGTAATCGTCTCTCGTGGCTTTCGCATGTTGGGGTACTGTCGCCTAAGTTATCATCTGTAATTTACATCGTTAGGAGATTGAAAGGAATAGTGTCCGACCAGGTCCTGCTTTCAGTTTATCATGCTTGCTTCGCCGTATCATCGCATGGGGCACTTCCAGTCATGCTTTAACCATATTTAAATTTCAAAAGCGAGTCATCAGAATAATGGCCGATCTATCATGGGGTCAGAGTTGTAGGGGCTCTTTCACTCGTTAAGGAATTCTTACTATTCCTAGCGCTTAAGTATTGGCTGTGTTAAACCTGGTAAAATCCAATTCTTCCTGTCTGCCCGTGGTTGCTGATTCAGCAATGCTGAATCGCACCAGCATAATACTCGCTCCCGGGGTAATGTCATCATCCCTTTCACCCGCCTCTCAAGTGCCCAACAGAATGACCCAATACAGGTGGGCTCCCGTCTGTTCAACTCCCTATAGGGGTATACCTGTTCGGGATTTACCAGCTAAATCCTTCTATAAGTACGAGAAGTCCCACCTGGTAAAAGAAGAATTATATTCTCTAGAGGAATTTTACAAGATCATAATATGATCCATATTATGGCAAACCATCGTCAGTTATTGTCTTGTGCACGGCCATTTATTGTTTTGTATATCTGCAGTCGAGTTTATGCCAATTGGCATTAAATTTTTCTCTGTCATTCCCATTATTACAGTCAATATAATAAATAATCGGCTCTATAACCAGTCAGTGTACTCTGTATTTTCTAAATTTGACTTTTGCTCGGTCATTATTGGCTTTGGCAAATAAACAATTCTTGATTCCTGATTCTTGATTCTTAAACATCCGTAGTGAGGGTTTCCCACATCCTCACTACCCAATTTTGAGATATTCGTGAAAAAACTGATATAATATTTCAAAAAGGAGTTTTTAAGCCAATTTTTATGTTTTTAATTTGCTTCATAAAATTACATTTCATTTAGGATATATTTTGAAAATTCCTGACCCATCCTTTTTTTTTAATCCGCTTGAAAGGTTGAACTTACGCTTAGAAACGGTCCGGTTTTGAAACAGAAGAAATGAGAAGGAACTGGCAGCTTTTGGAACCTCATTCTCTTTGGACATCGAGGGTTTTGGAACGCAACACGACTCTTAAAGGCTATTTCGGGAGGGACACAGTGTAGTGTAGTGGGTTTAGAAAGAAAACAACTGCACCCTTCTATTCATTTAAAATCGATCATTATCACTAATTTTCCGAAAATTGGACAAAGCGGCCTTTGGAACTGTATGACTCAAATAGCTGATGACTGGGTAATTATTATCAACTTTTCCTCGCCCAGGTTTCAGGAAATGGACGTTTGCTGGCGTCGTTGTTCCTAAGAACGCTGTCCTCTTCAACCCTGCAACTACAGCGTGGTCTGAAGCTAAGGACTGACCAGTTTCAACGACCATAATCAGCATCTTGGATCTCTGGATGCAGTCTCTGACAGCACCAACAACGACAACTATAATGGCCCAGGCATATCAGTTATCTATTGAAAAACATTTCATAGACATATTACAACTCAATGTTAGAGCAACAAGTAGATTCGGGTCTGCATTTTTTCACTTGGTGCTAAAAAATTGTCTTTCTTCAGAGCGCTCTACAAGCTGCCCTGTGAAAGATAAAAACCAATGTGATGATACTTTCTTAAAGGAAATTTTGTCTACTTTACTTTTGTAAATAGTGGCCTTTTCGCTAAACCACACCGTTTTCGAGATAAGTACAGGAAACTGAAAAAAGCCCGAAATTTTCGAGGATTTGGTGTTTTGAAGTACCTCTGGCGAGCGGGCAAACCTCAAATTCGGATTCAGAAATTCAAAAAACATATAAAACCGATGAGAAGAAACTTCTATACATTAGGTACTTCTCTGGATTTTTCCTGGAAACGGGCTTTTTGGATTGGGATTTACTGGACTAAATAAGTAAAATCCATTTTCGGGGTTCCCTTATCGGCCCAAAAATCTGGATAGATATGCAGGTTAAAAAAAAATTAAATTAATTTCGGGTTGACGTAGAACTATTTTGCAGCGCATTTCTCTTCTTGGTTTACACCGAGCACACCTGAAATTAACCAGCCGTCTACCTTACCAGCTAATCAGTTACGTCTTGCGGGCTTAGTAAACGAACAGATTTTTATTGTGTGAGTATACTAAGCCCGCAGGACATATCTGATTTGCGGTATCTCCAAACCTATCTCCAAACGCTTCATTTCGTAGAAAATTTGAGTACCTATCAACTCATCGAAATAATTGAGGCTGTATATAATACTGATAGAGCAAGAAATGGCCCTTTTGTTTCTCACAATTTATTTTTTTAGACAATTACTACATTCCGGTGTCGGAACGAGGACCAAAGTTTGACACTGTAATGAACTATACCTACTGTCGATGAAATGGCGATCGACACACGAAATGATGAAAACGAACGAAACGAAACAAGGGAATTTCACCCTGAATTTTCGTCTGAATGGCTGCTGCCGTCGCGGACGTCGTCAGCCGTCCTCTCAAGGAGGATCGGAACTTGTCTGACGATTGCGCTCGTGGCTCCCCATTGCCTCGTCCCCCTGGGTTGGGAGGCCCACGAAATGATTATGTCCAATGATTAGGAGCAGGGTCAAACAGAAACTTCAATGCTTTCGCCTTCAATGCTTTTTATACCTACTGTTACGTGACAGTTACTGTTTTGTACAGTAACGGCTGATGAGAAGAGACTACAATCAAAGTTTCAAATCAAGCATGAAAACCCGGTTTTTAGAGCTCTTCATCAGCAGGTTCACTGCACGGGGAACGAGTTATAGGCCAAAAACGGATAAAAATGACGGTGTTTTCCAGATTGCGAAGAAAGCAAACGGACGAGAAAGACGAAAATTTGGATTTACAACAGTTGTAAATCCAAGTTAGTAACTAGCTAAATGACGTAAACAACATGTACAACAAACTGGGTTTATAGCACTTCCAAATTGGGTTTTCAGCTACCTACTTGGAAGAATGGAGTTTACACGGAACAGTGTTCAACTTATTTATAAATAGAACAAAACAAAAAAATTTTCCCACCCCCGAAGACAAATATCCTGGGACCCACCTCTGACCAAATTTTGCGAGAGAAACAAGTTGAGCATCGTTTCACAATTGTTTACATAATTCGGTTTGTTGTTTACCTCAGCGAGCGCCTTGAGGTCGTGACTGCAGAGCCGGAGGAGCTCGCAGGACGTGCGGGTCAGGACGGTCGTCTCGCGAGGAAGCTCGTCCAGGACGCACTCGCCAAAACTCGAGCCGACCCCCAACGTGCACAAAGTGACCAGACTCTGTAACATAAAAACATATTTGTTTAGTTCAAAGGATACTATCGGGAGGGAAAAAATTTCAAATTTATATTTTCGTGAAAAAGCAATTGTCTTAATTATACGAAGTGATAATTCGCAGGGAAACAGAACCAGGCACACCCGGTCGACCCCACTCCGGTCTCTTTTTCTCTGTGAACCCACTGCAACCCCAGTGAGGAGAGGTGGTAGAACGCCTCATTCGAACAATAAACAAGTTCCTTACAAAGTTCGTGAACCAGAAGCAAAATGATTGGGACAGGCTTCTACGAGCGTCATCCAGAAAGGAAGTTTACAACATTTTTGAAAAATCGAAAAATGCTTGTATTCCAATGAAATTCACAGAATACTTCACAAAATTTGTGCTGGGAAAGAAAGATCAAAGTCACATTTTCTGAATTCGGAGTAAATCTAATAACAAAGTTTCAAGTCATTTCTGGCTGATGCAATAGCCTGAAAAAAATTTTTTTTTGACTCTTCTAGGAGAGAATTTAATTCTCTTTTAGTAACGAGCAAGAAAACCATTATAATCGCAGTTCCTACTCGAAAATAAAATATATTCCAAAATAGATACCTATGTACTTCGATCCTTTTTCCCTACAGTTCTTATCATTTTTAGGGGAGAAATAATTTCAAGTCCGATGATTTAAAAAAATAAAAAATAAATAAATAAACGCGGCAGGCCGCTCGTACTTTCTCTCTTATGGGGTTATCACACTGTCGGAGACCGATTCCAAGCCGGGACGACGAGTGAGGGAAAGTGGGAAAAAAAAGGTAAATTTGGCGTCGAGTAGGGAAGAGATAACACTGTCGGTAGGGATGTGCGATACTATACAATACCCGATACCAGTACCCGATACTAGTATCGAAAAAAGTATGCAATACTATCGAAGTATCGGAAGCAAGTATTCGATACCTACAAGTATTGGATCATATGGGTACTTTTATTAAGAAAAAAGAAAATTTCTTTATTGAATAGGGGCAGTTTGAAAATCGAATCCTGGATTATCATTATTATTATTTATTATTATTTTTATCATTATTGTTACTTCAAAGAGTCAGAAGAAGAAGAATGATATTATATTCATTTAATAAAGAAAATATTGTAGGTATATAAAATATAATTCTACCACCATTCGTCGTCTGTGCTTCTCAGAAAACACAATTTGTCAACATATTTTGGTGACAAACGAGAATGTTCCTTTCCTCAAAATTCAGTAATAAGTTTGGTCGAAAATTATTTACCTAATCATCCACGAGGTCGATTGTGATAAATGAAAATAAGCAATCTGAGAACACCGCCTGAGTCTAGCGTCGCTATCGTCAGTAAAAACTCCCTGCTTATAATGTTTATAGAAAAAAAATTGAACCATGGTTATAATGTTTTAGTTTAGTCCAATGCATTTTTAAAAGTATCAAAAAGTACCGATTCATAAAAGTATCGATACTTTTTGAAAAATATCAATCCAATACCATTCGTAAGAATTGGGTGGTCATCAATAAATCCAATACTTTTGATACTTTTTTATCAAAAATGTCGATGTGATAATGTATCAATACATGATAATATCATCACTTCAAAATGTATTGATACATATTACCTGTGTATCAATACCTACATTTTGAAGTAGGTACCTTACATCTCTAGGTTTGACTGATAATCTTTACTAGAGATTCTCTAGTATCTGTGTTGGCCGACACAGGTGAGCGTGGCGAGTAGATTCCTCGCTTTTCGTGTAGGTTATAGCACCAAGGAGGTAGTTATAGCACCAAGGTGTACTATAGTACACACAGTAACAACTACAGCATCAGACTCAGACGTGACGTTGTCACGTAACTTATGTGTGTGAGTGTTCCTATATAATTTATTGGTAGAGAGCTTCCCTGTGATTCAAGTACCTATAAATTTATAAATAAACGATTCAAGTGAAGTTATTTTAGTTTTTAGTAGGTACATCTGTTTCCATTTGGGTATTTTTTCCGATACTGGAAAAATAATCGATACCAGTAGTAGTATCGAATGGCAGGATTCGATACCAAAAGTACCCGGTATCGAAAGGAAATACCCGATACTTTACCCATATCGATAAGTATCGCACATCCCTACTGTCGGACGATCAGCTGTTCGGCGAAGCCGCCATTATCGGGCACCCCCTCATCCATGCGCGCCAGGCCGTCCGCCCGAATCGGATTCGGACGAACTGTCCGAACTGCACGATGGATTGCGGGGCGTCTGGCGTTCGAAGATGAGGGGGGGGAGAGGGTGCCCGATAATGGCGGCTTGGCCAAACAGTTGATCGTCCGACAGTGTTATCTCTTCCCTACTCGACGCCAAATTTACCTTTTTTTTCCCCACTTTCCCTCACTCGTTGTCCTGGCTTGGAATCGGTCTCCGACAGTGTGATAACCCCATAATGAGAGAAGAGCTATGAGCATTGAAAATGTCTCAGTAATTTCAATGTTTTTTATTGTTTTAAATAAAATAACAATTAGAAAACATAAAATAATTATTGGCACACAATTTGCTGTAAGCCAGTCTCTACGATGCCCAATTCTTCCACGAATATGAATTCAGTCCTTTTTTTAATAACTGGTATTGTGAAGTATCCATTGACATCATATTGACAAAATACTTGCAACCATCTACAGTTAAAATGTTTATCCATTTTTCGTTCTCATCATCTCATTTGGATAATATTCCTCCAATAATAGATACTTTTCGCCCTTCATATATATCATCGTCTTCATAGCTGTGTATCAATGCACCCATCAGTAACGCTCAACAAAGGCCTGTGATAAATGAAATAAGAGATGTAATTCCGAGTATCTAGCTTGTCAGTGTGACGAGTGAAGACAGCATCTATACAGGTATTTCCTCGTGTAGTAGCTGCGGCTTTTTTAATATATTAGACTAGGGGGCCACCTCCTGCGGGCTAAAGCCAGCCAACCCCCGACCTCTTCCACCTGGCCTATGACCACTTCTTCCTGCTTTTTGAAAACAAATAGTTTTTTTTCTTAAAGAAATTTAGAATGAGGGTTTATTGATATTCTAATTTCAAATTTGGATTCAGCTTGAAAAAGTCTATGGGATACCATCATCCTGTATTTGATTCCTAATTAATATAAAAGAGATGAGAAAATGTTAATTTTGATCACAGAAACAGGTAACTACCCTTTTTTTCGATCTTATTATTCTCAATTAAATACATGAGGGGTTATTGGAAAGGCGCCGCTAAACTCCAAAGCAGAAAGGGTGACGGGATCCTGTTGGAAATCTCCCCCCCCCCCTTCACCATTTTTTTCTCCATATTTCGAGCTCCGCAGTTTCCGCAACTGTGCCCCCCCCCTACAGTCCCGTCACCCCCCATTGAGGAGCTAATTCCCCCTCAAATGTGTGTACATTCTTCTGGGTATTGCCGACCACTGGGTCTCAGCACCCCCCCCCCCCCCCCCCCCCCCCCGAGGAACCCTTCTTTCGTCTCCCCGACCCCCCTTCAATCAAAATTTTCCCAACTGAGCCAGCAAAATTAAACACTGAACCCCTTTTTTGAGCCATTTTGAGCGGACTTTTCTCGAACTATGCTCGCCCAAGACGAATTTTTTTGTTTGTGATTCAAATTTTTGCGACATCTAGAAGTGCCTAGAAGAAGCCCGTTGATAAAGTTGCCCCACAGGTGGGAAAGGACAAGCTCGAGCCATGTGACCAGGAACCCCGCACCGCAAACAAACCAGTTGTGGTTGTTGTCGTCGTCGAGGTCGTGCTGGAGAACTCGGTGCCACATTCCTAAGACCGTAATCTGCTGGAGGTGGACCGTAATCTATAATCTCCACAGCTCGTACCTGCCGAGACAGTCTCGCAACATTTTCGTACCGTTGAGCCACTGCAACTGCTTCATCTAAGGTCCTTGGCCCTGTCCCCATGACCCGTTCCCTGAGGAGTGTGTCCCTAAGGCCCATCATGAAGTTGTGTACGACCAGCTGCTCAAGGCCTTCAGTAACATGGGATGCCGGCCAGGCCTTATGAACCAAGGTGATAAAGGCATTGAAATACTCACCAACACTCTCAGTAGGACGCTGCTGCCGTGCTAGCATCTCTGTCATGAACCGGTCAGCATGCCTTCTCTGTCCGTACCTACGCTCCAAAGCGAGTACTAGTTTCTGAAAAGTGCGTGGGGGAACGACATCTAACAGCGCTTCCACAGCGTCACCCACAAGCGCTGCTTCCAAGGCGCCAGCCTTGGTGTTTTCATCCCACCCGTTTCTTTCGGCTATGCCCTCGAACTGGATCTTGTATCCATCCCAGTTCACCCCACTAAAGTCTTTGGGTTTAAGGGTGGGTACTACCTGTCCGACACTCCGTGGCAGGGCCCCGTGCTGCTGCTCAACCAGGATTTGTTCTCGCGCGAGAGCCAGCATGGCATCCCAGTTCTGCACCACGGAGGTTGATGAAGCTCCAACCGTCTCCGGTAGCGTTGGCTGGGCGGTGTTCAGTCGCGGTAAGGGCGCCGCAATTCTGGCGGGGGTGACCCCTGTCGACTTCGTCGAGGTAAATTTCTCGTCGAACGTCGTGGCATCGCACACTTGCCACCAATTGTTATGAATTCGATTGAAAATGAAAACCCACTCGGTTCAAACTCAAAACCACGAATGCCATGTATTTTCCCAAAAATACGTAACTAACTACGAGAACGCATATGATGGGATCAACCGGAGGATCCCATCAATATATACAACAAGTCGGTAGCCATACACAACGTCATGGCAATCTCCCAACAATATACACAGTGCAAATTGCATGGAAAATAACATTTTTTCCGGCTGAATCCAAATTTGAAATTGGATTTCCGAAAACCAACGGCCTGTATTTCTTCAAGAAAAAAAAAAACCAATGTAATATGGGAAAGCGAGTTGTTGGGTCTGAGGCCAGTTGGGATATGGACGGGGTTGGCTGGCATAATCAGCAGGGGGTGGCCGCCTAGTAATAATAAAAGCACGATAACTACGAATAGCGTTTTAATCCGTATGTAGGTACAGTCGGATAACGCCATCCTTAATTAAATGAAGCATTAAGATCCAAATGGTGCAAGAGCGCCCCCACTCAACCAGCCGTGAAAAGCGTCGTCAAACACCTCGACGTTTTCCCCGACGGCCTTAACCTAATAGTTGAACGATCCCCTCGGAATGCACCCGGACTTTCATTGCTCCCTCGCCGGGCAGAAGTCAGACGTGAGGACAATAAAGTGCATTTTATCAGCAAAAGTGAGGCGCCCGTACAGGTGGAAGCCCAGCAAGTGGGATATTGTGAGAGGAAACGGAGATAACGCAGACTGCCATTCCGCCCATCGCCCAACAAAGAGTGTCTTTTCTATTGTTCACTTCGGGAGAGATTCTCGCAACAGACTGTTTTCTCGGAGACGGAAAATACTCTGGAACGAACAAATTCTGTTGAAGAGCGCGTTTACGTTTCATTTCTTCCAACGAGAAGATCCATTAGAAAAATGATTAAATTGATTAAATTAAATGATTACAAATTTTGTAACTTACGCCAGACTTTACAGCTGGTGAGGGAACGAGGGTCCCAATGCACTGAACGTCTTAAATTGTGCATTGACGTTTGCTTACTGAAAATTCATTGATCTTGTGATTCGTCTTCTGTCTAAATATTTCCCTCATCCTTTCCAGTTCTGACGGTAAAACAAACCCCTTCAACTTGGCATTCTCGAGTGGGTACATTTCGGTTGTTCTATCCCTGAATGGCGAGTAATGTGGAGTATTGGGTTGGTGGTATTGGAGCTATTATTGGAAGTCGTCTCGCCTTCCATTGTCCTCCGTTTCCGCAGCACTCAACAGGCTTCCAGACATTCTGGGCGACAAAATGTTCCTCTATTGAAGGTTTTCTTTTTCGCATACTTCTGCGTATATTATTTTGTAGTTTATTCATTTTATTTAATCGGACACTAATCGGTATTTTTCGTGTACCGACGTGAGTTAGTGTTCCTAGAATGAGGCTACGAGAGGTGTTTTTGAAGGGTTTTGGCTATGGGGTGGAATTAGGTGTAATTTTCGAAGTATTTGTGGGCGTAGAATCCATTTCTGGGGGTCCCAGAACCATTCAATTAGATCGTGGAGATCTATGGGGCTCTCATGGGGTTACTAAATTTGTAATTTAATGGGACTTCTGAAGGATGACAGGAGGTCTGATACGGTGTCGCTTTCCGAGTAATTTTGGACGCATACGATTTTCCGAGGTGTCACATCTATTCAAAGCTTTTAAAGGGATTTTGGTATATTATTCAGGGAGTAATACACTTAGGTATTCGTGTCGGAGGTGGACAATTTATCGGCCTCAAAATGCGTCATTATACGTTACAAGACGTGTAGATTCCAAAAACAAAATTTGGAGGAAAAAAATTAATGTCGGTTCGCCGTCCGGGCCGTTTTTTTATTTATGAAATTTTGACAAAATACTCGGTTTACCATCTAGTTGTGCCAGCAAGGTTTTCAGCCCGATAGCTCAAACCCGAGGGGCTCTGTGGGGCTAAAAAGGGGCTACTGGATGGGTTTTTGCAGGTTTCCGGGTAGCATATCGAGTGGGGTGTCGTTTTCGAAGTATTTTTGAACGTGGAATCCATTTTTGGGGGTCCCAGAGCGATCCGATTTCACAGTGGGGATCTACAAATGGGATTTTTGAAGGATGCCAGCAAGTTGACTGAGGTGTCGTTTTCTAAGTAATTTCGGACGCAAAATCATTTTACCAGGGTCCCATATCCAGCCACAAACTTCCCACAAATAAAAATAAAACTTTTTCCAAATAATTAAAAATGAATTACACAGCCCCACAAAAAAAAGAAGAAAAAAAAAAAAATTCTGATCCGGGGGTCTGACTATGGTATTCCTATGTATTTTTCCACGCTGAATCCGAATCCGAGGTCAAAAAAATCCGTTCACCCTTAATTTTTTGTGTAGGGGCAAAATCATCGCCCCTACACAAAAAAATCGCCCCTAGACAAAAAATTAAGGGGTGAACGGATTTTTTTGACCTCGGATTCGGATTCAGCGTCGAAAAATACATAGGAATACCATAGTCAGACCCCCGGATCAGAAGGGTGGATCTACGAAAAGTGCCATTTTCGGGGTCACACATTTGAAAATTTAAAAATCGAGAAATTCCGAACTTTTTTTATGGTAATAAACTTAGATTACCTTGGTGATTATTGTGAATCAGTGGCTACGCAGCAACTTTCATCGTTCTGTTGTTTGACAGCCAGATGAATGATTAAGACCAGATGAATGAAAAATGAGAGTGTAGAAGGAATTTAAAAGAGAAATCCAGCGAATTGAAACCATGGTATAAATTTTTTTAACGAAAAGTGTCAAAATCTTGAGTAAAGGCAAACTCCAGTGCTGTCATTTGCTGGCTTTCTTTTGCTGTGATATTCATTCATCTGGTCTCTATTCATTCATCTGGCCACAAGAATGTTTGTTGGCCAGATGAATGAAGACCAGATGAATGAAATTTTTTACAATAAATCACTTGTACAAGTAGATAAAGGTAAAACAGAAAAAACAAAGAGCTCATCATAATCTATGCAGGTGTTTGTACAAAAATGGACTTCGAGCGTTTTGATAGATCTACTGGAACACCCGCAACCATGACCAGAAGAATGACTCACAAAAAAGTCACACACCTGATATTTCCCAGAGCTGTTGTTTGGAGGCCTACAAGATGGATAATAAAGAGAGTGAGGGATTGAAGCCACGGGCTTCAGTGGTGCCACTTGTAGCATAAGAATGTTCCCACAAGTTGTTGTTTCCCTGCACCAAGCATGAACTTCAGGAGCCAGATGAATGAATTGAAAGCTCGGGACAGGACGATTATCAACAGTAGTTGCTAACCTTCATTAACTAAATATTCAAAAGACACATGCTCGTAATCTACAGGCTTATAGGCACTAGTAAAAATATTGGCTGATTTTTTCCTTCTCACGTTAAGGTGGGGTACATGCTGAAAGTTGACTACCTCATGATGGGGACAGGCCAGATGAATGAAAAATTGAACATTCAACCCAGATTTTACCTGTGAAATATTAAACTGAAACACCCCAACTGACACGGAAGAATGGAGCCCGTACCTATAGACACATAGGAAAAAAAAAATGCTTTCTTATCATGCCCAGAAGTAGAGATATTGTGCCAGGACAAGAAAATGGCACTTTTCGTAGATTCACCCAGAAACTTCTTTTTTTTTGTGGTGCTGTGTTATTTATCTATACGTTTTCAAAAATTTAATGATTATATAAAACTTTTTCCAAATAATTAAAAAATAATGATTTATCTATAAGTTTTTAAAATGATTACCTAATTCTATATCAATTAAAATAATTTTTAATTCAATTAAAATTATTTTTCTTGATATAGAATTCATAAGGTTTGGCGAAAATGGGAGCCTTTCCTAAAGCTGAAGGTTGTGCCACTGTTTGCAAATTGCATTGAAGAAAACTTATAAAGCACACCAGCTCTTTTACTGAGTTCAGCAACTTCCACGGTATGCGTGCGAAATACTTCACCCCATCCATTAAACTTTCTTCTATCACCCTTCAAAGTTCGCAATAAGAAAGCAACAAGAAAAAAAGTTAAAAAGAAGGGGAATTTTTTCACTCAGCCAATCCCTTTTTGGCCTCACAAAGAGAAGATAGCTGGAGAGGCCTGATCTATTCTTTTGATATCAAGACTTCCTCCTCAATCCCCTCTTAAATCTTATCTTATGTTATTTACTTTTTCCCTTCCCTTTAAAAAAAAAAATTCTTTCCTCCGGTGAAACATCCCCTTAATTCCCTAGAAGATTTTCCCTACCAAGGGGTCCACTTCCGACAAAAAAGCTGACTTTTAAGTATTAATGGTGCGCGTTTAATAACTTCTTTTAAATCTCTTTTCCCGGACGACCGTCGCGAATGAAAAATTTCTCGGTCCGTTTAAAATTTAGCGCTTACTCTTCCAAATTGGATTAAGACAGATTGTAATGTTCGTGAAGATTCATGCGCCTTTGAGGGTGTTTTACGTTCACGCAAGCAACTAGCGTAAGAGAATGCTGCATTGGCGGAAAGGGGCACAAAGTGAGTGGCGAGCTAAGAAATTGATTTTCAACGACATCCACGTAGTTGGCCACTTGTTTACGCCTTTTTCGGCGAGCTTTCGATTGATATCTTCATCAGGGCCTATACCAGCAAAACAAACTCGTCATAGCAGGAAACACAAGGCATGGACTTGTTGGCTACAATCATTTTTAACAAAACTTACGCAGATTAATAATTATGCACGTAGCATTTCACTACCATGTTGGCAGACCGGAAGAGATGGAAAGAGGCGGAAGGGAGTTCAGCGTTGGTGTGTCTAAAAAACAAATTGCTACCTTTACAAAACAAAACAACAACTAAATAAACTTCCAACAAATCAACGAACTAAAAACAAGAATACCACACCAGACTAGGACTTACTTAATATGATATAAGAGCATCAATTTAAATGGCAACTACTAATAAATAAATTCAATGTGGCTAAAAAATATAAAATTCACTCTGAAGTAGGGATGGGAATCGATTTCCGATTTTTTGGAAAAATCGATTTTTTGTTCCGATTTTCGATTTTTTTGAATCAATCTTCAGGTTCTGATTTTTTAGGTGAATCAATTTTTTAATTGGTTCCGATTTTTGTAAAAATCGTGAATCGATTTTTTACTACTGATTTTTAAAAAAATCTTGAATAGATTTTCGTCTTTTATAAAAATTAGTTTATTATTTCAAGTGATTCAAGCAAATTTCGAGTCTTAGGTCGATTAAAAATTATGATAATAGCTAATAACAACAAAACTCACTAGTTACCAGCGACGTCCGCCATGGCTTTTTCAGACCGTGAAACTGATTATTCGTCTGATTAAATGTTTATTATCAAAATTTTTAAAAACTAATGCAATTTTAATTTTCAATAAATTTTTCTAACGATTTTTTCTTGAATCCTACCTGCATTAAATATATCTACCGTTATCACTCATCAAAAAAACATTTTTTTTTTTTGTAAGACCGATTTTTGAATCGATTTTCCAAAAATCGATACTTTTATGGCAATTTTTTGGGAAATCGATTTGGAGCATCCGATTCTGAATCGATTCAAAAAATCGATACTTCTTACCGATTTCCCATCCCTACTCTGAAGCTAATGAAAACAATGTAACAAGACCATAACCTTCCACCTCCTCTTTCTCTCCTCCAAACGAACAATCATGACAGACACAAAACTTTGCTCTATTTAAAATTATCCAACAGATCAGAGCATATCACAGAAGTTACCTACTTGAGCAATGATAGTGGAAGAAGAGGCCAACTACAGTAGACTACAGTAAACTGAACCCAACGAGTAACAAGCAGCCAACTACTGGACCAATCCTCAACACTAAGCATGTTACGGGCCATTTTCAAAGTATTTCATCGCGCTGATGTCGAAAATAGGCCTAACCAGGCCTCAAAATAAAATTCCTGAAAAAATAAAAGCTCCCTAAATGAACGTTCAAGATGGAAACTTATTTTATCGACTCCGAGTGAATTCAGCTTCCGAAAAGTAAGGTTTAGGCCAAAATTGTTCGTTCTTGGCGGGAACCGTTCTAGCTGAGAACGAAAATTTAATTTTCCTTTCTTTAGCTTTTTCATTCCCATTTCTGTTTTGGGCCTAAAATACTGTTATGATTTCACACAAATAAGATGATAGGTACTTCGGGTAACTCCAAAACTAGAAACAAATGTATTTTCCAAAACGTCTCCAACCACAGGAAAAACCCATATGACGCGATGGGATCAACTGGAGTGATCCCATCACTACTCCCCTCCTCCTTCTTGTGAAAAGGGCGAAGATACTCGACGAGGACGACTCGCAGCCGCTTCTGGGGGTGATCCGTACCGTCACGTCCGAGAGCACGGCGATGACTCGAGGGGCCAACCCATGAAGACTGAAGCATTGGACAGACCCCCATACCACCTACCACCTACCAGACCACATACCACTCTGCGTCTTGGCCACTAATATCAGACGTCCGCCCCGGGTCTATACGGTGTCGGATCACCTTTGAAGGTGTATTAGCGCTTCTGCTCTTCGGCTGCCCTCACCAGCCGCTCCCGAGCCAAATGGTGCTGCAGTTGTTTGGCATAGGTCCCGGGCGTCAACTGCAAGTCCGGCGCAGGATCTGTGCCCAGATGATCGGGCAGGTCTAATCGACGACCCAACATTAGCTCGGCAGGGGAGAAGTCAGTCACAGAACGGTCTGTGGCGGGGTAGGCCAGCACAGCTAGAGGCAGTTGTCGATCCCAAGAGGCTTGGTTTCCTTTAGTGAGCTTCGCCAGCAGATTCCACCGAGTTCTGTTAAAACGTTCCACAGTGGCCGTAGAGGGGTCGTCCTGGTTTTCTTTATGCCAAGGAGTTTGGCTACTTCCTTGAAAACTGAGGATTCTGAGTTTCTCCCTTGGTAGGAATGCAGCTCCCTTGGCACGTCAAAACGGGTGACGACATTGTTGACAAAACCCTCAGCTACAGTCTCTGCTTTCACGTCCTTCACTGGGAATGCCTCAGGCCACTTTGTAAACTGATCCCACAGCTGCCACCAAATGTTATGATTTCACTCAAATAAGATGATACTTCCGGTAGGTAACTCCAAAACTAGAATAAAATATAATATATTCTTGGACAATATTATTGTCCAAAACATCTCCAACCACAGGAAAACCCCATATGACGCAATGATATAAGTATGCAATTTGGACATAAAATTGCGATCATAACAAAATAAGTGGAAGGAAATCTGAAGGAACAGTAATTTATCGTTGGGGGTCAAGAACGTTTCTTTTTGTAACGAAAAAATAACGATGAAGTATAGTTTCTTCAGATTTCGTTCCCACTGGGAACAGTATTTTTCAAAAAGTTATAATTTCGTTCTCTTTCGGAACTTTATCCTAAAAATTCTAATTTGTCGCTCTTTTCGGGATCGGAACGGTTTGAGGGAACTGGACGGAACGATATTTCGGGCCATGAAAATAACACTCTTTGCTTCAAAGAGAACCTACGCGAGGGATGATTGAATATGGCGAGATGAAGGGTTGAGGCCCACGAGCCGGTGCGCCCTTTGGAAAATACTAACCTACGCCCTATGAAAACTTTAACCTGCGCCTTAATTCGAAAACCACCAACCCAAAATATTTATTTAACTTATAAGTTAAAACCCAAACTCGTGAATATCTCAAATAAATACGTTAAATAATGGTGTGCTAAAGTTAGATAGTTCTGTATTATGAGGTGTTATACCTTGGTTCAGCAAGCTGGAAAAGAAAGGTGCTGCACTTGCTGTTTTACAGCTATACCAATCGCTGTACTGAATGCCGACTTCTTACAAACTTTCGGATCAAATTTCTCTTTCAATCAAACTTGAAAAATCAGGTTTTCAACCTTACACGCCTCGAACCTCCCATTGTGAAGTGATTCCGTTTCAAGGAAGGCGGAAGGCTATCGGGATGCGGGTGCCGCTAATTTCCCGAAGCCCAAACGAAGCACCGTTAAATGACGTTCAATTGTCTGCAAGAAGAAGGGGAGGGGGTGGGGGGGGGATCAACCCCCATAACCGGGAGGAAGTTTAATGTCAAGGTTGGAAAATTATGATCGGGAGTAATGAAGCTCACAAAAGTACAAAGGGGGTTCCGAGTTTGTTTGAACTGGATGAGATGTTTAGCAACGTATAAATTCTAATTATACAGTTAATTGCAATATTTTACACTCCATCTATTTAAATCTCATGTAGATTTTATGAATTTCGACTTGAATTTCTGATTTCTGAGGTACCAACGTCAAGATGTCAAGATTCCAAAAACGAAATGTCCGTCCGCCGTCAGAGCCGTTTTGGGCAGTAGGAATACTTGTTTAAATCTGAAAATTTGACGAAATACTTACTCGGTTAACCATCTAGTTGTGCCCGCAGGGTTTTCAGTCCGAAACGCACAAAACCGTCGGGCGCTATGGGGCTAAAATAGGGCTACAGGAAGGGTTTTTTGAAGGTTTTCGGCTATGGTGTCGAGTTAGGTGTCGTTTTCGAGGTATTTTTGGATAAGAATCCATTTTTTGGGGTCCCGGAACGACCCGATTTCACCGTGAGGATCAATGGGGCTTTTATTGGGCTTCAAATGGGATTTTTGAAGGATTCATAACGCTAGGTGGGATACAGACTCAACCGGACTGTAAACAACGAAGGGACAGACATTTGCGCGGATTAGCGCTCTCCAAAAATAATTTGGAGCAATTATTGCGCTCAAGAGGCTTATTGGACGTAATATTGGCTCGAGAATCCAGATCCGACATAAAAATTAGCGGTTCTCATTTAAAATAAGAAAGTTGGGCGCAATTGCGCCGGTTTGCGCTCATTTCAGGGCGATATCAACCCCCCCCCCCAGCGTTCCCGCAGGGGCTTTTTGATGGGTTTCGTCTATGGAGTCGAGTTAGGTGTCGTTTTAGAAGTATTTTTGTACGTAGAATCCATTTTTTGGGGTCCCGGAAAGATTCGGTTTCACTGTGGCGATCTATTGATTTTTGAAGGATCCCTGGAGGTCAAAGAAGGTGTCGTTTTCGAAGTATGTATTTTTGGACGTCGAATCCATTTTTTGGGGTCTCAGAACGACCCCATTTCACCGTGAGGATCTATGGGGCTTTTATGGGGCTTCAAATGGGATTTTTGAAGGATCCCGGGAGGTCAAAGAAGGTGTCGTTTTTTGAGAAATTTTGGACGCAAAATCCATTTTTTGGAGGACCTACATTTGCCCAAACATTTTACAGATTTTTTTTTTTTTAATCAGGTATTTCAAAAATATTTTTGTATCTAATGACACAGAATTAATCTTTGCGCAAATAACCTACCTTCATCAAAGAACAATCAACCCTTACGTAAATTTTGCAGCGTTTTCTTTTGATAACTTTTACCCAGTTATTAACCGACAGTTGCTCGTGAATATACCTAGAAGAAGGAAAAGGAATACCAACAAAAAGTTCACTACAAAAAGCTCTTGTTCGAGAAGGGCTGAAGAAATCCGTCAGAATCATGCCACTGAAGAAAGAAACGGTCAACGCGGCGTAATATGCCTTACAATATTAAAATATTATTGCCTTTAAAAAAGGGGTTAACCCGCGAACAAGTAAAAGTTGATGGAAGTCAGCCGATTAGATGATATAAGCACATGAACTCATTTGGGAGATGATGCAATCGCATTATTTATGTCATTAGCAGTCATTAGTTCTGATTTCATGAAAATGAGAACTCCGCTCACTCAAGCAAAAGTAAACGAGAAAAGCTTTATTTCACAGGAAGGAGATTCAACTGCAGGGCACCAACTGTGTTTAAGACCAAAGATAATGAGAAATGGATTAATGGAATGATAATCAAGAAAGTGAAGTAGACTATGGCAACACGTGTTGGTAACACTTTTGGCCAAAGAGAAGGGCGTTGGGTCAGATACGATTCGAATCGAATTTACAGGGTGAAGCAGCAGGAATTGTGGGGGTTTTACTCTCTAGTGTGTAACTCTCGCCAGACTATCAGAGGTTGTACCGGTACGGTGGGACGGCCTTCCTGATGATGGAGGGAGGTACTTTCTTCCTTTTAATTCACCATTCTCCGTGTGTACATTATTATATAATTTAGTTTAAACGCAGTGCTGTGTTTGGTATCAATCCCAACTAGGCTCCCTCGGTGACATTGTACCCAGCGAGAGAGATCACGACGCCTGGATCTGCTGCCAAGTCCTCCTTCGTTGACAATCCAACCAAGAGAAGCCTGGGGGTGTTTCCAAGTAAGACTGGACCCAGAAAGACAGGCCACTTCTGCCGACAATACTTTGTCCGCGGTCTCTGCAGCCACTGACTCCAGTATACCTGCGGGCCCTGAGAGAGACAACACCCCTCTCGACACTTCGTGCTTGGTATTGTCAGCCTTCCAGAGACGTTGCCTCTGCGGTGGATCCAGACAATTCACGCCAATCCACAGCAAGCTCATCTCTCGTGACTGATGCTGCACTCTCCCCCAGGTCCATAGCTCATGAGCTCGTGCACGACAATGAGCTATATAAGCAATTTTTCTGTTTATTGTAATTGAAAGCTAGGTCCATGAAATGACCAATAACGCCCTGATACCGCAAAAAAAGTCCCGATTTATCCTTCAGGACCTTAAAGAACTTGCAAGGTTTGAAACCAAAAGGACGGTAAATGACGTGATTAACCGTCCCAAACCCGAAAGCAGACCTGACTACAGTTCTACAAATATCCGTAGAAACCGACTGTATCGGTGAAGACATCCCTAACATAAACCATCTTGAAGGAAGGTTCAGATTAGCCAACCTTCTGACATGAAATCTGTACATTCGATGCCAGCGTCCATGGTGGCGTTGTGTTGTACTACTTTCGGAAGGTCAATCTTACCGCCAAAAGTTCAAACGCTGATTATTTTCATACTATCTCCTGATTTACGTAGGGGATTAAAAATTGTGCAGACGGTATAAAAACACGTATTTTACTCTACAGAATGGGATTCAACTGAAAAAACTGTGATTTTCAACCATCCTTATATAGCTCATTCGTGAGACTCCCTGTATGGTGTTTCCAAAACACTGGCGGCGAAAACGCGGATCTACGCCTCCGAATCTCCGCCAAACACACAATACCTAAATTTAGGTTAACTTCCAAATTAGGTTCACAAAAACATGTAGGTAGTCACCCTACACACCCAGCATCCGAATCTTGGTGTGTTCCCACAGGATTTTTTTTAAATCTGAAATTTCCACAAAATACTCGGTTTACCATCTAGTTGAGCCCGCAAGGTTTTCAGCCCGATCGCCTCAACCCGTGGGGCGCTATGGGGCTAAAATGGGGCTACAGGAGAGGTTTTTGAAAGGTTTTCGGCTATCGGGTCGAGTTAGGTGTCGTTTTCGAAGTATTTTTGGACGTAGAATCCATTTATGGGGGTCCCAGAATGATCCGATTTCGCCGTGGAGCTTTCATGGGGCTACAAAAGAGATTTTTGAAGGATCCCAGGGTCACATAATTATGGTGCCGTTTTCCGAGTTATTTTGTACGCATAATCCATTTTTTTGGGGCTCACTTCTGTCCAATACTGTCCAACATCGTACAGATCTTTTTTTTTTTTTTTTTTTTTGTATTTTTTCCAAAAATATTTTCTTAATGACACGGAATTAATTTTTGCACAAATAACCTACCCATATCAAAGAACAATAAACCCTTGTGAAAAATTTGCAGCGTTTTTCAATCATCGTATCGAAATGATTTCGATTAAGCGACTCAACTTTTCAACCACCTAAATCACCTTTTTCAGGTCTTTATTCAACTCCTTCTTCTTCTTCTTATTTTGTTGTTGTCGTTTTTGTTTTTTTTTTCTTCTTCTTTCAATGGTATGTTCTTAGCGGCTTCCTTCTTCAATGTCTTTTCTTCTCGAACCCACTTCGGTGAAATTTCGCTTCGAAATACCTTTTTTTTTCGCGTCTTTTAGTCGCTTTCCATCCCGACTTGAAGTCGGCGGCCGCCCGACTAGAAAATTGCGGTTGCGACAATCGTCTCTAATCAGCCGAGCTGTTTGTTGCGAGAACTTCTGGGGTTTTCACGGAGATTTCCGAGACGGAGCCGAAGAGAAGGAACTCCGGACTGGAAATGGATGAAAAGGAGCTACGCATCGCCTCCTTTGCACAATCCGCAATTTCCTCAGAGGCCGCCCTTTAAATGTCCCGAGGCAATTTACCTTCACCTTTTTTTTGTCCACTTCAGTTTTCTTGTATTTTTTTTTCTACTCTGTTGTGAGCTTCCGCGCCGCTTCCGAAACACCGAGTTTCAAGCACATTAAATTTTATCTTTCAACTACGACGCTTTCATTATTTTGGGAAGTTTTCAATTGTTGGAAACAAACAAGCAACTGGGAAGGCTCAAAACTTCTCAATCGCTCTAATCGTGTTGGACGAATTCCCAACTGGCATTTCACCTCCTAATGGGGAAAATGAATAAATTTTTTTTTTCAATTTTTTTTCGAAAGTAGGCAAGTAAGTAGGTACATCCTACGAGAATAACAAAAACGACAGTCAGCCGACTGGAATCGCTTCCAGAAATTTATTATGATTTAGAGAAAGTGGTGACGTTTGAAAATACGCGGGAGTAGAATCGATCGGCCGGGTCCGTGACGTCGTCGTTTGGTAACGAAGCAGTGTTGTCAGGTCTGCAAGGTTGAGTTACCGTACGAGCCTCTCAAAATTACCTTTTTTCCCCCAAAATTACCGTACGCATTATGTCATTGTAGAAACTATAAAACCCATAAAAACACTGAATTGGAAAACAACAACAAACATTAAACATTCGCTGCTATTTTGGACATGTGTCTAACAAGGGAAAAAGCCGGAAAATAAATTGGACCTTGAAAAAAAAAAATAATTTGTTGGCTGTGGTTTTTGGTAGGTAATTTGTTAGTTTGTACCTACCTAAATTGTAATTGGTTTTTAATGTGAAGCCTGTAATAATAATTACAGGCTTCAAATTACAAACGAAATACAATTTACACATACAACTTACACAGAAAAACACTTCACTTCATATCAGTAACAGTCATTTTGGTTCAGCGCTTCACATTAAAACCAACAATTCTTCTTGGTTTTAATGTGATGCGCTGAAACAAAATTACTATTAGGTACTGTTATGAAGTAAAGTGTTTTTGTGTAAGTTTGGTAGGTAGTGCGGGGAAAAAATTGAGGAAGATAGGCGACCAGGTACTCCTGAGTTCTAAAAGAGAAGGCGTGGGGACGCAGAATTTAAAGAAAAACACCGAAAATAAAAGGTTAATTACTATACGATTTGGAACTCTTTGAAGAAGATTCCAAATGCCCCCATTAATCAATTTTTTTATTATTAAATTGCACGGAGGGAGTGTTTTTTCCTTAAAATCTTTGAAAACGTCAGGAAGAAAGGCTCAATACTAAATTACCGTACAAATGGGCGATACCTTACAGGTGATACCGTAAATCCTACAGAGCCCGGAATTACCAAAGTACAAAATGGTAATTACCGTACACCTGAAAACACTGTAACGAAGGTGCTACCAACCTCGGCGGGCTGCCGATTGTGTTAGCAGTGTTGCCATCTGACAGCCCATCACAACGAACGCTATCGAATCACCGTCAATCTGATGTAATAAGACGTTATACTATAATATATTCTGAATTATTTATTCACCATATCAAACGATAAACCTTCGTAAATTCCTTCTACAAGCTGTAGACACTAGCGCCCCAAGTGAGAGCTTTGCCTTGTTTGTGAAGTAGATAGGTAAAGTCAGCCTCGCGGACAGACCCGCGAAAATTCGAACTGCACTACTCGTTTTTTACTCTTCTCTCCTCCAACAATTTAAAAAAACTGATTTCAGTGTTTCTATAGCAGATGCTTCAGTCCTACAATACAACGGTAGGGTTAAATTTAAAATCGTAAGTTTATGCAATTTCTCCATTGGATGGCGTGCCGATTATTACACTAATGATTTTTTCAATTTTTTGACTTGGTCTGTAAAGCTGAAACATACCAATTTATTGATCTGTTAACTCCTACCAACGAGATGATTAAAAACAAGCCATCAATTGAATTGAATAGATGAGCGCAACCTTTTTGTTATTACGATATATTTAATGAGCGAGAGAAACTAAGAAACAGTAGGTATCTAGCGACGAAACTATGCCACACAACACATCATCCACGTGATGCTCATTACGTAATAAAACCTTATGCCGATCAGAGGTAACGAACGGCTCAGGCTGCAAAAATCGTTTTGGAGTCGTTGGAATCAGCCTGAAAAGCTCATTCCATAGACCCTTGTACCAACGAAATCGGACAAAAACTTCCGTCCCCCTTTTGAGGCCTCCTTAGTTACACATCAGAGATAAACAACTTTCGTCGTGAAGGACCTCCCGAAAACCGATGAAGGGGATGAGGGAGGGAAAATCAAGGTAGCCTATAACCACCCCCGGAACTCGCTGATGACAATGAGACCACCCTCATGAAAATCTGTTGAGCCGCTCGGGCGTGATGCTCTGTACACAAACAAACAAAAAAAAAAACAAAAAAAAAAAACAAAAAAAAAAAACCATACATGTCGAGGAGGTGAGCGCACCTTTCCATTTTTTGGAAAAAGGTTGCGCTAAAAACCGGGTCCCACAAAAACGACAGACGTTCCAAAAGGAAGATTAAAATTGAAAGAAATAAGGAAATCAAATTTAGATTAAAATTTTGCACATATTCTCAGGAGTGTACTAGTACATTTACCAGTATACAAGGCGACTGGGCCATCAGCAGGCCAGAAACTTTCTTCCCTCGAAAGTAAACATCATCGCTGTAGAAGCAACACCGCCTAACTCACATCTTCCCAACTTCTCAGGTGAAAAAAAAATAAATAAAAATAAATAAATAAATAAATAAATAAAATAAAATAAATCTTCTATATCTATAAAAATGAATCAGTATTTTGTTGCTGATCGCATAACTTGAGAACGGCTGAACCAATTTGGCTAATTTTGGTCTTGAATTATTTGTGGAAGTTCAGAGAAGGTTTAAAAGGTGAAAACTGATGAATAAACTCTTCCTTCATCGCGAACGGAGCTTTCCTTCGCGACGAGAGACGGGTCAAATAGCGTCGTTACTAGGGATTGCTAGGAAAATTTTCTAAACTCCGAAACCCGGTACAAATTTTGGCGTCGGTTTAGAACGAAACTACGTCTGTTAAAACGAGCTTTTCGCGCTGATTTTAACGAGTACAAAATGATTTCTGTGCGATGACCCGTTCGCAAGTTATTCGAAGATCGTCGGAAGGTGGTTACGAGTATTTTTTGCGAGCCTTCGATTAGTTTGATAGGTACTAGGTAATTTCATTTTGATTTGATAGGTTGCTATGGGCTGCATATAATTGGTGATAGACGGGAATTTGATACTTCACTACGAGAAACCAACAAGCGTTGTTACTATGAAAAATTAAGTTGACGGGTTGCTGCGGGTGTGTGCATGAGGGAATGAACGGGAATTTGATATTTCCTGCGAGCGCGGGTGTCCCAGTAATAATATAATAATGGAAAACCGCTATATTCCGCCAAAAAGGGTTTATTATTCATTGATATAAATTCTCCTCAAATTAATTCCATATCAATGAAAAAAATAAAATAAAATAAATAAATAAGTTGACGGGTTGCTGCGGGTGTTTGCATGAGGAATGAACGGGTTTGATAGGTAGGTACGAGAGAGGTATAATTACGGGAATTCTCCTGATCAGCTGAGTGAGCTAAATCTCTCCCGTTAACCCTTGGACGGTGAAATTTTAAAGGGAGCCCTTCTGGGAGTACCTACCTACAAGAGATGATTCAAATAGCGGGAATTATCCTGAAAAGCTGAGTGAGCTAAAGTCTCTCCCGTTCACCCTTGGACGTTGAAATTTGAGAAGAAGCCGTTGTAGGACAACTAGAGAAGATTCAAATGACGGGAATTCTACTGATCAGCAGAGTGAGCTAAATCTCTCCTGTTACCCTTGGTCGTAGAAATGTTACAGGGAGCCCTTCTGGGAGTACAAGAGAAGATCCTAATGATGGATTTCTCCTCATCAGCTGAGTGAGCTAAAATCTCTCCTGTTCACTCTTGGACGTTGAAATCTGAGAGGGAGCCCTTCTGAGAGTACAAGAGACGATTCAAATGACGGAAAATGTTAAAAATCCGTACACTGCTAAAATATCTCCTGTTGAAACATTCAGTTTTGGTTCGTGTTCACTACGGACCGGGCGAAGACCGGGTGTCCCAGCTAGTAAATAAATAAAATAAAAAATAAAATTTTGGAAAGATTTTTTTGGGGATTTTTTTTTTTTTTTTCTTCAAAAATTCTTTATTTTCTACTCGAAAAATATTTAACCTCCTGGGATCCTTCAAAAATCTCATTTTTAGCCCCATGAAAGCCCTATAGATCGCCACAGTGAAATCGGATCGTTCCGGGACCCCCAATAATGGATTCTACGCCCAAAAATACTTCGAAAACGACACCTAACTCGACTTCATAGCCAAAAGCCTTAAAAAAAACCCTCCCGTAGCCCCACGGGTTTGGGCGACCAGACTGAAAACCTTGCGGGCTCAACTACATGGTAGGTACACCGAGTATTTTGTCAAAATTTCATATTAAAAAGAAAATCCTACTGCCCAAAACGGCCCGGACGGCGGACGGACATTTTGGTTTTGGTATCTATACCTCTTGAAACAGTCGTCAAATTTTGAGGCCGATCGGAGTCGCCGACCCCCATCGAAAACATAGGTGTATTATTCCAAGAATAATAAACCAAAACGGTTTCGTTTTAAAAAAATTGTTTCATGTAACTAATTAATGTAACTGTTCCATTTAAACCGTATCATCTAAAAAACCGTTTCTTGTATGTAGTAGCTGTTACATTTTAAAAACAGCGAGAGAAAAACATTGATTTTTTGAAATGTCGATGACCATCCATTTGCATTGCGAACAGAGGCCACCATCCTACTCCTCCTCATCAAACTCTCTTCGTCTCTTCATTTATCTTCTGAACTTGAAAATCTTCCGCGTCGTTAGAAATGTAACGATGCACGTATCGGATTCCAATACATCGAGGAAACGATGTCAAACATAATACTAACCAGACCCCGTCCCAGTCTGAAACCCAGTGATCTTCTGACACAGAAAATTCCTGTTCTGACCAGTCAAGTAGGAAGATAGCCCATTAGATCCTTTCACGTCATGTCCGCTTCTGGCGCCTCAGTTCCCGTTTCCAACATGCCCAACAATGCTCGAATGATTCGACTCGGAGTCGAATCGTATGAAATGTCTGTTCGACGTTTTCCACGTACCATTCCCGCCCCTAACCGGTTGTGTAAAAGGAGGAAGCGTTTGAGGATTAGTCAGTAAACCTCAGGTGCCGAAGCTTTTACATAATAATAATATGGAAATGTCCTCTCGCGGCGTGACGGTAGAAAAATTTTATTTTCTCCGGTGAAAGTTCTTACGGCAAAATGACAGTTTAACCTTCCACAAGTCAAAGTACTTTGAAGTTCGACGGGGTCCCTTTCGTTTTACATCACGTCCGTCGCTTTTTACGAGGTCGTGCGTGAATGTCGGCCCAAGTTCCTTCGAAAATCGTCAACTTTCAAGCGTCACTATAATACGAGCACAGACTTTGTCTACAGTATTGTATGTTGTCTGGGTGGATGTGGACATGAATAATCGAAGTTTGCGACCTCGGAAGCCGACTGGAACATTCTCAAAAACACGAAAAACATCGAAATGTTCGCTCTTTTTTTAGTTTTGCCCGATTTTAACCCTGAAGGACCACTTTTTCGATAAAAACCCCTATATCCGTTTTTAAAGTAGACAAAATTTAGAACAATTTGAGACCAGATCGGTTTCCCTAGCATTTATAGATCCTGAGATACAGCTGCTCAAAATGTAACAAATTTCCCATATTTGGCCAATTTGAGTGATTTTTGCGTTTTTTTCGCTCGGGTAAATTGTACGATCATTTCTATTAGGATATAATCCCACCCAGAAGCCTCAGAGGGGTCTGAGAGGGTACCCCCTCTCCCGCCGTAACTTTTCTTTCTTCATTTTTTATATATATACTTTTGGCGGCCAACTAACCTCGATTTTTTTTGGACGTTTTCCAGTTTTTCGCCTATAACCCGAAAACTAAGCATCGTAGACAAAACCTCATCCATTATAAAGTTAAAGAGCATATAATTCTGCGTCGAATGACATCCTTACACATTAGAATCGGTTCAGCCGTTAGGCCACAATCAATCGTCAAAAAAGGCAAGTTTCCCAATTTCGCTCTTGTTTCAACTCCTGCAACTTATGAACGGCAGATGAAAATGAATTGGCTCAAAATTTATGTTGTAGAGCATCAAATTATGAGTTCAAGGAGCACCTGAAAAAAAAAAAAAAAAAAATACTACAACCTACCGAGAAAGCGAATTTGGACCAAAATAAAAACGCCCAAAATAGAAACAAGTTTTGGGTTAGAAACGGTTTCTATGGTTCGCTATGTATTTTGAGGTGCTGAATCCGAATCTGAGGTTTGCCAACAACATTTCGTGGCGGGTCATGGAGAAAAATGCAAAAAAACGAGAAATTTTCGATATTTCCTTGGTTTTTTGAGTATACCTCAAAAACTATCAACTTTGTGTAAAAAAACCACTGTATGTTTGTTAAAGACGATTAAATTTTATACCATTTGAGCGCAACCGCAGCTCTGTAGGTTCGATAGATCCCGAGATACAACACTTCTAACTTTGGCCGATTTTCGCAAAAAGTGCAATTTTTATGTTTTGACTATCTAGCGAGCCAAATTTCGGCAGGACCCCCTTCTCCTAGAGAGATGTTATCGGAAGGAAAGTAAGCGGAAGCACATTTCTCAGAACGACGGCTGTAGCTCGGAAACTATTGGTCCGATTCCAAATTTCTTTCTTTTTTTTCTCGTGAAAGCTGATTGAATTCCCCATCGCAGCTATTCCAAGTGAAATTTTGATTTGAGCTTTGATAAGGGAGGGGCGGGCACGGCCAAAAAGTGGCAATTTGGAAACAAAAATTGTTTCCTTGCACATTTCTGCCTATGTGCAAACTCAGGAACGGTTTGTTCGATCTTGCTTTTTTTTTTTTTTTTTTTTTTTTTTTGTGTGTGTGTGTGTGTGTGTGTGAAAGCAGATTAAATTTTATACCTATAAGGGACGGCACAATGCATGTCTATTGAAACAACGGAAGAGCCATTTGTATTCGTTGGAAAGGGTGGGAACAAGAAATTCGGCCATCTACGTCGCAGATTCTATAGAACCGACCACGTTGTTCAGAACATTTTCTTCTCTCCCTCCGAGACTATTTCTCCGATCGAAATTTCCTTGCCCCCACGCGAAAGCTGATTACATTTCTTTTCAGAACTGATATTAGGATTTTCCCGGTGACATCAGGAAAAGCCCGTTAAATGCCACCAGTAAACTTACTGGTAACTTGTAACCTTATTGAATTAAATTCAATAAGGTTACAAGCCAAATTTTGGCTCTGTACCTGGGTGATTCCAAAAAAAAAAAAAAAAAAAAAAAAACGGAAATTTGGGGTTTCGTTTAGGCCGAAAATTTTTCCATCGTTTTCTCTAGAAGTGTTATTGATTCCGGTCCAGGGAAAGCCCTAGTTTTCGAAAATATATAGGGTGAGATACTTTATGTAGCCCCCAAAAAGATATCACTACAAAACCACGACGGATTTATGTGCTTTCCTCAAGACCATCACATGAATTGGTGTTGGTATAACTGTTGAGGAACTCAATATATATTCCCAATTACTTTCAGTATCCGTAGCCAGTAACCGAATATAAAATATAATTAGGGTTAGAAACTAGATTTGAAGGTCAATTTCTGCAACTGAAATGGAGAAAGCTAGGCGTGAAGGACTTGAGTTTTCGTGATGGTCTTGAACTTTTGTGTGAAGGTTATGAACTCTTGAGTGAAGGTCATGTGTTTTTCACAATGGTCTTGCCTTTTACCTAGTAATAATACAATATACGTACATATATACTACAATAACTTGGTCAAGTCAATGAGATAGGTTATTAAATCATCCAAACCTTCACTAATCCTCATGACCTTCACAAGTTTGACTTGGTAAACCGTAATGGTCGCGTGAAGGTTTTGAGTGTGACGGTCATGAGAAAGTATCTCAAAATGGCTGACAAGCTAACTCTGTTGTTCCAGAAGGGTAAACTGGGCTTTCATCGCCACACGAACCCGTTTTGTGTTCTACGGGTGATTACAATCTAATAAAAAAATTTGAATTACTCATTTTACGAGCGTGAATGTCTGGAAAAAAAAGTATCTCAACAAACATGACTTAGCTCAGTAAACTCTGTGAAAATTTTTCTTTGGCTGCTGGAGATCCCCCACGAGCCGTATTTTCCCTTCCAGGGATTTTGGGCTACTGAACGGACTAGCTCGGAGATCGAAATATGTAGTTAAAAACGCGCTCTTCAGGCGAAATGAAAAACTAACTTTTTGTCTTGTGCCGGTCTTTAGTCATCGTGAATACGCAACTTTTAGAGGGTGGTTCTGCATTTAGATAATTGATAACACCTTGAGCATAGTAAACTATTGAAATATGGAATCTCCTAATCACTTGGGAGAAGGCGTTGACTGTAAATCCATGATATGGGATCTAAAATCGATTCCAAACTTGCTCATAGGTCTTGAGTACGCGTGATGGTCGTGGAGTTTTCTGTAGTAAATCTCGATTTTCTCCTAGTACATTAGCCGAAATAATTCAGAAGTATTTAGAGTGGTAGAGCATTTCGTGTGGAGCTATACAAAAAAAAAGTTGGAAGATTGGGTAATTTTTGGAAGCTACAGAGGCGAGTACTCACCAATTTCCGTTTTTTTTGGAATCACCCACCTACATTACACCCTGATCCTCCTACAATCCAGGAGTTAGGTACACGCTAAAACAGCATCTACAGGTTTTTCTATCTTCTCCAGCGAGCGTCAGACTTGCGCCCAACTTTCCTCTTTTAAAAGGCAATCCCCATACCAAACCTGTTTACGAATCAGGATTTTGCGCCGGTCATCATACGGAACGCCCACCGAGCGCCAGTTGCGCCTGGCGCAAACGGGCGGATCCACTTGGACTGCTATTAAATACTAAGAAATTTTCTTGGTCATCGATGGGTCTATCTCGTTCAGTCTATATTCGATGTTTACCGAAACCCTCAGGGCATTGATGGACATACTACTTCACGATCAATAAAAGTCATTGATATAGTGAAGGTATCAAGTGATTCACTTCCATTTGTAAACTCTCGACTTGTCTTAATAGCCTATCCTGATAAAATCCTGCACAAACAGGAAATCCTGAAGGATAGGAGCAATTTACACGTCGATTGTTTAGTACAAGGGAATGTCAAGTTCCGGGTGGCTTCCCTTCCCAAATGGTCTTCCATCTTTAACATCCCCGAAGCGGAAACTGGGTTAGCTGTGGAGACAAGCAGTAAAGGGTTGGAGGCGGGATGGTGGATTTAAGTAGAAGGGCCTGTGTCGTTACGTGTTATCTCAAGAGCCAGGAGAGCTTTTGACCTCAAAGGGCTTCACAACATGAGCTCTCACCCTCGTAGAAGTGTTCTGGTGTGATTGTATAGAGTGGTGATATTGAGTGGTGGAGTGTAGGCTGAGTGATGTAGAGAGCCTTTTCGAGTATGTACTAGAGAAGAGCGAAACACAAGCCGCAGAGTTCTCTGCGAACGAGTAGACCACTTTTGGATTGTAGAGCGTCGCGCGAGGAATCGTTTTGGTGGTTATTTTGCACGTTGAATCGATTTATGGGGTGTCAAATGATTTCGACCGCAACACCTCACTCGAACTTTTGGCAATATTCTCCGCAGACCACTCCCGTAAGCCTAAAGAAACCTCACAGAGCTCCACACGGTTGCTGGAAAAGTCTCGGAGCCGCATAAA
The DNA here is from genome assembly GCA_955831195.1 of Pilophorus perplexus. Lineage (NCBI taxonomy): Eukaryota > Metazoa > Arthropoda > Insecta > Hemiptera > Miridae > Pilophorus > Pilophorus perplexus. The sequence continues at coordinate 3,585,330 of OY037015.1, forward strand.
ATGATTATCCGTCCAATATTGGCCGAAAACGACACTTCATTGAGTCATGACTCAAGTTGGCAGGCCCTCACATCCAACAGAGTGGCGTCTTGGACGGTCTTTTCAAGGTAGATGGCGCCAACAGTGATTTGCCCTCCAGGAAATATAAGCTCCTGAAAGAGGGGATACGAAGCGGACCGAAGAAAACGATATTTCCTAACGATACTGAGCACCTATGAGAAGTGAGTTAAATCCTTCTATAGCATGACATTAAGAACTAAAGAAAACAATACTCGGGATTTTTAAAGAAAAAAAACTGTGGGAACTCATTTGATATTTCTTTTGACTGATCTTAAAAATAATATTATATTAGCCCGCTTTGGCGAGACCATCAAATCTCCCAAAAGGTCTGCTGGATCTCTTTTTTCCCCCTCGCCTTATTTTTATTCGTTCATCCAATGAATTTTCCTCCACTTGTTTTGTAACGAGTCTCTTTTTGTGGATTTACTAGGATCGTAGAAGAGTTTCCGAGGCCCCCCAGGCAGTCTTTGCACTGCTGGTTGTTGAAGTTATGTTAAAAATAATAAAAATAAATAAATAAACACTGCAAATGTTTACACGAAGGTTCATTATTCTTTGATATATATGATGCAAACATTAATTGTACATCAATAAAAAAAATTCAATTTTATTATTTAAAAAACTTTTTTTGTATTATCTTGTAACGTTTGTGGACGGATGTGGAACCACAGAAAATGGGTTAAGCTTCCGAAATGACCAAGAATGGAAAAATCATGAAAAAAATGATTATAATTGATGTTTTTACTTTCTCATCAGTAGGGCTCGGATCGATATGCTCTATAAAATCCCCGAATATGCCCTGAAAACCACCCCGATATGCCCGTAAACATGCACGAAAAACCCATAGATATGCCCTTGAAAATTTAATTTATGCTGTAAAAACTAGCTTTTGGCCTCCATTTTTCAAAGCGCAAAATTGCAATTATAATTTTACATCACCGACTCAGCAACAATATATTGTTCTTCCTTCTCCCATACTTTCTATATATAGAAAGTATGGGAGAAGGAAGAAACATAGGTAACTCACTCATATGTAGGTACAATTTATTTTGACCTTATATTACTATTTTCTTTCGGATTTACATTCTTAGCGCGTAGGCACATGTATCAGTCAGTAAATACATTGGCTTGTACACGTAAAATTTACGTATAATGTTTTAACATTATACATGTTAACATTTAATGTTTTTCCAAATTCTCAGGCTTGAATGATTTTCTTAAGTCACTCAGTAGCAGTTTCAAACGTGAAAAAGACCGCTCTACGTCTACGGAAACGAGCGGCAAATACTTGCAAGATGCAATATCTGTAGGGGTGAATTCGGAAAGTGCTTCAGATGAGTTGCCGTTCAACACGTTTGCCAGCTCGACTGCAGTTGACCAGCCAGGGTTACGAATAAGAACGAACTCGACTTTGTTGCGAACGACTTCTCCTGTCTCCGCCGGATAGGAAGAGGCTTCTTTTTGAAACTTCTCGATGACGCGTACTAGAAGCTACTTCCGTCAGCTCCGTCCCCGCGGACTCTAATTCCAGTATTAGCTGGGGGATTGTCGAAAAGTGAGCCTTAACGAAGGCCAGCTCTTTGATGGTATTGCTGTCTTTCACGTACTTTTTAGATTTTGCTATGTATTGGGGATCTTTTTCGTCAAATGTATCGATCACCTGGAAAAAATAAGGAAAATGGCGCATTAATGCATAGTTAACCAATTGGTCCAGACTCAAGATGGTATAAACGAAGCACTTGCCTTCTAATCCAATGAGCAGAGGATGAATAGAACAGACTAGAGTCGAATGAGGGAAAGCAGCAGGAGGTTGCTTTGGACACTCACTTTTTTTACTGCTTGCAGGTGGTCAGCATAGTATAATGCCGCAGAAATCCATGTTCCCCATATAGTCAGGATGGGCTCTCGTGGCAGAGGGATATGGGGGTTCTCTTGCTTGAAGGCCCTCACTCGGCAAGGTGCCTTGACGAAAATTCTTTTTACTGACAAAATTAGGCTGTTTACTCCCGGGGATTAATCTCTCAGCGCTTCTGATACTTACTCCATGAAGAGCGTGGGCCAAACAAGTGACATGTATCATCTTTGGGTACAACACCTGGAGGTGTTTCCCTGCCTTCAAAAAATAGACTTTTTGCCAAAAACACCCCAAATATGCTCTTAAAAAGGAAAGTGCCGAAATATGCATTTATATGCTCTATAAATTTAAATTTGGAACACCAAATTCGCCTCAAAAAGGTGTATTTGGGATATTTGTAGCTTGGGCATATCGCCAACATAATATGCAAATATGCCCTGATCCGAGCCCTACTCATCAGCATTAGGTAAATATGTAATAATTACATTAGGTACAAATAGTATTTTACAAGTAATAATTATTGTTATAGTATCTTTTTAAACCTTCACTTGGCACATCCATATCACAAGAAATTAAGAGGGAAAAACGCTGCAAATTTTACACAAGGGTTTATTATTCTTTGATATACGTTACTTGTGCAGAAATTTAATTCTGTCAATGAAAAAATTTAAAAAAATTTTTTTTTTATCTCAAAAAAACATTTTTTTGAATTTTTTTTTCAAAAATTTTTATTTTCAAAAATTCCTTATTTTTTACTTGAAAAATATTTAACATCCTAGGATCCTTCAAAAATCCCATTTTTAGCCCCATGAAAGCCCTAAAGATCGCCCCAGTGAAATCGGATCGTTCCGGGACCCCAAAAAATGGATTCTAAGTCCAAAAATACTTCGAAACGACACCTAACTTGATCCCATAGCTAAAAGCCTTTAAAAAAAAACCCCTCCCGTAGCCCCATTTTAGCCCCAGAGCGCCCCACGGATTTGGGCGATCGGACTGAAAACCTTGCGTGCACAACTAGATGATAAACCGAGTATTTTGTCAAAATTTCAGATTTTTTAAAAATTCCTACTGCCCAAAACGGCCTGTATACGGCCGTATACGGCGGACGGACATTTCGGATTTAGAATGTAGACCTCTTGAAACGGATAATGTCAAATTTTGAGTCCGATCGGAGTCGTCGACCCCCGTCGCGAAAACATAGGTGTATTATTCCAAGAATAACAAACCAAAATGGATTTTGCGTCCAAAATTACTCGGAAAACGACACCTTATTTAACCTCAGGCCTGGGATCCTTCATAAAGTCCATTTGTAGCCCCATAAAAGCCCGATAGGTCCCCACGGTGGAATCGGATAGTTCTGGAACCCTAAAAAATTAGTTCTACGTGCAAAAGTATTTCGAAAACGACACCTAACTCGACCCCATAGTCGAACATCTTCTAAAACTCCTCCCGTAGCCCCATTTCAGCCCCATAGCGCCCCACGGGTTTGGGCGATCGGGCTGAAAACCTTGCGGGCGCAACTAGATGGTAAACCGAGTAATTTGACAAAATTTCAGATTTAAAAAAATCCTACTGTCCAAAACGTCTCGGACGGCGGACGGACATTTCATTTTTGGAATCTAAACATCTTGAAACGGATATTGTCAAATTTTGAGGCCGATCGAAATGTTTGACCTCCGTCGAGATGACATAGGTAGATGTATTATTCGAAGAATAATAAACCAAAATCAGCACGTACCAAACAAGATTTATTGAGAGTCTAGGCTCAGATGCGATAAGCGGTAATTAGCCCCCCTCTACAATCTAAGTACCAACAATAATAGGTTTGTTCCAGGTCTGACTGCGTCTGTCGACAGAAGTTGGACAGCTGTCGTCAGAACCCGACCGCACATACTCGAGCTGTCGGTTTCCGTCCAACTGCTGTCAACCTACTATCGACCTGGACTATTATCTCCATTCACCTATTTTATCAGGTTATCTCCTGTCTCTGTCCTGTAAACAGGACAGAGACAGATGCATCTGACGACGTATCATTTTAAATTAAGGACTTAATTAAGGATTTTCGTCTTTTGACTCGATCAGGACCACAGTGGGACAGTTGCACCGCAGAGTTGACCGCCTGGTCGACGGACCCACAACAGACATAATACGCTGCCTACAACCAAATTTGAAAGACTGCACACAACACGCTATAGCGCGCTATCCGTCGAAAGGGAAGTTCACACTTGTAGTAGCTCGTAGCGTATCTGATAAACTTCACTCGATCAGATAACACTTCCGCCAAGTGTCATACGGCCCGGTTGTGGTAATGTGGTCGCTATTGAGTCCGCCCCCTGATGTTAATGCGAGGGTTTGTGTACGTTGTAGTGGTTAGTGGTGGGGGGGGGGGGGGGGTGTTCAGAAGCTTTGTCCATTGAAAACATTACCATTCCCACCACTCCGGGCCTCTCTGCGGTTATCTGGCGTCTGTATAATAAACCACTTTGCATCCCCCAACACTCTGTTAAGTGCGGATTGAGTGGCCCTCAGAAGACTCACCATTCATGCGATTTACATGAATATGAATCCCTACAGTGCGTTCACACAGGTCGTTTTCGTGATCTTGATGGCGTGTTAATTGTGTTTTGGTGTGTCTTATCTGTTCAACAAGCAATCATTAAATGATAAAACGCTTCATTAAAATTTAATTAAGCGGTTTTTCTTGCCAGTTAACACTTTGAACAAGAAGAACTTCACGAATAAGGAATGGACATCAATGTAGGTTTAGAAAAATCAATATAGATTGTTTTGCTTCGGCTGACATTCAAAAAACATGGAACATGCAGTGGGATTGAAACCCAACTTGCGTGATGGAGAAGTAACTGTCTGACGCCGAACTAGAGACCTAACGGTAAGAAGAGTGAGGATGCCGAACTAGTGGCCTGACGTACAACATGTGAGGACGCCGAACTAGTGGCCTAACGTATGACAAGTGAGGATGCCGAACTAGAGGCCTGACGTACAACATGTGAGGATGCCGAACTAGTGGCCTAACGTAAAAAAGCTGAGGATGCCGAACAAGTGGCCTAACGTACGACAGGTGAGGAGGCGGAACCAGTGGCCTAACGTACAACATGTGAGGACGCCGAACCAGTGGCCTGACGTACAACATGCGAGGACGCCGAACTAGTGGCCTGACGTACAACATGTGAGGACGCCGAACTAGTGGCCTAACGTACAAAATCTGAGGATGCCGAACAATTGGCCTAACGCACAACATGTGAGGATGCCGAACTAGTGGCCTAACGTACAACATGTGAGGACGCCGAACTAGTGGCCTAACGTACAAAAGCCGAGGATGCCGAACAAGTGGCCTAACGTACAAAATCTGAGGATGCCGAACAAGTGGCCTAACTTACGACAGGTGAGGGCGCCGAACTAGTGGCCTAACGTACGACAGGAGCTACGGGAGAGGTTTTTTGAAGTTGTTCAGATAATATCTGAACTATATTATGGGGTTGAGTTTGGTGTCGCTTTTCGAAGTATTTTCGGACGTATAATTCATTTTTGGGGGTCTCTGAACGATCCGATTTCACTCTGGGGGGTTTCATAGGGCCTTCATGGGGCTTAAAATGGAATTTTTGGAGGATCGTCAAATATTATCCGATAAAAAAAAAAAAAAAAAAAAAAATTATTGACACCATTCATTTTCGCACACGTAACCTACAACAAAGAATAATAAGCCCTTGTGTAAAATTTGCAGCGTTTTTTACTTGTTTATACTTGATTATATCGTATTTATATTGTAATCCAAAATTCAGACGCACGTCAATTCCAAATCGGTAGCATTTTAAATCCTGAAAATTTCTGAAAATGTGATGATCGCTTTTATTTTGGATCCTCCAATCAGCCAAAAAGAGGACTCAAGGAAAACTGATCGATTCTTGGGAAACATAATCCACACTCCAAGCAGATACATGCAATAGGTACACTACTATGTCTGCGAACAACGCTCTGAATCTTAGAACGAACTACTGCGACGTATTATTAATTCAGAATGCTTCCTCATCAAGGACTAAGGACTAAGAGTAACTAAAAGGTCCTGTGTTGAGAGCAGAGGAATTATTAATCCTTTTAATGCAGCCATCTCGTAGTAATTCTTCGTAACGACCTAGCTCGACCCTGAAAAATAAGCGAAATCAATTAAGAGAGAACTGGGGCAGGGTGAAATGTGCTTGTAAGATCATCAACAACAGTGACTACAAAGCCACTTCACCTTTCAAGCACTCAAGTTGGCTTAGGAAATTAAACCACCTGGCGTCAAATTTAATTATTTTTTACGACCGCCTGACTTACCGTGCCAGGAACGATGATAATTTTAACGCCAAACAGTTTTTGCCGAAAGCTCGTACACAAGAAAACCCCTCCGTGACCTTTTTACTTGCGAAATCCCGTTCGCTCGGTTATTTTCGCTCAGTTCCGTTGATTTGCGCTGAGCCGATTACCGCCGACGGGGAATTGTTTTTCTCCAATGGACCGACAAAAAGGAGCTGCCTCCCCCGTCTTTGAATTCTCCTAATGAACTCATTACGGCGTTATTTTATGACGGTCTCTCTCGCCTGCCACGTTTTTCCTGCTTCGGCGAAGGGATCAAACCTCCAAGAAGATCCCACGGTGAGCTTCTGGTCTTCTCGCCTTCCTCCCTGAGATCATTAGCGTGAAACGGTCTTCTCTCGCTCGCCAAAACCCTGGTTATTCATAAAGAAACCGCTGCAAATTTTACACAAGAGTTTATTATTTTTTGAAGAAGGCTAAATGTGCAAAAATTAATTTTATGTCATTGAGGAAATAGTTTCGAAAAAAAAAAAAAAAAAAATTCTGTAGGTACAATGTTTAGACCGATGTGGGACCTCGAAAAATGGACACCGTATCAGATCTTTTGGGGTCCTTCGAGAATCCCATTTGTAGCCCCATGAAAGTCCTTTAGATCGCTACAGTGAGATCGGATCGTTCCGGAATCCCCAAAAAATGGATTCTACATCCAAAAGTACTTCGAAAGCGACACCTGACTCGATCCCATAGCCAAGAGCCTTAAAAAAAAAACCTCCTGTAGCCCCATTTTAGCCCCATAGCGCCCCACGGGTTTGGGCGATTGGGCTGAAAACCTTGCGGGCACAACTAGATGTTAAACCGAGTATTTTTTCAAACATTTCAGATTTTTTTAAAAATTCCTACTGCCCAAAACGGCTCGGACGGCGTACGGTGGACGGCGGTAGACCTCTTGAAACGGATAATGTCACATTTTGAGGCCGATCCGAGTCGTCGACCCCCGTCGCGAAAACATAGGTATATTATTCCGAGAATAATAAACCAAAACTTACTCATTATAAAGTTGAAGGGCGCGAAATTCTCCGTCGAATGACCTCCTTAAACATTCGAATCGGTTGAGCCGTTTAGCCTCAATCAAACCTGGAAAATGAGCAACTTTTTCTTTCTTGGCCGAAAAATAGGATTCGCTTATTTTTCAAACCCTGTAACGTTTGAACGGCTGATGCAAATGAATTGGCTCAAAATTTATGTTGTAGAGCATCAAATTACGAATTCAGAGAGCACCTGAAATTCAAAACTCGCCATCTCTGAAATATAATTAAAAATGAATATGCGAAAGTAGTCGTAGCGCTAAAATCCTGCTGAGCGGTTTCTTGTGCGGCCCAATTGTTGAGCTCAAAATCATTTACCTGGTCCACATTTGCTTATTTAAGGAAGCGTTAACTCTCAAAACATTGCTCCAATACAATTATGACATAATTACTTTGTAATCAAAATAATAGCTTCAAATAATCACATCAATAATCGCAAACATTTTGAGCCAATTCATAAGCGAATCCTATTTTTCAGCCAAGGTAGGAAAAAAATGCTCATTTTTGACGCTTGGTTGTGGCTAAACGCCCGAACCAATTCGAATGTTTAAGGAGGTCATTCGACGCAGAATTTTATGCTCTTCCACTTTATAACGAGTAAGTTTTTGTCTACGATGCTTAGTTTTTGGGTTATAGGCGAAAAACTGGAAAACGTCCCAAAAAAATCGAGGTTAGTTGGCCGCCAAAAGTTTTTACCGGCTAAAATGTTGCTACCATTTTTAAAAGAAAAAAGCTTTTAGACCATATCTTGCACGAGGGCCCGTCCTTTCAATCCTCCGGCGACTGGCCTTCTATGTTCTTGAGCGTCAAGTGAAGAGCCTTTTTTCGAAATTTAGGACGCAGCATCATTTTATGGGGACCCTACCTGCTCTACCATAAATGATATTGAATGATTGAAAATGACGATATCCTCCCACGTAATTTGTGGCCCTTTTACGCTCAGAATGTTTCTAACTTCATCGTCTGGTTCAACAAGACGAGCATTTTACGACCTTCGCCTTTCCCGCCGTGTTCCTCGTGTACTCCCTGAAGGGGCAAATCGAATTAGGTTCTCCTCCTGTTGACTGTCAAGTGACATTATGATCGTGTCTTTCCTAATCCCCCGAGATATAATTCACGTCCCCTTTCCTAATTTTGTCGTCGTCGACCCTCATCACAGTCGAATCGGCAAGTCGAAATGGTAGCGTAAGAAGTTTGAATTCGGGAATCAGCGGGGTGTTCCGGTATTTTGAGTTCGTCCAGAAATCCGTTTCAAGATTCAACGCGATTACCTTGTCGTCTAATGTAACGTAATGTGTTTTAAATTACGTCAGTCTCTTGCAACGGTTTTGAATTATATTATGACACCTGTCTAGGTAATGCGAGTTGAACGTGATATAACTGAGAGGTGACGAGGGAAAGGATGCTGTCTGGTGGTTAACGGGAAGGGGGGGGGGGGGGGGGGGGTAGATGGCGGGCTTGACGTTTCAACACTCATTTTACACGAGTCTACAGGGACAGCAATGTACGATTTAGTTTAAAACGTAAACGTCTTTGTGAATGTGGAAGGCGAAGAGTTGGGCGTGCAAAATCACAAAGTGAGATTTTGACATGGAAACGCCTTACCGCTGAAGTGGTATCGGGAGTGATACCGATGTCACCGGGTGCCTCAGAAGGTGTTAGACGCAAAGAGTGGTGTAGAATTGTTCTTTGGGGTGCTGAACACGAATCCGAAGATTTCCAACAAAATTTCGCAAAATACCTCGAAATTTCGGCGCTTTTATTGGTTTTTCACGGATAACTTTGAAAGAGTGCGTTACGAGTGAACATTGTCCATATAGTAAATCAAAGAGCATAAAATTCTGCGTCGAATGAGCTATCTTAAAGTTAAACTTGACCCAGCCATAAGGGCGCGACGGGCCGTCAAAAAATGTCGATATTTTCCGACTTAGCGCAAAATCAAGAAAACTTCAACTTTGAATGCCTGCCGCTCAAAAATTTTTGAGCGGCAGGAGCTTACTTTCAAAAGGGGTCATATCCATTTTTCGAAAAAAATCTTTTAAAAACGGATTTTCAATCTGTAGGATAACCCAAATCGATCTGTATGAGCAGTTAGCGTCAAAAAGGATCATATCCTTGTGTATTTGAAGGCTAAAGTTTGGTGTTTGGGTCAAAAGGGATCACATCCACTTCTATATGATAGGTAATTTTTGTTTCAATCAAAAGGGAACATATCCTCATCTTCCTTCAAGTTGATGCTCGATGATGTTTTTCAAAAAGGAACATATCCAAAATGCCATCTACCGGATTTTTTTCCAGCTCTAGTTTTGAACCTATCCGATACAATGCGTGGGCTGTTTGGTGATGCGATTTGAAGGTGTTGGTGGGACTAACCAACAGAGTGCAGGAGCTGTCGTAAATCCCTCATGGATTACGAATTGACCTAACATGTATTATAGTATGGTATATGGTATTACACAATATAAGAAACAATTTACAATATGGTATGGTATGGTATGGTTCAGCAAACCAGGCAGCATTTGGCCTCTTAATGGTTTTGTGTAATGTGCCCTCCTCCAACCCCTTATAGGCACTCCCAACCTCACATAACTGTGGTTATCTTCATAACCAACATAGCTAGCATGCATAGTTGCTTGACTGTGGTTATCTTTGTAACCAACACAAACTATGCCCTGTAGCTCTATTCAGACTGTGATTTACTCAGAACACCACAACATTATACAACACAATTTATATACAATACAATTTATATACCACACAATTTATATGTATCATGTAAGCACCATGAAATATCCATAATATAAATATCCACAATTTATATGTATCATGTATAACATGCAACACAGTTTATAGTATATCATTTAATTATCAGGATATTTCACCACTATGAAATATCCATGTACATCATGTACCACATGGGATAAGAACTCACGGATTTCCCCTTGTGCACAGGACACAATGTAATGTCATTACTTCGCAATACCGCGCCACATACGATATGAACTCACCAAGCTCCTCGTACACAAGTCACTGTCATAATAATGCGACGCATTAAATGCGTCACCACCGCCTGTCCCCTCCCTCTGGGGATGTGGGCGCTTCCTCTCTCCTGTCTCGCCCTCCCCCCAAGGGCGAAGCAAATTGCACAATGTGAGATGACTGAAGAATCCCAGGGAGTTTACCAAATATAGCCAATACTATTATTTATCCTATCATGATTTAAACCACAATCGCTAGGGAACTAGCGACAGGAGCATCTCTCTTCGGCAACTCTGTTATCAACTGTGCTCCTGTAATTCCATTATTTGATGTTTATTAAGTCATTTTTCACTCTAGGGTTGTCAGATTCTCAAAATGAATCGATTATGAAGAAAAGTATCGAAAATAATCGCGATTATTTTTCAAAAAGAATCGATACCTCTGAGAATCGATTCTTTTTCCAACTTATTTATTAAATTTCAAATTTATCAGAATAAGAAGCATTACATTATGTAACCTGAATTCCAATTACTAATACATCCAACTGCTAACCAGCACTATTAACCCACTATTAAGGAAAATGTAAGGTTAGGTAGGAAAGAATAAAAAATATTGTTAAAAAGTGTTCAGCTGTTACCTATGGTCGTCGCAGCGACTCAATTTAAAAATATCTGGATGGATTGATTGAACATGGATCTAGTTTACAGGGCAACTGAATACAAAAATACTTTTATCGAGCAGAAAAGAATCGGTTTTCGATTCTGGAAATTTAAAATCGAATCGGGCCGATTCTTTAAAAAAAGAAAGAATCTAAAAGAATCGATTCTTTTTTAGCCTCCCTATTTTTTCTCGTGCTTCTTTCTGTGTTCACTGCCTGTCTCGTGAGATTTTTGGGCGTATTAGCGTTGCTAAGGTTTCGTGTTGGCGGAAAAATGGACCTACTGTTGGGGAATTGATCCATTATATCATTAGGAAACATGCTCCATTTGTGTTTTTTCATACCTACCTAAAAAAATATGGATTACCTACACATCATTTTTGAGATTTTGTTGTTGTTGAGAACGGGGTGTTTTTATCAAAAAGGAACATATCCGAAATTTTGGTCAAGAGGGGTCATATCCAATTGATAATTAGCTGTATCTCCTTTGGTTTTCGAGATTGGCTGCTCATGTTTTGGGATATCATTTCTAGTGCCTCACTAAGCTACACTAGATTAAAAACTAAATTTAAATTCCAATCAATAACTCCTAGGACGTTTTTTTCACTTCCTGAAATTTTTTCTAAAGTGGATATGACCCCTTTTGAAAGTAAGCGGCAAAATTTTTGCAGTCATCATTTTGTGATCTTGGAATTGTCAAGAATGTACCTTCACACGTCGAGATCAGGAACCAGCAGCCTTATCTCCAATTGTGACAGATCCAGTTCGAAGAATTCCTCCACACTGTACAAAGGGGACCGTAGCAAAAACGTTAGCACCGACCGCGCAATGACTTTGCAGGGCTTACTTTTCAGACTTGAGGGCAGCATATTGTATAATGGCGATCCCAACGTACTCAAAACGATGCTGAGTACTGCTCAGTCGAACCTGAAGGATATATATTATGAAGGAATATATTATGTTGTTGGGACCTCTGCTGGGAGAAAGAATCCAAGCTTCATGTTGTTTCAGTGGTTTACTTGTCTCTTTCGTCCAAGTTTCCAGAATACGAAAAAATCTGTACCAGACCAATTATAACGCCTACTGGGATAATTACGCTAATTGCTGGGCTCCTTAGAATAAACACACCCCAAACACAACGGTCCACCCGGTTCGATGTCCTTTAGCCCCGAAAAACTACTTTTAGTCTTCATCAATCGACGAGGACAACTTTTTATTTTTGGTCCTTTTTTCGAATCTTTGCCGACTTGTTTCTCCGGCCAATCGCAACGGTGTTTTTTCTTTCTCGACGTTTCCTCCCTTTTCGAGTTAAAAGACCCGAAAAGAGTAATTAGAAAGTGAAGTGGAGAAGAAAATGTCCGAAGTCGTAGCTATTCAACAAGGAGCAGAAATAAAGGGAACCGTCTGCGGCAACATTCAAGTCTCCCTTGTTAGACGACTCTTGAAATACAAAGTCAATCTATTAAAAGGGCACCCGACGAGATTCATAACCTCGGCAATAAATCTGGCTCGTTAAATGACTACCTCAGGGATTAATAAAACCACAGAGGCGAGCAATGAAAATCTAATTACTTGTACCTTCCCTGTCAGTAAAGCTGGGGACCTCAAGTGTACACAGTTGGCGCCGCTTAGCAAACCAGAAACAACCAAAACAAGGCTTGTGACGTCATTAGTTACCAATGAAAATAAGTAGGAAACAGCCGTATCGAATTCATTTCGATAATACACAGAATATAAATTATAATCACTCAATCAATCAGCAGATTTGAAGTGCGAATTAAAACGTCACATGACGTAAATCCGACCTTTAATTATAATTGTGACGTTATTTATGGCGAGGGTGGGGTGGGGGGCTAATGTGACGTAAGTTGAGCCATCGTGCGATAATCAGCACTGAAAATAATTATTGGGGACGGTTTCTAATTAGATTTAACGAATCACCTTGATGTATTGACTTAGCTAGCCTGGATTGCCGTAGATTGGATATCGGCCAGTCAGTAAAATTCGCCGAAATCGAATAAAATTTATTGACATATAATGTCAAAAGTTGATGTGTCTTTTGGTTTATAATTCTTGGAATAATACAGCTTTGTAATCGCGACGGAGGTCGACGACTCCGATCGGCCTCAAAATTTGACATTATCCGTTTCAAGAGGTCTGGATTCCAAACCCGAAATATCCGTCCGCCGTCCGGGCCGTTTTGGGCAGTAGGAATTTTTTTTTAAATCTGAAATTTTGACAAAATACTCGGTTTACCATCTAGTTGTGCCCACAAGGTTTTCAGCCCGATCGCCCAAACCCGTGGGGCGCTATGGGGTTAAAATGGGGCTAAGGGAGGGGTTTTTAAGGCTTTTGGCTATGGGGTCGAGTTAGGTGTCGTTTTCGAAGTATTTTTGGACGTAGAATCCATTTTTGGGGGTCCCGGAACGATCCGATTTCACTGTGGCCATCTATGGGGCTTTCATGAGGCTGCAAATGGGATTTTTGAAGGATCCCAGGAAGTCAAATACTTTCATCAATCATTTCAAGTAAAAACGATAAATTTTTGAAAAAAAAAAAAAATTTTTTTTCATTGACACAATTAAATTTCTCCACAAGTAACCGATATCAAAGAATAATAAACCCTTGTGTAAAATTTGCAGAGTTTTTTTCTATATCAAAGAATAAAATTTGCCGCGTTTTTTTTTTTTTTTCCCTAAACCCGCTTTGAGTCTCGGCTAATTGAAGCCTTTTGGTATCAAAGGGCCTCAATGACCAAATAAATTTCAATCGATAAATGAATTTCAAGGAATGCTTCAAAATAATAATACGTTAATTTAATTAATTAATTACCTATTTCAAGTTATTAATCATTTTGAAAATTGAAATTAATTTATTGATCAAAATTTATTTTGGCATTTTGGTATCATTTCAATTTATGTCAAAGCGAGCTTCCAACCAGAGTTCACGCTCCTTAATTGAAACTTGAAACCAGCAGTTCAGCGCTTCAATATTCAACAATCTATGTAATACAATAAGACTCAATTTATTCATCCCTTGATACGCTTTCGCTTTTTTTCAGGTTCTTAGAAGAAAACCGCCGCTAAATAGCCCAATATTGCCCCGGTGAGAGGCAGACTGTCTCGACTTGGTGACGGTTTTTTGATGTTTCGGCTCTGTGCTCCTCTTCACACTCTAATGACGTCACGGGTGGAGCGGCAACAATTTGTGCGGGGAAAGTCGACGAATCGCTTTGCTCTCAGCCGGCGGACTGAGCGGGTTCGGTGTTGTTTTCCGAGTTCCGAAGGGAAAACATTGAGTCGCCGACTCGAGCAACTTTGTCGCAGTGGCGATTTCAGGGGTGTTCACACGCTAGTAAAGTTGTGCTTTCATCCCGTCAAAGCTGTTGATAAATTGTCGCCCGGAGGAAGTGCCCTTTGATCAAAAGTTGAGGCAAAAAAAAAAAAAAAAAAAAACGGAGGGGCGAAAAGTGGGCGGGAAACCCGTCCAAAAAGGCGGTACACGTGTGAAGTCCCTTTTTATTTGTGCCGGCGGTACACGTGTGAAGACGCTCTTGTTCCTGTTTTTGTCGCCCACATGTGCCGTCCACATGAGTTTGTTCAGTTCGGGTAGTTTGTTCACGTGGGGTGTGTGTCGAGGGTTTATCGCTTTTAGGGAGTCCGAAGTGGACATTTCTCGCCAATTGGAGCCAAAATAAACGGTTGTCGGGAAGTTGAAACCCATCTTGCAAATATTTCATCTTCGTTTAATAATATGGCCTTGAAGTAAAAATCTCACCCTAAAACAAAATAGGCGCCATCTAAATGCACTGATGGTACATTGTCCTAGCTGCCCTTCTTTTGGGTCTCACCCTAACAGATTTTCAATTCATCTCTCCGAGCAGGCTCGACCCAACAAATCGAGAGGGATCTGTCGATAAACACTCGACGGAGGAGCCTGAAGAATGGAAGCTATCAGTTCGAACCCTGTCGGGAACGATATTAATCGGCCCCGCGTTAAATAAATGATGTGAGAACGTCTCCTATCGAGGACTCAGTCGCCCACACCTGGCTGGCTCGTCCAGATAATATACCGCCCGTCGAGCAAAATCGAGGATGCAGAATCGTGCCAGTCAGGCGAAATAGATGCACAACGGCTCGACGACGGTGATGGGCTTGTGATTGATATAGTCGATTACAGTACCACTAATAATTGTATTAAGTTTCAATTTAATAACGATGCAAATTTTACACAAGGATTTATATTCTTTGACATAGGTTACTTGAGCATAAATTTAATTCTGTGTCAATAAAAAAATTGGAATAAACATTTTTTGGGGATTTTTTTTTCGAAAAAAAAATTTGGATTTTTTTCAAAAATTTTTTGTAATTTACTCGAAAAATATTTGACCTCATGGGATCCTTCAAAAATCTCATTTGTAGCCTCATGTTTGAACCCAGTCAGTTTGAACTCCTCTATAGATCGCCACAGTGAAATCGGATCGTTCTGGCACCCCCAAAAATGGATTCTACGTCCGAAATATTTCGAAAACGACACCTAACAAACGACACTGACGGCCAATGAACTGGTGGTATCGCTTCGCTCGCCCATTTGAATAATAGCACAGGCCTGCAAAAAAAAATTGCTGAAAACTATTTTGATCTTTTTAGGTAATCTTATAGTTTTGAAGGGCGCTGAATCCGAAAATGACATCGGTTTTTCTCTATCACCCACCGTTCTTCCGCATTTTGACCCAATATTTGGAAATTAATAGGCTAAAATGACTATTATGGAATATAGAAATAAATATTTCAAAAATGTTTAAGAAGGTTTTATTTAACCAAATTCCTTTTAAGTACTTGTCACCTGCTTGTTTGAAGTAGCCAATAAACTCACGATCTTGAAGTCTGTATTGATGAAAAGATGACTCAAGGGGCAATGTCCAACTCCCCATGTGGGCAAGGATTGAAACACAAAGTCCAACTTACCCAGCGAGGCTCTAATGGTCCTAATGCTCTAATTTTGTACTCATTGAAGTGTTCCGAAATTTCCAATTTCATTACGTCCATATTGATACACTTACAGAAAAAAATATATGAAAATAAGAAATGAGGCTGCTTTTAACTAAAAATGCCATCTCGACACCCCCAAAAAATTAAATATGCGATGAAACGGAGGGTGATGGAATTTTTTCATTATTTTTCCCGGATTCAGCACCCAAAAATCTATAAAGTTCACCTATTAGTTTCAAAAAAGTCTTTTGGTCGCAGGCCTGTGTAGTTGAAGTGATGATTTATATAAATTTTAAATGCGTAAAAACCTCCCTATCTTTCGAATTATAAGCCGACCCCGTGGAAGGTTGAAAATACCCAAAGGCCGATCATTGGAAAATGTCTCACCCGTGTTGGGAGACCTTCAATGGTCTCACTCAACCCAATCATGGCCAGCTCCTATAATGTCTATGATTCAAGAGCAGACGCACGCCCTATCCCCCGCGCCAACGGCTGAGCCTTAAAACTCTTTTTCACTCCGCTCGCAGTCGACACCTCCTGATCGTCGGAATTCGTTCGTTCAAAATTTAGTATTAAAATTCGGATCGGTTGGATACAAACTCAACCAGACTGTAAACAACGAAGATACAGACATTTGCGCGGATTAGCGTTCTTGGCGCTCTTAGCGCGCGATTTGGGAATCCAAATCCGACATTAAAATTAGCGGTTCCCATTTAAAATAAGAAAGTCGGGCGCAATTGCGCCGGTTTGCGCGCATTTCAGGGCGGTCTCAAACCCCCCCATAGCGATCCCGCAGGGGCTTTTTGATGGGTTTCGGATATGCAGTCGAGCTAGGAGTCGTTTTCGAAGTATTTTTGAACGTAGAATCCATTTTGGGGGGTTCCAGAACGATCCGATTTCACCGTGGGGACCTATGGGGCTTTCATCGGGCTCCCAGGATCCCAGGAGGTCAAATAAGCTGTCGGTTTCCCAGCAATTTTGGACGCATAATCCATTTTTCGAGGTCCCACATCTGTCCAATTATTGTGCAAAAAAATTCCTTTAATTTAAAAAACCACGCCGTTTTGAATTTTTTGCAAAAATATTTTTAGGGCTGCGACATAATATTGTATGTATGTACTTTATTTGTATAAGCCAAGGCTATTACAATGGTTGGCTAATTCATGTCATTGCTATATCCTTCACATTTTTGCAATCACAGTTCAGTTCTTCACTTAACAATTCAAATCATCATGTTTCATTGGTCACATAGGAATTAATATGTTTATCCGTCTCCACGATTCGAGGATCGACGAATCCTCGAGGAACATCAGGTGAAGAGAGGTCCTACCCTCTAAAACACCAGCGTTACAACAGCGATAGCCATCTGGGAAATTAGTTAAGGAGAACGATCCTTTTGCGGCTTATGACTAAAAAGAAATCAAAAAGCTTTCGCACCATAACAGCTTCCTGAACATTATACCAAAATAAGGCCTGTTCGTAGCCCAAAAATTTCTCACCAAGAAGGCGCTCTCTATCTTCCTCTAGGGAGGCTCACTTCTCGAAAGAGTGATTGAAAGAGTCCCTTTCACCGGGTATGTTACAAACAGAGCAAGGCTTATTACCATCAAAACAAATTCGCATCTTGTTAATCAAAATGCTACACACTAGAGACTATACCTACACCTGACTCCCAATCCGCGCATGCGCAATCGCACTTTTTTTTATCGATAATCGATGCGTTATGAGAAAGATCGATTGTTCGCTACGCGTTTCAATCGATGTTGCCTTAAGTTCCAAAACCCGCCTCTTGAAACAATGGAGGGCGGTTTTCATTTTCTTTTTCAAATTCTTTGTTTTTTACTCGGAAAATATTTAACCCGCTGGGATCCTTCAAAAATCCCATTTTTAGCCCCATGAAAGCCCATAGATCGCCACAGTGAAATCGGATCGTTCCGGGACC
This sequence comes from Pilophorus perplexus, assembly GCA_955831195.1. Taxonomy (NCBI): domain Eukaryota; kingdom Metazoa; phylum Arthropoda; class Insecta; order Hemiptera; family Miridae; genus Pilophorus; species Pilophorus perplexus. Next base: position 3,603,214 of record OY037015.1, read on the forward strand.
CCCGTAAAATGGATTTTACGTCCAAAAATACCTCGAAAACGACACCTAACTCGATCCCATAGCTAAAAGCCTTCAAAACCCCTCCAGTAGCCCCATAGCGCCCCACGGGTATGGGCGATCGGACTGAAAACCTTGTGGGCACAACTAGATGGTAAACCAAGTATTTTGTCAAAATTTCAGAATTTAAAGAAAATTCCTACTGCCCAAAACGGCCCGGAGGGCGGACGGACCTTTCGGATTTAGAATGTAGACCTCTTGAAACTGATAATGTCAAATTTTGAGGCCGATCCGAGTCGTCGACTTCCGTCGCGGTTACATAGGGATCCTTCAAAAATCCCATTTTTAGCCACATGAACTTGCCTCGCTTTTGATTTCCACTACACCACAGTCGATCCTCTGCTCGCGCTTCGAATGTCTGGACGCCTTTTTGGACAGCCCCGAAATCCGACAACACCTCGCACAAATAAACCGAATATAATAAACGGAATATAATTTGGGGTCAAAAGGAAAATAACTTCTAGGCGCCCCGGTCGAGTTGACATTTTGGATTTGGAATGAAACCTCTTGATCAGAGAGGCTAGATGTGATTCGTTATTCACAGTGTATCCACATGGGAGCAGTTCAAAATAGGAAACCGCCTCACTGTCTGGCATAACATGGCCGTGACGATAATCGAAGGTGATGGAACATCGAAACGAAGATCGAACATCGAAACATTACCGATAAAAAAGTGCGATTGCGCATGCGCGGATTGGGAGTCAGGTGTATGGGTAGTCTCTAGTGAAACACAAAGTGTACAATTTACCTACAACATAATATTACCCACTACGACACCACTACGTTCAGGAAAGCCCTCCCAGAAGTTCTCGCTCGCATCCGCAACCACCTGCAGAAAGAGGTCGAAGACGACGTGCGTATCTCACGTTTCAACGACCACTTCAAGAATTTATCGTTCTCCTCGGACTCGTCTCTACACTCTCCCGATCTCTCGCTCTCATCGAAACGCTTTATGGCGCGCTTGAGAGTCTTGGGGAAGAAGCAGTGTAGCATACTAAAGCGCGCCATAAAGCGTTTCGATGAGAGCGAGAGATCGGGAGAGTGTAGAGACGAGTCCGAGGAGAACGATAAATTCTTGAAGTGGTCGTTGAAACGTGAGATACGCACGTCGTCTTCGACCTCTTTCTGCAGGTGGTTGCGGATGCGAGCGAGAACTTCTGGGAGGGCTTTCCTGAACGTAGTGGTGTCGTAGTGGGTAATATTATGTTGTAGGTAAATTGTACACTTTGTGTTTCTGGGCAAATTAAAGATCCTTCACTTTGACTTTGTGATCACGTTGGCCTAAAACCTACGTAAAACGCTGCAAATTTTACACATGGGTTTATTATTCTGTGATAAGTATAGGTTACTTGTACAGATATTTAATTCTGTCAATAAAAATAATAATTTTTGAAAAAAAAGTCCCCCCAAAAAATTTTTTTTGAAATATAAAAATCCAAAAAAAAATTTTTTTTAATTATTTTTAAAAAAATTTTTTGTTTTGGATTTTTATATTTCAAAAAAAAATTTTTTGGGGGGGGACTTTTTTTTCAAAATGTGTTTTTTCAAAAATTCTTTAAAAATTCTTTTTTTCTTTTTTTTTAATTATTTGAAAAAAAATTTTTTTGGATTTTTATATTTCAAAAAAAAATTTTAGGGGGGGACTTTTTTTTCAAAAATGTGTTTTTTCAAAAATTCTTTAATTTTTACTCGAAAAATATTCAACTTCTTGGGATCCTTCTAAAATCCCATTTTTAGCCCCATGAAAGCCCTATAGATCGCCACAGTGAAATCGGATCGTTCCGGGACCCCAAAAAATGGATTCTACGTTCAAAAATACTTCGAAAACGACACCTAACTCGATCCCATAGCTAAAAGCCTTTAAAAAAACCCTGCCGTAGCCCCAATTTAGCCCCATAGCGTCCCACGGGTTTGGACGATCGGGCTGAAAACCTTGCGGGCACAACTAGATGGTAAACCGAGTATTTTGTCAAAATTTCTGATATTTAAAAAAATTCCTACTGCCCAAAACGACCCGGACGGCGTACGGCGGACGGCGGAGGACATTTCGGATTTTGAATGTAGACCTCTTGAAACGGATAATGTCAAGTTTTGAGGCCGATCCGAGTCGTCGACCTCCGTCGCGAAAACAGGTGTATTATTCCAAGAATAATAAACCAAAATCTGAACTCGGATTTGCACAACCCCTAAAGGTTAAGGGTCGAGCAAAAACCAAGTTTCGTTCATATCATTCAGGTTAGCAGCCACGCGAGGAAGCTTCTTTCTTCCATGCGTAATTGGTAACAGGTGACGGTACTCACGCAGTTCAGGTTTTCTGCCTAACAACCCCTCGAAATGGACGGTTGTTTCCGTTACGATAATAACAACCCTCGGACCCTCAAAACCTGCCAGGGTCGTCCCTATTTCTTAATAGCTCCCTTCGTTACATCCCCGCGACGTATGAAATTATTGTCGCCGTCGGATTCAGTGAACCCGAAAATAGTCTTGAGACGCGGCCGTTGTGGCAGATGTGAGATAGCCGAGGAAGGCGTCACATTTCCGAGGGTGACTCCGCGAAAAGGCTCATGTTGACGGGTGGTTTATATTGAGAGTTGATTGAACCGAAGAAAAAAATCGGGGGGAAAAAAACGGATGTGGACAAATGTGACCTCGAGTGGTAGAGAAGGTACGTGACAAATAATGGGCCATCAGGACGAGGACGTGACCCGAGTGCGCAGAACTGCTCGGATCTCAGACTTAACGACCCATTTCGGGAGGCAGTCAAATGATACTAACCCACATAACCCATATACCACAGGCAATCTCTGACTCGGCACCCGCCAACAATCCACCATTACCCAACGAGTACCCACAATCCACTAAGTCATCTGACATTACCCCAATTTCTCTGCCCGCTAATGTCGACGCGGAGGGAAATGTTTTCTCATTCGACCTGACAAAAACCCGCGACGATGGAGGGAAAATCTATTAACTTTAACGTCAGCTGACTTGTCTATTTGGCTCATCAGCGAAGGACCGTCGGTCGTGGACAGTACTTGGAAGAGTAACTGCGTGAGAAGCGACGTAGACGAAAATTTCCCACCATTGCTCTTCAAATATCCCTACATTTCCCTCATTTCTCCCTCCGCCACCTCAACTATCCCACGCCGTTTTTCTCATCATCCTTTCATTGAAATTAAAATTAATAAAATGATTGCATTTGATAGTTCGTATTGCTCTTTCCCGTCGGGCTTTCACGGCCGGTGGTTTTCAAGCATTACGACGGGGTTTGGTGCCAACAAAAACGGCTGGTAGTTTCTCTCTTTAATCGAGCTTTCGGCTGCACGCCATCTTCAGGAATTAAAATCTCGAAGGGACGCTTTAGGAGATGCCGGATCGGAACACAAACGCAATCGTAGCAAGCTTTGATGGCGCTCATATCTAAGTTTGCCTCCTTCCGTCTCTCCTTTGGCCGGCTTTGGCTCTGCTCCTTGAAGATTTGTCACGATGAGTTGGCAAATTTCGCAAAATCTGCTTCAGCAGCCAATCGGGGCAGTCGCCGCAGACGACTCATAGACGTGTCTTCCTCATGAGATATAAAATGACCTCTGGCGTAGAATGAGCGAGCTAGCCGAAGGGAGCCTGGCAGAAGCCACCAGCCTAGGCTACCTTCAACACCACCTCACTGCCCAAAGTTGGACAGAATTAGAAGATGTTGGTTAAACCGGGCGACCATCAAAACCTCCCCGAGTGGGTGAAAGGTGAGTTAGGAAGTAATCAAAACCTCCCGGTCCAGGGTCCGGCGTGCGAGCAGGGAACCATCAAAACCTCCCAAAGGTCAAAGATGAACCTATTAGTGCCAAGATCAGATAAGCGTCGGTAGTTTTAGTTGCGAAGATGGATGTGTCAGGGTCGGAATTTAGTCAAAACGGCGTTTCGTGGTATGTAACATAGGTGTATTATTCCAAGAATAAGAAACCAAAAGAAAGGCCGACGAGACCCCCAAATCAGTGGCGCGAGCCACCTCGTCAAGAATGGTTAACAAACACAACAATAAATGTACAGCAGGCACTATGTCATCAGTGGCACGAGCCACGAGTCCACTTGAGTAGCCATGGATGGAGAACATTTGCTGGAAAAACTTGGGGCAATAACTAAATGTGCCATCCATGTATATGGTCGGACAGCGAACACATTCCTGAGTACGTATCTACCTACTCTTATCTTATAGTCCAGTTCCCAGAGGATTTCACCTTACAAAAGGTGGGGTAGAAGATTTTTTTTTTTTTAATTTCGTTTTAATGGGTATAAAGAGCAAAATATAAAAAATGTGACTAAATCTGGGCTCGGCACAACTTTTGGTAGCCGAAAAACCTCGAAATTTTCGGACATTTTTCGGTTTTTTCGCAATATCTCGAAAAGGAGTGGTTCTAGTGAAACACAGTCCCTATACAAAGTTGTAGAGCATTACATTCCCTACACATTTCACATATAACATTTTCTTCTACGACCATTAGGAAGCGAGCTACAGCATCTCAAAGATGGACCATTTTTCTCAAAATGGTAAAAAAGCCAAGTAACGCCTTCTTTTGTGTGTGTTAGGGGGGGGGGCACAGACAAGTTATAGATCATTCTACTTCATTTTCATAACAATAACGCCTATTTCGAATTTTCTGCTAAGCGCCACAGTTTTGTTTCACTTTAGGCCCTGATGAAGCTTTAAAACAATGAGAAAGCCCGGCGAATAGGTTGAAGTGCTTTTTCTCACATTGCATTGGACTGTGAGGGTTTCCATATGCCTAATCATTCCTCGTCAGTTATCAATTTGGGCCGGGGGGTTGGGGGGTTGAGGGGGTTATAGAGAGGGGGGGGGGTCCGGAGAACCTTATTCGACAAAAATATAAGTCAAAAATAGAATCAAAGAATGCATGGGTCGCAATAACACACACAAAAGAAGGCGTTACTTGGCTTTTTTACCATTTTGAGAAAAATGGTCCATCTTTGAGATGCTGTAGCTCGCTCTCTATTGGTCGTAAAAGAAAAAGTTATATATAAAATTTGTAGGGAATTTAATGCTCTACAACTTTGTATAGGGACTGTGTTTCACTAGAACCACTCCTTTTCGAGATATTGCGAAAAAAAAAAAAAAACGAAAAATGTCCGAAAATTTCGAGGTTTTTCGGCTACCAAAAGTTGTGCCGAGCCCAGATTTAGTCACATTTTTTATATTTTACTCTTTATACCCATTAAAACGAAATAAAAAAATTGAATCTTCTACCTCACCTTTTGTAAGGTGAACCCCTTTTTTGGTCCTGACTTTGACCGCACGTACGACCAGGCCCACCGAGAGGGGGGGGCAAAGGGGACATTTTGCCCCGGGCCCGGGCTTTTGCTTGGGGCCCCAGCGGGCCCTAGAAAAATGAGGAAAAAAAAGGGAAAAAAAAGAAGAACAAAAAGAAAAGAAAAAACGCTGCAAATTTCACAATTGGGTTTACTAGCACTCAGACAGAAGGCCTCGCTTCGCTCGGCCGACCACTTTATCGGGCGTCACCACTTTCTCAGTCAGGGGGGCCTTGCTTCGCTCAACCAAGTGACATTAGCTCAATGTGCTAAATTTAACGGGCATAAAATTGGCCGGGGAATAGAGAGAGAAATCGTCTTCCCAACCGTTGCCCAAAACTGCCCCCCCCCCCCCCCCCCCAAGTTTCCCCGCCTCCACCACTTTTTTTTCGTATTAAAATTCGGATCTCTAGGTAGGATAAGGAGAAAATCCCATTTCAATCGGTCCGTTAATGACCGAAGAATTACAAAAAAATAATTTGAAGAACTCGCACGCGCCAAAAATTTCCCGCCATCTAAATTCACCCGCCGATTGTCTCGCCTGAGTTGGAGGACCGAGGACCGTCTTTTGCAAAAATTAATTCTGTCTGTAAAAAATTTAAAGAAAAAATATTTTTTCAAAAAATTGTTTTAAATTGTTTTTAAAACAATTATTTTTTTCGAAATTGTTTTTCACTCGGAAAATATTTGAACTCCTGGGATCCTTCAAAAATCCCATTTGGAGCCCCATGAAAGCTCTATAGATCGCCACAGTGAAATCGGATCGTACTGGGACCCCCGAAAATGGATTCTACGTCCAAAAATACTTCGAAAACGACACCTCATTATTACCTCTATACCACTAATTATTATAATAAACCGTCGAGTAACATTTGTAGTGTTTTTCTAATAAAAAAATGTTTGATGCGAATCCCACTTGAAGTGCGGGCAAAATTCACTTCAAGTGGGATTTGCCACATGGCTATAATATAGACGTCGAACCAGAGTGCATAGGAAGGCTCGTCATTTCTGAAACAGTCAGAACCACCTGTTGCAAAATGCAGATTAGTTACTTGACACAACGTTTGCCCTTCACAACCTCGCGAGGCCCCCTGGTACGCTCTGGGCTGGTTGTGCCGCTCCAAGTGGTTCGGTTACTGAACCGAGAATTACCCTCAACGCCCAGGAGTTTCATTATCGCGGCAATAAATCCGCCGTTGTGGGCATCAAGGCTGGACAAGACTTCGCGTCTGGGACGAGGAACCGCAGCCCACGTGAGGCCTGTGGGTGGGACATGACCGCAGGGCTTGTAGGAGGGTTCGGGAGGATTACGATTGCAAGCGGACAAGAAAAAATGTAGGCTGTTGTCTGTTCTATTGAAAAAAAAATACGTGAGTCACTTGTGCCGAAATGTTGATCGTGTCCTTTTTGTTCGAAACTGCGGCGGAAGTTGTAATCTACACATATAACAATATAGGGATTACACGAAAAGTGGTAGGCAGGTAAGTTATGATGCGACAGCTGAGGCCTCGGCCCTATCAGAATAATAGCCCAATTTTTCGAAGGAGCTTCTGAGACGCCGTACGTGGGCTTTTTGAACAGTTACGGCCTGCGAGGCAAGTGAGAGTTTCGAAGCAATTCATAACGCAGAAACATGTAGGGGGCGAAGGAAATAAAGAATTATTCTTTTCAAAACAATCATCCTTTGCATTCTGGTTGTATCTGTTAGCCATTCGTCCCCCTAGTTTGTATTACGTATTGTGAGAAATGGAATTTAAAAAGTTTCATTAACTTTGGTCCAGTAGTTTCGGAAAAACTTCTCCCTTCTTGGGAGAAACATTAGAACATGGATATGTCCTCCATTTAAATTAAATGCGATATATCGTCGCCGCAACTGCATCAGTGGCTATAATATGACATATTATGAATAAGGCATATTATGAAATTTTGGTGATTTTGAGGTTTTGATGGTTCTTGTAGACTACAAGTTGTAGTAATTTTTCACGATAAATCGATTGGAAATGTCGCTTCTGCGCTAATGGCAACACTGTTCTCGGTATCACGAAAAAAGCAACTGTGACCATCTGATTCCTCAACACTAACAGGCTATCTACAGGTTTTTCCCTAGTGAAGGCTATCCAGTTTCGACCTCTTTGTTGGTAAGTTAGTTATCAGCATAGATATGGGTTATTTCATATCTATGGTTATCAGTACAATGGAATTAATTTATCTGTTGTTTTCCTTTCATTTGAGAAGACTGAAGTTCAATGAATAATAATAATTATTGAGTATTGAGTTTTATTCAGGTAGGGCGAAAACATTGGCATTTGTGTGAATCAAAGTTGAAGTAGCAGGTAGCCTGAGTTGTTGTTTACCCAGCCTGTAGTTGGCTCCTGCCGATCATTGTCATCTCAATTATTTTGGAAGGTTTCGCATTAATTTTCTACTCGAAACAATGAAGGTTCGAACTAATCATTTATCAGTTTGTTTTATTTATTTTTACCTCAATTTGTTGTTACTTACAGGTTGCCCCCTCTCTCGAGAATTGACACAAGAAAATGCCGATTGGGGCCTCGAGTGATTTTTAGGCACATTTTTCAATTTTCGAGCGCATTTTCAAGGATTGAAAAAATTAAGGCAGAATGACTCCCCCAGTGGTAAGTCAAAAACGGAAAATTGAGTTTCAAAAATCAGCGACTCTGGAAAAAATTGTCGTCACTGTCTGGAAGTCGGTCAGTGAAAAATCGTTTTCAAAAAAAAATTAGAAATTAAAAAAAATGTATACCTACCTGTGTATGTTGTGGACAGATAAGAGGGCAAATTAATTCTACGAACGCAATTACTCTGAAAACGACGCTTCATTCGACCTCCTGACATCCTTTAAAAGCAAAGTAAATATTGATAGATAAGCACCGCTTAGCACCGCACCCCCCCTAAAAGCCCCACACATCCACGAAGGTCCGATGGGTCCGATTTATGGACTCCACAAGCAAACATATTTGAAAAACATTTGAAAACGACACCCCACTCGACGCCATAGCAAATACCTTTAAAAAACCTCCTACGTCCGTTTTTTTCGCTCCATAGAGCCCCACGGTGTAGTGGATGAGTCTACGTCCAAAATTTCTTCGAAAATGCTACTTCATTCGACTTCCGGGCCCAAGTCCTTCAAAAACCTCGTTTATAACTTCATGAAGATTTTTTCGTTTCACTTTCCTTTCTGTCGATTCTAACGGTGTTATTCGCATAAAATGGGGTTTTCGAGCATATCTATTGAGCATAAAACAAACGTTTTTCGAGCATATTTCGTGATATTATCGAGCACATCAATCCGAGCCCTGCTGATAGTACCTACCTACTGAGCCCGATTCCAAGTTCTCCAACAGGCAAACAAAATTTTAAATATTAAGATGTAATATTTTACATTTAAAGTTTTCTACATCCAAATGGAATATTTGTTACATTTTTCTACATTTTTAGGGTGGAATAAGTTTTTTTTTCCTATTTTAATTTTTTAAATTTGTTTTTCCTAACCCTTAAATCAAAAAATGATTATTTTCTGTTATTTATTTATTTTTTGGTCGTTGTTGATTTGTTTTTCATTTTTCTTTCATTTTCTTCTTGTCATATCACAAAAGGAAAGAAAATAATATTATATTACTGTAAAAATTTCACATTTAAGCATCTGTCGTCAGGTCAGTCGTATCATAAGTTAATCAAGGTGTGTATGATAATTTTCCATGCTTTTCGTTCAGATACTGTAAATATTTCTTTGGTGCCTGAAAAATGTATGATAAGGCACTTGGGCCGTTTTGCCAATGGTTCCCGTCATGTCACTCCCTACCATGTCACTCATACGTAATGGACGCTAGGAAGCTTTGTCACGCCCACTTGAGATCCGTTTATTTTTTTTTCCTTCCTTACTTTTAATTCCGTTCACCTTCGCCAACAGCCCACGCGACGATCTTCCAGAATGAATTTCCTCCGGAGAGCGTTGATAGTCCCGATTTTATTACTCATCCCGAACGCCTCTCACAATCCCCTCAAAAGTGGGAAGACACTTTGGGCATCAGCCTAAAATCATTTCCTTTTTTTTTAAAGTAAAGCGAGGCCGCCTTAAAATGCCTGACGTCTGGCTTCTGAGGTAGCATTACAACTCAAAATTACTCGATAAGTACCAAAGAGTAGAATCCAGGCATTTCAGGCAACGTGCAAAATTCTTTCCAGATTTCAAAATGCCCAATGAAATGTGTATGAGAACGCCTGACCGATTTTGATGAGAGCAGTCGGAAAATAATCAAGCTAGGTCTGAACCTTCGAAACATCCTTCTACTTCATAATATAATATAATATAATATATTATATGCCTCGCAACCGTTTTGTTTGGTTCCCGATTTGGTAGCTAACGGGCAGTTTGTTAGCGGCGGAAAATCGTGGCAACTGGAGAAGCCTTGACGGGTTGCTACGGGTGTTCCGGGTGAAGCATGGGTTCCATTCCACTTCTCTACAAAAAAAAAAAGTGACCTGAAAGCTGGCGGCCTCACGGGGGTTTTCGAGGGTGCTGAATCCGAATCCGTTGTCAGTTTTATTCCGAATGGACGATTTTTTTTCGATTTTTCGACGTTTTAATAGTTACGATATAACGCTAATTAGCTAATTACAAATTTTGAGAGTTCTGATTGGTCCCATTCGACGCAGGAGAGTCTAAACTTCCTAATGGTTGCCCTCGATATTTTTTGGCAGGTCCATTGGAGTCAACAATACCAAAAATGTAAGTCAAATATAGGAAAAAAATAAAAAAATCTATTTTTACAGTTTCTCAATAGGTTTTTGGGGGATTTGGAAGGTTTGGGTCAATGTGAAAAAAGGGGCATATTTGGATTCAGCATGAAATTTCCTACGAATCAATTTATTATTATTATTTTTTTTTACGAAGTTCGTGATGACCAGGAAAATAGACCGTAAAGTAATAAAAAACCATAAAAACGTCGAAAAATGTAAAAAATCGTCCAATCGGAAAAAAGAGACAACGGATTCGAATTCAGCACCCTTGAAAACCCCCATCCATGATAAAATGAGGCCGGCAACATTCAGGTCACTTTTTTTGTAGAGCAGTGTTATTAAGCGATCAGTGATATTGAGATTTCGTGCGAAGCACGGGTTTCCAGCTAGTTTCGTATATTATACGAAATATATCTGGTCATGAAAAAGTGTCGAAACTATCAAGAATTGTCAAAATGTTGTTGAAACTTCCAAAATTAGGGTAAATAGTAAAATATATAAATGTGCATATTGACGGCCCTCATTTGTCATTACGTTTATTGTACCTGTATGAATTCATGTCAAGGCTTTGTATATTATTTCTCATTATACATAATGTCGCTAACATATACAATGCGCATACATCTTACATAATAATATTATGCATATTATGTATATTATGTAGTCTCGAGAAGAAGAATTCTTCGAGCATAATTATTATGCTTGACAGTTTCAATTAGTTTTTCATCAACTTTGAACAATTTAAACTACGTTTTTGACCATTTTTGCCAGTTTGAACTACTTTTCCGACAACTATTGACAGTTTTGACTACTTTTTCAACAACTTTTAACAATTGGATGCTTTATCAACCATTTGTGTTGGTTTCGACAGCTTTTTCAACATATTTTATGAGTTTGGACAACCTCTTGGGCACCGTTTTGCCCACGAAAGCCAAGTACAACCACTTTGAAAAGATCAAATACTAATACCTACATAATATGTATATATCATAATATAATATAATATAATATATAACAATATATATTATATTGTTATATATTATATTATATAACCATTATTTTTAAGAAATGATGTAATTGTTGTCATTTTACTCTGCAAATACACTCGCATTACGCCTACGTCGTAGGCCCTACGATTCCAAAGATAAATTTCCAAGTTGATATTAACATAATATAATACAGCCAACAACAACAAAAACAGTAACTGTAGGATGAACTGTTCATCCTTCTTCATCAACCACATCATTCTGTACTGTACCCTCTGATGAGGCCAACTTTACGGGGAAAATTTAGTGTGAGTGATCCATAATCTTTTAGTGTTTCTTTCAAAACCCTTCTGCTAAAAAAATAAAAAACGTATATTAACATAATATAATATTATATACTTGAATGATCTTCTAATTTTAGCCGAAGGTGCCCACATCCATAACAGGAGACCAGGGAGAATGACGATTCCTTAACTATGTCAAAAAATGTCATTTTGTAAGGTTTCTTAAGTCTGTGCACTACCATATCTTCCCTCCATCACAACGGCTACATAATGTAAAAGAGGATGGCGATGACTCACGAAGATAATGAGCTGTATGAGTCCAGTTATGAAATGGTTGAGAGGCGGCACACTTGTTCAGTGGATCCAGACGCAAAAACCGCAACTTCATTGCCGACCGCAACAAACAAGATTCTTTTGGAGCCCCCCCCCGCAATCCGTCATGGATCTGCCATTATCGAAGTCGTTGGAAATGAAGGAAGGATTTATGGGGGATACCGGACGTTTTTCGTTATTAACTCGGAAGATCCGGAGGTCCGTTAAAAGTTTGCCCACGGTTATGGTTAGATAGCGTCAGTGTCGGACAAATAATTCACTTCAGGCGTGGTCGCCCCATGATTTGATACCCCCATAAATCAATTCCTGTTCAAAATGAACAAGAAGCATCACATCACGGGAGCTCTCTCAATGCCGATAACAAAGACTCAGTTCTAAAGGATGTCCCTCAATGCCCCCGAACAGAATATAATGCTTTCAACCTAATGGAAGACAAACTCCCGTCTAGAAGTAGCCAAATGATATCATTCGCTTCTCATCCCCGTTTCTTTCTGCCTCCCAACTCGCCTCGGATCCCCTTTTACTTAATACTGATTGCTTTTTCAGAGTTATAAAATGATTTATTTTCCCATCAGAGGTTTCCTCGCAGCCCTTTTCTGCTCCGCTCGCAAAAGTTATTAAACCGACGATTCAGCTAATGGCTTCTCGGAAAAGAAGTTCCGGGGTCCCCCCCTCTTCGTTTACAATGTACGCAGCGTCTCTTCGTAAAACTGCGAATTACATCACAAAACAGTTACTGGGTTGGGGCGAGAAAAATGCGATTTATTGCAGGTATTTTTGTCGAGGCGTTGGGTGAATCTTGAAGGCTTTGATGTGAAACAATGAAGATATTGAGATGATTTTCAAGGACTGGGGATGGGAAATATTGAGGTGGGTCCCGTACAACTCACTCATTAATTTGGGTGCCTACTGTAACCAGGCTCGTGTTGAGGTGGGTTCCAAAAGCTATGGAGGAAAGGAAAGGAGAACTCACTAGATAGGACCTCTCATGTGCCAAAATCGACGGTGGCGCTATCCCTACGAGATGTAGTGAATTAAGCTTCAAATCCGACTAGAGTGAGCCACTAGTACTTCTTCCAGGGGGGGGGGGGGGGGGGGGGGCAAATGCCACGCTAATGGCCCCGACAGAGGGTAAACAACCGCTGTGAATGGAAAACTTGCAGAGTGGGGGTTCCACTCTGCAAAGGTTCCAGGAACCGTTTCAAATTCTCCAAACTCTCCCAACCTTCTTTTTTAAACGTAAACGCGCTACGTTTATTCTTTGATTTGTGCTTCCAACCCTAGTTTTTTTTTTTTTTTTTTTTTCAAATTATTTGCGAAAAATTCCAGTTTTTGGTCATTTTTCAGCATTTTGCACGAGCAAAGGAGTGAAAGTAAGGCCTGGAAAAATTCTTTTGGTCCTGCATCTTGTAAAGGACGTTCCTTCTCATTGAATGCCTCTGTGGCACTTGACATGACGTGGATATAAATTGTTGAAAGTTATCATTCAACGCCGATTTAACGCAAATCTTGGTTTTTCGCAAAATAAAAGCGCACCCAACATTTTAATATTGTTAGAATAATATTCCATATTATGGAAACGTAATTTTGAGACATCCCAAGGCCATCCCAGGGGGATAAACAGTTTAGGGTGCAGTTACCTATATTTTGTGCAAAATCAAGATTTGGCGTATATCGAATTGTTTACAAAATTCGTTATCTTCGTTATTCAAAGTGCTTCAGAGCTGCGGTCTCATTCGATGAGGAGCAACGTCCTTTACAAGAATCAGGGCCTAAATTTTCCCAGGCCTTACTTTCAATCTTAGTTTATAAAAGGTGCTGAAAGAATGATAAAAGACTGGAATTTTTCCACATTTTTCGCAAATATCCCATTTTCCCCCCATTAGAGCCCCATAGATCCCTACGGTGAAGTCGGATCGTTCTGGGACCCCCAAAATTGGAGTCTACGTTCAAAAATACTTCGAAAACGACACCCAACTCGACCCCATAGTCGAAAACCTTCAAAAACCACTCCCTTAGCCCCTTTTGAGCCCCACGGGGTTGGGCGATCGGGGTGAAACCCTTGCGGGCACAACTAAATGGTAAACCAAGTATTATGCCAAAATTTCAGTTTAAAAAAAAAATAAAAAAAATAAAAAATCCTACAGCTCCGACGGCGGACAGACATTTCCTGTTTGGTGCTACGAAGACATCTTGAAACGTTCAATGTCAAATTTTGAGGCCGTTCCGAGTCGTCGACCCTCGTCGCGATTACGCGCCATCTTCTGGTTCAGTTTTGGCAACCACCTTCAAAGTTCACTACCTGCATCTCGTAGGTACCTACATCTCGTGCAGTCGCAAGTTGACTCGCAATCCCCCCACCACCGTTCCACCACCGGGTTGCAACCATGGGGCTTGTGCCATGGCGATTTAGGAACGCAGTTTAACACAGGAGTGAGGCTTCCTTTTCTTTCTTCCATGCATGGAAGAAAAGAAATCCCATGGGAGGGTAAATCCCAGGGGGTCCCAATTCAGCAGGGGGCTTGTACACTGACTCGCGGGCGCCACTCTCGACACGTACTGACTCCCTCCTGGCTTCTCCAAAAATTAAGCGGGACGGACTGACTCCCGGCGCCGCTCAAAACTGAAATGACGTCCTTACTGACTCCCGAGGCGTTGCTAGAACAGATTTAAGACTGTCTCCACTAAAGCGTGCAGGTGTGATTAAAAATTTATGGTTGGTGTCGATGTTGAGGAAGAACATCTCGTCATAAAAGTAAAATATCCTAAACCTAACGTAAAATGGTCATGCTGGAAAACATTTCGCCATAAAATACAAAAATATCGAAGAACACTCGTGCTGGAAAACACACATAAGATGGACTCACAGCTGAGCTGGTTATAATATAGAAAGGATCTGATCCTTTCATTTCAACGTCGTTTTGATATTGACTACTTCGATACCTACCTATCAAAATATTTACCCTGTTTCCAGTCACTTTCGCCTCGTTCGGGACTCCCCATGCAGTCATGCAGTTTTTGTAGTTTTTCCAAAATTCACCTTCAAACATTTTTTCAACAAATTTTCTTTCAAACATTTTCTCTATTTAAGCTATGATTGGATTAGAGTTCGATTTTTCATCTTTACCAAAAATATAGGTAAACTAACTAACTATTCATATCGCCATTCAAATTGTAAGACCCGTTCCAAGCACTTTCGCAGGAGTCAGTACGTCCGTGGTTCACGCAAGGGGGGCTCAGTTTTTGAAGAGCAAGAGTCTCGCTGGGAGTCAGCACTGCCCTCAGAGACGCCCCTTCACTTTTGCGAGTGCGGGAGTCAGAACGTAGTCCCCCATTCAGCAGTCCATTAGCGCTATAGTACACAGGAGACACCAGATGCTTCAGAAAAGGAGGCGTGCAGCAATAATGCTCTACCACCAGAAGACAGCGATTGTCAAGAGAGCTTACAGAAGGAAGAAGAGGCTCTTTAGAACGACGAAACTCAAGACAAGAGACTACCGTGATGGTCGATCCAGACACGTTTTCCACGGCGTAGGTACACAGTGTGAGGGAAGACTATAAGCCTCTCATGGAGTACCTGAAAAATCCCCAAGGTGACAACGAAGACATCAATACTGAATGGGTAAGGTATTTCACTGAGCTCCTCAACAGAGAAGAGACGGATTGGGAGACAGGGAACCGTTTTATGTTTGATAACGCTCTGATGGAGACGGGAGGAACGACGATGACGATGAGGCTTCCTTGCCAGACATGGAGGACCTGATAGACATCATCAATAGCCTCAAATACAAGGCAAGCAGGAAACTGATGATTTTGGTTGCTCAGCAAGGTGCTCAGAAAAGGAGAGTTGGTCTAGACATAGATTATTACGATGAATCATATAACTTTCACCCATGACACAGGGACCCACCTCAACAAGTGAATATCAATGCTTCGGGTCCGACCTCAACGTCCTCCGTTAGTTCACATCGTTGCTGGGATCCAACTGACTGCCCAACTGCCAACTGTTACCTGTCGGGGCCCTGTTGCCGTTGCAAAGGAAGCGAACGTTCTGTATTTCGGCAGGCAGGAGACGTACCTACTCCTCCTAGAGGAGTTCACGTTTAGCCTTCGAGTGTGATGGATGTCTAGTGTTTTGCTCCTCGATCGAACAATGATTTTGTCGGGTTCTGCACCGTTGTTGCCTGCTGAGGGAGGACCGATCGGGAGATGCAGGTGTGTATTATCGTCGTCCTTTTTACATGAACGGGTACATGCATAAGCCTCCTTTCGATTGGGCTGCAGGATCTCGACCTGATTTGTGGCCGATTAAAAAGATAAGATCCTGACGGTGGTACCATCTCCCACCAACTCCTGTCCTCCTTTACACTGCCAGGAAAAACCTCCGCCTCCAGGACAGCCCGCTTCCTCGCAACCAGCCCCGTAGAGAGGGGGGGGGGGGGGGGCACTGGACCCGTTGCCCCCGGGCCCGGCCTTCGTAGGGGGGCCCGGATTTTCTTGATTTTTCTTGAAAAAAGGGGGTAGGAGAGGCAAAAGGGGAAAAGGGACAGATCAATATAGGACAAATTTTCATACCTTTTTTTTAGGGGCCCGATAAATTTTCATGACCTTTTTTTTTAGGGGGCCCGATGAATTTTGCCCCCGGGCCCGGATTTTCTCTCCACGACCCTGCTCGCAACTGCGGGGCAACTCCGAAGGACGTGCTTTAGAGCCCACACCATGCAGAGCCAGGATCGTCAGGCTGGGCCAGGCGGTGCAAGTTAGCTGGCAAGTCCCCAAGGCTGATCAGTAGCTATAAGTGGCTATGAGCTGAGCAGGGAAGAACTCCAACGTGAGTTTCCCATTGGACTAGTCCTCCTGCCACTGGCCGACAAGCATGGCCAGCCTCCTGGCGCAGCTTGGCCCAAGAAGGCTCCAACTCAAAGCTACACCCCAGCACCCAAAAGGGGCATCCCTCTCGAATCCTACACGCAGGGAAACCACCTCAACAGGGCGAACTCCAGCAAGAACCCGACCCACCACACAGCTTAAGCCCGCAGTGAAGCATCTTTGGCACCACTCGAATGGTACTGGCACCAATGGAACTGGTCACCCAGCGTCGTACAAGGAAGGGCACCCTCTGCTTTCCTGTGCATGGGCGTTTCCTGCTCCGTATGCTCGCGATCAAGCGGTTGAGCAAGGGAATGCTCTTCAGTTGGCTCATTCTGAGTACAGAGCAGCAACTGGGGTTTTTTCCCACAACTTTTAAGTACCTAATCAAGAATGCTTATTTTGTAGTTTATGCCCCGAATTGGGCGACTTGCTGCACAAGTAGGGTTACATTTTAGGCGTCTTACAGGTTTTGAAAGGTGCTGATTGAGAGCCCGACTTTCCTTTTTTCTCTTGTTGTCTCAGGCTTTTGTTCCCATCAAACCGTGTACCTACTCGTGTTTAGAATTCGAATGCGCTAGTTCGCCTCCGCTGAGGGAGCTTTTCACGTAAATTTATGGAGGCAGCCCCGAGGCGGTTCTCCCATTGTGGGTATAATTGTGTTTCATAATCCAACCCCATTCCAGCGTCAAGTTATCGCTAAGAGACGGGCACCCTTTCTCACAGTTCATGACTTACTAATTGAACCAGCGTCCCTTAAATTGAGCCCGTATTTCACATTTAAAGTCTTGACTAATTAGAGTGCGCAATTTTGCCTCGAGAGACTTGCGCCAAAAGGGGGTTTTGTTCACACGATGAAGACGGCATTTCTGATGTCTGCAGCCGAGTGAGCTGTTAGTCGACGCCACAACCCTGAATGGTCTCAAAAGGTCCTCTGTACACGTTCATGTTAGCTTTCACACTTTCCTTGTGCCACCGAGCGAACTGCAAACGGCATCAAAACCCGTTAGGGATAACGTGCAGTACAAAATCAGTAGCTCCCAATCAATTTCAGAGTAGTGATATTCACTTCAAAGGGCTCGTATAGTATAGCGACGGCCGATGTTCCGCACCAATAAATATATTTACAATCACACCCTGCACAACGTGATCAACCCCGCTCAATACTGAATTCGGGTTTCACCAACTTCGATAACGGAGAACAATTCGAAAACCCTCCGTTCCCTTGAGGCGTCGCAATCAAACGTGCTTCACTGCTGCGACTGGTTGGTTAAAGAGAAAATTATATCAGCAGCCGACAGAAAAACGTGCTCAATCACACATTCGTCTTTGTGGGCGCGAATTCGGCACATGTGAGTTGCAAGTGTAGAGACACGTCTGATGGATATTTCTCTGCCAATAGGTACCTATCGAACTTGCGAGGTCAAATGCTGAGAGCTGTTATCTCAGTACAAGAACGCTGCTAATTTTACACAAGGGTTCATTAATCTTTGGTACAAATTGAAAAATTGTACCAACAATACTAAAGGCAAAAACACGATTAGTCATAAAAGCTGATTTTTCAGGATATGAAAAAAACTGTTTACATTCTATACTAGAAATTTGAATTTCATTCAGTAGTCTACAGTCAGGATGAATGCCAGATAAGTTTGGATGAGCTTAATGCAATATTTTCGATGAGATTGGCGAAAAACGATTTGAGTTATGTTTTTAAAGAATTCCACTAAGAAGAAGACAAGTCAAATATTGCTCCATTCATGGAATGCTGGTAATTGAACCAAAGTAATGATTATTATTCTTATTATTGTTTTATTCAACATAGGTAGTGACTCACAGAATGCATAATAAACAAGAATCAGATTTAAAAAAAAGCAAAATGGGTCAATCATCAGCACATCACTGTTGTCATCATTGTCGATATCGAAGTTTTTGGAGTCCTCTCCTTCTGGATCACCAATATGAGTAAAATCATTCAGAAGGTTGTCATAGAACGATTTACTCCGAAGAAAAACTCAAACAACTTTTCTCAAAACGACCGCAACTTCAGCAGAACTGGATTGATAACGCACGATAAGATTCATAACGAAGAAGAGCAGACTACGGGAAGCAAAAGAAGTTCCATTTCATCATTATTTTGACGAGTCGTGTTCTTGCCGAAACACTCATGACTTGTCTTGTTGTCGAAGAAACGCCAGTTTTTCAGAGGCTCCCATTGGCTGACAAGTTATGTTTTTGGTGAAAGTGTATATTCAGGATCGCAGGTTTCTTCAGTGGCCATAGGATGGCATCATAAGCTCAAAACTCTATTTTTTTACTAATCGTGTTTTTGCCAGAAACCCCTCAACATATACCCAATAAAAAATAATGAAAAAAGGAAAATGATTAAAAATAAATAAAAGCTGCAAATTATAGGGGGTTTATGCTTTGGTATACCTAGGTTACCTGTGCAAAAATTAAATCTGTGCCAATGGAAAATTTCGGGGAAAAAAATTGTTTTTTAATTCGTTTTTCAAAAAAAAAAAATAATAATAATTTTTTTTAATTTGGAAAATATGATATATTATGACCACCAGGGACCCTTCAAAAATCCCATTTGTAGCCCCATGAAAGCCCCATAGATCCCCACAGTGAGATCGGATCGTTCCGGGACCCCTAAAAATGGATTTTACGTCCAAAAATACTTCGAAAACGACACCTAACTCGATCCCATAGCCAAAATCCTTCCAAAACCCCTCCCGTAGCCCCATTATAGCCGCACGGGTTTAGGCGATCGGGCTGAAAACCTTGCGGGCACAACTAGATGGTAAGCCGAGTATTTTGTCAAAATTTCAGATTTAAAAAAAAAAAAAAAATTCCTACAGCCCAAAACGACCCGGCCGGCGGACGGACATTTCGGTTTTGGAATCTAGACCCCTTGAAACGGATAATGTCAAATTCTGAGGCCGATCGGAGTCGACGACCTCCGTCGCGATTACAAAGGTTTATTATTCCAAGAATAATGAACCAAAACTGTATTTTTGTAGTGTTTGGACAGAAGGGGATCAGAAAAATGAACTTAACGTCCGCAATCATTAGAAGAACGAAACCCCATTCGACTTCTAGGCGTCCTTCAAAAGCCCCATTCGTAGATCCTCACGGTGAAACGAGGTCGCTCTGGGAGCCCCAAAAATGGAGTCTACGCCTAAAAACACTTCGATAACGACACTTGACTCGACCCCATAGCCGAGTTAGGTGTCGCTTTTGAAGTGTTGCTGGACGTAGAACCCATCTTTGGGGGTCCGATTTTACTGCGGGGATCTAAGGGGCGTTTGAGGGGCTACAAATGGAGCTTTTGAGGGAACTTACGAATTGTGCCTTTGTTCAATACAAACTGCCAGAAAGAGCTCTGAAGCACAAAATGTCTGTATTTGCGGCCTACTTGTACTCCTTCAAAGACTACTGTTTGGAGCTTCCGAGCTTGGCCTTCAAACATGTCACCCCAAACTGGTTCTAATTGATCTGCTTGGTGGCTCACTAGACAATAAATGATAATTCGTTCTCCAAATTATTATTTTTTAAATGTAAGAGCTAGACACGTATTTTACTAATTTGACGCAATCTCAAGCATCCTGAGAAAGTGAAAAATATGCTTTTTTTTTTAAAGACAATTTGACATTTCTCTATCAATTTCCGCGTCAGATTCACGACGAACACCTTTTTCTGTCGTCCGACGTCCTTTTTCAGGCGGCTCAAACCCGACAAACAACGCAATCCGGTTGACGAAGGAAACCCCGATAATATTCCGAGTTCCGCAATTGAGCCCGCATCCTGGCCCTGATAATGGAGTGACCTAATCCATTTTTCAAGCCTCGCCTCCCTAAAGCTCTTCCAAGCTCGAACTCATCCTAACAAGTCCCCGCCAACGGAAGGAGAAAATTGAATTCAACCGTTTCAACCAAATTGTTTTTTTCTCCCCACTTCATATGTCTAATTAAACATCCGCAAGCAAACACTTGAAACATAAAATCCAATGGAAAATTAATCAAGGCAGACGGGGAGGTTGTTTGTGCTTATAAAAGAGGTGAATACATAAATCGATCCGCCGCCAACGTTGAGGTGCACACTCAGTATGAACCACTCGTAGTTTGAACAATTTGATTATGCAAAAAACAAAAGAATTTTCCATGTTTTATCAAATTTGACAATATGTACAACTCAATAAAATTTATTTTACATTTAATGTGCTAACCACAAGATAACACTGGTCTACAAAAAAAAAAAAAAAAAAAAAAAAAAAAAAAAAACACTTGCGAGTTGCCGGCTTCTTTTTACCATTTCTAGGTTTTTTTTAGAGTGCTGAATCCGAAAATGATAACCTTTTTTTTAGTTGGGTCAAATAAAGCCCTATTTTGCAGTTTTTCGATTTTTTGACCTTCTTTAACACTGAATTTTTCAGTAATCAACGACTTCACTTGAACTTCACTAAAAGACACTCATCATATACCTAGCAAATTTACTGTACATTCCAAATATATACTTACGTCAAGTCTAAAACTTTTTTAAACCATCAAAAACCTCGAAAAACTGCAAACAAATGAGGAAAAATCGCTTTTTTCACCGTTTTGGTTTATTATTGCGAATTGATAAGCGGTTTATAGCGACGTACTTAAAAGTCGACTGGTTTTATTGTTGACCTGTGTAATTTATCATTACTTGATAATAATATTTGATTGATGATCATCGATAAATCATCTACCATTACTTGAAAAAAGAAGTGTTCAGTGCATTTATTATAATCACCCAGAGTGTCGAAAGTCGCAAATAATGCCGAAAAAAAAAATCAACATTTCATAGCCTATCTACTATATTTTTTCATTCAAATAATATATTTTATCAGCTCTAACTTTTATGAAAACACTATATTTTTTATGGTTTTAGCTCAAATATACTATTTACCGGTGAAGATATTCTGGCAACCCTCGTGGGGAATGATCCTTTCAAATTTTAGGTCGACAGTGTGGAGGTTTATTTCCGCTTTTCGCTCTTTGGTTGGTTCCTAGTGATCGTAAACCTAAAAACGCTGCAAATTTTACACAAGGGTTTATTATTCTTTGATATAGGTTACTTGTGCAGAAATTAAATTCTGTCAATGAAAAAATTTAAAAAAAAAAATTTTTTTTGGATTTTTTTTTTCAAAAATGTGTTTTTTCAAAAATTCTTTATTTTTAACTCAAAAAATATTTAACATCCTGGGATCCTTCAAAAATCCCATTTTTAGCCCCATGAAAGCCCTAAAGATCGCCCCAGTGAAATTGGATCGTTCCGGGACCCCAAAAAATGGATTCTACGTCCAAAAATACTTCGAAAACGACACCTAACTCGATCCCATAGCTAAAAGCCTTCAAAAAACCCCTCCCGTAGCCCCATTATAGCCCCAGAGCGCCCCACGGGTTTGGGCGATCGGACTGAAAACCTTGCGGGCACAACTAGATGGTAAACCAAGTATTTTGTCAAAATTTCAGATTTTTAAAAAAATTCCTACTGCCCAAAACGGCCCGGACGGCGGACGGACATTTCGGATTTTGAATGTAGACCTCTTGAAACGGATAATGTCAAATTTTGAGGCCGATCGGAGTCGTCGATCCCCGTCGCGAAAACATAGGTGTATTATTCCAAGAATAATAAACCAAAAGTACTTGCGTGCCTCGGGAAGTAAACTGAAGCACCAACCTGAAACATACAAAAAATGATTGTTCAATGTGAGTTGTCTTTCAAAAAGCTGCAATTTTCTTCGTTTTTGTATTATTTAGTGTCCAACTTTCCAAACCGCACAAAGAACTGAAAACACATCCTCAGCATGGCTGACTTCATGGCCACAGAATAAGTTGAAGAATTTCGGGGCTGTGAGGGTCAATGATGGACTTTGTTGGTTTGAAGTGATGTACTCATAAGTTCTACAAGTTCTTACATGACGAGCGCTTTCGCTTTATAGCATCCTCAGGTCTGGAAGAGAACACAGCCCGTTAGAGCAGGAAGATGGCTACTGGGTATCACTATAAATATCTTAGGGATTATATTACCTAGGTACCTAAGAGTACCAACAAAGTCCATCATTGACCCTCACAGCCCCGTCACCCATAAAAGGCAGAACATGGACTCAACAAATTTTAATGCTAATGAATTTGAAAAAAAAGGAGATCTGTTCTTAATTTCCATCTCTTATATATGTAATACATCCTTATATATAAGGATGTATTACATTCACGTCAAAAGAGATGCAGTAATCCAACTCATTTTGGTTTATTATTCTTGGAATAATACACCTATGTTTTCGCGACGGAGGTCGACGACTCCGATCGGGCTCAAAATTTGACATTATCCGTTTCAAGTGGTCTACATTCTAAATCCGAAATGTCCGTCCGCCGTACGCCGTACGCCGTCCGCCGTCCAGGCCGTTTTGGGCAGTAGGAATTTTTTTAAAAATCTGAAATTTCGACAAAATACTTGGTTTACTATCTAGTTGTGCCCGCAAGGTTTTCAGTACGATCGCCCAAACCCGTGGGGCGCTATGGGGCTATAATGGGGCTACGGGAGGGGTTTTTTGAAGGCTTTTAGCTATGGGATCGAGTTAGGTGTCGTTTTCGAAGTATTTTTGGACTTAGAATCCATTTTTTGGGGTCCCGGAACGATCCGATTTCACTGGGGCGATGTTTAGGGCATTCGTGGGGCTAAAAATGGGATTTTTGAAGGATCCCAGGATGTTAAATATTTTTCGAGTAAAAAATACGGAATTTTGGAAAAAAACACATTTTTGAACAAAAAAATCCAAAAAAAATTTTTTTTTGAGATAAAAATCAAAAAAAAAAATTTTTTTAATTTTTTCATTGACAGAATTAAATTTCTGCACAAGTAACGTATATCAAAGAATAATAAACCCTTGTGTAAAATTTGCAGCGTTTTTAATATTTCACGGTACGTAAACAACTGCCTCAAAACTACATTCAACCGCACACAACTTTCGTTTCACCAGTCACTCGATTCTGTACTCGCCTCCGGCCTGCCCCGGCTTTTACGCGGGCGGAAAGCCACTAAAAAAACGCGAGATATGACCGAGTTAACTGGCTATAAAACCCGGTGGTTGAAAGCTAGTGTTCTTTCGGCGAACCGATAAAATTCGCCGCGGAAGTAAAATACGGCGAGGAAAAGCGACGGAGTTTTTTTTTTCACGCACTGTTGAAACGTGCAGGTTTTGAAAATGTCGGCCACCAACGAGTGTAAATTGCCCATAATAGGGACGGTTTTTGAAGGTTTTCGCAGGTTAACCACTAGAAATAGTACGTTTTTCAAACTTTTTATGGTTGGTACGTGTTCCTTACTGAATTCCCGACAGGATGACGTTGCGAAAGTGTAAATATATATATTTCTTGTATTTTATTTTTATTTTTGAAAAGTGTCCCTATTCTAGTTCACATGTGCCATAATAGGGACACACCTTTTTTTAAAAGCTTAAACCGCTTCATAGCCCTCGTATTCTCAATAGGGAAATAGTTATGCTTTAAAAAAAAAATTTTTCGATCCAAAACATCAAAAAAAAATTTAATGAACGTTTTCATATAAATACAAAGGGTTGCCCTAGAAAAAAAACTGCATTTTAAGACCCTTATCAAAATCACAGGTTCCATATAACATGTTTTATAAAAATACAAAGGGTTGCCCTAGAAAAGACTACATTTTAAGATCCTTATAAAAATCACAGCTCTCAGGGTTGCGCAGCCTCGGAGCCATGGGGTTGAAAAGACAGAAACATGATGGTGAGCGGTTTACAGGTGGTAGGTATACCAGGATATGAATATGAATATGGTAGGTATACCAGGGATATGAATATAGCCACCACGTTGACGGTATTTACCTATAGGTAAATACCGTCAACGTGGTGGCTATATTCATATCCATTGTGGAGAGATGAGCGAGTCCACGGCCGAAGACGTCCTCATTCGATTCGGCATGGCTGAAAACTTGCAAATTGACTCAAACACCGGCTTATTTCCACTCATAACAAAACGAGTCCAGAGAGAGGGCTCACTACGTTCGGCAAAACCGAAATTTCGTCTATATAAACCCATTAAAACACGCTGAAATGACGTTTTTGATCGAAAATCGGCCAAAACAGCTATGTCCCTATTGAGGAACCTGGACACCCCTAAATTGCCATTTTGGGAAAAAACACTTGCCAAAATTCGCTGGTTTCACTTTTTTGAAATCTGACAACGGCTTCCCTCTAGTTAATTATGAGGCTAATAATAAATCCAGGTGACAACTTACCAGATGGTCCCCTTATACGATCACCATGAGAAGTTTTTCGTACAAACTGACCAAGTCCGTTATCACTGTTATCACCTCCCAGACGGCGGGAGTTGAAAAACGTCTTCTTTTGTTGTTGACTCATCATTAACATCCAGAAGAGTTGACTTTCACCATGAACATGAATTTTAGTGTAATAGGACGTCGCCAGGGGCGATTTTAATCTCGTTCCGCCAGTTCTGTCCCTATTCAAGGTACCGTCCGTATTATGAGCAATTTAAAAGTCAAGAGAATAGCGGATCAAACAATGGGGTTCAAGTCCTCCGAACATCAAAGAGTGAATAAAAAAGACTATCTTCATGTTCATTTTGATTCACACTTGATACATCAATTAGATGTTGAGCTTCCCCAAGCGATTTGTCGGAAAGGGAGACATCATCCTCAAATTGAGCCTTACGAAGGGTTAATTTCCTGGCTGCCACGAAGGAATTGTCAGTAAAGGCGGCCTGGGCAAGAACCCTGAGCGAAATAATTGAGTCTGCTGAACCGGCTCCCTCAGACGATTTGTCGTCAAGGGAGTCAGGTTAGCAGTCCCAATCAAAACTCTGTTTGAACTATCCATAATTATATGCGTAGGCGTGGAGGTCAGTGAAATGATAAAGAGGGTGGCACTATCCGAGGGCCCGAGTAAATAAATGTTATCTCATTAACAAGAGAAAGGGGGTTCTTCGGATGCGCCACCCGGAAGTGGCGCCTCCCGCGAGCCGAACGCGAAAGAGGCGGCCGATCGAATTTAAGAACGTAGAGTTCCGCTCATGTCCGAGCTACAGTTCAAATGCAATTTTCCTGTCCGACCTCATTTGTCATTTCCCTAACAATCCGTGTCATTCCTGGCTCATGCGCAGTTCGATAGAGTGACCTCAACCAACGCTCGATTTGTTGTACCAATTCCTCCTTCTAGCTAAACAATTGAGAGAAATGAAAAGTTTCAAACTCTCGAGGAAATTGAGGGCGGCACTGTGCGCTGTTTGGACACTACTTTTGGAAGCTGTCGTAGAACTCCACTTCCAACAGAGGGTTGTTTTTTAAAGTGCTACCCTGGGGACCGCATATAAAGTTGTGCTTGTGGAAGGCGCCTTTTCTCTCAAGGAGCAAGATTTTTTTCGATGCTTGACGAAGTTATAAAAGTGTTCTGAAAGACCCCTCCCGGTCATGTTGACAGAGTAAATAGCCGTCCGTCTGCTACTCGTGAAGTAACAAGTGCCCTTAGCCCTCAAGCGTGAATCGCTTTGAAGGTTGTACTTATTGACCAAACGACCCACAACTCAAAAATAAGACTTCTTATGGAAAAGGTATTCATGGGTTCTGGGAGCACAGGGAAAATGACCACAAGGCTATTTTAAGAAATTCTCTCTGTCCTGGCTCTATTTCCTGCCACTAGTGAATTACGGGAGATTTCCCACTCAAAGAGGGACGGTTGGGAGAGCTACAACTCGGTACAGCCACCCTAAAGGCAACAAAGACGGGCATATGTGATCCAGTCACTCAATCAAATCCTCAACCTCCGGGATGTTGACTCTCTCGCAAAGGCCAGGCAGCTCCAAATTACACGCTACATCTCTGGGGTGCTGCAGAAGGGAACATCGGCCAGCTGGTTTAATGGGTTTTAGGTTTTAAGTCCCTCTGGCCACTATTGAATAGAGAGGTGGTCAGATCGCCCACATCTCTAACCACCCAGCCAACGGTAAAGCTCCTGGAATATGCTGCTGGTATCTCTGTATACCTGGCCCACTCCGCCTGCCACCAGCCGACAAGCATTGAAAGCACATCTCAGTACAGCTTGGCCTGAGAAAGCACGTGCTCAAAACAGGAGCATCCCAAGTGGCGTGCTGCCTCAAGCTTTGGTAGTTTAGTGGGTAACTGGCGAGTTGTCCCTGAAATGGTGCAATTATCGCAGCTTGGGAAGTGGCGGCTCATCTCCACAGAGTGGTGAGGTGGTGTTACATCCATGGAAAGGGAAGAGAAATGGTAGAGTTACCATGGTACAGGCTGGTCGAGAGTCCAACCCACAGCAAGATACTGGGACCATCACCAAGGCTTGCAGCAGGTACCAGCATGCCAACTAAGGACTCCCTGACCCAGGGGTGATGTTACATCCATGGATTGTGAAGAGGAAGGAAGGAGGTTGCCATGGAGCAGGCTGGTCGAGAGTCCAACGTGGAAGCAGCGGCAGAAGATGGGAGAGAGAGCTGATTCCGATGCTGTGTAGGGGGAACTGAGGCGAGCAGCCGAGTTCATGAGCTAGCGCGTAATGGTAAGGAGTTATCTTTTTGTAATAAAACGCAGTGCGTGAACTTTGATTAATCATCTCGACCTGCTGCCTGGGATAAGCTGACACATAACGGACGCAACAGTCGTTTCAATCCATCCCAGTAAACGTAAATGCACTTCCCACGTATGTTGAAAAAGTGGTGAAGATTCTTATCTTACTTCCCACAGCATTCCAGACCTGTCCAAGCCTTGCAAAGTTAGTGCCAAGCTGGATATGGGATTCTAAGGCTTGCCAAGATGGTCCCCAAGCTATTCAGACCTGCCCAAGACTTGCCAAGTTAGTGTCAAGCTGGATATGGGATTCTACGGCTTGCCAAGATGGTCCCCAAGCTATCAAAACCTGTCGACGGCTTGCAAAATTGGTGCCAAGCTGAATGAATTGAGAACAAGAGAGACTTCTTCCAGGGATGGATTGCCTTATGTGGGGTGGAACGCAGAAAACCACTCCAGTTGCACTGGGTTGACTCTCGCAGACGTAAAGGGAGGTAGTGTGATTGCAGGCATCACATTAGTTAGGCTTGGTTTGGGTTATTTTCCATCCCAGTATATTCTCTTGAAGCAACAAATTGCCGGCGTAATTTCCGTTAGCGAAAAACTCTTATCCCAAGCTTGATCTCAATTTTAATGAGATCATAATCCCAAAGACCGCTCAAGCTTACAATGCGGTTGTCCCCCGTTTCAAGAACAACTCACCGTTTTCTACACAAGCCGCAAAAAAATGTTAAAAAATCCTCTCAGAAGTTAGTTCGAGCTTGACAATTTTTCACGGTCTGCCGTTCAAGGGTGGCAGAGTTAGGGGCTAATGAAACCTAATCCCCCAAACCGCTCGCCGTTACCTAATACTGCGCCTTGGATGGATGGACGTTGCCTTGAAAATGCAGAAAGCTCATTCGTCCTATTGCATAACGAGGTCTTGACGCGGGTCTGTACGGAACGCGGAAAGATGGAAAAATGGTTCAGTCATTGAACGTTGAAGTTGAGAAACGATTTGCTTGATCCTACGCGAATTTCTGATGTTCTCTGTGCGCGGCATAAATCCTTTCAAATGACCTTGCTGCATCGTTATGATGGTTGTTGTGCCGCTAAAATGAGTAAAATGTATTTAATAAAACTGAAAGATTGTTAGAAGCCTCTCGGGATGAGTGAACCCTGAAATCAACATTTGAAGCAAGATCAGATGGGTTTTGAAAGAAGGTAGAGTGAGGTGTCGTTTTCGAAACACGTTATGGTCTAGTATCGATTCACGGGGATCCGAGACCCGTCCGACCACCCTGTGAGGCTTTTATTGAACTACTGGCGGGGGTTTTGGCCAGGGGCTCGAGCGAGGTGTCGTTTTCGAGACTAGGTACATTTGATTTGTTGGGTGTCCCAGACCTGCAGGAGGCAATTAGAGGGTACAGGCGGGGGTTTTGAAGGGGTTAGTCTAGTGGTTTAGTGAGAGTTTAGTGAGAGACCGATGAAAGGCATGTGGGGGATT
This sequence comes from Pilophorus perplexus, assembly GCA_955831195.1. NCBI lineage: Eukaryota > Metazoa > Arthropoda > Insecta > Hemiptera > Miridae > Pilophorus > Pilophorus perplexus. The sequence continues at coordinate 3,631,911 of OY037015.1, forward strand.
CAGTATCCGAAGTATTACATTCTATAAAAATTTTCCAGTGTCGCTGCCAGAAGTGTCTGGGCACGCTACCCCTCCGGAATTTCTAGTATGTAGGTCCGGGCCCCAGACTCCGGGGTATTCACCATCTTGCCTCACGGATCCCGAAGTTCACCTAGGGATGCGAGATTCTTCAAAAAGAATCGATTTAAGGGTCATTCTCAGGAAAAAGGGAGGGGAGGGGGTTAGAAGGTCCCATTTTTCGCTTTTTCGCTCATATCATGAAAACGGAGCGTCGTACGTAAAACATCACTATTTATCAAATTAAAGCTTATTAAATTCTCTATAACTTTCATATCATACGTTTTTTTCATAAACCGTACCGTTTCCGAGATATACGCTTTTGAAAAGTGACAATTTGCGAAAAAGTTATTTTCACCTCACGTTTTCTGTTAAACTTCCGTCCATATCTTCTAGAATGTTCATCCTATAACAAAAGTCCTCATAATCAATGTTGTAGAGCACTAAATTTCCTTCATTTATATATACATATATTATTATTTACCATCAACCCGTCAAAAGTTACACCAATTTCAATATTTTTGTTAGGAAATTTGGTGTTTCGCAGTAGTCCTATTTTTCAGAACTTATGTCCTTTCAAGTTTAAAGTCGGTCGGCCTTTCAACCTACTAGATATGCATTACGTACTTTAATTCACAGTATATAATGAACCTAAATATTATTTTAGCAGTATATAATGACTCATTATGGAACTTCGCACATCCTTGATGAAAACATGGTGGTAACGAATAATATCTAGGCTCATTATTCATGATGAAAACATGGTAGTAACGAATAATATCCAGGCTCATCATTAATGAGCCTAGATATTATTTGTTACCACCATGTTTTCATCAAGGATGTGCAAAGTTCCATGTTTTCGGGTTGAGTAGTACACCTAGCCGTCAGGGCCATGGCCGCAGGAGCGAGGAAGGGTCTTTTTATTAAATCGGTTCTATTTTCGCCCTTGACCCCTACTAGAACCTTGAACCCCACTGGCAGAAGAAGAGCTGTCCACTGTCACAGACTTGTTGTCCACTTTCCATGACGAGCCTCCATCGTTGAGTGTGATTAATGGAATCGCAACCATCCATCGGTTGGCCATTAAATTTGGAGAGAAGCTGGACCAGCTGAAAGGCAATGGACCCACTGCTACGCTTTGGATTTAGTACTTCAAAATGATTTACCTCATGAAAGAATATATTCACGCCGAGAGGTCAGGCGACTGGGAAAAGCATCTGAATTGTGTGAAGAGAATGATTCCAATCACAACACGACAAGAAGGTGATAACTGATAACGAAAGGGGCAGACAACAGCGCTCTGCCTTCCTAGCAGACTCGAGATTTACTACTGTTTTCTACTGTACTCACGAACGGCTATTTTTACGAAGTTTCACATGTAATAATGTCCCTGGAGTTGACAGTCTTCGGAGTGGACGAATTTTTGTTTTTACCCAATTAACACGACACCTTCTAATTGAAAACTGTTTTTCAAAGCTTCAATGCCTCATAACCTCCAACTAAACAACATGCAAGATGAAATGATCATATAAATGAACGTACTTTCCAAAATTTGAGGTGAGATGGAGTTGAACAGTGAACTCGACGAAGCATGCAACTGAACACAAATGTAGTTACACTAACTAACCAGCTTTATTTTCCGGTTGCTGTTATAACCAAATGAAGAGGTTACATATTCTTCTTCCGTTTTCACCTTTCATGAAGAACACATAACGGCATTTTGAATATCCTTTCTCCATCTTTAAATGTCCCAGGAGTGGAAAAAAAGCAGGGACCGACTTTCCGCCCGAATTTTTTCATTATTGTTTTCGGAAAATGACATTTTATACATGCTCATGCCGTTACTAGCGTTGTCAATTCCTACCACACTGGACGTCGCGATTTTTTTCATTCCAAAATTGAGGTTCTGCAGAAGTCTTTCCTCTGGGTACAAAAGAAAAGGACGTCGTCGGAGTGGACATTTGTCGCCTGAATCCGGGTATAACGTCTGCTAAACATCAGTTTTGGTACTACTTCAGGTGCCAAATGTTTATCTACCTTTCCTGAAGCCGCCACTCAATTACGAACGTCTTATCAATTTTCCTTGTCAGATAAAAATCAGGGGGACAGCGTTTACCACTTTTTCCTGAGAATGACCCTTCAATCTTATCGAACTTCTTGAAAAAAATCGAAAAGAATCTTATCAATTTTTTGAAAAAACTTTCGAAAACGATTCTTCGAAAATGGGAAATCGTATCGACGTTTTCAAGAATTTCAAATTATTTATTGATCATTACAAGAGAATTGTGTTGATTTTTTCAAAAATCGATACTTCCTCGAATTCGGATACGAGTCATAAAGGGTTAAATGCAGTACTTGGGCTTTGTTTCTGTACTGTTGAAATTTACCAGAAACTTAGAACAAAGGTTTTTGATTGCCTCGATTGTCAAACATCACTTCAAAAAAAAAAAAAAAGCTGCCAATTTTACACAAGGGTTTATTATTCTATGATATAGGTTACTTGTGCAGAAATTTAATTCCGTGGCTATGAAAATAATTTTTTGTTGGATTTTTTTTTTCGAAAAATGTTTTTTCAAAATTTTTTGTTTTTTACTTGAAAAATATTTTACCTTCTGGGATCCTTCAAAAATCCCCTTTGTAGCCCCATGAAAGCCCTATAGATCGCAACAGTGAAATCGGATCGTTCCGGGACCCCCAAAATGGATTCTACGTCCAAAAATACTTCGAAAACGACACCTAACTCGAATAAAAGCCTTCAAAACACCCCTCCTGTAGCCCCATTTTAGCCCCACAGCGCCCCACGGGCTTGGGCGATCGGGCTGAAAACCTTGCGGGCACAACTAGATGGTAAACAGAGTATTTTGTCAACATTTCAGCTTTAAAAAAACGGCGTACGGCGGACGGACGTTTCGGATTTAGAATGTAGACCTCTTGAAACAAATAATGTCAAATTTTGAGGCCGATCCGAGTCGTCGACCTCCATCGCGATTACCAAGAATAATAAACCAAAATACACTAATTTTTTTTCAAAATGTTGATTTTTATGCCCAAAAATATTCAAAAGATTCGTGACTTGATCCACGGGTGAAGTCCGTTTCAGCTTTATTGTCCAGAGAGTTGAAAATAACAGGAAATTACGACCCAACATTTCACAACCACCGGGTTCATACCTGACACGACAGTTGAACTTTTGCCCGTCTGATTACCACACAATGAGCACAAAATCCGAATCAACGTCGAGATTTGCATTCCGATTTCGTCGATTCATTTTAATGGCGGGGAATTGATTTAGGGGTGGGGGGGGACCTAATGGATTGGAGGCCGGGTGATGGACGTCGGCCAAATCGGACTTTACTCACACTCGGACATATTTCACGTCGGTACACTCCGACGGAGGAGCCAATTTGCCGTAATCACCCCTTTAAAACTCCGAGTCGATTTGGCCCAATCGACCCGCCCGAAGCGATAATGCGCTTTTGGGGAGAGTTATCTCGTTCGACTCGACGTTTTCAACATAGATCGCAAATGCCGAGCTTTCTCGAAGAACGCAATTCGACAAAACGCTGCAAATTTCCTTCAAAATTCCCATTTGTAGCCCCATGAAAGCCCTATAGATCGCCACAGTGAAATCGGAACGTTCCGGGACCCCCAAAAATGGATTTTACGTCTAAAAATACTTCGAAAACGACACCTAACTCGAACCCATAGCCAAATCCCTTAAGAAAAACCCTCCCGTAGCCCCATTTGCCCCACGGGTTTGGGCGATGGGGCTGAAAACCTTGCGGGCACAACTAGATGGTAAACCGAGTATTTGGTCAAAATTTCAGATTAAAAAAAAAATTCCTACTGCCCAAAACCCGGACGGACATTTCGTTTTAGGAATCAAGAACCTCTTGAAACGTGTAGTGTCAAATTTAGAGAACAATCAGAATTTTCGACGTCCGACACGAATACATACACATTTTATCTATTAATACAATGTATTAATAAAATGTCATTTTATACACTTGTGTTATTCCAAGAATAATAAACCAAGACAATTTCGCGTAAAAAACACGATGTTATGTCTCTTACCTCTCAAACTAAAATTGATTCTTGCTTTACGGTTCCTTCAGAAACGACACCTCATGCGACCTACTGGCCAAAATTTTCAAATCCCCATCTGAGTGGTTCTCTTTTAACAGCGGAAGTTTTTTTTTTAATCTCTGCAAATTTTACACAAGGGTTTATTATTCTTGGATATAGGTTAATTATGCAAAAATTAATTCTGTGTCAATTAGAAAACAATGTTGAAAAAAAATGTGTTTTTTTTTTTTTTTTTTTTTTTTCAAAAAAATTTTTTTTTTCAAAGATTCTGTTTTTAACTTGAAAAATAATTGACCTCCTGGGATCCTTCAAAAATGCCATTTGGAGCCCCATGAAAGCCCTGTAGATCCCCACAGTGATATCGGTTAGTTCCGGGACCCCCGAAAATGGATTTTACGTCCAAAAAGACACCTAACTCGATCGATAAAAGAAGCACCTTTAAGATGCCTCTGGCCAAAATCCTTCAACACCCCTGCATAGTCCTCCCGCAGCATATTAACTTAGTAAGTTGGTACACCTGGTAACCCCCAAACCATGCTGAGGGATGCTGGCCGAAGGAACGAGAAACAATGGTTTACGATAAACTTTTCACTGTGCGAAAAATGGTCTCGACATCAATCCACAACATCGCCAATCATTTTTATCTCAGTCGGACCTCAACCCCAAGCAACGAAACACAGTGTTATCTCAGAGGGTCCAAGATTGTAACCGAAAGGTTTCTGCAATAAAGCGGAGATAATAACGAGACCTCCGACGGATCATCCTCGTCGTAACCCCATCATCTCATCTCAGCGCCAACCTAGAAAATGGAAATTTGTTTCCGGAACAGCGACATTCCTCTCGTGAGAAGCGACACAGATGTTCACCGCGAGGTTTTTCGACTGACACGAAATAAGAGACGCTGTTGGGGGAAAGAAATCCTTACAATTTTTGGGCATCTTCATTCCGGTCAGATGAGTTCAGAAATGGAGCGAACCCGAGTGTCGTCTGTTCACTAGATCGAGAAACAACCGGTGAAACACAATCCATTTGAGGTTTTCAAGTGAAATGTTGTCTTTGATACCTACGCATGAAGTGCCGAACTTGACAAGCCGTTTCAAAGCGTAGCGAAAATGAGGCCGACGTGGGGAAAAAAATAAGCGGTAGGCCTTATTTTATGATTCTCGAGGGGCAGAATCCGAATAAGAAGGGATAGAACAAATTATGCGTTTTGAGGTATTCGCCAAAAACTCCCCAAGTTTGGCACTTTTTTGGTTTATTATTCTTGAAATGATACACCGATGTAATAACGAAGGAGGTCGACGACACGGATCGGCCTCAAAATTTTACATTATCCGTTTCATGGGGTCTAGATTCCAAAATCTAAATGTCCGTCCGCCGTCCGGCCCGTTTTGGACAGTAAGATTTTTTTTTTAATCTGAAATTTTGACAAAATACTTGTTTTACCATCTAGTTGTGCCCGCAAGGTTTTCAGTCCGATCGCCCAAACCCGTGGGGCTAAAATGGGGCTACGGGAGGGATTTTTGAAGGCTTTTGGCTATTGGATCGAGTTAGGTGTCGTTTTCGAGGTATTTTTGGACGTAGAATCCATTTTTCCGGGGTCCCGGAACGATCCGATTTCACTGTTGCGATCTATAGGGCTTTCATGGGGCTAAAAATGGGATTTTTGAAGGATCCCAGGAGGTTAAATATTTTTCGAGTAAAGAATAAAGAATGTTTGAAAAAACAATATTTAAAAAAAAACCCAAAAAATTTTTTTTTGAAAAAAAAACCAAAAAATTTGTTTTTTCCAAATTATTTTCTTTCGACACAGAAATAATTTTTGCACAAGTAACCTATATCAAAGAATAATAAACCCTTGCGTAAAATTTGCAGCGTTTTTGGTTTATTATTCTTGAAATGATACACCGATTTTTAATCTGAAATTTTGACAAAATACTCGGTTTACCATCTAGTTGTGCCCGCAAGGTTTTTAGCTCGATCGCCCAAACCCGTGGGGCGCTATGGGGCTAAAATGGGGCTACGGAAGGTTTTTTGAAGGCTTTTGGCTATGGGATCGAGTTAGGTGTCGTTTTCGAAGTATTTTTGGACGTAGAATCCATTTTTTGGGGCCCCCGGAACGATCCGATTTCACTGTGGCGATCAATAGGGACAACGCCATATTCGGATGTCCCATCACTACATTAAGCACACTTAAAGCTCGCTGAAGAAAGAACTGGCACTTTCCCGTGTCGTACAACCGCCCTTTTAACAATCTGGCATCACTTGAAGCTGCTGCCTGGATATTTTCTCCCTTCTGTGAGCCCATTTACACCCCTTAATGGCTCTCCAAGTATCTCGACGGCTAAAAACAGGGGCACAACCTCCGGAACAACGCCATATTCACACGAGGAAGCCTTTCCCTCGCCCCGTTTTTATCGTTATTGCTCGAGCCACTCCCTCACTTCTTTTTTTTCCCCTTTTTTTTTCTTTTCCAGCCCCCAAGAAATGTGATTATAAGGGCGCTTAATATCCTCCGGGGGGGAGGATCTTCTATTACTTACGGACTTATACAGCCGGTCATTCTCTCCGGTTTATTGCAAAATGTTTGAATACTGATGCGCTCTGCATTCGGTGACTCAAAAATGAACGCCGAGGCAACCTTCTTGAAATCCCCTGTAAGCGGATTTATTAAGTGGAAAGGAGAACGGCGGAAGTTATGCTCAGAAAGCTGGAAAGTCATTTACCTATACATAAAGTTGGGTAATCAAACTACACCTGTTGAGTACTATTGATTGATTGATAAAAGGTAGGTATTTCGATGTACATGCAGATTCTTGATGCATTGCACCAGTTGGCCTGATTTTCAGTTACCTCTCACCATCCCCTCCCAGGAAAATTATCGACAGTTCAACTAATTCACGGTACTCGTCTCTAATCTTGCCTTTCATTTCTAGTTCAGCTCGAAAATAATTTACCAACGCGTCAATTTCAGTTGTGGTCCGGTTTTGGTGGTTTTGCGCTCATTTCGGTTTTGGTTTGTTGATGAGCTCGGTACATAATTTGTGCTCAGCCTACATGTTTGGATAGGCTGAGCTTGATTATAGCTAATGGACGGAGAGGACGCTTTACTAATTGCAGTAGTTCCAGCTACTCGCTAACACCTTGCTTTTTTAGCCAAAAAAGTACCTAGGTAGGAAAAAAGGATACTGTTTCCGACCTCTTTTGATCCCCGCGCTTAGGGCGCCCCCAGCGGCCCGGGAGCGCAACCCCAGGCTGCTCCCCTCTCCAAGGCTCATTGTTTTTCCAAAGCTCCACGCTGCACCTCGGTACATAATTCGACATTTTGTGATTCAATGCAGGGCCACTTTTCTTTGAACTTCTTGAACAGGGGCACGTCTGGGATTGAGGTGACTCAACCGCTGGTGCTCAACTGGCACTAGTCCTGCTAACAATTTAGGAGTTATAAAATTCTTCCTACCACGTTTTGTCTTCGGTAAGGATGTTGAATCGTGTGGCTGCTGGGACGACTCTAATAATGGGGGCTCGTCATTGTAAGAGCTGACTGAAGAAGTAGATCCAGGAAGGTTGTAACCTTCCCAGTTTTTGTTGCCTTCAGATGAAATACAACGCTCTCCGGCAGTTTTGGTCGTTTCCCCCCTAGTTTTCCAACAAGGCCACTAGTTCGGCGTCGGCAAGTTCGTTTTCCAATATGCAAGATGGGTTTCAATTCCACGGTTGATTAAGAATGTTCCGTGTTCCTTGAATTTTGGCTGAAGGCCACAAGCAAAAAACATCAGGGGGTCCCAATGGGTTAAATATTTTTTTACAGACAGAATTAGTTTTGGGGAAAGTTTACACCAGGTCCTAAGAATAATAAAACCCTTGTGTAAATAAATAAAATTTGCAGCGTTTTCATGTTTTTTCGTTATCGTACCATTTTTCATTGTTCGCCCCATTTTTCGTGCCCTGTCTCATCAAAATCCGGGATAACGCGTTTGTGTTTACGGGACAGCGTACATCGCAGAAAAGTACACACAGGTCGTGTTATCGTTAACGTACCGTCGTGTTACACTTTAAACACTTTATAATCCGCACGCGCGTCAAGTGCACGAGGTTACCCACACGAGGGGGTTAGCTTTTACTTTCCAAAAGGCTTTCTAAAAGGTCAGATTACGTGGCTTGGGGCTCGGGGAGGTTTTCACTCCGGAGACGCCTCCAAACGTGACTTATCGGCTTAGCGTCCGGAACCAGCCGTTCAAACTCATCACACGTGCTGTTGACGTATTAAGACGTCGAGAAAAATGCCGGTACGTGTTGGGACGAGTTGCCTCCGCCGTCAATGGACGACAACACGTGTGGGAGAGGCAGAGGTGATTTAATCAAATGTAGACAGCAGGGGTCTTCAAGGTCAAGCTTATCATGTTTGTTGGTCGAAACGAGAAAAGTTCGTAATTTTCGCTATCACGACCTACCCAACGCTCAGTGGTCCAAAATAAAAACACGCCGTTTTTAGCATGAATATGTTTTAGCCGAGACCTAACGGCCGAAAAACATTATTATTCTCATAATATGAGAATAATAATAATATTATTATTCTCGAAAAAACATGAAAACGCTGCAAATTTTATTTACTTACACAAGGGTTTTATTATTCTTAGGACCTGGTGTAAACTTTCCCCAAAACTAATTCTGTCTGTAAAAAAATATTTAACCCATTGGGACCCCCTGATGTTTTTTGCTTGTAGCCTTCAGCCAAAATTCAAGGAACAAGGAACATTCTTAATCAACCGTGGAATTGAAACCCATCTTGCATATTGGAAAAGGAACTTGCCGACGCCGAACTAGTGGCCTAGTTGGAATTAAATGAAACGACCAAAACTGCCGGAGAGCGTTGTATTTCATATGAAGGCAACAAAAACTGGGAAGGTTACAACCTTCCTGGATCTACTAGACCGCACAACACGTGAGTTTCCATAAATGTAAACAGAGTGGACTCCAACATGCCCTCTTGGAACAAACGTGGGCGGACCAACAACGAATACAACCGAAAACAGCATAAGTATTTGAGACAACATGTACTGCTTACGTTACAGATAATCGCTTTATGCTAGCATCATCTATTCATCAAACAAATAAGCAAATCGCAAAACAGATGAATATAATTTCAGTCTTACGGATTAAAAACTAAACAAGTTAATATTAAATTTTCTGTAGACAATTTTAAACCAAACATTCGCATAGGTAACTATCTTTTGACGACTCCTAACTCCATAACAATTTGACTGAACGCTGCTCTAGGTTAGGGATTCCCAACCTGGGGGGCGTGAAGGGTCTCCAGGGGAGGCGCGATCAAGGCCCAAAAACTGACAAAAAGTCTTTCACGTAGTTTAACGTCATTTAACGTGACGTCACCTATAGTGGTTCCGGTTTCCAATCAAAAAACACCAGAGTTCAGGTCGATTTTTTCTTCTATTTTCGATTTTTTCTTGGCATTTGGCTCTGATGACACTGGAGTTACGCGAAAATGGCTGTGTTCGCTTTGGTGTGAATGTGATCATGCTCATTTACTCAACTTATTTGTGATATAAATGATCTTAATCTAGTTTTTAGTTTTGTAATGGTGGCCAACCCTTCGACCAATAGGAGCTGACCTCGGGTTTCCGCCAAAATTCAAATAGAAATTTTTCCATAAATTTTATAAATTCATACGAGCTTGCAGTTTGTGTTTTAACCCCATTTGTAGTATTATTTGGACGTCTTCTATCGATAAAAAAAAAAAAAAAAAATCCAGAAACGCTTCCATTCCTAATTATTTAGGTTGGCTGGAGCGTGAGTGTTTGTCAACATGAATACAACAACAAATAAAAAGTTCCGTTTGAATTTGAATTTACTCATTAAAATTATACCATGATTATACTTATACTTAGCATTTTTGAGGAGGGGGAGAGTATAATTACATAGAACAAAGGGGGGGGGGGGGGGGATGCAATGGTGTTCACACCGACCTAGGGGGGCGAGGTAAAAAAAGGTTGGGAACCCCTGCTCTAGGCAATGGTTTAGTAAATACATCAGCCAACATCCTAGAGCTGGACACGTGCGTAATACTGATAGTGTTTATTCAACAAGTGTTCCCTAATAAAATGGTGTTTGATGTCCATGTGTTTAGTACGAGAATACTTACTTGAATACTTACGAGAATTATTTACTTGATTCTTACTTAGATCAATTGCCCCTTTACTGTCACAGTAAATTTGAAAGGGTAATACAGTGAAGGTCAAGTCTGGGTGTCTCAGAACTCCACCGACTATAACCTGACTCGCTTCGTTAAAAACATTGACTCGCTTTGGAAAAACAATTACAGGGAGCGGGTAGCAACGCCTTCGTCGAGATCTCCAGGATGTACCTACTCGCCTGCAGACGATGAGCTACCTTTTTATTTGAACTCTGACCTGGGTATTCAGATAAAGAGACTCTTGGCTCAAGCAAGGCAGTCAGGGAATTATTTCGCCAAACTGTGGCGGCAATTTGGGGCCCCAAGATTCAATCCTTCATTTCATGTGCCAATGCCCTGTGGTTCGTGGCGAACAGTTTTTCTGTTTTTTCTCCTCAGTGATTTTTCCCACAATGACTTGGCCTTTCTGTTCTCATTCAATGATGTATTAGCTTGTAAGAAAATGTACCTACAGCTTCTTAGTGAACTGTATTAGAACTAGAGCTTTTTTCCTTAATAAAGGTTTTTGTACTAAGTATATTTAAGTGACTAATTATACTTAAGTGACTAATTAAGTTATATTATTGTAGCGATCAGGCGCGACTCGTGAGGGAGGCAGCGTCGCAACTGCACCCCCTCGATGCAGAAGGGTGTGAGGGGGGGCTACCTATTACCTACCTAATTAGTTACCTACCTAAAAATGAATCAAAACTCCTTTGCTCGAATATCTACGTAAGGTCTACAACCAAATTATAGACCTTACAGAGTTCGCGGAATGTCTGAAAAGCCTGTGTTGATAGTACAATGATAACGGATGCATCCTCCATTTTTGAGAGCACTGCACCTCTTGAGACGATTTTTTTTGCATGGACCTTATGGAACAACGAACCAACTGTGAAGGCAGAAATTACGAAATGTGGTGCAGATTCGGGGACTGCACACCCTTCCTGTGATTGGCCAACTTTTATCACCAGATGATAAATCACCACCACGTTCAGTGTTGGGAGTCTTCGTTCATGGGCAGGGAATTTTCTTTTGGAATGAGGGACTTATTCAGGATCAAATCTGACCCAAATCATGGAAAAAATAGGGGCTTACTTTTGGAAATTTTGAACACTTTTTGGTGTTGCTATATTACTTTGTACGGTATGAAATCATAAAATTTCGATCGACAAAGGTTTCTGATTTTTTCAGTTTTCCCACTTTTGTGGGGAAACTGCGTATTTTTTACCAGAAGCTGCAGCACTGGTTGAGGGGATGGCATTAGAGGTTTTGTGTGCTTCCATGTTTTTTGGGGAAGTGTTTTCTGAACTCCGAGATCTGCGTTTGTCTCATTTATAAGTTTTTTATTCGTTCGTTTCATTGTTAATTTCATAAAGCGTTTGATGAATAACTGTATTGATTTCATCTTGAGGGAGTTTTCCCGTTTAGGCGTGAGTAAGAAGTGTGCCATTCGCGACATGGGACGGCCAACCCCATGACATGTATTTTGAAACGAAAGGAAACTGGTAATAGTTAATTGGAATTTTTGAACGAATAAATACATGAGCTATAGCAAATCTTGGTAGTACTTTTTTCAAACTGTATTACGTGTAATAATATTTTCATAAAATATAATCACGAATCCGTGATTGCACCCCCTTGTTTGGCCATCACCAGTCGCGCCTGGTAGCGATTGTACTATTGTAGTGATATACCTTGTGTCGTTTTAGGTATTGATTTGCCTGTATTACTGTTTTGTTTCTACCTTGTATCGCCGGAAGGCTTTTACAAATAAACCTTCTCATTTTCATTCATTCATTCTCATTCAACATGTGTTTTATCTATAGATAGATCTAAGTTTCGTTGCTTAGGTTTTTTTTTTAGGTTCGGTCAATAAATGAAAGTCTTGTTTCCCGACGGTTCGGCCGTTTATTCAGCCATTTTCAAGGGCTACAACAGATGAATGACAACAAAATTATTATTTAATAATAGGTAGCTATGACTATAAAGGCTAGTGACAGGAAATAATGAAATAATTTATTTTGCCTAAGTGCCTACAGAAACGAGTTTATGAGTAGTATCTACAAAAAATCCTAACTAATTATACCTACGTAAATTCAACAAAATAGATAGGTAGGTACTCACATTTAGAGGACAGCTTCATCCACTACCATAACACCTGATACGTTTGGAATTCACTGTACAACTGGTTAGGAAGAAGAAAAGTCAACTCCATTGGAGTGCTGGGTGGGAGAGGGGGGTTGTTGCAGGTAGTAAAGGGTCCTGCTGACTTGAATTTGTGGTTTTTAATGAGCTAAGGGGAATGAACCTGTGGAGTGGATGATGTTGCTATAACATTTACTGAGTTTTTGTACATCTGATCTCTTATTTATTACATTTTCCTTGTTCCTCTCTATGGAAAGCATTTCTTTAATCTCTCTTTTATATTGATTTTTCTCAAAGCCAATTATTTTTGTATTTTCAAATTTGAATTTGTGACCCTGCCTTGCATGGGTTCTCAGAGCTGTACAATCTACAGAATTAGGTTGTTTTTCCAAAGTGTCAATGCTGTGTTTGTGGTGGTACAATCTGGTTTTTAGATGGGAGTGGGTTTGACCAATGTAAGATTTTCCACATTCACAGGGAATTTGGTATACTAAATCAGATTTAATTGTTTTTGGTACTGGATCCTTTGTGTTTGTAAACAGGCTATTTAGTGTGTTGTAACTTTTGAATGCTATTTTCGCGGTGTCACTGCATTTGGTGAGGGTTTTCTGAAGTTTCTCAGATAGACCTCTGATATATGGGAGAGAATTATATATATAATTATTAAAGTACTATTATAGTACTTATGAGGGCTTGGGGATGCGTTTGAATTCTCTAAATTTCGTCCTGAGGTTCTTTTCAATAGGGAACATATGAGTTTATGTGGAAACCCATTTAGTAGGAGAATATCAACTATTTTGTTTTCAGATTCTTTGAGAAATTTTTTGGAGGTGAGGTATCTAGCTCGGTTAATTAAATTCACTGCAAAGTTGATTTTCTGGTGATGGGGGCAGTCACTCTGAAAATTGACATATCTGCCTTTATTCTGCGGTTTTTGCCCCCATTTTGTGGACAGCTCGCCATCAGAGGATCTGATGACTTCCACATCTAGAAAGGAAATGGACCGTTCTGAATTTTCGGTCTCTGAGGTGAATTGCAGTCTGTCATGAAATCTGTTGAATTTTGATAAAATTATATGGAGGGAATTAGTGGGTACAGCCAGCAGTAGGTCATCAACGAATTTAAATATAAAAGGTAACCTGAAAGGGAGTGTGGGTATTACTTTATCCAAGAGATGGTTCAAACAAATATCGGCCAGAATTGGTGCAATTGGTGAACCCATGGGGCACCCATATTTTTGCTCATAAATTTTATTGTTGAATTGGAATGACCTTTCCTGCGTGCAGAGCTTCAGCAATTTGAGAAAGTGAGTTTTAGGAATTTTGGTGTGGATTTTTATTTCATCCCATCTCTTCATGATGATACCAATTATCATGTCAATGGGGAGATTAGTGAACAAAGATGCTGCATCCAGGCTGATCAGATGATGATTTAGGGGAAGCCTAATCTGGGATATCTTATTTTTGAATACAAATGAATCTTTTACATTGTACCGGTCACTAGTAATATTTTTGAGAATCTGAGCCAAAAATGTCGAAGTTTCATATGTAGGGGCTGAAGTGTTGACAACGATGGGGTTACCTTCCTTGTGGTTTTTGACAAGGCCATACATTTTTGGGATCACACTGTTGTGGGTGCTGAGGCGGGTTGCTGTGAAATGGTCAATGTATTTTTGCTTTTTCAAGGAAACCGAGGTGTCATTGAGTTCTTTTTCCACTCTTTTCGTGGGGTCACGTTTTGTCATACTATATGTTTCTTTGTCCGCCAGCATAGATTCCAATTTTTCTGTCAATTCTGATCTCATGATAGCAACCGTTTGATGTGTCTTGTCTGTCTTAGTGATGACCAGGTCTGGGTTCTGTCTAAGAAAGGACCGTGTTTTCTGGGCTAGTTTCGGAATTTCTGACTGTTTATTTTGCAATTTCTGCTTGGTTATATGATAGATCTAAGGATATCTATTTAAAGCTGGCCATTCACTACCTCTCCAAATGGCGTGGTGCGTCGTTCACCGGGCTAAGCGTCACTGAACATCCCGATCCATCCCTCATTACCTCAAACTGTAACGTACAGCTACAATGACGTCCACTTTTTTGAGCAACCCTAGTTTTTTGAACAACGCTATTTACAACCAAACCTTCAATTCAAGATAATTATAATGGAGCCCCACCGTTCATCAAGACTGAGGTGTTTCCGATCGGCAAAGTATCACGTAGCTCTGAACCTACTACGGTAAGCCGGCAATCCTCTCAAGGGGGGAGGATTCACTTCTTTGAAAGGCCGCTTTTGTGAGAGCAAAGACATTATTAAAGGCCTTCTGGATTTAGAGGACCACCTCCTTTTTTGCTCGAGCAACTCGTTTTTCAGTTAGCGGGAGGGGGTTAAGATGAAGGATCTGTTAAGGTCAGGCACGCATCTTCTGCTCTAGTAACTTCAAAGGTTCTCTAAAGGCGTCTTCCCTTGAAATATCACATGCACGCCCGACAAGCTCGCAATGAATCTTTTGAATGTGTATCAAGTTTGGAGTCAAATTCCGGGTATTAGATAAACCTTGATTAAACATTTATATTAATGAAGTACCTAAATTTTCTCATTGTCCAAATACGATGGTTAACAGTATACAATATGGGGTCATTTTGGTTTATTCTTGGAATAATTTACCTATGTAATCGCGACGGAGGTCGAAAACTCCGATCGGCCTCAAAATTTGACATTATCCGTTTCAAGAGGTCTAGATTCCAAAACCAAAATGTCCGTCTGCCGTCCGGGCCGTTTTGGGCAGTGGGAATTTTTTTTAAATCAGAAATTTCGTCAAAATTCTCGGTTTACCATCTAGTTGTGCCCGCAAGGTTTTCAGCCCAAACCCGTGGGGCGCTATGGGGCTAAAATGGGGCTACGGGAGGGTTTTTTTGAAGGCTTTTGGATATGGGATCGAGTGAGGTGTCGTTTTCGAAGTATTTTTGGACGTATAATCCATTTTTGGGGGTCCCGGAACGATCCGATTTCACTGAGGGGATCTATGACGCTTTCATGAGACCACAAATGGGATTTTTCAAGGATCCCAGGTCAAATATGAATTGTTTTTAGTACGTCAAATTTGTTTTTTTGGTCGTATTTTCCGAGCAAAAAAAATTTTTTGAAAACAAAAAAAAAAAGAAAAATGTTTTTCCCAAACTTTTTTTATTGACACTGAATTAATTTCTGCACAAGTAACCTATTTCAGAGAATAATAAACATTGTGAAAAATTTGCAGCGTTTTGGTTAAATTTGATGTATCTGTGGGTAAACACACACGCGAATGGAAGACGGAAAATTTCCATTTAATGCTTCTTCGCTCACCCTTTCGATCGCAGCTCCCGAGTGGGGCAAGTTACACCAGCGGAGTTTTGATAAACCCACCCTAAGCATCAGATTCTGAAGTTCTTCTTTTTATTCAAATAACGAAAAAAAAATTGTCATTGATGAAAGCAATTACATCCTATGGTTACATTCTACAGAATAAATGCCGCCTCGACAATCCTCGTTCGTAGCCTCCGGCGTTGCAAGTCTTTCACGTTACCTTTTCTTTCTTGTGGACGTGGTATGTTCGTCGTTTGGCGAACATCGCGAAGCTTGGCAGGACCAATTCCATGAGCAGCGGCAGTCATATTGATTCACAGATTCATCACTGAGAGCCGAACCTGGTTGAAACCAAATACATTTTTAGATTGACAATGAAAAAACGGTTAATGTCTTTATATTTGGCATGATCATTTGGTTCTTACTCGTGAGGGGACTTTTTAATAAGATTTATGTTGATATGAATGTAAGTACTGATTCAGAACATGTGTACGTCACAGGCTTTTCACGCTTAATCAGTACACGATAAAATTACGGTAAGGAAGGGCGCTAATGTGCGCAGCAGTCAAGTCCGGCTCAGGATTCCCCAGGAAAAAATAGTGTAGTAGGTTCTAGAACGGTCCTCCATCATGTTTTTTCCCCGATTCTGAATCTATAGATTATCACCTCAAAGTACGAAAAAAAAAACTATAAATTCTCGTCAGTTTTCAGTTTGTATCCAAAATACTAGGCGATAATTAGGCCGCTAGAGCGCGCTGAAAAAGCGAAAACCCACCCTCCCGGCGGCAACAGAGAAATTGTCCCCAATGGTTGCCTATATAGGCAACAGGATCGAGCGAAATCATCCGCTGACCTGGCTTACCTAGACGAAATGTCGCCAGGGGAAGCCCGATATTCGGTCCCAATAAAAAATGCACTGGTAATTGACATTCTTACGCATGTGACAATGAAAATAGCCGGTGAGTGAAATGATACTGCAAGCAAAGCGATCGGGCACCCTCAGCAATTAGCAGTTCTCTCGTTAGCAAGAGAAGCTGGACTTCCCAATCACGCCGCTGGAAGTGGCGCTTCCCGTGGCCCATGACTGAAAGGAGTTGGGCGGGCTAAGGAATTTAAGTAAGAAGAGTTTAGACCACCAGTGGTTTATTATTCTTGGAATAATACAACTATGTAATCACGACGGAGGTCGACGACTCCGGTACATTATCCGTTATTATCGACATTATCCGTTACAAGAGGTCTAGATTCCAAAACCAAAACGTCCGTCCGCCGTCCGGGCCGTTTTGGGCAGTAGGATGTTTTTTTTTTAATTCTGAAATTTTGAGAAAAATACTCGGATTACCATCTAGTTGTGCCCGCAAGATTTTCAGCCCGATCGTCCAAACCCGTGGGGCGCTATGGGGCTAAAATGGGGCTACGGGAGGGTTTTTTGAAGGCTTTTGGCTATGGGATCGAGTTAGGTGTCGTTTTCGAAGTATTTTTGGACGTAAAATCCATTTTCGGGGGTCCCGGAACTAACCGATATCACTGATGCGATCTATAGGGCTTTCATGGGGCTACAAATGGGATTTTTGAAGGATCCCAGGAAGCCAAATATTTTCCGAGTAAAAAATAAAATTTTTTTTGTACACTGAAGAATTTCATTGATTTATGAATAATAAATTTATTTCAAATTATTGAAGTTTTATTCATCTCGGAATTCCGAAAGCTAACTTCGTTTACCACCTTCGCAGGTGTCGTTTTCGAAGTGTTTTCGAACCTAGAACCCATTTTTTGTGGTACCTGAACCATCCGATTTCATAGTGGGGATCTGTGGAGCTGTCATGGGGGCGACAAATGGAACTTTTGAAGGACGCCAGGAGGTCGAATGACGTGTCATTTTCTCAGTAATTTCGAAAATCTATTTGGCTCGTTCGTTTCATGGGCAGCCCCGTCCTCTCATGTCGTCAAGGCCGTCTGCAATACTCAACTCACACTTTCATAGTGATCTGGCGCGACGCAGCAGCCGCAGTACGGGTTGAATAGGAGGTTCCGGTTGAGGTACGAGGAAACGAGGAACATACAGGTGAATTAGGAGATGCCGGTGAGTCATGGGAGGGGATGTGCGGTTTGCACCGAGGTAATTAGCCAACGGGTGCGGGAGACGTCGATCTAGACATCATAGCCGTTCCGTGTTGATAGGGGGCTTGTTACTCCAATGACGTGCACCTCGTGGTTATGCTATTGTGGTGCGCACGTCCTGACCCAAACTGGACTGACATTACGCTGAACCAGCAGGTGAGTCAGGAGCAGAGATGAGTAACTTTGGTACAAAGCATAAGATTATCAGAACAACTGGTCCTCTTAAATGTGACAAGCCGAAAGTATCAAGTAGGTACTACAGTCACAGATTGGTCCTCAAGTTGTTCGTACGACGCTCCTGTGATTACCCGGTCCATGTTCCACTATGTGACGGTCACATAGAAACGGGGAGATTTCTGGGCGGAGCTTCCATGGGTCTACGTCCAATAATACTTCGAAAAAGACACCTAACTCGACCCCTTAGAAAACCCTTCAAAACGCCCTCCTGGAGCTCCTTTTTAACCCCACTGAGCTCCATGGGTTTGGGCTGTCGCACAGTGCGTCAAGGGTTGGACAAAAGTCGAAAAATCGCTCACCATTTTCTGACCTGGAAATGACGTGGATCCACGAAATACCACGTGGAGCCCGAAAACGCATAATTTGAGAATGCAACACCTGGTCAGTGCCCTCACGCTATTTTTGCGGTTTGAGAGGCTGAGCCTTACATTCCTGGTGGGGGGGGGGGGGGGGGGGTGAAAAAAGTCAAATCAAATTTTGCAAGGTGTGTATACCAGCGAATTTTTGTGGTTTTCTCCAAGGGTTTTCCTTAACCGTAGAATCAGCGTGCAATACCTCATTTTGCGGTTAAAATTTGTTTTCACTATGTACCTACTTAAATGAGGTGTGAAACATGAGATAATGAGATTTTAAGCATTTTATAGGTATAACATAAAAAATTCCCCTCTCACTCAGTTTAATCGTGTAGTTTTGAAAATATTACACGTTCTCAATATGTCCCAATAGAATTCTATAAAAATACAAAATTCAATTTTAAAATGAATTCTGATGAACAACACCTCCGAATTCACGGTTTTCTGCAGAATTTGACTTCAGGAGTGCGTGCAAATCGAGCTAGGCCATCCTAAGGTCTGGCTTTTTTTTTCTTAAACGTCAGACCCTAATAAAGATGCTGTGAAAATTTCGTCACCGTTTTCCGCTGTATTCAAGCGCAGTGAATTTTCAAAGATGCCGGTTAACAGGTTGAATTATTCAATTAAGTGACGAGGCAGAAGAATTACTTGACTGAATGTAGGAGCTATTATTCATAGTCATGGAGGAATAGAGAGGAGAGCTCACTCTGTGTTAAACCGCGTTCCCAAAACGCCAACCCAGTGGCGGAACGGCGGGGGTGGATTGCGACTGCAGCGCGACCCCTACGAGACGTAGTGAACTTTGAAGGTGGTAAGTTACCAAAACTGAACCAGAAGATGGTGCCCTGCGAATTCCGCCCAGACATGTCGTTTCCATTCCCAGTGTACTCAACTGCACAATCAATTTCGTTATTCGTTCGTTATATATTTATCAATTTTTCCTTTAATTTATCTGTAGTAGCACAACAGTGGAAGATAAATCCGTTTCGTGAGGAATTTGGGGCTAGTAGCTCACTCTAGTTGGATTTGAAGGTACTATGTGTAGTTCACTACATTCCGTAGGGGTAGCGCCACCGTCGACTGTGGCACATGAAGTCCTATTTAGTGAGCTCTCCTCTCTATTCCTCCATGATTCATAGTCTTACCTATATAATTACCTACCCATTCATACAAAAATAAAAATAACTTATTTTGAACTTGAATAAAATCAATAAAATCATCGGAGACCCGGAGAACTATCACTCGTTTGACGATTAACAAGTGGAGTGTTTCCTCACAAATCAGCTGCTTTAGATTTTGGACCATGGAATCCCCGCATGGTAGAGAAATACACGCCACAGATAATAATACGTTCATCGGCTGAACCGGAAATTTGCCTCTCACTACAACCCCAGCGCGCGTTTGTTTTGTGCGTGCCGGCTCGCGAAACTTAAAACCTCCCCGCTTCCGGGTTTCACAGCTGGTTACACTGTTATAATAGCACCCTTTCGCTTCGTCGGCCTCGCACTGACTCACTTCAGACCGTGACCTTCAAGTGTGAACACCCGAATCGGTCCGATATGCGGCGACCTTATGTATTTACTTTGTCTAATGAAAAGAAACCTACTATCGGGGTTTCGTCAGGAAAGCCGCCGAGACTGATAATTTTCAAGGTGCGCTGCGTCACAATGGGTTTAGTTTGAAGAGAATTTTTTTTTTTTTAATGTATAGTGTGTAAGTTAGATGAGAAAAGCGAAGAGAAAAAAGTGAAAAATTCATGCCATACCGCGAAAATTTGCTTAAAATCTGTAGAAGCTGTAAAATTGCCAAATTAAATCTACTTTTTATTTCAATCGTCAAAGGTAGTATGGCTCAGTTTTTTTAAATATTTATTTATTTTATTTATTTAAATTTAGAAATAAAAAATGGAATAAGAAAATAATAAATAATTAAATAAAATGTCGTAATACCCGTAAAAGAAGATTTACGGGTATGATAACGAGTGGAGTGTCATTTTCGAAGAATTTTTGGTCGATTAAACCCCACCCCTCATTCTTTGGGGCCCAATTATTGGAGTATTATACTCGTCCACGAACTCGACAACAAAATGGAAAAAATAAAAATAACAATAATAGGGTTACCCTACCTGAATTAATTTTTTATTTTTATATAGGTTTTATACAAAGAATAATAAACCATTGCGTAAAAATTGCGTTTATTGTTTTGTTATTCAGGAAATAGTGCACTCATGTAATCGTGACGGAGGTTGAAAATACTGATCGGCCTCAAAATTTGACATACGTTTCGAGATGTCCAGATTCCAAAAACAAAACGTCCACCGTTCCAAATCTGCCTTCCGAGCCGTTTTGGGCAGTAGGATTTTTTTTTTTTTTTTTTTTTTTTTAATCTGAAATTTTCACAAAATACTCGGTTTACCATCCAGTTGTGCCCGCAAAGTGTTCAGCCCGATCGCCCAAACCCGTGGGGCTAAAATGGGGCTGTGGGAGGGTTTTTTTTATTTTTACGGCTTTTGGGTATGGGATCGAGTTAGGTGTCGTTTTCGACGTATTTGTGGACGTACAATCAATCCATTTTTGGGGGTCAGAGAACGATCCGATTTCACCGTGGGGATTATGTGGCTTTCATGGGCCTACTACCGAGTCATTTTGGACGAATAATCCATTTTTCGAGGACCCATACGATGAACAGAAAAACACTTTTTTAATAATTAAAAACAAAATTATTTTGTTTCAAAATTATTTCCTTATTGGAAGAATTAATTTTTGCACAATTTACCTATATTGAAGAATAATTATAATAATAATTATTCTTCAATATAGGTAAATTGATAGGTTAATTATTAACCCTTGTGTAAAATTCGCAGCATTTGGAATAGGTATAAATGTTTATTGACAATCAATTTCTGGATAATTTATACCAATGAATAGTAAACCCTTGTGGTCACAGCGTTATTGAACAATTTTTTATAGACATGGGATCAATTTTTGCAAAACTCACTCAACAGAATAATAACTTGGGTGAAATTCGAAGTGGTCCCTTTTGTTGAACGGCCGAGCGAAGCGAGTCCCAAATGTCCGCGGATGCACAGCCGTTTAGCGCTTGGTATGAACAGCCTTAATACTTGCCATCGAAAGCGGCAGGTCGAACATCGCGTTCCGTTGACCGGGCCGAGTGAGATCTGTCCGGTATGACGGGGAGGGGTGGGAGGGGAAAGAAGGAGAGAAAAAGATAGGAGGGAAAAAAAATCCTCTCAAAGAGGAGGAAATAGAGAAACAACTGTTTTAGGAGAGTTTTTTTTCACGGAGGTAACAGCAATGTCCCTCTTCTCCGGCGACCACTTTCATCCCCCCCCCCCCCCCCCCCCGGTCGATACACACACGTTGACCGTCGCTTGACCCCGAGACTGGTTCATTAGTGCCGGCCCGTACGGCTACAGCTGGGAAACAGTTAGAGGTGATGGGATAACGTAAAAGGAAGGGACCGGGAGGGGGGAGGCTGGAAACAACGTTACCTGCAACTCTCGGGAGGACATCCAATTTGACACCCTCCCTCCCTCCCACATCCTCCCTCCGACTCATCCGCCTCAATCTGAGCCTCTCATTCCGCTGTTGAGCCAAAACACAACCCCCCCTCCCACCAACCCACACACACACTCAACGTAGGAGTTTGGATAGTAACAAAGGCGCCAAACAATACAGCAGTTACCGAGTTGCGGGAAGCGACACAGCTGGCCACACTGAGATTTTCAATTATTTTGATCTTTGAGGACAACGAATGAAGCCTTTAGAGGCCAAAACGTCTAAGAGCCCAAATTAAAATGAATTTACAATGCATAATTAATATAATGATATAATTCTCTCTCCCTAACCAAACTCATTTGATATAATAATTTTTAGTATAATATAATAAAGGATTTATTACAATGAATTAATACTATTTAATTATAACAAATTCTTAAAAATAATAATTAATGAAAAACGTTGCCAATTTTACGGGTTTATTATTCTAAATTTCTCAAGGTGCAACAATTAATTCTGTCAATAAGAAAATAGTTTTGTAGAGAGAAAAAAAAAACGGCCCTTTGGATGCTTTTTGCCTACAGTAGGCTGCAACAGCTGAAATTCAAGAAACATGGAACATGCTTTATTAACCGTGGTATTGAAAACTCGTTGGAAAAGTAACGTACCCGACGCCGAACTAGTAGCCCAAAGATATGACCGGAGAGGACGCCAAACTGGTGGCTTAACGTATATTAAATATATACATTTTATATAGTACGTAATATATAGACGCGGGAGTGTCACTTTATATATATATAATTTCTCCGTACGATGTTTGGATAGATAAGATAAGATGTGGGACCTCGAAAAACGTATTTTGAGTCCCATAGTGGAATCGGATTGTTCCGGGACCCCCAAAAATGGATTCTACGTACGAAAATAATTCGAAAATTTCCAAATTTATTTATTTTTGAATTGTAAAATTTATTTAATGGACTCGACCACATAGACGAAAACCTTCGTAAACCCCTCCCGTAGCCTCTTTTTAGCCCCACAGAGTACGGGGTAGGGCGATCGGGCAGGAAACCTTACGGGTACAATTAGATGCTAACTCATTTTTTGCCATTTTGAGTTTGGAGTGGTTTCAGAATAAAATGTTGACGGCGGATCGATTGACGACTTCGGATCGCCATCGACAAAAAAGTATTGTAACAATAATCTCGAGTATTTAGGACATTTCAAAAAAAAAACGGAGGATGAAGTTCAGTTTGAGACAAGCCATGTTGGATGCTTTTCACTGATGTTTTCCGGCGGAAATCTTGAGATTGGCCATGTTAGCTGATGATCAGCAATTTTACGTTCAACCTCAACGGAAAGTTCAAGCAGCGTTTCGAAATATTCAATGGAAAATAATCTCGAACACTTTTACTTGTCAACTAGATAATGTTCTACATTTGACATTGTTAGGCTTAACAATCAGTTTTTGTGTCGTAAAAAATGAGTTAAGTCGTGCTTCCGTACTAAAAACGCTGAGGATTTTACAAAAGGCTTTATTACTCTTTTGTATATTTATTAAATGGTTTGAAAGTTGATTGTACAACAATAAAGAAATATAATATCCTTTTTTCATTGAAAATTTCTTAGAAAATGACACCTTTTATGACCTACTAACATACTTGGAAAACCACATTGGCCCCAAAGATTGGATTCTACGCCTGGAAATACTTCGAAAACGACACCCCACTCGACCCCACGGGCACAAGCCTTCTTTAGCACCACAGAGCCCTTGCGGAAACAACAAGAAGAAAAATGAGTATAGGTCGATAAGCTTTTGGGATTTAAATTGATAAGCTTTGGGATTTAAAAAGATTATACGGCGGACGGACATTTCATTTTTCGAGCACATCTCTTGAACGAATATGACAATTATGTTCTCGTGGGAGAAACAATTCAGTTTTGCCCAACATTAATCAGACGTCACATCTCAGCACAACTCACGGACAACTACATAACACTGCAAGTGGCTCTTGTTGGTTTATTATTCTCGGACTGGCACACCTATGTAATCGCGACGGAAGTAGAAAATTATGATAGACCACAAAACTTGACATTTACTATTCAAGATGTTAAGAATCCAAAAACGAAATGTTGTGGAATTTTTTTTTTTTTTTAAATCTGAAATTTTGACTGGTTTTCAGTCCGATCGCCCAAGCCCGTGGGCTCTGTGGGGCTAAAATGGGGCTACGGGAGGGATTTTATACGGTTTTCCGCTACGGGGTCGAGTTAGGTGTCGTTTTCGAAGTATTTTCGGACGTAGAATCCATTTCTGGGGTTCCCAGAACGATCCGATTTCATCGTGGGGATCTATGGGGCTTTCATGGGGCTACAAATGGGACTTTTTAAGGATCCTTGGAGGTCAAATAAAGTGTCGTTTTCCGAGTAATTTTGGACGCAATTAAATAGCTATTTGAATAAAATATTAAAATTTTTAATTAAGAATTAATTTTTACACAATTCACCTACATCAAAGAATAATAAACCCTTGTGTAAAATTAGCTGCGTTTTTTTCGTACCCAACCGTAATTGATGGTTGAGTGGCATCTTTCACGAACTCAATTTTCCCACTCTACCCCATCACTTTAGCTACATTGTGATGTCCAATTTGTGAACCACCATAACCACTTCCCCCAAGTGTTCCTACACGGCAATTAGGGGAAGACAACAGAGACGGGAACATCGAACACACAATTGCAATCAATTTCATGTTACAAAAAAAAAAAACTTGGATACTTATGGAGTAGAACCAAATGATTGAATGCCTCAGTATAAAATAAGAAAGTTTCACAACTGATAGACTTACTCACTTGCAATAATTACAAATGAATAATTCCCTTAATAAATTACACCCCTACTGATCAGTAAACCCGCGCCTTCGTGTGTCAATTAGGAATCGAAACGTGTCTGAATTATTGTTTTTATTGATAGAAGGCGTGCAAATAATACTGAAAATGGGGTTAAAACACAAACTGCAAGTTCGTACGAATTTGTAAAATTTATGGAAAACATTGCAATTTGAATTTTGGCGGAAACCCGAAGTCAGCTCCTATTGGTCGACGAGTTGGCCACCATTAAAAAACTAAAAACTGAAGGATCGGTCACGTCGAATAAGTTGATTTATACCACGAATAAGTTGATTCAAAATTTGAAAATGGTCTAGGTCTTTGATTGGAAACCAACAAACGATGATTATAAACTACGCGAAAGACTTTTTTGTCACAAAAATGGTGTATTTTTCCCTTTGTGACTTCTAACAACATTTTCAGTTCTAATTGTCATCGGCTTCAATACCTTGAACTGGGGCTATTTGAGAAGCAGCTGTTTTTTTTTTTTTTTTTTTTTTTTTTCAAAAATTCATTGTAAAGGCCCATAGACCGTCGATCCAGTTTTACAACAGTTCTTTGTCTATTGGTTAACCTGACTCATCTGCTCTGAACAGATACCGGGTCAAGATGGCGGCTTGTTAAATTTTTGTGGAAATTTCCGGGTTTGACCTGTGCGGTCAAACTTCTCCCGTTCCAGGAGGTTTATGACGTAAGTTTAACTATCCTATCGTTTCGAAGCATGTTTTGGGGAAGATTCTCTCAAAATTGCAGTTTTCCATCGTTTTAATTGTCGTCGCTATTCAAGTTTTAGTATGTTGGGGTAATTTGAGAATGCGTCTGTATGTATTTTTCCCTCGTTTTTGTTTTGAAAAATGCTTCAGAAGTCACAGCAATTCACGAGTCACCGCAAAGGAAAGTCTTCGAACAAGTTTTCAAACTTCACTTTTATTTGTTTAAAAATTGTATTGCGTTCTTTAAACAGTTCCTTAAACTTCTTGTTGTTAGAAGAAGTCTATTCATTGTGATTTACTTTACATTTTACACTTCAAGTGACCATAAAGCAGGGTTCACATTCATGCGTCAATGATCTCATTGGAGGCATTCTGGGCGGGAAAACTGCTCAGCCAATCAGATCGCCGAACGCACGCGTTATTGACGCATTGACGCATGGATGTGAACCCTGCTTTAGTCTGTTTTTGTGATCTATTCGTTGCTTGAAAAGAGAGAAAGACTCGTGTTTTTGTATTTTTTACTTATTCGTTTATCAAATGTTTTTGTGATCCATTTCACTGAGATTTACTGACTTACGAGAAAGAGGAAAGACTAAAATTATTTTATTTTTAGAAATTTGATAATAAAAAAAGTTGGTTTTTACTTCTGTGTAATTTATTTAATCCCCTCAATAGGTCGCCAATTTCGTTAAGGAACTTTTTTTTTAACTTGGGGACACTTCTCAAGTATCCCTTGTGCGTTATTTACTACGAAATAGCTCAAAAAAGCATTATTCTCTAATTGCCCCACCTCGCGGGGTTATTTGAGAACGGCATTAAATTATATATATATATATAATCCCCCATCGGGGATTTGCATTTTGGTGACGTAGAATGATGTGCCGGAGGCCCCTTAATCCAAATCAAGTTCTAGCAGATAAAAATTTAAAAAAAAAATTGTTAGATACCTAGATTTGCGTTTAAAGGCCCAAAATTTCCCTAGTAGGTACGGTAGATTTTACGGTAATTAAATCTCAAAATTTACCACTGTCTGTCTGGATTTTTTGAGATATGACCATTCCCACTTTAAATTTTTAGCTTTTTTTTTTTTTTTTTTTTGGTGAAACAGTAGGCAAAATGTTAGGCTTTTTATTTGGTTAAATGTCAGTTGGGATGAGAAGGTTTAGACAAAATTGGGCGTAGCGACGTGACACTGATCTGACAACCCTATTTTTCAAGAGCTTTGAATGTCCAATTCGTAAGGATTGTTGGACGAATTTTACGACCAACTACAAAAAGTTTGATTTGACAGTATATTCAGACTTATTCTACTTATAGTGTAGAAGTATAAATTTTAGATTTTTGTTCAGGCGACTTCAGTCCTCTTTTTCCTTCTCACGATATACCAACTAAAAGAGATGGTTCAAACGATATTACCAATTTTTACCATTTTGTGACTCTCAAAGGCAAAAATAATTTTAATAAATCATTAACTAAATACGACGTATTTTACTCTTTATAGCAATGGTGTCTCAACTTTATTCGTCGAATTTCTGAAATGTCTTTAAAAAAAGAAGAAATACGAAACTCGAACATGTTTTTGTGGTAAAAAAAAAGATTCAAAATAAAAATGGTTACCTACTCTCTCTCTCTCTGGTTTTAGAATGGATAAAGTTTTATAAAATGGCACATGTTGGAGATTCCTAGGATACCTCAAATAAATCGTTCAATGTACGATGACTTTTTTGTTGTTTCCAAACTACAGCATTAGATTTTTGTTGGCACCAATTTGGCGCACTAGTTCAAGATATTTGACGGTCTTGAGCAACTCACGTCCTGAAAGTTCGAGAAGCGACGAATAACTGAAACTGTATACGAGAGCCAACTTACCTCTGGTGTTACGTTTATTAGCTTTTCCATGCACACGGGGTTGATTACACAAAACTTTGTAATTAAACTGAAAGATCGATCGCACGTAAACAAACACTTCACTGACAAGACGACAGGCTCGCGCTCACGACGATGACGGACGAGAGACTGACTTGGCGTACGATGCACCTCAGGACTGAATGGAGGGAGAGTCAGCTGGTTCCAAAGGTGGTCATAGACGTCAATTTGTGGACAACGCTGGGAGGGTACAGTTCGAGCGCGATTTTGAATGTTGTTGTTTTTGAGTGGAGATTGCTGATATTTCATAGCTTTTAACCCTAAGAATGTTGCTGCAAATTTTACACGCGCAAACACTTTTCGCGACGGGGGTCGACGACTCCGATCGGCCTCAAAATTTGACATTATCCGTTTCAAGAGGTATAGATTCTAATTAAATCCGAAATGTCCGTCAGCCGACCGGGCCGTTTTGTGCAGTAGGAATTTTTTTTTAAATCTGAAATTGTGACAAAATACCTACTTGGTTTACCATCTAGTTGTGCCCTTGGTTTTCAGCCCGATCGCCCAAACCCGTGAGGCGCTATGGGAGGGGATTTGGAAGGCTTTTAGCTATGGGATCGAGTTAGGTGTCGTTTTCGAAGTATTTTTGAAGGTAGAATCCATTTTTAGGGGTCCCGGAACGATCCGATTTCACTGTGGCGATCTATAGGGCTTTCATGGGGCTAAAAATGGGATTTTTGAAAGATCCCAAGAGGTTAACAAATTTTCGAGCAAGAAATAAAGAATTTTTGAAAAAAAAAAAATCAAAAAAAAAATTTCCATAATTTTTTCCATTGACACAGAAATAATTTTTGCACATGTACCCTATATCGAGGAATAATAAACCCTTGTGTAAAATTTGCTGCGTTTTTAAAGTTCAAACGAGTTTTGGGATGCTCAAACCTAATTTATGGTTCATCGAACCAGTTTTGTGCTCTTCAAACCTGATTTTGATTTCATCGAATCTGTTTTGACCTCTTCAAACCTAATTTACAGTTCATTGAATCTGTTATGAGCTTCTCAAACTTTATTTAAGGTTCATCGAACCGGTTTAGAGCTCCTCAAACCTGATTTACAGATCATTATTCCAGTTTTGAGCTTCTAATGCCTGATTTGCAGTTCATCTCACACGATTTGAGTTACTCAAATCTGATTTATGGTTCATCGAACTGGTTTTGAGCTCCTCAAACGAGGTGTGGAGTCCATCAAGCCAGTTTTGAGCTCCTGAAACCTGATTTATGGTTCAGTGAACCAGTTTTGAGCTCCCCCTACCTGATTTATGATTCATCGAACCGGTTTTGAGCTCCTCAAACGTGGTGTGGAGTTCATGATACCAGTTTTGAGCTCCTGAAACCTGATTTATGGTTCAGTGAACCAGTTTTGAGCTCCTCAAGCCTGATCTATGGTTCATCGAACCGGTGTTTAGCTCCTCCAGATTTGGTTTTCGTCGCTCCAGTTTTGGAGCTTCTCTAACTTGTTTTATCGCACCTCAAACATTCTTCCCCCCCCCCCCCCCCCCCAATGGGTCTCAAGTCAGGTGTTTCCAGCCGCAGGGTCGTAGGGTGTCATTTTCGAATCAATTTTGGACGTAAACTCGCGCTAGAGCTCCTGACAAATCTTCAACAATGATATAATTGCTGTTTTTGAGAAAATTTGACTTAATTACTCATTTTATCACAAATTGGCTAAACAACACAAAAACAAATCCCACTGGAATATAAAATTAAAAGCAACTTGAGGAAAATTAAACGTACGAAACCCGCCCGTTCAACTTGTAAGTTCACACCTGCAATTTCGCCGCTACAGAAATAATTAAAAAGCAACCACAGCGGTATCTTTGTCCACCGGCAAAGGACCTTCTCGGTATCATTATTTCAGCGAAACTTGGCTCCGACAAAAGAACGATGAAAATACAACAGCGTCGCTGGGCGTAATGAAAAGAAAACTCGGCGAGTCCCATTTTCTTTCTCTCCCTCGGATACACGTGCATAATTTATTCAAAAACCAGTGCGGGGCTCATAGACTTTAACGGAATACGAGGGAACCCTAATGAGGTCTGTCATGAGACGAAAAATTTAATGGGCGTCTTTGTAGGAGCAAAAGGAATGAGCAGAAGAGAATGTCAGCTTCTTTTGTTAAGATTGAAAAAAAAAAAAAAAAAAAGTACTAAGGTAATGTGGTTTATAAGGAGTATTAGCAAACGGTGGTATTCCCGTAAACAAATTAGGGAAGTTATTTATCAACGAATCTATTTGTTTTGTGGGGTGCTGAATCTGAATATGAAGTTTGCAGCTTTGTACGAGGTTGGCTTCACATTAATCATGACAAAAGATCAAAATCTTGGGACTTTTTTCAGTTTTTCTCTTATATACCTGAAACTATGCGTTTTTCGAAGATGGCCACTCCATACAAAATTAAAGTACACAAAATTCCCTTCAAAAAGCAGTGGTCACAATTGATGTTTGAGCCAGTGGTCTTGGAGCTACAGCGTTTTGAAAAACAGCTATTTTTCGGCTCTTCGGCGAAAAGTTCGATAACGCCCAATTCCACCCTCTGGAACCCAATTAATATGCATGATATCAATAATAAATTAATTCCACGTGCAGCACACTAAATTTACTATAAGAAAACCCCCACAAACATCATGCACATTAATCGAGTTCTAGGGGGTGGAAGTGGGTGTTTCGCCGAAGAGCCACAAAATAGCTGTTTTTCAAAACTCTGTAGCTCCAAGACCACTAGGTCAAACATCAATTATGACCAGTGCTTTTTGAAGGAAATTTTGTGTACTTTAATTTTGTATGGAGTGGTCATCTTCGAAAAACGCATAGTTTCCAAGATATAAGTGAAAAACTAAAATAAGTGCCAAGATTTTGAGGTTTTTTCATTTGTCATGTGAAGCCAACCTCGGAGAAGGCAGCAAACGTCATATTCGAATTCAGCACCCCACAAAATAAATAGATTCGTTGAGAAATAAACTTCGCTAATTTTACTACGGAAACGGCACTTTTGAACACCGATTGACTGGACTATTGCGGGCTGCGTGTTGCAAGATGATATCTAATTAACAGAGAAAGCCTTAGCTGGATTGAAACGTTAGCCAACCTCTTGCTAAAAGCCCTCTCGTCAAAATACCTTCAAGCGTCCTAAAATGCCGACTAGAAGATCTTGACACGGCGGAAAGGCGGAGTTATCGACCAAATCCGTTCGGAATTATCCCTTGTGTGGAATGGAAGTTGACCTCAGCTCTGGGCACCGGCTTCGACACTTGTAACGAATGAAACGGGCCGGCGAGAATTGAGAGCTGGGTGGCATTGGGCCCATTCCGACCAAGTGGTGGTTCGCCATATGGCCCTCCCCTGGACTATTTCTACAGAGATGGGAAGGGAAATGTGTTTTTAATCGATGAGAAATGTACGCCTATTTGCCTCAATATTGATGAGACGGCTTTTGATTTTTATCTTGAAATCTGGGAGTGCTGGTCGGCTAAAAGTTATAAAACGTATGTATACATCTTGATCTGGTCGATCATTTTGGACAAAATTTCATCAAAATCCTTCGACCCCCCCCCCCGTAGCCCCATAGCGCCCCACGGGTTTGGGCGATCGGGTTGAAAACCTCGCGGGCACATCTAGGTAGAATACATACTGAGTATTTTGTCAAAATTTCAGATTCAAAATAAATTTCTACTGGACATTTCGGTTTTGGAATCTAGACCGCTTTAAACGAATAATGAAAAATCTTGAGGCCGATCAGGTTCTTCGACGTCCGTCGCGAATACATTTATTATTTCAAAAATGATGAACCAAAATTGGTCCTTTTTTTTCGAAAATTAATAAATATTGAAATTAAATTTTGCGGAGACCACATCAACGAGGGAAAATCTTGAAAACAAACCGCAGGTAGCTTCGAGCCTTTGGCTAAAATTCAAGAAACATGGAACATGCTTTGCCTAGTAACGTTGCCAAGCAAAATTTCGTCACCCATCCGCGTAACGTTTTTCGGTTAGTTAGTCCAAGGCTAAAGCATGTTCCATGCTAAAAATGCTTCATTGCTCGGACAAGTGCAATTCTTGAAATTTTCAGGTTTTCATCTGAAACACCAATTATTTTCATTAGGTACTACCATCATTCGAGTAAAAACGAACAACTATATTTTCTTAATTTCTTCATGTTCATAAGTAAAAAACAAAAAAATTTTGAAAAAAAAAAATCAAAAAAAGTTTTTTTTTCCAAAATTTTTTTATTGGCACAGAATTCATTTTATGCACAAGTAACCTATATCAAAGAATAATAAACCCTTGTTTAAAATTAGCAGCGTTTTGGAGACGACTTGGAGTTTTCCAAAGAACTGGATGATCGATGGTTAATGACCACACTCCTCGATCCTTCAAAGGGCTCCACCACTGGGGTTCTTGCAATTACACTGGACCTGGGGAGCCTTCAATTCCACCGGATGTTCCTGATAACAAGCTGCTAGGATGGTAACTGTTCTTTATTTTGCTGTGGACGCGTCACAGTCGTCAATATTGGAGGCGGCTTCATTTCATCGCTACTGGTTGGTTTGGGGGCACAACGTCCTGGTCTAAGGCCCAGCTTGTAATGAAAGCCTACACTGGGGATGGCGCAGGGTTGGCATAGCCTCGCTTCGCCAATTTCAGGAGGGGCTGCGAAGTGGGTCCGAGAAATGGTACTTTTTGGAGCACCTGGCTCATTGAGGGTTGCTGTGGACCTGGCAGACGAGTTGAAGTGGCCCTGGCTGAAAGCCAGTTCCTGTCTCTCGTCGCCTCCAGCAGCCAACCCATCTTTGCACAATGCCTCAGGCAACGACTTCGAGGCCCAAACAAGTCAGTAGGTACCGGTGCAATGGTATGAGGTGCACTAGATAATAGAAAGTAAACAAATGGAATTGCAAGGTTGGATTAGGACTAATACGCTCTCTTCGGTAGGGGGACAGACACGAAGCCTCCCAACAATTAATTAGGCCGCAAACGCAATGTACCCTGTAGGAAGGTAGGTCCCAAGCCTCCCGGAGTTGAACCCAGATAACATATATGAAGAAATGAACTGAAAATATGAACTATGTCGTCGTAGAAAACATAATGAAGATGTGAAAGCCACTACCATGACCCAATACCTGAACAGGAAGTTCTACTCCACAAGGCAAGAGGTGAGCTTAAGAGAAAAGCTATTGAAGATATTTGCGAAAAACCCTCGAAACTCATTTATAACCATTTGAAAGGCACACCTTCGGCTGAAATAATGGAAAAACAAGATGTTCAGTCGATTCGGAGGGCTATGGCGAACAATTTTACCGGCACTTCCTCGAAATATTCAAGAGGTTCATGATGTAGTGAGATGCGGTGTAGATGACTTTCTTTTGAACGACTGCATAATATTTAGTCATGCAGCGAACCTTCAAGCTCTAGTCAGTGCGACACAATTTATATAGATGGGACAAATACTGCACCAAGTATTTACCGACCACGGGTTCTTGAACGGGCACTACATCCCGCTGGTATTTTCACTCCTATAAATGACAAAACGAAAACCACGTATGCTCGCGTGTTCAATACCACTCAGAAACGTAATAACAAATCCGCTCCTACAACGTTCTTTTCCGATTTCGAGACAGCCATCATTAAAGCCGCAAAAGAAGTATGGCCAACAGCTCGAATTCAGGGGTGCAAATTTCATCTCACCCAATGTTGGTGGAGGGAAATCCAAAATCTTGGTCTCGCCAAGGACTACCGTGCGAAGAACGAGGTTGGGCTCTGACGAATGACGAGGCTTGGGGACCACGGCCTCTAAGGTAACTTCAACGGTTTGGGGAGGCTTGGTGACTATAGGTAGCATTACTGGGAGGCTTGGTGTATATGTATATGTTATAGTCAATGTGTGAAATCTGCCATTATATATAATGCCTAGTCATTCTATAAAATGACTAAAACGGCTAGTCAATGTATGAAACGCTACCTATTTCACACATTGACTAGTCATTCTAAATAATGACTGAGGCCTCTTAGGCAATGCGTGAAATACATTCATTCAGCGCTCTTCCTGTCCAACCGTCCGGTCCAATAACAACTTGACTACAATTACAATTAATGGCATAACATTTGGGTTTGAATATACATATTTAAAAAATATATTTTTAAAAATATTACTTAGAAAAAGATGGCGTTTACTAGAAAACGAGGAGGAAAAAAAGAGATAATAACAAATCACCTGGGAAATGTTAGATGAGGAAGATTACTTACTTCTTTTCAATATCAAAAGTGGAATTGAAGGAACGGCAGAATCGTTCGTTAGAATCAATTTCATACATTGCCCAAGGTGCCGTGGGCATTATGCATACTGCCTAGCCATTATATACAATGCCTAGTCATTGTGTGCAAGAAGATCGAAAAATGAAGAAATTATACACATTGACTAAAACGACCCGTCATTGTATAGAATGCCTAGTCATTATATAGAATGCCTGCATTGTACACATTGACTATAACATAATATGTATTATATATGTTATATATGTAACATATATATTATATATGTAACATATATATTATATATGTAACATATATATTATATATGTTACAGGCCAAACCCGATTTTCAGGTCAAACTGGTTTGGCCTAGGCCAAACTAGAACGTCCATAGACTTTTGGGCCAAACTAATTTGGTCTCGTCCAAACTATACTCTATTCACGTTACCGTGAGAGTAAAAGTAAACAAGCTACATCCAAAATTAGCCAGCGTAACTCTCATGCGAGGCGGGTCAACCTACCACTCACCTTGCTGCCGTAACGCCCCATCTTGCCTTGCAGCATTGGATTTCATTGTAATAAAAGTACAAATGGGAATCCATTTCAGCTTCTCATCAGAGAATAGATTGATAAGGTTTATAAATGTACACGGATAAAAATATCAAAAGGTATTATTTACAAATTATCATTATAATCATAATACTAATACAAATTACTTTACATTTTGAATAGTTGAGGGATCAGTGCTGATCAGTATTTACAATCAATTAAATTTAAAAAATCAATCAGTGCTGCTGTCTTCGCTCGTGTCGTTCCTCGTGTTTACGGTCACTTAATGGGATGCTCAAAATAGGAAGCACCTTTCACTGTGTGGAAAAGGTAGGTAGGCCCTTGACTTTACAATACTTGATTTACTGCTTGTGATCAATTGTATTTCCTGATGAATGATTGTGTCATTCTGAGCTGTTCGAGTATTTGATGAGCCCAAAAACAAGATCACGTTTCAATATTCCGGTCATACAAACCCGCCATGCAATGGAGCTCTGCGTTCTGTTTACGTACTCTCACGGTAACGTGAATAGAGTTTGGCCTGACGTTTTTAGGGAAAACTAGTTTGGCCTAGGACAAACAAGTGTGGCCGGTTGCGTTTTAGGACGAACTGTTATTAAAGTGTAAGTTCACGTTATCACGTAAGGAGATGCGAACGATTGAGTTTTAAGTGTCAGAGATAGTTCATGGAAAGCCAAGGCACAGTCGGAGTCAAGGCTCTGTTGAACGAGCAAATCAAGACATGGAAAACATGCTGGCTGTGTGGATGAACGATAAATTTATCGTTAAGGTCGATCCACGCATTTCAGCGTTTCAGTGAATCCGTGGCCATCCGTGCTCCGTTCGGCATGTAACGCGTTGGTGTGTGGACAATTTATCATCAATGCCCTTCAATTGATACCATTGAAGGGCACGGAGCACGGGTGGCCACGGATTCACTGACATCACTGAAATGTGTGGATCGACCTTAACTCGTGTTCAAAATGGGCTGAAGGTCTCAGATATGTCCAGTTTATGAAAAGCCGTTTGTATCATTCAGGGATTAAGCAGTCACCAAAGCAATGTTTAGGATCGAACCAAGAGTTAACGAACATTAACGACTCTACCTTGATTGTATTTGAATTTTCTATCTCCGTATCATTTGCAGAAGTAAATACAGCTCATTTAGCAACTTATTTTGTCATTTATTATGAACCCTAAATTGAATTCTTTCTCCTTCCCAATATACCTAGATGAATAACAGTTTGGCCTAAAAGGGGTCGGGCCAAACTAGTTCGACCTAGTCCAAACCAGAATATCCTAGCACTGACGGGCCACACTAGTTTGTCCTAGTCCAAACTACATTGGTCTGGTATTTTTAGTAAGAACCACTTTGGCCTAGGACAAACTAGTGTGGCCTAAAATCGGGATTGGCCTGTAACATATACACCAAGTGGTAGATACCCTTCGGTGGAACCCCCACAATTCTCCATACCCAGGTACTTAACCCCTTTTCACCTCCACTCCCACGCTCAGTCCTGGGGACACTGCCTTGATGAGCGCCACCTACATGCGAACCCTTGACAACCCAAGAACCTGCGAATTCTTCCATTTTCCAGAGAGGGTCATGGCTACAGTCCTGATATTCTGGATATAAGGTGCACGGCCATGGAGGAATAGAGTATATATCTATAGAGTTCTATTCCTCCATGGTGCACGGCATGCCGTCGGCTGAGCATATAAGGGGGGGGGGGGGGATCACGTCTTCTGCTGCCTGTCTGTAGAATTATTCTGACACAGAGTGCCCAGAAGGGTAAAATTTGTGTTATTGGCTCAAAACTGTCTTTCGTCTTCTCGCCGAAGCTGTTGATGAAAACCCCCTCATACTCTGACATTGTTAACATTCGCCTCATTATTCAAATGGTGCTCTCTTGTTTCTTTTTGCTTTTCGCGAACCGAACAGCGTAAAATGTTTTCCCCATCACAGAACCACTTCGGCTAACAAGACCCTTTCCATCAACCGATCGCTTTTCCCGAGATGTGAGAAGAAAAAAAAAGGGGAGTAGCAATCAGAGAGATGTAATAAATTATCCCGAATGCGCGTGAGGGTGAAGTAGTGCGTGTTGTACACATCGGACTAATTCGTTGGTTTCTCTTAATTTGTTTTTACAGTTTTCGACTTGTTTCAACGATGAATCGCTCCTTCGCTGACCGTTTTGTGAACAATTATGAAATCTGAAATAGATTAATCAGTGTTTATAGATGATTGCTTACTGTGAACGTAATGCATAGTGATGTCAGATGCGATATTCAACCTCCTGGGATCCTTCAAAAATCCCATTTGTAGCCCCATGAAAGCCCTGTAGATCACCACAGTGAAATCGGATCGTTCCGGGACCCCCAAATGTGGATTCTAGATCCAAAAATACTTCAAAAACGACACCTAACTCGATCCCATAACTGAAACCCTTAAAAAAAACCCTCCCGAAGCCCCATTTTAGCCCCATAGCGCCCCACGGGTTTGGGCGATCGGGCTGAAAACCTTGCGGGCACAACTAGATGGTAATCCGAGTAATTTGTCAACATTTCAGATTTTTTTAAAAATTCCTACTGCACAAAATGGCCCGGACAGCGGACGGACATTTCGTTTTTGGAATCTAGACCTCTTGAAACGGATTATGTCAAATTTTGAGGCCGATCGGAGTCCTCAAACCCGTCGCGATTACCTAGGCCTATATTATTCTTGGAATAATACACCTATGTAATCGCGACGGGGTTGACGACTCCGAACGGCCTCAAAATTTGCTAAAATTGCAAAACAAATTTGCAAAAATTGCTAAATTTCAACAACATGTTACAGCGAGTGGCATCGAAAATTTTCTCCATGCATGCTGTGCACCATCGCGCATGTTATTTCATGTCCTTGTATACAATTGTGTGTAATACACTATGCCATACTATTCGTTGTATGCTATAGTGGTTTCTGAATCGGCTCCATTCCATCCCGTAAATTCACGTTGTTGCGCGGTAGGAAGCGAAAGTCAATCCATTCGTGATAAATTATCCCCAACCCGGCAGCGGAGTGAACCAGAGCTTTGTGTACAGTTGTGCACCCACCCCTCCTGCTCGGATTGTTGTCCCCAATGAAAAATTCAAAGGAGTCAATATCGGCCTGGCCAGTGTTTCCAATGTGAAAAAAAAAAGGTGTTGCCTCGTTAGGAGAGTTTTGTTCTCCGCTCACACAACAGTCATACTTGAGCAACAAAAACTCGATGGCTTCTAAAATAGTACAAACTCCCCACAGTGATTTTGGTTTATTATTCTTGGAATAATACACAGGTGTATTATTCCAAGAAGGTCTATGTTTTCGCGACGGAGGTCGACGACTCCGGCCTCAAAATTTGAAATTATCCGTTTCAAGAAGTCTACACTCTAAATCCGAAATGTCCGTCCGCCGTCCGGGCTGTTTTGGGCAGTAGGAATTTTTTTAAATATCTGAAATTTTGACAAAATACTACCTACCAAAATACCATCTAGTTGTGCCCGCAAGGTTTTCAGCCCGATCGCCCAAACCCGTGGGGCGCTTCATATAGAAGTTATGGCTGTAACAAGGAATTACATGTTTGCGCCCTTGGACAGCGTTCCGCTGATTCAATCGTCTTAGAATTGATATGAGACCTCAAGTGGCCGAACCCTCACAATCCCTGAACATTTGACCCAAATCGGATTAACAAGCCATCAATTGAATTGAATAGATGAGCGCAACCTTTTTGTTATTACGATATATTTAATGAGCGTGAGAAACTAAGAAACAGTAGGTATCTAGCGACCAAACTATGCCACACAACACATCAAAAATATCCACGTGATGCTCATTACGTAAACAACTGCACCCTAACGACCGATGCTAATAAAACCTTATGCCGATCAGAGGTAACGAACGGCTCAGGCTGCAAAAATCGTTTTGGAGTCGTTGGAATCAGCCTGAAAAGCTCATTCCATAGACCCTTGTACCAACAAAATCGGACAAAAACTTTCGTCCCGCTTTTGAGGCCTCCTTAGTTACACATCAGAGATAAACAACTTTCGTCGTGAAGGACCTCCCGAAAACCGATGAAGGGGATGAGGGAGGAAAAATCAAGGTAGCCTATAACCACCCCCCGAACTCGCTGATGACAATGAGACCACCCTCATGAAAATCTGTTGAGCCGCTCGGGCGTGATGCTCTGTACACAAACAAACAAAAACAAAAACAAAAAAACAAAAAAACAAAAAAAAACATACATGTCGAGGAGGTGAGCGCACCTTTCCATTTTTTGGAAAAAGGTTGCGCTAAAAACATACATGTCGAGGAGGTGAGCGCACCTTTCCATTTTTTGGAAAAAGGTTGCGCTAAAAACGCTGCAAATTTCACACAAGGGTTTATTATTCTTTGATATAGGTTACTTGTACAAACATTTAATTCTGTCAATGAAAAATTTTTTTTTTTTTGGATTTTTATATTTCAGATAAAAAATTTTTTGGGGGATATTTTTTCTTTTCAAAAATGTGTTTTTTCAAAAATTCTCTAATTTTTACTCGAAAAATATTCAACTTCTTGGGATCCATCAAAAATCCCATTTGTAGCCCCATGAAAGCCCTATAGATCGCAACAGTGAAATCGGATCGCTGCGGGACCCCAAAAAATGGATTCTACGTCCAAAAATACTTCGAAAACGACACCTAACTCGATCCCATAGCCCCATAGCGCCCCACGGGTTTGGGCGATCGGACTGAAAACCTTGCGGGCACAACTAGATAGTAAACCAAGTATTTTGTCAAAATTTCAGATTTAAAAAAAATTCCTACTGCCCAAAACGGCCCGGACGGCGTACGACGGACGGACATTTCGGATTTAGAATGTAGACCTCTTGAAACGGATAATGTCAAATTTTGAGGCCGATCGGAGTCGTCGTCCCCCGTCGCGAAAAAATGTGGAATTTCTCGCTTTAGATGTTAGATAGAAGATGTTCACCTGCTCATAATGGAATTCGGCCTGTCAAACATTCTCTTCATTGGGCGCCATACCCGTAAACGGGCGTTGGCGACCTCTCGCTACTAACTTCTGTTGAGAGTGTTGAACAGTTATTAAAGAAGAAGTAGGGACCTAATGTTTAACGCCGTTTCCGAACGGCAAATGTGAGAGGTTTTATAGGCAGAATACTTTCGGTGGGTTGCCATTTCCTTCCGAAAGGTGATTATCAGTATAAGGAAGTTGACCAGCGGCTGCTGGGATCGAACCATCAACCTTTGACTCAGCAGTCCAACGCTCCAACCACTGAGCCACTGATAACCAAATGCTCTAGCAATTTACCCGCCAAGCGATGCCGAAAACTGTGGATTTTAATGTGTTAATTGATGACGTCAGACAAACCTGTCAGCCCCATTCTCGAACGGAAAAAGTGTCAAAATGACGTCCATTTTAATTAATAAGAAGAAAATAAAACAAATTTAATTGGACGACGAAACGACCCTTGACAGCGTGGAATTCGTTCGGTCGAGAACAGGTCGTTTTGGAATTGAACCGGTTGACGGAAAATGAATAATTCATTTCCTTCTGTTTCTCCTCCGATGTTTCGACTGTGATTAATAAATTATGGAAGCTTCAACTCACCAAAAATAACCAGCATCAGCATACCTGAAACAAGAGGAAACAAGTCAAATAAATACCATTCATAGACTGAGTGCAGAACACAGGATTTTGATGGGTGATTCTCTGAGAGTTTGACGTTGATTTAGGCTTTTGAAAAGAGATATACTTATTACCGTGGGTGCTTAACTCCTGTTTTGAATTGCATGAGCAGCAGAGAGATCTTCAAAACTCCTGTAGAGTTATCGAGCCTTTTTTCCCCCCAAAATTGAATTATTTTTGTGCATTTTCAGTAGACATTTTGAGCTTCTGGAACAATTTCAGGTCAAACAAGGAGAAAAAAAAGTCCATTTGCCGATTTCCCCTCATAGCCAATCCCCCAGCCCTGTATGTTTGTGGGGAAAATGGTCTTTTTCTGTGTAGTAGTGGATACGTTGTTACCCCCCTCAGCCGGCAACTGATGGATTTCAGGGGCGTATCTCTGACTGACACATGGTTCAATGATTCTCTACCTAGCCGCCTCTAATTGCTTTCCAACCCACTCATTTCGAGCCCCTTTTAGCGCAGTTTGAACCCATACATGTATCACTTTACTTAACCACCAAAAAATTCCGTTTGGCGCATCTGAGCGAAGAACTTTCACAGAAAATGCAAGAATCTGTATTGAAGTTAGGATTAACAGAGAACCGACTAGAAGTGATTTATTGTGGGTAGGTAATAGAATGTAATTTGTTGTTCGTATACTAGGGCGAAGCGGGCGAGGGTTGGTTGGCTTGGGGTAGTTTAAGTACGCTGCACCATCATGTTCGGACCGTCGCGGTAATAACGATGATCAACCTCGTGGATGTAGGGCGAAGAAGAAGAAGAAGAAGAAGGAGAAATTAAAAAAAAAAAAAATGAATTCTCATGTTTCGGGTTTGAGTGAGATGGTTTTGGGAAGGGGGGGTTTTGGTGAGAACAGAAGGGCAAAAGAGCGGGAAGCCAGCGACGAAACCAGAAAAAAGACACTAAGCAGAGAACTGGTCCAGCCTAAAGCTCCTACATCTCCATGCTGTCTTGCAGAACTCAACCAGCTCCAACCAACTAGGGCCGTTGACGATCCTGATAGCTTCATCCCTATCCAGGAGAGGACGGCCAAATGCGGCCTGACGAAATCAGCGCAGGGCAGGGTACAGGATGATTTAACCCGAAATTCGGGTGCATTTCCATTCCTAATCATGTTGGAACATGGATTTTTTGGATTGGAGGGAACTTGTGAACCGATGCATAGACCTGTTAATCTGGATCGTTTGGGGCATGACGTGGATACGACTCCTGGCAAACTTTTTATGATTTGAATCGGTTTATTAGGTGCCTATGTGTATTATCCTAGTTTTATACGATACCAGGGTGTGAGCTCAATTCTGAGAAGCTGAAAAACCTCGAAATGTTTGCAGTAGTTTAGGTTTTTCTCCTATAACGTCGAAAAGGCGCATCCAAGCGATTCGACCATTACACGGAGAAAAAAAAGTGCGGTAAATGTCTACCGTACAGTAGTACCTGAGATAGGCGCTTGGAAGCGCTTGCGTTGGGGCTTTGCTGGGGTTTTCGGCCGAGTGGCGGCCATTAGTATTGATGTGTTTGTCGTTGGTGACGGTTATAAATCGGTCTAGTGAATTTACTGTTTGGAACATCCGAAAAAGGTAATTATCTTTTGTCAGTTTCGTAGATTTTCAGCTTGTGAGGTATGTATGATGCTAACATAATGGAGTGCTTGTAATTTTGTTTTTTCGTGTTCTCGCATGTTCGACCCAAGGCCCAATTCGATCGTAGACAATGGAATTCCTGTTTCTCTCGTAAAAGACTGAAAGCAGTTTAAAGCATTCAAGAAAATTCAGTTACTGGACACTACTGAAAAGGTACATGTATGAACATTTTGCATGCTTATTCGTCGATACCTAACATCAATGCAAATCAATTGTGATTACAGTTACTCGATACATTTTCAAAATTGGGAAAATGCCTCGGACTACGCGTCGATCGACTCATTTCATCGGTGGGTGTTGACAAAATGTCGCTGCAGTGTCGTCCCTATATCGTTCCCATCTGAAGTACCTACCTACGTGTAAGCATTATTCCATGCGTCATTGGTGTATTGCATGAAATTTTTGATGTTTTCCCCTAAGCTGATCTCATGTTTTTATGCCTTCTTAAATCAGATTCACGCAGACCCTTTTCGGATGGTTTGGGGTGGAGGAGCCTCTCCTGAGTTCCAAGCTCGACGAATAAGGTCCCAGAATTGTGGAATTCGTCCGATCATCGAGGTGGAATACCCTTCTATCAGAAGAACCGCTACATCGGGTAATTAAGTGTGCTCTGAAGCTTAAGCTTCAGAGCACACTTCAGTTAGGTATAGTCCCTCAAAAAGTGTTTTTTAATTGGTAGTGTGTCAAGTCCAGAAATCACAAAACAGAATTGTCGGCAATTATTAACAGCATTCCATTTCCACTTGCAGATGTTCATCTGAAACGAAAAGCTCTCTTATGTTTGCTGCCTTACGTCTTCGGCCTGATATGCAAAAAACCCACCGTCCAGGACCGCCAAGTTGGCCGGGCTGTATCGAAGAAAACCGTCGCACGTGCCTGTACCTTTGCACCGCGTATCTGTACCTCAAAGGTAAACCATCATAATAATATTATGCAAAATAATATTATATCAACTGTTCAGCAGAGCCAAAAGAAGTTTACGAAATTCATTTATCTTGTCGTGAAGTCCTATGTATCCAAATAACGGTCATGAGCCATCATTTTCAATCTGTTTACTGTTCTCTCATTATGAACATAAGTACAAGTACTTTATGTCCTCCCCAATTTAATGGCTTCTCCCTGTTTTTGTAGCATGTACCTACGACATTAAACCAAAATTTTTGGTTTTTTAATCTTGGCCGTTTTGTGCAGTGGAAATGTCTAAAAACACTGCAAATTTTACACAAATGTTCAATGTTCTTTGATTTATCTAGGTTAGGTAAAATTTAATTCTATATCAATGAGAAAATAATTAAAATTAAAATGGGATCGTTCCGGGACCCCCAAAAATAGATTCTACGTCTAAAAATATTTCGAAAACGACACCTGGACTCGACCCCATAGCCAAGAGCCGTAAAAAAAAACCTCCCGTAGCCCCATTTTAGCCCCTTAGCGCCCCACGGGTTTGGGCGATCGGACTGAAAACCTTGCGGGCACAACTAGATGGTAAGTCAAGTTGTTTGTCAAAATTTCAGATTAAAAAAAAATTCCTACTGCCCAAAACGGCTCGGGCGGCGGACGGACATATCGGATTCAGAATGTAGACCTCTTGAAACGGATAATGTCAAATTTTGTGGCCGATCGGAGTCGTCGACCCCCGTCGCGATTCCATAGGGGTATATTATTCCCGGGATGGTTTATTATATTATCCCGTGGGGCTTATAAAGGGCTACGGGAGGGTTCTTGAAGACTTTCGGCTATTGTGTCGTTTTGGTAGTATTTTTTTAGTATAACATTTATTTAGTTTATTTAATAAACCCTTGTGGACAATTTGCAGCGTTTTTTCCAAAACGAATTTGGCAATCTCTAGTCAGTTTCGGTTTATGATTCTTGGAAGAATACACCTATGTTTAAGCGACGGAGGTCGACGACTCCGATCGGCCTCAAAATT
Source organism: Pilophorus perplexus (assembly GCA_955831195.1). Taxonomy (NCBI): domain Eukaryota; kingdom Metazoa; phylum Arthropoda; class Insecta; order Hemiptera; family Miridae; genus Pilophorus; species Pilophorus perplexus. The sequence goes on from OY037015.1 coordinate 3,675,556, forward strand.
TGACATTACCTATCCGTTTCAAGAGGTCTAGATTCAAAAACCGAAATGTCCGTCCGCCGTACGCCGTCGGGGCCGTTTTGGGCAGTTGGATGATTTTTTTTTTTTTTTTAAATCTGAAATATTGAAAAAATATATTTTACTTATTAAATTTACTATCTAGTTGTGCTCGCAAGAGGCCGATTGCCCAAACCTGTGGAGCTCTATTGGGCTAAAAAAGGGCTACGGGGGGTTCATGTTTTTGGGTATGATGTCGAGTGGGGTGTCGTTTTCTAAGTCTTTTTGTACGTACAATCCTCTTTTTGGGGTCCCACAAAACCCTACCAATTTACTTTCTGACTTAAGAACGTTACTTGAGAAAGTAAAATCGACCCCATGGCTAGGGCATTGTACCTACCTACTTCATAAAATAATTGTATTTATATCAGATATATTTATATCTCCCTACTAGATTGAACAAGAACAGATTCTGCTCTGGTTTAATCTAGTTGGTAGGCGTGTACGAATACGTTGGATCATGTCAATAGACGTACACTTGTTTATTTGATAATATCAATGATTTGATAATAATATATTATAATATAATATATTATTATCAAATCATTGATATTATCAAATAAACAAGTGTACTTGTAATTATCAAATTATCAAATAAACAAGTATAATATTATTATATCCTTAACAGTTGAGAAATAGAATGTCCCCGGTTCGGCATTGAATATGATAAGTTATCATATTCATCATATCATTGATAACTTATCGACTTTCCCCATTTTTTAATGTAAAATCGAACCCATGGTTAATAGCATTGTACCTACTTGATAAAATAATGATAGGTACTTGATAAATAATTTTAGTTCTTGACAAATCTAGTGGGGTGTCGTGCACCTACTTAAAATTTAAATTATTTGTACTTTAAATGATTTAATAATGTTGGATCATGCCTAAGTTTTAATTTACTGTATCCTTTATCCTTTAATTTACAGTTAATTATAATTTTATACGTTATATTATGTTGTGTATCGTTCTGCGTTGTAATAAACATGGTTTGTATTCATAACCGAATAATTTTTCTTCCTTAGGTATCCTATCCGTTCGACTCGTGGTTTGATTACTTCACAAATGGGAAGAGGTGCCTCTCAACGTAATTTGAGAGGTAATCGTACCCAAAAAGTGAGGTAATCCCTTGTTGGTGTGGGCGGTAAGTGTACATCAATGAAAGGTAACTCATTGATGTTCATTTACCGCCCAAACCAACAAGGGATTACCTCACTTTTTGGGTACGATTACCTCTCAAACTACGTTGAGAGGTACTTCTTGCCATTTGTTCGGTGATTAGTTACCGCGCATTTTAGGTGTGGAAGGTAACGTTTACCGAACGATATTTGAAATTAGGGAGGTGAATACTGGCCGCACAATTGCGTGTGGGAGGTAATTTTTTACCGCACAATGTTTCTCAAAATTTAAAATGAGAGGTGAATATTCACCGCACATCCGAGTTGTGGGAGGTGATTCTTACTGCACATTTGAAGTAGGGGAGGTAATTTTACAACCTCACATTAATTATGGAAGGTGAAAATTCACCGCGCACTTTAACTTTGAGAGGTTATAATTTACCGCTCATAATCGAAAAGGTTTGAGGTTGGAAGGTTAAAATTCACCTTACATTTTGGTATGTTCGGTAAGTTGGCGGGACGAAATGAGCGGTAAACATTGCGGGACAGAGGGATTACCGAACAATTTAAGTAAAAATGTTCGGTAACATCTCCGATTTTTGAGCGGTAAAACAGTTTTGGTGTTCGGTAGAAAGATGAATGAAAATGTTCGGTAATCGGTGGTCAACCGCGCAAATTCAACACTTTACCTTACATTTTTTGCGTTTTTACCTCTCCATTTTTCGAAAAATTGTTCGGTTGACCACCGATTACCGAACATTTTCGTCTAAAATACCGCCATTTTTTTTCTCCGTGTATATTTCAAATGAAAGCTCATTAAATTTTGCTCAACTTGAAAGTGTGGATACATCCTAATTTTTTTCAAAGTTGTAAACACCATAGAACATGAATGAAACACATATTCTTGGAGTTATAACTCCATATATGCTTTAAGAAAGCGTCTGTGGCTAGTAGGATGAGTTTCTCTCGTATTTGGTTAAGCGCCAAAAATTCGCTCTTTTTCAGCGCGCCCTAGTGGTGGTACTCTGTGCTCGAAAATTGAATGTGACCAGTGCATTCTAATGGAAATTTTGTCTACTTTTATTCGGTAAATGGTGGGAGATACGCTAGGATGCATACCTTTCAAGTTATATGCGAATTTGTGGGAAAAGTCCGACATTTTTTGGGGTTTTCGCGATTATTGTTGTGAAGCCGTCGTTTTCCTTGTTGGCAAACTTCAGATTCGGATTCAGCGCACCGGAAAGCATAACAATTTGTCGAGAAACTTTCTACCCTAATCTTTTTTTTTTTTTTTTTTTTTTTTTGTCAAAACATATGACTGTGCTAAATATACGAGAGGCCGACAGCAAAACTCGACTCTTCGAGCAAACCTGACGCCCCTGATGGAGCCCTGGACCTTATCGACTGGACACATGAAAGTACACTGACTCTCCTTGTCACTGCAGCTTTTCGCTTGAGATGCTTTGAGAAGGATAGCTGGGGTGTGAGTGTCACTCAGAGGTAAGTATATTCGTCCACAATTTCGACCATTTCACCACACAGCCACCATTTCTCCTTAAAACTCCGCCTGCCACCGTTTGAGAAGATCATCATCTTTGATTTTTCTAAATTAATGAGACCCCACCTGGTACAGTACCTGCTCAAGGCATCAACGTTCCTCTGCATCTCACCCGGGTCCCCTGCCAATACCATCAGATCGTAGGCGTGCTTGAGAACACGGATCTCGTACTCGTCCAGCACCAGACCGTGAGGCAGGTCAATCGCCAGGTCGTTTAGGAACAATGCAAATTTGCATTGTTCCTATTTATAGGAGTGGACTCCTATTTATAGGAGTGGACTCAAAGGATGTAGGGTGTTGATAGGGGTTCACTTTTGAGGGGGATCTACGGGTCTTTCATGGGGCTTATGAAGGAAGCCAGGAAGTCGAATTAAGTATCGTTTTCCGAGAGATTTTGGCCGCATAAGCCATTTTTCGGGATGTGCGAATCCGTCAACAAACTTTACAAGAAAATGGAAACAAATTAAATAGGTACCAAATTAAATTATTTTTTAGATTAAAATTAGATATAAGTAGGTAATTTTTGGAGAAATGGTATCAAAGAACAATAAACCCTGGTGTAAAATTTGCAACGTTTTTCAGTTTCGCACGAGCTTGCAAGAGTAGTATCAGCATCATGTCCAATGTTTCCCCATTCCTTTGCCAGGACGTACCCATCATGATGATTGCTACGCCTTTTGCTCCAAATGGATATGGAACTGAAAACGAGATCAATTGGCTCTTCTTTGCGAGCCACGAGCGATGGCCAAACGAATGAAAAGCGAAGTGGCAGCCCATCACGATGGAGCCCACATCGCGACTTCCCTTTTGAAAATCAAATAGATTTGATTTTCTAAAATGATGGCATCGCCGTGATGATGCGTCACTATGAACGATCCCACAACATTATAGGTATTTGCTTTACATCGGTGTTACCACAGGGAGTCCGAACATCGATGATGAACAGTGACGGTGCGGCGTACTGAACCTACCCTTATTTTTGAATCAGCTGGGAGAGACCCGCAGCAGCAAAAGTTTGACTTCTGACCACCATGTTACCAATCACTGTGATTACCATGAAAATATCCTATCTCTTGATCTTCATCAACCATTTTAAGTTCTTCCAGTGCAATAAATGATGCTCATTTTTATTCAGTTTCTTCCAGATTTTTTTCCAGAGACCAATTCGCAACAGCGAAATTCTTTTTCTGAGAATCACTCGTAACCCTTTCAAAACTAAATTCAAGGCATCCAATTTGTACAAAGCGTACGGAGAAAAGGAGATAGTAAGGAGTGCCCGCGGGAGATAAATATGAGCGACTTGTTGGGCGCAAATTGGATATTCCTCGTCCATCTTGTGGAAAAACGGTCCTCTCTTTGTGAAGACGTCCTTTTTGGAGTCGTATTTTCACCTTGCAAACTGACAACGAACCGGCTTGTTTGTTTAGGATTGTTTGCCGAGGACAGACTTTAATATCTCATAATTCGAGGCTCCCGTTCGGAAAGCTTCGTCGATTAACCTCTGAAGCAAATCCAGGTGTGGTGTTTGTAGACGATTTTCGTTTTGGAGAGTAAAAACGCTGCAAATTTTACACAAGGGTTTATTATTCTTTGATATAGGTTACTTGTACAGACATTTAATTCTGTCAATAAAAAAAATTTAAAAAAATTTTTTTTCTGATTTTTACCTTTTTAAAAAAAATTTTTTGGGGGGATTTTTTTTCAAAAATGTGTTTTTTCAAAAATTCTTTAATTTTTACTCGAAAAATATTTAACTTCTTGGGATCCTTCAAAAATCCCATTTTTAGCCCCATGAAAGCCCTATAGATCGCCACAGTGAAATCGGATCGTTCCGGAACCCACAAAAATGGATTCTACGTCCAAAAATACTTCGAAAACGACACCTAACTCGATCCCATAGCTAAAAGCCTTCAAAACACCCCTCCTGTAGCCCCATTTTAGCCCCATAGCGCCCCACGGGCTTGGGCGATCGGACTGAAAACCTTGCGGGCACAACTAGATGGTAAACCAAGTATATTGCCAAAATTTCAGATTTTAAAAAAAATTCCTACTGCCCAAAACGGCCCGGACGGCGGACGGACATTTTGGATTTTGAATGTAGACCTCTTGAAACGGATAATGTCAAGTTTTGAGGCCGATCCGAGTCGTCGACCTCCGTCGCGAAAACATAGGTGTATTATTCCAAGAATAATAAACCAAAAGGGCCCGAGCGAGAAGAGATTCGCCTGTCAGGGTCAAGTTATAAAGTTGAACACAAGGGGGCGCCCTATCTCAGATGGTGGAGTCAGCAGGGTGATCCAGTCCATGCCGTCCATGCCGGCTTAAATCAGGTTTTTGGAGAGGTTAGTTTAGCGAGTTTCATTGGTTTAAGAACCAGTTCGCAGAGTAAGAACTTACTCGTTTAAGTTGGTAAAGTGGTGAAGATTCTTATCCTGCTTCTCAGAGCTTTCCAGGCCGATCCAAAGCTTGCAAAGTTGGTGCCAAGCTTACTAAGGGTTTCCAAGGCATGCCAATATGGTGCCAAGCAGTAGGAGGTATTATAAGGCGTGCCAAGATGGTCCCAAGTTTTTCAGACTGGTCCACGGCTTGTAAAGTTGGCGCCAAGCTGGCTAGGAGCTTCCAATGCTCGTCAGGATGGCAACTAAGCTTTCCAGACCTGTCCAATGTTGTAAAGCTGGTCCCTCTGAACATTTCAAAACCAATGAGCTTTATAAGGATGGTTGAGAGTAAAATACTTACTTGTTTTTATACCGCCTGCACAATTTTTAATCCTCTACGGAAATCAGGAGAGTATGAAAATAATCAGCGTTTGAACTTTTGGCGGTAAGACTGACCTTCCGAAAGTAGTACAACACAACGCCACCATGGACGCTGACATCGAATGTACAGATTTCATGTCCGAAGGTTGGCTAATCTGAACCTCCCTTCAAGATGGCTGATTGTTTATGTTAGGGATGTCCTTCACCGATACAGTCGGTTTCTACGGATATTTGGAGAACTGTAGTCAGGTCTGCTTTCGGGTTCGGGATGGTAAATGACGTCATTTACCGTCCTTTCGGTTTCAAACCTTCCAACTTCTTTAAGGTCCTGAAGGATAAATTGGGACTTTTTTGCGGTATCAGGGCGTTATTAGTCATTTCATGGAACGAGCTTTCAAATACAATAAACAGAAAAAAATGCTTATGTAGCTCATTGGTGGATTTTTAGAACTCCCCAATCAGCCCTTGGAAACAGAAAACCACTACTTTAGGAATCCATGGTGTTCCTCCTCGAAAGCAAAAATGAAGGGTGCATTTAGCGGCGCCGAACGAGTTTACAGTATTAACTACCAAATTAACTATCAGTTGGCATCGATCGTAGAGAAGAAACCGCTACAGGAACTTCATCGAGGAAAATTCGTCCGCAAAGAATGTTTCAGTCCCTCACAATGAGAAAAATACATGTGAATAACAACGGGAAAACGTCGATTCAGGGTCACTGAGGGTCCGCAAATTCGCTAAAACCCGAGTTCTCTCGCCGGCGGGAGTCTGCAAAGCTAATCCAATAATAACCCAGCCCTTTGTTTTGACGGTCAGGCACGTGCTTCTGTTATCACTGCCGGTTTAGAGGGGAGCTCGCTATCACCACAAATCTACCTGATTCCGGGGTCGCCTTTAGCCTTAAGCAGAAGCACAAACATATCTGGGGACCCTCCGATAAACGGGATACGTGCGAGGAGAGGGCGGCCCAGAAACGTGCATTTGGTGGGAATCATATCAGACGTCGCCCAAAACGGGAGGTTAGAGCCAGTACGTGGTTACTTGAGCTGCCTGCGACCCAATAAAATGAGTCTTATCGGTTTTTGTGGGAACACGCCTGTAGGGCACCCTGCTGAACGGATGTAGAAGGGGCACCTACTTGCAAATATTGTGTTGGTAATTGATTAATAGGTTTATCAACACTTGTGTTTTATGATCGGGGGAAGGTCTCCAGCGTAACTGAGATTTCGTCCCCGGTGTCTTTGGAGGAAGAGGAAGGGAGTACTTGAATACCCCTACCCAGGACATAACACGAAATGTCGTGATCTGCTGGCCTGGGAGTCTGTAATGAAGAATTTACAGAAGAATGAAGAATGAACCTAACATAAGAGTGTGGCACATAGGCCACAACGCCTACAACGCCTAACTCTGCAACCTACTTCATGCCAGCTGGTTAGTGTATGAAGAGTCTGGTCAGCGGAGAACCGACTTAATGAGGGGTCTAGTCAGCTGAGTATGAGTGAATTAACGAAAAATGTGTTTATTGACCAAAAAAGGTAAAAATTATTGTGCTCAATTTGCACAAGTCGTAACAAGGGCCAGTCTTTCAAAGGTCTGCGCCTAGTCGCAAGTAGGTAAGTTGACTAGTACCCAGCCCCGTAGAGAGGGGGGGGGGGGCACTGGACCCGTTGCCCCCGGGCCCGGCCTTCGTAGGGGGGCCCGGATTTTCTTGAGAATTTTTTTTTTTTTTGTGAAGAAAGGGGGTAGGAGAGGCAAAATGGGAAAAGGGACAGATCAATACCTATAGGAAATTTTTTTTTATATTTTTTTTGTAGGAGGCCCGATGAATTTTCATACCTTTTTTTTATAGGGGGCCCGATGAATTTTCATGCAACCTTTTTTTTTTTTTTGTAGGGGGCCCGATGAATTTTCATACCTTTTTTTTTAGGGGGCCCGATGAATTTTCATGCAACTTTTTTTTTCTTTTTTTTTTTAGGGGGCCCGATGAATTTTGCCCCCGGGCCCGGATTTTCTCTCCACGGCCCTGCTAGTACCTACGTTTTGCTTTAGAAACAACATTCTATAAACTACCTAATATAACATGAAATTATGAGAGGGGAGTCATAGGATATGTGGGAGAGATTATCTTTTCAGCAATTGTGCCATGATGAACATAAATCACAGGCGGCGAAGCGTTTTATCATTCTTTTAGTGTTTTATTCTGTGACCATAGAAAGAAAGAAGTCGAGCAGTAGGCTGCATAAAAAGCCCTCACCTGCACCCTGGAGGACAAACAATTCTTACATAATTTGAACTCTGGTGTACTGCAAATGCTAAAGAAAGTTCCAGACGAGAGGTTGTCAAGGTTCGTAACTCGATTACAATGTTAGAGAGAAGAGTCTCCGCCTTACAGCTATCGCCGGCCATCCACGCAATACGTCAGAGATCTCGTGGTTGCCTAAATAAGAGTTCACAGACTATTTTTTATCCGGGTTTTCTCCCTGAGTGCAGTCATGAGATGCTTGGAGATTGTGAACTTGGAGGAAACGGCTGGTTGCATAGAAAGCTTCGGTTTGTTTGGCTCAATTCTCGTTTGTTTTAAGGAAAATTTGTGCCCTCGTAATATTGGATGGGATAGCGTCTTAGAGGGGGGAGACCCTTCGGATTTATCGTCCCCCAAGAGCCACCTTATTTCCCATTATGTCAGTGCAAATTGGGATTTACTGCAACATAAGTTGAGGGGTTGATTAGTCTGGTTTGTGGGGGTCTGGTTTTACAGAGAATCTCTGTAAAACATCTGATGTCCCAAATTGAGCGTTCGTGGAGCTCAAAGAGCTCCTTGAGAAGGTCGGAATTCAGCATTTCTAACAACATATTCGGAGTTAGCACCCTTTAAAACCACTATACTTCTTCTTCCGTGGCACTACAATCCGCGAGGGATCAGGGCCTCCTGGAGTGATGTCCGCCAGTCATCTCTATTAGTTGCTGCTGCTCTCCAGTTCCGAATTCACAGGATGGAACGAGCATCTCCCGCCTCACCGTCAGCGCAACTTTGGTCGACCCAGTCTTCTTTTTTTGTGGATCGTTCCGTCCAGAAGCTTCCAAGGGATCTCTTCTGAACTCATTCTGGCTACGTGTCCGGCCCAACGGAGTCTTCCAACCTTTAAAGCACCCTTTAAAACACAAACTTTTAGCTCAAAAAACCGTATAGTTGCGTGCAGAACTGTAAACAAATGGCGATTTTGAACTGAAAGCGGAGGTAAAGTGACGTCACACTCTCCTCGCTGGGCATCGAGTAGTAGGGCAAGTAGCCGCCAGAGCGCTGAATAATAAATTTGAACGGAATCGGAATAAAAACACTCGGCCCGGGCCGTTATTCAAATAACCTTTTTTAACGATAACATCGATGCTGGATTTTTTAATGACCTCAATGATCAATTTTTGGAGTTGGCTTTTTGCGTGGCAAAGTTGGCTAAACTGCAAAGATGCAAGAGCGAGAGATCTCTCGGCCAATCAAAAGATGACTAAGCACCCAACGTCATGACAGTACATTGTACCTACCCCCTCCAGGCCGCTGAATTCAAATAATATTTGAAGAATTCAAATATCATATTATGATATGAATTCAAATATCATATTATGATATTTGAGCCCTAGAGATGGGTTGTCTGCAATGTGGACTCGTTTTCGTAACATTTCAAGCATGACCTTTCCCGGGGAAGAAATTTAAAAACCTTGAAAATTTTACACCAGGGTTTATTATTCTTTGATGTAGGTTAGGTACTCGTGCAAAAATTAATTCTTGGTCAATGAAAAAAAATTTTTTTACCTACACAGAAAATAATTGGGATCTATCAAAAATCCCATTTGTAGCCCCATGAAAGCCCTATAGATCCCCACGGTGAAATCGATCGTTCCGGGACCCCCAAAAATGGAATCTACTTCCAAAAATACTTCGAAAACGACACCTAACTCGATCCCATAGCCAAAAGCCTTTAAAAAAACCTCCCATAGCCCCATTTTAGCCCCATAGCGCCCCACGGGTTTGGGCGATCGGGCTGAAAACCTTGCGGGCACAACTAGATGGTAAACCAAGTATTTTGTCAAAATTTCAGATTTTGAAATAAATTCCTACTGCCCAAAACGGCCCGGACGGCGTATGGTGGACGGACATTTTGTTTTTGAAATGTAGACCTCTTGAAACGGATAATGTCAAATTTTGAGGCCGATCGGAGTCGTCGACCTTCGTCGCGATTACATAGGTGTATTATTCCAAGAATAATAAACCAAAAACCATTCAAAGAGCTCATTAGGTACGCCAGAGTCCTGGGGGCAAGCAATCATACACCATGCAAAAGACCTGGAGGCCGCAAGGCGGATGAGAGCGTAAGATATTTGATGGTGTCGTCACGAGCATGCCAGTGATTCTCCCTCAACAGGTTTCAAACTAATAAAGTTCATTGTTCGCGTGAGTTTGAGCCACCGACCGACGTTCGCCGCTTTTCCCACCGAAGGGCTGATGAGAGTTGGCGGGGAGCCCGTAAAATGTTTATTAAGGTGGCCCGAGTGAGGCTCGCTGTGCCATCCATCTTCCCTCACAACATGTTGCGTGAGGAAGGTCCCTCAGATAAACCCTGGGCCGGAACTCCGGAAAAAAATATGGTTTATCTACGTGTCTCGTCGAGCATAAACGACGGTTTTACTTTCGTATTCCAGTAAGTATCCGAAAGAAAATGACGAGAGATAAAACAGTATTTACGAGCAATTCGGCGAACGACGACTTCGTTCTAGACGAGTAATCGAAATCAGGGTCGGGCTGGCCGTCGGACGGTTCTTTAAAAACCAACTACAATTACACTTACTGAATTAGGTCTGAGCTAAGTTCACTTTACATCAGCCACGCTGTGTTCCTCAGGTAAAATGACAGAATTTATTGAGGTTTTGGTGGTACTCCTGTTTGCCCTCCACCAATCTCCAATCCCACTGTAGAGGGGAGTTTGGGAGGAGATTTATGTACGAGCAAACTTGCAAAATCTCTTGTGGATGTATGGGTCAAACGCTTCTGGCTAAAATCTGTACAATCACAGGAAGCGCCATTTCAGGCGGAGTGATTGGGAAGTTCAACTTCTCTTGCTAACGAGAGGGCTGCTAATTACCCGGACTCCCTCATCGCGCAGCCAGCGTTATCATTTAACTATTTATTTTCGATTCGGACTGAGGACCAGGCCTCCTCTGGCGACATTTCGTCTAGGGAATCCAGGTCAGCGGACCCAATTTTTACGCGCGAACCCGTTGCCCGGGCAGCACCTGGGCAGCTCCTCTGTGGCCGCCAGGAGGGTGGGTTTTTGTAAGACGGTGTCAACGGGCCCGGCCTCTCTTGGCGACAATTTGGAAAGCCATTCCTCTGATTCTCGTATGAAAATTTAATACGCATTTAATGCGTATCCAGGGAGAACTAATATTGATGCTGACATCTCAGCTTCAATATTGGATTCCCCTGGACTCCCTGCCGAAGATCAACGCATCCCAGACTACAAACACTTTCTGCCAGTGTGGAGATGATGTCAATGAAGTCAGCTGGTCTAAATTAAGATCTTCCTCCCGGTTTTCCCATGCGGAACGTTAGCAATTATAATTTTATTTTTCAACTACGCCGTATATGGGGCTCTGTGGCAATCCGTTCTCGAGCAGCCCAATAAAGTGTTGATTTTTTACTCCAGATGGTGTCGACGTCTCTAATTAATTTTCTTGTCCTACAAGGCTGGACATGCATCTAAATGCAGGCATGTCATTTCGTCTTGATGGCAAAGAGTGTAGATTGGACTGTCATAGACACCGATTCTGCAAAAATGCTTGGCCAGGAAATCATGCCCAGTTTGAATCCTAAAGCAAGCCACACTTTACTTTCTGGGCAGCATTTTGGGCACGGGCTCGCTCAGTAGGGGGGTCCATTGCTTTCCCTCAGCAGCTCTTAGTGTCTCGAAGCTATATGGAGCAGCAAGTCTATTCTTCTGGGAGACATGAATGCACCATCCTCACGCTGGGGCTACCGCGACACTGACACTGTTGGCAGGATTTCATTGATACGAATCCAGCAGTATGCATTAATGCATCATCTGAACCTACCTTCCTAGCATACAGTGGCAGTACCTCACCCAGATCTTATCGTGGCTCACTCCTCACTTTCCCCATCTGCCCAATCTGAACTACTTGCAGCACCAAGTGGCTTTGGGCACCGGGTGATATTGGCGGGGATCCTGAGAGGACAACATGCAGGATTGTGATGAATGAATCTTGCAAGAGAGTACCGGAGGCAATCCTCAAGACTGCCCGGGAAACCATCCCATAAGGCATAGTCAGGGGATACCGACCTTTCTGGAATGACGAACTCCAGGAGTTGAAAGAGGCCAGAGATTCGGCTTGAGACCAACAAGAGCTGCATGATACAGACGAGAACAGAGTCAACCTTAAGCACAAGACTGCCCTCGTCAAAAGGAATGTCATTGAGGCCAAGCACCAATCAGTGTCAACGTTCCTCGAACAGCTGGAGTTTCTCATAACTACATATCAAGCCTGAACAATGAAATATCTCTTCCAAATGTTCCATGGCGAGTAAGGAACAAACTGCTTACCTCTAACAAAGATATCTATGTCAACACTTTGCCAGAGTCTCCAATAAGAAGAAGTCCTGACTTTGTAACTCACAATTTTATAATGAAGGAATTATAAGTAAGCTCTACTGCATTTCCTTCGACTCCTATCGGAAAATAAACCTCACCATTCGATTCAGTGCGAAAAAAATACTTGGTTCTAAAACGACCTAATCAAACATTTTATTATAAGTATTAACGTATTAACGGAGGAGAATAGCATGTCCCTAAAAAAGGCCGTTTCGTCTCACTGTGCGCCGCCCCCTCCGTCCTTAACCCTAATGGAATAAGAATCATTAAATGATGAGTAAAATTTTTACTAACTCACCTTATCTTGTGTAGATTTCACCTCCAAAGAACCTGTCAGCACGAGGTACCAAGATGTTCCAATTTCCCCTTGCCGGTATACTGTAAAAACGAAAAAAATTGTATGGTCAGGATGTGGTAGTCAGAAAGGACTATCATCAAAGTAGACAATCTCGAAAACATATTAAAATATAGTTCTATGAGCTCGTTATTCGTATCATTCCAAAACCTCGACAAGTGTGTTATTTTGACAGCTTGGGCTCCGCGTCAACACAGCTTCGACACATTTGATTCCATTTCTTGATTTATCGAGGAACGTGCCTTAAACTGCGGAGATTGAAAACAGACCTGACATAAGTAGGTAGGTGTGTGAGGAGAGCTTTGAGGTTTGTAAAGCGTATTGTCCATCAGCCTTAGCTCTTATCTGGACTGTCGGAAACAGGAGTTCTACGGGCAGGTGCCTGCGAGATAACGTTGTCAAGATATAACCCGTTTGTCCCAAATAATGTAGCACTTGGCCCAAATTGTGTCACACGGCTGCTTAAAGACGACATCGTTCTTACGTGAATTGGTGGAGTTATCTAAAACAAAAACCGCCAAGGAGTTTGGGGCTGATGCTTCCTCGCGTAGGTTCCCAGTCGGCAAATCCGAGCAAAATCTGTCCATCACGAGATCACGGTGAAATTCATGTGGGACCGCAAACTCCCCCGCCCTCGTGGAACATGATAATTTGAGCTGCTCAAATTGAGCATGACCAGACGGAAACTCTTGACGTTATGGCCGACATTTTGTGATTCACAATAGGGATGTTGAAAAAGTATCGATACTTAAAAGTATCGATACTTTTTGTCCCCGATACATATCGTAGTATCGATACTTTTTTCCGGTATCGGCGCCGATACTTTTTTTATCCCTCACATTTCATCAGATTCAAAACTTACGGCATATAGGTAGTTTACAGTACCTCTAACTTGACCAGCAATTGAAGAAAGTTGATGTAGGTACCTACCACCACCTCCTGGAGCTGCACCAGCTCTCATATCAGAAGAATCAGCCGTCCTCGATCAAGGGCGGACCACCAAAATGTTGGCCCAACCAACCAACCCAACTCACTCATCACAGTAGAAATTAGTGTGGCCACAGCTACACCAAACGAGGGAATGTTCCCCTTTTTTGCTACCTGTACCCCCCCCCCCCCCCCCCCCCCCGAGGCTTGGAGCAAGGTTTTCAGTCCGATCGTCCAAACCCGTGGGGCGCTATGGGGCTAAAATGGGGCAATTGAAAGGGTTTTTTAAAGGCGTTTGGCTATGGGTTCGAGTTGGGTGTCGTTTTCGAAGTATTTTTGGACGTATATTATTCCCAGAAGGATCCAATTTCACTGTGGGGATGTAAAGGGCTTTCATGGGGCTACAAAAGGGATTTTTGAAGGATCTCAGGAGGTCAAATATTTTCTGAGTAAAAAAAAAAAAAAAAAAATTAAAAGAAAAACCTTTTTTTCAAAGATTTTTCATTGAGAGAATTAATTTTTGCACAATTAACCCATATCAAAGAATAATAAACCCTTGAGTAAAAATTTGCAGGCGTTTTTGAAAAGTATCGATACTTCGATACCGATACTTTATTGAAAGTATCGTATCGATACTTTTAGATACTGTCTGGATGTATCGATACGATACTGTATCGATACTTTCGAAGTATCAAACATCCCTAATTCACAAATGTCGCACCTGCGTAGTGATGGCAATGAGTGACACACAGTAGTATCGATATTTTGTTTCCGATATATCGGATTCAGAAAAAAACTTCAGTGATCGTCTACACCACGTTTCGGTTTATTTATAAACATTCTTCAGGCCTTCAAAACACACACTTTGAGTGAGAACAAATTTTCACTCTTTTAAATAATTTTTTAAATTTTTTACTGTAGTAAACTTTTTTTTTAAATATTTAAAAAAGTGGAAATTTCTTTAGAAACTACGTAAAATTTACGTCGTTTTTAATACGATACGACAGTTTATTAATGACATATTATTACTGATACATTGTATCAGTATTCATGTACAGTTGATGTATTACGGTGTATAGAGAGAATCACCACCAGATCATTTGAACGGTAGGTACCGGGAAAAAAACGTTTTTGTCAATTTTTTGTGAAAATGTGATAGCCCTGCCATCTTGTGGGGTTTCTAGGAACCCTTTGAGCAATGAATTCATAAGCGGGAAGAAACATTGTTGTCATGGGTTTTTGAATGGCCAAAGTAGATGCGTGCCGGGGAAGAATAGTTTTTGTCCACGCGCTCCCTGGAAAGAAACGTCAATGTCAACATTGCCCCTCCCCTTGCCCGTCCCCTAGTTGGTCTCCACCTGATGATTCACGCGAACATCCTAGTTTGTTTTTACTTCAACTTCGGACTCGGTTTGAAATCTTTATCGTATTTCTGCGCTGTTTTAATAATCTCGGCAATCATGACGATCAGAATGCTTATTTAGGCGGTTTGATTACGGTTTTGCCAGTGAAACAGAGGCGTTCGCGGGCAGAAGATGGATCGGATGCCCGCCACCGCGGGCATAAGATAAGAGGCTTCTTATGCTTACCGCATACGCTGCTTGCAAGACGGTGAACCACGTGATATACAGGTCTGTTTTAAAGCATTTGTTTCATTGCATGGCGTCCAAAATATTCGTGAACACCTAGCCGCTAGAGGGGAAGTCCGAAAAGATAATAGAGGGAAGCACTGTAATAGGCCTCACAAACTTCCGCAAGAAACTGTAGACAAGGTTATACAGTTCATTGGGTCTTTGAAAGGGAGGAAATCCCACTAGAAAAGTATACCTACCCGAGGAACTGAATGTGAAACTATTACGCGACATGTACATTGAAAAAAATCCCGACAACGCCATCTCCTATGAAGAGGCGGAAAATTGAAAAACCGGGGAAGAACAGTTTTTGTCAGTGGATTTTTAGCAAAATAATTTTTTTTTTATACTTAATAATTTTTTTTTGTTAATAAAAATTCTTCAATACACTAAAAACATTTAAAACGGCATATTACACAATTTTTTGTAATCTCACAGAAACCAGTTTGTTTTCCAGAAGTTTGTAAACATTAAAATCGATTTTCCCAAAATTTTGTTTTTTTGACATATATATATATATGTCAAAAAACGTATACGTTTTTTCCCCAGTGCCGTTCATAAATATTATGAAACAAAAGAAGGTAGTTGGACTTGAAATTGATAGAACAAAAATGAGGAGAGTCCGGAAAACTCGGAAAGTTTTCAGAATCCGTTGTTCTACGTCTGATGTAGAACAACATTGACAGGTTTGTCAAAAACATATTTTTGAACTCATGACATCACGAAACGTTCAATGACAAAATTTAACGTGGCGGCGGATACCATTTTTAGACCCCCGTCTTAATAATATTATTATGTTGGTGGGGTGACGCGTCATGTCCGTAAAACAAGAAAATGGCAACAACAAGAAAAGAAAAGAAAAAGAAAAAATTGGAGTAGGTACCAACTGCCCTTGTTGACTTTCAGTTCAAATTCCTAAAGTTGAAAAAATAAAAAAAATCCCGCCGAGGGGATCGACTCGGGGCGTGGGGTGGGGTTCTCGCCATGGCGGGGGGGGGGGGGGGGGGGGGGTCAGGTCAGTTGGTTGGGGCGTGGGATACATCAGATGTGTGGGATTCTCACCATCTCACGCCCCTTACACCCACCAACTTCAAACCAAATAAACTCTGTAAGGACAGGTGTGGGACCTCGAAAAATGGATTATGCATCCAACTCGGATAATGTTTGACCTCCAAGGATCCTTCAAAAATCCCATTAAATTTTAGGAGGTTTTTCGGAAGAAAAAGGCCGGGTTTGCATCAGTCTTTAATTACAGCGTCAAGCTTTCGGGATTAGCTGGTATCCCTTCTTCAGGACCTACAACATGCCAGGTGGAAATGAGACCTTCGAATGGTATACACATAAATAGCGAGATGGTACTGGCTAACCAGCTAAGATGATTGTAACAACCAATCTACTAATTCTACATTTACCTAATGTAGAATTTAAGGTAAGACTTCAAACTTGTTAGCCAGTAGGTACCATCTCGCTATTTATGTGTATACCATTAGAAGGTCTCATTTCCACCTGGCATGTTGTAGGTCCTGAAGAAGGGATCCCAGCTAATCCCGAAAGCTTGACGCTGAAATTAAAGACTGATACAAACCCGGCCTTTTTCTTCCGAAAAAACGCCTAGTATAAAAGCCGGGCCGGCCCCCTACATTAAATTTTGTAGCTCCTTGAAAGCCCTTCAGATCCCCACAGAGAAATCGCATCGTTCTGGGACCCCCAAAAATGGAATCTACGTCCAAAAGTACTTCGAAAACGACACCTAACTCAACCCCATAGCTGAAAAACGTCAAAAAAGCCCTCCCTTTTGCCTCTTTTTAGCCCCACAGAGCCCCACGGGGTTGAGCGATAAGGCTGAAAATTAGAATAAACCTAGTTAAAAAAAAATCCTACTGTCCAAGACGGCTCGGACGGCGGGCATTTGTTTGTTTTTGGAATCTAGACCTCCTGAAACTAATAATGTCAAATTTTGAGGCCTCCTTCGCGATCACAGCTGTGATCTAGAGGTGTACTATTCCAAGAATAATAAACCAAAAAAGACATCAAATAGTTGTAATGGGAATGAACAGAGGGTTGGATTCATGAGGGACGGCCATTTCCCATAACGATTTAATCATGGAATTGAGAGGGGAATGTTGATTCACTCTTCAGAAGAGAACGAGTAAAACTGAGCGACGAGTTAAAACTGGTACCTACGGAAAAGTATCCTGATTATGCTGTACAATTTTGAGTTTTTTCTTAAAGTTGAAAACATAAAATTTGTTTACAGCCATCATCGGTGGTTCCCTCACGATGTTGATATCGATGACAACATCGATGTTGTTGCTTCGATGTCCGATCAACGATAACAATTATTGTTATCACAATAATTGTGATAACAATTATTGTTAGTAACAATCACAGAGTACAAAAATGTTGTTTATTGGTATCTTTTTTACTATGTTGTACTTTGGTCTTTTTTACTCTGCGGTAGGGATGGGAAATCAGTTCATATTATGAAGAGTCCACTCCAAGAAAGATGAAGGTCACTTTTTGTCGAAAATGAGAAAAACGGTTTTGAAAGTTTCAAGACTCGTACTTATAGTTTAGAAAATTATTTTTAAACTAGTAGGGCGCGCTAAATTTTCTCTAACTCCCATAGATGCTGTACAGCTTTGTTATTTTGGCAAAAATAAATTTTCGGGCGATTTCTGATGATAGATGAATAAAAAAACCCTCAGAAGTATGCAAAAAAGATGAATGCCAATCAAAAGTATGCAAAAAAGATAAATGTCAATCAAAAAATCTGCGAAAAAAAGCAAAATATCAATCAAATCACAACCAAAAATTGGTAAAATAAGGTTTTGAGTTAGGTATGGATTGAGAACCAGAAAGTGAAGTGAAAAAAAAGAAGAATATTTTATTTAAGTACTGAAACAACAAATACAATTACTCAAACATTACAATCAATTACAATTGAATTACTCAAACATTGTAAGAAGAATCTCTATTCTATCTAACATTGTAAGAAGAAGAGGCTAGAAACAGGAGTGGCAACATTACGAAACCGACATTCATCTTTCTTGCATTGTCGAGAACTGACTCTCATCTTTTTTGCATTGTAGTCCGAAACTTCCACGTTCGATTTCGGCTGAAAGCATCATCTTTTTTGAGAATTTGAGGTTACCAACAGAAACTACTTGGTCTGAAGAACGTATTGCCAACGTAAACTCATTTTCGGAAAAAAGTGACTTTCATCTTTCTTGGAGTGGACTCTTCATATTTAACCTCCTGGGATCCTTCAAAAATCCCATTTTTAGCCCCATGAAAGCCCGATAGATCGCCACAGTGAAATCGGATCGTTTCAGGACCCCAAAAAATGGATTCTACGTCCAAAAATACTTCGAAAACGACACCTAACTCGATCCCACAGCTAAAAGCCTTCGAAAAACCCCTCCCCTAGCCCCATTTTAGCCCCATAGCGCCCCACGGGTTTGGGCGATCGGACTGAAAACCTTGCGGGCACAACTAGATGGTAAACCAAGTAGGTATTTTGTCAAAATTTCAGATTTAAAAAAAATTCCTACTGCCCAAAACGGCGTGGACGGCGGACGGCGTACGGCGGACGGACATTTCGGATTTAGAATGTAGACCTCTTGAAACGGATAATGTCAAATTTTGAGGCCGATCGGAGTCGTCGACCCCCGTCGCGAAAACATAGGTGTATTATTCCAAGAATAATAAACCAAATGCCATGGCGGAGTTGCTGGTAACTAGGTAGTGAGTTTTGTTGTTATTAGCTATTATCATAATTTTTAATCGACCTAAGACTCAAAATTTGCTTGAATCACTTGAAATAATAAACTAATTTTTATAAATGACGAAAATCGATTCAAGATTTTTTTAAAAATCAGTAGTAAAAAATCGATTCACAATTTTTACAAAAATCGGAAGTAAAAAATCGATTCACAATTTTTACAAAAATCGGAAGTAAAAAATCGATTCACCTAAAAAATCGGAACCCGAAGATCGATTCAAAAAAATCGAAAAATCGGAACAAAAAATCGATTTTTCCAAAAAATCGGAAATCGATTCCCATCCCTACTCTGCGGTTTCTCCCGTCCTGTGAGTTGATTAGCCCCTTCCGTGTGTAATCAGTTGACAGTAAACGCGAAAGTCATTTGAACTTCAAATTTTGAAGAATGAGCAGAAGAGGAAAGGAAACAGTTTCGTCAGTTACCTACTGAGGATTAGGAAGCGTGTTCAATTTTGTTTGAGCCCGCTGGCCGTTTGCAACATCTTGAGGTATTCAAACTTTATTGGTTTACTATTCTCAGACTAATCAACCTACGTTTGGCGCTGGGGTTTTTTTGAAGGGTTTACGGGCCGGGTGAGATTAGTTTTTGGACACAGGTATCTAGTTTGGGGGTTTGAGAACCGTTCCACACCGCGGAGGGTTGCGAGGCTAAAAAGGGCATATGAGAGGGGGTTTTGAAGTGTTTGGGCTATGGCGTCGAGTGGGGTGACGTTTTCGAAGTAAATAAATGTGGGACCAGGACCGTCCCGACCTCACTGTGGATAATATCCACATATTATGGGGCTTCAATAGGGCTACCAATTTGACTTATGAACGTCAGGAGCTTGAATGATGTGTCGTTTTGAAAGTAATATTGGGCACACAATCCATTTTTGGCTTTTTCTCGACGAGGATCGATTTCAGCAATGAAATTCGCTCCTCCGGAGTAATAGTGGTATAAGTCCAAAAACAGCTGTTTTGAGTTATATATACCATTGGGTAGCTCGCGACGAGAGCAGATGAACCGGTATGTTTTCCATGCAGATTACCGACATTTCGTTTGAAGAAGGTTGGTTCATCTCTAATGAGCCGCTGTCCGTCAGAAAAATCAGGTATTAACCTTATTTTTTTCACTTCAGTACTGGTATATTTCAAGAAGTACCGCTGTTCAACCAAGAAAATATCCTTTTTTGTGTGCTTGCTGTGGCAAAACCGGATCATTTCAAAAATGTACCACTACTATTCCAATATTAACGTGTGTCATCCCTTGTGTTCATCAGTACAGTACCTAGTGGATCATGTCAAGATGTACCATCCATTTGGGCCCAATTTCTTGGGATAAGAGTGGGACATAATTGAAATTTAATTGATTTTAATACATGCGCGTCGTGAATGAGAAGGGGGAGAAGAAGCTTTGGGAAAACCTGAAAGGTAGATAATAATATGAAAGCCTGAGAAGCATCGGATATCGGAAACAAAGCCCTCGTGTCTGCAACACGCGAACAAATATGTGAAAAATCTTAAATTGCGATTTCCCAAAAGTAAGGTTTTTGGACTTATACCACATTTAATGTCCGCCCGCGCAGATGACGCTGACAGGTGGCGGAAATTTAAAAAAGTAAAATTTCTTCTCATTGGCTTATTTATCCATGAAGATGCAGCTAACATATTCTGAGATAATGCCCTCACTCTGTTTTGCAGCTGATGTCTGTCTCAGGGCTGTCTGGAGACTGTAACCGCTGACCGTTTGACTTACCGCCTGAATCGACGTCCAATATCGTCGCCACCAATTAGGTAGGTACGCATCTTTTTTTTTTTTGTTGGTATTTCCAGCTTGTTTCATACCTTAGGTAAAATCCGACGGCCTTTCGATTAAAAATAGAGTGGTAGCGGTGGGAAGGACCACCGAAGAAGGAACCGAGAAATCGAAATAAATGTTGACAACCTAGCTAATCAGCACACACGGCTGGCGGTGAATTACGCATAATACGCGATCTTTATTATAGATATCACCTCCTATACTAGTATGAGAGCTAAGCCCTTTACCATGTGAATTACGACCTGTCCACGTCGGCTCCTCATTTTCAGGTAAATATTGATTTTCTTTTACATTTACGGCTTACCTACATTTTGGTTTTAGTCGGTAGTTTGTTAGTTATTTTACCTAGTCGTGACTCAAAAGTTTGCCTGGAACAAAAATTTAAGGAAACTGACGTCTCTGAAAACTTATCTTTATTTAATTTCCAAATTCACATTAAATGTGATAAATAAATTTTAATGTGAAAGTGAGTGAGGTAGGTAAGTATGCAAAATTCTCTCACTTCTGAATGGTTTTCTTTGAATTATTGCGAACATCACTTGAAAGTATTATTTTTATTCAACTACTAATTTCCCTAACGCAATGAGGCTGTACCTTGACTTGACTAGATACGTCTGTTGGTGTGTTCATTGGCTATAATAGACTATTATATAATCATTATTATTATTATTTTGTGCGTGAATGGGTCTGTTGACATGAAAATTTCAGAGTAGACTCCATTCACACCAAGAATTTGTTGTAGGTATATTCGAAGAATTTATTTTTAAAGCATATTCGAGTTCAAGAATTCAATCATCTGTGATAAGGAACAGTCTCCTCAAATTATCGTAATAAGTTCCTTTGCCTTAATAATAAGTTGATTATAATGAATTCAACAACAAACGTTATAATTTTGCATTCTAGTGCCTGATATTTCGTGAAACCCTTCTATATCGATAGTATTTTAACTAATTTATTGTCAAACGTTAGCAATAATGTAAAAGTTTGAAAAAAGTAAACAATTTTCTTTGAAAATGCGCTAAATTAATGCATTAAAAATTATTGTGCGGTTAATTAAATGCTGAAAATTCCACACATCTCGTGGGTTTCAAATCTACGAACTTCACATATCTAACGGATTTTCGTTAAAAATACATTTTTAACGATTTGACCTTAGGTAATTTTTGAGTAGTTTTCGCAAGTTTGAAACAACGCCAACGTCTCTGTAGCTACTGAATCATGGAAAACAGCTGTTTCGGCTCTCTTGGAAAATTGGTGAAAATGAGATACCACTGCATAATTACTGTGGTGACGACGATTTAAGAATCTTAAAATTTAATGCTACTCTCATAACCGCGGACGAATTACTAAGTTATTCGAACTGACCTTATTGAACTTACCTGAAAGATATTCCTGGCTGTTAATCATCCCCTGACAGTTAATTATAGCATCTATTGTTACGTTAAAATATTCACCGTCAGGAACATTTTTCAGGTTCTTTAAGTCGGGAATTAGGAACGATTTGGGGGAGTTCTAGTTAACACCATGCATGAGTCGGGTTTCTGTAAAGTAAGCGACCATCTCAAATGTTTGAAGAAAAGAGTTGGAGCCCAATCAATGGTGATTTTTCTTTTAATAGGGTTGAGGATTTTTTTTAAATTCTTGTGCAAAAATCAGCTTTTTTCAAACTGGAAACGTTGTTTAAACTTAAATCGTTATCAAAACGTCGTTTTTAGGTGTGTCCATGCTTAACTACCGTCATTCAGTCTCTCAGTCGCTGTAAATAATTTCCGCCACCTTTTCCCCTCATAGGCCTCACTGTGCGCTGTCCAAGCCGTTTTTGGCGGTTTTTAGAAATCTGAAATGTAGATAAAATACAAGGTCCGCCATCTAGTTGTGCCTGCAAGGTTTTCAGCCCGATCGCCCAATCCCGTGGGGCACTATGGGGCTAAAACGGGGCTACAGGAGGGATTTTAGGCTAAGGGGTCGAGTTAGGTGTCGTTTCCGAAGTATTTTTGGACGTAGAATCCATTTTTGGGGTCCCATAACCATCGGACTCCACCGGATCTACGGGTCTTTCCTGGGGCTACAAATCGGGCTTTTAAGGGATGCCATAAAGTCGAATGAGGTGTCGTTTACCGAGTAATTTCAACAAAACTACACCTTATTTGACCTACTGGGATTCTTCAAAAACCCCATTTGTAGCCCCCTGAAAGCCCAATTGATCCCCACAGTGGAATCGGATCGTTCTGGAACCCCAAAAAATTGAGTCTACGTCCAGAAATACTTCGATAACGACACCTAACTCGATCCCATAGCTGAAAACCTTCAAAAAACCCTCTCGTAGCCCCATAGCGCCCCACGGGTTTGGGCGATCGGGCTGAAAACCTTGCGGGCACAATTAGATGGCAAGCCGAGTATTTTGTCGAAATTTCAGATTTTTCAAAAACTTTAATACCTAGGTATCGTTTTCTGTTTTTTTTTTTTTTTTGAGGTTCCACATCTGTCTAAACTAATAACTATTTTTAATTTTTAATTTTCGATATTTCGAAAGGGTAAGTTTCTTACGTACATAATAGAGAGTTCCTAAAGAAACATCCGAGTTACGTCGACCGTTAATTTTTATCACCGTAAGGGATTTGTCTAGGGAGAATCAAAGAAAAGCTAACTTCACATAAGACCGTAACAGAGATACGGTCTTATCAAAAGTCACGCTAAATTTAAAGTGCCGCTATTTACGTTCTATTGCTCGAAATTAACGGCGGTATCCTTAAGACCGTAAGTTTATTGCCGTAACAGAGTTGGGCAAAAAGTAGTTCTGAAACTAAAACTAAAAACTAAAACTAAATTAGTTCCGAAGTGGAACTAAAAACTGAAACTATTAGTTTCAGTTCGATTTTTGAAACTAACTTTTGGAACTACATTAGTTTCATTTTCAACTATTGAAACTGAAACTAATTTAGTTGCAAAAGTTAGTTTCGAAGTTGCGAATAAAAACTAAAGTAGTTTCATCTTTTATTCGTAGTTTCGGAACTAAAAATGAAACTAATTTTTTTCCTCGCGTTTTTTTACTGATTTGAAGGGGATGTGTGTTCGTGTGTGTGTTTCAACGAAATGTGGGTGATGGGTGCGAACAAGTTCGTTTTTTCAGGGTCGTAGAAGAATAGATTAAAGTTTCCTCCCCTCCCCACCACTTTGAGTGGAACATCAAACGTTTTCAGAAACGTATCGAAGAATTTAGGGTGATGAGTCATTAATTATGTCTGGAGGAAAAAAAATTGCGAGGAAAAAAAATGTCTGCGAGGAAAAAAAATTTAGTTTCATTTTTAGTTCCGAAACTACGAATAAAAGATGAAACTACTTTAGTTTTTATTCGCAACTTCGAAACTAACTTGTGGAACTAAATTAGTTTTAGTTTCAACAGTTGAAACTAAAACTAATTTAGTTCCAAAATTAGTTTCGAAAGTCAAACTAAAAACTAAATTAGTTTTTAGTTTCACTTTCGAAACTCAAAATTAGTTTCAACTTTAGTTCAACTAAATTTTTATTCGAATAATCCCAACTCTGTGCCGTAACTTTACGGCAATAACGTTCGACGTTAGGTATAAGGACGTAAGTTATCACCGTTATTTCCGCGCATGCGCGAAATCTCGAGTTACGTCGACCGTAACTCATCACCGTTAGGCAAAAAGTGGCTTTAGGAACTCTCTATTATTCTCGTTATCTTTTGGCCTTTAATATCCTTTTCCGTTCGGATGACGACCGCTTTTGTAGGAATTTGTGATACTTTTCTTCTTCGGTGGTGTGTGAAGAGAAAGGAGTATCATTCACGAATTTACTGAAATCATCCGAATTCATCTTTTAAGTCACACTATCGGCTTCCCACTAGTAAACTTTGACGACGTATTGTTTATGTACGCTTTTCCTAGGGTATCAATGTCACCACATTTCATACTAGTGAACATTGACGACGGATTGTTTATCGGTATCGCGTCGAAATTTTTCGTGTCGCTTTTTGATTTCATGTGCCATAGTAAAGACATGAAAATGTCAAAAGCGTTACCCTTTACGGCCTAAAGACATAAAATGTTATTGTTAAAATGTTTTGCCGAATCGTATGCAAGCGTTTCTAGGTTTCGCTAAATTTTTCACGGTCAGACTTCCCCATCTAGGAGTCGCTGAATTTTTTCATTTCGCCAAACGTGCAAAACGCCCAATTTATGTATGAATTCAACGAGCGAGTTTTTTTTTTTTCCAGGTCTCCCATCCTACTCAATCGTCCAAGCTCCAATTCCGGTCGACGCAGGTGTAGCGGGAGAATAATGTTTCCCCACCGGGGAAGTCCCTCGTAATTGTGTATTTCCCCCTCTTTTCTACCTCGGGGGTTGCCGCCCTTGAAACTGATATCCGACGCCGCACAACCTTCACCCGTCGACCCCCTGGAAGTGCTATCTTGGAGAATAAATGGAAGGGAAAATGCTCGTAAGTTTTTCATGCGATGTCTGCTGAATTTTAACCAAATTGAAAATGTATGGTTCTTCCCCCAGGCTCTATGGTTCCTCTCTGTTCTGCGCCACAAACTGTATGCATCTCCCATCCATTGGTATGGGAAGGTGCTGTACCTCGGGCCGTTTTTGAAAAATTGTCTTTTCGATGCCAGAACGTTCATAATTTCCAAATTTCTCATTTTCTCACAAGTAACTATTTGGCTATCAAACTGGGGAAAAAATTGTCAAAATTCCAATTACTCTTCTCTCAGGAGCAGTATAGAAAAAAAGTGAAATTCGGCCAGATGTACAACCTCGCACGTAACTCTGGCCAGACCTCTGTACTTCCAAGAGTGTAGACAAGGAAACTCATTGTTGGTTGATGTTATCATAAACCAGAAATGTGAAATTGCTGAAAAGGGTGGTGGAACCAATCTCATGCACCCACCCAGTATGATACACTTGCATCTTCAACTTCAATTCCCTCTGAACTAGGAAGTTTCCAGTGGGTCTATCTAACGGCCCTCATGAGAACTTGAAGCACTGAGGAAGGTTTTTTCGTGGTTATTTGGTGTTTACCAAGGATACCTCGTGGTTCATTCCTTTCATGGCGTCGCCGTAGCATTTTGGATAAGACGGTAAGCTCTAGGTTGCTTTCACTTTACCACACATTTTTATCTTACTGTAATCCCCGAAACTTTCAAAAAATCGCATTTTTGTTATTTTAGTTAGTTAGGACTTGAAATTTATCTCCCAACCTTTGCTGGACATTGCAATCACAATGACCAGTATCATACAGGAGGTGTATGATGATACTGGGTCCAGGGGTAGGTAGTCCTATGTATATTCACCCTGTATGACTTAGGTGAAAAACCCTACTTCATTAGGTAAACCTAAGCATCACTCGGTCACGTTCATTTTTCTTTTTGCCGATGATATAACCAGCCTGGCAAGGGGATCATCTCGTCATGAGCTTGCCCAAGACTCATTAAACAAATCCAATACGATAGAGAGGTGGTGTATTGCAAACGGCTTGGTCTTAAACAAAAACAAAACCCAGACTCTTGAATTGGGGCTCAACCGACGTCTTGACCAATCGGTCAACTTCCTGGGCTTGAGAATCGACAACCGTCTTTCGTGGTCTTCTCATATCGAAGCACTCTCCCCTAAAATATCTTCTACGATCTTCATGATCAGAAGGCTGAGAGGTGCCGTTTCTGATGAGGTCTTGCGCTCAGTTTATCATGCTTGTTTTTCTAGCAGAGCTACCTATTGTATCGTTGCTTGGGGCAGCTCCAGTCACGCTTTAAAGGTGTTCAAGCTCCAAAAGCGCGCCATCAGAATTCTGGCCAATCTCCCTTGGAATGAGTCTTGTAGGGGTTCTTTCGCTCGCCTAGGTATTCTTACTATACCTAGTGCTTACATCTTGGCTGTTCTCAACCTAATGAAGTCCAATTTGTCGCTCATCCCAGTAGTGTCCGAGGTGCACCATCATAACACCCGCTCTCTAGGCAACCTTGTTGTCCCATTTACCCGCCTCAGTACGGCTCAGCGCAACAATCCGTTTCAAGTGGGGACTCGTTTGTTCAATGCGCTGCCCCATAATGTGAGAATGTTGTCCATTAAAGCGTTCTCCAGGGTGATCAAAGCCCACCTACTTGAAGCTGAATTATACACCTTGGAGGATTTTTATAAGATCAAGTGGGGTGTTGCAGCCTGTTGACGGTGTTGTGTTCAGGGTTGGGTTTAAGTGCCCCCCGCTTTAGTGTATGTGTTAGCTTAAATCTAA
This sequence comes from Pilophorus perplexus, assembly GCA_955831195.1. Classification (NCBI taxonomy): domain Eukaryota; kingdom Metazoa; phylum Arthropoda; class Insecta; order Hemiptera; family Miridae; genus Pilophorus; species Pilophorus perplexus. The sequence goes on from OY037015.1 coordinate 3,702,454, forward strand.
TTTTTCTTAGATGTGAATAGTACTCTTGGTCATTCTTGTTCTCCCCTGTAAGCCTGAATGTGTTTAGCCTTTTAGATTTTAACATGTGATTGTTTTTCTATGTGAACTACCTATCATTTATTACTCATGTCTGACGTTTGCCCTGTCAAGTTGGCCTTGGCAAATAAATAAATTCTTGATTCTTGATTCTTGATTCTTGATTCACTGTGGTGACTGAATACGATACGAGGGCAGTGCCGAATTCAATATTGTCATGAGTAAACTCTGCCCTCGGCTGATGACGAGTCCTTGAATCACTTTGTTTACCTCTCACATTCACTTTACCACACATTTTTATCTTACTATAATCCTGTAGGGGCGATTTTTCATGTATTTGGACTCGTAGCATTCATTTCCGTCGATAATTTTGTCGAAAGAATAGGTTTTTACTTGATTTGAGAGGGTGTACGATACTGGGGACCTGACAACCACCAATTCTCCAGTATCATACTCAGGCATATAATACTGGGGAAACCCGAAACTTTCAAAGAATCGCATTTTTGTTATTTTAGTTAGTTAGGACTTGAAATTTATCTCACAACCTTTGCTGGACATTGCAATCACAATGACCAGTATCACACAGGGGGTGTATGATCCTGGGTCAAGGGGTGTACGACACTGGAACCTGCTGTTTCTGAAGAATTTCCAAAGTTCCATGGGAACGATTTTCGAAATTCCGAACTCCTGGAAGCTCCAATAAACAGCACATAAAGTGTAATGTGCGTTTATATTCTGTTCTTGATCCTTAAATTTCAACCAAAACGGATTTTTAAATGTTTTTAGAGGTGTGTATGAAATTGGTTCCGAAGGGTGTATGACACTGGTGACACCCACTTTTCACCCTGTATGACTGGTGAAAAAAACTACTTTCGAAATAAATTAATTGTAATTCATAGGAACCAAATTTTGACATTTTCTTGGTTTCTAGATTTTCTTAAAGAGTTGATCTAACAATATCAACTTCTCCAAAGCTCGTCAGACGACATCAGACCAAAATATTGAGTAAAAACTGGAGATCTTCCACTAATGCATATGAGACTGGTTCCACCACCCTAATGGGGTCTGGAACTGTTCCTTGATCTTTATTAAATAAAGAATTTTTAGAAAATTTTTTTTAGAAGAATTAGAAGAAAAATTTTTTCCGTGAAAGTACTTCATGCAAGATACGAGAAAAGCGGGTTTGGGGCCCCTTCAGTGCAATTCGAATTTGGCGACCCACCAAAAATGTTTTGAACAGAACAGCGAACTGCTGTGCAATTGGCCACTCACTGACCAATGAAAAATTGGACGGGAGGCTGCAAGCTCACAAGCAGGTTATCTAAGCGCAGGTTAGATTAAGGTTATTCAAGTAGATAACCACCATTCGGCAGAGACCCTCCATTAAATTTTGTTGTGATTTTAACCCTTTATTTTTCGCCAAGGAATGAATATTAATATAAGGAATTCCTTCCTATTCCGCGATAGAAATCCAGAAAAAATTCTAGCAATTCGAATTCTACGGCAACAATCAAAACAATAATCAGATTCGCGTCACATTGTCACTCAGTATCAAAATTCGCGTCACTCTAAAGGTCGTCGAAAACCAAGTTGACCAACAGAACAAATCACGAAATTAGGTCTCTTTTCTCATTTTACTGCTCTCTGGCGGATTAGTTTTCGCCTTTCTGGAAAGGTTCCCAGTACGGTTTGATTACAGGTACTTTCCTTCGGGATTATCTCTTCATTGAAGACCTATTTCCTTTTTGTGGCCGGCCCGTGTCTTTTATTTCGGGCCACTAGAAAGATTTTCGGCCGCACTTGATTATTTTTCCGACATATAATCAGACCCCATTGTTCAGGTGGCCAGAGGTACAAACAAGTGAAATTCGGGCAGAGGTACATGGAGAGTAAATGAGGAAACTCATTGGTCGTTGGTGTTATATACAGTTATGATATCATAACCCACAAAATGTGAAATTGCTTCGTGGATCAATAAAATGGATTGTTCAGGTGGCAAGAGGTACAAACACAAAACTGGCCAGAGGTACACAAATCGCACCTTTGAAAAAAAAAGAAAAGTGGTTCTGTGATTATTGTTGGAAAAAAATCCTCTGCTTACATAAAAATCGATTGAGTTGGTACCAAGTTTTCCATAGAGGCAAATGCTGGGCTCGGGTATGCCAGCCCATGACCATGTCCAGGTCCCTCAGCACCGCACGGGTGTCTGGAATGGAAAATAGGTTCGACTACGGTGCCGAAAAATTTGCGATGTGTCAGCATTTGGGGAAACGCTTGAACAAAAAAAGCCTGTCATTGCCGAAATCCTAAAATTCATGAGCGTGATTGGCTCGAAATTGGCCATTTTCAGCAAAGGGGAACATACTCACGTCCAAATCTATAGATTTCTTCTTTCTATATTCTCTATACGTTTGAAAATTAAAGTATAATATACTTTAATTATATTAACTTTAATTATATACTTTTAGCTAGAATATTATTCTAGCTAAAATGCACCTTGAACCATTTTCAACCGTTTTCATGTTCATGGTCATTTCTTCATGGTCACATTTATGACCGCACGGATGCGGCATAATTTTTTTTGAAAATTAACAAAGTAAATTTAATCGGAGCAGTGCACGTCAACAATTATCGTGACACTTGGATGAAGATCGCTTTTATACTAAAGGAACGTCTGAGCGACAATCAAAGATAAACGATTTTTGACTTTGTTATTGTTATGAATAAATCGGAGCATGGTTTCAGGAGAGAGAATAAAGGCCATGAAATCTGCGCGTGTTGTTAAGATTCAAAGGACGTGGGTATATATATGTTACCGTTAAAGTGTGAAATCAGTTAGTATATAAAATAACTAGTTAGTATATAGAATAACTACGGAGACCAGTTAAAGTGTGCAATTTCTCGAATTAGACACTTCAACTAGTTATTATATAAAATAACGGGAGGCCAGCCATGAAAGTGTATAATAATATTATTGGGTTCAAGTATGAATTGGATTTCGTTGAGGAGTCAGTTGAGGAGTCAGAGGTTGAGGGTCAGTCCCGTTTCTCAAGTGAGTGATAAAATAATCAGATAGGTATGTAATGATTGAGGAACTTTTTGATATCTTATACTCGGTTCACATAAGCATAGGGCATGGAGGCCGGGGTCGCATGCTGTACGAAATCGGTCGAAAATACAAAAATCAGAACTCATCACTCAGAAACAAGTGACAATATTTTTGCAAGGCTGTGAAGTTTGTCAAAATAAAAAGAAAGGATTTGATAGACATGCAGTCGCAATCTGATGGTCAGCACAAATTTATTTTCGTGTATCAGGAAGTTTTTAATACTTAATCAAAGCAACCCATGTTCAAATAAGTGATTTCACAATTTTTGACTTCTGACATGTAATGTTCACAATATACTTACCTACCTTACTCTATTATTTCGACGAATTACATATTAGTAATGTTGTTGGAAACTTGTTGAGGGTCAGTCAAATAAGACGAGATTTTTGCCGACGTTTCAAGAGATATTCTCCTATTAGAGATATTATATATTCTATTAGAGATATTATATATTATATATATTGGAGATATTATATATTCTCCTATCATCAGAGCAAGTGCAGGGACAAGGGCAGCACACGATGTGAACCGTTGCTGTCGTACAAATATACTACAAATATACAGTATATTTGTACGACAGCAACGGTTCACATCGTGTGCTGCCCTTGTCCCTGCACTTGCCCTGATGATAGGAGAATATATCTCTTGAAACGTCGGCAAAAATCTCGTCTTATTCGACTGACCCTCAACAAGTTTCCAACAACATTAATTGAAACGGTCAACATCGCCATCAACTGTTAACTACATATTAGTAATGAAAATGCATGCCAATTCTTCAATCCTTTCATTTCCCCTGAATAATATCATTCTAGTAGTGACTTCCCAAGAAAAGCAGTCGATTCTACACTTTAACGATTGGTGTTTCGTTACTTTACATAATACCTAGTTATTTCATATATTCCCTAGGGAAAGCATATAGAAAACTTTGAATTATACACACTACCTACAACCGCTCGTTATTCTATATACTAACTAGTTATTTTATACATTAACTGAATTACACACTTTAACGGTAACATATATATATATATACTTGGCCCACATGCATGTATAGATGTTAGTATACGTTCTGGAGCTCTGGGTGTAAAATTTCATTTTGTAAAGCAGCTGCTAGCATCGTGTAACTTAGAAATTTTTAAATGGTTCAAGGTGCATTTTAGCTCGAATATACTTTAATTTTCAAACGTATAGAGAATATAGAAAGAAGAAATCTATAGATTTAGACGTGAGTATTTTCCCCTTTGCTGAAAATGGCCAATTTCGAGGGAGCAATCATGCTCATGAAGTTTTAGGATTTCGGCGATGACAGGCTTCTTTTGTTCAAGTGTTTCCCCAAATGCTGACATATCGCAAATTTGTCGGCACCGTAGTCAAACCTATTTTCCATTCCAGACACTCGTGACCGACGGACGCCTCCAACCCCAGGGAGGAGAGCTTTGCCGGGAAATCTCCGTGGCCAGCAAGGAGCTGGGTCATGAGAAACCCTGGCTTGGCTCAACTGGCCTCATGCCTCCCCCCAATGCAGGGGAAGAAAGCAAAGGTGTGCCAGCCGATGCCCAACGCCTCCCACTTCCCCTGTCACCGCCGGGCTAGTAGCTCACCTCAGCAGGGCAGAGCAGGTCCTCGGCCGAGAAACCGGTCCCAAACAGCTCAAAGAGGAGCCCCTTCCTCGTGCGATAGGCCGCGTCCTGACGCGCCGCCTCCAACTCAACTGGCAGGACCCCTGCTAACACAGGTGCAGCAGCCGTAGACAGTCGCGTAGGCACTAGTGACCCTGAGGAGGCCAAATTCTTCCGATGGGGGGAGCGCAGGCGGTCCCACCATGCACCAACGGCGTACAGGAGGATGTTCAGAAACAGCTCCCTGTACACCGCCTGGTGGCACCCATCCAGCTCCCGCAAGCCTGGCCACTCGTTTGAAGGCCAGTGTGGCCTTGGCTGTAGTCCTCGTTACATGCTCGGCCAAACCAAATCGCTCCTGGAATTACAGGATCTTCATTAATGATACGTTTTTGCGAAGTTTTCCATAAAAACAACTATACTGATCGCTTATCGTCTCCAGAGTCGAAGAGACTGAGGAGCCTCCTTCTTGTAGCTGCACACCACCATTACTTTGAGCAGCCTTATCAGGGAGAGGCAGATAATAGTAACATGGGGAGTCTGCTACGTTACAATTTGTTGCCTGGGACTATAAATTCATGGTGGGCACAATTCGTTTGTAATAGCCATCGGCTGGAGGTACAGCACCTTCCCCTACACTAAACCTCCCCCCAGGCCTTGCTAACCTAAAGATCCTTCACAATTGTAAATCATCGGTTCGTGCGTACATCATGATCGTATTATAATCGCCAAGTGCTCAATCAAGCCTGCCACTCAACTCTTGTGTTTGCTCAATCGATAGGAAGTCGGTATGATGTACGAGCTCAGTAATAACGTTTGTATTTGCGTCCATCTGAGATTGAAGGAACAACAGGTGTTGGGCTTTCGAGCTAATTCCAATTAACCCACAATCGATTGGAAGGGCCTCCCTACAGTTGCGGAATCTGATTGACCCATATTTCCAGGTCTGTAGCTAAGAATAGTTATTATCTTGCTGTGTTCTGCTTCGGACACGTGCAGGCCTCTGTAATTAGGTGTAAATTTTGAAATCACATTAAAGTGTAATTGTGTTTCCACAGAAAAATGGCGACCCATATGGCTGGGGAAGAGACAGAAATTGGAAATGTGGCGTCATTCTCAACACTACAGGCACAAGTGAAGTGGAGTCTGCAAGGTCTTGTACCAAATAATGCGAACATTGAGGATGAATTTTGCAATTGGCTCCTACTGCTATTCACGATCAGGAATGAGAGGTAAACTGTATTAAAAGCCTCAGCCTACCTTATTGCGGGTATCCATGTTATTTGTAATCACCGAAGATCACCCACGTAGGAAATTTGTCACCGTTGAATTAATTGGAAGGGCACTGAGGGGCTGAACGACTTCCGAGGGCTGCTGACGCACTGATGTCAATTGGGGGAAGTTCCCAGGAGGGAAAAGCGGAGGTTAATGACGTCAGAAAAAAAAACCCGTCCTCCCTTCTGAGACTTGACGCCATGACGTTCCCATGGCGACACCTTTTTGCGGGTCAAGAGTGTTGAATTTAAGTTGAGGGTTGACAATTGACTGTTATCACCCCCCAAGTCCGACTGGGCACAACTCGGATCGCCAATGGGAGTGTTGCTGTGTTGTTCGAGGGCACCATCGTACAATTAAGTTCTCTTCTAATTGCTCTTGATGCATATTTTTGTTTGATAATGCCGGAAGATGGGCGAGGCGTGTTTCATTTGGTGGAAGGCCGGAAAGAGGGAGGCTGGAAGTTCTCGGTAGCGGCCCGCCGTTAATTTATTAATTAGAAGGGAGTTTTCGGGCTCCTAACGGTGGTAACAAGCCCTTCCGCATCCCTAAACAGGGAACACACAGATACCTCAAAAACGTTCAGGGCCGCCAACTTCGGCAAGCTACATGAAATCCCTTAAAAACTATTGTCGTTGACCTCCAATCAACAGGTCCTCTTGGTAAATATGGCATTTACTGGAAACTTGCCATTGACCTCGAACCTGTTTTGATTTGAGTTTTGGGAGCTATGAAAGTCTAACAGGTATTCATTTTGACGTGTGATGAAACGTCTGATTTCACATAATGTGTCAAATCGTTGGAATAATACGTGTACGGACATAGTCCGTCCGCCGTCCGAGCCGTTTTGAGCAGTAGGAAGTTTTTTAAAAATCTGAAATTTTGACAAAATACTCGGTTGGTTTACCATATAGTTGTGCCTGCAAGGTTTTCAGGCGAATCGCCCCAGCCTGTGGGGCGCTATGAGGCTAAAAATGGGGTTTTCGACTATGGGGTCGAGTTAGGTGTCGTCTTCGAAGAATTTTTGGACTGGGTGGATTGGGCATAATCTCGAAGCTTTCCCCCAGCACCCGGAAGGGGAGGCCCTTCCGAATCCTGTAGGTCACATATCGACGGGCAGCCTCCAGCTCTATAGGGAGCACACCTGCGAGGACAGGATAGCAGATCACCACATCTCGTGTTATGCCCTAGGCTGGGATATTCACTGAATATATTCATATTCATAATATATATTATTCAGCCATTCCCTTCCTCTTCCTCCAAAGACACTGGGGGCGTAACGCTGGAGGCCCTACAGCGTCGTTTTCCGAGTAATTTTGGACGCATAATCTATTATTCGATGTCCCACATCTGTCCGAACATTGTAGGCACAGAAAAAAAAAGAAAAAAAAAAGTGGGACGTATGCGTCAACTGTCATCTTATCGAACGGGGCCCACTCAGATTTTACGGCCTCCTCAGGTGCGCCATCGTCTTTATCTTCCAAACGATTTAGTAACTAACCGTCGTTCTTTATCTGGCCTGATTCGTTGAACTAGAACGTTGCTTTTATGATGCCACCTCACAGTACGAATAAACCCCGATAGTCGTTTGTGGGCTGGAGTTTATACTGTTTTAAATAGTCTCTCGAGGACGTCACCATCTCCGGCAAGAGATAGTTGAAATGGAGGCATTCGGTTCACCCGATGTTTATCGCTGTTCCCCAACTTGGGCACTTTTATGGAAGGTAATTATAACTACCAGACGTGCACGTCGTGCGCCTCGGGGGTGGGTTTTATGGTGTTAGAGGAAGGGGTATACTTCCAAACGACTTTCCTGCCCTCAAATGCGCCTAACGTTTAATTAACATTCCTCCGCGAAGTTGGGGGGGCATTTTTGAAGTAGCTTTCCGCTCCCCACCTCTGGCAACTTTAATTCAAATCTAGAGTGGGTTTACCCCCAAGTTCGTCCGGATATTAAAGATCTCCCGGACGACGAGTGGGAAGGAGTGGGCATTATTTGGTGTGCAAGAGGGGGGACTTTATGGGGCCCCCAGGCTTCATTTCATTGTCATTGCGGTTTATTTGTAGTGCAGCAGCTCGCAGCACGTTTTTCTACCGTCTTTTAGGTTTTAATTTTAAATGAACTTAAAACTACTGAAACGTAGGTATACTAAAACTTTTAATGGGGGATAAAAGAAAACACCAGAGCAGTGTCGACTCGTGCTACGTGCAAGATTTTACACTAGGGTTTATTATTACCTATCTGATTAAGGTTACTTGGGCATAAATTCTGCGTAATGAAAAAAAATTTAGAATTTTTTTTTTTTTTTGATTTTTATTTTTCAAAAAAATATTTGTTTGGGATTTTTTTCAAAAATTTTTTGTTTTTTACTTGAAAAATATTTGACCTCCTGGAATCCTTCAAGAATCCCATTTTTAGCCCAATGAAAGCCCTATAGATCGCAACAGTGAAAACGGATCGTTCCCGGGCCCCCAAAAATGGATTCTACGTCCAAAAATACTTCGAAAACGACACCTAACTCGATTCCATAGCCAAAAGCCTTCAAAAACCCCTCTCGTAGCCCCATAGCGCCCACGGGTTTGGGCGATCGGGCTGAAAACCGAGATGGTAAACCGAGTATTTTGTCAAAATTTCAGATTTAATGAAACTGGTTGTGTGGTTTTATGAAACCACGGTAAAAGTGAAACTTTTTTTCACATTATGGACATTTAACTAAAAGTTTGTTGAATAATATTCCATTAAGGGTATAAAAATCGCTTCATCAATCTTAATTTTATATAATATATTAATGTTATATTAATATTATTATGTTAAGAGTCACAATAAATAGCTCACTGACGCTCGGCAGCCACACCCGAAGTTGGTACCTACTATCACTGAGGCGAGCCTAGCGAGAAAGTTTCAGGAAATGATGCCCACATTTTTCAATCTGTCTCAATAAATAGCTCACTGATGTTCGGCAGCCATGCAACTCAAGCCTCACCCGCCTGCTCACCCCGCGCGAATTAAAACGATGAACTTGAACTCGCTTCTCACTGTGAACCCCCCCCCCTCGGTTTTTTGAAATCCGACTTCGGAATCTGATTCGCCATAGATTGAAGCGCATTTGGCTCGCGGATACCATACCCAAAAAACGGCTCCTTACTGGGTATTTTTGAACCCGAAAAAACGTGGGACAAACGCGCGAAAAACGATTATTTCGACGGGGATTTTGACGAATTTCCCGGGCGAAATTCCGATTTACGATTTGACCTACGTCTTCCTCCAGGTCTGATCTATACGGCTCGTATTTTTTCGTAATTTTTTCGACCCCCTAAACGGCCTTTGGCGCGAGTGGAAATTGAAAAAACCTGGGACAACGCGCGAGAAAGATGAATTTTTTCGACGAATTTTCGAATTTGGCGAATTTCGACGAATCTAAAATGGCCTACGACACATCCGCACCTACGCGGAACCCGATGGTAAAAACGCCATCTCTCTAGGCTCTACCTTTGAGGGGTAGCGTGGAGTCTACCACTGAGGCCTACAACTGTAACGCGACATGGGACACACAGACGAAAAAGTTTGAGACGATGTAATAAAAGTTTCACTTTAAAAAAGCCTACTGCCCAAAACGGCCCGACCGGCCTAAGGCGGACGGACATTTTGGTTTTGGACCTTCTTGAAACGGATAATGTGAAATTTTGAGGCCGATCGGAGTCGTCGACCTCCGTCGCGAAAACAGGTGTATTATTCAAAGAATAATAAACCAAAAGTGACCACATTCACCTCGCGCTCCCTTATAACATTCGTTTTGCCCGTCACTATTCTCGCCAGGTTAGCCAACCCAACAATACCCTAAGCGACTCGACGACTCCCAAAACGTCTGCCTGGCTTCCCCAACCATCGACATTATCCCCTCATTGATCCTTTCACCTGACTTACAAGTAACGCCTCGGTCAACATCTTCGTAGTAGGCGTGATGAGCCAAATGGCTGATGACCGAGTGGGGGAGGCGAGACAGTGTGTCCACTCTCCTCAGCCGCCCGCAGATCAGCTCGATATCCCTGCACGTCCTCTCCGACGGCCTGAAACAATAACGTCCCTTTTCAGACAAAACAAAAATATTTACTGTATGCATTCTAATCATTTTGCCTTTCCAGGCTGAGAAAACACTGAATCCTCATCCGTTTCAAAGCTGATCCCTCACAGAGATAAATATGAAATTCATCCGAACGGTTGAGCCTGACGACAGTTAAAGTTGCTCCGTTGGGAGTCTTGACGATAACATCTTCAATTTCATACGTTAGAGGAAAACGGTCTTCTGGAGTTGAGTCCGGAAATTCAGAAACTTGCTTTGATATAATCCAATCCCGAGAGGGAGGACCTCGGCCTCATTTGCATCTCAATTGGTTTATTTATTGTGCGCAGTTCTCAACTCCTCGTTGGTTAAATATTCAAAACTTGGGAAGTTCTCAAGAACCGCAGGGCGCATTCATATTCATTTTTTTATTTATTCAAACTAAGGGATGACAATAACAATACTTCTGTGTCCCCATTGGTTATAATTGCTTGCCTATTTTTAAAAGGCCAATTTTTCAAATTGAAGAACTTGGAATGAAACGAGTTGATGTTACGTTGATGGACATGAACAGTGTTGTTTGGCATAGCAACATCAATGCCAGCATAAGCTTATTGAAAACGAAGAGTTTTAGTGAGATTTAACAATCTTCCGGTGTTTTTGTGACGTGTAAGCCTACTGATGTTCTTACACGTCAAAAGGCAGATCTTCAAAAAGGTGTATTATTTTCCAAGATAGTCAACGTGTAAGCAGGTATACCTAACATCATATTATTATACATAATATTATACATAACATCATAATAGAAAATTTTGCGCTGATTTCGAAAATGACGTCAAAAGTGGAAATAATTCGACGTACAGTGACGATATCAGCGGTTTTGAGGAAAAAAAACGTGATTTACTTGTAATTTGAAAACTCATCTCGGTAACGGATGGGAATAAAAATATGCGGTTGGCGGGTTTATGGGGTTATCACACTGTCGTAAAAGCCCAGATTAAACTACTGACGGCGTAAAAGAAGTGATGGCCGTCGTATCGCGGGGAAAAAAGGTAAATTTTGGCGGCGAGTAGGGAAAAGACAACACTGTCGGAGGATCAGCTGTTTGGCGAAGCCGCCATTATCTCCCCCCCCCCCCCCTGTGAACGCCTGACGCCTCGCAACCCATCCTGCAGTGAGGATGGTTCTTACTGCATGACGTGGTGCCAGACGTCCGGCATTCTTAGATGAAGGGGGGGGGGGGGGGGTGTCGTATACCCAGCAGGGTTGTGACCTCAATGGCTGCTCGTCGGCTGGCAGGGTTTCCCACAGTGTGATAACCCTATTATACTTCATTTTGGTTTATTATTCAGGGAATAATACACCTATGTATTCGAGTCAGATGTTGTAAATTGTGATCGACCTAAAAATTTTTCATTGTACGTTTCAAGATGTGTAGATTCCAAAAATGGAAAATGTGCAGCCCGCTGTATCGTTCTTAGGTTGTGTCTAAGGCCATCTCTGGCCCGTTACAACCTTTCCCGTATCATCTGCTCGCTTTCTTGCCCAAGGGGAAGGGCAATTATGTTTCTTCCATCTTCTTTCTTGATCTTCAGCCCTAGGGGGAGTACAGCGGGCCATCCTGTCCCCTCCGGCGTTAGCCACACCATTCTGGTGCGCCCGGGATGAACCAACGTGGAGGTGCCGGGTTTCAATGGGAGGTCTTGTCACAATTCATTGGCTCGAAATCCTTTGGAACAGGCAACGGACCTACCTACTATTCCACCTCTTCTTGGATCTTGTGGTGTTCGAGTCATTGGTGGCTCGACTGTACCTACTCTTCTGCCTCTTCCTGTGGCTTACAGTTTTTGGATCATGGGTGGTTGCTCTCTCCACGTTTGCTTGTCTGGCGGAGGTCGAGTACTTCTAAATATTTGCCTTCCCTCTCTATATCTAACACGACTTGTGATGTCTAAACTTTTTTTTTTTTTTTTTTTTGCCGCCCAAGCTCAGAGACCAACTTCTACTTCCCCTGATTGATAAAAGGTGTTGGTGTTCTATCTAATTTAGGGCCTGGGCGTTTGGGGAACATCATTCTTTGGAAGATATTGTCAAGTGTGTAAGTAAGTAGGCAGGAAGTAGCGACCCTACGTATAAGAGAATATAGCATGGGGAAACAGTAGTCATGCAATTGACATATTTAAACAACAAAAACGTGCCATCAGAATCTTGGCCAAACTCTCATGGAATGAGAGTTGTAGGGGTTCGTTTGCTCGCCTTGGTCTCCTTACATTACATAGTGCATATGCCTTGGCAGTTTTGAATCTGAATAAAGTAAACATATCGCTCCTTGCCATGGTTTCCGATGTTCATCAGCACGACACCCGATCCCGTAGACACCTAGCGATTCCTTTTACTCGCCTAAGTATAGCTCAGAAAAATGACCCAATCCAAGTAGGCTCTCGTCTGTATAATGCCCTACCCCAAAATATTCAAGAGCTGCCCATTAAGTCTTTCACTAAGTTCATAAAAGTTCATCTCATTAGGGCAGAGCTGTACTCGCTTGGCGAGTTTTTTGGAATTGTGTGGGATTTTCAGTGCCGCGGTCCAGCTTGTGGTGCGGTTTCATTGTGCTGATGTGTGTTTTTTGTTTGTAACCTAATTGAAGTGCCGTGTCTCCACCAACTGTTTGGACTAATAATGTTTACATACCTATATAATGTAATTGAGTTCCTGACGTTTGCAATGTCTACACTTCTTCTTGCAGTGCCGTCTCCGTCATCGAAGGTTGGCGATCACTTCAGCAAATTTTTCTCTTTCTTGGGCGAGGTGAAATAATTCTGCTGCTCGGCTTATACCCGTCCAGCTCCTGATATTGGCAAGCCACGAGGCTCTCTTCCTCCCAACTCCCCTCCTGCCACTTATCTTGTCCATCATGATTGTCTGCAGCAGTCCATATTTTTCTCCTCTCATGATGTGTCCCAAGTAGGTACGCTACTTTCCTCTTCTTGATAGTTCTCAGTAGCTCTCTGGATAGGGAATTCTGCTCAAGAATGTAGTCGTTTCGCAGCCGAGCAGTCCACGGGATTCTAAGCATACGACGAATTAACCACATTTCTAGCCGGTTAACGTCTGCTGTTTTAAACGTCCATGTTTCCACTCCATAAAGCAAAATCGACCAAATATAACACTTGACGATACGCCAGCGAAGTGGAAAGTCGAGATCTCGGCGACATAGCAAAGTACGCATACTATTGAATGCACTACGTGCTGTCTCAATGCGACATCTGAGCTCTCCCTCCAGCGACCAAGTCTCTGACAACCAGTGACCCAGGTACTTGAAACGAGCGACCTGCTCGATTTGCTGATTATTCACCCGCAAGTTGACCATGGGACGCCCACGCTTGGATATAACCACTTAGGCCACTACAAATAAAAAGTTCTTGATTCTTGAAGAGCACCATTAGGTATAGTAGGTACTTGGCCACATAAGCAGTTTTTCACCTATCATCCCTGCTATAAAAGCTAGAAATCTCTTGAAATCTTTTTGACATGTCTAAGGCGAGGGGGTCAGGAAAAATGTGTGTAATCTGTAATCACGGAAAATATGCAACGTTTTGGTTACTATTTAGGTTACTACTTAGCTGGTTACTACTGCTGTTGGTAGTAATAGGCGTTGTTTTGTTGTCATGACATAGACATGATCTAAAAGGTCTCCCCATAAGGGAGATTTATGTCATTAAATGACATAAATCTCCAAATTTTGGAATTTGAAGAACAAAATTTAATTTACTATAAAGACGTCGTATCAACGTAAAAATGCATATCAAAATAACATATCATCTTAGGCAAGAGCTCTGTCGGAATCGAATATCGAAATAATAATAATTTCTAACAATAACAATTATTGTTATCTATGTGAATTACATATTGAATATGTAACTTAAATCGGCAAATTTTATTTATTAACTAAATTTGTTATTCTTAACCAAAGTTTGAAGGGGTCTTTGGTCCACTAGTTTGCCTCTTGTTGTTGTATGTTGGCCTTGGCACCTGAATTCAATATCTGATATCATTCAGAGATGGGTTTCTCATCCTAGCAGTGGTTGATTTTGCATGTAAGGAGATGAATTTCTTACATACGACAAAACGGTGTCCAGCTGGTCCTTCGGAGTCCTCCGCCCTTCGTATCAACAATGTTCCACCACAGCCGCCACGCAATTCCCTGACATCACCCAATTGCTCCTAATTGCGGCGCGTCCTTGTCTCTAATTCGCTGAAAACGTTTCAAGTCTCTCATCTCTCGTACACTTATTGGTTGGTTGCGTTTTATACAAGTGAGAGTAGCGACGTACCACGAAATCGGGACGTTTCTCCAGAATCTGAGATTTCTCACGTCTTTACTTTGGCCAGAAAAACGTCATTGATTCCAATGATTTTCGACGAATGGAATATCACCTTTTTCAAACGTGCAACACTTGTAGCAGCACAAACATTCGTAGCCTCACAGATGTCCAATGGATCCCTTCGGTTCTTATTGACATTTTTTGTTTTCTTTGGTACTCAGAATCAAAAAGTGTTACTTTTGAAAGTTACTTGTCGTGTTACCCAGGGGCGGATAGGCGGTTTTGACCGGCCCGGGCGATTCAATTTGACCGGCCCACACACTCCCCCCCCCCCCCCCCCCAACCTTAACAGTTACCTATCCAAAGACCATCAAAGGAGGGGTTGTTCATATTTTGGAAAAACAAGCAAATGAATAGAAACGAGAATACACTTTATTAATTTTAATACCTAGGTGAACTTATACTTATTAATAAGTATTTAGGTATGTGTGTTAGTTTGGTACCGTCTATACAAACATAATAGCGACTGAAGCTAGGATGCATTGAATTTTTGCACATTTCTTCAGCTTCATTATCACAGCGTATTGATGAGGAGCATTTGGCTGGAGCACTGAACCGAGAGGCTTTGGGTGTTTCTGGCCCTCCTCGCCATCTCCCCTCCTTCCCTACTCGTATTTGTCCCCTGCTTGATCATTTCTTTCGAACTCTAGGCTCAACCTGTCCCATGGTAAATTTACCTTTTACAGCTGTTTAAATTCAATTACTAGAAAAGTTTGTCATGTTAGGTGTTTGGACGGATGAAGGACCCAAAAATGATTACTCGGAAAATGAGTCCTCATTCGACTTTCTGGCATCCTTCAAAAGTGTGATGGATGCATTGAATGCCAAGGCGAAATCGGACGCTTCTGGGACCCCCAAAAATACATTGAAAACGACACCTAACTCCTTCCCATAGATGAAACCCTTAAAAAAAAACCTTATAGCCCTCTTTAGTTCCGCAGAGCCTCGCTGGTTTGTGCGATTGGGCTGAAAACCGTGTGGGTACAACTAGAAGGAGAACCAAGTATTTTGTCAAAAGTTTCAGATTTTTGAGAAAAATTGCTACTGCTCAAAACGTCGTGGACATTTCAGGTTTGGAATCTGCTCATCTTAAAACGTAAATATAATGACTAATTTTGAGGACGATCAACATTTTGGACTTTGCTAACAACATAGTGTATTATTCCAAGAATATTTAACCAAAACGTGATCACATAACGTCCACAGACAAAACGCTTGCTGATGAGGGAAAAGTGACCAAGCGGTAGGCGATGGCGAGGAGGGCCAGAAACGACTGAAGCCACTCGGCTCAGTGCTTTGGCCGGACGCTCCTGCTCGCAAGCCATCAACATGAGATCCTCCAAATTGTTATCACTCAGAGTTAGCCTCAGCCTTTTTTTGATGATTTTCAATTTTGAAAAACTACTCTAACACTCAGCTTGGGTGGTAGAAAGCGGTAGGTACCAAAAATGTGTGAATCAAAAAGAGAATTGCATACAATGAGGCCATGAGGATTTAAAACCTTGTATGCAAATTACGCATTGATTGCACTTGACATCCACCCTGTTAGGAACAAAGCCAACCAGATCGCCTTCATTGTGTCTGAATTTTCCTTTTCGGTCACGATTTCATATTTCGGGTAAGGTAAAATTTTGTTTCCTGCTTCGACCGGCCCCTCAGGACCTTCGGCCCTTCGGGCGTCGCCCGATCGCCCGACCTGCCTATCCGCCCCTGGTGTTACCTTGTCATGTCACGTTCAAAAGCCAAATTCAGCCGGACCACCCTAGAAAGCTGAAATTCGGTTCGGAGCCTCGCCGAGACCGAATGAGACGAATGTCATGACGGGCTCCAACCAGATAGCTGAGGAAGCTAAGTTCTCTCATGTTCATCCTCTAGAAGGGCAATAGGCGTTTGCAACGTTATGATTGCTGCTCTTCGGATCCAGCCAATGAAGACAAGGTTTCACACTAGTTGACAAAATTTGCATTTAATGCATGTCGGGAGTTCGGTGTGTTACTCCGCTATTGAAGTGTTGAAATTTGAAGTTATGGATAGTGAACGTGAGAAGTCAAGCAGAAGTCTACTGCTTTGGCTCGATCTGTTGGTTGGTTTGGCTCTGCTTGGCTCATGTCCTGTTGGACTCACGTCTCAACTTTTCGGTAAGGCTCGTGTATTTTGGATTGAGCCTTGTCTCGACATTTCGATTGGACCAAGTCTGTGGACCACCCTCGGTTCCAAGAGATGCGGCTGACGATCCAGAATCCCAGGAAGCTCGTGAGTTGTCGCCCAATCATTCAAATAGAACCGATGATCCTACGTCTTGTCGAAGTTCAGTCTGTGAGAAATGGGTGTCCACCAAGCTTGCAAAATTTCGTCTGAAGGTTGGAGATTGAGGCATAGGGCGACAGAGGGAGCCATTCACAAGCACAGCCATATTTACATTAACTCGCAGCTTTGTCTGTTGTTAAATTGGTATTTGGCTAGATCGTTTACGTACAGCAAACACTGGGTTCGCTTCAGAACAGAACCCTGCTTTACCCCTGCTGCTCAACGTCTCAATCTGTTCGATGGTTTTGCTCTGTTTGATCTCTCAACCTGGAGTGGAATCCCAAGGTTTCGGCTGGATGATATTAATGGAGGGTGCGGAATCCCAAGGTATTGGTAGGACGACGCTAATGGATGGAGTGGAATCCCAAGATATTCCTAAGCCGATCTGAGCTCATAATGAGGGTCCGTGGTGGAATCCATAGCCGCCCCTGGTTGCAATTTCCTGACCAGTGTTAGGAGAGTTTTGGGACCCCAAAAAAATGGATTTTACGTCCAAAATAACTTGGAACAGGAAACCACAGTCGACCTATAGCCGTCCTTCAAAAGCGTCATTGAGAGGTGGGAGGGTTTTGGGGAATCAGGACAGAATCTAGGACATCGTTGCCGGCAGGACCCTTGGGTGATCCTATTTGGCACGATCTGAGGGATGGTGGCATCAAGGCGGGGGCATAAGGAGTGTCCTATTCCACCTGGATTGCCTCAACCATCAGCGTCTACACAGACCCAGAGGTAATCTTCAACGCAGGCCCTGCGAAAGCTAACCTGGCCCACCAAACCACAGACGAGCGGCATGCCTTAAAGCTCTCCCCCCCCCCCCCCCCCCCCCCCCTTTAAGGGGAGATCAATGAGAACCGTCTTAGCGTGAAGATCGGAAATCACCGGAACATCCAGGAGGGGGAAGCACTGTCTAGGGACAGGTTATGCCGTCCCGCAATACAGCGCGTCTGAAGCGAGCTAAATACACCACAGAGACAAAGGGATTATTTTGAGCAGAAACAACCAACAAAACGTAGACTGAGGTCGGGTTCGCCTTCTACTAACCTTACTCTACGCTTATAGAATTACGTACACGTGGACCACACTTCAAACACAGCGTATTCCCGCCATGTTGCTCGTATCAAAGAGGCCTCACGCTTCATTAGTCCTTCAAATTCTGCTCGCCCTAATTCCTTTATGTCATCTCACCTACCTCAACCTGACAGATACACCTAACCGTAATGGCTGACAAAATTTATTTTGACGAGTCCTTCTTCTAGTCTTATTCTGTTTTTGTACGCTTGATAGATTTAGTCAAAGTTGGTGCTGGGACCTTTTTTGTGCTCATTTCCTCACCGGCGTCCAACTTTTGTTTGAAAACAACCAATCTTGGTAAAATATGAACCCTCGCCGTGTCAGGCTTAACGACCCAGGAGGATCCCCTTCTATTCACGATGCCCTTCTGTTTTCAAGTTGAATGATCGTTTTTAACCAAAAAGCTAACCGCATAGTCCCGTCCAAACTCCCTCGCGGCGGAACTCATTCGCTCCCAGTAGGAGCCCGCCAACTGATCGACCTGTTTTGGTTTATTATTCTTGGAATAATACACCTATGTTTTCGCGACACGGGTCGACGACTCCGATCGGCCTCAAAATTTGACATTATCCGTTTCAAGAGGTCTACATTCAAAATCCGAAATGTCCGTCCGCCGTCCGCCGTACGCCGTACGCCGTCCGGGCCGTTTTGGGCAGTAGGAATTTTTTTTTAAATCTGAAATTTTGGCAAAATACTTGGTTTACCATCTAGTTGTGCCCGCAAGGTTTTCAGTCCGATCGCCCAAACCCGTGGGGCGCTATGGGGCTAAAATGGGGCTACAGGAGGGGTGTTTTGAAGGCTTTTAGCTATGGGATCGAGTTAGGTGTCGTTTTCGAAGTATTTTTGGACGTAGAATCCATTTTTGGGGGTCCCGGAACGATCCGATTTCACTGTGGCGTTCTATAGGGCTTTCATGGGGCTAAAAATGGGATTTTTGAAGGATCCCAAGAAGTTAAATATTTTTCGAGTAAAAATTAAAGAATTTTTGAAAAAACACATTTTTGGAAAAAAAATCCCCCCAAAAAATTTTTTTGAAATATAAAAATCCAAAAAAAAAAATTTTTAAATTTTTTTATTGACAGAATTAAATGTCTGTACAAGTAACCTATATCACAGAATAATAAACCCTTGTGTAAAATTTGCAGCGTTTTGTTTTTTTTGCTGGAGGTATTTAGGAGTGTGTACGAGCCTTTGCGGGGTTTGAGATAGAACATTCTTTTTTGCCCCTATAGGGACTCTGCAAGGGACATTCAAGGAAGCAAATGGACGCTCGATGATGTACTAGGGCCCTAATTTATAATGGGTCATAATTTATCAATAATATGCAACGTATGTAATTTTTACATAATAATATTATGAACTCATTACAACATAACTCAACCGTTCAATGATGAACCAATTGAGAGCCGTCTCGAGAACGAAGTGGAAGGGGCGTTGAGTAGTCAGTTGTGTGGGGGGGGGGGGGGATTTCTCGTATGGGTCAGTAGAGGCGGAGGATCTCTACTGTCACGCAGCCTCGCTTTTCGACAGAATTACCCCATAAAAACATGACATGTCAAGTACCGTGTTGTACGATGTTAAAAATAGCGCTCACTGTAGTGGAGGGAGAGGATCCGGGGGGGGGGGGATGAAAGGTGGTGATGACACATTTTTTTTCAACACAACAAACAGCCACAACCACTACTGTTGAACTTGCAGATAAAAAAAAACGCTGCAAATTTTACACAAGGGTTTATTATTCTTTGATATAGGTTGCTTGTGCAGAAATTTAATTCTGTCAATGAAAAAAAATTAAAAAATTTTTTTTTGGATTTTTATATTTCAAAAAAAAAATTTTTTTGGGGGGGATTTTTTTTTCAAAAATGTTTTTTTCAAAAATTATGTATTTTTTACTCGAAAAACATTTAACCTACTGGGATTCTTCAAAAATCCCATTTTTAGCCCCATGAAAGCCCTATAGATCGCGACAGTGAAATCGGATCATTCCGGGACTCCCAAAAATGGATTCTACGTCCAAAAATACTTCGAAAACGACACCTAACTCGATCCCATACCCCAAAGCCTTCGAAAAACCCCACCCGTAGCCCCATTATAGCCCCATAGCGCCCCACGGGTTTGGGCGATCGAACTGAAAACCTTGCGGGCACAACTAGATGGTAAACCAAGTATTTTGTCAAAATTTCAGATTTAAAAAAAAATTCCTACTGCCCAAACGGCCTGGACGGCGGACGGCGTACGGCGGACGGACATTTCGGTTTTGGAATCTAGACCACTTGAAACGGATAATGTCAAATTTTGAGGCCGATCGGAGTCGTCGACCCCCGTCGCGAAAACATAGGTGTATTATTCCAAGAATAATAAACCAAAAACTTGATCGTGATGGTCCATAGAGCCTGGAATTGTGCATATTTGCATATTTGTTTTTTAGTAGGTATATCGTTGGGATTCGACGTTCTGGATCATTTCCAATCATTCTCCGGTTCAAAATTTCAAATTTAAATTTGCATATTATGCATATTTTGGAGTTTTCAGGAAATCTGCATTTTTTCAAAGTTGTGATTCAACGCCTAGCTGTCATCAAATTACATTTTGAGTCGCTTCCCATATTGATTAAGCGTCTGGAAACGCGAGGAATGAAACTGCAGGACGCAGTAAGTGCAGTGGAAGAGTTCCAGAAGAAGACTTCCGAGTGGCCGGGACACCCTCACGACGTTGGTTCGAAAGTTTTCCACGGTTTTAATAATTTCTCTATTAATCCTGAAACTTCGTTCAGCTCATAAAATTAAAATTTTAGTGTATCAAGAGTTGCGCTTTCCCTTCTTGGAGGAAAGTTATTTATTTTATTTTTTAATATTTTAAACCATATGAATATGGAGTGAAGTAGTGATTAGTCCTATAGTTAGTTCACGAGTCCTATATATAGGACTATATAGTTAGGTTGGGTTCACTATAATTGAAACGAGGACGTTGTTTCCGCTATGGCAGTTTTATGGGACCCCTTTCTGGAATGAGAGAACGTGCCGAAACATTTTCAACTTTAGGTGAATACCGATCTATTTCTGGCTCCGATGTTTACGAACTGTTGAACCGAAACAGAATGGAGCGTTGAGAAGGCTTAACCCACATCCCGGGGGGCAGGCAGGCTTTCAACATGGCTTTCAACTTTACGTTACTAATTAAGTAGACGCACCTGTGCGTCCGCTGTCGTGTGGAATGGTTATAGATAGGTACTTGGGAACTTTGATGGAGTTGGAATCTGCTCAGAGGGTTGCTGAGAAATGTGAGAAAATAAAGTTCTTGATGCATCATACTTATATATAGGTAGAGATGCTTTTTCGCAAAATAGTAAGCAGCTCGTGGGAAACGTCTCAACGAGCTCTGAAGCAGAAAGCAATGATAAAAACCCAGACGCCTCTTATGGTGCCCTTGACTGGCCAACAATCGCCCAGAATGCAGTCAACGTGAAACACCGCAAATATGATGCCGCAGCAGAAGACCTTCGGGGTTCTTTCACGCCTTTGGTAGTCAGCTGTGACGGGTCAGCTGACCGGTTTCTGAAAAGAATGGCTGAAGCTCTGGCAGAAAAATGGTCGAAGCCTCTGTCCGAAGCCTGGCTCCTTAGCAGTCTCCACAGCTCTAACCTGTCCCAAGTCACCTGTTGACACACAGACACAGATAGCGGTGGTCAGGGCGGTATCAATGCGGCTTCGTGGCTGTCGCCGACGGGTCCGTTGCCTTGGACGGGGCCATTATGCCTCTGTGATGATTGTCGGGCAGAGTACGACGGCGCCCAGAATGGCATAAGACGTCAGGCAGCAGGGCAGAAACGCAGTTTCTTCATGTTCTTGTGTTTGTTTGTGTTTTGGCTTGTTACCTTGATAAGGAAATATAATATTATTTATTAAATAAACAACAACTAACAATTTTACTAACAAATTTTGTTAATAAAAAAAAAGATAATAAATAAATTTAAAAAAAAATAATAAGCACCCTTATCTGTTCTTAAAACATCATTTCTTACCGAGTAGGTACATACTCGGATCAGGTTTTCAGCCCGATCGCCCAACCCCGTGGGGCTCTGTGGGGCTAAAAAGGGGCGACGGGAGGCGAAGGCGTGAGTAAAAGCGCACAAGTCACAAAATGGAGAAAATTGAGTTAAGGTTAGTTTCTGGGTATGTTCCGTCATTCATATAGCTTGGAATAGTCAGAATCGAGCAAAACATCTTAAGTTCCCGTAAAAACCAATGGTAATGTAGGCAGTTCTGAGCAAAATCGCACAGGTCCAAGGTGGGGTGCAGGGCAAAGAGACACAAGTCCATTTCGACCAATCAGATTCCACTAACGAGTCACGTGACTGAGGCAATATTAAATAGGTAATTCAGAAATTGTCTGGAATCGAACCAACTGATAAAAAGCATTAATATTTAATGCTCCCGGGGAAAGTTTTATTTATAAAATATGCAGCTATAAAAAAAATTTCGTGTCAGCTACTTGCCTGATGCACAGGTATGAAGGATACAGGGGGAAAAGGATAAGACTCCAAAATACAAAAATTTTCAGGAACGCAAAAATTGACTTTATTAACTCGTCTTAAGTCGGCTATTCAAGTGAAAATGATCATAAATAATCACCATCACCCCAAATGTAATAACAATTTAGCTTGAATTTGGCCCTTTTCCCTCTGAAATCATCATATTGTTCAGTACAAATCTCACAAGTCCCATCATCAGCTTTTCCAGGCCGTTTTGGGCAGTAGGAAATTTTTTTTAAATCTGAAATTTTGACAAAATACTCGGTTTACCATCTAGTTGTGCCCGCAAGGTTTTCAGTCCGATCGCCCAAACCCGTGGGGCGCTATGGGGCTACGGGAGGGGTTTTCTGAAGGCTTTTAGCTATGGGATCGAGTTAGGTGTCGTTTTCGAAGTATTTTTGGACGTAGAATCCATTTTTGGGGGTCCCGGAACGATCCGATTTCACTGTGGTGATCTATAGGGCTTTCATGGGGCTAAAAATGGGATTTTTTATGGATCCCAGGAGGTTAAATATTTTTCGAGTAAAAATAAAGAATTTAAAAAAAACACATTTTTGAAAAAAAAAAAAAATCCCCCAAAATTTTTTTTTGAAATATAAAAATCTAAAAAATTTTTTTTTTTTTAATTCTTTTCATTGGCAGAATCAAATGTCTGTACAAGTAACCTATATCAGAGAATAATAAACCCTTGTGTAAAATTTGCAGCGTTTTTCAAATTTCCATCAAAACCTTGGAAATGGCAACGAAGTGAGCTCTAGACAGAAGTGGTTACTTGTTGTAAACCTAATGCAAATTTTGACCTGTTACCCCCTTACCGCGTTAGTGCGGTGTAGAAAGGGATGTTATACAAGTAAAGCCGAAATTCATATTCAGCTCATCAGCTCTGTTATGAATAACACACTGCCAGTGACAGCCGCTTCGCCACCCGAGCGCTCTTGTTTGAGTCCTTTGAACGGTACTTATTTAGATACAACCCCTTCCTCACACCCGCCTCATTTCTCATCTTTGCGATCAACTGCCTTCTGTTTTTTCTTCGTTCATTCTCTCGTCGAGTTAGAATTTTTCTCCCGTAAAAGTATTTCATCGTAAAGGCACCAGCTGGCCGCGTCGCAGTAACGCTTTTATCGCCGGTATTTCTCTTTTTCTTTTTAAACGCTCCGGACAGGTCATAACTAGCAAATGAATCATACTTGCCGTGCAATGAAGTGACACTGGCTCTAAATACTGCCTGCAGCGTTGGTGGGAATCAAACAGAAAATTAAGTGCTTAATGTCGTGCTAGAACCTATTTAGGGCAGTTTTGCAGAACGGCAGTCAATTTCACTATTGAAAACTTTGCTGATGAGGGCCTGAAGCAAGGGTGTGGGATGTCCCCGACCCTGTTTAAGGTATATTTGGAGGAGGTGCTCCGGCATTGGTCAGTTTCGTGTCAGGGAATGGGTGGTGCACTCCTTGCTGATATAAACCACGAAATAGGAGGAGTTGCGCGCGACAGAAATTTTGCTCAATGTGCTTATTGGATTACGTCCAATAAAACGCTGCAAATTTTACACAAGGGTTTATTATTCTTTGATATAGGTTAGTTGCGCAAAAATTATTTCTGTGTCAAAGGAAAAAATGTTGGAAAAAAAATTTTTTTGATTTTTTTTTGGATTTTTTTTGGAAAAAATTGTTTTTCCAAAAATTCTTTATTTTTTACTCGAAAAATATTTAACCTCCTGGGATCCTTCAAAAATCCCATTTTTAGCCCCATGAAAGCCCTATAGATCGCAACAGTGAAATCGGATCGCTGCGGGACCCCAAAAAATGGATTCTTCGTCCAAAAATACTTCGAACACCTGACTCGATCCCATAGCCAAAAGCCTTCAAAAACCACCTTCTGTAGCCTCATTTTAGCCCCATAGCGCCCCACGGGTTTGGGCGATCGGGCTGAAAACCTTGCGGGCACAACTAGATGGTAAACCGAGTATTTGCTCAAAATTTCAGACAAAAAAATTCCTATAGGAATTTTTTTGGGCAGTATACTGCCCAAAACGGCCTGGACGGCGGACGGCGTACGGCGGACGGACATTTCGGTTTTGGAATCTAGACCACTTGAAACGGATAATGTCAAATTTTGAGGCCGATCGGAGTCGTCGACCCCCGTCGCGAAAACATAGGTGTATTATTCCAAGAATAATAAACCAAAAAATTCCCCGGGGAATCCGAATTCCCAAAATTCCTTAAATCCCATTTAAAATAAGAAAGTTGGTTTCAATGAGGCCACAGGTTTGAAAACAGGCTGTAGGGATCAGGGAAATGAACCGTTTGTGTGATCAATAGCCTCCGTCTGGGTTTTCATTGCGTGGAATCGTTAAGTTCCACTTCCGATGTATATCCTGACGTTTGTTAAGTGCCTGCAAGGGGTCTCGTTGATTGGTCGCTTTTAACGCATTTCAGGATGACTCAGCCCGGGGGAAAAAACCTCTGCGTGATCGAAGTTGGTCTCCCTCGACTCGAGTCCCTTCCAGTTATTGATTTTTCCTCACCGACCAACTCTCCCTTGTCTGACGCACTTCAAACAGTGGGGTGCGGAATATGAATCACCATCTGTCACCCAATAACAATTTCGGGAGGCGGCCAACGTTTCCTTGTTGGGAAAACAAATGATTCGCCCCCGAAAACCCTTTCCCGGGCATCTGGTTTTCCAGGAAGCTCGCGTGCACACAACTAGAATAAAATGGCTCTTTTCAATCCCTACGAGGGTGACGGATGTTTCTGGTTCGCAGCAAAAACCAACGCTCGGAAATCGAGGTGATCTCGGGGGTTGTGAAAAATTGGTTTTCAGTGGAGTGTGATAAATGGAAAGACTGTGTGCTTCCAGCCGATTTGAGCCTCGGTTTACCGAAGGGTCTCGAGCGGGGGATGAGATAAATTCTTGACCCAATCCCGCAGTCCTGTCTGCGTCGTCCACTCGTGAATCACGTTCTGCATATTAGTTTCAGGCGCTAGGCATTGCCAATCCCCGCTCGTTCCGCCTGGTGATTTTAAACTGGGCGGATTATTAAAGCGAAGTACGTTCTCACTCATTTAATATCATTTAATAATGAGGGCAGGGGACAGTTTGAGCCTTCAATCTCCAACTCTCTTTCATAGCTGTGGTCCTGGTGGCTCAGTTGATTAGAGCGTTGCACTGGTAACGCAGAGGTTGTGGGTTCGAGTCCCACCTGGGGCCCAATACATTTTTCGGCCTTCCCCTTCTGATTTCTTGAAATAACTTATAAATTCATAACTTGAATTTCAATTTCAGTTTGAATTTAATAACTCCTCCCTTCCCCCCAAAAATTTAATAATTATTAACAGGACGAATCCATTTTTCCCCGTCACGTCACGTCACACTAGGTAGTTCTTATAAGATGAAAAAGATGAAATATTGCACCTTAGGTAGTAAGGTACTACCTACCGACATATTTATTAAATTTCAAATAATTATTGAGGGTGGACTATTCAAAAGTGACAAACGACACTTAACTCTACCCCCTCCCCATTTTAGCCCCATAGCGTAGGGGAGCAAAGCGATAGCGATATTATTGAGGGTAGACTCTTCAAATTTGATTTCACTAGCACATTGACAGGGTGGGGGGGGGGGCTTAGCTCGGCCGATCATTTTATTGGCCAGAGGTGGCTCGCTTTACTCGGCCACCGACAAAATAGATGTTAATATTAAGGGTATTCACGGTCGAGGTTAACGAGTTAAACGTTCTAAGTAGTAAAGTTGCTAAGTAAAAAAATCATGAGGCACCCTGGTTAAATGTGTAGTTCTGTAGGTAGAAAGCGTAGTTCTGGCAGATGCCACTACGACAAGTGGCGCTTTTGCTTCACACCCCCGCGACTTCTTGCGATCCCCGTGGAAACTTTCTTCTCTTGGGATCCATTGCGTCAAACCCAATTTAGGAAAAAACTTTTAAAAAACCAGGAAGAAACCCCAAACGAAAACAGAAAACACCGGTAGGCGGCCATTTTGAAAGATCGCAAGAAAACTGATAACACTGATAACTTGGTTGCTGTCGACGTTCTCCACACCTCTGACTCAGTTACGTTAACATGGCTGATAACTCACTTTGATAACAACTTTTCCACGGATTGTCTCCACGTTCTCCACGTTCTCCAAGTTTAACCCGTTAACTCATCGACAACGGCCCGACCGTGAAGACCCTTATTATTATCAAATTTGATTTCACTAGCACATTAACAGGGTGGGGGGGGGGGCTTTCCTTGCTCAGCCGATAATTTTACCAGCCAGGTGGGGGGGGGGGGCTCGCTTGGCTCGGCCGCCCACATTGGTAGTTCTATTGTTATTGAAGGTGGAGTTTTCAAATTTGATTTCACTAGCACTCTGACAGGGGGACTTCCCCAAAAAAAGGATTCTACGACCAAAAATACTTCGAAAACGACACGTAACTTTACCCCTCTCCCCACCATTTCAGCCCCAAAGCGCCCCACGGGATTTTTTCCTGTGAGATGTTTGGTAAGATGGGGGACCTCGAAAAACGGATTTACTTGGAAAACCACACCTTATTTGACCTCCTGGATCCTTCAACAATCGCATTTACGTATAGCCCCATGAAAGCTCCATAGGTCGTCTCCAAAAATACTTGGAAAACGAGACTCAACTCTACCCCCTCGCCATTTTAGCCCCACAGCGCCCCAAGGGATTTTTTCCTGTGATTTTTTTTTTTTTTTTCAAGTATTTTTCAAGTTTTTTCAAGTTTACAAAATTTAATTTGATTTCACTAGCACTTTGACAGGAAGGGGGGGGGGGCTTTCCTCGCTCAGCCTGTCATTTTATCGGGCAGGGGGGGTTTGCTTTGCTCGGCCACTCACATAGGAAGTTGTATGATTATTGAGGGTAGACTTTTCAAATTTGATCAGCTAATCATTTTATCGACCAGGGGATTCTACGTCCAGAAATACTTCGAAAACGACACTTAACTCTACCCCCTCCCCATTTTAGCCCCTTAGCACCCCACTGGTTTTTTTTTTTTTTTTTCTGTGATTTCCTGTTAATACATGTACCATGATTTTCACAAATCACAAGCTGCAATTCACCCACAGGCGGCAATACACCCACAAGCGGCAATACACCCACTAGGGGAAGTTGGGGGGGTCTGGGTGCGTTGGCGAGCAAAGCGAGCCGGAGCATCTAGTATCGATATACATAATCAAGAGGCTAGAAAAATAGTTTCGTTACCGTATGCCTTCTTCCATGGCCTGCAGGCAGGGCCGTGGAGAGAAAATCCGGGCCCGGGGGCAAAATTCTTTGGGCCCCCTAAAAAAAAAAAGGTTGTATGAAAATTTTTCCTATATTGGTCTGTCCCTTTTCCCATTTTGCCTCCTAAAAAAAAAAAAAAAAAAAAAAAAAAAACGTTCTCAAGAAAATCCGGGCCCCCCTACGAAAGCCGGGCCCGGGGGCAACGGGTCCAGTGCCCCCCCCCCTCTCTACGGGGCTGTCTGCAGGTATAAGTAAAGTCACACGTCTGCCTACGTTTTCCAAATTCTAATTATGTATTACCTAATCCAAATGTCCTTCCGCCGTCCGAGCCGTTTTGGGCAGTAGAATTTTTTTAAATTTGAAATTTTTGGGAAAATACTCTGTTTACCATCCAGCTGTGCCCGCAAGGTTTTCAGCCAGATCGCCCAAACCCGTGGGGCTCTGTGGGGCTAAAATTCTGTGTTTCGCCCTCGCGAGGGTAGAAGTTGCGGCCTGCAGGGCCCCTCTACCTTAGCAAAAAAGTATAAAAGCCGGTTTTGAAAACTGACTCCAGCGATGAAAGCTTCTCAGTGATGATGGTCGATAGTTTTCACGCCTTTTGGTGGGTGGTTTTTGAGCGCCTCGTCGTTCCATTCAGGACAATCAGTAAGTCTCTGCAGGAGCAGGTGTGGATCGACCTTAACCGTCTCATAACACCGTCGTATTAGACAAATTAACCAAGTCTTCAACATTTATTTGTCAGCTATTACAACTCCCAAACATTTTCTCGGTCGCAAGTGATTGGCGGTATTGAGCGCAATCAGATTGGAGAAAACCCTGATTCGCTGGGGGGTGGAGAAAAAAAAAATCGAGGCTAAATAATCGTAAAATATGCTGGAATAAACTCATCTTGCATTCAGAACAGCCACCGAGCCAAAAGAAAAATCGAAGACTGTTCACCGTTGAAAAGCACCTACGAGGAGAGGCAGAGGAATTGCTTTGGCGTTTCTGGGAGGATGAGGGAAAACGGAACCAAAGGTAAAAATGTCCCGAAGGCAATATCGGCTTCCTGCTCTTTTTATCATTGCAAGACGTCTTTCCCGAATACGGAGCCTCCCCCAATAGGCTCTCGATTGGGCGAGGGTGCGTTTTCCCCTTTGGGCCGAACGGAAATGAAAACTCCGGAGATATTTTATTAGACGTTGAAGGGGCTGTTCAACCGTACGTTCCCTCTTTCGTGAGAGAAAATCGCATTTTTCTTGGAGGATCCGTAAAAAGCGAGGGCATTTCGTCCACTTGTTCAAACCACGGATATGAAGTTTATCATCCTTTTAAGGAGTTGAAACAGTTTGAACTCTTCAACACAGGTACTCTGTTGAAATCCAATATTTTGACATCATTCTGATGGTGACGTATCCAGTCACGAACAGTGGAAGCGTGCTGGGGCTATAACCCAGAGGTCCGTAGATCGTAACCAGTAATTTCAAGGAAAGTGGGAACAGGGGATGCACACTTGGACGAGGGATAAAAACGCTACAAATTTTACACAAGGGTTTATTATTCTTTGATATGGGTTACTTGTGCAAAAATTATTTCTGTCAAAATAAAAAATTTTGGAAAAAAAATTTTTTTTGATTTTTTTTTTTCAAAAAATTTTTTTTCTAAAATTCTTTCTTTTTTACTAAAAAAATATTTAACATCCTGGGATCCTTCAAAAATCCCCTTTTTAGCCCCATGAAAGCCCTATAGATCGCCACAGTGAAATCGGATCGTTCCGGGACCCCAAAAATGGATTTTACGTCCAAAAATACTTCGAAAACGACACCTAACTCGATACCATAGCCAAAAGCCTTTAAAAAAACCCTTCCCGTAGCCCCATTTTAGCCCCATAGCGCCCCACGGGTTTGGACGATCGGACTGAAAACCTTGCGAGCACAACTAGATGGTAATCCAAGTATTTTGTCGAAATTTCAGATTTAAAAAAAATGCCTACTGCCCAAAACGGCCTGGACGACGGACGGCGTACGGCGGACGGACATTTCGGATTTAGAATGCAGACCTCTTGAAACGGATAATGTCAAATTTTGAGGCCGATCGGATTCGAAAATATAGGTGTATTATTCCAAGAATAATAAACCAAAAGGGGGCATATTTGGAAAATACACACCAAATATCGGTAAATGGGCGGAGGTTCGCACTGATCACCCATAGGGATCGTACTGAGGTCCATAGGGAAGGAGGTTGCAGGCTTTTAGTCATACCAGTCATAGACGTGACTGAGTGGATACATCACATGTTCTAGAGAAAATCCTTTGCATGCAGTCAAGTGCCTAGTGAACTCCTGTAATCATGCCATGCCGCAACGACCACTCAGCCAGGGAAGAAAGAGTGGGTTGGCTGGCAGAGCCATGCTGCAGCAGGGTGGCCCCCCCAGTATACAATAATCGAGCTTCAACACACGGAGGAGGACCATCTTTATTCTGAGGTTCTTCGAACTTTAATCAAAACAATTTGACACACTTCCCCTTGTTGTACAAATCGGAATTGTCTGAAATGTGTCTCTCATCAAGGCAGCACAGGTTTTAACGGAACATCTACCAATTTAGGATGTACAGCCATTTTGTAAAACGCTAGCATACGAGTCAGCAAGACATGAAGACATCAAATGCACAACATTTTCATGTCATTCGTCTCGTTCTGTCTCTGCGAGGCTCCGTACCAAATTTCAGCTTTAATTCCCAACAGTCTCCTACATCCATAAACAGCTTCCGTTGCTTTCTATCCGCCAGCCTTCTTCTGCAATTCTCCCTATGTCTTCCCAGCGCGCTCTGTCTCCTGCTGGATTGACCGTCTCGACCAGGGCCGACTGTCCTGCATCTCTCAAACGTCCCTCAAAAGGAGCAAAACCAACAAAAGCCAAACCAGATGGGACTGAACTGATTTTCATCAACAAGTAAGTGGAGACTTGCCGACGTGACTCCGGTCCTCAAAAAAGGTAAATCTCCTGTTGTGCCTGAGAGCTTTCGCCCCGTAGCCTTAACCAGTGTGTTTTGTAAACTTGTTGAGAAAATGGTTTTTAGACGGCTGCAGATCTTCTTCCTTGAAAGCCACAACAAGTTATCTACAGCACAAGCAGGTTTCAGGGCCCCAAGTACTGACGTGTTTTTTTTTAATCTGAGATTTTAACAGAATACTCGGTTTACCATCTAGTTGTGCCCGCAAGGATTTCAGCCCGATCGACCAAACCCGCGTGGGGCGCTATGGGGCTACGGGAGGGTTTTTAAAAGGCTTTTGGCTATGGTGTCAAGTTAGGTGTCGTTTTCGAAGTATTTTTGGACGTAGAATCCATTTTTTGGGGTCCCGGAACGATCCGATTTCACTGTGGCGATCTCTAGTGCTTTCATGGTGCTCAAAATGGGATTTTTTAAGGATCCCAGGAGGTTAAATAGTTTTCAAGTAAAAATAAAGAATTTTTGAAGAAAAAAAAATTCCAACTTTTTTTTTATTGACACAGAATTAAATTGTTGCACAAGTAACATATCGTCGGTAAATTGACAAAGGGGCGTATCTGCAAATTTGCGTTTTCAAGATATCCGCGATCAAAGTTCTCAGGTGTACTACAAATCACCTGATTAAAATTTTCAACCTCTTATCGACTATATCTCCTGTATTTGCTTCATTTTAGAACTAGATGGGTATATTAACCCTCAAGATCCTTCAAGGGCATTTAAAAAGCAGATACGCCTTTCTGTCAGAGCGTCCTTTTCGAATAATTTCACATACGAATTCCTTCAAGGGCATTTAAAAAGCAGATACGCCTTTCTGTCAGAGCGTCCTTTTCGAATAATTTCACATACGACTTCTGGAATTTTCCGTTGACTGACCTCACAAGGCACGGAAAAAAGTCAGAAAAGAAGTAAGATTACGAAAAGCTTGATAAGTAGCCTGTCGTTGTCGGTCATCCACATGCCTGCAGGAGAACCTCATGCGCAAATGCTGCCTGTTCCCCCCCTCACAGGGTACTGGTAAAAGAGGACGAGCTTGAAGGACGATGTTTCCATCTTTGCCCATAAATGACTCACTCTTCAGCCTCTTCGTTTTCCGATCCTCTTTCTCTGTTATTGAAACACCTTTCTTCCTCGGGAGCGGACCTTAGAATGGGAGCATTGGAGAGGCCACGGATAATAGTGTGTTTGCAGAAGGACGTAATTGAAATGAGTCAGTCACGGGAATTCGACAGAAAGACGTATCTGCCACTTACGCCTTTCTGTCAGATCAGGATTCAAATACATCCCTTTGTCATGGAATTCGACAGAAAGACGTATCTGCCACTTACGCCTTTCTGTCAGATCAGGATTCAAATACGTCCCTTTGTCATGTCGGTAACTGCGACCGTGGTAAATACGTCCTTGTATTTTGTTTCCAATCGGTGGTTTCCAAGGAGGTGCGCGACGTGAGGTTAAAAGCACATCATAGAGGCTAGAGCTATGGTTTCCAAAGTGAAGCTAACTCAAAAAACCAAAATTTGCAGATACGCCCCTTTGTCAATTTACCGACGATATATCAACGAATAATAAACCCTTGTGTAACATTTGCAGCGTTTTTCTATCTGCCATTGTTTCTTCTAAAACTGCATTTACAAAATTTTTAATGTATAAAACAGTGTTCCCGTGAAATGAAAGAATATAGGTAAGTAGCTAAAATCGAGTTTCAAATTCGGATTCTGCTCTGCATAAAACATAGAAAGAGTGGTTGAAAGTGAAAAATTTATTGGGATTTCCGAAGTGCTATTTTCAACATTCAAACGTAGAGAAAATGGGTATATGAGCTGTATCTCAAAAACTCGACCTGATAGGGAAAAACGCTGCAAATTGTACTCAAGGGTTTATTATTCTATGATATAGGTTACTTGTGCAAAAATTTAATTTTGTGTCAATGAATTAAATTTAAGAAAAAAAAAATTTTTTTTTCAAAACTTTTTGTTTGGATATTTTTAAAAAATGTTTTGTTTTTTATTTGAAAAATATTTGAGCTCCTGGGATCCTTCAAAAATCCGATTTGTAGACCCATGAAAGCCCCATAGATCGCAACAGTGAATTCGGATCGTTCCGGGACCCCCAAAAATGGATTCTACGTCCAAAACTACTACGAAAACGACACCTAACTCGATCCCATAGCCAAAAGCCTTAAAAAACCTCCCGTAGCCCCATTTTAGCCCCATAGCGCCCCACGGGTTTGGGCGATCGGACTGAAAACCTTGCGGGCACAACTAGATGGTAAACCAAGTATTTTTTCTAAATTTCAGATTTTAAACAAAATTCCTACTGCCCAAAACGAAGAATAATAAACCAACCCGGGTATCAGATTTGGATTCAGCGCACTGGAAACCCCCAACACCAACCCTAATCTCCTTGGCTCCAAACAACACGTTTTGTGTTATTTTCTTATAATTATTTCCTAATCAGGAAGTTGGGGTACCTTTTATCGAAAGCAGTGATCCACTCGGTCGCAGCCATTGCAGCCTCAATGGGACCTCAAGTACTAAAGGGGCATGTTGGCTTTGTGAAGGCGGAAGCGAACGCACTCGCACAAAAAAATAAATAAAGGGCAGCACGAAAGGAACTAAACCGGGAGGCGGTCCGGATCGCCTCAAGCGGCACGTACGGAGCGCGGGAACCGACTGGTAGGTCAATATGAAGGATGGAAAAGGGGGAAGAGAAGGAATCAAGGGAGGCAGTGACGTTGAAAGGGTGGACGGGACGGCTGCCAGATAGCCTGTAGGGGTGGCCAACTCGAGGCACTTGGAAGCATCCCCTTTACTTACCTCTGAGAATAGTGTTTTGAACAAGTTTGCAGGATTTTCTTTAAATTATTCTGTTTTGGAGTGTTCGGAAAACTCCAGAAAGAGGTCGTGCGGGATAGACTAGAGTATTTCCAACTGTCCAAACCATCCATCAGCTTGTTGAGGTTTGGTCTCAAGCAGCACAAGCCATGTGCGTGTGGAGGGCTCGAGACTGCTGCTCACCTGGTTGAGGGTTGCACCTACGACGAAATGAGGCGCCGTTGGAGGATTGCACCACCCGAAGAGATGCCACGAAGCGCGGAGGGACTGTGGAGACTGCAGGGTTTTGCCTCGGAGCTGCTACCCATCCTGGCCAGACGTCACAACTGAGCAGGGCTCGACGAGACTGGGGGTATTTCTACAAACGCTGCAAATTTTACACAAGGGTTTATTATTCTTTGATATAGGTTACTTGTACAGAAATTTAATTCTGTCAATGAAAAAAAAATTAAAAAATTTTTTTTGGATTTTTATATTTCAAAAAAAATTTTTTTGGGGGAATTTTTTTTCAAAAATGTTTTTTTTTTCAAAAATTATGTATTTTTTACTCGAAAAACATTAACCTCCTGGGATTCTTCAAAAATCCCATTTTTAGCCCCATGAAAGCCCTATAGATTGCCACAGTGAAATCGGATCGTTCCGGGACCCCCAAAAATGGATTCTACGTCCAAAAATACTTCTAAAACGACACCTAACTCGATCCCATACCCCAAAGCCTTCAAAAAACCCCACCCGTAGCCCCTTTACAGCCCCATAGCGCCCCACGGGTTTGGGCGATCGGACTGAAAACCTTGCGGGCACAACTAGATGGTAAACCAAGTATTTTGTCAAAATTTCAGATTTAAAAAAAAAATCCTACTGCCCAAAACGGCCTGGACGGCGGACGGCGGTCGGCGTACGGCGGACGGACATTTCGGATTTTGAAACGGATAATTTCAAATTTTGAGGCCGATCGGATTCGTCGACCCCCGTCGCGAAAACATAGGTGTATTATTCCAAGAATAATAAACCAAAACGCTGCAAATTTTACACAAGGGGTTATTATTCTTTGATATACGTTACTTGTGCAGAAATTAAATTCTGTCAATGAAAAAATTAAAAAAAATTTTTTTTTGGATTTTTATTTCAAAAAAAATTTTTTTTGGATTTTTTTGTTCAAAAATGTGTTTTTTCAAAAATTCTGTATTTTTTTACTCAAAAAATATTTAACATCCTGGGATCCTTCAAAAATCCCATTTTTAGCCCCATGAGAGCCCTAAAGATCGCCCCAGTGAAATCGGATCGTTCCGGGACCCCCAAAAATGGATTCTACGTCCAAAAATACTTCGAAAACGACACCTAACTGTGTTAGGTCGACCCCCGTCGCGAAAACATAGGTGTATCATTCCAAGAATAATAAACCAAAAAAAAAGTCCTACAATTTCACAAAAAAGGAGATGGTAACCCTGCGACTGGATTCAAGGGGGGCGATCATCAAAACCTCCCCGAGTGGGTGAAAGGTGAGTTAGGAAGTAATCAAAACCTCCCGGTCCAGGGTCCTGCGTGCGCTCGCATACGCATCAAAACCTCCCCGGTTATTTGCCGGTTTGAATCGGGTGAACCTGCGCGCAGTTTGGCCAGTGAATTTAAAATCAGTCGTTCAGCGGTTAACGCGATCGTGAAATCGAAAGAACAGGTTGTTAAGCAAACAAAATTCGCAAAAATTCGGAATTTCACGCATCCTGATTTCGACAAGGCACTACTGTCGTGGTTTATTCAACAGCGAGCAATTTTTTTTTTTTTTTTTAACTTTTATTGCACCAAGTAAGCAAACTTATCAGCAATTTACAATTGATGTATACTAAATGACTTGCAAGAAGCTATGACACATAACACTTCTTCTATGCGACTTGTTGTTTTGTGCAACTGACGCACTAGTAATTACTCACTGAGCTGATAATTACTTCACAGGGCACCCCACTCCCACAGGTCATGAGGTTTTGTTCTTTTAAGTCTTCTGAGCAGGCCTTCAACGTCGAGGAGCTGGACAACCTCGCTGTTGATGTGTCCCCGAAGCCTCTGCTGATGGGCTAATGCTTGTTTTTTGATGACTTCTTCGACAGTAGGAATTTGAAGTTCCTGGTGTAGTCTTTCGTTCCTGGTGTAACGATACGCATCTACGCATGCTCGTAGCACGTTATTTTGAAATCGCTGAATGATCAAGCGATTGCTCGGAGCGGTGCATGTTTTATAGTAAGCCTCCTGACAGGACGTTGAAATTGTCTAAAGAAAGGTCACTGTAATGGTTATTTGGAGAGGAACCCAATTTTTGTGAGGGAATAAGGGTTTTTCATCAATTGTACATACACACTAAGTTGTCTTGTGTACATACTTTATTTTCTCGTTCCCAAAATAGGTAAATAAATCACTTGTAGGGGGACTGTCCACAACAAATGATTCAATCGCCAGTAGTGGACAGTATACTACAAGTGATATATCACTTTAAGTGGAAATCGTTTGTAATGGACAAAACTGTTCGGTCCCTTGAAGTCCACTATAAACGATTTCGACTGTAGTTATAAGCAATATAACACTCAACATTATTCATCATTCCTCGGGTTTCTCTAACGGGGAGGTTTTGATACACGGGGAGATTGCGACGGTTTCCTCAACGGGGAGGTTTTGATGGTTTCTTCTACGGGGAGGTTTTGATGGTTTTTCGGCCGCCTGGGGAGGTTTTGATGAATCCCCTTCAAAAGGGGACCTTCACAGACCTGAAGAGCTGATGGCCCCTATAAGGTCTAAGAATCGTTCAAATTAAACTCGCCGATTGTCAGAATTTGATTTGCGCGCGTTGGAAATTGCGCTCAATGGGCTTATTGGACGTAAAATTGGCTCGGAAATCCAAATCTGACATAAAAATTAGGGGGTTTCCATTTAAAATGAGAAAGTTGGGCGCAAATTCGCCTATTTGCGCGCATCTCAGGGGGATCTCAAATGTCTCGGAGGTGAAGATGGTAGAAAAAACGCTGCAAATTTTACACAAGGGTTTATTATTCTTTGATATAGGTTACTTGTTCAAAAATTAATTCTTTGCCTGTAAAAAAATTTAAAAAACTCGGAAAATATTTGAACTCCTGGGATCCTAAAAATCCCATTTGTAGCCTCATAAAAGCTCTATAGATCCCCACGGTGAAATCAGATCGTTCCGGGACCCCAAAAAATGGATTCTACGTCCAAAAATACTTCGAAAACGACACCTAACTCGATCCCGTAGAAAAAACCTTCAAAAAACGCCTCTCGTAGCCCCATTTTAGCCCCATAGCGCCCCGGGTTGAGCGATCGGGCTGAAAACCTTGAGGGCACAAATAGATGATAAAACAAGTATTTTGTCAAAATTTCAGATTTA
Source organism: Pilophorus perplexus (assembly GCA_955831195.1). NCBI lineage: Eukaryota > Metazoa > Arthropoda > Insecta > Hemiptera > Miridae > Pilophorus > Pilophorus perplexus. The sequence continues at coordinate 3,739,307 of OY037015.1, forward strand.
AAAAAAAATCCTACTTCCCAAAACGGCCCGAAAGGCGGACGGACATATTGTTTTTGGAATCTTAACCTCTTGAAACGGAAATGTCGAATTTTGAGTCCAATCAGAGTCATCGAATTTGCGTTACTCGCGCAGTTGCGCAATATGCGCGCAAATGCGCCGATTTGCGCGCATTTTGAGGTGCTCTCCGAATCCAAAGTAGAAAAAATCGGGGTACCTCCCTATTTTTATCGCTCACTGTTTCAGAGGCGAATACTCCTTTAGATACAGACAAGGTAAGAATTAGAGGTATAGATAAACAAACCAAAACACTCTCAAATGCGTACACGTTTATTATTTTGATTTATAATACATTTCCAAGAATAAAAAATCTTTCAATTGAAAAATAACACACAAAAAGAATATACGTGGAGATAAAATATCCGTAATTATTCACACATACTGACTAGCTTTTAACGAATCCTTTAAAAAAATACTTAACCAACCTCTTCACATAAAAAGATACGACTACGTTGTAAATTATCAATTCCTATTTCATACACGATTACTTTCTACCCACGCCTATTAAAATAAATAAAGAGATTTGAGGGATATATTTCTTTAATTGTGCTTATTACATTTTTCATCAGCAATACTGACAAATATAGGAATGTATTCAAATCGCCTACGCCAGTGTTTACTAAACCGAATGCCTCGGCAATTACGTTTCTAGTCTAATCGAAGGAACACACTATCTAAAATCGTTGCACGCCATGAAACGAAAATGGAAAAGAGAACGAGGGTGAATTAGGTCCCCAGCAGACGAGTGTCAATCGGATAAGCTTCAAGACTTAAGCACATTCCGCTCCTAACTGATTTAAGCACACTATGAATACAAAAATAACATTTCATTGGGTTGTTGCAATAGAATTTCACTTGGTTTGTACTTTTAAATGTTTGTTTTTTTCGTCTTGAAATTGTTTTAAGTGGAATGCGGAAGTATAAAAAATAAAAATAAAATTGTCTCAGTTTATTAAGGATTGGTTGTGATAACACAAATCTGAATAATCATCTTCGAAAGGATCCAGATTTCGGAAATGGCGTTGCCCAGTGGAGGACAATGGGGGTTCTTGGAGGCTATGGCGTGAGTGAGGTCATTGCAGAATCAGTTGCTCCCTTTCAACGTCATGTTTTTTCCCAGCTCGTTCCACAAAATGTTACGTACAGGATGTTAAAAGTGGATCCTGAATATGAGGTGAAATGCCGGCCTCGCTGAGATCCCCATTTGAAAAAACCAACCTTCGGAGCTTATGGGTTCAGAACCCTCAGGCAGATCTCCCACTGCGACGTACCTTTTGGTCAGAGCCGGTCGTAAAAAGTCAAAAATACCTAGCTGAAAGCGATACGTAACGGAATGGACGTACACTCGTTTAACTCGCTTGTACGGATTTAAATGAAAGAAAAAAAAAAACCGCTGCAAATTTTACACAAGGGTTATTTTCATATAGGTTACGTGTGCGAAAATTAATTCTGTGTCAATGAAAAAAAATTTGGGAAAAAAACTTGACCTAGGATCCTTCAAAAATGCCATTTGGAGCCCCATGAAAGCCCTTTAGATCCCCACAGTGAAATTGGATCGTTCCGGGGCCCCCAAAAATGGATTCTACGTCCAAAAATACTTCGAAAACGACACCTAACTCGATCCTGTAGCCAAAAGCCTTCAAAACAAACCCTCCCCATTTTAGCCCCATAGCGCCCACGGGTTTTGGCATCGGGGTGAAAACCTTGCGGGCACAACTAGATGGTAAACCGAGTATTTTTGTCAAAATTTCGGATTTTTAAAACAAATTCCTACTGCCCCAAATGGCCCGGACGTCAGAATTGAAGGCAATTTATGCAAGGATGTACCATGAGAGGGGGGTCAAAAATGGAGACAGGCACCGGCGTCGGGGAATATGGGGCCGCACCCAGGTGGAGCTACTCAGCTCCTCTAGGGAATGCCTCAGTCTTCCAAGCCGAAGTAATTGCGATCGATGTGGGGGCAAGAGAGAGTTTGAGAAGGGGGCCCATTGGAGCCCATATACGACGTATACTCTCGGACAGCCAAGCGTCGATCAAGGCACTTACATCCTCAACCATCTCGTCAAGAGTGGTACAAAACTGTGTGCAAACACTCAACACCTTGGCGAAACGCAACAGGGTCTCCCTGGATTGGGTGCCAGGGCATAGAGGCATTCCAGGTAACGAACACGCTGACACTCTGGCCAGGGAGGGCTCCCAGACCCCCTTCATCGGCCCGGAGCCAGCAGTTGGCCTACCTCCTTCAGAGGCGCCATCAACAGGTGGACGTCATCACAAACCGCCAAAAGATGGCAACTCCTCGAAGGTCACGCTCACAGCAAGCGCATGGTGGCAAAATTCAACACCAAGACCGCAGACGAGCTACTCAGGTTGAACCGCAGGGAACTCAGAAGACTGGTGGGTTTGATAACCGGATTTGCCCCCCTGCTATTCCACCTGAATCGCATAGGGATAATACAACCATCAACCCTATGCAGGCTGTGTGAGGAGGATATTGAAACCGCCACACACATCATCTTTGAAGTGCCCTGCACTCTCACAACGCAGATTTGCCATCTTTGGGGAGCATACCCCCATGAGGACATTCCCTTGCGACCACCTAGTCAAGAATCTAAAAACCCTAATAAGGGGAATAGATATCCTTGACTAGAACCAGGGCGCTCAGGTAAAGCACAATAAGCCCATAGGCTTCCGTGCTGGGGCCTCCCCAAACCCCCTCCTGAGCAATCCAGTATACAAATCTACAAATCTACCATGAGAGGGGGAAACACATTCCCAATTTCCCGCAATGTGTTGACGAAAGTCAAGCAAAATTGGCCACGTTACCATTTAGATAGTTTACACCACAACAGGAGGAGTTTTTTGCTGATCAAACGGCTTGGACCTGAAGATAGTTGTATTTGGAACTGAAAAAATTCTTCGGGCTTATTTTCTTGCTGCCTGCTGATGTGCCCTCCGCTTTTCGAGTTTTGAGTTCGGAAAAGCCTGAACGTAGCAGCGGAGCTAAAACATTTGTTACACTTTAGACAGCTGGAAACCCTCCACAATTCTGGGCAGAGTCTGCCGAGAGAAACCTTCCAACCAACTGTTGGTATGACAACATCGCTGGGAGGGAAATCTAACATCATCTCCATGGAGACGATGTTACTCTGCAGAGTAAGAAACGAGCCACGTCCATTCCTAAATGAGATTCACAACCATCTTTAAAATTGACAACTCTGTAAATGAACTACAATCTATACAACGTCGGGAAAAATATCAGACCGTTCAACCTATTTCAACAATTACTGTTGAATTACAACCCTCAATGTGCACATCCATCGGCTTATTGTCTTAAATTTAGGTAAACTTTCCCCTGAATTTCCTTCTAGAAAAGAGACTCGTAAAATACTAGTTTAGAAAGTGTGGCGTTCGTAAGAAATGTAAACGTAACTTCAAAACTGGACAACCAGAAAACCTTCCAAGTCACAACACTAGTTGAATACATACTAGTTGAGCTACTATTATATGCTATTGGAAATCTAGTCGACTAAATTGAGGTACATGAGGTGGTTAGTAGTGCACTATCGTGAAATTCCATTTTCGTTTCATACACAATTCAAAAAATGTTCACAACTCGTGACAAAATTTACGCCCTTACCTACGGCATAGTCAACCAAGAAGCGCTTCAATGACGAAGTTAGCAAGTAAGAAGTGAATGGTCTTTCATTGAGGTTCGAGTCAAGTTTTTGTTTGTATGGCATTTTGGCGTTATTGCGAGGGCGGCTCTCAAACTCCCCTTTACCGAACCAGAGGCAGCCGTTGCCAGCGACAAACCTCCTACAGAGGAGCCATCGTGTCTTCACAAACTGTCAAAAGATGGCGACTCGCCGAAGGTCGCAGAGTAAGCGCGTGGTGGCTAAACCAGACACCAAGAATCCGTCTCAGGACAGACCATGTCCATGGCCACCAACTTTTCGTGCAAGTTCACTTCGGCGAATTAGTTTAGTGGAAGCGGCGCCTAAATGTGAAACACCAAATATTAGTTAGTCATTTTATCTTCTCCGAATAGTAGCACTTTCTTCGTTACAAGTGATGGAGAGCGAAAGAGGGAGCGATTCTTTTCAGGGAGCTTGTTCGCCAAATCGCTTCCATTAGGGGAGCGGTAGTTCAGGGAATGCCTTCTGGTCTCTTTTACGGCACGGTGTTGGTGACGGGACTGTACTGGTGCTGCTCTGAGGCTTCAATTTTGACAAAATACAGTCAGCTTTTCAATTATTTTGAAATCAGTTTTTTCTTTGTCAAATGACTACGTATTCGACAATTACATTAGTCAGGACGCCAAGTTTCCTCCCGACATGTGGGCCACCGACAATGACAACGACGTGCAGACGACGAATGGAGCCGAATCGTTCCATGCTCACTACAATCAGCAGTTTTACCATCCACATCCGTCCATTCATAAAGTCCTGGCCATCTTAACCGAAATCCAAGTGGCGAAAAACGGGAGAAGATCAGTGAACTACGCGAAAAGTACCAGCGAAATGAATTATCACTCACATCTTTAGTAATGAAAATTGGGCAAAAGAAAAAACCAGCCAAATTATTTTTCTAATTTTTGTACTTATATCGATTGGCGCCCATAACTTTTATATTTATATTTTATATTTGTAAAGATTTTCTGACGACGGCTAATACAGGGCTTGAACACTTGACTGATTTTACTTCAGACCTTAACTAATTCTTCGAGTAAATACAAATATGAAAGCTAGCGTACAGTCACGTTAGACATTTTTTTTGGGGTGTGCCGAGTTAATTGAAAAACGCTGCAAATTTTACACAAGGGTTTATTATTCTTTGATATACGTTACTTGTGCAGAAATTTAATTCTGTCAATGAAAAAATTAAAAAAAAAAATTTTTTTGGATTTTTATCTCAAAAAAATTTTTTTTGATTTTTTTGTTCAAAAATGTGTTTTTTTCAAAAACACTGTATTTTTTACTAGAAAAATATTTAACATCCTGGGATCCTTCAAAAATCCCATTTTTAGCCCCACGAATGCCCTAAACATCGCCCCAGTGAAATCGGATCGTTCCGGGACCCCAAAAAATGGATTCTACGTCCAAAAATACTTCGAAAACGACACCTAACTCGATCCCATAGCTAAAAGCCTTAAAAAAAAACCCTCCCGTAGCCCCATTATAGCCCCATAGCGCCCCACGGGTTTGGGCGATCGGACTGAAAACCTTGCGGGCACAACTAGATGGTAAACCAAGTATTTTCTCGAAATTTCAGATTTTTAAAAAAATTCCTACTGCCCAAAACGGCCTGGACGGCGTACGGCGGACGGACATTTCGGATTTAGAATGTAGACCTCTTGAAACGGATAATGTCAAATTTTGAGCCCGATCGGAGTCGTCGACCCCCGTCGCGAAAACATAGGTGTATTATTCCAAGAATAATAAACCAAAAGAGGTGTGCCGAGTCGATGACGAACGCTCTTTTACTCTGGGGGTTTGTCATACCGCAACAGGTAAAACTTTAACCTTAACTTTGAGGGCCGAGCTCTATCCCCAGCTCTCACAATGGAGGGTATCGCTTGACCCTTTCTTGCGTGCTGCTCGGCTGATAACGATTGGGGGCAATGATATTTTTGCTGAATACCTGCGACGGTATGTTAGGAGTTAAGGGAGTTGTCAACAACAAACTCTATTGGCCCAAAACGAACAAGAAGAGACTATATTTGATCAAGAGGGGAGTGGGACTGGTATGTTAGGAGTTATGGGAGAGTTATTGACCGGGACGATGAGGGGGAGAGTGAGTGAGTCAAAAAGGAGTCGCTCTTTCTCAGGAGTGAGCGAATCCTGTCCCAGTTCTTTTAGGGAGCATCTTCTCCCATCACTAGTTATTACAGGTCTCTCACAAAAGTATTGAGCTCTGACCCTGAGCTCTGGTGGCTGCAAAAGGAAACACCTGCGAAGGGATTTTCAGTATTTCTGTTGGCAAAATTGTCTCAGCTTGCTCGCTGTTGTTTTGTACTCGTCTCCTCATTGTGTTCTGATTTTGTGACGATATTTCTCACGATGGACCTTGTTTTTCCGAACCACTGCACAACAACAAGCTAAATTAAGAATCGTTGGGTTCTAATCAATCATGTGATAGGTTCAAAATTTTTCATTCAATGAATCCGTTTGAGGGGAGAAAAAGAGAATGAAATTAAACAATTTAGGTATTCCTAATTCGTCTCAGGATCAGGACCACGTTGAGAGTCTCCTCCGCAAAGAGCAAGCTGGTTTCAGGAAGCACAGGAGCTGTGTTGACCTAATCAATACGCTCCGCATCATCCTGGAGCAGAGCGCGGAGTGGCAGAGCCACGCGCCTATACGCTCTGTTCATTGACTTTCAGAAAGCTTTCGACTCAATCAAACGAGAAGCAATGTGGAGAGCTCTTGTAGCTTATGGTGTTCGATTGGTAGAGCTCTTGTAGCTTATGGTGACCGGTTGGTGCAGGAGATGTACAACGGTATAGAGTTCGTGCAGGTTCGTGCAGGAGATGTACAACGGTATAGAGTTCGTGCAGGTTCGTGCAGGAGATGTACAACGGTATAGAGTTGGTGCAGGAGATGTACAACGGTATAGAGTTCGATTGGTAGAGCTCTTGTAGCTTATGATGTAGCTTATGGCTCGATGTACAACGGTATAGAGTTCGAGTTCGATGTAGAGTACGATGTAGAGTACGATGTAGAGTTCGAGCTAGTTCGAGCTAGTTCGAGTTAGTTCGAGCTAGTTCGAGTTAGTTCGAGCTAGTTCGAGCTAGTTCGAGTTAGCTTATGGCTCGATGTACAACGGTATACGAGATGTACAACGGTATAGAGTTCGATTGGTAGAGCTCTTGTAGCTTATGGTGTAGCTTATGGCTCTTGTAGCTTATGTACGTACGCTTATGTACTGGTAGCTTATGTACGTGCAGGTTCGTGCAGGAGATGTACAACGGTATAGAGTTGGTGCAGGAGATGTACAACGGTATAGAGTTCGATTGGTAGAGCTCTTGTAGCTTATGGTGACCGGTTGGTGCAGGAGATGTACAACGGATATACCTGCCAAGTCATCCATGATGGTGTGCTCTCATCTCCAATACCCCTCAGTGCGGGTTGCCGACAGGGCTGCGTGCTCTCCCCGACTCTCTTCCTGTGAGTGTTGAATCTCTTGATGGGAAAAACCATGGGGGGCAGAAAGAGAGGTATTCAATGGGGCTTCAGAGAGCGGCTTGAGGACCTGGACTATGCAGATGATGTATGTATGCTGTCCCAACGACTGAGTGACATGAATTTTAAAGTCGAGAAACTCACGGAGCTGGCGCACATGGCGGGACTCAAAATCAATATAAAGAAGCTGTATCCGGTGTGGAGAAATAGAAATATTTCTCTCGGAACGAAGCTGCGGCTCTTCAGCACGAATGTGAAATCGGTCTATCTCTACGGATGCGAGACCTGGAAAGCGACAAGCTCCCTTACACAGGAGGTTTTCGTCAATCGATGTCCCGACGGATCCTGGGAGTGTTTTGGCCAGACGTTATTTCCAATGACCAGCTCCTGGAGCGAACTGGTCAAAAACTCATCTCGTCAGAGATTAAGCTCCGAAAATGGATCGGCCACACACTCCGCAAGGATGAATCGTCCGTAGAGAAGAAAGCGCTGGACTGGACCCCTCAGGGATACAGAAGAGGTCGACCACGAACGTCATGAAGACGGTCTGTCGAGGGAGAGGTCGAACGAGTTGGGAAGTCGCGGAAGGAGGTCAAGACTTTGGCGAACAACCGCAAAGGATGGCGAAACTTTGTAGCGGCCCTATGCTCCTCTTAGGAGTCACAGGAAATAAGTCAAGTAATTCGTCTCAATAACTGCACACCAAAAGTCGTTTTCGTATTTTCAAAATCTGTTTCCGCATCTGTTTCCACAAATTTTTAGATCTTTAAAAGGCCTTTCTTCACCCTTGACTTTGATGACTTTGTGAGGACCAACAAACTTTGGCTTCAGCTTGGTCCCTGGCTGAGTGCGTTTGATTGCAACCAAGTCTCCAATGCTGTACTGTCGTGCAACCTGTCGCTTGGAGTCATAGCCGCGCCTGTTCTCCTCCTGGACTCTCAACAACTGAGCCTTGGCTTCCTTCCGCTGTTCATCTCGGTCTTCAATGAAGTTGATTCTCATTTCCTCTTCTACCGCAAGTCGTAGCTCCGCTGTTCCAGTCTTCATTGGGACGCCTATTAGGAGCTCAAGTGGTGTCATACCGATGCTTCGCTGATAGGTCGAGTTGATTGCCTGTTGGAGCTCTCCTACCCTCTGCTACCATTTCTTTGGGTCAGCAATCGAGATCTTCGTCAAGACAATAATATATATTCATATATTTGGGAAAAAAAAAAAAAAAAAAAAAATGGTACAAGGAGTGCCGAGATATTGGCGCACGAATTTTGCCGGTTCTCCGCTAATTGGTGGTTATCTACTTGAATAACCTTAGACTAACTTGCGCTTAGAGTGAGCTTGCAGCCTCCCGTCCAATTTTTCATTGGTCAGTGAGTGGCCAATTGCACAGCAGTTCGCTGTTCTGTTCAAAAAATTAATTTTTGGTGGCTCGCCAAATTCGAATTGCACTGGAGGGGCCATAAACCCACTTTTCTCGTATCTTGAAATGAAGGTACTTTCACGGAAAAATAAAGATCAAGGAACAGTTCCAGACCCCATTAATTGATCCACGAAGCAATTTCACATTTCTGGTTTATGATAGGTCATCAACCTAACACAACTTTCTACTCAGAAGTTCGCGGTTTTTTTCAAAAAACGCTGCAAATTTTACACAAGGGTTTATTATTCTTTGATATAGGTTACTTGTACAGAAATTTAATTCTGTCAATAAAAAAAATTAAAAAAAAATTTTTTTTTGGATTTTTATATTTCAAAAAAAAATTTTTGAGGCGATTTTTTTTTTTTCAAAAATGTGTTTTTTCAAAAATTCTTTAATTTTTACTCGAAAGATATTTAACTTCTTGGGATCCTTCAAAAATCCCATTTTTAGCCCCATGAAAGCCCTATTTTTTTTTTTTTTTTTTTTTTTTTTTAAAAAAAAAAAAGCTCTGAAATTCAAACTTGGGAATCACAATCCCGAAGCAGGGGGGACAAGCCCACCGTCATGGCTAGACGATGGTGCCCCTTCATCCTGACAGGATTTTGATCCCCAACGGCACTGCAGTCCTCAAGTGGACTGATTGTACGCGATTGAACTTCAGATTCGACGCATCCATGTGTTGATGTCCTAAGTCCCTAGGCCAGGTTTTATCTCATACACATGTCAACATGAGATAAAGCCGCCGGAATTGCATGTTTTGCCACTTTTTATTGTTGTAATTGTCTGAAAGTTCAACGAGAGCTGTGAAAAGGAAAAGGACAAAAAACCTTATTAGAGACAGCCTCGAACTCCAGACACCTGAGTGTGGACCCGGCATCATAACCACTACACCATCGACGGCCCCCATGAAAGCCCTATAGATCGCCACAGTGAAATCGGATCGTTCCGGGACCCCAAAAACTGGATTCTACGTCCAAAAATACTTCGAAAACGACACCTGACTCGATCCCATAGCCAAAAGCCTTCAAAAACCACCTTCTGTAGCCCCATTTTAGCCCCAGAGCGCCCCACGGGTTTGGGCGATCAGGCTGAAAACCTTGCGGGCACAACTAGATGGTAAACCGAGTATTTTGTCAAAATTTCAGATTTTAAAAAAAATTCCTACTGCCCAAAACGGCCTGGACGGCGGACGGACATTTCGGATTTAGAATGTAGACCACTTGAAACGGATAATGTCAAATTTTGAGCCCGATCGGAGTCATCGACCCGCGTCGCGAAAACAGGTGTATTATTCCAAGAATAATAAACCAAAATACATTTTTGACGGCTCGCCAAAAATTCAAATTGCACTGGAGGGGCCCGAAACCCACTTTTCTCGCATCCTGACGCGAAGTACTTTCTCGGAAAAATAAAGACCGAGACACAGTTCAATTTCAGAATTCAATTTGAGAATTTTCCATTTCCATTGCATGAGAATATTCTCAAAGTGAAATGGAAAATTCTCAATTGAGCTTGGAAAACTTATATTAAGCGCCCTACCAGTGAAACCAGCGTCCAATAATCGAAGTAGGTAATTATCGCCTACTTCAAACATATTCAAATAATCATACGATAAATCGCTACTGTAGCAAAGCAAAAAACGTATCAGTCAAGTAACAAACCAGATAACTTTTACTTCCAGAGTCCCTCATTTATGAGTCGTGGAGGTAAAAAATAAAATGATAAAACTTACAACGATAGATGAAACATACCGACTACACTAAAGCGCATAAATATGAACGACTAAAACTTCACCAAAATTACCTACTGGTTGATGTAGGTTCATCAACTGAAGAATACACATAGACAAAATCACAACAACAGAGCAATAAAATACAAATACACAATTTCAGGGACTTTGACACAGTTTGAGACTTGATTGTGCGGTTTGGCTCATATCAGACTTCTCCGTTCACAACTGTAACCCGTTTTGAAGCAGACTAGACTCTAAGGTGTAATAAAATGAGGTAATGGAGAGAGCAGGGGTTCTAATATTTTTAGACTTTTGAGTAGAACGCAAGCTAAGCGATACGAAAAATAGCAGACCTACGAGTTCCCTAACTTGACTACCATCGAAACGGATTACAGTCCAAATAACTTTTTCAATACCGTTGGGACATTCATCGGTCATAACCTAAAAGCTACAACCCTTTTGGCACAGTCTTTGATTAGAAGGTTTCCGTTACTGGTTGATTTCGGGAGACAAATCGGGTTTGGCGTCGTCGGCGTTGGCGTCCCTCACCGAGCGAAGCCTGTCCGTGTTGGGGGGAGCGGAGTAGTTTTCGGGCCGCGTCGGGATGTTCAGGCCTGCCAACAAGTCGACGATGAAGGGCGACAATAACACAAGGGTTCAGAGTTTCATCGCACTTACCGATGTCTACGGCCGCCATGGCGACGGAAGCTAAGGGAGGGGCAATGCCCCCTTTCGGTGGGACTGGAGGTGGAGTTGTTCCGTCGACTGAGTTATTTGCCAGGGAGTTGGGCAGAGTCCAGTCCTCGTAACTGAGGTTGTTGAGGTGTGATGACAATGATATTGTTTCCATGAATCCAGAGTCTCGGATCTTGTCACCCTCGCTTTCCTGCAACAGGCGGAAACCACTTTGGTGAATAAATGGTAAAAAGTGGCGTGTAAGACGGCGATAGGGATGCAAAGAGATTTTCAATTACGTCTATTTTCGTTTATATTTGAAATTGATTGATTGCGCTGATTTTTATCCCAAAATCGAATTGTTTGTATTTTTTATTTTCTGTCATTCGTATTGAACCTATTCATAATCTTTATGAACTCAAATGAATCTGGTGTCTCTTAAAACACATAAAGTCGCAAGTGGGAGAATTTTGATAGCAGGGGAAGGATGTGGGAAAACTTCGGTCAGAAGGCTGCAGAGAGCAGTTTACAATAGAACTGCGAAACAGGTTTCAGGGATTTCAGGACGAAGACCCAGAAGAAGTCATTGAAAGAGAATGGGAGAGAACCACAAATGTCATCAAGGAGACGTTTGAGAGCGTTCTTGGGTACCGAAACCCACTGAAAAGAGACTGTCCGAGGAAACCAGGGCAGAGATAGAGAGAAGGAAGGAGGCAAAGCAGAAGGTAAACACTTCTTCTACCTGGGCCCAGAAAATGGAATCACAACAAGCGTACAACGAGCTGCACAGGAAGGTCAAGAGAGGAGTGAGAAGGGATCAAAGGGGATCGGTGGATGGTCAAGCAATTCAGGCAGAAGAAGCAGCGAGGAAAGGAGATTCCAAGACTCTGTACAGCATAACAAAGTTGTTATCCAAAAGGGGATTTGCTAAGAGTCGACCTGTAAAGAGTAAGGATATAATAGGGGGTTAATAGGGGGTTCGCATTGATTTTTTCTATTTGTTTTTTTTTTTTTTTGTTTTTTTTTTCTGAACAAACCTACTCCCTGAGAATCAGCCACCTGAAATCGTTTCCAGAAAATTTAAATAATTTAACGAAAATTACGGCGTTTGAAAAACACGGCCATTGAGGGAGCGTGACGTCACTACCTATTTTGAGGGGATTGTTCCGCCCAGGGTTGCCACTCCACTACTCATCACAGAATGAAATTCAATTTAGCCGTAAATCCTTCTGATATGGCTTTAAACTTCAAATATTGTGTATTATAATTAAAAGTTAATTATGTTTTCCGTCGTATCAAGTTATAATTGCTATAAATTTATCATATAAGCTGACGAAACTAGCGCTCCTGGTGAGAGATTCACTGGAACTGTGACGTCATAGTCCAGTCATTAGGTGAAAAATAGAAACATATTTTGGGATAGAAATGGTTTCTATGTTTCTCTATGTTTTTTCGGGTGCTGAATCCGAATCTGAGGTTTGCCAACTAAATTTCGTGACGCAACATGGAGAAAAATGCAAAAAACTGAGAAATTTTTGGGCTTTTCTTGGTTTTTTGAGTATAGCTCAAAAACTATCAACTTTGTGAAAAAAAGAAACGTTCATACCTTTATTAAAGAAGATTAAATTTCCTATCGTTTGAGCGCAACCGCAGCTCTGTGGGTCCAATGGATCCCGAGATACAGCACTTCAAAATTTGGCAATTTTTCTCAAAAAGTGCAATTTTTAGGTTTTGAGAATCTAGCGAGCCAAATTTCGGCAGGACCCCCTCCTGTTTGTTTTAGCTTCTGAACATTCATTTGTACGCACGAAACGAATTTAAAACAAAATAAGAAACGTCCAATCTGACCGCGCGGAGAGCGGAAGCACGTTTTTCAGAACGTTTTTGGTTGTAGCTCAGAAACTATTGGTCTGATTCCAAATTAATTTTTTTCTCGTGAAAGCTGATTAAATTTCCCGTCGCAGCTGTTCCGTGTGAAATATTGATTTGAGATTTGATAAGGGAGGGGCGGGCACGGCAAAAAAGTGGCACATTGCGAATAAAAAATGATTCTTTGCACATTTCTGCCTATAACTCGGGAACGGTTTGTCCGATCTTACTTTTCTTTTTTTAATCACAAAGCTGATTAAATTTCATATAAGTAACGGCACATTGCATGTCTATTAAAACAACAAAAGTGCCGTTAGTATTCGTCGGAGTGTGGAAACAAGGAATTTAACCATCTACGACCACGTTTTTCAGAAAACGTTCTTCTTTCCCTCCCTTATCAAAGCTCAAATCAATATTTCACACGGAATAGCTGCGACGGGGAATTCAATCAGCTTTCACGAGAAAAAAAGAAATTTGGAATCGGATCAATAGTTTCTGAGCTAATATACTAGTTTCTTCGTATTCCACACTTCCGAAGCCTATTAAACAGTATTAAATACCACAATCGGTCCCCCGAACCCCCACATAATATGTACCCTGACACCCCCCCACGCCACCCCCCCTAAACATCACCTTTTATTACGCAAAATCATTTAATGCGCTGTCAGACGTGTAATGAAAGTGTTCTTTGAAATAACTTTGATGGTTATAAACATTCCCCCCCACAACACTAAGCGTTAATCATCGTAGGAATATACAAGGAAATGTAGGGTGTACGAATGAAAACAAGTAGAGGTGTACTTACAAACGTTTCTTATTAACAAATTGAAGCTCGAACTCATCAAGTGCATATTCGCGAAAGGTGATTTTGGTGTGGGGGGGGGGCAGGGGTACCTTATGTTGGGTTTCGGGGGACCGATTGTGGTATTTAATAGTGTTAAATAGGCTTCGGAAGTAGGGATTGCAATCCCGAACGTTTTTCTGAATCCCGGGATTTTTCTGAGGCAATCCCGGGATCCCGGGATTAATCCCGGGATTGATGATTTTTGTTTGAACGTGAAAAAATTGATTAAAAACGACGAAAAACTTGTTTATTTACATTAATTGTAAATTATATAAAATATTACTTCTCTCATGAAGGAAAAATTTCACTTATGTACTCAAAAAATGTGCTTTTAGAAATCATAATGTTGGATCTTAGAAAGCACTCAAAGTTGGATCAGCCAATTTGCTTCTTAGCTTTGTCGAAAATAGTCCTGCTACTCAAAAGGCCCTCTCAGCTTCTACGGAGGTCTATGGGATAGTCCTACGTGTTCTGGTTGTGCTTAAATTGAAGCTGAATCACTGCTCCACAATTTCATTCCTCATAACTCTCCTCGTGGGATGAATACTATAGCCGATATTCCGTACTGAAGAAGGATAAAACCACGATTTCTAACATTTGGGGGAAAATGGTCAATGTTTGAAGAGGGTTAATCTCGGGGCCCATTGGTCCTAGAAAGCTGCCGTTGCGCTCAAATGGTAGCAAATCTTGTCTACTTGAGAATAGTATACAGTGACTTTTTCGTTAGGGCGCACATTTTTGAAACTAAAAGCCAAGAACTGAAAAAAAAAAAAAAAAAAAAAATCCGAAAATTTTGCGGTTTTTCGAGCATCCAGCATTTAGCACAAGGGTTTCGAAGCTGGTACCGTCCCTGACAACATTTAAAAAAAATTAGAACGTGTCTATTTTTCCGTTCTAAGCCCCCTTTTTTTTGTATACTAAATCCAAATGGTGGCCTCGGCTGCCTCCATTTTTGAACAGGCTCGTTTCTTTTTTAATTGTGGTCGATAAATCTTTTCGTATTTTCGGCACCGGCACCGGCTGGTTCATAGATTTCCGAGTCCTTTCTTCAGGGGACTTCACAGTTTTCATCTTAGAGCACTTTCACTTAGCCTTCGAATTATTGTCCGTTGTTAAAAGATTTTTCCCGACAAGACTTGAGCAATTTACGTGCGAGGTGCAATTAATTCTCGAACCCCGGGATCCCGGGATTGACTCCACGAATCCCGGGATTTCAAATAGGCAAAAATCGACCGGGATCCCGGGATTTCGGGATCCCGGGATTGCAATCCCTATTCGGAAGTCTGGAATACGAAGATTTTGACTTAGTTAGAAAAAATGGTGTCCGAGTTAAAGACAAAAAACCAAAAAAAGGACCAAAATTTCGCCATTTTCATAGTGAAGCCATATCCGAATCTAGTGGATAACCAAATTTTTGGATTCAGCGCCTCCGAAAACGTATAGATCCGTCGAGAAAAATTCTTCGGGTATTTTTTCTTAGATTCACCACTTTTGGACACCTAATGACTGGACTAGAAACATAAGGTATGTACCTCACGCGTCATCTATTGGCTCGAGTGTCAATCTATCAATTACTAGTAACTAGTAATTGATAGATTGACACTCGAGCCAATAGATGACGCGTGAGGTACATACCTTATGTTTCTAGTCCAGTCATTAGGTGTCCAAAAGTGGTGAATCTAAGAAAAAATACCCGAAGAAGTGGTATTACTGGTAGAACTGTTCTACCAGTAGGTTGCAGTCTTGATGCGGTGGATACATGCCCTTTTGAAAAAACTGAGTTTCAATTCAATGTGTTAGATAATATCCTTAGTCTAACACATTGAATTGAAAAAGGAACATATTATGTTCCTTTTTGATTGACATGATCTGAAAAAATTGTAAGGAATGGATTTGTTACCTTTTGGTTGAAACCCCTCACTTTTCCTATAAAATGAATAGGGATATGTTCCGTTTGGAATGCTACAGCCTGGAGGGTTCAATGAGGCTCATACAAAAGACAGAAAATGCAAAAAACCCGGGAACACAAAAACACTCCTACACACATCTACTTAGTAGGTAAATAGGCCTTTCAACCCCCGGGAATCGTCCACTTCAACCAACCTAACGTACTAGACTCCTAATTAAAGTTTCTACTTACTTTTCTAGAATTAAGGAGACGTTTTGGGGGTGCTGGCGGTACCTCAACAGTGCTGCTTCTCTTATCAGGTGCTGGAAAGGGAAAGCACATACTGTAGTCAGTTCCTGAACCAAACGCAATCGCTTTTCTCATTCAAAATGATAAATAAAACACCACACTCACTGTAACCTCGCGGTGGCAATGGAGGTGCACTTTCTTCAGAGTCGTTGCGCACGAATAGCACCTGCGAGCGTCTGGGAGGCCTGAACCCAAAAATGCACAATTTGACGTCAGCAAAACATTAAATTGTCGACTACCAGATTGATGAAAAAGAGCTTACACATCAGAGGGAGCGTAGGACTTGGGTCGAATGGGAGGAGGTTCATGGATGTCGTTGGCCTCATTAACTTCCTAAAAAGAACCTGGATTTAGTTGTGCTATTAGCACCGTGTAAAAAAATTCACATCACCCAAAATCACATACTTCATCTTATATAAAACTTATGTAAAAAAAAGTCTTATCACTAACAACGAAATCAACTACGCATTACACTTCACAATCATCATCGCGTATTACGAAAACCACTATTAAAAAAACGTGAAATGGTACAATGTATGAACGAGTTCAAGCCTGAAATTAACATTTAACAATCTCAGTTCATCTACACATTGCACCAACACACTGGTGCCAACTACTAAACAACTTTTATCTCTAGAGCCGATGAAATGTCGGGCGGATGAAGATGAAAACAGAGAAAAAAGGTCATACTGCAAGAATGGCGCAAGCATGCCGTTGAAGGGCTGGGAAAAAATGAGGATCTTTCGCTGTAGTTATCTGAGAAATGGTGCAGGCCGAAGTGTGTAAAAGACCCCAAAAACAGAGGAAAAAATGCTGCAAATTTTACCTGAGGGGTCTTGGACCCCCAAAAATGGATTCTACGTCCAAAAATACTTTGAAAACGACGCCAAACTCGACTCCATATCCGAAACCCTTCAAAAACCCTGAAATTGCGGGCACAACTAGATAGTAAACCGAGTATTTTGTCAAATTTCAGATTTTTTAAACAAATTCCTACGGCCCAACACGGCCTCGACGGCGCACAGTGGTCCAGAATCGTCAAAAACCGCTCAAAACTCAATAACTTTTTGAGTAGTTGAGCTAGAAACCTGAATTGTCGCACATATGCCAGCCTCATAGCCACAATAAACGTATTGATAAGTAAATCAAATGTTATCAAAGTTAAACATGTTTAATAAAGTAACAACATCAAAAATAGCCATTTCACAAATTTAAAACTACTAAAAAACGCTGCAAATTTTACACAAGGGTTTATTATTCTTTGATATAGGTTACTTGTACAGAAATTTAATTCTGTCAATAAAAAAAATTAAAAAAAAAAAAATCTTTTTGGATTTTTATATTTCAAACAAAATTTTTTTGAGGCGATTTTTTTTTCAAAAATGTGTTTTTTCAAAAATTCCTTAATTTTTACTCGAAAGATATTTAACTTCTTGGGATCCTTCAAAAATCCCATTTTTCGCCCCATGAAAGCCCTATAGATCGCCACAGTGAAATCGGATCGTTCCGGGACCCCAAAAAATGGATTCTACGTCCAAAAATACTTCAAAAACGACACCTGACTCGATCCCATAGCCAAAAGCCTTCAAAAACCACCTTCTGTAGCCCCATTTTAGCCCCAGAGCGCCCCACGGGTTTGGGCGATCGGGCTGAAAACCTTGCGGGCACAACTAGATGGTAAACCGAGTATTTTGTCAAAATTTCAGATTTTTAAAAAAATTCCTACTGCCCAAAACGGCCTGGACGGCGGACGGCGTACGGCGTACGGCGGACGGACATTTCGGATTTAGAATGTAGACCACTTGAAACGGATAATGTCAAATTTTGAGCCCGATCGGAGTCGTCGACCCGCGTCGCGAAAACATAGGTGTATTATTCCAAGAATAATAAACCAAAATAAAATCTCTTCTGGATTACCGTTTTACGGTGGTAAAATATAACTTTAAAATGGAGTGACCATACAATAAAATGACTTGCAAATTAATTCCAGGGCAATAATACTCCTGAAAAATCCAATAAACCTCCTTCACTTAATCAACCCCCATGATATCAAAGGCAGCTAGTTCTTTC
Source organism: Pilophorus perplexus (assembly GCA_955831195.1). NCBI lineage: Eukaryota > Metazoa > Arthropoda > Insecta > Hemiptera > Miridae > Pilophorus > Pilophorus perplexus. Next base: position 3,757,349 of record OY037015.1, read on the forward strand.
TTCTACGTTCAAGGTGTCATCGATTTCATCCTCACGTCCATGATTAACGACGTTGGTCGTTATCTGAGTTAGCTCGGAAAGCCGCAGGTTGCTAATTTCGGTCTGGGATCTTTCTACACGTGTCTATGGAATATTTATGCCCGAAATTAGAGAGACACAAAAGCTGTACGACAAAAAGGAAATCGGATAAGTGGAATTTTTCCTTTTTCAGGAACCTCGTCCTTGATGACAACTCGAAAAATAAAACAAAATTTTTTTTTACCTTTGAACATCCCGCTAAAACAAAACAAAAATGTGCGTCAACATGTTCAGTCTGGACAAGTAAAATTGAAGGAACGATTTTGATCGGAAATTATCTTCATTTCTAGTACTTTAATGATGGTTCTGCAATCAAGGGTGGGGGCCTAAAACTCAAGAAATGTCACACTCAGGAGGTCTCTAACACATATTTAAGACCGATGTGCTCGGTGAAAATACTTCAAAAATTTGAGTTTCGAGCGCATTTTGACGATTCTGGTGCAGCGGAGAGACATTTCGTTTTTGAAATCTACGAGTCCTGAAACGTATAATGTCACATTTTGAGGGTGATCAGAATTTTCGACCTCTACCGAGATTACATAGAATCTATCTGATGTATTATTACAAGAATAACAAACCAACAGGAATGTGATCTGAGGAGGAAAACATTACCTATGGAATAAAAACGCTGCAAATTTTACACAAAAATTTTCAAAATAAAATATCAACAAATTTGTAATATTTTAGGAAATACCTAGTATAAATAATTTTTTTTTTAATATTTTAGAAAATTATCATTCATAAAAATTTATTTAACAAAATGACCATTTAAAAAATCACATTTAATTTCAATATTATTAAATTTTATTTATAAGTTTATTTTTATTTTTCAATATTTTGTATTTTAATACATATAATTTTTGTTAATTTAACTTTAATTTCAATACTTTTAATATTTTTTTAAATTCTTTAATGGCCTACTTCAAATAATTTTAATTAACATTAATTTAAAACGATTATTTTTTAACAATTTTCAATTGAAAATTATTTGTAAAAATTAATTCAAATTCAAAAAAGTTTTGAAAAAATCTGTATAATTGAACAGTGATTGGACAGTTGTGGGACCCAAAAAAATGGATTCTACTACACTTAAAAAAAAAAAAAGTTCTATCCAGCCCTTCGATTGATGAGCACAAAACACACATTTTTGATGCACAGATCCAACAAACAAGTGGCAATCAAAAAATGTGGTTCATCAGGCTACCGACAGAATCACAAAGTTCCAGTTATGTATAAGATAACTTGAGGCTGTTCACATAAAAATATCCGGCGGAGGACGAGTTGACACAACCCCCTTCGGACGAAAAAACCGTCATTGGACGAGCTGACCGGAACCCTATACACCACGCGCTTCTCTTACTTTTGATTTCTCGACAATTCGACGAGCAAAGTAGACCATGAATACCCCTACAATAGCAAATATTTAAAAACAGCCAAAATATCGTGGCGTTGATAAGCCGTACGACACTAATTTAGAAACAAAATTGAAAAGAAGACCTGATGGCATAATATAACATATTGTTCGAAATGTGTGAGTAAGAATGTCCCCCCCCCCTCCCAACGTTGTTTAAATTACAGCGAAGTACAATTTTGAATCCTACGGCTTTCATCTTCCAAATCCAATCACATTGTAGTCACCACTTGATGTTGGGAAGAAACCACTGACGATGGCGAAGAAGCAAAGAGCTCATGCTATGCAAAAACCGAACACACTCAACTGCTCAAAATCGATTACGCAAACGTGAAATCACTCAGCAAACAAAGGTACACATCGTTAAGGTAAGAGAAGAATTTAAAATGACCTGAGGTTGGGAGTAGGGGTCGTCGTTGAGGTGGTTGTACATGGCGCTGTTGGTGTACTCTTCGTGGTATTTGGCGTCGGGGAGAGACTGACTCGGTTGAAGAGACCTGAAAACGTGAAGAATCGATAATAAACAATGAAGTTGAAGTCAGCGGAGTTGACCGCTGGTTGTTTTGTCATCACTATAGTCGGCGTGTTGTAACTTCGGTGATGACCTTACCCTCTCCAAACCTCCCTAAGCATGCCCCACTCCGGTTTTCAGGTGAGCCACCTGTGCACGAGAAAATGAGCTCCTTGAATGATTTTTGAAAATGTTTTTCCTGCAAAGGTCGTGCTTCAAAAGTTACGAAAACGGGTCCATATTGTAGAAACCCCGTTTCAATTATTTATAGGGCCTTAGGAAAAAAATGATATTTGAATTCCGAGGTCTGGAGAGGGTACATGACGTGGGCTGCTTCGTCGTCTTTTGATTGGCCGGGAGATCCCTCTCTCTCTCATCTACGCAAGTCAGCCAACTTTACTACGCGAAATGTCGACCCCAAAAATCGCAAATCGGGTTAATCATTATAGAAGGTCATTCGAAAATTGAGCATCGAGGTAGGTTATTATCAAAGAAGGTTATTCAAAAATCGACCTGGGCCGAGTGTTTTCATTCCGATTCTGTTCAGATTTATTATTTAGCGCTCTGGCGGCTCAGTGCCCATCTACTCGACGCCCAGCCTGGCGAGGTGTGACGTCAAATATGCCCGGCGTTCATTTCAAAATCTCTAACATTTCGAAAACAGCTCAGCACGTACCTATACGGATTTTCGAACTAAAAATTGGGGTTTATGGGGTTTAAAGGGTGCTGAATCCGAATATGTTGTCAGAAATGCTGAATTCTGACCTTTTCAAGAAGCCCATTCACGAAATCCAGTCGCTTATCAGACGTGGGAAACCCCTCAAATCGCAAGCTCGCAGCTTGGTTTTCCGACTGTGGACGTTCTTCCAAAAAGAAAAGGAACAACAGGGTCCTTTCATAAACGTCAACAAAGCGATGGAAAGACTTTGCGACGCCATTTCGTTGGCATCGTTACCCTCATGCAGATTTCAAATTTTGTATTGCAGGTGCGTCAAATCAATTCTGGACTGTTTCGCATCGATTTACATTAGACTACACCCCAAACGTTAATATTTTTAAAATAGGCCTCATTTTGAATTTCCGAAACAAAAATTTCAACTTCGGGGAGTTTTTACAAAATTGTAAAACATCCCAATGCAATTATTATTATGGAGACGAGATTTTACATATTTGCATATTCAGTTTTTAGGCTCTGAATGTTCATAGGAGTCCGTTTTGAGCTGTTTGCAACGACTTAAACGCAATTTAATGTATCATATTTTCGTTAGAGTAAAGGCGAAGAGACTATCCATTATCAATCGCAATGTACCCCCCCTCCCCCCACTAAAATCGCAATAATTGCAATAATTTATTTATCCTGTAACATTAAAAATACGCGTTTTCGGCTCCTGTGGTCCTCACAAGACAACAAATACCCATCATCCTTGGTAAAAACGTAAACTTTAATTTTCATTTTGACAAAAAAAAAGAGGAATATTTTCACCCTTGAAAAGAATATATTGGCATAGAAAGAATATAGCATTTTATAGAATTTTAGCATATCGATCTCGTCTCCAATTATTACATTGGGTTGGTTAACCGGCCGTTTCTTGTCGAAGTCCCACGAGAATGAGGGAATTTTCCCTCCTACTGGGCAGCAGTGGGCCACATAAGGTGGAAAGGGTAGAACCTCAGGCGTCCAGTGGGCGGCGCCAATTTTTTATACCAACACCTAAGTTACAACACGCCGACTATAGACACTCCATAGTAGGGATGGGAATCGATTTCCGATTTTTTGAAGAAAAAAAATCGATTTTTTGTTCCAATTTTCCATTGTTTTGAATCGATCTTCAGGTTCCGATTTTTTTAGGTGAATCGATTTTTTACTTCCGATTTTTGTAAAAAGCGTGAACCGATTTTTTTTACTACTGATAAAAAAAAAAAAAATAAAAATCGAATCGATTTTCGTCATTTATAAAAATTAGTTTAGTATTTCAAGTGATTCAAGCAAATTTCGAGTCTTAGGTCGATTAAAAATGATGATAATAGCTAATAACAACAAAACTCACTAGTTACCAACGACGTCCGCCATGGCTTTTTCAGACAGTGAAACTGATAACTCGTCTGATATGTCGATATGTATCCATCCCTACGTTGATGGCATTGCTAGGAAATTCCTACCAACGGTAGCTAAGTCGGTACCATCAGAACGCCTTTTTTCGAAGGCAGGAAGAACAGTTTCCCAATCAAGGAACAGACTGCATGGGAAGCTTGTTTCCAAACTTTTGTTTTTACAAAATGTTGATGATGACATGTGGTAGATTAATAATAGCATTAAATGTTTATTATCAAAATTGTTGAAAACTAATAAAATTTTAATTTTAAATACTTTTTTTTACGATTTTTTTATTTCTTGAATCTACCTACTTTGAATATAATATATTATTATACAAGATATTATCTACCTTTATCACTCATTGAAAAAAATTTTTAAGACTGATTTTTGAATCGATTTTCCAAAAAAATCGATACTTTTGACGATTTTTTGGAAATTGATTTGGAGCATCCGATTCTGAATCGATTCAAAAAGTCGATACTTCTTACCGATTTCCCATCCCTACTCCATAGGGTGCATTCGCAGAGCAATTCTGGTAGTTCCGGACGTTTGGCGCATGCGCAGTAGGGTCTTTGGCAATAGCAGTGATGCCTGGGGGGGTTATACCGGCTTCCAGGAATCAATCCTCAAGCCCTGATGCTCTCCAAACGCAGAAGTCGTTCAGAATCGATTCTTTATTTTTAGAACTTCCTGAACTGATTCCAACCGGTGAATTACGAATGCGCCGGCCTCTCCAATTTCTTGTCAGTTTTTAAGGTACGAAAGCGACACTGAAAAAAGTACGAAAGCGCCGCTGGTAAACATGCAGATGTGCTGACCCCCCGAACAGACTGAAAGCCCCAGATGACGGTATGTCGTGTGGCAACAGTTTACCATTCTGCTCGTCATATGGGGAACCTCTGAGCCTCACCGATGTCAGCTTTGCGAATCCGGCCGCCCACTCTGACAACACCACTGGGATCCTCAAAGGGATACAGCCTGGCATGGTTTTGTTCGATGAAACCAAACCATCCGCCCTTGGAACAGGACCTGGTGATGATTTTGAGTCCAATTGATGTAAGTGTCCAGGTACGCACGGAGCAACAGCAGTAACCAAGATGCCTCACGTTGTGGATCCACCTCTTGATCCAGGCTATGATCCTCAGGATCTTCAGACAATTTGAGTGGTTTTCCCGATCCACGGGTTGCCTTTGGAGGAGGCAACGAGAGAGGCTTGAATCTTGCACGATGCTACTCATTGTGAAAGTGACTGAAGTGAGAAATCCCAATGGATCGTTGAGTCTTACCACTATGGAGAGTCGACAGGACACACCATCACTGCTTTCCAATGAGTTTAAGATAAGCAACTACTGACCCATTTGCTGGGCTGAAAACCTCTGCTGTATATAATTTACAATAGAGCGTAAGACTTGAGTATGTGCTTAGTACTTAGTATGTGCTTGCTGCTTTCGTACTTGCAGAAAGGTAGTTCTCATACTCGGCGCTTTCGATATGATTTGTCTCTATAAACTGGCGCAATCGTTCCTAAATATTTGGCGCTTTCGTAATCCACCCCATTCCAACTACCTCCTGGATCGTGAAATGTCGAGCACGCGCATTTAATTTCCTTCTCTGATCTCGCGGTGGTCACTTCATCGGGACTACTTTGACGACGTTCTGGCCAGAAACTGGGAGAGTTTGATTCCTAGAAACGTTCGATTTCTGATTCGCTTCCGAACGGCCAGAACTTGCACGATCACCAAAAAAAGGGATTAATATTCAAAACTGACATACACGAGAGTCGCGGGATCGAACTGCGGGCACTTGTTGGAAGCCTGAAGCTCGTCCAGCCTTTCAAGAAGACGATGGTGAAGCGGCAGCATGTCGTGAGAGACTACTTGCCCGTGAATCACAAGTCCCGACTCCAATATGTCGACCTGTAATGGCCAAAATGATGTCAGCCTCTTCACAAAAGACAACCGAGAAGTTGGTAGTTCTTTTATAAACCGATGTCAATACAGAAAACAAAACGCTGCAAATTTTACACTAGGGTTTATTATTCTTTGATGAAGGTTACTTGTGCAGAAATTTAATTCTGTGTCAATGAAAAAAATTTTTTTGTTGCAAAAATTCGTCGTTTTTAACTTGAAAAATATTTGACCTCCTGGGATACTTCAAAAATCCCATTTGTAGCCCCATGAAAGCCCTATAGATCGCCACAGTGAAATCGGATCGTTCCGGGACCCCAAAAAATGGATTCTGCGTCCAAAAATACTTCGAAAACGACACCTAACTCGATCCCATAGCCAAAAACCTTCCAATAATCCCTCCCGTAGCCCCATTTTAGCCCCATAGCGCCCCACGGGTTTGGGCGATCGGACTGAAAACCTTGCGGGCACAACTAGATGGTAACCCGAGTATTTTGTCAAAATGTCAGATTTTTAAAAAAATGCCTACTGCCCGAAACGGCCTGGACGGCGGACGGGCATCTCATTTTTGGAATCTACACTTCTTGTAACGTACGATGAAAAATTTTGAGCCCATCAGGTGTACGTACTATTTCCTGAAGAATAAACCAAAATGACGAGCTCCGGAGGCAAACTTCCCTAATTTTGTAATCTACATTTAGAAGAATGTTTTAAAAAGATCCCTCGGCCGAGCGTAGATTATGACTGCACTTTACCTGTTCGTGGATCAAAGCGTTGAGTCGTGCTATGTCTATCGCCCATTCGGAATGAGCTTTGATGAATTCGGGGTTGAAAAAGGCCTCCTGGTATTTGGCTATGCTTCCCATGACGTTCGCGTCGGCCACGCCCTGAAACAAAACAACAAATTAGTTAGCACGCACTTTTTGGATTTCTTGGGGGGGGGGGGGGGGAGTCAACACTCAAAATCCCTACAAGTGAGATTCGAAGCCAATGATATCTAGGGTAATTTGGTCAGCGGCCGTTATTTTTCATAACTAGAAATAAGTCCTGTTGATGTTAAATGGACATTGTCACGTCTAGGTACCACTCTCATTTCAGGCAAAGGTATGTGTCATCCGCCGGGACTCTCGAGGAGGCCGCTGCAAAGGCACCGAATTGCAACAAGAAGGGCTGGAAATATAAAGGAAGAAAGTAGGAAAATAAACATAAACATAAATCCATCGCAATTGGTGCATTGCTCCTCGATGTCTGGAGGATTATCGTCGCTACTGGTCTATAACCGACCCACAGATTCGATTTTGGGCATTTTAATCGATTTAAGGGTGTCCCAGACCTGACCCACCTCTCTAAACGATGTTCCATGATCTTAATTACGTTCTGCGAGCTACTCACTTGCAGGCTCATAGTCAACAAGTTGGTGTTTTGGAGTTTGGGTTCGTTGGTGAATTGGTTGATGAGAGCAGCCAATTTCTGGTTGGCCGCGTGAACCGTCTCGCAGGCCAACCGTACCGGGTGTATTTCTACCGTCTTGGTGTCCACCACCTGAAAAAATATGAAAACATTAGCGAATGGCATCGCAGTCTAGACGGCATCATATTGACTGTCTAAGTAGGCTACCTCAAACCATCGCAATATGCCTGGCAGCGGATCGGACGTGGTGAGCGTTGTTCGCTCGACCCAAAGCGACTGCAAACAATAAGAACCAACCATCGTAACACAATCAGGTAAGTCAACACTTCTATTTTGGTGAGAGATAACATACCTTGAATTCGTTGTCTTTGTCGACCGGAGGTTTGTGAACAGGGCGGTCCAATTGGAAAGTTTTCACGTCGTTGACTTCGTAAAATTTAGCAATCCGTTCAGGCACGTCCCTCAGCGCAGCGCGTTTGTACGGCAACCGCGAGTCTGACAGCGGCTTGACGTTGGAAATCTGAATGACTGGAATGTAATTTTGATTTTAACGTTTGTTGAGAAATTAATTACAAAATAATAGGTATTATGTATCCACGATCTTCGCTTGTTGAGGCTCCTCCCAATTCATAGCGCTCCTCTTGGCAACCAGTGAAACCAAAGGTTCAGGCAAATGATTATCAGGTATCAAAAGGAAAACGAATCTACGAGATCCACAGTGTGATCATATGATCATATGGTACAAGGAATCAAGGAAAGGGTCTGAGTTGATGCACATAGGCTGTTGTCGAAACTTCACTTTCGAGGATTCTATCACGAATCTACAGGACCATTAGGTTTGTTCCTGCTGGCGGACCGCAGGCCGACTGGTGGACCGGCGCATGCGCCGTGGGGATTTGTTAAGAGACCGCTGTTCCACAAAGCCGACCACTCGAAAGATTAACCGCTACATACCTGCGTTCCAGCACACAACGCTGGTTGAACCGTGTAGTCTCTCCATCGAGCGGTTCGTAAGTGGAAGGAAACCCTTCGCTATTGAAACCTCTCGTGTAACCTTCTCATTCAAATTAAATTTTTCACTGTTGCACATCTCTCCTCCCGGAGGTGTCCTCCGTCTCCGTTTTCGTTTTCCTCTTCGTTGTTTACCGCTAATGGATTTGTGGCTTTTGGATGACTTGTAAGACTTGTCATTTAATTATGAGGCTGAGTAGAGACTCGGTTATTTTCTAACGAATTGGATCTGGAGGAAATTGTAATTCAGGACGAAGTTCAGTACTCCCCTTGTATGTTACCTACTGGGAGATTGATATCTACCCGTCGAGGCCAATGCCTGCTAGGAGTTTACACGTTTAAAATTCCATCATAATAATGTTATATCGGACGATCATGATAAAGAATGAACTACGACTCGTAAGGAACCAGGGATATTAATTTTCGGTTTTGTTATTTATGGAATAATACACCTATCTATTCGTGATTGAAATATCGATATGCCTATATATTCCCCATCTCGATATATTTGAGCTGAAATGGCTCATTTCAATCATATATCGTCATTTCAATACATCGATATTCTTTATATCAATTTATTTGTATTCGAGACCCATCCCTACCCCTATTTTTACTGTTGTGATCCTACTCAGAGGAAAAATTTAATTCTGTTTCACATCTCAATGTCTCCCAAAAGTCTTTAAATTTGTGTTCCTTCTCGATTTATTAATGTGCATTTGATTTAAACATTCGTGCAAATGTACTCGAAAATCCATGAATTTCCTACTCAATGAAAAATATACCTTGAACGTATCACTACTGTATGCTAATTGTTCCAAAAGACGTTCAATTTCTAACCTTGATTTGTGAAAATAGAAGTTTTTGAGCCATTATCACTACCTAATGCTAAATTTCACAGAAGCATTCGAATTTGAGCCTACTCCTTGAAAAAGCTCAGATTTTGACGTCTTTTAGCTTTGTAGGCAGGCTTAGGGGAGTACACGAAGTTCTTTTCCAGCGATCCAGTCCCCAAAATGAACATTCCCCTCACAGTCGAAAAGCACAGACCCCTCCTACAGTTTAGTTGGCAGGTATAGTACTTTTTTATTAGTATAGTATTCGTGAGGTAAGGTAATATTATTATTATAAGATAGGGTTTATTTGTGTTTTGAGTTTGCTTTTGAATTTCATCCCAGTTACAAAATCTGAAACTTTCAATGTTATTCCCAAATATTTCGTCCCGTTTTCGAAGTATTTTTGGACGTAGAATCCACTTTTGGGGGGCCAGTAGGGATCATTGCGCTGGTGCACTTGGTTCGAATAGTCACACAAAAAGAATGGGCTAACGTTAAGGTCAAACTTGACCACTCTGGCATTCCAGATAGGGTACGAGCGGTCCAACCAATCCTTAACCGCGATTTAGAAGGCAGTGGACCACGGTCGACCACAGGCGGACAGCGATCACCTCTGCATTATTACTTGCAAGTAATTTCAATTTTATGTTTTGGTCAATTTCAGACCCAAATTACGGCCAAAACACTTATTCTACGAGGCCAATCCTATTTGTACGGGAAAAAAAAAACGAAAATTGAAATTTTTTTAGTTTTGTCACTTTTCTTGCGGGCTCGCTTTGTTTGCTTACGGCTCGGCGGTGCTACAGTTTTTAGCAAAATCGACATTCATCATAGGTATATCCAACTAAGTTTATCAGAAACGCCGAAGGAGCTCCTATTAACACCTCGTTTGGATTTTACCACAACAACCGTCTATATTTCGGCATATCCAGTGAGTACCAACGCTTTATTGGTGGGTTGATCCTCCTCAGTGAATCTGGCCCTTCATCAGCATTTCTACGAACATCTATAGATAACACTAACTTTATATGTAAAGTTTAAAAAAAAGTAAAGTAAAGTCGATTTTATTGTGGTAACCATTCGGTTTTCACAAGGGGCGGAGGTAACCCCATCTGGCTCTGAACCGGACTTATACTCTATAGGACTCCGTTCCAGGACCTGTCAACAAAATTTGTTGAACCAAGTCACGTGAATCACCGTGAAGTAATGCTACAACAATTTAATTACTTCGCGGTGATTCACGTGACAGTAAATTTCATATGGAAAAATCCAAATCATAAACTCGGATACTATTTGGTTTTTTGTGTTCAGAATAATCAACCTTTTTCGAGAGAGGAGTATCATAAGGGCGGGAATGTGTCATTTAATGTGTCTGAGGGTATCTACGAGGACTTCGGGAGGACGCGAGTACAACTTGACGCGCCGAGCACCAAAATGAGAAGTTTATGAGAGAGGTTTCAACTGGGTAGGGTTATCAAAGTCGAAAGCTCCCAACCGAACTCATTCGAGCTTTCGGTTTCCGTCCGACCTGCAGTTGAACTGCTGTCAACCTAAAAATCGACCTGGAACAGCCGGCGACGGCGGCCTGGAACAGCAGTTTTCTCAACTGCGCATGTCTCCGTCGATTTCTGTTAACAGTCCGTCAAACCTGGAACGAACCTAACCACTTCGTGAACTTTTGGAATACTGCCCAACTTACACTGCACGTCGGATTGCTGCAAAGCGTGAGGAGGTGGGGTGTTTTTCGTGTAGATTTGTGCAGAGGGAAACTCAGTTTGTATCCTCTGCGTGAATGTTTCCACTTTCTCGATTTCCAAACCCCGATAAATGAAGACCTTGTTCTGCAAAAAAAAAAAAAAAAAAAAAAAAAAATAGGAAGAATGATGGTGAAGGAGAAAATAGCTTTGGTAGTTAAGCAGAAACTTACTCGGACGAAAAGGGGGAATCCAGTGCCGTAGAACCCAACTCGGAAGTACTCGGGTTCTAACCGAAGCTGGTGCATGATGTTGTCGTAGAATTTAGCTTGCATCCTGAGGGTTTTTGAGAGGAGTTCGTAGTCGAACAAACGTTCTTCGTAAACGTGAGCTAGCTCCTTCAGAAGTGGAAGTCCTTTTTCCCAAATCTACAAAAAAACAACGAGGATCACCTCGCGCTCTTTCCCCGCCGTCAATCTCACGCCGATTCCACTTACTTTGGCTCTGTCGAAATATTGCAGGATGGTGTGATACAGCTTCAATTTATCGTCAAGGTCGGTGTTCCAGTGGAGGCTGTTCGCGTAGAGGAGTAGAGTGAAACCGGCTTCGGCGTAGCTTTGTGCGGACACGTGCAGCGCCTCCAATTTGTAAATATATCGCACGTACATTGCCGTCCTGTTGATTTCAGTCTTGTAGAAGTTCTGAAATTGAATGGGGATCATGAAGAAATATTGCTCAGGACATTTTGGTTCACTATTCTTGTGATAATACACCTATGTAATCGCGACGGAGGTCGACGACTCCGATCCGCCTCAAAATTTGACATCCGTTTCAAGAGGTCTAGATTCCAAAACCGAAATGTCCGTCCGCCGTCCGGGCCGTTTTGGGCAGTAGGATTTTTTTTTTTAATCTGAAATTTTGACAAAATACTCGGTTTACCCGTGGGGCGCTATGGGGCTAAAATGGGGCTACGGGGGGGTTTTTTAAAAAGGATTTTGACTATGGGATCGATTTAGGTGTCGTTTTCGAAGTATTTTTGGACGTAGAATCCATTTTTGGGGGTCCCGAAACGATCCGATTTCACAGGGGCGATCTAGAGGGCTTTCACGGGGCTACAAATGGGATTTTAGAAGGATCTCAGGAGATCAAATATTGTCCAAGTAAATAAATTGAAAAAAAAAAAAATTTTAAATTTTTTTTCATTGACAGAATTAACTTTTGCACAAGTAACCTATATCAAAGTATAATAAACTCAAGTGTAAAATTTGCAGCGTTTTTTCTTGTACAGATATATTGTATATGTTACGCCCAAATTTTGGAATCGCTCAATTCACGAAATGAGCAGAAAAGTTGCCCAATTCATGAAATGATCAACCCCTTTGCCTATTCCGTGAAATGAGCAATCCCTCTGCCTATTACATGAAATAAGCAGCAGATCTAGTCATTTTTCCGCGATTTAGGCAGATAATTTTTGCCCATTACATGAAATGAGCATGCATCCTTTTTCGATTGTTGGTTCAATTTGAATTTACAGCTAATGTCTGGAGGAGTAAACCAGTACATTCTATGGTTTTATTAGTGAAACCAACGATGTTACAGGCTGTAACTTACAGCGATACTCAAGCTTGAAAAGACGGAAAAACGCCCATTTTACAAAAATGTATGTCAAAGAAAACGTAGGAAAATGGAGCGCTTCATGTTAAAAACGAAAAATCCTTGTATTGATTTCATGTTCTTATATGTACTACAAGTACATATACCTACTCAGTTCATATACTAGTTTCAAGTTCATATGACTACATATTATGTAGTGAAAAATTATATTTACAAATTTTTCCAGTCAGTTTCAGCTTGTGTTTTTGAATAAAATATCGAAAAATACCATCTTTTTACATATCAAAAGACAAGGAAACACCGTGCGCAAAGGTGCGCCAAAGAGCGGTTGGTCTAGAAACACTTACCTAGTAGGGCCTATTGAAAAAAGAAAAGACGATTGGTGTAGAAGCTTTTTTTTAAATAATTTTTTATCCAATTTTATAATCTATGTTTTAATAGATCAAAAATGGTAGCAAAATGTATGCCGGGAAAACTGATGGCGGCCAAAATACTTCGATTTTTTCGGACGTTTTCCTGTTTTTCCCCAATAACTCGAAAAATACCCATAATACAGAAAACGTTTATATTACAAAGTTTCAGATCATAAAATGCTGCGTCGAATGACCCCCTTAAAGTGGTTGTTTGCCGATGGTGCAGAGGTCTAATCCAATGAGTTAGGGAGAGAGAACGACTCCTCTGCTGAATACTAAATTGTTTATTCAGGTAAACAATTATAGCGTGGGAACCGGTTTCGAGCAACTAAGCTCATCTACAGCCCAGAGTGACTTGAGGTGGTTGAACGTACAATCAGTTCTGACCCCCTTAAACATTAGAATCGGTTCTGCCGTTTAGCCACAATCAAGCGTCATCAATTTATGTGTCATACTAATCAGGTACCTACCTCTCTTAGTCTTTTCAGGTACCTGTCATACCTATCAGGCACCTATTCAGGGTAGGTACCAGTTCAGCACCCAAAAACAGGGGTACCTATACGATGTTTTAGTCAATTAATCCGCTGATTAGGGTTTTTTGCCGTTTTTATGGGGTTTCAGGCCAGTGTGCGTCTTCACAAAATAGTCAAAAAATAATCTGCCTAAATCACGGAAAACTGCTCATTTCACGGAATAGGCAAGGGGTTGATCATTTCATGAAATAAGCAAAAATAATCTGCCTAAAACACGGAAAACTGCTCATTTCACGGAATAGGCAAAGCAGTTGATCATTTCATGAATTGGGCAAATTTTCTGCTCGTTTCGTGAATTGGGCGATTTCACAATTTGGGCGTAACATATACATCTAACGCTTTCTACCACTTTACCAAAATTTGGAAAATTTAATTTTCTCCAGCTTTTTGATCCAGACTGGTTGGCAACACTGCATCCGTCTCATCTACCGTCCTTGTCACCCAGTCCCCAGGTTCCATCTCTCGTACTTTAGTCCCCCTTTTCCAACCACTCGGAGAAGATATCACCTAACCCCACAGAAACACAACTCTCACTCCATCCTACCAACATCCTGGTCTTACGCCACTTCCCCCACCCCCTGGCGGCGTATTTTGACCCCCGTGGAGTCGGAATCGATTGATTTTCCCAGCCACCAGACCCACCTCCCACACCCGCCTCCACCCACCTTCCCAACATCCTTTCAACTGGTCTTGCCCCTACTTTTTTCAAGTGTAGAGCCAATTTTTTTGAGGTTTCGAACTTTTCTATGCTAGCCAAAACCTTTTTCTTTTTCAAAATTTTCCAACCGCTAGAAGTAACCTATCGTAAAGACGACCAAATTTGGATCCCTCCCCTCGTCGTCCTCCTCGTGTTGGGCCTTCAATATAGTAGATACCCATCCCTATAACTTACCAGAAGGTTATATGTGCAGGACATCCTTTTTTCACGGTTTTCGTCCCCGTGTATGACGCTTCTGTAGTCCAAAAGTCTCTCCAATAATCGTGTGACTGAAGTGACGAACTCCCAACCTTTTTCTTTCCAAGCCGGCTCTTCGTTCTGAACCCGCTCGAGGAGTCTGAAAACAGAGCAAGTAAGACTTGAGTCGATTCAGTGTGAGGAAAAAAGACGTTCTGCCGCCGGGTGGATGTGCGGCATGTCTGGCTGGCGTCACATCTCTTGTACACTATCTTTTGGAAATGAAGTTAGGGAGTGCAGTGCCGACGTTCACATTTCGAGCCTCAGCAGCGCCAGGAGTGCAGTGGCTGTAACCCGGAGAGCGAAAAGTGAAAGTCTGACCAGCCAGGAGTGCTACGGATAGTCCGGTGGGAATCCTTGGAAACCCTTATCCAGCTTGGCACCATATTGGCACGCCTTGGAAATCCTCAGGTAGCTTGAGACGAGCATCTGCGGATTTAGCCATTGCACTCCAGGGCCCAGAGAAACAAACCACTGCACTCCCCGATGGATCGAGGCCCCTACACCCCCGATACCACAACACTCCCCAAATGGAAACCAACCGATACCACAGCACTCCCCAATTCGCGGCTGCAGTGAATAATTCTCGACTCTGCTCGTCCCAAGCTCCCTAAGGAATTCCAAAATGGTGCCAAGCAGGATAAGGGATTCCAAGGTTTCCCAAGATGGTTCTCAAGCTTCCCAGACCTGTCCAAGCCTTGCAAAGTTGGTGCCAAGTTGGGGATGACTTGAGAGTTTGTCGAGGGTTGGATTGTCTTAACCTTTCCAACAGCAGGGATGGATCGCCGGTTCGCGTGCAACACATCGCTTCTATACTATCAATCGGAGATAAAGTTCGGGAGTACAGTGGCAAAGTTCACATTACGAGCCTCAGCAGCGCCGGGAGTGCAATGGCTATCAACCGGCGAGCAAAAAGTGAAAGTTCCGCCAGCCAGGAGTGCTATGGACCGTCCCCGCAGGAGCAAACCAGGGAGTGTTGTGGTATCGGGAGTGCAGTGGTCCCTTTCTCTGGGCCTGGGAGTGCAATGGCTAAACCTGGGAGCACCAGTTCAGGCACAGGGGGTAACCAGCCTGAAATGACCGACGTCTGTGACTGGACATTTTAGTCGAATAACCTCACGGTAGGTACCATCAAACTGAGTTCGAAGTTAGATACTGAGAAAATCAACTCAAAAAACTAGAAGAATCAAGACTAATTTCAAAGTCAACGTACAGAATAGAAGTGCTATCAACTACCTATTAAAATGAATTAAAGCTCTTCAAAATACTTTGTAAGAAATCAAAAAATTACGCTTCCATAAAAATAAACTACATTGTATCAATGGTGTATTAAAAAAAATTAGAAAAATCCAATGGGCTCCTTGAATGATTTTAGCGAGGAACACTTGAAGAAGAAAACTTGAATCGAATGGAAAAATGCTTTTTTAGTGATTCTGCATCCCAACCACAGGCCCAACGAACATAAGGACACTAAAAGAAATGAAAGATAATTGTGGTTTGTGCTTAAATGGGAGGATTGATGCAAATTTGACACAAGGGTTTGTTATTCTTTGATATTGGTTACCATTACATAAATTTAATTCTGTGTCAATAGAAACAACTTCAGAATTTTTGGATTTAAAAAAAAAAATTTCTTTGAATTTTTTTTGTTTTTTTACTCGAAAAATATTTGACATCCTGAGGTCCTTCAAAAATCCCATTTGTAGCCCCCATGAAAGCCCTATAGAGCGCCACAGTGAAATCGGATCGATCCAGGACCTCCAAAAATGGATTCTACGTCCAAAAATACTTCGAAAACGACACCAAACTCGACCCCATAGCCAAAACCCCCTCCCGAAGCCCCATTTTAGCCCCATAGCGCCCCACGGGTTTGGGTGATCGGACTGAAAAACTTGCGGGCACAACTAGATGGTAAACCGAGTATTTTGTCAACATTTCAGATTTTTTTAAAAATTCCTACTGCCCAAAACGGCCCGGACGGCGTAAGGCGGACGGACATTAAGGTTTTGGAATCTAGACCTTCGACACCAAATAATGCAGACCTTTTCAAGGAGCCCATTCTCACCAAAAGGAATAAACAAACGAAAATTACAACCAAAACCACCACGATCCTTCCAAACGACTACGCTGAACCAATCGCACTATTTCAAACGATCAAATTCAATGAACGGCTTCGAAAGCCGAAAAAAAGTCATGCAAGAGCTCGTGAACTTACACGTTACTCAAGTGCTCCCTGAAAACAAAGTTTAACGTTTGAAATTCGCAAGTTCAAGAACGGTGTGCGCCGAGGAAAATACTCGACCGGAACTTACATTGTGTTGAATAGTTGTCGGTACTCGTCGTCTCCTTTGTTTTCGCTTATTAGAATGTCGAGTTTGTCGATCAATTCCGATTCCACCTGAAGATGATAAAAAAAATGGAATTAGCTTATGTTGTTTTGGAAGCGGTTAGCTGATGGTTTGGAGCAATAGAGAGGTGTTTTTACGATATGGCGTAGATTGCTCATAGCTACATGACACTTAACACAAGTTTTGGTAAGTTTTGACGGGGTCCCATTGCAATAGAAAATGGAAATAGGAGCTCTTCAGAACTAAAGCAGTTTCCTTTAATGTGCAGATATCACCATTAATTCATTATCCTATACTTTGCAACTATTTTCCATTTCTGATGAAGCCAGCTCGAGCAACCAGCGAAAGCGCTCAAAAATTGACCGACTCTGACAGTTTTTATCTTCACACGACCAGATCACAAACCTGCTTGAAGTTGCCGTGTACTTTGTACTCGCATTGGATCATGTCGAAAAATATCCCCAGAGTCGCTTTTCTCAAGTCGGGCTCCGGAACTAGCGTCACTTCGAGGAAAGGCCCGACCATGGAGGGGATGAAATTTATCCTGTGTTCACCTGAGAAAACGAAAAATCACGATAAAAAAAAAGTCTCCGACCTGTTGACTCCTTTTCGCCCCAAAAATAATTACCTAAATTCGACCAGACGTCTAGAATTTGGAAGCCCATTTTCACTCTCATGTCGCCGTATTTTCCCAGAATGTTTTCACGCTTCACTTCGGAGAACTTTTCCAGCTGGAGGGATGGTTGAGTCAAAAAGGCGACCGCCAAGTTGAAATAGTTACTCCAAACCTTTAAAAAAAAAAAAAAAAAAAATTGATGAGTGACGTTGACAAACTCTTGTCACCTTGTGAAAACGAGACGAACCTAGTAATGGGCAAATTCCCGTGAATTTATTTTCGGGGAATATTCCCGTTGGACGTACCTGGTAGTCGAACGTTCCCAGTGCTTTGAACATCACAGTAGAACAATGACGCATGGTATGTAATATCACTCCGTTCGTCGCAAGCCTCATGGAAGCCCAGTCTTCGGGGAACACCTCCTATAAATAACCATTAAGTACATTTCGAAGCCCCAGAATTCCCTTTCAAAAGAGACACGGGAATGTTGTACCTGTTTCAATAAATCTCGCAACAAGAGGAGAAGCCTCAGTAGGAGATCTTTGATGAATTTGGGTTCAGTTCCGGCTGAAAGGCGGCGGAAATGCGCTTTGTTCATCAATTGAAGGAGTCCGATCAAGCAACCGACGAGGCTTCCCTGTGAAAGACAAAAAAAAAACGCTGCAAATTTTCCACAAGGGTTTATTATTCTTTGATATAGGTTACTTGTGCAAAAATTATTTCTGTGTCAATAAAAAACGTTTTGGAAAAAAAAATTTTTTGGATTTTTTTTTTTTTTGAATTTTTTTGTCAAAAAAATTGTGTTTTTTTTTCAAAAATTCTTTATTTTTTTTTTTTTTTTTTTACTCGAAAAATATTTAACCTCCTGGGATCCTTCAAAAATCCCATTTTTAGCCCCATGAAAGCCCTACAGATCGCCACAGTGAAATCGGATCATTCCGGGACCCCCGAAAATGGGTTCTACGTCCAAAAATACTTCGAAAACGACACCTAACTCGATTCCATATCTAAAAGCATTCATTAACCCCCTCCCATAGCCCAATTTTAGCCCCATAGCGCCCCACGGGTTTGGGCGATCGGGCTGAAAACCTTGCGGGTACAACTAGATGGTAAACCAAGTATTTTGTCAAAATTTCAGATTGTTAAAAAAATTCCTACTGCCCAAAACGGCTCGGACGGCGGACGGACATTTCGGATTTTGAATGTAGACCTCTTGAAACGGATAATGTCAAATTTTGAGGCCGATCGGAGTCGTCGACCCCCGTCGCGAAAACATAGGTGTATTATTCCAAGAGTTATAAACCAAAAGGGGGTCCACCTTACAACAATTCTGGTAGGTAGTTCTGATTTTTCGATATGTTGTTTGGGACCATTAAGAGGCAGTAAATCCAAGTTTTCGTCATTCTCGTTTTCGCAATCTTGAAAAAACCATCAAATTTTCGCGCATTTTTTCAGTTTTTGGCCTTTAACTCGTTCCCCGTGCAGTTTCGCGTAAACTATTCTATTACCCGAACTGTAGAAGACAAAATTCCCTACAAATTTGGTCCCGTGAGGTTTTTTAGTCCGACCGACGGTAACGGAGATACGAGGCTGCAAAAAAAGGGGTAAAATCTCGTGTTTTGCAAAATTTTAACTTTCTTACCACTTCGCGATGTCAAAACTCCCCGAAGACTTCGTTTTAGCGAAAATTCATAATAGAGAGTTGTAGAGAATTTAATTACCTATCAAATGCAAGTCTGTAAAAAAATTTAGGAGCTAAAGAAAAAAATTTCGAGCTAAAGATAACACTTTCGTCAGGTCGAATGTACTCGAGTGAACCACCAGCTTTGCACAAACTTACCAAAACGGGTGTTGACCTGTCTATGATGATAATCACCGTCTGCACCAGCATGTCCAACGTGTTGATGGCGACCACTTCAATGTCATGGTATAGAAAGTTATCCACCTGTAAACCCCACAACAGTGAAATTCGTTGTAATTTTACGAGTAAACTCGTTCGAACCTGGACGTCATCTTACTTTGCCACCGTCCTCGTCGGCTCGTTGCTCGTTGTGTAGGAAAACCAGGATTTTGCCGAGGATGTCGGTAACCAACCGGAGTTCCTCCCTGTGGGCCAAGTGGATTCTCAAATGACGACAAATCGTGCTCAAAACTATCGTGCGGGACTCTGCGGAGGGGAAAAAACAAACGTTTGAATTATTCAGTGAGGATTACGCAAGAGAGGCTATTGGAACCGCATCTTCACGTTCGGACAAGTGTTGAAGCGTAATGAGTTCTTTTACTGCTTAAAAACGATATAGAAATTCACCAGATCTTGTCGTACATCATAATATTATCAGATACAGCAAAAATAACACTCCCTGAAGCTTACCGGTATGTTTGAACAATCTGCTGTCGACAATTTTCAACAGAGATGACAATTTAGCTTTGACGAGAGGCCCTTTCATTGTGTTGTTGTTGTCCAAAGTGACTGTCACGAGTTTGGCGACTTCGGTCAGCGGGAGGACTCGGCACATTTGGTCGTAAGCTCCGCTGATACTTTCGGCCAACCCGACCTGACGACAGATACCGCATTAGATCAAAATGGTAACTTCAATCTATACCGCTAATTCTCACCGTGTTTGTGGCTGGCTGGCAGAGTATGGGTGTGGGGGGTCGAGCCTCCCCTGAGATGCGCACCAATAGGCGCATTTGCGCCCAAATTTCTAATTTTAAATGGGAACCCCTAAAGTTTTTGGTGAATTGGGAATCCTCGGTCAATTTTACATCCAATAAGCGTGTTTAGCGAAATTTTCGATGAGCGCAAATCCGCACAATGGGCTTCTTGAAAAGGTCTGAATTCAGCATTTCTGACAACATATTCGGATTCAGCACCCTTTAAAACCCATACACCCCAATTTTTAGTTCGAAAATCCGTTTAGGTACGTGCTGAGCTGTTTTCGAAATGTTAGAGATTTTGAAATGAACGCCGGGCAAATTTGACGTCACACCTCGCCAGGCTGCGCGTCGAGTAGTTGGGCACTGAGCCGCCAGAGCGCTAAATAACCAATCTGAACAGAATCGGAATAAAAACACTCGGCCCAGGTCGATTTTTGAATAACCTTCTTTGATAATAACCTCGATGCTCAATTTTCGAATGACCTTCTATAATGATTAACCCGATTTTCGATTTTTGGGGTCGACTTTTCGCGTAGCAAAGTTGGCTGACTTGCGCAGATGAGAGAGAGAGGGATCTCCCGGCCAATCAAAAGACAACGAAGCAGCCCACGTCATGTACCCCCTCCAGACCTCGGAATTCAAATATCATATTTTTCCTAAAGCCCTATAAATAACTGAAACGGAGTTTCTACAATATGGACCCGTTTTCGTAACTTTTGAAGGACGACCTTTGCAGGAAAAACATTTTCAAAAATCATTCAAGGAGCTCATTATCCCTATCTTCGTTGTTCACTGTCTTATTTCTTATTTTTATATTTACGGGCGAGCCCAATTCACATTATACACAATACGTCATTCTAACGATGGGGGGGATACAAGCTTACTGACAAACAGGGGAGGAAAATGGCAAGAAAAGAAAAGAAAACAATAAAAAAATAAGGGAAAGGAACTATTACACTTGTTTCAATTAAAATTAATATGGGAGGATCTCGTTAGAGACTTGAGGGAAGAAAGGGAAGAAAAGAAAAAATTGAACTGGGGGTTTAGGGAGAGAAGAAGGTTGGCACCTCGTGGAAGCCGATGAAGCGGACGATTCCGGCTAATTCGTTGCAGAGAAGGGAACGCTGAACATGGACGGAGAGCGAGAGGTTGTCGAGGGACCCAGAGGTTGATTCTGGAGAGCAACGCAGCGCAAGAGAACCATTGACGAGCTTGTAGAGCAGGACGAGATCAGACAAAGTCCGTTTTCTCTCGAAAGTCATCAAGCCACACCTCCGCAGGAGAGCATTGTAATCAACGTCCTCGCGAGGGATTCCCATCTTGTAGGCCACGTAGCGCAAGAAATTACGCTGAACTCGCTCCAGCCATACTTATGGATCCCATACATACCCAGATCGTGGAGGCGTACTCCAGAATAGGCAGGACAAGGGCCTTGTAAATGGTGAACAAGGCTTTGACGTTGGTGAATTCTCTGGTGTTCCTTTTGATAAAGCCAAGTGCACGCATCGCCCTGGTCGCCAACGCCTCAATATGACCAGAGAAACCAAGCCGCGCATCGCAGAGAACCCCCAGATCGACCAGACAGTCCGACCTCCGCAAGGGTGCGCCACAGAGGGTGTAGTCGTGGGCTATCTTCTGCTCCAGGCGGTGGAAAGTCACCACCGAGCATTTAGATGAATTCAGGAAAAGGTGGTTCAAAGCACACCAATTCTCCAAGCCGGAAATCGCCGTCTGAAGATCATCACAATCCGATGAAGAACCAATGTGGCAGAGGAGCTTCAGATCATCAGCATAGAGCAAGCACTGGACACCACATACTGAGGAACACCCCACGATGCTGTTGATCATTAACAAGAAGCATAACGGCCTCAGATGGCTACCCTGAGGAATACCCGAGGTGGCGAGGAATGGTGTTGAGAGAGCTCCTCTCGCGCGAACAACAAGCTGACGTCCCATTAGATAATTGCCCAACCAACTCAAGAGCGATCCATGAATTCCGAGCGAATCAAACAACGACAACAGGTGGCGACGAGACAGCTTATCATAAGCCTTTGCAAAATCTGTCCAATTGAGTTGGCGTTTCCTCTGTATTCTACCGAGAGATCCTAATTTTAATACGAATTACCCAATGATCGAATTCCAACGATTGGCAAATTTAGACGGCGAGTTTAATTTGAACGATTTGAAGAGATCCAGCGCGCGTTAGCCGTGTGTCTTGGGAGGGTGCCAGGGACCTTGGAAGGAGGGAGAGAATTGGAGAACGGAGAGTGCCAGGGACCTTGGAAAACTTTGGG
The DNA here is from genome assembly GCA_955831195.1 of Pilophorus perplexus. Classification (NCBI taxonomy): domain Eukaryota; kingdom Metazoa; phylum Arthropoda; class Insecta; order Hemiptera; family Miridae; genus Pilophorus; species Pilophorus perplexus. The sequence goes on from OY037015.1 coordinate 3,779,730, forward strand.
GGGAAATTCAGGGAAACGGCTCATTCCACATTAATTTCGGATATATTCTGGTGTGTAGGAAGACGATTTCTCTCTCTATTCCCCGGTCAATTTTACGCCCGTTAAATTTAGAGCATTGAGCGACTGCCGAACGAAGCGAGCCCCACTGACCAAAAAAGTGGTCTTATGTCTGAGTGCTAGTACGTGGAAAAGACACCCAGCAGTGGTCAACTTTTACAAATCACAATCCGCAAATTAGGGATGTCAAAAAAGTATAGATTCTTAGAATTGCTTTTTCTTTTTTTTCTTTTTTTTTTTTTTAAGAATCGATAGTTTAGGATTATTTTTTTCCTCCTGATGAATCGGAGGATTAATTCTAAATTTCGATAATCGGCCCGATTCTTTCATTTTGAAGAAATGTTTTTGAGAATCTTAACGATCAATAACCTCAGTTAGTGATTGGAAAGCAAAACTGGCCCGCCATCTGGTGCGCCATTTGGAACATGCTAACCTGCGCCCTTAATTCGAAAAAATCCACCCAGCGGTTTAGGTCAGTCGCCAGAAGAATGAATGGTATGGTGGGAGGGGGGGGGGGGTGTGCAAGAAGTGGTGTAAAAGCATTTATTATTGTAAATTGTGGTTATGGATCTGAAGAGCATAAGCTTCTGCGTCGAAAGGCCTCCTTACACATTAGAATCGGTACAGCCGTTTGGTCACAATCAAGCGTCAAAAATAGGCTTCGCTCATGTTTCAACCCCTGCAACTTACGAACGGTTAATGCTAATGAATTGGCTCAAAATGTATGTTGTTGTGCATCAAATTACGAGTTAAGGGAGCGCCTGAAATTCAAAAAAAAAATACCAACTACCCAACCGAGAAAACGAATTTAAACTAAAACAAGAACCCCCCCTATCTGACACCGCTCGTTAAGCGGAAAACCACGTTTTCGACTAGTTCAGAAACTACTGGCCCGATTCCCGACATTTTTCGATCGGTGCAGTCATTTGGGACCTACAGGCGTTAGAAGTTGACGGTTGTCAACTATTCAGCTGTTTGCAAAAATCACCTTTGACGAGAGATTGCGGCTGAACGGCTGGACCGATTTCGATGCAACAAACGTCATTCGACGTTAAATTTAATCCTCTTTAATAAAGGAAAGAGTAAACTTTTCTGTAGGATGTGTACGTTTCGCATTATAAGCGAAATACAGAAAAAAATAGCGAACATTTCGAGGTTTTCAGGCTCCCACATCTGAAGCACAGCGTAGAAACCGTCGCCAAACTCAGATGAGTCTTATTTGGGACCCGCCAAAAGGGGTTAAAACGATTTCCAGCTATGTACTATTTTTTTCTCACTTACAGTACTAATTTGCTTGGGCTAACAAGAAAAAGGAATATCCTCCGTTACGTTATCTCACCTGCGTCGCTAGTATGTTAGGGTTGTTGTTTATTGCCAAAACTTTATTGAGACTGTCGACGACCGAGTAGATATCCCGGTTGAAACTCTCCTCGTACTGGCCTTGCGTAGCGCGGGCGAAGAGGAGTCGGGATTCGACTATGAACTTGAAAATCGACTCCAACGACCGAAAACACTTCATGATAGGTTCTTGTTTTTCGGTCGCTTCCACCCAGTCGGCGCAGTGCTGCACTGAGCTCAGCAAGCCTCTGTAAGACGATAATATGGTGGAACATGATACAGGTTGGGTTAAACATGAGATGAATAGTCTAATAACTGCCTTGTAGGATTGAAGGAAAGTATAAGGAATAAATTGCGGGGAGTAGATGGAGCAGATTCGCGAGAGCGGAGTCCTCTCAGAACCTAATGTCCATCTGCTCCCAGTACAGATTCCTTATCAATCTCAAGTCCTCGACTTAGAGTATAAACCAAATTTCGAAAAAATAACGTTCATTTTGTATCGCTTACTTGTAAACCAATGCCGCGGCAAAATGGTCTTTAATGTACGCGTCCATAACGGGTTTGAAGTGTTCGAATTTGCTGTCGTTCAATAGGTTGAATATAGAAACCTGTGAACATATTTTATGCAGTTAAACAAACAAGTCAGCATAGGTTGGGGATACAAAAAATGTACATACCAGAACGTGGAAAACGAGACCGGAGTGAGGAGTGGAATTTCCGTCTTCGGTGGAAAATATGGAGAAAAGAGCGTCGAGGACGTCTTGAAGGAATTTGACGAGCTCTTCGCCTTCCAAACGAAGAGCTCGCGACAAAGCGTCTTGTATCCTTTCGGGGCGAGCTTTCCATTGCAAGAGAGCGAGCAAATCGGCTGTGAACGAAGAAGAGAAGCGATTCTTGAGGTGAATTTATACAACTATTATACAATAACAATGGCAAGTCAAGAGTGCCGCGGGAGGGGGGAGCTGCATAGCCTTCAGACACCACTCGACCCACAGCAACCTCAACATCCAGTCAAATGCTCCACCCCTGATTTTTGCTCCACTTTTGGAGCTTAGTTGCTCGCCAAACTGGATTTTTCAAGGCCAATTTCAAAATTTTCCGACCGCTAAAAGTACCCTAGAATAAAGATGAACAAAATCGTGTGACCCTCCTCCTCTACATGCGGCTTTAATATAGTTGACTAGGGGTCACTCCCTGCCGGCTAAGCCAGCCAAACCCCGTCGTTCCGTCCTGGCGGGGCGGTCGTTGCGGCCTGACCTGAACATTACATGATCCCCACCAATCTCCCAATAATCATTTTCCTACACATTTTTTCACACTACATGCAAATTCGATATCGCATTTTCAAAATACTTCACCCTGTATTTAATTCCTGAATAATATAAAAGAGATGAGAAACTGTACATTTTGATCAATTAAATACATGAGGGTAATTAAATACAGTACATTGATTCTCAATTAAATACATGAGGGGGAGAAGGGGGTTATTGGAACTTCGTGGAAATAATCAACGGGTGACGGGATTCACGGGCTTGTTTGCACCTCTCGCGACCTTCACAACCCCCCCCCCCCCCCCCCCCCAACATATTATTAGCTCCACCACACCCCGTCACCACTGATGGAGCAGCTAATTACCCCCTCAAATGGGAGTAGTAGGGGAGAATTGCTGTCCACTTTGTCTCAGCAACACCCTCCTTCCCTCCTCGGAGCCCTCCTTTCGTCTCCCCGACCCCCCTTCAATCAACATTTTCCCAACTGAGCCAGCAAGTATTAAATTAAACATTGAGCCCGCTTTTTTAGCCATTTTGAGCGGACATTTTGGTGTTTTCAAACTTTTCTCGTACTACGCTCGCCAAGACGAATTTTTATGTTTGTGATTCGAATTTTTGCGACATCTAGAACTGCCTTAGAATAAAAATGAGTATTCTCCTCGGTCCTCCTCCTCCTCAGGCTGCAGCTCCAATATAATAGATGTTCCTATCAGACCTTCCACTTTTCCTGGCCTCTTGCCACCTTCGTAGTGTTAGTATAGGCAAATGAACTCTGAACTCATCTGTTCGCTGACGATCTTGTCCCAAGATGGCTGCAAGCTTTCCAGACTAGTCCATGGCTTACAAAGTGTGTGCCAAACTGGCTAAGGGTTTCCAAGGCTTGCCATGATGGTCCTCAAGCTTTACAGACCTGTCCAAGGCTTGAAAAGTTGGTGCCAAGCAGAGAGTGAAAAATGAAAGTCCGACCAGCCAAGAGTGCTATGGATAGTCTCCAAAATCCCGTCCCACTAGTAGGCCCCAATAGCAGGCCGTACACCTGCCGCAAAGTGCGTAATTCCAGCCATCTAGCGGAACAAAAGTCGAAAAATGAAAGCCTTTCAAATGAGATGCGGCTCTGATACATGATCAGTCTGATACCTGAGGAGAGAGGAAATCGACCGGAGAACTACATAGCTCCGGCCCTTTTTTTCGATTCGGCGTAAGCATAAACGTGATCCTTCCGAACGGAGATAATTTTGAGTTTTCTGGCGCTCATTAATCGTTCCTGTTGCGGGCTCCACTCTTCCTCCTGGCAACTGCCAATTTTTCTCATAAATCTACATACCCTAAGGTACGTAAAACCCATTTTTTCAATTTGTTAAAAACATTTCAGAACCGTCATTTAATTAACCCAAAGTATGCAAAAATATCGGTAAATCGGGAAATTCAAAAAGCTTTTACTAATGGATTTTAGCTCATTTTAGCAATGACCTTTGTATCAGTGATTCGTCTGACTCCTATAGAACACGGTGTAATCATGATTAGGATCCACCAGCGTCCACCGCGGAATCCGCGAGGGCTTAAAGGTGAAAAAACGTGGTTTTTAAGCAGAATTTGGGGGTTTTTGATATATTTTAGCACTTTTTAGTAATAAATTCTTCTACAGAGATTGGCCTGACTCCTACAGAACAGCAATCATCATCGAGGGCCACCAGTGACCACCGCGGAATCCGCGATGGCTTAACGGTGAAAAATCGTGGTGTTTAAGAAGAATTTTGGGTTGTTTTGTTCGTCGAGGAGATGGTGTTGCAGAAGTTCCTATGACCGAGATAAAAATGAACGGGTGATCGAGTGCGTGAAGTCTTATGTGATAAGCAGGTCTTGAGATGCGTTCATTCATGACAGCCAAATGAGCTGATCTTTGCGTCTTACAAACGCCCTCGAAAACATGAATGTGCAAAGTTTCAGCTCGATATGATGGGTTTTCGAGTTTTGTTACGCTAGATGGCCGAAATTACGCACTGTGTGCCGGTTTTTTCGCGGAAACCCGTCACTCCAACCATGCGGGTTTCCAAGATGGACTCAATTTCCATTCACTCCAATGGACTCAATCTTTGAAAAGATATCTTTCAAGCAAAGTATGCAAAACGTGTCTTTATAACTCTAACAGCCAGTGTTGACGGACTCAACCAGAGTTATGAAATCACTTACTGGCGGACCCACAAATCATTTACATGTTTCTTCTTTATAAGTACCAAAGTTTTCTTTTTCCCTCGAATCGACATTTGGCTCTCGTTAAAACTTGATTTTCAACGATTCAACAATTCGATGTCGCACCTACCGTACCGTGAAGACCTTTTGTACATCTTGTTCCATAGTTACTTACCGTTCTGAGTGAGTTTCGTCGAGCACAACATGCTCCTTATTGTGACGCTTTCTTTGTGCGAAGCGCTAAAATGAACTTGACCGTTCATCGAAGGCCCATCTCCAACAGACGAGGGAAGACTTAAATACAACGACGGTTTGAGTTTAGCTATATCATCGCAGCGGTAGACCAGCAGTTCGTGACTGCCATCCTAAAAACCAACACGAGGAAAGTGTGAGAAATTATCACAGCACGCAGTGTAACGATGAATGCTGAGAAGTAACCTGAAGTGTCGCCCCACTGGGTTCCATTAGTCGAGCGAAACTGAATCCTAGTAATTTTTTGTGATCGGCCTTCTCTCGAGCTGAAAAAGTCGAAATTGTTATTATTATTCGAAGTAACATCCAAACTTCATCTACATATGGTTGGGTAACTTACTTGAACAATGCCTGTATTCCAGTCGAAGGTGAGCAAACTGAAAGCGGTCCAGTGGCACCGCAAGGGAAACAGTCTCAGCCCAAGTCGGTGAATTCGTGTGGTACATGACAGCGGACTTGTAGACTGAAGCTCCTTCCATACCAGACGCGCCGAACACAGAATCCTGGAAAGGTCAAGGGAAGCAAAACTCCACATTAGCATTACATGGCCCTAATTTCTGAGACCACCGGGCTGAACTCCCTCGTAGAATCATTGTCCCGCTCCTCTAACCGACACTCCAGTAAGACCCCCAACAGGACACCAACCAGACCTGGTAAATGATGAAGAGAGAAACCATTCAACGCGCTTACCTCGATTGTATTCCCCTGACTATCCAGAACCATGAAAGACACTTCGATGTTTTTAGCCGTCGACTTCCCACCTCTTTCAAACTCGCCTTTATCAAGACTGATGTACAGATCATTTCTGAAAATACAAATGAAAAGATTATTTCGACGGTATGGGAGGAAAATGGAGTGGCCCAACAGTAGAGGAATCAACATCTTGAGCCAGGTAGAGTGATCTGATTCTCCTCACAGTTCCAGAAGACCAACACGTCTAATATGGCCAGCCGTTCACTCTTCAGAGGTTATTGCAGATTAATAGGGATACCTAACTGTACTTGGGTGTCAATGGACTGCAGTCTAGTGGCACTTCACGCAGTTCCTGAGTGCCCAAAAAATGGTCGCAGGGAAATTCTTTCGTGGTGGTTGCACCCAAAATGAGTTTCGTCTGGTCATAACAAAGAGGCGTCCTGGGACCTCCCAAAATACTTCGAAAACGATACCAGACAGGACCCCATAGCCGAAAATCTTTTTAAAAAACCCTCCCGTGGCTCAATTTTAGCCCCATAGCGCCCCACGGGTTGGGGCGATCTGGCTGAAACCCTTGCGGGCACAACTAGATGGTAAACCAAGTATTTGGTCAAATTCAGGTTTAAAAAAATCCTACGAAACCCCGAAACGGCTTGGACGGCCAAGTTTTGAGGCCGATCAGAATTGTCGACCTTCGTCGCGATTACACAGGTGTATTATTCCAAGAATTACAAACCAAAAACGCTGCAAATTTTACACAAGGGTTTATTATTTTTTGATATGGGTTACTTGTGCAAAAATTATTTCTGTCAAAATAAAGAATTTTGGGGGAAAAAAATTTTTTTTGATTTTTTTTTCTTCAAAAAATTGTTTTTTCAAAAATTCTTTCTTTTTTACTCGAAAAATATTTAACATACTGGGATCCTTCAAAAATCTCATTTTTAGCCCCATGAAAGCCCTATAGATCGCAACAGTGAAATCGGATCGTTCCGGGACCCCAAAAAATGGATTCTACGTCCAAAAATACTTCGAAAACGACACCTAACTCGATACCATAGCCAAAACCCTTCAAATAACCCGTCCCGTAGCCCCATTTTAGCCCCTTAGCGCCCCACGGGTTTGGGCGATCGGAATGAAAACCGTGCGGGCACAACTAGATGGTAAACCGAGTATTTTGTCAAAATTTCAGATTTAAAAAAAAAAATCCTACTGCCCAAAACGGCCCGGACGGCGGACGGCCATTTCGGTTTTGGAATGTAGACCTCTTGAAACGGATAATGTCAAATTTTGAGGCCGATCGGAGTCGTCGACCCCCGTCGCGAAAACATAGGTGTATTATTCCAAGAATAATAGACCAAAATCGCTATTTGCCTCGTTTGAACATTTCCCAAGTGCCCAAAGTGCGGTGGAAGCCAGTTCAAAATCGAAGAAGTATCAAACGTAAAATGTTTCGTTCAAAAGAGCAGTTATAGAGAGAGACTTTGTAGATAGACCCGCTCTTCATTTTCATTTCGAACTGAATGCCTCTTAAATGATGCCTCTAACAAATTTGAATGCCTTTTCCAGTGAGGGCAAATTTCTGGTTTCCCACGGATTCGGCAGGGCTCTACAGTCATTAATCGTGTCAGGGAATGAAGAGAAGGTTCATCTAACCATCGCTAGACAGCGCTCGGGCCGTTTCACTCTCTTGGTCTGGAGGAGAACTTCTCATCACTAAACCGAAAAGTGTAAACCAATGAGTTGTAAACCAAAAACTGCACACCTACCTTACGTCTCCGGGCATGATGACGTCGGGAAATCCCAGCTTTTTAGTCAGCGTTATATTTTTCAGCAGCAGAGGATTCTCCTCACGGACTTGCGTCAGCTCCCCGTGCAGAACCCGCAGGGACATTACGATACCTGCAAGCGAATTCCAACTCACATGAAATAATTGCCGTTATTTATGCATTTTACGCTGATTGTGATAATATCATATTATGCGGATGGAAGTAGTGAAAACAGTCGTGTTTCAGTTGTGATGGACGTCCAAGCTGACCCTTACGAAAATTCCGACGTATGCTCAGAGGATCAACCAAGACTATTTATAAAGAAGCATTCCTCAGCGAACAAATGGAAGAATTGACGAAAGGAGTAACTCTTATCTATAACTGTTATAGATCGCTTCTGTTTGGATCATCTGGAAGAAGCCTGGAAGGACAATACCGGTGGAAGAGCAATCTCCTCCAAGCTCTATGCGTGTAAAAGAGACAGGAACAGTTTAAGGCACAATTTGCAAGGACTAAAGTCGAAATAACCTCAAACTTTTTTCGGTTTTTTGCTTATATTTTGAAAACTAAGGGTTTCTCATGAAAACACACTATGACAAAAATTGAAGGAAACAAAATTTCCTACAAAATGCACACACTACAGTTGAAGATCGGAACAATAGTAAGGCCGCTGGAGCGCGCTGAAAAGAGCCACTTTTCGCTATTTGCCAAACCCTAGTAAAACCCCAATTTCACTTATTCAAGCCAATTTTTTGGTCCTAAAAATCAAGTGTCATGCATGTAAATCTATGTACTTGAGTAAGAGGGGTCCACAGGCCAAAAAGTTAAGGTATAATCCTCTGTGCATATCACATGAGCGCAAATCAAATGCGTCCGCACTTCACATTCTTTTTGCATCCGCAGTTCACGATTTCCCGCATTTTCTGACCATCAATTCATTACCGTAATTAGGTTGTCCTGGAAGAGGTGAATATTTATTGGTGACTTTTCTTATAATCAATTCGTGAAGTTGGTGAAAATCCTTGTCCTCTGTTTGATACGCTTTGAAAGAAAATTCCTTCTCGTCGTTGTTGGCGCTGGTTACAGCCTGAAAAATTGCAACAGTTGCTCCTGAATTGCAACTTTCTATGAACCTAATTAACAAAATTTGTCAATTTTATACGCGTTTCATACTTCTCCTATGTTGAGGACTGCAACCGCGTGGGGCCTCTTGAACGTCACGTTGTGAGTACAACCTCCGCCAGAAGGTAGCGCCAGTTCTTTTGTAGCTCCGCTCAAGATTTTGTTTTTCGTCGACTCGTTCGCCAACATTCGACCGATCCTGTAAACGTGCGCGACGATGAAGAGCTCTTTCGTCAGATCGGTTCTTCCCAAATCCTGAAATCACCATCGAAATCATTCTTCCCCGAAAAAAACAGCACTTAATTAAAAATTATATATCTTACAGTAAAGAGCGTGCAGTTGCTGTTGAGTTTTTCGATGTAATTAGAGAATCCATCTTTGGAAATTTTGACTAGAAACCGTTCACTGAAACAAACAAACCAAATGTCACAGACGAAATGGCGCGTGGAAGTGTTGCCACACCTGACTACAGACGCACAACAAAACAAATATTACGGCTAGGGCTCGGATTAATATGCTCGATAAAATATCCTAATACGCTCGAAAAACATGTCTAATGCTCATAAATATGCTCGAAAAAACACCGTTAAAAAAAAGAAAGTGAAACAATAAAAAGACAAAAGTGTAACGAAAACGAGCCATAATTATGCGTGCTATTACAAAATTATCATGTATTGAGGTTTTACCTGATATATTTGGCTTTTTTAGCGTCATACAATGATATGTATACATCTGTCGTTTCACCAACGTAATGGCCGAAGTCCCGCATGCAAAGGTACAAGTGGTGAGACACAGCCTTGCCAGCTTCTCCTTTCCTCTTCAAAGTTCCTCGAGACTGAAAAGAAAATTGATTGAATTGGCCCCAAGAAATGAAAACTACTGGATTGGTAGAATGTGCAATATTTCGGGAGATTTTCAACAGTTATCAAGTAACTTCAAGCGTGGCGGCCCTGCTTGCCGATAGGGCAGTGGTTTTGAAGTCAGTAGTTGTATTACAGAAGGGCATAGGACAAAATTCTTGTGACAAGAGTTCTTCTTCTTGAAATGCCGTTATCGGAGGTTGGCGATCAACTCAGCAAACTTTGCAAGGATTTAAAGAGATCAGCTGCACGGGACACTGGTGGAGCTCGGACAACCAAGACACTGGTGGAGCTTGGACAACCAAGAAGCCCCTGCTGCCCAACTCCTCTTCTGCCGGTGATCTTACTCATCATGAGACCTGGACCAGGACCTTTAATGACCAAGTTTCCATGCTATGAAGCAGAATAGACTATAGCACTTGCCAATGCGCCAGCGTAGGGAGAATCTCACCTCACGGCTGCACTAGCCACTGCGCTCCGGGCAACCTGCATCACAGCTCCCCCTTCAGGAACCATGTTTCCGACAACCACAGGCCAAGATATTTGAACCGCGCTGTCTCTTCAATGGTCAGACCATTCACGGCCAATCAGAGAGGAACGTTTCCTTCTTTGGATATGGCCATCGCTTTTGCCATGATGTTGACACGGAGACCATTCTCCAAGCAGGTGTGGGTGTCAGAACAGTATCATCCGCATATCGTGAGTTATTGACTGGCAAGCTGTCAAGAATTCCAATCTGGCAGTCTTCGAAGGCTTCCTTGAAAACCTGCTTGGAGTATTGATTGAACAACAATGGTGAGAGCGTGCAGCGCTGTCTAATAGCTTCGGCAATGCTATTCAGTTCTGTGAGAGACACATCTGCCCGAACGTGGGCGGTCTGGCTCCCAATTAAGGTTCTTAATGATTTTTTGTTTTAATTACGCCAAGTCGGCGGGCAGCATCGACTATCCGACTTCGTGCAGCCCAATATAATTTTGCCGCCCGGTGGAAATGGTTGCCCTCTTCTGTTAGGGTGTCTCTAATATCCTGCGGGGCTGTGCATGTCTCGAGGTGTTCTCTGACCATTTCACCAGTCCCGCACAGTTCACACTTATCCGGTGCCGATGTTTCCGGAGAAAGACATGGCCCGTCAGTGTGCAGAAGCAGGCAACTCCAACCTTCCCAGGGATGCTCAGCAGGAATTCGGCCATTGTTCGTGGTAAGAGCTTCCCACTTTTTCCTCCCAGCGCTGTCAGCCTGCTTCGTTGCCTGGTCCGTATTCTCCTTTCAACCTTCTCTCTCGTGGCATATTGTGTCGCAGGGGTGTTTGGTTGGGGCATCTCCAAGCCCTCCTTCGCCAGTCGATCATCCATCTTCCCATGGGAAGGCACCCACTGGACAGTCAGCCGGCTGCCTTTTCTTAGGGACTCATCCGCCAGCTTCCTACACTCTCGGACTGCCCCAGAGACACCACCCTGTCCTGGTCCTGTCACTGCAGAAATGGCCGCCTGCGAATCAACCAGGATCACAATGTCTTGGGCTTGCTCCAACCTCAAACTCTCTCCTTCAGCACAAGTTATTGATCCTGCAGGATCATGATGTCCTTTTCATCCAGACCAACTCCCTTCAAGCTTTGCACAAGCTTTTCATGCATCACATTGGCAAACGCCTTCTCAAAATCAATGAAACAGGCGAAGACTTGTGGAAGACATTGTTGATCAAGGCATTTCTGGACCAAGATCCTGAGTTCAGCCTCTACCTCAGGCTATAAAAAGATTTGTTAAGCTATTTGAATGCTTCATACGTGTCAATTGGTACTCTCCGGCCATCAAAACCCAACCAAAAATGAACCAGAAACTCTTTGAAAACCAGAAGGGCAGGACACAGAGCCGCCAGCTTGTAGAATTGTTTTCACGAAAGGCGCCTGTTGTTAAGACCATCATCAAGGGCACAGTAAAAAGGTAATGTCATACTTCAAAAAAACAGTGAACTAAGACTCACCGAAGGACCAAAAGAACTCTCAGAGCTTTCAACATGCTGCAAACGAAGAAAATGAAAACCACACGATAGATTTTGAACTGTATGCTAGAAGCAAAACGCTAAAGTGATTATAAAGTGTCAAGTCAATTGATGGTCAAGTCAAATCTACGGGAGGACCAAGACTCCGTCCTGTGTCTTCATCAAGAGCCCACACCAGCTTAGGAAAAGAGCAAGACTCCGTCCCACAATTAGCAAACAGGCTTAAAGAAAATGCAAGACTCTGTCCAACCATGAGCAAAGTGGATCAGTGAAATCAAAGGCTCCGTCCCGGAGAAAAAGGCGTTATCCTGAGATGGTTGCCATCATACAACCCCCCTTTAAAGAGAGCCAGCCTGTTGACGTCGACCATCTCCTTCACTTTTCCAAACCAAACCCAGAACAGAACATCTTCTTCTCCATAATGTCCATTGTGGTTGGAGTTTCAGGCAGTGCCCCATCGTTCGTTTCAGGTGAGTCTTGAACTCCTTCTGCCGGGCCCGATGGTCGAAACACTCCTTCTGCTGCTGCATCTAGACCCCATGATTCTTGCAGCGCACTCACTGGTTTCCTGCATGTGCTCACGAAAGGAGAACACATACAGGACCCGAGAGTGGCGCTTTTCTCACGACAGGCCTGACCAAGACAGCAGCTGGAGCTCGAAACCATCAAGGCTGGCGAGAACCAGTCGTGAAATGGGGTGCACTCTTGTTGGCCATTAGTAGAAGCCTGTTTGAGGCTACGAGAACGAACCAGTTCCCTCGTTTTGATTTGGGAATCACGATGTCGAGGGACAGGAGGCCAAACAAATTTCTCAGCCCAAACCCTAACAGTTCAGTTCCTATATTCAGTGGATCACCCAGCTGTCTGAATAGGTCTCCACCTTGCCTGGCTCGGACGGAGTCTTGCATTTTTCTCGAGGCGGGACCTTCCTCCTGAGACGATGAGACGGAGTCTTATTCCTCCTCAAATCTACCCTCACCATTTCATACTACTTACTTAAGGCCGTACATGCCAGTCTCCTGTCGAATTAATTTGATTTTAACAGTTTCATGCGTTTTTCTCGGATTTGGAGGGTTGGTAATTAGAGATGGAGCCCTGGTATGAACAGCCTTGATCACCACTTTGTGACGAAGGTGGTACAAAAGTGACACTTCTTCGCAAATTGAGATGGACGCTGTCTTGAATGTAATGCGAATCGCATTTTATAATTACTCGTCGCAGTGCGGTTCAGAATAGCTTTTACCAAACCATAAAGCCAATGGTGGTCGAAAACGATATTTTTCCAAAATTAATGTGAATTTTCCTAGAAAAAAATAGAAAATGCTGTGAAGGGCTGCCTGGTTCTCTGACGAGGTAAGCTAGAGATTCAAATCGATTACCGATTGTCTATCAATAACAATCCCTCCAAAATTTGTCGATTATATTGTGCCGATTATTATTATATTTTAGCGTTCATTCCAATAACGTAATAATTTTACATATGTTTCAAAACGTTGATGAGTGCAACTTTTTTTGTTTTTGTAATAATATTTAAGATGAAATGAAAGTTCATGAAAGTTGGGAAAATCTTTCCGAATAAAAGCCGCATTTCCTTCAGCCTGCGCCTACAACGTATTCTTCCATAATCACCAGGCTGGTTCTCAGGTCACAAATTATATACAACAATACAACAACGCTTCGTAATATTCTGTGTTGATTTTCTTCTTGGATTCAAATTCGATTGATAATTGTTGTAAACATGTAGGTAGAAATAGCAGAATAATGCCCTGGGCTTATTGGTAAGTAAAGCGTCAGTAAGGTCTATGGAGGCGGTAAGTTCGCGCCCAAGTCTTGTTTTACTTCGGTTCTCTTCTCCTGATAACAAATACGGCCTGATTCCAATCAATATCATTGATTCCAATACTAATACCATTGATTCCAATCAATATCAATTCATTGACAAGTCCCGTTTTTTGTTTCATGAGTTTTTCAAAGTTGTCTTTCAATCTCAGTGCGGCTTTTTTAACCGGAAATAAATTTTAGCGGGGTTGTAACGTATATTAAGGTGTTGTATTCGAAGTGCAAACCTAAGATTAACCTTTTGTAATACTGTACGGATTTGGCAAAAATAACTTCTTTTTTTTTGTGTGTGTGTTATTCAGTTAGTCAGATTCTACTAACGAATGTGCAACGGTATTTTTTTTTTCTTTTTTAGCGTTTGAAGGATATCAAATACGTAACACTAGAAGGGACAAAACTCTTGAATGAATGTACATATCGACCGTATACCTGCAAAACCTCGTATGTTCGAAACTAAAAATTTTACAGGAGACGCAAAAAACTCCATGGAAACGTCCAGACTGATGGAGTGCCCAAATCCTTGTAAGTCCCAAGAGCTCAGTTGAGTGACTTTTAGCGAATATTGTGACGATTTCTCACTTAAGTAAATAACTACTTCAGCACGTCAATTATTATGTGTAACGTAACCTACGTTACTGATGAAAAATGTACAAAACTTACCGATAAAACAAAACAAACAAGGAGAACACAAAAACATTGGAGAGGCGGCAGAGGCTGAGACTTACAAGTTTTTACAACGTTCTGGAGCCTTTCGGACCTGCAGGTTATTACAACCGAACACAGAGAAGACATTTCTCAGCGGATCAAAACCAAACTTCGTAGGAACATTCTAGAGCCTTAAATTTACCCAGAAAGCTCAAAACCTTACTTTGGGGAAAAATCGGACTTACGAGGTTTTGCAGGTATACGGTCGATATGAATTTAGAGAATTTCAGAATACAAAGAACTTCCTATTTGCATGAGAATGTCGTTTTTAAACCAAAGCTCCTCAAATTAAAAAAAAAAAAATCAAAACAAGCAATTTCTAAAGCGAGATATTTGGGTAAGTGGTAACTCCTCTGCTGATGGTTTAAATTAGTCTCTGCTAGGGATGCCAGAATCTTCCAAAAGAATCAATTTAAATCTTATTGACCTTTTTGGAATCGATCTGTTTCGAATTTTGAAAATTTCAGATTTTCTCATTCCACGATGGCTCATTTAATGAGCCATCGTGGAATGAGAAAATCGTATCGATTTCTTCACGAAAGTGTAGATTTTTCAAGAATTCCAACAATTGATACATTTTTTCTATTTATATTATATTTCATTACGATTTTTTCAGGACTTATTCGAATTCCGAAACAAGTCCGAGTGCATTTACCAGAAACTTCCAAAGATAAAATTTATCTTTGTCATTTAATGACTACAAAAATGTTTCTAATTAAATCGAATCTATACTCTCTTTTTCTCTTTCTAATAACTAACTAGGTTGTCTTGATTATCACAAATTTTCCTTCAAAATGAAAAGAATCTCTCGAAGTCTCTCGAAAATTTGAATCGATTCAATGAGGTGGTGAGGTAGAGAAACCGACTCCTCTGCTGATGTGAGTACTAAATTGTTTATTGGAGCAAACAATTTAGTTCTCACATCAGCAGAGGAGTCAGGTTCTCTCCCTAACCTGTGGTTAGTAACCACCTCATTGAAATAGACCTCTACACCGTCGACAAACTACCACATCGTAGAATCGATTGTCCGATACATACCTACATCGGGGGACAGAAAATCTTGAAGTATCGATACTTTTTTGACATCGCTAGCTTCTGCTGTTGAGATCAGTAAACAAGTCTGGTCTGGGGACTGGTTTCGAAAGGTTGAGCAATGAAATCAGGGTTTCTGTTCACTCAAACTCTCTCGTTTGTCGTTATCGAACAATTCAGGCAATCAGCGGAGGAGTCATCAGTCGCCTCAATCATCTGCATTGAACTTCTGCTCCTTCTAAAAGTTTAATTATCTACGAAATGGGGTTCTTCGGGAGGATTTTTTAAATTGCATATTGGGGTTTTGGACTCTCAAAAGCCTTTTCGCATTTACAAGACTTGATTTTGTCAAAAAACAGTTACCACAGTGGCAAGCCTACTTCATCGGACTGTAGAGTGCGTTGTCTTCCAAGAATACTTCATGTGCATACACATAGTTACAGGACAAACAAAACGTTCCTCAATCCACTATAAGGTCCGTGACTACGCACAGCTGTGTGGGACCTGATTGGCTGTGGCTTCTTGACGTCATACTAAACCATTTCAAACAGCTGAATATTAAATATTTATATAAATTTTATATAAATCTTTTAATATGAGAAATTTTCGTAGATAGTGACTTTTTGGGGGAAACGTTTCAATTTTTCAACTCTCAAAGGCTTATGAATCCCACAAAACGTGGCGAAGAACCCCATTTTCAATTTGTTTGTGTAGCACCCAACTTATATCACTAATGCACGTTAAACGAGCTGAAATTTCAGCATCTACCGCTTGATACGAACCACCGCAAAATGAAATCAGCAAAAGGAAACCGGCAAGACGTGAAAAAGTTGACTGCGCTAATTGCGATCAAGCTAGACTCAACCATCTAATTCTATTAGGATTTTGTCACTCACCACTTGGTGCAATTCGATGACGCTCACTGCACAGGGGTCGACCATTTCTGCTCCACATCGCGGCACCAGATCCAACCCCAGCTTCCTGTAACAATAAGAGAACGTGCGGATGTCACTTGAATTTGCTCGAAGTCCCTGAAAACGTCATAATCGGTCCACCTATAGGTCTCCCACGTGAATATGGCGCTCCTTCTGGTGGCGGAAATCGAACTACTCTTCGCACAAAATTTCCCCGCTCCTTCTCGTATTTCCCTTCTAAGTGGCAGCACTTCTCTTTTTCTCCCTTCAAACGGGGTTTTCAATTGAAAATTTTGGAATTTAACAACATTGAATAGAACCTAACGACTTTTTATTTTAGTTTTGCTGTTGTGCAGTTATTAAGAAGAATTAGGAATACCCCAAGCTGCGTTCGCAGAGTAAGTTCTGGCTAGTGCTGCAAAAAAATCATAATCGTAATCGATTAATCGATTTTTTCCCAAAACATCGAAAAATCGATGTTAAAAAAATAAAATCGATTTTAATCGGGCACAAACATTCTCAACTCTTGCAAAGGAGGAAAAATGAAATTTGCCTTTTAAAATAATTTAAATTATTCATCTAGTTTATATCAGCGAAGAATTGAGATCTTACAACATAAATTTGATCCAATTCAGTTAATAAAAATGTTATTAATTGAAATAATTTAATTATTATTCCAACAAACGAGTAGAATCTAGATACAAAATGTAGGTAGGTACTGTTCTAAATGCTCGTCAGGGACGTTCTAAACGCATACATGATGAAGATGACTATTATTCACTTTCAAGATAATATCTTATATTCAAGATAATATATTATATTATGGCCTTTTGAGCAGCACTGAGAGTGGTTAACAACTTTACGAATATCAGCAGTCGTCAATATCAAATTTTAGGTTGGTTGGAAAAAGGTTACATTTTCGTTAAAAAAAAAAAAAACAAAAAAAAAAAAAAAACAAAGTTTGTTCAAGACTTGGACTCCAATTTGTATGGCAGGAGGCTGCTCCTTCGACTTTGGATGGTATTAAATACTGCGGTAAATTTTACAGTCGAGCTGAAAATCCTTATTTTTCGAAACCCTTACGTATATTGAAACGTTTTTTGATTTTCGATTTTTAATTTCCTTAATGAATCGCACGTGAGTGACTTTCCACGATCGAGGAGGCAGTCGGAATCAGTTCTGGAAGTTCTGACAAAAAAATCAGAACTGCCGGAATCGATTTGGAACGATTTTGAACGAGTTCTGCGTTCGCAGACCATCAGAACTTGAGTGTTTAATTCCTGGAAGCCGATGTACCCCCACCCTCGCCCCTCGCGAAAGGCCCTACTGAGCATGCGCCAAACGGTTCGGAACTACCAGAATTACTCAGCAAACGCAGCTAACCTAACATCGCCATCGTTCACTTTATTCTGTTCTTCCTCCTTCCTGGCGATGGAAAATTGCTCAACGTCGTAGCCAATTTCCCTCGCCTGACTCCTCAATGGCTTTCCCCGAGAATTTTTTTTTTTTTTTTTTTTTTTTTCCCATACGGTGGATAAAAACACACAAAACAACAGGGAGGCGTAAACAAAACGGCGAGCGAGCTGAGACAATGTTGCCAACAGAAAAACTCGAAATCCCTTCGCTCAGCTTCGGCTCAGGATGGCACATTGGCGTTTCCTTGTGCGGCCACCAGACTGCAGTGTCGCAATAGTCTTGTGGGAGACCTATAATTGCCTTTTTTTTGTCTCAAGCTACTTCGAAGAGTCTTGCAATACAAAACACGCTAACGAGCAGGACAATATTGACTTCCCGTCAATTAACAAACTCCACCTTCAGGCAAATTGGTTTTTTAACAGTAGCGGTGTACTTGCGAGAGGCGCCCAACTGGTTTCAGAGATGACAAAATTCATCAACGCCTTGGGGACGATCGGTTGGATAATTGAAGAATTTAGTAAATTAAAACGGGCGAATGCGCCCAGCGTGGCGGTGTTTGACGATGGTAAAGAATTAGAGCCAGCGGACTACAACCTGATGTATCAGCAATTCCCGCCAGTAATCATCAGTAACTTAGACAATCCACGATCTCAGCAAGTTAACATCATTGTGACGGAGGACAAGCACAAAATATGGAACCTGACAAGAGGAGAGTTTTACCAACAATATAACATGTACGTTTTTCTAGCTGCCGTCGAATTAATGACGATTGAAGGGACACTGAGAATAATATCGAGATATTTCAAAGTTTTTCGGTTATTCGCCATGAACTGGAAAAGCGGGCAATTGTTGTACGTGGACGATTCGCAAAATTCGTCGATCGTCCACGCGGCGGATAAATGCGAGTTGGAGGTCTTGTTGGACAGAAGGGACCATTTTGGAGGGCAGCCTTTCCGAGCGGTGTACTTCGCAAGAGAGACGTCTTTCAAGGTGGACGACCAGTTGAATATAATCGGCGGGCAGGACGCGCTGGCGATGGAAACGATAGCCAACCAATTCAACGCCACGCTGGAACTGATACCGACAGAGGATGGACACAGGTTGCGTAACGTTTTTGTCATAGATTGTATTTAAAGGCATAAGTTGCAAAGGATGGCATAAGTTACACGACTCACAAAAGCAGCATGGAATGCAGCTTCTCCAGTAATCTTCTCAGGAGGGAAACAATCACCCCAGATTCAACGTTTTCACAGTGTTGCTTATAGTTCAATTTTAGACCCACTAATATGTACTCCTAATATGTTAGATGTAGGAATCTAACGCTTGGAGGTTTTCGATCAAGGATGACAAGTCTCGCAACCGAAAGTAAAGCGTCTTAGTTTTCATTTCCAGAGAGCCCATTTCTGGCGAAACGCCCCCATATCTCTTTTGTAGACCCTTTGTTTGTCAGAGTCAGGCTCATCGTCAAGAGGGTTGCAGATAACTTGAGAAGACTCTGAATCTGAATTTCAAGGAAGAAAAGTGCGTTGTTTTCAGGGGGATGGGGTGATTCGTAGCAATAGAAGAATCAACGTCACGAAAAAAAAAAAACCGATTGATTTTATCGGCAAATTCAGGGTCATCTGGATGATGAATGTCATCAATGACGCTTTGGACTGAGATCTTTTAAGAGGCCTCCCGGCCATTACGATCTGGGCCTTGCAAAACAAAACAACAATCAAAAATAGTGGGTAGGTACCAGGATTGGGGCGAAACATACTGAAAACACCTGCTGGGAACGTATACAGGTCCCAGGGTACCTTTCATCTTTTACAGCCCACAAGGTTTATTTTAGTTTCATTTGGGTTATGAAAGCTTTTATATTCACGTTATCTAATTCACTCATTAATGAACCACCTTGAAATTTTATCCAAAGAAGAGAGAACGACGTAAAAGTCGTAAAATTCGAAAAAGTGTTTTGAGTGTCTGACAGACACAGTATAAATGAACCGTGTCTGACATGTCAGACACAATACACGCAGAGCCGAAAACCGACAGTGTATACACACTGAGTGTTAAACAGCTATAAAAGGTCAATTTACCACGGGCTCAGGTTGAGCAGAGAATTCGAAAGAAATGGAAAAGTTGTGCAAGAGAACGGATGGTAAATGAAAGTGACCTCTCTGCTTCTTCCTTTTAACATCATTACCAAGTAAACGATCTCAGAATTACAAATTACTATCAACTGCGAAATATTAAAATTACAAAATTATTGTGAAATACAAGAGAAGAAGAGAGAGGAGTGAAGAAACATCAGTGCACTACTAGGGGAAGAAAGAGAGCAGAAGGTACGAGAAAGGTTGTTATGGGCCAGAAATGGCTTTAGACACAACCTAAGAAGCTCTGTACAGCTGGTGAGAGGCGGTCGGCGTTTAGTAAAGGGTGATTTTTAACATTGACGGTGAGAGTGTGTACCTCCTTGCTATTGTATTTATGTCTCATTAGGATTCAGGTTGGCTGTTAACTTTCAAAAAAAATCTAACATCACAGACACACACATGGTATCGCTCTCGTACATAACTATCCTTCTAACCTTATCCTCCTATCTTATAATAAAAGCGTATGGTATTATATTATGATATCAACACTAAGGCTGTGGGTGAAATTTAAAAATTAAGCAATGACACGTACCAGGAGACGATGGAGATGTTGTTGCAAAAAGCTTCCAAACATCAATGAGGTTTTTTGCTTCTTCTAACCAGGGACTGAAGGGGAGAGCCAGCATCTTGTTGCAACAAGAGGGATACCATGTATCGGTCTTGATATTAGATTTTTTGAAAGTTAAACAGCCTTCCAGAATCCTAATGAGACAATGTCTTGTATTTATGTCATAAATACAATAGTCAAGGAGGTACACACTCTCACCGTCAATGTTAAAAATCGCCCTTTACTAAACGCCGAAAAGCCGACCGCCGACTCCCTCGTCATTGCTTAATTTTCAAATTTCACCCTCAGCCTAAGTTTTGATATTACAATATAATTCTTTAAGCTTTTATTATAAGATAACTGAATATAAGGTTAGGAGGATAGTTATGTAGATACATTGTATTTCAAAATAATTTTGTAATTTTAATATTTCGCAATTAATAGTAATTTGTAATTCTGAGACCATTTAGTTGGTATTAGGACTGAAAATGAGCGTGTAAGCTCGAAACCGGTCTCCAGCTGACGTAGGTATTTTATCTAAATACAAAGTTAAAAGGAAGAAGCAGAGTGGTCACTTTCATTGCCCATCCGTTCTCATGGATCAGCACCTCTGCACCATCTGGCAGTTCCCAATCTCGTTTGAGATAGTGAAGAAGGAAAACTGGATACTTGAGATGGGGTGGATTTTTTTTCGATAAGCTGTGATAATAAAGTGGAAGAAATGTGCAGAATTGCAATGTTGCAGCATCCTAGCTTTAAGCGCTTTTTTGTTTGTATAGACACGGTATCAACTGATTAACATACCAAGCGCCTAATTTATTTTTCTAAACATAGGTGCTGTTATTTTTCTTTCATCTAAGTAAACATAGGTGCTGTTATTTTTCTTTCATCTAAGTATTAATAAGTTCACCTAAGCGTGGGGGGGGGGGGGGGGGGGCTGGCCAAATTGAATCGCCCGTGCCGGTCAAAACCGCCTATCCGCCTCTGCCCCCAGACCCCCGGGTGCTTTTACTTAAAGCCAATTGACGCTCCGTGTGGGGTTCAAAAATGTAAAGTGGAGATTAAAATAAATAAAGGATTCATGTGAAACTTCGGTAAAGAAGAATAATGAAGATTTGTCTGTTGATAGGTACGGGCAACGAGGAGCGAACGGAACCATTCAAGGCACCTTCAATAATCTCCTTCGGGGCTCAGCGGAAATCACCGGAAACAGCCACTTTTTGAAATTCTACAACGTCAGCGATCTCCAGTTCACTCATTATTTGAGTTTGGACAGGTTGTGTTTGTTGGTGCCCAAACCGAAAAAAATACCGAATCACGTGGCCCTCTACGAGAAAATCCAATTCAAGTGGTATTTTTTGTACGCGGCGTCGAGCATTTTTGGGCTGGTAACATTGAAAAGGATGGAAAAATTATTGAAAATTGACAAACGCAGGATGACTTCGAGTGATATGATTTCAGTTGTGTACAGAATCTTTTTTGGCGTTCCTGTTTTGTACAAATTCGATCAATTTCACGAAAAAGTCCTCATCGGGTCGTTTTTACTGGCAACAGTCACAATTTCCACGTACGTGCAGTCCGTGATGACGACGATTGCAAGCAACCCTGCGTACGAGAAACCTTTGAACACTTTGGCAGACGTCAGAGATCGCGGGATCGAAATTGTCTATTCAAGCCATGACGTCAAGCCGCACCTGAGCGGCAAAGATTTACAAGGGTTGAAATTCAAAGAGGTGACCCGAGAAGAGAGTGTAGCCGCGGCCAAAAACACCGACATAGGACGGACTGACAGGACCTATTCGCTGTTCACGAAGAAAAACATGTACTACAAAGGCCCGAAAGCGTCTAAACGAATGCTCATCGTGCCCGAGTGCTTGGTGGATTACCCTTTAGCGTTCGTCGTCCCAGAATCAAGTCTCTTGTTACAACCCATAAATCGAGTAATAGCCATATTAGTAGAATCAGGACTGTACTTGAAGTGGACCAAAGACAGCGCTCCAGTTGGAGCATACATCAAAAAGAACAGAAACGAAGAAACTTCAAATGTTGACTCAATCAATTTCAACGATGTGTACTACGCCTATGCCTTACTAGGTCTGGGTTTAACCATATCTACAATTGTTTTTTTCGGGGAAAAAATACTGCACAGGAAACATTTAAAACGTCATATGAATAAGAAAGTTAAATCCAAAAAGCCTTTCCGATTCGTACGCTAGATCATAACAAATCGTGGATACTTATACAAATCTTGATGATTAAATTATATTGATAGATAAGATCTTTTTTTGTTTTGTTTTATTTGTCGTCCCCACTGTCACACTGTAGCGGGATGTTATTTTCACATTATTTTTGGATGTGGAATCCATGTATCAGGGTGTCAGACCCACAGAACATAGAAAGAGAACTCTTTCTATGTTCTGTGGTCAGACCCATCCGAGAGAGAGATCAGGGCGCTTGTTTTTCAGGGCTTCAAGTGCAATTCCGTGAGTTCTTGATGAATAAAACCATCTTTGAGTAGGTCTGAATTGATGCCTCCGAGTCCAATATATTCCTCGGAACAAAGTTTTGTTGTGATCAAGTTGCATTGCCGACTCCAGGAGTTCATGTTCTACGACATGGCCAAAATGGGTAGAAACTTTGAAAAATCATAGCTCCCTTATTATGGAAGGTAAAGAATCACGGTTGGTCCCATTCGACGCAGAAACAATCTACCTACAAGATCTCGTTGGAAAAATTTTATTAACGGCCTTAGTTTTCATGCTAGAAGGTAAAAAGTATCAAAAAACGTGACTGGTTTTGAAAAAACCACGTTTTTTCAACATTTTTTGACAAAATCACACATTTCTCGTGGTTTTAGATACCAACTCATATATATTTTCGGAATCAGCGATAAATTTCCAGTAAGAAGAGAGTTTTTGTGGAATTTTTGGGCATCCGCACGTTTAGCTGTGATTTTCAAAACGGAAAAAGGCCGAAAAAATGAAAAATCGCCAATATCTCTAAAATTTGGACGTGACCGGAAAAAACGGGGGTCGGATTTGGATTCAGCACCCCAAAAAACATAGAGTTTGATGGTTTTTTCTGCGGCGCCTGAGATTGACCTTTTTTTTTGTAAACCTGTGTTATTTATCTGACATCTTGGACAGTGATATCAAAACAAATTTGCATTTACATGGAATTGCTAGTGTGGTTACGGAATCGATAGCAATTTGAGATTTCTAACCACAGAGTACTTATCTCTAAAATGCTTCTAACCAATGAGGTGGTTAGGGTGAGAAATGACTCTTCTGCTGAGTACTCAGTAGCTCTCAGAGTACTGTTCAGAAGCTAAAACAAACAAGAGGGGGTCCTGCCGAAATTTGGTTCGCTAGATTCTCAAAACCTAAAAATTGCACTTTTTGAGAAAAATTGTCAAATTTTGAAGTGCTGTATCTCGGGATGCGTCAGACCTACAGAGCTGCGGTTGCGCTCAAACGATAGCAAATTTAATCTTCTTTAATAAAGGTAGGAACGTTTTTTTTTTTGTTTTTTTTTTTCACCAAGTTGATAGTTTTTGAGCTATACTCAAAAAACCAAGGAAAACCCGAAGATTTCTCCGTTTTTTGCGTTTTTCTCCATGTTCCGTCACGAAATTTTGTTGGCAAACCTCAGATTCGGATTCAGCACCCCAAAAAAACATAGAGAACCATAGAAACCATTTCTAAACCAAAATATGTTTCTATTTTTCACCTAATGACTGGACTGACCCAAACACCAAACTTTAGCCTTCAAAGGATTTGATCATTTTTGGCGCTAACTGCTCATACAGATCGATTTGGGTTATCCTACAGATTGTCAGAACTTATTTTCACACAAGTAAACTATATCCAAGAATAATAAACACTTGTGTAAAATTTGCAGCGTTTTACAATACCTACTACGTACCTACCTTGTTTCTCAACAGACAACAGCTCGACTGATTTGAAATTCTCCTACCTACTACAGAATTATAAACACACGAGCATTTCCTAAGAAGTGAGACCCTCGAACGAAGACCCTTCGAAACGTAAAAGGGCACATTTTGAGAGGAATCGAAAATTTCGTCCCCCATCGCAAAAAAACACGGGATGATTATACAGAGGATAATAAACCAAAAGCCAAGCTGGTCTGATCGTGGAGAAGGGCCTTTCCGACGACTCTTCGAGCGAACTGTACCTGAAATCCCCCCCTTCCACTGTCAAAGCTACAAACGCCAGGGCAGCTTTTACGAAACAGCCATAGAGGTGATGTCAGTGGATGGAGACGGAATTGGGAACAAGTTCAACCGTGTGCCACGAAATGCAACTTCAGTTATTGATGTGCGTAAACATAATATGGCAGCTTGTTACATTTTAAGCAGGCCTACTACTAGTAACTCCGGAAAAAAAAAAAAAAAACAATTCCCAGATGGATAGCAACTTGCTACTAGCAAGTCCTCGGAAAAAAACGCTGCACATTTTACAAAAGGGTTTATTATTCTTTGATATAGGTTACTTGTGCAAACATTTAATTCTGTGTCAATAAAAACATTAAATGTTAAGTGTGTCTTAAATTTTAAGAAAGAACTTTTTGAAAAAAAAAAAATTTTTTTTTAAATTTTTTTGTCAAAAATTGTTATGTTTGTTTTTAATTCGAAAAATATTTGACCTCCTGGGATCCTTCAAAACTCCCATTTGTAGCCCCATTAAAGCCCTATTATAGGCTATTGGGGATCTATAATAGATCGTAACAGTGAAATCGAATCTTTCCGGGACCCCCAAAAATGGACTCTACGTCCAAAAATACTTCGAAAACGACACTTAACTCGATCCCATAGCCAAAAGCCTTCAAACAACCCCTCCCGTAGCCCCATTTTAGCCCCATAGCGCCCCACGGGTTTGGGCGATCGGACTGAAAACCTTGCAGGCACAACTAGGCGGTACATCGAGTATTAAGTCAAAATTTCAGATTTTAAAACAAATGCCTACTGCCCAAAACGGCTCGGAAGGCGGACGGACATTTTGGTTTTGGCATCTAGAACTCTTGAAACGTTTAATGTCAAATTTTGAGGAATTTTCGACCTCCGTCGCGATTACATGGTTATTGTTCATTACAAGGTCAATAAATCAAAATTAGGACCAACAGGTGGACCCTCTTTTTGAGCCTCTATTCACTGGAATTGTATAGAAAAAATTGTTTCATTAAATCATAAATCGTACAATGTGATATGATTTCTCCAAAGCTGTTCCACGATTTGTCCCCCTCGCTTACCTCTATGGAAACAACTCCGCTCCCCCCTCGTGGTCATGTCCACGAGTCGACTCTCGCTTCCTCGGTCGCCAGCGGAGTCTGCCAGTCCCAAGCTGCCGTTCGTGCCGGTCACGAGTCGGGCTCGAGCCGTGAAAAGTGAACAGTTCAAACAAGTGGTTTTTTTTCTCCCTTTAGGGTGCGTTTTTGAACGAGAATAAAAACCAACGTTTCCAGGGCTGGTACGGAGGCCGGAGGAGGACGAAAGTTACGAGTTGAGAGGAGATCCTAAATCACAACAGGTGGGTGGCCGCAGGCTCAATACGTGGACCGGCGTTGACACGACGCGTGAAACCTCCCAATAAGGGACAGCTTAAAGCTTAATATCACTGTCCCAAAAACTCCACCGCGACTACAACACGATCACAAAGCACAAAGCAAGTTGTTTATTGAGAGGTTTCACTTGATACATGAAAATATGAAGATTCAATCATCATACATCATATGATATATGATATCAACATGTTCAAAATCTTCACACAAATTACAATGAAATTAATAAATGAGAGGGCAATACTCGGTTTGGATTAATCACAAAGAAAAGTTGCATCATCAGTATGATGCGGATAAGCTTCACGATTTGCACACCAAGAGCCTCACGTAAATATTCACAATTGAAATGCAAATCAGAAAACAGTTCCAGTCGATTCAGTGTCATTCAAAACGACACAGCGTCGCCCTCTCCGTATGGGATAGCGGCCTGTAGCGCGTTACAGTGGGCCAACAGGGTGGGCCAACGAGTTTTAGAATCCCTCGCGTCGCATCTCTTCTGAATGCACCGAATAGTCTCTAAAGACGAAGCCCTTCAAAATCCCCAACTAATTAAGCAAAAGCCCCACGTAGGTAGAAAGTGGCAGGACAGGTTTGAGGCTCCATAATGAAATTCTACATACGAAAAAACGCTACAAATTTTACACAAGATTATTCTTTGATTTAGGTAAATTTTGAGGGATAAAACCCCCATTGTTTGTGAATCAAAAATCATGTAAAAACGGAAAAAATTAAAAAAATTCCTGTGCAATGTTTGGACTGCTTTGGGACCCCGAAAACTGGACAATGCGTACAAAATTTCTCGGAAAACGACACCTCGATTGACCCCACGACATTCTTCCAAAGCTCTAATTGTAACCCCAGGAATAAATTCGGATCGTTCTGGGACCCCCAAAAATGGATTCTACGTTTAAAAATACTTCGAAAACGACACATAACTCGACCCCATGGACGAAAACCTTCAAAAACTCTCCCGTAGTCAAGATTTCAAATCTTTAAAAAAACGCTGCAAATTTTACACGAGGGTTTATTATTCTTTGATATAAGTTAGTTGTGCAGAAATTTAATTCTGTGTTGATGGAAAAAATTTAATTTTTTTTATAAACGATTTTTTATTGTTTTTTCAAAAAATGTTTTTTTCAAATTTTGTTTTGTTTTTTACTTGAAAAATATTTGACCTCCTGGGATCTTTCAAAAATCCCATTTGTAGCCCCATGAAAGCCCTATAGATCGCAACAGTGAAATCGGATCGCTGCGGGACCCCAAAAAATGGATTCTACGTCCAAAAATACTTCGAAAACGACACCTGACTCGATCCCATAGCCGAAAGCCTTCAAAAACCCCCTTCTGTAGCCCCATTTTAGCCCCATAGCGCCCCACGGGTTTGGGCGATCGGGCTGAAAACCTTGCGGGCACAACTAGATGGTAAACCAAGTATTTTGTCAAATATCAGTTTAAAAAAAAAAATCCTACTGCCCAAAACGGCCCGGACGGCGGACGGACATTTCGGTTTTGGAATCTAGACCACTTGAAACGGATAATGTCAAATTTTGAGGCCGATCGGAGTCGCTAAAACATAGGTGTATTGGTTTATTATTCCAAGAATAATAAACCAAAAATTCTATTGCCAAACACCACCTACGGTAAAATGTATTGTAGTTGAGATGTCACCAAAAAATGATAGTCCAATACCTCAACGATATACTACCTACCTACTAAGAGCCAGAGCCCGAACGATTTCAGGACCGAGAAATGATACATTTCAGAAAACCCCACAAGTCTTCCCGCCGAGAGGAAAACGCTCAAAGACCCGTAGCCTTAAAGAAGCCCCAAGAAGGAGGGGGTAAACTTTCCCATTTCAGACTCACAAGGAAATTACTTTCCCAAGACTTTTACTTAGTAAAAGTGTACAAAATAATCAACTCTAGGGGAATTTGTGCAAACAGTTTACCTGTAAAAATTGTGCAACTACATAATATCAATAATGTGTTATATTAAGTATAATGAAAATGTCAGGAACTTTTGTTCGTCAAAAGATTCTACTAAGTTCTTCGTCTTCGTCGCCATTTACATTCCACAGGGTGGAGCGGGTGCCGTTCATAATCTTAATCTTTTTTAAATGACCGTTCGTAGGCGCCAGCTCTGTTCAGGAATCTCATAAGCAGACCGTTTTTAAGCGTCAGGTCCTGATCCGAGACATTTTGGCCGATTTTCATAAGCCAGTAGGAGGGACTGTTGACAGGGAGAATAGAGAAACAAGAAAACGTCCGAGTACGAGTCATAAGGGCAAAGATGCAAGTTTGCTGTGAGGGCAAACACTGATCATGTGGGTAGTAGCGTCTGCTCGGGCACAATATGTTCCGTATTACGCACAAATCAGCACTGCTCGTGTTGCAGCAGGACATTATTGTCGTACGCCGAGCAATATACCAGGCAAAATGAAAATCCCTTCCGATCGTTACGACTTCACTTGTAGGTACCTACGTGTAAAGCAGTTGGATACGAGCAGGGTTAGTACGAATTGGGGTGAACCAGATTTATCTGGCTGAAGATATCGGTTTGAAATAAATTTTTAAACGTTAAGTAAATTTTGACAGGTTTTTGTCTCTCCCACCCTCAAAATCGAGTTTTTCCCACTTTTTCACTTGTTCAAGGTTTACACAAATCCCTTCTCTATACGATGCAATAATAAGTTTTATTAAAATTTGGGCATAAATGGGAGAAAAATGAGTTTTTCGAAAGTGTGTTTTTGCACCAGTAGTCGACATAGGGAAAGAAGATTGATTCAGTATTGGACATGGGATTTGCCCCAAACCGCCATTTTTTATTTTTTATTTTTTTGGTTTTCGGTCATTTTCGCCCAGAAAGAAGCGTCTGGACGAAAAATTCGTGCTTGTTAAAGAGGACAAAATTCAGCGTCAAACGAGCACCCTATCGAGCTGGCTGAAACCGAACGTCAAAGATGCGGAATGATGAAATGGGGAAAAATTGAATTTTGAGCCACTTTTAACGCTCCAACAGTCACAAATCACCTGGTTGATATACCTACTAATGGTACCTAACTACTTAGTAATATTATTGAAACTAGCAGGGACACCCGTGCTTCGCACTAAACATCAAATTCCCGTCCATCACCTATCAACGATGCACCCGTGGCAACCCGTCAACTTACTTTTTCATAGTAACAACGCTTGTTGGTTTCTCGTAGTGAAGTATCAAATTCCCTAAGATACGCCAAGGATGTAAACAACTTCCATCGTGAAGGACTCAGGTTTCAGCCAGAACGGCCGCCGTTCGAACCCGTTTGAATAGCCTAAAACCTTCCCCGTGCTATCCCGATCATTTTGCAAAAAAACGGCATCAAAATCCGTCCAACAGTTTGGCCGTGAAAGGGAGACATACATACAGACACCGATCATTCTTAGAGAGATTATGTGGCTTGTAACGATGAGAAACCACCCTGTCGACTACTGACTCAGAGCAGATTACAGAATGACACTTCCTGTCGGCTACTGAAAATGAGGTTTTTTTTTTTTAAGTGAAACTTTTATTACATCGTCCCAAATTTTTTGGTCTGTGTGTCGTTTCTTGTAACGTCACGCTACCGTTGATTTTCGGTTACAACCGATTCGTTGCTACGGAACTTCATCTTCGCCAGTTATAATCGTACAAAAATCGTTCACCATTCGTTGGAAAGCTCTCGATTTATCACGCATTTCTTTCGTACTTGTTCTTTGCCATTATGTCCCCATTTTATATTTATTGATGTTATTAATGGATGCAGTAAACAATGCCGCTTGTTTTGTTGTTATCAGTTGCCACGTTAGAAATCAATTTGAGAAAACGCCAAAATGAAGCCATGGGTAGAGATACAAGGGTAGGTGAATGAGTAGGAAATGGGGGGGGGGGGACTAGACATAAAAAAACGTGTCCATCGATGCTACGTACCCCACTAGGGGAGCGAGCGAAGCGAGCCGGAGAGACTAGTGGGAAAAAGTTTCACTTTTACCGTGGTTTCATAAACCACACCCCGGTTTTTTTTTTTTTTTTTTTTTTTTGTTTTTTTTGCACCTATAGCCGGAAAACAGTCAAGAATCGTTAGAATGGCAAATATTTTGAATCAACATAAACTAGGGAACACAGAAATTCAGGAAAGATACAAAATTTGTCTCTAAATCTTCCCCCCTTTTCGGGTTTTCCCGCTCGTTTCCATGGAAACTTCCCATCAAACATTCAGAAGACATTGAAGGATCAAGAGCGCCACCCAGAAATGCAAATCTGTGTCCTTTAGCTTAGCTTTTCTCATTTTTCGAAGGGGGTGTCGACTATGGGTACTTTTACCTGAAGTAACAATGAAAATTTGTGGAAGAAAACAAATTTTGTTAATTATGAAAGACATTAAAAATTAGACACGTATCGCATAGCTCGCTGAAGCATGGCTTCTAAATGCATCCAACTGTTTGCACGAATTTCCCTAAAGAGTTGATTATTTCATACACTTTTACTCGGGAAAGTAAAATGGGAACGTTTTTTCCTACATTCCGGAGTACGGTACGGGACCTCTGAAACTCAATTCGACGTCGAAAACGACACTCGACATCACGGCCAAAGCACTTCACACACATCAGATGTATGTTGCAGATTCTGCAACCTGGAAGAACTCAGACTATGAGAGCGAACAGCTCAGGAGCTCACATAAATCAGATCCCAGAGACCTGGCAGACCCACACTAGACCATCCGTCATGTGTTTGGGGGAAAGGTCTGTTTATGCAGCTGTGTACATAATAAAAACCAATAGATAAGATAGCATCTTCTTCTGGAGTAGAAGATGCGGCAAGTTCCAGGAGCATTGATGAGCAGTTTTTTCGGGGGGTAATTCCCGGCGAAATCATCTGTGATAAATTCCACTGGCTCCCGCCAACCACAAAACGGACAGGCAGCCCCCCCAGAAAAGTCATCTCAAAGTGACGACCACTTCACAAATCCTCGCGACAAAAAGAACTCATACCAAATAAACAAACTTCCTTCAAACAACTGAAAGGAGAGATTGGCCCACATTCAACAGGTCAGTGTCGGCTCAGTCGGGAAGACAATTCCCCTCAATTGAAACTAGTTGAGGACGTTACGAAACCAACGTTACATGATAATGAACCCCAGCAGAGGGTGGCCTCCGAAGGATTCGCCGGTATTCATTAAATAGAGGCACACAAAAAAGCGGTAATGTGGAAGCAAACATCGTCAACGCACAGTTTGCCAATTGATCAAATCAAAGATGCCCAGCTCAAAAATGACAGCTGTCACGATGAAAAGGAGCGGCCGCGTTAAATTTTAATCGAAATCTCGATTAAAAATTTGATTTTTTTCTAATAACAGTTTACGATAGTTGACTACGCAGTGAAAAGGGTATCTTGAGTGTTATACAAATCATTTCAGGCGGTCACTAAAAGTTAACAACGAGGTCATCAAATCGTGGATCACAAATGATCGTGAGATGGAACGTAAGGTTCAGTTCACCAGATAAATCAATTTAAGGAACATAGACGAGGTCAGTCGGAACATTTGGCGATAAAACTACACATTTTACACAAGGGTTCATTACTCTTTGGTGTAAATAGAGCAAAAATCAATTCTGTATCAACACTGAGAGAAAAAAGGGCCTATTCTAGGTTATTTTTCGATTTTTTCTAGGTTAAATGCTGCCAACCTAGATTTTTTTTGGTTTTCATTCTAGGGTGGAACAATTTAGTCTAGGTTGAATATCATTTAACCTAGATTGAAAATACGGGTGAAGTTACCGTCCTAAAAATGCAAACAACCAAGATTTAAAATGCGCCACCCCCACACTTTAGTTCTAGGTTAAGTTCACGGTGTGTGCCTCCATCCATTTACAGTCTAGGTTAAAAACATTAATGTCTTGGTTGTCTCACCCTGGTATTCAATGTTTTTCACTTTCGTAGACGGTTGATTTACCCTAAAACGAAAATGTTCTCACCCCCCCCCCCCCTCGCCATTTAAATCTCTCTGTTGTTTTCAGTTGTACAACCGAGACTTTAATGGAGGGGAATTATATGGAAGGTCAAATCATTCGATTCTAGGTTACCCCACTTAAAAGTCAAAGGTAGGTAATATATTTTCTAGGTCTTCACAATGTCAACCTAGACCAAATGTGAAGCTCACATTTGGTCTAGGTTGACACTTTTTTATTCCAGGTTGTGGTCAGAGGGTGGGTAATAACGGATTAGGTTGTTTCTATATGGGTCTAGGTTGTATTAATATTTTTCGATGATACTTTAACCTGGAACTATTTTTTTCTAGGTTGAATCAATTGATTCTAGGTGGTTTCAATTTCTTTTCGAGGTTATTTCGGATTTAACCGAGCCACTAAAAAAATATTTTCTCTCAGTGAATAAAAGGTCATTTAAAGCAATTTTTATAAACTGTATATCTGGGTCATTCTCATTTAAAATGTATATTTCGTGTCCTTACTCATTTACAGATCCCACATTCAGGCTTCCTGAGTTTATTACAGATCTACCAACCCCATTCGATAGAGAACACTAAAAATAAAACTGCAAATTTTACACAAAGGTTTATTATTCTTTGATATAGAAAAAGTTGGCAAAATTTAATTCTGTCACTAAAAAATTGCAAATCAGGTTGTTGCCCCTAAAACTTGCTGCTTCTTCTACTTCAGTTTCGGGCGCCAGAGATATCTTATCTAGAGGTTCTTATGATGTACACTGCCACAAAAGCAGCCAATGACCTCTTTCACTAATGACGGATGGTCTTGTTTGTGGATCTGCCTGTATCAAGAACTGATTTACGAGAGTCCCAGACCTGGTTCTGAGGGGTCTTCCAGGTTTTGGCCGAGCTGTTCAGTGAATTATTGAACGCCGAATCGGTTTTGAGGAGGTCCCGGACCCACATCACTCCATGGGGGTTCTTTAGGGCTACAGGTGAGGTCTTTGGACGGTTTAAGAGACGAGAGGCGCGGCGTTTTCGAAGTATTTTTGAACGCAGAACTGTTTTATGACATCCCAGAGCTGCTACGCTTCTCAGATTCTCCTTATAATTGCTGTAAACACTCCCAAAACTAAATAGATAATTTCAGAACCGAGCAGACGCCACCAGAATACAATTCATGTTTACGAGAAGGAGTTTTTTTTTTTTCTTTTTTTACTGTGAAACTGTCGAGATCGTATCTCTCTTTCTAATGACACCCAGTGGGAATCTTGCCAGTTGATGTTTTGTAAACGATACCTGCTGGGCTGTTGTAGGGACCTGTGCAGTTTCTCTTTTGTTAGGATGCGAAGTCTATTTCAGTCAATTCTTTATCTCAAGTGATGCGGAGGGGAGTTCGAAAAAAACAAAAACATTTTGGGCTTCGTCCCGATCTGACTGACATAACTTTTGACAGAGCGAATGGAAACATAAGAAGAACTGAATAAACATTTTTGGATGGGATAAATTTAGGGGACACGCCACCACGTGGAGTATTGGCTTGCCATTAATAGGTTTCCTATGACGATCACGAAAACTACATTGTTGAAATTGAAAGATTCCCTCCTTCAAGCTTCGTTAATAATTAAATTATTTTGCACCATCATGATTTGTAAGCGAAACTAACACCTCAGCCGTTTCCGTAGTAGGTAGGGTTTCATTTGTTCTCGTGTCTTGTACAATGAGTAAGGAGTTGTGGCCTTGGTTATTCTTTGCACCAACTAGTTATCTGCGAATGCCTTGAAAGGTCGTGGATGAAATTGCGGAATATACCTGGCTCAGAGCTACGAGCGCATTACAGGGAAGCGATTGCACAAATGGTGGAGGCTGGTTGGAAATTGATACATTGTATCAAAATTTGATATTTAATATGGCTATTTATCCTACTGGTCTGAGGGTTCACGGGATGGACGGGTTCTACTCACGTAATACTGTGTAATAATTAATTTATCATGGAAATATGGTGTGAAATGGATTGCAAACTGAAAACACCAAGTTTAAAGGTATTTTGCCATTTAGGGAAACTTGGCCCATTTTTGAACCTACGTAACGTAGTATATATTTGATCAAAAATTAAACGTAAGTAGTGCAAATTGTGCAGAATTTTGTTCTCTTCAACTTTTAATTCGGCCAGATTTTCGATTGGTAGGATAGGAAAAACGTTATAACCCAAAAACTGAAAAAAGTTCCAAAAAATCGTGAATTTTAAGGCACCCTGAAGTTTGCACAGGGTTAATCAGTCCGACTTTTTAAATTTAGGGTCCCTGATGGGTCACAAAAGACCCATCAAAACGGCGGAAAGTTCAGATTTTTTGCAAACTCAAAATGATATACTGATTGGACTAACTGTTAGTTACTAATCGCAAGCAAAAATGAAGATGAATACCAGTCAAATTTGGTGACAATTAAAACTATTCGTTAACTTTTTACATTTGAATTTGATTAAAATTGAAGTTTTTTAAACAAGAATAAATCACAGCAAGAACTGCCTGGCCAAAATCCTTCGAAAATGCCACCTGAAGCCTCTGAAAAGACCCAGCAGGACCCCCAACGAGAAGTCGAACAGGTCTGGGATTCCCAAAAATCGGTTCTACGTCCAAAATTACTTCTAAAAAGACACCTCACTCGTGTCCTTAGTTTAGATGATGTCTATTTAACACGCTTTAGCTAAGGAACCAGTCTTTAAGGTCGAAATAGTCAAGGATTCCCATAAATTGGTTCTACGCCCAAAATTACTCTTTAACAGACACCTCACTCGTATCCTCAGCTAAAGCACTTCAAAAAATCCTCCAGGAGCCCCATAAAGGCTCCTCAGAACACTAAGTGTTTAAGTCTTAAAGCGATTCTACCACCAAAATTACTTCGAAAACGTCACTTTACTTGACTCCCAGGCTTCTCCCTTCTCCCCCCCCCCTCCTCTTTGGAGTTTCGAACCGTTCGTAGCTGTTTGTTTTCGTAGGAGTGTTGAAGCGGAAAATGACGAGCTTTCCGAGACTTGAATACACCTCCACGGCCACAAGTCTCATGTTGTGGTATAATCCGAGATCATCACTCACGTTATGTCACCCGGTAGCGACCGACCCGCCTTGTAACTTCCTTCGTGCAGAAGATATTTTGTGGCCAGAGGCGAGCCGCCCGTTTGGATTCGAAATGGAGTAACATGTGAGTCTCCCATTACAAAAGCCCGGCGTATTCTTTCCGAACCCCTCGCGATGATCCGGCCAGACGGCTTGCTCCATGGGTTGTCTTGTCCTGAGTCAAGGACGTTTCGAGCCAGTGACCCCCGCCATCACAAGGGGATTCCGCCCTAAACAAGTGCAGCCTTCTCGTGAAAGAACACCGTTTGAAGGTGATGTTCAGAGGCGGGATGCGCTTTTGGTTATTATTCCGAGAATAATAGACCTTTGTTTTCGCGAAGGGGGGCAAAAAGTTTGAGCGGTTTTGAACAAATTTATACACCTATGTAATCGCGCGGAGGTCGAAAACTCTGATCGGCCTCAAATTTTGACAGTATCCGTTTCAAGGTCTATTCCAAAACCGAAATGTCCGTCTTGGGAAGTAGTAATTTTTTTTAAAGTCTGAAATTTTGACGAAATACTCGGTTTACCATCTAGTTGTGCCCGCGAGGTTTTCAGCCCGATCGCCCAAACTCGTGGGGCGCAATGGGGCTAAAATGGACTTACGGGAGGGGTTATTTGAAGGTTTTCGGCTATGAGGTCGAGTTAGGAGTCGTTTTCGAAGTATTTTTGGACGTAGAATCCCTATTGGGTGGTCCCCGAACGATTCGATTTCACAGTGGGGATCTAATGGGCTATCATGGGGCTCCAAATAGAATTTTTTAAGGATCCCAAGAGATCAAATATTTTCCGAGCAATTTTGGACACATACCTAATCGATTTTTCGAGGTCCCACATCTATCCGAACAGTGTAGGTTCCTACAGATTTTTTTTTTTTTTTTTTTACATTAATCTATTTTTTATTGACGCAGAATTAATTTTTGCACAAGTAACCTACCTCTATCAAAGAATAATAAACCCTTGTGTAACATTTGCAGCGTTTTAGAAGTGGCGGACCTGTCAACCCCCACGTACTACCTAATACTATTATTGTTTGAGGAGTATGAGGAGTAAAACACCTCAAAAATTACAGTTACGCTCATTATGTATTTCCGTGGCCGATTGTAATGGTTGACGTAGTGGGTTCGAGTCCCGCAGCCCCTAGTGACAGCGTAATGGTTAACAAAAAAATCGACTTTACTTTGCCTATGACATTGTAGGTACCTACTTTACGTTATTTTCTCTCATGTATTATGTATTTGTTAAAGAAAATTTCTTGAAGATTTAATGAAGATTTTTTTAAAAAAATCAAACTTTTTTAATTCAAAATTACCTACTCCGAAAATGATACCGCCTTTTTTTAATAATTAAAAAAAGTAGGTATCTTAAAGAATCTAAAAAAATATAATTATTACAACAAGTAAGTGAGGTGTCATTTTCGGAGTAATTATGAATTTTAGAGTCAATGCATCGGTGTCCCAGATCTGTCCGCATTCACTTTGAGGGCTGAAGATCTTCTTTTTTGGGGAGTTTCGAAAGGAGTTGTAATTTCGAAAGTTCCAGGAAACGAACATATTCGCAAGGCCCGCGGTGTTACTTTAGTTTCCCCAACTCTCGAGGGCGACAATATTCACGTGAGTAACTTGGTCAGCGGATCCGGTAGCTACTTTTGGTTGATGTAGGTAGCTACTATCTGTTGTGATGTGAGACACCGTCAGAGGATCCGCTAGTTGATGAAATAGGAGGGTATTGACCATAATCCCCCCCAAAACGGGGAATAATTCCCCCGCGGTAACGTCTGGTAACACTGAACGGAGGTTACGGTTTGTTTACTGTAATCAAAGGCCTTTGTTTTCAAAACAAGTATCAAATCGTGGGTTTGCTTGACCGCACAGGACGACCGCTTCGCTTGATGACACACGAAGACAGCAGGATTATGAAAGTAACGTTTCTCAAATACCGTAACTCGTAAATATTTAAATACAATTGGGATTCAGGTAGGCACTGCAGTAATTTGTGCCGACGTGGACAATGGTTGGCCGGTTTCACTCAAATTACCTTTTCTTCTTATCCTAATTCGAGTTGCCACATAATTCAGCGAAAGCGGGCAAATTAGAAAAAACGCGAAAGAAATGTGGATGGTAATCGTTTTAGAAGTGCCCCGTCGAATCGGGCTACCAATTTCAACAATGTACTGTATTAGTCGGTCTGGGGCGAGTGACATCTTCGACAAAGTGAAAAACCACCGCCGTGAAAGACCGACCAAACCCTACAAACCACATAACCGTTTGGCGTTTTCTTCTCGTGTAGCGGAATGTCGTTGAACCGCAGGAGTTCACGTATTTTCTTTCCTTTTTGTCAACAAACCGCCTACCTGGTGCAGGTTGTTTTGATTACGGCCTTTAGCGTGCGACCGACTGAGGCTTCGAGGGCAGGTGGTGACTGCAGGTGGAGGAGAGGATTTAATTGGCGGAGGAAGTATGGCGGAGCTTAGCGGGATGTGCGGGTACTTCGGGGTTACTGTTGCACATCAATCGAGTATTTGTGTGAAATGTGCATGAGGGGTAGTGTTTAAGAGGGATTCAAAGTTGGGTCGTTTTCGAAGTAGGTAGTTCTGAACGAAGAATCGATACACATAAAGGGGTCCCAGGCCTGTCTCACCACACCGGGGGGGGGGGGGGGGGGGTTCTAAGGGGCTTCTCAGGTGACACAGTTGACGGGGTTTGAAGGATTTTGGCCAGACGGTCGATTAGGGTGTCGTTTTCGCAGTAATGTTCGACGTAGAATCAATTTATGCGGGATCCAGACCAGTTAGACTTCTCGGTGGGAAATCGTGAACTGCGGACAGCGATGCAAAAAGAATGTGAAGTGCGGACCTATTTGATTTGCGTACGTGTGATATGCGAACAGAGGGGTCCCTTAAGCTTTTCCTGCCAGTAGTCCAGTCAATAGAGGCTGTTATGAGTCCAAGTTTTCGTCATCCCCATCGCTTAATCCGCCTTTTTGAAAAAAAGAAAAACCCCTTTTTTCGGCACTTTTTTTTAAAAAGGTTTTTGGCTTCTAGTACTATCCCAGTGCATTTTTGGTGATTTCAGTCAAATTTGACGCAGACAGGTTGTTTTTTTTTTTTTTTTTGTTTTTTTTGTGGCACCGAGCGAATTCGAGCTACGAGAGGGCTAAAAAGAAGGAAAATTGTCGAATCGAAAAAATGTTCTCTTTCCACTTCCCATCTCAAAAACAGGGGGAACATTTTATCTCAGCGAAACCTTTATTGAATGAAAGTTGTAGAGAATTTAATTTGCTTTAAAGCCCTTTCTCAAACAAAAATTTAGGGGAGGGATGCCCTTCAACACTGCAGCTTCAATAAAACCTCTCATATTTATTCAAACAAAAACTCTCAAAAAAATTCTCAAATTTACTATGTTTTATTGTCATACAAATTTTTTGATGGTCGTGATAGCCTGGTACCAATTGAATGGGGTAAATGGACCACCCAGGCTGCGCACCCGAATGTGAAAGTGTGGCATCTTGGCCTCACTTGCAGATGTTGAAACTATATGAATTTTTTCCCCCTATTCCAAGGCTATGTGAGGCTAAAAAGAGGCTACAGTTGGGGAATATTAAGGGATTGGGGCCACGGGATCGAGTGAGGTATCGTTTACGAAGTAGGTTTGAACGAAGAATCGACATTTATCCCCTTATAAGGGGATCCCAGGCCTTTCCGACCACATCGGGGGGTTCTGAGGAGCTTCTCAGGGGGAACCCATGATGAGGATTTTGGTCAGGGTGTCGTTTTCGAAGTGATTTTGGACGTAGAATCAATTCATGCGGGATCCGAACCATTTAGACATCTCTGCGGGGCTTTTAACTGGCTACCGGTGGGGGATTTGAAGGATTTTGGTCAGAGGGTTGAGTGAGATGTCGTTTTGAAAGTAAAAGTGGATTTATAATCGATGAGTGAAGGTTCTGGGGGTGTCCGACCACACCGTGGAGTTCTATGGGGCTACAAATGAAGTTTTGAAGGGTTTTGGTCAAGAGGGTCGAGTGGGGGTGTAGTTTGAGGTAATTTTAGGCGTAAAATTGATTTACAGGGGCCCCGATCCTGTCCGAGATTTCTTCAACGATGTTCAATTCTTGAGAATGATGATACCACTCTGATGTTATTACAGATCCACTCTGATGTTATTACAGATCCTGTTACTGCCTGCCAACATCCCGACTATCTCGCTAAGTTCGTATCTTCACAGCTCAATATTTCTAGTGCTTCGATTTGTCTTGAGAAGCCAGAAATTGACAAGATCACGAACTGAGAGTACAAGGAATGACGGAATGTTATCAGCGGAAGCAGACTTATCGCTCCAACTGACGCATTTTCTCATTAAAATGAAAAAATATAGTAAATTGTACTATATTTGCGTCACAGCTACCAGTGACTGAAATGTTCAAATTATCGTATCAATCGCTCGGTGGTTAACTATGAAATTGCCGGTTGAGTCCGAGGCGACTTTTTTTTTTCTTTTTTTTTCACCCATCTCCGGTAATGGGTGTCTTCTAAATGCGGCGATTACCATCCAACAGCTGACTGATTACCATACAGCTTTGCTCCACCTCTGCAATGTGATTCTACCCACAGATCATTAACATACATCAACACATCGGTCGCACGTTCGCTGCCGTTCGAGTCGTTGGCACATTAGGAGGAACACGTGTTGTGATTGACCACGTGGGTTATATGATGGGGTGAAGGTGACTGTTATCTGTTCGCAACTTGTTCTTCTCTCAATATTCAACCTGTTTTCGCCTCAAATTAGTCTGCGTTAGAAACACGCTCAGACGCAGGTGGGAGTTTTGAAGGGTTTTGGCCTGGCGGTCGAGTTAGGTGTCGATGTAGAAGTAATTTTAGCCGTGGGATTGACTGACGTGGGTTATGGCATTGTCCGACCACACTGTGGGGCTTATAAGAGGCTACAAGTGAGATTTTTGGAATGGATAAGTGAGAAGTTATTTTTTTAAAGATGATTTTGAACGCAGTATCTATTCAAGGGAGTTCGGGACCTCACGGTGGGGGGGGGGGGGGGGGCTTCTGATTGTTTACACGTGATGTTTATGAAGGTACTATGTGATGTTGTTCATAAGGTAATTTCGGAGGTAGAATCGATTCATAGGAAAACCAGACCTGTCCAATCCATCAGTGGGGATTATGAAGGGCTGCTTAGAGGGGTTTTCGAGGGATTGTGGGCAGAGATTCAACTGAGATATCGTTATTTTGGTTTAAACAAAAATTCTTTGAAAATTAGACTTAGAAAATGTAACAAAAATTATTTAATAATGTCTTCGAAAACGTCGTCAAAAAATGTCTCAAAAGCGGAGCCTCCACACGCTCAGTTTACCTGCGCGAAGAATATTTCTTTTTGGACGATTTTTAGCCAATTATTGTTTTAAAAAATTTCATTAAAAAAAGCCTTTAAAAAATAATCTAAAAAAGCCATTCCAAAAATCGTTATTTCGGTTAAAAATGACCTTGAAAAACGCTGCAAATTTTACACCAGGGTTCATTATTCTTTGATGTAGGCTAAAGAGTGTGCAACAATTAATTCTGTCATTGAGAAAAATGTATTTTTGATTAAAAAAGAAGAAGTGTTTTAATGCAATGTTTTGACAGATTTGGGACCTCGAAAAATGGATTATGCTTCCGAAATTACTCGGAAAACGACACCTTATTTATCCACCTGGGATCCTTAAAAAATCCCACTTGGGATATTTCGAAAAATGGATTATGCTTCCGAAATTACTCGGAAAACGACACCTTATTTATCCACCTGGGATCCTTAAAATATCCCGCAGGGCCCCCCTGGTCTGCTGATCACGACATTAATTAATGTCGTGATCAGCAGACCAGGGGGGAAGATACAGCCACAGCAATGGAAGACTCGCTTGCTCCAGGCTTACTTAAAGGGTCAAGATACTGTGGAGAGGCGGCGTCTTCGGAAGGTGTGGAAGACAATACCCTACACAAAGTGTCGCGGCCGGTGTTGATTTGCCCAGGGCTCGCAGTATTAACAAAGCCAGCTGGTTCAGCCACCTTAATCAAATTGTCGATGAAAGTGGCCTGGCCAGCTGACCACATAGGAACACCCCAGTGGCAAAAGAGGCCTGGGTGGTGAACCCATGCGTTGGGATCTTACCCGCTGATTCAGCTTCCCAGAAGAAGATGTCGACAGGGGAGGCCTAGTCAGCGGGCTCGATCCCGAAAAAGACGTCACCTAACTGGATCCCATAGCCAAAACCCTTCAAAAACCCTCCCGTAGCCCCATAGCGCCCCACGGGTTTGGGCGATCGGGCTGAAAACCTTGCGAGCACAACTAGATGGTAAACCAAGTATTTTGTCAAAATTTCAGATTTTAAAAAAAATTCCTACTGCCCGGACGGCGGACGGACATTTCGGTTTTGGAATCTAGACCCCTTGAAACGGATAATGTCAAATTTTGAGGACCATCAGAATTTTCGAACTCCGTCGTGATTACATTGGTGTATTATTCCAAGAATAATAAACCAAAAGGCGTAAAAAAATAAATAAAAATAAAAATAAAATCCGTAAAAAAATAATGTCTAAAAAATCGAAAATGTCGTTAAAAAATGTGTCTTTAAACAAAAATCCTCGTTTTGGTAAAAAACAAAAAAAAAAAAAAAAAAAACGCAAATTTTACACAAGGGTTTATTATTCTGTGATATAGGTTACTTGTACAGACATTTAATTCTGTCAATAAAAAAAATTAAAAAATGTTTTTTTTGGATTTTTATATTTAAAAAAAAATTTTTTGGGGGGGATTTTTTTTTCAAAAATGTGTTTTTTCAAAAATTCTTTAATTTTTACTCGAAAAATATTTAACTTCTTGGGATCCTTCAAAAATCCCATTTTTAGCCCCATGAAAGCCCTATAGAACGCCACAGTGAAATCGGATCGTTCCGGGACCCCCAAAAATGGATTCTACGTCCAAAAATACTTCGAAAACGACACCTAACTCGATCCCATAGCTAAAAGCCTTCAAAACACTCCTCCTGTAGCCCCATTTTAGCCCCATAGCGCCCCACGGGTTTGGGCGATCGGACTGAAAACCTTGCGGGCACAACTAGATGGTAAACCAAGTATTTTGCCAAAATTTCAGATTTTTTAAAAAATTCCTACTGCCAAAAACGGCCCGGACGGCGGACGGCGGACGGCGGACGGCGTACGGCGGACGGACATTTCGGATTTTGAATGTAGACCTCTTGAAACGGATAATGTCAAATTTTGAGGTCGATCGGAGTCGTCGACCCGCGTCGCGAAAACATAGGTGTATTATTCCAAGAATAATAAACCAAAACGACTTTTATGGATATCAGACCGATCTAATATCATCGTGGGGCATCTCAGACGCTACAGGTGCCCCAATGAGAAGCCTAATTCGGAATTTTTAGTTGCCGCCGAACAAATTGTTGATTAACTTGATTTCCTTTGTTACGCGAATAATATCATTGTTGTCTGATGTGTAAAACGACCCGAGTTGGCTCCCCTCGCAAAACAATTCACCGTCCTTGACTGATGAATAACAAGGGCACCTCGAGCCCCAACGACTATCCGAATAAGGGCGATGTTATGCGGGCTGTCAGAAAATTACGGTGAAAGGCCTCTGAATGGAAAAACATTTTGTAACGCAGCGTTGCTAGTTGAAGTTGCAGGTGGTCAGAGAGTCATCGATTTGTGCCACCTGTGACTGAGATAGTTGACTAGTCGAGATCCTCAACAGCCTCACTCCATCCGCGCGAATGACAAGAGTGGGTTAAGCCGGTTTTACGGTCGTAAGATAACGCGAACAAAGGCGGCGATGAAAATGAAACATTTCTTATCTCCGTGCTGATTCAAGCGGAACTTGTAAGGATCAGAACTGCCCCGAGTCAGCAGCTTATGTTACAGACTGTCCAGCTGTGAATGGCGAGAACGCCATTCACGCTTGCGTTCGGATTGCCAAACTGACGAAATCCGACGATCCCTGAACGAAGCAAAATTATGCACGCTAACTCATTTCGCAGTGTGGCCACAGTATATATTTCACTCTTAATTCTAATGGAGATTCTCCATTAAATATTTGTGAATCCCACGACACGATTTCCCATTTAACTATCAGCCACGCTCCGTTTCTAGAGCGATCACGAAGAAGGTCTAGTCCTGAAACTGGTTTGAACACCGCAATGGGTCAGGGCTCCTTCACCAGCCACCACTTGAATATCTATAATTATGTGGTTAGTCACTCTTTAAACACTCCTTTTCGCCCAAATCTTAAAAGGTAATGAAAGTTCGATTGAAGCGCTGCAATTGGATTCATTGTGGGTTTATTGTTCATGGATGACCATTTGGGAGTGTTCGGAGAGGTTCGGGACGTATCGACTCCACACGCGAAATGACTTCGACAACGACACCTCACTCGACCCTCTGACCAAAATCACCTTTTTTTTTTTTTTTTAAAGTAGTTTTCGAAGCGCTCTAGTTCCTGTACTAGTGGGTCCAAAATCAAAGTTAACTAGTGCGTTTTGAAGGAAATTTAATGCTCTTTCATTTTGATACGGGCAACATTTGCCGTAGAACGAATACGTACGGAGTTATACGCAAAACACTGAAAAAAGTGCCAAAAAGTTGAAGCATTTTGCGAATATCTCATAACGTTCAAGCCGATTTCATTGG
Source organism: Pilophorus perplexus (assembly GCA_955831195.1). Lineage (NCBI taxonomy): Eukaryota > Metazoa > Arthropoda > Insecta > Hemiptera > Miridae > Pilophorus > Pilophorus perplexus. The sequence continues at coordinate 3,823,218 of OY037015.1, forward strand.
ATCTCTCCAAATTCGGATTTAGCACCCCAAAAAAAACATGGAAAAACACTTGAAACTCCAAGCAACTATTTTTTCCGCTTCGGCCTCATTTTCGCTACGCTTTGACTGAGCTGTAGCCCCTTATAAGGCCTACAGAGCCTCACGGCGAGCTCTGACGGGTCTGGTACCCATAAAAATCGATTGTACGTTCAAAATTACTTCGAAAACGACACCGCCTGAACTGATTCTTCTCGGACGGAATTTTGTTTTCCAGTCAGATGAAAAAACTCGAGTGCAATGGATAGTTTATTGCCATGGGAAACAAAGGCGGGCGTGATGGGAGAATAATTACCACCCAAGGACGAAGGTCTCGCCGCCTCAAAGATTGGCCGAGTTGGAAACGTGGAGTATTTGTCATCATGGTGGCAAATTACACGTGAAAAAATACTCAGGAAGTCGCCTCATGAGTTGAGTAAACGTTTGAAATTAAATGTCATTATGATGGAGAAGAGTGTAATTTATTAATCGATGCGGATGAGAGAGTAAGTACAAAAGACGGCAGATAGTGGCATCAAAGGTGGCATAAGGCGCCTACTTCTCTATCTGGTTCTTGGTACGTTATCGCAAGGTTTCAACGTCACTTGTAATTAGTTGAGAACAAGTCTTGTCTTAGAACGCTCCCCTCCCACCTGATCTGGCACCGTTGAAGATAATGATGGTGATGAAATGTGAGTGACGAAGCTCAACTGGCTGTCCAGGAACAATATGCCATTCTCTTTTAGAACCGGAGTTTTTCTTGAGAGTCCTTGAGGGTGGAAATGTCACAAATGTTGGCGAATTTATGAGAATTAGTCTCTGAGGGTGGATTGTGAAGTTGGAAGGTTGGTGCAGGCGCAGTTTTCTGGCATGTTTTGGAGTATGTGGTGGCAGGGGAATCCGGGGCTGGTTGCCCAAGTTGTCCTTCGGAAATGTCAATTGCCTTCAGGGGTTTACTGTCCCAGTGGAGTTGAAGCTAGAAAATTTCTCTCAGACAGGAGACAGAATATTTAATATTCTAAACGTCCGTCCATGACTCAAGTCTTGAGGGTTGACTGTTCCAGTTCAGAGTCCAGAGGTGGACTGTCCAGTCGAGACTGAGTCTGCTCAGAGCTGAGTGAACTGAGTGAGCCAGAGCTGACCGAGTCTGTCCAGACTTTTCCGGCCGGAGATTCGGGGAAGATTTGGGTTTCCTCCGAGCTGACAATCGTCCTAAAATCCCGAGGATTCCCACAATTGCTGGGTCCGAGTCCCCCGAGTCTGAGTATAATTTAGGCTCCTAAGATACCAGCAGGACAAATGCAAACAAAGATCCTTGAGCCGGAAAAGCAGGACTTTTCCAACCTGCGAGACTGTGGGAAGGGGGAGCCCCATTCCTCCATTTTCACCCTTTCACGACCAGCGACGAGATAACTCTCGAAAAGAAGTGGCCCCTGTGGATCTGATACAGGATACCAAGTGAAGAGAAGTGGCCTTCCTGGATCGTAGTCGAGATATCAAGCAAAAAGAAGTGGCCTCCCTGGGCCATAGACGAGATATCAAACAGAAAGAAGTGGCCTCTCTGGACCAGAGACGAGATATCAAGCAAAAAGATGTGGCCTCCCTGCGCCGTAGACGAGATATCAAACAGAAAGAACTGCCCTGCCTGGACCAGAGACGAGATATCAAGCAAAAAGAAGTGGCCTCCCTGGACCTGAGATAAGATATCAAACAAGAACAAGTGGCCTCTCTGGGCCAGAGACGCGACATCAAGCAAAAAGAAGTAGCATCCCTAGACCAGAGAGGAGATATCAAGAAAGGCGATATTTTGAACCGTTTACAAATACTCGTAGCAACATTATTATATGGCAAGGCGAGCCCCATTCAGTTCCCACGAAGACTCATTCGCGAAAGGGTTAAGCCAAAGAGGTTAGTTCATCCAGGCAGCCCCCCGCGCGACGCGTAATGGTACTGCGAGTGCATTAAATGGTTGACTCAAGCTTTGAGGAAGATGAGTAGCGTTGCATCAGGATCAAGATTGTCATATCAAGACAAGATTATACAAGAATCACCTCGTATATGCCAGAATTGCAGGAAATAGCGCATTCTTTTAACAGCGTCACAGTCATGTTAAATGGAGCTGCTTTGGGCTTAAACCTGGACGTACACACTTAACTCTCGTTAACGCCAGTGGTGAAAGTGGCCCTCAACATGTTGTAGACATTGTAATAACGCGAATATCGTGAGGTAGGTGCAAATTAATTCAAATCTATCGCTGATTGCGATGATCCTCAGAGTGAATTGTGGCCCAACTGCTGGCAACCTTCCACTTTAGTTTGACCGTAAGCCTCACGTTCAAACCTTCAATTTGAACAGTAAACTCTGCCGGGTCGTTGCTAGTGTTTCACCTGTCCAGCTGGAGGCAGTCTTTAGGATTCATTAGGGGGACCCCATCCATTCCTCCATTAACCCTTCTTGGGCCAAGCTGGGCCAGGATGTGCTAGCCATGCTTGTCAACCAGAGCAGTGGGCCACTCCTCTGGGAGACTCACAAGTGGGTGGAGACGCTGATCACAGGAGCTCGCTGAAGATTCTGGCTGTGTGTGGTGCAGCTACTTGGCGGGCTCTGTGAAGCATGCGCTTTGGAGCTGCTGGCATTTGCCACATCCCAGCCATCCTGGAAGCGGAGGTTTTCGCTCAGGACTCAAACAGGGTGTCTCCAGCCCGTCCACATAGGGCTTTGGCTGCAAGGACCTGAACGCAACCATCCCAGATGGGAACAGCTGGTCGAGCAGCTCCTAATCTTCTTCCTCACAGGCCCAGGAGTCCTTCCTCACCAGGTCTGCCGGTGGGAATCCCAGCAGTTCTAATCGCGATAGTACTCTGCAGAGATTTACATACGTTACAATAATTCCCATCTCCGCCTTATTTTCCTTCGAGTTAAGCGAGCAATGGTCTGAAGAACTTTCTCCTGTAAACCTCAGAACGGATTCCCTTGCAGCTATATTTCAACAAACACACCGTCACTCTGAGAAAAATAGTTTGAATTTTACCCAAATTGCACTCTTCCCGTTTTGTTATTGATTTCCTCTAACTACACATTCTATTGTTATGTTGCAGGATGTCCGTGTTCGCGCTTGTCTCCGCCGTGGCGGGGTTCGTCAAGATCCGCTACATCGTGGAGAAGGCTATGATAGACAATTTAGTATTCAGACTCCACTATAGAGTAACAACTGCCCTATTGTTCCTAAGTTGCATCCTGGTGACTGCTAATAACCTGATAGGTAAGTCCCTTCTTTCCAAGAACCGTTTGTAGAATCTACAAACATCTGATGAACTGTGAAAAGCCGTTGGTAGGCTTGTCACGACTGAGACGAATTTCGACTGTAAAAAGGGTCCTTCGTGTTATCTCGGAGCACACACAACCTCGTGGTTCCATTTCAACGACCTCCAGAGCGATTTTAGTTTCAACCCAAACCTGACGCTCTCGTTAGAATACGGTCACACTCACCTTCAAGGGATATTCCCTAAAAACCGGTTTCTAGTACCTGGCTAAAACCTCTTAATGGGAAACCTTCTTAGAAAGCCGACGCAGAAAGGACATTCGCTGAGTAGGATCGTCATGCATAGTTCTGTGAAGCCTGAGCCGTGACTCAGTATTGTGTAAGAGCCAGATGGCATAGAAACAGGTTGAGTGTGTCCGTAGCTGCAAACGGCAATTTCTTATTTAAAACTGGTATAGGGAAAGGTTATCAGCTGGATAGGAAAGAAAGTGACTCGTATTAGTGGTGTTCTGACCTTGAGGTTCAAGAGGTTTACATGGCTTATATCATTTGTGAATAGGTATCATCTTTGAGTGTCCTTGTCTACTTTCCAATCGCATAGCGCATTTAGAAAAACGGGTAGAATTGGTCGATTTTGGCTTTAGAGCTTGAGGCTTTCAAGGGGCTGCAGTAGGGTTCCATAAACGGTCATAGGGCTGAGTGAGGTGTCATTTTTTGGTAATTTTGAGGCGTAGAGTGAGTTATGGGGCTTCAGACCCGTCGGTGGAGCTTTAAAGGGCTGCAAGTTGGGTTTTGAAGTTGGTTTAGCCATGAAGCCGCGTGAGGTGTCGTTTTCGGGGTAATTTTGGACGCAGAATCGGTTTTTGGAGGTCGCAGCCCTGTCCGACCGTTTGGGGCTTTCAAGGCGATCCTCTTAAATGGAATCTTGGTTCGAAAATACTTCGAAAACGACACCTCAGTCAACCCTTTACTCTAAACTGTCGACAAACCCCTTGGAAGACCCCTCTTTGGTCAAAAGCCTCAAATTCTAGCCCTTAGCGCCTCATGGTGTGTTAGGACAGGTCTGGGACCTGCATGAATCGATTGTACGTCCAAAAATACTACGTTCACGGCACCCCACTCAACCCCCTACCAAACCAGCCGAATGAAGGAGTCTAATCATCACGGAACAGGGCCAATTTTTTAACCCCCGTCACGAAAACAGGTCGATCATTCCGAGAATAATAGAACGAAAAACTTGGCCAATAATGGCTGGGTAAACCTACAGTGTCCGCGCTAACGAGGGGAAATTGCCTGAAAGGACTCAATGATAGGTTGTCACTGAAGAGAGCGCTTTGTACGGGTACCACCCCATGAACTCCCTCAGTCCTGAGACGCCGAAGACACCGAAGAACTCCCTCGGGGTGTGGGAATGCTACCTAACCGGGTACAGTCACTTCCAGAACCTACCCGAAGCTCCTTTCTCGCCAGGTCCTTCGCCACGGGACGTTTCCCACCACTGAATCACCGGAGCATTTAAAGGGTAAAGCGGCCTGGTCGTCAACTTACCAAGCTCTACTAGCTAGGTGGTTTTTTATACGCCCCCTCAAAGTCGCACCACACGAACGACACCATTTGTTGAGGGCTTTCCAACACCTGTGCTTCCCTAAACGCGTTTCTTTTCCCAAACCACGATATTCCTAAGGTACCGAAGCCCTAAAATGACACTGAAAAGAATTAAGATTCCTCTGTTATTCATTTCAAATTAAATCGCTGAATGTAAAAAGGGCAAAACTCAAAAATCGCAAAGGTTTTTTTTTTTTTTTTCAGGGATTAATTTTTTAACTCATGACGCATTTCGCGTTGAAAGGGCAGATCTCAGGTAGAAGTTTTAAAAGCCGCCTTTTCAACACGTTGAAGGTAACTTCGGAGTTTCGCCCTTTTCACATGCATCAGAAAGCTGAATAGCTAGAAGGCTAGAAGTTGGGGGCTTTTGATGGGTTTTGACCACAGAGCGGCCTTCCAAGGGGTTTCTCGAGAGTTTTCGGGCAAAGGGTTTGACTGCAGTGTTGTTTTCGAAGTATTTTCGAATCTATAATCTATTTAAGGGGGTCGATCACCCATTCGACAATAGTCTACTGGGGTGGGGGTGGGGGGGGGGGGGGGGGACCATGGGGCTAAAAATGTGGCTTTTGAATGGTTCTGGCCAAAATGTCGACCGACCTGTCGTTTCCCAAGTAACTTTAGGTGTAGAATCCATTTTTGGGGGTCCCTGATTTGTCCCATCACTATAGAAATGGGTTTTTCGTATTAAAATTTGTATACTAGTTTTATTTAAATTGCATTTTCAGAATTGATTTCATTAATAATTAATGAAATTTTAAATTTCATAAATTATTTATTAATTAAAATTATTTATTAATAATTAATGCAATTTTAAATTTCATAAATTATTTATTTATTAAATATTTCATTAAATAAATTAGATAAATTTCATAAATTATTTATTTATTTTTTGGTATAAATGATTAAATTTTTTTCATTTTTATCAATTTTATTTTTTTAGATTCAATTTTTATCAAAATTGTTAGCTTTGAATTTTTTTCAACTATATAATAATATTATGTAATCGCTACCGACGAAGACAATAGCCAACAAGGGATCGAGTTCCACTGGTCACAACGTTCTTTTATGGGGCTCAAAAGATCAATGGGATCCTCAGTGAACTGCAGCCAATCCTGAACTCCAGCCCACTGACCCAGGTGGTATTTCGAGAAGTTCCTCGGATGTCCTACAGACAAGGAAAGAACCTTGGTGCAATACTGTCGCATCGGCATCCAGCTGCTCGGCATGCAAATCCGCAGCGACAAGGACTTCACCCATGCCAGAAACCAAGGTGCAAACTGGTCATTGAGGACTCAGGTTTTGCCTCCCCCAACACCACCCACACATACAAAGGGTGAGTGCTATGGAGTCAAGGTGTTGAAGAAGATGCCGGAAAATGCAAACGACCGGCTACTGCAACAATCTGAACGGGCCCACAGGTGGGTACTGGGATCAAATCGGCCTCCAGGATTGAACATAATGATTGAGATCCCAGAAACGCTGTATCCAACAACCTTGGATCCAGGGAGCACTCCAAAAATTCTTTTTCTTCTAACTTTGACAAAGATTGATTCGAAATATCAAAAAACTTTCCCTCTTTATTTCTGTGGAATTTCTCCAACCTATTTCGATATAATAGTTCAGTAGAACAGTGCATCAGTGCATCACATCCAATTGCATATAATATTATGTAAAATATAATTATTAATACATACAATAAAGTATGTTATATATTTATAGAATGTATTACCGAAGAAGACTGAACGAGAGATAGGATACCTCCACCACCTGGAGGACATAATATTCTTGTGCCAGCATCAATTATTAATAGATACCGAGAGCCAACCAATAGGATAGAACACCAAGAACCCTTCCTGGTGACAGGATTCTTCCCTGGTATTCAATAATTAAATGCCATCCTTAGGAGCACTCATCGGATCCACTCCTCACACCAGCGACACGAGATCTGTTTCCTCGTACGTTCCCTAGTGTCGTACCAGGTCCTCGCATGGAGAACCGTCTGTCCCGTAAGAACCTGGAGGCACGCGCGCGAAGGTACGAGGAACCTGGCCTGCACCCCTGTGGGAGTGCGGGTTGCCGTCTGGACAACATGGTGGACTCGAACCTGGGGTTTACATCCGTTGGCACCCCATTCACGTTCAGGTCAAGAGGAAGATACTCGGAGAACAACGTTTACACGAAGAACATTGCTTATGTACCTTCTCCAGTGCAGATTATGTGACTCCGTGGGGAAATCAATAACGGCCATCCGACTCCATATGAACTACCATAGACATGCCGCAAATGAGCCTGCCGCCCTCCCATGCCATTGAACATGGGACCAGCTTTGACGAACGCTGGAAGATCAACTGAACTGTTTGCCAGAGGATGCCTCAGACATAGATGTCCGCATCATTGAGCGAGCACACGAATGCCGTTCCACGCTTTTACGGCACCTGGACTCAATCTAAATCACTGAAGGGATGCAGCTCAACACTTTTTTAAATTATTTATTTATTCTTTTCTTTTTTTTAAATTTAGTTATTATTAGCTGGCCCTTTCTGCGTTAAATATTGTATAAAATTTGCAGCTTTTCTTCTCCGACTGTCAATTTTCACCTACTAACAGAAATTCCCTCTCAAACGACTCCCTTTAATCTCATTTACCCCCGTGAGGCTACGGAAGACAACTTCCTGTCATTATCAAATGTCCCAGAGTGGCCTAGATTGCGTTCGGGCCCATTCATCGTGGACAAGAGGGCTTTATAGGCAAGGTCGGAACCTAACAATATCCTCAGATTGGACACGCTTTTTCTCCTTTAAAAGTTCCAGGAGGGGGTGAAGGTGAATGCCGCAAGACCTGAGGCACCGGAGGGTGTTAAAGTCAGTCCTACGAAAATTGGAATCACCCTGAAGAATTTCATAGGTCTTATCTCCGGCTATTTTTTGGGTTGAAATTTTCGAGAAATTCCTGCTCTATGAAACTTTGAGAACATGGTCGATTCTTACTCTTGCTGGCCTCCTAATGTTTATTACAATATCGCCTATCAGAGTGGCATTTAAGGATGGGTTTTTTTTTCCATGCGGTCGATTTGGGTGTCCTTTTGACGTATAATCGGTTGTACTCTGTCTGCAATGACGTTGGGGTCTGGACTCGATCCCAGCGGCCGACGAGAGAATCAAAAAAACGGGGAAGTTTCCCGATTTGTGCCATTTTTCGGGTGATTTTATCCCTTAAAGAAATTTCTCCCCGCAATACAAGGGCCCTTTTTCCGCTGGTCAACCTATCGATTTCACTGATGTTTACTGTTTACTATTATTATTTTGACGACCGGACGGACACATAAAAACACACGTAAAAAATTTCTGCGATTTTCACTAAACACGGCAAAGAACAAAGGACGGAAGCCAATGTGACCAACACACCAACAGCGAAATTCTCGAATTCTGGTCGTACTTCATGGGTCAGCCGCTGGGGAGCGGGTCCAGAGCCCAACGTCATAGCACACAGACTATAATAGAGGTCTCAGACCTGTACGAACACTAAGTTTAAACATTCAGTTTAAATCGATTCTACTTTTCTCGATAATCGATTCAATTTAAATCGATTCATTTAATTTACATCCATTTCCGTCTGGGAGACCTTGCGCATAGACCTTGGGAGCGCCCCTTAAAGGCTGATGTCCCACCCGCTCAGGGGGGGTAGCGGCAGTTTGTAAGCCGAACCAAATTCACCCGACGGCTCGCCCGCCCCGCGATTTAAAGAAAAATGCAAAACTGAAATCGCCGTCATAATTCGCTCAGCGTCGGAACGAATTTGGTCGATATCTCCTATTAAAATTCGGATCTCTAGGTAGGCTACGGACGAAACGCGAAAAAAATCCGTCTATTAACGACGGAATAAATCGAAAAAATTAATTTCGCGAATTCGCGCGCGTCATAAAATTCGCGCAACTCGCTTATCGGACGTAAAATTGGTCGAGGAATCCGAATCCGGTGAAAAAAATAGGGGTTCCCATTTGAAATAAGAAAGTTGATGTCAATTGCGCGGATTTGAGCGAATTTTGGGGGTTCTCGACCCCCCTAGAGAGACTTAAACGGTCGCCCGAGACGATAGAAAAAATCGCCGTATTTTTATCGCTTACCGTTTAGTCAGAGTAGGCGATTGACATACAGACAGACCCATAGACAGAGACGATGAGAATTACCCAGACACAATCTAATGGCTCGGTACAGCAGGATGGGTCTGGGACACTGAAAATGAATTCTACCCAAAATACTTCGAAAACGACACCCCCACTCAGAGATGGGCGTATTCGTATTCGCAAATACGAATACGAATATCACCCAAAGCACGCCCAACCTGCGAATAGGAATACGAATATTCGTATACGAATACGAATTAATTCGTATTCTCATCTGTAAATACGAATATTCGTATTTTCGGACGTATAAATACGTATAAGGGTTGAATTTCTTGACCAGTAGCGTACAACGTCTTTTTGGGTTCTTGACCATCCCGTCAATGAATGGACTTAATTTTCAGGCGGACGTTTCGAAATATTTGTATTTCCTCTTCAGGGTTATAAGGAAGAGAGGGACAGACAGCATGTATTTATCACATGTGGGGATTTGACGAGGAACCCGAGTGGGTGTATTTTTTAGGGGGTAATTTAGAACATATCAGTCTCTTTTTTTTAAGGGTTTTTTATTAAGTTGTTTTTTTTTTTTTTTTTTTTTTCAAAAACTGTTTTTTACTCGAAAAATATTTGACCTGGGATCCTTCAAAAATCCCATTTGTAGCCCCATGAAAGCCCTATAGATCGCAACAGTGAAATCGGATCGTTCCGGGATCCCAAGAATGGATTCTACGTCCAAAAATACTTCGAAAACGACACCTAACTCGATCCCATAGCCAAAAGCCTTCGAAAAGCCCTCCCGAAGCCCCATTTTAGCCCCATTGCGCCCCGCGGGTTTGGGCGATCGGGCTGAAAACCTTGCGGGCACAACTAGATGGTAAACCGAGTGTTTTGTCAAAATTTCAGATTTTGAAATAAATTCCTACTGCCCAAAACGGCCCGGACGGCGTACGGCGGACGGACATTTTGTTTTTGAAATGTAGACCTCTTGAAACGGATAATGTCAAATTTGGAGGCCGATCGGAGTCGTCGACCTCCTTCGCGATTACATAGGTGTATTATTCCAAGAATAATAAACCAAAACTAAATTTTTTGTTAACTACGCCCAACTCTGGATAGGCTACACCACTGTGGGGCCCTATGGCGCTTTTTAGGAGTTTTAATGAAATGCCGAGAAGTTGGGAACCAAGGGGTCGAGTGAGGAGTCGTTTTCGAAGTAATTTGGGGCCCTCTAAACAGGTGGAGGACTCGAGTGTCCCCAGAAAAGTGAAAGGCACGTGGTCTTTGGTTGATAATTTGATAATGTTGGAGAATTCGTGGAGCGGAGGAGGCAGACGAGTCGCCTTTGGACACCCTTGGGCCCACTGCCATCCCAACAGCCTTTCTTACTACTACGCCCCTATTTTTTAACCTCTTTTGGAGAAACTGATACGCCACGTGGAGCAACGTTTTAGTGATTATAGCCAGGCAACCCCCGAGCTCTCTGCCTCGTACACCCAGTCAGACACCCGCCCCATTGGTCCCTTCCTCAGCTGCCCCCTTTCTCAAAACTCGCCTTGTTCCTATTTGTGAACACTCATCCTCCTTGGTCTGAAGCTTTAATATTATAGACTAGGGGGCCTAAAGCCAGCCAACCCCCGTCCTCTCCCACCTGGCCTCACACTCCTTCTACTCGATTTCGGCTTTTAGAAGTACCCTAGAATAAAGATGACCCCTCTTCCCAAGGTAGGCTGTATAACTGTCTAAATGTACCTACCCACGTACTACTCGTAACAAAAGTAGTGCGAGCACACCTGCCACTCTGGGGACACTCGTACCGAAAGTAGCAGGGACACTCGTGCATATCATCAGTGGGGACACGCCTGCTATACCCGCCGAAACATGTTCTCTGCTCATAACAAACCCCAGTGTGGGTAAACCAATTTCCAGACACTCTCTTAACTACACCGCTCTCTTCGACAGGTGACCCGATCTCATGCATTACGGACGGAGGCGTGCCAGGTCACGTGATAAACACGTTTTGTTGGATCACGTACACGTTCACGCTGCCAGGAGTGAAAGGACAGCCTGGAACCGCCGTGGCACATCCTGGAGTCGCCCCGGGAGCTGACGAAGAGAAGAGATACCACGCATACTATCAGTGGGTCCCCTTCATGCTCTTCTTCCAGGTGAGTTTTCTCTTTTTAAGCCGTTCGACATCTTTGAAAACGACCACAACGATAAGGTTCATGTTATGGATGGAACATCGATGTTGAAGCTGTTAGAACCGAGAGTATTTTGGAGGATGAAAGAAATGTAGCTCATAGTTGGGGAAATGGAAATAAAAGTGGTTCCAGGTCGATTTGTCGGTTGCAGCAGTTCAACTGCAGTCGGACGGAATGAGTTCGGTAGGGAGCTGTCGACTTTGAAACCCCTACCCAGTTGAAACCTCTCTCATAACTTTCTCATTTTGGTGCTCGGCGCGTCAAGTTGTACTCGCGTCCTCCCGAAGTCCTCGTAGATACCCTCAAACACATTAAATGACTCATTCCCGCCCTTATGATACTCCTTTCTCGAAAAAGGTTGATTATTCTGAACACAAAAAACCAAAAAGTATCCTAGTTTATCATTTGGATTTTTTCGTGTGAAATTTACTGTCACGTCAATCACCGTGAAGTAATTAAATTGTTGTAGCATTACTTCGCGGTGATTCAACAAAATTTGTTGTTGACAGTTCGCGTTCGCAGGTAGGTACGCTTTTCGACAGAACTCGACAGCGATTCAGAAGGCATTGAGACTGCTGTCGACAGACTCCGTCAGACCTGGGACAAACCTCTGGAATTTGCCATAGAGTAGTAATGTAATAATTACATGAACAAATATTGTTTTCATCGAGAAGGGATACTAACTTGAAGGTTTTCAGGAAATTAATAGAGAGTTCCTAAAGAAACATCCGAGTTACGTCGACCGTTAATTTTTATCACCGTAAGGGATTTGTCTAGGGAGAATCAAAGAAAAGCTAACTTCACATAAGACCGTAACAGAGATACGGTCTTATCAAAAGTCACGCTAAATTTAAAGTGCCGCTATTTACGTTCTATTGCTCGAAATTAACGGCGGTATCCTTAAGACCGTAAGTTTATTACCGTAACTTTACGGCAATAACGTTCGACGTTAGGCATAAGGACGTAAGTTATCACCGTTATTTCCGCGCATGCGCGAAATCTCGAGTTACGTCGACCGTAACTCATCACCGTTAGGCAAAAAGTGGCTTTAGGAACTCTCTAATCATTGAGAAGTGATTCAAGCTCGAATAGCGTTTAATCCCATGGAGTAGAAACACAAGCGTGAAACGTCATAGTGAGAGAACACAATTCTTGCCCAAACACATTAGAGAGTTCCTAAAGAAACATACGAGATACGTCGGCCGTTAATTTTTATCACCGTAAGGGATTTGTCTAGGGCGAATCAAAGAAAAGCTAACTTCACATAACACCGTAACAGAGATACGGTGTTATCAAAAGTCACGCTAAATTTAAAGTGCCGCTATTTACGTTGAATATAACTTTTAGAAATTCATTCGACTACGCTGCGGGGCTCTATGGACTTTTATGAGGCACCAAATGGGGTTCAGCCAGTGGGTCGAGTGGGGTGTCGGTTTCGAAGCAAATTTGGACGAAGAATTCAATAGAGGGTTCCTAAAGAAACATCCGAGTTACGTCGACCGTTAATTTTTATCACCGTAAGGGATTTGTCTAGGGAGAATCAAAGAACAGCTAACTTCACATAAGACCTTAACAGAGATACGGTCTTATCAAATTCACGCTAAATTTAAAGTGCCGCTATTTACGTTCTATTGCTCGAAATTAACGGCGGTATCCTTAAGACCATAAGTTTATTGCCGTAACTTTACGGCAATAACGTTCGACGTTAGGCATAAGGACGTAAGTTATCACCGTTATTTCTGCGCATGCGCGAAATCTCGAGTTACGTCGACCGTAACTCATCACCGTTAGGCAAAAAGTGGCTTTAGGAACTCTCTTATTTATTGGGGCTTCATACCAACCTATGGGGCTTCTAAGAGGCTGCAAATGTGGGTTTTGAAGGGGTTGAGTTCGGAGATCGAAATGACTCAATCCGAAGAATAATGTCATAAAAAGATTGTGGGAACGGCTACCAACCAGAGGAGAGACTACGATGTTTACCTATCAGGTAATCAACGGAGTCTCACCTTGAACTTACGCCCGGACGACACATTGTTCACTGATATGGTACCGATGACTCTATTTGCCTTCTGGTGGTCGAGGTCCAATCCCTAATACAAGACTTATAATGTCATCCTCTGTAATAAATTTCATTGCGGAGGATGAAAAGAAAAATTACTGGCTCGAAAGAATCAAAAGCCGCTGAATTGAGATTATCAACAAAAAGGGCACCGAACTACCGTGATACAAATTGTATTTTCGGATCGAAACGAAAATTGGTGTGTACATAAGTGAGACCCAGAGGAAGCGTGTAGAGCATTGTTCGCAAAAAAAGGCGGATGGGGCGTCCGCTTTTTTTGCTGCCACCTCCTCAATTTGTATTTAAACGAATTCAACGTGAATATCCTAGAAAAGGTTTGATTTGATTTTTTTTTTTTTTTTTTTTTTTTTTCCAAACCACTTTAATGATATAACTTCGATGTTCCATCCCTAGTTCATTGTACACCTTGTGAAGTTTCCATTGCTACCATGGTCTTCTGATTTGACGATATCGTAATGATTCATTTTGTTCTTATTCTTGAAGGGGGTGCTGTTCTACGTACCTCACTGGATGTGGAAGAACTGGGAGGACGGAAGGATACGAGCTCTGACAGACGGTAAGTTATTGCAATATTGACGGTAGATGTAGAAGCAAATTTAACACTTCGATGGCTCTTCAAACCGACCTCAATATTGATCTATATGAATAAATGGTGGTTCGGTAGCGGCGTGAATTCAGGTGAATCTCTTTTGCCGTATCGTATGTGATTTAACATTTCAACGAGCCGGCTGGGCAAAGGCCTGTCTTGGAAAATAGGGAAACCGTCGTCTGGATGTGTGCAGTGGGGCTGTTCGAACAGCCTTCAAATTGCTTCAATAATGTATTCGTTGTCGGAAAATCGAAACGGCCTCAAAATTTATCCTCTCGTAGTTCAAGGTGTTCTTTTTTTAAAGCTGACGTTGGGAATAAATTCTCGGTTTTGCGTTGAGTGATGTCTCGAACGTTTTTGGCCCAACATGGCGAGACTGGAGGGCGAAAAGTGGGGGGTTTTAGGTTGTTGGGGTCGAGTAAGGCATCATTTTCGAAGCAATTACAGACGTGAAATGGATTTTTAGCGTTTTGTACCTGTCTGACCACACCGTGGAGCTCTTAAGAGGGCAAAACGGGGTCCATTTGGAAAAAGTCGAGTTTGGTGTCGTTTTCGACGCATTATTTGACGAACAATTAGTGCATGGAGATTGCCAACCCTCCTAAGCACGTCTTGGGGGCTTCTAAGGGAACATCACTGGAGCCTTTGAAGGGTTTGAGTCAGGAGGTCGTGCTAGGTGACGGTTTTGTGATGTTTTTGGACGTAGACGCCATTTATGGGGGGTCCGACTTGGGGGGTGGCGCTTCTAAGGGGTACCAGAGACAGTGTGGTGTTTGCCGACGGTGCAGAGGTCTAATCCAATGAGGTGGTTAGGGTGAGAAATGACTCCTCTGCTGAGTACTAAATTTTTATTTAAATAAACAATTGTAGCGTGGGGACCGGTTTCGAGCAACTAAGCTCATCTACAGCCCTGATTGTACGTTCAACCTACCTCAAGTCACTCTGGGCTGTAGATAAGTTTAGTTGCTCGAAACCGGTCCCCACGCTACAATTGTTTATTTAAATAAACAATTTAGTACTCAGCAGAGGAGTCATTTCTCACCCTAACCACCTCATTGGGTACCAGAGAGGTTTTTGAAGGGTTTGAATCGAGGGGTTGTTGTGAGGAATCGTTTTCGAAGTATGTTATAGTCGTAGAAGGGCTTTAGGGAGATCACTGACCCTTCTGAAACCCACCTTGGGGGCTTTATGGGCTTCTTAGGGCCTTTTTGGCCAGAGAATCGAGGTAGGTATAATTTTGAAAACAATTACGGTATTACAATCGCCTTATAGAGGATTCCTGCCCGACATGACCACCACATGGCTCTACAGGACTTTCAACTGATATTGATGGGTGTTTAAAATATGTTGACCAGTTTTTGAGTAGTATATTTTCAAAGTATTTTAGGGCTTAAACTCTACTTTTGGGAGCCCTTGACTTTTTTAAATAATGGACAGCGTGTGAACGGATTTCTGTCAAGCATTTGGGGTTACTTGTCTACTATGCTTTGTAGTTTTCACTCCTGCCATCAGCGTGTCCCTCGTCACATCGGTAGTTTGTATTCATGAATGTTTTGGGTAGACAAGATCTATACCACTAATTCTCAGTCTGTCATCATTATAATAATACTACGTTCAGGTTTTTAACACAGAATGTGTTTTTTCGGAGGTTATTTGGTTTGAAGTTGGGCGTAAGATCGTCAGAAATTATCCCACCGACCCGAGAACCGCAATTCCTTCTAACCCCACCCCACGCCCCGAGTCAAGACCCTCCGCGATGAAAAATCCTTTTTTATGTCAACTTTAGGAACCGAATGTCAACACTGGAATCATATGAAGAGGCAGATGGTACAGTTGGTACCTACCCCAAATTTGTTGTTGCTATTTCATGTTTTACAGTCATGACGCGTCACTCCGCCAACATATGACGGGGGGGGGGGGGGGGGGGGGGGGGTAAAAACTTTGATCCGCCTCACATCTCAAAATATGTTCCGAAATTACCCCGACGGAGGGAAAATATTCTGTTGCCAGCTTCGGCAATTCCCTCAGAGTGTCCCTTTGAAACTAAACTTCAGGGAGGTCGATAATACGTGAACCATCATGTCCAACAGGTCTTCGAGGCAACAGCGTGACCGTCGGGGGAGACAAAACCGAGAAAACCAACAGGCTGGTGAGGTACATCGTCGACACGCTCCACCGCCACAACTACTACGCTTCCTGCTACTACTTCTGCGAATTTTTGAACTTCGCCAACGTGGTAAGCTTGTAGCGTCGAATCAGGTACAACGCCTCCAACCTTGACGACATGAGAGCTCAGAGTTCTTGTCGTTATCCTGCTCCGGTGCAAGGCTGCGAGCGGATAAGGTCGGCCTCATTGTAGGGACACCATAAACTTATCACTTCGGCGATAAGGCGGTGATTGAACAGCTTTAAACAACTCAAGCGTCTCATTGGTGTCTTGTGTTGTATTGGCAATTTAAAAATGAAAACCCGCCGGCATTTTTTTATGCTCTTTTTTAAGAGCTCGGTGGAAGAGAAAGCGAGGATGAGAGAGTTCCGCTGTGATAACGCCGCAATTACTGTAAAGCCTTTTTTTTCCAGATTGTGAACATGTTTATGATCGATGCATTCCTTGGAGGCTCCTTCATGACCTACGGAACTGAAGTGCTTAAATTTTCATCGCTCAACCAAGAACAGAGGACGGACCCTATGGTAAACAAATCAGTACCGGACATTATTACTTTCCATTAAAGGATTACCTGGTGATTGATTTTTTTTTTTTTCCCCGAAGGTGACGATTTTCCCCCGAGTGACGAAATGTACCTTCTACAAATACGGTCCGTCTGGAAGTTTGCAGAATCACGACGCCATGTGTATACTTGCACTGAACATCCTCAATGAGAAAATCTACATCTTCTTGTGGTGAGTCGGGAGGAGGTTGTTGTGGGGGTATTTTGGTTTCTGAAATTGCCGGTTGTGAAGACTGTTCCATCAAAAGTCAGCTGTTAACCTGTAGGCTTTCTACTACTAATGGTTGGCTGTGAAGGCGTAAGGTGAAGATCTTCGCCACTTTAAGCACTTTATTTCTCAAAACTTTGCAAAGAACAGTTTCAAGCCCTTCTGCATCTAACGTTTGCAGGCCTTCAGTAGCCTATCAATCACCCTATAAGCAAAAAACTGAAAAAAAGTAGACACTTTTGAGGTTATTTCGACTTTCGACCTTGCGAATTGTGCCTTAAAGAGCGTGGAGGAGATTGCTCTCCCCGGTCCTTCCAGATGGTCCACAATAGGGATGAGATGACTGGCATCTGGGGGGATGGTGTGGACCAATACCCAGCAGCTACTCTTCTATGTCTATGATGTGGTGTCGTTACATTTCACTGCAGACGCCACACTCTTCGAGCTAGTTTTTCCCACTTTTGACGGACAGGCGGGGGGACCCTTCAAAAACCCCTCCCGTAGCCCCTTTTCACCCCTGTTGCTGGGCAAAATGTTTTCGGGGTGAGACAGCTTCCCTTATGACATCTCCTGTTGGCACTGATGTTGCCGTGACAACCGATTTCTGTAGAGTGACCAAGAACACGAACGTCTGGATTTCGCTGAGCATAGTTAGGTGATCCTACATATGATCCAGACGTTCGTACCAAGAACATGTTTCGGAAAAGGGGGGTTCAGGGCCCTCCTATATTTCAGAGTTTCGTTTGTGGAGGTTTTTTTGTTGTTTTTTTTTTTTTTTTTTTGTAAATAGGGGTGACTAAAGTACGAGGTAAATAGGGGTCAAAATTCAATAGAGGTTTTCATATTCCAAATATCGGATCAAAACTATCGATATCTCGTCCATGTCTACTCACTAGCCAACCCGAAAGGCATAAATCCTTCTCAATACTGTAAGTTGACAGCCTACTTTTTGCACATACTTCTCAATCAACTGCTTCCTCAATGGCTTAGCACCTTGGCAGTCTACTGTAAGGAAATTTTGCATCCTCACAGGTCAACTTCTCCCTCATAGTAGACGTTGATTGCACATTGCTCGTTCGAGATCTACCGTACTCTGTGTGTACGGTAGATCTACTGTACTCGGGTAACGCTGAGGTGTTGGGGGCATGCAAAGCGGTAGAGGAGCTAGTCCCTTTGGGCCTCTGACTGGAGGGGCCTTAATGGGGAGGAGTTGCTCCCATTAACACCCGCTCCACCTCCTCGAGTACCTCGGGTGAGGGGGAGCCCGCGGTCTTTGATCGGTGGGGTCATCCCGTCGGTCCTTGGCCCCCTCGGACTGGTGTCGGACTCGAGGGAACGTGGGGCCTGCTGGGAGGTGGAGTTTAAGACCCCGCAGGGTTGGAGCTCCCTTCGGGGGGCCTGCTGATAGCTAACGCTCCATAGCAGTTTCCACAGCTCAAAACGTACTCTGTGTAACCTACTGTTGATGCGACTATCTACAGTGAGGGTTTTGCTTCCTCCCATGCCCTCTGTAAAGGCCGTCATATCCCTGTGAAGGTCTCAACAGTCGGACTAAAATCCGTCTTTTTGGAGATGCTGACTGTGTTCCTGCTCTTCCTTCAAATTTTACAGTATAGATCACAACCCACGAAAACCTTACTGCCTGGCCATATTGTTGTCCCCTGCTGACTTCCAATAGTAAAACACTCTAAAAAGCCAGCCAACCCCGGACCTATCCCACCTGGCATCAGACCCCTTCTTCTAGCTTTTTGATAGTGAATAGTTTTCCAGCGGTTTCCTCAAAGCACCCTTATATTGTTCTTTGCCAATATTTCGTTACGTGGGGGTTGAATTCTCTACGAGTGTGGTGGGGGAGGGGGGGAGTCGTCTTACATCCCCCCTCTCAACCCCACTATTCCAACATCCTGACAACTGGTCCAGCCAGTATTTTTTGAACACTTTTTTGGGCCACTTTGAACAAACCTTTTGGTGTTTTCAGACTTTTCTCGTACTATGCTCGCCAAGCTGAATTGTTTGAGACTAATTTAAAATTTTTCCGACGTCTAGAAATGTCTTACAATTTGGATGAGCATCCTCCTCCTCCTCGGGCTGGAGCTCCAGTATAGTAGAATTACAAAATTGTCTCTCTTTTGGAGTAAAAAAACTACATGCTCCATACTTTTTACTCCCCCCCCCCCCCTCACCAATTCTCATATACATTGCGCAACAATTGCAGTCGGTGGTTTCATTGTTTCAACTTTCAAAGGTTCTAAGGAAGTTGTTGAACTTGAGTGTGGGAGAGCTGAGATCCCCTCAAGAATGAGACGTTTGAGCGAGCCATCTCGTCGTAACGCTAATTACAGCAAATTGTCTCGTTAAGTGGGTCAGTCAGGCTCTCCCATCTTCAAACTCATTCGTTGCGTAATCTTCAACCGAACCGAAATGAATTTTTAATTATGTAGTTCGCTAATACGTGAATGATCAACTTCAACCTTTTTTTTTTTTTTTCCACCAGGTTTTGGTTCATCGGGCTGGCCGTTCTGTCCGGTTTCTCCGTCGTCTACTCTCTGGCGACCATCCTGCTGCCGTCCATCCGGGAAATCATTCTCAACCGCCGGTTCAGATTCGGGACTCCGGCGGGGGTTCAGGCCCTGATTCGCAAGACTCAGGTAAGTCAACGGCCCAAGTTCACGGCCTCGTCGCGTGGGAAAAAAAAACACGTGAGAAGAGACGTAGGCGAATTTCAAGGCAGAACAATAGCGTCAAGCGTTAATCGAGTCCGGCATTAGGACAATAATTTCGTTTTAGTTAACATAATTCGATAGTTTTGACAAATTCTGTGTTGAATGGCTGAGCGGAGCAAAGCCCCAAAATTGGCTGCCAGTTACTAAATTCCAATGACTTATTGTAGTCGGCAGACTTGAGTTGAGTTGTAAAAAGTACAAATATGTCACCGAAATGCGTTACGAAATATTACAGGTGAACATAAAAATTTTAAAAATTCGTAACGTGTAAAATGTTAATACAAGTACAGAAAAATGTTAAACATTTCGATTTGTCTGTCGACTTTCCACGTCTCTCACGCGGAGTGCGGTGGTCTGA
Organism: Pilophorus perplexus; assembly: GCA_955831195.1. Taxonomy (NCBI): domain Eukaryota; kingdom Metazoa; phylum Arthropoda; class Insecta; order Hemiptera; family Miridae; genus Pilophorus; species Pilophorus perplexus. The sequence continues at coordinate 3,843,108 of OY037015.1, forward strand.
GTTTTTTCAATGTTCCGGACAATTGAGTTTTAAGAATAATTCGCTTACATAAATTAGTTTTATGATGAATTCAATGGTTTTTTTGATATCTCCGCTGATTCTGGGGTTCAACTGGAGTGAATCTGATAAAAAATTATGAGATCTACTAAACATTAACCATCATTAACCTGAAGAAACTGAAGGTTTCAGGAAAGGGACCTCGCTTTGCTCGGCCATTCAACAATAAGGAGGAGGGCTCGTTCATGCGCCCATCTTTGCGCACTTGCGCCCATCTTTGCGCACTTGCGCCCGACCGCTTAGGTGAGGCGATGCCAATAAGGGGGGGGGGGGGTGGCAATAGGTTGGGGAAGTTTTTAGAAAATCCTAAATAAGTGTAAAACTAAATTAAGAATTAATATTCTATTCGAGAGAAGGGTAAGAGGAAGATGGTACCAGTACTTGCCTCAATTAGTGTCCAACTCTTTACGAACGAAGTTTCTTGAAACCAACTTCTAGTTCCGGTTTTGAATTGTAGGAATGTAAAACAAAAGCTGCAAATTTTGCACAAGGGTTTATTATTCATTGATGTAGGTTACTTGTGCAGAAACTTAATTCTGTGTCAATGAAAAAACAATTTTTTATTTTTTTATTTTTTTATTTTATTTTTATTTTTGTTTTTTACTTAAAAATACTTGACCTCCTGGGATCCTTCAAAAATCCCATTTGTAGCCCCATGAAAGCCCTATAGATCGCCACAGTGAAATCGGATCGTTCCGGGACCCCAAGCAATGGATTCTACATCCAAAAATACCTCGAAAACGACACCGCACTCGATATCATACCCGAAAACCTCCAAAAACCCCTCCCGTAGCCCTTTATTAGCCCAACAGAGCCCCACGGGTTTGGGCGATCGGGCTGAAAACCTTGCGGGAACAACTAAATGGCAGAACAAGTATTTTGTCAAAATTTCAGATTTTTTTTAAATAATCCTACTGCCCAAAAAAGGCTCTTGCGGCGGTTGGACATTTCGTTTTTGGAATCTACACAAAGTGTCTTCTTGAAACGTATAATGACAAAGTTTGAGGCAGATCAAAATTTTCGACCTCCGACACGAAAAAACAGGTGTATTATTCCCTGAAGAATAAACCAAAAAGCATCTTTCCCCGCTAATGATCGATTATTTTTTACTGATTCGCATCCCTAGCACACTGCACTTGAACATAAGGATTAGGGATGTGTAAGATGCGTTCAGTTGGAGGAGTTGATACCCACCCGTTCACTCACTCATTTGTTCTCACGTTCAGCCTGCTCACGCCTGAAAAGGGCAAGTAAGTATCCGTACATTTCAACTGCGCATGTCTCCGTCGATTTCTGTTAGACCTGCTATTGGTATCTTCCTTTTGGATGGCGCGGGGTGAAGTGGTTGAAGAGGGGGCGGGTGCGGGGTGAACAGGAAGGAGTCAGTTAATCTGAACTCCACATCTCCAATAAGGACACTGAGAAAGGAGTGACAATTTCATTTTAGCTGGCGTTTCCCTCTTATTTCACCTGCCCACCAGTTCGTGAATCCGCCACGTGAAAGATTAGTTTGGCATAGATTTCCTATTTTCCTCCTCATACTTTCTAACCAAATGACATGAGAGGACATTTTCTCATTTCTTGTAATAATACACCTATTTATTCGTGTCGGAGGTCGACGATTTTGATCTGCCTCAAAGTTGGTCAAAATTGGTCATTGAACGTTTCAAGATGAATCTTGACTGTGTAGATTCGAAGAACAAAATGTCCGTCAGCCGGTGGCTTTTTTTTTTTTTTTACGTTCAAGTTGGCAAAATATTTGGTTTACCATCTAGTTGTGCCCGCAAGGTTTTCAGCCCGATCGCCCAACCCCGTGGGGCGCTATGGGGCTAAAATGGGGCTACGGGAGGGTTTTTTGAAGGATTTTGGCTATGGGATCGAGTTAGGTGTCGTTTTCGAAGTATTTTCTGATGTAGAATCCATTTTTGGGGGTCCCGGAACGATCCGATTTCACTGTGGCGATCTACAGTGCTTTCATGGGGCAACAAATGGGACTTTTGAAGAATGCCAGAAGACCAAATAAGGTGTCGTTTTTCGAGTAATTTTGGACGCATAATCCTTTTTTCGAGGTCCCCACTTCTGTACAATGTTAGGGCACTTTGTTGTTTTTTTTTGTTTTTTTTTCAACAATATTTTTTTATTGACAACTAATTTATGCACAATAATTGCTTATTATTAATTGATTTATTTTTATTATTAACCTACCTATATCAAAGAATAATAAACCCTTGTGTAAAATTTGCAGCTTTTTTTCTTATTTTTTTGCGTTGAGAAAATGAAAACGGAGTTTGGTGAGAAAAAGGAAGAATAAAGTGGAGTCGATTTCCCCGAAAAGTGCTGCGGATCTGGAGTGGGATCATTAGTTGCACCGCAGGTGTCCCGTTCTTTGAGCCAGTCTTCCTCCAGCAAAAAAAAAAAAAAAAGTACCACGATAAAACCGATTTCACCTGTACTGCGCGTTAATCAACATTCCTGGATTGTTGGCGATTTTTATTTTGAATTTTTGTTGTTTGCAATTTGTTTCTAGCACCGCTTCACAATTCGAAGCGGAAAATATGAACCTTTAATTGTATTTTTCTCAAAACCCCCCAGAGCGTATTGAATCCCCTTTTCCGCTATTCGGCAGAGGGATTAACTCGTGCAAGAAACGGTGTAGAAGCTTTTTTTTTTTTTTCTTAAATTGTTGTAATGGGTCTGAGCAACAAAATATAAAAAACGGTAGCAACATTTTTGCTATAAGAACATTTGGCGGCCAAAAAACTTCGATTTTTCGGGGCATTTTCCAGTTTTTCACCGATAGCTCGAAAACGAAGCATCGCAGAGAAAGCCTTACAAATACAAAGTTGAAGAGCATAAAATTCTGCGTCGAATGACCTCCTTACACATTAGAATCGGTGCAGCCGTTTGGCCACAATCAAGCGTGAACAACAAAATCAAAAGCGGCAGCAAAATGTTTGCTGAGAGAATATTTGACGGCCAAAAAACTTCTTTTTTTACATTTACCAGTTTTTCACCTATAACTCGAAAACTAAGAGCACACTAAGCATTGCAGAGAAAACTTTTCAAATATAAAATTGAAGAGCATAAAATGTTGCTTCGAACGACGTTTTTGTCAATGTTTGTCTCGCCCTCCCTTATTGAAGCTCAACTCGAAATTTCACATAGCTGCGATGGAGAATGTAATCAAGAGACATTTGGAATCGGGCCAATAGTTTCTGAGCTACAGTCGAAAACGTGGTTTTCCGCTTACCGAGCGGTGTCAGATTGGGGGTGTCTTGTTTTGGTTTAAATTCTTTTTCTCGGTTGTTAGTAGTATTTTGTTTAATTTTAGGTGCTCCCTTAACTTGCAATTTGATGCTCTACAACTTAAATTTTGAGCAAATTCATTTGCATTAGCCGTTCATAAGTTACAGGGGGTTGAAACATGAGCGAATCCTATTTTTCAGCCAAGTTGGGAAAAATTGCCTATTTTTGACGGTTGACTGTGGCCAAACGGCTGCACCGATTCTAATGTGTAAGGAGGTCATTCGACGCAGAATTTTATCCTCTTCAACTTTGTATTCGGAAGGTTTTCTCTGCGATGCGTAGTTTTCGAGTTATCGATGAAAAACTGGAAAATGCCCCCGAAAAATCGAGGTTTTTTGCCCGCCAAAGCAAAATAGTTGCTTTGGTTTTTGATATTTTGTTGCTCAGACCCATAAGAACAATTTAAGAAGAAAAAAAAGACTTCCACGCCATTTCTTGCACGACACCCCCCCTTTTGAATCCTCTGGCGACTGTCCTACAACGCTCTCGATCGGAAAAAAAATGACTTCCAATTATTTCCTTTCCAGATCGGCGACTTCCTCCTGCTCCACCTCCTCGGTCAAAATTTGAACCTGATGGTGTTCGGCGAACTCCTCGACGAGCTCTCGCGGCAGCTCCACCTGTCCAACAACATCCCGACGGCTCCGTCAACTCTCGAGTTCTCCCCGATGTACCCGTCGGCCAAACTCCGCCTCCACATGGAAACCGAAGCCTAGCGAGCCCTCTAACCTTTCAAGGTGCTCATACGAACGACAACCGAGCGGAAACTTGCTAGGGACGTTTTTTCGAACGAACGAAAAAAAAAAATGTTTTTCCCCTCGTAGAAGCATTTTGAAATATTGAAAAATAACAAGACAGCAAAATCACAAACGTCTTCCATATTTACTGTGACAACATAAGTGCCTTAAGTATTGAGAAATCGAGACTACTTATAACTCGGTGAGGAGTATATACCGGTGAGGTATGTTATATTATTATTTTTTTGTATCGTATGCAATGTTGATGTAGGACGTAGTTAGAGTATGAAAGATAAATATTAAATGTGATTATTCATTAAGCATTCCAGGTGAAAACAAATTGCTGCTCAACGCTTTCTTGGGGTGGGGAAAAATCGACTGATCCGAGGAAAATTCACAATTCGCTGGGTGGGGATTTGCACGGTTATGAGAATATTTTGAAGTGCCATGTTTTGGGGAAATAGAAAAAAATCAACTGTGTACGTTAAGTTAAGTACATTGTTCATGTAGATTATAAGAGTAGTTATGATAGATTATTGCAATAGGTGATCTTTGCGTTATGTGCTTGGTGAGAGGAAGAAACAGCCACTGCCGATCTTGTAAGAAGTGGAATACTCGGTATCGTTTATTAATTTAATTACAATTATATCCAATCTGTTTATGTTAAGGTGTTTAATAACAATTTTCTTACTTCATTCCAAGTGTGAAACTCTGGTGGATTTTTTTTCTCGTGAAGTTGATTGTGTTGGGGAGTGTTTACGAAACACTCGATTTTCTCATTTTATGATAATGATCTACGTAACGTGGAGGCTGCGGCCGCGGAATCTCTAGATATTTATTTTAAGGATGATTACTTGTGTTATGTCCACTTGAAGTATGCCTATTAGTTATTGAGAAGCAATAAACAAATGAATCAAGTGGTGTTTTTTTGTGTTTTCACTGTACCAGAAGGAGAGCTGACAGCCTCTGGCATTCAATGATGGAGCAGCGTAGAGCAGCTAAGATGCTAATATTGCTAACATGCTCATTAGCTCAAGCAGGGTTATTTATTTATAGAACGGGACGAGCCCGATACAAAAACATATAAGTAAACTGGGGGTGCAACAGTGCAGGAGGCAGAGGAGTAATGGCAGTATGAAACGGTAGGTATGGCAGAAGGCGACGGAGGAGGTCTTGTAGGGTTGATTTTACTGCTTGCAGAGGACGATGAAATAAATCGACGGCTGGGAAGTCGTTAACGAGGAGATTTGCCAAGCGGGGTAGGCGAGATAGGGCCACTTTCACCGAACAGCCGTACCGTGGGTTTAACTTACCGAAATCTTAACCTTAACCAGCCAATTTACCGAGCCGTTAGAAAATAACGTTTCATCACTTTATTTCCGAGGTTAATTTTAACGCAGAGGCTGTCGAGAGCCATTTGTGTCCATATTTTAGTCCCCGGAGAAGAGAAACGCAGGGGGCAGCAACAACGGTAAGCTTGAAATTGACGGGCGATTGTAAACTGAGCCACATCTTCGGATGATGCATGTAAATCGGGCCCCAAGAGTCCCCTTCACCTTTTGATACACAGCCTCTCCTGTAAACTGGGCCCCTTGCGGACGAATGTAAAATGGGGGGCATGGGCTTATAGAAGTCAATCATTGCAGCGAATTCATTTTGATTACATATTTACATGCGCGCCACAAACAGTCAGAAAGTAAAAGGGTGAGTTCACAGTCGTTTCGTCTAGTTGCAAACCCGGCCAACTCCTCAATTTTCCGAAATGCAGTTTTTCTGTTTTCCGAGTCCTAACATGCATGATCCATCCATCGAAACTAAGAAACCACGTCAAAACCGGCCACATCCCTGTTGAACAAGCGTTTTAAAATCATGATGTGCTGCAAAAACGGCCAAATCTTCTTTTTCGTGAGTTTCATAGCCGGCCATCTCCACATCCTCGAGAGCGCTGACGAGGGGTGCCCTGAGGCGAGTTCAGAATTAGTTTCAGAATCCTCCGATAGAGCTGTTTTCGCTTCTGGGTAGCCTGACCGAGTTCTTAGATGCGTGGCTAACGGCTGTGGGCGTCAGAATAAGAATACCACGATGATGTTCATGCTACATTATTGTTTCGCTAAGCACGCCCCCCCAACAACCTGAAAAAGATTGAGGTCGTTTTCCCCATTCCTGGCCATTCATTCATCCCTCCAGATTGTGTCTTCGCTCAAATCGAAAAGAAGTTGAAAAAAAAAAATACACTGCCAAGGAGATGGCACAGCAGCTTCCTCGTTACAATCAAAGTGACACCATTATAAAATGCGCTGAGCATACCCCTTATTCAATCTTCTCTCAATAGAGCTATAACCACACAATTCCTGAAAATTTGATTGAAATCCAATCAAAATTGTGAAAGTTATGCCTGTTTCAAGAACTTCACGTTAGCGCATGCGCAGAGCGTACCGCTGATTCAATTTTTTAACCAAAGCCTGGGTAATCATCTACGGCACAACCCGCGTAATCCCTGAAAATTTCATCAAAATCGAATCAATATTGGCTGAAATCCCCACTCCTTCCCTTATTTAGGGAAGGAGAGGGGGTTGAAGGAGGGGAAAACGGAAAAAATCCTTGAGGGCGCTCAACCTCTCTCAGAACGTACATCATTTTTGAATTTCTCGAGATTTTCAAGAATATATATATAAATTACGTTCGCGCATGCGCAGGGAGTACCACTGATTCAATCGTGATGAAACTGATAGGGAACCATCTAGGGCTATACCCACACAATTCCTGAAAATTTGAGTGAAATCCGATCAAAATTGTAGGAGTTATGGCTGTGGCAAGGAAATTACGTTCACGCATGCGCTGAGCGTACCGCTGATTCAATCGTGATGAAACTGACAGGGGACCATCTAGAGCTATACGCACACAATTCCAGAAAATTTTATTGAAATCCGATCATAATTGAGAAAGTTATGCCTGTTTCAAGAATTTCACGTTAGCGCATGCGCAGAGCGTATCACTGATTCAATTGTGATGAAATTCGTATGGGACCTCAAGGAGCCTGATCCGCATAATCGCTCAAAATGTGAGCTAAATTCATTCAAAATTGTGGAAATTATGGCTGTAACAAGGAAATGCGGACAGACCGACAGACCCACAGACCGACAGACACGAAACCAAATTTGTTCAGTAGGCTATGAAACGCAAAATGCGAGTGGAAATTTTGAATTCGGACAACAAAAATTTTTTTTCTCCCGAAAGTGAACACAAGGCTTCCGCTGCTTCGCAGACTCGGAAGCAAAAAACGCTGCAAATTTTACACAAGGGTTTATTATTCTTTGATATACATTACTTGTGCAGAAATTTTATTCTGTCAATGAAAAAATTAAAAAAAATTTTTTTTTTGGATTTTTATCTCAAACAATTTTTTTTGGATTATTTTGTTCAAAAATGTGGTTTTTTCAAAAATTCCGTATTTTTTACTCGAAAAATATTTAACATCCTGGGATCCTTCAAAAATCCCATTTTTAGCCCCATGAGAGCCCTATAGATCGGCACAGTGAAATCGGATCGTTCCGGGACCCCAAAAAATGGATTCTACGTCCAAAAATACTTCGAAAACGACACCTAACTCGATCCAATAGCTAAAAGCCTTCAAAAAACCCCTCCCGTAGCCCCATTATAGCCCCATAGCGCCCCACGGGTTTGGGCGATCGGACTGAAAACCTTGCGGGCACAACTAGATGGTAAACCAAGTATTTTGTCGAAATTTCAGATTTTTTAAAAAATTCCTACTGCCCAAAACGGCCTGGACGGCGGACGGCGGACGGCGTACGGCGGACGGACATTTCGGATTTAGAATGTAGACCACTTGAAACGGATAATGTCAAATTTTGAGCCCGATCGGAGTCGTCGACCCCCGTCGCGAAAACATAGGTGTATTATTCCAAGAATAATAAACCAAAAATCGAGACCCTCGTTGAGCCTTCAGAGTTTGACAACATCCTCTCCGAAAGTGGAACAGTGTTCAAGCCAGGAAGAGACTACGCCGATCATGATTGGAAGAAGAGTAGTAATGCCTTCCTCAAACCCCCTGCACTGTGGCATTTCAAATTTCTCCGACGAAGAGATTTTTCATAACGAAACGAATTAATAACGTGCTAGTGCAAAGGGAAGTTTTCTACAGATCTGAAGTGGGAGCCAGGCAGTCTGTTGTGAAGAATAAGACGAGCATTAAGACCAGCAAGCTCAGACCCGTGGTGCCGGGTACCGTGGTCAAGCCTCTGAAACTTCGAGATGTCCAAAACCTTTTAACAAAACATTTTGGACCAAGTTGGGATAATGAAGGAGGGCCCAGAGAAGAAGAACAAGAAGAGGAAGAAGATAGGGGTGTAGAAGAACACCTGGACGAAATTTGTGAGCCTACTGAAGACGATAAAGCCGTACGAGTGTAAAATTGCATTTTTATTTTTGAACGCATCTTGAACCAAGATTTTGAGTTTTTTATTTCAATTTATTGCAAATAAATATTATAATATAACACAAAATGAAGTTTTGTGTTATATTATATTCAATCCCAACAACCCTACATTTACATCAAATTCAGCGAAATGTCAGTTATATTTTGCTGCAAAACCGGCCAACTCCAGAATGAGTTTCAAAAACGGCCAAATCCAAAATAAAATTATTAATAACTCCCCCCCCCCCCCCCCCTCCTCCACGTGCCAAAGCCGTTCAAGAATATGTTTTCAAACACCCAGCCTAATGTGACCTTAAAGGCAAAAATAATGGTTTCCCAGCGTCATCTGGTTCAGCGTGACAGAAAATCAGCTTCCCTGAAAAATTTTGCATTTTGGAGTTGGCCGGGTTTGCAAGTAGACGACTGTAATCACTCGAATTGGAGGGGTCCTCATCACGACGGTTGGAGTTGCGGGCAGCGCCCCACCGTTCGTTTCGGGTCATGCAGCCAAACCCAGTCCCCAGTCAGGTAGCTGGAGCTAGCGACCATACACCATCAATGCTGGCGAGAAGCCGTCGTGACATGGGACGCACTCCTGTAAGCCAGCAGGAAGAGCGGTAGCAGCCTGTCCCAATCATTTTGAACGGAACCCCATGCCATCTTCGCGTACACATACTGACGTGGCTCAATTTATCACTCACTAATGACCCACAATACAGAGCGGTTCAAGGTGGGGTCCAGTTTACATCGAGAGTTGAACTCCTGCTCTCCTGGCCCAGTTTACACCCGCCCAAATTGACTTGTGATTTCTCAGTATTGATTTGTTTACATAATTGCTCGATTCATGGAACAAGGAATTCCTTGTTCCATGGGCTCGATATTATCTTCGGTGTTTTGGATCTAACTTTGCAGAAAAGCGAGGGGAAATACAATATTATCTGTAAATACCAATAACCGAAAATACGATTAAATCACGACATAGACTACGAATTTCGTTGCCGTCATCATCCCAAGCACCTGGGTGATTGGGATGATCTACAAGTCGTCAAATGTGTGGTGAGTTTGCTGATCAGGTCCTCGGCAACTCTGCCCATTAAACCTCCGGTAAGTGAGTTGGTGAAAGTGGCCCATAGTGGACGATGCCGCATGTAGTTGGTAGGTGAAAACGGAACGGCAAATGGCGCAACGGAGCGGGAGCCTGGACGAGGTGGGTGTAGCCCGATCTGGAGCAGGAGAAGAGTGGCGTCCAGCCGACCAGACAAGAGGCCGTGGGGGAGAGATGTCGGCGATCGGAAGGCCTCAAAAGCTGGAAGGTAGCAACCCAGCTCCACGCAATCCAGCTCCCGCCAGGGTATCCGGAGTTTGAACGGCAGGAAGCGCAGAAAGGCCTGATGCACTCCAGCCTGTCTCTGTGGCACTGGTAGAAAGGGTTCTAGACCACAGATGAGAGTTCCATGACTGCCTTGTAAAGGGTAATCAGGGCTGGGATGGAGTCAAGAACCCGAGAGCACGGAACGCACGACCAGCGACCTCGGCAATACGGTCATAGAAGGTTAGTCGAGTATCCAGAAGGACACCTCGGTCGCGGACACTCGTTTAGTATGAATCCAAGTTCCCGTAATCCCCCCCCCCCCCCCCCCCCAATTGCTTCGTCCGAAAGTTTGAAAACCCGCCAAAATTCGGCACTTTTTTCCATTTATGACTTCTAACTATTCCAGTTCATTTTTTGAGATTTAAGTCCCTATATAAAAATGTAGAAAACAAAAGTTCTAACAGATTTGGTGAACATGGTATTTTTGTTGGGACGAAGCGTATTCAAGCTACGAGAGGGCGAAAAAGGAAGAAAATTGGCGAATCGGCAAATTCGTCACTTTCTTTCTACTTTCTACCTCAAAAACAGGGAGAAGACTGTATCTCAGCGAAAGGTTTATTGAACGAAAGTTGTAGAGAATTTAATTTGCTATAAAATCCATGTAATAAAAAAAAATTTACGAGCAATCGGTGAGAATGGGGGCAAATTTAATAAAAACAATGTGCGTATTTTGTGATTCTGCTCCGAAGCGCCGTTTGATGTTGCACCTCGAGATGCAACTTTTTTTTCCAAATTTTTAATGCTGTTTAGACCCATTAGGTAGTAATGAATCCAAGTTTTTGCCAATTTCTATAGCCGAGATGACGATGCCCTTTCGAATCGGCCGGCGGAGTTGACCTGTCTGATGAAGACCACTCGGCGGAGGTGAGTCACCCATTTAACTGAGTTTTTGAAGGGCTTTGGCCAGGGAATGAAATTATGATCGGATGGGGCCCTACAACCCGGTCCACTCCACAATGATGAGCAACACAATTACATACCCTTGCCGCTTGATTCAATTTGCAGGGTTTCGTTCATTCCATAGAAACAATTATAGTCGTCACACTTCAGGAGCACCGATCGTCAAAATGTGACGATTTAATGTTAAAAGTAAAATAAAACCACACTGAATCCTTTCAGGGAGAGATTTTTAATTTACGAATATTTAAACATAAGGTAACAAACTGTAGACAACTTAAGGCAACACACCTAACAATATGCATTAAAATGAAATAAGAAATGGATGTATTTACAAAAGCAACTTCAAGCAACAGCAAACTTGCATGCAAAAGACACTCACCTGTTCCCCCAGTCGATTTTCGAGGTTATGTTGAGACGCATTTCTTTGGTCTGGTCCTGCGTCAACGTCCCGGTCAGGAGTTCCCTTCGCCAGTCGACCAGTTCCCGCATCACTTTCCTCAAAGTGGAAAATTTGTACGTTTCTCTCGCCTGAGAAAAGAAAATGAGTGAAAATCTTGAAAGAAAAAAAGAACTGCCAGATGATTGATTTAATTGAGAGGATAAAATGTAGACCGACGCTGAGACCTGCAATTTCTATGGGAACCTGAATCCCGAAGGAGCACATAACGAATTAACATTTAAATGTGTAGGTCCTCCCTGTGACCTACAGAACCAAAATCCGGGGTTTCTCTCCCTAGCGAATGGGCTGGTTTTGTGAACGGAGGATTAGGTGTTAGAAGGGATCTTAACCAAGCTGAAAATTCACTTCACACTGCACATAAAACGGCGAGAGACGCTGATTCAGTATCAAGAAAATAAGGCTGGAGAGATACAAAGAAAGAAGAATCCTGGTCAGTCGCCAGTGGTTCGCGAATGAAGGAAGTCGCATCCACGACCCCGACGTTCACCGAGCCAAGGACCTTCGGAGACCACCCTCGTCACAAAACACTCAGGTCAGATCCTACCAAACATTTCGTTAATCCCGAATTCAACAAAACTTGACGGAACAAGAGCGTCAAGATTTGTTTTTGTCAACCCGGCACCCACCGTGAAATTTGGCAGCTAAATATGGTCTTCAGCTGCGACCGGGAGGATCTTTCTTACGAGCTGCCGATCCTCCTTTTACCTAGTAGACCCCTTGAGGGAATTAGGCCAATGAGCACACAATGTTTCAAGATATAACTTTTGTATTGACTGTTGAATTGTCCTGCTAAATCAACCTATCCTCTCCACCAAAAAGGAATTGGCCTACCCGTGACCCGGACGAGAAACGCAAACCCGCCGGAGGCAATTCGGGATTAACGAAATGTTTGGTAGGATCTGCCCAGAGTGTTTTGTGACGAGGGTGGTCTCCGAAGGTCCTTGGCTAGGTGACCATCGAGGTCGTGGATGCGACTTCCTTCATTCGCAAACCACCAGCGACTGACCAGGATTCTTCTTTCTTTGTATCTCTCCAGCCTTATTTTCTTGATGCTGAATCAGCGTCTCCTGCCGTTTCATGTGCAGTGTGAAGTGGATTTTCATCACTGCGTCTTCTTGGGGGGTAGTGGGGTGGATACAATCCCACCGCCCCTTCGACTGGTCCAGGAGGTGTTTGGGGGAATTGATTCTTCGCCCTCCCGTCCTTAGCCCCCAAGGCCCGCAGATTGTGTGGCTGATTAAACGTTCTCAGCAAAAGAAGACATGACATTGTTTTCACCGGTCCACCAGAAAAACTTTTTATCCGGGTCCAAGGTGCCAAGAGACAGTGTAAACTTTGTTCCTCAGCTCGTGTGTGTTGAAGACAGATGCCTTGGCTATCACGGGAGCCTCTGCTAGGATTCAAATAAACTTCAAAAAGTTCAGAGGTGAATTGTCAACCGACAAGACAGGTATTACAACACATGATTGACGTTTGGTCAAACATTGGTGTTCGTCCTCGAAATCGAACCAGGCTGATCAGTAAGACTGATTGTAAACAGGCACACTGCTTGGCATAACCTCACAAACAATGTCCAAACATACCCACTGAAATGGGGTTGGAAAGCCCCAACAGGTCCCTAGTTGTAATATAATTCACTTGAGACCAGGAATTTCATTTTCCTATATCAAACCCAACATTGGCAAGAAAAGATAAGAGGAGCCTAAGACTCCATACCAGACCAGATCCGGAGTTTCCTCCATCCAGTAAAATACCACTAAATGACTCAATATAATCAACTAACGTTGAACTGGTTTACCACAGTGTGCCGCCAAAGTGGCGCCGCCTAGCGTCGAATCTCTATCCACTTAAACGCTCACCGTAGAGTGATTTACCCAGAACGATCGCACTTACCACAAATAGATTTTTCCATATCGAATTCCATTCTCGCAGCACTTGAGTCACTTCCCGAATGACAGGATCTTCTGCCGGTACAACTGGCTCGCAAGCGGAACTGAAAAACGTCCACACAGCTCAGTTGGAATCACTTGAAAATGAATTAAGTTGATTTCTCAACAATGAGAAAGTCGCTCAAATTGGTTTTAATCAGACTTAATCGAGCACTTACTCCTCGTTCTGTTCAACCTTGATGTGCGGTTTGATGGTAACGTACGAAGCTGGAAAGATTCCCTGAAAAGAAAGATAGCCTATGTTATAAAATACTTGCATTTAGCAACATTACATGACCACATTAGCGTAAAGTTACTGCAATTTATAATTCATCAATCCTCAATTTAAATGCTGCAAATTTTACACAAGGGTTATTGTTTGAGGGTAAATTACACTACTTTACAGAATTTAGGGGTGGTCTTGCATCCGGCCGGAGATTGTCAGTTTGTTACGTTATTTGGTGTGCTGAATCCGAATCCGAGGTCCGTTTTTTTTTTTTTTTTTTTTTTGGCTCGTTTTTCCATGATATAGCTTGTTTTTTCACTTGTTTTGTGCACAAACTTTTCATGATTTTTCATTGAACACCCTTCTGAATTAAATGCCTTCCAAAGGTACCTCCCTAACTCATGTAAAATTTATCGCTGATTCCGAATATCACCATAATTTTTCCATTGCACCGCTTCCAACCCCCCCGTTTTCACAAAAACCTTGCAAAAAGTGTGGAAAAATCCCAATTTTTCGTCATTTTGGTTTATTATTCTTGGAATAATACACCTATGTTTTCGCGACAAGGGTCGACGACTCCGATCGGGCTCAAAATTTGACATTATCCGTTTCAAGTGGTCTACATTCTAAATCCGAAATGTCCGTCCGCCGTACGCCGTACGCCGTACGCCGTACGCCGTACGCCGTCCGCCGTCCAGGCCGTTTTGGGCAGTAGGAATTTTTTAAAAAATCTGAAATTTCGAGAAAATACTTGGTTTACCATCTAGTTGTGCCCGCAAGGTTTTCAGTCCGATCGCCCAAACCCGTGGGGCGCTATGGGGCTATAATGGGGCTACGGGAGGGGTTTTTTGAAGGCTTTTAGCTATGGGATCGAGTTAGGTGTCGTTTTCGAAGTATTTTTGGACGTAGAATCCATTTTTTGGGGTCCCGGAACGATCCGATTTCACTGGGGCGATGTTTAGGGCATTCGCGGGGCTAAAAATGGGATTTTTGAAGGATCCCAGGATGTTAAATATTTTTCTAGTAAAAAATACCGAGTTTTTGAAAAAAACATTTTTGAACAAAAAATCCAAAAAAAAAAAAATTTTTTTTGAGATAAAAATCCAAAAAAAAAATTTTTTTTTTAATTTTTTCATTGACAGAATTAAATTTCTGCACAAGTAACGTATATCAAAGAATAATAAACCCTTGTGTAAAATTTGCAGCGTTTTTCCACACATTTCATGAGCTAAAAAAAAAACGGACCTCGGATTCGGATTCAGCACAACAAGTAACGTAAGAAACCGACCAGCTCCAGCCGGATGCAAGACCACCCCTAAATTCTGTAAAGTAGTGTTATTCATCAATCTTTTTTTTTTTTTTTTATTCATCAATTGCGAACAACTTAATTGTCATTAAGGAATATTAAAAATTTTTCAAAAATGTTTTGAAAAAAAAAAAAGAAAAAAAAAGTGTTCTGTACAAAAGGCCTACGGGAGGGCTTTTTTAAATAGTTTCGGCTATGGGGTCGAATTAGGTGTCGTTTTGAAGTATTTATAGACGTAGAATGCATTTTTGTGGGTCCCAGATCGATTCGATTTCACCGACCGCACCCACCGTCAACTGTTTCGAACATGTGCGGGACCAAGTCTCGAAGCGAGTTGGTTGGAAAATATCTATCATGAAAAAAATTGTCATGTAATGGAGTGTACGGGTGACTCAAGAGTAGGCTACCTAATTAATTCATTAACACAGAGAATTATTCGGTCAAATTAAGGTTATTAGTGTACCCTCACTCTTTGAAAATGTAAACATTGACGTACATAGTAAAACGATTTTTTTTTTCTAATAACGATTCTCCCCTATTTTCCCATTCTATACACGATGAAAGCAACACTTTTCCCTCTTTGTGGAAAACTGTACATGCAGATTCATTCGAAGAAGTAGGTTGACTCCTTCACACTACCATTTTCGATTCGGTCATCCGAAATGAAACTGACGACGAATCAAATTGCAAAAACTGCTTCGCAGCAAACAAGACGGTTTTACGTCTCAAGTGCTCCCAACAGTGATACGAGCCTGTCGAACAAATTATCTTGTAACCGCTTCCTTTGGCATCGCGAGGGGGGACTGGAATGTCTCACAAGTTCAGGCGGTCGTGTTATTTTCTGTGGCCGTGAACAAATAATCGGAGTAGGTAACCTCACGTTTATAACGTTTATAATTGTAGAGTCCCGTGAACGTTTTGAAACGAGTAACGCGGGACTTACTTTGATTGACCGATTTTTCATACAGTATCCTCGGTACCAGCCTGAAAAAGACAAACGATAAGTCATCAACGAAGATAATGTACATGAATACCACTGAAACTATTTCTTCGTAAAGTTATCACACGAATCACACAGTAAATACACACAATAAATCATGCAGGAGTTGAGACTTCATCAGGTAGGTATACATACATTACCATCACGCGGTAGGTATACATCGAATTCAACTTCGCGGAAGGACATTTCATTTTAGGAATCTTTAAATCTTGAAACGTACGATGACAAATATTTAGACCGATCAAAATTTTCGACCTCCGACACGAACACATAGGTGTATGATTTCGTAAACAGCAAACCAAAAGGGTTCAATAATTATTCTTCATACATAGGCAATGAAGAATAATTCTTCAATCTAGTTCGTCTGCTAGGTGCCTCTTACAAAACGCCCATTTCATGATAATTAGAGACTGGAATTTGCATATTTTGCGTATGTCTTTAAATTGAGTATATCTTTCTACTTTTGCGTTTTGAGGGTTTCTGAAGCGTTTGGCGTGTGTTAAATTGAAATTTAAATTGCATATTTTGCATATTTTTGACGATTTTGACTATTTCTGCATATTTATTCAAAATTGGAGAATTTCTTTATTTTTAATTCATTTTTTGGATTTTTTAGTTTGACGTAAGTGCTTTTTTTCACCATTTATATTTTACTTTACTACATACAGTACTAAGCAATATTAAATTGACACGTTCTTCAACTCCAGAGTGGCATTTTCCCTCATAGGTACCAGTTACATTTTCCAAAAATAAGGCCTTTCCGAGGTAAGATGACTTTTGTATATATCTAATGAAAATATTTTTAAATATGTAAATAGTAGGACCTACTATTAAATAGTAGGTCCTTCTAAATTTTAGTACCTGGTACTATCGAAAGACAAGATGCCAAGAAAAAACGTGTACTTAATACATTTCTGCGGAATCAGTTAATTCCATTTCATTCCTTGAACTTTTTCAGTTATAACGCGACGCCACAATAATCGGAGAGGTATTAAGACTACCTGAAAATACGGTTTATAACAAAAATTTAGTCATTTAGAACCTATTTAACAATTTTTTAACGTATTTTGGCTTGGGGTGCATATTTTGCATATTTTTCCCATTTCGTCTGCATAAAATTCCCAAATTCGGTGAATAAAATTCCAGTCTCTAATGATAATATTATCACATGAAATCACTACACAATAAATCAGCGAGGTGATGAGATTAAATCTCAGAGATTTTCTGTGCACTTGGGTAGGTGTGCAATAGCTTCTCTCTCCACATCACTAGGTAGGAATAGGAACGAACTTCAATAACTTCTGGATGAAAAAAAAAAAAAAAAAATGATCAAGTAAAATTCACTCGAAAGTTGATTACTAACTTAAATTTGTTAAATTTGTTAATTATTAATCAACTAAGGCTCTTTGGTCCCAAAATGCTTCAAAATTTGATGTTCAAATAATATCGAACGCTTTGGCTTCATGAATTTACTCGTTGTTAGCTATCGGCATCCAGAAGAGATTGAAGTTGAATTCGAAGTATACCTACCGATTGCATAGAGAGAGTCATCCCTGATCAAGTCCCATCTTCTGCATTATTTATTGTGGGTTGAACTCTTCAAGGCCGCCTAATTTGTGAGTTAACCGAAAATCCCTCACCCTGACATTCTTCGAAGATTTGCAGAGTGTCGCCGATCTCAAGAGGCAGGCCGAACTTCACTTCACCTTTCCAATTGTAGATCGCTGAAAAATAATGAAACACATTATCATAGTATGATATTATTAAATATTAAAATTTTATTTTGGACAGTGAACATCTGCGAAACGTTTCGGTGAGATCTTACAAGTAAATGAGGAAAACCCCCCAGTTGAGACCGTTTTCAAGGGTTTTCAACCGAATCTCACTATCCACTGTTCTTCGGACTGCAGGTGTATTGTACACCTGTATGTATAATATAATTGTATAATACAACAGCTGTAGGTGTTTTGGGGTGTTCAAAGCTTGGAAACCCGGAGCGGACGAGATGAATTCCAATTTTTTCCCCACTAAGTATACCACGAAATGGCGAACAATGGCTTTACCGGACTCACCCCGGCGTCCGTCCCTTTGGCGCAGTGGATAGCGCGTTGGACTTCTAATCCAAAGGTCGTGGGTTCGATCCCCACAAGGGATGCAATGTTTTTGAGCAAGCTTTACAAGAATGAAGAGGGAGATGACGTGACGGCTTGAGATTTATGTTCTACGTTGTCTCAACATATGCACGCCCTTCGTATGTCCGCAATTTTTTTGGAAAATATTATCCGAAATATAATTATTTCCTCCCTTGCAATAATCAACCCGGTTAACAAAATAATACGCTGCAAATTTTACACAAGGGTTTATTATTCTTTGATACAGGTTAATTGCTTAAAAATTAATTCCGTGGTCATTAAGAAAATATTTTTGAAAAAAAAAAAAAAAATCTGTAAAATGTGGGATCAAGAAAAGATGGATTTTGCGCCCAAAAATACTCGGAAAACTACTCCTTATTTGACCTCCTGGGGTCCTTCAAAAACGCATTTGTAGCCCCATGAAAGCCCAAAAGATCCTCACGATGATATCGGAGCGTTCTAGGACCTCTAAAAACAGATTCTACGTCGGAAAAACCCGCGAAAACGACACCTAACTCAACCCCATAGTCGAAAAACTTCGGAAATCCCTCCCGTAGCCACATAGCGCCCCACGGGTTTGGGCGATCGGGCTGAAAACCATGCGGGCACAACTAGATGGTAAACCGTGTATTTTGACAAAATTTCAGATTTTAGAATTTAGAAATTTTGAAACGGAAAAATGTCAAATGATGAGGCCGATCTGAATTTTCGACCTCTGTCACGATTACATAGGTGTATTAGTCCAGGATTAATAAACCAAAAGTCCGTCCACCGTCCGAGACGTTTTGGGCAGTAGGAATATGCCCAGGGCAGATCCGTGGGTCGCTATGGGGCTACAGGAGGGGCTTTCGAAGGGTGTCGGCTATGGGTTAAGGTTAGATGTCGTTTTCGTAGTATGTACTTTTGAACGTAGAATACCATTTCTGGGGTCCCAGAACAGTCCGATTTCACCGTGAGGATCTTAGGGGCTTTCGTGGGGCTACAAATTGGATTTTTGAAGGATCCCAGGAGGTCGAATAACGTGTATGTGTGTATGTATAGGTCGACAACTTAAGGAATGACACCGTGCAGCGAACCTGGCGGCATCCCGAGAGTGAAATCTGTCCCCTTCCTAGGCACACCGCCGGGGCTCACGTCCCGCATTTTTCAAAAAATTGGCCTCCTGACCAGGCCGATGGGCTTCTCGAACCCTTTCTCTTTTCATTGTCATTATAGCGCTTCGAAGCGATAATCCTATAATAATACTGTTCATCTATTAATTTCGTGAGGTGATCATTCTTTCTCAGAAGCCCCTTTTTTTTTCTTCCACACACTTAAATAGGTACCTGCCTATTAAAACCAGGCAATACAATTTTTTCTTTTGTTAATACATAATCTGTTGTTTTTTTAATTGAATCTTCATGAAGGTGCATAGGATCACTTTTGACCCCTCCTTGTGTACGGTCTGAAATACTAATAATTAGGCACACTCGCCAAGCGGTCAGATATCCTGAGGCCTGAGTTTTCGAATTACGCGCGCACCTTCCGAGCTTAAAGGGGTTACCTGGAAAGGGAAGGCAAACTTCCCCTCCGAAGGAGGCTCGGTGACTCCCCTAGTTATTCTCTAAGTTGTCGACCTATAGCTGTGTTTTCCGAGTAATTGTGGACGCATACTCCAATTTTGGGGTCCAATACCTGTCCAAACATTGTACAGAAAAAAAATTATTATTATTATTTTTTTACAATAGTTAACAATTGACAATTTTTTCTCAATGACAAGAACTAATTTTTTCACAATTAACCAATATCAACGAATAATAAAGCCTTGTGTAAAATTACGAATATGACATCAAAGAAGCAGTATTTCATCATTTTATTTCTAGCACGCCGGACTGATGAGGAAACGATTATTGTCGCCACCCTTGCTGATATGGCGAACAAAAGACCCATTTCAATCGTATTATAATTGTTTACTCACATTGCATGCGATAAGTTAGTTATAAATAAACCGTCTCCAATCGCCCCTGTGATTCACAGAATTGGAAGTCGGTGGGAGCCCCTACTGGGAGGATCCGTCGAGGTCACCAGTTACGTGAGGAGTGTCGACCGGCCCGGAGCACCGCCACCGCAATGGACGCTTGCGAAGCTTTTTTGAACAAAACCTACAGTCTTTTCAATTGGAATTTGTCGAGCATCGAAGTCAACCATGACATCCCAAGGGTGGTGAGGTTGAGGGAGAAAATTGACGAAAAAGACGCCATTGAGGACGCGACATCTGAAGACAAATGGCCTCTCAAATTGACTTACGGGTACGAAGTGTTCTCAGAAGATCCAGCCGAAGCGGAAAAATTCATTCAAGAAGCTGTGAAGGAAGTCGAAACCTCAAAGGACAATCTGGTAGATAAGTATCGAGTGCCTTTTTTACATATTGCACTTTCAACAAAGGCCAGTATGCTTCTCAAATGTAATAACCGTTTGAAAGAGGTGGAGAGTTTGGTGGCTATTATAAAGCCTGTGTCGGACATGACAGATGAAGAGCTTTCAGGTTTGCTAGCAATGAAAGCGAAAATATTTCGCTATTACGGGCCAAACGGGACGAACAAATGTGTGCCCTGGTTGAGAGAAGCTGTGAGGAAAAACCCCAAAGAGGTTGAGTGGAAAATTTCACTGGTCGTGACGTTCAACAGGAAAAGGCATTTTTTCAAGGGAGCGCAGATCAAGTGGGAAGAGGTTGAAGAACCTGTCAACATCCTGGAAGAAGTCTTGTGCAGCCCTGACCTGACAGTGAAGCAATTGGCAACCTGTAAGTATTACCTTGCCGTGGCCTATTACGATTATGCATTGGGCAAAAAACCGTCTGGTGAAATTGACGAATGCCGAAGAGAGGTCTTAAGACTTTGCAATGACTTCTACAAAGCCACTGATTACCCCTTGGCTGTCTGCTTTGCTGCTGAAAGGTTCTCTCAGTCTAAAGGCCCCGAACAGTGGAAAGGGATGGAGATCATAGATACATTCCTGGAAAGATTCCCAAACCACGTAGGGGTTCGTGTAACTGCTTGCAAGATCTTGAAGCGTAAGAGGGACTACGCCCGAGCACGTGAACACGCCCAAATCGCTTACGATAACGGCGGCTATGGCGCGGCCTGGCTTTGGCTCGAATGCAACGTCAAACTTGGCCACGAGTTCGACGCTGAGGATTATTTCGACGAAATGTTGATGAAATTCGAAAGCTCGTTCAAAAAACAGACCCACTTGAGCGCATCCTTCTTCTACTTCTTTTCACGCCAAGATCCAATCCACGGCGCCTACCATATTGAGCAAATCATCCTAGAGGATCCCAGCTGTGACATGTTGCGTAAACAGTCTTACTGCCCCTGGGTGTTTACACAATTCATCCCCTTGGAATTGGCCTACAACCAAATCGTGTTCGCCCTACGAACTCATCGTTCAGGAGAAGACCTGTCAACGCTGACTTCTGCCAAACGCAACATCGAGCAAATTTGTGACGTCCAAAATTTCGACAAGCAAAGAAATCTTGTTCAAAAAGCTTTGGAAGATTCTCGCCCAAAAAATCGGTTCAATGCACCAAGACGATTCTAGAGAGCTGATTAATTTAAGCGATTAAGTGATAATATGAGATTGTTGTTACTGGGTGCAATAGTTGAATTATTAAATATTAACGAACAGCGCATTTTTTGATTCTTACTCTTCCTGGGAGTTGGATAAGCCAGGGAATAATTTGAGGGCACGTTGGAAGGCAAATAAAGCACTTGGAATGCACAGAAGGAGGACATATTCGCACCCCGAGAATGAAATCGGTTTTTTTTATGCCTCTATCAAACTCGCGGCGGCGAGTTGAACAAGCAGCGCTGACGAACTTTTTCCGAACTAAAAAATTGGCCACTAGAGAGCATCACGTGCCTGTCTTATTCTGGCCTTTTTGGGGAAGTCTGAAGTGGAGAGGAGCACAAGTTCAATAGTGCCCTTTTCATTCTACAAGCTTAAGTTTTTTCAGCTTTTTTTATTTTTTTATTTTTTTAAAATTTTTATCAACTTGTGCCCCTATCAAATTACACATCTACTAGGTTTTTGTTTCTTTGCCTTCCTTCACAAAATGGAAAACGTTTCACATTTGGATTTAGTTGCCTTCAATTTCATAATATTTTGTTCCTGAACAAATTTTGGAGGTCCACAATGAGTGCATCCTGATACAACACATAATAGTTAGATAGATACATCCTGATACAATTGTTAGCACTCACGAACTCAAACAATTCAATTAAAATTCAAACAATCACAGTATCAAGTTACTGTGCGGAGAAATACTATTATTTGATATTGTGTTTGTCTATTAGCGCGCTTGCATTTTTATGAGGTCCTTTAAAATTGGGTAAAAGCTATCAAAAACCATTGAATGGTCGTCGTTGCCACCATCTTATGTATAGAGATATGCCTAATTACTGTGGCATGGAATGAATTTCATTATCTTACTTGTTTTTCAGACCAGGGGACGCTCGAAAAATATGTCAGAAAGAACCAAACGTATTTTGGCAATAACGCCGGTTCAAAATGCATTGAGCCAAGGTCGTCATGAAGATGGGAATGTCTTTCACAGTGTGGTGTTTGCCGGCGGTGCAGAGGTCTAATCCAATGAGTTGGTTAGGGTGAGAAATGACTCCTATGCTGAGTACTAAATTGTTTATTTAAATAAACAATGGGCTTCTTGAAAAGGTCTGAATTCAGCATTTCTGACAACATATTCGGATTCAGCACCCTTTAAAACCAATACACCCCAATTTTTAGTTCGAAAATCCGTATAGGTACGTGCTGAGCTGTTTTCGAAATGTTAGAGATTTTGAAATGAACGCCGGGCAAATTTGACGTCACACCTCGCCAGGCTGGGCGTCGAGTAGTTGGGCACTGAGCCGCCAGAGCGCTAAATAACAAATCTGAACAGAATCGGAATAAAAACACTCGGCCCGGGTCGATTTTTGAATAACCTTCTTTGATGATAACCTCGATGCTCAATTTTCGAATGACCTTCTATAATGATTAACCCGACTTTCGATTTTTGGGGTCGACTTTTCGCGTAGCATAGTTGGCTGACTTGCGTAGATGAGAGAGAGAGGGATCTCCCGACCAATCAAAAGACGAGGAAGCAGCCCACGTCATGTACTCTCTCCAGACCTCGGAATTCAAATATCATATTTTTCCTAAGGCCCTATAAATAATTGAAACGGGGTTTCTGCAATATGGACCCGTTTTCGTAACTTTTGAAGCACGACCTTTGCAGGAAAAACAATTTCAAAAATCATTAAAGGAGCTCATTGTAGCGTGGGGACCGGTTTCGAGCAACTAAGCTCATCTACAGCCCTGACAAGAAAACCATTTGTCATTAGCACCAGAGACAAAACCATAAAATTATATTAACAAAGTAAACTCTATTAGAGTACCTACTTTAATTCTTCTTACGAACTTGTGGTTGCTGGTGTAGCCACTCTCAGCCAAAAATCTATACCACTAATTCAGAACGTCTCTGTTGCTATGTATGTAGGTATGTACCAACGTCACAAGCCTTCTCCTCAGAAACCTAAGTGATAAAAATACGCCGATCTTTCTACCGTCTCGGGATCCCTCACTTTTCTACCTGTGGGGGGGGGGGGGGGGAATCCCCCTCAATATGCGCGCAAACTGGCGTATTTGCGCCCAACTTTCTTATTTTAAATGGGAACCCTTAATTTTTACATCGGATTTGGTTTCCTCAGCAAAGTTTACGTCCGATAAGCCCATTGAGCACAATTTTCAATGAGCGCAAACCCGCGCAACTCTTCCTATCTTAGTTGTTTTGATTGAGTCGGCGTTTCTCCTGTATCCTACCTACCTAGCGATCCGAATTGTAATATGTACCTTTTTTTTACGATTGGGAGTTTTTGTCGGCGAGCGGAGTGAAAACGAATTTTCGGGATCATCAGTTGGCGCGCGGGATCGCGTGCGTCTGCTCTTAACTCATAGACATATAGGAGCTGGCCACGCGTGGGGTGGGTCAGGTCTGTGAAGGTCTCCCATTTCGGGGGAGACATTTTCCAACGACTGGCTAATAGCTAGTTCAACCTTCCACCTGGTCGTAGTAGAATTCGACAGATCGGGAGGTTTTTACACATTTAAAATGCATGTAAATCATCACTAAGTGATATTCAAGTCAAGTCAAGTCAAGTCTTGACCTATTATTCAAATGGGCAAGCAAAGCGAGCGCCCCCCCCCCCCCCCCCCCCCCTAGAAGTGGTCGGCCGAGCAAAGTGAGGCAGGGCCGTGGAGAGAAAATCCGGGCCCGGGGGCGAAATTCATCGGGCCCCCTAAAAAAAAAAGGTATGAAAATTTTTCCTATATTGATCTGTCCCTTTTCCCATTTTGCCTCTCCTACCCCCTTTTTTTACAAAAAAAAAAAAAAAATTCTCAAGAAAATCCGGGCTCCCCTAAGAAGGCCGGGCCCGGGGGCAACGGGTCCAGTGCCCCCCCCCCCCCCCCTCTCTAAAGGGCTGAAGTGAGGCCCCTTCCTACTCAATAAGGATGATCCTCGAAAGGCGACTTCGCGCGCGATAGTCAATGCAAAAACTCAGCGACGAAACTGAGAAGGTTGGGGGGCCCAGATGCTTGAATCCCGGCGGTAAATCCCATCTGGGTGAGATCTGCCGCGCGTCGCTTCTGTCGCCTACACTAAGTCGCTTGCAGTGGATGCCGCGTTATGTAATTTGACTGATGGGATCAGTCGCGTGTATACGCCTCGTCGAAAACGCTTCCAGTGGTGGGCTAGGCTAAAATGGTTGGCCGAGCGAAGCGAGGCCCCGCTGTCAGAGTGCTAGTAGAACAACAAATTTCAGATAGCAGAACAAGGATTAATAAATCCGAGACCCTACCAATGAAATTAACAAAGTACCTACTGTGTAACTGCAATTCAAACGTTCAATCATTGTTTTACAATTTTCTAACCCAAAGGTTGGCATTCTTGGTCACCTCAGGGAGGTGCTGTGACTATGGTAGGGGGGGGGGGGGGGGGATTTCACGTCAGTTCCACCACCGCCGGGCTATAGTGATGCCCTTACTCGACCCATGAATTTTCCTGAAAATCATGTGGGTAAACTCAACGAATTCTAACAACCATGGAAATGACCAAATTACGCTTTATAAGTTTATTTCTAATGCAAATATTCAACTTGGGTTAGGAACTCAGGCTTGCCAACACAGGGGCTTCACAAGATGTGGAAGCTCAAGGCGCATGAGTCTCACCATAAATTGTCGGCGTAGGTACTCCAGAAGGCAATGTTACGAACCGTTTTTCAGTGACCCTCCCGTCAAAATGAATTTCCCCTGAAGCAGCGTATATCATCAATGGAGCCGCCATCAAAGTGTAAACCGCAGGAAGACCACCAACACCGCAGCTGTCGGACTGGGACAAAATGGCAAAGACGGACTTGCTCCACCAATTGCAGTACAGAGCCGCTCCTTGGTCGTACTTGCACGGGTCGGAGAATGCCACGGAGCGGAAACAAACGTGGTACCACTGGTAAGGGAAATTGAAGCAGTAGCCGGGATCTGCCGAACAATAAATGGACCTGCACACCTCAATCGGCACATAGACCACTTGGATGTAAACTGTCGTTGTCCGGGGGCCGTAGGATGCCAGGGAACAAGCGTCTCTGGCATGTGGATGCATGTTCAGGTACTTCACCAACGCCTCGGATTCTCTCTTCAACTGTGGTATATCCATAAACGGCAGTGGCATAGGCAGTACATAATTAGTGAACATTATTTCAAAATACGTTTTACCTAACGCTATATTCAAACTGGCCCCAATTACATCCATCTGGATGGATACGTTCTTCACATTGTTCGTTAAGATCGAAAAGGGAGGTGCATCGGCACTCACTTTGTCGATATTCGGGGTCAACGATACGTATAAGTTCTGCAGTTTGGTTGTCTGTGTGCCTGGCGTCGGGTGATAAGGACTATCAGTTCCCCAGAAAACGTAAATGTCATTCGGAGTTATCCTGTCAGAATTCCATTTTGACGCGGGCAAGTTATAGAAAACGTCCACGCTGAAGAATACCAAGCGGTTGGTGAAAATGCTGCACATCGACAATGGTTCTGGTTGCAACTCGTAGTTGCTCAAGTTGATCCAGCAAGACCAAGGAAAGTTGAATATTGTGACTGGGATTCCCATCATCAACCTGGGTTTCCGAAGGCTTCGACCCTCAACATCTCCCAGCATCAACAATACTGCAGTTAAGATCAACCGAAACCTTCCACTTGCAAACGTGAACCACGCCATTTGAAAGACTCAAACAAGAACACTTGGCACTTAATGTTGTGAATTGCAAACAGTGATTGAAAATGAAATATCTGCATGCGGCTCTTCATGTGTTAAACCATGTGCACAAATCTCGACAGGGGAAGCGTTTTGAATAATATTCTGAAGTATCTATAGATAAAAGTTATAACTTTTACACTACCTAACAAGCTTGGCGAATTTATTGAGGTTTGAGACCAGGTTCTTATCATCGGTGATTAACGGGATGACCCGGAAAATGCCTTTTCTAAGTATGGAATATGAAAGTTGTGGTCAGCGCCGGATTAACCTCTCGTGGGCCCCGGGGCTGAGACTTAAAAGTGGCCCCCTATATATATATATATATGTACATATAGGCACACATATATATTATATATTAAAGTGGATCCTCTGGCAGGAGTATCACGTAAAAACCACTAGAAAATCGCGTCTGTCGCTTCACAACCAAAAACTGGGTCAAAACATTAATAAAACTCCGAATGCAGGGCAATCTAATTTTACAACTAAAGTAAGTAAGAAAAAAGTTACTTTTTACAATAAAATTTATTGTAAAAAGACCAATAGGGTTTATTATTCTTTGATATAGGTTACTTGTGTAGAAATTTATTTCTGTCAATGAGAAAATCTCAAGAAAAACTTTTTTTGATTTTTATTTTTCGAAAAAATCCTTTTTTTTGAAACTTTTTTGTTTTACTTGAAAAATGTTTGACCTCCTGGGATCCTTCAAAAAACCCGTTTGTAGCCCCATTTTAGCCCCATAGCGCCCCACGGGTTTGGGCGATTGGGCTGAAAACCTTGCGGGCACAACTAGGTAGATGGTAAAATTTCAGACTAAAAAAAAAAAAAAATCCTGCCCAAAACGGCCCGGACGGCAGCTGCCGTCATTCTAGATGGCGGACGTCATTGTATGCGTGTTCAATTTCGGTGTGTGTCATTGTATGTGTATTCAGATTTTATTTTTGTATAGGCTGGTCGTGTTAGTTTTAGGGAGGGGAGGAAATTTTGAACAAGTACTCGCCCTCCACCAGACAAGTAAACGTAGAGAGAGCAACCACCCATGATCCGAAAACTAAAAGTTACGAGAAGGGGTAGAAGAGTAGGTAAGGTCTGCTGCACTCTGCAGCCACCAACCACCCGAACACCACAAGTTTCAAGAAGAGGTGAAATAGTAGGTAGGTCTGCTACGATGACTCCTGTCCCAAAGAATTTCGAGCCAATTTACATGATAAGACCTCATTTAAAACCCGGCGCCTCCACATTGGTCCAACCCAGGCACACCAGAATGGTGTGGCCGGAGGGGAAAGGAGGGCCCACTGTACTCCCCCTAGGGGAGATCTGAAGAACAAGGTAGAAGAAATAAGATGTAAGCAATGATAAGTGCACTTCCTCTGGGGGAAGAAAGAGAGCAGAAGGTATGAGAAAGGTTGTGATGGGCCAGAAATGGCCTTAGACACAACCTAAGAAGCTCTGTACAGCGGTTGGCGGACGGTGGACTGCAGACGGCAGACGGCAGACGGACATTTTGGTTTTGGAATATAGACCTGTTGAAACGGATAATGTCAAATTTTGAGGCCGATCGGATTCGTCGACCTCCGTCGCGAAAACATAGGTGTATTATTCCAAGAATAATAAACCAAAAATTTAACAAATTATTTTTGTTTTTATGAACCAAATGCGGTACAGAGTCCAACCCGCTTAGCAAACTCTGAACCACCGCAACAGTGTGGAAAATCCGTGAGGTCTGTAACTCGCGTTGGGAGTGTAGACATAGACGACTCCATGAGGTTTTCCGATTTTCGAGTAGCTAGTAAGGAAGGTATAGTGGTATAGTGGAAGTCTTAGTGGAAGGTAGGTACCTAACTTGGAACTTTCCGTTCACCTTCCTCTTTTTCAGGAAAACAAATTTTTTAATATCAGCATAGGAATAAGGAAAAACGGTTTGTTAATTTTTACCAAAAAAAAATCAACGGTGGCGAAGTGGCCCCCTTGGGGTGTGCGCCCCTGGGCTATAGCCCCCCTAGCCCCCCCGTTAATCCGGGCCTGGTTGTGGTCCTAACATCTAACAAGGGGTTGAGTTTCTTGACCAGTAGCGTATAACGTCTTTTTTGGGTTCTCGAGGGTTGGTCAATGAGTAGAGTTAATTTTCAGGCCGACGTTTCGAAATATTTGTATTTCTTCTTCAGGGCTATAAGGGAGAGGGGAACAGACAGCTTGTATATTAGCGTCATGCCTAGCTGTAGTCAGCACGTGGTAAATACTGTATAAATACAAGCTGTCTGTTCCCCTCTCCCTTATAACCCTGAAGAAGAAATACAAATATTTCGAAACGTCGGCCTGAAAATTAACTCTACTCATTGACCAACCCTCGAGAACCCCAAAAGACCCTAACATCTAACATCAGGAAGCAATATGAAACTATCTATGAATTTGCAACGTTAAAAGCCACAAACACGGAGTTTATTCATTCATTTCGACGGAACTCGTTCGTTCAAAATTTGCTAATTATACGCTGTAAATTTTACAAAAGGGTTAATGTTTATTATTATTTATTTTTTATTTTATTTATTTCTTAATTTTTTTGTATTTGAATTAGAGGGGTGGCAACTAATATCAACATATCTCTTATTAATGCCAGTTCCACTTTCATAATATGAATATTATATAAAGCTATATATGAGCCTAGAGCTATTTGCGGCGCTCATGGGCCTCACTCTATTGTCTTAAATTCGCCACACCACCATGGGAAGCGCTGTGACTGACGGTGAGATCGGGTGGGCCAGCTTCTCACGGGGAGGCGTCACCTCCAACGACCCGGACTCACCGTCAGGCATCCATTCACTGATCGATGTCATTTATGCCTTAGTGACATTTTGGTTGGATCCGCAGTCCAGGCATCTCTAGCTGAAACTTTGGGGTTGCCGGCCCAATATTTACACGAGGGGATGCCGGGAAGTTGAATGAGGTGTCGTTTTCCGAGTAATTTGGGACGCATAATCCATTTTTTCGGTCCCACATCCGTGTAAAAACTTTACAAGAAAATAATAAAAACCTCTACTTACCTTCCAAATTATATTTTATATCATATTCATTTGTTCTATGTACACTTTTCACTGTTTCGTACCATCGTATCATATAGTTTCATCAATTGTTAAATTCAAAGTATAAATTCGTGTTTTGTTCATTTCATTAGGCCCTGATAATAGGAGAATATATCTCTTGAAACGTCGGCAAAAAATCTCGTCTTATTTGACTGACCCTCAACAAGTTTCCAACAACAATAATAAAAACGTTTTAAAATGATTAAATAATTTAATTATTATTAATTAACATTTTAATTATTAAAATGTTTTTAAAATTTATTAAAATATAATTTTAGAATTAATTTTTGGATAGTTTAAATCCTTGTTATGTAAAATTAGCATTGTTTTTCCATAATACGGAATTATGAACACTGTGGGTTGATGTGCAAGATTTGAACTCTTCATGAGGAAAACACACTTTTAAACCAAATTCTCTCCCATCCCAAGTTTCTGCTATCAGAGCCCTCCGACGGAGTCCTCAAAAAGTTTCAAGCCGTCATAATACGGAATTGGTTAGGGTTAATATTAGATGATATCATCCTGTGTAAGATAAGATATGGAGATATCGCGTCCCATGCAGAGATAGCGATAGCAAAAAAAACCAATTCACATAGCATACGACAAGTTATTAATATACTGTCTCAATTGTTCCATGTCGTTGTTACAGTAAATCCGCACATCTCATTTTTGGGTGTTTTTGGGTTAGTTAGCTACCTACATGTAAAAATCGACGTTCTATCCGAAAAAAATGGTGTGGCAGCCATAAGTCGTATCCTAACCGAGAAAAATGAATAAATGTCAACTCCGCACATGTGAAAACCGCCACAGCCGACCACACATCTCAGCTTTTTCCCTCTGCGGAGACCCAGATGGACGGATCTTCCCGGTTTTCCTGGTGAGTACAGTTTATTTTACATTTTGAACTCATGATTTCTGTTATAATTCGTAGCTTATAGATCTTTCTAGTAGAGGAATAAGTCAGATTTCGCATGAAGTTAAATAAAAGAAAGATAAACGATCTCGAAATATATCCCTTAGATGTGTGGAGTTCACCGAATCCGTGAGCTTGAAGAGCCATCACCAATCATTTAGATGTGTGGAGTTCGCAGCATTTTTGAACTGAGTTGGGGTGCTAAGCTATGGATTTTCAACTATTGTTATTGGCAAATTGGTAACTTTTGAAGCAAAAAATGCTAGCAAACGACACCAAGAACGGTTGTCGTGTGTTATAATCCCTATGGTCAAGTTGCAAGTGCTGCAACATTAAATTCTGTATAATTTGGGTTGAGATTTTGTGGACACCTGGTGAATATTTTTTCGTGTTGTGTAGATTTTTGGTGAAATAGGTACATTTTCTAAATTCATTTGTGAATCCTGGTCAGTGACTAGTCTATTTTTCTTCCAGGTACAACTTTACTCGAAGATGGATGATAGTCAAAACTGTGATGGGAGATCAGACAGCCCGGATGGGCTTTGCACTATCGACGAGATTTTACGAACTGTTGTATGTACTCGTGAGACCAGGAAAACAGTACAGCTGCCGATTCCAATATTGGATATCAGCAATCTGGGGAATGACCTATCTCAGTCAGGAGAGGCTGATAAGTTTCATGAAGAGCTCTGCAACTCACAGGAGGTAATATTCATGCTTCTTTTGGTTAAGTACCTGCTTACTCTGTTACATTGATTTTTATTCGAGAATGCCCAGATGATTACATGGTAAGGATGCCTGATAAGGCTGTGAAAGTGGTTCCACTCGTGCTAACATTAAGCTGGATATTTTTAGTTCCATGATTATTGACGGGCTGGAAAGCAGCTAGGGACTCAGAAAACAGAGTAGCTCCCCCCAGATGATGTTGACTAATGAAAGGGATGTTGATTAATGGAAGTTTTTTTTTCTTCACAGGAATCAGTGTTTCCAACGTTCCAATCAGACGATATTGCTGGACTAGACATGTGTGAACCAAACTCGAACTCAGACACTCCCGACAACTACATGCTGAATGACCATACCGATAAAGAAGAAGATCCATCGTCTGCAGCTTTTCAAATATTCCAATCGGACGAAATTGTTTTCAATGCGGGAGAGGAAGACCAGATTGAGGAACAAGACCCAGGCGATCCCGACTACGAGCCGTTAGAGCATGAAGATAACGAAGAGCCTCTGCCAGCAGGTCCTCCTCCTACGCTCCTTTCAGATCCTTTGTTCGTCAGCTATGATCCAACTGTTCCAAATATTGAGATGCCTCAGTCCCATCTCCACAGTCACAGTCACAGTCACGAGATTGAGGAACTTGGAATCCTGGAAAAACGCAAGAGGGGCCGACCGCTTACTGCTACTAGCCGAATGACGACCAAAGAAAAACGCATGCATGGAGAGGAATATGTTGGATACTCCAAAACCAAAATCAACCAGGAATCCAAAGTCAAGATCACTCACGATGCTACTCGACAGGCTAAAAGCATGGGAGTTCGTTGCATGTCACAGCAGTGTGTCAGGTGGAAGGCTAGAGGTTGTAGCACCATACTTGAGGCTGATAGAGAGACGATTTTCAGAGGATTTTGGAAAACACTGGACTGGAACCAAAAGAAAATGTACGTTTTGTCCACAATAATCATCCATCCAACGACACAGAAGACTGTGGGAGAGAAACCATCAGCTAGGAAGAACACATACGTGTACCGTTTGAAGGTGGGCGATCGATTAATACAAGTATGCAAAACCATGTACCTCAACACCTTGGGCTTGAAGTTTGCTACTGTGCGCTATTGGTTGGAAACCCATGCTCAACAAAACACTGCTCCCATTCGCAAAGAAAGTGCAGTCGACCCACAACCGGAGGATGAACTCGAGACTGATGTAGTACTCAGTGGACATCTCAAAGGGAATTCTCGCATAGCCCGCCAGCACAAAAAACAGATGTTGCTACGTTTCTTCGCAAGTCTTCCTCGACTCCCATCGCACTACTGCAGGAAATCATCTACCAAGTCGTATTTGCAAACGGACATCCGTTCAAAGTGCCAGCTGTATTGGCTTTACAAATCGTACTGCGCACAGTCTGATGAAGAGCCACTGGCTATAACCCACTTCGTGAAAATGATGAAAGATAACAACATCAGCTTGTTTCGTCCCCGGAAAGATCGATGCGATGTGTGCGTAAGTTATGAGAGACAAAACATTTCTGAAGAAGAATGGAAGAAACACCTGGCTCGACGCGATCAAGCAAGAGCGGAAAAAGATGAAGACAAGAAAAAAGCAGTAGCAGGGGAAATGCATGTAATCTGCTGCGATTTGATGGCGGTTCAACCCCTGCCCCTTCTTTCCGCTAGCTCCGCATACTACAAATTAAAAATGGTCATGCACAATTACACCATTTTTAACATGGGCACCCATCAAGTTCAGAACTACTGGTTTGATGAAAGTCAAGCAACGTTGGGCTCGTCAACATACGCCACATGCTTACTTGACTACTTAACAAAACTATTGGAAACATCAGTCAAGGACATAGTGATTTATTCGGATGGCTGCACAGCCCAAAATAGAAACGCCGTCTTGTCTAATGCCCTCCTTCATCTGAGTGTGCAAAAGGGAGTGAGAATAACCCAAAAATATTTGGAGAAAGGGCACACTCAGATGGAGGTGGACAGTGTGCACAGCGTTATCGAAAACCAGATCAAGGGATCGGAGATATACTTACCTAGCCAGTATGTCCAAATGACAAAAATGGCGAGGAAGAATCCATTTCCCTATGATGCAAAACTTATGCAATGGTCGGACATAACCAATTACGCCATAGAGTCTACCATGAGGTATCCATCGATCCGTCCAGGCAGAAAACCTCATGATCCAGTTGTCACTGATATCAGATGGCTCCACTACGATCCCGATGGGGTCATCAGGTTTAAACTGAATTTCACTGACGAAGCTCTGCCCCTTCCTGTTCGCCCTAGGGTTGTTGGATCCTCAGTAGAGTTCCCCAAGCTTCATGGAGCGAGACTGAGGATTCCATTGGACAAATACCGTGATTTACAGGCTCTTAGGAGCCTGATGCCCTCAGATTGTCATGCTTTTTACGATGAACTGCCACACGAGGAAACCAGCAGAAGGCACGAGAGTAGCAAGGCAAAAAAAGAAAAAGAAACCGCACTTCAGGAGGAAACCGACGTCAATGGAAAGCCAAGCGGAAGCAAAAGCAAGAATGAAAGAAAGCGGAAGAAAGAAGATGCAAAGAAAGAAGAAAATCTTCAACCTAAAAGGGTTCGTAAACCCTCCAAGGAAAAACCGCGATAATTATTCTTCTATAGTTACGTTCATATGTTCGGGTTTTTGTAAGTCACTTTTTACCATCACATTCCTTATTCTTCGATGGTCAAATCCTACCACAATGTAGCTACTTAAGACTGAGGTTATTTGACTAAAAATTGTGATCAATTCCGTTCGTGTTACCTTTGCCAGAAACGGAATTAAAAAAGATAGGTAAGGCTTTTTCCTGTGATGTTTACATAAATTGTAATATTACTTAAATAATTCCCCTTACGGGAAAAAACTGTGATCAATTCCGTTCGTGTTACTTTTACCAGAAACGGAATTCAAAAAGATAAGACTTTTTCCTCTGATGTTAACGTAAGTTTTAATATTACATAAATAATTCCCCTTACGGGAAAAAATTGTGATCAATTCCGTTCATGTTACCTTTGCCAAAAACGGAATTTAAACAAAATAAGACTGTTCTATTACATTAATAATGTTTAATATCATTATAATTTTCCCTAATACAAGAACTGCGATACTCACTCACTACATTTTATTTTTTGTACTGTTAATAAAACGTTACGTTTTAATGTCTCTTGTTACTTGAAATTGATCCTCTTGGTGTCATTCTAGCTAGGCATTAATAGGCATCTATTCTTTTCGACATAATAGGTACTGAGTGTCTAATCAATTTAAGCAGTATAAAAGACAAAAGTCCCAGATTGAAATAAAAAATATCGAAAATCACATAAATATTGAAAAATAACCAAGAATTAACTAGATAGAACCGGAAAAAATTTAAATAACCGTGGCATTCTGTGAGTATTGGACCTTGTTGTCGCAATAACAATACAGGCTTATTATTATCATCATTATTGGAGAATTAAATCAAAAATTGATTATTAACAGCCTGATTGAGAGCTAATTCATACTAGCGAACTCCACACAACTCAAAATCTTTTAACCAGTGAAATCCGCACATCTCATTGTTTTCACCTGCGAACTCCGCACATCTCATGAATTTTTTCAAATAGTGGAGAGACGGCATTTTTACCATGATTTTCTAGAAGGCTGAGGCTTGATTAAACCATAATCACACACATTAATTGTTCCTGAGCCGCACCTGTTGAGAAAATCATTTAAAACCGCTTAATTGGCTCTCCTCAACAATCAGCCAAAATGAGATGTGCGGATTTACTGTAACATTGTGGTTCACAGAAACAAACGTTTGTCAGATGCTGATAATCATTGGGGGTCGAGCTTACCAGTTACGTGAGAAGTGTCGACCGGCCCGGAGCACCGCCACCGCAATGGACACTTGCAACGCGTTTTTAAACAAAACCTACAGTCTTTTCAATTGGAATTTGTCGAACATCGAAGTCAACCCTGACGTCCCAAGGGTTGTGAGGTTGAGGGAGAAAATTGCCGAAAGAGACGCCATCGAGGACGCGACATCTGAAGACAAATGGACTCTCAAATTGACTTACGGGTACGAAGTGTTCTCAGAAGATCCAGCCGAAGCGGAAAAATTCATTCAAGAAGCTGTGACGGAAGTCGAAACCTCGAAGGACAATCTGGTAGATAAGTATCGAGTGCCTTTTTTACATATTGCACTTTCAACAAAGGCCAGTATGCTTCTCAAATGTAATAACCGTTTGAAAGAGGTGGAGAGTTTGGTGGCTATTATAAAGCCTGTGTCGGACATGACAGATGAAGAGCTTTCAGGTTTGCTTGCAATGAAAGCGAAAATATTTCGCTATTACGGGCCAAACGGAACGAACAAATGTGTGCCCTGGTTGAGAGAAGCTGTGAGGAAAAACCCCAAAGAGGTTGAGTGGAAAATTTCACTGGTCGTGACGTTCAACAGGAAAAGACATTTTTTCAAGGGAGCGCAGATAAAGTGGGAAGAGGTTGAAGAACCTGTCAACATCCTAGAAGAAGTCTTGTGCAACCCTGAGCTGACAGTGAACCAGTTGGCTTCCTGCAAGTATTACCTGGCCGTGGCCTATTATGATTATGCATTGGGTAAAAAACCTTCTGATGAAATCGACGAATGCCGAAGGGAGATCCTAAGACTCTGCAATGACTTCTACAAAGTCACTGATCACCCTTTGCCAGTCTGCTTTGCTGCTGAAAGGTTCGCTCAGTCTAAAGGCCCCGAACAGTGGAAAGGGATGGAGATCATAGATACATTCCTGAAAAGATTCCCAAACAACGTAGGGGTTCATGTAACTGCTTGCAAGATCTTGAAGCGTCAGTGGGATTACGCCGGAGCACTTGAACACGCCCAAATCGCTTACGATAATGGTGGCTATGGCGCGGCCTGGCTTCTGTTCGAATGCAAAGTCAAACTTCGCCACAAATTCGACGCTGAGGATTATTTCAACGAAATCTTGATGAAATTCGAAAAAACGTTCAAAAAACAGACCCACTTGAGCGCATCCTTCTTCTACTTCTTTTCACGCCAAGATCCAATTCACGGCGCCTACCATTTTGAGCAAGTCATCTTAGAGGACCCAAGCTATGACATGTTGCGTAAACAGTCTTACTGCCCCTGGGTGTTTACACAATTCATCCCCTTGGAATTGGCCTACAACCAAATCGTGTTAGCCCTACGAACTCATCGTTCAGGAGAAGACCTGTCAACGCTGACTTCTGCCAAACGCAACATCGAGCAAATTTGTGACGTCCAAAATTTCGACACGCAAAGAAATCTTGTTCATAAAGCGTGGGAAGATTCTCGCCCAAAAAATCGGTCCAATTTACCTCGTCGATTATAGAAGCCCAAGGTTTATAGATTTTTACTTTGTTTATATATTTGTGATTTGACTATGTGTACATACATATTTGTGATTGTTATTACTGAATGATTAAATTCTTATAAACCGCGCATTTCTTGGTTCTTACTCTTACTCGTGAGTTGGATAAGCCAGGGTATAATTTGAGGGCCCGCTGAAAGGCAAAAAACGCTCTTGGAAGGAATCAAAGGAGTACAGATATTTAAAAGCTCCCTTTGTAGCTCTACAAAAGCCCCATAGATCCCCAAGGTGAAATAAAATGAATCTGGGACCTCAAAAAAATGGATTCTACGTCCAAAAATAATGCGAAAACCAACCCATAGTCGAAAACCTTCAATAACCCCTTTTTTGCTATACATACAGAATTGCGCAATCGGGCTGAAAACCTTGCGGGCACAACTAGATGGTGAGCCGAGTATTTTGTCAAATTTCAGGTTTAAAAAAAAAATGCAACAGCCCTAAGGGCAGGACGGCGGACGCCAGACAGTCTTTTGGGGCTACGGGAGGGGTTTTTTGAAGGTTTTCGGCTACGAGGTTGAGTTAGGTGTCGTTTACTTAGTATTTTTGGACGTAGATTCCATTTATTGGGGACCCAGATCGATCCGATGTCACCGTGTGGATCTATGGGCCTTTCGTGAGGCTATAAATGGGATTTTTGAAGGATCCCAGGAGGTCTAATAAAATGTCGAGCAAATCAGCAGTATATAACAGTTATTTCTTTCAAAAAATGTTTGGGGTCCTTCTGCTCCCAAGTTGTTCTGGCATTTCTGCCAACTGCGGCGCACACTCTTCTCCTGCTCTTTATTCGCTGTTCTTCTTCGGACTTGCACAGTCATGGGGGAAGAGACGACATGGGAGGCCGGGCCCAAATGTCAGGAGGGAATCGGCTTTTAGGGCTGGAGTAATTTTCCACAGAGTATTCAACAAACACCGTAAGTCGCTTGTCTGCGGTACGTCAGCGAGAAGGTTCAGAAACGCGTCCTCTTCATTCAACGGTGGCAGATACGAGAGCCCGACAAATGGCTTAGTCCCCTCCTTCATGGTTGTCGTCATCATGTATGTAGCATACCACTAGGTGTGTGTGTACCTACATGAATTGTTTTTCCTAATTGATAATAATTATCAATAATTGATAATTATTGGGTTTGTGGTGGTGGATGCTGGAATGCGTTCGGCGCAGCGCCTGTGGTTACACCGCCGTTGTTTTTGGAGGATGCAGGAGGAAGTACAGCTGGCTCTGAGAATGCTACAGCTGCAGAATTGAAGGATCCGAGTTCCTGCTCATACAATATCTGAGTTTACGCTGTTCGCTATGCAATATGAGAACGAGGGAAGACGCCGTTCACTTCTTCGGTGCGTGCCCTTGTCCTGGCAGGGATCCGGAGGAGGTGGTTTGGCAGCCCCAGAATGTCCAGAGAGGGTCGCCCCAGTCGCCCAAACCCGTGGGGCGCTATGGGGCTAAAATGAGGCTACGGGAGGGTTTTTTTAGGCTTTTGGCGATGGGATCGAGTTAGGTGTCGTTTTCGAAGTATTTTTGGACGTAGAATCCATTTTCGGGGGTCCCGGAACGATCCGATTTCACTGTGGTGATCTATAGGGCTTTCATGGGGCTAAAAATGGGATTTTTGAAGGATCCCAAAAGGTTAAATGTTTTTCGAGTAAAAAAATAAAGAATTTTTGAAAAACAATTTGTTTGAAACAAAAATGTTTTTCCAAAATTTTTTCCATTGACACAGAAATAACTTTTGCACAAGTAACTTATATCAATGAATAGTAAACCCTTGTGTAAAATTTGCAGCGTTTTTTTACTTTTCTCGACAAGCCAACCTAGCCGATGGCATAATGCTATAGCTTATAAGGCTGTTGAGGTCTCAATTCTCAACATGCATACATTTTATTTTTATGCACAAGCTGTTTAATAGTTTTAATTTTAATTGTATAATATACATATTATGTAGATACAAAGAAATAAAAGACCTCTTTCATTCATTCATACTTAATTCAATTGCCCTTGCTGCCAAAACAATCATAGGTACCTAATAATAATCTTATTATTTTAATTTTAAATATTGTAGAAACTTTGGCGCATAGTGGGGTATGAATTTCCCTTGAAAATCAGGCCCAAAACTACCATAATTTTAGAATGACACGTATCAGGTAGCATGACATACATTGTATCAAAAATCTGACTTCCTTGACTCTTTTGGTATTTAGGGAGATACCTCCCAAAAGCCCAACTGTCTTTACTACCCTAAGACTAGAAACTTTCAACTCCCCAAAGATGAGCTATAAAATTTGATAGGGGGGAAAACCTTACCGAAGTTTTTCAGGATATGAACATTTACGTTTTTCAGGTTTTAACGCCGATATGTAATGAGTTTAATTTAATAACACATCATCCCTTCAGTGGTAGGAATCGTAACACCACCACTTCGACTGTTTTGGCTTTTCAGAGAAAATAAAACAGATGCGGCGACAAAAAGTTATAAGGAAGAAGTGACGCCGTTGGATGACATTTTGTGCTGACTAGAGGATGCTTATCACCAAAGCACGAGTGAATTTTCCAAAGAAATTACTTAATTTTGCAATAGTTGAACGAGTAGACATCTCACTAGGTACTTCCATAGCGAAATTACATTCAAAAGAATGCGAGTGTGGAAGGTGTTTGACAAGTTGTCGCCAAAAAAAAAACAAGAACAGGAGAAGTGATAACACGGTCAAACTCACCGACGCCGTATCGGTCTTTTTTCGATCGGATCCACATTCTGCTGACGACGGTCGCGGTACACCTGGAATCACAACACGATCATGTTTCTGACACGGAAAAGAGTCAACATCAACGGGGGTTATTTGATTGTAAACACGGCAGGAACTGAGGCAGCCATAGTACAAGTAAAATCGGTGTTGATATCGGGGTTGTACCGGCGGGGGGAGGGGGCGTGACGAGGTGTGTGGAGTGGAGGATGAATCAGGAGACGACGAACGGAGACGCGGACGGCATCTAGCGAGGAGTTTGAGAACACCCGGAAGGATCGATAGGGTGCGCTTCAAAAAAGCTTTTCGATTCAATACATCGTCACGACCGATTTCGACTACCACTGCCATGGGCCCGCTGATCAGGTCACGAGCCACGGTGAAATCGAATCGTTCTGGCACTCCCAAAAATGGATTCTACGTCCAAAAATACTTTGACAACGACATTTAACTCGACCCCATAGCCAAAACCCTTCAAAAAGCCCTCCCGTGGACCCCTTTTTAGCCTCATAGAGCCCCACGGCTTTGGGCGATCGGGCTGAAAACCTTGCGGGCACAACTAGAATTCTAGTCTAGTTTACCTTAAGGTAAACCGAGTATTTTGTCAAAATTTCAGATGTTTGAAAAACATTCCCAAATAGATAAAACAGTGTAATTTACAAAAAACGGAGGGTGGAGTGGGATAATAATTAGGTATGGATAATAATAGGTATGGATAATAGGATAATAATTGCGTATGGTTTTTCTATAGTTCAACTTTGGTCTTGATTACCATCCGCCATTTTGCAGGTAAATTTTTTTTTTTTTTTTTTTTTCAAAAGAGCCTGTTTAATGCTGAATTCAAATATCACAACAGTTTTTAAATTACCTGTTCATCATTTTGAAACAACAATTTTTTTAAATGTCGTCGGTAGTACACATTTCCCCGGGAAAAAGGGGTAATTGAGGATTCTACGTTCTAAAATACTTCGAAAACGACACCTAACTCGATCTTATAGCCAAAACCTTTCAAAAAACCCATTTTTGCCCCTTAGCGCTCCACGGGTTTGGGCGATCGGGCTGAAAACCTTGTGGGCACAACTATAACAGATGATTATAGATGGTAAACCTTTTTGTCAACATTTCAGATTTTTTTAAAAACATCCTACTGCCCAAAACGGCCCGGAAGGCGGACGGACTTCTCGGTTTTTGAATCGTGATCTCTTGAAACGGATAACGTCAAATTTTGAGGCCGATCAGAATTTTCGAACTCCGACACCATTACATAGGTGTATTATTCCAAAAATAATAAACCAAAACTGGGCGCTAGTGGGAGTTGTCCCATGCTGATATCCAGAAGAGGTTGTGCGTCGATATCAATACGGCCAAAAATGAAGTTGTGCCATGTTGCTCTGACAACGACGAGATTGGGCAGTACTTTTTCAGTGTTCCTACATTAAAATAAATTTCATTTGTCCATCCATTGATAGATTCTGGGTGGATCGGTAGACGCATCAAAAGTCAATGTATCGATGTTTTTAATGCCAAGTACCTACCACATTTTTTTATTCGTTTGGATTAGGTATAGAAAGAAGAGGGAAAGCAAAAGTTGAACAGAATAGTTTAATTTAATTGTAATTTTAAGGAACCGACCCAATAATAGGTATGTGTCATGATACAACAATAATCAAGTGAACACAAAGTAACACAAATGGCCACCATCACAAAAATAATCGCAAAGACAAATCTCAAGAGCTTCAAACCCTCCACTCTAGTAGGTAGGTACGTATCTCGGGGTTACCTAGTAGTGCATTCCCACAGCGTAGTTACCAAATCAATTCGATACATCGAAAAGATCGATGTTTGAATCAAACAGTTTGATTCTGTACAAAACTAGTAAATTTATCCTAGCTACACAAAAGCTGTACAAAACTAGTAATGTTCAACCTTGTCAACGAGGACAAAATGGAAACATCGGCACCCAACCATCGATGGACAAAGATCGATGTTATCTCTCAAAATCATCGATAAAATTGACAGAATCTGATGTATCGTTGCCATCTCTACCAACAACCGCCACTGACGTAGTGTTTTCCAGTCTTGAGTTCTTCTGTAGCTAGTGCTTGGATAGGAATTTACGAGATTACATAAAATACCTGTAAGTCGTCATTACAGTAGTGACTTAAGTAGGTAGTTAAGGAGGAGTTTTTGTAGTTTGTTTTTGTTTTGGAGGAGGGTTTTGTCAGGGGATTCAGAATCGGCCTATGGCCTGGGGGTGGAGTGAGGTGTCGTTTTCGACGCGGTTTTTCGACGTAGAATCGAATATTGAAAGCCCCAAATCAAACGCCTGGCTTTGAGGGACTTTTAAGAGTCTACTGGTTGGGTTTTTTGAAGGGTATTGAGCAGGGTAAGAATATTTCTTAGAACACTCCGAAATCCATCAAATCTCCTACAGATGGAACTAATTAATCCATAGGCTTAAGCCGGCCACACAACGGGACTGGTAACTGTAACGTCCAAAATTATTCCTAAAACTCACACCTCATTCAACCCCATGGCCCCAAAACCCTTCAAAACTCATCAACTGTAATCGCTGGATCGGCTGATTGACCACTCCGTATGGGGCGTTGGTCACTTGGAGCTGCATTCTGATGGAGCCTCAGGCTCGAGTCCCGTTGAAGACCATGGAATGTTTTCCCTTGAAACGTTTGAGTGATACTGTGACGAAGAAGCGGTTGTTTGCCGAAGGTGCAGAAGTCCTGAGTGGAGATGAGGGAATGTGGAGATGAGGGAATTTTGCTCTTGTTCTAAATTGTAAGTCAGATTGGTTGATAGAACAACAGCAGAGGACCCGCGAGTGAACGAAGTGGGGACGGGTGAACGAATTTTTCGGTAGCGTTTGCCCTATGCGGCCACAGGAATAAAATTAATTTTTGTAAATTTATCTTAATCAAAGAATAAACCAAAAGGGGATCCTTGTGTAAAATTTTCAGCGTTTTTAACCCCAAAATTAATTCGCCGTAAATTGTTGATGATTATTATTGAAGAAGGAATTTGAAGTGCCTAATTAAAATAGGTACATTTTTTCTTCACAATAAAATAAATAGTAAAATTCACCACCCATATTTTTTTAATATTATTTTTAAAATTATTTATTACCTAATTATTTATAAAATTGTTTAAAAATTTAAAATGACATTAAGAAACTACAGAGCATAGATGATAACTAGGGGGCCACCCCCTGCGGGGGGGAGGGGGGAAGGTCAGCGCCGGATTAACCTCTTGTGGGCCCCGGGGCTGGGACTTAAAAGGGGCCCCCTTTATATATGTACATATACATATATATTATGTACGAAAGTGGATCCTCTGGCCAGGAGTATCACGTAAAAACCACTAGAAAATCGCGTCTGTCGCTTCACAACCAAAAACTGGGTCAAAACAGTCAAAAAACGCTCCGAATGCAGGGCAATCTATTTTTACAATTAAGAAAAAAGTTCTTTTTACGATAAATAAAAATGCTGCAAATTTAACACTAGGGGTTGTTATTCATTGATATAGGTTACATGTGCAGAAATTTATTTCTGTGTCAATGAGAAAAAGTTAAGAAAAAAATTTTTTGGGGGATTTTTTTTTTTTGTAACAACCTTTTTTCGAAAATATTTTGTTTTACTTGAAAAATATTTGAACTCCTGGGAACCTTCAAGAATCCCGTTTGTAGCCCCATGAAAGCCCTAGAGATCGCAACAGTGAAATTGGACCGTTCTGGGACCCCCAAAAATGGACTGAACGTTCAATAATACTTCAATAACGACACCTAACTCGACCTCTTAGCCTAAAGCCTTAAAAAAAAAACCTCCGGTAGCCCAATTTAGCCCCATAGTGCCCCACGGGTTTGGGCGATCGGGCTGAAAACCTTGCGGGCACAACTAGATAGTAAACCGAGTATTTTGTCAAAATTCAGATTAAAAAAAATTCCTTCTGCCCAAAACGGCCCAGACGGCAGATGGCGGGCGTCATTGTATGCGTGTTCAATTTCAGTGTGTGTCATTGTATGTGTGTTCAGATTGTATTTTTGCCTAGGCTGGTCGTGTTAGTTTTAGGGAGGGGAGGAAATTTTGAAGAAGTACTCGCCCTCCACCAGACAAGTAAACGTAGAGAGAGCAACCACCCATGATCCGAAAACTGCAAGTTACGAGAAGAGGTAGAAGAGTAGGTAGGTACGGTCTGCTGCATTCCGCAGCCACCAACGACCCGAACACCACAAGTTACAAGAAGAGGTGGAATAGTAGGTAGGTCCGCTGCGATGACTCCTGTCCCAAAGAATTTCGAGCCAATTCACCATGATAAGACCTCCTTTAAAACCCGGCGCCTCCACATTGGTTCAACCCAGTCACACCAGAATGGTGCAGCTAACGCTGGAGGGGACAGGAGGGCCCGCTGTTCACTCCCCATAGGGAAGATCTGAAGAACAAGGTAGAAGAAAGAACCTATCTCTTTTTCGGGAAAACAATTTTTTGGAGATCAGCATAGGAATAAGGAAAGCGGTTTGTTAATTTTCAACCAAAAAAAAAAAAAAAAAAAAAAAAAATCAACGGTGGCGAAGTGGCCCCCTTGGTGTGTGCGCCCCGGGGCTATAGCCCCCTTAGCCCCCCCGTTAATCCGGGCCTGGGGAAGGTATCCGCATAGCCTTCAGTCACTCTTGGGCCCACCACCATCCAAATTCTCTGTCAACTGTTCCAAACCCTGATTTTTGCTCCACTTTTGGAGCTTAGATTCTCCACGTGGAGCAACTTTTTGGTGGTTTCATATTTTTCTCGTCATTTACTCGCTAAAACGGATTTTTGGTATTTTTTTCAAATTTTTTTAGAAAATGTTTATGTTCCTAATTTCCTTTTTTTTCACTTTAGGAGCTCAGATACGCCGCATGGAGCTACTTTTTGGTGGTTTCAGACTTTTCTCGCACTATGCTCGCCAAACTGGATTTTTCAACACCAATTTAAAATTTTTCTGACCGCTACAAGTGCATTATAGAAAAGATGACCAAAATCGTGTCACCCTCCTCCTCAGGCTGGAGCTCCAATATAATAGATTTATCATAATCAATGCTTAGTAGTTACTTAATGTTATTTAATTTAATTTCGTCACAAGTTTTGAATGTAGTTGAACTTTATATTTGTACTTGTTTATTTTTTCTAGGTTTTGGAGTTGGACGGGTTGGAGTTTAATCGAGGTTGGAGTGCATCCTCACGAGTTGACGTTGTGTGGGGGGCGAGAGGGGATTGGCAGCAGCAGAGCTTCCCCCTACATTTCCCAAACTCTCCCAGTTCGCTTTGCCACTCCGTCACGACACGAGCTAACCTTCCCAACCAACCGGACCCCATCATGGCCGACATCTCCAAAGAGGACCTCAAAAAAGAAATAGCCGGTAAGGCCCGTATTTCTGTAACTATGCGTCCCAAGCGGGGGGTTTTGGTGTATTTGAGCCGGAA
Source organism: Pilophorus perplexus (assembly GCA_955831195.1). Taxonomy (NCBI): domain Eukaryota; kingdom Metazoa; phylum Arthropoda; class Insecta; order Hemiptera; family Miridae; genus Pilophorus; species Pilophorus perplexus. The sequence goes on from OY037015.1 coordinate 3,887,642, forward strand.
AAAATATTTTGCATCGGTTTTGTACTGGGCTCAGAGGCCCTTGTCGGTCAAATAAGGGTAGTTGTCTCGTGAAAATTCACTCTCGGGCAGCTTGTTTTCTACACCACCAAGGGGACCCAGCTAGCTCACAATGGCTACGAGACGCTGTGATGCTACTCCTACAACCCGATTCCCATTTTCAACTCTCAATATCTTCTCTTATTCCCCCTCACGCCTCGACATGTTTTCACGCAGAAAAATCCTTTTTTACCTCTAGAATATTTTTTCTTATTGCCATTTGCCCCAAATATACTCCGAAAAGGTCGAAATGTGCCTCTCAAGTGACGCAGTCCCCCCAAGCTAAAATCCTTGATATCTCGCTTTTTCGGCCCATCAACCCATAGCTTTCTCTACGTCTAAATTTACACTTTCCACTGGCTGATGAATGAAAAAAATCCTGCGACCATCGAATGGCTATTTGCTCGACGGGAATTTTTTTTCGGTTCGGCGACTCATCCGCAGCCCATTTGAGGGACAAAGACCTTTCCACGCAGCTAATCTTGTTATTTGGTCAATCAATACTCCCTTGTACATGTTTATAAATTTTTTTCATTTACTTATTTCCATCATCAAATTTTCAAATTAATTTGTAATAATTTTATTATCACGCATTGACCTACATTTTTATTTTCACGATTTTTTTTCGATTAAAAAAAAAAAAAAGAAATGAAAAATACAACCAACAAATTTATCTCAGCAAAAAAAAAAAAAATGTAGTTTGGTTGTTTTGCTGATTGGCGCCATTTGACAAACTCCCCATTTCCTCGCAGAACTATTTCAAACCGGGCTGTTGGAATTGTTTGGGTTAGTCAAATGAGAAACACGACAATGAACGTTTGAAAAAAGGGTTGATCATCCGGTGTTACTATTCCGTTTAATATTTTCGACGATCAAGATTTTTCTCGGTTCTTTAATGCCTCATGATGCAGTAATTGTATCTATAAATGATCAATGACTTGTTGACTAATCTTTTTACGAGTTAACGGCGGGAGGTGGGTATTGATTTAGGTAAAAGAACGCCACCTCGGTGAATACCCCCTTTGTGCTAATTTTTGTTGTTTTTTTCTTTCTTTTTTTTCGTTTTATTTCAAACGTCGAACACAGTAAAATGTACTATTTGCGTCCGGGCATTTCTCGTCGGTTTGCTTCGAATAGTTGTTTGACTTATTGGAAAAAATGGCGGCAACCTGAGGTCAGCTCCGGTGAGCGGTGAAGTCGGTGCTACCAATTTCCCTTCTTTCCCAACGGAATTTCCCATTTTTCAAAACCTCGCTGAACGTCAATTGAATTTGAAAATAAAATTTATTTGTTGTTTTATCTTCTCAATTTAATTTATCGTATTATAAATAACACTGTTATTGTCCTTCCCTTGGGGGGGGGGGGGGGGGGGGGGTGTTAAGTCAACGTTTCTTTCATTCTCCAAGCAGTGCAGCAAAATAATCGATTTTCAACTTTTCGATTATTTTGGACGGAAAATCGATTAAACGAAAAGCAAAAATAAACGTAAGTGTTCTGATAATTCCTCAAAGGGCAAAAATATATATTGTAAGTGAATATGTATGCCGTTTAAAACGCACAAGACGAGCTCTTGGCACAGGAGCTGCGCCTCAGTAGGCGGCACAAAAGTTGAGCCATCAGCACTGAGGTGTAATCGTATTTTGTAGTAAGGTAAACATAATTTTTTCAATATTTTTTACCTACTCGTTTGTTGAAATGATAATTTTACTAACCGAATATGATTAAATTTACATTGTTTAAATTGAGGATTTATTATTTTAAAAAAACATTACTTTTTTTATAAAATAACTATTTACCATTTATCTGAAATAAGTGGAAATTCAGGTTAAAAAAAAATTGAATTTAAAGTGAACTAATAAAAAATGTAATTAATAAAAACAAAAAAGTAGAAAAATGAACAAAAATAATTAAATTGTAATAATAAAAATAAAAAAAAATTAAATAGAATAAGATTGAGGGTATGCGGAAAAAAATGTCTGAAAAAATCTCCGTTTCTGCTTCCCTAGAAAAAAATCTCTGAGGTTTTGGAAGAACACTTTTTCCAGGGTAGCAGAAATTGAGATTTTTTTCCAGGGACTTTTTTCGGCATACCCTTACTTTTATTCTATTTTATTTTTTCCTTATTTATTATTTCATTTTTATTATTTTTGTTTATTTTTCTACTTTTTTTTATTAATTAAATTTTATATGATGTTCCCTTTTTATTTATTTTTTTATTTTATTTTTTTGGTTAGTGTATTCCTTACCTTCTTTTCACTGTTTATAAATAGTATTAATACTGTATTGTACTGTTATATACAGTATAAATACTGTGTAGGTACACTTTGTTCAATGTTAAAATCTTCAATTCAAATTTAACTTTTGTTAAATATCTTTAGTTTCTAAGTATCCTAATATCTTCATTATTTTTCAATATCCGTTTTAAACACTGTTCCGATGTCCTCCAAAATTATTTTTCTGATTGTTGTCATTTGGTTCGTTTCATTAGGCCCTGATGATAGGAGAACATTTCTTGAAACGTCGGCTCATTTTCGTCTTATTTGACCGACCCTCAACAACTTTCCACCCACATTCATTCGCCACCAATAAAAATTAATTATGTTTGTATTGTTTTGATCCAAATTTTTCGCTGATGTAAACTAGATGAGGTGGTTAGGGAGAGAAAGCGACTCCTCTGCTGAGTACTAAATTGTTTATTTAAATGAAAAATTGTAGCGTGGGGACCGGTTTCGAGCAGTTACACTCATCTACAGCCTAGAGTAAACTTGGAACAGTTGAACCGCTATTCAGGTGTGTCTATTTAATAGTCACATCTCGCTTTTCCTGATTTGAAAGAGTCGAGGATTTTTTGGGGAATTTTAATAGGAAATACGATCTCGATTTTAATTATTTTGCAGCACTAGCCCCAAGTCCAGGCACATTTTGATGAGGAAGGACCTCGTTTTGAAGCTTATAAAGCGAATTGAGCTTACGTAATACGTGGAAAAGAACGGATATTGGAGCATACTTAAAGTTCCTGTGGGACATCTTGCCGATCATTTTGAGCCTAATTCCCTCAATTCGGTAAACTATTGAGCGAGTGAATTTAGAATAAACGAAAAAATTCTGCCGTCATCCGGGAGTACTTCCTCTTCAAAACGCGGAGTCCCCTTGTGGGAGACACCTGGTCAGCGGACTCAAAAATGTAGGTAATCGTCCCTAGCCATTCAATTTTCGAAGAAACGGCTGCATTTGTGCAAAGTCTGCGAAACTCCTTCACAAGTTGATTCCCAGTTCGGCATTTGGCAACGGCAACACGATTAGTTAATTTCACTCAACAACTTGCAAGTTGAATTTTTTTTTTTTTTTTTTTTTTTTTCGTGTACATATTAGCAATGACAAAAATTTTGGCATTACTGGCTCACTAGTGTTGAAAGGAAGACATGAGTATATTGTACGAGTACGTCGTTTCTTCCAAGACTTAACTCAGTGTAGGCAGGTAGGTGGGATGTTTTCAATCTACCGTGCACTAGGAATGCTCTAAATAAATCGGAATATCGATATTTTCCCGTTGATATATCGATATTTTTTACAATATCGGGAACCGATATTTTTTTTTCTTCTAGAACGTGCCGAAATAAATCCGAAACTCCAGACAGTGAATATAGGACCTCAGAAGGTGTAGTTAACTGAATTTTGAACTCAACAAGATGGGTAGCTCTGGTGGAACGTTCTCATAATCCCACAACCTTCAAGGGGTAAGACAAGGAACCACAACAGCAACGCTTTTCCTTGTTATTGTAGCTAAAACGTTCATTGTACTTTCGAAACCCCTAACCTAATCGGTTTGTAATCGTGTATAATATACGAATCGTAACAGTAAATCGAGTAAATCGAGAAAACCTCGTAAGTCTATTTTCCTAAACATTACTGGAGACACAAAAAACTTGATTTCACAGCTGTGAGCAATACTTGAATCCTAGTTTTGACTGATAATGAGTTTAAAATCATCTTTGCGGTGATTTGGTACTGTAATGTTGGAATAAAACTGAGTTATAATAATAGAATAAGAGCTCGAATAGGGACTGAAGTTTAATAAACACAATGGGCCAAGGAACTAGGTCAGAGAAATGGGAAAATTCGGCCGAACATAGTTGAACTAGTAATGAACAAAGTACTCAGTACAGTTAGCACTGAGAAATTAGGTGTCTGAGCAGAGGAAATCACTAGTGAATATTTGGCGTTTTGAATTTTCCCGCGGTGGCACTTTTACTAATCCGCCAGAGTGCGCTAGCGTAAGAAGTAGAGAGTGTAAAAAAAAATGACAGCAGCCAATGAGAGATTAGCGCCACTTTTCCCTCCAGATTCAAAGTTGAAATTTTCGAAAGTGCCCTGGAAATTTGTATTACACCGTAGGAGCCCAAAACTCACTGCTATGGCTTCAAATTATGAAGTTCTTTCAGAAAAAAGTATTAGTCGACGTTCGGTTCCCGGGCCCATTATAAACAGTGCAATCTTGAATCACTGCACGACTATGGTCGAAATACTCGTAAGTCAGGACTCTTTTCACTGGAAAACCTTGTAAGTCTTGGACGTACGAGGACGTACAGACTTACATGTAATTTTAATTCCTTCCTGAACGCGAAATAACTCGTAAAAAAAAGGATCAACGACTACGCAGACATGTGCTGACTGATATCCTTTACCCAATAAGAAAAAAAAAGTTTTTGACCAAAAATCGGACTTGAGTTTTCTCGATTTACTGTCCTCATATGAAGAGTTGAAAATGCACTTGCAGACGGTATAGTTTAGGATAGTTAGTATCAAAACAGGGGTGTCACAAACATTGTCCGGTAGAAGCGATTTTTTACCCAATGTTTGGGATGGGGTGGTACCTTTCTCAAGTTTTCGACCTCGGGGCTCTTCCGGAACTGGCCCAAAACCGCTATTTTGTGCCTTTGGCAAACGGCAAATTTTGAAAGAAAAAAAAAAATTTTTTTTTTTCTTTTTCATTTGCCATTTTTGCGGTGCCCACCCTTCCCTTATCGAAGTTCTCATAGAATAGCTGCGATGGGGAATTGAATCAGCTTTCACGAGAAAAAAATAAATTTGATATCAGACCAATAGCTTCGAGCTACAGCCGAAAACGTTCTGAAAAATTAGGTTTTCCGCTGTTGAGCGTTTCTTATTTTGGTTGGAACAGCGTCCTCGGAGCGTATTTAACCTAAAGAGCTGCGGTTGAACTCAAAATGCCGCAAATCGTATCCAGTTTACAAAGTTATGAGCATTTCATAACTTGGGTCGAATAACCATTCCTTCATAATAAAAATGGTCAGAAACTGGAAAAAAAGAAATGTGCAAATGTGGAAAAATAACCCAAGTTTGAAACGCAGTATCTTGGAGGCTTACGCACCTACGCAGCAGCAGTTGGTCTCAAATTGTATTGAATTCTATCTAGTATTAAAAGTCATATAGGCCATGATCAAAAAACCATTCCTTCATGATAAAAAGCAAACAAAAAAAAAAAAGCCGAAAAATAGCGGTTTTGGGTCAGGGATGTCAAACTCCGGAGGGGCCCCGAGGTCGAAAACTTGCGAAAAGTGCCTCCTCCCCATCCCAAACGTTGGGTCAAAAAATCGCTTCTACCCTAACTTACGTTTGTGGGAATGCCTAATAATTAGGGTAATTATTACCCCGGACTAGTAACCGACACAATTTTTTTGTGTCGTCTTACATATAAATAGGTTCCAACCAACAAATGTGTCGAAAGTTTTTGATATTTTTGAATTTTGCTTCTATCTTCCAGTGAAAAAATCTTCATCTGATGATCCTGTGTAACGAAAACAATCCATTTATTACAGCAACTTTTAAACAAAGTTTGCTTTTTACACATTTAAGTGGAACATTTAGTGGAGGGGGAATACTTATTCTATAACAGATTAGGCGAAGGGCGAAGAACGTAGTAGTAGGCATCAAAAATCGTTAATAAGATTTAAACATCCGATATATCGAATATCGATATTGTTCTCCGATAGTTGCATTCCTACCGTGCACCTGACGGTGAGCGCACGACCTTCGGCAGGTACTAACAGAGTAACCACCTCATTCAATCCGGTACCCGCCGCGGGGATATTTTCCCTCGCTCGAGATCGATCGGCAACACTGCAGCTCCCCTGCCAAGCATGTCCTTTGGGTGGGGGGGGGGGGGGGGATGCCTGAAGGTTGGGCGGTATCGTTTCGAGTCCTCCCCCCACCTTGTTACACCCCCGCACACTTCACGGCCTGCGTCCTTTATAGCTACAATGGTGGTGTAAAGAGAGGGAGGTTGGCCCACGCGCAGCCCCCCCCCCCCCCAACCGCACGTCACCGCCCGATCCTCATTGGAAACGGTAGGATGACGTATTTGATGTCATCCCCACCCACCACTTTGAAAAACTTCTAGTGCGCTTTAACCCTTAGCTACATAAAACGAAATATACATAATGAGACCTATGATGGGAAGTATTTGCGCGTGATGCCATGACGTCACTCATGAAACTGCTGAGAGCTCACGTTGTGACGTCACTTAGCTTGTCTTGAAAGAAAGAAAACGACGCAAAATGTGTACAATAAGTGGGTAACGGGCGGGCTTATAGAATTTTTTTTCAATCGATAGGAACATCATAACACCGAAAATGGAGGACAAACTCAGATTGCAAGTTCGTACGAATTTATTGACTTTAGGGAACCGTTGAAGTTAAAATTTATGCCGGGAACGGCTGCTTAGGTTGACGTCATGGCCACCCATCGGTACTATCATATCACCTACCAATAATGGGTCTCCAAATAGATTAAGTACCGCTTGCAGAGATATCTGGTGGAAAAATCTGATCTGCATTTCCCTTTTGCCTCGGGTTTTGCGGGGAAATCTCCCTGACGCACAGTGAGCTCTTTTCCAGCGCAATAAAATCAAAAACGATCAAAATGAGATGGTATTGCAAAAGTTTAAAGTTCGAGGCAAACTTAGCTATTTGCAGACTAAAAAGGCTTTGAAACGAACATTTTATAAATCGTTTATTCAATTTATTCATTTTAATTTTTCTTCTTTCCTTTCATTTTGGTTTATTATTCTTGGATCGCGACGGAGGTCGAAAATTGTGACATTATTCGTTTCAAGAGGTCTAGATTCCAAAAACGAAATGGCCATCCGCCGTCTGAGCCGTTTTGGACAGTGGTTTTTTTTTTTTTTTTAAATCTGAAATTAGGTCAAAATCCTTGGTTTAGCATCTAGTTTTGCCGGCACGGTTTTCAGCCTGATCGCCCTAACCCGTGGTGCGCTATGGGGCTAAAATGGGGCCACGGGTGGGTTTTTTTTAAAGGCTTTTGGCTATGGGATCGAGTTAGGTGTCGTTTTCGAAGTAGAATCCATCTTTTGGGGTCCCGGAACGATCCGATTTCACTGTTCCGATCTATAGGGCTTTCATGGGGCTACAAAAGGGATTTTTGAAGGATCCCAGAGGAGATCAAATATTTTTCAAGAAAAAACGAGAAATTTTGAAAAAACAACTTTTTTGAAAAAAAAATAAAATCCCCCCAAAACTTTTTTTCATTGACAGAATTAAATTTCTGCACAAGTAACCTAATAAACCCTAGTGTAAAATTTGCAGCGTTTTTTAATATTTAATTTCATTCAATCTTTATTCAAAATTAGCAGCGTTTTTAATTATTATTTGATCACTTGTTTTAATGTTTCATTTCTTTCTTTTTTTCAATTTTTGTTCATTTTTATTTGGTTTATTTATTTATTTTTCATCTTCCATTTTTATTTTTTAACATTTAATTCAATTTATTATTTCATTCAATCTGCCTTCTAAATTCAGTTCTTCAAGAGGTGGTCGATTTGTACTCGACTGGGAGTCTGTACTTTGAACCTTTTTCAAAACATATCTACAAGAATTTTACATCACACCTTAATGAAATTAGAATCCATTTTTAGTGGGTCCCACATCCGCCAACAAACTTTACAAAAATGAAATAAATTGAATTAAAAAAATTTTTTTTTCCCCTCATTGATGAAGAAATAATTTTTGGATAATTTATATAAAATAATAATAAACCCTTGTGTGAAATGTGCACCGTTTTTCTACCTGGTGTTCTCGCCAGTTGTGTATTTCGTACTAATTCTAATTTGTTTGACTTTTCAGCTTACCTGAAGGGCAAAGATCTGTCGACAACTTCTGCGAAGAAAGTCAGAACTGCGATTGAGGAGAAATTGGAGTGCGATCTGACGAGCCGGTATGTGTTGTTGTTTTGCTGGGTCATGTGAGAAATTCGTTCGAGAGTTAATTGATGACATTAACCCGTGAAATGTTGATAACCCTCAGGAAGAAGGAAGTCGACGACATAGTGCTAGCATGCATCAAGGAAGGGCAGAAGAAGGGAGGCAAGAAGGGTAAGAACGGCTACACGCGTGAAGGCGCGGAAGATGGAGACGGTGACGATGACGCTGAAGAAGAGGAAGAAGAGAAGGAGGACGAAGACAAGGAAGAAGAGGACGAGGAGGAGGAGGAAGAAGAAGAGAAGCCCAAACGTGCTGCCCCCAAGAAAGCCAACAAGCGGAAGAAGGGATCCAGTGATGACAGCGAAGAAGGTTCTGATGTAAGTAGAGTACTGGTTGATTTCTTTCACGTAGTTTTTTTTTTTTGGTCGTCTGAATAAATTTGAATCATTTCCCCGCAGGCCGAAGACAAAAGCGACGAAGAGTATTCTCCAAACAAGAAAGCCAAAGGAGCCCCTAAGGGAAAGAAGGGCGCCAAAGGCAAGAAGAAGAAGGGCGGCTCTGACTCTGACTCCGACGACGACTGGAAGAGCGCTGGAAAGAAGGCCAAGAAGACCGGCGCCAAAAGGGGAGGCGGCGGCGGCAAATTCACCAAAACCTGCACCCTCACTCCGGAGCTGGCCGCCGTTGTTGGTTCCGATCAAATGGCCCGCCACGAAGTCGTCAAGAAAGTCTGGTCCATCATCAAAGAGAAGAACTTATACGTAAGTTGGCTTGTTAGGTTGGCAGACGTTTTTGGCCGACCGTTAAAAAAACAGTTTGTCGTCTGGCGACCAGCCTAATAACCTGCTGTTTATCCCAAAGAGAAAGTCCTCTTCACGCTCCGAAAACGTAACAGCAGACGCTGATTCAACATTAGGAAAGACGGCAGGGTAAGGGCTCTTGGTCAGTCATTTGTGGATCACCAATCAAGCAAGTGACACTCGAAGCTACGAACCTACAGACCGTCTCACTCCTGGTGGAAACGACGAGGGTGACCTGCGCCGATGCTCCTTGGCAATGGAACCTCCAGAGTAGCCGCGAGTGTCGCTTGATTGGCTATCCACAAACGACTGACCAAGAGCTTTCTTTGTTTGAGTTTCCTACTGCTGAATCAGCGTCTGCCGCTACTTTTTCAAACTGTGAAGAGGACATTTTCCTCTTTCGGTTAAAATCCCTTCTAAAAAACGGCCACTTCTCCGTTTCAGGATCCTAAGAACAAGCAATACGCCATCTGCAACGACGAGCTCATGAAAGTCATCGGCACCAAACGCTTCCGAACCTTCGGAATGATGAAATACTTGAAGAAGCATTTTGTAGATTAAATCTGCGTACATTTCGACGAACCTCACATTAAAAAAAAAAAAAAAAAAACCAACAGTTCTCCTCAACATGTGAGGTTCCGACGTGTCGAGGGCCGTCAAAAGAACAAAATTCGCCCTATTTCATTCAAATTTATTTTCCATCGTTAAGACTTGTGCATTTGTAATCCTTTTAGTTTCATTTCAACGACTTTACCATCCCAGTTGAGGAGATTGATTTATATACATTCTGACTCCCGTCATCTTTGGGCATATTTCAAGTCCGTGTCGAGTAGTTTTTTCCATGAGGACCGTACAAATTTTTCGCTGAAACTTTTCTCCCCACACTTTCCTCAGTAATCTAATACATACCGATCTTCATTTAAATGTTTTGTAAATGACCACTCGCTTTTTCATTTTCAATTCCTATTTTAAATTTTGAAAAAATGAGAAAAAAAATTGGGGCATCACTTCTTTTGAGTGTATTATGTTTTTTTGTATTACCCTTCAATTTATAGACTTTTTGGATTATTTTTTTTCTATTATAATTAGCTTGTGAGTTTATTGTAGTTCATCAGACTTCGATGAAATTGAATTTATTTAAGTTGTTGTTTTTTCTAGGAAGTGCTTACATTTTATAGATTGATACACTTTTGAGAATATTTGATAATTATTCTTATGTCAGGAAGTTGTGATGTGTTCAATACACTATAAAAATTGTAAAAAAAAGTGTTTTCTTTTTGTTTGTTTTTTTCCTGTGACTTCCTTGGTTGGGTTCTTCGTACCGGTGATATGAACAATCCTTGGGCTTGGAACGGATGTGGCTGTGCGGACGGAAAAACTTGACAATCGCTGCAACGTTATTACTCCAGTCAATATAGAAAGCCCGCCGTACAAAAGGTGCAACAGGGTCATTCTCCCAAAACCTCCGAATTTCGAGTTTCAAATTCCACCATTTTAAAAGTAACTTTTTCTACCAATTTCTTGTGAATTCCTTCTTAGCACATGCTACTGATGACCCTTACCAAAAATCCTATCATAGAAGTTCACTATTCAAGAGATATAGCATGATCTCAAAATCACTATAGTTAGGGACTGATTACCTCAATATCATGGACATACCTTTTTATTATCACATCCCGACATTCGAGCATCCTACTTGAATGCTACAAGGAGGAGACATTCCAATTCATAAATTAATCATGCAAAATATAATTTTTTGTTGCTTTGAGTAAATAACGTCAGTCCCTAATTTATTTGGCATCAGTCCCTCAGTAAAAGAAATGAGAAAAAGTTAGGGACTCGCGCATTAGGGACTGACGATTTGCACGTTTTTCAGACGTGCACCCTACCACGTGTTTTTATCAGGAAAAATAAATATGAGAATCTGTACTCCCTCTAAAAACACACAAACTGACACAGGTTAATAATTTTCTTCCTCTTATCTGACGAAGATATGTGACGGTTAGGGACTGACCCGTTTGATGGGAAATTCTCGATCTGGCTTCCTTGACATCCACAAATAAACTGAACAGTTGGTAGGTTGCCCTGGAAAAGGTTACCCGCACTTGGCGGGAATCAGACCAATCTAGCCAACACTTGGAAACTTGGTTGCTGTGCTCTGGAGAGTGGCGGCGCCGTGTTAAAAAAAAAAAGTTAGGGACTCGTCGAAAAACCTGGGGACAAGGGTTCAAGGCTACGTATTGTAGGGTTGGCCGCTAGAGAGAGTGCCTACCATCTCTTGGGATATTTCTGAGAGTTATATGAAATCGTGTGTGAAAGAAAAAACCGGTTACCATTACTCATAAGAGAGTAATTGATTTTTGAAGTTAGAAATTTTAGTCAGGGGACAGGTTAGGGACTGATTTTTTGGCACTTTGAATTTAAATTTTGATATGGAAACGAGTGAATATTGAGATTGAATTCGATTAGAAATCAAGCTCAGGGTGGCTATTCTCCGTTGGTAAAAAAAAAATCCACTCTAAGTTAAACACGGAGCCCAGAAACTCCAGGGGACATGAATTCCGACATGTTGGGAGAATGACCCAACATCTTTTTTTAATGTTTAGGCCATAAGGCGACCAACCGTCCTGTTTTTGGCAGGATTGTCCTGTTTTTAGACTTATTAGTGGTATAGATGTCCTGCTTTTGAACCTGGGACGTGACTGTAAATATGGATAAATCCAAGGTGATGATATTCCAGAACGGTGGACGTCGCAGTGCCAGGGAGCATTGGACACTGGGAGGTGAAATAGTTTTGATCGTTAATGAGTACTAGATGCTCCGGCTCGCTTCGCTCGCCTACGCACCCAGCTGGGGGGCTCCGCCCCCCAGACCCCCCGTGGGCCTCGCTCCGCGAGGCCGATCGCTTAAGCAGACATGTGGGTGAATTGCCGCTTGTGGGTGTATTGCCGCCTGTGAGTGTATATTGCCGCCTGTGGGTGAATTGCCGCCCCCCTAGTGGGTGTATTGCCGCTTGTGGATGTATTGCCCACTGTGGTTGTATATTGCCGCCTGTGATTTGGGTGAATCATGGTACGAAAATGATTAGCCGAGCGAAGTAAGGCCCCCTTGTCAAAGTGCTAGTCTATTAGCTGAGCGAAGTAAGTCAAAGTGCTAGTGAAATCAAATCAAAACTCAAAGTAAAAAACCCGGTGGGGCGCTATGGGACTAAAATGCCGAGGGGGTAGAGTTAAGTGTCGTTTTCCAAGTATTTTTGGGGACGACCTATGGAGCTTTCATGGGGCTATACGAAATTAGACCCCCTGTCAACGTGCTAGTGAAATCAAATTTCCACCATCAATAATAATAGAACTACCTATGTGGGTGGCCGAGCAAAGCGAGTCCCCTGGCCGTTAAAATGATCGGCTGAGTGAAGTATGACCCCCCCCTCCCAACCTGTCATAGTGCTAGTGAAATCAAATCAAAGTTGAAAACTCACAGGAAAAATATGGGGCTAAAATGGCGAGGGGGTAGAGTTAAGTGTCGTTTTCCAAGTATTTTTGGGGAAAGGGGAAGTATTTTTGGGGAAATTAAGGCCCCCCCTGTCAAGTGCTAGTGAAATCAAATTTGAAAAGCCTTCCCTTGATAATAATAGAACTACATATGTCGGTGGCCGAGCAAAGCGAGTCCCCTGGCCGTTAAAATGATCGGCCGAGTAAAGTATGCCCCCCCCCCCCTCCCACCATGTCATAGTGCTAGTGAAATCAAATCAAAGTTGAAAATTCACAGGAAAAATATGGGGCTAAAATGGCGAGGGGGTAGAGTTAAGTGTCGTTGGGAGGGAGGGGGTTGAAGGAGGGGAAAACGGAAAAAATCCTTGAGGGCGCTCAACCTATCTCAGAACGTAGAGCATTTTTGAATTTCTCGAGATTTTCAAGAATATTATATATATTAGTGATATAGATTATTTATAAGGGTATTGTTTGGGGGGGGGGGGGGAAGTAAGGACCCCCTGTCAAAGTGCTAGTGAAATCAAATTTGAAAACTCCACCATCAATAATAGGAGAACTACCTATGTCGGTGGCCGAGCAAAGCAAGACCCCTCTGGCTAATAAAATAATCGCCCGAGCGAAGCAAGACCCCCCCTGTCATTTGAAAAGTTTGAAAAAAGCCTCCCCTGGCTGGTAAATTGATCGGCCGAGCGAGAACCCCCCCCCCCCCCCCCTGGCAACGTGTCAAATTTGACAACTCACAGGAAAAAAACCCTGGGGTGCCATCAATAGTTAGTTGCTCGCCTACGCACCCAGCTGAGTAACCCTAGTGGGGTGCATAGCATCGATGGACACGTTCATAACCCTGCATCAAGGTCAACTGCTCCTTCAACATCAACCCCCCTGGCTGATAAAATGATCGGCCGAGTGAAGTATGCCCCCCCCCCCACCCTGTCATAGTGCTAGTGAAATCAAATCATAGTTGAAAACTCACAGGAAAAATATGGGGCTAAAATGGCGAGGGGGTAAAGTTAAGTGTCGTTTTCCAAGTATTTTCCACCCTTTGTAAAGTCCACCCTCAATAATAATTATTGAGGGTAGGTCAATAATTATTATTGACCTACCTACATATTTATTACATATAAATATGTAGGTAGGTAGGACATTTGAATCCCCTGGCCGGTATAATGAAAACAAAGAAAAAATATGGGGCTTAAATGGCGAGGGGGTAGAGTTAGTGTCGTTTTCCAAGTATTTTTGGACGTAGAATCCCCTGGCGGATAAAATGATTCCCTGAAAATTTCATCAAAATCGAATCAATAGTGGCTGAAATCCCCACTCCTTTTCTTTAGTTGAAGGAGGGGAAAACGGAAAAAATCCTTGAGGGCGCTCAACGTATCTCAGAATTTAGATCATTTTTGAATTTTTATTTTATTTTAATTTTTTTTTTATTTTTATTTTAATTTTTTTATTTTTATTTTTCAAATTCAATTAAATTAAATTTTTCAGTACGTCAGATTGTCCACTTTCGTGAGAATCACATACCTACAGGTGCGAGTCGTACGACGCACAGTGGGGCCAATGACCCATATTCGCGGTCAAAACCCCCCAGACCGAAGATCAAAGGAACTAATTGAAATGGAGATAAAACTGTTCTCAAGCACCCAAACAAACACGATTCAGACGGGAAGAGCCGAAGTGAAGAGGTAAGTAGACCTTTAGTCACTTATAATCGACGGTTGACTCCGGATCGCAAGTTTCAGCCACTGAAGATCTGACGTTCCTCTTCGGCAAAATGTCAGCCGATTTCGAATCGGCTTCAAATTTTCCTCAACAAGGTATGAACAGCTATGTTTTCATTCCATTAAAGTCGGTATTCCTTTACAATTTTAGAATTATATACATTTTTCGTGTTTAAAAAAAAAATTATTTCTCCAACTATAGTGATTTACTTTTGACTAGAACGTATTAGAATCGTGATTTTTGCATAGTCTGTATGGGGAACTATTTGTTAAACTGTGGGCGAAAAAAAAATTGCCCGAAGTTGCCCCATTTTGAAAAAAAGAAAATTATAAAAATTGACAAAAATTGAAAAAAGAAAGAATTGAATTGAATATACTAGAATTACATACTTTTAAATACATCTTTCCTATAAATTCGATTTTAATCCCTTAGTTTTCATTCATTTTTTTTTTTGCGGCGGTTTTTTACTTTCTTTATTTTTACTGGTCGGTATCTAGTCATTTTTCAATAAAATATTTATTCAATCGGTTCTTGCAAATTTACCTCTTTTCATTATTTCTGAATAGATTTATACTCATTCAACACCATACTATTGCTCTAAGAGGTTTTGACCGCGAATATGGGATTAAACGTTAACTTTAAGTCAATCGCTCGGAACCCAAATCATCAGCTTTACCAGGTACCAAGACGGGTGCGATGTATCCCTTAGTACACACCGAATTTCACAGAAATCTTCAAATCGGTATCCCTAAACGACTCGGGTGCCTAACGTATAACTTCACCAATAGTTGCCCCATAAAATTGTAATGCATTTAACGCGTTGATAAAATTTTGACGAATTTGCCCCAACCCACTGCGTTTTTTGCCCAGAGCCATTGAAGATTTTGAAAGTTTTTCCAAAATCAACGCCCCCGCGTTTTGAACCGACTCTGCACCTATTCGGAATATTTTGAGCGAGCGACTTTGAAATCCATTTTACTCATTCAGAAAAAACCGAATACCCGTTGAATTCGAAGACCCCCGAATCAAAATCACATCACCGGTTTCAAAAGAAAACTTTATTTTCAATATCATAGCTGATATTTATAATTTGTAATAGAATTTATAATCACTACACAACAATAAAAGATAAATTTCAAAGAATAATCGAGTGCCCTGGAGGCATTCGCCTTTCTCTACATCTACTAAGTACAATCAAAGCACACAACTTCGATTACCCATACCACGTTTTCCAATAATTGGGATGGTTGAGATTTACAACGTATGGAATACTGCAGAAGGACACCTTTCTTTTAAAATCAACAGTTATATTATGTACAAGATGATACACGACAGAGCTAGCGATGACACTGATGAGGAATGTTTTGATAGAATCAACGATGTCTTCATTGTCTGAAAAAAAGAAAGAAAAAAAAGTCGATTAGGTGATTTATAGCTGATTAGAGGAGACCTCCTGTGTGGTTTGGACATGACAACATGACCTGCTTGACCAGCGATTCCCAAACTATAATAATATTATATCTATACTATATCTGATATTAGAATCTATAGATTCTATTAGAATCTATCTGAGATTAGATTCTAAACCACTAATTCTCACCGCGTCTGTGGCAATGTATGTCACAAGCCTTCTCCTCCTAAATGGTAAGCGATAAAAATATGGCGATTTTTGACATTTCATGTCTTTGCTATGGCACACAACCAAATTTTCGTTATGTCACGTTACGTTACGTAACGAAATATGCTCAATGATTACATTACATGAAATGTCCTAATGCGTTGCAGACTTGTATGCAAGCGTTTTGTTCAGTTTTTCAAACTTTTTTATATTGACACAAAATGAATTTTCGAAA
The DNA here is from genome assembly GCA_955831195.1 of Pilophorus perplexus. NCBI lineage: Eukaryota > Metazoa > Arthropoda > Insecta > Hemiptera > Miridae > Pilophorus > Pilophorus perplexus. The sequence continues at coordinate 3,903,804 of OY037015.1, forward strand.
AGTAGGTAACTTTTAACAACTCATAATAATAACTGAGAGAAATTTAAATTGAAGAATGATAAACCCTTGTGTAATTTCTATGGGTTTGGCGACATTAGGGGGGGTTGAGCCCCTCTGAGATGCGCGCAAATAGGCGCATTTGCGCTCAAATTTCTTATTTCAAATGGGAACCCCTACATTTTTTGGCAAATTTGGATTCCCCGGTCAATTTTATTTCCGATAAGTGGGTTGAGCGAAATTTTCGATGAGCGGAAATCCGTGCCACTATCCCTATCTTCGTTATTCACAGTTTGATTGAGTCAGCGTTTCCTCTGCATCCTACCTAGAAATACGAAATCTCGAAAAAAAAACTAATTCCAACGATCGGCGAGTTTAATTTGAACGATTCTTAATAAACATAAGAGCTCCTTATGGCTCTGGATCCGTAAGGACTGTGCCAAATTCGTCGGGTGGATTTCAAGAGTGCCATCGACCTTATAGGGGTGCGTGCAAGGTCTACGAGATCTCCCTCCTGACTCGCCCGCTGTTGTTCCCTTGACTCGGGACGAGAAATCATTTACCTAACGACGATCCGGGTGAGAGGAAGGCGATTTCTCTCTCTATTCCCCGGCCAATTTTACGTCCGCTCGAGCGACTGTCTGATTGAGTTGGCATTTCCTCTGTATCTCTCCCCTCCCCCTCCCCCCATCCGAAAAAGCTGTCTTCTGTCTGAGTGCTAGTTAAATATACCTAAATTTTGAGACATTTTGACCATCACCCAATCAGGCCGTTCAAGTTGCCCTGGACCCCCAGATGCTTTTTGCTTGGAGCCTACAGCTAAAATTCAAGAAACATGAAACATGCTTTATTAACGATATATATATATATAAACATAAATGTTTTCAGCGTGTGGCATTGAAACCCATCTTGCGTGTTGGAAAAGTAACTGTCCGACGCCAAACTAGTGGCCTAACGCCATGACAAGAGGAGATGCTGAACTAGTGGCCTAGCGTACAATAGATGAGGTCGCCGAACTAGTAGCCTGACGGTAAGACAACTGAGGATGCCAAACTAGTGGCCTAACGGTCAGACAAGTGAGGACGGTGAACTAGTGGCCCAACGGTGAGACAAGTGAGGACACCGAACTAATGGCCTAACGGCGAGACAAGTGAGGACAGGTCCCGAGGTTCAGCACCCAGACCTGAAAGTGTTGCGCTCGGCACCCAGCCGGGTCAAAATGGAACTGTTGCTTTCGGCACCCAAGCGCTCCAGATCCACCTCACTTCCCCTCATTTCAAATGTTTTTGGTAGGTAAAGCTATATTCTTTGTGGAAAAAGACTTCGTGATCACTTCTCGAACCTTCCGGAACGCTCTACAACTTTTATTCCACGAGTTTTTCACACAGAGTGACGGTTCTCAATTTACAGACGTTTTAAAGTTGGATAATCGCAGTTTTCACACAAGATGGGGAAAATTGGCACTTTTTGACGGCCGATTGCGACCTTACTAATCCTTACTAAGCCATTAGCGCTCAACTGAGTATGTTGTAGGTGTTACCTTCACTTCTGCTGAGCTTGTTGAGGTTGTTGGGTGTGGCGGGAATCTCTCGGATAGAATTCGGCGAGGGTGGACGCGGGTATCCTCTTCAACATCTCCTTAGGGAAGATACGAAGCAGCTGCCAGCCGATGTCGAGCGACTCGAAGACGGTTCTGTTCTCGTAGGTACCTGTTGCAAAAAAAAAAAGTTCAAATTTCCGTTTTTTCTTTGTAAACAGACTCCTCCGCTCTAAAAGCAACGAGGGTTCACCTTGAGTGATGAAATTCTTCTCGAACTTGGTCAAAAACTCGAGGTATAGCAGATCATCGGGAGTGAGGGCTTCCTCACCGACGACAGCCTTCATGCCCTGGACGTCCTTTCCGATAGCGTAACAGGCATACTGAAGACAAAATAATAAGCAAACGTTATTAGAAAACAGTCCGTATCAGAACTTGGAAAAAATAATATTATACATAACGTTGGATTTTTTGGTTTTAATCTATGTTGGGGTGCTGAATCCGAATCTGCAGAGATCCATCAAATATCAGATTCTGTTATGCATTTTCAGATAATCCCAAAAAACTGCTAAATGTTTGCACTTTTTTCAGTTTTTTGCTTATAACTCAGAAACTTTGCGTCCTTCGACGAACGTCACTATCATCAAAGTGAAAGAGCATTCAATTGCCTACAAAATTCATTGGTCAAAGTTGATTCTAGACCCAACAGTTCAGGAGCTTAAGCGATTTGAAAAATGGCGATTTTTTACAGTTTTCGAAAAATCACTTTTTCGCACTTCAAACAGCTGGACCTTCAAAAATCTTCTTTTCGAAAAATGCTAAATAATGAAAGTTTTATATGCCTGTAGGATAGGCGCCCAACTACCCAAATTACTTCTTTGTTCTAGTAATGACTTCTGGAATTACTTCTTTATTTTTAAATTTTAATGAGATACCAGAGGAAAATAGTCGGCTAGAATGCGTTTTGACACAAGTGGAAAAATGTGATCGGTTTTCAACGCTCTCTAGCTCCTGTTCTACTGGGTCTAAAATCTAAGTTGCCTAACAAATTTTATAGAAAAGGTAATCTTTCATTTTCATAATAAGTCACCTTTGCCGCAGGACGCAGTTTCGCAAAAAACTGAAAAAAGTGCCGAACTGAAAAAAACGCACATTTTCCTGTCCAGCAGGTCCCTACGTGATGAAAACCTTCATCTAAACGTCACATATCAGGTTTGATAGGAAATTTAATAAAAAATTAAAAAAAAAAAAAAAGAAATTTGAATCGGACCAGTAGTTTTCGAGCTACAGCCAAAAATGTGACGAAAAATGTATTGTTTTTCGTACGTTTTGGTGCGTTTTCGTAATCGTATCACATGTTGTTACTAAATGATGATGAGTCCAGGAGGTAGTGGAACGTTTATCAAATGATGTTTGGTTGATAAATGAAAGTAGTCAAATTCCACACAAAACTCCACAATTTCCACAATATTCCACAATAAAGGTTTAAGTGTGGAATTTGACTACCTTCATTTATCAACCGAACAACATGCCACAACTGCCGGCCATTCATACGGTAGGTACTTTTCGACAAATTTTGGGTGCCTATAGGAAATTTAACGCTATACAAGGGTTATCCAGAAAGTAAGTTTACAACATTAAAAAAAAAAAAAAAAAAAAAAAAAAAAAAAAAAAAAAAAAAAAAAAAAAAAAAAGAAGAAAAATGCTTGTATTCCAGTGAAATTCACAGAATACTTCACAAATATAATAAACTATTTTTCCTCGTAGTCCCCGTGGAGTTCGACACATTTCTGTAGGCTGGGCACCGATTTTTTTATGCCAGTGTCATAGACCTCCGCCGCCACCTGTTTTAACCACTTCTGAACAGCTTCCTGGACCTCTTCATCAACTGCAAATCTTTTTCCACCCGAAAACTCCTTCGATTTATTGAACAGATGGAAGTCAGATGGTGCTAAGTTGATAACGTCCCATCCAAACGAAGTCAAAAGTTCTTGGGTGACTCGAGCAGTGCGGGGCCTGGCGTTGGAGGAGGCAGATCCCCTTGGTTAGCATACCCCTTCTACGGTTCTGAATCGCCCTTCTGAGTTTCTAAGGGTATTGCAGTAAGCGTCAGCACCCGACGGTCCAGTCGCACTTCTTGCTCGACTTTTTGAACTCACTGGCTTGAAATCACTGATGGCCTCCCACTCATTAGCTCATCATGGGTATCAGTACGGCCTTCTCTAAACTGCTTAACCCACTTCGTGACTGCTTGTCGACTCTAATATCACTACCATACACTTCCACGATCTTGCGATGGATATTCGCGGCGGTATTTTTCTGTAAAGTCAAAAAACGGATGACCGGCTCGTATCTCACACGGGCGAGAGGTGGCGGGAACTGGCGTCGACCTCTCCATTTAAAAAACTCACTGTGACTGAACAAAACGCTCTTCAGAAACGCGCTATGAAGCAAACTGACCATTATGACCCCGCCTTCAAGCCAGGTGCACAAACTTAAAAAAAAAATCCCCCTTGCCACAGGAGCCGTTGTAAACTTACTTTCTGGATGACCTCGTATAACTTTCATTGTGTAACATTTATCGAGCGAGGACCGGCCGTTATGAAGAGCGAAAAAGTGATTTTTCGAAAAACGTAAAAAATCGCCCTTTTTCAAATCGCTCTAGCTCCTGAACTGTTGGGTTTACAATCAACTATGACCAGTGAATTTTGTAGGCAATTGAATGCTCTTTCACTTTGATGAGAGTGACTTCTGCCGTAGGACCCTTAGTTTTGGGGTTATAAGCGAAAAACTGAAAAAAGTGCAAACATTTTGGAGTTTTTTGCGAATATCTCAAAACGCATAGCAGATATTTGATGTATACATTTCTTCAGATTTGGATTCAGCACCCCAACAAACATAGATTAAAACCAAAAAATCCAACCATATAATATACATTATTGATTGTAAATCGTATTAGTGATCTTGGGGGTTCAATTTATAGACGAGATTAAAACAAACAATTATTGACGTGTTTATAGGGAACAAAAGAGGATACTAGGGATTAATAGTGCGTCACTATCTCAAGACGAGATGGGAATTTGCCAGATGGTGCAGTGGAGCTTATCTATGAAATCGAATCGAATTGATGTTCGAGAATTTGTTGCGCCAACATCTCTTGTAGGTACTGAAGATCAGCGTTAGCCGGTCTCCAACTGACGCATTTTATATAAATACAAACTTTAAAGGAAAAGGCAGAGGAATTAATTGTGTCTTCCAAATCATTAGGTACTTGTTTCGGCTCACCAGCTGGTTGGACACGTCGGAGTGATCTTTGCGGGTCATCCCTTCGCCGATGGCGGATTTCATCAGACGGGAAAGAGAAGGCAGGACGTTGATGGGCGGGTAGATCTGCCTGTTGTGGAGCTGACGGTCAACGTAGATCTGACCCTCAGTAATGTAACCCGTCAAATCAGGAATAGGATGGGTAATATCTGCAAGGACGCGGAGATCAGATATTGAGACGTCTGATTGTTAATTTTGAACAATGAGAGAGTGCATTGGCTCTAAATTGGTCCGCAATATTTTTTATTGTTATTACAAGGAACTGAACCTGAAATTCGAATTGTTCATCAGTTCGAAAACACCCACTACTGGCACGGAAAAGATTGCAAACCAATAACATCACTTTTTCACTATCTTTAGTTTGATTAATAGAATGAGCAATTTGCATGTATTTTGGATTTTGAATTTTACCCTACCGTTATAATGTATGGCTAAAAAGTAACTGATACAGTTATACCAACGGAAAAAAAAAATCATTGGAGGAGATCTATACCACAAATTCACAACGTGTCTGTATGACTCATTGAAATCCCCTCAAAATGCGCGAAAACCGGCGCATTTGCGCCCAACTTGCTTATTTTAAATGGGAACCGCTAATTTTGGTTTATTATTCTTGGAATAATACACCTATGTAATCGCGACGGAGGTTGACGACTCCGATCGGCCTCAAAATTTGACATTATCCGTTTCAAGAAGTATAGATTCCAAAACTGAAATGTACCGTTTTGGGCAGTAGGAATTTTTTTAACAAATCTGAAATTTTAACAGAATACTCGGTTTACCATCTAGTTGTGCCCGCAAGGTTTTCAGCCCGATCGCCCAAACCCGTGGGGCGCTATGGGGCTAAAATGGGGCTACGGGAGGTTTTTTTAAGGGTTTTGGCTATAGGATCGAGTTAGGTGTCGTTTTCGAAGTATTTTTGGGGGGTCCCGGAACGATCCGATTTCACTATGGGGATCTATAGGGCTTTCATGGGGCTACAAATAGGATTTTTGAAAGCGTCTGCTCTTGAACCATAGACACGTAGGAGCTGGCCGCGCTTAGAGTGAGTGAGGCCTGTGAAGGTCTCCCAACTCGGGCGAGACATTTTCCAACGATTGGCTTTCAACCCGCACCGGGGCCGGATAAGAATTCGAAAGATCTGGAGGTTTTCAGGCGCTTAAAATTTATGAAAATCATCACTTGGCCCATTATTGAAATGGGCGAGCGAAGGGACCCCCCCTCCTGGCCAAGTAAATGGTCGGCCGAGCGAAGCGAGACACGCAGTTTGAATCGGTGTGGAGTTTCTCCAACATCAGTGACGTCACAGTTCCAGTGAATCTCTCACCAGGAGCGCTAGTATTATCAGCATTTATGATAAATTTATCGCAATCATTACTTGATACGATGGAAAAAATAATTCATAGCACACAATACGTACAGTATAATGCCTTTTACGACGGATTCACCGAGATTCCATTTTATTCTGTGATGAGTAGTAAAGTGGCAACACTGGGCGGAACAATCCTCTCACGATATAACGGTTTATACTTTTGGCGTTGTTTACGTGGATTACGTGGATCTAAATGCTGCGAGTTGCCCGACGTGAAAACGCTATCGACAACGCTCGTCAGCTGTGCTCAGTTGGCAGCACTCTCTGCAAAATGTTGTGACGTCAGGCTCCCTCCGTAGCTGTGCCCCCCCCCCCCCCCCCAAGATTTTCAAACGTCACAATTTTCGTTAAATTATCTAAATTTTCTGGAAGCAATTTCAGGCAGCCGAGTATTGTTTTCCTTATTTTCTCAAGAAGTACTTTCAGAAAAAGAAAAGAAAAACATGCAAATTGCCTGATGAACGAATACGATTTTCAAGTTCAATATTATCTTTAAAAAATTGAAGAAAATAAAAGCCAATGAAGCACTCCCAAATGAAATATTTGGGGATATTCTGTTTACCGTCGTTAGGCATAGTAAGAATGGGGATTTGGGTGATGGACCCATTTCTGCCCTCAACTCGCCCAGCTCGTTCGTAAATGGTAGCCAAATCGGTGTACATGTAACCGGGGAAACCTCTTCGGCCGGGCACCTGCGAAAATCCCGCAAAAAATTACATTGAGTGGAAGAGTGAAGGAAATTAATTACGATCGCATTTTGCAATTGATCTTCACCTCCTCACGAGCGGCGGAGACTTCTCGAAGGGCTTCGGCGTAAGAGGACATGTCCGTGAGGATGACGAGGACGTGTTTTTCGCACTGGTAGGCGAAATATTCGGCAGCCGTCAGAGCCAGATGGGGAGTAATGATACGTTCGATGGTCGGGTCGTTGGCCAAGTTCAAGAAAAGGCACACGTTCTCCATAGAACCGTTTTCCTGAAATACAACCCAGAAACACGATAGTAAAAAGCTCCATAATTCACCGCCTGGAAACCCGCAGCTGAAACGCCAACTGACTTCGAAATCTTGCTTGAAGAAACGAGCAGTTTCCATGTTGACACCCATAGCGGCGAAAACGATGGCGAAATTGTCTTCGGAGTCGTCCAAGACTGACTTTCCGGGAAGTTTTACAAGACCGGCTTGTCTACAGATCTGAGCAGCGATCTACAACAAGAAATAACTCAAAATCAATCGAGAAGCTGTAAAATTGAACTGTTTGCTTGAAAGGTTCACTAACGTTGACCTCACGCCATTGAGTGGAATATAATTCCGGGCGCTTACTTCATTATGGGGAAGACCTGCAGCGGAGAAAATGGGAATCTTCTGCCCACGAGCGATGGAGTTCATCACGTCAATGGCGGAAATACCAGTTTGGATCATTTCCTCGGGGTAAATACGAGACCAAGGGTTGATGGGTTGTCCTGTAATTGAAAACATACGATGAGGTCAAAGTGATGGAACCGTCATTAGGTATGTAGAGTGCATATCTCAACGGAGGACAAGTAGGTACCTATGGTCCAGTGAAATTAGGAAGACAAAAAGGCAATTAGGACATGTTTCTGGAAAATCTTTTTTTTTTAAATCGATAGAAGGCTTCCAATTCTACACAGGCCCTCCAGAGGGCAGAAATTTAAGCCAAATCAGAAGGAAACTTAGTAGTCAGTAGACCCTTTGCTATACCCGCTGATGGCTTTGGGAATATAGTCCATCAGTGAGGTCGAAAAATCTGTGGACTGCTGTACATAATAAGAAAGTTGATGACATTTTGGGGTGTTGTTTTGGGATGCCTAGGGAAGCTAAATCCGAGTTTTTTGACAAAAAAAAAAAAAGCCTGTGCTCGATTGTGGGTGGCCAAAAAACCGCGATTTTTTCGGACTTTTTTCGGTTTTCCGCCTATAACTCGAAAACTATGCCTGGTAGAGGTCTTTTTTTATTTCATTTCCGGAAAGAGCGTTAAATTTCCTTCAAATTTCACTAGTCACTTTTTTTTTTTTTTTAAACTGAATAGCTGCTAAGTTACAGCCGTTCCAAAGTACATCAAATTTCTCAACATGTACAATTTTACGGAAAATGCATGTTTTAGCTTCTGAACATTCATTCGTACGTACGAAACGAATTTAAAACAAAATGAGAAACGCCCAATCTGACACCGCGCGGAGAGCGGAAGCACGTTTTTCAGAGCGTTTTCGAATGTAGCGCAGAAACTATTGGTCCGATTCCAAATTTCTTTTTCTCTCGTGAAAGCTGATTAAATCCTCCATTGCAGCTATTCCGTGTGAAATTTTGATTTGAGCTTTGATAAGGGAGGGAAAGAAGAAAATGTTCTGAAAAACGTGATCGTAGATGGTCAAATTTCTTGTTTCCACACTTTCCGACGAATACTAATGGCACTTTTGATGTTTCAATAGACATGCAATGTGCCGTTACTTATATAAAATTTAATCGGCTTTCTGATTAAAAAAAGAAAAGTAAGATCGGACTAACCGTTCTCGAGTTATAGGCAGAAATGTGCAAAGAATCATGTTTTATTCACAATTTGCGACTTTTTTGCCGTGCCCGCCCCTCCCTTATCAAAGCTCAAATCAAAATTTCACAGGGAATAGCTGCGATGGGGAATTTAATCAGCTTTCACGAGAAAAAAATTAATTTGGAATCGGACCAATAGTTTCTGCGCTACTACTGAAAACGTTCTGAAAAACGTGCTTCCGCTCTCCGCGCGGTGTCAGATTGGGCGTTTCTCATTTTGTATTAAATTCGTTTCGTACGTACAAATGAATGTTCAGAAGCTGAAACATGCTTTTTTCCGTAAAATTGTGCATGTTGAGAAATTTGATGTACTTTGGAAGGGCTGTAACTTAGCAGCTATTCAGTAAAAAAAAAAACACGTGACTGCTGAAATTTGTAGGAAATGTCTCTTTCCGGAAAAGAAATAAAAAAGACCACTACGAGGCATAGTTTTCGAGTTATAGGCGGAAAACCGAAAAAATCGCGGTTTTTCGGCCACCCACAATCGAGCACAGGCTTTTTTTTTTTTTTTTTGTCAGAAAACTCGGATTTAGTTCGCTAGGCATCCCAAAACAACACCCCAAAATTTCATTAACTTTAGGATTATGTCCAGACAAAAGTACCTCAATGCTGGACTAATACTGAGTCTGAGAGGCATACGGCAGATCTTGGCACTTGAAGCCACCGAAGAAATTCAAAAACACAAACCCGGTCGATTTCAAGTCACGTACCCTGGATGTCCAAGAAGTCCTCGGCCAAAATTGGGGGTCCCTTGTCGATGGGCTTGCCGGATCCGTTGAAGACACGACCCAACATGTCCTCGGACACTGGAGTCCTCAGGATGTCGCCGGTGAACTCGACGACCGTGTTTTTGGCGTCAATGCCGGACGTTCCTTCGAACACCTTAACAGACACTTCCTCAGTGAAAAACTCATATCCACTAGTATAGCCGACGGATTGTCGTTGAAAGTTCAACTCACCTGGACGACGGCTTTCGACCCCGAAACTTCGAGCACCTGCCCGGACCGGAGAGTACCGTCGGCGAGGCGGAGTTGGACGATCTCAGCATACTTGGGGAACTTCACTTGGTCGAGGATGACCAAAGGACCGTTGACACCGGAGACGGTTTTGTACGCTGTAACAAACAAATTTGACGTGATTTTACGAAGAATTTGAAGTGATGTTGGGAAATGAAGGGCTGTAAGGTGAGCGATGGAGGAAAACAAAAGGAGGCAGATGGGGCAGCACAGATAGTCCAGGCAACAAAGACGAAAAAAGGGCTTGAGGTAGAAAAAAAGGATAAGGGGGAGGTGTCATGAGTAACATACTAAAAGTCCTAGTGGGTGGGGGGTCCTGCGTTAGGAGGGGTGTCTCCAAAGGTCCCTTTTTTAGGTTTTTCCGTGAATATCTCGGAAACGGTGCACTTTTCGATGAACCGTTCCCGATAGTAAATGAAAGGTGACGAAATTCTCTACAACTTTGATTATACACATTTTACCCGAATTCCGAACCGATTTCGAGATATACGTCTCGGAAAATCTGTTACCCTTGAAAATCTGGTTTTTACCTCACGTTTTTTGGAAAACTTTGTTGATTAGCGCCTGAACTGTTGGCATGAGAGGAAAGTCTTCTGAGTAAATGTTTTAGAGCATTAAATTCTCTTTAAGAACGTATGGCTAGTCACCAATTTATCATGGACCATTCAAAAGTTACGCCAATTTCAAAGTTTTACCGAATAGTCATTTTCACCCAAAAGTTGACAGGCCATTTTCTGTGTCCTCGTGCTTAAACCGTCCTTCTGGCTGTCATTTATTGTCACTTCATTATGTAGGTATATTCGTACATACGTATCCAGAATTACATACCAACAGATGAAGGGGGGTTTACTATTTGGACGTATCACTACTGTATGCTAAATGTTCCAAAAGAAATTCAATTTGTAGCCGTACTGTGTGAAAATAGTAGCAGTTTTTAAGCTATTTTCACTGCCTAATGGTAAATTTCACAGGAGCATGCGAATCCTCGCAAACGCCTCTTACATTGTCATGTAACATTAATTTTTACGGCTTTTAGCTTTGTTGGTAGGTAACATACTTGGAGGGGAGTAGTAAATTGAGATTCTTCAATAAATCATCCATTTTTTACATGCACGTAGTTTCTGTTCACTTCACGTTCCTGGTCTTGGGGCCGCTCATACATCTATGCCTGCTCAGTTCGGGACCGCTCGTACATTTATGCCTGCTCAGTTCGGAACCGCTCAGTACACTTTTTCGTGCTTGGGACCGCTCGTACCCGTTTTGAAGAGGTTATTGCCCACCAGACGGCAGGGGCACCTAATTCGGTCAGTTTTGGACCTTTTCAGATGGGGAACCCAACCATTGGAAGCAACTTGTGTCTGAAGCCCTTTGTAACGGTTTGTATCCAAGGGCGTTGTCGTTTTGGGTGTTTCCGAGTAGGCTCCCAGACACGTCTGGGGACGTGTCCGTTTTGGCTCCCACCTTCGAGACGCCAATGACCGCACAGGCTCCCGGTCAACATCATTCCCTTCCCATTTACAGGACTGTAGTTCTGTAGAAGTGGTTTCCATTTGTTAGAACAGTTTAGGAGCGCTATTAAAAGTCCCTTCAACAAAAACAGTAGAGGCTTGCTTGAGCGCATCTAGGTTCGATTGACATCATATTCGTCCGCCGCCCAGGCTATGGACATTTTGTTAAAAATCTGAAATGTTGACAGAACTAGATTCTCCATCTAGTTTTGCCCGCAAGGTTTTCGGCCCGATCGCTCAATCCCGTGGGGCTCTGTAGGGGTAAAACGGGCTACTAAACGGGGGATCGAGTAAGATATCGTTTCAATAATTTTTAGGGTCCCAAATCTGTCCAAATACTCTACAAGAATCGCTCGCTTTTTTTTTTCAAGTTTAAAAGCTTTAAAATTAAAATTATTTAATAATTTTTATTGACAGAAATATTTTGTTCACAATTTATGCCAAAGACTAATGAACCCTTGAGTAAAATTTGCAGCGTTTGAAATGTAAAGAACAGTATTCATGAGTAGGCAACTCTGCAGATCATGTGAGGAACAGCAATAGGTATACCGAAGCCCAGCTGTGCTCAGTGCCGTGCCCTCGTAAGCTGCTTTGTTAGGCTATTTTGCGGACTACTTATTCATATTTTTATCCAATCAATTTATACTAAAGTTTATTTATGAGATGTCAACTTTGTAAATACATACCTACAAAGATGATAATTATAATTTCAATCAATAAAATTGATTTAATGTTTATTGACGGCGAAGGACTAGGCGGGTGGGTTTGAATTGAACAGTCATATGGTGTGGGCCATGTCGTATAACGACGTATTTTTCCGTCCCACTGGTGTCAATATTGTTACAGGCCTTCTGTTGTCAGGCAGTGAACCTGAAGGGATTTACGACCTTACTTTCGAACAGTTTTCAGTTTGGATCACAGAACGTAGAAATCTTTCTATGATCTGTGGTTCGGATAGATTCGGGCAGTTACCCCTCTTCACAATCTAAGTCTTCTGGCAGAATCCTCGTTCTACCTTTTCGGGGAGTTTTAAGGAGGAGATTTTCGGAGAGTTTTGAGACGAGACCCCCGAATTTCCAGGGAAGACCTTTCGGACAGTTTCCTCCCATCCGCTATTTCACCATTGATGAAGTTCAGAGAAGGCACCAACTATTTCTTTCTTGGGTGAGGACGTTCCCAACTTTTGAAAACAATGACATTTAATGTCATTAAAAAGTCCATTCAGTATCTTAGCTCAGCTTGTACGACAGTCCCAAGTTATTTTTATTTTTGTCAAAAGCTGGGAATGTCCTCACCCAAGAAAGAAATAGTCGGTGGCTTCTCTGAACTTCATCAAAGGTGAAATAGTTTGATGAAAATATAAATTATACTTCGATGTTTCAGACAGTCATACAGCGATGGTAGCGAGCCATGATGTAGCTTCGATGTCCCATCCCTAAACAATACCAATACCTACCGATACCGAAATGTAATGACTGACTCTTGATTATGCAATGTACAATGAGAGGGTAACCTTCCCACAGAAAATAATCCTATCATATTCCTAATAGTCATGCGACACCTACCATTTTACGGCCAGCTTGCATTACCAAAGTAGGTGTTGAAATAAAAATCCTAACTAATGAAAGAGTTGAAATCGACTTCGAACACGCTCGACAGGGAGAATTCAACCTTGAAAGAGTGATTCTAAAACGCTGCAAATTTTACACAAGGGTTTATTATTCCATGATATAGGCTACTAAGTAACAAGTCTTGTGCAAAAATTATTTCTGTGTCAATGGAAAAAAATTTTTTTTGGAATTTTTTTTCTTCAAAAATTCTTTATTTTTTACTGGAAAAATATTTAACCTCCTTGGATCCTTCAAAAATCCCATTTTTAGCCCCATGAAAGCCCTATAGATCGCCACAGTGAAATCGGATCGTTCCGGGACCCCCGAAAATGGATTCTACGTCCAAAAATACTTCGAAAACGACACCTAACTCGATCCCATAGCCTTCAAAAAACCTTCCGTAGCCCCATTTTAGCCCCATAGCGCCCCACGGGTTGGGGCAATCGGGCGGAAAAACCTTGCGGGCACAACTAGATGGTAAACCGAGTATTTTGTCAACATTTCAGATTTTAAAAAAATTCCTACTGCCCAAAACGGCGGACGGAAATTTCATTTTTGGAATCTAGACCCGTTAAAACGTATAATGTTAAATTTTGAGGCCGATCAGAATTTCGACTCCGTCACCATTAACTAAATAGGAGTATTATTCCAACAATAATAAATCCAATGAAAAAAAATTAATTAGAATAAGAATAATAATAAAATGAACAAACAAATTAATAAAACTAACAATCATAAACTGAACTATAAAATGTTATTATAACTTATAAATTTGTTTTGTAATTGAATTGAATTATTTATCTCTCAATCTATTATTTTCGTGGTTTTCGCGTTGTCATATCCTGAAAAACTTGTAAGTAGGTACGTGATGTTCTCATTACCACCACCTCATTATTTTTGAAAATTCCCATTTAGGCCAACGAAGTTGAGCTGTATCTGGCATTGTAAATTCTATGAGCTCAGGCTGCTTCGAATTTTTGATAAGGTTCACTTCGAAATTTAGAATTTAGAAGAGAAATAAGATGGAAGTTAAGAATAAAAATCAAATACGAAGCCGAAGTAACAGCGAGTGTAGAACAGAATTTGTTCTAATGTGCCGAATCCAGAGGGGCCACGCCCCTATTCACCTATTGCTTCGTGATTGTCCGCCTGTCTGTCTGCTTGGAATCTGTCACTCCCGATACGGTACTGAGTAAAATGGTGAATTTACACTATTCTGCAGGGACATAACATGTGAGGAACATAAGAGGAACACAGTGCACGAGTGTACTGTTCAAGGTCTCACGAGTCCGAGCTGTAAATGAGAGTTTAGGTAAAGCAGGATTGTCTAAAAAAAAAAGGTCCTTTATGCATTCTAGATGACAAAATAGAAAATAAAACGCATTAATAAAAATGGCACTAAGTAATAGCGGAGAGGGCGAGGTCACGAAACGGACGATAGTTTAGGTTGATTTACAACATGAAAAGAACGTCCTTGCAGTTGAATGAGTAGGAAACTACCTAACGTTTTAAGTCAATTGATGAATGAGCTAACTTCTGGGGGAGGGCGTCTTGTCAAAAAGGGAACTCGTGAAAACTGTGAATGAGGAAGATGAGAGAAAATGTCACAGTGTATTCAGAGGAAAATGCAAGTGAGAATTGAGGAATACTTTACTGGGTGGGTTTGCAATGAATGTGCAGTTTACATTGGTAAATGGGGACAATTGCTGGAGCAACAGTGATGAGTTCAAGGAAATGATCTGAAAGGTGCAGCTTTGACCAGTCAGACCATCTCCGCATTATCACTCATCCCCAGCATCCTCGACGAGAACCGATCAATAAAGTCGAGAGGCGACCGCATTGGGGAATCCACAAGCCACTCAGAACAGTTTGATGCCGAAACGATTTCGTTTCCAAACTTGAAAAAAAATTTCATCTGTCGACCAACACGGTGCGGGGGGCTACGCCCACTTTTGGCTGGGTAGGCTGGGCCCCCCTCATTGAATAGGTCAGTCACAGAAGTCGATCAATTTTTGTCAAACTTACTCAGCCTCGGTTGGGATATAAAGTCCCGGGAGACGGCCATGACGTGCTCCCGCGCCGCTTGGTGAGCCGAAATCGTCGACATGTTGCTCGCGGAAATTTACTTTCAAAGGGGGATAAAAGACTACAAGGGAACAAAAATACGGGGTTTCCACGGACGTCCCTCGAGAAGTAGTCGAACGATCAGCTGACCGACCTCAAAACCCAAGGACATCGTGTCACCAGAGTAACCAACGGCCCCACAACCAAAAACCTACTTTTCATTAATCCACGATTGTTATTCTACGCAATAAATAAAACAAAAATATTATTATTAAAAAATGCTCGACGTTTCAAGAAAAGATACCTCATTTTTACTGTTTCCAAAAAGGACGACCTATTCAAACGACTTTTGATCCATCTGGGCCACGAAACATCGGACCAACACAATCGATTCTTATATCGAATGTAACATCGCAAGCCAACAACCTATGTCTTCGCGACGGAGGTCGACGTCTCCGATCGGCTTTAAAATGTTACATTATCTGTTTTAAGAGGTCTAGATTCCAAAACCGAAATGTCCGTCCGCCGTTTTGGGCAGTACGAAATTGTTATAAATCTGAACTTTTGACAAAATACTTGGTTTACCATCTAGTTGTGCCCGCAAGGTTTCAGCCCGATCACCAAAACCCGTGGGGCGCTATGGGGCTAAAATAGGGCTACGGGAGGGTTTTATTAAAAGGTTTTCAGTTATGGGGTCGAGTTAGGGGTCGTTTTCGAAGTATTTTTGGACGTAGAATACATTTTTGGGGGTCCTTGAACGATCAGACTTCACTAAAGGGATCTATAGAGCGTTCATGGCGCTACAAATGGGATTTTAGAGGAATCCCAGAAGATCAAATAAACCCAAGGAGTAAAAAAAAGAAAAAAGCTGCAAATTTTACAGTTGTTTATTATTCTTTGATATAGGTTACATGTCCGAATATTGATTCTGTGTCTACAAAAAGATTTTGAAAAAAAAAAAAATTCAAATTTTTTCTTTAGAACAGTTTTTTTTACTCGGAAAATATTCGAACTACAGGGATTTTTCGAAAATGCCATTTGTAGCCCCATGAAATCCCCATAGAAGAAAAATGAAGTGAGTGTAATCGGATCAATCCGGGACCCCCAAAAATGGATTCTACGTCCAAAAATACTTTTAAAACAACACTTAACTCGATCCCATAGCCAAAAGCCTTCAAATAACCCCTCCCGTAGGCCCATTTTAGCCCCATAGCGCCCCACGGGTTTATTTATTTATTTTACCAGGACAAGATTTAAACAAAAATCTTTCCTCGCGTCCTAGCTTGACAAAGGAGGTTGAAAAATTTTCAACGCCTTTTTTTTTTGTATTTAATACAATCGATATACCTAACACAACTTGGTGGGTTTGGGAGATCGAGCTGAAAACCTTGCGGGCACAACTCGATGGTAAACCGAGTATTTTGTCAAAATTTCATATTTAAAAAAAAAAAAAAAACTAATTCTCAAAACTGCGCGGACGGCGGACGGACATTTCGGATTTGGAATCTTGACCTTTTGAAACGGATAATGTCAAATTTTGAGGCCGATCGGACTTGTCTTCCTCCGTCGCGATTTCATAGGTGTATGGCTCCCGAGAAAGTGGAGGCCATGAACGGATTCAGCACCTCAAAAAAACAGGTTTTTAGCAACGGACCTAAAAGTCAACCTTTTTTGTTGATCTGTTATATAAATCCTCTCAATCGATAATAAAAAATCGAAGAATGACAATCAATTATGAAAAATCGATTCTCACACTTTGGCCACATCGGGTATAACCTACTCCTGTGCAACCTCACCGTCGCCATTTTGTTCCATTTTCCAACATCGTGCTTTTTGCCGTGTGTTGAGGTTTGTCCGATTATTCCCAATTTTTGTCCGTTTTTGTTGTTTTCTAGTGATTACTCACTAATTGAAACTTGCAATTATCTGATTAACGGCCTCCGTCGTCGGGTTCTAATTTCAGCTCTGGGATTGTAGCTGAGCTCCGACCACCATGGCGAGATACAGTCAACGACCGGAGAATGCTCTCAAGAGAGCCAATGGTGAGATTTTTGAGTTTTCCTCAAGTCATCGTTGAATCAGCACACGTCTTCTTTTCGTATCAATATATCATGATAGGTTCTTGATTGTTGTAGTTGTAGTGTTGTAGTGAAGCGGTTAGAAGATTGACGAAGTGGGTTCGGTAACATATTGAGTCGACGCCCTCTCGGGGATTGAATGCCCGCCTTTTAGGCCGTTCACGGCGGGATTTAAGTGGTTTTCCCTAATCCCGATAGTCGGGTGCATATGGCTTGAATCTGTTAAGTATGACTGGAATTTTATTTATTTTTAATTAATTAGTCTACCTAGGAAAGGGGGTTCGTCAGCATTAAGTAGGAGTGCGCCGGGCAGGATACAATACCTTCTTTACCAATCCAATACTACCGCGAGGTTGTATGTCAGTGGTAAAGAACACAGTCCCATCGAAGACAGGAATGAACCCCGCACCAGCAGCCATAGAAGAAAGTCCTTTCCTCCATGATCAGCGGCATAATATTATCAGTGCGATAATCACATCTCCAAATGGACCAAATGGATGGTAGTTGTGCGTGGCAACGAGTTCCGTGCTGGGCAGATCAAAGTTGGGGACGTCTCATTGGAACGCGTTCAGAATTTCAAGTATCTCGGAGTTATCGTGAACGAGATATGGAATCCCGAGGTTGAAATTCGGGCCAGGATTGAGCAGGCCAGAGCGGCGTTTATCCGGATGAAATCATTCTTCTGTGATAAGCATCTTCATTCAGCATTCGCTATCGTACGCTTCGGTTCTACATTTGGTCGGTCCTGCTCTACGGCGGTAAGACGTGGACAATAAAGATTGCCTCTATGAATGGCCTGGAGGCTTTTGAGATGTGGTGCCGCCGAAGGATGTTTCGGATCTCGTGGGTCCAGAGGGTAAGGAACACTGAGGTTCTGCGCCGCGCCGGCCTCGAGGATCGTCAGCTCTTCAAGGATGTGAAAAGGAAGGTAGGATACCTCAGCAACGTCTTCAGAGGAGACCGTTACGCTTTCCAGCGGTTGGTTCTGAAAGGGAAGACGTGGGATTGGCCGCAAACAACTCTCGTGGCTTCGGGACATCCGGAGATGGACAGGAATCCACAAGCCGCTCCGAAGACTGGAGCGATTGAGAGGACGCTACGGGCTGTGGAGAAGAAGGATTGGTCGCCAACAGATGGTTCACGTCTATGGCACCCACAGAAGAAGATAATCGCACCATGATGGCTGGGGCTAGACCGCAAAAAAGCGGACAAATGTCTCAATTTTTGGTATATACACCTGGGAAATTTCGCAAGAAGTGGCAACTTTGGCATTGGGGAAAACATAAAATTTACTTCCACGAAAAACAACTTTTTTCAACTATTTTAGGTAGGTATTCTACATCAGGTTAGAAGTCAAAAAGAATTACCTACCATAGAAGCCAAAAAGATTATCATAAGAGTCTTTTAGTCAATTCTACCTATGGATTTTACCATAGAAGTAAGGATTTCCCATTCCTACTCAACGACTTTTTTTCTTTTCTTTTTTGCCAGATAATACTCCTAAGAAGGCACTAATTAGTTGCATCTTGGGTAATCTGTAATTAACATAAGGCTGGCACATAGAAGTGAGGGGTTTTGATCAATTAAACAACACTTTCTATACCACTCACGTCATCAAATCAACAACTGATGACCTTACAAAAATATTTATAATTTTGTGTATATCGACCCACTTAACGAGGATGAATTTGTCAGGTATCGGGAACGGGGCCAAAACAGAATTACGCCTTTTTCGCCGAGCTTTCGATTAATAATTTTATATTATAATATAATATATTACCATATTATGATCTTTGAGCCCTGATGAAGATTATAATAACATTATAGGTATAAGATTATATTATAATCTTATACCTATTCATCGAAACCAGATTTTTTTAAATCTGAAATTTTGATAAAATACTCGGTTTACCATCTAGTTGTGCCCGCAAGGTTTTCAGCCCGTGAGGCGCTATGGGGCTACGGGAGGGGTTTTTGAAGGTTTTCGGCTATGGGGTCGAGTTAGGTGTAGTTTTCGATGTATTTTTGGATGTAAAATCCAGAACGATCCGATTTCACTATCGCGCTTCATAATATCATATTATGATAGCCCGTATTACCTATTGGGCTACAAATTGAATTTTTGAAGGATCCCAGGAAGTCAAATAAGGTGTCCGTTTCTGAGTGATTTTGGACGCAAAATCAATTTTTCGAGGTCCCACATCTGTCCAAACATTACCTATAGTTTTTTTTTTTTTTTTTTTTTTTTTTTCAAAAATATTTTTAATGTCTGATAATTCTTTTTCGATTTCTTGTGTGAAATTTGCCGGTTTTTTTTTTGCTACAATACATGATCTACTATTAATTTTTGATTTCCAAGAAGACGGTCTTCATTGGATTTGACGAGATTCCCTCGTGTAACCTCAGACCCCCCCAAAACTTCACCTTCTAAATTGTTCTCTCTCCTTCCAGAATTCATCGACGTCGGGAAACCGTCGCGTGCTTTGGAAACTCTGTACGAAGTTTTCAAAAACAAAAAATGGGCCTACACCTGGAGCGAAAGCCTCCTCGAGCCCATCATGTTCAAATATTTGGACCTTTGCGTCGAGCTGAAGAAATCCATCATAGCCAAAGAAGGGCTCTTCCAGTACAGAAACATGTTCCAGTCCGTAAGTGTCACGCTAAAGGCTGTTCGAACCAGTTTGTTTCATACGTTCAAATACCGTTCAGTGTAATTTAGGTCGATGAGAAAGTAATGTTATGTTATGTGGCACTGCCAGCTTGCACAGCCTTAACGTCCACGTTTACCAAACTCATAACTTTGTCGTATTTCTTCCAGGTGAATGTAGGATCACTAGAAAACGTGATCAGAGGATATTTGAGGATGGCTGAAGAAAAAACGGAATCCGCGAGAGAGCAGTCGCAGCAGGCTGTCATAGACATAGACGATCTGGATAACTTGGCCACTCCCGAAAGTATTTTGCTAAGGTACAGTTGGGTTTACAAACGATGTATTTAGTAGGAAATATTAAACAATCGGCTCATTGTGTATCACGTTTCAGTGCCGTGAGTGGGGAAGACGCGCAGGACAGAAGCGATCGGACCATTTTGACCCCGTGGGTGAAATTCTTATGGGAGTCCTACTGTCAATGCCTGGAACTTCTGAGAACTAACGCTCACTGTGAGACACTCTATCACGATATCGCCCGAATGGTTGGTACCCCTTGATGAAAGTAATGAGCTCCTTGAATGATTTCGTTTGATTTCTTCTTCTTTCTTGGAAAGGTTATGTCATATTACGGGCTGGATGGGTTTTAATAAATTTCACGAATTATGATAGGGGGTTATGAATCATGAAAAGTGGACAAGGGAACGAGCAAAATGTTGAAGCTCTGCTACCACCCAAATTTAATGGTATTTAGGAACCAATGGTTTTCCTTTTCTTGGGAAAAATGTGAATGAATTAAATAAAATAATTCTTGAGCAGAACCTTCTCCCCAACCAAGAAGTGAGGTGTAAATTGATAAAATGGGTTAAAAATACCGAATGTACCTACTCGCCGTTCTTAAGCTAACATACTTTGGGTAAAAGTTACACGCCCCAAAAGGGGGCCAAAATTGGTAGAGGTATTAAATTACCCTTAATTAATTGAATCAACCGGATCTAAAAATGTCTTTAGAATCGAGTGCAGACCGTGACTGCAGAGAAGTATGCAATTTATCGCAGCACTTGACACATCGACGGGTTGTCGTAGGATGTGTTGTTGGCCGATCCAATGACGTACAACGACCGGAGGTGATTTTACGTGGGGGTTATGAACCCCACGGAGCCGCGATTTCACTTCATGGCTTGACTCGACGGACTGAAGATTTTTCTCCGAGAGGGAGGTGACTTAGCTGATAGCCGACAGATGTATGTGAGGCTTTGATGGTCCCAAGGAAGGAGAAATTAAAGGGATTAGGAATGAGGCGGAGAGGATGGTATCCCGGTGTAGTTCATTTTTTCACGCACTACACTCACTTGTTTATTATTAATTTAATCCATTAAAAAGCTTGGGCAAATTTGTCTGTAATTAAGGCGGTCGTCTTAACAGGTTATCCTTCAAAAGTTACGAAAATGGGGTCATCATCGCAGTAAAACCGTCTCCATTATTTGTAGGGCCTTAGGAATGATGAAATTTGAATTCTGTGGCCTGAGATTGAGACGTGATATGATTTTTGATATGAAATGAAACGTTTGACTTTACCTTTAGAAAGGTTTTAATGCACATAAATTAAAGCCATCATGAAACTGAAGAATTAGGGAGTTTGCATTGCTACGTCAACTCAAATTAAATTCTTCTTCGAACCCTGAATAACAAATCGGGTCAATCACCGACCCTTATGAGGAGTCTTTCGCCGCAGCTGAGTTGGTGATCTTCTTACTGACTCCGGTTGGATTCCTTCAGCGGGAACACAACTTGGAGTTGAAGATTGCGACGTTGGAGATGGTAGGCCCTCTTCTGCTGTGGAATCTCGGTCTTCTTCTGGCGAAGAAGATTGGTCTTGCGGGAGCCAGATGGCGAGTCGAGACGGTGGATCCTCTTCCATCTGGGTACCTGACATGGTCGTAGTCACGGTTTCCTTCAAGGAGTTCCACTTCTTCGACGAGCGGCTCGAATGAGGAACACCGTTTTAAATTCTTCAACTACACAGGGCTCAGCAACCAATGCGGCATAGAGCTGCCTTTGGCGGGCAAATAGACGTTCATGCGGAGTTTTTTTCTCGTGGAGGTGCAAAGGAGTGAACGGATAGAGTGAAGAGCTTCGGTTAGACCTTCCTCCCATAGCATAATGGAAAACCCGTTACTCTTGAGGCCAAGCTCGATCGTTTTCCATACGATTCCATTGCACCGCTCAACTTGACCATCTGATGTGCTTATAAATGTCCGTGCTGACGTAATTGGTTAGGAGCCGAAGCTTGTCTTGTGACACCGGTGATGCCAGTGTTCCCAGGAGGTGGCGGCAGTCGGTGACTCTGTGTTTAGTTCCATTTCTCCGGGCTTAGTAGGCGTTCCACGAACATAAGTGCAATAAATTGATATGAAATGGAACGTTTGACTTCTCCTTTTTATTGCTCTTGAAAGCTATCATGAAACTGAGAAATTTGGGATTTCGGATAGCTACGTAAACTCAAATCGGTAAAACAAATCGGGTCAATTTTCACCCATTTTGGTTTATTATTCAGGGAATTTGTGTCAAGAGTTTTATTGGGATTAGGGCCCAGAACTGGAAAACTCTACTTCATTTGCCGAGCTTTCGAGCAGTGTGTGCTCTTCATCAGGACCAGTAAACAATTTTTATTGACACTTCAACAGAGAATTTGGTACAATATATGTCATTTATGGATTATACATAAAAACTCTCCATGAAGATGATATCAGGGCATGTGATACATGAACCTGGTCGGGGAGAGAGATGAATGTCGGACTGCCCTCAACTAAGAAACCAGAGGGAAGAAAATTCGGTACTTTTCCGTTATACCCCCCCCCCCCCCCCCCCATCGGGAGGGTACTTTTCCGTTATAACACCCCCCACACTCGATTTCGAGTTTCATACACCCCCCCCATCGGGAGGGGGGTGTATGAAACTCGAAATCGAGTGTGGGGGGTGTTATAACGGAAAAGTACTCGAATTTGGGTGCCTTAAAGCCATCGGGAGGGGTGTGTATGAAACACGAAATCGCGTGGTGGTGGGGGGGGGGGGGGATAACGGAAAAGTACCGAAAATTTTCGTCAGGTAAACTAATTAAATGAGAGGTCGTCATGATATGGGAAGATACCTACTTGGCCAGTCTTCGTAGGGTATTTCAAAACGTATGGTATATTGTTTTTTAAAGAGGGGAGAGGATAAGAGCACCTGCCTACGCTATATATTTAATTTAAATTGACTAACGTCAGGAAACAAACCAACAACAAAAGCAACTGGAACTAGTAAGAAACAATTTTGCCAACAAAATAAAAAAGTATTAATGTGTAGTATGTTCCAACAATAAAAAAATCTTAGGATTTTCCACAAAAAAATTTAAAAAAATTTTAAATGTTAAAAACCTTGAAAAAAAGAAAGAAAATCCGTTCTTTGAACATTATCAGAACGTTGTTTCCAGCATACCTACAGTATTGCTTCCGAGTCTGCGAAGCAGCGGAAGCCTTGTGTTCACTTTCGGGAGCAAAAAAATGTTCGTTGTCCGAATTCAAAATTTCCACTCGCATTTTGCGTTTCATATCCTACTGAACAAATTTGGTTCCGTGTCTGTCGGTCTGTCCGCATTTCCTTGTTACAGCCATAATTTCCACAATTTTGAATGAATTTAGCTCAAATTTGAGGGATTATGCGGATAAGGCTCCTTGAGGTCCCATACGAATTTCATCACAATTGAATCAGCGGTACGCTCTGCGCATGCGCTAACGTGAAATTCTTGAAACAGGCATAACTTTCACAATTTTGATTCAATTTCGCTCATATTTTTAAGGATTATACGCACAACGCCCCTTAAGGTCTCATAATATGAATCAATCTCATATTATGAATTTCATCATGATCGAACTAGCGGTACGCTCTGCGCATGCGCTTACGTGGAATGCATTAAATTTCGTTGTTACGAGGAAGCTATGGGCCATGTCCCACTTGGCAGTGTAATTTTTTTTTTTTTTTTTTTTTTTTTTTACCACGGCCAATATCCCTTACTAGGTCACGTTTGCCACCAAGTTATTGAACTGTCTGACTTCATTCAGAACCCCGGAGTACGCAGAGCCCAGATAGGTCTGTCTGCTGGTTGCAGGTACGATCAGTCAGATGGTTGTGGACTTTTTCTTCGAAGAGTCTTCTTCCCAGGACTCTATCCCTGTCCTATCTCCGCTATTCTCATTCAGGGAATTATCCTCTTCAATTTGGTATCTAGTGACGTTTCCGTAGAACGAACCGATTTTTAAGCCGAAAACTGAAAAAGCTCCACTCAGAAACCTTTGCAAACTCATATTACTTACTCTTATTTGGGATGCCCAAAGTGGATTAAAAACATTTCCAGCTTTACGTTATTTCATTGGAGGCACGGCCTTTTTTGGTCTAATTTGCCTTGGCGGCAAGAATATTTCAGTGTTTTGCCTATAACCGCTAAACTACTCTTTTTTTGAGATTTTTAACTGAAACAAATCGTGAAGAGGATCGATTTTTCATCAATTTTTTCCTTATAAAATTTCCTGTGGGACCAATACTTTACGAGATACAGTTGGTTAGGTTACAAAATTGAGAAAATTATTGGCACGTTTTCCCCGCAATTTCCCCCTTTCAGTTCAAAATCTCAAAAACTTGTATGACAGCTCTCCACATAACAATATGGGTTGTCGAAATGAAAATTGGTGTTAGGGTTTTTTTTTAAAGCTGTTGAATCCGTAAAATGTTGTTAGCCCATTGCGCCTAACGTCCTTTGAATTTTCAGGCGTTCAACTTCTGTTTGAAATACAACCGGAAGACTGAGTTCAGAAAGTTGTGCGACAAGCTCAGGAAGCATTTGGAGGACATCAGCAAGCTTCCCATTCAAGTGGCCAACGTGTCTTTGACCAAGCCGGAGACTCAACAGTATAACCTGGAGACTCGCCTCGTCCAGTTGGACTCCGCCATACAAATGGAATTGTGGCAGGTGTGTATTGAACTGTACAAATGGTGATGGTGCGGCGCAGTGGTTAATTCCGGTTTGGTATTCCAGGAAGCTTATAAAGCCATCGAAGACATCCACGGGCTGATGAATTTGTCCAAGAAGCCGCCTGTTTCGAAAACTATGGCCAATTACTATCAGAAGCTCGCTATGGTCTTCTGGAAAGCGGGATACTATCTGTTCCATGCTGCTGCTCTCTTCAAACTGTTCCAGCTGAGCAAAGACATGAAGAAAAACATCACAGCCGACGAGTTGCAGAGGTAATGATGGTGTTGTTTTTATATTGTTGCCTTACAAGGATTTCGTCTCACGCGTTGACTGTTTTTTCAGAATGGCTTGCTGCGTTTTGTTGGCGACACTGTCAATCCCCCTGCCCTCCGCCCATCCGGAATTCGATCGGTTCATCGAGACTGACAAATCCCCTTTGGAAAAAGCCCAGAGGTTGGCAACGCTGTTGACTCTGCCGCAGCCGCCAACCAGGGCTTCCCTTATTCGGGACTTGGTGCGAATGAATGTCGTCCAAAGGGCTTCGCCGGAGCTCCAAGAGCTGTACCAGGCGCTCGAAGTGGACTTCAACCCTCTCACGCTCTGCAATCGCGTCCACACGATCACTTCTCAGCTCCAGGGCGACGAACAGTACATTCCACCTTTGCAGGTGTGTGTTGGAGTCATTTCCACGCGTTTCTATCTGATGATCTATACCACTAAATCAGGCCGTCTCTGTATGTACGTCACAAGCTTTCCGTATGAAAACCTTTTTTCGACTCCATGGGAAGGTTACGTTTGGTTAGTCGGCAGCTGAGTGGGCTCCCAGAACCGCCAAGCTGACGCAGATGCGTGTTTTAGGGCGTTGGAGGGTTCAGAAGACGTGTAGCGCTAAATGGACCAACCTTTTGGTTTATTATTCTTGGAATAATACACCTATGTTTTCGCGACGCGGGTCGACGACTCCGATCGGCCTCAAAATTTGACATTATCCGTTTCAAGAGGTCTACATTCAAAATCCGAAATGTCCAGGCCGTTTTGGGCAGTAGGAATTTTTTAAAAAATCTGAAATTTTGACAAAATACTTGGTTTACCATCTAGTTGTGCCCGCAAGGTTTTCAGTCCGATCGCCCAAACCCGTGGGGCGCTCTGGGGCTATAATGGGGCTACGGGAGGGGTTTTTTTTAAGGCTTTTAGCTATGGGATCGAGTTAGGTGTCGTTTTCGAAGTATTTTTGGACGTAGACTCCATTTTTTGGGGTCCTGGAACGATCCGATTTCACTGGGGCGATCTTTAGGGCTTTCATGGGGCTAAAAATGGGATTTTTGAAGGATCCCACGATGTTAAATATTTTTTGAGTAAAAAATACAGAATTTTTGAAAAAACACATTTTTGAACAAAAAAATCAAAAAAAAAATTTTTTTTGAAATAAAAATCCAAAAAAATTTTTTTTTAAACATTTTTTCATTGACACAATTTAATTTCTGCACAAGTAACCTATATCAAAGAATAATAAACCCTTGTGTAAAATTTGCAGCGTTTTTGGGTATGGCGACGGTTCTGGCGTTGCCGACGGTGTGGTACGTAGACGTCGGAGTTTTTCACGGCCGTCGGGTTCGTGACGGGAGAGCCGATCCAGGTGTGGAAATTGGCAGATCCAAAGATGGAAATCGGTTTGACGGAATCACGTCGGTGGCCCACCCGGTTTGCTCACGGAGTCGCAGGAAACACCTTAGATGGGGCCGATTAAAGGCGAACCGTTTCTCGCTGAAGGGTACTGACGAACTGAAGAGGCTGCTCCGAGAGGGAGGTTTCTTAGCCGATCCCGATAGACGGCGTAGGTGATGATTTGTTGGTCCCAAAGAGAGAGAAATTACGCGGATAAGGGATGTAGGCAGGGAGGAATTTATCCTGGCGAAGTCCATTTTTCACTGATTGATTATCAATTTAACCCATTAAAAACTTGGGCAAATTAGTCTTCAATTAAGGCGGGGCGTTAACGCACTTAATAACACCATACTGAACCTTCACAAAAACCCTTCTAAACCCTTACATCTAGCCCGTTTCAAGTCAAACAGAACCCAACAGTATGATCGGACAGGTCTGCAACCCTCATAAATCAAATTCATGTCCACCACCACTTCGGAAATGACACCACACTGGACCTCCTCGACAAACCCACACTCATGGCACGTTTCAAGTTCAAACCGAACCCCATCGTAAGATCGGACAGGTCTGAAACCCCTATACATCGAATTTATTTCCAAATTTACGTCGAAAACATCACCCTACTCGACTTCATTGCCCAAACCCTTAAAAATCCCACTTTGAGCCCCTTACAAGCCTCACAAATTCGTTGGGCACGATCATACATGTTTGAAACCACCTTTAATCGATTTTACGTCCAAATTTACATCGAGTACAACACCACACGCGACTTCTAGGCCAAATCCATTCAACACCTCTCTTGTAGCCCCTTACAAGCCTCTCAGAGCCCTTCAGTATGTTCGGACAAGTCTGAAACCCCAATGAATCGATCTCTCGTTCAAAATCATTTCTGTATCGGCGCTCCGAGGTTTTTACGCGTTTAAAATAATTAGTGGTATAGATATAAATCATCACTGTACCTATTATTCAAATGGGCGAGCGAAGCGAGGCCCCGCGTCGGAGTGCTAGTTTCTGTAAATTACCATTTTAATTTCAGGATGTCACTCTGGTGAAGCTCATTCGACAAGTTTCACAAGCTTACCAGACCATCGACTTCAAACGCCTTCTCGAACTTGCTGTGTTCACCACTCCGTTCCATCTGGAGAGGCTTCTGGTTGACTGTGTTCGTCACAATGATATGCAGGTTGGTATTTACCAGAGTCACGAAAATACTGCTCTATGCGCCACATCTTATACTTGTGTTTCGTCTAGATCCGCATTGATCATGGAGCTGGGTGTGTTCATTTTGGTATGGATTTGTCGGAAACCCCGCGCGAAACTGCTCAAGACGGCCCCATCCTTCAAACCATGCCGTCCGATCAACTCCGCACTCAGTTGATCAACATGGCGAACGTCTTGAGCGAAGCCCTCAACGTCATCAATCCCGACATCAACCGAGTAAGTCAAATTGAAGAAATAATTTCTTTGTGTTTTACGTGAAAAAAATAACCCTAAATTGGTACTTTCAGGCCACCAAAGATAAAGTTAGACTCCAACTGGTTCAACATTACAAAGAGAACATGGCTCGTGAACATTCGAGAATCCTTGAGCGTCATAAGATCATCGAAGACCGCAAGGAGTACCTCGAGAGGATGAACACTGTCAGAGTAAGTCACTTGTGTGCATCTAATTACATCGCACATTCTTCCTCTCTCTTATCGTGAAACTAATACTTCCGTGATTCTCAGGAAGAAGAAGAACAAAGGAAAGCCGAAGAGCAAGCCCGCCACCAGGCGATGGTGGAAGAGCGACGGTTGCAGCAAGAACGCGAAGAAAGAGAGCGGAAGAGGCAGGAGAACGAGATTCAACAAATCAAAGACCGCAATTTGAGGGAGAAAATGCAGCAAATCTCTCAAACGGCTCACGGCCAAAAAATGCTCCGTAAGTTGGACGAAGAGGAAATCAAGAAGATGGACGCCGAGCAGATTGCTCAAAAAGAAGCCGAAGAGTTGCAGAAGGAGAAGAGGGAAATGCAGCAAAAGTTGAAATCCCAAGAGAAGAAGGTCGATTACTTTGAAAGGGCTAAACGACTTGAAGAAATCCCACTCTTGCAGAAGAGTTTCGCTCAGCGACAGGTATGTACGGCATAACGATTAGGGTTTGGATTGGAAAACTAGTGCTCCAAAAAGATCGTAATCGATGAATCGATTTTTCCCTAAACCGATTTAAATTGTAGGGCAGGGAGGCCGGCTTTATACTAGGCGTTTTTTCGGAAGAAAAAGGCCGGGTTTGTATCAGTCTTTATTACAGCGTCAAGCTTTCGGGATTAGCTGGGATCCCTTCTTCAGGACCTTAAAATGTAGAATTAATAGATTGGTTGTTAACAATCATCGTCTGAGGCCTAATATGGAATCACATCCGGTTTGTCAAAGTTTCTGTCATATCACTTGCAGTGTTGGGGCTTACTAGGTTACTATATTGCCGACTAGGTACATTTACACTGACTAGAGCTTGATTTAGATCACATTATGCTTATTAAATAAATATTCTCCAGAATTTCTGAAACATGATCACGTTGTGACTTTTAAATGCTAATCCTCATCCTCCCATTACGGCTATGGGATCGAGTCAGGTGTGGTTTCGAAGTATTTTTGGACGTAGAATCCATTTTTAGGGGGCCCCGGAACGATCCAATTTCACTTTTGCAATCTACAGGGCTTTCGTGGGGCTACAAATGGGATTTTGAAGGATCCCAAGGGGTCAAATATTTTTCAAGTAAAAGACAAATTTTTGAAGAAAAAAGTCTAACTTTTGTCATTGACACAGAATTAAATTTTTGCACAAATACCAAATCTGTATCAATGAATAATAAACCCTAGTGTAAAGTTTGCAGCGTTTTTTCTCGAGCCATCAAGTCAGTGAATTGCATGAAGAATGCTCCGTAGAAATTAATGTTTCAGGATGAATTGATCAATAAAATAAAATCAAACTTGGTTTTCCTTGGAACTTTTCGTGAAGTGTACTTTTCACTTTTGAAGCAATCTGATCACGTCTGTGGTCAACATGTCAGCTACTCAAAAGTCGATTTTGTGTTTAGGTGGAGGAGAAGAAGCTGTGGGAAGAACAAGAGGGTAGAAGGATCGCTGAGTTGGTCCTCGAAAGGGAACGAGCTGTCGAGACTCGCAAGCGACTCGCTCGTATGCAGGAAGATCGCCAGGAGTTCTTGTCCAAATTGAAATCAGGACGTGATTCACAGTATCAGGTTAGTGTAAACATGGAGTGCTCTGAACGTTTTTGTCTGCCTGAGGCTCTTGTGAGGGTGCTGAAATCAAGGCGATTGTCTGCGTTAGCACCTCTTCCTTCTCGTTGAATCCCTACATTGCCTGTTGTTTTTATTTCAGGACAAGATGAAAGAGTACGAGAAGCGGTTGAACGAAGAACGCACGAAAAGGTTGGCTAAGAGGAAGGAAGAACGTTATACTGAGAGGAAAACTACTTGGATCAGAGAGCGGGAAGAGGAGAAGCGTAGGAAGCAGGAAGAAGAAGAGAGGTTGAGATTGGAAGAAGAACAGAGGAAGAAGGAAGAAGAGGAGGCGGCTAAAAAGGCTGAGAAAGCCGAAGAAGAAAGGTACGCGTTTTTGCTGTTTGAGGTTATTGTATTGAGCGTTTACGGCTGTTTTTATCGATTTAGGGAAAACGTTTATAAAACGTTAATAGGTTAGCTGGCTCCGTTTGTGATGGAGAGCCAACAAAGGAGGCGGAATGTGAATTTTTTGAAGGATGAGGATAAGTTGTTGGTAACTCTTAAGATTTATGAGCCACTTAGTGTCCGAAGTTCGAATTAATACTTTTTTGTTATTTTTGAAGGAAAAAGATGGAAATCCTCCAGCGACAGGCAGAGGTGCAACGTAAACGCGAGGATGAAGCGTTGAAACGGCAGCAGGAAAAGACCCAACAACTTGTTAGCAGCAAAGCTGCTGCTGCGGCGCCACCTGCTGCTGCAACGCCTGAAAAATCCGTATGGAAGTCAAGTAAGTGTTCAACTGGGTTGTTTAGGGCATGGCGGGTGATGTGGCAAGTAATGCATTGTAATGGTGTTTTCTTCTTAGGAGCAGTCAGGGAAAGGGAAGAAAAGGAAAGAGAACCAACCAGGGAGCCACAGTCGTCCTGGAGGACAGGAAGAGGGCCGGCCGAGAGGGACGACGATCGGGAGGATCGTGACCGTGAAAGGACCGCTTTCGGCCGTCGTGATGACGACAGAGGTTTCCCTCGACGCGACGACGACAGGAGGCGAGACGACGACAGGGATCGGGGCGGGTTCCGTCGGGTCGAGAGGGACGAAAGGGAGGACAGAGGAGGGTTTGGCCGACGGGACGACCGTGAAGACAGAGACAGAGGATTCTCTCGCCGAGGGGAAGACGACCGTGGGGAGCGCGGGTTTGGAGGGAGACGCCCCGCGGATCGTGACGACGATCGTGGATTTGGTGGTGAGTTGCACATAACCTTGTTAAGAGTGTTTAGCGCTAGCGTCGCCCCGTTTAGGCCCACTAACTGATTGCTGGAGGTTGCTGACGGCTTAGCAATATTTGCTTTTCATGGACTCATGAAGCAGGGTTCACATCCATGCGGCAACGCGACATTACATCATTCCGTTATTGCGTTCAGTCTGCTGATTGGCCGATGCCAGCGGGCGGGAAGAAGTTACTTTTGACGGAGAAGCGCTTTCGAAGCTGACTGTACGCATCCAAAAAAAAAATCAGATTCTTTACTGGACTGACGCAATGATAACAGTGATAAGCATCCATGTTGTGGTCGCCATAGCAGCATCAATAAAACACTAATAACGCGGAACAGCTGTGTGCAACGCAATGACAATTTGCAGGACGCTTGTGAACTTCTGACCGGAATGCCGGAATCCCCTCCACTGCTCCACTGCTGACGCGTTCACACATTGACGGATTCCCGCATGGATGTGAACCCTGCTTAAGACGTCTCCGGTATCTTGATCAGATTAACTGGTTAAGAGTTTCAAGGTTAAGATTATTACTGCTTCCTCACGTTTCCCCTCACTGGCAGTCAAATGATGTACTGTACAGACAACTTGCTCTTTGGGAACACGGCAGGTTAAGTTAATGAACTAGTGACCGATGGACCTAAGTTTTAATTAACTTCGAAAATGAATTTCTTCCTTTAACGCCTCGGCAGGTTAGTTTGGTGAAAGTGGCGTTTAACCATCTGTAGCTAACGAAGGTTTAGCGCTAGCGCAACCTTCAGGCGTTCGAATGGGTTTTGCGTTGCCATCTGTTTTGTTTCTTGTGAATTGAAAAGGTTGTTTTGGTATTGCAGGACGCCGTGGCGAGGACCGAGGATTCGGAGGCCGCGACCGCTTTGAAAGGGACCGCCCTCGTGATTCTGTAAGTTTCGGAACTTTTTTTTTTTTTTTTTTCGGTAAACCAGACTGACGTGACTCAATCTAACTTTTAACGTTACTTCAGGGTCCAGCTAGCTCCGGCAACTGGAGGCGAGCCGCCCCGGCGGATGCCGAGCCCGAGAGAGAAAGAGACACCAGACGAGGACCGCCGGAAGAGAAGAAAGAATGGAGGAAGCCAGAGCCCCCCAAGGCTGCGCCACCTCCGGAGAAAAATGCCGGTAAATTGAGTTTTCTACCTTCCTTCTTTCCACTTCCCAAAATGTTGTACTTACCCTTTGATGACAATTTTCTAGGTCCCAACGAAGATGAATCCCACGAATGGACAAAAGTCAGCCGCCGTTGATTTTCCGCTTCCTATCGTCTACTGTGGCATTATCCTCCGCTGACTTACTCAATCAGTTTAATTGCAATGTTAATTCAACCCAACTCACTTATCCATATATACAAATATTGCTGGTTTCGTTGTATTCTTCATTATTACGATTTATAATAAAGGTATTGATAAATACGTGATGCTTTTTTGAGTACCAACCTTAAACTGATCGACCTAGTGGCGGCAGTGTTTCGTCAGTCGGATGAGCCTGGTTCGAATCCTGTGCTGTATCGGGCCCCCCTCCAACAAAACTAGTCGGCTCTGGGAAGGAATAGCTAATTGAAAGAAATATTTGCCATATCAAACAGGTACATAGTTAGATACGTGGTGAGGGAAAGAGTGAAAGTAGGTAGGAGGAAATGATAGATGGCGGATGTGGTTAAAATAGTGAAATATGAACGGTACAGTGGAAAAAGGGTAAGACTCCAAAATTCAAAAATGTTCAAGAAAGTAAAATCCAACTTTATTAACTCGTGTTAAGTAGTATAATAAGTTTATACTATTATTATACTATAATAAGTATTATTCAATTTGAAATTTTATTACATTTGGGGCTACGTTGTTGATGACAATTTATGATAATTTTAACTTGGGCTACTTGACACGAGTTATTTAGGTTTATTTTTGCGTTACATAAAAGTAAGTAAGGGTTTGGCGGAAACCTTGCGGGTACAACTAGATGGTAAACCGAGTACTTTGTTAAAATTTCAAATGTATAAAACAAATCCTACTGCCCAAACTGGCTCGGACGGCGCACAGTGGATGACGCTAAAAGGTGGCGGAAATTCGATAAATTAAAAACGCAACTGGCCGATCGGTTTAATACTGATTCTTTAGCTGATATGAACAAAGAACCATCGGTTTTGTTGCTTCGAGCTGTCTGGAGGAGAGCAGAAAGTTGGAAATCGGCATTTTCACTAGTTTTTTTTTCGCCGTGGCGAGCCCCACATAATATTATTGATTAAGCCTTTAACAAGGATTGATTTGTATTCAGGCTAAGTATCCGAAGACATTAAAAATATTCTCTTCATTAAATTGGCCTTCATCGATTTTACCCCATTTAATAAACCATTTTACCAATAATAAATATTATTATTACCAATATAAACCAAATTTTACCATTTTTAATAAAAATGACAATGAACGGCTAAACATTTAGATTTTGCATAGTTATGCAAAATTATTTTAAATTTAAGCAGGATTATTAAATAATGCATAAATTGCTGCATAATACTGCATAAATTTTATGCTAAATAATTTTTCAATTTGTAGGTACGCACAATTTGTAGATTTTTAAATTATTATTTTTTGTTTAAAAAATGATAGGTAGGTAGCAACAGCTAAACATTTAGATTTTGAATTTTTTATGCTAAACCCAACTCTATCAATCAGTCTGTCATCTTGAATAATATTCAAGAATATTATTTTCCGCAATCTTTTAGCGTCATCGCGGCGGACGGTCATTTCGTTTTTGGAACCTACCTTCGTGTCATGAAACAAGAAGAATAAATACCTATAATAATAATTCCATACCAAAATGTTACCAACGATTAAAAATAATGAATAAGTTGCGTTGATGTTTTGTGAGCAAATAAAACACTTGAGAAAGAGGCAAAATTTGGCATTTAATGAAAACAATACAATTTATTCAGTTCTATTTAATTTGATTTTAAAATTTAAATTGAAGTAATATTTTTTTATTAAATAAAATATTAATTACATTTAAATTTTAAATTCAAATTAAGAAATCTACATAACATGTTGATTTTACGTATTATATAAATGAATCAATTCATTTATACATTGTATATAAATCAATTGGTTAGGTATATATATATATTAGATAAAATCTAGTTTATTGATTTATTGAATACCTACGATAATATCGTATTCATATATTATATCGTTGTCATCCCTAGATTTGGGGTTGGTGTAGAAGGGGGTGGTAGGGGTGTCAAACTACCTCCCACCCGAAGGATATCGATATCGGTTTGTAGGAGGCTTCGGAAGCTTTCCATTGGAAGCCATCCGAGCCCCCCTCTCTACCTTCATCGTGAAACTAATATTTGCGTGATTCACAGGAACAAAAAGAACAAAGTAAAGCCGAACAGAGCGCCACTACTGCGCTGTATGGTGGAAGAAGACGGTTACAGCAAGAACGCGAAGAAATGGAGATGAAGAGTCTGGGGAACGAGATTCAGCAAATCGAAGACCGCAATTTGAGGGAGAAGACGCTACCATCTTGTGAAATGGCTATCGACCAGGAAATGGTCCGAGTGTTCATCGAAAAGGAAATGAATTATGTGCGCGCTGCTCGGATTGCTCTGGACGAAGCCGTAAAGTTGCAGAAGGGGAACGGAAAAAAACAGCAAAAGTTGATATCTCGGGTGAAGAAGTTCGATGACATCGAAAGGCGACTTGAAGAAATCCCTCTCTTGAAGAAGATTTTCGCTCAGCAAAAGGTAGGAAGGTATGTTGGTACCTACTATGAAACTGTATCTTTTGTAGATTCTAGATTACCCCATAACGTTCCTCCTCCTCCCCTTAATCTTTGTAGGTACCTATCTAGGTCTATTTTAATTACTACTTATTTTGGATTGGGGAACCTAATTCATCAAAACCACTTTTATGTGGAACATGTTTCATCTCCTTCAACCTCTTGGTATCATACAGCCTGTAACTTGGACTCTCTCCTGAGAGAATTTCTTATTCCTTCTTGATGGACAGATTCTCATTTTGCCGTCATAGACCCCTCCAGAATCGGTACTCTCAGTATCTAATTGAAAATAAATTCACAAAAACACTTATTTGGCGAAACAATCACTTCTTTGGTGAAGACAATTCGCCCAAAACATTCGTTTGACGGTAAAATGTTTCATTTCCTTCCCACCTCATATGAAACTTGGAATCTCTCCCGAGTGGATTTTGCATTCCTTCTTGCTAGACTGATACATATATATATCAGTATATACACATATACAGCCCCGTAGAGAGGGGGGGGGGCACTGGACCCGTTGCCCCCGGGCCCGGCCTTCGTAGGGGGGCCCGGATTTTCTTGAGCGTTTTTTTTTTTTTTTTTTTTTTTTTTTTTTTTTTTTTTTTTTTTTGTAAAAAAAGGGGGTAGGAGAGGCAAAATGGCTAAAGGGACAGATCAATATAGGAAAAACTTTCATACTTTTTTTTTTTTTTTTTTTTTTTTAAGGGGGCCCGATGAATTTTCATACTTTTTTTTTTTTTTTTTTTAGGGGGCCCGATGAATTTTGCCCCCGGGCCCGGATTTTCTCTCCACGGCCCTGCACATATATTTTGCCACGGAACGTTTTCCCCTCCTCTGAGAGTTATAATATAACTTGTATAATTTTATGATACAACTTGTATCTGTACTGTCTGCCTTCCTCTCAGTTTATAAGTTTATTTATGAAGATACGGGCGAGCCCAATTACAAATAGGTAGTATACAAAAATAGAATGTAAAAATAGAGTGTAAAAATTACTTTTCAGTGACAAGAACGTTTCTCCTCCTACTTGCAAAATTTTAGAAGAAAAAAAAAAAAAGAAAAAACGCGAATTGTAAGGATACAATCCTTAGCATTTTATTGCGTATTTATATACACACACATTCGCATTTCGCCATCGAAAGGCCTTTTTTCCACTCTCCTGGCTTGTCACAAGGTTGAGGTTGATAACTTCAAGGAGCAAAATACAGGTGAGCATGCCTCTATGATATTAGTTTGCTATGGGTGTTCCATTGTTCGGTCCTTCATTTCTAACTACAGATTTCTCTTCTAAAACCGCATTGTTTCCCAACGTTTGGCATAGTTTTTATCGTGAAGCGATTTAATAAATCGTTAAGTTGGAGGGCATCATAATATGATGCCCTCCAACAAGGTAGATAATATCTATAATGTATTAGTGTATTAATGTAATAATTATATTATAATGTAATTGATTAAACTGTGGTTGCGTGAAGCGGGTAAATGTTTGTTTTAAAAAAATTGGGGGGGAACGAAGAAAAATCAAATGCAGTAAAAACACGTGGTTTGTACTGCATTTTCGTTGGTTTGAAATTCTGGTCAAAAATACAGTTTTGTAAAATTTTTAATTGACAAAGAATTAGTTTTTCCACGATATATTATATGTAAAAATATTAACTTAATTCTATCGCTTATAGGTACGCGAAAAGCTTAAAATCAAACTTCGTTTTCCTCGAAACTTTTCGGGAAGTTAACTTTTCACTTTTGAAACAACCTGATAACGTCTGTGGTCAACATATCAGCTTCACAAAGGTTGATTTGTGTTTAGGTGGAGGAAAAGAAGCTGTGGGAAGAACAAGAGGCCGGAAGAATTGCTGAGTTGGTCTTCGAAAGGGAACGAACTGTTCAGACCCGTAAGCGACTCGCTCGTATGCAGGAAGATCGCCAGGAGTTCTTGTCCAAATTGAAATCAGGACGTGATGCTCAGTATCAGGTTAGTATTGATATGTATATCAGTGGCGGCTCGTGCTACAATCAAGAGGGGCTTCAACAGCAAAATTTAATACGGACCTACTGCCGTATAACTTATTATCTAATTAAAACACACCCGAATAATATAATATATTATATATTATATACTTAATCGTAGTAGGTAGGTCTGCTGACTTCCTTTAGCAAGAAGTCTTCGTTTAGAAGAATTTTTTCGTACCCTTTTTGCTCATTTCAAGTCAGTTCAGGCCTCATTGTGAGTAGTTAGTGACAGGTGTCCTCCGCCAAAATGGATCAAGACACAGAAAGATAAGGTTTCCCTGAAGTTTGAGGTTTTCATGATAGCCTCCAAAATATAATAAAATGGGGTCTCGATTCATTCGATAATAATCGAAAAACTTATTAACTTCTTGATGAAGGTGGGGAAATTCCCCGAAAGATTTCCTTTTGGTGAGGATCGGGTCCACCCAACATGATCTCTATACACCCGTCTTCGCAATTGAATGTTGCTTTCAAGGAAATAATATAACTCCTCTGGGTCCATGACAAATGGAAAAAGGCACAACTTTCTATGGATGCACTTGAAAACTTGAAGCCCGACGCGCGGATGCGCTTGCAGTGGACGACCCCTGCTGCTCGTTGTCGCTTGTTCTGCAGCCTCTTGTTCCGCGCCGCACAGTGGGACTATCAGCGTTTTTTTCCCCGTAAATTCCTGCTACGCCCTATTTTTGGAGATACGAGGATGAAACCAAGTGCAAAAGAAAGTCGTAGTTTGAATCTCCATTGGGACTTGAACGGTTGCAGGCGGTTGGGACATGGACTTTATTGGGCTAATTGAGCTTTATTGAGCTAATTGTTGAGCACAATTTACCAGGATAACTTATGCCCCGGCTCCCGAAAGGCGAAACCGCACTACTCGCAAAAGTTCCAATTTCAACCCATAAGGACCCCATTATCCAATTGAGTGGTGAGGCCCCTGGAGGCCTGCTACCGTCCAAGTCCCAATGGAGATTCAAACTAGGTCTAATTACATTTCTTTTGCACGATAAAGGAGAAAGTGAAGGATCTTAGTGCGTGGCAAGGAATGTTTGAGCCAAGGTTCATCGTTGGCAGAAAGACACTAGCCGATGGTAAGACCCCTATAGACAATTGTATATGGGTACCTAGTCAGTTGTGCAGGGTCTTGGACTTCATCGAGGTAACAAGATGCTGCACCTGCCAGGGCTACGGACACAATTCAACATCTCAGTACTGCCCCGGAACTCAAAGGTGTGGGTTTTGTGCTGGGGACCACGAGACAAGGGCCTGTCATCTCAAGGATGTTCAGCCCCCAGTGGAGAGAAAGTGTGCGAACTGCAAACAGTTCAACCTCCCGAGTGGTCACTCAATTGATGACAAGGACTGTCCGGTATACCAGCGAGCGCTGAAGCGCTACCTGGCAAGAATCAACCCGAACGCTGAGTGACTAGCCCCGCCAACACCAGTGAAAGCCAGTCATCACCAGGGGCTACCCACTAAGGGAGTGGATGAACGTCAACTTCATCAAAGCTGACCGCCGCCAAACAACTTCAACCTTTTATTCTGGAATTGTCAGGGATACTTCTTAGAAGAAGTATTTTACTTTGTAGAAAATAATGCGCATGTAATTTGTGTATCTGAGTTATGAAAAAAACCTTGTATAGCCGGAAGGCTTGGACAAATAAACCTTCTCATTCATTCATTCTCATTCGTTCATTCTCATTTCTTTTGCACTTGGTTTCATCCTCGTAGCTCCAAAAACAGGGCGTAGCGAGAATTTATGGGGGGGAATAGCTGATTGTCCCACACTGCAGCGCGCCGCTCGGATACGCTTCCGGAAAGGTAAAAACTAGCATTTACTGGCTAAGGGTGCTCGTTCACTGGCCAGTGAACGAGCACCCTTAGCCAGTAAATGCTAGTTTTTACCTTGGGTCGGGATTCTACCGCACCCAAAATGTACATGGCGAGCTCTCGAGAAAGTTTTTGACGGCCTGAGGCTTTTGTGAGGTTGCTGAAGTCAACCTGCAGTCCTCATCTGCCCATCATTTCACAAACTCCCCTCTCGATTGAATCCCTATATTTACTGTTGTTTTTGTTATTTCAGGACAAGATGAAAGAGTACGAGAAGCGGTTGAACGACGAACGCACGAAAAGGTTGGCTAAGAGGAAGGAAGAACATTATCAGGAAATCCACCAGCGACAGGCAGAGGTGCAACGCCAACGAAAGGAGGAAGCGTTGAAACGGCTGCAAGAAAAAACTCAACGGCTTGTCAGCAGCTACGCTGATGCTGCGGCGCCACCTGCTGCTGCAACGCCTGAAAAATCCATATGGAAGTCAAGTAAGTGTTCAACTGGATTGTTTATCGCATTGTGGTTGGTGTGCCAATTAATGCATTACTTTTTGTAATGGTGTGGAGGGTTTGGCCTTTGCGACGACCATGACGACAGAGTCAGAGAGGAAGACGACCATTGGGAACGCGGGTTTGGAGAGAGACGCTCCGTGGACTTTGACGACAATAGTAGATTTGGTGGTGAGTTGCACATAATCTTGGTACCTACTTCATTACCGATCTGTTAAAGAGGTCCTTAAGTTTTAATTAAAGGCCCCCTGAGTTTTAATTAACGGGTGCCTTGGGATTCCCGCAGTTTCTGAGTTCCGGCCAAAGTTGAATTAGATATCCCAATTGTGGTCCCCAGAGGCCTCTCATGCAAGGATATACGAATTGCGGTCCTTGTTTAGCGCCAGGGCGTTCTATAGAGTTAACCCATTATAATGGGTTAACTCTTGAATTCTGTAACCATCTGTGTTCTGTATTGTTTCTAGGGGGTTTGGAAATGTCTTATGCGATTGCAGTACTACGCCGTGGGGAGGACCGTGGATTCGGAGGTTGCGGCCGTTTTGAAAGGGACAGCCCTCGTGATTCTGTAAGTTTTGGAGCTTTTTTCGGTGATCCAGGTCCACTGATGTGAATTAATCTAACTTGTTACTTCAGGGTTCAGCTAGTTCTGGCACCTGGAGGCGAGCCGCCCCGGCGGATGCCGAGCCCGAGAGAGAAAGAGACACCAGACGAGGACCGCCGGAAGAGAAGAAAGAATGGAGGAAGCCAGAGCCCGCCAAGGCTGCGCCACCTACGGAGAAAAATGCCGGTAAATTGAGTTTTCTACCTTCCACCTTCCACAATGTTGTACTTACCCTTTGATGACAATTTTCCAGGCCCCAACGAAGATGTATCCCATAAATGGACAAAAGTCAGCCGCCGTTGATTTTCCGCTTCTTATCGTCTTCTGTGGCATTATCCTCCGCTGACTTACTCAACTCAGTTTAATTGCAATGTTACTTCTACCCAACTCACTACTCCACATAATATTAGTATATTATACTAATATTGCTGGTTTTGTGTATCCTTCATTATTTCAATCCTTATATATATAATAGATATATAAATATAAAAGAGATAGGATATATATAAAATAGAAGAGTATGTGTGTTTGTGGCCCGATTCACGCCCGAACGGTTTGACCGATTTTGATGCAAAATGATCGCAAAGTTCCGGATCAAGATCTAGGCTATAGTAGATGTCGTTCAACGCCTTCCTTCATCGGGAACGGAGCTTTCCTTCGCGACTAGAGACGGGTCAGAGAGCGTCGTTACTAGGGATCGCTAGGAAAATATTCGAAACTCCGAAACCCGGTACAACTTTTGTCGTCGGTTTAGAACGAAACTACGTGTGTTAAAACGTCTGATTAAAATTTCACGTTAAAATTTCACTCTGATTTCAACGAGTACAAAACGATTTCTGTGCGATAGGGTTATCGCACAGAAATCGTGCGCAGATTTGCGAACGGGTGTTCGCAAATTATGCGAAGATCGTCGGTAGGTGGGTAGGTACGAGTATTTTTTGCGAGCCTTCGATTTGTTTAATAGGTAGGAAGCCTACAGTGGAAGCCGCTTAAGGGAGACACATCGGGCAGAGCCCTTTTGTCTCTCAAAAGCGAAGTTGGCTTTCCAAGGACCAAAATACATACACACGAATGTGCATACAACATATTACCGTATTTAGGTACTAGGTACTACCTACTAGGTAATTTCATTTTGAGTTGATGGGTTGCTATGGGCTGCATATATCTTATATAAGTGGTGATAGACGGGAATTTGATAATTCACTACGAGAAACCAACAAGCGTTGTTACTATGAAAAATAAAGTTGACGGGTTGCCAAGGGTGTCCTCATTCTAGCGCCCGTTGTATTCTAAACAACGGGCATTCCTGCTAGTATGACATATAATTGAATATATTGTATTCGTGGCGGAGATACAAAATTTTGATCGGTCTCAAAGTTTGTCATTATAATGATAAATTAAGTAATATAATAATAGATTAAAATTATTAATACGTTTCAAGAGTGTGTCTACATTCCATAAATGTCCGTCCTCCGTATGCTGTCCGCCGTCCGGGCTATTTTGGGCAGTAGGACCTAGGATTTTTTTTTTTTTTAAATCTGAAATTTTGTCCAAATACATATCTACTGAGTTTCCATCTAGTTGTGGTCGCAAGGTTTTTAGCCCGATTGCCCAAACCTAAAAATGGCCACGGGAGGGAATTTTAAGGTTTTCGGCTATGGGGTCAAGTTATGTGTCGTTTTCGAAGCATTTTTGGACGTTGAATCCGTTGTTGGGGGTCCCAGAACGTTCCTACTTCACCGTGCGGATATGTGGGGGGCTTCCTCGGGGCTGTAGCCCCGTATTTTGTATACAAATTGAGCTTTTGAGGTACCTACACAATATAATATAATACTATTACGTCAGAGGGTAGAATCAGGTGTAGTTTTCCGAGAATTCGGACACCCATTTTTCGGGGTCCCACATCTGTCCAAATGTTGTACAATTTTTTTATTGACGAAATTAATTTTGTGTAAAATTTTCATCGTTTTGCATGTGCTACCTACGCAAATTCCTTACCATTTGGAGTTGCAAACTTGAAATTAAACTAGGCCTACCTGAACGGGCCCTCACGAAATACCTAATAAAAAATCATGACTTCATCACGTTTTGAGAATTAAGAAATTTTTTGAGTCTAAATTGTCAAAATTTGTAGCAAAAGGAGAGTAAACGAAAAGGATATCGGCTTGTTTGTCGTCTTCTTGAGCACTTCCTTTTGAAAGAGTTTTCTTTTGTTTTGGTCCGACACCGACCATAGCGGCCACACTCATGACCTTGACGAAATATCATAATTTCTCTCTTCTTCTAGCAGCAGGAACTGATAATAAATTTCTATAACTACCAATTAATGTTTACAATCCTAATTTTAGAGGGAGAACGCGATTTCAAGTAGTTGGAGTCCGCTTGGGAAATAAAAAGTAGAAATAAAGTCCTTGTCCTTCCAGTTCTCGCATTACCCGCTAGAGTTCGTTGACGACGTTTTACGCAAATAATCCAAATGTCAGGTCTTGAGTGAGAATTTTCCTTCCTTCTTACAAGTTCCTCATTCTTTGTGTTTGTTGAACGCCGTCAAAAGTCCCCCAAGTTTCCTCCGATCGGTCGATTATCGTTGCGCGCAGGTGGTCGTCGAAATCGGTGAAGTAGCTCGGGGTGGGATAAGTCGAAGATGGGAATCGAATGAAGTTGGACGGAGGGTTTTCGGTGGTACAAATTGTGTTGATATCGCCCGAAAAATAGCCGTTCGTTGGTGGGTTTCGATCGAGTCAGTCGTTATGATTCGCGTCTAGTCCCAAGCGGAGCGGCTCGTTTGTCAAAGTCTGGTGGGGTCCTGGTGGTCAATATTTTGAGGATCTGCAGCATCATGTGGCTGACTGGGAAGGACTCGATGAATAGTAAAGAAGCCCTTTTCCTCGAGCTGATGAACGAGGTAAGATGTTTTGTTGTTTGTGATAAGATCATATTATGAATCATAATTTATGATACCGATGTGCGTAATTGTTGGGTAAATCATTCATGGAAAGATCATGAAAGGTCTGTATCCGAACAATTTACTCATAAAACTATGGATGAACCTACGAGACTCTGCCTCCGCTGTCTCCGAATGCAAGGCGCTGTTAATATTCATAAACCAGGCAATTTGAACAAGAAGTCAAACACATCGAAGTGTCAGCGTCTCAGCCTTGGTCTTGAATTCTAATAAGTATGTAAGTAGGCACCTATCTTACGATGGATAACCGTCAGTCCACAGTCTAGTGTGCATTGCAAACATGCTGGAAAAACCTCTTACGTACAGTTCTTCGTAATTTATTGTAAAGTTTGTGAACGATTGTGGGACGGACCCCGTATAATGGTTTATCCGTCCAAAATTACTCGGAAAACGTCACCTCATTCGACCTCCTGGCATCCTCAAAAAGCCCCTTTTGTAGCCCCATAGATCCGGTCGGTGAAATCTGATAGTTCTAGCACCCCCAAAAATAGATTCTACGTCCAGCAATATTCGGTACTCCCCTCGTATGTTATAACATAGGATAAATCCTTCCGCCCGAATCGATGCTGCCTACAAAGCTAAAAGACGATGAGTTTGGTTAGGGAGAGAGAACGACTCCTCTGCTGAATATTCAGCAGAGGAGTCGTTCTCTCTCCCTAACCAAACTCATTGGATTATACCTCTGCACCATCGGCAAACAACCACTTTGTGATCACAAGCTAAAAGACGTCAAAATCAATGTTACTTACCTGACAATCTGAGCTTTTTCAAGGAAATTCGAATGCTTCTGTGAAATTTAGCATTAGGTAGTGATAATAGCTCAAAAACGTCTACTATTTTCACAAATCAAGGTTACAAATTGAACGTCTTTTGGAACAGCATACAGTAGTGATACGTTCAAAGTATATTTTTCATTGATAAGGAAATTCATGAATTTTTGAGTACATTTACACGAATGTTTAAATCAAATGCGAGAAGGAACACAAATTTGAAGACTTTTGGGAGACATTGAGAAGTGAAACAGCGTTACATTTTTCCTCTGAGTAGGAACACAGTAGGCTTGTTCCAGGTTTGATGGACTGTTAACTCAAATCGACGGAGACATGCGCAGTTTAGAAACTGCTGTTCCAGGTTGACGTACGTTGACAGCACTTGGACGGAAACCGACAGTTCGAATATGTGCGGTCGGGATCTGTCGACAGCTGTCCAACTTCTGTCGACAGACGCCGTCAGACCTGGAACAATCCTAGTTACTGTAAAAATAGTGGTAGGGATGGGTATCGAATACTAATAAATCGATATAAAGATTATCGATGTATTGAAATGGCGATATATGGCCATTTCAGCTCAAACATATCGAAATGGGGAATATAAAATGGCCTATATTTAGGGTGGCCAGATTTTTTTTCGAGGAAGCAGTACATTAAACAAATAATCGGAGGACAGTAGACAAAAAGTTTTAATGTCTAATAAAACATCACATTAGGTTAAATCATTGCCACTGGCCACAAAAATATTATGACTATACGATGCAGACAATATCTCATGAAGGAGATCAATAGGTACTCAAAGCTCAATACTATTCGTTTGCATTTAAAAACCAGTGAACCCATTTGAAAACCACAGAAACCGTAGCTCAGACTTTGAGCCTCAAAGACCAACTTCTTGTCCAATTGAATAAGAGGTGTTGGTGTCCCATC
The DNA here is from genome assembly GCA_955831195.1 of Pilophorus perplexus. Taxonomy (NCBI): domain Eukaryota; kingdom Metazoa; phylum Arthropoda; class Insecta; order Hemiptera; family Miridae; genus Pilophorus; species Pilophorus perplexus. The sequence goes on from OY037015.1 coordinate 3,948,087, forward strand.
TAATTTAAGTTCTTTGTAAGATATTGTCTAGTGCGTAAGAAAGTGGGCAGGAAGTAGCTCCCCAAAAACTCTACTAGTTTCAAAAAGCAGTACATTTCAGGCGTACACAAGGGTCTCTGTGTACAGCAGTATCACATACCTCAAAGCAGTATATCTGGCCACCCTACCTATATTATAGGCATATCGATGTTTCAAACACGAATAGATCGGTGTATTATTCCTTAAATAATAAACCAGTTCATTCTTTATCATGATCGTCTGAGATAACATTATTATGACGGAACTTTAAACATGTAAACCCCTAGCAGGCATTGGCCTCGACGGGTAGATATCAATCTCCCAGTAGGTAGCATACAAGGGGAGTACCCAATCTTCTTCAACGACACTCCCACTCGATATCATAGCCGAAAACCATCAAAAACCTCTCCCGTAACCCCTTTATAGTCCCACACAGCCCCTTACGTTGGGGCGATCGGGCTGAAAACCTTGCGGGCATAACCAGGTGTTAAACCTATGTCAAAATTTTAGATTAAAAAAAAAAAAAAAAAAAAAAAAATCCTATTGCGCAAAACGGCTCGTGTTTGGAATCTGCTCATCTTGAAACAAAGTTTCGACCTCCGACACGAATACATAGGTGTATTATTCCAAAAATAATGAACCAAAAATCTGTAACTGATGTGGTTATAGATGGTGTTTTTGAAGTATTTGGGCCTGTTAGTCGAATGAGGTGCCATTTTCGAAGTAATTTTCAACGTAATCACAATTTATTAGGGGCCTCAAACCCATCGAGTACACCTCTGTGGAGCAAAAAACGGGCCAAAGGAGGGGTTTTTGAAGGTCTTGGGGTCGAGTGGGGTGTCGTTTTTGAATTACGTTTGAACGTTGAGTTCGTATATCGAGGGTGTCACTCCATCACCACATAACGGCTGGCTACTTTTCAGTGGAGCCAAAAAACAAACAGGTAGTCGGTGAGTCGCGGCTCTTCAAGGCGACTAACTTCACTTTTTCACTTCACTTTTTATTCCCACTTTGTTTTTTGCTGTTTGGTTTACCTACTGCTCTCCTTGACAACCAAATCCAGTTTTTTTCATTTCTGTTTTTTCATTGGCTGACGTTACCTATGTGGTGATGGATGACAGATTGACGTTGCTTCGTGATGGCTCTAACGCGATTAACGCGAGAGGCGGTGGTAAAGATTTACGTACGTAATGATGTCTAGATCCCAAAAACGATTTTTTCGTCCGCCATACGCCGTCTGGGACGATTTGGGCAGTAGGAATTTTTTTTTTTTTTTAATGTGAAATTTTGACTAAATACTCGGTTTACCATCTAGTTGTGCCCGCAAGGTTTTCAGCCCGATCGCCCAAACCCGTGGGGTCTGTATAAAACGACACCTTAATTGAATTCCTGGGATCCTTTAAAAAATCCCATTTGTAGCCCCATTAATGCTTCATATATCCAGACGGTGAAGTCAGATCGTTCCGGGACCCCCAAAAATGGATTCTACCTCCAAAAATACTCCGAAAACGACTCCTAACTCGCCTCCATTGGTGAAAACCTTCAAAAAAACCCTCCCGTAGCCCCATAGCGCCCCACGGGTTTGAGCGATCGGGCTGAAAACTGTGCGGGCACAACTAGATGGTAAACCGAGTATTTTGACATGGAGTCTCATGGATGTCTGTCAGTTTGATGGCTGACGGATCAATTAGTTTTACATAGTTGCGTTTCTAAGACTAATAAATGACTAATTTTCATTCTTCATATTGAATTTGAATAGATAATATGATTTAATGCACTACTACTAATGAAAATTTACTTAGGTAATGAATATTGACGAATTGGTCCAAATTCAATACCCATTCCGTGTCTTCAATTTTCTGTGCCCGTTCATCGTTCTCATCGTTGATCTATCATCGTACAGGTAAAATCAGCAGCTCCTGGGGCCCGTCTGAGCTACAACCTTCGATTGAAATTGGAACGGCATTCACGAGCGGATCGGAAGGACGTCGTCAGCCGAGTGAAAGACGGGTGCGCGCCTTTGTTCATCGCCTGCAAAAGAGGCCACGTCGAAATCGTCGAATATCTGCTGATAACTTGCGACGCTGACATCGAACAACGGGGTCTTTATGAGGTATTGACGCAAAACCACTTTGACTTTTTCTTATGATTTTTTAAATTTGTTTATTAATAATTTCGTTCTTTTCGAGGTGCCTGATGATCGGTCGGTTCATAACGTGACGCCGTTGTGGTGCGCTGCGGTTTCGGGCAAACTTCCAGTCATCAAATGCCTCGTGACGCACGGCGCCAACGTCAACGCTGTTTCGGACACGGGTTCGACCCCCGTTCGCAGCGCCTGTTTCATGACCCACTTGGAGATCGTTTCCCTGCTCGTCAGTTGCGGCGCGGACATCCTCAAAGCCAACTACAACGGCGGCACGTGTCTCATCAATTCCGTGCAGAGCGTCCAATTGTGCCTGTACCTTCTTCAACATGGCGCCAAGGTCAACGCAAGGGACATCCAGAACAAAACAGCTTTACACTACGCGATCCAAGAACACCGGTATGCTCTCAGTCGCTCGTTTCTTGACAATTCTGTTGCAACGTTATAAACTACATGGCAACTTGACATTACCACACTGTTCATTCTCGATGCGTTGACTGCGCTTGCCGTACTAAGTGAACTATAAATACGAAACCTCTCATTTACATGGATAAGGTGGTCCGAAGCTTGCATGCGTCATCCTTGGGATCAGCGAGTCCCTCTGATCCCTTGGAGCCATGGCCATGGCATGTATGGGCTGCTAATTGAGCCCACCAGGTTTGTATTCCCCGATGACCACTCCTGCCATATTTGTTTGCTCTGCTGCTGTTGTTTATGTCCTCTACGCATAGCTTGCGACCCTGACCACCTTTTTTTTTTTTTTTGGCAGGTTCGAAACGACCAAGTTGTTGCTAGACCACGGAGCCGACCCCCACGCCAGGAGTAGGTACAATGACGACGCCCTGCAGACGGCCTGCCTCAAAGGAGCTGCCCAGATATTTGATTATCTCATCGAAAGGATAAATTACAGCCCCGAACGTTTGGCCGATGCTCACGAACTCATCGGATCCACATTCTTGGATGAGCATGTTGACACTCATGTAAGTATCTTCGGGCGTAAGGTGGGCCTCAGTTCTCGCTGCCTGAGGGGGTTATCTTTATTAGGAGATGATCTCATACCAGTTCAACGTCTCGAGAAAGGCAAACAGCCACAAAGGATAAACTCTCACCTGGACTCCGACTTCACCTATTGTGGTTTCAGATTTTTCTCGACTTGTAGAAGTACCTTAGAATAAACATGATTATCCTCCTCCTCGTTCTCCTCGAGTTGGAGCTCCAATATAGTCGACTAGGGGGCCACCCCCTGCTTGCTAAAGTCAGCCAACCCCCGGGAAACCTCGCGTTTACTCCCGAAGCCAATTTAGAGCCTGTCGTTTACTCCCACACTTTTTCGCCGTGCGGTATAATTGTTCATTCCCCAAAGAAAAGCTGAACTTTACTATTAAATAGTAAATTTTACTCTCTCAAGTTGGTACCATAATGGAGGATGATTAGGGAAAACTGACCCTACTGATTAAATACCAATTTAATGTGAGTAAATTTTATTCCCTTACTTGGTACCAAAAAATATATATATACTATAATTGTATTATTGTTATACATTTAATATTATAATAATTATAATAATATAATAATTATTATTGCCGCTTTTTAGACGTCGAAGAAATCTAAGGGCGGAATTCATAGACGTTCCTCAAGCTTGAGGATCTCCTCAAAAGTGGCCTCAAGGAAGTATGAGCGAATTACGTTATTCATAGACGACAGGTTAGGACAGTTGAGGTGACCTCAAGTGGAGGAGCGCTTGAGGAGGCCTCAGAGGCTCCTCAAGTTATTCATACTCAACATTGCTCAAGGTCGACCTCAGCCTTATTTTTCGGACGTTATTCATAGACAGATTTGCCAGTTGAATCGAGTTTTTTCCCTAGCTGGAACTAACCTAAAAGCGACCTCAAATCAAGGTATGTGAAATGTTACCTTGAGGGCACCTTGAAGTGAATTTTCAGGGCCGGCCTTGCACTTTGGGTGCCCCAGGGGATCCAAATGCGAGAGGAAAGAGTTATTTTGCTTTGACTGGGACACATCCACGTAGATATTAACCGCTTTTACTTCAAATCGACCTCTGTTATATCCACCCAATACCAATTTACCCTACGTACATAGCATATTGCGAATATACCATAATATTAATAATAATCTGGTGTATGGCTCTGCCGGTATGAGGAACTTCATAGAAACTCAGCAATTAGAAACATCCATCCCGAGCCTGCTAATCAGAACAACACCCTTTGTATTTTTGATATTAGCCAAATGCACGATTAGGGGTTTTTAGCAGCAGCCGCGAGAAATATGAACGAAATTTCGACCAACAGAGCCTCCAACCACCTCAGTAAAATACGTGCCCTTTCCTGACATACGCTAGAATCGAGTGTTCTGATAACCGAAACCGAAATTTATGGAATCTGATCAAAAATTCCGCTGTCAACTCATCATTGAACACTATTCGTCTCCTTCTCAACGAAGGTACGGTGGATGACCCAGCCTCTCTTGCCCAAGCTTTTGCCACTCACTTTGGACGTTACAGCAGCTCTCCTGCATCTGGAGACAGCACAAGTGTTGAATCCTGTACAAACCATATTACAACTAGACTTGATAGTTTCTTTATTCGCCCTGTTACAGTGTTTGAGGTTGTATCCACAATCAACAGACTGAAGAATACATAATATGTACATATTATGGTAGTCCTGAGGGAATCCCAGCCAAGGTTTATAAGCACGTTGCTGATGTGATTGCTCCCGTTGTCTGTGAGCTCTTCAACTCATCTTTCTGCTCCGGAGTCTTTCCAGATATTCTCAAATCTTGTCATGTTGTTCCTGTCCCCAAGAAGGGTGACCTAGCTGACATCAACAACTACCGCCCAATTAGCCTCCTGTGCTTCTTGGCTAAGGTATTAGAGAGCCTCATGTTGGATCGATTGATGAATTATCTCTGGTCCTTTCAATTCTTCAGCCACTCACAGCATGGCTTCCTGAAAAAGAGGTCCACCGACACCGCCATTTGGGAAATGACTCGCTTCATTTATGAAAACATCTTACTTGACCCCAAGTAAACGCCTGTAAACCTGACCCAAGTCTGAACCTCCTTGAGATATATGGCCAAAATAACGTAATGTAAGATGGCGTAAACGACAATCTTTACCAGTTTGGAGGCGGAGTAAACTCTAACCATTCCTGGTTTTGAAGCTGAGTAAATGATAACCGCCCACTTTTCAAAGAACTCTCCTGACCTGGAGACAGGCATTATTGTTTGCTCCCGCAGAATTGAGGTCTTGGGAGTAAACGCTAACACGCCCTAACCGCCTTTGAGCCTTGTTTGTGATGTCTTTTCCCCTCTAGTTAATCGCGTAATTCATGTCAGCCAGCATGGGTTCCGGCCTCGAAGATCAGTGACCACCAATCTACTTGAGCTGACTCCGGTGGCGTTGGGGGCTATGGACATGGGGGCTCAGCTTGACGTGGTATATACAGACTTTAGTAAGGCATTTGACAAAGTCGACCGTGGTCTTCTGCTGTCGAAGCTCAGGGTCTTCGGTGTGAGGGGCCGTATGCTTGATTGGTTCGGGAGTTATCTGCGAGATCGTCGCCAGTTTGTTGTCATAGTTCTGTCATTGTCTGATGGGTTTCATCAGTCGTCAGGAGTGCCACAGGGTTACCATGTGGGGCCAATTCTTTACAACCTGTTTATTGACGACCTTAATGATGCCTTGGGCTGCTCACCGAGACTTTTCTTCGCCGATGGACCTCAAGGTTTTTCGGATGGTTCGGTGTTTGAGCGACTGCAATGATCTCCGCTCTTCTGTTGACGGCCTCTCTCGGTGATGTTCCTCAACGTTGACAAATGCACAGTGGGGACTTCCCCGCTGACAGTCCAGAAGGATTTTTCATCTCATAACATTCACCAGAAGGACTCAACCAGTCTCATTCGCTTATTCCTTGATGGACCAGTCACTGAGGAGGGTGCCTGTTGGATCTTGGAGCTGGATCAGACCCTCTCATTCGTTGCGCACGTCGAATCCATCTCAATCAGGGCCCATTGGGTCCTTGGGTTTGTCTGGAGGGCTTCTCGGGACTTCAGGGACATTCAGACGGCGAGGATGCTCTATATATCTCTGGTTCGCCCACTGTTGGAGTTTTCAACGGTGATTTGGTCCCCTCACTATGCTGAGCATGTTGGGACCATCGAGATGACTCAGAGAAGATTCATGCGAATGGTGTACTTCAAGTTGGGCCTTGATTCCTTGTTCCCATCGGAAGATTACACCATCCCTCACGGCGATTTGGCGACCTTCCTCAACCTTCCGACGTTGTCTGCAAGAAGAACACAACGACATCACCTTCCTCTTCAATATCCTGCGGAACATGGTGGACTCCCCGTCTTTTCTGTCTTCACTCTCTTTCCGGATACCATCCCGCACGACCCGTTGTGACGATCTCTTCCTGGTGCCCTTCCAACGTACGAAATACATGTTCCATTCTCCTGCCCCCCGAATAATGAGGTTGGCAAACTTATACCTGGGGGATGTTGACATATTTATAGTGTCACGGAGTGAACTGGTGCGCACCCTTACAAACATTATTAGTGGAGGTCTTGATGCTGCGTGACAGCTTGAATTATCTATTTTTCTAGAAAGATAGCCTGAAGAATTCATTTTATAAAGAATAAATAAATGAATAAACCCCCGACTGAATCCCACATGGCCTCGGACCACTTCTAATCGCGCTTCAATATTGCTAAGTGAGTTCTTATTGCGCCACTAGGGGTTGACCCACTTTACGCTGGCAGGTGAGAACAAGCTTGGCTATACATGTATTGTGGGGAGTGTGCTATCAGTAATTGGTTGGCCCACTTTACCTTCAAGGGTGACTGGCGACGATCTGATTGGCCTACCTTATCTTCGTCTATGGTTTCATTACCACAAAATCAATTTTGAATTGCTACGTTTTATCCTCTTCTGTCATCATCCAGGTCGCGCTAAGTCACTGGGAAGCAGCTTTGAGGCTCCGAAACTCCGTAGAGCCTTCGGTCAGGAAACAACCCGTCATGCCCCCCCGATCGGCTTTCGGCAACGTCACCGAGTTCGCGACTGAAGAGGAATTGAGGAATTTGGCGCTCGACCTGGACGCCATGCGAGTGCAAAGCCTCCTCATTTGCGAAAGAGTGCTCGGCCCACACCACAAAGACACACTCTTCAGGTTAATGTACAGGTACGATGGTTGTTCGTTGGTTTTTGGTTTATTATTCTTGGAATAATACACCTATGTTTTCGCGACGGAGGTCGACGACTCCGATCGGCCTCAAAATTTTCCGTTTTAAGAGATCTAGATTCAAAACCGAAATGTCCGCCGTCCGAGCCGTTTTGGGCAGTAGGAATGTTTTCTAAAGTCAGAAATGTTGACAAAATACTCGGTTTACCATCTAGTTGTGCCCGCAAGGTTTTCAGCCCGATCGCCCAAACCCGTGGGGCGCTATGGGGCTAAAATGAGGGGTTATTTGAAGGCTTTTGGCTGTGGGATCGAGTTAGGTGTTGTTTTCGATGTATTTTTGGACGTAGAATCCATTTTTGGGGGTCCCAGAACGATCCGATTTCACTGTGGGGATCTATAGGGCTTTCATGGGGCTACAAATGAGATTTTAGATCGATCCCAGGAGGTCAAATATTTTTCGAGTAAAAAGCAAGTTTTGAAAAAAAAAAAAAAAAAAAAAAAGTGAAAAAACGCTGCAAATTTTACACAAGGTTTTATTATTCTTTGATATAGTTTACTTGTGCATACATTTAATTCTGTCAGTGAAAAAAAAAATTTTTTTTAAATTTTTATATTTAAAAAAATTTTTAGATTTTTTAAATTTTGTTTTGTTTTGTTTTTACTTGAAAAATATTTGCCCTCCTGGGATCGATCTAAAATCTCATTTGTAGCCCCTTGAAAGCCTTATAGATCGCAACAGTGAAATCGGATCGTTGCGGGACCCCAAAAAATGGATTCTACGTCCAAAAATACTTCGAAAACGACACCTGACTCGATTCCATAGGCAAAAGCCTTAAAAAAACCTTCCCGTAGCCCCATTTTAGCCCCATAGCGCCCCACGGGTTTGGGCGATCAGACTGAAAACCTTCACTGTGGCGATCTGCAGGGCTTTCATGAGGCTAAAAATGGGATTTTTGAAGGATCCCAGGAGGTTAAATACTTTTCGAGTAAAATAATTTTTGAAAAAAAAATCCAAAAATTTTTTGGTGAAATGTAAAAATCCCTTGTGTAAAATTTGCAGCGTTTTTAAACTGCACCCATGTCCCCATTGTGTTGTTACATTTTAGTCATGTGGTTTTAGGGGTGCTGCTTATGCTGATGATCTCAGGTACCAAAAATGCATCGATCTGTGGAGGCGGGCTTTGGAAATCCGCGTGGAAAAAGATTCTGTAAGTCCACTCTCGTTTAGTTCATTTTTGCTCGTCACATTTTTGACATCCACCACAACCAAATCCCTTTTGGTTTTTTTTTCAGATATTATACTCGGACACGTGTTTCACGGCACAAGCGCTCGTTCGGTTGTTTGTGGATTTGAACCTGAAAGCGCTTGACATGTCGGTTCATTCGGGAGCGCCACGCTACGAAGACGAGCCGAAGTTTTCCGACGTGCTCGCCACTTTTAAGTTGCTCGCCGATCGAATAGCTCAAGCTCGTCAACTGTTAGAAGTAAGTTTACTCGGACGTCGATATTTTAAACAGTTGAAATCCTCAACCTTTATTTGACGTCTCTCGCGCAGATCCGCCCCGTGTACAAAAGGCAGCAGGAGAGCTTCGATCGGATTTTGAAATGTTTGACTCATCTGATCTACCTGCTGGTGGAGACGGCGAAAACGGAAGAGGAAGAAGAGCAAGTGCGGCAGTCGGTCACCGAATTAGTCAAAGTCAACCCCCATTCGGCCTCCACCGGCGACACTCTTCTCCACTTGTGCGTCTCCCGGCTCAACACCATCAAGAGCAGTTATTTCTCCGATGATAACCAGGTGTGCCGTCGAGTTGTATTTCTACCTTGTTGCTACATATAACGCTGACTGACTTTTGATATACGGCCCTCTCTGTTGCAGTTTATATTCCCTAGTATGTCTGTGATCAAGTTGCTGCTGGAATGCGGCGCCCCCGTAAATGCGAGAAATGAATCCCACTCGACGCCCCTTCACGTTGCTGCCAACCCGTATAACTTCTATAGCGCGGTATGTTTCAGTTCGACAATCCGAATAATTACGTGCAGAACTGTTTTAGAAATGTTGGAGATTTTGAAATGAAAGCGGAGGGCACATGACGTCACCAAGTAGTTGTGTACGGAGCCGCCAGAGCGTTGAATAATGAATCCGAACGGAATCTGAATAAAAACACTCGACCCGTGTCGATTTTGAATAACCTTTGATGATAATTTTTCTCAATTTTTGTATGACCTTCTCTGATGACAAAAACGCTACAAATTTTACACAAGGGTTTATTATTCTTTGATACAGGTTACTTTTGCAAAAATTTAATTCTGTCTATGAAAAAAATTATGAATTTTTTTTTTTCGGATTTTTTTTTTTCAAAACTTGTTCTTCAAAAATTCTTTATTTTTTTACTCGAAAAATACTTGACCTCCTGGGATCCTTCAAAAATCCCATTTGTAGCCCCATGAAAGCCCTATAGATTCCCGCAGTGAAATCGGATCGTTCTGGGACCCCCAAAAATGGATTCATCGTCCAAAAATACATCGAAAACGACACCTAACTCGATACCATAGCCGAAAAGCCTTCAAAAAACGCCTCCCGTAGCCCTATTTTAGCCCCATTGCGCCCCACGGGTTTGGGCGATCGGGCTGAAAACCTTGCGGGCACAACTAGATGGTAAACCAAGTATTTTGACAAAATTTCAGATTTAAAAAAAAAAAAAAAATCCTGCCCAAAACGGCCCGGACGGCGGACGGACATTTCGGTTTTGGAATCTAGACCTCTTCATTTTTACAATCTAGTTGTGCCCGCAAGGTTTTCAGCCCGATCGCCCAAACCCGTGGGGCGCTATGGGGCTAAAATTGGGCTACAGGAGGGGTTTTTGAAGGCTTTTGGCTATGGGATCGAGGCAGGTGTCGTTTTCGAAGTATTTTTGGACGTAGAATCCATTTTTGGGGGTCCCGGAACGATCCGATTTCACTGTTGCGATTTATAGGGCTTTCATGGGGCTACAAATGGGATTTTTGAAGGATCCCAGGAGGTCAAATATTTTTCATGTTAAAAACAAAAAATTTTGAGAAAAAAATTTTTGAAAAAAAAAATCCCAAAAAATTTTTTTTTTTGAAAAATAGTTTTTTTTAAAATTTTTTCATTGACAGAATTAAATTTCTGCCCATATAACCTATATCAAAGAATAATAAACCCTTGTGTAAAATTTGCAGCGTTTTTTATTTATTTTTTATGATGAAACGGGCGAGCCCAATTACAAAACAGTGTATCAAAAAGTATCGAAACAGTGTATCGAAAAGTACAATAAGTATATCAAAAGGTACAATTATAAGATCAGGAGAATCGATCCGTCCCGACAGCAGACCGTGAAAGGACACGTCAGCGCACAAGCGACGGTCACGAGGGGACAGCAAGCTGAAGCGGCGAGAGAGCTCATCGTAGTTCAGGTTCTCTCTCAGGAATTGAGAGCTTGTAGGCGAGGTATCGGAGGAATGCCCTTAAAACACGATATACGACCAATTTGTATAATATAGCAATCGTAGTGAGGGCTCCAGATTGCTGACGCATATTCCAGGATTGGCTGTACGAGAGTCTTATGGAGAGGCACTAAGGCACGTGAGAACTCTGGTGTTTCGTTTTTACGAAGCCGAGCATGCGCGAGCCTCAACCCGATCTATGTGGTCCGAGAAAGAGAGCTTGGAGTGCACGCCAAGATCCACAATGCTGGCCAAGCGAGGAAGGGTAAACTCGTTGATTGAGTAGGTGTGGAGGACCGGATAGTGAGCACGGTAGAAAGAAATAGTTGCACATTTTGACGCCAGGCCATTGAAGTCGCACCACAGAGAAAGGGCATCGAGGTGATGCTGAAGGAGGTGGCAGTCTGAGGGGTGATGAAGTGCTTCAGGTCATCGGCATAAATCAAGATAGTCCAGTTCCTTCGTACTTGAAAAGGGGGTCGTGCGGGAAGAAGGTGGGGTAGTTTTGATTTTTTGGTATGTTGTTAGGACCCATGAGAGTAGTCTTCGACCAAGTTATCAATTTAAAAAACCTTGTGTCGGCTTGGTGGTTAGCGAAAAACCACAATTTTTTCGGCCATTTTTCACATTTTGCTGAAAAAGTCAGTGAAGGAAGCATTTTACGACCAAAGGCACTACATTCATTCTTAAACTAGACCATATTTGCTACGATTTGAGACCAACCGCAGCTCTCTACAGTAAATAGTTTCCGAGATACAGGTTGTTGAAAAATGGCAATTTTTTCCAAAATGTCCAAATTTTACGAAAACGTATTTTTGTTTGTTAAATATCGCCTGAAATATGCATCCTTCCAAAAAGTCATAAGAGATGAAGTTTTAGTACATTTAATTATCTTTAATTTGGGACCAACCGGAGGTCTGTACCTTCATTAGCTTCTGAGATAATGACGAATAACCGAAAATTGTCGTAAGTGGGTTTTGGGAGAAGTGAAGCTATCAGACCAGTCATATAAAACATCCGAACCTACCTTAATTGTAGTAAACCTAATTTTTTTTATATGTTGTTACGGCTCACCTAGATAGTATAGATCTAGATTGAGTTGGTTTGGGAGAGAGAACGACTCCTCTGCTGAATACTATTACGTATTCAGCAGAGGAGTCGTTCTCTCTCCCTAACCAAATAATTGGATTAGACCTATGCACCATCGGCAAACAACCACTTTAGATCTAGATTTGCAACCCTCGTAAAGTTCATCATCAGGAGATACTGCCGAAAAACCACGAAATGTTTGAATTATTTTCAGTTTTTCGCCCAAAAAGCACCGAAGAAAGCTTCTGACGAAGATCTGTACCCTGATCACTTTTAAAGTACATACAATTACCTACAATTTTAGTACCGGAGCTCTGTAGCTTTAGTAGTTCCCCAGATACAGCCCCTAAAAGACGAGCTATTTTAGCTTCACTTCTCCCAAAACCCACTTACGACAGTTTTCGGTCATTCGTCATTATCTCAGAAGCTAATGAAGGTACAGACCTCCGGTTGGTCCCAAATTAAAGCTAATTAAATGTACTAAAGCTTCATCTCGTATGACGTTTTGGTAGGATGTTTTTGATTGTTCAGACAGATGGTAGGTACTTAGTAGAGGGAACACTAAAAAAGTATAAAAACAATTACCTAAATTTTCGCCTATTAGTTGGCTTCATCAGAGGGGTAGAAATGGTGGATGGCGGTCACTTGAAGATGAAGCTGGATGAAATGTTGTTGTTGGCGCAGAATGTAGTCACGGCGGAGGGAAAGGTTCAATTTAAAGTGGGTGTAGGTATTTGGTTGAAGGGGATATGAAAGTGGGTTGAGGATGAAAAATTTTAATTTTAGATGAAAAAATAAAAAAAATAAAAAATAAATAAATAAAATAAATACTTAAATAAATAAAAAAATAAAAAAATAAAAAAATGAATAAAATAAAAATATATAATAAAAATAAATAAATAAAGAAAGAAAAAAGTGATTCAGTGAGTTTTGGTAGGATGCATATTTCAGGCGATATTTAACAAACAAAAATACGTTTTCGTAAAATTTGCACATTTTGGAAAAAAATTGCCATTTGTCAACAACCTGTATCTCGGAAACTATTTACTGTAGAGAGCTGTGGTTGGTCTCAAATCTTTGCAAATATTGTCTAGTTTAAGAATGAATATAGTGCCTTTGGTCGTAAAATGTTTCCTTCACTGACTTTTTCAGCGAAATGTGAAAAATGGCCGAAAAAATCGTGGTTTTTCGCTACCCCCCAAGCCGGCACAAGGTTTTTTTAATTGATAACTTGGTCAAAGACTACTCTCATGGGTGCTAACAACATACCAAAAAATCAAAACTACCCCACCTTCTTCCCGCACCGATGTACATAGGAACTGGACTAAGAAGTGGGTGCGATGAAGGGACATACTCCGTTGATCACCAAGTTGAAGTGAAGGGGGCCAAGGTGCGAGCCCTGAGGAGGCAGAGAAGGAGCGGGAGATGACACCATTGATGCGCACTGAAAGCCGTCTGGCAGAGAGCTGGCAACCCATGCGCGAAGCGCCCCAAACACGCCCAGCGAAGAGAGCACGTCAAGAATTGTGGCCTGTCGAATGCCTTAGAGAAGTCAGTCGTGAAGAGATCCGCCTGATGACCCCAACAGCACAAAGCGCATAATCCTGATCGCCAGGTTGGTCACCGTTGAGCCCAACCACAAACCCGCGCTGCTCAGGGGCTCATAACGAGCTAAATATTGGCGAGAGTTGAGCCATAGCCAGCTTTTCGAGTAATTTGGGTCTTGTTGACAGAGAGCAGACAGGGCGATAGTTACCGACATCCGATCTCTCTTGTCACCCTTCTTGAAGATTGACTTCCAGTGATCAGGAAAGTGACCATAAGAAAGATCTTTCGGCCAATCAAAAGATGACGAAGCAGCCCACGTCACGTACCCCGTCCAGACCTCGGAATTCTCCATTAACCGTGGTGGACGGGGCGGGGGATACCTCGGATAGTTGGATCGCATTTAAGTAGTAATAATTATCAGAAACAGGAGAAATGCAGAATTCTAACGACCTACTTGGAATTGTGACAAATCTTGGTGATGCTGAACAGGAGCAGAGAGACGATGCACAGCAGCGTGGTCCCTCCATTTTCTTCTTCCTTTGGTGTCACACCCGTAATCGTTGGCGACCTCTCGCTTCTGTTGAGCGAGTTGAGCAGTTATTACAGAAGTAGCAGGCGCCTACTGTTTAATGCCCGGTTCCGAACGGCCAATTTGAGAGGTTTTCGACGGCAGATCACTTTCGGTGGGTTGCCATTGCCTTCCGAAAAGCGATTATCAGTAAAAGGAAGATGTCTGGGATCGAACCAGCAACCTTTCACTCAGCAGTCCAACGCTCAAAACACTGACAACCACCACTGATTTTGAAAGGGTGAAATTGCGGGGAAAACGTTCGAATAATTTCCACAATTTCGTCCGTACGGTCCTCCATTTTGTTATTGAGGCCAATTCGGCCGGTATGCAGATTCCTGTTGCTCAATTTCACGGCTGACTCGAGGGCTTGAAATCCTTCCGAGCGGCTTACGGCACCCTTTGGTTCGTCCTCTCTAGAACTTGTCTCACCCCAACTTGTGTTCATTTTCTTGTTGACAAATGCAGCCAGTTCGTCGTCGTTTAGCTCGAAAGCATCGTTGTCGTCGTCAACCCAAGTGTGAACATCATCATGAGAATTGTCCAGGGAGCAATGTCCCCAAATCGGTGAGGGGGGCGTCCAATATTGCTCGGTCATCAGAGGTGAAGGGACCTTCATCGTCGGGGTTGAGTAAGTTATTCCTAGCCCATTTCAAAGTCATGTTACGAACAGCATTTCTTCTGCCGCCCGGTTAATAACATGCTTAACGTTGATGCTGCGAATTCTTCCAGTGGTTCAGTTTCATCGCGAAGTGCCAATTCCTGGAGGATACGCGATAACCCCGTTTGAATGTTTCTATCAGTCGTTAGGTTAGATGAGGTTGTCACGTTATGAGGAAAGAACATGGCTGTTATCTCTCCACATTTCAACAAATCTACGCTTGGGTGCGAAAGAGCATCCAGTAGGAGGAGAGTTTTTGTGGCAACAGCGGACAACAACCACCGGTTGACGCGTCGTAGGAGGTCAAAGTGATAACCTCTTTTGATGAAACTCCCGGATAATCAGACCCCGGTTAATGGAGTTTCTACTGTATTATATTTTTCCAAAGGCCCTATAAGTGTGTGTGTGTATTAGAAACACGTTTTCTGCAATGTTGACCCAATGTTCAGATGTCCCAATGAGACCAAAACTTGCAATGCTGTAATTTTTTAAAAAAATCATTCAAGGAGCTATTGTCATAAAACGCTGCAAGGTTTTTATATCTTGCATTTCTATAACGGCCTTAAGTCTTGTAGTTCGAAAACACCACTTACTTCTCTAAGTACGTGAATATGTTTTAAAATCCCCCAAAACCCGAAGTTCTTAAGGGCGATTGTAAACTGGGCCAAGTCTTCGGATGATGCATGTAAATCGGGTCCCAAGTGTCCTCTTCACCTGTTTGATACACAGCCCCTCTTGTAAACTGGGCCGCTTGCGGAAGAATTTAAATTGGGCTATGGGCTTATAGAAGAAGTCAATCATTGTAGCGAGTTCATTTTGATTATGTATTGTAGTGCACTAAAAATAGTCAGAAAGTAAAAGGGCGGAATTCACTGTCACTCGAATTGGAGGGTGTCCTTGAGGGTACCCTTGAGGGGGCGTGGGCCACTTGGACTATTCACAGTGTGCTGGCTACAGGCTGGTGGGATGTTCTGAGTGGGGGGTCTCCTCAAGGGTTGACGTGACATCCCTCCAGCTATTCACAGTCGCGAGCTCTCAGCACGGCATTCAAGCCGACCATTGTGACCGTTATTCACAGCAGCCAAACCCATTCCCCAGTCTAGAACTCCTTCTGCCGGGCCCGACGGTCAAAATGCTCCTTCTGCTGCCACATCTGGACCCCCGTGATTCTTGTGGCGCTCTCTCTGGTTTACTGCATGTGCTTCCGAAGGGAGAACACATACGTAGTTGGCTACACATACGTGAGTGGCTCTTCCCTCATGATAGGTCTGACCAAGTCCTCTGGTAGCTGGAGCTCGCGACCATGCCCCATCAATGCTGGCAAGAAGCCGGTCGTGACATGGGCGCACTCCTATAGGTGGCTCATTTCCTTGATCAACTTTGATTCTAAGTTGCGCCCTTGGTCAGTGTGAATTTTGGATGGAACCTCATGCCATCTTCGCGTACACAAACTGGCGTGGTCCAGTTTACCAGTAATAACCCACAATACAGAGGGGTTCAAGGTGGGGTCCAGTTTACATCGAGAGTTGACCTCTGCTTTTTGGACTACTGCTCTCGTGGACCAGTTTACACCCGCCCGTTCTAAAGCGCTAGGTCAAAGTCCTTGATGTCTCGAGGTTTTCAGACCGCTTCAAGATGTTACTGTACCACAAGGGGGCCCTCAGTTGTGCAGTGCATTCATTGGGGGACTATCACTAGGTCGCCTAAGGTAGTTTTCAAATTCAATGTTATTGTGTCGACCTTTTGCGGTTGTCACAAGGGGCGGAGGTAACCCCATGTGGCTTAGGTAATATTCCGGACCGAAATTAATTAAGCCCTCTGTGGGACTCGAACCCACTACGTCTACCACCACAATCGGAACCGCCTACGGCAGAAGTCAAGGGTTCTAATCCGAGGTTTATACAAAACACTTTCACTCCACAAAAACCTCGCCTGGCCCAGGCTATATTGCGTTACCGTAAAATTGGGCAAATAGCAATCAAAGAGTTTGTTTTGTTTGAGGCGTCTGAAGCAGGAGGGGTCCGTAGTTCCGTTTGCACTCGCCACAACGACTGGGCGCGGCAATCAATCCAGCGTTGCCAACGCCACAGATAAATCCGTAGATCTGTGGATTTTTAGGCTTGATCCCGGATATTGGATTTTTCATGAAAATCTATGGATATTTGGAGTTAGAAGAATGAAATTACTTATTAGTGGCACATTGCTTCATATTATCAGCCAAAACGGGCTGAGATAAAGTTAGGAACGTAGTTAGATAACTTAATTAGTTAACTTTAACACCAAGGAGGACACCACGAGCTCGAATGAATTGATAACAATGATAAGAGCGCTGACTACACAGCGCACCACTAGCGCCCAGTCGGTGTGGCGAATGCGAACAGAACTACGGCCCCTCGTGCTTCAGACGCCTGTTGTTTTGTTTTGTTTGTTACTGTAGGTATTATGAGTTCTAGAACTCCGCAAAGTTCCTGAAAGCTTTCAGTTCTGAAGCACTGCAATGTTCTTAATTTCGCGTAGTTCCATAAGGCTCCAAAGTTATTCATGTTAAGAATTCCATTCATGTCTCGAAATTCATTGAAGTTCTAAAGGGTAGGGATGGAAAACCAAAATTAATATCCGGAGATCCGCTGTTTTTCTGAAAAATCCTTAATTTTGCTCATTTTAGTTTGACAACAGCGCTGCTATCTCCAGGGCGAAGTAGAATGCAAGAATCCGCGGTAATGGGCCTTTATTTCAAACAAAGGGCAGACCTAAAACTAGAAAAAAAAAGAAAAAAAAAAGAACAGAATGCAACTTCATTGGAACAAATGAAGACTCGAAATAAGTACAGTCTTATTAAAAGTTATTACAATTTGAGTCCAGTTTAACGTATTTATATCTGTAAACTAAGAATATAATATAATATATTATATTATGTAGTAAAAACTATTATGTTTTAATCATTCAAATTATTAACCAACGCATAAAAAGTGTTTCAAAAACATATTTCACAGCTGGAAAAGTAACTCGGTAGGTACATTAGGTCGTAAGACTAGACAGAAGACAAGAAAGCAAACATGAAAAAATCCACGAAAAAAAAAAAAAAACGCTGCAAATTTTACACAAGGGTTTATTATTCTCTAATATTTGTTAATGATTAACAATCAAAATACATTTTTGAAAGAAAAAAAAGAAACTTTTGGACAGTTGTGGGACCTTGAAAAAATGGGTTTTGAGTCCAAAATTACTCTGAAAACGAAACCTTATTTGGGGCTAAAATGAGGCTACGGGGGGCCTCCCGTAGTGCCCCACGGATTTGGGCGATCGGGCTGAAAACCTTGCAGGCACAACTAGATGGTAAACCGAGTATTTTGTCAACTTTTCAGATTAAAAAAAAAAAAAAAAAAATCGTACTGCCTAAAACGGCTAGGGCGGAGGGCCTTCTGTTTTATTTTCAAGCAAATATATTCGATTTTCAGAATTTTTGTAAAAGTCCGGATATCAGATACCTACACATATCCGGTTACCGGATATTTCCACCCACTTCTATCCCGTCAGAATCTATCCCGATATTAAAAAGAAATATCCTGTCACGATTTTTCCATCCCTACTGCAAGGCTCTAATGCCTCTAATGCTCTAATGCCTGGAAGTTCCTAAAGACTCGAATCCTGCGAGGTTTCCCATGTCTTAATTCTTGAAAGTCCTGCCGCTTCCTAAGTCTTGAAATTCTAAAACGCCGTGTAAAATTTGAAGTTCTGGAATGTTTTAGAGTCTCAAAGTTCTCCTGGACTACATATAAGTTCTTATTGCCTTGAAGTTTTTAGAATGCATAGTTTGATCATAATATGATATGTCAGAGTTCTCAATGATTTAAAGTTCTATAACGTCTCAAAGTTCCCATTGTCTTGTATACTATAGTTCTAGAATGACTCAAAGTTCTCAATGTCTTGAAGTTCTAGAATGTCTCAAAGTTCTCAATGTTTTAAAGTTTTATAACGTCTCCAAGTTCCCGTTGTCCTGTTTAGTTGTAGATCTAGGAAGTCTCGAAGTTTTCAATGTCGTGTAGTTCTAGGAAGTTCTAAGTTCTCTATGTTTTGAAGCTCTAGAATGTCTCAAATTGTGTTGTAATGTCTCAAAGTTCCTAATGTTTTGAAGTTTGAAGTTCTAGAATGTCTCAATGTTCCCAATGTCCTTACTGTACCAAAAGTTTTAGAACACTGCAAAGTTCCTGAAAGCTCTCAGTTCTCAAGCGCGACAGCGTTCTCAATTTCTTGGAGTTCTAGAAGCTCCTACGTTCTTCATGACTTGTTATAAAGTGCCGCTATGTTCTTAACACGTTGGCTGCCTCGCCGGAATCCGCTGGTCCGTCACCCCAGACCATCGAAAACTGAACTTTTAACAGGAAAACAAAATGCATTCCAAATCCGACGCCGGGCAGCATATTGAGGCTAACTTGTTCCTTAAAGTTTTTAACTCCATATGCCGTCTAGTAGCGTTACGAGCAGAAAAGGAAACCTGTAGTCTGAGACTGAGGGGACTTCTCGCAGTCAATGTGTTAATGCACAAAGTTCTTACAGTAACAAAATTTGCAATGTCTTGAAGAATTCATGAAGGTGTGAATGACTCGTGTGGAAGGTACTTTTCAATTGTTTATTTTGGTTGCAGCTCGTTGAATTACTCCTCGAGCACGGGGCTCACTTGGATCAGCCGAACAAGAACAGAGATTGCCCGCTCGTCCTGATTGCCATCAACCCCGCAAACACCATCAGCTTAGTGAATTACACGTCCCTCAAATGTTTAGCCGCCTCGGCTGTTATCAAGTATCGGGTGAGTGAAGAGTTCAACCACCTAATCATTTTAAATTTAATGGGGGGTGAGCGGAGTTAAGGCTTGCGTGACATATTGTCGATGTTCAGCCATTCAAGTGCTTGAACTTTCTCCAGGGGTTCGCTGTGGTTTGAGTTATGTTTAAATAGCTGCTGGTCTTACTATAATCCAAATTCTGACGTTTAGGTTAGCCGACGGATTGGGGTAACATTTCAGTATGTTGAACTGGCATGGTCTGGTCATACCGGGCTGCTTGACAGCTTGTTTTCTTTGTGGCTACTGCTGCGGAGTGCTAACATGGCCGCCCGCCTGGTTCTACTTCCTGCTGCTCTAGATGATAGAGGGGGTGTGGACACTTGCTAGGCATGGTCATGGTTTGCAGAGCTCAAACATCTAGCGTAGCAGCACCAGTGCCATTTTAACTTGACGTGACTTGGGGGAGTCTTGATGTCTGGCCGGAGCAGTTGGAGGTGCTAGTGGATGGGGTCTAGGAATCCATTCTATACGTCCGGGTGACGCTAATGGCTCACTTGATGTACTTATTGGATGCAACAAGGACTGCGAATTGGAATTTGACCACAACTCGGAAACTGCTGCTAAGCTGGGTGGGAGCCACTGCTCAACCACCCTTTACTATGGAGAGCGACTCCAGGGCCTGTGAGGACGACTCCCATCTGTTGTTGCCTTCTGGGGCATTGCTGAGACGGGCTGGGGATCTGCACCTGCCCCCCCTCGCGCCATTGTGGAACAACTCAGCCTCCAGGGCTGCCAAGATCTTCGCCCAGCACCTGGTTTAGGTTTGTGGGTCCTCTGTGGTGAATCTTCGTCCTGGCTTGGCTTGGCCCAAGAAGACCCTTGGGGCTGCGTCGAGCTCAACACGTGCCCCAGCAAGGACCCGCACCTAACCCTGTAGGATTAGCTTACTAAAACACGCTCCAACTACCGGAGGAGGTTCTTTAAAAAAGCAATAGATAGCAGGCAGTGCCAAGTGAAGATAAGTTGTACACAATATACACGTATTCCGTCCAGTGTGGTACCATTGACCAGATCGGGTGGCCCATGAATCGTCAAGCGACTGATGGACGTTCTCAACGTCATCAAATCAATGTCAGGGACCCGAGTTGTGTATGGCAACATGCTTACCCGTCTCCACTCAAGTAATGTTGAGATTGCCACCTGCAGGCTCCTCGTGTCCACTTGAGGATGTTATGTGGTTACGAGCACTCTAACAGGGGGGACTTGCTTCGCTCGGCCGACCATTTTTTCAGCTGGTGGGGGGGGGTCTGCTTGAGATTTTGTATAGAGAGAGAAACCGTCTTCCCACACAGCAGAATATATCTGAAATTATTGTGGAATGAACCGTCTCCTAAGTCTAAAAAAAAAAAGTTCTCCAGAATCGCGGGATGTATCTAGTAGGTAAACAGACCTTACAGACCGCGCAGGGGCCAGCCCCCATAAGGTATATAAGACACGCAATCGCCGAGAGTCGTTCAAATTAAATTCGCTGTCTAAATTTGCCGATCTACGGAATTCATTCTTTTGGGATTTACTATTAAAATCTCCAGGGAGGTTACAGAGGAAACGCCGACTCAATCAGACTGTAAACAATCGAAGATAGGAAGAGTTGCGGGATTTGCGCGCGTCATCATTTGCGCTCAGTTTGCTTATCCGATGTAAAATTGGGTGAGGAATCCGATTTTGCAAAAAAAATGTTGGGGTTCCCATTGAAAATAAGAAAATTCGGCGCAAGTGCGCCTACTTTCGCGCATCTCACCCCCCCCCCCCCCCCCCCCTAGTGGTAGGTAAACAGGATCCCAAGACGATAGACAAAATGGGCGTGTTTTTATCGCTTACCGTTTTCTGAGGAGTAGGCTTGTGACACACATACAGACACCGTCTGAATTAGTGGTATAGATTACAAGATGAAACATGTAAATCTCATGTGTTCCCGTTGATTGTGTGAGCCTCCTGCCCACGTTTATGCCCGCTAATCCGAAAATATTGTCACTATCTTTACAAACCGCTAATCAATTTTTTCTCTTTTCCAGATACCCTACGCTGGACAAATACCCACCACATTGGCGACGTTCGTCAACTACCACGACCCCTCATTCTAATTCCCTCCTTGAAAATCTCAGCGTAGTTCAATCAACACTCAACCAAATTGCACCTACAAAGTAAAAATGAAAACTTCAGTACACATTAGCTGTTTAATATAAATAGGTAAAAAAAATGTTTTCTTTTCCTGAGAGGTTTCACAGTACCTGCAAGGTTGTAATGTGGAAAGTGTTGGAAGGGTTAGCCTCAAGTGTTTCGGGCTTGCAACGTAAATGGGCTCCTTGAGAAGACCGGAATATGCATTTATTATATCGTGTTCAGCGTTCAAAACTTCCCCTGCATCAAATTGAGTTTTTATTATCGTTTGGGCCTGGAGAGTACCACGTCTTCGGGGGTCTCACCATCGCACGGTGCTGTTTGACTTACAGAACCTGCTGGACTGCATCTTGAGCCAGTTCAAACCAGTCCGACGTCGATCAATGCGACCTCTTGATAGCCTGTTAAAACCTGGTAACTGACCGCCTTGAATCAGCCATAATCTGACCCTAGAGAGGACATCCGATTCTTCAGATTGCCCACTGCCGGAAAATTTTACCAGCTGTTTACTATTGAAACAACACCGGCTGTCTCAAATTTTACATCTTAGTTACTAATAATCGATTGTAACTCATTCAAGGCTCATCGCTCTCATCTATTTCCATCGGTTTGAGATTACAATTCAGCAACAAATCCTCGATTCACCGTAAAACCCCGATGCAAGGAGCCCATTGAACTATTTTCCCCCCCTCAAAACAACGAACCTGTGAATCTTCCGGAGAGTGTTTCTTTTTTGCAGTTGTCTCATTTTTACTTCTGCTTCTCTAATACGTGTGCTACTTCGCAATTATCGCGTTTATGTTTAAATTTTAATTTCGATTTTTTTTAATTGGTATGTCACCGGTGCAATAAAATATTGTTTGACGAGTCGTGTTCTGATCTGAGAATCCTGTTATGGTGATGTTTTGACAATTTCTCGTTTCGATGTATAGAACTCGTCTAAAGTCTATGTTAGAGTCGATAATGGCTGTCCATCGTTTATTTTCACGCAGTTCGCGCTTTCGTCGTACGTATTTGTCGGCTTCAGGTGAAGTTTTTTTTTGTAAAGGATTTTTTAATTTTTTTATAAGCTAAAAGAGCTGATCGACTGCTTATCAAACGGATGTGGCAATTGATAGCTGTTCACACAAAATTTGACGACTCGGTGTGGCGATGCCTCTGGTTAGCTGGCATCTGGTTCAGACACCCCTTTTGATTTAGCGTTTGGACTGATGGGCTGCGGCAAAGTTTCCAAAAGGGGAGAGTTTGCAGACCAGACTGGAACATTGACAAAGTCACACAGCCATCACCTCTTGGCGATAACATTTCCTCGAGCTGGTCAGCTCTTGAGAAGTGCTCCGCTTCCGGTCGAGGTCATCAACATTAGATAGTAGTGAGATACGTCGTCGTATCTCGACTCCAGCAGTGCGCATGCGCGGCGATTCGATGGACGTATGCGAAGTTCGGCCCCCTTCAACCACTTTTTGCTCTTTGCTTAAATTGGTCTCCTGGCTCAGCTGTTTGAAAAATTAAAGCTTTTTCTTTTTCTGCATTTAGTTTGAATATCCCCCAAAACGTACAACTACTAAAACCTGAAAAAAAAAAAAAAAAAAAATCAGCAAGTTGCCGTTTTTTGACTTTGAAAAACAAAAATTGTTTTTTTGGTTGAATATGCCCCAACGGTGGGGCTTCAACCATGCCGTGGGGCACTTTCAACCACTCACAAATCGTTAAAATAAAATGGGAGCTCGGTTTGATGATTTCACCCGCCATGGTCGTGAGTTAACACTTGTGCAACGATGTAGGATGACCCATTCATAATTAGAAAATTTCTGGAAAACATCCATTTAAACTTTTCCATTTATGGAGACGTTTCTGGATTTTTTTTTTTAATGACAGAAGGCGTCCAAATAATACTGAAAATGGGTTTAAAACACAAACTGCAAGTTCGTACGAATTTATAAAATTTATGGAAAAAAATGTAATTTGAATTTTGGTGGAAACCCGAAGTCAGCTCCTATTGGTCGACGAGTTCGCCACCATTAAAAAACTAAAATCGATCACGTCGAATAAGTTAATTTATATCATGAATAAGTTGAGTCAATACGCACGATCACATTCACAACAAAGTGAACACGGCCATTTTCGCGTTACTCCAGTGTCACTAGTGCCAAACATCAAGAAAAAATGATGAAAATCGACCTGCACTCTGGCGTCTTTGATTGGCAACCGGTGTAGGTAGTTTTTGTCATAAAAACGATGAATTTTTTCCCTTTTTGACTTCTAACAACATGGTACTGGATGATTTAACCCGAAATTTGGGTCTTCCATCCCTCATTTGATAAACCAGGACTTGGAGGAATAAATGATGCAATTTTACACTATCAGGAACCAGAAAAAGCGGTTGAAGGCTTCCCCACTCTCTTCTGGTTGAACCCGCCCCACCATCACATTTTGAACATCTCAGCTGAAAGTTCCATGTGCAATCGAAAAAAAAAAAACACCTCTGGGGCTTAAATGCTGAGTCAAATGATGTATAGCACACGCCTAAATAAAATTTTCAATACACTTAAAATTTGAAATGAAAAAGTGGAATTTATGAACCTTTGCTACCCCAAAACAGAATTCATCCCACTTATTGGAACAAGATACGAATGAGCTGGAACCAACAATAAAACGGTTATATCTTCGTATCACCGTCTTCTTCCTTGCCAGGCCTTTAGCATCATCAGCTCGCTCTTGGCTGAAGAGAAGGTGATCTCCCCCCCCCCCCCCCCCCAACTACGGCTCTCAGTAAAACAACAAGCTCTGCCCCACGCCTCCTCAACACCCTCTGGGATTGACCTGCGACCATCACCACGCAGTCTGCACACACTAAGCCACTAGTGCGCATCCGCCGACTGATTCCCAACAGCCAAAACTGCTCTGCAATCTCTCCCAAAAGTTCCAAAAACTGGGGAAAACTATCGAGTTTGTTAAGTTTGAAATGGCCACAACGAGCTGGTTGCCTACATCCGAAAATTGGAAACAGTCGAGCTCTTGAATTTGACCACTCTGAACTAAACTTTACTTTTTCTATTTTGTCGTCTAAATTGCTCCCTGCGAGCTCAACCGACCAATAAGCCTAAGCAGGTGACGTCACTGATGGAATGCCAGTCATTCTATAAACTGAAGCTCGCCCTTTTTTAATCTTTGATGCACAAGAATCCCAAACAGAGACATCTTATTTTCATGAAGCTTTAAATCATACACAGAACCTAATTTGATCCCGTTCTGGAGGTTCAAGCAATCGAGCCATCCGCTTAGTCGTCAGTGTGAAGAGTGGCAACAGTGTTTAATAAATGAAAACTATACGTACTTAGCTTTAGAAAATACTTCACTACTTCAACTCTTGCGATTATTTTGTTCAATGTTGAAACAATCTCGGGCTCGGGAACCTCATGTCGACTAATATTGTTTTCTGAAAGAACTTAATTTGAAGCAATAGCAGTGAGTTTTGGGCTCCTGCTAATACAAATTTCCAGGGTGCTTTCGAAAATTTCAACTTGAATCTGAAGGAAAGATTGGGTACCCCATTGAATGTGTGTCTGTCGTGCCTTATAGGCCACAGGAAATCCGGAAAAAACTCATTCCGAAATTGAGCGAATTTAGACAGCGAGTTTATTTTCAACGATTCTTAATAAACTTGGGAGGGCCGCCTCTGAGCGGGTGGGACATCAGCCTTAAAGGGGCGCTTGCAAGGTCTACGAGATCTCTCCCAGACGGACGCCCGAGGGATGTAAATTAAATAAATCGATTTAAATCGAATCGATTATTTAAATTCAGATTCAAATTTTTTTATTTGCCGCAAACAACATGTGTATAAGCAATAGTAAAAAAAAACAAAAACTATAAACTACAACAATACATGTAAAAATCGTTAAAAATAAAAGAAGAGATACAACGAACATAATTTAGGAAGCCACTCTACAGGAAATTCGCATTGACAATTATTTTGTTGTGCCAATAGAAAATAATATTTACAAATAATATCTAAATAATATATAAATAATATATTATATCTTTACACTCGTCAACATTTAGATGCATTCATGTTAAGAATAAGGTCGTTCAAGACCAGGCCTCTGGACAAAACTCTGCGATTGTGTAAATTGGGTCGACCAGGAGATTTTTCTTTATGGCCGCAAATTGCCGCACGTCCAAGCTTTTCATTCTCGATGGAACTCGGTTGTAGAGAGTAATGCCCGTGCGGTTCAAATTCGTCCCCTGGGAGGTTGCCAATCTGCATCTCTCGGGGCGGAGAAGATGTCTTCCTCTAGTTTGGTGCGAGTGAGTGTCCTCGCCAGAGTGGAATATTATAAGAGATACAAAATGGGACTCTACGCTCCGCGAAGAGATGATTTTCTCGTCCCCGCACTGTCAGTTGCCAAGTCATTTCTGAATCAGGGCTCTCTCATTGGCTGTTCGTCAGCCATTGATCTGAAAGCCAGACGAACAGCCAATGACAGAGCCCGTCCTCGGGTACCCAATCTTCCCTCCAGATTCAAAGTTGAAATTTTGAAAAGTGCCATGGAAATTAGTATTAGCAGGAGCCCAAAACTCACTGCTATTGTGAAGTTATTTTAGAAGAAAAAAAAAAACAAACAAAAAAACTAGTCGACTAAGGCGAGGCTCCCAAGCACATTCTTTGAAAAAAATTCCTCGATCGTATTCCTATTTTTCACTTCGATAGCGTGTTTAGTATAGTTGAAAAGTGTTGATAACGACGGTCTTACTAATAAAAATGCTATTTGGTGTGTGAACGTACAAGATATTGGCCGACAGTATTAAGTCGCGGCTTTGTTATTCTGGATGTAAATAAAGTTGATTTTTGTTTCATCCGGCTGTTTGTTACCCTGCCAGGTTATGAGAGATCTTGCTTCACTGGACTAATTTCGCCAAAAACAACTTTGCCTTCACGCCGGCAGGAACTTTACCCGGTACGACGTATTGTAAATTGTGGGAGTGTTAGTTTTGGGGATTTTTTCCCGCTTACAACCCCCCACCGGGAATTTTATTTCGTAGGGGGTCACTTCGGGGATATTTTTTTCTGCAAACCAGTTTAAAGAGAGCTAATTAATTATGGAAAATAACATTGTGACCTACGAGTATTTTTCTAAATTACTTGATTGATAATCATTATGAGAATAATGAAATAGGTACGTTGTTTCCTAAACAGGAATGGTTCTTGTGGGAAACTCTACATACCCAGTCAGCACAATCGATGTCCTTCCTGCTCACGCAGGTTCAGGGGTCCGAGCGCGCTACTGAGTTCTAGTGCGCTGACGCTCGCCACTTTTTGTTGGCGCAAAACCCCGTCGTAATCCTTGAAAACCACCGGCCATAAAAACCTTCTCGGCACAACCAGATGGTAAAACGAGTATTTTGTCAAAATCTCAGATTGGGAAAAAAAAAAATCGAAGAAAGAGATAAGAGACAAAACGGTTAATAAGAGACAATTTTTTTTTTTTTTTTTCAGCCGAACCATTGACTTATTTCCTTTGTAAATTTTTGTGTAAGTAGTTTGTGACAAATGGAAAACCCACAATTTTTTTGAGATCCATAGAAAAACCCAGGTAAGAGAGAAAAATCGTGAAATTTTTGGGAGCAGTCAATATCTCTTATTCCCGAAATTGATAAATATGAGACACATCACCAAATTTTCGTGACTTCTCTAACAGTGATTTCGTGACGAAATCACTGTTAGAGAAGTCAGAAAAAGTCTTAGGAGACCTAAAGGGCATTAAGAGACAATTAGCAACGCGTCTCTTAATAACCTGAAAGTTTCATCGCATTTGGTTCAAACCAAAAAAAGTTATGAATTTGCAAAGTTAGGCGAATAAAAGGTCAGCCAAAACTTTCGGCTCTCAAGTCCTGTGAATGTATAAACGTTTTATTAAAATAAATTAAGGAAGAACAGATTGAATCAAAATCACAATGTTTGAAGAATAAATAAACTTACAAAATTTTAACAAATATCACTGTTTGACTAAAAGCACTCACTGAAGGCAGGCTTTTCTCAGTCAAATCCCAATCTGAATACAGAATAAATTGAATTAATATTTAGAAGATTGAATCGAGATCAAAATGTTTGAAGAATAAATAAACTTACAAAATTGTAAGAAATATCACTGTTTGACTGAAGGCACTCGCTTAAGGCAGTCTTTTCTTATGGCAAATATCACTGTTTGTATAAAATCACGATTATAGTTGCACCGAATTCCCTCGCCAGTGTGTTTTGGACTCATGATGGAACTGAAACAAACAGGAAACTATCGAATGAGATTTGATTTAATAAGAGACAGACTGTCTACTATTGACCCAACGGGACAACAGCTGGGGTGAATAAGAGACATCTTCATAAAAAATGAAGAAGTAATCTGACGGAAATAGGGCTCAAGGATATTCAACGTATTCATAGAATAAACGTTTTGAAAAACTTACCAGCACCGACGAACGTCTTCACGGACTGGAAAATGGTGTACTTACCGAAAAATAAGAGACACTGAAGTTGATGGGGAGGTTCTTCGTAGGTTGGCCAGTGTTGCCAGGGAAAGAGGCCGTTGGAGCGAATGACCCCCTCAACTTTTAGTTCAGATCTCCAGCTACCTTTGTAGGAACATTTCGATCATGCGGGAAATTTTTAAATGTGCGTGTCTCTTATTCGCCCACCTTCCCTATCATAGAAATATAAATATTTTTTTAACTCCAGCCCAAAACGGCTCGGACGGCGGGCGGAAATTTCATGTTTGGACTTTTTCGACCTTTTGAAACGGATAATGTCAAATTTTGAGGCCGATCAGAATTTTCGACCTCCGACGCGATTACATAGGTGTATTATTCCAAAAATAATAAACCAAAAGGGGTAAGCCGTTTAGTCATTATTACTAGTACCTATTTTATTTTATAAGTTGGACCACGACACAGGAAAAGCAGTAAAGTATGATATTACGGCTAAATGACGAAAAGCAGGACATTTCGCGTCCTGATTGCTCTTTGGGCAGGACCCAGGACTTTTCCCCCCAAAATCAGTACTGTCCTGGTCAAACCACGACGTTTGGCAACCCTGCTGAGAATGCTCCAGAATTTTCGAGCTGCAGAAATGGAGAATCTGGGTTCCTTAGGACTTCCCGAAGTTTCGGAGTCCGGCAGATCCTCCTCAGAATGAACGGGAGAAAACTGACTTACCCTCCACGAAAGGTCGTGTTGGGTAAGGTTTTCCGCAGCCGTGTTGGTTCCCTGGCTTCTGATTTTGACTTGTCAAGTAGGTACGGACTCCTGGACAACGGGCCCTTGTGAAATCGCTAATGCCTCCCTGGAAATCCCGTCCGAAAGGTCGGCGGGGATTTCCGATCGTCGGAAATAGGTCGAAAAGTGTTGTGATTAGACATGACCGCTAATGCACAATAAATACGTAAGGCGAGCAACTTCTGAAAAAAAAACGACGCCCAGCACGATGTCATTATCTCTCAGCCGCTAATGTGAAGCCTGCGCTCCTCTTTTCAAACTTGGACCCTCGATGTCATCCTATTGCTGTTAAATCTGTGGGCCACTCCGCTAATGATGCTCAATTGATTGAAGCGGAGATCAAGAAACTCCTGGCTGATGGGATCATCGAGAAAAGTGTCTCCCCTTGGCGCTCTCAGGTGCTCGTCACATCCACTGCTCATCACAAACGCCGGATGGCAGGGCCGTGGAGAGAAAATCCGGGCCCGGGGGCAAAATGGTATTCGGAAAAAAAATCCCCGGAAAAAAAATCCCCTAAGAATACTCAAGGGCGGAAAAAAAATCCCCAAAAAGAAAAATTGAAAAAATCTTGAACAAAACACAATAGAAAGTAAGGTTTACTATGCTTGGAATAATACACCTATGTAATGGCGACGGGGGTCGAAAATTCTGATCAGCCTCAAAATGTGACATTATTCGTTTCAAGAGGTCTAGATTCCAAAAACGAAATGACCGTCCGACGTCCGGGCCGTTTTGGGCAATAGGAAATTTTTTTTAAAATCTGAAATGTTGACAAAATACTCGGTTTACCATCTAGTTGTGCCCGGAAGCAGCCCGATCGCTCAAACCCGTGGGGCGCTATGGGCCTAAAATGTGGCTGCGAGAGGGGTTTTTTGATGGGGCTGTGGGATCGAGTGAGGTGTCGTTTTCGAAGGATTTTTGGACGTAGAATCCATTTTGGGGGGTCCCGGATTGATCCGATTTCACTGTGGCGATCTATAGGGCTTTCATGGAGCTACAAACGGGATTTTTGAAGGATGACAAGGGGTCAAATAATTTCCGAATGAAAAAAAAAAAAAGTTGTTGAAAAAACATTTCTCCTTTGGTTTATTATTCTTGGAATAATACACCTATGTTTTCGCGACGCGGGTCGACGACTCCGATCGGCCTCAAAATTTGACATTATCCGTTTCAAGAGGTCTACATTCAAAATCCGAAATGTCCGTCCGCCGTCCGGGCCGTTTTGGGCAGTAGGAATTTTTTTAAAAATCTGAAATTTTGACAAAATACTTGGTTTACCATCTAGTTGTGCCCGCAAGGTTTTCAGTCCGATCGCCCAAACCCGTGGGGCGCTCTGGGGCTATAATGGGGCTACGGGAGGGGTTTTTTGAAGGCTTTTAGCTATGGGATCGAGTTAGGTGTCGTTTTCGAAGTATTTTTGGACGTAGAATCCATTTTTTGGGGTCCCGGAACGATCCAATTTCACTGGGGCGATCTTTAGGGCTTTCATGGGGCTAAAAATGGGATTTTTGAAGGATACCAGGATGTTAAATATTTTTTGAGTAAAAAATACAGAATTTTTAAAAAAACACATTTTTGAACAAAAAAATCCCCCCAAAAAAGTTTTTTTGAAATATAAAAATCCAAAAAAAAATTTTTTTTAAATTTTTTCATTGACAGAATTTAATTTCTGCACAAGTAACCTATATCAAAGAATAATAAACCCTTGTGTAAAATTTGCAGCGTTTTTTTAATGTTATTGATTGACAGAATTAATTTTCTCACAAGTACACACTGAATAGGTAAACGGTTCCGATAAAAGATGAGATGAAGCCACTCATCTTTTGGACAATACAACATTAGACGTTGAACGAGTCATTGTAACACCAGTCACCTACTGCTTAGTGTTGACCCCCTACGACGACAAAAGTATTTAATACTCAAGTATCATCTTCTATTCATTTCCATTCAGTCAACGCTATTTCTTCTACGGGGACTTTTTTTCCGGGGATTTTTTTTTCCGGGATCGGAAAATACTGGGGATTTTTTTTCCGGCGCCTTTTTTTTTTGGGGGGACTTTTTTTCCTACAATCGGCAAAATTCATCAACTAGATGGTAAACCGAGTATTTTGTCAAAATTTCAGATTTAAAAAAAATGCCTACTGCCCAAAACGGCCCGGACGACGGACTGACGGCGGTTTTGGAATCTAGACCTCTTGAAACGGTTAATGTCAAATTTTGAGGCCGATCGGAGTCATCGACCTCTGTCGCGAAAACATAGGTGTATTATTCCAAGAATAATACGTCAAAAACTATAGTTTTTATAGACGCTATAGCGTCTACGAACTACTATAACCATATACCGCAATAAATTATAAGCCATTTCGAGAGAGAGGAAAATTAATTAATTACCTCTCCCTTAAGGGAGGAATATTAATTGTGGAAAGTTGAGAATGATCGAGTTCTACAGATTTGAATGTGCATATTTATTAATTCTGTATTAATACTTCAAAAACAAGTTAAAATTAAATGAGGGAGCTTTTAAAACTTCACACGACCTTAAAACTAGCACATGCCTTTAAACGAGTGCACATACAAGAATATTCAGGCACTTCATTGAATTGCATATTCAGCTCCGAGTTGGAAAAATTAAATTTAGTTAAGGTAGGCAACAAACGTGGGGAAGGCCCTATACATTGAGGGGCAGCATTGGATTCCACCGGATTAGCTCAATCAGTGACTAATGAGGTTCACATTCCACCGATGAGACCAATCGGTGTTTACTCCACCGGTCCATTGTTCACGTTGTTTATTATTCTTTGATATTTTACACAATTGTGTAAAATTTGCAGCGTTTGTGGTTTATTATTGTTGGAATAATACATCTATATTTTCATTACAGGAATGACTTGAGGAAATTTGACCTGCTTCCTGATGCAGTGTTTTATTTTTGGGGAAGGGAGGGTTATTAAATTAAATTCAAACTGAATTAAATTGAAATTCTAATTATGAATCAATTTAAGTTATTCAAGCAATCAGAAGGGGAAGGCCGAAAAATTTATTGGGCCCCAGGTGGGACTCGAACCCACAACCTCTGCATAACTAGTGCAACGCTCTAAACCAACTAAGCTACAGGGAACCGCAGCTGAGAAAGAACATTGGAGATTGAAGGCTCAACTGTCCCCTGCTTCCAACAATTGATTCGGCCTTATCATATTGTTACTTATTTCTCCCCCTCTGTTCTTTCTCAGCTGCGGTTCCCTGTAGCTTAGTTGGTTTAGAGCGTTGCACTAGTTATGCAGAGGTTGTGGGTTCGAGTCCCACCTGGGGCCCAATAAATTTTTCGGCCTTCCCCTTCTGATTGCTTGAATAACTTAAATTGATTCATAATTAGAATTTCAATTTAATTCAGTTTGAATTTAATTTAATAACCCTCCCTTCCCCAAAAATCTATATTTTCGCGACAGAGGTCGACGACTCCGATCGGCCTCAAAATTTGACATTATCCGTTTCAAGAGGTCTAGATTACAAAACCAAAATTTCCGTCCGCCGTACGGGCCGTTTTGGGCAGTAGGAATTTTTTTAAAAATCTGAAATTTTGACAAAATACTCGGTTTACCATCTAGTTGTGCCCGCAAGGTTTTCAGCCCGATCGCCCAAACCCGTGGGGCGCTATGGGGCTAAAATGGGGCTACAAATGGGAATTTTGAAGGATCCCAGGAGGTCAAATATTTTTCAAAAAAAAAAAAAAAAAAAAATTGAAAAAAAAAATTGAAATTTTTTTTTCATTGACAGAATTAAATTTTTGCACAAGTAACCTATATCAAAGAATAGTAGGTACAGTGAAACCTGGCTATAAGGAACCTGGATGTAAGGAAAAACTCTAGGTAAGTAAGCAAGAATTTTCGCGGTCCCTCCCCCTTGGAAGTCAAAAACCTAAATGTAATGAAGTTTTTTACCTCCATGTAAGAATTCGATTTGACCACTCGTTACCTCTGTGTAAGGAAGATGATTGAGGGGACCCTGAATATAAGGAAGGGAGACCTCCACATAAGCAAGACAAGCCAGCTCAGACCTCTGTGTAAGCAAGTTTTCAAGTGTCAATATTGTTACATATTGACTTAGGTATTCGATTATTCGACTGATGTTCATCATGCCACCAAACACCTTGTCAGGGTTTGTCGTCGGGGATGATTCTAGCACCACCAGCCTGCCTGCCCAAGCCCCACAAATCGAGTGGGATAAGGTAATCTCTGCCCTGCCATCATCATCATCAACGTCATCCGGAGAGATGCCCACCGCCGAAGAATATGTTGATGTTGACAGTGAAGCTTCGATAACTGGCGCTAGAACAGACCAAGAAATTGTCGCCGAAATTTCCCACTTGAACGACGAGGATTCAGATGAGGACGACACCGACGGCGCCGACCAAAAAGGAAGCTCTCGCTGCATTAGCCACACAAGGATTCTTTGAGTCCAACGAGAGTGATTTATCATCGTTTGACTACATCCATGAACTGGAGAATCGCGTCAAGATAACGAAGACTGAAAAGCAAACGAAAATTTCCGATTTTTTCGGGCAGCCCACGCAATAACGTCCATCTGACTATTTTTATACCTCATACAAAATATAATTTGACGCTGTGTACATTTGCATGCTTTCAGAATTGTGGTTTCCTTCAAACTCCGAGAACCTCTTTATAAGGAATTTCAGTTGCAGATAACTGGTTATAAGGAAAACCTCTATATAAGGAAAATGAATCCTTATAGCCAGGTTTCACTGTAAGCCCTAGTGTAAAATTTGCAGCGTTTCAGATAAGAAGTAGGTACCTACCGAGAGAAGTATCGATAGCTTCCAAAGCGTCACTACCTCTGCCCCCCCCCCCCCCCCCCCCCCAGTTTGGAAACCAATGGTAGAACAGTGCACTATTCTACAGGAAATCCTGCCGCGCTTTTCACACAAATCGTTTCGCCGGACGTAACTTTTATCAATCTCAATACTTTACATCGACGGGGAAAGTTCTTTTTTTTCGCCCATTTCCACTTTTTTATCATGAAAGTTCCGTCGGAAAACTACCGGAAAACTGGTCGTAACGGCCGGAGATATTGGCCGGGATCCCCTATGGCATCTGATTTACTTCAAGGGCCGTTACGGCGAACCCAAGTGCCGTCACGGCCGATTGAACTTCCCGGATCCTGGAGAGGACGAGACTCCTATTTTCCACAGGCCACACTTCGGATTATCCCGCCGTGACTGGATCGGAGAATACAGGTTTGCATAATGCAGGCTGAATCAAGACAGGGTTTCTGTATTTCGGTTTGCGATTCATTGAGAAATAATCTGAAGTTCTTGCTATTAGGCCAGTCAAAATCGGCACTAAAAATCGCTAAATTCGCAAAACCAGATGTATGTATCTCTGATTTTTTTAGGGTAGTGTTTACCCAGTTTTGCAACTTCCCAAAAGGTGTGCTTCACGCGTAGCACACGAAAAACCGCGATATTTTCGGCGTTATTTCAGTTTTTGCTTTATATCTAATAAACTATGCGTTGTCCGACGAAAACTACTGTATGAGTTTTTAAATAGCATTAAATGTGTGACAATTTAAGCCCAACCGGAGCTGTGTAGGTCAATTAGTTTCAGAGTTATGGCACTTTGAAAATAGGCAATTTTTTCCAAAATGTGAACGTTTTAGTTGACGACCTGAAGACAGCGGAAGCACGTTTTTCAGAACGTTTTCGGCTGTAGCTCACGAACTATTGGTCCGATTCCAAATTTCTTTTTTTCTCGTGAAAGCTGATTAAATTCCCCATCACAGCTATTCTGTATAAAATTTTGATTTGAGCGATTATAAGGGAGGGGCAAGGCACGGCAAAGAAGTGGTGAATTTCGAAAAAACCCCGTGTTTCTTTGCACATTTTTACCTATAACGCGGGAACGGTTGGTCCGATCTTACTTTTCTTCATTTTAGGTGAAAGCTGATTAATTTTTAAAAAGCGTGGGGACAATGAAATTTCGATCGGAGAAATAGTCTTGGAGGGAGAGAAGAAAATCTTCCGAAAAACGTGGTCGTAGAGGGTCAAATATCTTGTTTCCATCCTTTCCGACGAATACGAATGGCACTTTTATTGTTTCAATAGACATGCGGCACACTCAGCAGTATAAATGCGGTCAGCTGTATAAAATTTAATTTTTTTTTAAAGTCTGAAATTTTGACAAAATACTCGGTTTACCATCTAGTTGTGCCTGCAAGGTTTTCAGCCCGATAGCCCAAACCCGTGGGGCGCTATGGGGCTATGGGAGGCGTTTTTGAAGGTTTTTAGCTATGGGATCGAGTTAGGTGTCGTTTTCGAAGTACCTATTTTTCGACGTAGAATCCATTTGTGGGGGTCCCGGAACGATCCGATTTCACGGTTGCGATCTATAGGGCTTTCATGGGGCTGCAAATGGGATTTTTGAAAGATCCCAGGAGGTTAAATATTTTTCAAGTAAAAACGCTACAAATTTTTTTTTTTTTTTTTTTTTTTTTTCACTGAAAATATTTGATTTTGCTAGATAGGATATTCAAGCACTCCCTTCACGTTCCTCCAAAGACACCGGCGGGGGGGGGGGGGGGGGGGGGGGGATCCTAGTTACGCTAGACGCTTTCCCTCCTGGAGGGGCCTGGGCTGTTACAGAGGGCGGTTGCACGTTTGGAGGATTGGTGCGAGGCAACTCACTTTATCTTAATCCATCGAAATGCTCGGTGGTGTCTTATCATCGTCTGTCGCAGCCAGTCATATTTGATGAGCTCTGTGATGAGCGGTTGAGTTTCTCCAATCACACAGAGGGAGAGGCTGTTAGGGCTATGGGGGCCCTCGGTTTCATCAAGAGGAATAAGAGGGAATTTTCGAACTTTAACGCCATTGTGTCGCTCTATAAAGCCCTCGTGTTGCCCTTGCTATGCGGCCATGGTATGGTCTCCACTATACGCAGTCTGTAGGTATCGTCTCGAGCGTGTTCATAGGAAGTGCTTGCGCTATGACGTCTTCTGAAGACGCCAATGATGGACACCTATTGCAGAGATGCCACCTGGATAATTTCCAGAGAAGACAGTGCGCCGCGGATCTCATGCTCCTCTACAAGATCCTGAATAATATTAGGATCAGGACTGCTAGTGAATTCTCCTTTCGCTTCCTCCAGGGGTGTTTCCCTTGGAAGAAGTGCTCGTGTAATTCACTACATCTCGTAGGGATAGCGCCACCGTCGATTTCGTCATATGAGATCAGCAAGTTTCAGTCCTTGAGCTCGTTTCTTTTTTTCGTTTTGTTGGTAACACTGCAAACTGCTCAGCTCCCTTCTCATCCCCCTGACCTACTCATATATATTAATATGCCTGTGGGGCCCTGTGGGGGCATGAAAGATTTGGAAATTGAATGATACTCTGGATCCCATCAGAGATAATTTTTGCATAATGCCAGTGAGACTGCATGTCGTCGATCTAGATCTTTGATTGGTGATTATGCCATACAGTCGTATCTGAGCATTTCTACAGGTGCTATAGAACAACACGAAAGTCAAACAGTTACTACTCTAGTGTTCTCTCAAGACTCTGGTCATCGGGGCGTTAGTCACTTGACTCCCAGAGCCGACGGGGCAGATCAAAAACTGGGTTCGGCAGGAGGACACTTGACTCCCGCAAAAAGTGAGGGTGCCCCCGTCGGGAACTGTAAAAATCCTCCCGCATGGAAAAACCTCTACTACAAACCTACAAAGATTTTCCCTGAATGGGAAAAACATAGGATCATAGATATGTCATGTAATGTTCATCTCGGTATAGTTCAGATGGCCCGAAGAAGCTACAAATGAAATATCAGATTGTAGGACAACGGTAGCTACCTAGTGTTTCCAACTTCATTTTCACTATTACAAAATCACTATTAGTCTTATTCTTTAGTACCTAATTCCTATAGCGGTAACCATCTTAACAACAACCATAATTTTCTGTCATTGTTGTTAAGATGGTTACCGCTATTTTCATATTAACTTATTGGACTGAAACTACCCTCAAACTACCCTAAATAGTGATCCTATCTCAAAATGAGGGATTCTCAGCCAACTAGAATCCCAACGGAGCCTTCATTCCAAATTTCAAGTCTCTACCACCACAGGAAGTGTCTCAAAAAACCCTCCTTTAGCCCCATTTTAGCCCCATAGCGCCCCACGGGTTTGGGCAATCGGCCTGAAAACCTTGCGGGCACAACTATTTAAAATGCCTAGTTCTCTCGCTCGCTTCGCTCGCTCGGGGTGGGATGTATACATAATCAGCTTGCAGACTCGTCTGCAACCACAGGAGACCATTTTCATGTCTTCGTATTATTATTCACCTTATTGTGTTTGTTGTTGACCAGGAGACGCTACTTAGTTACAAAGTTTCTTGATGCGATAAACACTAAAAGTTTACTGGTTGCCACGGGTTTCGGTAACGCTCCAAAAACACTTCAAAAAGTAACACATTTAGTTTACTGGTTGCCACGGGTTTCGGTAACACTTTTAGTTTACGGGTTGCCACGGGTTTTGGTAACGCTTCAAAAAAGTAACGCTTTTTTCGGTTGTGTGCCAAAGTAAAGACATGAAAATTACAAAAGCGTGAAGTGTCGACTTCAAGCTCAGGCCACATTTTGAAGAGCCAACTCCTGACGGGGTTTAAATTTGATTTAAATCTCACCTTTTTTTTTTTTTGTTGACATTTTCATGTCTTTACTTTGGCACACAACCGAAAAAAGCGTTACCGAAACCCGTGGCAACTAGTAAACTAAAAGCGTTACCGAAACCCGTGGCAACCAGTAAACTTTTAGTGTAATGATATCGCATCAAGAAAAGTAGCGTCTCCTGGTCAACAACAAACACAATAACGTGAATAATAATACGAAGACATGAAAATGGTCTCCTGTGGTTGCAGACGAGTCTGCAAGCTGAATTTTAGTTTTTTTTAATCTCACCTTTTTTTAAATCTCACCCACGACATGACGAGATGTGACAACATCAATCTTTTTTTTTAATCTCAGGATTTCAGGAGGTCAAATATTTTTCGAGTAAAAAAACAATTTTTGACAAAAAATTTTGAAAAGAGAAATTTAAAAAAAGTTTTTCCAAAATTTTTTTTAGGTACATATTGACACAGAATTAAATTTTTGCACAAGTAACCTCTATCAAAGAATAAAAAACCCTTGTGTAAAAATGCACTTTTTTTCCGGGACTTACTTTTTGTGTTTATGATTTTTTTCCGGAGTTACTTGTAAGGAATTGTTGATAATATTATAGGGATATTTTTTTCCAGGGTGGTAAATGTGGGGACTTTTTTAGCAGTGATTTTTTCCTACATTTGGGTCACTCCGCCCCTGCTAGTTAATAATTAACTAATAATTAACCCCCATGGAGGAAGCAAAAGGAGAATTATTCTCCTTTTGCTTCCTCCATGGGGGTTTCCTTGGAAGAAGGGCTCGTGTACCTAATTCACTACATTTCGTAGGGATAGCGCCACCGTCAATTTCCGCACATGAGATCAGCAAGTTTCAGTCCTTGAGCTCGTTTCTTTTTTCGTTTTGTTGGTAACACTGTAAACTCCTCAGCTCCCTTCTCATCCCTCTGACCAACTCATAAAATGTAATATAAATATGCCTGTAACTCTCCGCTTGTTAACTGTTTGAAGCTCTAAGTGGTCTCTGGATCCCATCAGAGATAATTTTTGCATAATGCCGGTGAGACTGTATGTCGTCGATCTAGATCTTTGATTGGTGATTATGCCATACAGTCGTATCTGAGCATTTCTTCAGGTGCTATAGAACAAAACGGGCAACGGCCGAGTACATTGTACTCCCGGGGGGGGGGGGGGGGGGGGGGGGGGTTACCGAATTATCACTTGAATCTGGATTCCAAAATCTAGTCAAATTATCAGTAATCAATTGCAAAGTAGGTAAATAAGAAATAATCAAAAATTTACTTGACTTACTGGCTTTAGTTTATTCCTTCTATTAACGTTGTAGAGCACAAAATTCCGAACATTTTGCACTACTTGAATGCAATTTTTGATCCAATAGGTACCTACCGAGTTATGTACGTTCAAAAATGAGGGAAATTTCCCAAAATGGCAAAAAACGCCCAATAACGCTGGTTTTTTCCTTCTAAATTGTATTTTACTCAATATTGAAGCATGAAATGGTAATACCATTCATATACTATATGAATACATACATGTTTGTGGACCCCCCCCCCCCCCCCCCCCTACACCAACAACGGCCGTCAGCTGTAATGGTAGAATAAAAAACGCAGCAAATTTTACACAAGGGTTTATTATTCTTTGATATACGTTACTTGTGCAGAAATTTAATTCTGTCAATAAAAAAATTAAAAAAAATTTTTTTTTTGGATTTTTATCTCAAAAAAAATTTTTTTTTTTTTTGGATTTTTTTGTTCAAAAATGTGTTTTTTCAAAAATTCTGTATTTTTTACTCGAAAAATATTTAACATCCTGGGATCCTTCAAAAATCCCATTTTTAGCCCCACGAATGCCCTAAAGATCGCCCCAGTGAAATCGGATCGTTCCGGGACCCCAAAAAATGGATTCTACGTCCAAAAATACTTCGAAAACGACACCTAACTCGATCCCATACCCCAAAGCCTTCAAAAAAACCCCTCCCGTAGCCCCATTATAGCCCCATAGCGCCCCACGGGTTTGGGCGATCGGACTGAAAACCTTGCGGGCACAACTAGATGGTAAACCAAGTATTTTGTCGAAATTTCAGATTTTTTAAAAATTTCCTACTGCCCAAAACGGCCTGGACGGCGGACGGACATTTCGGATTTAGAATGTAGACCTCTTGAAACGGATAATGTCAAATTTTGAGCCCGATCGGAGTCGTCGACCCCCGTCGCGAAAACATAGGTGTATTATTCCAAGAATAATAAACCAAAAGGACAATCATGCGATACAATCTTGGAAAACATTCGTTAAACATGGAGGAAGAGAAAGAGCAATTCTTATTCAGTTGAAAGTAATTTTCATTATTTTTCCCCTCGTTAGAATGAGGTAAGTATGGTGTATAATGTGAATTGGGCGTTTCCGTAAATAAACAAGTAGGATGACACCTGGGGAAACCATTAGAAAATTTATTACATCACAAAAATTGACTTTTTTCGAAAAATTATGCAAATTCTGGAGTAGGTACAGTTTGACCCTTTTACGGTAGCTGAGGAGCCAAGGATTATACAGGGTGTTACATTTAACGTTGCCAAAAAAGATTCCATGGATTCTGGAGCCCATTTCCGATCGAAAATGCCTCCTAGAGTTTTTTTCGAAAACCGCTTCGTTTTCTCGTTATTTGCATTTTTGTTTTTTCCAACAACATGCATTGTTACTTCAGAAATGTGGCCATTACTTCCTTTAAAAGCATCATATTGAAAATCCAAGGACACCGTTGGAAAGGGCGTTAAATTTCCTATAAGATACACCTCCCTTTAGGGCCAGAAAGGTGGCTCAAGTGCTTGATCAGGAGGGATAAACATGAAAGTAGCGAACTTTTCCAAGTTTCATGACATTTTCAAAGCAAAAATACACCATTAAATGCCTCATCAGCAAAACGGTAAAAACATCCTCAGAACCTCAGCTTTCCAACGGTATATCACTCTTTTTAATTTGCACCTTTATTCGCCGAGAAATCGGCATTTGAATGACTAGAAATGTGGTTTCCGCGCGAGGAGTCCTGCTGGCTGGCTACTCCCCGCGTTCCTTCTTGGTGTGGGTTCGATATTCCTTCAATATCAGTATTTAAAAAAACTATTGTAGTGTAGGATAGGCATTGTATTTTCACCATAGGTCCGAAATAGTATTATGAAATAGTCCACGTGTACATAATAGCTGACAATATGTTGATGCAGGTGTAAAACTGGACCTTTACGACGCACTGTAGGTCAATTATGAGTCAACAAACTGCAAAACTAAAAACGACCGATTGTCCGGTTTCAAAGAGGAGAAAGTTTCGCGAAGTCAAACTACCTTTTTTTTCTGCCTCGTCCGCTCAATTTTACTCTGGAAAAGGCCCCGTCGGATGTTTCTCGGCACCGCCTGTTCCCCTTTGAATACGAAGTTTGGAGTGGAATAGGAATAGTTGGGCTTTTTCCTCCGGGGCCTACCCAACAACAAAAGCGCTTCGGACGGCCGCTCTCCTGTCGACGAGATGAAAATTACTTCCAGCGACGTGGATTTTAGAGCGGCTTGGTGGGGCCTGACATCCGGGTAATTGCATAGCTCCGTGCACTTCCACAGAAAAAAAAAAACGCGGTTTCATCTGGTGGACTAGACGAGGAACAGGCGCTCTGCAAAACGTTTACGCGCATTTCTTCCCTTTTCAAATTTCTCTCAAGGTGTCCTGCAACGGTAGAAGCGGTAAGTTCGATACGAAGGTCGAGGGATGAAAAATCAGAGTATCCACGCTTGATGCAGAGACATCAATACATGGATTCATAATAAACATGGATTTATAATATTAACATAATATTATTATGTTTGTCGAAAACCCTC
The DNA here is from genome assembly GCA_955831195.1 of Pilophorus perplexus. Lineage (NCBI taxonomy): Eukaryota > Metazoa > Arthropoda > Insecta > Hemiptera > Miridae > Pilophorus > Pilophorus perplexus. The sequence goes on from OY037015.1 coordinate 3,989,548, forward strand.
CGAATTTCAAACGAACTCCTGCGACATTCAACTACATTGGAATAAGACTGCTCGTGACATCTTTCAAAAGCTCCATTTGTATCCCCGCGAATGCCACATAGTATCCCCACTGTGACAGTGAAATCAGACGAATCTGAGAACCCCGAAAATTGATTCTACTCCAAAAACGCCGCAAATTAATAAATTCGCAATAATTAATTCGGTCTTTTTAAGAAATATATAAAAAGTTTTCAGCTCGATGTTTAGACAGACCTCGGAAAGCGGATTTTGCGTCCAAAATTACTCGGAGAACTACACCCAACTCATAGGCGAAAACCTGTCCCAATATGCCATATAAGGTGGAAAAAGCGCTGCAAATTTTACACGAGTGTTTATTATTCTTTGATATTAGGTTAGGAAACCTACTGGAAGATCCCGGGTCAGCAGCTTCGGCACCCGGGCCCTGAAAAGTGTTACTTTCGGCACCCGGCCTCAGTCAAAACGGGCGGGTCCAGGATGTTCCTGTCGGCACCCGAGTTCCCTTGGGCACCTGGTCACAAGCAACAAACAGGAAAATTCAATGTTTCACCACGTTTCACCATGTTTCACGTTTCTGTGTTGTTGATATAGGGATATATTTTTTTTTTTCAAGGATTTTTTTCCAGGGTGGTAAATTTGGGGACTTTTTTCCCAGTGATTTTTTTCCCCACCTACATTTGGGTCACTCCGCCCCTGCTAGTGAATTCTCCTTTCGCTTCCTCCAGGGGGGTTTCCCTTGGGAGAAGTCCTCGTGTAATTCACTACATCTCGTAGGGATAGCGCCACCGACGATTTCGTCATATGAGATCAGCAAGTTTCAGTCCTTGAGCTCGTTTCTTTTTTCGTTTTGTTGGTAACACTGTAAACTCCTCAGCTCCCTTCTCATCCCTCTGACCAACTCATAAAATGTAATATAAATATGCCTGTAACTCTCTGCTTGTTAACAGGATGACGTTCAGAGTGGTCTCTGGATCCCATCAGAGATAATTTTTGCATAATGCCGGTGAGACTGCATTTCGTCGATCTAGATCATTGATTGGTGATTATGCCATGCAGTCGTATCTGAGCATTAGTAATGCTCAGATACGACTGCATGGCATAATTTAAGTAATGCTGCATTACTTAAAAAACGCTGCAAATTTTACACAAGGGTTTATTATTCTTTGATATACGTTACTTGTGCAGAAATTTAATTCTGTCAATGAAAAAATTTAAAAAAAAAAATTTTTTTTTGGATTTTTATCTCAAAAATTTTTTTTTGTTGGATTTTTTGGTTCAAAAATGTGTTTTTTCAAAAACTCTGTATTTTTTACTCGAAAAATATTTAACATCCTGGGATCCTTCAAAAATCCCATTTTTAGCCCCACGAATGCCCTAAACATCGCCCCAGTGAAATCGGATCGTTCCGGGACCCCAAGAAATGGATTCTACGTCCAAAAATACTTCGAAAACGACACCTAACTCGATCCCATAGCTAAAAGCCTTCAATAAACCCCTCCCGTAGCCCCATTATAGCCCCATAGCGCCCCACGGGTTTGGGCGATCGGACTGAAAACCTTGCGGGCACAACTAGATGGTAAACCAAGTATTTTGCCGAAATTTCAGATTTTTAAAAAAATTCCTACTGCCCAAAACGGCCTGGACGGCGGACGGCGTACGGCGTACGGCGGACGGCGGACGGACATTTCGGATTTAGAATGTAGACCTCTTGAAACGGATAATGTCAAATTTTGAGCCCGATCGAAGTCGTCGACCCCCCTCGCGAAAACATAGGTGTATTATTCCAAGAATAATAAACCAAAACGGGAGCAAGTCAACTGACTCCCGGCCGGCCGAAAAGTGAAGGGAACTTCGATCGCCGCTCGATCGTGCAATACAACTGACTCCCCAAACGGTTGAACCTCAGCCGTCGAAGCAATACAACTGACTCCCCACTATGAACTCGTTTGTTTTCAAAACTTTGAAGTCTGACTATCGCCACTATCGTCATGACTATCGCCTTGCTCGTCGAAAACCAGACATGGATCGTCCAGGAACGTCCGTCCGCCGTCTGGGCCGTTTTGGGCACTAAGAATTTTTTTTAAATCTGAAATTTTGACAAAATACTGAGTTTACCATCTAGTTGTGCCCGCAAGGTTTTCAGCCCGATCGCCCAAACCTGTGGGGCGCTACAAACATTTCGTTTTTGGAATCTATACCTCTTGAAACGTATATTGTCAAATTTTGAGGCCGTTTTTTAGAATTGCCTACCCCCGTCGCGATTACATAGGTGTATGGTTCCAAGAATAATAAACTAAAACCAGTAAGTTAAGAAAAAATTTTGATTATTGCCTATTAGGTACTCTGCAATTGATTACTGATAATTTGACTAGATTTTGAATTTTTACGATCAGGGAGAATATTTACATTTTAGAGTTCAGGCGAGGAAGGATATTTACATTATTGAATATCCAATTTGCTTATGTAAGGGGGTGGGGTGGAAGATTCATTCAAAACCCCGCGGCTCTATGACCTGAGTCTAGAGAGAACACTAGAGTACCTAGTAACTGTTTGACTTTCGTGTTGTTCTATAGCACCTGTAGAAATGCTCAGATACGACTGTATGGCATAATCACCAATCAATGATCTAGATCGACGACATACAGTCTCACCGGCATTGTGCAAAAATTATCTCTGATGGGATCCAGAGATTACTTTTCAATTTCAAATCTGCTATGCAACAGGACCCACAGGCATATTGATATATATGAGTAGGTCAGAGGGATGAGAAGGGAGCTGAGCAGTTTACAGTGTTACCAACAAAACGAAAAAAGAAACGAGCTCAAGGACTGTAACTTGCTGACCTCAAGTGCTGAAATCGACGGTGGCGCTATCCCTACGATATGTAGTGAATTACACGAGGACTTCTCCCAAGGGAAACACCCATGGAGAAAGGGAAAGGAGAATTTACTAGCAGGGGCGGATTGACCAGTCAGGCAGAGCTGGGTGGAAAAAAAAAAAAAAAAATCCCTGATGGAAAGCAAGTCCTCGGAAAAAAAAACGCTGCACATTTTACACAAGGATTTATTATTCTTTGATATAGATTACTTGAACAAAAATTTAATTCTGTGTCAATAAAAACATTTTGGAAAACTTTTTTTTTGAAAATTTCTTTTTTCAAAATTTGTTTGTCAAAAATTGTTATGTTTGTATTTAACTCGAAAAGTATTTGGCCTACTGGGATCCTTAAAAATCCCATTTGTAGCCCCATGAAAGCCCTATAGATCCCCACAGTGAAACCGGATCGTTCCGGGACCCCCAAAAATACGTCAAAAACCACACCTAACTCGATTCACACAGCCAAAAGCCTTTTAAAAAATCCCTCCCGTAGCCCCATAGCGCCCCACGGGTTTTGGCGATCGGGCTGAAAACCTTGCGGGCACAACTAGATGGTAAACTGAGTACATATTTTGTCAAAATTTCAGATTTAAAAAAAATTTCTTAGTGCCCAAAACGGCCCAGACGGCGGACGGACATTTCGTTTTTGGAATCTAGACCTCTTGAAACGTATGATGTCAAATTTTGAGGCCGATCGGAGTCGTCGGAATAATACACCAATAGGGAAACGGTTGATAGTGCGCGAGGGATACAAATTCCGTGAAGACCGAAAAGTAATGAACGATTCTAAATGAATGAATCTAGCTACCTAATTACAAGGTGTTTCATTAATTTAGAACCTTTCATCCATGTTTGTTTACTGGTGAAGTGTGGCATATCGTGGAGGCTCGCGTGGGAAGGCGGCAAAACGTGGGAAAAGGTGCAGCGCACGAATATACACAAATGAAACTCGTACAGTCATTAATGACTCGATTCTTGCCGTCCATGAACATGGGGCAGCACCTATCACCCTCCGACAAAAAGGAGCGAATGCAGCAAAAATGATCGTCATGGAAGACCCCCCATGCAGCTCAGGTGTATAAAACGGGGTGACGGAAATCGGCGCTTTAGGGCTGCCAATTAAAGGGGATTGACTCTTATCCCTTCCAGAGGTGTCCTTATCGTTCTCGTCGGAAGCGTCCTGATCCTCCGGGAGGTTTCCCCTTCCCGGCTTCCGTTTCCCCTGAGGGAGAGGACCCTCCCCCGTATAAAAACCGCCGGAGGGACGGATTTCCCGCCAAACTACCGTCATGCTCACGCGCGGTCTCGTCTCTGCCGTCCTCGTCGTCGCGTTGGCTCTCCTCGGCGAGGCGTTTCAGGAGGCCGACGTCCAATCCGTCAACCGCTTACCGGATCAACCCGCCGTGTCCATCAAACAGGTGAGGACATCTAGAACTAGTGGGTCGTCTGACCAGGTGCTTCTCAGTCATTTACATACCTTCCTAACGTCAAGTACAAAATCTTTAACTATGGGGGTCCAAAAGGGCAGCAGCCGCTGCCAAGTTTAAGATTGAAATAATTTTAAATAAAATTATTAATTGAAATAAAATTACACAAATAATTTTTACTCGTGTTCAGCTAATTATTAGCTATTAGAATTTTGACGGCCGCCGGTTAGTTCTTACTTAACCTGTTGATTGAGTCCGCCATCACTTGATCGGCCTCAAAATTTGACATTATTCGTTTCATGACGTAAAATGAAAATCAAATGCCAGTGAGCCGTCCGAGCAATTTTGAGCATTATGGATTTTTCCGAAATTTAAACAAAACAGTTGGTTCACCATCCGCTTGTGCTCCACATGGTTTTCAGCCGGATCGTCCAAACCCGTGGGGCTAAAAAGGGGCTATGGAAAGGCTTTGAACATTTTCGGCTTTGATATCGTAGGAATGTCGTTTTCTAAAAATATTTTTGGGCGTAGAATTTTCGGCGGGTACCAGAACCATCAACTTTCACTATGGGGTACAAAAGGAGCTTTTTGAAGGATGTTTCTGGTGGTCAAATGAGGTGTCGTTTTCCGAGTAATTTTGTAAGTACATAGGTACCTACATCTAATCAATTTTCGGGGTCCCACATCTGTCCGCTTATTGCGCGGGGATTTTTTTTTTCGCTTCATTATTGAACCAGAATAATATCGATAAATTGTGTAAAAATTAATTATTAATTTTTACACAATTTATCGATAAGTATAAAATAATAATAAACCCTCGTGTAAAGTTTGCAGCGTTTTTTTTTTTTTTTTTCCATCTTTATAGCTTTATAAACTCTGCAATTGAAGGAACCTGAGTAAAAAATGGTATACTTGTGATGTGACCTACCGAAGGTCCGTCATCCACATTTGACCACATTATCGAGAGGTACAGAGGGAAACTAATCATGTATGTTGCACTATTGAGGCGATAGGAAGTCCAAATATAAGCGGTTACTCCCTCCAGACAGCACTGAGACTGCCATCAGCAGCAAAACAGAGAGCATTCGAGAATAAGTTAGCTGCAACCTCACGAAGACATTTTTTTAAAATTTCCACCACCTCGTAGAACGACACCAAAAAGCGACCACAGAAAACACCTGCCAAGCACTGGTATGTTCAAAACTGGCGTTTGGTTCGGATTTGGATGCGAAGCAAATGATTTTACAAATATAATACAAAAATGGACAATTATGAACGCTCATGACAAGTGACAACACCCCACAGACGAAGAGACTGAATAGATAGGTGAGGAGTTTGCTTGACTTTTGGCGTAGAATCTGGCTGCAAACTTTATACATTATCTTGTACATAATACAATTTTGGTTTATTATTCTTAGAATAATACACCTATGTAATCACTACGGGGGTCAAAAATTCTGATCAGACTCAAAATTTGACATTATACATACGTTTCTTGACGGCAGCAGCCAGTCGGACGAAAATTCAGGGTGAAATTCCCTTGTTTCGTTTCGTTTCGTTCGTTTCATACGTTTCTTGAAACTTGAAAGTACCTACGACGTCCGAGCCGTTTTGGGAACTAGTAATTATTTAAAAAAATCTAAAATATTGACAAAATACTCGGGCTTCATCTAGTCGTGCCCGATCGCCCAAATCCGTGGGGCGCTATGGGGCTAAAATGGCGTAAACCCCTAACGTTAGGGGTTTACGAAGCAAATCGGCTATGGAGTCGAGTTAGGTGTCGTTTTCGAAGTATTTTTGAACGTAAAATCAATTTTTGGGGGTCCCAGAACGATCCGATTCCACCCTGGGGATCTATGGGGCTGCAAACGAGACAACAAGGATCAACAAGGAGATCAAATGAGGTGTCGTTTTCAGAGTAATTTTGAACGTATATTCCATTTTCCGGAATTCCACATCCGTCCAAACAATGTACCTACAGATTTTTTTTTCTCAAAATTGTTTTATTGGCACATAATTAATTTTTGCACAAGAAACCTGTACGATAGAATAATCAACTCTTTTGTAAAATTTGCACGTTTTGGTTTATCATTCTTAAAACATTGAATTATACATTTTCGCGAGGGGCGAAATTTTTTTTTGATCGGCCTTCAAAATTTATACGATTCACGTCGCGACGGGTAGATTTCAAAAATCTCATGTCCGCCCTCCAGGCCGTATAGGTCAATATGATTTTTTTTTTTTAAATCTGAAATTTCGTCAAAATAGGTAGGTTTTCCATATAGGTTTAGCCTCACCACCCAGTGAGGCAAAAAAGGGGCAACGAGAGGCTTTTAAAAGGGTTTTGGGAGCCCCTGATGTGTCCAAAGACTACATAATATGTAAGAATCGAATTTTATAATATTATTACTATTCGAATTATCATTATTAAGAATTCGATTCTTATTAAATTTTTTATTGTGATAGTCTTAATTTTTGCATAATTTATATCAAAGCACGATAAACCCTTGTGCAAAATTTGGATTTCTAAAAGTTATTCTCAGTTTTATGATAAACTGCATTACTTTCCACATTGTTTTGCCTTAGATGAGTCGCTGCGGGGTCTCGGGAAAGCGCAGATGACAATCAAAGTGTAGTTAAGTAAATGCGGAGCCGGAAAATTAGTGAGAATATGCGGGGAGTTGCACCAGATATGATCATAGGTGCAACTCCCCTTCAGTTTCTAAAAGAGATGCTTTGATAAATAACAAAAATTTCTCTTTGATGAGCCTTGAACTTTTAATAGGAGGATAACATTTCTATACCCAACGCAGGCTCTGGTCGAACTAATCTCAAAGGAAGACGAGAGAAAACGGAATGTAGGTCCAAATTTTCAACTGCAATACAAAAATCCCAACTAGTAAAAAAACGGACAGCAGACGGACGTTTCCCGTTGACGTTCCAGCGCCTTTTCCATGACTTGATTCATTCGTTCTTCGTCAGTGGGAAAATCACGTCCTCCGAGAAATCGTTTTCGGGCTCCGAAAAAAACTGGAGGATGTGTACGTGCTTTGGTCTCCCGCCGTCGCGAGACCAAATGCATTCACTTGTCAAAAAATGATGCGGTCCTGCGAGGGATTTTCTCGACGACTTTCATTGGTTCCTCCTTTTAAAAAAATAAATAAAATTTAAAAAAAAAAAAACTGTTACCTATATTAGTGGGAGATTTTGTGCAGCCGCATTTGGGGTGGCTTCGGCCACACTCCCCTGATTCTCTCCCAGAATCAGCACACTCCGCATTTTGCTAATATAACTTCTTTTTTTTCAAACGTGCGGTATGCGTAGATCTGGTCAGTTTTGTGTTTGTACCTCTGGCCACCTGAAAAATTCATTTTATTGATGCACGAAGCAATTTCACGTTATTGGGTTATGTTAACATCAACCAACAATAATTGTTGGTTGATGTTAACATAACCCAATAACGTGAATTATTAGTTTCCTCTTTTACGCTCCCAGAATCAGTCACTGTTTGGAATCATGAACCCTGGTTCATTGATAGGTCTATGCGACTGGTCAGAGGTACAGCACCTTCCCCAGTTTTGAAGATGTTTATTCCTTAACAGATTTGTTTATTATTCTTGGAATAATACACCTATGTTTTCGCGACAGAGGTCGACGACTCCGATCGGCCTCAAAATTTGACATTATCTGTTTCAAGAGGTCTATAGATTCCAAAACCAAAATGTCCGTCCGCCGTACGCCCTCCGCCGACCGCGCAGTAGGATTTTTTTTTTTAATCTGAGATTTTGACAAAATACTCGGTTTGCCATCTAGTTGCGCCAGCAAGGTTTTCAGCCCGATCGCCCAAACCCGTGGGGCGCTATGGGATTAAAATGGGGCTACGGAGGGGTTATTGGAAGGCTTTCGGCTATGGGATCGAGTTAAGTGTCGTTTTCGAAGTATTTTTGGGGGTCCTGGAACGATCCGATCTCACTGTGGGGACGTTTTTTTTTTGTGGGAAGTGGGGAAACTCGTCGTTGAGAGCGAAGAGGAGGGGAACCGCACTCCTCAACAGTGTTGGATTCTCCCATGACTGGGCCTACCAACTAAAACCACCACTCCCTTTCTTCTTATAGAGAACTCAGCATTACATCGGGGTAGCTCCCTTTTTTTTGGCCGTTTCTTGCTCTTCGTCTCCTTACCTCTTTATTATTTTTTTTAAATTATTTACATTTTAATTATGTAGGGCTACAAATGGGAATTTAGAAGGATCCCGGGAGGTCAAATACGATTTTTTTGATAATACGTCAAATTTGTTATTTTGGTCGTATTTTCCGAAAAAAAAAAAAAAATTGCAAAAAAAAAAAAAAAAAAAAAAACCCGAAATTTTTTCATTGACACTGAATTAATTTTTACACAAGTGACCTTCTACATCAGAGAATAATAAAACCTTGGGTCAGGGTGGGTCAGGGTGAAGACCCAGTTAGCTCTCATCAGGGCTGTGGGCCTCCGGATCCGGAACACGCGCCGGCGGATTCGAACGCTCGGCACAGAAGATGGGGCGGGTGTGGTCCAGGTGAGCGGCGGCGAATAACGGTGGCGGCACCAAGAACTCCCAGAACACCGGCGCCCGGATGGGCACAAGAGCATCTCCAGGCTTTTTCTGTTGGTTGCCGTTTCGTTGTTGTTGTTTCTTGTTTTTTGTTTTTGTTTTCGTTTTTGTTTTCGTTTTTGTTTGGTTGTTTCTGTTGTTATGGAAAAGTAAATAATAAATATTTCTGTACACAAAAAAAAAAAAAAAAATAAAAAATAAAACCTTGGGTAAAATTTGCAGCTTTTTTTCTTCTAAATTGCTCCTTTGAAAAGAAAAAACAAGCCATCAATTGAATTGAATAGATGAGCGCAACCTTTAGTTATTAATATTTAATGAGCGAGAGAAACTAAGAAACAGTAGGTATCTAGCGACCAAACTATGCCACACAACACATCAAAAGTATCCACGTGATGCTCATTACGTAAACAACTGCACCCTAACGACCGATGCGTATCTTATAAGAAAACCTTATGCCGATCAGAGGTAACGAACGGCTCAGGCTGCAAAAATCGTTTTGGAGTCGTTGGAATCAGCCTGAAAAGCTCATTCCATAGACCCTTGTACCAACGAAATCGGACAAAAACTTTCGTCCCCCTTTTGAGGCCTCCTTAGATACACATCAGAGATAAACAACTTTCGTCGTGAAGGACCTCCCGAAAACCGATGAAGGGGATGAGGGAGGGAAAATCAAGGTAGCCTATAACCACCCCCGGAACTCGCTGATGACAATGAGACCACCCTCATGGAAATCTGTTGAGCCGCTCGGACGTGATGCTCTGTACACAAACAAAAAAAAAAAAAAAAAAAAAAACATACATGTCGAAGAGGTGAGCGCACCTTTCCATTTTTTGGAAAAAGGTTGCGCTAAAAAACTGGTATTTTGACAATATTTGCAGTTTGGTAGCCAAATAGTTACTTTTTGAGAGAATGATGAGAAATTTGGAAATTATGACTATGTACCTATTCTGTTATAAAAAAGAAATTTTTTCAAAAACTGGCCAGAGGTACAGCACCTTCCCCTGCTCTAGAGCGGCTTTGTCTTTTGGTCTCACCTTGGATGCTCCAATGTCCAATTTTAAAACTCTGTAGATAAGCAATACAGTCCAAACCAGGACCATTTGAGAGGGAGCGGGCTGTCCTGGAAGCTTAGGTGTAACTCTGGGGCGAGTATGTTTCCAGCCCTTCTTGCTGCAAGGCGTACGTTGCTTTTGAAGTGCCCACCTTGAGAGTCCCGGCGAAAACAGGCCCCCGCTGGTACCAGCAGACACTGGGCTACCAAAACACCCAGCGATGATGGACCTAGCAGTAGGTAAACATTGTGGTCTCATCATCACTGGTAGTATTCCAAAAATCTACAAGTAGGAGTACAAAAGACGGATTTGCTTTCCCCGAAAATATTATCTTTTGTGGTTGATCACGTCAGTTTTGCGTGCGAGCATGTCCCTTACACTTCACTCACTTGACTTTCCTGTTGTACTCTCATGACTCAGGTGGGACCTCGTCTGTCGGATTTGTAAAGAAGCGTATTCGGTCACGGATTAGATTCTCGTTAGTTTGGTCTTGAGTGAAAGCAGTTCGGCCAACCCTTCACGATGGTTTGCTTATTAAGTGCCATGAAATTGAAAAAACATTCATTTAAATCAATTGATGTTCTTTTTTACATTAAATAAACAAAAGCTATGAGATGACACCGCGAACACGTCCAAGTTGGTACATCGATTATCGTTTCTCTAATTGGGAGATTTGTATGGGGCAAAAAAAGGCAATGACATTAGTGACATTCGAGCAACCAAGAAGAAGAAGAAAGGAGATTTTCGTTAGTTTCCTAATTTACTTTGTTTGGACTGTTCCAAGTTCTGCCATTCAGTTTGTTCTCAGACTTTGCTATGTCTACACTTGTGCGTTTTCGTCTTTCAACTTTCAACCTTCGTCTTTCAACTTGCGTCTTTCAACTTGCCTCATGAAGATTGCCTCTGACGCATGCCCTAGAAGCAAGCGATTCCTGTCCACATTTGCCCGTCAAGTTTCTTTCAACCCTCGCGATGGAGTCAGCAGAAGATGCGAGTTTACTACGATCAGAACGATTTCTGGAATAATGGGCTTATGCGCCCCTGGCCCCTTCCACCTACGCCCTCAATTCTGAGTCATTAAGGAAATATTTTTGAAAAAAAAAAAAAAAAAGTATATAATATATACTTTATATATATATATTATATTATAATCCTCTATGAAAAAAAAGGTATACTATAATCCTCGATGAATTCAAGCGTTTCCTTCGCATCAGACATTTTATAAAACAATAAAAACTTGAAGACTGCACTTTTTCAATGGAAAACTCACGCGAGATGAACGGTGTGATGCATAGAAATCCAACCCTTGCGGTTCGGCGTGCGCTACCCCTTTCCCTACCGTTCAACACTCCCGTTCAACTCGGATGAGGCATGCCCCTTGGACTTCATCACGTGCGTCACACCTTGCGCTATGACGCATGCCTCTGATGAACAAAAGTTGCACAAGTGTAGACATAGCTTGCACTGGTAAACTTTGTCAATTTTTGCCCCAAGGCCCATTGGGCCCAAATGGTATCGACAAATCGATACTTTGTACATTAGCATAATATCAATAGAATGTTCAAAAATCCTGCAAATTTTGCAAAAGGGTTTATTACTCTTCGATATAAATTATCTAAAAATTAATTCTCTATATAGAATAAAAACATTTATCAATGAATAGAATTTATCTCTATATAGAATATAAACATTAATTTTTTTAAAATTTTTTTGTAAAGTTTGTGGACGGAAGTGGGACCCCAATAAATGGATTTCGCGTCCAAAATTACTCGGAAAACGAGTTCGATAACTGGGACCTAATGGGAAAGCTCATCAGTAGCAGATGAGGTCCATTATAGTCCGAGTTCATGTAGAGAAAGGATGCGAGACGTGCAACCATGGTAAAGCGGTAAATTAGAGAGCGAAAAAAACTTGTTTTCCTCTTAAATCAGAGATAGTTACCTATCTTGTGTTTACTGACACTTAACGAGTTGGTATCCCATGATGCCCTTTTAACTAGATGTTCCCCAGGTCTACGCCTCGAAACAGGCACAAAAAAACCCAATTGGGAGAAGGTGTGGCTTGTTTCAGGATTCAAACTTGGCATGATTTCCTGGCCAAGCGTCTCAGCAGAATCGGTGTCCAATGACAGTCAAATCTGCACTCTTTGCCATCAAGACGAAATGACATTCCTGCCTTTAGACGCATGTCCCGCACTGCAGGACATAAGAGAACAAATTAGAGACGACTCCATCTGATGTAAAAAATCAAAACTTTTTTGGGCAGCTCGAGAACGGATGGTCACTACCTAGTTGAAAAAAGGGAGATAAATCATTTTTAAGTATTCAAACTCAATTTTTGGGGTGAAATATAATAGTGATAAAAAATAAGATTACACTACAGAAAAGAGGACGTTTGTCTCTTTTCGAAACACTGGCGGATTTTTTTGATGGCGGATTAAGGGCGGGAGCACCTGGCGGAGTGAACCCAAACCTGCCTATTTCACAAACTTTGACTGCAGTCACATGCAAGAACGCGACGAATCGGTCTGCAAATTTGTAAGCATTTTTTTCTCACTTAGGGATACAACATATTCAAAAACGCTGCAGATTTTCCACAAGGGTTTGTTATTATTTGATATAGGTTACTTGGGCAGAAATAATTTGAATTATTCAATTCTGTCAATGGAAAAAATTTAATTTTTCTTTTGATTTTTATATTAAAATAAAATTATTTTTGGATTTTTTTCACAATTTTGTTTTGTTTTTTTACTTGAAAAATATTTGACCTCCTGGGATCTTTAAAAATCCCATTTGTAGCCCCATGAAAGCCCTATAGATCCCCACAGTGAAACCGGATCTTTCCGGGATCCAAAAAAATGGATTCTACGTACAAAAATACTTCGAAAACGACACCTGACTCGATCCCATAGCTAAAAGCCTTCAAAAAACCCCTCCCGTAGCCCCATTTTAGCCCCATAGCGCCCCACGGGTTTGGGCGATCGGGCTGAAAACCTTGCGGGCACAACCAGATGGCAAAACAAGTATTTTGTCAAAATTTCAGATTAAAAAAAAAAAAAAAAATTCCTACTGCCCAAAACGGCCCGGACTGCGGACGGACATTTCAGTTTTAGAATGTAGACCTCTTGAAACGGATAATATCAAATTTTGAGGCCGATCGGAGTCGTCGACCTCCGTCGCGAAAACATAGGTGTATTATTCCAAGAATAATAAACCAAAATGGCTGATGTTGAAGAACATTTATCTTTTTGAGTTCAACCTTTCGCGTGAAATGCCCCAATTATGAACCAAGATATTCCCTGACTGAAGAAACCCTTCTTCATGTACCTACTTGCGAATCCCTACTTCATGTTACTGCACCGTGAAGTTAACGACACATCTCTTCGGAATGTGTTCACTTTTTTCTCCCGTTGACTTTCCCGACCCGAATGGCGGTTTTTGCTCCAAAAATACTCAGTAACCTTCGAAGGGTTAACTGGGTGCCTCAAAACAATGGCCGTTTAGCGTCAGTTAGTTAGAGCTCGTTAGAACTTTCGTTGGTGGAACTGTAATGGCAGTTTTTACTGCCCTTTTCAGGTGGTTTCGAGGTTAGGTTTTTTTTTTTTTTTCGTTCGAGTTAAAGCTATTCGAGTTTTAGGCATTCGTAAAACGTTCCCAGTGCTTTCCATTTCGGTTGAAGAAAGTAACGACGGAATTTCCTGGTCTTGAGCCGGGCAATATTGTCATAGGTAATTGGTGCGCCTTTCGAGTCATTGGGACTGGAATGTCCGTTTTGTGGCATGTTTTTCCCGTCGGTGTTGACCCAATTAAGATCAAATACGCTGTAAATTTTACACAAGGGTTTATTATTCTTCAATGTGGGTTAATTGGGCGGAAACGAATTCTGTGTCAATAATAAATTTATTTTAATGTCGAAAATATTTAATATTAAATATTTTCTTGAAAAAAAAAAAATTCTTGAAAAAAAAATATATCTGTTCACTGTATGGACACATGTCATGTGGGACCTCGAAAATGGATTCTACGTCCAAAAATACTTAAAAACGACACCTAACACGACTCCCTCCGCCGAAAACCTTCGAAAATCCCTTCCACAGTGCCACGGGTTTGGGCGATCGGGCTGAAAACTTTGCGGGCACAACTAGATGGTAAACCGAGTATTTTGTCAAAATTTCAGATTTACAAAAAAAAATCCGACTGCCCAAAACGGTCTGGACGGTTTTTGGAATTTAGACCTCTTGAAACGGATAATGTCAAATTTTGAGGCCGATCAGAATTTTCGACCCCCGTCACGATTACATAGGCGTATTATTCCAAGAATAATAAAGCAAAACTGGACAGGAATCTTGACTTAGGAGAGCAATTTTTCAGCTCCGAAAAGTGAAACGGCAGGGCTTCCTACATCAAAGTACCAAATCATCAGATCACGTCCCCATACAACACAATGTGTCACAACATGTCATGCTGGCGCCCCCGACGGTGGATGAGTGCGTCGGTGTCTCGTCACGTCCAGAGGGAAAACCATCTCGACTGCGAAGACACTTTTCAGGGCCCTCACGTATTTTATATGAAATCCTCTAAAACCATCCCGGACGTGTGCGAAGGTCCCCGAATAACGCAGGTGGACTCGGAAACCGCACGTTTGTAGAACCTGCTATTCATCTTTTCAAGCCCGCTCAAACCGTGAAAACCCACGAAGGATCAATCACAACACGATTTGATTGGGCAGGTCAGTTGGATCACCTGTGTCATCCAGGGTGGTTAAAGCGTGAGCCGAAAAGCAGTGAGAATGAAGTAATCTCCCACAATTTTGCGGTCTCGACCTTTGGAGAATGCTTCTGAAACTGACCACCTACTTAAATTAAATTACACCTTAAATTTACACCTAAAAAGCAGCACGACACATATCATTTTCTGCCTTTTTGTTTTATTATTCTTAGAATAATACGCCATAATATTATCAAATATTGACCAAAGCAGTGATAAGTGTACCAGCAAATTAAAATATTCCGAGTCTTTCCCGTATTTCAGCAGGCCTTCCAAATTCGCCAAAATAGAGATGGTAGCCCCAGTTTATGAGGTACGGTGAAATGTCAATGTCAATGTCGACTCTACGTTGAATTTTCTACTGATTTCGTTTCAAATCACGTCTTGTCCATTGTTTCGACCCTTCGTATATTATATAATGGAGTTTACCTCCACAAAATCAATTCTTTTCGGTGGATTACGATGTGCTTTCCATGTTGCAATCTGTTACGATCTTACCGAATCCTCTCGGCCGTGACGTAATAGGCGAGGATGCGCAGTTTGCCCTTCGTTGTTTTCACGTCTACGGAAGATTCTACAAAAACTACTGTATTTTTTCTTTAGCAATACCCGACTGCCGACGTTTTCCCCACTGCGTTGGTAGGTATCCCCTGGTGACTTTTACCAGCGCGTTTCTGCCCAGCAGCCTGGCGTCTTATGCCATTCTGGGCGCCGTCGTACTCTGGCCAACAATCATCTTCTTCTTCTAGTGCCATCTCCCTCAGATCTTCTTCTGATTCTTGTGCTCAAACAGATCTGCTCGGTTGATTCCTGTCCAGCTGCGAATGTTCGACAACCATGACGCTCGCTTCCTTCCAACTCCCCTACGTCCGCTGATCTTCCACATCGCAATGGGCCCCGGAACCGACCGTCGACTAATACTTTTTTCTGAAAGAACTTCATAATTTGAAGGCATAGCAGTGAGTTTTGGGCTCCTACGGTGTAATACAAATTTCCAGGGCACTGTCGAAAATTTCAACTTTGAATCTGGAGGGAAAAGTGGCTCTACTCTCTCATTGGCTGCGACACGGCCGCCATTTCCGCCGTCACCTCCGGCAGATTCCCGTCGGTCCCTTCTTATGCTAGCGCACTCTGGCGGATTAGTAAAAGTGCCACCGCGGGAAAATTCAAAACGCCAAATATTCACTAGTGATTTCCTCTGCTCAGACACCTAATTTCTCAGTGCTAACTGTACTGAGTACTTTGTTCATTACTAGTTCAACTATGTTCGGCCGAATTTTCCCATTTCTCTGACCTAGTTCCTTGGCCCATTGTCTGCAATAGACTGTACTGAGGGCCGCTCATAACATGCCCTCGGTACGATACTTTCCGTCTTTTCAGGGTCACCAAAAGCTCATGTGACAGGGAGTTTTGCTGACGGATGTAGTCATTCCGGATTTTGGCGGTCCAGGGGATTCTCTACATGCGTCGGATCAGCCACATTTCGTTTATGTCCTTGGTCTTCAACGTCCAGGTCTCTACCCCGCACTGCAGGATTGACACTACCTATATAACATTTCATAACGCTCCAGTGCAGGGAAAAATTTAAATCCTGGTTGTCATTGAATGCTGCCCTATTTCGATCCGACGGCGTAGCTCCCCCTCCAACGACCACGTCTCCGAAACCCATTGGCCCAAGTACCTACTTGAAGCGTTGCACCTACTCAATAGCGACTACCAGCCTCACGCCATTTTTGGTCGTCTTTGATATGACCATTGACTTAGTTTTGGCTATGTCAATAGTCAGGCCAGAGTTCCTGCAAGCAATTGCTACTCGGTCTAATAGAACCTGGAGCGCCGTGTCGTCCGCGTATCGCAAATTCGAGACAGGTAATCCATTGACTTTGATGTCAATGTCACATCCTTCCAGGGCCTCTTTAAACATCTGTTCCGAATAAATGTTGAAAAGCAACGGCGACATTGTTCAGCCCTGCCTGACCGCTGTTGCAACTGTCATCTGTTTGGATAGGGCTCCACCTACACGGACTTGCGCCTTCTGGCCCCAATACAGGTTTCTAATCAACCTCAAGTCCTTCAAATTCAGCCCGACCTCATGTAGAATCCGAACTTCTCATGCCGCACAATATCAAATGTCTCTCAAAATCTATGAAGCAGGCAAACTCTGAGCAATGCTGATCAAGGCAGTAACAGTCCTCTAGCCCGAATCATCAGACCCGCGGCTGTGAGAGGCTTCGACCATTTTTCGGCCAGGGCCTCAGCCATTCTTTTCAGAAAACGGTCAGACTGTGTTTTTGATCAGCGTCGAACGAGTGAATACGGGAAAGGACTCGCACCGTTCAGATCACGTCCGGTCCGAAATCAACGACGATTCTCCGTCATTTCGCCCAATGCGGTTCTCCGATGTTTCACGGCTATTATCGGCGGCTCTGCCGTTCTGTTCGGCCAATTGAACGCATTTCGCCTCGTTCTGCGGTTAACTCGTCGGCCGACCACAAGAGAAACAAGATGTTGGTTTTCCTTTGCCAGAGGTTGCGAATTTTTTTTTATAGTCTGTAATATGATGATGGGTCGATAACAACCGAGAATCAGCCGTGAGAGTTTTTTTTTTTCGTTCACCGGCAAAAATATCGATGCTTTCCCTTTTTACATGTCGCTTCCTTCGATTTCTGAGTGATAATTTTGGGACCGTAAAATCGTAGATTTGCTCCGCCTTCCGAGTCGATGTTTAGAAAAGTTGTTGATAGGTAGTATAATATACAATTATGATGTAATGTTGATAGGTAACTAGTATAGCTCGGATTGGCCTCAAAATTTGACATTATCCGTTTCAAGAGGTCTAGGTCCGCCGTCCGAGCCGTTTTGGACAGTAGGAATTTTTTTTAAAATCTGAACTTTTGACGAAATACTTGGTTTACCATCTAGTTGTGCCCGCAAGGTCTTCAGCCCGATCGCCCAAACCCGTGGGGCGCTATGGGGCTAAAACGGGAAGGGTTTTTTGAAGGCTTTTAGCTATGGGATCGAGTTAGGTGTCGTTTTCGAAGTATTTTTGGACGTGAAACCCATTTTTGGGGGTCCAGGAACGATCGGATTTCACTGTGGCGATCTATAGGGCTTTCATGGGGCTACAAATGGGATTTTTAACCTTAAACGTTTCCTTTATCTGTTCGCAGATTATGGGAAAAGAGTGCAAAGCCGGTTACTCACCGCAGTGTCTGAAGCTGAGCCTTATCTGGTTGATCGGCCGCAGCGGCAGCTTCAATTTCCCAGTTCTTCCGGGGGTTTCCATAAACTCGCCGGGCCTTCCGGACAATGCGGACCCACAGATGACGTCCAATATGCTCACCGAGCCTGAAAAAGTCGACGAGATCCTCATGGAACGTCTTTCCGACTACCTCGGGGGTCTGTCCATAAACGTCAAGGTGATGGATAAAAAGACGCCGCTGGGTTTTGCGAAGACGGTTTTAGGCGATGATGCCACTTCAGGTATGAGATTCACGTTTTGAAAGCATTGACGAGAAATTGTATACTAACTTTGCGTTATTTTCATAGAAACTGGCCGTAAGAAGAACCAATACGGCGGAGCGCTGGCGGCAGCCGGGTTGATGAGCGGCGGGACGATGTTGGCCATGGGGATGGCAGCCCTGGCGGCGATGTCCGGCAAAGCTCTGATGGCCTCCCTGCTGGCGCTCATGTTGGCAGCCATTTCCGCCCTCAAAGGAGGCGGCGGCGGCAGCGAAAAGACGACCTACGAAATCGTCGCCAAACCCGTCGTCAGTCATCTGAGCACACATTCAAGCGAGGTGAGCCCTTAATCGAATGCAGTCACCAATTGCCCGTTCAACACTCACCACGTCTTTTTCGCAGGTTCAGCACGGCCACGGAGGTCACTATCGGCGCAGCATGGACTTGATGGACGTACAACCCGTCGTCTACTCAGCGCACATCCCAGTCACCAGACGATGACCGCCACATCCACACGGATAGCATCCCCCTGAAAATAACCCACCTTAAATTACAATATTTATTTTGGTCATACTGTTATCTGCTTTGTATAGTGCCTGACATTCAAATAAATACTGTGCAAGTATTTGTGTAATTTTAGAGTAATTTATTTTTCAGGTTGATATAATTTCAAGCCAAAGATTCTTGTAAATAAATTAAATGTTACACGGTAATTAATTTATTGTATATTTTATACTGATTCTGTCATTATTTACGCGCCATTGTGTTGTCTCTGTTGTTGCTCTTAATTATGACTGAAATAATAAAGAGTTATTTTCCTAATACAGTTTTCGTTCTCATTGTGTTAACATTTCCTCAATATACTAGTGAAATCCAGACAACCGCCAGTAAGACGCAGAGTTATACCTAACATGTGTTTGAGCGGACTTGTTCGATTTAAGCTTGCGCATAGGTCCGTAGAATCGATACCAACTACACTGTATTTTAAAAGCCATTACGGTGCTCCTTATGCGAGGACTGACATTTTAACACAGAATAAGTTTTTAAGGAGGTTATTTGGATTGAAGTTGTTAGACGTAAGGGCGTCAGGTGAGTCAGATACCGGCCACAGAGTAAACCTATCGCCCTGACCCCCCCCCCCCCCCTCCAGGGGAACCACAACTCCTTCTAACCTCACCCCACTGAAAGAAGGTCGTAGGAAAAAAAATCCACGGAAAAAAAGTCCCCGACGTGACCCCCCCGGAAAAAAAAATCCCCAGGCCTACCATTCCCGAGCTTGAAGACTGCTCGGAAAAAAAATCCCCGACCAAGCGGAAAAAAAATCCCCCAGTCAATATTAACCCTCCAAGTACTATAAGGGCGCCTATGAAAATTTTCACACCTTCTTTTTATATGTTGTTAGTGGGAGGTAATGAAAAGCATACAAGTCGAAAAACGGCGAAAAAAAGTATTTATTCAAAAGATATGAGGGTGTCACCTCTTCTCGGTGACACTAGGCCTGAGCTCAACGCTACTCGTTGTGGTTTTTACCGACGGTGCAGAGGTCTAATCCAATGAGGTGGTTAGGGTGAGAAATGACTCCTCTGCTGAGTACTAAATTGTTGTATTGTATTTAAATAAATAATTTAGTACTCAGCAGAGGAGTCATTTCTCACTCTAACCACCTCACTCAACACTATTATCAAGTTCTTCAAAACTTACACTGTGAATTTTTCACTTGATGAATCATATTGTAAAACGGCGAGTGAACAAATCCACAACCAATTCCGAACTTGAACTGATATAATTTCAAATGCCACCCTCACACCTGAGATCATGCCATATGGGTAGCAACCAATAGTGCCTTGGAGGCGCCCGCACTACACTCGTCCCTCCCCAAAAGAAGAGGGACCCCCAATTCCTTGAGACGCCTATACCTCCACCATCGTTTGGTCACCAGCGCGCGCAGATTGGTGATGGAGGCCTCAGCGTCTTTAGCAGTCGCCTCATCCCTGACTGCATCGTGGCCTCGTTTGATTTGCCCCCTCTTCATACAGTTTAGGGCATGTAAGACAGTAAATACTGCCCCACACCCATCATACGCATCGGGTAGTGCTGCAGGAGTACGGCCGAATCTGAGGGCCACTGCATCCCTAGCTGAGAGATTATGTTGGTTGTCATATTACGACGGGGGTAATAAAATAAACGTTTCATGATGTGTAGATGTCAAAAATAAGTTTTCGACAATATACCTACTTAGTTCTCCATCTAGTTGTGTCCAAAGGTTCGCTGACCTTGTTATCGCCTTTTAAAAATAGGCGTTTCACGGTCTGCTGACCCAGGTGCTGTGATTTAAATAAAACAAAATGTGTGGGTCCGCTTATCATGTGTCACTTATTAAAATGACGTGTTTCTGGGCTTGCTGACCCAGGTGCTGCAATTCAACTCAACTCCATAGCTAAAACTCTTCAGAAACGCTTCCATAGCTCCTTTCTTAGCCCCATAGAGCCCCGCGGGTTCATGCGATCGGACTGAAAACCTTGCGGGCACAACTCTGGTGCTGGAGAGGGAAGTAAATCCTAAAAAACCAGAAGCCTTAGCTGTGTGTGTGTTGAAGTAAGTATGGCTGAGTGACTGATTACTTTTAGGTACCTACTTATTCCACCAGCCCTCTGTGGGATCACCGAAATACACATTCTGTGTTCCATTGGTTTGATCCTTGATCGTACCAGTAATAATCAGGGGGTCTGAGTTACCGACAGTAGATACTGTAGGTTCACAGAATTTAACGGGTGTATTTTATGTCCAACGTGTACAAATGGTTTTCCTAAATTTAGGTTGTCCCTAACAGTTTGAGTGTTGAGTGTTTGGGGGAAAGCCTCTAGCGTAACTAGGATTTCGCCCCCGGTGATGTTGGAGGAGGATGAGGGGAATGCTTGAATATCCCGATCTAGGGCATGACACAATTTGTTGTAATCTGCAAACCTCGGCGGTGGTAACGAAGCAATTTCGGAAATTCCGCGAACTCCAACCCGGCGAGAGCTGTCTGGGTAAGTTGGATTGCGTTGAATTTCGGATGGGAGTCCAGTCGCGTTTGATATCAAAGTTGAATGGTCAACATTGATATTAAAGCGGCCTGGATCCGCATTTGATACAGCGATGGGAGAATGAGCTTCCACAACCGAATTGTTGGCAAAGGAGACATCATACTCAGATTGAGTCTTACGAAGGGTTCCTCTCCCGGCGGCCACAACTCTGCAAGATTCTGAACAGTTTATTTCCCAAAATTTCACGTTAATGAACCAAAAACTGCATCACAGAACTAAGTACATAAAAAAAACCTTCAAATGACAGGCAAGACAATCTATTGACGATCATATTGCACGCCTCGCATCTCCTTGAATTGAACGTTTGTGTATCGTAGTTACCACAAATTCAAATTATGTCTCACGTCCCGAAAATTGGAACACAATCAAAATTTGTACGACATACCTTCAGTTCTCACACCAAATAGAAGCGTGTCACACGGCACAATGACTGCGATGCGTTGGCTTTTTTCGTGAGTCTCATATGGACGAGAAATCTAAAAAAGGTGAGTCGGCTCTGAAATGAATGTGTTTACTTAGGAAGGTTAGGCAGAGTACAAATGTTGCAACTTTGGTGTGTTCATTCAGATATCAAAATAAGCAGATCACCACGTGTCCCTTGCTCGACTTCTCCATCAAGAAACGCGGACTGCAGGGATTCCACTGTAAGCTTTGATCTGTTAGTTCATGGACAAAGAACATCTCTAGAATGTAGACGTAGTCTTTTCTATAATCATTAAAGGCTCTAGCTCTAAGTAGCTGAAACTCAGTCCTGCTATCTTTCCTCGCTTCTGGAAAACCAACGTCGCTCTTCCCACCAACATTCTAGACGGTGCAGGAGAAGGCCGTGCAACAAGCTTGAATGAATATTAGCGATAACCGCACTATGATCATTCTTGTGCAGATGTAATAATCAAAGTCAATCAATAATGGAGCATTAATGAAAAAAGTATCTAAAATGGGCACTTTCTAGGAAATTTAAAGTAAACCTGTGATTTTAATGGTGTTCACATTGTCTCGTCCTGATTTTAAAACTATCCTCACAAATTTGCAGAATATAGAGGAATTTGATAGAGGAATTTGAACCACCTCCCAATGGATTTGGAAGCTTCAATGTCATGATTGAACCTTCAAGGTCAATGATTAAAATTAACAATATCTTTATTAACAAATAACTTGAATCAATGACCGTGAAGTTTTTATTTTTAAAGGTTCAATCATTTTAATCAAGAAGTGTTTAAATTCCAAGGCCAGAATTTTGAGTAATTATTACTCAAAATTCTAGCCTTGGATTTAAACACTGACCAGAAAACCTTGAGTGAAAGTGTTGAGGAACCAGCGTAAATTGGTTATCTAATTATATGGACAACCACAAAAACACACTGTACAAAAATGGATTATTTGAATAATTCACCTTTCACAATCACGGGTATTTTTGACGTGGAACACGTCTTTATAAAGTCATAAATGCTGAGAGTTCGGTCAATCGAGGCTGAGAAGAGGGGTCCGCCCTACAAAAGGTTTAGCATCTTTTTTTTAAATTTTTTTCATGTTGTTTAGGCCCATAAGGTACTTAGTTGAATCTAAGTTTTCGTCATCCCCTCCCCGTTGCGTAATCCGCCATTTTGAAAAAACCGCAAAAATCGGCACTTTTTTCAGTTTACGGCTTCTAGTTTCTTCCCAGTGCATTTTTGGAGATTCAAGTCCCCATATAAAAATGTAGACAACAATATTTCCAACAAATTTGATTTGGAAATTTTTTTTTTTTTTGTGTGGGACCAAGCGTATTCGAGCTACGAGAGAGCGAAAAAGGAGGAAAATTGGCGATTCGGTAAATATTTCATTTTCTTTCCACTTTTACAACAAAAACAGGGGGAAGACGAATCTCAGCGAAAAGTTGATTGAATTGCAGTTGTAGAGAATTTAATTTGCTTCAAAACCCATGTCTCAGTCTTTACGAGCAATGGGTAGGAGTGGAGGAAAATGTAAGAAATACGGAAAGTATGCGTATTTTGTGATTCTGCTCTGGATCACCGTCTGATGTTGCAATTAAAGATCACTTTTTTTTCAAAATAATTTTTTTATGTGTAGGTCCATTTGAGAGTGGTAGGAAACCTATGAATCCAAGTTTTCGTCACCCCCCACCCCAATTCGAAAACACCGCCCAAAATCGACACTTTTTAAGCTGCGGAATTATTACAGCTCTATCCTAGAAAAGCAGTCGTGATAGAATTGAGGAAACTTGATTCCAACTGGTTACAAAAATCGAAACTTGGTCCGAAATGACGTCCACAGTAACTTATC
The DNA here is from genome assembly GCA_955831195.1 of Pilophorus perplexus. Lineage (NCBI taxonomy): Eukaryota > Metazoa > Arthropoda > Insecta > Hemiptera > Miridae > Pilophorus > Pilophorus perplexus. The sequence continues at coordinate 4,013,110 of OY037015.1, forward strand.
AGATAAGTTTATGAATGTTATAACATCTATATATAGATTCTATAACATTCATAAAGCATACAAGCCCTTCGTAGACCAGCCATAGCGCCAGTTGGTCAGCCATAAAAGAGAAATGCCCCATAGTAGGCGTTCTTCTGTCAAGTCTTCTACCCTCCCTATATCCCCACAGCAGTACCAGCCAACCCCATTATGCACCCCTTACCTCACAGGTGGCAGCAACATAATCCTAACCAGCACGAAGATCCCACCAAAAACTCCACCAACAGATCATCAGATTCTGGTCCTTGTAAGACGTTTACTTACCTGCACTATTGTTGTGTCATGCAGGACACACGACCTCCACCAAGAGCCAAGAAATATCCAGGGATATTTGCATCGAAACCCACCGACGTCGACGATGTTTCTCCAGTTCAAGTAAGTCCCGATGTTAAACGTCAAGCACCCAGAGCAGCCAAACCTCTGGACTCGGCTGGAACAGTAAACCCATCTTCTAATCAACCTCGTACCTAATATAGTTTGACAGAAATGATCAGCAGCAAAATATTGGGATTCAAACGTCGGAGACGCTCATCGAGCAAAAAAAAGCTAACCTCAAAGAATCGTCGGGTCAATCAAAAAAGCAAATCGATGAGCACGTACAAGAGCGTGTAAAAGGCCAGGTGATTGTGTAAATTTATTTCTACTCACATACTGAACGATATAAGATTTGAGACCAAACCACTCAGACACTACTTCTGAAATGACAACAGGCGGTCCAAGACCTTCAAAAACCCCCTGTAGCCTGTTAGACGACTCATAGCACCCCATCGCGTTGTCCCAACAATTCCTCTCAACGTTATAAATTACATCGAAGACTGCAACTCACTCCCTGGCCAAAGCCCTCCAAAAATCCCACCTGTAGGCGACAGGCTGCAGCACCATAAAAGCCCCACGGCACGTATGTAGAGAAACATTTGGGCAGAACATGATGGTTCAGTGAACAACAGGTAAAGAGCATTCGAAGAGTCAGACGATCCCAGAGTGAGACCTAGAAAGAATCTACACAGGTACCAAAAGTAAAAGGGCAAATTTTGAGCCCGATAAAAATTCACAACCCAAGTACAAAACAACACACGACCCATAAATTCCAGTGAAAAGAGGGGGGGGGGGTGCAAATAGATTTTCGATAATCGATTGAATTGAACAATTTTCGATTGCTTTGCAATTGATTGATCGTACAGTTTTTACCCCAAAATCGATTTTTGGTTTATTATTCTTGGAATAATACACCTGTTTTCGCGACGGAGGTCGACGACTCGGATCGGCCTCAAAATTTGACATTATCCGTTTCAAGAGGTCTACATTCTAAATCCGAAATGTCCGTCCGCCGTACGCCGGACTAAAAAAAAACTGAAATTTTGACGAAATACTCGGTTTACCATCTAGTTGTGCCCGCAAGGTTTTCAGTCCGATCGGCCAAACCTGTGGGGCGCTATGGAGCTAAAATGGGGCTACGGGTGGGGTTTTTTGAAGGCTTTGGGGTATGGGATCGAGTTAGGTGTGGTTTTCGAAGTATTTGTGGACGTAGAATCCATTTTTGGGGGTCCCAGAACGATCCGATTTCACTGTGGCGATCTATGGGGCTTTCTTGGGGCTACAAATGGGATTTTTGAAGGATCCCAGGTGGTTAAATATTTTTCGAGTAAAAAATAAAGAATTTTTGAAAAAATCCCCCAAAAAATTTTTTTTAAATTTTTTTCATTGACAGAATTAAATTTCTGTACAAGTAACCTATATCAAAGAATAATAAACCCCTGTGTGAAATTTGCAGCGTTTTTCATTTCTTATTACGTTTGTACTCAGATCCTTATTTATTGACAAGCTGTACATAAATTGGAAATTTTTTTGGCTCTTCGATTTTTCAAGTTTTGCCCAAACTGCTTGAGTTCCCCCACCATCACTCTACGTAACTATGAAGTGGGGGGAACAGGACGTGCCTCTCAGCCAATCAGCACCTGTAATCGATGTCTAGGGGACAGTCCCCAACCACGTGGTGTCCAGAACTGGTATACCGTATTTCATAATATGAACTATATACCAGTATACATATTATGTATACTGGTATACATGTATTTCATACATGAAACAAGTCCTGGCCGCGCATGCGCGGTGCTCGGTTGTCCATAACATGTTCTGGACAGGGAGGTTGGAAAATAACTATAATAAATAAAAGAATCGAAAAGTTGAAATAATCGATTTTAGCTGGGGGTAGAAGTTAGTTACTAGTCCTTATGGAGAAGTGACGTTGGGAATGGTGAGAGGGAATCGACGGAAGGTTCCATGCGTGGTTATCCTTGTTTGTTTTCTTTGGAAAGTTCCCCTGTGAGAAAAACTTTTGAAACTAGCATTTTCTAACTTGTTGTGAAATTACCTGGTTTAAATGTATGTTTTTGAATCTACCCATCAACTTGACCATAATCGCTTAATATTTGCTTAGACTGCCAATGGCAGGCGTTTAGGGGTAAAGCCCCCAGTTTTCGACATTGCACAGAACGCCTCGAAATTCCGTACAGGTAGCATAGGTAGGGTGGCCAGATATTTTTTTCGAGGAAGCAGTACATTAAACAAATAGTCGCCGGACACTATAGTATGATATACTATATATATAGTCTATGACATTGACTCTATGTGTATGACATACAACTACATTGTAGTACCTACTATAGTACAAGAGCCTTTTTTTGTCTAGACAAAATTATTATTATTAGACATTAAACATTTTTTGTCTATAGATAGAGAAAAAAAGTTTTTCAATGTCTAATAAAACATCACATTAGGTTAAAGCATGGTGCCACTAGCACCAAAAATATTATGACTATAATATAGACTATATTATAGTTATAATATGATTCATATTATGATATAATCTACATCTCATAAAGGAGATCCATACCGAGAGATCAATACTATTCGACTGCATTTAAAAACTAGAGAACCCGTTTGAAAATCATAAAAACCGTAGCTCCACCAACCAACTTCTTCTTCTCTTAATTGTTTAAAGGGGTTCAATCTAATTTAGGGTCTGAGCGTCTGAGCACCAACATTCTTTGGAAGATATTGCCAAGTGCGTAAGTAAGTTGGCAGGAAGTAGCGAGCCTAAAACTCTACTAGTTTCAAAAAGCAGTACATTTCAGGTGTACACAAGGTTCTCTGTGTACAGCAGTATCACCTACCTAAAAGCAGTACTGTACTGCAAAAAGCAGTACATCTGGCCACCCTAAGCATAGGAGGGGAAACAATACCGATTTCTATGTGTAGCTGATAGCGTTCCATACCTCTATATTATAGTGATGTTTCAGGGTGGAGGCACAACTGTACGCCGGAATAGCAGCAGAGCTGGCAACGTCAAGAAGACACCCAAGGTGAGTTCTTCTTCCATTTTGACCTTGTACTTTTACAAATGTATATAAATCATCTTGTAAATCAATTCTGTTACAAGGATTCGGCACCCAAGAAACCCAAGTCGTTGACGTTGGTTCAGAAATGCTTCCGAAAACCTGCCAACTCGGTAAGCGACAACTTCGCGAGAACCTCCAAAGACGTGGAATCGTCTGAGAAAGATGACATAAGCAACCTCAAGAAGAATGAAGTAGGTTCAAATTCACAAACACACACATGACACATGTGGAGACCTGCCTTGACTAACCGATGATTGGTTTCAGAGAAAGTCTTCTGCTTACGCTGACAGAACTGCAACCTCTAAGCAGTACAAGCGCAGCTCGCGACGGGTAAGAGTTCATGCAAAGGTATAACATACCAAAGATGTATTATATCTGTGGAGTTCATGTCAGAGTGAGGTTTAAAAAAAAGCCGCAATTGGGAACGGGGTTCTTTGGGAGGTCAACCTTTCTGTTGCACCTCTTTCGAAAAATCAGGTTCCATTCACATTTTCACATGCTGTTGATTCACGAAATTTTTTTTAATGACCAAAAAACATCATTAAATTTTATTAATCCTCGAACTAACTTACCTGTATTTCCAGGACTTGAAAAAGCCCACTCCGAGTTTCTTGAGGCTCCGTAGTCGCGGAGATTTGACCGTCGAAGAGGTATGTGGTTACTTTTTGTGCGCTATTTTTCATTCGTATTATTCTCTTAACAACGTACGTGATATTTCAGGACGACGAGGAGCTCGTGATGCCTCACAAAAGTTACCTACATATCGGCAGGAAGAGTACACTAGAACGTGCTCTCAGTAGGGTAGGTCCGTAGCAAAAGGAACTTAACCTATTCAACTGTATTCAGTAGTTGTATTTTATATCATCAAATGAGTATGGGGTTATGGGGTAATTAGAGACATGAGCCGTATTTTTCTGAAAAGTGCCTAAAGAGGTCGCCAGAGATCTTATCAAAAGTTTGAATGGGTTGGGGGATTCATAGCCACTTCGTGGCAACACTGGGCAACCTACAAAAACCCTTCCTTTCAACTGCAGGTTATAAGTGTCTCTTAGGTATTTCCTGTGATAGCTTCATCCAGCAAAGAAGGGGGATTTTCGATCCTGTCAAGTTTTTCCAGACATTTCTGATGTGATTCTGTTTAATATTCATTTGCCGTATCTTTGTATCTTTGTACGACAACTACTTCATAATATATTACGACATTACTAAGTAATAAAAAATAAGTCTTAATAATAATAAAAAATAAGTCTTATTTCCCCTAGCTGGGGTAACTGTGGACAGTCTGTCTCTTTATTTGTTGAAAAGATGTAGGTTTTTAACATGCTATCTGTTTGTCTGGAGTGCCCTTCGATGATGAATTTTTCTTTTTCAATAAATGGGCTGTTCCTGGGACCTCAGACCTAAAAGTTTTGGCTGACATTTTTGCGCAAATTTGGAAATGAATCTGGAGGGGTGAAACTTCCAGGGTATTAAGTTGTCACTTGTCTCCTATAACACCGTAAGTTCCCTGGAAATGTTTCTGACTTGCCCGTTGATGAGTTTTACAAATGTCTCTTATTAACCCTATGTGGGGAATAGGAGACAGCGACTGTGACAATTCAAGATTTTTGTCTCCTACCTGGATGACGATGTGGCCCCCCGAAAAATTATGGTGTTTCAAATTGTTATAGGCTTCACCCGAAAAAATTCTCGACGGCAGAAAGTTGTTGGTTTGGCTGGAAAAAAAAAATTGTCTCTTATCACCCCCTCCTGTCTCTAATTACCCCACCCTGTCATTTATTGTTTGTTTCTTTCATTCTTTCAGAAATGTCATTTTTGTACTGTGCTGTATACATTTCGATATTATATTAATGGGTGTTGTGGGATTTTTGGTACTGGTATTACAGAATCGTGGCTCTTCAAATGACGGGGACGAGTCTTCTGGAGGGTCTTGGGATGCACGAAGACGACCGATTGGTGTATGTAGTTGAACGAAGTTTTCATTGTTGATTCTGTACAGATGGTGTTCCATGTAGTGTAAAGTCCCCATCCTGTGATGGTGATCTGTGGCGTTGTCTTTAAGGTTGGGGGTTTGGGGTGCAGTCCATGGAGGTAGCCTGGTCAGTCTGGTGGCGCTCTCTTGAGGGGGCCTTTGACAGGCTCCATAGTAGCGGCCACAAAGATGCCCTTATTTGCATCTGACTAGTGGTCTGGGCCTTGGACTGTGCTAATCAGTGGAGTGAGTTTTGTTATTTACTCTAGTATCAGCCCGCTAACTGGAATTAAGCTAGAACTCTCAGCGTCACTAGTGGAAATAAGTACCGCTCCATAAAAGGAAGGGGTTTGAACTCCCGGGGTGGCGTGGCTGTTATGCTCCTGCTGACTCTCCAGGCAGCAGGTCCGAGATGTGTCACACGGAATAACCCTCTTCTTCTGCTGACGTCCGCTGGTCTACCAGCCTGCACCTTGGTAACTTCCACCCTTCGTCTATCCTTTCCACGGATGTAACATCACCCCTGTGTCTGACAGGCGCTTCCGCGTGCTGCTGATTCCGACAAAAGGGGGTCGTTGGCTGGACGCGGGTGTGGGGAGCCACACCCGTTACGCTTTCGCTGAACGCCTCAATGACGGGCTAAGCATCTTGTTGAGGTCTGGATGGGTGGCTGTCTTGTTAACATATTTGAGCCTCCTCTCTCGTTCGTCCATGGGTCGGTTGAGGGCGAGCAGTAGGCCGGGAGTGACGACGTGCTCGAAGAAGGGCTTCTGGTTGCGTATGTGGTCTGGTGGTTGTCTGGTCCAGGATGGGGGCGGGGTTGTTAGCAGCTCCTTCCGGTTAGCGAGTCTTCTGGCAGGTTGAGAGAGTGCCCGGGTTCCCCACTTGTGTGGAGAGGAAGAGATAAATAATATTACGTTGTTACAACTGTTGTAACTTAGTTACTGGCTCAACAGGGTCCATTCCTGTTATTGGAATGGGCTCCCCCCCCCCTCTCTCTTCTGCCCCCTTCCGCCGGTTCCATGGGACAATCGACCAGCCTGCACCACGGTAACTTCCACCCTTCATCTACCCTTTCCATGGATGAAACGTGGCTCCTTAAGAGCGTTTGCCCGGCTGCTTGCAGCTGAAGAGACATCCCTCGATGTGGGCAAGCCGTCAGTTACAACGGAGATCTTCATGTAGCACAAAGATTGCCCCCGAAGTTTGGCTCAAGGGATGTTCAGCGGTGGTGAGCACACAGTCTGGCCATTGTGGTCGCTTGTTGACTGCAAGCGATTCTTTAAGTCGGATGCCTGGTAGTAGTCATTTAGCTATGTTGTGTACACCTGTCAGTCATTATTGGAGTAGTGGTTCTAGCTTCCAAACCGCTTGGGATTCGCTCGCTCTCGGTTGTTGACCGACTTTAATTGAAAGAAAAACGATTTTGTCTATGAAATCGATGGTCGAAAATTCCGATCGGTCTCAAAATTTGACATTATCGGTTTCAAGAGGTCTAGATCCCAAAAACGAAATGTTCGTTTGCCGTCCGAGCCGTTTTGGGCAGTAGGATTTTTTTTTTTAATCACAAATTTTGGCAAAATACTCGGTTTACCATCTAGTTGTGCCCGTAAGATTTTCAGCCCGATCGCTCAAACCCGTGGGGTTAAAATGGGGCTACGGGAAGGGTTTTTGTTGGGTTTTGGCTATGCGGTCGATTTAGGTGTCGTTTTCGATGAATATTTGGACGTAGAATCCATTTTTGGGGGTCCTGGAACGATCCGATTTCACTGTGGGGATCTAAAGGGCTTTCGTGGGGCTACAAACGGGGGTTTTGAAGGATCCCAGGAGGTGAAATAAGGTGAAATAATTTTCCGAGTAATTTTTGGGCGCATAATCCATGTTTAGGGATCCCTTATCTGTTCAAACATAGTGCAGAACAAATTTTGATTTTTTTTTTTTTTTCAAAAATAATGACATAATGGGCCCGGGAACCGAACGTCGACTAATACTTTTTTCTGAAGAACTTCATAATTTGAAGGCATAGCAGTGAGTTTTGGGCTCCTACGGTTTAATACAAATTTCCAGGGCACTTTCGAAAATTTCAACTTTGAATCTGGAGGAAAAAGTGGCGCTACTCTCTCATTGGCTGCTGTCATTTTTTTTTTTTTTTTTTTTTACACTCTCCACTTCTCATGCTAGCGCACTCTGGCGGATTAGTAAAAGTGCCACCGCGGGAAAATTCAAAACGCCAAATATTCACTAGTGATTTCCTCTGCTCAGACACCTAATTTCTCAGTGCTAACTGTACTGAGTACTTTGTTCATTACTAGTTCAACTATGTTCGGCCGAATTTTCCCATTTCTCTGACCTAGTTCCTTGGCCCATTAACCTGTAGCAAAGAATAATAAACCATCGTTTAAAATTTGCTCATTTTGTTTTTGTTTACTACTTCTGTTGTGGTTTACTACTTTGTGTGTTTTCCAGTTTGTTCCATTCCTTATGTATAGTTGTATACACTGAGAGAAAAGATTTTTTTAGTGGCTTGGTTAAATCCGAAATAACCTCGCAAAGAAATTGAAACCACCTAGAATCAATTGATTCAACCTAGAAAAAAATAGGTCCAGGTTAAAGTAACATGGAAAAATATTAATACAACCTAGACCCATATAGAAACAACCTAACCCGTTATTACCCGGCCACTGACCACAACCTGGAATAAAAAAGTGTCAACCTAGACCAAATGTGAACTTCACATTTGGTCTAGGTTGACATTGTGAAGACCTAGAAAATATATTACCTACCTTTGACTTTTAAGTGGGGTAACCTAGAATTGAATGATTTGACCTTCCATATAATTCCCCTCCATTAAAGTCTCGGTTGTACAACTGAAAACAACCGAGAGATTTAAAAGGCGAGATTGCTACTTTAGGTAACAACCCAGAAGAAAAAGTTAGACTTTCAGTCTCGGTTAAAACTACCGTAGTACTACAAATAGTTTTAGGTTTAAAAAACAGTGATTGTAATTCATTCAATAAATTCCAGGTTGTTTCTACAGTACGCTAAGTGGCCGCGGAGAGTGCCACTGTAGGCGGTGGGCGTTAATTCTCGTTGTCTTGGCACCCCTGCTATTTAGCAGGTGGGGTTGAGGCCAAATATTTGTCAAATTCTAATCATCTAATTTCTATCACTATGTGCAGTCATATTATGACGTCACTTTCAAATTTTTGTACTGAGATGGAAACAGAGACAACCCAGAAAGATAGTTGAAGTTGATAGAAACAACCTGCAATGGAAGTGGAGCAAACCTTGAAAGAAAAGTGGACCACCTAGTAATTTATTAGAACCAACCTGAAAAGAATAGGAAGCTACCTAGAAATTTAACTGGAACAACAGGGATAGTAATTGAAACAATCTCGTAAATAAAGGGACACAACCTAGAGAAAAAAGGGTTCTAGGTTAACGCGCCATGGCTGTAAATTGTTTGAGGTGGGGTGAGAACGTTTTTGTTCTATGAAAGTGAAAAACATTGAATACCAGGGTGAGACAACCAAGACATTAATGTTTTTAACCTAGACTATAAATGGATGGAGGCGGCGGCACTCACCGTGAACTTAACCTAGAACTAAAGTGTGGGGGTGGCGTATTTTAAATCTTGGTTGTTTGCATTTTTAGGAAGGTAACTTCTCCAGTATTTTCAATCTAGGTTAAATTATATTCAACCTAGACTAAATTGTTCCACCCTAGAATGAAAACCAAAAAAAATCTAGGTTGGCAGCATTTAACCTAGAAAAAAATCGAAAAATAACCTAGAATAGGCCCTTTTTTTCTCTCAGTGTACAACTTATTTATTTTCATTCGGTTTCATACTTGATGTGAATTGCAGGATTACCCACGACAGAAACGGACATCGAAATTACCACCCCACCGTTCCATCCAACGGTTCAGCTCCTCCAATGATCACTTCGTCCCAACAACGCCTTCAACAGTACGTAAATCTTTACAGTCCACGATTATCATTTCACATCATTCGTAGACATCGGTCTTTCTTATTGACGATTTCTAGAACCGCGAGGCTTACAAGTACATGAAACCAGGTCGGAAAAGGAGGTTATCATATTCGCCGCCGGTGGAAGCTCTGAGAAGCTCGCTGAAGATGTCCAAATATTCGTCGCCGATCTCCCGCCCGAATTCCGCCGAACACCTTCCAACTGAGACTGTAAGTGAACTTGAATCGACGGGCCTACCCGTCACGGTATGCAATTTTTGCATGAGATTTTGTCGTCAGGATATGACCCGGCAATCAGCTCGTTTATCAAGGCATATAAGTAGACATTACTCCAGAATTCATCAGGCACGAAGCCGAACGAGATACAACCACCGAGAATCTATTCCCCGCTCGCCACTCCGCTGTGATGTGAGTCCCTCGCAAATGTACATAAATGACGATTTCGCATAAATAAGAAATGATTACCTTTTGGTGTGTATTTTAGGAGTCGGCGGAGTTGTACTCAAAGGCGCCTAAGGGAGTGGAAACCGTCATCTATCAACGATCCAGCCAAACGTACCCTATTTCAACCAGCTCCGAAGAATTCGAGATGTACGAGGTAATAGGATCTGTGACAAATTCAGCTTTCATACGAGTGGTCATTTTGTTTGTATGAAAAATTATGGATTTCAGGGCGCACCAATAAAAACGTACCCATCAAAATTTCTACGGAAGGAACCAAGGAGAGTGCGTAAATATAATGGAAGTACTAAATGTTCATAATAGTGATGCTCCTCTTGTATGTGATCTAAAGACGGCGCACAGTGGTCTGAAAACCTCTAAGTTCTCCAGCCCCACCAGCTCGGGGCATGGTTTATTGAGGAGTTGCCTCTGCCCTGGATGGGAAGTCCTCACCGTCCACTGGGTGAAGACAGGCAGCAGCCAAGTCGGCTCGTAGTAGCACGCATTGTGGTAGCCTGTTGAAAGCCCCGCTAGCTCTGTCACCGGTCTCTTGCTCGGTCTCAGATTTCAACTTGGCAGGCACTTCAAACAGTAACAGTATTGTTATTTTCTTCTTTCAGACAACTCCTGGTTTACCTCGCGGCGTTCGCAGCCGTCCACGAGTGAGTACCTAATTTGAACCCAAATGCTTTTGGCTGATCATCCATCGGAACGTTGACATTAAATTCGTACCAACATTGCAGCCCCGCCGAACGCTTGGAGGCGAGCCCTATTGGTCTTACCAAGATCGGTATGAGAACAGGAGACTCCCAATTCGAATAAAGGTACGCTTTAACTGTTGACTTGGAACAGGTCAGGTGACTTATGGGTCATAAATGACGATTTTCTCGGTTTCAGATCCCGGCGCCAATATTCAATCGTATCAGAGCAAGCTCACTGGATCGATCTCTGGATCGAACTTACACGGTAATTGTTCTGAGTAGTGTGCTTTACTGATCATTGCGCTACTGCAGTTGGTGTGTGGGGCTTGCATTCGACAACATTGAATAGTTCAAAATGGTCCATTGTGTGGTTCTTCCATCTGTCGCTATCATGTTGTTTACCACGACACACCATCTACCTTTCACAGTAGCTGGACAACTGCCACTATTGTCACTGATATGATTTCCGTTGAGCACTCCCTGGTTTCCAGCAGGCCCGACAGTGAAGGTCGCGACTGTGGGCCTTCAGTGCTGGGGATTTTTTCTCCTTTTTATAGAGGTGAAAGACATTTATTGACTGACAGCGGCTACCGCCCTTCAAGTGGGGCTCCTGGAAATTCCGTATACCCACGAAAACCCGGCACTGCCCGTTTTGGTCCCGTTGAAAAGTGGACACTTAGGTCCCGTTTCGGTCCCGCTGTAAAAATGCCCAAGTCGTTCCTCCCATTCAAAGCTCATTGTTGTACGTAGTATACGTCGGTGTAATTAGGTACTTAATACACAAAATACTTATGTAGTAAGGTCGTCCCCATTGTGTAATAATTACAATTTTGTGCAATAATTACATTATTACTGAAGTAGTCCAATCGAGTTAGGTGTCGTTTCCGAAGTATTTTGGACGTAGAATCCATTTTTGGCGGTCCCGGAATGATCCGATTTCACTGCGGGGATGTATGGGGCTACAAATGGGATGTTGGACTCCCAAGAGGTGAAAAAACGCTGCAAATTTTACACAAGGGTTTATTATTCTTTGATATACATTACTTGTGCAGAAATTTTATTCTGTCAATGAAAAAAATTAAAAAAATTTTTATCTCAAGATTTTTATCTCAAACAATTTTTTTTGGATTATTTTGTTCAAAAATGTGGTTTTTTCAAAAATTCCGTATTTTTTACTCGAAAAATATTTAAAATACTGGGATCCTTCAAAAATCCCATTTTTAGCCCCATGAGAGCCCTATAGATCGGCACAGTGAAATCGGATCGTTCCGGGACCCAAAAAATGGATTCTACGTCCAAAAATACTTCGAAAACGACACCTAACTCGATCCCATTGCTAAAAGCCTTCAAAAAACCCCTCCCGTAGCCCCATTATAGCCCCATAGCGCCCCACGGGTTTGGGCGATCGGACTGAAAACCTTGCGGGCACAACTAGATGGTAAACCAAGTATTTTGTCGAAATTTCAGATTTTTTAAAAAATTCCTACTGCCCAAAACGGCCTGGACGGCGGACGGCGTACGGGGTGCGGCGTACGGCGGACGGACATTTCGGATTTAGAATGTAGTCCACTTGAAACGGATAATGTCAAATTTTGAGCCCGATCGGAGTCGTCGACCCCCGTCGCGAAAACAGGTGTATTATTCCAAGAATAATAAACCAAAAGGTGTTGGTTTCCGAGTAATTTTGGACGCAAAATCCACATTTTCGAAATTCTAAATCTGTTCAAACGTTAATCGTTCAAATTAATTTTTGCACAATTAACTTATATCATAGAATAATAAACCCTCATGTAAAATTTGCAGCGTTTTTTGAAACTTTTACTTAATTTTTGCAGCGTTTTTTAAAACTTTTTTTTTTAATTTTACTTAATTTTTTAAACATCAAAATTATTTTTGATTTTTTTTTCTTTAAAGTTTCTTAAAACTTTAAACTTTAAAAATCTTTTTTAAAAACCTTAAACTTTAAAAACTTGAAAACTTTAAAAGAAAATTACACTTTAAAAACCTTAAACTTTTAAAAACCATTAAAAACTTGACTTTAAAACTTTCTTAAAACTATTCTTTAAACTTTCTTTAAACTTCTTTTTTCTTTAAACTGATTTTTAATTTTTTAAACTTTAAACTGACATAATAAATCCATACCATGTAAAATTTGCAGTTAAATATATATATAATTTTTTAAAGATTTTGGTTTAATAGTCTTCGAAAGATATACCTATTTAATCGCGATGGAACTTTTCAACCCTGAAATTTTGACAAAATACTCGGTTTACCCTCTATTTGTGCTCGTAAGGTACTCAACACGATCGCCCAAACCCGTGGGGCTAAAAAGGGGCTACGGGAGAGGTGTTTGATGATTTTCGCGTATGATATCAAAGTGAAGTGTCATTTTCGAACTATTTTGGACGTAGAATCCATTTCTACGGGTTCGAAAACCATCAGATTTCACCGAGAGGATCTACGGTGCTTTCATGGGGCCAGAAATGGGACCTTTGAAGGAGATCAAATAAGGTGTCGTCCTGCATTCAAATAAGAGGTAGTCAATGACGAGGGAGTTTCATCTCTTCCAGTTGCTCAGCTCTTGCAAATTGCTCAGTGTTTTGCATTTTGGCTGCCTTCGACGTACGACACTTAACCTTGCTCCTCCTCTTCCTCTCAACAACAGCGGCAAGGAGGCATTTTTGACGCCCCTGCTACAGGATGCTCATCTCAGCCCGATGAAGGCTCCCACTCAACAATGTTCCCACAAGACGCTTCCATACTTTTCTGTTTTGAGCCTCTTCTCCTTTCAACAGGTCCTAGATAACAGAATTGACACAGATAGCGAGGCCGTTGGAACGTTCGGAAGGATGGAAGACAATTTTGGCTCTATGGAAGACTATCCGGTACCTGAGTTATCAAAATACCTTACGTGATTTTAATTGATCGAATCTGTTCCTGGACTATGGTAATAGTAAAAAACCAATCAGTATTTTTCATTAATTTTTTCCCCCATTTTTTCAGCTCGGCAGCCTCAAAGGGGATCGTGATTATTTTAATAATACTGACGAGCGTTACAAAGACATTTCACTCGGCGCTCTCCCAAAACCCCCACTCAGGATGTCTTATGAGGTCATTATGGAATCATATGGATGACCTTTGATTTATGACTCATCAACGTTTTGGTGTTACTCGTCGTCTTCTTTTGTGCGTAGGAATTCCAAAATGGTGAGACTCGGCAGATGCAGAAGGCTGATGGTGTTGGACCAGACGCGCGACTGCTTACGAAAGGGTTGCAGCCTCCAAGACTCAGAGAAAAGTTTAAAGAGCAAAGTAGAGTGAGAGTAAGTTGTGGGTTTTTTACGTGGAAAGAATGGGGTTCCGACGCTGGACGCCCCGCAGCTCGAAGAAGTTCATGGACACCCGGCGGATTTTAGCTTAGACACCAAACTATTCGGACTATCTATTTTGGACACCCAGCAAAGATACGATGTCGTCGGGAAATGAATGTCAAAATACCCCTCGATGCGTGCCTCGTATGCTGCAGTTCCTGCGAGTGCAACTTCGTGTAGATTTTTGCTTGGACCTCACTCTGGAGTTCACAGAAAGTATAGCTGTGCGGTTGTTGGGAGTTGAAGTCCTTGTTGAAGAAGGAGTGAAAGGATTAGCAGTTATTGGCCGTCCTGGCGAGTTCCGCTGATTTGCATGGCCAAACATTTGCTCGTCGGAGACGTATGTGTGAAGGCATTGCATGAAGTCATTTGCTTAAAAAATGTCATGCTTCTCGAGGACCCATTCGCAGAATGTTATTGCACCGGGTGTCCAAGGTGTAAGGCTGAGTAGTCTTCGATACAAAAGTCAACGCAACTTTCACTTTCAGGCGTCTTCAATCAAACCGCTGGGGGTCCAGCGCCGGTCTCCCGAAAGAATAGATGTGCAGCGGGTTTACAGATTGCGTTTTACGTTTTGAAAAATGTCTTCTGCCGTGGTCTGCAGAATGGGCAATGGTGTCCGTGAGGGGCAGATCGCCAGCCCGCCAGAGTTGGTACCGGCGGAAGGAGCGGGACGCGCCGCGGCGCAGCCGTGCAATCCCCTCTTCTCCCACCGGCGCACAGTGGGGAAAAAAGGGCCTTTTTGAAGGACATGGTCTCCCTCCCCGCTAATATTCACATTAAAAATTCAGTAGGTGGTTCTAGACGTATTTTTGTGCGTAGAATCGAATGGTCTAGTCCGTTTTTTGATAAGAATTGAAGGAATGGATTTACACCCACTTTTAGGTGTAAGATTCTGGCGCTTGACATCTGCAGTTCCAAAATGCTTAGTAAATCCTCTAGAAGAGGTGTTAAAATATCATTTTAGGTATATAGAACAGGGTGGCCGCCATCTGGAAAAGTCAGGGAAAACCTGGAAAAGTCAGGGAATGAAAAATTTCAGGAAAAGTCAGGGAAAAGTCAGGGAAATCGGTCACAAGTCAGGGAAAAATTTTTGATTTAAAAAAAAAAAAAAAAAATCCAAAATTGTATTAAAACACGATTTTTTTTTGGTGTCAAGTTTGTCCCTCTCTTCCGTCCCGAAAATGATAATTTTTGAATTTTGGTGGCAGCGACTTTGCCGGGTTTGTTTTCCCCTCACTCTTCATCCATGTTGCCCGCACAAGTTCAATGAGTTGGCGGAATTCCCGTTACAGATATAATATCCCCATTCACACGATGAAAAGTCCCACTTCATGCACCAATATCCCTCTCTTCATAATGGAATGTTCCACTTCACCCACGAAGTAACCTATCAATCTTTCACTTGGTATTTTGGTTCGAGATCTCTGTCCTTGTAATCATTACTAGTTAATTAAAAAGATTTTTTTCTGTTCGGGTACGTACCCGAACCCTGCTTTTATTCGCAGAATCTGGCTTCTCGAAAATTATTTTAGCTAGAAAAAATGTACGGAGAAATTATCGGGAAATCTGTTAAAACTGATGGGGAAGTAGGGAAATTTTTTTTTTTTTAACAAACAATAAAACTTTATTCAAGGAATATGAGCAAAAATCACAACACCACATGTGGACATTTTAGAGTTGAGTTTCTCCCGCTCTGCTCTTGCAAGTTGTAGGCAGTAACTTCTGAAGGAGGCGTTTTAGACCCTCGGCTCTGAGACGAGTTTGTTGTGGGGTTTTTGTTCTGTGTCAAGTAGGGAAAATTTTGATCTCTGATTGTGGTTGTGACTAGGCAGTCGGGCTCTCTAAAACCGTAGGTACCTAAAGGTATCTAACTAGTCTTTTAAATATAGTTAATTCATCTCTGTAATATGCAACAATGTGACTAGATGTAATAGATCCCATCCTAGTAATTCCATGTCATGGATACAACCAAGTTCCAATGGGCTTCTTGAAAAGGTTAGAATTCAGCATTTCTGACAACATATTCGGATTCAGCACCCTTTAAAACCCATAAACCCCAATTTTTAGTTCGAAAATCCGTATAGGTACGTGCTGAGCTGTTTTCGAAATGTTAGAGATTTTGAAATGAACGCCAGGCATATTTGACGTCACACCTCGCAAGGCTGGGCGTCGAGTAGTTGGGCACTGAGCCGCCAGAGCGCTAAATAATAAATCTGAACAGAATCGGAATAAAAACACTCGGCCCGGGTCGATTTTTGAATAACCTTCTTTGATAATTACCTCGATGCTCAATTTTCGAATGACCTTCTATAATGATTATCCCGATTTTCGATTTTTGGGGTCGACTTTTCGCATAGCAAAGTTGGCTGACTTGCGTAGATGAGAGAGAGAGGAATCTCCTGGCCAATCAAAAGACGACGAAGCAGCCCACGTCATGTACCCTCTCCAGACCTCAGAATTCAAATATCATATTTTTCCTGAGGCCCTATAAATAATTAAAACGGGTTTTCTGCAATATGGACCCGTTTTCTTAACATTAAAAGCACGACCTTTGCAGGAAAAACATTTTAAAAAACGCTGCAAATTTCACACGAGGGTTTATTATTCTTCGATATAAATTTTCCAAAAATTGATTCGATATCAATAAAAAAATTATTTTATTTTCATGGGTAATTAAATTAATTTTGATAATTTGAAAAACCAATTTAACAATTCACTTTATTGTAATGATCGTGGACGGATTTGGGACCAAAAGCCCCGATTAATGGATTATGCGACCAAAAGTATTCGAAAAAAAAACGCTGCAAATTTTACACAAGGGTTTATTATTCTTTGATATACGTTACTTGTGCAGAAATTTAATTCTGTCAATGAAAAAATTTAAAAAAAAATTTTTTTTTGGATTTTTATCTCAAAAAATATTTTTTTTTTTTGGATTTTTTTGTTCAAAAATGTGTTTTTTCAAAAGCTCTGTATTTTTTACTCGAAAAATATTTAACATCCTGGGATCCTTCAAAAATCCCATTTTTAGCCCCACGAATGCCCTAAACATCGCCCCAGTGAAATCGGATCGTTCCGGGAGCCCAAAAAATGGATTCTACGTCCAAAAATACTTCGAAAACGACACCTAACTCGATCCCATAGCTAAAAGCCTTCAATAAACCCCTCCCGTAGCCCCATTATAGCCCCATAGCGCCCCACGGGTTTGGGCGATCGGACTGAAAACCTTGCGGGCACAACTAGATGGTAAACCAAGTATTTTGCCGAAATTTCAGATTTTTAAAAAAATTCCTACTGCCCAAAACGGCCTGGACGGCGTACGGCGTACGGCGGACGGCGGACGGACATTTCGGATTTAGAATGTAGACCTCTTGAAACGGATAATGTCAAATTTTGAGCCCGATCGGAGTCGTCGACCCCCGTCGCGAAAACATAGGTGTATTATTCCAAGAATAATAAACCAAAATCATTAAAGGAGCTCATTAAGGTATAAATTATTCTATTGTTTTTGGTTTATTATTCTTGGAATAATACACCTATGTTTTCGCGACGCGGGTCGACGACTCCGATCGGGCTCAAAATTTGACATTATCCGTTTCAAGAGGTCTACATTCTAAATCCGAAATGTCCGTCCGCCGTACGCAGTCCAGGCCGTTTTGGGCAGTAGGATTTTTTTTAAAAATCTGAAATTTTGACAAAATACCTGGTTTACCATCTGTTGTGCCCGCAAGGTTTTCAGTCCGATCGCCCAAACCCGTGGGGCGCTATGGGGCTATAATGGGGCTACGGGAGGTTTTTTTTGAAGGCTTTTAGCTATAATATCGAGTTAGGTGTCGCTTTCGAAGTATTTTTGGGCGTAGAATCCCTTTTTTGGGGCCCCGGAACGATCCGATTTCACTGGGGCGATCTTTAGGGCAT
Organism: Pilophorus perplexus; assembly: GCA_955831195.1. Lineage (NCBI taxonomy): Eukaryota > Metazoa > Arthropoda > Insecta > Hemiptera > Miridae > Pilophorus > Pilophorus perplexus. The sequence continues at coordinate 4,030,941 of OY037015.1, forward strand.
TCTTGGGGTAAACATGGGATTTGTGAAGGATCCCAGGATGTCGAATATTTTTCGAGTAAAAAATACAGAATTTTGGAAAAAAACACATTCTTGGACAACAAAAATCCAAAAAAAAAAAAATTTTTTTTGAGATAGAAATCCAAAAAAAATTTTTTTTTTAATTTTTTCATTGACCGAATTAAATTTCTACACAAGTAACGTATATCAAAGAATAATAAACCCTTGTGTAAAATTTGCAGCGTTTTTATTTTTCAAGTGTTACTATTTTTGTCAAATAAATAGTTTTTAAAACGCAGTTTACTTATCTACTTTCCCTGGGTTTTAATTGTTTGGTGTAAAAATTTATGTATTTTCTAATCAACTTTCAATAACAAAAAAAAAAAAAATTCAAGCGATTAAAATTATCAGAATTAATAAAATGTCAGATTAAATTATTATTATTAATAATTAATAATTAAATTATTAAAATCTCAGATTTTGAATAATTTCGGGTCTGGAAATTAGGTATTTTTGCAGGGAAAAGTCAGGGAAAAGTCAGGGAATTAATTTTTCCCAGCTTGGCGGCCACCCTGTAGAAGTATATATAACAATTATGATATAATTTTTTTTCAAATTTTTTCTTTTTTTACGACAACAACAACCTTTATTCAACAATCGGGAAAAGAGTAAAAAACTGACTCATATATTACTTATTATATATATTAAATATACCCTACAACACAACAATACACATACAAAACAATTAAATAATTTCTTCTATTCATGAGTTGGATTGTATATATATCCGAAAATCGCTTCTTTTTCAATTTACGATTCATTTGGATTTTGCACATCAGTACACAACTCAATTACAAACTGACGGCCGAAACTATTTTATATTATTAATTAAAATGACTTATTAATTTGATATCAATGACAAACGCTCTATTTTAGCTCGTCAAAAATACTCAAAAAACGCCACCTCAACAACTTCATAAATCGCCTGAAGCCAGACTTGGACGAACTTGGATCCAATTCCTCCATAATTCTATTCTAGAAACCATCAGGAATACACCCATTACTTCCGTTTCTTGTGCTTAGTTGTGCTTCTAACTTTACAGCTGATTTTCACTCTAAAAACAGCATTTTTCAAAAAAAAAAAAAAAAATTGTTAGCCCTTACGACTGATGGACCCGAAATAACTTTTTTCGGCATAGAGCACTTCTATATACATCTAGAAATGAGATTATAAAACGCTGCAAATTTTACACAAGGGTTTATTATTATTTGATATAGGATAGTTTCGCAAAAATTATTTCTGTGCCAAAACAAAAAATGTTGGAAAAAAAATTTTGGATTTTTTTTTTGGATTTTTTTTCCAAAAAAATTTGTTTTTTCAAAATGTCTTTATTCTTTACTCGAAAAATATTTAACCTCCTGGGATCCTTCAAAAATCCCATTTTTAGCCCCATGAAAGCCCTATAGATCGCAACAGTGAAATCGGATCGCTGCGGGACCCCAAAAAATGGATTCTACGTCCAAAAATACTTCGAAAACGACACCTGACTCGATCCCATAGCCAAAACCCTTCAAAAACCACCTTCTGTAGCCCCATTTTAGCCCCATAGCGCCCCACGGGTTCGGGCGATCGGGCTGAAAACCTTGCGGGCACAACCAGATGGTAAACCGAGTATTTTGTCAAAATTTCAGATTTTTTAAAAAATTCCTACTGCCCAAAACGGCCTGGACGGCGGACGGACATTTCGGTTTTGGAATCTAGACCACTTGAAACGGATAATGTCAAATTTTGGGGTCGATCGGAGTCGTCGACCCCCGTCGCGAAAACATAGATGTATTATTCCAAGAATAATAAACCAATAAAATGGGGAAAACGTGAAAAAATTCCAGAATCAACTGGATTCAAATAACTGATATAGGACTAGTTGGACTAAAAAATAAAAAAAAAGTATTTTGACCACGTTTTTTAATGATTCCTGTAAAACATAGGGTAGTGAAGTGGTCCAAAAAATCTGAAACTTCGTTTCCAACTACTCAAGTACTTATAGAATCGAAATATATACCCCCCGAACCCGTGGGGGGAATTTGTTTTTTTGGCCGATGCCCCTCAAAAATGCCGTTTTTCCCACTGTGCGGCGGCTCAGCCCTTCTATTGAAGACAGCGTATTTTCGATCATCAAATTGACATTCACTGTTCAATTTACCGTTGATGGTAATGTTTTCAGTGCTTTTTCAGGGATCATACACGCTGACCAGACCACCCGAAGCGACACGTCGCTTAGGGAAGCTGAATCAGTGGGAATGATCCCAACTCATGGGTCCATTGCCCAGGACTCCTTTAGCAACACTTTGCTTAAGGACGCCAGGAGATCGGTCCCATGTGTGACCGGGTCAGCTGACCAAGCCACTTTTGACGACACCAAGTCTAAGTTTGCAGCAGCAGCTGTGGTAAAACTGGGAGCCCAGGGCCCCCCAAAATGTCGAAAGTCAGAGAAGGGGTTTTTCAACGATTCCATGGACGTAGAATGTAGTCACAAGATGTGCTTACAGTTGCAACAAAGTACTGGAGGGTTCAAAACTAGGTGACCAAAAGTTTTAAAATGTCAACGTTTTCAGGTGTTCTCGCCAGTTGCGAAAAATGCTCCTCGAGAGAAATGGACTTTTCCGAAAAGTGTCTCTCTTGGAACGTCTTCGTTGCCGTCGCATCTTACGGTAAATGCACACCTCATGTTGTGAGAGTTCCAAGTATGTATGGTATTGCTAATCTGCTGCCCACCGGTGGTACATTTAAGGGTACATTAAGATGTTGATGATGAACCATAGGCTGCCTTACTTGGTGGCGCGTGAGGTTATCTGAAGGGGAGTCGGGTGATTCAGGATGCTCGGGGACCTGGCTGGGGGATTGTGGGGGATCCCGAGGACCTGGTTAATTGGGCTGCTCGATTGGAGGCTCAGATTGAGTGTGTTCGTACAGGTAGGTCGTTGATGCACATGCTACTCTGTCCCGCCAGCGGGTGCTAGGTGGGGTGCTCCGAAATTCTGTCCACGACGTTTTTCTCAGCTTCATCTGGGAATTTTGGGGAGGGGAAAAAAGCATTTGGTACTAGTACTGGTAGCATTTGGTTCTCTACACCAGGCATTATTTCTTCTCTGGAGTGGACTAGTAGCTAGCTCAGGAAAAATGGTAACATGACCGATTTCTCAGTCCCCTGGCGTGTCCCCAGCCGCAGGTTCACAACTTTTCGTAGCTACCACAGTTACCCAGTTCAATATTTTGAAAACTGCAAAGACTCATATTCTCTCCATGTAGTCTAGTAACAAGCCCTTTACTGTCCTGATTTTTTAAGTGCTAGCTTTTAGAGTTATGCATAAAGAATGGTGTGTCCACGCGATTTCTTCTCATCCCCCTGCAAAATCTGGCAAGTGCTGTGGAGGAGACCCTATTGGTGTTGGGGAAATTTTGAAAACGCAGTTTGGCAGCTCTGATCCTCTACATTCTGTAGCAGCCTCACTCTCTGCTCAGTAATGTTTGTGATGGCCGAGGGTGAAGTCTTCTTGTTGAATTTTATGTTAGTATTTTTATTCATTATCATCCCCCTGTTAACCATAACTTTGTTATTTTTGAAAGTGGATTCTTTTTTCTGTCACTATTGCCTAGGTTAGCTGGTAAGCAACCAGTCATAATTTTGTCACATATTTACAAGCTTGCATGGAGGGGGGACATGGAAAAAACATATGATTTCTCATTCCCCTGTGTATCATTCCTCTGGTTGTTGAGGCTGTTAGGTATAAGTACAGGGTGTTACATTTAACGTTGCCAAAAAAAATTCCATGGATTCTGGAGCCCATTTCCGATCGAAAATGCCTCCTAGAGTTTTTTCGAAAACCGCTTTGTTTTCTCGTTACCTATTTGCATTTTTTGTTTTTTTCAACAACATGCATTGTTACTTCAGAAATGTGGCCATAACTTCCTTTAGAAGCATCGCATTGAAAATCCAAGGACACCGTTGGAAAGGGAGTTAAATTTCCTATAAGATACACCTCCCTTTAGGGCCAGAAAGGTGGCTCAAGAGTGGCTCAACGCGTTTAATGTAACACCCTGTATAGGGATTACTGTGTACCCCCCCCCCCCCCCCGCCATGTCAATAAGTTGAGCTACTCGTATATGGGCTCGAGAATTTTAAATTTTAAATCCTACCAACCCAGTATGAATCCTCAGGAAATACCTGTTGACCTGACGAAATTTCTGCAGTTTAGAAATTCGCAAATTTTCCAATGTTTGAAATCAGGTTTTCTCAATATGAAGCATTTGTGACCATCTTAGTTCTTTCCCTGCACTCTTCAAGTAGGCGCTAAGACAAATAATGACGTATAAAATTGATAAGAACAAAGTCCAAATTTGGAATGTATAATGAAATTTGTTACTGAAAAGAAAGTGTCAAGGCAAGGCGCTCTAAACCTCCCTCGACAAACAGACAACAATGCTGTATAATTGTTTTTTGTTTCTGAAAAATGTCTGTTCTATTAGCCGGTGCCCTTATGTACCCGAAATTGTTGTTATGCACGTAGTGTTACTTCACTTTAAAAATTGTGGGGGCACTGATTACACATTTTTTCTAATAAACCTGTTTTCTATTCTATGGTCTGATTTCCAGGCTCAACCTCTTCTAGATCAGGCCCCAGGTGAAGCTCCTCGCCATAAACCCATTGGAGATCACCTTGTAAGGATTTAGAGTAGAAATCGATTTCTTATTTTCTGTCACAAACAAAGTTTCCCTGCTCGAATGTCCACCATGAGCAGTTGTTCTTAATCTAATTCATTAATGATTCCATTTCTAGCATTTTAAATTACTCGATTCTCTCATTTGGTTGGTTTGATTGTCAGCCATCGATGGGAGGAAATGTTCGAGTGAAGTCAGACAGTGCGCTGCTGGATACTATAATGAAAATGCGGAGCGAAGATACAGACCAAAAGAACGAGGGTCTCCCTTCTAAGCCCAAGACGGCAAACCCACCCAACAGGAAGGTAATTCAAGAAAGCATCAGATTCATTTTCAGATCCAATAGCGTCTTGTGAGAGGACGGGACACTGCAATGTCGGCTGGTTCAAACCCAGAAATAGTGAACATATTTACGTACTCGGGGTTTGTTATTTGGCGGGAAGTCGAAATCGTGTTGGAAGTCTTCAAATTCGCTCGTGCTGTCTGGGTGAGAAATTGAATTTTCCCATAGTTGAGGGAGGAGGGCTTCACGCGTAAAAAGGTGTGTCCACATTCGAACCTCACACTATTGTACTTTTTTTTTAAGCCAGGGAAGTATTAGAAAACGGGGGTACGAAAAACTTGTTTCAGTTGCCATTCCCGCCTTTTCCCTTCCAAAACCATTTGCAACCTCCCCCAACGTTCTCACGCTCAGTTGAAATTTTGTCGGGGAAGTGTGTTTATATCATGTGTAAGTGCGTTATACGACCTCACAACTCTCAAGGCTGTCACACTGAGTAACTGGTTAAATAATCAACCTCATTATGACTTACCATTGTCATTCATTAAAAAAGCCTTTGTTGATGCGATGTGGATTGTAGATATAACCTAACTTCTGTGAAAAATCTTCACGCCATTGATCATCTGTTGACAGGGTTGTGAGATTTGTGACCAGGTTATGAGGTGTCTGGTTTCATTGTTTCGTCCCTGAATCCTGGCAATAAGTGTCTGCCTTCTAACTTTATGAAACTAGCAGTCAGACAGAAGAGCAGTCTACCACTTTCTCAGATAGAGGGCCTCACTTCGCTCGGCCAACCACTTTCTCCGACAGTAGGCCTTGCTTCGCTCGGCCAACCACTTTTTCGGAAAGAGGGGCTCGCTTCGCTCGCCAATGCGCTACATTTAACGAGCGTGAAATTGGCCGGGAATAGAGACAGAAATCGTCTTCCCACACACCGGAATATATCCAAAATTAGTGTGGAATGAACCGTTTCACTGCCTCTTCACCTCTCCAAGGTCCCTGGCCCCCTCTGTTCATCCATTCTCTCCATCCTCCCCAAGGTCCCTGGCACCATCCCAAGACACAGGGCTGACGCACGCCGGTATTAAAATTTGGATTTCTAGGTAGGATTCAGAGGAAACGCTGACTCAATCGGACCATAAACAACGAAGATAGAGATAGTTGCGCAGATTTGCGCTCATCGAAAATATCGCTCAACGCGCTTATCAGACGTAAAATTGGGCGAGGAATCCATATTCGCCAAAAAAATTAGGGGTTCCCATTTAAAATAAGAAAGTTGGGCGCAAGTGCGCCCATTTGCGCTCATTTTCGTAGGTTTCTCAACCCTACCAGCAGGAGATGTCTGGGAGGCGGAGACTATTGAAAAAAATCGGCGTATTTTTATCACTTTAGGAGTAGTAGGCGTGTGATACACACATACATACAGACGCGTTGAGAATTAGTGGTGGACGATACCATTTCTGAGACAGTGCGCCCAAATTACAAAGTATTGATTCCACACCAGTTGTATATCAAATTGCAAAAATGACCGTTTTTCAAAAACCTTTTGTAGAATGACTCTGATAAGGATAGTGCTGTCGTACAAGTTGCCCTATATTATACATGTTTTATCCTTTTCAGGTAAAACAAATTGTCTACTCGTCACTTTACACGCGCTCTGGACGTGCGCCGGAAAACATCGTTAGTCAATCAATTATGCGCAAAGCGTCCATGACCAGCGCATCCTCCATGCAGGCCAGTACGGTACGTGATCATCTATCCCAGCAACATTCCCCAAAATCTGTTACTATCTGGAATTATGTGGTTATAGTTCCTGAGAAGGAAACCGGCCCCAGGAAGAAGTCCTCCTCCGGGTTGTTCTTCGTCTTTTTCTTCCGGACTTGGCAACAACCCGAAGGTACACTGAGTGTGAAATGGTGATATTTTGCCCGGGATGGATATTCAAAAACGTTTGGGAATTCACAGGATACAAGATTACGAAGCTTCAGTCAGAGTCCAGCGTCCAAGAGATCGGTGTTTACAGCAAGCCGTCTGAATTTCAGGGTAGGTTTAGGTGATTTTGACAAAATGTTGGACTTGAAATGGGCTCAGAGGCCCTTTTTGGGGAGAATGCAGAAATCGATCCGCCATAGGTTTTCTTTGCTATCCAGCAATTTTCATAAAAAACTAACCGTTTTGTTGGTAGACTGTATTTTGTTACCTTCCGTCATAGGCTTTCTTTGTTCAGCTGTATGTTTCTTCAGCAGTATCTCAAAACGTGGTTTTACCACAAAGGCTCTTCTTGCACAGAACTCAATTATGAACTCAACGCGCTGTTCTGAAAGCCAAGGGGAACGTTGGAGCCTGTGCGGCTGGCGTCAGACTGTCTTCCATAATGGAAAGAAATCTAAGGAGGTTCCCATTCCATGTGGAATCAAGCAGGGGTTGGGACTAGGGCTTTTTCATTTGATATATTAATGACTTACCGCGCCAACGAAAGGGTTACTTGTCACTCTTTGCCGACGACATGACAGCAATTGCCCATCTGTGGCCGAAGTTGGGGAGGATGTGATACGATGGTCTTCTCGTGTTGCCGAGTGGTGCTCTTCAAGGGCCCTACTCCTCAACGAATTGAAGACTCAGGATTTGTTGTTGGAGCTGAATGGAAAGATGACCAACTCTGTCAATATTCTGTGAATTGAGGTCGTTAATCGACAAATATGGGCCAGGCACATAGAGGTACTTTCATCTGAGCCGTGGCCAATTTAAGGAGCTCAATCTGCTGACCTGCTGTACCGAGCCGTTAGATTGTATCTGAGGCCATTTCTGCCCTCCTGTCCCTTCCGTCGTTAGCCACATCATTCTGATGTGCTCAGGAGTTTTGCAGGGATACTTTTTGTTTCGCGATTTCTTCGCTGGGACAGGAGTCATCGCAACGAACCTACCTCCTATTCCACCTCTTCTTATGGCTCCGTGCGAGTTGCGGACAGGGAAAGAAGGGTAGAGGGGCGGTTGTCAACAAAATCGTGCTGTTTGCGGAACGGCCTCGACTTTATGATGGTTCCGTGCGATTTGCGGACATAGTGCAGAGACGGTAGCGATTTTTTGAAATAGATGACTCGCAATCTGATGGATGGAGGATTTTGATATTTGGGATAAGCGATGCAAAAAACGCTCTGGAAACGTCGACAACGTGTTTTCTCGATGGGACCTTCTTCAGTTGCCCCAAGCAGTTCAAACAAGTGTATACTGTACATTAGGGTGGCCACAAAATATGAAAGTTCGAATTTCTTCCACGCCAACCCACTAAAATGTGCCATTAGGTATAAAAATAGGATTCCCAAAGTTTCAGATCGATCGGACAAAAATTATACCCATCGCAAAGAGGTTGAAGTTTTGAAAAAATGGAATTTTTGGAAAAATTTCCCAGTTTTTCATCTATATCTCTTTACAATCAAATACAGCCTTCAGCATTATTTTTCAAAAATAATGGAAATTTTCCATGGAAAAAAGCCTGGAAAAAGTGCGAAGGGAAATGTGTCATGTCCGCAACCCGCACGAAAGATTATCGATCTACTTCCCACCACTTTAGTTTGTCCGCAAATCGCACGTCCGCAACTTGCACGTCCGCAACTCGCACGCTACCCTTCTTATAGCTTGTGGTGTTCGGATCATTGGTGGTTGCGGAATGCAACAGACCGTACCTACTCGTCTGCCTCTTCTTATAACTCGCAGTTTTCGGATTCTCACACTGAGAGAAAAAAAGGCCTTATTCTAGGTTATTTTTCGTTTTTTTTCTAGGTTAAATGCTGCCAACCTAGATTTTTTTTGGTTTTCATTCTACGGTGGAACAATTTAGTCTAGGTTGAATATCATTTAACCTAGATTAAAAATACTGGTGAAGTTACCTTCCTAAAAATGCAAACAACCAAGATTTAAAATGCGCCACCCCCACACTTTAGTTCTAGGTTAAGTTCACGGTGTGTGCCGCCGCCTCCATCCATTTACAGTCTAGGTTAAAAACATTAATGTCTTGGTTGTCTCACCCTGGTATTCAATGTTTTTCACTTTCATAGACGGTTAATTTACCCTAAAACGAAAACGTTCTCACCCCACCTCAAACAATTTACAGCCATGGCGCATTAACCTAGAACCCTTTTTTCTCTAGGTTGTGGTCCTTTATTTACGAGGTTGTTTCAATTACAATCCCTGTTGTACCAGTTAAATTTCTAGGCAGCTTCCTATTCTTTTCAGGTTGGTCCTAATAAATTACTAGGTGGTCCACTTTTCTTGTTGTTTCTTGGTTCTATCAACTTTAACTATCTTTCTGGGTTGTCTCTGTTTCCAACTCAGTACAAAAATTTGAATGTGACGTCATAATATGACTGCACATAGTGACAGAAATTAGATGATTAGAATTTGACAGAGATTTGGCCTCAACCCCACCGGGTAAATAGCAGGGGTGCCAAGACAACGAGAATTAACGCCCACCACCTACAGTGGCGCTCTCCGTGGCTGCTTAGCGTACCGTAGAAACAACCTGGAATTTATCGAATGAATTACAATCACTGTTGTTTAAACCTAAAACTATTTGTGGTACTACGGTAGTTTTAACCGAGACTGAAAGTCTAACTTTTTCTTCTGGGTTGTTACCTAAAGTAACAATCTCGCCTTTTAAATCTCTCAGTTGTTTTCAGTTGTACAACCGAGACTTTAATGGAGGGGAATTATATGGAAGGTCAAATCATTCAATTCTAGGTTACCCCACTTAAAAGTCAAAGGTAGGTAATATATTTTCTAGGTCTTCACAATGTCAACCTAGACCAAATGTTAAGTTCACATTTGGTCTAGGTTGACACTTTTTTATTCCAGGTTGTGGTCAGAGGGCGGGTAATTACGGATTAGGTTGTTTCTATATGGGTCTAGGTTGTATTAATATTTTTCGATGTTACTTTAACCTGGACCTATTTTTTTCTAGGTTGAATCAATTGATTCTAGGTGGTTTCAATTTATTTTCGAGGTTATTTCGGATTTAACCTAGCCACTAAAAAAATCTTTTCTCTCAGTGCAGTGGTTGCTCTTATGTAGTCACCATAATCATCCTCATGATGACCACTGACAGCCCCAGGTACTCTGCTCCCTCTTCTTATAGCTTGGAGTTTTCCCATTGTCGGATGTCACGTTACTCCACGTTTTCTCGACTGATGGAGGGCGAGTACTTATCTAAACTTCCTCCCCTCCCTATAGGGGAGTTTTATAAAACTAACACGACTAGCCAACAATAAAAATCTGAAGACACATACAATGACGCACACTGAACATGAACACACATACGATGACACACATATCACTGACTCATTTCCCTAAATTACTCATTCACACACACCTTTCATTCAATGTGCTGACCATACCTAGCTTATACGTCCTCAGCTGCTTGGAGTATGTCCATCTCAAACAGGACAAGCTGCTAAAGAGCCCCCACAATACTCCAGGGAACTTATGCCCACCATTCGCCCGCCACTCGACAACTTTGAACTGCAGTCCTCTTCAGGTCCGGTGCTCGTCTCATCAATTGCGCACCTACTGAGCTCCGTTCCCTTCCAGCCCGTATTTTCCGCATACCAGCCAAGGGTGGATCAAAGTCAAGGCAAATTACTCGGATGCTGTAGTTGTTCCCGCAAGGGTTTCAGCCCGTTTAAGAGAGGCTCGTATTCGAAGTTATTGTTGATGTTGAATCCCATCGCGTCCATCATTCTATACTGCCATTAATGATAGGGAGGCTACATAGGGCAATTTATTGTTAGGTGTGGATATAGGTGCCAGGCGATCGGTCAGCTACCAGTGACCCCAATAAGAAACATATACTTCTTCTTTTAATGGTAAAAATAGTCGTAATAGGTACTTGAAAGGCCATTACACTCCTATTGGTTGGCAACAATCTGACTAACTCGATAACTTCCGCAGGGGAAAAGACACTCAGCTCCTCCAACAAAAACCACCGAAGCGGTATGATATACATAACATTGTTATCTATTTGTCATGCGCGTACATTGACGTAATCCGAACCCCACTTTACTCCATTTCTCTATCAACATTGCTGTTTATTATACCAGGAGAGCGCAAAGGAACACCAGGGGTCTCATTTGTCATGCAGTCCGAAGCCAACTTTTGGAATTGGACAGGTAGGAGAGGAGAGGTAGTACTGCTGCAGTTCAAATAGAAGTAGCACATTTGGCACATGTTTCAAAGCTGCCCAAATGGAACCGTTAGCGTGATCAGTACAAGTTTCAGCTCCTACCTAATCAGCTCTGGGCTTTTCCAGAGTCAAAACGCTCCAAAGGGTTTATTCGTTGGTACAAATTGTGCAAAAATTAAGTCAATAAAAAGTTATTTAAACAAATTAGGGTCATTCTCACGAAAGCGTTCAAACCAGTGGCCCGGTGATTTCTTGGTAAAGAGCGACGAGTTTTCAATTTCCAATTCCCAAGCTCTGGGAATTTCATGTTTCCCGGTACTGCTAGGATGAGGAAACCCCAGAGTCTTTAGCTCGAGCCCTTAGCAGCTCTCGCCTTTGGAGCCATGGAAGACACGGGTTCCATCTCTGAGGACCAGGAAGGGTCTGGATACGCTTTTGGTAGTGTTATCCTTGAAGAGTCCTCCGCCTCCACCTCCGACATGGAAACAGCCGTCTCTGATAACCTGGGAAACTCTTCTCAGTGCTCGAAGTCAATCCCTCCAATAACACAGCAGCAAAGACACAATACGAGAAGGCTCGCAGATGATGCCACGACACACCAGATTATCTCCTTGCGAACATTTATTCATTCAACTACCTCCACTCGCCATTACTCAAGTTAGGCACTACACCGATCTTATCATGGGGTCATTTGACGCGGAATTTTACGCTATTTTGGAAGGAGTGAAAGGTTCTGTAGGATGCGTAGTTTACGAGTTATAAGCAAAAAACTGATTATTTATTTTTTATTATATTAGTAAATAATCATGAATAACTAATAAATAAAATAAATAAATGAAATCAACCAGATCCAAAGGAAATGACCAGATTCTCGGATTGGTATAAAATGTACATAACATTTCTGGTGGTGACGTAAATGAGCCGTCGAAGACGGAATTAAACATGAAATTTGATTCTCTACAACTTTGATTCTATTACTTTTTTCGATGTGGGTCGTTGTTTAGAAGTTACAGCGGTCGTACTGTGAGCAACATGTGGTTTTGACGAAAGTTGGTAAAAATACCCTATCTTTGACGAACGATTGTGGCTAAACCGCTGAACCGATTTTGATGACTATGTAGTGTTTTGAATAGCGAATTTAATGCTCTTTAATTTTGTGACGTATAACCTTTTCTGTAGGATGGATAGTTTTCGAGTTAGGAGCGAAAAAAACGCTGCAAATTTTACACAAGGGTTTATTATTCTTTGATATACGTAACTTGTACAGAAATTTAATTCTTTCAATGACAAAATTTAAAAAAAAAATTTTTTTTTGGATTTTTATTTTTAAAAAAATTTTTTTGGATTTTTTTGTTCAAAAATGTGTTTTTTTCCAAAATTCCGTATTTTTTACTCGAAAAATATTTAACATCCTGGGATCCTTCAAAAATCCCATTTTTAGCCCCACGAATGCCCTAAACATCGCCCCAGTGAAATCGGATCGTTCCGGGACCCCAAAAAATAGATTCTACGTCCAAAAATACTTCGAAAACGACACCTAACTCGATCCCATAGCTAAAAGCCTTCAAAAAACCCCTCCCGTAGCCCCATTATAGCCCCATAGTGCCCCACGGGTTTGGGCGATCGGACTGAAAACCTTGCGGGCACAACTAGATGGTAAACCAAGTATTTTGTCGAAATTTCAGATTTTTAAAAAATTTCCTACTGCCCAAAATGGCCTGGACGGCGGACGGCGTACGGCGGACGGACATTTCGGATTTAGAATGTAGACCACTTGAAACGGATAATGTCAAATTTTGAGCCCGATCGGAGTCGTCGACCTCTGTCGCGAAAACATAGGTGTATTATTCCAAGAATAATAAACCAAAACTGAAAACTGTGCAAAAATTTCGCGGTTTTCGGCTGCCAAAAGTTAAGCTCACCACCTGCGATGGTGCTAACTCAGATTCCGTGTATTTAGGACCATTAGAAGGTGTTGAAACGATTTTCGCTTCGGTCCGAATTAGTCCGTTTTCTTTCCCATTTTCGGCCTTATTTTACTGGCGTAAATACCGTCTGGACTCACCGTAACTATACCTGCCCGATGGGACTACAGTGTGAACAGGGAGGGCACGGCAGTTTCTTTTGGTATCTCTTTTAGTACCTACCAATGGGGAAAACATTAGTGTGCATTTACCAGGCCAGAGTTTTAATGGCCTCACCTTCGCCTTGCATGAATTTGATACTTATTTCGTACCTCTACCATTTTCGAATTTGTCTTTACAAGAGTGCTGTGCTCCGCAGGCCAGCATCGAATTTACCTTTTGAAACTTGCTCTGCTTTAACTTTTCAGACGGCGGCGTTAAAAACTAAAGCTAAGGCCCCCAAACCGGTCCAAACGGCGGACAAATCGACTGGGCCCGACAAGGCTCTCGCGTGCGAGAAAAAGCGGGAAGTCGCCGTCCAACACCCGATGGCTCCATTCCCTACAAGGCATTTGGCCAAAGTGGTGAATCCACATCGGAAACACTTCGCACCTAAGAAGGTAATTAATGAATCGATAAGATCTGCCGTAGATTAGTGCTGCACGAAATTCGAGATCGTAATCGATTTTTCCCAAAACGATTTAAATCGGACACAAAAAAACCTCAACTCTTGCAAAGGAGGAAAAATGAAATGTGACTGTGTATTAAAATTAATCTATTTTATATCAGACGAATTGGGATCAAAGCAATATAAATTTGATCCAATTCAGCCAATAGGTACAAAATATTGGCCAAAAATTATGGTAATTCAAAATTCAATTAACACACTCATTTCACAGCGTTCGTGCAAAGGGCTTGTCTGGGACCTAAACGCATACATTTTCACTTACAAGAAAAGTAAGTAGTTGTGGCCTTTTGAGGAAAAATCAGAAAAATGGTTGTTTCAGTCTGGAGGAAGGGTCTCGGATTTTGGGTCAGCACTGAGAGTGGTAAACAACTTGACGAATATCAGTTTAGTCGACAATATCAACTTTTAGGTTCATTGGAAAATTTGTTAGATTTTTGTAAAAAATAAACCACAAGCTTGTCCACGGTGTCTGGCAGTGGGCAGGGTTCCGTTCTCGTGTGTGATCTCAGTGCCCAAGCGGGGCGCGTTTCTGTTCTCGTGTGTGATCTCAGTCCCGTTGCGTGTGATCTCAAATTAATTGTACAACGAATATCAAAGAAAAGGGTGTTACCTTAACAATATGTCGACTTCATGTCCTCCAGGAAGGCTACGAACAAGTCTGGTGCGTTACTTCGCCACATCTTCCAACAGTAATGGTGTAGGTGAGACTGGAGCATCTCGTTGGGGACTCCTCTCAGTAGCTTCATAATAATTATCGAATTATTCGATTTTTCGCGTCCAGCCACGACTGCTCGACACCCTGGGTATGGGCGCCAGATCCCGGGTCTACGTAGTGATGCTGGTGGTTCACAGTTTTATGGACAACACCTTGAGCCGCTAAACAGCCCATTCGTCAGAATGAATTTCCGAGCCACCAGCACATCCCACAATTATTGCTTTGAGACCTACCTATTGCCTTCCTTCACCTTTGGAATGCGACCTGGCAGAGAACTGAAAACAAGACACATAATAAACATCACCAAGATCACGAGAGATCACACTGACCTCGACGGCCGCGTGAGATCGCACACGAGAACGGCACCGTGGGCAGCTCTGTCGACTTTGGTTGAAATATCCAGTCGAGCATGAAAATCCTTATTGTTCGAAACCTTTGCACAATAATGTTTGTGTAAAAATCGAAAAAACAAAAATACGTTTCAATACCAACATTTTTTGTTTTTCGATTTTTAATCGATCAATCAATTTTGTTCAAAATAATCGAAAAGTTAAAAAAATCGATATTACATTTGAACGTTTTTGTTTTTCAATTTTTAATCAATTAATCGATTTTTGCCAAAAATAATCGAAAAGTTGAAAAAAGGCGATATTGGAACGGTATTTTGTTTTTCGATTTTTAAGCGATTACTCGATTTATTCTTTATGCTTATCGATTAATTTTTTTTTTTTTTTTTTTTTTTTTTTAATGCTCAAAATACTCGAAAAATCGAAAATTTGAAAAAAGCACTTCCGTAGATGGATCGTTTCATGCAAAAAGGGCCCTTACGCATTTTTCCCGTTTCGAGATAATCGAAAAAACTAGTTTTCTCTTGAAATATGTGGGTTATTTCAATGAAATTTTTACTACGCGTTCCTCAAGGTAACCATTGTTGGAAACCAAATTGCGTTTGTTCATTTATTGTATAGTTTTTAGGTAAAAAATACAAACTGCTGTCGGAATAAGGTCCCTTTCTGCATGTACCAGCTGTGTTGGTGAGTCGTGTTGATGGAATGTTCGATTTGGTGCAGAAATGAGGTCCCTTTCTGCATGAACCGTGCACAGTGTCTCCCACAATGAGGTGTTCGATTTGGTGCAAGAAGGGTCCTTGCAATAGGTGGAACCGAGGGTAAAGACGTAAAAACCACGATAATCGCGATTCGGCCAAATGCGGCGCTAAGGACCCTTTTTGCATGAAGCGATTCAGATGCTTGCTTGTAAAAAATGCTGAGTCGTGATGAAATACTTGTGATTTTTCTGTTGAAGGAAGCTAATGATCAGTTGCGAAGGCGATCCCATTCACTCGAACCGCGAAAAGATAAGGTAACGTTTACATAATCCCTTATGAAGGCCCTTACCAATGTTGCTAATTCATGTGTTCTAGAAAGGCGATCTAGGGTCACCACGGTTCGAAATGGGGGACTTTTCTCCTCTGAAGAGGGAGATAAGGCGCGATGATGTGTCCAAGGCTGTCGCATACCGTACAGGATGCGGCTGAGAAACTTGCTGATTTTAAAGGTCGACAAAAGAAACCGTATTTCACTTATTGATTGAATTTTTTTTAAAATCGTATAGTACTCATTTTGAAGTTTTGTTTCAAGTGGTTTTCAAAATTACATTGGGCAAATGGCGGCCCTCATTAGTGATAAACTGATCTACTCTAGTTTTGAAGTTTTGCTCCATTCTTTAGAACATATCAAATGTTGGCTATGGCTTGGCAGATTTGGTACTTTTGTCCGGAGTTTGGTCAGTGAAAACTAAGATTTGAAATGTCCCTGTAAAAAAAAATAATAATAGTAATAAGAGCCAAAATGGGAGAGCGCGCCACCCACGGTACGTCACCCCTCAAGGAGATGAGGGGCTTGTGGAAGTGTTCACTCAAAAGTTCCATTGAAGTCATGCTGTGTGAGCAGTGGCTCTGTCTGCTGTAACCATATATCTCCATTTCTTCAAGTTTTGGAAGAAAAAGCACTGGGACGATTGCAAAAACGACACTCTCAATGTGTTCTGGGTCCATTGACCTCCTGGCCCGAGACGGGACCCAGAAAAGTAGGTATTGAGGGCAATCACACGCTGCTCCTTTGTCCAACACAAAGACGACTGGTTTGTGGGGTAACAAAACTTTACGACCCCCTCTTTCGAATGAGATCCTCCCCAGCCCTTTCTGACCAGCTCATTGACGACCAATTCAAATCAGCAAGTTTTTCTGCTCCACCCTTTATGTTCCTACTGGGTGTACCCACCTCATTCAAATGACTATCCCTTGGGGCTGAGAATGAGAGGCTGACATTGAGTAGTTTCTGAGGTTTTGAAGAGAACAAAATATCAGATCTAAAATCTTGAAAGTAATTTCGATATATGTACATCTACGTATCGATAAATTGTGAAAGAAGAAATATCGGCCAAAAGTATCATTGTGAACCTCCCTATTGAAAAGTGAGCCCGTATACCTTTGAAATTAACGTCATAACCTTTCCTTGCTATAGAACGAAGAGAAAAATAAACTTTTGAGGGTCACTGATGTAAAGAAAACCACCCGCTCGACTTCAACAGCTAAGAATCATTCCACGCCACCGGAGGTTACCATTGCAAAGTTTTTCATTGAACATTCTTCATTTATCAACCGTGACTTTTCTATTCGTTTTTCTGATTTTTAGAACAAAAGTGATGCGCTGAAAGATTCTGCTGGGTACGAATATCAAAAAACTCAAAGCGCAGCAGCCAATACCCAAGTCAGCTCTGAGCGTGCGAAAACAGGAGCTCTCAAGGAGGTGAGATTTTTTTAAAGCATTGTTTTGCCTGTTCTTTTCATTCCGCTTGACGTTCGAACAAACAACAAACCCCTTCATATTAAATTAACTTACGCAGGATTTCAAACACTCGCGGGATCCCCATAATGTAAAAACTGAGGAAAAATTCACTTCACCTTCGATTCCCAAATCAACGGAAAGAACTTTTGAAAAGGATGGCCTCATTGATAAAAACTGGGTAAGTCCGCCTGTCTGTTCGAGAGCAGTTTGGCACAGTTGTAAGATTCAGGGCTTGAAAAGTGGAATTATTTATGTTTTTTATATTACACGCTTAACACTTGATCTATTAACAGTTGGATCTATTGAATGACTTGAAGGGCCAAAAGTCATTCATCTGCACATCATTCCTCTGGTACCCGTAATATGATGGCAAAATTTGAATGTTTTATCTTATCCTATTTCACGGTTTCTCTCGTTTTTGTAGCTTAAACTTTCACAAGAATATTTACGCTTTATGGAGTTTCCCTTCTTTCTAATACAGCTAATTGAGCTTTATGCCATTCATCAGGTTACACTCACATATTGATGGACCCTTGTCCAAAAGTTAAATGAAGTTGAGCTCGCTCCGTTATGGACTGTGTTTAGTGCCTTACTCTTGAGAGAAAATCTTTGAAATGAATTAGGGGAATTTTAGCATGAAACATGCTTTAGCCATGACCCAACTGCCCAAAAACAATGGTCGGGGAGGGGGACGCTGGAGTCTATTATAAAGTCGGATATGTTAGACTTGATCAAAAAAACGAACACTAAATACTCTACTTACCTTCCAAATTATTTATATCATATTCATTTGTTCTATGTACACTTGTCACTGTTTCATATCATATACACTTTGTTCACTATTGTGTCGTATCATATAGTTTCATCAATTGTTAAATTCAAAGTCTAAATTCGTGTTCTCTCTCCCTAACCAAACTCATTGGATTAGACCTCTGCACCATCGGCAAACAACCACTTTGTGAACACAAAATACGTGAACGTTTCGATCAGTTCGATCTTCTTCGGCAGACTGGCCTTATTCCCGCGAAAACTGCGGAACGTAATAAATAATATGTAATTATTTATTATATAAATATAAGTTAGACCCCTAGTTCGGCATCCTCACTTGTCTTACTGTTAGGCCACTAGTTCGGCGTCTTCACCTGCCGTACACTAGGCCACTAGTGCTGCGTCCTCACCGTTTGTACGTTAGGCCACTAGTTCGGCGTCCTCATTTGTCTTATCCCTGTGGACGCTTTGTTATTCCAAGCATTGATTTTTGTAACGTTGCAGCTTTCTCGTGAGAACAAGATGTACACTGATGAAAGGTCCAATTACCCGAAGGTTATGCCGATTTTCAATCTCAACCTGGACGCCTTAAACGCCAAGGTATTCCGCATCAGGACAACATCCACTCTACGATAATTTAAATTGATGTTTTTTATTTAATGTCCAGAGTTTTCAGAGTCAACGTTGTTAAGTGATTAAATTTTCAGGCGTACGAAAGGCGGGGGCCCCCTTTCTTGGAACACGAAGAACCTTCTAGAGGCTTGAAATTGAATCTGAACTACGAGAAGGCGAATCGAGTGAGTCCGTTTCGACACTACTAAGTAGGTAATAGTTGACAATACTTGAATGGAAGGTGTTTGCTCTGGGTTCCATGAGACCACACGGTAGAAATTGATTCGACGGCCCCGATCCTTGCTGCCCACGAGAGAACCAAAAAACGGGGAATTTTCCAGATTTGGGATATTTTTCGGATGGTTATATCCCTTTGAAGCGGCATACAAGGGAGTAGTTTCTTTCCCCTGCAGAAGTGCTTCATTCACAAGTGGCTTTAACAGCCAATGATACCAACGGGAGATTGTGAAAAGAGCCAACAACAAAAGTGTCAAAATAGCCAAATGTCAAAAGAGCCAATCCCTGCCATTGGTCATTCGTGAGTTGTCCAAAAGAGCCAACATTTGAACCAACGACGGTGTGTGAAAAGAGCCAACAGTTGACAGTACGAAAAGAGCCAAATAAAGGAAAGAGGGTGAATTTAAAAACCACAAAAATCCTTACATAACGTTATCGAATGCACACGACAGGGCCTTCAGTGCAGCATGTTTACCAATATAATATATTATAAGACAGGTTCCTTTGATACATCGACTTTACAGCTGATGAACGTGGTGCCAATAGCCTGAAAGATGGTAGCCATCGCCACAGTCTCAGGTGCGGGGTTCGTGTTCTTGGTGGCGTTCTCCCTGTTGAGCTGGAAGCGGCCGTTTTGCTGTCTGTAGGACGCTGGCTCGGCGGTTGCGGGTACGATGGGCACGTGCATCGGAGTTGTCCAGCATTTGCAAGGAATGGTCTTCCTGGGGGCAGAGGTTTTCCCTGACGATGTATGGGAGGAAGTCTCCAACCTGTCGAAATAGAGGGCGTTCGCTGTCTTTGCAGCGGCTGTCCTGAGGGAGATTGTGAGGACGTTTGCTCCCTCGTTGGTCAATAAGCCTGTTGACAGTCCATGGCTCGTTCGGTGGGCACTGAGGCGGACTCGGGCTTGGCTCTTTTCACACTTCCGTTATCGCGTCTTATCTGAGCGGTCAGAGGGCAGGGAGCTAATTGGGTTCAAGTATAATCCCTTCTAGCGATTGGCTCTTTTCACCTATAAGTTGGCTCTTTCACAGCTGCCCTTACCAACACACCGCAACAAACTTCCCGAATTCTGGTCTTAGTTCATGCGTCAGCCGCTGGGGAGCGGGTTCAGAGCCCAACGTCATCAATGACGATGCAATTGCAGACAGGCTGTAGAATGATGAGTAACTCATGAGCAATAGACGGAGCTAATGACGAGCGTGTTCCGTTGTCTTTCTAAGTCTGAGAATTACGGATTTGGTGTAGTATATATGTAGGTATATACCTATCAGTTACTTGCTAAAGTCCAGAGAATCCAGTGACCCTGAGGTCCACAATGCCATTAACTGTTGCATCCGGGGTGTACCCAAAGAAATACTGAATCTGACAGATTCGCCATTCTCACAAAAACGTGAGATTTGAAGTAGACATTTAAATGATCATGAGGGTACCTACATCATAATACCCTAAAAAATTCACTCAAGTCCTTTAATGTATTTTCAAGGGGGATGGCTAGGGAGGGCAGGACCTATTGCTAGGGTTAACTTCCTAAATACCACCGTTGAGGTACCGCCTCTGGCTGGATCTGGACCCCTTACAAAGTGTAAAAACACGAACTTCTCCGAGCCAAAACTTCCAATGTCAATTTTACTCCATTCTAGTTTCATTTCGTTTTTTTGTTCATGTTACAGCCAAAAGAGGCCGACGGGGGGCGACATCCGCAACTAGATGGACAAAAATCCCGACAGTCGTCACCGGCAGCCCCACGAATTTATCTCGAACCGGAAGATCAGGTGACTGGATGAGCAGAGCGATATAGGTTTCGTCAAATCGGAGGGTTTTGCTGAATTTCAGTTAGAACACCAACACATTTTAGTGCACGGAATGTGTGTTGGCAGATGGTACAATGGCGGGAGTGTAAACCCACACAAACAGAACAGAGACGGAACAGGGACGTGTGGTCAGTACATGGACGTTTTGCCCCTGAACAAGCCCCAAAAAGGTTTTCTGCCAGACATTTTATGTCTAGATGTGTATCAATACCTGACTCAATCAACGATCAATGTCCTGTACAACTTCTGCATTTTGAGCTGTTTTCAAGTCTGAGAAAAAACGTCCAGGCATTGCACCAGATAGTATGCTGCACAAGGATAATGACAAGTGCTGCCATCTAGGAAATAGTGAACTATCAGGAACCCTTCCACGCCACTACAGTAGAACCTGGATAAGTGCAATCTCACGGGACAAGGTTTGAAATTGCAGCTAACCAGGTTTTGCAATTACTAAGTTTTGCAGGTAGCCAGGTTAAGGTAAAGGTAATTGCACATCACCAGGTTCTGTAATCAACAGGAAGGTTTTTTATGTTCTTGAAACAGCGGGGCTTAGCCGATTTCCCTATGATCAAAGGAGGGAGTTTATCTGAACCAGTCCAGTTGGTTGCCAAGAGGACTGTGACTCGTTCCTTGCTCATCTTTCCTCCGACTTTACTCTCGCCACAAATTCTTCTTAAAACCAGGTCGTTCCTCTTCTTAAATCCCTGCAACCATCCGTTGCTGGCCTTGAATTCGATTTCCAGTTGTTGAGCGAATGAACAGCTTTTTGTTTAATAAGGGCACCACTTACCGGAACGTTCTTATTTGTGCACTGCTTCAGCCACTCTACAAGGCAGATTTTTTGTCCTATCCGCAACTTGGCTGATTGTTCCCCCCTCCAGGACTGTCTCGACACTTTGTCCCTTTGGTGTTGCCAAAACGGCCTTAAGCTAAACCCATCAAAGTGTTCGGTCACCACCTTCCACCGCACTGTCGAGCCTATCATTTGCAACTACCAACTCGACGGGGCTTCTCTTGTTCGGCAGTCCTCAGTTCGTGACCTTGGGATCTTGCTTGACGCCCACCTTACCTTCTCTGACACGTATCCCATGTCGCCCTGCGCGGTATGCGAGCCCTTGGGTTCCTTAGGCGAAACACGAGGGAATCCCCCCCCCCCCCCCCCCCCCCCCCCCCCCCCCCACCCCCCCCCCCCCCCTCTCTCGTGCTGCCCGTCCTGGAGTATGGGTCGGTGGTGTGGAGCCCTTTCTATAGTTGTCACATTGAGCAGGTGGAGCGTGTGCACCGGGCATTCTTGCGGTACCTGGGCTATAAGTTGGGCATTCCTCGCACTGAGATTAACTACTCTGCTCTCTCTACTCGGTTCCGTCTGCTGAGGCCTATCGACCGCCGCCAGTCAGCTGATTTGGTTTTTCTCCACGCACTTCTTCACGGTCGCATCAATTCTCCCGAACTTCTCCGCTCAATCGGTCTGCGAGCCCCGCGCCCCTCGTCTCGTTTGGCCCACCCCTTCAACGTTCCCTTTTCGCCAACTAATTACCTCTACCACCGTACGCTTTGTCGTAAATAAAAATAAAAAGGCACTTCTCCAGGTCAGGGAACTCCGCTCCACGAGCTCTTTTCACTTGACTGTGCCCGTCAACGCATTCGGCTTCCACCGCCGCACGATTTTTCAAAACACTGAACTGAAAAAACAACACACTGCTGAAATGTGATCAGTTTCTCGTTTGGTTGTTTGAAAACGGAGAGGGATCTCTACTACTTTCGCACGTATAGAGGTCGAGCCTGTGTCAATTGCAGCTAATCAGTTTTTGGACCAAAAATCTCTTTTGCAGGTATCCAGGCTTTCTTTTGCAGCTATCCAGGTTATGGGGCCTCAAGGGGGCGGGATTGACACTTTTATTGCAGCAAAGGAATTTTTGCTTTTATCCAGGTTGCACTTATCCAGGTTCTACTGTACTACTGCTGCTTTGAAAAGTGCTGCTTTGAAAATAGCTCAGCCCTGCTGACAGCTCTGGGAGTTTAGGGAGAAGGGGAGTTTGTAGAATTTGGCTTCCATTTCCATGTTACGATCAGCATCCTGCCCCGGTCAGTAACAACAACAGGGCCACGTTACCATCCGAAACGGGCCTCAGTTAGTGATAGCAATGAAGACAGGTCAGAAACAGCAACATGGCCAGGTTACCATCTTTCACTTGCTCCGGTTAGTAAAGTGAGTTTTACTTTCCTACTCCTTACTTAGTCGTTTCCTCTTGTACCTTGCGGTGTCTCCAAGCTGTACGGTTCTGGGGCTTTTTGGCTGCTTGCCCCCAATTACTGCCCCTTTCCCTCAAGGCCCTCTTGACGCTGTCCTCCCAGGTGATCTCTTCCCCTCCACACGTGCCTCTAGCGTCTGACGCTGAAAACGATCTAAGAGCATTCTTTGGACAGGGCCAAATGAGTTTTACGTCAAGATTTTTGATCGACCTGACATGACGGGGCGCTAATTTGATGATGAACCGCTTTAAACCAGCTGCACATTTATTCTCAAAATTTCCATGGTCTTGAACGGAATTTGAACCCGTGGCCTCAGCAGAATGCAGCGCGAAGAGACTAACGCCCAGAACCACTCGGCTTATCTGGCTGCCTGCCTCAGTTAGAAACAGCAACATAGCCAGGTTGTGGCCGTCCTCCTACCTCTTTCCTATCCCTGGATGCCGGGTGAACTACATAATTTCCCTTGACAAGCGGTAGGTATATTAATTTTCTTACAATGCCTTCCTTTTGACGGACAAACCACGACTACTTCATCTAGCGCACCGTCATGGGGTCTTCCCTGTTCGCTGCCAACACTTCTCTCTCAATGTCTTCTGCTGATGCAGCACGCAATGTCCTTCGCTCAATCTTTACCCATTTTGTGCACATATAAAGGTTACCGTCCGTTACATGCCCACGTTAGTAACAGCAACAGGATCAGATTACGTCGTAACATGCCCTGGTAAGGGCTGCTTTCATCAAACAGCCTTACAATGGATTTAACTTACCGAAATCTTCACCCCAACCTGCCAGTTAACCGAGACTTTAGAAAATTACGTTTCACCACTTCATTTCCGACTTTAACTCAGATGCTTTCGGTTACCGTTTCGATGCAGTGTTGCCCAAAAGAGCCATTTGTGACCATATTTTAGTACCCGGTGAAAAGAAACATTATTTAGTATTTGACAAAAGGACTTTTTTGCGGTACAAAAACCGTATTGCACCTTCCGTATCATAACACCAATGGACCACCCCCCCGTGGTCGTTTCTCATCATTTTAAGCTAAATTAATTTTTCAGGCTCATTTGGAAAGAAACGGCGAGAGCAAACGGGGCTCAATTGGCAGAAAACCGAGAGACAAAAAACTAACTGTGGCGGTAAGTTGACATCCTACTAGTGAAATGAATGAACGAGCGTGGCTTTGGGGGAATAGAAAGCGAAAGGTCGTTTGATAAGCAATGTTGAAGAGCAGCGTTGAGTTTGGGTGATCGATGATTTATCTTCCCTCCGATATACTCGTGAGACAAGAACCCTTATGCAAGTTTATAGAACCTACGAGGGAAGGCACAAATCAAGTCCTGAAATGAAAGAAGCACCTAAACATTATGGATATTTTGCCACAGCAAGGCCACGCCCATAAGTGACAGCGTTCAGAATAGTTGTCACTTATTCGCCAAGGCCTTCAGCTTCAAATGAATGCATTGCTCTAACCCTGGCAACAAATTGTATCTAATCCAAAAATCTACTTTAGTCCTAAATGGGCCAAAAAGGAATGTCCTCATAGCTGAGGGTCAAATAGGAAAACTTAATTACATGAGATATATTCCAGTCACCAGGTTGGAAAAAAGGGGGGTACCTTGCAAAAATTGAGATCAAAACGAAACGGGTTTGTTTGTGGTCGGTTAGTGATGTTAAAACCACATTTTTCACACCCTATTTTAGGGGTGGCCAAAAAACTGCGAAATTGTCGCACTTTTTTCGTTTTTTTGTTGTTGTTGCAAATTACCTGAAAACTAAGCACTGCACGACAAAAATCACGAGACAAAATTTAAAGATTATTAAATTCTGCGTCGATTGCACCCCATATACGTCAAAATCGGTCCAGCCGTTTTGCCGCTGTCCAAACAGGGCAATTTTTTAGCAAATTTTCCCATTTTGGTTTATTTTTCTTGGAATGTTTTCGCGACGGAGGTCGACGACTCCGATCGGCCTCAAAATTTGACATTATCCATTTCAAGAGGTCTACATTCTAAATCCGAAATGTCCGTCCGCCGTCCAGGCCGTTTTGGGCAGTAGGAATCTTTTTAAAAAATCTGAAATTTTGACAAAATACTCGGTTTACCATCTAGTTGTGCCCGCAAGATTTTCAGCCCGATCGCCCAAACCCGTGGGGCGCTATGGGGCTACATGAGGGTTTTTGTGAAGGCTTTTGGCTATGGGATCGAGTCAGGTGTCGTTTTTGAAGTATTTTTGGACGTAGAATCCAATTGTGGGGGTCCCGGAACGATCTGATTTCACTGTTGCGATCTATAGGGATTTCATGGGGCTACAAATGGGATTTTTGAAGGATCCCAAGAGGTCAAATATTTTTCAAGTTAAAAAAAACAAACAATTTTTTCATTGGCACAGAATTAAATTTATGCACAAGTAACCTATATCAAAGAATAATAAACCCTAGTGTAATATTTTCAGCGTTTTATTTTAAGAAAAACTAATCATTATTGAAAAGCGAATAGAAGAGGTCAGAGGCCAGAGTCGGGGGTTGGCTGATTTTAGCCAGCAAGGTGTGGCCAAGTCGTACATAAATGTGAGCTATCAGCGTTACCCAGAGGACACCGCGAGGAGGTTGCTCACGTTGTCCCCCAATATCAGTGGCATGAGCCACCTCGTCAAAGGTAAAAAGGGGGGGGGGGGGGTACTTGACCAACCCAACTACAGATGGACAACTTCGTCCAGTTCTTTGATCTCTTCGAACTCGTGTGTGTCCTCTTATGTGCGTTCAGATTTTGTCAAGGGGGTTCTTGGTATGTGTAATAATGTAGTGAGGGGAGGAAAAGTACTCGACCTCGACGTCAGCCTTCGTAAGGATCCCTTAAGATGAGTAACCATGGGAAACCATTCCTAAACATTAACCAATTACCCACTGTAGGCACTTCACGAGAGCTATCCTACCTTCTACCTACCATCTCCCTTTCTTCTGCCAGCCTTCTCTTTTTCCCTTTGATCTGGCTTCTTCCTCGAGCTCCTGTCCGCGTTTTTTGTTCTTCTGTTGACTGGGAAGACTCCGGATCTGCCATGTATAAGCCTCCAATCACTGGAGAACTGTTGACTCCAACGCGATAGAGTTAAGGGAATCGAACCCGAGCTGATGCGAATATCTGTGAAATGTGAAAATAATGAGAAAAGGATCTAACTCTTGTTATTTATATGTAAAGGGAAACCCCTTCTTACAACTAATTATTAATTATTAATTAGTTATAAAAAAGGGGTTTCCCCCATGTGACCTCCTCCTACCCCCCAACTAAGGGGGGCTTTCCCCAAATAGTCACACCTTCCTCACCATATTGGTTAGGTTACTGGAACAAAGCATCAAGCCGGTAAACGTTCCAGTCAGGAAACAGGCAGTATAAATGCTCCATGCAGGAAACAGGCAGTATAAATGCTCCATGCAGCAAACAGGCAGTAGAAATGCTCCAAGCAGGAAACGGGCAGTATAAATGCTTCGTGCAGGAAACAAGGCAGTATAAATGCTCCAAGCAGCAAGCAGGCAGTATAAATGCTCCAAGCAGGAAACAGGCAGTACAAACGCTCCATGAAGAACAAAGGCAATATAAACTTTCCATGCAGCAAACAGTCTGTTCACATTCTATGGAGGAAACAGGCTGAGGACGTTCCATTTGGTAACAAGCGAAGACGTTGGAAACATGCGGTGATAACTTTTCACAGGCAACGTGCAATTTCCAATGGAACTACTTACTTTTGAGGGTTTCTCCTCTTACCAGAGGCTGCTCAATATCGCCTGACGCCAAACCCTATGGTCCTGACACTGATACTTGGTGAGCTTGAGGCGACGCATCGAGTGGGCGACCCTTCTGCAGAACCTGCGTATGCCCATACCGTTGGAGCTTCCTGGTGTCCAACGATCTACAGCTAATTCTCCTTGAGGACAAAACAATAACTACTCTCCCTCAACGTCTTCTTACCTTTCACAATTTGCCGCTCCTCTTCACACCATTCTTCCCCCTCCATTGGCAGTATACTTTCAACAATAGCACTGAGGATGAGCTGTTTAGTTCGGCAATGGATTTCTCCGCCCCACCACTGACAGTAGAGAACTTGAATTGTTCCTCTGGCTAGTGAAATCTGGGTTTCAATATCCGATTCACACACTCCTGACTTGACAATGATGGAACCCAGAAACTTGAAAGAATAGACAGTGCAGACAATGCCAACCCCAAAAACCTCTATGGCAACCTATGGAACCCTTAAAAAAGAGAGCCAAGAGTAGATAATCAGAACTTACATAGTCTTCATCTCGTCAAAGGGCTCATCCAAATATAAGGCTTCAAATAGAGGGCTCACAAACACAACTTTCTTCGATAAAGACAATACAGTACGTAACTACTCTCCATCAACGTTCCTTCTCACCTTTCATAGTTGCTGCTCCTCTTCACGCCATTCTTCCCCCACCATTGGCAGTAGTGCCAGACTGAAGATCCTTTGGGATCTTGGTGAACGTTCTATAAATAAACTCACTAAAAGACGAAGCTATTCGCCAAATTATTTGTCTTCCTGGTGATTTTATGCAGAATTTGGTGAAACCATTGCTGCAGCAAGTCTTGTCTGGTGTGTCGCTTCGCTGCAGAAAATCTGGATTGGCTCGTAGGCGATGAGAAGATATATCTTGGCGGTCTTATCATTCAGAGTACTTCAGTAATGACGCTGATGCTCCCGAGAAGTCTGCCATCGAGGCTGAAATACAAAAAGACCGTTTAGCAAGGAAATCCACTCCGTATCTATTTCACTATAGACAATCAAACTCACCAACATTGTCTTCTCTGTAAATTCATTCAATGAAGGCAGCTGCAGATGTTGAGGACTGTTTCGTGGAGTCAAACAAAATCCACCCAAGGAGCACGAAGAAAGCTACGAGGCTGAACGCATTGCTGCATCACCTTGTCTGGGGCGTCCGCAGAATCACTTCGCTTCGCTGCAGAAAAACTGGATTCACTCGAAGACGATGAGCAGATAATACCAACATAATATGTTATATAATATTATTATGTGGTAGTCTTACCCATTCAGAGTAGGTACCTACTTACTTAATTCAGTAAATGAAGCTGATGCTCTCACGTGGTCTGTCATCAGAGGCCGGTTACCAAATGACTGTTCTGCTAAATAAAGAAGAAGTTCATAAAGATGAAACAACCGCCATGCCTGGTTGTCATATTCCTCGAGCTGAGCACGGTCCACCAAACTTCACGGATGGACGACACAGTAAGAGATATTCAATTTGCACAATGTAGAAGTCGGAGACAACAACATTATGCCCACAACATCAAATATTGTGCCGGTTGGAGAAGCCAACACCTGGCTCCGGAACTTAGCGTGAGAAACATGACAACCTACAGCAATTTGTTTCATCAACTACCAAATACAAGAAGAAAAGACAAAAACAGTGGAAACAACAACCAGGCCTGGTCGCCATATCCCCCGAACTGAGCACGGTCCACCAAACTTCACGGATGGACGACACAGTAAGAGATATTCAATTTGCACAATGTAGAAGTCAAAGACAACAACATTATCCCCACAACATCAAATATTGTGCCGGTTGGAGAAGCCAACACCTGGCTCCGGAACTTAGCGTGAGAAACATGACAACCTACAGCAATTTGTTTCATCAACTACCAAATACAAGAAGAAAAGACAAAAACAGTGGAAACAACAACCAGGCCTGGTCGCCATATCCCCCGAACTGAGCACGGTCCACCAAACTTCACGGATGGACGACACAGTAAGAGATATTCAATTTGCACAATGTAGAAGTCAAAGACAACCACATTATGCCCACAACATCAAATATTGTGCCGGTTGGAGAAGCCAACACCTGGCTCCGGAACCCAGCGTGAGAAACATGACAACCTACAGCAATTTGTTTCACAAAGACAACAGTTGTCTACCTAATACCCTAATTGCTTTTAGAAAAACCTTGGAGCCACTGGCATGCAATTTACTACAGAATAGAGATTGATGAGAGAATTTTTGAAGCCTACCACTTCAAAACACAACATTAGAGCTGAGTTGTTCTCTCTTGAGGAATTTGGGGGGGATACAGTTGAGTCAATTTATGGGGGGGGGGGAGAGTCAATTTATGGTTTGTAAGCTGAGGCCACTAATGTATTGTAAAGTTATTGTAATTTTTTACCAGCTTTTCTTTGTACATGTTTTTTTACTGGTTTATGCAAAAAGAAGTAGGGAGTTGTGGGAGTTCTGAAGAATATTCTAATTCTAATGAACAACGTCTATGCCTACATGGGTAACTACTTATTGTTTTGTGGATTGAAATTATTGGAATTGTCTACTTAGTAGTTTTTGTATATTGCTTGATTTGAAATGACATTGTGTTGTAATGTGTGCGGGCATGTGTGTTGTACCTATATATAACCTAGCAACCTATAACATGTACTTCATCCTTCATCTTCATCCTTCATCCTCCAACTTCATCCTTCATCTGAAGTTCTTGAAGTTCATGAAGTTTTTGTATATTGCTTGATTTGAAATGAAATTGTGTTGTAATGTGTATGGGGGTGTGTGTGTGTTGTATATATATAACCTAGCAACCTATAACCTATATCATCCTTCATCTGAAGTTCTTGAAGTTCATGAAGTTCAACATGCCAAATGGGGAAAGAGACTAATTTCAAACAGTGGCTCCACAAAATGGCATTCGGGTTGGGTAGTATTTAAGCATTACTTTAAGTTCAGATTGTTCATTTGACAAATTTCGTTTAGGGTTTTTTTTTTTTTTTTTTTGAAAACTTCAAAGAGTGGAAAAGAATGAAAATCAAGTGAGAAGTGACCATCAAGTCACAAGAATATTGAAAAGGAACTTGAATGCCATCTTGAATGGTTTGACATGCTTTTGAATTGTACCTGGCTCGATAATTGTTGATGAGCATGCCTGAAAAAAAGAAAAAAGAATGAAATCGTTTTTAAAAAATGATGTGAAACTGTACTGTACGTTTCAACAATTTACGCAGAATTTACTCACCAACCAAACCTTGTCTATGAAGCGTTCAGGAACTTAGGAAAAACTCGAAGACTCCCACACCCACCCCCCACCCAAACGCCGCGAGACTTGGGAGCATTAACGGACACTCGCGTGTTGAATTGATGTGGCAGCAGCCGCAGCGATGGCGAGGCAAGTTGTGAAGTTGACAAACGCAGTGATGGCCGAGGAGGTCTGCACGTCTCGAGGTCTTGATTGAGTCTAGAAGTCTTCTTTTCTTCTCGGTGGTGTCAAAACAGGAAGTGTGTTATTACACTACCATCACTGTGATAGCCCACGCACACAGACTGGCATTGACGCTCTTCAATCGTTACGTGCCAATGATAATATATACGCCTGACTGTCGAGTTCAATGCTACTGGTAATTAACACAGTAGAAACGTTTCGAGTTTTGTTTCTCTCTGGTTGGCGTACCTAGTCCCCCCTCCCACCAGAGCCTACCTACACAATCAGCCCCACCATCCAGATCGAACCAAACTGAAACTCCATCACTGTGCCAGTCCACCACGCCTGCGACTAGCATCGGAAGTTCAGATCCGTTTACCAAGTTTACCAGCTGTTGATAATTGGAGCTGACCAACCAATGCAACCTTACTCTCACAGTGACCACCCACTCACATGCACGGCGAATCACCATGGCAGAAGCGATCTCCAGCCTTGCTAACCACTTCAGCCACTTCATCCGCCCTAAGACTACCTACCTACCCGAGACCTAAAGGGACAGACTATAACTAACTTATAATCTATAATCCACGCGGCAGGCAGGCAAGGAGGCACAGCTTCGCAAGCTATCAAATAACGAATGGCAGGCTGGATCCTACGAGCTGGCTTATCCTTGCTGCGTACCACGTTTACCTACTAACCGTCTCACACATCCTGTTGACACCACCAAACTAGCCTACGCGCACTTAATCACTTAACACAACACTGCACAACACTCCGATGATGCCCAACGCGGTTGCTCCTATTTATGCTCCCAAGATCAACTAATTTCAGCCCAATCACTGATTCACACTCCACTTTACTTGAATGTTAGAAATAAATTTTGATTTTTAATAACTCTGGTTGATTCTGTCACCATTGTTTTGGTGGTGGTGAGCGCTTTCAATGTGAAAACCTCATCGTCTGATCATTGATGACGTTTATCTCATCGAAAGCGCTCGCCGCCACCACCAAAACAGCGATGACGGGCTCAACCAGAGCATGTAATCACTGGCGGGCCCACAAACCCTTTACATTCAATACCATTATGATTTTGTATTCAATTTTATTGGATGGACATTGTGAATTAGTTATTTTCGATGGAATTTGGTGAATGATTTTGATGGCTGTGAAAAAAAAAAATCCAAAAACCAATCGCTTGGTGGAACTGAGGGGTTTCCTTTTGTTACAAGGTGTGCTGAATACGAATTCGAACAAAGTGGGTATGAATTTTGAGTGAAGTTTTTAACCGAAGGTACAGAGGTCTAATCTGGAGGTTAAGGAGGGAAATTACTCCTCTGCTGTTGTGGGTACTAAATTGAAGTGTGGGAATTAGTTTCGAGCAACTAAGCTCATCTACAGCCCAGAGGAACTAGAAGTAGTTGAACCTATACTGAGGTTTTTTTTAAGTATAAACCTGAGTACAGGTCCAACTACTTCAAGTTAGGTAGGTAGGCCTACTCTGGGCTGTAGTTGAGCTTAGTTGCTCAAAACCCATGTTGACCCTATAATTGCCCCCCCCCCCCCCACCGAAATGAGGAAAATATTTGATTAATCTGAAATAATCATGATAAATAATTAGAATTTTATTTAAGATGCTTTGACCAAGTGAAATGACTCAATATTCTATTTAATTTTTTGTGCTACAATACCTACTTCAAAACGTGATTTTCAGTCCCCTTGATTTAAAAAATTTTACTTCCCTGGACATCCCCCCCCCCCTCCTTATACTACTAAAACAACAGACGATTTCTCTCCCTAACCTCCACATACGAATATCAAGTTTGCCACATCGCGAACTGACTGTCCCTTGCGGGCACATTAAATGACAAATTTTGTCAGAATTTCAGATTTTTAGACTCTAAAAAAGAAATCCAACCGCCTAAAAGGGCTCGGACGGCGGTGGGACATTACATTTTTGGAACTTATCCATCTTGAAACGTGAAATGACAAATTTTGAGGCGCCTTGCAGGCTCGGAAGCAAAACCCGAGAATAATAAAATGAATTCATTAACGGTAGAAAACACAGCTCAACAAGAGAGACAGAGAATCCCTCAATGAGATCTATTTGAGGCCAAACTATATAAACCAATCGGGAGGGTTTGTAAGCTCCATGAATAGAGAATATCGTGATTGAGAAACAATAATTATTCGTAAATGATGAATTGTAATCATCAGTTCATACCAAATAAGTATTTTCGTCTAAAACGCGACAAGTTTCTTTCAATTTGTTACTCTCCTGGATGATAATATCACATTGTGCGATAAGTGGAGGTAATTTCAAATGAATTGGGCTGAAATTACATTTAAATTTGAAAAATTCCCCAACACAAACCTCCCCGTCGAGCTGGTGGGAGAAGACTGAGTGATGACGAGGACGGGCCACACCCTTCCCCGGCAGATCTCGTGTTGCACGAACCTCGCTGGTGTTCGTGTAAGGTCTACTGCGGGCCACACCCTTCCCCTGCAGTTCGATCTGGGGTGATGCACGAACCTTGCTGGCGTTCGTGTAAGGTCTACTGCGGGCCACACCCTTCCCCGGCAGTTCGATCTGGGGTGATGCGCGAACCTTCTTGGTGTTCGTGTAAGGTCTACTGCGAGTCAAACAGACCTTACAGAGATTCTGTGGTTCCGCGAGAGAGGTACAATTTAGTAGGTAACCATGAATAAAAATAATTATAATGATTATTATCGTTAGTTAAGTACCTATACTAAATTGTTGACCCCCCTGGGACTCAACATTGCCCTTAAACATCTGATGATGCGAAAATTCCTTGAATATAGTGTATAAAGTGAAGTTTCTTTGATAGGTAACTATAGGTTGAAAAGGTGAAAAAATTAATTCTGTATCTTTAATATACCTAAATATTTTGAAAAAATTAAAAAATTTCTTTACAACGTTTGGACAGATGTGGGACCTTTAAAAAAAATTGGAAACCTACACCTTAGGTATTAAACAATTTTTTTGAAAAATCTGAAATTTTGACAAAATACTCAGTTTGCCATCTCAGTTGTGCCCGCAAGGTTTTCAGTCCGATCGCCCAAACCCGTGGGGCGCTATGAGGCTAAAATGGGGCTACGGGAGGGGTTTTTGAAGGTTTTCGGCTATGGGGTCAAGTTAGGTGTCGTTTTCGAAGTATTTTTTGACGTAAAATCCATTTTTTGAGGTCCCAGAACGATCCGAACAATGATTTAATGGGTTTTTTGAAGGATGTCAGGAGGTCATGTATGATGAGAATATATATATTTTTTGAGTAGAGAAAAAACACGTAGGTAGGGTTTAAGATTGTCGCATTTGTGGGCATTTTATTTATTCTTAAGATACAACAAAACCAAATGTTCGACAGCATGATTCATTATTGACTTTGTCATCCATTTTGAGGTTTCCTTCGATCCCCCAAACCCATCACTTTCTCCGTTGACCTTCCCCCAAAACCATTGCGATTTTGGTTTAATATTCTTGGAATAATACACCTATGTTTTCGCGACGGGGGTCGACGACTCCGATCGCCCTCAAAATTTGACATTATCCGTTTCAAGAGGTCTAAATTCTAAATCCGAAATGTTCGTCCGCCGTTCGGGCCGTTTTGGGCAGTAGGATTTTTTTTTAAATCTGAAATTTTGACAAAATACTTCGTTTACCATCTAGTTGTGCCCGCAAGGTTTTCAGTCCGATCGCCCAAACCCGTGGGGCGCTATGGGGCTAAAATGGTGCTACGGGAGGGTTTTTTGAAGGCTTTTGGCTATGGGATCGAGTTAGGTGTCGCTTTCGAGGTATTTTTGGACGTAGAATTCATTTTTGGGGGTCCCGCAACGATCCGATTTCACTGTTGCGATCTATAGGGCTTTCATGGGGCTAAAAATGGGATTTTTGAAGGATCCCAGGAGGTTAAATATTTTTCAAGTAAAAAATGAAGAATTTTTGAAAAAAAAAAAAAAAAAAATCCAAAAAAATTTTTTTTTGACAGAAATAATTTTTGTACAAGTAGGTACCTAACCTATATCAAAGAATAATAAACCCTTGTGTAAAATTTGCAGCGTTTCCCCCAAACCCATTGCGTTTTATATTGAATCCCCCAAACTCAAGCGCCACAAATGGAGGAACGACCTGGAAATCGTCGGTTGCTACAAAATAGGATATCTGTATGTACTTTTGCTGTTCCCTCTAAATGTTCCAAATGTTCTCATTTCCAATTTTCAGTTCAACTTACCAGAAAGTCACACGTCACTGAAGGACTACCGAGAAAAAGCCGAACGGACCAGTGAAAACCGTCATACTAAGCCGAACGACGGCGTAAGTGAAATTGACCAACTTGCGGACAAAAGCGGCCATAAGCGTCAGTAATAATAATAATAATATTTAGATGGTCGCCGAAGACAAAACCAGCCGAGCCCGTACAAAAGAAGCTTCTCGCCACGCTGTGACGTCCGTGGAGGTAAATATTGCTCGTAAAAACGTCTGATTCCCTTCAAGCGTTCCTCAACTGTTGACGTCCTTTTCTAAGCTGTCTCACCGCTCCGCTCAGGTTACGGAAAGCGAAATGAATGCGTTGAAGCACAAGCAGCAGCAAAATTTGGAAGAGCGCGTACCGAAAGTCAACGTCCTCACGAAGGTGAACTCAAACTGAGAGATCTAATTCCTTTTTATTGACATTTGTGAGGCGGGCTCAGCCCCCGTAAAGTCCCTGTTTATATGTTTTTTCGACAATAAAGAAGTCAATTACAGTTACAGGAAAAGAACACAGCTGAAGAGCGAACACCGAGACGTGAAAACGACGCACATCAACACACTTCACGAAGAGTAAGTCGACGATTTGAACCCAAAGGGCAGTTAGGAAAGAAGGTCTTGACAGCGAATGATTGACGCTCTCTCGTCCAAAGCATGACAACTAGCTGGGATAACAAAACTTGGGGGCCTCCTTCAGATAACTCTCTCCCACCATTCTCTATGAGATCAAAATCGTAGTGATTGAATTCATTTTACAGACGAGTGACGTTCCAACACCGTTGGGTGAAGTGAAATACCAGCGTGCACCCCGCGAGGACCCTAATCTGAGGAGAAGGCCGGCGACTGAGCAGACACTCCGGAGTCCCAGTCAGGGGAGAACTTTGGAAGATCGTAATAAGAAGGTAGCTCCAACCAGGGGATGAGCAAGGGAAGGAAGAGCAAGTTCTCTTTAGAACTGTACTTTTGCCCTTCTTTTGCTTGCTACTGTTACACTCAGGGGATGAAATTGAGTGATTTTTGGTTGATTATTCTTGGAATAATACACCTATGTAATAGCGACGGAGGTCGACGCCTCCGATCAGCCTCAAAATTTGACATTATCCGTTTCAAGAGGTCTAGATTCTAAAACCGAAATGTCCGTCTCCCGTCGGGGCCGCTTTGGGCAGTAGGAATTTTTTTTTAAGTATGAAATTTTGACAAAATATCCGTTTACCATCTAGTTGTGCCCGCAAGGTTTTCAGATCGATCGCCCAAACCCGTGGGGCGCTGTGGGGCTAAAATGGGACTACGGGAGGTTTTTTTAAGGGCTTTGGCTATGGGATCGAGTTAGGTGTCGTTTTCGAAGTATTTTTGGACGTACAATCCATTTTCTGGGGTCCCGGAACGATCCGATTTCACTGTCGGGATCTATAGGGCTTTCATGGGGCTAGAAATGGGATTTTTGAAGGATCCCAGAAAGTCAAATACATTGTATTTTCCGAGTTAAAAAAAAAAAAAATCCCAAAATTTTGTCTATTGACCCAGAATTAGTTTTCGCACGAGTAACCTATATCAAAGAATAATAAACCCTTGTGTAAAATTTGCAGCGCTTTTATCTTGGGAATTCGCTCAAAATCAAAATTTGAGTTTTATTTTTCACTCAGAAAATAATGATTATTTTTTGAGCTATTGCACCTACAGATCTTCGGTTTGTCCCATTCGATTCAGCGTTCAAAATACTACAAGACACCACCGTGATCACTTTAAAAAATTTTTTAATAATATTTAATAGGTACCTACCTAATAAGTTTAACTTATGGTTTGTTCAGTCAAATGGTGATTTCCCCGTAACAAAATTAGGGAATTTTTTTCTCAGCGGATCTATAAGTTTTAGCGTGCTAAATCCGAATATGAAGTTTGCTTCCTCCTCCGAGGTCGGCTTCTCATCAAATAAATGGAAAAAAACCTCAAAATGTTGGCGTTTTTTTTCCCAGTTTTTCGCAAGCGAAACGTCAGCGTTAGCTTACATACCTGAAACTAAGCGTTTTTCGAAGATGACAACTGTATACAAAATTAAGGTAGACAAAAGGTCGGAAAACGACACCTTATTTGTCCTCCTGAGCTTCTTCCAAAATCCCGTTTGTCCTACAGATCCCCTTGGTGAAATCGGATCGTTCTGGGACCCCTAAAAATGGATTCTACGTCCAAAAATACTTCGAAAACGACTCTCCACTACAGCCGAAACCCTTCAAAAAAATCTCCCCATAACACCCGGTTGGGCGATCAGACAGAAAACTTTGCGGGCACAACTAGATAGTATACCGAGTATTTTGTCAAAATTTCATATTTTTATCTGATAAATTAATTATGCGTCCAAAATTACCTCCTGTGTACACCTCATTCGACTTCCTGACATCCTTCAAAAGCCCTATAGATCCTTACAGTGACACCCGATGGTTCTGTGTCCCCAAAAAATGGATTCCACGTTCAAAAATACGAAGAAAACGACACCCCACTCGATATCATAACTCGAAAACCCCCTCACGAAGCTCTTTTTTAGCTCCACAGAGCCCGACGGCGCGCCGCAGCGTTGGGCGATCGGCCTGAAAACCTTGCGAGCACAACTAGATGGTAGACCGAGTATTTTGACAAAATTTCAGATTTTTAAGAAAATTCCTACTGTCCAAAATTGAAGGAAGGTGGACGGACATTTCGTTTTTTGAATCTACACGATGTGTAGATGTCATCTCGAAAAGTAGGTAAGTATAATGTCAAATTCGAAATCAAAATACACTTTCCCTAAATAATATGACAATCTTGCCAATGCGATGGTTCTCTCATCCCTTTCAGTCGGACAAGCCCCAAATTTATGTGAGATTCTCTACCCCCTCCCCCATCAAGCCCCCCCCCCCACCACCATGGGCTGTACGAAGTTGTTTTAAATTTTTAACAGGTAGATTCCTGTAAAATGAAGCTAGGAAGCTAACGTTCAGAATCTGCCTTCTTTGGCAGGGACATACTTCGTACATTATTACTATTTTCATGGTCAAATTAATTTAAAAATGCAAAAAGTATCAAGTTTGAATGTACCTACATACCTAATACAGAATAATCGAGATCATAAAACTTGGAGAAAGAAACGGAATAAATAATTTATTCTTAATTAATAAGAAAATCGCGATTGAATCAAATTGCGCGGATAGATGGAAACTGCACGGTAAAATTGCACGGATTTAAACGAGGAAGTAAACAAGGGCAGATGATAAGGGCGCTTCTCTAACGTCTCGACAGAGTGCGAAGGCCCCGTTGTGTACCGAACGTCGAGTTTTCCCCATATTGTGGGTTTTTTTAAACAGCATCCCTCCCCCCCCTCGATCTTGTGTCTCTGACAATAGTTTGCTTTTGCAGGACGAGGACGTGAAACTTGGAACGAAATTGAGCACAGTGCGGTCCGTCCCGGGTGAACAGCCGTCAAGAGATAAGGTGCCAGGAGATAAGGTAAAATTGCTGCCGATTCCTGACCATTTTCTGAAGTCATGTCTGAAAAATCTTCCCTCCCAATGGCACGGGCTCTGTTTAATGCTTCTGAGACGTGCACGAATTTGATGATTTTGCGCGAATTCTGAAGGCCTATCACCAGTATTTGCATCACTCACTCACCGGTCCAAACTTCTCGTTAGGTATTTACAACCGACCCGAGGCCCTCTAATGTGGGGACCGCAGGTCGAGCGGATGACGTTCGCGGTAAATCCCATCGCTCAAAGGCTTCGAAAACTACTCCTCATTCAACCTAGAGGCCAAACCCCTTGAAAGATCCCACCTTTGGAGCCCATGGGAAACCCGAACGCAACTCCCCTCACTTGACAACCGTGCAGGACCATTTAGGACGCGAAACAGGGAAATCTCCTGTATAAGTTTCACATTCAAAACCAAAATGCTACTACTAAAAATTACCGTGGACGCCCTTATCTCAGTATTTTTCTCTTCTACCCATCATGAAATATGAAAGCTCAACTGGGTGGTTTTTTTAGTTTCCAGAGAGAACTTGGTCGCCGAAGGAATGGAAAGAAAACATAGAAGAAGTGAGAAGGCTGGTCAAAGAACAGAAAAGGCTCAGCAGCCAGTCACCTGATGTGAGATCAAAATCATTTCAGTCATTCCAGTCTCATAAGAATTTACTTAAATTATTACTGTAAAATTTACTTAAATTCAATGAAAGATGTACTTGAGGGCACCCAAGCCCGCAAAAAATGACCAAACATCGATTTTTGGTAAAAAGTGTTTTTTAAGACTAGACTCAGTTCTGGACAAAAATTTTGTATCATTGTATCATTTATGTATCATTTAACATCATTCAACATTTAATGATACATTACAAGTATATTACAATTCACACGAAGTATTTTTACCGAGGGTTTGAAATAAAGTCTTCAGCTACGCCCGCCGGACGTGGACATAAATTGACACAGAAATTTTGTGTATTAACGGCGTTGTTGGAAAAAATGTACCTACATGTCCTGTAAATAGTCATGCAGTTTTATCCATACAATCTTCCATACAAAGACCAATAGCTGGAAAAAGGAATCGAAAGAGAAATTCCCAAGCGAAAATCTTAGTAGCGTTGTCCTGCATTTATCACTGATATCTCAGTTCAGCCTTTTCTCGTCGTTCGGAACCTCTAGTTCTGTTTAGAGTCAACCTTTTTCGATCCTGGTTTTTAAACTTGTTTGTTGATTCAACGAGAAGAAATAAAGGTAATATCAGACCAAAAAACGACCTTGGGAAGACGTGAGAAATAGGAACATCCTAAGAAATAAGGTATTAATTTCATTCCAACTTGCATATAATAATCTTGTCCCCCGATCGAAATTTTACTCGGATCATTTCATCTAGTATATCTCTTGCTGAACATCTTGTAGAAATTTCAGCATGATTGGTCGAGAACTCAGGTAGTTAGAGGTTCCAAACGGAGACCCCTATTTCATGTTAAAAACAAGCTTTAAATTGAAAACGTGTGATGTCTCATAATGTAAGGGACCCCTGTATTCTCAGAGGTATTTAAATTCTAAAAATTCACTATCGCGCTATATTTCAGAAACGTGACACATCGGCAGAAAAACCTGCTGACCAGAAACAAAAAGTTGGAGGAAACAAGGAAAAGAAAAAAGTAAGCCGATTCCACGTGCATCTTTCCATTTTATTGACCAAAACCAAAACGCCAAATCCGTCTATTTTTTTTTTTAGGCTTCGAACGAGTCTGAAGACGATTCATCGAAGTCCAAAGGTTCCGAGTTGACTCTAGAAAAGTGGCAAAAGTTTGCCAAATGGAATCCCGGCGATGAGGTGAATCTTAAACTTTTCGTAGTCGACAGTTCAACACTGATGATGAAATTACGCCACAAACCGGCGTAGTGAAGTCGTGTGGTTGTAGTTATATTAAAAAACCGTCTGATAATGCACATTTCTTATTTTTTTACGGATATTGAACAATGCAGTGGTGTCACTTGTGAGAGATGGAGAACAAACGAAGGAAAATCAGTTAGGTTCAAGTTTGAGTCCGTTGATGAAGTTGTGTGCATTTTGGTGGTTGTCGTATCTGTTCAATTGTGGCACCACTGATTTCTATACCTTTTCGTTACCGAAGGCTAACTGATTTTCCTTCATTTTTAGAAATCGTCTAAGCAAGTTGTGTCGAGACCTCGTTGCGGGCCCTGCGGCATACGAACCAACGTAAGTACCATTCTTGACATTTTGGGCAGCAGATGTCCCGTTGAAATCTAAAGTCTGTGTGGCTTCTAAAGAGCTACACTTGAAAGTAGCTTGAAAGGTTTTGGCCAGGTAGACGGGTGGGCCGTTTTTAGTTTTAGACGTCGGATTGATTCTAAGGGAGCTTATCTGACTGAAGGGATAGGGTGGGCACAGGGTGAAAGTGATAAATTTTTACTCGCAATACCTTGGGTGACTTAAAAAATTATTTTAAAAAATTTTGAAAAATTATACTCGCGAGTAACACGGGATTCGAACCCACTACCCGCCATGATCTGCTTCGTTGCTCTTGACGTTGAATCTTCTTTTGAGTTGGTACTAGACCACAAAGTTCGAGGTTCTTAATGTTATTTGGTGACACTGGATTGTATGGAACTCTAGCGAGAACGAAGCAGCAGAACAAGTAAACAACAACAAAGTAAAGCAGAGCCTGACGTCCCTGAAAGCCACGTCGTCGAGGTGAGTTGAACCGTTTTTCCCTTTTGGTTTATTATTATTGGAATAATGCGACTATGTTTTCGCGACGGAGGTTGAATATTTGGATCGACCTCCAAAGTTGACATTGTACGTTTCAAGAGGTATAGATTCGAAAAACAAGATGTCCGAGCCATTTTGAGCAGTAGGATTTTTTTTTTTTTTTTTTTTAATCTGAAATTTTGACAAAATACTCGGTTTACCATCTAGTTGTGCTCGATCGTTCAAACCCGTGGGGCTAAAATGGGGCTACGGGAGGTTTTTTTTTTAGTTTTCGGCTAAAGGGTCGAGTTAGGTGTCGTTTTCGAAGTATTTTTGGGCGTAGCCGATTTCACCGTGGGCATCCATTTTTTTGTGAAGCAACTATACTCTGACCACGCTTTCTTGGCAGGTTGCCCAGGTCAAAATTCCCCTCGTCCCTCGCCGCTAAGTGGCAACACTGGACGACGGGTGTTCGGACCGGCCAGCTGGGACCATCCAACTCTGGCAGAAGTTCAGCCAACTCCGCCAGTGAATGTGGCTTCTCACATGTTTGTTCCATGGGATCCCTGGATTTCTGGACCGATAGATCTTTGGATTTCGGGATTTCTGAAGGTCTTTTTCTGGATTTGTTACATCTCTGGATCTCAGGATTCCTAGATTTCTAGATTTTTTGGATCTCTGGATCTTTCCTGGATTTCGTGGATTTCAGGACTTTGGGAGCTCTAGATCTGTGGATGTTTGGATCTCAGGATCTCGGAATTTTCTGATCTCCAGATCTCTGGATATTTTCCAGGGTTTTGGGATTTCTGACGCCAAAGGTTCAGTGAAGGAAGTCACCTATTTGGCACTCCTTCTTCTTGTATTACCTTGCTACCCCAATTCGATTAGTCAAGAGCACTACTGTTCAAGCACTGGAACTAAACTGGCAGAGATGGTAGTACTTACATTGACCTGATAACGCATCACTGGTGGAGTTGGGATGTTTTCACTTGCAATTAGCCGGACTTAAGACTTAGTAGAGTTGGATCGCCCCCGACCAGCTAACGACCGTTTATTGAAGGGGTCATAATTTGGGGTTGAAAGTCAATATTATCAGCTAAGTGTGCTACAATTTTAATGAATTTTGTCATGAAATTTCTGTCATAATGAGACCAAACAACACCACATTCTGCAGTGTTTAAACGTTTTCATCAGGCCAGCCCCCCCCCCCCCCCCCCCCCATATAGACTTAACAAACACAAAGAATTCGTGCCAAGAAAGGGTGAACAGAGTATATTTTTGAAGGATTTCAGGAGATCGAATGAGGTGTCGTTCGGAGTAATTTTCGACTTACAATCTATTTTTCTGGGTCCTAAGTTTTGGAGTCAGATTTATCTGACTAAATTTTATGGGAAATTTTTCTTTTTTAATTTTTTTTTTTCAAAATTGGAATTATTTAATAATAATAATTATTGTGACCGTCCACAGGAAAACGTACCTTAGCTTCCGGATTTTGAATCGGGTTTATTGTCATTCCTGAGAGACGAGAAGCTTCTGAACACGATGCCGTTTTTGAACCTCTGAATTGCAAAAAAGCAGTTTTTGAGAAAAATGCAATCAAAGTTTTAGAAATGCGTTTTATTGTGCGTTTGCTTCACGACCTAGTGAAACCCCTCCAATGTTGTTTTTTTTTTAAATGCTGTTTTAATGTGCGTTGCGCGCGTTGGTTCTAGCGATGTATCGATGATTTCCAGTAATCGATTCGTAAAACGGCTTACAGATTCTGAACTACCTACGTTAGATTTTCTATACGAATCGATAATAACCCGAAAAGTCGATTTTTCAACACTGACTTCGTTTTTTCGCTCTGCTGAAAAATTTTCTTCCGGAAGCTAAGGTCCTACCTACGTTTTCCTGTGGACGGTCACAATTTTTTATTGACTGAATTAATTTGTGCACAATTTACCTTCATCAAAGAATAATAACCCCTCGTGAAAAATCTGCAGCTTTTACATTGAACCTTAGCAATATCCATCGATGTACTGTACGATGTTAGTTTACTACATCGATGACAATATCACATTCACGCTCACT
The DNA here is from genome assembly GCA_955831195.1 of Pilophorus perplexus. Taxonomy (NCBI): domain Eukaryota; kingdom Metazoa; phylum Arthropoda; class Insecta; order Hemiptera; family Miridae; genus Pilophorus; species Pilophorus perplexus. The sequence continues at coordinate 4,073,708 of OY037015.1, forward strand.
TTACTATTGTTGTCAACTTGAGGAGAAATAATAAAGCTGACAGGTGGTTGTTGTAGAATTTGTACGGAATGAACGTGTCAATCACGGTAGCTGACGGAAATCCCGAAAAAGTGGACGGCGGAAGCGGCGACGTTGGCACACCTGAGCAACGGGCTTCGTGCAAGGAATTGGGTCGAAAGGTAAATAGCAAACATGCGAGCCGAATTCACGTTGCAGTAATAACCGGCGGTAATCCATCACGAATAAGGTATAAATGAGTTTGCACCTGGAAGTTATAGTTGTATTCCTTAAAGATGTTCGTAGAAAATTTATCTTTTTTCACGATTCCAGGAATTTCCAGGGAGAATTTAATTAGGCCTTATTTTCTCATTGCTCATTTACTGTAGATCCCGACGTTTCGAAAGCGTGCAAGCTCCCACCCTCAGGGTATTTCATTAGTCATAAATCTCGATGTTACACACATCGTCGTCAACAAGGAACGCTATCAGGACATCTCACAATCATCAGATGGAAACAGGACACCAAGGGTAAATTTCGGTATGACGGTAACTATTAAATTTTGACATATTACAACAGAAATTGACTAGATTCATAGGAACGTTATTAGTATGGTTGAGCTTCCACATTTTTTGAAAACATTATTCACGTCGTTAGTAAAATTAAAATTCTTACCGTCATACCGAAATTTACCCTTGGTGTCGTGTTTCCATCTGATGATTGTGAGATGTCCTGATAGCGTTCCTTGTTGACGACGATGTGTGTAACATTGAGATTTATGACTAATGAAATACCCTGAGGATGGGAGCTTGTACGCTTTCGAAACGTCGGGATCTACAGTAAATGAGCAATGAGAAAATAAGGCCTAATTAAATTCTCCCTGGAAATTCCTGGAATCGTGATTGCGAAATATGGAGGCCAATAAAGACCAAAGTATTATCTTTTTTTGTTTATCAACGATGAGTCTTTTGTGACGAATCGATTTGATTCGTGTTGGGATTCTGCTTAATCATGAACGTCCTAACATTGTGGTCACTTCGTCAGCAGAGCCGCTGTTGTTAAGTACGGTCGAAGTAAAATTTACTTCAGACATTTAATGTCTGAATATGGGTTACTTCGTAGGCGGATTATTATTAATTTTTTTTTTTTTTTTTTTTGTAATTCATTTTTCACTGACTAATCGACTCATGTTTTTTTGCGTCACGCAAAGACGTAATGGAGGGGCAGGTGTGTAGGTACTCAACAGCAAGATCCATTGCTGCACCGGTTGGGAGTCTTGACAGCAATTTTGAGGAGAGGAGCTGTGCTACTGGCTTCATAGTGCAGTCAAATAGAACATCTTACCTTGCGAAATTGGGGGGGGGGGGGGGGGGGGGGGGGTTGTAGGTTTTTTTGTTTTTTTTCGTCTAACGTCCGGAAGGGGGGAGGGGGTTAAAGGTCAGATTTTTCGGGTTTTCACTGATGTCTCGGACATAGAACCCTCACGTGCAGTCTAATTTACATAGCAGTAACATTTTGCATCGATCAAGCGGCAAGGAACTCATGTGAGCCGTTTGTGACGTCACTTCTGTTCGCAGCGAGCCCATTTGCTTCAGCAAAAGCTGCATTGTATCGCGATACACATCACCTGACCGACAAATTGAGAAGCAGATAGTAGATTAGGTTCTTGTCAAAATTGCAGTTATAATTGTTGCTTTTGATACATTTCAGAGTTCTGCCATCAGTCAAATGTCGATTGATCAGATGCTGCAAAAGGGTATTTTACCGACGGGATCCGAAACCCAATCGACGCTGGAAAAAGTAATTGGGAGCTCTTCCAAATCATTCTCGTTCTTAGCGTCAAACTGTCGCAATATTCTATTCAATCGAAACTTCTTTTATTGAAGGAGACCCCTACTCGAATTGAAGAAAGAATTCTAATTGAGAAGCTGCAAGATGGAACATGCGAGCCTCACAACCGTGAACAAGTGAGTCGATGTCACTGTACTGCACTAGTTGATCTGTTGACCATTTTTGAAAATATTGACCAACTCATTCAGGCCGTCTCTCAGGGGTCCAAGATCTCAAAAAAGCGCTCATCTATGGGTGGCGCCCGACCATTCAAATTTTGGTCAGTAATTAATTTCACCAGGCAGTTTCGGGATTCATACAGTTGTTTAATTAAGGATTTTTCAACCTTAACCATGCTGCAATAAGGGGATCTCTCCATTTTGAATTTTTTTGGGACACTTGTTTCCGAGTAGAAAAAATGTGCTTTCCCCGAATGACACAAGGATGACTTCGGTCCATACGCTATGTATTGCTTGAATATATTTCAGTTCGTTCAGTTCGTTTAGACAAAAATTATTTTCATCGGATATTGTTCTTCTCAACTGAATTGTTTTTGCCGAATTGTTTCTTCTCAACCGAAAATTTTGAAATTAATTTTTTTGCCTTCCACTGCTGTTGCTTAACCTGAAAAAATTATACCCACATCGTCATGACTAAATAATTAAACAGTTTTGATGTGGTACAATTATTATTTTACCAATTCCAACTCTTTGGAAGTATGGCTACTCCTGTAAGCCATTCTGGTGTAGGAAGCGCGCCTCAAGTTTAGTTGGCTTGGATACCCTTGATTATCACGTAAAATATAATTTTAAATTTGATGTATGAGCGCTTTTTTGCAGACCACTGTGCGCCTCTGCGGGCTGGCTGAGTACGTAAATATGAATGTCATTGGCTTCTTTAACTTGAACCGTAAGCGATATAACTATGGGGTTTATCCTGGTGATTCTCAGCCAAGTCCTAATGGGAGGGATGAGATCACGCGCAAATGAGTGCACTTGCGCCTAACTCTTATTTTCCATTAGCGCTGGGCACAAATGGTTTTAAAACCATTGCTCTTATTTTGCATTGGGGCTATTTGCATCTTCATTGTTCACGGTCAAATCCAGATGGTGCACCGACTTCTTGAAACGAATTTCAATATGATAATATCATATAATAACATATTATGTTGAACGAAAAAATTCCTGGGAGGATTCTGTGATGATTTAATTTTGAAATACATATATGTATATACCGAGACATAGAGAGGGGGCCAGCTTGAGAATTTTTGGTTCGATCAAAATCTCTTGTAACGCTCAAGCTGGCTCCTCGCTATGTCTAGGTCTATGTATTTCAAAATTAAATCCTCACAAATATCTGACATTTGGCGTCCGAAATGAGTCATGAAAACGATTTATAGTTCATCCTTGAAAACGGCGTGCTTCTCCAATTGAAAATGGAAAAAATACGAAAGCAGCAGCAAATCGACTCTTTGGAGAAATTGAGCAAACTTTCTTTCGAAGAAGCTCTCATTCAAGCGGAATTCCACCGGCGGGAGAAGATACGCGTTCTGGCAGCCAGCAAAGTTCGTATTTATGGTTTCGAAAACAATGAAGACTCGAATGTCGAAAAGATGGTCAAATGGTTCTTGTTATTTTCAGGTCTCCAAGCGATCCGATGAAGACGTTTCGAGTGCGGACGTGAAAGTGCGACATTACTTTCGCTATGGAGCATTACAATGAATTTTAATGTTTCATTGATTTTGGCGGTTTTCAGGGTGACTTCAAGCGACCCGACAGCGGAGTTGGGAAGACCAATACAAAAGTTCGTGGGCTCTCTAAATTGATTATAAGTAGGGCTCGGATTGATATGCTCGATAAAATCACCAAATTGTTGTATTTTTCAGTCTGTAATACAGCCATCCCTTGGGAAAATACGTGAGGCTGAAAGCGTGCATCATGTGAAACCTCGCGACCACCTCGTCGATAATGTGAGTTGATTTAAGTAGCAAATTCAAGGTCTAGATTGAATACTGTAGAGGACCGTCTAGAATCCACTCAGGACATAGGTACCTGGGGGGCGCTTCAACTCCGCTGAAAAAGTAGTCAGCTCCGCAGGTAAACAAATCAGCTCGGACTAAACAAACGCTGCAAATTTTACACAAGGGTTTAATTTGATATAGGGTTTATTCTTTGATATAGGTTACTTGAGCAAAAATAACTTCTGTGTCAGTGGAAAATATTTTGGAAAAAATTTTTTTGAATTTAAAAAAATTTTAGATTTTTTTTCAAAAAAATTGTTTTTTCAAAAATTCTTTATTTTTTACTCGAAAAATATTTCATCTCTTGGGATCCTTCCAAAATCCCATTTTCAGCCCCATGAAAGCCCTATTTTTTTTGGTTTATTATTCTTGGAATAATACACCTTTGTTTTCGCGACGGGGGTCGACGACTCCGATCGGCCTCAGAATTTGACATTATCCGTTTCAAGAGGTCTACATTCAAAATCCGAAATGTCCGTCCGCCGTCCGCCGTCCAGGCCGTTTTGGGCAGAAGGAATTTTTTTAAAAATCTGCAATTTTGGCAAAATACTTGGTTTACCATCTAGTTGTGCCCGCAAGGTTTTCAGTCCGATCGCCCAAACCCGTGGGGCGCTATGGGGCTATAATGGGGCTACGGGTGGGGTTTTTTGAAGGCTGTGGGGTATGGGATCGAGTTAGGTGTCGTTTTCGAAGTATTTTTGGACGTAGAATCCATTTTTGGGGGTCCCGGAACGATCCGATTTCACTGTGGCGATCTATAGGGCTTTCATGGGGCTAAAAATGGGATTTTTGAAGAATCCCAGGAGGTTAAATGTTTTTCGAGTAAAAAATACATAATTTTTGAAAGAAACATTTTTGAAAAAAAAAAAATCCCCCCCCCCCCCCCCCCCCCCGCAAAAATTTTTTTTTTGAAATATAAAAATCCAAAAAAAATTTTTTAATTTTTTTCATTGACAGAATTAAATTTCTGTACAAGTAACCTATATCAAAGAATAATAAACCCTTGTGTAAAATTTGCAGCGTTTTTTTTTTTTTTTTTTTTTTTTGGGGGGGCGTAGGAGGAGGGCGAACTCTTAGTGGTCCCTTTGATAGTCTATAGGAATGGGTCAACCCGGAATTGTTTAACACATTACTTCAGGTTGACTCCCCTCTCTTCGGCTTCAAGCCTCTTCTTTCTTGACTCTTCACCCTCAGAGTACATCGTCCGAAAAACCTCAAAGTCCCTACGTCCTCCTCATGGGAGGTTCGGGAGCAGTTTCGTTCTTCATTCTTCATCATCTTCCACTAGCCCTATAGATAGCCACAGTGAAATAGGATCGTTCCGGGACCCCCAAAAATGGATTCTACTTCCAAAAATACTTCGAAAACGACCCCTAACTCGATCCCATAGCTAAAAGCCTTCAAAAAACCCCTCCCGTAGCCCCATTTTAGCCCCATAGCGCCCCACGGGTTTGGGCGATCGGGCTGAAAACCTTGCGGGCACAACTAGATGGTAAACCAAGTATTTTGTCAAAATTTCAGATTTTTAAAAAAATTCCTACTGCCCAAAACGGCCCGGACGGCGGACGGACATTTCGGATTTAGACTGTAGACCTCTTGAAACGGATAATGTCAAATTTTGAGGCCGATCCGAGTCGTCGACCTCCGTCGCGAAAACATAGGTGTATTATTCCAAGAATAATAAATCAAAAATAGGGGTTCCCATTTAAAATTAGAAATTTGAGCGCAAATGCGCCTATTTGCGCGCATCTCAAGGGGTCCTATTCGAAGCTAAACGGTTCACCGAACCCGTAGAAAAACGCTGCAAATTTTACACAAGGGTTTATTATTCTTTGATATACTTAACTTGTGCAGAAATTTAATTCTGTCAATGAAAAAAAAAAAAAAGTTTTGGATTTTTATCTCAAAAAAAAATTTTTTTTTGGATTTTTTTTTTCAAAAATGTTAATTTTCAAAAATTCTTTATTTTTTACTCGAAAAATATTTAACATCCTAGGATCCTTCAAAAATCCCATTTTTAGCCCCACGAATGCCCTATAGGTCGCCCCAGTGAAATCGGATCGTTCCGGGACCCCAAAAAATGGATTCTACGTCCAAAAATACTTCGAAAACGATACCTAACTCGATCCCATAGCTAAAAGCCTTCAAAAAAACCCTCCCGTAGCCCCATTATAGCCCCATAGCGCCCCACGGGTTTGGGCGATCGGACTGAAAACCTTGCGGGCACAACTAGATGGTAAACCAAGTATTTTGTCAAAATTTCAGATCTTTAAAAAAATTCCTACTGCCCAAAACGGCCCGGACGGCGGACGGACATTTTGGATTTTGAATGTAGACCTCTTGAAACGGATAATGTAAAGTTTTGAGGCCGATCCGAGTCGTCGACCTCCGTCGCGAAAACATAGGTGTATTATTCCAAGAATAATAAACCAAAATCGCCATAATATGGCCTTCTCCTCCTAACATAATTAGTGGTATTGACATTCATCGTTTCCTCCCTGGCCCTTCTTACAACCACGATGATCGTGTTAAAGAATTCTAGAAATAATTTCCGCCACCTTTCCATCCATTGGCCCCTACGTGAGTCGGTCGTGACGTCCAGTGAAGCCGCGATGCCCGTTACGTCTCGCATCTCGCCATCTATCGGTTATATGAGAAAGGAATCCTTCCGACGTTCGTTACAGTGAAGCGCGCATTGGGAGGATTCCCTCACAAGAACAATAAACGCTTTTGTAATCCACTTACCTGCTTTTTATTTATTTTTCAGTCTTCACTACAGCCGTCTCTCGGGAAAATACTCGGGGTTGACAGCGTGCAACACGTGAGTTGACGTAAACAAATCCACTTCCACTGAATAGCTTTTTTTTTTTTTTTTTTTTTTTTTTTTTTAAAAAAAGCTCTGAAATTCAAACTTGGGAATCACAATCCCGAAGCAGGGGGGACAAGCCCACCGTCATGGCTAGACGATGGTGCCCCTTCATCCTGACAGGATTTTGATCCCCAACGGCACTGCAGTCCTCAAGTGGACTGATTGTACGCGATTGAACCTCAGATTCGACGCATCCATGTGTTGATGTCCTAAGTCCCTAGGCCAGGTTTTATCTCATACACATGTCAACATGAGATAGAGCCGCCGGAATTGCATGTTTTGCCACTTTTTATTGTTGTAATTGTCTGGAAGTTCAACGAGAGCTGTGAAAAGGAAAAGGACAAAAAACCTTATTAGAGACAGCCTCGAACTCCAGACACCTGAGTGTGGACCCGGCATCATAACCACTACACCATCGACGGCCCCTACTGAATAGCTTACTAACGACTCATTTCATTGCAGGTTGTAAAACGAGGTCCGTTAAAAACGGTCCCTCCTGCACCCCAGCAGACTCCGTTGAACGATCCGGCCGAAGCCATTTTCATTAAATCCATCCCCAGCCCCAAAATTGAACCGCCGTTTCCGCACATTAGGAGAGCAAAGATAATCCCTAACCCTGAAGATCACGTTGATTTGCCGTTGACTAAGCCGAAAAATCCGCTACCTGACGATGTAAGTTCTAGTACACAATTCCCTTTGCTCGCACACTGTATACTTTCGACCTAATTTACTTTTCCAGATCCCTCTGGACAGTATGTTCTCCGACATCCTCCCGATGAAGTTAGACAGGTTGACAACCAAATCGGATAACTTCGTCTCCAAACTCGACAAAGCCAACAAATCTCAATCGTCTCGGAAAAAAGTTGTCGGGCGGGTTTCAATGTGATTTTTTTTTTTGTCAAACGACTGGTAGAATGAGGATTTTCGACAGTACACCGTCAATTCTCATTACGCAGAATAAAACATACAAAATGGAACTGCAGTTTTCTGTTAGTTAGTCAAAGTGTAGTTGGATGTGGGAAAAAAATAGGTGGTTGGAGTTTTCAGTCTTGTTCTAGGTTTTTTTGAGGTGCTGAATCCGAATCAGAAGATGTCCAACAAATAATTTGCGAATTATTCGGCTCATGAGTTACCTATTTGCAAAAAAAAAAAAAAAAAAAAAAAAAAAAAAACTTGAAAATGTTGGCATTTTTTCAGTTTCAATTCGGTGTATTATACCATACACCTATTTCAGAGTTGGGCAAAATGTATTTATGATCAATAACTACTTTATAACTATGTTTGTCACAAAAATGATGTATTTTGCCCTTTTTGACATCTAGCAACAGGGTACAGGATGATTTAACCCGAAATTTGGGTGCATTTCCATTTCTAATTCCAACACTGAATTATAGAAAACGTCAAAAATTCCTGCTTTCCAAAATAAACGTAGCTGCAATTGCCATTCTGTTTGAGCTGCGTATTTGGACCTCCTGATTGTGTCATGCGTTCTTTGCGAACCTGTAACGGGCAAATTAACTTAAATAAACCTTGTAAACAATAATCAAATTATTATTGTTTGTGGCATCTTCAAACACTACTCCTGGTTTGAGAGGGGATCTTGCCTGCCGTGGGGTGTGGGAACCACAGAGGGACGCATTATTTGACGTCCGTGTCGTAGACACTGATGCACCCTCTTATGTTTCCCGACCAGTGGCATCAGTTCTCGCTTCGGCAGAGGAAGAGAAGAAACAGAAGTATTTACCTGCGTGCCAAGATCGCCACTGTTCATTCACCCCGCTGGTCAGCTTAGTGGATGGACTTTTGGCACCCCAGATGAACCGGTTCGTCGATGTCCTAGGTGAACGGCTGGCAGACAAATGGAAGCGGCACCAGGGGATCGTCAAGGGGTGGCTCAGGGCACGATTAACGTTTGCCATCGTACGCGCAGCCTCCATGTGCTTGAAAGGGACTCGGCAGAGATGGAGGAGCGCTGATGACCTGCTAGGCTTTGACGGTGGGGCGGCGCTGCAGCTGGGGCTCCAATTTCGTTGATTGAACACACCATGATCCTACGAATTCGACTCTTTCTCCGGAAGCAACAACGAATGGATTGATCAAATATCAGCGGCTAGATTCTACCAGTGAAGGCGATCAGAGCAATTTTCGATGGCGAGGTTGGCCTCTCTCCAAAACGAAGGCCCTGATACCCGCTCGTTTCTTTTTTAATTATGCTCAATAAATATTTTCGCGAGTAAAAAAAAAAAAAAAATTAAACACTTATCAATATATCATTGTAACGGTGTTGTAGCCTAACTGAGGGAATTACGATAATATAGAAATATTTTCAGTTAGAAAAAAAATAATAATAATAATCAAATTATTATTGTTATTTATTAAAGTATTTCTGGACGTAAGTCCTATATATAAATGGGGTTTAGCATAATAAAATAAACAGGAAACCTAAATAAAAACTTATGTACCTACTTAGTCTGTATACTTTGCGATGTCGCCGACGAGCCAATCAAGCCAGCTGAGGCAGGCTTCCTGGCATCCTTTGTGGCCCAAATCGGCCACCATGTTGACGCAGAGACGGGTCTGAGATTCCATGAAGTCGGCGTACCGATCTGGTAGGTTGACGCTGTCGTAGAGACGGTTAACCGTTTCCACTTTGTCCGGTTCCGATGAGCCGTAGCATTCCTGTGATTGAAATAGTCAGTGTGATATAGTTTGAGATCTTCTAAACCTCTAATTCAAAATGTCTCTGTGGCTATGTATGTATGTATGTCACAAGCCTTCTCCTCCGGAACCGTAAGTGATACAAATACGCCGTTTTTTTCAACCGTCTCGGGATCCCTCACATTTCTTAAGGGGGGCGGGGGGGGGGGGGGGTTGAGGGGGTTAAATGGCAAGTTTAATTTGAACGATTTTAAGAGATCCCGCGTGGGTATGCTGTGTGTCTTATAGAACTTATAGGGGCCGGTCGTAAGTCTGCCAGGGACTTTGGGAGGGTGGAGAGGCTGCCGCTCGGGCGGTTCTGGGGAACGTTTTTCAAGTTTTAGGAGACGGTTCATTCCACACAAATTTCACATAATATAATATTATTATATTCTGGTGTGTGGAAAGACGATTTCTCTCTCTATTCCAAAGATTTGGAGGTTTTCAGGCGTTTAAAATTTATATACCTACCCCATCACCTGATGTTAACGCCCCGCCTTAATTACAGACTAATTTGCCCCAGTTTTTTAATGGGTTAAATTAATAATCAATCAGTGACTAGGTGAAAATGAACTTCACCGGGATAAAATCCTCATCGCCTCCTTCTCTAGTCTCTTTAATTTCTCTCTCTTTGGGACCATCAAAGCCTCACATACGCCGTCTATCGGGATCGGCGAAGAAAAACCTCCCTCGAGGAGCTCCAGCAGCCTCCAGTCAGTTCGTCGTAGCCTTCAGCGAGAATCGGTTCAGCCGCTCCAGTCGGAGGCCTGAAAAGGACAGAATCTGTTGTCTGTTGACATCTGACGTCACGTCCCCTCTACCGTTTCACATCTCTCCAACACCTATGTGATGGCCCGAACATTACATCCTGTAGGACCTACCGTTTTTGAGTTAGAAGCGAAAATACGTAAAATCTGACCCTCTTCCCCCCCCCCCCCCCTCCCGTATTCGTATTTTAATCCCCTACGGGTCTAAACCATCGATGTAGGTACTCGATGTTAATTTACTGCATCGATGGTCTAACCGCATCGGTGAAGAAATCGTTTCTGCTGTTAACATTTCCACCTAGACCCAATTTGGAGCGTTCATTGCCTAGACTAAATGGCTGTCACCTTTGCATAAAATGTAGTGGTATACCAGTGGAGTAGCCAGCTATTAAGAAATTATGTAAATATTAAGTAAATCTTGTCTTGGCTGCCTTGAGAATAGTATTCCTCAAGTTCACAACAGACTCCCCCTAGCGCGGATACGGGCCCTCAGGAGCTTCGTGAGCGATGAATAGTCGACCAGATCCCTACCCATTTTACGTATCACCAATTCAATTTTTACCAATTGTTTCTAAGAAAATCTAAATTATTAGGTGCTTACTTTAAAGAGGCGCTTCTGCTCTTCCGAAAAAAACGCGAAAGCAGTTGCTGACGACCAAGTTGCTACGCCATTTGGCGAATCTTGCTGTCCTTTCCCGGTTTGGCCCGACGTGGAGTAGTAATCGCAGAAGTCGTCCTAAAAAAACGGAAAGAACCGATTCTTTGTAGAAATTGGTTGAAATTTAATGTTTATCGTCTACTTTTTACAAGGCGAGTTCAGGCGCCCCAATTGAGAGCTGGGTTACTGCGCTCATCTGGCCTAAATTTAAAGAGGTTATCAAATCCACTCACCCACGTCTGCACCATCAATCCGACTTCGTAGAAAATACGCTGAACCCTCTTCATGAGATCTTCATCTCTGACACCTGCCTAACAACAACAGATCTACTTACATTGTGATCAAAGTAACAATACAAGAGAATGATGAGAGCCCAGGAAGGGAAGAGAACCAGCCATCAAATAAATTTTGAAAAAGCGACCTCACCCTTTCTGATTCCCCGTACAAGTGGAAATGGGGGGATTAATCAAAGTTTAAAATGTACTAGTGGCTACGCCAGCCAAACCCCGACCGTATCCCACCTGTGCCTACAATACGACTGGGTATCACCAAGCTGCCTGATAACTCAACTTCTCGTTTGTAGTCGGAGAAATGCATCACAACGGCTGTGGAGCCCTTATCCGCCTGTGTGATTAAGATGGACGTATGAGATGTTCAGATCATCAGATGTTCAGCTCGACTCATATTCTTAGGTGGGACAAGGGAGTTCAAAAAGTCAAGGTTTGATGTCATTAAAAAAAAATGTCGAAGAGTTGATAGTTTCAGATTAACCTACCAGGAGCCTCAACAAACATCATATCCCTTGTTTCGGATTTTCTAAGATTGCAAGAGAACCATTGGGTCTACCGACTTCGTTTTGCGCTTGAATGAAAGTCTATTACATTTCCTCGTCCGTCGTATCGGGATTTGGGTCAAACGAATTTCATCACTCTTTGGCCGAGCTTTCGAAAAGTATATTTTCTTCTTCAGGGCTCAGAGGGAGGTTATCGTGTGGATCTCACAACGATGTCAAACAACGCATTTTCGAAAGCTCGGCGAAAGAGTGATGAAATTCGTTTGACCCAAATCCCGATACGAAGGACGAGTTAACACATTCGGGTCGATCTCCATAGTCTTCAATTACATTTACTACAACTTTCCCGCCGAAATTTGGCTCGCTAGATTGTCAAAACCTAAAAATTGCACTTTTTGAGAAAATTGGCCAAATTTTGAAGTGCTGTATCTCGGGATCCATTGGACATACAGAGCTGCGGTTGCGCTCAAACGATAGCAACTTTAACCGTCTTTAATAAACATACAAAAAGGTTTATTTACACAAAGTTGATAGTTTTTGAGCTATACTAAAAAAACCAAGGAAAACCCGAAAATTTTACAGTTTTTTGCATTTTTCTCCATGTTCCGTCACGAAATTTTGTTGGCAAACCTCAGATTCGGATTCAGCACCTCAAAATACATAGAGGAGCATAGAAACCATTTCTAACCCAAAACTTGTTTCTATTTTTCACCTAACGATAGGCCTCAGACCCAACAACTCGTTTTCTGCATAGCCTTCGAACAACCTCCCTTGTCCAACAGCAACCTCAACATCCTGGCAACTGCTCCAAACCCCTATTTTTTCTCCACTTCTGGAGCTTAGATGCGCCACGTGGAGCAAAGTTTTGGTGGTTTCAGACTTTTCTCGCACTATGCTCGCCAAACTGGATTTTTTAAGACCAATTTCAGATTTTCCCGACCGCTAGAGGTGCTCTAGAATATAGATGATCAAAGTCGTGTCACCCTCCCCCTCGGGCTGCGGCTTTAATATAATAGACTAGGGGGCCAGCCAACTCCCGACCTCTCCCACCTGGCCTGTGACAACTTCTTCTCGCTTTTCGAAAATGAATAGTTTAGGCCCTTAAAGAAATGGCGTGGAAAATGAATAGTTTATTTTTAAGGCCCTTAAAGAGGATGAGGGTTTTTTGAAATTCTAATTTGGATTTGGATTCAGCTTGAAAAAATATATGGAATACCGTCATCCTGTATTTGATTCCTGAATAATATAAAAGAGCAGATGAGAAACTGTTCATCACAGCAATTATTGCTGTGATGAACAGTTTCTCATCTGCTCTTTTATTATTATTATAAACCAATATATATATAGAATAATAATTATTCTTGGAATAATACACCTATGTTTTCGCGACGGGGGTCGACGACTCCGATCGGGCTCAAAATTTGACATTATCCGTTTCAAGAGGTCTACATTCTAAATCCGAAATGTCCGTCCGCCGTCCAGGCCGTTTTGGGCAGTAGGAATTTTTTTAAAAATCTGAAATTTTGACAAAATACTTGGTTTACCATTTAGTTGTGCCCGCACGGTTTTCAGTCCGATCGCCCAAACCCGTGGGGCGCTATGGGGCTATAATGGGGCTACGGAAGGGTTTTTTTGAAGGCTTTTAGCTATGGGATCGAGATAGGTGTCGTTTTCAAAGTATTTTTGGACGTAGAATCCATTTTTTGGGATCCCGGAACGATCCGATATCACTGGGGCGATCTTTAGGGCTTTCATGGGGCTAAAAATGGGATTTTTGAAGGATCCCAGGATGTTAAATATTTTTCGAGTAAAAAAAAACAGAATTTTTGAAAAAACACATTTTTGAACAAAAAAATCCAAAAAAAACATTTTTAAGATAAAAATAAAATAAAAATTTTTTTTTTTAATTTTTCATTGACAGAATTAAACTTCTGCACAAGTAATAACGTATATCAAAGAATAATAAACCCTTGTGTAAAATTTGCAGCGTTTTTCGATCTTATTATTCTCAATTAAAAACATGTGGGGGAGAGTCACCGACGCGTCGCCCGACGGCGTACTGTCAGCCCCACGACCCTTCAAATCCGTCGTCGCGCGCTAGCGTCCTCGTCGTCCCCACGTCGCCTCAATGATGGGTAGAGGGGGGTTATTGAAATGGCGTAAGTAAATATCAAAGTTCGCGGAAATCGTTAATGGGTGACGGGATCCTGTCGGAAATCTCCCCCCCCCCCCCCATTCGCCAATTTTTCTCCCTATTTTGAGCTCCGCAGTTTCCGCAACTGTGCTGCCCCCCTGTCGCCCCTGACTCCCCTCAACCGAAAAATGGGTTAACTTCTAGTGATAACTGCCCCTTTTGTCTTCCCAACGGCCTCCCCCCTCCTCGGAGCCCTCCTTTTCGTCTCCCCGTCCCCCCTTCAACCAAACTTTTCCCAACATTCTTGTAAACTGAGCCTTAAAACACATTTTTGAGCCATTTTGAACGGACTTTTTGGTGGTTTCAGACTTTTTTCTATGCTCGCCAAACTGGATTTTTCTTGAGCAATTTCAAATTTTTGCGACATCTAGAAGTACCTTGGAATAAAAATGAGCTGCCCTCCTCGTTCTCCTCATCGGGCTGCAGCTCCAATATAATCGATATTAGACATTAGACTAGGGGACCATTCCCTGCGGGCTACGCCAGCCAACCCCCGTCGTTCCGCCCCGGCGGGGCCGTCGTTGTGGCCTGGCGGGTCTTTGGGCACCATTCAAAGGAACGATGCCGTATGTATGGCATAGCTCGGAAAAAAATACTCAATTGAGGAAACACTTCTTTTGAGCCCCTCAACACCCTAAAACACGCATCAGCTTGGCGGTTCAGGGAGCCCACTAACCTCAACGATAACCAAACGTAACCTTCCCATGAAGTAAAAAAAGGTCTCATAGACTCGCTTCATTTGCGTTATGATAAATGGATTACTAACCAAGACCATAGCGAGGGGCGGCTGAAACGCGAAGACTCCTCCCGTTTTGAAATGGTGAAGTGTCCTCATGTCTTCTCGTGACACTTCATCGGCGCGGTGTCTAGACATGAGGTCCAACGTTTGTCCTATCGTAAAGTCTGTGGACATCTGGACAACAATAATGCAACAACGACAAATAGGAATCTATTTAGAGCTTGAAACTTATGGAGTTGAAAAAAGATGGAGATCTCACTCTTTGGCATTCCTCCAGGAGCTTCCAGTAGCCGGGTGTGTCCTTGAAGTGTTTCCCGATGATGTGGTAAGGAATAAGGTCAAGGAGAATGCCATCTGAACAGGCAATCGAGTCGCCACGAATTGTTTTCCAAGTTGGTTCCCCCAATCGTGAATCACATCCGTCCATGACGTCGTCTATGACGATCGCGGAAGATATTTTCTAGATGATAAAATCACCATTCTGCTCATTAAGACTTAATACTTAGTATGAAATAACGGGGGGTAAAGGTAGCAAGCACTGACGATCTGAGGGGTACTTTTCTGTGGCTGATTACGACGAAATCAGATTTCAGCCTCGCTTTGGTACGAGGGAATTCTTGAAGATCCTCCAAGGAATATGACGAAAAGTGTGCACATAGGGTGGAGCGTTTTTGGCGAAAAATAAGTTTTTTTCGAATTTCCTCTTGAAGTAGACAAATTATGTTGCGTGTTGACGTCAATAAACCGTGTACCAAATTTCAGATTTAAAAAAAAATGCCTTCAGGTTCCATAACTCTAATGAAGTTTTAATGAATAGGCGAAAAACGTGAAAATCGAGTATATTTGCCAATTTAATTGTTTGCAAGAAATGTATTGCCACTGAGTCGAGTTTGTTCGAGATATTCAAGTTAATGTTCAAGTAGTATCAGTAGTATTAATCCAAAAGGTCTTTTTTAGTGTTCAAGCGAGGATATTTCTTCTGAGATTCGATTCTGTTGAAAATGAATCCGTCGCGTTCCTTCTCTCCACTAACATTCGCTGAGGCGTCCGTCACCAATTTTATACATCTTTCAACAGCCTGTGTGTGACATGGAAAAGGAGGGATACCCTCCAACTGAGTCATAGTCAATTCTGGAGCAAGTTTCTTGATGACTGGTGGGACATTTACATTCCCAATCGATCATTTCTGTGTAATCTGTAGCATTGAAATTAAGCAGGGGCACTTCAAAAAATCTTGTAGGTTCAGACTTATCTTCTGATTTACTGATTAAGTCCATAGCTTTTGCTTTAACCTCGGGTCTCCGGTTGCCACGTATAAACGTAAAACGCGGCTTGCTGTAGTGAGCCACCTAGCATGAGACATTTTCCCAGGGTTCCTTCTAGCGAGAGAATCAGGGACCACTCCCATACAAGCGGCATTGACTATTTCAAGCAAATACTTCTGATCCGTGCTATAGCACGGATCTTATAAGATCCAAGCCTTCAACCATGTCTGGCATATTCGACTCTAAAGCCTCAAAAACAGAATCCTCAATTTTAAGCGTTTCGCAAACCTCCAGTTGCTTCCCGATATCACCAACATAACTGTTAGGACCAGAGGTTGACCCATCCAATGTTCTAAGAAGATGCCGCAGTGGAAGCTCATTTGCATGTAACAAGCAGATCATCCATTGGAACGATGTTTGATAGGTTTTTTCCAATTCTGCTAGAGCACCACCCTTCCAGCCGGTGTTAGTCGGAGTTCCGTCACAACCAATCGCACAGAGCTCATCCACTGAAAGCTCATTTTCTGACATGAATTCCACCAGCGCTCTAGAAATATCCTTTGCTTTTCCAGCATCTGTGGCTTTGTGTCCCAGAAAAATTGACCCTGGCTCTTGTACAATGCTAATGTGTTCTTCAATAATAACACAGGTTTACAAAAAAAAGGTCAATCTCAGGCGCCGCAGAAAAAACCATCAAACTCTATGTTTTTTGGGGTGCTGAATCCGAATCCGACCCCCGTTTTTTTCGGTCACGTCCAAATTTTCGAGATATTGGCGATTTTTCGTTTTTTCGACCTTTTTCCGTTTTGAAAATCACAGCTAAACGTGCGGATGCCCAAAAATTCCACAAAAACTCTCATCTTACTGGAAATTTATCGCTGATTCCGAAAATATATATGAGTTGGTGTCTAAACCCACGAGAAATGTGTGATTTTGCCAAAAAATGTTGAAAAAAAGTGGTTTTTTCAAAACCAAAGTCACGTTTTTTGATACTTTTTACCTTCTAGCGTGAAAACTAAGGCCGTTAATAAAATTTTTCCAACGAGGTCTTTTAGGTAGATTGTTTCTGCGTCGAATGGGACCAACCGTGATTCTTTACCTTCCATAATAAGGGAGCTATGATTTTTCAAAGTTTCTCTTCATTTTGGCCATGTCGTAGAACATGAACTCCTGGAGTCGGCAATGCAACTTGATCACAACAAAACTTTGTTCCGAGGAAAATATATATATTAGACTCGGAGGCATCAATTCAGACCGACTCAAAGATGGTTTTATTCATCAAGAACTCACGGGATTGCACTTGAAGCCCTGAAAAACAAGCGCCCAGAAACTTTGAAAAATCATAGCTCCCTTATTATGGAAGGTAAAGAATCACGGTTGGTCCCATTCGACGCAGAAACAATCTACCTACAAGACCTCGTTGGAAAAATTTTATTAACGGCCTTAGTTTTCACGCTAGAAGGTAAAAAGTATCAAAAAACGTGACTTTGGTTTTGAAAAAACCATGTTTTTTCAACATTTTTTGGCAAAATCACACATTTCTCGTGGTTTTAGACACCAACTCATATATATTTTCGGAATCAGCGATAAATTTCCAGTTAGAAGAGAGTTTTTGTGGAATTTTTGGGCATCCGCACGTTTAGCTGTGATTTTCAAAACGGAAAAAGGTCGAAAAAACGAAAAATCGCCGATATCTCGAAAATTTGGACGTGACCGGAAAAAACGGGGGTCGGATTCGGATTCAGCACCCCAAAAAACATAGAGTTTGATGGTTTTTTCTGCGGCGCCTTAGATTGACCTTTTTTTGTAAACCTGTGTAATTATTGTCGTAAGTGGTTGTTGTTGTTCCCTTCTGAAGTTTTGAAAGCGTTTTGTCCTTCCTCGAATCAAAATACAAGCTTTGGATCTTCTTGTTTTGTCGTATCAAGCTTATTTTATCAGACCGAGTGCGTTTTCGTCCTCGGCGGATTTTAGAACGATCAACTGCTTTCTCTTGTTGGATCCCCAAATCTTTCATAAATGCTGTTGCAATCAATGAAGCTTTCCTGTCGATCATCAATTGATGTATAAGTGTAAAACGGATGAAATAATTCCAAAAATAGGCAAATAAAAGTCTAAAATGAATTTTAAGGGTTTCTCAGTCCTTGGTACTAAAAATCTAAATTTCGTTTGAGTTATGAAACCTGAAGGACTCAATATTTTTCAAAAAAAATTGGAGGGCGTTCTTTTGACGTGAAAATGCAACAAAATCGCTTTGCTTCAACCCGAATTTCGAAAGTTGGGTATTTCGCTCCGCACTGCACAACCCCTGCCCGTAACGTGCATAGCGAATTGTCTCGCTGGGAAACTTACCATATCCACGATGGCTCGAAGTAATTTGCATTTCCTCAAACCGTCGTCCGTTTGCTGGTCTTGAGGCACGAGTGTCTTGTAAAACAGTTCTGTGAGAAAAGACCAACAACAATGGACTGTTGGAACGGCATATTTGATCATCTGAAATGACAAAATAAAGTAATATTTCCTGGCATTAACTCATTTCGTGCATGGGATGATATTATGACACCTTGTTCGGCCTCCTGAGATTCTTCAACAGTTCCACGTAGCCCCACGAAAGCCCCCCATAGACCCCCACGGTGAAATCGAATGGTTCTCGGACCTCCAAAAATGGATTCTACGTCCATAAAACCGACGTCGAAAATTTTTATCGGCCTCAAAATTTGACATTATCCGTTTCAAGAGGTCTAGATTCCAAAACCGAAATGTCCGTCCGCCGCGGCCGAGCGTCGTCCGGGCCGTTTTGGGCAGTAGGAATTTTTTTTTTTTTAAATCTGACATTTTGACAAAATACTTGGTTTACCATCTAGTTGTGCCCACAAGATTTTCAGCCCGATCGCCCGAACCCGTGGGGCGCTACGGGAGGTTTTTTTTTTTTTTAAATGGCTATAAATGGGATCCATTTATGGGATCGAGTTTGGTGTCGTTTTCGATGTATTTTTGGACGTGGAATCCGTTTTTGAGGGTCCCGGAACGATCCGATTTCACTGTTGCGATCTGTAGGGCTTTCAGGGGGCTACAAATGGGATTTTTGAAAGATCCCAGGAAGTCAAATATTGTTCGAGTAAAAAACAAAGAATTTTTGAAAATTTTTTTTATTGGCAGAGAATTTAATTTTTGCACAAGTAACCTATATCAATGAATAATAAACCCTTGTGTGGACATTGCAGCGTTTTTGGACATGGAATCCATTAAGTTATCAATGTAAATCGAATAAATCCGTGTTTCCTTCTTCTCTTTCATTTTTCCAGCCCAATTTTGTGGTACTTACTTCTACGGTTTTGTCATCGTAGTTGAGGAGGCGAGGAACCAAATCGGCCACTTCTTTAGGAAGCTCCTCCTTCAGGAATTTCAGGTACGCTTTTTCATCGTCGAGGGGGTGAGCGTAAATTACTCGACCGCCATTTTTGCTGACACCATCGAAAACAATTTAAGGTCTTTGATATAACAGCGCTGTGCCGGGTACCCACAAGTACTATGAATATAACATCCAGGAAACCACACAAGTAGGGTCCTTATATTGCACGGGTAGAACAGACGTTAATTAAGCAAATAGGGATTTTCTCAACTTCGAACGCCTTGGTTTTTAGTCATGCTTATTTTTGAAACCCAACGATTGCAATCAGATTCCGTTGAAAATGGCTTACTTTTTTAAGGGCGCAAATATGGCTCCACCAAGACTGCCAGATTTGACCTGCCGAGCAGATGTGCTGGACATGAGCCTCACGAACAGCCGATGAAGAGGCATTTCGAATAGAAACTGCATGCGCATCGATGCAATACTATTTTCTTTTATCAACAAGGAGTCAAGGACTGTTTGTTAAAACAATTGCGCAATTGAACGAATTCCTCATTCCTTCAGAGGTCTTAAAAAAAACTGATTCAGATTACAGATTAGCTATCATTTTGGTCATTCGAACGAACGAACGTTTTTGGAGCGAAGCAACCTCCAAGTAAACACACTTACTGGGGGATTGAGGATTTTGAATGTTTAACATATAATTACAGTACTATAGAATTACTCTGTACACTTATGTGGCGGCCAAGTGTTACTGTTGTGGAAAAAACTATTTAGAACAAGAATTGTGAAAGCACCTGAGGAACATCAACATCATTCACAGGAAAATGCTACGCCCCACGGTGCGCCATAAACTTGTGCTGTGGGGTGGAGTTGTACATAATCAGCACTCTTAATCAATAATCTTACTGGAAAAATTAAGCAAGTAAATGAGTTTGGTTAGGGAGAGAGAACGACTCCTCTGCTGAATACAGCAGAGGAGTCGTTCTCTCTCCCTAACCAAACTCATTGGATTAGACCTCTGCACCATCGGCAAACAACCACTTTAAGCATGTAAATCGGTAAAACGGAATCAATAGGTAGATCCAGTAAAATGAATTCATTTCATGAATGTTCAATTAATTGGGAAGTAGGTAAAGTCAGAATACCTGAAAGTTAATTACATGTTTACCATCTTAATGATAATAATATTATTTAGTAGTTACTATTCCTTAAATTATTATTATTGCTTGGAATTAATCTTCAACTCATTTCACTTTATGCTAACTCCATTTTAAAACGTAGGGGAAGGGGGGGTAAGATGACGAGTTCTGATTTTCTGTAGATTAAAAATAGATAGAGACACCGTTCCAGTGGCACCAGTGACCTCTCGTGGTGCTCCTCCACACTCAACGGCAGTAATTCCCATCCATGTCCCCAGGCGTGAACAGTACAACAAAGTTCGATTTCGCAGGTCGGTCATGCAACTTTTGCTCCTCGTTTCTTAAGCGACCACGATTTTTTGGCAAGTCATTTGAATTTCTCTTTTCAATATTGTGAATCTATAAGTCAAAATCTACAGTTTCATTGCTAATTGAAGTCGTTTGCTCTAAAGCTGCATGTTGATGGAACTGTTTTGAAAAAATATGGCGTGGTGGGATAAGACGACGAATTTCTTCCCTTCTTATGAAGAATCTTCGGATAGTGACAGATACATCGAAAAAGATGATGATATGGATAAATCCATATATGGAGTTTGATGATGAGGACAAAAACTGCATTGTCTGCGGAGAACAAGGGAAAGATGAGCTGTGGTATCAGTGCATTCAATGCCAATCTTGGGGCCACGCCGAATGCTCTGGTTGGGACGAGGATGAAGCCGCTTATCAGCCATGGAAAAACTTTATTCAAAATAGAAATTTAGAATAAAGTTTGATTATTTTCGTTTATATCCTTGTCCATTCGTCATCTTACCCGCAAGGTGGGGTAAGATGGCGAAAATGACATCTTCTCGAAAATTCATTTTTTCTTCTTTCTAAAGTTGAACGTAAAATTTTAATAAAAAGTATGTTGTACTCGGACGTTTTATAAAAGGAATAGTTCCATTTACAACCCTACCTATACTTCAGTTAACCGCCGCAAAACGCCAATTTAGAAAAAATTACACAGGTCAACAAAAAAAGTCTACTTTTAGGTCCGTTGCTAAAAACCACTTTTTTGAGGTGCTGAATCCGAAATAGGCCTCCGTTTTCTCGGGAGCCCCATGTTTTCTTGAACTATGGCCAATTTTTTTTTTTTTGTGTGTCCTTTCGGGATTAAAAAATTTTTAATCCCGCGTTACCTGCTAAGTCCAAATGTCAAAATATGGGTCATGTGGGAGTCTTTAAAGAGACATCTCCCGCCATCTGCAATGCCTGTTTCTTATCATTTGATACTGGATGTTATCATGTTTGATTTGTGTATAATGTTATGATGTCTAAATGACCTTGAATCTCCAGATACGTTTAGGATTCAATCGCTAAAAAGGACATTTAAATTGTTCCACATAATTCGAATTATTTCATAAACATGTAAGTGACATAACTCCAGTTGGTAACACTAATTAGAAGGCTGTGGCAAAACCGCGCCTCCCGGCTTTCCAGTCGCACCGGTATTCGTTCGCCTTCGCTCCTGCTGATTGCTTAGCAAAGTGGTTATACTTTTGTGCTCTTGTACTCGTTTAAAGTGAATAAATCTGTTTTGTACTTAAATTGTGTTCGAACGCTTCGTTGACAACTATCCTACAGTCTTGTGAGTATGATCTCGATTACCAAAGTGAAAACTGATGGTTTTGAAACATGAAAGCAATTTGGTAACCTCACGGCAGGCTTTTGAACTTGCCAACCGATACCAAACATTCTGAAAAAACACGCTCTTATTGAAAAGTTAATGCTGATTACGAATATATATATTCACGTATGTATACGTGAGTTGGGGTCTAAAACCTCAGAAATATGAGATTTTGCAACAACAACAAACGCTAAAAACGTCGTTTTTTCAGAACCAAAGTCACGTTTTTTGGTACTTTTCAGCTTCTAGCGTAAAAACGAGGCTGTTAGCAATGCTATTTAAACAACGTCTTGTAGGTAGATTGTTTCTGCGTCGAATATCAACCGCGATTCTGTACCTTCCATAATAAGGAAGTTATGATTTTTTCAAAGTTTTTACCCATTTTGGCAATATCGCGGAACGTGAACTCTTGGAGTCGGCAACTTGATCGCAACAAAACGTTTTCCCCAGGAATATATTTGACTTGGAGGCTTGAATATTGCATCACTTGAATGACATTAATGGCTTGAAATATTGAATGACAGGCTTGAGAAATTTCAAAAATTGGGCTGCAATGCGAGAATGAAAATTTATCATCTCTTCAGTCACTTGGACAAATTCCCTCATAACCTATTTGATTTCAGCGAGGAACAAGCCAAGAGGTTACACCAATTTCAGGACGATAGAAACAAGGTTCGAAGGCTTCTGGGACTGCAATATGATGGCAGACTATTGTTGGTGCCTTCAAATGGACAAACCAGCCGCTACTCATAGCCGAAAGGCTCATTCAAAAACGTTTTTCAACTAAAAATGTTCAAATATTTGTTTTTTTAGTTTCCCTACACAGCTGGTGTTCAAATAGTTCTTAATGAATAAAACCATCTTTGAATCGTAATGAATTTATGCCTCTAAGTCCAATTTATTCCTGGGGGAAATGCTGCAAATTTTACACAAGGGTTGGACGTAAAATCCGTTTTTTGAGGTCTCACATCAGATGTGAATCTGTCAGATTCTGTCCAAACAACGTATAGAAAAAATTATTATTATTATTATTATTATTATTATTATTATTATTATTTTCTTCAAATATTTGAATAGGTATATGACATATACATTGTATTACAGTTTCTCAATGACACGAAATTAATTAATATTTTCCGAGTAAAAAAATTTGTTTGAAAAAATTAAAAAAATTTAAACAAAAAATTTGGCCGCCGCAAAGGCCACAAAAGCCCTGTAGCGGGATGGGCTGGATACATACTTACTCCAGTCCTCCCTCACACCGTCGGGGAACACCTCAGCCTCCATGACAGCCCTTTCCATCTCGAATGCTGGACAGCTCCAAAGTACGTGCCTCGCCGAGCCCTCCGGGTCTGTACACCACACACAGCCAGGATCGTCGGCCAGCGCCAGTCGGTGGAGGTTTGCGGGGAAGTCCCCATGACCAGACAGCAGCTGGTTGGCTCTGTGGTCGGGGACAACCCACGTCATGATGGGAAGAACTCAAAAGTGAGTCTCCCGGTGGGCTCGGCCGACCAATCCTCCTGCCACCGCCCAACGAGCATGGCCATCACCTTCCGGAGCAACTGGGCTCGAAGCCTCGCACCAGCAACCGAAACGAAAGCCTCATCCGAATCCTATAGGCAGCGTAGCGGCGGGCAGCTTCCAGCTCTATGGGTAAGACCCCAGCGAGTAGGTACTCGAACCGCCGCTCCGGACACAGTCCTATAGGACCGGGTAACCTTTACAGGGATGTCCTTTGTGCCGACCTCAGACGTCTGCGGTTCAGTCCCTTCAGGATTCTGGAAAGGTCTGTAGGTTTCCTTTCAATTTCACAAAATTTATTACTAATGCTTGAACCCAAAGAATATTTCTCGAAGCCAAGAAGAATAATTTGGAACCAACCAATAAACGAGAGAGTTACATGCAACGGGTTTTGGAACAAGAAACAATAATTGTTTGAAATAAAATTTAAATAACTCATATTTACATTGTTAATATAGAACGAGCGAAATAATTTATGAAAGCCGTTTGGAGGTATTTCTGTTTGTTTTTTTTTTTTTAACTCAATTCCAACATTGAACTATAGAAAACGTCAAAATTCCTGCTTTCCAAAATAATCGGAGCAGCAGTAGCCATTCTGTTTGAGCTGTGAATTTGGACCTCCTGATTGTGTCCTGCGTTCTTTGGGGACCTGTAACGGGAAAATTAACTTAAATAAACCTCGCAAACAATAATAAAATAAACTGCAAACCTAAATAAAAACTTACTTAGTCTGTATACTTTGCGATGTCACCGACGAGCCAGTCAAGCCAGCTGAGGCAGGCTTCCTGGCATCCTTTGTGGCCCAAATCGGCCACCATGTTGACGCAAAGACGGGTCTGAGATTCCATGAAGTCGGCGTACCGATCTGGTAGGTTGACGCTGTCGTAGAGACGGTTAACCGTTTCCACTTTGTCCGGTTCCGATGAGCCGTAGCATTCCTGTGATTGAAATAGTCAGTGTAATATAGTTTGAGATAGTAATAATGACCGAGATGTGGGACACCCCATACGGGTGATGGGTGTGGACCTACATGAATTTAAGTTCCTAAATTTGAATTGATATTACTCAAATTTTGTGTTGTGTGATTAGCGGAAGGCTGGCGTGTATCCACAATTTCACCACTTTTTTGTTGTGGAGTGTGGTAAATTTTTTTTCTAGTGTATCGTACAAATTGTTGTAGTCTGCAGATGAGGCAATGGACTCGTGCGTCGGGATCATTGCTGCTGGCTCAGCTTCCAGGCCCGGATTAACGGGGGGGCTAAGGGGGCTATAGCCCCGGGGCGCACACACCAAGGGGGCCACTTCGCCACCGTTGATTTTTTTTTTTTTTTTTTTTTTTTGGTTGAAAATTAACAAACCGCTTTCCTTATTCCTATGCTGATCTCCAAAAAATTGTTTTCCCGAAAAAGAGATAGGTTCTTTCTTCTACCTTGTTCTTCAGATCTTCCCTATGGGGAGTTAACAGCGGGCCCTCCTGTCCCCTCCAGCGTTAGCTGCACCATTCTGGTGTGACTGGGTTGAACCAATGTGGAGGCGCCGGGTTTTAAAGGAGGTCTTATCATGGTGAATTGGCTCGAAATTCTTTGGGACAGGAGTCATCGCAGCGGACCTACCTACTATTCTACCTCTTCTCGTAACTTGCAGTTTTCGGATCATGGGTGGTTGCTCTCTCTACGTTTACTTGTCTGGTGGAGGGCGAGTACTTCTTCAAAATTTCCTCCCCTCCCTAAAACTAACACGACCAGCCTAGGAAAAAATACAATCGGAACACACATACAATGACACACACTGAAATTGAACACGCATACAATGACGTCCGCCATCTGCCGTCTGGGCCGTTTTGGGCAGAAGGAATTTTTTTTAATCTGAAATTTTGACAAAATACTCGGTTTACTATCTAGTTGTGCCCGCAAGGTTTTCAGCCCGATCGCCCAAACCCGTGGGGCACTATGGGGCTAAATTGGGCTACCGGAGGTTTTTTTTTTTTTTAAGGCTTTAGGCTAAGAGGTCGAGTTAGGTGTCATTATTGAAGTATTATTGAACGTTCAATCCATTTTTGGGGGTCCCAGAACGATCCAATTTCACTGTTGCGATCTCTAGGGCTTTCATGGGGCTACAAACGGGATTCTTGAAGGTTCCCAGGAGTTCAAATATTTTTCAAGTAAAAACAAAATATTTTCGAAAAAAGGTTGTTACAAAAAAAAATCCCCCAAAAAATTTGTTCTTAACTTTTTCTCATTGACACAGAAATAAATTTCTGCACATGTAACCTAGGTATATCAATGAATAACAACCCCTAGTGTTAAATTTGCAGCATTTTTATTTATCGTAAAAAGAACTTTTTTCTTAATTGTAAAAATAGATTGCCCTGCATTCGGAGCGTTTTTTGACTGTTTTGACCCAGTTTTTGGTTGTGAAGCGACAGACGCGATTTTCTAGTGGTTTTTACGTGATACTCCTGGCCAGAGGATCCACTTTCGTACACAATATATATGTATATGTACATATATAAAGAGGGCCCCTTTTAAGTCCCAGCCCCGGGGCCCACGAGAGGTTAATCCGGCGCTGTCAGCTTCCACAACCGAATTGTCGGCAATGAAGGCCTGGCCGACGGGATTGATCTCATTAAATTCACTGCGTAATGACATTCAGTTAACGTCGCAATAAAAAGAACGGTAAATGGCACCATTTAATTTGAAATGCCTCCCATCTTTAAACAAGAAGGCTGGGCTGCTGGCGGGATAAGAGGGGGATGTACGATCGGACAGTGATCACGGCGCGGCCCGCTCCTCCCGCCGGTACTATCTCTGGCGGGCTGGCGAGATTGCCACAGACGTGGGGGGGGGGGGGGATTACGTAAATATTATGTAAATCTTGACTGGCTGTCTTGAGAATAGTATTCCACAAGGCTGCGGCAGTTCACAACAGATCTGGTGCGGATCGATTGGCCTCAAAATTTGACATTATCCGTTTCAAGAGGTCTAAATTCAAAATCCGAAATGTCCGTCCGCCGTCCGCCGTTCGGGCCGTTTTGGGCAGTAGGAATTTTTTTTTAAATCTAAAATTTTTACAAAATACTCGGTTTACCATCTAATTGTGCCCGCAAGGTTTTCAGCACGATCGCCCAAACCCGTGGGGCGCTATGGGGCTAAAATGGGGCTACAGAAGGGTTTTTTTGAAGGCTTTTGGCTATGGTATCGAGTCAGGTGTCGTTTTCGAAGTATTTTTGGACGTAGAATTCATTTTTTGGGGTCCCGCAGCGATCCGATTTCACTGTTGCGATCTTTAGGGCTAAAAATAGGATTTTTGAAGGATCTCAGGAGGTCAAATATTTTTCAAGTAAAAAACAACAAAAAATGTTGAAAAAAAAAACCAAAATAATTTTTTCTTGAAACAAAAATCCAAAAAAAAATTTTTTTAATTTTTTTTCATTGACAAAATTACATTTCTGCACAAGTAACCTATATCAAAGAATAATAAACCCTTGTGTAAAATTTGCAGCGTTTTTGTTTGTTGTTTTTTTAATTCATAAAATACACTTCGTTCGTGAGTTCAAAACGCATTTCCTTTCAAATAATCCAACACCTACCCATTTTAAGTCTCACCGAAATGTATGAATTTTTACCAACACTTTCAAAGAAAATCTAAATTATTAGGGGCTTACTTTAAAGAGGCGCTTCTGCTCTTCCGAAAAAAACGCGAAAGCAGTTGCCGACGACCAAGTTGCTACGCCATTTGGTGAATCGAGCTGTTCTTTCCCGGTTTGGCCCGACGTGGAGTAGTAATCGCAGAAGTCGTCCTAAAAAACGGAAAGAAGAGATTCTTTGTAGAAATTGGTTGACATTGAATGTTTATCGTCTACTCATTACAAGGATGTTTCTCTAAGAAGTGATGTTGACGCGTTGAGAGCTGCATTACTGGGGCTCCTCTGAGCTAAATTTAAAGAGGTTATCAAATCCACTCACCCAAGTCTGCACCATTATTGCGACTTCGTAGAAAATACGCTGAACTCTCTTCATGAGATCTTCATCTGTGACACCTGCCTAACAACAACAGATCTACTTACATTGTGATCAAAGTAACAATACAAGAGAATGATGAGAGCCCAGGAAGGGAAGAGAACCAGCCATCAAATAAATTTTGAATAAGCGACCGCAACCTTTCTAATTCCTCGTACAAGTAGAAATGGCAGAGTAATCACAGTTTAAAATGTATAACAAAATGTCTAACAAAATTCATTTTGTGTGACCCGAGACTTTCATGAACCAGAGTTTTACGAACACCCTCATAAATTTACAGTAGTGGTTTCCAAAGGTTGATTACCAACGTAATGTGCATCGCCGCTCGCTAGCTACGAACCCGCTCCTGATAAAATCGGTCCGGCAGTTTAGCCTTCTCCGTGTTTTATGTTTTAAGGATATTTTGTATTACGACTGCTGGGGGTACCCCCAGACCCTCGGATCCTGACGCCTTGAGTCTAATGGAGAAACATAGGAAAAACTCGCTTCATTTGCCTTTCAAATATGATAAATGGATTACTAACCAACACCATACCGAGGGGCGGCTGAAACGCGAAGACTCTTCCCGTTTTGAAAAGGTGAAGTGTCCTCATGTCTTCTCGTGTCACTTCATCGGCGCGGTGTCTAGACATGAGGTCCAACGTTTGTCCTATCACAAATTCTGTGGACATCTGGACAACAAAAATGCAACAACGACAAATATAGATTCCTTATCTATATAGAAGATATAGATATAGATTCCTTAGATATATAGATATAGATATATAGATATAGATTCCTTATCTATATAGAAAATCAAACTTAGTACGTAGTTCAAAAAAGATGAGGATCTCACTCTTTGGCATTCCTCCAGGAGCTTCCAGTAGCCGGGTGTGTCCTTGAAGTGTTTCTGGATGATGTGGTAAGGAATCAGGTCAAGGAGAATGCCATCTAAAAAGGCAATCGAGTCGCCACGAATTTTTCTCCAAGCGGGTTCCCCCAATCGTGAATCAGATCCGTCCATGACGTCATCAATGGCGGTCGCGAAAGATATTTTCTAGAGGATAAAAGCATCATTCTGTGCATCAGGTATTAAATGGGGGGGGGGGGGGAGCAAGCATTGACGATCTGAGGGATTGTTTTCTGTGTTTTAAGGTGCACTGATTGCGCCGAAATCAGATTTCAAGCTTTGAGGTTCAGTATAGTCGTCTTATAAGACGAATTGTGATAATTCACAAAATGCCAATTCTGAGTCCAGAGCAACAGTAGTTTAATCTGTGCTCCAGAGCAACAGAGTGACATCTCAAAACGTTACTGTGTTGCACTCGTGGTAGCACTGGTGGCATCAGAGTTATTACAGCCTTCATAATTATTTTGGCACAAAAAGGAAGGAAACGGACTGTGCCCATCATGAAAAACAACCCAGACTGATAAAATTTATCAGTTCTATTTATCATTTCTATTTAATAGAAGTAAGAAATGAAGAAAATCAAACTTAGAACTCAGCTGTTGCTTTGGCAGAATTCAGATGATTTTCCAGTGCAGTTGCATCTTCTAGTGGTTTTCCAGTAACATATCGTCTTATCACAAAACGCCAATTCTGTCTTCAGAGCAACAGAGTGGCATCTCAAAATGTTACTATGTTGCACTCTTGGTTGCACTGGTGGCTTCAGAGCACTGCTCTCTGTTACTCTGTGCTAACAGAGTTATTACAGCCATCATAATAACTATGTATGAATTCTTTTTTGTGCCAAAATAATTATTATTTTGGCACAAAAAAGAAGGAAACCGACTGTGCCCATCATGAAAAACAACACAGACTGATAAATAGAAGTAAGAAATGAAGAAAATCACACTCAGAACCATAGTTTAAGTACCTAGTTCAGTAGTTTAATCTGTGCTCAGAACTCAGCAGTGCAGTACAGTAACAACTTGGAACATTTTTTTGTTAATTAGAGTTTCATACTTATTTTATAGTGAAAAATATTTGGAAGCACTTGGTGTGAAGCACAAATACGTGGAGAATAAGGGAAATGTGGATTCACGCCAGTTGATACATTTGGTGGTGGGTTGCAAAGGCATAACTGTAGACCAAAATCTTCACCCTCAATTTCCTCGAAATGACGATTTTTGAGTTGTTACACTATTGAACTGAGGCGGCGATTTTACCACTACCGCACCTCTGGGAGTACCTATCTATGATAATTATAAGGGCCAAGGAGTTTGCCTTTACGTCCACAGATCGCGCCAGGTTACACCCACTACTGCCACTATTTTAATACCTAGGTGAACTTAGGTAATACTGAGAGAAAGAGAAGAATAACAGCGCCTATTTTTAGAAAGAATAAAATTGGCCACTTGGTATTTGAATTAGTTGGTACCTGCTGTCTATACAAACAAAATAGCGACTCAAGATAAAATGCATTTTGCACATTTCTTCAGTTACATTATCACAGCTTATTGATGAGGAGCATCTGGCCAAGAGGCTTTGGGCGTTTCTGGCCCTCCTCACCATCACCCCTCCACACCTTCTCATGAAGGTATGTCCCCCACTTGTTCATTAAAAGAAATTTTCTTTCTATAGGCTCAACCTCAGGCCCATGGTAAATTAATTTACCTTTTATAGCCCTTTAAATTTAATTATCAAAGAAAAATGTTTTATTAAATTGTAAAGTGTTTGGATAAAAAAAAAAAAAAGTCCAAAATTAGATGCTTTAGAATCTTTGGAAATTCAGAAAATTCACAATTTAGGAATATCTGTTAATTACCTGGACGTAATTAGGCGTTCCCCGTTAATTGACATTTTCTTGTGAGTCTTCCTTTCACTTATTTGCCTTTCACATTACCTTTCACCTTTCTATGCCACCTTTCTAATGCCACGCCCATTAGAAGGCACATTTCACTTTTGTATATAAGTAACTTCTCACATCTTCCTCATTCTGTATTGTACTGATGATGGTCTAATCAACCGAAACGCGTCTACAAGTTTATATATTTTTATCGTGGAAATAGACTATTTCGTCTTAAATCGTCTTTTTTAAGATGGATTCCCACTATCTCGCCGCATCCACCTTACATTAAGTGTTTGGATCCCGAAAAATGAATTATCAAGATTACTCGAAAACCCCCATTCGACTTCCTGGCATCCTTCAAAAGTCCCATGGATCCCCAAGTACAAGGTGAAATCGGATGCATTTGTGACCCCCAAAAATGGATTTTACGTCCAAAAATACTTCGAAAACGACACCTAACTCGATCCCATAGATGAGACCCTTAAAAAACTCCTCCTGTAGCCCTTTTTACTTCTGCAGAGCGTTTGTGCGATTGGGCTGAAAACCTTGCGGGCACAACTAGATGGTAAATCAAGTATTTTGTCAAAAATTTCAGATGTTTGAATAAATACCTACTGCCCAAAACGTCGTGGACGGCGGACGGATACAATTTTGGAATATAAAACATAGATATAATGACACATTTTTAGGAAAAATCAAAAAGGTTTGACCCCTGTTGCAAATACCAAAGTGTATTATTCCAAGAATATTTAGGTGGGTAACTAAAACGGAATCACATAACGCTCGCTGATGAACAGGATGCGATGGCGACGAGGGCTGTAAGCGACTGAAGCCACTCGGCAAAGTGCTCCGGCTCGCAAGCCATCAACATGTCGCACCCTTGCGACGAAAGTGTCACAACTCAAAAAACTGCGTTTTTTCTTTTTTATATGAATAGGTTAAAAAAAACGAGCTCTATCGACTCAAAGAAACAGTTCTAACTTGAGGGACACTAGTGAACGGTAGAGAGCAGTTAAATCGGTTTCGAAGATCAACCCCCTCCCTAACCCCATTCCACTAAAGGGATGCATTTTGAGTTGTTACCCGGACGTCGACCTCTAGCAACGGTTTTTTTTTCGCGGTCAACGTCATAACTCAAAATGTGACAGTTTTGTTGATTGATCGGATATCGGACGTCCATGTTTTTTTACATCTTTCATCGTTACATCGTTATCTTCACATAGACTCAGGCGACCCCTGCAGAAGACCGGAAGACGATTTCTGCAGAGTCGATTTTTGCAGAAATGGTCTGCAGGGTGGAATGACCATTTCTGCAAAAATTTTGCAGAAATAGTCATTTTGCAAATGGGTAATTTTTTGCAGAAATGGGTCGAAATGGTCGGCAGAAATGGGTCGATTTTGCAGAAATGGGTCGAAATGGGTCGATTTTGCAGAAATGGGTCGAAATGGTCGAAATTATGGAAACCCTTATTTAAAAAAAAGAGGTGAAAAATTGAGGGAGGAAGCAATAAATTTTATTGCACTTGCCATCCACCCTGTGCGGAACAAAGCCAACCAGATCGCCTTCTTTAATGTCCTGAGTTTTCCTTTTCGGTATCGAATACTTAGGTATTTTAGGTCGGATAAAACTTTCATCCAGCTTCGACCGGCCCCTCGGGCGTCGCCGGATCGCCCGACCTGCCTATCCACCCCTGGGCGGAAACTATTCTCAATGACGTGGTGAGTGATAAATCACTTTCCAAAGTGCTAATGCTTTTCAATTCAATCACTTTCCAAATTCCAAATGCTGCTCAATCAAAAGCCGACAATCCAGCGAGGGCATTCTGAGGGCATTCATAGACGGCCCGTCTGATGATAAAGGTGGGATTTCCCTGACGCGTCTGCGGCCCGCGGCGGCGGCTCGCGATTTTGTCATGTTTCTACTCAGCCGCCAGCCGCGCCGCGCTATGGAAGAGTGGTTTCTCAAAGAGGCGCGGCCGCGGCGGCGGCCAGAGACCGCCTACCTTGGCCCCAGCTTCAGTCGAGCGAGGTTATTGTTGTGGCCCTTTTATTGTCAGAGAAGGACGAAGAAGAGGGATTATTGTTGATGGATAGGGAGCCTCAGGCCCCTATGTTTTTAAGACGAACAGAAGAGGGATTTTTTTTAACATTCTCATCGACTGCGACTTGAAAAAGAACGAAAAACGGTTCAGATCGTTCTTTCGGTTGAATTTCCAACAATTTGACTACCTACGTTGTTTCACTGGTGAGAGAAGACCGGACGAAAGATGCTACAGCTACCCATGTTTTTTCTTTCTTCCCAATGTCCTTGTAGTCTTCCGACTCACTATCATACAGGAATGCCACGATGTGGATGAGAAGTTCGTCCTCTTCGTTTGTGAACTTCATTTCAGACAAGCACACAAGCACACGAACGCAAACGGAAAGATAAAATTCACTCGTTTCCCCCCGCCTCTCTTTACTTTACTTGCTGCGTCATGAGCAGGCTCAATTTATTTATTTATTTTATTTATTTATTTATTTATTAACGGGCAAGCCCAATTTACAACAGCATAATAAAAGTAGCAATTCAGTGTATACCGGAACTTATACATTCAAGAAAAGGAACGATTTTACCAGAAACAGCAATAGGTAATGTAGCAGTGATATAACTTATGAAAACAGTGGATCAATTTGGAGATAATAGTCAAAACAAGGCGGGAGAAGAAAGCTGTGACAATTCTGTGATTCACAGTCAAAGAAAACCACTGGGGGCATTGTGAAGGTTTGCATACCCCAGCCGCGAAGGCGCGCGGCTTGACTGCTAGGGGGAGGAGTCTGGCCGCCCGGCCGCGCGTCTCCCATGTAGCTCGGTTCAACCCCATGTAGCCGCTGAGACGCGCCGCGCGCCGCAGCCGCGCTGGGGAAATCGGTTCCATCTGAACAACACTGAAGGAGTGGGGAGCGTCTAGACGCGAGCCGCCGCCGCGCGCCGCAGACGCGTCAGGGAAATCCCACCTTAAAGGCGTGATGTCGAGACGCTGACGTCGACATCAAGACGTCACGCACGCTCATACGAAACACTCATCTCGTCATCTCAACTGGTTCCTTCCTCCGTTATTCGATCGGACCCGCATTGCAGCCAAGCATCCCCAGTTTGTCTACGGGATCAAGTTTTGTCGGCCTGGTGTCTGTCATGGATAAAATAATGCCGCTGTCGTTTTGGGTCTTTTATATAAAAATGAAGTTGGTGACAGGGAGCTTTCGGATTTCAAGAGTGACCTCATAGCGGCATTGAATGAGTATATTATCCAAGGGAATGAGGGTGAACTGTTACCCCTATGCAAATCCATCTCTAAGCTGTTTCTAGCGATTAATGACCGCCTTGACGAACTAGATGGCCTGACTCTCAATTGGAAATGCAATATTCCAGCCTGGAGTTTCCAGGTCTCGGACTTGGAGTCTCGCGAATCTGTCTCGTGGACAACCCCCTGAGATGTGTTGTCAGAAAAACACTCCACCCCTGCCCGTACATGCTGATCGAATCAAATTGTCGTCGGGAAACTCACCATATCCACGATGGCTCGAAGTAATTTGCATTTCCTCAAACCGTCGTCCGTTTGCTGGTCTTGAGGCACGAGTGTCTTGTAAAACAGTTCTGGGAGAAAAGACCAACAATAATGGATTCCTGGAACGGCATATTTGATCATCTGAAATGACAAAAGAAAATAATATTTCCGTGGCATTAACTCATTTCGTGCATGGGCTAAAGCAGGGGTTCCCAACCTTTTTTTACCTCGCCACCCTAGGTCGGTGTGAACACCATTCCCCCCCCCCCCCCCCCCTTTGTTCTATGTAATTATGCTCTCCCCCTCCTCAAAAATGCTAAGTATAAGTATAATCATGGTATAATTTTAATGAATAAATTCAAATTCAAACGGAACTTTTTATTTGTTGTTGTATTCATGTTGACAAACACTCACGCTCCAGCCTACCTAAATAATTATAGCCTAAATAATTAGGAATGGATGCGTTTCTGGATTTTTTTTTTTTTTTTTTAATCGATAGAAGACGTCCAAATAATACTACAAATGGGGTTAAAACACAAACTGCAAGCTCGTATGAATTTATAAAATTTATGGAAAAATTTCTATTTGAATTTTGGCGGAAACCTGAGGACGATCGGACTGAAAACCTTGCGGCCACAACTAGATGGTAAACCAAGTATTTTGTCAAAATTTCAGATTTTTAAAAAAATTCCTACTGCCCAAAACGGCCCGGACGGCGGACGGCGTACGGACATTTCGGATTTTGAATGTAGACCTCTTGAAACGTGATGAAATTCGTATGGGACCTCAAGGAGCCTTATCCGCATAATCCCTAAAAATTTGAGCTGAAATCATTCAAAATTGTGGAAATTATGGCTGTAACAAGGAAATGCGGACAGACCGACAGACCGACAGACACGGAACCAAATTTGTTCAGTAGGCTATGAAACGCAAAATGCGAGTGGACATTTTGAATTCGGACAACAAAAATTTTTTTTCTCCCGAAAGTGAACATAAGGCTTCCGCTGCTTCGCAGACTCGGAAGCAAAACTCCTCCGTGCGCTCCAAGGGAAGAACCAGGTAACATTCTCTCGTCGCTTCCCCCACTCGAGCCTTCTTGCCTTCTGGTGAGGGAAGGGGTTCCAATTTCTCGGAATTCCTCGTGACTTGTTTCTTGTTACCCTGTTTTTCCCCAGTTTTTTTGGAGTTTGCAAATTTGTTAATGAAAAAATAATGAATAAAATAATTATTAGCAGGATTTGATTATTGGATCATATTCACCTATACTCCAAGTTTAATTGTACATTTTTTCAAATTTTTTACGCACACTTATCAGCATGAAATTTTGATTTTGACAGAAAAATCACTCTTACTCGAAATGTGAAAAAATATTGCCGCCTGTGGGTGTATTGCCGCTTGTGATTTGTGTAGATCATGGTACATGATTGTCTTATGACTTACCTGTGGGACACCCCCAGACCCCCGGATTATCTAAGTATTGATCAAGGATCATAGCAAGGAAACATGGTACATGTTTTTCGGATTGGTATATTTAAATTCGCGATAAGGCGCCTATAAGTCACGACAGACACACAGACAGAAAGCTCAACATCTTAAGGGGGGCTCGACCCCCCCTAAGCAGACTTAAAAGGTCCACCAAACCAATAGAAAAAAATTTCATCAAAATCGGATCAATATTGGCTGAAATCCCCACTCCTTCCCTTCTTTAGGGAAGGAGAGGGGGTTGAAGGAGGGGAAAACTGAAAAAATCCTTGAGGGCGCTCAACCTATCTCAGAACGTACATCATTTTTGAATTTCTCGAGATTTTCAAGAATATATAAATAATATAATATATTATATATTATATAATATACTGATAGATATATAATAATGATATATATATTATCGGGTGGTAAGGGGGTAGATCAGCGAGGGGTTTAAGGGGGGGGGGGGGACTTGACTCTCGCATTCCAATCCGCAGTCCAACACGTTTCGCGCAAATTCGCGGGGTTGCGCGCGTCGCGCGGGATTTTAATATAGCCTATGCTGGGGGCAATCTCACCCGAGACCGTTAGAAAAAAAACCCATTCAAATCCGTTCAGCCGTTTAGGCACGACCGACACACAGACAAACAGACAGAAAGCTCAACATCTCAAGGGGGGCTCGACCCCCTAAGCATACTTAAACGGTCCACCAAACCAATAGAAAAAAATCGCCGTATTTTTATCGCTTACCGTTTAGGAGGAGGAGAGGAAAAACCATGTACCGTGAGTACAAAATTTCGAAATTTCGCAGGGTTGCGCGCGTCGGGCTGGGTTTCAATATAGCCTATGTTGTGGGCAATCTCACCCGAGATCGTTAGAAAAAAAAACCCATTCAAATCCGTTCAGCCGTTTGGGCCCCTATAAGGCACGACGGTTTACGGGGGGGTGTAGGTACTTACATTCCACAAAACTCTTACATTCCAATCCAGAGAACGCCCGTAAAAACATGTACCATGTTAAAACCTGATTTACCCGGTTTTTCCCCTGTGCTCTTCAAATACTTCCAAGTGTAGGTATCCCAGATTGTCACAGGAAGCACTTCGGTTATTTTTGCCTTTTTCAACCACCTATAGGTAAGTATACTTGTGTGAAAAAGCATTCTCAACACTCATACAAGAATACAAGCGCTAGTAAAGAAAATGCAAGCCCATCCATCTCATTTTGGTTTATCATTCTTGGAATAATACACCTATGTTTTCGCGACGCGGGTCGACGACTCCGATCGGCCTCAATTTATCTTAAAGGCTACGTGTTATCAAATCGTGTTTTGTATAAATAGCAAATAAAAAATTGTTTTCAGTGTAAAACTTGCATTTTTTCACATTCATTCATTAGTTATGTAAGGGGGACGTGGGAGGCTTTCATTTTACCACTAGGGGGGCACGGTACAAAACAGTTTGGGAACCCCTGACGGGAACCCCTGAAAAGGATGCTCTATAGTATAGAGCATCCTTTTCAGTGTGAGCCCGGTGACCATGTGGCTCTGTTTATCATCTGCTTGTGCCCGCAAGGTTTTCAGCCCGGGTTTCCTAAGGGTTTCGGCTATGGGTTGTCCATTTCGATGTATTTTCGAACATAGAATCCATTAAGTCGAATAAATCCTTGTTTCCTTTTTTTCTACCCAATTTTGTGGCACTTACTTCCACGGTTTTGACATCGTAGTTGAGGAGGCGAGGAACCAAATCGTCCACTTCTTTAGGAAGCTCCTCCTTCAGGAATTTCAGGTAAGCCTTTTCATCGTCGAGGGGGTGAGCGTAAATTACTCGACCGCCATTTTTGCTGACAGCATCGAAAACAATAATTGTTTTAATTATTTAAGGTCTTTGATATAACACTGCTGTGCCACAAACTTGTACTATAAATGTAACATCCAGGAAAACACACAAGCAGGGTCCTTATATTGCACGGGTAGAACAGAAGTTAATTAAGCAAATAGGGATTTTCTCAACTTCGCCTTTGTTTTTAGTCATGCTTATTTTTGAAACCCAAAGATTGCCAACAGATTCCGTTGAAAATGACTTACTTTTTTAAGGGCGCAAATATGGCTCCACCAAGACTGCCAGATTTGACCTGCCGAGCAGATGTGCTGGACATGAGCCTCACGAACAGCCGATGAAGAGGCATTTCGAATAGAAACAGCATGCGCGTCGATGCAATACTATTTTATTTGCTCGACCTCGTATGTCCTTTTTGGGTGAAATCTTTCAAATCCTCTCTGCTGGTGACCCGCTAACTATCAACAAGGAGTCAATGACTGTTTGTTAAAACAATAGCGCAATTGAACGAATTCCTCATTCAAATTGCGCGTTTGTGAGATAGAGGCCTTAAAAAAACTGATTCAGATTACAGATTAGCTATCATTTTGGTCATTCGAACGAACGAACGTTTTTGGAGCAAAGCAACCTCCGAGTAAACACAATTACTGAGGGATTGAGGATTTTGAATGTTTAACCTATAATTACAGTACTATAGAATTACTCTGTACACTTATGTGGCGGCCAAGTGTTACTGTTGTGGAAAAAAACTATTTAGAACAAGAATTGTGAAAGCACCTGAGGAACAACAACATCATTCACAGGAAAATGCTACGCCCCACGAATGGAAAATGCTACGCCATTTCGAATAGAAACTGCATGCGCGTCGATGCAATACCTACTGTTTTCTTTTTTCAACCTCGTTTTTGGGCGAGATCTTTGAAATCCTCTCTGCTACTCTTCCGCTAATTATCAACAAGGAGTCATTGTTAAAACAAAAGGCCACAGTTGAACACCTTCCTCAAACAATTTGCACGTTTTGAGATTGCAGTCTAAAAAAAAAAAGCGGATGTAGATTACACCAGTGGTTCTCAAACTTGAATGCACTACGTACCCCCTTGGGGAACTCCCGTCATTCCGCGTACCTACCCCATAGGTATTTCTCATGATCTTTATGAATCCAATCAAGGAAAGGAAAAATGCGATTTGTACATTGAGAACCATATGCCCGAAATTGTTATTTAATTGATGTAAGTGTTTCGAAAAATGGCATGAAAATAAGAAGAAATATTAAGTTGAGAGTCCTAGTGATGAGAGTCAACTCCAAGTCAATGCGACGGGTGGAGCTGCTTCATCTGGATGAGATGATTGAAGTTTGGCTCAATGGAGGAAAACCGCAGTCTCTTCTGCTTCTGTATTTATTTTTCACGTAAGCAAGGGACGAAAAACTGCTTGCGCAAAGATAGGTCGTTGCGAATTGGACCAATATTTGAACTGACTTCATGTACAACTTTGGATACTCATTTTGAATTGCAAGCCATGTTTTTACAGGATGAAAATATTGTCTGTGAGCTGCGTCATGTACGACTTCGATGAACTCTTCTTTGGCCTTTATCTCTGCTAGTGGGTTCTCGTTGAAAGCGTGCAGAGTTTTGATCCAGTCGAAGGAGCACTGGGAGAAATTGGAATCAAAATTGGATCTCAACTGAAGGAGGTGTTCTTTCATTAGATCTTTAATGTCAGCATTTAAGGGCTTGTTTTCTCCCAAATGGAGCAGAGGGAATGTTTCTTCCAGTTCATCTTTCTCAAAATGTGAAGCGTACAAAGCAAATTTAACCTTGAAAGCCGATATTTTGCAGTTTGCATCTATGATTGTGGTATATTTCCCTTGAAGTTTAAGGTTGAGGTCATTCAGTTTATTGAAAATGTCAGCCAAATAGGCCAACTGCATTAATGCAGTCTCATTATCGAATGGGGTGCCTCGTTGGTATGAAGATTGCTGTAACAATGCGAGAATTTCTTCCCGCAGTAAGAACATCCGCGTCAAAATTTTACCCCGTGAGAGCCAGCGCACTTCAGTGTGCAGTAGCAGAGACTTGTATGGGCTTCCTATTTCTTCGCATAGCTGGGCGAACAATCGAGAGTTTAACGCTCGTGCTTTAATGAAATTCATCACTTTGACGCTGTGCTTTGCGGGCTCTGATACCTATCAGCTTTCCGCGTACCCCCTGTGAGTTCCTCGCGTACCCCCAGGGGTACGCGTACCCCAGTTTGAGAACCACTGGATTACACATTAACTATCATTATTGAGTCATTATGGTACAATTACGGTGTGAAATGTTTATGTTTAATGGCTTGCAACCGATTATTTTCTGTCTAGCCTTGTACACAGGTTGGCAGTAGTAGTAGCGAGTCTGGTAAAAAAAAAAAATGTAAATTTGTCGGGAGATCGGTAGGTACACTGCGGGCACTACTTGGGGAAATCCCCAGCACGGAAGCCTACTGGCTTATTGTACTTCCCGAGTGTCCGTTTTTTGACTCCATTTGCCTCCGGGGTGGTCGAGGTCCAATTCCTAATTAGGTACCATATACGTCTTATCACTGCGTCTTCTTGGGGGTTAGTGAGGAGGGGGGTTGGACACAATCACACCGCCCCGAGCTAGGAGGGGATTGGAGGAACTGATACTTCCCCCCTCCCGTCCTTAGCCCCCAAGAGATCACAGTTAGCGTAGTTAGCATGGAACAAGGAAATATTTTCTTGTTCCATGCGTAGCTAGCTTAACGTTCTCAGCAAACGAAGACAAATTGTTTTTAACGGTCCACCAGAAAATTTTTATCCCGGTTCGAGGTCCCAAGAGAGGTTGTTTACGATGTAAACTTTGTCCTCAGATCTTGTGTGTTGA
Source organism: Pilophorus perplexus (assembly GCA_955831195.1). Lineage (NCBI taxonomy): Eukaryota > Metazoa > Arthropoda > Insecta > Hemiptera > Miridae > Pilophorus > Pilophorus perplexus. The sequence continues at coordinate 4,113,740 of OY037015.1, forward strand.
AGACGGATGTCTCGGCCGCCTTCGCCATGGGAGCCTCTGCTAGGATTTACATAAACGTTCCAAAGTTCAGAGGTGAATTGTCAACCGACAAGACAGGTATTACAACACATAATTGACTTTTGGTCAAACATTGGTGTTCTTCCCCGGATTCGAACCAGGCTGATCAGCGCTCCGACTGATTGTAAACAGACGTCTCGCTGACGCCTTAGTCCACGGGGCTACCCTGTCCCCCAGCGAGTCTGGTAAGTGGGCGCACATAATTACTGATGATTTCTGACGTAACTATTAATTATTGAAAATTAAATAAATAATTGAATGCAGGCCGAGTCAAACTGGAGCCTTCACTAACTAAAATGACGACAAATTGGGATTTTCCCACACTTTTCGCCAGCTTTTTTGTGAAAACGGGGGGTCGGAAGCGGTGCAATGGAAAAATTATGGTGATAATCGGCGATAAATTTTACATAAGTTAGGCACCTTTGGAAGGCATTTAATTTAGAAGTGTGTTCAATGAAAAATCCTGAAACGTTTGTGCACAAAAAAAAGTGAAAACAAGCTTTATCGTGGAAAAACGAGCTAAACAAAAAACAACGGGCCTCGGATTCGGATTCAGCACACCAAATAACGTAAGAAACCGACAAGCTCCGGCCGGATGCAAGACCACCCCTAAATTCTGTGAAGTAATCGTGTAGACACCAGTGAGTATAGAATATAATATAGAATATTAATAAGAATAATATAATAAGAATATTAATAAGAATAATATAATAAGAATAATATAATAAGAATATTAATAAGAATAATATAATAAGAATATTAATAAGAATAATATAATAAGAATATTAATAAGAATAATATAATAAGAATATTATATTCTATACCCAGTGGTAGACACTGTTAGATAGCTATCCTAAGCTCCGATTCACTAACGATGGGATCAAAATTTATAAACAATCACTCGCATTATTCTTTTCTACACTATCACAACTCATTTAACAATAAGATCATCATTCATTTTGAGAATGAAAACATTATGGAAAAGCGCCTGACTGTCGTCAGCAAACCCAAAACACTAAAATCCGTAACCGTTAAAATGCTCAACTTACCGTCTAGTATATTTTTGACGTTGGGTTTATGCCTCGCGATTTGACTGCATAGTGCTAGTCCCTGGTAGGATTTATGTATAAATAGGTATACCTAGGAGTTGCTGAAGCCTTGGTGGGAGGAGCGAAACTTGTTTCGTGAAATTCGTCGAGGTCGTTCTTGAAGGTCACGACGTAGTTTCGAGTCTCTGAAATATTTCGATTTCGGTCGATTTCATCCTGCGGTCGATTTTGTACCCTGGTGCAAAACAGCCATATTTTGAAAAAAATCTCTGAAACCCCCCTACTAAAAGAAAATTTGACGCTGATCACGAGTATATGTATATACCCGTGATCAGCGTCAAATAGGTATACATACCTATCCCATGTCCCTATACCTAAAAGCTGCCGTTGGTTGTGAGATTTCGCTCTGCTGATAATGTTATCAGTTCTGTGCCCAGAGGTGTGGGGGGTTTTCAGCTTTAACACCGACGCAGTTGGCCTGTTAAAATTGCACAAATTGCACAAAATCCGGCTTTTCCGAAGTCCACAGACAGAGATGGAAGCGGCACACAAACAAACGAGCATTAGGCCAAGTGACTGCACATGCGTTTTGTATCCCCTTTTCCATATCAGTTATAACTGATATGGAAAAGGGTATACCACGACGTCTGGGTTGAAATTTACACTGTGATGGGAACAAAATTTGTTTAATTAGGTAATTAATTGTTATTTAATTTATATAGTATTAATTAACTGACATTTAATGTCAGTGATACAACCCAAGACTTGAACGTAAGTGTCCTCTCGCTTGTCGGGCAATAGTGCAAAAGCCAGCGGAATAAAAACTTGGCACAGTATTTAAAAGTTCCATCCATGTAAAGGATTGTAGGAAAAAAAGTCCCCCAAAAAAACGGCGCCGGAAAAAAAAATCCCCAGTATTTTCCGATCCCGGAAAAAAAGTCCCCGTAGAAGAAATAGCGTTGACTGAATGGAAATGAATAGAAGATGATACTTAAGTATTAAATACTTTTGTTGTCGTAGGGGGTCAACACTAAGCAGTAGCTACTCCATAGGTGACTGGTGTTTACAATGACTCGGTCAACGTCTAATGTTGTATTGTCCAAAAGATGAGTGGCTTCATCTCATGAAGAGACCTCTTGAAACGAATAATGTCACATTTTGAGGCTGATCAGAATTTTCGACCCCCGTCGCCATTACATAGGTGTATTATTCCAAGAATACTAAACCAAACGAAGAGGTTCCCTAACTTTCTATTGTGTTTTGTTAAAGATTTTTTCAATTTTTTCAATTTTTCTTTCTGGGGATTTTTTTCCGCCCTTGAGAATTCTTAGGGGATTTTTTTTTTCCGCCCTGCAGGATTTTTTTCCGGGGATTTTTTTTCCGATTACCATGTAAACAGTACGGGCTTCACACAACACTGTCAAGCTTTGAACAGTTCCAAATACTACTATGTCGACCGAACATAAAGCCTTCCACGAGAAGATTTTCGCAGCCTCGTTTGCTGGCGAGTCGCCAGTGGCGGCTTTTTGGAGCCATAGCATTGTTGTGGGACGCACATGTACCTACCTAATCGGCCGAGAGGGAAACCTAACGTTTGACCTGTGGGCGAAGCCGCTTCTCCGACGTCTCGACTGCTAATGACCACTAATGGCTTTCCGGGAGGGAAAACGAACCCGCCCCTCACGAAGTTTGAATAGGAAGAAAGGTTGTAAGAAATAAATTTGGCGTCGATTGAACTCCCTAAAATTGAAAATTGCTGCGGGATATTAATTAGAGAAGATGTCTGAATGTTGGTGGGGGAATTTGAATTTAAATTCATGCCACCTTCATGCCGCGACTGAAGTGAAGACTGCGTCTTCTGGAGGGGGTCACCAGTTGTAGGTAGACCCTGAGGCTGAAGCAAAGGCTCCATGTTCAAGTTGGGGTCACCAGTTGTAGGTTGACCCTGAGGCTGAAGCAAAGGCTCCATATATCACGTCGGGGTCACCAGTTGTAGGTAGATCCTCCATACCGGGTGTGGAAGGTGTACCTACATGAGCAATTTGTGTACCTAAATTGGTTATATTGTCCCTATTGGTTGTTTTGTGTGTTTGGGAGAAGGCCTCTGGCGTGACCAGGATTTCGCTCCCTGTGTTTGTGGAGGATGAGGAGGGGAGTGCGCAAACACATCTATCTGGGGCTTGACACAATTTGTTGTGATCAGCTTGTCCAGTAAATAGTGTCGGGGCAATTTGGGGAATTTCGCAGTCCCCAATTTGACCAAACGGATTTAGCCTAATTGGGTCGCGTTCGTTCCCGGAAATGAGTCTGGTCGCAGGATCATCTGAAGACAATAAATTGCCTCCATCAGAACCGCGGCCCAGATCTATACCTGAGACAATCAGCTTCTGAGCTACACCGAGCGAAGTGTCAGTAGGAGTGGCATCAGAATCAGATTGCTCCTGACGAGGGGTAAATTTCCCGGCTGATCCGAGCGAATTGTCGGTAGGATCGGCCTGGGCAAGTACCCCGCGTGAATTTAATTTTGAGTCCGCTGAGCCGGCTTCCTCAACTGAAATGTCTTCAGAGGAGGATTCCTGGCAAGCGGTCTCGTCAAAAATTGTGCGATTGATATCCATATCTACGATAGGCAGAATGGGGATCACAAGCATAAGGATGAGGGGGCGGAATCATCTAGGGGACCCGTCTATTTAGTCATCCGATCTTGGTATCGGGAATAGACGTGCCCCCGGGGTTCCGCTCAGAAACCCCCTAGGCGCTGGCGCCTCCCGCGGGCCGCTTGCATACTTCGTGGGGTGGCTGTCGGCCGATTTCATAACTGGAGGATTTCCTCCCTTGTGGCGATCCGCTACAATTGCTACAAAAATAACAACGCCGTAGATGATTTTGACCAAACACCCCTATGATTTCTGGTGGAACCCCATAACATGGATGGATTCGATTGAACGCCCCAAAAGTGAAAATTCCGACTACCGACCTCCTTGATTGTGGAAAGTCACGCTTGACTCAAGAGAAGGAAATTTTCCTTCTGAACTCGTGGAGGTACATAACATCATAGGGACTAGGTACTTTTGGTTTATTATTCTTGGAATAATACACCTATGTTTTCGCGACGCGGGTCGACGACTCCGATCGGGCTCAAAATTTGACATTATCCGTTTCAAGTGGTCTACATTCTAAATCCGAAATGTCCGTCCGCCGTACGCCGTACGCCGTACGCCGTACGCCGTCCAGGCCGTTTTGGGCAGTAGGAATTTTTTTAAAAATCTGAAATTTCGGCAAAATACTTGGTTTACCATCTAGTTGTGCCCGCAAGGTTTTCAGTCCGATCGCCCAAACCCGTGGGGCGCTATGGGGCTATAATGGGGCTACGGGAGGGGTTTTTTGAAGGCTTTTAGCTATGGGATCGAGTTAGGTGTTGTTTTCGAAGTATTTTTGGACGTAGAATCCATTTTTTGGGGTCCCGGAACGATCCGATTTCACTGTGCCGATCTATAGGGCTCTCATGGGGCTAAAAATGGGATTTTTGAAGGATCCCAGGATGTTAAATATTTTTCGAGTAAAAAATACGGAATATTTGAAAAAAAACACATTTTTGAACAAAAAAATCCAAAAAAAAATTTTTTTTTAGATAAAAATCCAAAAAAAAATTTTTTTTTTTAATTTTTTCATTGACAGAATTAAATTTCTGCACAAGTAATGTATATCAAAGAATAATAAACCCTTGTGTAAAATTTGCAGCGTTTTGGTTTATTATTCTTGGAATAATACACCTATGTTTTCGCGACGGGGGCCGACGACTCCGATCGGGCTCAAAATTTGACATTATCCGTTTCAAGAGGTCTACATTCTAAATCCGAAATGTCCGTCCGCCGTCCGGGCCGTTTTGGGCAGTAGGAATTTTTTTTTAAATTTGAAATTTTGAAAAAATACTTGGTTTACCATCTAGTTGTGCCCGCAAGGTTTTCAGTCCGATCGCCCAAACCCGTGGGGCGCTATGGGGCTATAATGGGGCTACAAGAGGGTTTTTTTAAGGCTTTTAGCTATGGGATCGAGTTAGGTGTCATTTTCGAAGTATTTTTGGAAGTAGAATCCATTTTTTTGGGGTCCCAGAACGATCCGATTTCACTGTTGCGATCTATAGGGCTTTCATGGGGCTAAAAATGGGATTTTTGAAGGATCCCAGGAGGTTAAATATTTTTCGAGTAAAGAATAAAGAATGTTTGAAAAACAATCTTTTTGAAGAAAAAAAAATCCAAAAAAAATTTTTTTTCCCAAATTAAGTATTTTCTTTTGACACAGAAATAATTTCTGCACAAGTAACCTATATCAAAGAATAATAAACCCTTGTGTAAAATTTTCAGCGTTTTTCATTGGGGGAGGACCGAAGTTCTGTCTGTTTTAATTCCTGGAAGCGTTCGAGTTCTGATTCGATTCCGAACGGCCAGAACTTACTCTGCGAACGCAGCTGCTAAATTCTAATCATTCATTTATTGACATTATTAGGGGTAGGTACGAAACTTGAAAAAAAAAAAAAACAAAAAAAAAACACCGAATGCTATATAATATATGTATATAATACAATGGCTATATATATATATTTATATCTGCTCTAGCATCCATTTGGAATTGATCAGGCGGCCAACTCCTTTGTGCATCTGTCCTCAAAGCACTTAATATTTAAATAAATAAATAAATAAAAACATTTTTAGGGGAAAGTGGGGCAGTCCTGACCATTTTCCAGAAATCCTTCAATTTCCGGTAGGTACGGAACTGAATTTTCTTGAACTTTGAAAAACTCTCCGTAAACTCGGACTCTTTTGCCATCAAAATCCCGATTTAGTCAAAGAAAAAGTCGTGTTTTAAAAAGATCAATTTTGGTCATGATTGCCCCATGTGCTGGGCAGTGATGACATGGTTTGGGGCGCATGTGACCACCCTTTTGAAGCGGAGCAATAGGGATAAAATAGATAATTTTTTTTTTTTTAATAACGGAGTTATTAAATGTAAAAAATGTAAAATTCTTCTCTTCGTGTCGAGTGAACTATTTTGGTGGAGTAGGTAAAGATGATTTGGCCACCCTGTCTCGGACGTTTCATGGAGGTCAAGTCCTCGGAATCAACTTGTTTATCTGTTATGGAGGGGGAAATTCTTTTCTTTTTGTCCAACTCTTAAGTCAAGATTGGGAGTAATAAAGATTTCCCCGTTCCAAGTTAATTGTTTGTGGTTCTTCTCTTCGTGTCGAGTGTTTGCTTTGAGCGTCGTGGTAGTTCGTCGAGATATGAGTTCGCAAATGAAGGTGTTCGGTGGTTCGTGATATGGGGCGTGTACCTAAATGTCAAATCAGCAAATTAGAATGGTCCTTGTTTACCCTGTAATCTCCTTCCGGACATGTTAAATCTCCCCGAAATATGAAAACTGTCGCCCCCGACGGAAGCAGCGACGGCCCGGAAACGTCTCAGGACGACGAAAACGGAGCTCGTCACGTAGAAAGTGACGGAGGTCTCATCATTTGCGACTCCCAACTCGCGTCGAGCTTCCGCGAAGTGAAATGCGTCAAAAACAGGCTCAAACCCGGCCATTACCTGCAGAAAGTCTTTCTCGGGAAGTTGAAAAGTCAGAGCGTCCCGAGTTTGGACAACGACGGCCCTGCGGACGTTGACGAAATCCCTGACGAAGTCGTCGACGACGAGGAGTGTAAAGAAGATTGGTTCAAGACGTGGCCTGACTGTATCGACAAAGATAAGCTCAAGAATGGGCTGAAAGACGAGCAGAGTACACCGATAGACCCAGTGAGTTTACTATAACTTCAATTTTTTTCTATTCAAAACACGCTCACGGTGTGTCATTCTCTGCTGCATTGCTGTAGCCAGAAATGCGTGAGATCGTAGAAGTCCTTTGAAAACACCCAACTCGACTCCCTGACCTGAGGTGTCAGATCTGTAACCCCCATTAATTAATCAACAATGGACTTGCCTCGATATAATTGTTTTTAATCGACGGAAGACTTTCAAATGATACAAAACACGAAGTCAAAACTCTGATGGCAAATTGGTACATCCGAATTTATTGTTTTGTTGTAAAACGAAAGCGGCGGCGGGAACAAGGGCTTCATTTTGCGTTTTGACGTCACGCTGCAACGCAACGCAACTCAATAATTGATTAACAATTATTGTTAATTGGTTGTTGAGCTAGTTTGTGGCAGTGCGAAAATACTTAGAAAACGACACCAAACTCGAACTCATGTCTAAACGCTTCAAAAACCCCTCCCGTAGCCCCATTTTAGCCCCATAGCGCCCCACGGGTTTGGGCGATCAGGCTGAAAACCTTGCGGGCACAACTAGATGGTAAACCGAGTACTTTGTCAAAATTTCAGGAAAAGGTGTGATTATTAGGTAGTATTACTCAAATTTGTGAAATTATTTTTTACTCGGAAATATTAGACGTCCTGGGATCCTTCAAAAATCCCATTTGTAGCCCCATGAAAGCCCAATAGATCCCCACAGTGAAATCTAATCGTTCTGGGACCCCCAAAAATGGATTCTACGCCCAAAAATACTTCGAAAACGACCCCTAACTCGATCCCATAGCCAAAAGCCTTCAAAAAAAACCCTTCCATAGCCCCATTATAGCCCCATAGCGCCCAACGGTTTTGGGCGATCAGGCTGAGAACCTTGCGGGCACAACTAGACAGTAAACCAAGTATGAACCTCTTGAAATGTCTAATATGACATTATGAAATTTTGAGGGCGATCAGAATTTTCAACTGTTGTCTTAATTACATTCCAAGAATAATAAACAACAGCAAAAAATTTAAAAGAATTGATTATTTTATAGCATTCCCATTTTGAATGAAAATATCAGCTTGAGAGAGTGTATGTGAGATGATCATGAAGATACCGCCAGTTTCACTAATGTGTTTTGCTGCAGTCGATTCTGCATTACCCGATTTGGATTTCCCATCATTAACGAAGATGATTTTGCTAAAGCTGCACAAATGACCTTCCCGTGAGTAATATTTAATTTCTAAATTATTCTTCCCTCGTTCTTCAGGTCAACTCCTACACGCCGAGAGCTCTGAAGGACGTTCATCTCCCGCTCGCGTACAGCCCGATCACGAAACAACTCCATTTGATCGGCACCTCCGACGATTCCGTTAAAAGGACCAAAGACGGCCTCAAACCCGAGTCGTGTTCGCAAGGAAGTACCGTGTCGAGTCTCAGCGACGCTTCGCCCTCGTTGGTCGGGGAAAACGGGGATTTGTCGTCCATCGGGAATTGCAGTTTGGCCTCCGAAGACGAACACAGCGACAAGCCGAGGAAGAAAGGCCTCACTGGAATTTTCTCGAGGTGAGTGTCTTCTTTCTAAAAAGGATCTTAATCAGAAGTGACGCAATTACTGAAAGAATATTTTAACGTTGCAGAGGAGTTTTTAACTGGAAGGTCCGCGATCAAGAGTCTTGGAGCATTTTTAGCCGATCCGGTTCATCATGTTCTGAGGTAAGCTTTTAGCTCTATGGACAGAAAAGAAAACATCCTCAACAAAATAATATTTTGTTGAGGATGTTTTCTTTTCTGTCCATTTCCATCCTTCTCAGTCATCATATTATGATGACTGAGAAGGATGGAAATTTATAAAAATATTATCGATACATCTCCGCAAACGAGTGGGCCTGTAATTTTGGGGGAAACAACTAAATGTACTAAAAATATTTACGAGCTATCTGAACTTGGTAGTTTCTTCAAGTGCACATACCTTGAAATCCCCAATGAACATAACTCGGTTGTTTCTGTATTCACGACGAAGGAGATTTTCTAGTATGGATAGATCATTTTCGAAGTTTCCACTAGGAGAACGATAAATCGAAATCACAATCAAATTTAATCTATCTAGTCTCAGTGCACTTATTTCGCAATCACGGGAAACGGAGAGACCATTTAAATAGTCAAGAGATGAAAAAAGAAAGTTATCGTTTACAAGCAATTAAAAGCCACCATGTTCAAGTTTGCCTATTTTGGCCAAGGAAAAATTGCCTATTTTCAAATGACTGTATTTTGACAACCGTTAGTCGTATGGAGCTCGTGTTGCGCTCAAATTCTTGCAAATCTTATCTTCTTTAAAATAGGTAGGTAAGTGTAAAAAATTCGGTAAAACGCTTAGTTTAGGAGATATAATAAAAAAACCTGAACAAGTGCAAAAATTTCGCGGTTTTTCGAGCAGCACACAAAGTTCCCGACGATTTTTTTAACTGAAAACTTGGGTACGTGCTACTGATAGTAACCCAAACAACATATCAAAAAATCAAAACTAGTTAGTTTGCGATTTTAATGTAGGTACTATATGACTGGCCTAATTAACAGATTTTAAAAAACAATCGAGCAAGTTAAATTTATTTCATCGCCTAACTACTTCCCGGAATAGCACCAACTGGTGGGGGCTCAAATTTTTTAAAGCTCTCCCAGCAGATATCCGGGATCAGGGCCTGTATCAAGGGTTTCCTCATCAGGCTTGTTCCTTACAGCTTTGATGAGTTCTTTGCTGACGCGGTGAATTGGTCCATGTAGTGTGCCTGTATTTTGTTTTGTTATACCTAGGATAAGTTAATCAGTTTTTTCTTGTTTTTTTTCCTGTATTTATTTTTAGACCATTGCCCATACATTCTGCGTTTCTGGCAAATAAAAGTTTTGATTTGATTTGTTCTGCGGGCACAACTAGATGGTAAACCGAGTATTTTGTCAAAATTTCAGATTAAAAAAAAAAAATCCTACTGCCCGAAACGGCCCGGACGGCGGACGGACATTTCGGTTTTGGAATCTAGCCCTCTTGAAACAGATAATGACAAATTTTGAGGCCGATCTGAATTTTCGACCTTCGTCGCGATTGCATAGGTGTATTAATTCCAAGAACAGTAAACCGAAAATGGTAGTTCATGGATTCTGAGTGGTAAAACTTAGGTTATCACGAAGATCCCATTCATCCTGAAATGTTGACTTAATCCTCATCTCCCTTTGAAGTTTAATTGTCGTACTAAGTGGGGTGGGGGGGGGGGGGGGGCTGTAAAGGTGCAAAAATGTGTTTTGGAATGATTTTGGTCAGTAGAACGAGTGGTTTACATTTCATCAAATGTTCTCGCTTTGGTATACAGTTCTTTGCTCATCTCTTTTGTGCCATGCGTTCCTTTCGCGAATAACGAACTATTTATAAGGAGAATCCCGTCAATAACAAAGCGTTCCAACTTGAGTGATGGTCGGCAATTCAGACAAGGACGAGGCTGATGAATGGGAGAAAATCACTCACTACAACTCCCCCAAGTGGATTGGCGCCTCACGAAAATCACTTGAGTTACGTAACATTTTAATCGCGCCCGCCGTCGTATATAAATTCCCATCTGAGGGAAATTAACATGTCCGGGCGATTGTACGTGATGCGCGGGGAAGGTCGAAGTAGAGTCCGCTGACTAGGGGTTGTACGGTCAGAAAATGACAGAATGAGCTCCTGTAATGATTTTTTAAAATGTTTTTCCTGCAAAGGTCGTGCTTCAAAAGTTAAGAAAACGGGTCCATATTGCAGAAAACCCGTTTCAATTATTTATAGGGCCTTAGGAAAAATATGATATTAAATATCATATTTTTCCTAAGCCCCCAAAATTCAAATTTTGAATTCCGAGGTCTGGAGAGGGTACATGACGTGGGCTGCTTCGTCGTCTTTTGATTGGTCGGGAGATCCCTCTCTCTCTCTCATCTACGCAAGTCAGCCAACTTTGCTACGCGAAATGTCGACCCCAAAAATCGAAAATCGGGTTAATCATTATAGAAGGTCATTCGAAAATTGAGCATCGAGGTTATTATCAAAGAACGTTATTCAAAAATCGACCCGGGCCAAGTGTTTTCATTCCGATTCTGTTCAGATTTATTATTTAGCGCTCTGGCGGCTCAGTGCCCAACTACTCGACGCCCAGCCTGGCGAGGTGTGACGTCAAATTTGCCCGGCGTTCATTTCAAAATCTCCAACATTTCGAAAACAGCTCAGCACATACCTATACGGATTTTCGAACTAAAAATTGGGGTTTATGGGTTTTAAAGGGTGCTGAATCCGAATATGTTGTCAGAAATGCTGAATTCTGCCCTTTTCAAGAAGCCCATTGGCGTGTAGCAATACGGCGACCGTTGCCGAAAGCTTGCGGGAATGTTGGGATGCTCACCTTCTCTTGAAGCTGTCACAAATTGGTTCACAGTAAAACCGACTCTCAGTGAATTGTGACAAGTCCAGCATTATGAGGTTTGGGTTGAGAGATTTTTCGAGTCTCGACAATAATCGGGCTGACGTAAGGTTCCTCGGTGTCTCCCTTGACTGGAGTCCCAATGCACTCGCCTCGTTTCAAGTCTCAAAAGCTACACCTTTTTATTGAGGCTTCTCTCTGAAATATTGACAAAGCCTACTGTCCCCGCAGCTTATTACGCTTGTTTTCAGAGCTGTCTACGCGGAATGGAAATGCGCCCGAATTTCGTTAAATCATCCTGTACTATGTAGTTAGAAATCAAATAGGGAAAAATACATCATTTTTGTGACAAAAAGTCTTTCACTTAGTTCATAATCATCTTAAGTAACTGGCTGGTTCAAAAACCTCACCTACACCGGTTCCGGTTTCCAATCAAAGACACCAGAGTGCAGGTCGATTTTCACATTTTTTCTTGATTTTCTTGGCGTTTGGCACTAGTGACACTGGAGTAACGCGAAAATGGCCGTGTTCGCTTTGTTGAGAATGTGATCGTGCGTATTGACTCAACTTATTCGTGATATAAATTAACTTAATCGACGTGAGCGATCCTTCAGTTTTTAGTTTTTCAATGGTGGCCAACTCGTCGACCAATAGGAGCTGACTTTGGGTGTCCGTCAAAATTCAAATTGCAATTTTTCCATAAATTTTATAAATTCGTACGAACTTGCAGTTTGTGTTTTAACCCCATTTGGTTTATTATTCTTGGAATAATACACCTATGTTTTCGCGACGGGGGTCGACGACTCCGATCGGCCTCAAAATTTGACATTATCCGTTTCAAGAGGTCTAGATTCCAAAACCGAATTGTACGCCGTCCGGGCCGTTTTGGGCAGTAGGCATTTTTTTTTTTTTTTTGAATCTGAAATTTTGACAAAATACTCGGTTTACCATCTAGTTGTGCCCGCAAGGTTTTCAGTCCGATCGCCCAAACCCGTGGGGCGCCATGGGGCTAAAATGGGGCTACAGAAGGGGGTTTTTGAAGGCTTTCGGCTATGGGATCGAGTCAGGTGTCGTTTTCGAAGTATTTTTGGACGTAGAATCCATTTTTTGGGGTCCCGCAGCGATCCGATTTCACTGTTGTGATGTATAGGGCTTTCATGGGGCTACAAATGGGATTTTTGAAAGATCCCAGGAGGTCAAATATTTTTCAAGTAAAAACAAAACAAAATTTGAAAAAAACATTTTTTGAAAAAACAATCAAAAAATCTTTTTTGAAAAAAATAAAAAAATAAAAAATTTCCCCGTTTCCCACCTGATATGTGGGCCGAGTGCAGTCCTTCACTGCAACGCACGACGAACTGCTGTGGGGCTTTTCATAGCAAACTGAATGGTGAAATATACTCACCTCACCCCAACGTTTTTGTACTAGTTGACACACTACTGGAATATCCAACTGAAAGTTACGCCAAACTGTTGAGTGCCACCACCCCTTGGCATGATAAAAAGAAGAAACAGAGAAATGGACCTTCAGCTGTTACTTAATTGAGCAATACAACTTAGGTAGGATTGACAGCATTTCTTTCTTTACTGCCGTCGGACCTTGTTGTGCACGTTTGTGACCATAATATTATTGTTGTTCTTGACCATATTAAATATATCAAATTTTGTTGTTGTTGACATTTTATCATATTTAAGCATTTTTGGTGCATTTTTGAAGACCATTGGCTGTAATTTGATTTTTGACACCATAATAATTTTTTGCAAAAATGCATTTATGCAAAAATCCGGGGCTCATTTCGTCCGCTACCAGAGTTCCCACACAAAAAAATCCGGAGCTCATTTCGTCCGCTACCAAAATTCCCTCGAAAAAATTCGGGGCTCATTTCGTCCGGCTATACAACTTTTGGGGCTCATTTCGGTTACAGTCTGTCAATCAAAGATATTTTCATGTCAAGGTTCTATTCGAGACTCTCATCACGAGGGTCTGTTCCCGCTTTTTTTTTTTTTTTTTTTTTTTGACCTTGATATCAAATAGCCAGGAGATTTCTAGCAGCATCTAAAGGCTCGTCGATCTTGTCCAGCGGTCGTTTTGATTCGAAAATATCTAAAGGTGTCAATATATGTCGATGTCATCAGTTGCCCAGTAGAACAGAGTGGACATATGGGGTATTTTCCAGTCCCAATAATTGGGACTGCAAAATCCCAAAGATGATTGTAGCAGCCAGCAAAAGCTACTTTGGCTTGGTTCGGCATATGAAGAGTAGGAGCCTGTCACGAGCAACGAAAATCCGTCTGTATAAGACGCTAATCAGGCCAGTGCTCACCTACGCGGCTTACACTCTCCAAAACCCGGGAAAAACAACTGCTCCGATACGAAAAGGAAAATATTAAGAAGGGTTTTCGGAGCAATATTTGATCCGGATGAGCTGGCCTGGCTTATCAGAACAAACGCGGAGATGAAGGATCTATAGAACGACAGGGTCGTGGTCCTTCATATTAAGATGGGCGGGGGTCACCTTGCCAGAATGAGGCCTGATTTGGTTCCTTGGAGGCTCCTAGAAGAGGAAATTCATTCCACCTGACGAAAGGGACGCCCTAGACTGCACAGGGTGGTGACAGATGCGCGTACATTGCTGGGAGTCCGTGATTGGAGAGTAGCTGCACAACGCCGAGATGGCTGGCGGACTTTACTTGGGCGCCCTTGACCCCTCGCGGGTTGTTGAGCCGCGGAAGAAGAATTCTGTGTAGATGGGATTGCAAATCGTCGTGGCAGTTTCCAGTCAGCTACATATCCGCGTTGCTGTGGTTTATCGGGTGAAGCTTGGTTGGCTGGTTAAGCCCTCCCATGTCATCCCCTCATAGCGTCAAGTTTCGTCACGCTTCACATCAGGCAGCCTTTTAGCTTTATATTATTCGTGGCTGAGCGATAAGAGATTGATTTGTCAACCAGCGGCATACTTGAGCCTTCCTTAGCCAGTACTTCGGCTCTTTCATTCCCTGGTATAGATAGTGAGGGGGCACCCATTGAAGAGCCACGTTCTTCACCTGCATGTCATGGATCAACTGCCGACATTCCATAACATCCACAGAGTCAGGCCAAGAGACCCAGCCGCCTGTATTGCTGCCTGGGAGTCCACCATCAACTTGATGGCATCAAGAAAGTTTGTGGGTAGTTTCTGCGCTTTAGCTCTTGGTGTTGAAATTCGGCCAGGAGTGAATCTGATCGGTTTCAGATTCGGTCGAAGGAAGATCGATTGTATCAATTCTTCTTGATGAATCTGACATGCCTAGAATTAACGCATCTTCCTCTTCTTCTTCTAATGAACAATTTCATGTTTCAGGACCGACGGTCTCTCGGGTCCGACCAGGGTGTGATCGGCTCTGCAGGTCTCATCCAGCTAGAACGTCCCGCATGGTTACCAGCCAAAGCTCCCGAAGAACGTCAGGCCCACGTTGACCAACATGATAGAATTCTCTTTTCCAATCGGAAAAAAGGTCAGTAACTGTTGTTGCCGAGTAAAGTAGCATTTTGACAGCTGCGTTGCAAAAAACCTGTAAGCGCACTTTTTTGCCGAAATAAAGCGTTCGAGTTTTTGTGGCAAAGTTCGGGCTTGCTCATTAGGGGACGGAGAAGAGAGTGTATGAGAACGCTTTCATCAATATTTTCACAGAATACATCATTGTATAAGAAACAACAGAGGGCCTAAGACTGAAACGGGGGGCATAGATAATGGGGATTGTCCTGTGACGTCCTGTATGCGTACAAATGTTGACTATTAGAGAGGTAAGAATTGAACCACCTGACCGCCACATCGTCAAAATCAAGTCTCTCTAGTTTCAGTAAGAGCCTAGAAGTTTCGATCGAGTCAAAAGCTTTAGTAAGATCTATAAATAGTGCTGAGTGCTAAGCTTATTTCGGAATCCGTATTGAGATGTGGATAGCAGATTGTTTTCTTCTAAGTAGGCGGTTACTTGTTCTTTAATGGCTTTCTCTGACATTGTCCTAAAGTTAGATAGCGGGGAGATCGGACGGTAATTACTAGCGAACGTGCGCGTTTCTGTCTTTAATAGTGGCCGGTCTACTGCAATTTTCAGAGCGTCAAATAATTTTCCATTCACCAAGCTAAGGTTAACTATATGAGTGAGCAGGAATGACTGAGGAGATTTTTGATCCGTTTCCTCATGCAGTATTTATATTTTTTGGGGGGAAGGGAATAAGCAACAATAAGATAAGGCCGAATCAGTATTGGGGGCAGGGGACAGTTTGAGCCTTCAATCTCCAACTCTCTTTCATAGCTGTGGTCCTGGTGGCTCAGTTGGTTAGAGCGTTGCACTGGTAATGCAGAGGTTGTGGGTTCGAGTCCCACCTGGGGCCCAATACATTTTTCGGCCTTCCCCTTCTGATTTCTTGAAATAACTTAAAAATTCATAATTTGAATTTCAATTTCAGTTTGAATTTAATAACTCCTCCCTTACCCCCCCCCCCCCCCCAAATATATGAGAGTGGAGCCGTAAAAAATAGTGAAAATTCCTCAATAAAATTTGTCGAAATGCCGTCCCATCCGGGTCCAGTCTCACCTTTTATTGAAGCAATCTAAACCACTAATTCTCACCGTGTCTGTGGCTAACTATCTATCTGTGTGGGTATGTCACAAGCCTTCTCCTCAAAACGGAAAGTGATAAAAATACGCCGATTTTTTCTACCGTCTTGGTGAACCGTACGGGGGTTAAGATCCCCCTGAGATGCGCGCAAATAGGCGCAACTTTCTTATTTCAAAAGAGAACGCTTAATTTTTTTCTCGAATTTGGATTCCCAAGCCAATTTTACGTCCGATAAGCGCATTGAGCGAAATTTTCAATGAGCGCAAATCCGCGGAACTCTTCCTATCTTCGTTGTTTTCAGTCGATTGAGTCGGCGTTTCTTCTTTATCCTCCCTGGAAATCCAAATTCTAATACTAAATCCCGAAAGAACAAATTCTGACGATGAGCGAATTTAAACAGCGAGTTTAATTGAATGGAACATAGGGGGCCCACCCGCTTTTTGGGTCTGTCAGGTCTGTGCCGCGTTCGTTGGGCCGTCTGGTGGTGTGTCTTCGACCTTATAGGGGCTTGAGGTGGGTGAGGTCTGTGAAGGTCCCCCAACTCGGGCGAGACATTTTCCCACGATCCAAGAAGTCAGTAAGGTGCCGCCCATAGTTCTTTGGGCGCTCGGGAATTTTATTCGCTAATTTCCAGCAAGTGTATAAAAATGGGCTTTTAGGTATTTTCAACGCCCCCAAAAGGTCGGATTAGAATTCCTCTGTATCCTACCCATCACTTGTTCTATTATTCAAACGGGCGGTTGAAGCTAGCCCCCCCCCCCCCCCCTCCAGAAAGTGAGATCCTGAAGTATTTCAAAATATTCATCTGTGGCTTCAAGAAAATATGGCACCAAAAATCTAGAGTCCGTAAAATCAAAATTGTTTTTGTTTTTTTTTTACTTTCCTGAAAATGTCTCAAAAATCAACCTACAGGTTTTTTCAACTTGGCAATCGAATTAACTAGATGGTATCTATCGGTGACTTTCCAACCTCAGCTGGAGCGCGCTGATGGTGGAGTCTCACCATCTGGTCTCTTTTTACTCTGTGAGTCTCACCAAGGAAGTCCGAATGTTTTGGAGGAGGCTCACCGTATGGTTTCCCGCGTCCTTTGTCGTACTTACCTACCACTTCCCCACCTTCAGCGCGCTCCAGCTGAGGTTGGCGCGTCACCGATAGATACCATCTAGATTCTATTTATCCTGTCGGTTCGCCTTCCATTCACTTTTGATGTTTTCCAGACCTCAAAGAGGCGAAGTTGAGGGAAAAACAGCTACAGCAGCAATTGAAAGCCGAAGACGAGGCCGCCCAGGCGACTCGGATTTGGACTCAAGAAGTTTTCCCCAAATGGCCTACGACGTGAGTTCTGTACTGTGTATTGAAAATCATATTTTTGTCCGCTTGTCGTAATCAAATCTTGGCTCTACAGGCGGAACCAGAAGCGTACCCAGGAACTATGGTGGCAAGGAATACCGCCTTGCATAAGAGGGAAAATATGGAAACTTGCCATCCCCAACGATCTCAACGTCACTCACGATCTGTTCTTCATATGCCACTCTCGGTAAGAGTTCGCTGAACGTATTGGCGTTGACGATTTGGCGGCCGTCTTATCATTCGTTTTGTTGTAGAGCAATGGAACGACTCAAAAGCGCTGCTGGCAGCTCTGATACAATCGATCTTCCTTCTTCCGAATCTGAAACCGATCGGGTTCACTCCATGGAACTCATTCAATTGGACATCAGCCGAACTTTTCCTCACCTGTGCATCTTTCAGAAGGTAAATCCTTGGGGTGACCAGTGGTGTGCCACAGTATGAGAATTGACTGGTTCAGTGCGTTAGGGTGGATCGATTTTCCGAACTTCCCTGGTTCCAATAAGACACATTTGTTGCCTTTTAGACCCCACATCTTTATATATAATTTGGTAGTGTCCGCCAGACTTCATAAAATGGACGCCGATCTTCTGTGTCTTCTGTCCAGTTGCGTTGCTAGGCAGCGCGTATGGGGCTACTGCTTGCAGGCGGCTCTTGTTGACAGATTGGAAAGAGAGAGGCAGATGAGACTCAACAGGTGGGTAGGAGTTTCTTTTGCGAGCCTTCGATTCGAAGTTGACGGGTTGCTACGTGTGTTCCGAGTGAACCAATATCGATAGGTGAATTGGATATTTCGCGCATCAGGAAGTCCCCGTGATCTACTAACTACTTACTATTTAATCAATTTCAAAGTTGGTCTTCACCTGAGCGTTCCTGCTGACTTGGATATTAAAAAAAGAAAAGGAAAAAAGTTGATCATGTTTGGTGACCCCCTACGACCAAACGGCTGAACTGAAATTAACATGTAGGTATACCAATCGACGCATAATTTTACATACTTTGAAAAAGGTGCGAGTGCAGTTTTCTGTTTGAAGCAAAGTTGACGACTTATACACGAAAAACTGAAAGAATGCAAGAAAATATGTGGTTTTGGGGGGGTGTACAAGTGTTTTGTTGTGTTTCAGCAATCAGGCTGAGTGAGGTGTCGTTTTAGAAGTAACTTTGGTCCTAAATCGATTTCTGGGATGACAGGCCGGTTGAAGCACGCCCTGAGCATTTAAGAGGCTTGTAAGGGGCTACAAATGGGGGGGTTTGAAGCACTTGCATACCTAATTTTGCTATTGGGCCCTGAAATGGGATAACACTTTTTTCTTAGCCGAAATCGATCCATCCTATTAAGCGTACGGGATTTTGTCCTGATTTTGATCGAGGATTCAACCTTGTCGATTACTCATGTTTTTAAGACCTAACAAAGATTCGTGACGAAGCAAAATTTGCTGTTAACGGGTGGGGTTTTGTTCGTTCGCAAATTCACATTATTTGATTCAACCACTGCAACATTGCGCCACTAGAGCACTCTGAAACTCATTCCGGCTAATCACGAGCCTAATTGTTTATTCCAGAAAGGGCCGTACTACGAAATGCTTCACAGCGTGCTCGCCGCCTACGTGTGTTACAGACCGGACGTGGGGTACGTCCAGGGAATGTCTTTCATAGCGGCCGTCCTCATACTCAACATGGACGCTCCGGACGCGTTCGTCTGTTTCGCCAACCTGTTGAACAGGCAGCTTCATCGGGCTTTCTTCACGCTCGACCAACCTGTGGTACGATATTTTATTTGTACGGAGAAGTGAATCTGGTGCATTCGAAAAAACGCTGCAAATTTTACACTAGGGATTATTTTTCGTTTTTACTCGAAAAATATTTGACCTCCTCGGATCCTTCAAAAATCCCATTTTTGGCCCCATAAAAGCCCTATAGATCGCAACAGTGAAATCGGATCGTTGTGGGACCCCCAAAAGTGGATTCTACGACAAAAAATACTTCGAAAACGACACCTAACTCGATCCCATAGCCAAAAGCCTTCAAAAAACCCTCCCGTAGCCCCATTTTAGCCCCATAGCGCCCCACGGGTTTGGGCGATCGGGCTGAAAACCTTGCGGGCACAACTTGGTGGTAAACCAATTATTTTTTCAAAATTTCAGATTTAAAAAAAAATTCCTACTGCCCAAAACGGCCCGGACGGCGGACGGCGTACGGCGGACGGACATTTCGGATTTAGAATGTAGACCTCTTGAAACGGATAATGTCAAATTTTGAGGCCGATCCGAGTCGTCGACCTCCGTCGCGAAAACATAGGTGTATTATTCCAAGAATAATAAACCAAAATTCCCCACCACGTGTTTTATCTCTTGTTTCCAAGCCAAACTGAATTCAATTCGTGTTTTTTTCCCCCAGATGAATGCCTACTACGCTACGTACAACGGTCTGCTCAAAGAGAACCTCCCTAGTCTTCACAAACACCTGCAAGAATGTCACCTGACGCCCGACCTGTACCTCCTGGATTGGCTGTACACGATATTTGCCAAAGCGACGCATCTCGATCTCGCCTCGAGGATATGGGACGTGTTCCTCAGGGACGGCGAAGAATTTCTCTTCAAGACGGCGATCGGTAAGAAATTGACCCGGTCAAGATTGTGGTATGTTGTACACTCCTCGCCAACCTGTGGACCGCTAGACGATTTTGATGGGGATTGAACAGAAATCGTTAGTGCGTCGACGCGGTGATCCACGAATTCTTATAACGATTTTATTTCGTCTCCTTCATCGCTTTCGTGGCAACCCATCGCAATCTAGTGAGTTGTTTGTCGAGATTCCAAATCCTCGAATTGACCATTCTTGTCGAGTTCAGCTTTGGTGTTCCCCGTCCATAAAACCTGCAATCCAAAATGGTTGAAATGGGACAAATAAGGACCCAACGACATGACCTCATTGCAAGAGTGTTTCACTGCATAAAGCCCTGACGGTACTACTCCTTTGGTTCCTGCCATCATCCTTGACATGTAGCAGGATGTAGGTAGTCAAGCTGAACCAGATGCTGGAAACGCAGAAATCCGAGCTTGGTGGGCTCTTAGCCAGTTCCTGCTAAGAGAACCGGCTCCTGTGTAACCACCCGATTATTTTTAATACCTATACTAAATATATCTCTTTAGGAATGTGTGAGATACTCGTGGCATGTGATACGTTGAGTGAGAAAGTAAAAAAAAAAAAACTGTTTTACATCACTCAACTTTTCACTAGCACACTTCAACATTTGGTGGATATTTACGGATGGCCATATGGGATGGGTTTGGGTGGATTGGCAGACGGACTTTTTGCTTTATTCCACCTCAACGTGACTATATTAAAATATCCTAATTTTATCTAACAAATCTTCCAATAATGCAAACACCAGAACATGAATAAAACACATTAATATTATTAATGGAGAGAACGCGCTAAGAACGCGTCTGGGACTATACTCTACGAGAAACTTCTGTGTGCATGAAAAAAAAAAAAATTGCCCCACCCTCTGGGTGGCTGAGCAGAGCCAGTGTGGCCCAGGAGAGGGAATTTTGCGTGGAGTCATAGGAAAAATTCACTGCCCCCTCGTCACTTTACATCCAAGAATTGGGGGGCGGATCCACTTGCAAAAGCACATATTTTCTCTTGGCAAATTATTGTAGTACTTACCTACTATCTTTGTTATTGCAATTTTTACACAAGGGTTTATTATTCTTTGATATAGGTTACTTGTGCAGAAATTTAATTCTGTCAATGAAAAAAATTGAAATTTTTTTTTGTAGGTAGGTACTTATTTTTAAAAAAAATTTTTTTTGGATTTTTTTTTTTTAATTTTTACTCGAAAAATATTTAACATTACATCCTGGGATCCTTCAAAAATCCCATTTTTAGCCCCATGAAAGCCCTATAGATCGCCACAGTGAAATCGGATCGTTCCGGGTCCCCAAAAATGGATTATACGTCCAAACATACTTCGAAAACGACACCTAACTCGATCCCATAGCCAAAAGCCTTTAAAAAAACCTCCCGTAGCCCCATTTTAGCCCCATAGCGCCCCACGGGTTTGGGCGATCGGACTGAAAACCTTGCGGGCACAACTAGATGGTATACCAAGTATTATGTCAAAATTTCAGATTTAAACAAAAAAATTCCTACTGCCCAAAACGGCCCGGACGGCGGATAATGTCAAATTGGAACGCTCAATCAACAAAACTCAGTGAATAATGGTATTATATTTATGAATAATATTCGAGGCTTTGGGAACGTTTAACCAACAATAAATAATGTAACTAGTCGATAATATATTAGTGTAGGTAAGCACACCAACGAAATTCGGAATGAGAATGAGAATCGGGGGAGCTTCCATGCACACAGAAGTTTCTCGCAGACTATAGTCAGAACTGAGTTTCTCTCATTTTTGGTTAAGTGCCAAAAAGTCGCTCTTTTTCAGCGCGCTCTATAGCGGCGGTACCCTGCGCTCGAAATTTACATATGTAAACTGGTCACATTTAAATATGCTGCGTAAACTGGTCACATTTACTGCGAAATTTACATAATATTATGTACGCTGGCCCAGTTCAAGACCGGCTTAAGTGCAAATTCACAAATTTTTCAGGAAGCGCGTTTAAAAAAGCATTGTGAATTCAATGTTGAATATCTCTGGAGCTAATGCAGCCAGCGCACAGTGGGCTAGATCGCATAATTAGGTGGAAAAAACCCCATTTTGAAAGTTACCAGAATGCGATTCTAATAGGTGGGTTTCATAGAGGTTTTGTTTGCGAACTCTGCCCTGGAAGGGGGGGCGCCAATGTTTACACCGAGAGGCGTGAAAGTATCGGAATACTCGATTTATCTCTTTTCTCACTTCATAATGTGTTTGTCTGCTGTGGTGTCCAGTTGCTCTTCAGAATTAATTTGACGATGGAGAGTTCCACCTAAGGTAGGTAGAAAACATCCTTCAAAGTCGACATGTGATTAATTTCAATTTTTTTGCTGTTCCTGCTAAAAAAACTATGAAAAAGTCGATTAAATTAGCTTTAAAATAGTATTACTAAAATCGCAGGTAATTGCAGGTTTTGCGCTCCTTGAATATGTTATCTACTCGAGTTCTATTCGAGAAATATGAAAAAAAAAACGGGCCGTTAGCACCCCGCGTTAAGGCGTAATGTTGATGTCGAGTTTCTTGCAATATATCATATTTTATGACAATGTTTGACACAAAATCGAGTATAATTCATGAAATGTTAACTTTATCAAGTGGAGGGCAGTCTAAATCGACTCAGTACTTGAAAATACATCGAAAAAGCGATTTTTACCCAATACGATACTTATTTTGAGTTTTTTCCACCTAATTATGCGATCTAGCAGCGCCTTGAAACTTTGGCCACTAACTCAGTATGGTCTTGGTATACTTACCTGCGAATTTGAGCTTTTTCCGTATGTTAATTAAGGGGAGTTAATTAGTAGATAAGACAGTATTGTTCTGAATATGATACTAGTGGATTGGAATTGGAGCTCCCCACTGTCTTAAGTGCAGATAAGACAGTTTTCACAATTACACTAATATGGAAATAACCTTGCCTTTGCATGTAAAACATTCAGGGTTCATGCATGTAAAACAAGCAGGGTTCACATGCATCCGGAAGTCCGTTCATGCATTTCTCCGTCAGTACGTTCGGTCTCCTGATTGGCCGATGCCAGCGGGCGGGAAGAAGTTAGTTTTGACGGAGAAGCACTTTCGAAGCTGATTGATTGTACACATCTGAAAAATCAGATATTTCACGGACTGACGGACTGATAACGGCGATAACGGCATCCATGTTATTGTGGTCGACATAGCAACGCCAACATGAACAGCTGATTACGGCAAAGTTTCTAGACGTCTCTCCTAATTAACCGTTTTTATTCCAACATTTATTAAAACATGAACCCGTCGGACTCATAAACTTATCATAAACGCGAGAAAGAAGCTGCCATAGCTACATCGACAAAACACGAATAAACGCGGGAAGTAACAGCTGTGTGCAACGCAATGACAATTTGCCGGACGCTTGTGAACGCCTGACGTGAATGCCGGAATCCGCTCCACTGCTTCCCGCTGCTGACGCGTTCACGGATGCATGTGAACCCTGACTCAAAAACCGAAAAACGCAAAATTTGCACTTAAGCCTGTCTTGAACTGGGCCAGCATAATATGCATAACATATTATGTGACCAGGCATTTTGAAGGCAAGTTTGTCTTCTTTCATTCGATAAATAGTGAGGGATACGCTAGGATGCATACTTTTTAACTTATAAGCGATTTTGTGGAGAAAAAAAAGTCCGAAATTTTTAGGGTTTTTTGCCATTTTGTTTTGAAGCCGTCGTTAGTTTTTTTTTTTTGCAAATTTTATATTCGGATTTAGCACACCAAAAAAAACGCTGCAAATTTTACACAAGGGTTTATTATTCTTTGATATACGTTACTTGTGCAGAAATTTAATTCTGTCAATGAAAAAATTAAAAAAAAAATTTTTTTTTTGGATTTTCATCTCAAAAAAATTTTTTTTTTTTTATTTTTTGTTCAAAAATGTGTTTTTTTCCAAAATTCCGTATTTTTTACTCGAAAAATATTTAACATCCTGGGATCCTTCAAAAATCCCATTTTTAGCTCCACGAATGCCCTAAACATCGCCCCAGTGAAATCGGATCGTTCCGGGACCCCAAAAAATGGATTCTACGTCCAAAAATACTTCGAAAACGACACCTAACTCGATCCCATAGCTAAAAGCCTTCAAAAAACCCCTCCCGTAGCCCCATTATAGCCCCATAGCGCCCCACGGGTTTGGGCGATCGGACTGAAAACCTTGCGGGCACAACTAGATGGTAAACCAAGTATTTTGTCGAAATTTCAGATTTTTAAAAAAATTCCTACTGCCCAAAACGGCCTGGACGGCGGACGGCGTACGGCGGACGGACATTTCGGATTTAGAATGTAGACCACTTGAAACGGATAATATCAAATTTTGAGCCCGATCGGAGTCGTCGACCTCCGTCGCGAAAACATAGGTGTATTATTCCAAGAATAATAAACCAAAACGAATCCCCGTCGAGAAACTTTCTACCCTAATTTTTTTTCTGAAAGAGGCAGTTTGGAACACCATAATATGGTACAGGGAAAAAACCAGCAATGTCACCTTTTTTTTCGAAAATGAGTTTGATACATCATTGGAATTGGAATGAACAGTTCTTTTCAACGGTCTATCCAAACTGGGAAAAAACCAGTTCAGTCAGGGTCAAGGTAGCACTCAAAGTTTCGCTATACAGGGAAAGAACCATCTTTGTCTCCAGCAGATTCGCCTACAGATAGCGTTGTTTTCGCGATCCTGTGGGTATCCTGTGTTTCACAGGAAAATAATAAATATAACTAAAAGACTGAACGTACGGCAATTTGGCTATTTCGAGAGATTCAGGCATCGATTATTTTCTTGTGTGTTTCAGATGGTCACTTTTAATAATATTATGTACAACGATGGATTTCTGAATGTTTTTCATGGAGTTTGCCACATTTTTTCGATTTTTGTTACCTCTACAAATTTATTGGTGACTTGAAATTTCTTGTGGCCATTTCTGGCATCCATATGAGTATTTTGGGACGAAAAACGATTCATTACACAGGTCTACAAAAAA
Organism: Pilophorus perplexus; assembly: GCA_955831195.1. NCBI lineage: Eukaryota > Metazoa > Arthropoda > Insecta > Hemiptera > Miridae > Pilophorus > Pilophorus perplexus. The sequence goes on from OY037015.1 coordinate 4,138,685, forward strand.
AGGTCACTTCGGGCTCGAGAGGTTTCGGTGGTTGCTCTCCATGTTTTGGGGTCTGCTTAACACGAATCCGAAGCCCGTTTTGCGCCATCACGTCCAGTTTTTTTTGTACACCCTCGTTTATCCAGAAAAGCGAAAATTCCCTTAATTTCGACTCTAAGTCGTCTGGTTTCTGTAGGCAATTTTTATGGGCGCTCTGAGGTACGCTATACTTTAGATTTTTTTGCGCTGAATCGAATGAGACCAATTGCAAGTCGCTAAGATGATTACTTACGGAGATGATTACGGAGATACGACCTCTAGAAGTCATTTTTTAGGTCGGAAAACGCTATTTTTGCCACTGTTTTTTTGCACTTTTCTATTAACACAGTAAAAAATAAGGGTCCGGGGGAATCGGCTCCAACTACAAAGTAAACTGTGGACATTTCTGCATCAAATGCCGCCAACTGCACCTCTGTGAATGCAATAGCCGATTTTTGGTGATTTTTCAAAGATATGAGAAATTTTACTCTACCTTATTCCCATTTCCAACTACAAAATTTTCTGGCTCATCTAAGTATTCATCCTAAGCGCTTAGACTTTTGGTACCCTACAGAATTTTTCGCGCTGAATCGAATGATACCATTTTCAAGCCGCTACAGTGCATAGTTTCAGGAATAGAAGCTGTGAAAATCATTTTTACAGTCAAAAAATTGTATTTTGCGATGGAACGCATAATAGAGCACTTATAAAGATCCCGAATTTGTTGATGCGTTGAAAGGTAATGAGCTCCAATCTTCTAAGTCCTTCGTTGAAGTAATACAAAATTTCCTCGGCACCCGAAAAGCAGAAAATTACGAGGAACTTGTTGAAAATATGCTCATCAAATTTAAACGAATTGGGTGCAACATGAGCATTAAAGTTCACCACCTCTTCAGCCACATAGACCGCTTCACTTACAACCTGGGGGACTACAGCGAAGAGCAAGGGGAGAGGTTTCACCAAGACCCAAGACCTGAAAACTATGGAATTTCGATACCAGGGTCGATGGGATGAGAACATAATGGCAGACTACTGTTGGAACATTCAACGAGACAATCATAGTGCTGCTAACCGAAGAAAATCCTGTACTCAACTGAGTAAGTGGGTGCGACATTGTGATTTTACTTGGACTTAACTAGATTTTGATATGAAGAACTATATGCGATGTAATTAGAAATGTCTCTTCTCTAGCTTGTTTTGTTATTACGTTATGTTGTTGTTGCTTGTTATGTTTTGTTTGCTATATTGCTCTATCTTACATATTATGTTGTTCAGCAGAATAAGATAGAGCAAAACAGTTGCAAAATACAATTTTTTGCTGTAAAAATGATTTTCACAGCTTCTATTCCCGAAACTAAGCACTGTAGCGGCTTAAAAATGGTCTCATTCGATTCAGCGCGAAAAATTCTGTAGGGTACCGTACGTCTTAGCGCTTAGGATGAATACTTAGATGAGCCAGAAAATTGTGTAGTTGGAAATGGGAAAAAGGGAGACTACAATTTCTCATATCTTTGAAAAATCGCCAAAAATCGGCTATTGCATTCACAGAGGTGCAGTTGGCGGCATTTGACGCAGAAATGTCCACAGTTTACTTTGTAGTTGGAGCCGATTCCCCCGGACCCTTATTTTTTACTGTGTTAACAGAAAAGTGCAAAAAAACAGTGGAAAAAATAGCGTTTTCCGACCTAAAAAATGACTTCTAGAGGTCGTATCTCCGTAAGTAATCATCTTAGCGACTTGCAATTGGTCTCATTCGATTCAGCGCAAAAAAGTAATAGCGTACTAAAGTATAGCGTACCTCAGAGCGCCCATAAAAATTGCCTACAGAAACCAGACGACTTAGAGTCGAAATTAAGGGAATTTTCGCTTTTCTGGATAAACGAGGGTGTACAAAAAAAACTGGACGTGATGGCGCAAAACGGACTTCGGATTCGTGTTAAGCAGACCCCAAAACATGGAGAGCAACCACCGAAACCTCTCGAGCCCGAAGTGACCTTTTTTTGTAGACCTGTGTTATTTATCATAATAAAGGTTTTATTCAGTTTTGAAGTTAAAAAACTCGTTTTTCTCAGATTGTACCTTTCTTGACATAGATGGTTTCTTCCCTGTACCCTTCATATATGACTGGACTAATGGCCGATGTGAAGAGAAAATGATTCTTACTACCGTCCAGGGCGAAAACGTACATTCTTAAATCCCCCCCCCCCCCTCACAAAGTTAATTCGTGTCTAAATTTCGTAGTTCCCTTCAACAACTTTAACTTGAATTAATCTCTTTTTTCAGGTTTGCTCAAAATGTTCGAACCCGAACTCCTCCTGATGGACTTCCTGGGAGGCTCCAAGTTTCTCACCCGGTTACCAGAAGATCTGTGCGGCGCTAAGTTGTTCAAATGTATTTCCCAGGTGAAGACGAACGTCGGGAAAGCGAATTTTCAGCAAGTCCTCCTCACGCAAACCAATTTATTGTGATAACGCCGATAAGATTGTTGGGGGGGATTTGCTCTTTCCCTCGGTGTTCCTCGACGAGAACCGTCCGGGCCCCGATTTCGGTTCAAAAGGGAAATTTACCGAATAAAAGAGCGGGAGACAAACGTTTCCGGTTTGTCTCAAGCCCAGTTTGATCCTCGCCGTCCTTTCGTGCCCCTTTCCGGGTTTCAACGAAATTAATCCGTTTTGTCGTTGAATTATTGGTGCCACTGTGTTATTTGGCTCCGGTGCGCTATGTGCCATAAACGTGTAATTCTCCGGTAAAGCTCCGGTGTTAGTTGTTAATTGGGTCATTTTGATGTTGAGGACTGACAGTTAATAAACTATTGTAATTTGATCGTATTGGGTGATTTGGGAATTTTAAAAGCGGCACTCTTCTCTCATTAGCGGACTTGTCAAGACCCTCCAAAAACGTGAAATTATTGAACGAAGGTTCCTTACGAATGTTTTAGCCCAAGTGTGTAGCCAAACGAGAATATTTTCATTCGAATTTTCCATCTACACCTTACTGCGTAATATGTACCACCAACTTCCAATTGTACGTCTATTTTCGTGAAAAAAAGTGAAATATAAATTGACTTTATTTTTTCATACTTAACTGGTGTATTTTTGGTGTACCCTGCGATCCTCGAATAGTAGTTTAAGAACGTAAGGAAATATGAAGAGCTATTTCTATGAGCCTCGACGCACAGTGGCCAGCGAGAAAACTCCAGTTGAGCGCAAACGACCAAAACCAGGAATTTATCCGGACCATTTGAGCGCAGAATAGCCACAAACTGCACGCCAGTTGAGCGCAGCACCTTTTTCTCGGAATAATAGGTACACCTATGTAATCGCGACGGAGGTCGATTTCAAATCCGAACGCCGTCCGGGCCGTTTTGGGCAGTAGGAATTTTTTTTTAATCTAAAATTTTGACAAAATACTCGGTTTACCATCTAGTTGTGCCCGCAAGGTTTTCAGTCCGATCGCCCAAACCCGTGGGGCGCTATGAGGCTAAATGGGGCTACGGGAGGGTTTTTTTTTAAGGCTTTTGGCTATGGGATCGAGTTAGGTGTCGTTTTCGAAGTATTTTTGGACGTAGAATCCATTTTTGGGGGTCCCGGGACGATGCGATTTCACTGTGGCGATCTACAGGGCTTTCATGGGACTACAAATGGGATTTTTGAAGGAGCCCAGGAGGTTAAATAATTTTCGAGTAAAAAATAAAGAATTTTGAAAAATCCAAAAAATTTTCATTGACAGAATTTTTGCACAAGTAACCCATATCAATGAATAACAACCCCTAGTGTAAAATTTGCAGCGTTTTTCCACACATCATGAGCCAAGATAGAAAATTAGGCCTGGAAAAATTATTTTGCAACTGCATCTTGTAGAAAACATCCCTTCGCATCGAATGAGAACAACCGCGCATTTTTAGGCCTGAAAATAAAGAAGGGCTATTTATTTTGTCTGACACTACAAAATCACGACTCGACGAAACCGAGTTCAAAACATTAAATGTTTAAATTTTAATCACAAATCTTCATTAGGCTTCCTCATAGATGACATAGAAACATGTAAATAAAAGCAATTTCATCCTTTTTAGAACATTTTCTTCTGCAAGTTTTCCCTACCTGCATGCCCTACCCTTTCAGGGTTCAAAATAGTTCTCCTTTCTCTTATTTATTGAATGGAACTCCTACTAGGTATTCATTTGGTTGGTCTGAGCGTGCATCGATTTCAAAAGCATATATAGACAGGATGAGCTGAGTTGAACTCGGTTTCGTCGAGGGTCGTTATTTTGTAGTCAGACAAAATAAATCGCACCTCCGTTATTTTCAGGCCTAAAAATGCGCCGTTGGTCTCATTCGACGCGGAGGGATGTCCTCTACAAGATGCAGGCGCAAAAGAATTTTTCCAGGCCTAATTTTCTATCTTGGCTCATGAAATGTGTGGAAAAATTGGGGTTTTTCCACACTTTTCGCAAGTTTTTTTGTCAAAACGGGGGGTTTGAAGCGGTGCAATGGAAAAATTATGGTGATATTCGGAATCAGGGATAAATTTTACATAAATTAGGCACCTTTGGAACGCATTTAATTTAGAAGTGTGTTCAATGAAAAATCCTGAAAAGTTTGTGCACAAAAAAGTGAAAACAAGCTTTATCATGGAAAAACGAGCTAAACAAAAAAACGGAGCTCAGATTCGGATTCAGCACACCAAATAACATAAGAAACCGACAAGCTCCGGCCGGATGCAAGACCGTCCCTAAATTCTGTGAAGTAGTGTTACAGATGATAACTTAGGCGCCAGTACCTCAACATGTGAAAGCCACGAGAGTCGATTATCCACCATCAAGCCCAGGAAATTTACCGATCGATCCAGGCGCCTGTTTAGACCCAATTCCAGAGTCCGGGTTTTACTTTTGTTTAAAGTTAGGTATATTTTATTTTACCACCGTAAAACGGCAATCTAGAAGAGATTTTATTTTTTTTGGTAGTTTTAAATGTGTAAATTCTTTATTTTCGAAATTTTTACTTTATTAAAAATTTTTAACTTTGATAACATTTGATTTACTTATTGCAGTTATGAGACTGGTACATGTGCGAAAATTCGGATTTCTAGCTCAACTACATCAAAATTTATTGAGTTTTAAGCGCTTTTTGACGATTCTGGACCACTGTGCGGCGGAGCTGACACAATTTGGCGAACCGGCAGAGCTGACTACTTTATTTATTTATTTATTTATTCAAAAAATCAAAAACAATTTTAACAATAAGGAAGAGAGTCATGATTTGTATACATAGGAACCAATTTTTCTTGATTTGCCCTATAATAGGTCTATGACCTGTCCAGTCCTGTCATTCCCTTAGTCGCTATTGAATATAACATATTTAAAATTACAATTGAAGACCACAGGGAAAGAAGGGGGAATGTGTGAATTTTTCCATTCTGAGAAAAATGAAATTGAAAGTTTGACGCGTTCTACTCATATCCATCTTCATGAAAGGCTGGGTCGTTTTATTTTCCTCATTAGTTAAACTTTCATCTAACGATATAACGGAAAGAGAAATAAATTAATGAACATCCACAATTTGTAAATAATTTTATTGAAAAAAAGAAATCCACAATTACTCAAAAAAAAGTGAAAGAAGGGGGAGGGTCAGAGAGAGAACAGGGAAAAAAGGGGGAGAGTGAGAGAAAAAAGGACAATTTTATTATTTTCACTACTCCCCGCGTGTGCCGCTTTTCTTGCCCTCCTTGCGTCTGTATTAACATGGATATGTTTTTGGGCTGGGGATCATTCTAAAATTTGCGACACCAAACGACACCAAAATTTGTTACGCAACATAATCGCGAAAACTATAATCACATGATTGGTCTGTAAGGAAGTTTGGCGGTTAGTTACTAGAAACTGTTTCTACTTGACAACCAAAGTTTGTGACGACGAGTTTACAGTAAACATATCCATGATTCAATAATTTTCCGTGAAGCGGAGAATTTCCAGGGTTTTTTAATTTTGAAACGTATCTCCTCGCTGCCATCGACTGACAAAACTGTTTCAAGTGGAGTAAACCTTGAACTTTTCAAAAGAAATCGGTCGCCGGCCTGGAATAGAAACACGAAAATTAATAGCCCCAATGAACAATTTATTTTTCCTTACCTACATAGGTCCGAGTTTTTATAATATCATTGAAGTCTAAAGGTGGGTAAGAACATTGGTTATTGACTCACCAGTGTAAAGCCGTGGTGGCAAACAATATTGTCCAATCGGGTAATCACACGTTTGCTATCACCAGACGTGCCAACGGAGTACCTTCCTCTTTCTTTCCCTGTTTTCTTTCAAACCTTCCCCTTTCTTTCCCTTCATTCGGACCTTCCCCCTTCTTTCCCAGTAATTTCAGATCTAACATAGGCTATTTCTTGCAGACCCTCCTCCTTTTTTCCAAGTTTGATCTCGTATTATGAAACTACATCCTTGGGAGAGTTTGTTGCCAACCTTAACTCATTTTCGAAAAAAAAGTGACCTTCCCCCTTCTTTCCCTGTGGTCTTCAATTTATAGCGACTTAAAAATGTCAATATAATTTGTATTTTCTAAAGTTTAAACATTTTTATGTAATTTGTATTTTCTAAAGTCTAAAAATAACGTAGGGCTTCTTTTTTGAAAATTGCCGTTGACCTAGCGGTCCTTGAGCTGAAGTCCTACCGCTGAGGCCCCCTTGATCTTGAACTCTTCTTGCGATTCAATGTTTAGTTCTTTGGCTGCGAAAACAATCACTCCGCAGGCCTTGTTGATAGTTGAAGTGCTGACGAAGGAGTTGTAACCTGGCAATTGGAAGATCGTTGCATAATCGCAGGATGGCGAATACCATATCTCAGAAAGAACAATGACTTTCGGCTTTTCTTTAATTTGTTCCAGGTAACAAATTAATTGATCACAATTGGCCTGTATACTGCGAATATTCAGAGCCCAGATTGAAAGGTATGAATCAGAGAAAAATAAATCCTGCGCCTTCATGTCGTCGCATTCAACTGGGGAATCCCCCGGTTCATGTATAAATGGCTCAATTTCCATAATGGGTTCTGCTTATAAGGCCCTTAAGTGCGGTTGAGGGGCTTTACATGTTTTTTGCACATGATTGAATCCATTGCAACGGTAACATCGAGAAATCCTCAACTTTACAGGAACTCCAACCTAAATACACTCTACCCATGCATCGGGCGTCACCTCGATTGCTAGATTGGCCGTAATCCCATCCTTTCTCCCGAATTTGAAAGCGTATTTTAGTTGCTCCTTAACTTAGTTTCCTTCCAAGTGATTTAGCTTGATAAGACTCACCTCCATTTCTTCCTGAGTAATTCCTACAGGTACCCCATATAGCGCTAACTTAGGCATTCGCTTTATATACTGGCCGAGAGACTGAGAGACCAGTATCCTTCAGTTGAGTGGACTCCAATACGTGGACTTCACGTCATTCTTCTCCGCAGCCCGAATAAGAAGACCCTTCTCTCCCAGGTTACGCACCGACGAAATCTTGATACCCTTGTCAACAGGGTTCAGTGCTGCCTTTGCCCTGCCTCATTTCGTCCGGTCGATTTTTCGACGGGGTTGAACCGCCCCCAGTTTTACACAAGGGTAGAGTCGCCCTGAATCCGTCGACACGGGAAAGGGCCGGCGCTGGGCCCCCATAGCGAAGTTCAACACTGGATTTCCTACATCTGCCAACCCGAAGCCCACCAGGAACAGGCGATAGAAAATCTCATCATTCATGTCGATTCATTTATTATACAAAGCATATTATGCTTTATGTACATGTTCTTACACTATTAAAAATGCGCTTTATGTACATGATATGACAGCAACCATCAACCTAAGACATATGCACCTGTTTGCGGTTATATAGGAACATAGGGTTATGACTGGATATCGACGATGCTGCAGTTTGATTAATAGCCTCTTAATAGTATTTTTGGTAAGTTGTTTACAGTTTAAATACTTAGCTTAGTTCTTTAATTTGAAAGTATTGAAGTTATTTCTATCAAAACTTTACGAAGGTCAACGTTGACTAAATTGTGAATCATGTTCACATTTTACGGAAAATGCACCACTGCCACCGGGGAAACACTGGAAGCCTTCAGATAGTGAGGTCACCCATGCCAAAAAGATTCTGAATTATAGCAAGGAAAAGTATTGCCATACTGGGGAAGAATGAACTTTTCCCGGCGTTCAGGGGAAACAACTGCCGAGGACCACTTGAAGCCACTGAGGGAATATGACGCACCTTCAACAGGGCCTTATCTCGAATGATGGCCTTTTTGGGAAACCTAGACGACCTGCAGGAGCCCGACAAATACATACCAAGAAAACTCCACCTACCCCAGAAAAGCCTGCCCAATGGTCCGAATTAGCCCCGGGAAATCGCCAAGTACCCCGCGGCAACACGCGATAGAGTGCATTATGTAATCTGAGATCCCTGAAGATGGCAGTGTGACCGAAAGCTAGGAATAAGCAGCTACAATTAAAGCACATGAGAGACTGACTAATTGTCTCGCTAACCTTCTCTTCCCCGCAACGAACCTGGCCAATAATATTTTAACGTAATCACACGTCACGTTATCACAGAAAAAACGCTGCAGATTTTACACAAGGGTTAATAATTAAGAATAATTACTATTCTTTGATATCGGTTACTTGTGCAAAAATTTAATTCTGTGTCAATGAAAAAAGATTGGAAAAATTTTTTTTTAGCTATGGGATCGAGTTAGGTGTAGTTTTCGAAGTATTTTTGGTCGTAGAATCCATTTTTGGGGGTCCCGGAACGATCCAATATCACAGTTGCGATCTATAGGGCTTTTATGGGGCTAAAAATGGGATTTTTGAAGGAGCCCAGGAGGTCAAATATTTTTCAATTAAAAAACAAAAAATTTTGGAACAAAAAATTTTTTTTTTTAATAAAAATCCCAAAAAAAATTTTTTTATGAAACTTTTCTCATTGACACAGAAATAAATTTCTGCATAAGTCACCTGTATCAAAGAATGATAAACCCTAGTGTAAAATTTGCAGTTTTTTTCTTTCCAAAATTGTTTTTTTGTTTTTCTTGAAAAATATTTTACCTCCTGGGCTCCTTCAAAAATCCCATTTGTAGTTCTATAAAAGCCCTATAGATCGCAACAGTGAAATCGGATCGTTCCGGGACCCCAAAAAATGGATTCTACGTCCAAAAATACTTCGAAAACGACACCTAACTCGATCCCATAGCTGAAAACCTTCAAAAAACCGTAGCCCCATTTCAGCCCCATAGCGCCCCACGGGTTTGGGTGATCGGACTGAAAACCTTGCGGGCACAATTAGTTGGCAAACCGAGTATTTTGTCAAAATTTAAGATTAAAAAAAAAGTAAAACATTCCTACTGCCCAAAACGGCTCGGACGGCGGACGAACATTTTGGTTTTGGAATCTTGACCTCTTGAAACGAGGGAAACGAAATTTTGAGGCCGATCCGAGTCGTCGATTACATAGGTGTATTATTCCAAGAATAATAAACCAAAAGCGGGAGATGGTTTTTTAAGCATCACATTGAGAGCTTTTCACAACCAGTCGGACGACGTCTGCCATAAAAATAATATGACAGTGTGGTAGAATAAGGAGTGAACGTTCCTCGAGATTTTTTCACTTTGTCACTTAATGACTCCTCTGCTGATAAACTCATTAGATTAGACCTCTGCACCTTTGGGAAACAACCTCTTCGTAATCGTAAGGCTTTCGAAACAACCAATGGGTACTGTGACGTCAACTCAGAGATAAGCTCTTGATTCCGCTTATTTAAATTTCCCGATCTCGATGAATTCCCTTGTAACCGAGAAAGCTGCTACGTTCGCTAATCATCGACTTGGTTTTCCAAAGCTTCGAGAAGGCTCCTGCGTTAACTGCCTTTGATTGGGACGGCAGTGAAACGTCAGTTTCAACTCTTAGCTCACCACAAGTGCACTTGAACACTTTACCAACATTTTCCTACCACGCGGGTTCAACTTTAACGGCCGCCGGGCTCATTTCCGGTTGCATTTTGGTTTTAACCTGGTCGTGAAGTATCCTCGACAAATAGTGGATCGTGCTGACGACATCGCCGAGTTTCCCGTCGCGCCCGGAGTCCTTCAAATCCAACGTCACGTTTGAAGGCGACTGCTCGTCGAGCCCCTGGAAACGTCAAGAACGGATTAAATCCTACAAATTTTGTAGAATGATAGTCGAGTCGAAGATGGTCGTGGGGAAAAAAAGGTGAAAAATGTAAATTTTTCGGGAGATCGGAACACTCCGGGCAACACTTTGTGGGAGACGCCCCAGGACGGAAGCCTTTTGGCCCATTGTTCTCCCGAGTGTCCGTTTTTGAATATTTGCCTCTTGGGTGATCGAAGTTCAATTCCTAATTACTAGGGTTCGGCATTTAGCATACTTGCATGTCTTTTTTTGTGTGTGTGTGTCTTCTTACTTCAATGTATTAAACCTTTCCCACTAATTTGAGCTGAAAATTTCAAATTTAAATTTGCACATATTGGCCGGTTTTTGAAAATTTGCATATATCGCAAAAATTTGCATATGCGAGCATATATCTCACGAAAATTCCTACGGTTTAAGTTTTTTTTCGCAAAACTCCCTCTAGACATAGGTTTGGAACTTTACGGGTTCTGGCTAGAAGGGTGAATATCACAAAAACGGACATTTTCAAGTCACTGTAGCTTCACTCAGGAAGTAATGAGATTTGGTCCTGGGGGCACTTGTCACACTTAGAATTAATTGTCCATGTGTGAGGAACAACGTTTAGGGATGGTGTTAGACCCCAGAAGAACATTTTAACTGCGTTTTTAGATGAAGTTTCTCAATGACGTGGTTGTATCCAAATGCATATTTTGTGGTGTTGACGCTGGTTCATCGTCTGTTAACTCTCACACCTCCTAATAATTCCAATTTTCCGATACCTGGCAGTTGACCTGGTTGAGAAACAATGAAACTCAATTTTGTAAATTTATCAATAATTACAACAAAACTCCGCTACCTGAAGTACAACCTCAATGTCGTGGAACAATCATGAACATTTCTCCACGGCCTCCATGGAGGAATTTCGGAATGGAAAAAAATGGAACGTGAAGTGGCAACACTGGAGGCTCTAACAAAACCGCCGTTTTTCAACTGACTCCACAGTAGGGCGGCGCATGGGCTTTGCAGCGGACCTAGTCAGGTGTGTACGTTTATTGTTCTCAATGACGTGGACGAATGAAAACTACGTTTTCTGTCACAATTATTTTTTATAAGTTGTTTGTTTGTGTAGAGGTAATTGTGCCTGATCACCCCATGCTTCACTTTTCACTAAATAAAGCCTCTACAGTTGACAGTGAACTTTCAAAGAGGGAATCCTCAATGTCATGGAAGAATGGACCTCAATGGCGTGGACGATTCATCAATCCACGTCATATGAGGATACTTCCATGACAATGAGGTGTCAATTTTTTTTAACGTTCTAGATGCTGAAATGGGTTCAAATAGGTAGGTTTGAGACCCAAATTAATTTATTTCATGGTACTTTCACCTTCATTTTGCCTTCCCTGCAACAAGTTTACAAAATCATAAAACCTAGATTATTTAAATCTTCTGAGAATGTTAACCTCAGGAGCGTGGAAGTATCTCATTGACGTGGTACAATGTTTTTTAAAAAAATTAAATTTAAACTGATTTTGATCTATGTCGACCACATTAAACAATTTTATTTAACCTAAAGAGGAAATAAAAAAATCCTGGGCAATCTCCTGCAAGGTCAATTTTTCCAAAAGTAGGAGGTCTGAAAATGTCCGTTTTTGTGATATTCACCCAGAAAGAGGTTGCTGGCCTTGGTTCAGGGGGAGTTCAGGTAACACTGTATTAACGGGACAGGGTGGTCTCATTTTGTGCGAAAATTGAAGTGAAAGGCCCTTGGGTTGGTCATCGTCTGCCTAAATCGGATTATAGCCCTTCGTCTATACGCCCGTATGTGACTGTTTATAGATACTCAAGTATCTTCCAATTATTTCCTCCACTCCAAGCCGTTTTCCTTCCTTAAGAATTCTATGGCCTTTTGGAAACATAGCGAAAGACCAAGTTTTGCCATTTGTCAGCGATTCAGCAACATATATGGTAAAAGCAGCTCAGGGCCTTCAAATTTTTTACCCGAAGATGATGAACGTAACATGTCTGGCCCATGGACTTTACCGTGTCGCCGAAAAGCTGCGAGAACTCATGCCTGAAGTAAACAAACTGGTCTGGCAAGAAGATGTTTGTTAAGGCACCAAGCCGAGTGTTGGCGTTCAAGGAAGCCTATCCAAATAGTGCTCTTTCGCCAGAGCCGATTCTCACTCGATGGGGGACCTGGATCGAGGCATGTACCACGTTGACAAAACCACCCAAAGCTGAGGGAGGTTGTGAGCAAATTTGACCCATCTTCCAATCAGGCAATTCAGAAGACATTGGACGCCTTGAACAGACTATTTGCCAACATCTGGCCTTCATTAAGCTCCACTTTGAGTCTCTACCCAAGCTGATAAACCGTCTCGAAACGCAAGGGATGAAGCTGAGCGAGACGGTTAATGCAGTCGAAAGCTTCAAGAAGACCGCGTCAAGCTGGCCAGGGGAAAACGGAGCAGCAGTTAGGACGAAGCTAGAAGCAGTGCTGGAGAAAAGCCCTGCATGGACCAAAGTCGTGGAGATTTCAAAAAGGCTGAAGGGCGAGACTTTTACACTCCAACTTGAGTACTCTCCCGGAGAACTTGCAGCATTGAATTTTTTACTATGCGCTCACTAGACAGGACATTTTATTCCCCTCGCCTTGGAAGGGGCAAGATGCGCGAGTGGAGGGGAAACGACCCGCGGGATGCGCATGCACAGGACGGGACGATTTTATATGATATATTATATGATATTTGAGGTGCTAAATCCAAATCTGAAGAGACCCAACAAACGGCTAGTAGTGCGTTCGAGATATTCGCAAAACAACTCCAATAGTCCAGTCAAATTAGCCCTCCAGGGGCCCATTTTTCGAAAAAACTGTTGGAAAGCTGGAAATCGTTCTAATCGCTTTAATAGGTGTCTGTTAGATGTAATATGAGTTTGCGAAAGTGCAGACCCCGGGCTCGCTGTGGGGCATCCCGAAAACCACGAAATTTTCGGACTTGTTGCAGTTTTTTGCCTATAACTTCTAAACTAAGCTTCGGACAGAAAATCTCGTCCTGACAAAGTGAAAGAGCATTAAATTCTGCGTCGAATGAGTACCTCAAAGTTTGAATTTGACATATTATGTCAGTTTTTATTCGTCTCTGATGTCCAAACGCTACTCCACTTGAGTGTCCTGATAGGCCAGTCATATAAAACAACCCAACCTACATTAATTGTGGTAAACTTAATTTTTTTATATGTTGTTAAGGCTCACCTAGATAGTATAAATCTAGATTTGCAACCATCGTAAAGTTCGGCATCAGGAGATACTGCCGAAAAACCACGAAATTTTTGCACTATTTTCAGTTTTTCGCCCAAAAAGCACCAAAGAAAGCTTCTGACGAAGATCTGTACCCTGATCACTTTTAAAGTACGTAAAATGTCCTACAATTTGAGTGGTACTGGAGCTCTGTAGCTTTAGTAGTTCCTCAGATACAGCCCCTAAAAAACGAGCTATTTTTCCAAAAAGTGAAAATTTTAACTTTTGGTATATTTTGGAGCGATTTATTGACCAAAGTAGGTACTAATCCTACCAACAACAAAAACACGTCGAGAAGAAAGTTGTAGTTAATATCATTAACTTCATTTTAAGACAAGAGTGATGCCCGTAGGTATGATAGTTTGCTCAAAAATGACCAAAAACCAAAATAAGTCAAAATAGTGTTTAGGGAGAAGTTGCAATGAACCCAGGAAACCAAACAACATGGAAAAATACTTAAACAACCACCTATTTTCCCCCACGTCAGCCTCATTTTCACTACGAAACTGAAGAAAATACGAATTGTTGAAATTGCCCCTGAACTGTTCAAGGGCCAGTAACGCTAAACGGCTTCTACACACCTCAAGCATTCTCAAAGTGGATAAGTTCAACATCGACGCTTTCCTCAGTTTCCCATAAGCCACACCCAGTAGTTTCAATTTCTTCGACAGCCTGTTCTTATCCTTCTTGAGTTCTTGTATCGTCGACGTTTTTCTTCGCAGCGCGGATTTCAAGGCGTTGACCTGCTTTAGCAACCTGGAAAAGGAAGCCAAAAGATGGATTAATCAGCGAGGCAACTGGAGCGTGAAATTAACGAATCCCTGAGGGGAAGGAAAGAGCTACACAGATTGTTCAGTGTACACTGAATACTTCCTCACAATCTACGATTACCTAAAACCTCCAACATAACACAAGATCTTTCAAAAACTCACCGTTGCTCCAATTCGCTGGCAGGATTGGGACGCATGAGTGAGTCATCGTCATCTTAAACCAAAAGAAAAAGTCATACCACCACAAAAATAATAAGACTCATTTCCGACGTACAATCACAACGTGAACAAACCTTTGGACATTTTCCGTCGTTTCTTGGTCATTTTCGCTGTGCATAAGTTAACTCTCTTCTGAGCGGTGAATTGTCCTGCAACACCAGAGACAACTTCCCAAATTTCTCGACTTGAGAAGAAAAAACAAACCACGAATAAAAATAAGATAACATACCAGCGCCACACAAGCTTTTTGGAGCCACCGGTTGCGGGATCGCGCCTCCAATCGGAATCAAGTACGTCATTTGCGGTGAGACAATTTTGACTAGACAAATGATGGAAAACTGTATTATACAAGCAGTTAAGAAATACATTTCTCACGTCAACAATTTTATAGCGACTTACCGCTGTTAGTCTGAGGAGGCCCCTGATTAGATTTCTGCGCCACGGACGAACTCACTGGCATCACATTACCAATTTGGTATACCAGAGGAGACACTGCCCAAAATACAAGTAAATCAAATCAAGATGTCAGAGATTGAGGATGAGGTGTTATGGAATCAGTTCTCCTCTACAACTGATGTAATGGCTCAAACCCCTTCGACGTTCATTCCTTCCAAATTCGAAGTTTAGGCGTCTTCTGGCTTTTAGTCCTCAGGACTTAAAAAGGTGGCGTTTTCGGAATAATTCTGGACGCATAATTCATTTTTCGAGGTCCCACATCTGTCCAAAAATTGTACAGAAAACGTTTTCTTTGTAAATATTTTCTTAATGACAGAATTGATTTTTGCACCATTACCAAACCTATAACAAAGAATAATAAACCCTTTCGTAAAATCTGAAAATCAGGATATTGATGTTCGTTTCCAGTTTTTTTCGAAGCTCGGTTGCAGAGGAGAATTGACTCATTAGGACCCCATTTCCCCCCACGTCTGACAACAAATTACTTAAATCGTGGGTAGATCGTATTCATCCACATTACTCAAATCATGGTAAACATCACGTTATAACGAACGGTGAGGTTTGGCAAAAACGGTGACTCCTCTGATATTCTGGTCAAGTTTGTACTTGAAAATACAATACATGGAGACGTGCTAACGCCCACAAGGGTATCCTCAGTCATTGATGCTCGAAGAGCATAAACTAGAAAATTAAAACGAACAGCGGAGGAGTCGCCTTCTTTGTCACACCCCCACCGTGTATTCTGCATCAAGGAGTTTGAGTGTCTCGTCGGAGATCGCGAACATACAAACCTGGTTGACTAGTATTGTTTTGGCCAGAAACCAACCCCGAAGAAGTGGGCGTGGCTATCAGGAAATTGGCCACGCTCTGAGACACCGGAACTGAAATGAAATGCAGAGATGTCAGAGAAAAAAAAGAGCGACATCTATGAAAATCGTGCAGCCAATTTGTTGATGAATCCAGGACACACGGACACTGTTTTTGTTTGTTTGTTTTTTTCGCACGGAACGTGCATTAGCCGTGACTAAGGAGAGTCTCAATGCAGCGCCTGGGTTGTCGCGGACCCAGCGATACTGGTGGCCACTTGTGTAACGAAAACCCTTTTCCTCTATTGAACAGAATTGTCAAGTATTTTTACTTTTCACTCTCAAATTTTGGAGTAAATGAAGAACGGAGGATACCGTTGGAACTGTTACCATTACCTACCCTTTACACCTTAGGTGAATAAATAGGTAGGGTAAAGGCTCTGAAAGTTTCTTTATTGGGTATTATACTAAATCAGTTAAGGTAAGGATTTTTTTTTTTTTTTTTTTTTTTGTGGGTAAAATTTGACATAGAATCAGAATGTGGTAGGTATGAAGTAAGGAAGAACTCATTTGAAAAACTGAAGTTAGTGTAAATTGCGACCAGATGGACGCATTTGGCTCCCGGAAAAGTATTTGGATTCAAACCTTTTGAAGAGGCAATGATTGATAACATTAGATAAGATAACGTTTCACAAGTGGCCACTAGTAGCGCCGGGTCCGCGACAACCCAGGCGCTGCATTGAGACCATGGAGGAAAGATTTCTTTCCTCCATGATTGAGACTCTCCTGCCGTGACTACAGATTAAGCTACTGACCATGACGTAACTGCCCGAAAACGTTACCTACGCGGGTCTGTCTCGTTTTTATATTACATAGGTAATATATATTATATGCTGAGGTTATAATATAATCGTATATATAGGTTATATTATAACCTATATATTATATAGGTTATGATAAAACCTATATACGTTATATTATAATCTATGCTGGAGACTATATTATACTCTATAGATTATAAAACCTACGCTGGGTGAGGCAAAAAGGACGGATGTCATTGAAATGGCTAGTAGGTACTCCCCCCCGGGCTAACGGGAATGCGTCCGGGACTGTTTAGTTCGTCTGGTTCCAGCATTTTTTTTTTTTTTTTTTTTTTTTTTTTTCAGTCCCAGCCATGGCCCTGTGGATGTTGGAACACGGGGTTTTCTCTTTTGGAAGTTTCGTGCGAAACAACGAGTCCACCACAGCTGTTCAAACGCCACTTCAATATTCGTCGGAACCGAAGTGTCCTCTTGTAACGCTATCCTTCAGCGGGTGGAAGCACTTTGCACGTGTGGTGTTGTGCGATAGTGGCGGCGACTCGACAAAACAAAGTTTCGCGCCACCGTCGGCCTGGCAGTGGACTGTATTTATTTCGACAAAAAAAAACTTAAAATTGTTTTTCGACAAATTTACTCATTCGGAGGTGGCAGAATTTTATGGCAGCCTACCTTGATTGACGTTGCGATGATCCGGGAGGGGCCCCTCGTCTCCGTCGGTCCAGGGAATTTTCTGCCGCCGCGGTCGAATATCGCGGCCGAATAAAATTTTGCGTATTCCGAACTCGCGGACTTCAAAATGAATAATTTTAATCGATAAATTATCAATTCCGCGCTAATAGGAAAATAAATTGACGATGCGAACAGCCGGTTACGAACTCGGTGATCACTGGAATGAACGTGTCTTCTGATATCGATAAATTAGGTTCGAGCTGCCAACCTTGAAACGCTAATTTACCATCTCCGAAATTTTTGTTTTATGCAATGAATAATAAAATAAATTTTATTTTATTAGGAATTAAACATCCCGGCCGCCTTGAACGACCACGTTCAAAACAAAGTAACGAAATTCTGCTAAATGAATTGGCTGAATTGGTCTTTCACATTTAATGCAATGTGTAAATATATCATACATTATATACATGTGGGTCACTACCCAATCTAACGCTAGGCACTTGTGGTACACAAATATACAAAATACTTAAATGTTGTATATTAAATAAGTAAAGAAAAATGTGGAAGATCAGAATCCACTAAGGTTGAAGGGAGTGAGAACCCGATATGTAAAGGAAAAATTAAAGGATAAATTCCACCGGGGGCCGTCGGGGAGTTGAGGAAACGAAGGAAGGCCCAACGGACAGGAAACAAATAAAGCAAAATGAAACGTTTCTTGTACCACGAGTCCAAATGTTTGTTTAAGTTTAGGTACTAATTTTTAATGGGTAAGGGGCACAATTTGCGAATTGTGCGAGTAAAATTTCCCTGAGAGGTCTTAACCTCGGCAACCCTTACTGTTCCATCAGTACCTGGAAAAACATTCACCACTCTAGCAAGTCTCCATCGGGTGGGGGGTACGTTTGGCTCTTTCAACAGGACTAGATCACCCACCTTTAAATTGTTGGAAGTCGTTGTCCATTTGGTTCGCATTTGCAGCGTACCCAAGTATTCTACATGCCACCTGTTCCAAAACGAATTTAACACATGCTGTAAGATTTTCCAACGTGGGGCGAGGTCCAATTCCTTATGTTCGGGATCTGGCAAAATGTATGCCGGTTGCTGCATGAGGAAATGGCCGGGTGTGAGAGCCTGAAGATCATTTGGATCTGAGCTGACAGGTGAGATTGGTCTTGAATTTACAACGGCTTCAATTTGCGCTAAAATTGTGCAATATTCTTCGAATGTGAACCGTTGTTCACGCACAACACGAATCAAGTGCCGTTTTACAGTTTTCACACCTGCTTCGACTAGACCATTCATGTGAGGACTTCCTGGTGCATTTAGCTTCCACGCAATGCCCTTATCTGAGAGCTCTCGAGCGACCTTGGTGTTGTACGCTTTAGTCCCAGTGACTTCATACCATTGAGCCAGTTTTCGCTTAGCCCCCACAAAATTTGTGCCTGAATCGCTATAGATTTCGCGAACCGTACCACGTCGCGCGATAAATCTCCTCAGGGCTGCAATAAATGCATCGGTCGTGAGGTCCGAAGCTAATTCGAGGTGGATAGCCTTTGTGCTGAAGCACACAAAAAGGCAAATGTATGCCTTGTAAACTTTGGCGTTGCGAATTCGACCCATGGTCATCATGATTGGACCTGCATAATCCACTGCGCATCGATTAAATGCGCTTATCGATTCCAATCTGGATGCAGGTAATTCGCCCATTATGTGTTCCTTTTCTTTAGGTCTTGCCCGAAAGCAAGTAACACACTTAGCCAATCGATTGCTGATAACCTCTCGGGCATTTAGGATCCAAAATTCCCCTTGGATTATACTGTGCACCTGCAATGGACCGGCATGAAAGTAGGCCTGATGCACATGATCAATTATAATCATGGTTAGATGATGATCCTTAGGTAAAAGTAACGGATGCTTTCGATCATTCGAAATTGTGCTTGATTTGTTTAATCTACCGCCCACTCGAATGGTCGAATTTGAGTCAATGAACGGGTTGAGCTTACGAAACTTCGCTGGTATAGGTTTTTCAGTTTTCATGTACCTGAATTCGGCTTCGAACGCCTTCTGTTGAACAAGGTACACCAGTCGAGAAGTTGCTAGCCGAAGTTCCTCAGTAGTGGGTCCATTAACCGAGAATCTATCACGATTGTGATTTCGTAGAAAATTGATGAACCTCAGCCAATACGCTGTGACGCGCCGAAGTTTTGGGTATGATGAGAAGTCTGCAATCCACTCATCGCCCGGATGAACCGAAGTCAAAGTCGGTAGGGTGATGATACGAGCTTCCATGTTAGTTTCGTCGAAGCCCTCCAGAATTTCAGGGACCTTAGGCCAATGGGACGGGTCTTCTTTCAACCAGGTTGGACCATTTTTCCAAGTCTGGTCAGATAGGAAGTGTTGAGGCAACGAACCCCTAGATGCGATGTCACTTGGATTGATGCATCCCGGGACGTGGCGAAAGCTGGATGGGGAAACTAGATCATGTATGTAGCTCGTACGATTAGCTACATACGTTTTCCATTTATGAGGGGACGCCTTGATCCATTGAAGAGCGACCATCGAGTCACACCAAGCTGTGACCGAATTTATGGAACAATGGCCCCGTAAGATCTTTTGGGAGAAGTCTAACAAACCAGCCATGAGTACGGCCCCACACAGTTCGAGCCTAGCCAACGACGCTCCCTTCAAGGGACTTACTTTCGATTTGCTCAACAACAATGTATTGGAAACCTGATTGTTTTGATCGATTGTACGAACATAAACAACCGCAGCGTATCCCTTCTCGCTGGCATCTGAGAAGCCATGCAACTGGACGTCGATTGCACCATCCAAATGTGCATATCTCGGAATGGAGAATTGGGACAGAAGTGGAATTTCATTTCGATATTGAAGCCACTTACATGTTAGTTCCTCACTAGGAGTATCGTCCCAGTTCAGACCTTCAGCCCACGTGTGCTGCATAATGCATTTTCCATACATAGTGACAGGACTCAAGAATCCTAAAGGATCATACAGGCTGGCTACCTCTGAGAAAATGATTCTCTTTGTGATCTTTTCCACACTTCGAGGTTGTATTCGGAAAGAAAATGCATCTGAGACGGGATTCCATGCTAACCCCAAAATAGCTGTTCCAGAGTCGATTCCTTCAGGATCACGAAACGAAAAGATATCCTTATTCATAGCTCGGTGCTCTTTGGGTATGCCCTCCAAATTTTCGCCGCGATTACTTAACCATTTTCGTAACTCGAATTTCCCTTTGCCCAACAGTTCAATCAATTCTCGTTGGAGGTTTAAGGCATGTTCGATTGTGGGGACTGACATGCACATGTCATCAACAAATGTATTTTCCAAAATCACCCTAGACGCTTTAGGATACAATTTCCCGTCTTCGTCTACAAGCTTGGCCACTGACCTCAATGCTAAGTACGGAGCAGCCGCATTTCCGTACAGCACTGTAGTAAGCTTATACTCCAAAAGCGGATCGGCGGGCGAAAATCTCCAGAAAATACGCTGGTAGTCTAGATCTAACTCAGCAACGTTGATGTTACGATACATCTGTCTAATATCAGCCACCATACAGCACCTATGTAGTCTGAATCGGAGCAAGACCTCACATATGTTGAGCTGCAGTTTTGGGCCAACATGCATAAGGTTATTTAGTGATAGGCCATTTGTAGTTTTCATGGAACAATCAAAAACTACACGAAATCGTGAGAAGGCCGCATCTTTACGATAAATGCAATGATGGGGGATGTAATACGAATTTTGGTTTGGCGGGGAAGAAGCGACAACCATATGTCCTTGAGACAAGTAATCGGACATGAACTGGTTGTACTTTTCGCGTAAAATTGGACTCTTGGTCAAGCGATTTTCCAAGGATTGAAATCGTTTTCGAGTAAGGGCGAAGCTGTCTCCTAACTGACGATCGTCCAATTGACGAAAGGGAAGGCGGACGACGAACCGACCATCGTCTGTTCTATTATAAGTTTTAAGGAAGAAGTCTTCACATTCTCTTTCCTCCTTACTCATACTCTTTCTTTTAGGAACATCTTCTGTTTCCCAGAATGATCTAATCAGGTGATCAATTTGGACATCACAAGTCGTACACATAGAGTGTACGGCAGGTTCCCCGTTACAAGCAACTCTCCCCAGTAAACAGTATCCAAATACTGTGCCCAATAAATCTGGGGCTCCTTCGGGTCCCGCAATCGGTGCCCCACTGACAATTTTTGCATACCACTCAGCGCCCAATAAAACGTCTATGTCTTCATTGACGTAAAACTGTGGATCCGCCAACTTGAGCCCTTTAATATGCGGCCATGAAACGGTTTGGGTAGACAGAGTTGGGCAGCGCGCTATATTTTCTACTACGAGAGCTCGGACAATGAATTTCAAATGGGACTGACGCGGCTTGATTTGTACTTCGACTAACCCTTTTGATACTCCCGCCTTCGAATGACCAAAACCAAAAATAGGAGTCCGGTAACTTTCGTAACGGAGGCCGAGGCGTTCGACGGTAGCGGCGGTAATGAACGAAGCTTGCGACGCCGAATCTATCAAAATTTTGACTACGTTCTCAGTTCCATCTCTCGCGATCGCGATTGCACAAGCTGTTGCCAACATGACCGAGGTTGTGGTATTTGCTGAAATTTGATAGCTCTGTACACTAGATTGAGCCTCACCCGATGGAGACGATACCTTGCCATGAGCCGTTGAGCTAGCTGCGTTGGTGTTTGCTTTGTCTAGAGGGGAAGCACCCGAATTCGATTTTTGTTTCATTTCCTTAAATTTTTTGAAACACAGTAAGGGGTGGTGCGGTGAATTACAGACGCTACAATTTGGTTTTTCGGGACAATCGCGCAAAAAATGATTTCCGAAACACGCAATACACATGTGCTTGGATTTAACATACCTTAATCTAGCTGAGGCCGACATATTTACAAATTTATTGCAAGTCGCAAGTGAGTGATTTTTACCGCAAGGGCACGAAGGGCACGAATCACCTTCACCAGCCGAGGTAACAAAGCTGTTTGTCCCTTTGGACCATTTACCTTTTTGCCCTTTAATTTGAGGAGCATTAACAGTTTTTGAAGATTCTAAAACATGGACTTCATTATCGAGAAAACGGACGAAATCCTTTACGGATGCCGGCATAACAAGTGTGATGGCATGTGCTTCCCATTTTTCCCGCAACTGAGCTGCTAGTTTGCGTTTAAAAAGAAACATTAGAGGTATGGCCCAACTCTCAGTGGGATGATCTAACGCACGAAGGGCTCCGAGATGTTGCTCAATTACGGACGAAAATTTTCGTAACGATTTTGCATCTCGCGAAACCACGGGCAAGTCGAAAAGTGCCTCTAAATAAACGTTAGTTAGTCGGTTAGTGTCATTATACCTGGTAACTAATGAATCCCACGCAACTTTGTAATTCGCTGCTGTAGTCGGGAGGGACGATACGATCGCAAGGGCATCACCTTTAAGGGCCGATTTCAGGTAAGTAAATTTACGAACGTCCGTGAGATCAGTAAGATGTACAGCGTTGAGAAACAAGTCGTGAAACGATTGCCATTCTAAAATGTTCCCGTCGAATTCGGGTAAAGACATTTTCGGTAGAGACATGCTCGCCAAATTATGTCCATCCCCACTCGCCCCAGAATTTAACGACATACGGGGCGTCGACGAAGAGGATGTTTGGGGCAAAGCAGTCATTACGATAGCCTTTATATTGTACACCATAGTTTCGTACTCAGAGAATGTTGTTTGTAAGTCCCCTTCGACCGGTGGAGTTTGTCTGCTGTAGATGGATGACAATTTAGTGATAGCCTCGTCAAATTCGGCAAATTGATCATCAAGATTTGCGGTGGCAGCCCGAAGAAGGTTTTGTTTTTTCTTATCCGAAGGGGTTTTTTCCAGATCTACCGCTGCGGTATGAATCCGTTTCATTCTGTCCAGCATTAGGTTTACCTTAAAGGTGTAATCATCGATAGCAGGCATTTTGACTACTTGTAGCACCTACTGTACTTGAATGAATTACTGAATGGAACTAAAACAAGGCACGGACTCAAGACCTTCGATTCACAACAAGGAAAACGGAATTTCCCTACAGCAATTATACTCTGGAACCGGTTTTGCGGATGGCGATAAGAATGGGGACAGATTGGCTCGTGCCTGGATCTACTCAACAATCGAGAAAACAGTTCAGGCTTATTAATACCGACGATCAAATAATGACCTATGGCCTGAATACACAAACCGAGACCTGCGAATGACTGATCCAGGAACACGTTTTTTTCGACTAATAAGCTTACGACTTATTATAACATCTCAACCTTTATCATAATAAGACCAATTCAACCACAATTTCAATTTCAATTTCGGCCCGAAGGACCAAGCGCCGATGTGCGATAGTGGCGGCGACTCGACAAAACAAAGTTTCGCGCCACCGTCGGCCTGGCAGTGGACTGTATTTATTTCGACAAAAAAAAAACTTAAAATTGTTTTTCGACAAATTTACTCATTCGGAGGTGGCAGAATTTTATGGCAGCCTACCTTGATTGACGTTGCGATGATCCGGGAGGGGCCCCTCGTCTCCGTCGGTCCAGGGAATTTTCTGCCGCCGCGGTCGAATATCGCGGCCGAATAAAATTTTGCGTATTCCGAACTCGCGGACTTCAAAATGAATAATTTTAATCGATAAATTATCAATTCCGCGCTAATAGGAAAATAAATTGACGATGCGAACAGCCGGTTACGAACTCGGTGATCACTGGAATGAACGTGTCTTCTGATATCGATAAATTAGGTTCGAGCTGCCAACCTTGAAACGCTAATTTACCATCTCCGAAATTTTTGTTTTATGCAATGAATAATAAAATAAATTTTATTTTATTAGGAATTAAACAGGTGTTTTGACCAGAAAATGTTGAGGCGGTCTGCCAAGCTTTCTTGCGCAGCCCAAGCCGTTCTGCACGAAACCACCAAACAGGATTGCCACTTGCCTGACGTCGTTTTCCACACTTAAGATTCTGAAATGTCCTATTGACCTTAGGATTATGTAAATGACAATAAATTTTTTTTTAATGATTCTTAACACGTTAAGAATTTTTGAAAAACGTCCATCCTTTTTGCCTCACCCTGTTTACAGGTTAGGTATTTAGGGTAGAAATCTTGGGCGCCCATTAGGGTACCAGTTTAGTGTTGAGAGTGCCGGGTAACTAATGGAGTTCCATTAGATACCCGTTTGATATTTTCAGGTCCATTGGGTAACCTACGCTGGATGTTATATGTATATAGGTTGTATATCCTAAGCTGGAGGTTATATACAGGCTAAAACACGTTCCATGTTTTTTTAATTTTTAGCCGCTCCAAGCAAAAAGCATCCGGGGTCCAGGGGGCTTGCCGAGTTTTTATGGGGGCGGGGGGACAACCTCTCAATCAGATTGAGTCCAGTGCAACACCGTGTAACTCACTTTAATATCGATACCGACGAGTTCATAATAACATCAAATGGTACCCAAAGAGTACAAAAAAAGTCACTAAAAGCGCTAAAATCGCCAGAGGACGAGCACGCGCATGATTTAACAGCGTGTCATTTGAAAATAGTTTTTGGGCACTCCTAAAATATAATTGACACACGCAGCGACGCACTGGACATAGGATATTAAATACCCTACTGCGGAGGACACAAGTGACTCAACAACGTACCTGAAGGAGGTTTGACAGAGTTGATTTGGTTATGAGCGTTTGAGTTCTGCAGCAGCAATGTGGACGTCAAAGGGCTCCCTTGAGGGATGAAGTAGGCGGGCGAACCTGAGGCTGCACAAGTATTCAAATGGGATTAAAAAATGCACACAGCACTATTAGGGTAGACGCTATTTGACGAAAAAAAAGGAACATTACCGTTCAATTTGGTCAAAACGTTGTTTTTCGTCAGAGTTACAATCGGAGGAGCCGTCGAGCACATGGTCAACTTCTGGGTCAGATTCGATGTAGCACCTGCTGAAATAAGGATGTAATCTATCTACGTGTGATTTTTTTTCAAACAATTGACTGCTAAGCAACTGACTAACCTTCACTGGGACTTGACTCAGACGTGATTTGGATGGCCTTGGCAGAGTCGAGGCTTGTTTTATGAACTGAAACAATAAACCAGCAAAAGAGAGTTAATTTACTGATAGTTACCTAGTACCTACTGTTCTCTTGTAGATAGCGTCATGAGAATTACTTCTACAGACATCGATGCCGCCTCTCAAATGTGTCCAATATTTGAGCGAAATTCGACGAAAGCACCCTACTAAGTAACGCTGTTGATTCAGCGAGCTGAAATCCTTCGTCAAGGCCGAACGCTCAACACCTCATATATAACAGGACAAAAATCCCGAAACTGACACAGACTTACCTTTGGGAAGAATCGGCTGCACTTTTGAGGGTCGTTTAGTAGAAGAATCTGCAGTAGGTAACGTTTTTTCGACTGAAAAAAAAGGTTAATAATTAACCTTTTTTCACAATTATTGTGAAAAAATTAATTTTGTCATTGAAAAAAAAAAAAAATTCTGAACAATATTTGGGCAGATGTAGGACTTCACAAAAATGGATTTTCCGCCCGAAATTACTCGGAAAACGACACCTAACTCGACCCTATAGCCGAAAACCTTCGAAACCCCCTCCCGTAGCCCCCTTTTAGTCCCATAGTGCCCCACGGGTTTGAGCGATTAGGCTGAAAACCTTGCGGGCACAACTAGATGGTAAACCGAGTATTTTTGCAAAATTTCAGATTTAAAAAAAAATCCTACTGCCCGAAACGGACAGACGGACGGACATTTTGTTTTTGAAATCTAGACATCTTGAAACGAATAATGTCAAATTTTGAGGCCGATCAGAATTTTTGACCTTCGACGCGATTACAAAGGTGTATTATTCCAAGAATAATAAACCGAAAGAAATGTCATATTGTGATATATCTCCAATCAGAAGGAACGTTAAAATTTACCGTTATAATTTAATTATACTTTTGATCTCTACACTGAGAAGACATGTGCAAGCATAGTTGAGGTATCAGCAATGAGAAGAAATGCCGGCATTAAGATCTAAATCGCTCCAATGAGAAAGGATGTAAAATTTAGATCACTGCACTGAGAAGTGATACAAACTAAAGAACTGATCTATGCAATGAAAAAATGGAAAAGTATGGTGTCATTCGCAGCCAATGATTGGCTCCGGCGAGAAAGTAACATTTATATTACGAAGGGAAAGTAATATTTTATCACATTGGGAAGGACTGAAAAATTATTATGGTTTTTAATTTCCACACCGAGAAGGAATGTAAAATTATGGATTTCGTGGCCACAACGAACGTAAAATTATTTCAATGGTTAAAAGGAAGAAAAATTCAATTTTACATTGTGAAGTTCAGGTTTCAGCATTGCTGAATCAGCAATGAAAAAAAATGTCAAATTGAGATTTTCGTCGCTCCACAATCAGAAGAGATGTGAAATTATACGGTCGATATGTGCAATGAGAAGGAATGTGAAATTATACGTTCGATATGTGCAATGAGAAGGAATGTGAAATTGTAATTTTTATCACTGATACGAGAAGTGTTGCAAAATACGACTTTTAAGGCTGCAATGAGAAGGAATGAAAAATTAGAAATGTGTTCTCTACACGGAGAAGGAATGAAAAGGGGGCCTTTATTTATTCGTTAATGTAAATCCTTTGCATTGAGAAGGAATGCAGTTGTACTTCAGGTCCAGCAATGAGAAGGAATGTGAAATTAAGATTTTTATGGCTACTCAATCAGAACGGACGTGAAATAATTCTTTTCATATGAGCAATAAGAAGGGATGTGAAATCGTGATTTTTATCGCTATCAGGAGAAGCAATGTAAAATTACGACTTTTATGGGTGCAATCGGAAGGAATGTAAAATCATGAATTTAATGGGTAGGTACATGGAGAAGGAATGGAAAATTATACTTTTGATCTCTGCCTGAGAATGAAAGTAAAATAATGCAGTTTCGAAGGTCACATCCAGAAAGAATGTACGTAAAACGATACTTTTAGTTTTGGTAAGTTCAGTTATACGTCCGCTCACATAAAAAAGGGATACACGCTGTTTACACAAACCTCTGATAACCACAAAATCCATTTTAAGATCTCACCAAGCTCTGGCCTTTTTTCTACTGTTCTATTCGGGATATTTTCCACTCACCTTTGCTGTTTGCAGGTCCGCCCTTCTTCAAAATGACCACTCTGGAAGACTGCGTCGAAGACAACGACTTTCTGATGCTTTCTAAGTCCCGAGCGGACAAATCATTAAGGTCTGGATTTTCTGAGGACGGAAGAACATTTTAGAACATGAGTGGTATCAATTAACTCATGTGTGGTATAGAATTTACCTGTACACGAGCCTGTTTGGGCATCAAATTGAAGAAATACAATATTTTTGGGGAGATTCTTGGTAGGCAGTTCCAGAGAGTTAGGAGAACCGGCGGAGGGTTCTGAAAACAAAAACAGTGAATGGTAAGGGTTTTGATTGAACCGCTAAGTACAGCAGTTTCAATGAAAATGGGCTGGTTAGGGTGGCAAACCCCGAACAAAAGTAATTTTGAATTTAACGACAAACCGCGTTGAACAAATCAACGCGGACAACACACCTCGACAGCTCATCGAGAGTTCGAACCGCCAGGAGCGCTAATTTTATTGCAGATGGGGGTCGATGTATGTTACAAATCAACCCCAGCAGGGCTTAGGAAGTAGAGTTGTAATCTTACCTTCTGAAACGGCTTTTCCTGAAGAAGTTCGTAAACTTGCGTCACTCAACAATGAGGTTTCAGGTAAGTCCGTTTCGCTCTCACCCGCTGAAAATGATAGAATACTGAGCACTTAATTCACATCTACAGCAACTCGGTTTTCGTGGTATAATCGGAAACGTAGGAAGACTAAACTCACTGGTAGCTTCTACGCTGGAATTTGCGCGTTTTTCGAAAAAGGTGACGGTAGGCTCGTCAGCTTGATCGGTTTGCATGATTTCATCTTCTATCATTGAACACTCTTCAATAATCACTTCGCCTGCTGAAAAGAAGTTGGCAAAATCGCGATGTCAAAAGTTGGAGGATTTCTTCTGTTCGTGACGATCATAAGGCATTAAAGTTACCTAAAGGTTCAGTTCGGTCTAATAGCACGTCACTTCCAGAAGACAGCGGGTCGTCAATTTCACTCGGCAGAGGAACGTCGACTTCTATTAAGGGACAGTCTGCAAAACCAATACAATATAAGGTTTGATTTACTTCGTGACATTTTTCGCTTCAAACAAACTCACCTGAGCTGTCGTACTCTTCAATGTGGTGCCCCACGTGGACGGGGCCGTTGGAATCGTCGTCTGATACGTGGAAGGAGGAAATTTTCGAAGCGATGCGATCGTATCCAGGGCCTGAAAACGCAGGAAAATATCATCAGGCGTGTAGCAGGAATTTCTATGCATTAAAATCCAACTCAGTTCAAGTCAAGTTGGGCTTCCAATGATATTAGGTTTGTTCCAGGTCCAACGGCGTCTGTTAACAAAAGTTGATAGCTGTCGACAGCAGTCCCAATGCCTTCTGAATCGCTGTTGAGTTCTGTCGAACAGCCCAACTGCTGACCTGGAACGCGATCTGCCAACAAAGTTTGTTGAACCAAGTCGCGTGAATCACCGTGAAGTAATGCTACAACAATTCAATTACTTCATGGTGATTCACATGACAGTAAATTTCATATGGAAAAATCCAAGTGATAATTTTTGGTTTATTGTATTGAGAATAATCAACCTTTTTCGGTAGAGGAGTATCATAAGGGAGGGAATGAGTCATTTACATTTAAAGTGTTTAGCGACGCTAATTTCCTTACTTACACGGCAGTTCACGCACTGGAGACATTCTGGGTTGAGGCAATTTCTGACAAACGGTGATGGCGTCATCGGGAAGAATGACGTCGCAATCGAGAGTCCGTTTGGCGTCAGAACTCAACACCGCCACTCGTTTGACTAGAGGAGGAATTTTCACTTTGGGGACCGGCTGTCCGGGCGGAGGTTTGGGAAGGATCAGACGACGATAAGCGCATTGCGGGAGTTCGGAGACGTCTTCGATGGTCAAGAAAGGGTTGCTCCGGGTCACGAGAGGGCTCACTTCTGAAATAACAGAATGCAATAAGATGAGAACGTCAAGGCGACGGAGAACTAAGGCAACCATACCGTTTCTAATTGCAGGCTTCCTGTTCCAATCAAAAATAGTAGGGAGTGAACCAGGTTCCAGTCGAGTCGCCCCGAAGTTGTCTAAAATGAGATGCTTCTCAAAATGTTTGGAGCAAACTTTGTGATGCGACTTTATCTGCTTGATCCCTCGAGCTCTAGTTGCTTGGAGCCATCGCTGGGCCAATTCCGGATCCTTAGGGAAGCTGTAACCAGAACATTCATTGTGATCAGCCTTGCAAGTCTGTAAATGTAATTATATTCTTTAAAAAAGAGAACCGTATACCTGAACAGTGTCACTGACAATTTGGTATTACAAGAGTTCCCACAATTTGGAACTACGCATTTTGTGACCATGTTCCTTCAGGAGATGAAACTGAACACGTAAAATGTAAGAGAAATAAGTCATTTCCTTGCTTACCACGTTTAGTCTTAGCTTGCCGTTCAATCTAGGGACGATTGAGTCGTGATTGTTGAAACCTAGATGCATGTTCAAGATTCGGACAGGGAGAAAATTTGGTCTAGTTTCAGTGTCCAGGCAACAAGCAACTGGATAGATGAATTTTGGTAGATATGTCAATGGTTCCAAAGATGAGTGGGCGTTTGGTTGACAACAGTGATGATTGTATAGTAACAGCACCACAGAGTAACAGAGAACGGAACAGCACTGAGTGACAGCCGCCGCTACAGACCCCGTAAGTATCCTGTGGTAAAGTGCCCCCGTAACTCATTACTTAGTTTTTCTATGCATTTCAACTAATGATCACAGTTTCTTTATTGAAGGGTGCGTTTATTGCATGGGATTCAACGACTCCCTCCTACAGGGTGACTGCTGCACATTATTGACTGACTGCTCCCTGGCAGGAACCAGTGCTACCGCCTGGGTTCACCTCCTGCCATACATGAAGAGTGGGAGAGGGGGGAGGCTCGCAAATGCTAGAGAACTTTGAAGAAGAACGCTTTGCCGAGTCTTCCATGCGCAGCCAGGATCGTCAGCCAGCGCCAGGAGATGCAGGTTAGTCAGGATGTCCCCATGGCCGCTCTTTGCTGTGAGGTCTTTTGATGAGGGACGCCTCAATATACGTGGCCGCGAAAATATACGTTGATTATTTTGAAGACAGTTAACCAAAATCCCACTCGAATGAGATTCACATTCGTGTTACCATCAGCCTGAAACTGGCATTCATCGCAGTAAATCTGTGTCGTTGAAAATTAGCCGTTGGTAGGTACATGACGGGTTGTCATTGTAGGTTGTTTAAGAAGAAATTTTCTTCGACACAGATTTTACTGTGGTGAACGCCAGTTTCAGGCTGATGGTAACACGATTGTGAATCTCATTCGAGTGGGATTTTGGTTAACTATCTTCAATCAATCAATCAATCAATCAATCAAGATAATAAGAATGATCGGTGTCTGTGTGTGTGTGTATGTATGTGTCCCTTTCACGGCCAAACTGTTGGACGGATTTTGATGCGGTTTTTTTGCAACATGATCGGGATAGCACGGGGAAGGTTTTGGGCTATTCAAACGGGTTCGAACGGAGGCCGTTCTGGCTGAAACTTGAGTCTTTCACGACGGAAGTTGTTTACATCCTTGGCGTATCTTAGGGAATTTGATACTTCACTACGAGAAACCAACAAGCGTTGTTACTATGAAAAAGTAAGTTGACGAGTTGCCACGGGTGCATTGTTGATAGGTGATGGACGGGAATTTGATGTTTCGTGTGAAGCACGGGTGTCCCAGCTAGTCAACCTATATTTTCGCGATGAAAAAAAAAAAAAAAAAAAAAAAAAACACCTATTCAATTTCCAATTTTGGTTTATTTAATAACCTATGAGGATTGTATTCAGCCCTTTCCTGCTACTAAACAATCAGTATGAAACAGAATGTGGAAGCTGACTGCATCCGCTTAGTAGGTACATGTTGTGTTGATTGATGAAAACGCCTCTTTTGACAGTCCTCTTTAGATTAGACCTGTGCACCTAACAAACATCCACTTCGTTTCTACAGTTCGATGAAGAACCTCATTAAGTAACAGGACAAGTGAAATCCCTTGCGCGGGACAACAGAGTCAACCTTGCCTGATGGTCGTCATGCAGTGAAGGCAGTTGCTGGCGCTCTTACCAAGGAAGGGCTCAGCATGTCTCCTTATAGGTCCTGGACTCAACCGACCAGGGTTTTTCTACTAAAGATACCTCCAAATGGGAGAGCAAGAGAGTGCTGCACTGACACTGGTTAGAAGCTCATGTTGGTCGTGTTGGTGTGGAAGTGGAATCCGTGCGGCCAAGTTGATTGATCGCCGCGATCAGATCCCAAATTTGAGGGTATTTAGGTGGCTGTGCATCCTCGTCTGCAGTTGATATGTTCAGCACATTGAAATTTGGTGGCTCGAAATCGTGGTCGATCGCCTGCTGAACTCAGAGCTTGTTCGTCTACTGTGTGACCTACATGGCAGAAGCCCTTCTCCTGAGTACCATTTCTGTTGAATCATATTCGAATTATGTACCATTGTCTCACAGTGCATTCACATGGCTCCGTTTTATGTCTCTATTCTAAATGCACTCCTGATGACATAGTCAAGATCAAGCTGTTGGATCTGCTGTGTTTCTTCAAGGCATGGAAGGGGCAGGATGCACCTGGGCTAGAGCCGTATCCCCACGTACGTGGGGATTATCGTCTGGTGCGGATGATAATCCAAACCTGACACTCAAATTCGTTGGAAAGGAGTGAGTCCAATCCAACTTCTGGAGCGATGGGCGTAGAAGTGGAACCCAATACAAGGGGGGCTGTATAGCTGAATTCGAGCAGGGTATAATATGTATTCGAGTGGTTAGTGTTGTCCATTTGGGCACCCCTAGACTGGGTAATACCTGCTGTTGTTTCCTGCATACGCAGAAAGGCAGTTATGGGATTTCGACCTAACCCGAGTGAATGGGCTAGGGAACCGATTGCAATTGCCGGCTAATACTTTTTCTGAAAGAACTTCATAATTTGGAGCCGTAGCAGTGAGTTTTGGGCTCCTACGGTTTAATACAAATTTCCAGGGCACTTTCGACAATTTCAACTTTGCATCTGGAGGGAAGAGTGGCGCTTCCAAGAAGTGCTCTCTGGTGGTCAGCCAATGAACTTAAAGCACGAATTCAGAGAGATTTACGAGATCAGAAAAGGTGAAATGATTTCACTGAAATCGCAAGGAAAATAGTCGTTCGGGTTTGTAGCGACGCTAGCGTGATGGGACAGACCATAATATTATTCATGTTCACCAACATAACATAACCAAAAATAAAAAAGATTTTTTGTACACTTTCTACTTTTTGTGTGAGAGCACTCTGGCGGATTAGTTAAAGTGTCACGCGGGAAAATTCAAAACTCCAAATATTCACTAGTGATTTCCTCTGCTCAGACACCTAATTTCTCAGTGCTAACTGTACTGAGTACTTTGTCCATTATTAGTTCAACTATGTTCGGCCGAATTTTCACATTTCTCATTGAAGAAGAGTTTCACTGGAAGCTTCCTTGATCCGCCAGAAATGTCAGATGTGTGACAGGTATTGCCTGTCATTGCAAGAGTTGCCGTAGTTTTGAATGATTATGGTGGAGAAATACCGCCCAAGGCCAAGCCAACACTCGAACAGATGAAAGGATGGATCCTGGACCGGGACTGAGCCCTCTGAGTCAGAAGATGATTCAGACTCTTCCAGTTCTAGTTTATTGATAAAAGTGGCACCTAGCGGCTCATGCGCTTATGGATGTAGTGTAGTGCGTGTCAACGGTACCAATCAACTTGGTGCTGGGACGAGGCTTTGAGCCAGGATGTGCCTTGCTTGTCGGCCAGTGGCAGAAAGATTGTGCTGCTGAGTCCTCAGGGTCGCACGTTAGAATTTATCCCATCTGTGGCTCAGATATGGATAAATACCATCCTACCATCCCCTGAACATATGACTCATATCACGTCTTCCGCCCAATTTACCCATCAAGTACTATTTTTGGTACCTATTAACAGATATGAAAAATAGCAAACACTTGAAATCACACATGCAATCCACCCCCTTGCGACAAGATTTGGGCCTTCTCAGGAAACAACAGTTTAGCAGCTAAGTGGATTCAGTCTATTCCAACGGGTTCAAATCCATCGAAAACGTAGTAAGAAGGAAAATTCGGTGAAGGTGATTATTGACAATCAAAATGAAAACAGGGTGTGTCAACCAGTGATCTTACCTGCCACTTCAGGAGTGCTACTCGTCTATTATTAAAATCTAATTTTACATTTATGCCCTACGGGCAAATTGGGAGGGTGTGATGCATTGAATACCACGGTATAATTATCTTTCAATTTTGACGAGTATGGATCGCCTTATTTCTCAGAAAAAGCTGATAAGACTGATACGAGACGTGCGGGTCAAGCTCTGAACGAGGAACAGTTTGGCTGTCCGGCAATGCTCGTAAGGTAATCTACGGGGGTCTGATTAGGAAAAAAAAATTCTCAGATGATGAAGGCAAGCTGAAGACCACCGCGGTGAAGGAAATACCATATGACGCGATTCCAAACCGTTGTCTCCCACTTGGCGACGTAAAACCAACTGAGAAATTTCCCCGATTTCGACCAATCGTCGGGTCGATGGCGAGCGCAGGCGCCTGATTGGTCGGTATTTCGAGGACGGCCCCGATTGGCCGCTAGTCAGCTGAGCGGAGGTTCCCGCCAACTGGGAAACAACATGGGACCGCCGACCAGGTGCCTCAAAATGTCAAATTCAAAGTAGTAGGAAAACGGTTGTGAAAAATAACACAGTACGGAGCCGCCTCCACTGTAAGATATCAAATTTTGATTATTATTCTCTGAGCAAAATAATCGATTACATTTCCCGTTGTTTCCTCCGGGATGTCAACACGATCTGCTGGGTTTTCATCTAGGGAGCTAGAAGATCAGTATTTTAGGGAGTTTTGGCCAGGGGGTTGTGAGTCCCAGCCTAACCTTTTTTTTTTTTTTTTTCATTACATTTTGGTTCATTATTCTTGGAATAATACACCTATGAGTTTGGTTAGGGAGAGAGAACGACTCCTCTGCTGAATACTAAATTGTTTATTCAGGTAAACAATTATAGCGTGGGGACCGGTTTCGAGCAACTAAGCTCATCTACAGCCCAGAGTGACTTGAGGTGGTTGAACGTACAATTAGTTCAGAACTAATTGTACGTTCAACCACCTCAAGTCACTCTGGGCTGTAGATGAGCTTAGTTGCTCGAAACCGGTCCCCACGCTATAATTGTTTACCTGAATAAACAATTTAGTATTCAGCAGAGGAGTCGTTCTCTCTCCCTAACCAAACTCATTGGATTAGACCTCTGCACCATCGGCAAACAACCACTTTGTAATACACCTATGTTTTTATTTAATTAGATTTTATTTAATTTATTAATTACGGTGTGTATTAACGTTTCACAAAGTTTATAGGTACATACCTAAATCCTCGTGCCACAGATTAAACTACTGAAATCGCTGCAAATTTTACACAAGGGTTTTGTTTATTCTTTGATATGAATAGGTTAAGTGTGCAAAACGCACTTTTGTGTCAATAAGAAAATGTTTTTGAAAAATGAGAAAAAAAAATTTTTCTATACAATGCTTGGACAGAATCTGTCCTGATGTGGGACCTCGAAAAATGGAATATGCGTCCAAAATTACTCGGAAAACGACACCTTATTTGACCTCCTGGGATCCTTCAAAAATACCATTTGTAGCCCCATGAAAGCTCTATAGATCCCCACGGTGAAATTGGATCGTTCTGGGACCCCCGAAAACGGAATCTATAGATATTTTTAGACGTATACGTCTAAAAATACTTCGAAAAAGACACCTAACTCGACTCCATACGGAATCTATTGATATTTTTAGACGTATACGTCTAAAAATACTTCGAAAACGACACCTAACTCGACTCCATAGCCGAAAACATTAAAAACCCCTACCGTTGGCCTTTTTTTTTAGCCCCATTCCGCCCCGCGGGGTTTGGGCAATCGGGCTAAAAACCTTGCGGGGACAACTAGATGGTAAACCGAATATTTTTGTCAACATTTCAGATTAAAAAGAAAAAATTCCGACTGCCCGAAACGGCTCGGACGGAGTACGGCTGTGTCTTGAAACGTACAATGTCTCATTTTGAGGCCGATCCGAATTCGCGACCTCCGTCGTGGTTACATAGGTGTATTATTTCAAGAATAATAAACTAAAACGTTGCAAATTTTAAGCAAGGGTGTAAAAATGAATTTTATGTTAATAAAAAATTGTTTAAAAAAAATACACTGCCAAGTGGGACAATCCTCGCGTTTAAAGATTTTCGCTCACTCAGCTGATCAGGGAAAAGCCCATCATTTCAATCGTCTCTTTAATTTCGGAGGACAAAAATTTTTTCGATCTTCAAAGTGAAAACAATGCTTCCGCTACCTACCATTGGTAGTCTCGGAAGTAAAAAAAAAAAATTTTCATAATGTTTGTACTTGCAGATTTGTTTCTCTGAAAAATGGATTATTCCTTCAAAATTACTCGGGAAACGACACCGTATTTGACTTCATGGGATTCTTCAAAAATCCCATTTGTAGCCCCACGAATGCCCCACAGATCCCCAAGGTGAAATTTGACGGTTCTGGGACCCCCCCAAAATTGATTCTACGTCCACAAATACTTCAAAAACGATACCGCACTCGGCCCCCAAAATCATTCCAAACCCCCACCTGATAGCCCCAGAGAGCCTCACGGGTACCAGCTATCGGGCTGAAAGCCTGGCGGGCACAATTACCTACTTACAACCCATTGATGGTGACCCGTGGGGGGGGGGGGGGGGTGATTACCTACCTACCTTTTTTTATTTGGAATTAATATTTCAGAATGATAAGTAAAAAATAAATTCCCATAGACAAAAACGGCGTACCTACAGGTAGGTATTTCATTGTTGGATTCTACACACCATGAAACTTAAGATGACCTTATATTTTTCCTTGCATTATAAAGACAAATTTCGGGCCGAGCAAAATTGTTGGCCTCTATGAACCATGATGGAAGCATTCCATGCTATGAACCAAAAATTCACATTCATTCGCCGATGAACTATTTCGGCCAAGAAGATCCTGGTTATCCTGGAGCTGAACTTCCTCCCCCAACTCATACTTTCAGCAAAATCCATATTCATCATTGACTATCGTTGAATAGTGTGATGATTATTCTTCTAATAGGTAAATGTGTATACAAAATAACTAAAAACAACTGCGTAGGTTTGGGAGTCGTTGGCGTCGGGAGGGGCCGGGGGGGGGGGGGGGGGGGGGGGTGCAAAACACGGAATCCAACATGGCCGCCGTTCAGTCAGCTCTTTCATGTTCGAGTAAACTGTTATTCATTGTTGATAAATAGTGAAGATTGTTGTTATTTATGACTAGTTTTCAATTGGAGTCTATCCCTTCGGAAATTTTTTGTTAGCTGCGGGTATTCACTCAGGAATAACTACCGTAGCTACCAATCAACTGCATTGGAGGTAAGTTTATTTTCACCCTTATCAAGCTGTGATGATGCATTTGGCTGCATCGGAGGGTGTCGAGGTTTCTTCGTTAGATCGGAGGACGGAAAGGCTCGAATTCAAGTGTCTTGATAGTGGTGATTCACTTTAATCGGGATGGTACTCATAGGTGGGTGAACAGAGATACAGTTACTGAATCATGATAAATGCCAGTAATTCCAGGAAGCGTACACTGAACGCCCTGCCGTCGAACCAGCAGCCCTCCGGCCTATGATGCAGATTAATATTAGATAGTTGATAATTTAAGGACTACGCTCAGGAATACCTACGCTTTTCTGTATCTATGAAGTGTTATCTATCTACGCCTAAGTGTACGCCTATTCGAGAGGCCAGGTGTTTAATAAAACGGGCCTACATATATTTTTTTTTTTTTTTAAAGAAGACAGGATGAATCCCCCTGAGTCAAAACATCTCCAAGCCCCCTCTGGGGGTGTGCTTGATGACTCCGCCCGCCTTTCGTACGGTAGGTACTTTTCGACCAACTTTGGGTGCCCATCTTGTAGGAAATTCGCTCTACAACTTTCATTATGTAAGGTTTCTCGATAGGACTGGAAGGTACAGCTGTTGGATTGCGAAGAAGTGTTTTTTCGTAAAACGTAAAAAATCGCTTCAGCTCCTGAACTATTGCGTCTAAAATCTACTTAGACGAGTGAATTTTATAGGAAATTTAATTCCCTTTAACTTTGATAATAATGACTTTTGCCGTAGGACGTATAGTTTCGGAGTTATAAGCAAACAACTGAAACGTGCCTAAATTTTTTTTTTTTTTTTTGCGAATATCTCCAAACGCATAACAGATATTTATTAGATCTCTTCAGATTCGGATCCAGCACCCCAAAAAACATAGAATAATACAAAATAATCCAACCGTATATATATATATATATATGTACCTATTTCAAATATCTTGCCTTGTTTATTGGTGTCGATCGATTACGTCATATTTTTAGAATCAAGAAATGAAAGCCCCAAATTTGTAGGCCTTCTAAATAGCTCATTTTTCTTTGAAAATTCGCTAAATTGGGGTTTTGCGTTTGCTGACCATACATGTTTACATTACAATTTTATTACAATAAAATTCAATTTCGTAATAGGTAATTCTGTGCCTGGCCAAAGCGCACCTGCTGATTTTGCTTTGTCTCACTACCTATCGAGTCCTATCGCGTGAGAATGCAGGTTTTCTTGTTCATTATCCCCTGGGTGCCCCTTTACCGACGCTCTTTACCAATTTTCCGGATCTAGGTGGACAAAATCAATCAATCAATTACGTAAGGCGATATTTTCCGAGTGACGCATGGTTTCAGAGATATTCTATCATTTTAGTATGTAACTGCTGTTTTAGTGACTACTGTTGTGAGTCAGCACTTGTGCAGGACATAGCGTGTGTTGTCAGGTCTGCAAGGTTGAGTTACCGTACAAGCCTCTCAAAATTACCTTTTTGGTTTATTATTCTTGGAATAATACACCTATGTTTTCGCGACGGGGGTCGACGACTCCGATCGGGCTCAAAATTTGACATTATCCGTTTCAAGTGGTCTACATTCTAAATCCGAAATGTCCGTCCGCCGTACGCCGTACGCCGTCCGCCGTCCAGGCCGTTTTGGGCAGTAGGAATTTTTTAAAAAATCTGAAATTTCGGCAAAATACTTGGTTTACCATCTAGTTGTGCCCGCAAGGTTTTCAGTCCGATCGCCCAAACCCGTGGGGCGCTATGGGGCTATAATGGGGCTACGGGAGGGGTTTTTTGAAGGCTTTTAGCTATGGGATCGAGTTAGGTGTCGTTTTCGAAGTATTTTTGGACGTAGAATCCATTTTTTGGGGTCCCGGAACAATCCGATTTCACTGGCGCGATGTTTAGGGCATTCGTGGGGCTAAAAATGGGATTTTTGAAGGATCCCAGGATGTTAAATGTTTTTCGAGTAAAAAATACAGAGTTTTTGAAAAAACACATTTTTGAACAAAAAAATAAAAAAAAAAATTTTTTTTGAGATGAAAATCCAAAAAAAAATTTTTTTTTAATTTTTTCATTGGCAGAATTAAATTTCTGCACAAGTAATGTATATCAAAGAATAATAAACCCTTGTGTAAAATTTGCAGCGTTTTTCCCCAAAATTACCGTACGCATTACCTGTTTTCTCCAAAAATTACCGGACGCATTATGTCATTGTAAAAACGCTGCAAATTTTACACAAGGGTTTATTATTCTTGTATATAGGTTACTTGTGCAAAAATTAAATTCTGTGTCAATGAAAAAAATTTAAAAAAATTTTTTTCAACAAATTTTTTTTCAAATTTTGTTTTGCATTTTACTTGAAAAATATTTTACCTCCTGGGATCCAACAAAGATCTCGTTTGTAGCCCCATGAAAGCCCTATAGATCGCAACAGTGGAATTGGATCGTTGCGGGACTCCCAAAAATGGATTCTACGTCCAAAAATACTTCGAAAACGACATCGACTCGATCCCATAGCCAAAAGCCTTCAAAAAACCACTCCCTTAACCCCATTTTAGCCCCATAGCGCCCCACGGGTTTGGGCGATCGGGCTGAAAACCTTGCGAGCACAACTAGATGGAAAACGAGTATTTAGTCGAAATTTTAGATTAAAAAAAAAAAATCCTACTGCCCAAAACGGCCCGGACGGCGGTCAGACATTTGGGGTTTGGAATGTAGAACGCTTGAAACGGATAATGTCAAATTTTGAGGCCGATCGGAGTCGTCGACCTCCGTCGCGAAAACATAGTTGTATTATTTCAAGAATGATAAACCAAATCAGATTCTATAGATTCTATAAAACCCTTAAAAACACTGAATTGGAAAACTTTGCTCTCAATCTTTTTTTCAAGTTCCTGGGGAAGGTCCCGATTAATGATTTATTGTTCTTATTAGTGGTTAGGTACATTTCAAATGCTTTTAGTTTCTGGGGAAAGTCCCGTTCTGTGATGATTGGATGAAACGTTGTACTGAATCTTTTTTCAAGTTCCTGGTGAAGGTCCCGATCTCTGATGTACCTACTGTCCTTATTAATTTATGGTTACTTTCATTTCAAATGTTCTTTGTTCCTGGTGAAGGTCCCTTTCTGTGATTAGGTTAGATTTAAATGTTTTTTTTTTCTTAAATAAAAGGTTTATTACTATAATATAGTACTATAATATAGTAGTTACATATTATGTACGTTTTTGAACTCTTTGAAGAAGATTCCAAATGCCCCCATTAATCAAATTTTTCATTATTTTATAGTACGGATGGAGTGTTTTTTCCTTAAAACCTTTGAAAACGCCAGGAAGAGTGTCTCAATCCTAAATTACCGTACAAAATGGCGATACCTTACAGGTGATACCGTACATCGTACAAAACGGTAATTACCGTACACCTGACAACACTGCATAGCGTGCTCGGCAAGTCAAGATGAGTGCATAACTGTTTAAACTGTTTATAAACATTTCATAATTGGTGTTAACTGTTTATAATTTGGTATAAATACCCTGCATGTTCAAAACTACTAGTTCGATTCGACATGTAGGTGGCTGTACACGCATACTACTTTTCAATCTTTTGATACCCATTTTTGACCAAAATGTTAACTTCTTAATCCAGAAGTAGATTTTACCAATTGATCTCGTAATTGTGTCGAGATAGATACCCAACATTATCTCGAAAAATGTCATTTGCCTTGGGTGGCTCTCTAGTGCCATTCGAAGTACCTCCACCAAAGGCCTTCACTCGGGATCCACTTCCCATTCTCATCTTGCTTCGGCGGGACCCACTTCCTGGACGCCTTCCGGTATTTCTAGGATTTACTTCCTTCCCTCTCCAGCTTTGTGCCTGCAAGGTTTTCAGTCCAATCGCACTAACCCGCGGGGTTCTTTGGGGCTGAAACGGTGCTGTGGAAGCGTTTTTGAAGAGATTTAGCTAGGGGGGGGGGTTTAATTGCAGCACCTGGGTCAACAGACCCAGAAAGCTTAATTTGAAAAGGCGACACATGGTCAGCGGACCCACACGTTTAGTTATATTTAAATCACAGCACATGGGTCAGCGGACACAACTAGATGGAGACCTGAGTATGGAGAACCTGTTTTGTCAAAAACATTTTTGAAATCTAAACTCGGGGCGTGGGGTGGGGTTAGATGGAGTTGCGGATCTCGGGGGTGGGGGTCTTGGCGCCTGGTCGGTGGCGGCCGGTGGGATACTTCTGACTTACCTTTCCGCAACAATCTGTTAAAAACTTGCATATTGTCCACCTAGATTGGGGCCTGTGCCACCGAATTGGCCACTGTGCGACAGTGAACCAGCGCTTTGAGTGGGGAACCTCCACAGTTAGCAGTGCTAACTTAGCGCAGTATACAACCAGGATCAAATTCGACGGTTGACAAAATTTACACGTTGGTAGAATTTCTTTTCTGAAATCAGGAAAGAGTCGTTCAGGACACTTTGAAATTCCTCTGGGCCACTGAATTGCAGCCGTAACATTCAATGATTCTTGACTTGATATTTTGCTTTTTGTTTCAGAAGGAGATGATCTGTTATTAGATATGGTTCACATGAATAGCTCGTATTCTTACGACTTCTGGCTTAGGAGCTCAGCCAACCAAAATGTCGAGCTCAGTTGCCTCCTCCCCTATGGGATCTTCATTGCCCTCGAAGTCAACCGGAATGCCAGTTTTCTCGAAATCAAACAGGTGAGTTCATCAGCTATTCTGTATCGAGGTATCCCCTGGAGGAAATTCGACCTGAATGGAAAAACAACGTTGCGCTGTTGGTAACACTGGACGGTATTTCCCGACTTTTCTTATTAACTCCCTTTGTACCTCTCTCTCGTCTAACTCTGATTATATCGGCTTCGACATCTTCTTGCAGGATCTCTTCGAGGAAGCGTCGAAATACCCGATGGGATGGCGCCTCACGGACGCCTCCCTGTATGTGTTCTCGGTCGTCAACAGTATGGCCGAAAGGGAAGAAATCCACGACGAGTCTCGCAAACTCTGTGACGTCAAACCTTTCGCTGCTCTCGTCAAACTCGTCGAATTGCAGGGTGACGAAAAGCAGCTGCGGGAAAAGAATTTGAACGCTCAAATCAGCCGCCTCATCGGGCGCGGTGAGTGTTGACACTTTTTTCAAGGCGGGATCATACACGATGGGCCCCGGAGGGGTTGAAACAATGTATACGATGCATCCCACCCAATAAAACAGCACGGTAGACAGCAAGACTTGCTTAGTGGCAAGACTTGACTCAGTGGAAAAAGTCGATCGGTTTTTAACACACTCTAGCTCCTGTTCTACTGGGTCTACAATCAAAGTTGACTAATGAATTTTGTAGGAAATGTGATGCTCTATCACTTT
This sequence comes from Pilophorus perplexus, assembly GCA_955831195.1. NCBI lineage: Eukaryota > Metazoa > Arthropoda > Insecta > Hemiptera > Miridae > Pilophorus > Pilophorus perplexus. The sequence continues at coordinate 4,181,032 of OY037015.1, forward strand.
TATAATAGTGACTTTTGCCGCAGGACGCATAGTTTCGGAGTTATACGCAAACAACTGAAAAACGCTGCAAATTTTACACATGGGTTTATTATTCTTTGATATAGGTTACTTGTACAGAAATTTAATTCTGTCAATAAAAAAAATTAAAAAAAATTTTTTTTTGGATTTTTATATTTCAAAAAAAATTTTTTGAGGCGATTTTTTTTCAAAAATGTGTTTTTTCAAAAATTCTTTAATTTTTACTCGAAAGATATTTAACTTCTTGGGATCCATCAAAAATCCCATTTTTAGCTCCATGAAAGCCCTATAGATCGCCACAGTGAAATCGGATCATTCCGGGACCCCAAAAAATGGATTCTACGTCCAAAAATACTTCGAAAACGACACCTGACTCGATCCCATAGCCAAAAGCCTTCAAAAACCACCTTCTGTAGCCCCATTTTAGCCCCAGAGCGCCCCACGGGTTTGGGCGATCGGGCTGAAAACCTTGCGGGCACAACTAGATGGTAAACCGAGTATTTTGTCAAAATTTCAGATTTTTTAAAAAATTCCTACTGCCCAAAACGGCCTGGACGGCGGACGGCGGACGGCGTACGGCGTACGGCGTACGGCGGACGGACATTTCGGATTTTGAATGTAGACCACTTGAAACGGATAATGTCAAATTTTGAGCCCGATCGGAGTCGTCGACCCGCGTCGCGAAAACATAGGTGTATTATTCCAAGAATAATAAACCAAAAAGCGCCAAAATGTCACCAAAAACGCACATTTTCTTGCTCTGCAGGTCCCTACGTGATGGAAACCTTCATCCAATCGTCACTTATCAGGTTTGATAGGAAATTAGCTTTCACGTGAAAAAAAAAATTGAATCGGACCAATAATTTCCTGGCTACAGTCGTTTTGTTGCGTTTTCGTATCACATGTTGTTACAACTCTGCCCGCCATTCGTACTGTAGGCACTTTTCGACGAACGTTGGGTGCCTATCCTTTAGGAAATTTAACGCTCTACAACTTTCATTATGTAACATTTCTCGATAGGACCGGCCGTTTTGAAGCTGCAGCTGATTGAAGTGGGAAAAAGTGACTTTTCGAAAAATGTGAGAGACTGCCCTTTTTCAAATCGCTCTAGCTGAACTATTGGTTCTACAATCAACTTACACCAGTGAATTTTAAAGGAAAGTTAATGCTCTTTCACTTTGATAATAGTGACTTTTGCCTCGGGAGGCGTAGTTGCGGAGTTAGACGCAGAAAACTGGCAAAAGAGCCAAAATTCATACGTAGGTTCCTCTACAATCAACTTTGACTGGTGAATTTTATAGGAAATTTAATGCTCTTTCATTTTGATAATAGTGACGTTTGCCGTAGGCCGCTTAGTTTTGGAGTTATACGCAAAAAACGTACAAAAGTGCCACAATTTTGGAGTTTTTTGGGAATATCTCAACGCTCCCCTTCCCAGGACCCATCATGCACACTTAATTGGGGGGTTGAGTGCCTTTTGCCTTTTTCACACTGTCCCTATCACAGGACAACATGAATTCGACGCTCTCAAAAACTCCGAAGTCAACCATTTCCGATGGAAGATGAAAAACATCATAGAAGAAGTTCAACGGGAAAGGCGGAAGAAAAGTTGGTTGGGGTGGCTGCATTGTCAGTTCCCGCCAAGAATTGAACAACCCCCTGACAACCTCCCCGAATCCATGGCTGCCAACATCAAAAACGGAAACTTCATGGTCCAAATAGTTTTTTTCAACAACGAAGTGAGTTTGTTTTTCGATTAATTTTAAATTGACAGCTGCAGGCGGACGAATTTTACCTGATTTGGTTTAGTTGTCTTTCACACTGAGCACTCCGCACTGGACGACTCCTGATCAATTGATGATAACAGTTATGGGGAGGCGTACGGTGGCTCATCACTGCCAAAATGGACAATCCTGCGACTTTGTTTTCAAAGCAAAAGGTCGGGAAGAGTATCTTGTTGGTGATGAACCGCTTCTTCATTCTGTTTACATCCAAGAGTCGTTGTCCAACGACGAGAACCCTACGCTTATCGTTGTGCCTAAGTCTGACGTTCCAGGTGAGGTTTACTTTTGCCTGTTACTGTCTAATGTGGCTGGTTTCTTGGCTCACTTCACTATTTTAATTTTCAGTGGACATGTCCATCTCCGATCTGCCCAATTACAACGAAGAAAAGAATCTGAGATCGTCATTTTCAACTCTCACCCTCCGAAAGAACAAGTTCGTCAGTTCTTGGGACATCCACGACCCGTTTGCTTTTCAAGTGTCCGCCATTTGTCGCCTCAACTGTGACGCCAGTCGGCCCATGGACGTGAGTCAATCTGTCCCCAAATGAAGTTCATTTAATGAACCTCTCAAACTCTTAATACTCATTACGTCGTTTCCTCTTGCAGATCTGCATAGAAGCCGGATTGTATCACGGAGGCAAAGCTTTGTGCGAGGTGCAGACAACGTCGGAACAAACCGTCTCGAAAGAAGGCGAAGTCAACTGGGACCAGGACTTGGTGTTTGACATCCAAGTTTGTAACATCCCTCGTATGGCAAGACTTTGTTTCGTCGTTTATGAAATTTCCAAAACTTCAAAAGGCACCAGATCGCGAAAGTTGAAAACGACCAAGCAGGTTAGTGCAGCCGGTATTTTCAAACAGACGATAACGCAGTGTTTTAATTCACTTCGCTTCCAGGAACTCTACAAGATCCCCATGCGTTGGGTCAACACAACAGTTTACGATTTTAAAAATCAATTGAGGACCGGCAGCATGACTCTGTACATGTGGAACAACGACGAAGAAGAAGAAGACTTTTCGTGCGCTCTCGGAACTGTCGTGTCAAATGCTGGAGATGATTCTGTGGCTTTAACCCTCACGTTTCACAAGTACGATTCGTTCAATAAACAGCGCAAGTACAAATGAGGACTGGCTGAGACGAGCTGTAATGTTTTGTTTTAGATATCACGTGGAACATACAGTCGTGTACCCTTCTGTGGAAAAAATACTGAAACACAGCGAGGGAATTGACTCCGGTCCTCGTCCGCGGCCTTCGATGGATCAGATTCGGTGAGAGTTCTTATTTTGGTTTATTATTCTTGGAATAATACACCTGTTTTCGCGACGCGGGTCGACGACTCCGATCGGCCTCAAAACTTGACATTATCCGTTTCAAGAGGTCTACATTCAAAATCCAAAATGTCCGTCCGCCGTCCGGGCCGTTATGGGCAGTAGAAATATTTTTAAAAATCTGAAATTTTGACAAAATACTTGGTTTCCATCTAGTTGTGCCCGCAAGGTTTTCATTCCGATCGCCCAAACCCGTGGGGCGCTATGGGGCTACGGGAGGGTTTTTTTTTAAAGGTTTTTAGCTATGGTATCGAGTTAGGTGTCGTTTTCGAAGTATTTTTGGACGTAGACTCCATTTTGGGGGGTCCAGGAACGATCCGATTTCACTGGGGCGATCTACAGGGCTTTCATGGGGCTAAAAATGGGATTTTTGAAGGATCCCAGGAGGTTAAATATTTTTCGAGTAAAAAATAAAGAATTTTTGAACAAAAAAAAATCCAAAAAAAATTTTTTTTTTGAAAAATAAAAATCCAAAAAAAAAAATTTTCTTCATTTATTCATTGACAGAATTAAATTTCTGCACAAGTAACGTCCATCAAAGAATAATAATATCTTGTGTAAAATTTGCAGCGTTTTTGTTTATAAAATTCACCACCCGAGTTGGGGCCCACCCATTTATCCACACCCATGCGGTACCGGTCAAGGAAAATTAAATACCCAAAGCGCCCCAGTTCGTTTGGTGGTGTCGCACCGCGTGGAGGCCAACTGTATCCCACCCGTGTCACAAAAACATTGTACTGGCGTTGTGTGGCTCTGAATGCAGGAAGTATGACCTTAATGTCTTCGACAATCTTCGGCGATAGGCCACGGTTTATTAGTAGCTTGAGTGGTTAAGGTCTCCCAAGGGCCTCTGATTACCGAGTTCTTTGAGACCGTCCTAACTGTTCGACCAAGTAAAAGGCGAAAGATTTATACGTTATGAAGATTTTATACGTTTTGAAAATGAAATTGAAAATGAATGAAAATGAATATGAAAATGAATATGAATGAATATGAATAATGAATATGAATGAAAATGAATTGAAAATGAAAATGAAATTTTATACGTTATGAAGAGAGGGCCGTTCAGGGACCGTAGGTTGATGCTAGTGTGCTACGGCTCACTGGCGGACTCGGCTCTTGACCCTCATGTCCACCCCTGTAAAGTTCAGGCTGATATCCCGGGTAACGCCGGGATGTTAGGGACATGTGAAGCGGTAGGGAGCCTTCGGGCTCTCGGGCCACCGACTGGAGTGTCCTTAATTTGGAGGAGTTGCCCCCAATAACAATCACGCAATTAACATCTTAACGGCTTGGAGCAACTCCTCCTCTCCGGTACCTTGGGCGGGGGGGAGCCTGCGGTCCTGGGTCCGGGGGTCATCCCCGGGTCCTCCCCCCGGCTTTCGGGTTGTTCTTGAGGGGGTCGTGGGGCCGCTGGGGAGTGGAGCCCGCGGAAGGTTAATACCCCGTGTGGTGGAGTCCCCTTCGGGGGACCTGTTGATAGGCCTATCGGTCTCATAGCAGTTTCCTTTTGTACACAACTGTTCGACCAAGTCGCTACCCCAGAGTCAGCCAGGATTATTAACCTGGATTTGTCCCTCCTATGTTGATAATTTTTTCTCTCATTCCCAAGAGGCATTTTGCTTTCACCTCAAGTAAACTGCAACTGCTCAAACACCCTTGCTTATGATTCGCTGTGGTTTTCAGATCGCTGGCCAGAGGAGATTCGCTTCACGAAATGCACGATCAAGAAAGGAAAGATCTTTGGGCTTGCAGGCACGAAATTCTACGCCTCGCTCGAACGTACGACTCAGCCACCTACAGCTCATATCTCCCCAAACTGTTGAATTGCATCGACTGGAACGATTGTAATGAAGTGAGTAAAGTGTAGGAGTTGTAGTGGCTACTAATTCGAACATTGTTAATTGTAATTACTATGTTTCTGCAGGTCAGTGAAGCTATGGCTTTATTACACACGTGGCCGCTGCTACCTCCTCATTTAGCTCTTGAACTCCTGGATTACGCTTATCCTGATCAAGGTGTGCGCAGCTATGCCGTCAAATGCCTGTCGACAGTATCGTAAGTCAATATTTTCGCATCATTACTCCGGGTTTTGTCATTTAATCGTGTAATACAATATTTTGTGTGGTTCCAGGAACGACAAATTGCTTCTGTATCTGCTCCAACTTGTGCAGGCTTTGAAGCACGAATGTTACTTGTATTGTGATCTGGTCGAATTCCTTCTGAAACGGGCTTTGGACAATCAAAGAATGGGACACTATCTTTTTTGGCATTTGAGGTTAGTTTCGATTGTTAGAGAATTTAATCCTCTGTAAGTTACTCTTAATATGTACAGAATACGAATGAAGTCTCGTTCAGGGGATGTTGCGCGCCTATATTTAGATTCATTAAAATTGAACTCTAGAATATTACGAGCTGGAATGAATTTGGATTAAGAACTTTATGAATTATGAAAGATGGGTGAGGGAACGAGATAAATGTGGACAACTCCACCCAAATTTAATTGTATTTGGGAAAATGTGAATTAATTAAGAAAATTCTTAAGCAGAACCCAACCACAAATAAGGCGTTAAAAATGACAAAACGTGTTAAAAATACCGAATGTACTCGCCGTATAAATTTCTAGGCTAATAATACATTGGGTTACAAGCCCCAAAAGGGGGCCAAAATGTTAGGAGTTTAAATTGCCCGTTATTAATTGAATCAACCTGTTCTAATGATATCTCTGGAGACCGAGTGTAGACGGTGATTGCAGAGAAGTAAAGTTGATTGAGGTCCTCGAAGAAAGTGTTGAGGATTTGGGGAAGGAAATTGAGGATTTTGGGTTAGCGCTATTATGGACCAACCTTTTTGGTTCTGGCGGCCGTCAGGTCCATGACGGATTTAATGTTTGGCGGAAATCTCGCACGATTGTTGGTGGCCGATCCAATGTGGTACAACGGCTGATGATGATTTTATGTGGGGTTGGGGGATAGTGAGTGCAGTGCGTGAAAAATTGAACTTCACCGGGAGAACATCATCCCCGCCTCCTTCCTAATCCCTTTAATTTCTCCTTCCTTGGTACAATCACAGCCATGCTGCGACATCTGTCGACTATCAGTCACCTCCCTCTCGGAAAAAAATCTTCAGTCCGTCGAGTCAAGTCATCGAGTGAAAATCGCGGCTCCGTGGGGTTCAGGCAACCCCCACGTAAATCAACTACGCCGATACCAAACCCGAATCGGCCCTCATGAGTCCGTCAGTGCCTTCAGCAAGAATGGTTGGTCTTTTTCGTCACCACCGGAGGTTTTCTCGCGACTCCGTGGAGATCTCTTATTGATTAATTATTAATTTAACCCATTAAAAACTTGGGCAAATTTGTCTTAAATTGAGGCCTTTTTTTTTTTTGGAAGAAGTGGGGACCAAGTTCGTTAACTGATGACGTTGATGTTTATGTGTCAGTTCAGCAATCCGAACTTCCGAAAGGAGAAGACGCTCATGGTCCAGTGAATAGAAGCTCAAAAAGGGGGGGGGGGGGCTCAAAACAACAGAAATCGGTAGTCCTCATTTTTGTATTTATTGTTTAGGAGTTTAGGTAGAACCTTGTCTGGGAGCCGAGGTTGGCGCCTGATTGGTCTGTTGAGACCGGGATTCAGGATTGGATAGAGCCTGGGCGAAGGGGATTTGGGCCCCTTCGGACAGTGAGCTCGTTTGTCATCAGTCCGAGCGCGTCGTTTAAATCTAGTCTGCAACCCCAGCAGAGCCCTCAGCTCTGTACCACTAATTCACACCGTGTCTGTGGCTGTCGGATTTTATCACTTATGGTTTCTCCTCTGAAACTGGAAGTGATGAAATTACGCCGTTTTTTTTCTACCTTCTCGGGACCCCGTGTACTTACAAATAGGGGGTTGAGATCTCCCTGAATGCGCGCAAACCAGCGCATTTGCGCCCAACTTTCTTATTTTAAATGAGAACTCCTACATTTTTTTGCGAATTCGGATTCCTCAGCCAATTTTACGTCCAATAAGCACATTGAGCGCAATTTCTGACGCACGCAAATCAGTGGAACTCTTCCAATCTTCATTGTTTACAGTCTCCTCTGTGTCCTACCTGGAGATCCAAATTTTAATACGAAATCCCAAAAGAACGAATTCCGACGATCGTGAGGTTTTGTAGTGGTTGTCACTGGCTCAGTGGTTTGGGTGTTGGACTGCTGAGTCAAAGGTTGCTGATGGGAACGAGACTTCACTCGTTTTGTATTCCATGTTAAGAGTAGACGTTTTCTACGTCGAACTACGGAAAGTGGTTGCGTTGGGCTGTCATGACTGTATTTGTCTATTTATTGCGCAGATCCGAAATGCACGTGCCCTCCGTGTGGATGAGGTTTGGTTTGATGCTCGAAGCTTATTGTCGAGGGTCTCCCGAACACATGAAGTCCCTCGGGCGGCAGCTGGAGCTCGTGACGAAAATGAAGTCCATTTCCGAAATCGTGCGGCAGTCTCGGGACAAAGACAAGGCCAAAGCCGTCCTACAGAAGAACCTGCGGGAGACGAGCGACACCTTCGTGGGCGTTCTGAATCCTCTGGATCCCACATTCCGGTGTTCGTCTGTAAGGTGAGTAATCATTGAAAAGAGTTTTGAACAAGAAGAACTTGCTCCTTTTAAAAGAGGTTACAGCTATGGCTGTTGGTTGGGCATTCTGAGTTGTTTCACAGAGAGCGCCACCATTGAAAACAGTTTTCGACGGTGGCGCTCTCTGTGAGCCAACTCAGAATGTGTAACCTTTGAAAAGAGCAAGTTCTTCTTGTTTGTCTTCTCTTTTATCGAGTTCCTCAACTACATTCAACTGTACAGATTTGATTTGAAAATTGTACAATTTTCCCTGGTGGGAAGTAGCCGAATTTTAATCACAGGTTTTTAAATTTAGATAAAAACCGAACAGCTGAATACCGATTCTACTATTTTTTCTTGAAAAATCGATAAATCATTCCCCATCCTTCTTACTCAGAACGGGCATCAATTGGTTCGTCCCATGCTGTTGTGTGATCCTGATTGTCATGTAACTCAGGAAAAACTCGATGCGTTGTGAATGAATCGTTGTACAATAATTGTATGTCCATATGTCCACATGTCCATAAAGCAGGGTTCACATCCATGCGGCAATCCGTCAATGTGTGAACGCTTTAGCAGTGGAGAGCATTGGAGTGGATTCCGGCATACCGTTCAGTCGTTCACAAGCGTTCGGCAAATTTTCTGATTGCTGAGTAGGGATGGGTATCGATAAACAAAACATCGATGTTTGCACATCGATGATTATTTTTAAAAGAAACATCGATGTTTCGATACTTCGATGGTTTTATATGTGTGGGGGGGGGGGGCGAAAAAATCTTTTCATTGTAGTTTTAGTAGAAAAGTAGAAAAAAAGTCATTAAAACTTGAAACAATAGGTTTGTTCCAGGTCTAACTGCGTCTGTTAACAAAAGTCGACAGCGGTCCCAATGCCTTCTGAATCGCTGTTGAGTTCTGTCGAACAGCCCATCTGCTGACCTGGAACGCGATCTGTCAACAAACCAAGTCACGTGAATCACCGTGAAGTGATGCTACACAATTTAATTACTTCATGGTGATTCACGTGACAGTAAATTTCAAATGGAAAAATCCAAGTGATAATTTTTGGTTTATTTTATTCAGAATAATCAACCTTTTTCGAGAGAGGAGTATCATAAGGGCGGGAATGAGTCATTTAATGTGTTTGAGGGTATTAACGAGGACTTCGGGAGGACGTGAGTACAACTTGACGCGCCGAGCACCAAAATAAAGTGAGAAGGTTATGAGAGAGGTTTCAACTGGGTAGGGTTATCCTAGTCGACAGAACCCAACCCAACTCATTCGAGCTGTCGGTTTCCGTCGGACAGCAGTTTAACTGTTGTCGACCTACAAAATTTAATCGACCTGGAACAGCCGGCGACGGCGACTTTTCGCCGACCCAGCGACTTGGAACAGCAGTTTTCTCAACTGCGCATGTCTCCGTCGATTTCTGTTAACAGTCCGTCCAAGCTGGAACAAACCTAATGAAAAGAAGTAGGTACTAAAAAGAGTCGATAATGAATAATATTATTTACTAAAAACATTTTGACGCCAGTTCCTCTGAGAGACGATTTCTCAGGGAGCTTAAAATTATGCCTGCTTGAGAGAATAGCCTCTCAGAAGGATGTTGCTACGATTGGTTCATTCTTGAAAACAACTTCGGAAATGATAGGGTCAGTTGCCCGCATTTTTCGTTGAGAGCGTTAAATTACAGCGAGAGCTCAGCAGGGATTGTTTTGTTTTCATGTCAGGAGTGATGCCGCATGAACACAGATAACTACAAGTGATAACGAATCGACATTTCGATTTCCGATAACTACCTACCTACTATTCGATTGAAACGCATCGATGTTTCTTGAATCTGTATAGCATTATTTTTATAGAAAAATAATAAACAACCGTGTAAGCATTTATAAAACATGAATAATTATTGTTCAGGTATAAAAGTATCAACTATTTTTACGTAAACGACCTACAAAACAATTTTTTTTTTTTCGCGAAAAAACATCGAAGAGTAAACATCGGTTTGAGAAAAAACCGCTGCAAATTTTACACAAGGGTTTATTATTCTTTGATATACGTTACTTTTGCAGAAATTTAATTCTGTCAATGAAAAAATAAAAATAAAATTTTTTTTGGATTTTTATCTCAAAAATGTTTTTTTTTTTTCAAAAATGTTTTTTTTTAATTCTTTATTTTTTACTCAAAAAATATTTAACATCCTGTGATCCTTCAAAAATCCCATTTTTTAGCCCCATGAAAGCCCTGTAGATCGCCCCAGTGAAATCGGATCGTTCCGGGACCCCAAAAAATGGATTCTACGTCCAAAAATACCTCGAAAACGACACCTAACTCGATCCCATAGCTAAAAGCCTTAAAAAAAAACCCTCCCGTAGCCCCATTTTAGCCCCATAGCGCCCCACGGGTTTGGGCGATCGGACTGAAAACCTTGCGGGCACAACTAGATGGTAAACCAAGTATCTTGTCCAAATTTCAGATTTAAAAAAAAATTCCTACTGCCCAAAACGGCAGACGGACATTTCGGATTTAGAATGAAGACCTCTTGAAACGGATAATGTCAAATGTTGAGGCCGATCGGAGTCGTCGACCCCCGTCGCGAAAACATAGGTGTATTATTCCAAGAATAATAAACCAAAACCGATGTTTTTGAAACATCGATACCCATCCCTTTTGCTGAGTGCACACAGCTGTTCCTTCCCGCGTTTATTTGTGTTTTGTTGATGTTGCTATGGCGACCACAACAGCCTGGATGCGCAGTAGTGAACTGGGCACGTTATCGCTGTTATCAAACAGGGTTCACATCCATGCGGCAATCCGTTAAAATGCCTGATGTGTACAGTAAGTGCTTTCGGGCAAAACTAACTTCTTCCCGCCCGCTGGCATCGGCCAATCAGCGGACTGAACGCAATGCCGGAATGCTGTAATATCGCAATGCCGCATGGATGTGAACCCTGCTTAAGGGATGGATGAAGCAATGCAAGGAAGAACCGATGTGTCGTTTCGTACCCCGGTGGGGCGAAACGATTGATGAACACCTCACACAACAGCATGGGACGAAGCGATTGATGCCCCTCTGAACATAACAAACTACTACCTGCGTTAATACCGCCCCTTTTCAGGTATGACCAGTGTAAGGTGATGGACAGTAAAATGCGACCTTTGTGGTTGGTATTGGGAAACAACGATGATTTCGGCGACGACATCAAAGTCATATTCAAAAACGGCGACGATCTCCGGCAGGACATGCTGACTCTTCAAATGCTGAAAATTATGGACCGGCTGTGGAAGGACAACGGACATGATTTCAGGTTCGATTGCCTTTTCGCTCTGATCATTCCTACATCTGATCCTCGGGTGGTTTATATCACTTGGTAACTCTCCCCCAATTTGATTCACAGGATGAACTGTTACAATTGTATTTCGACTGACAACAAAGTTGGACTGATAGAAGTTGTAGACAATGCTGAGACGATTGCGAGCATTCAGAAAGAAAAAACCGCGTTTACCGCGGCGAAATCCTTATTCCGAAAAGACTGCATTCTGGGTAAGACACACCACAAACCCACCAACGTCACTTGGACTTTTTATTTGTATTTTCATTTTCATGTTTAAATTAGACTGGCTCAAGCTGCACAACCGGACTGAAGCGAGCCTCAACAAAGCTGTTCAAGAATTCACCAACTCCTGCGCCGGTTACTGCGTTGCCACTTACGTGCTCGGCGTGGCAGACCGCCATTCGGACAATATTATGGTGAAGAAAAATGGACAAGTGAGTGGAAAAGTAGGATGGATATGCGTGGTCTGCGTCGCTGGTTGAATAATAATTACCGTAAATGAAAAGTGAGTGTTCCATGGGGCTGCTCCGGTTTTTGTTGACGAGACGTTAACAATCAAGGTGCATGTAGCGGTCGTTGCAGCATTCAAATTTCAGTTCACTAGCGCGGAGTCACCGTAATGCCTAAAGGGAAAAGCCGAGCATTACAGTGTCCTTTTGGTTTATTATTCTTGGAATAATACACCTATGAAATCGCGAGTGAGGTCGCCGACTCCGATCGACCTCAAAATTTGACATTATCCCTTTCAAGAGGTCTAGATTCCAAAACCGAAATGTCCGTCCGCCGTACGCCGTCTGGGCCGTTTTGGGCAGTAGGAATTTTTTTTTTAATCTGAAATTTTGACAAAATTTCTTGGTTTACCATCTAGTTGTGCCCGCAAGGTTTTCAGCCCGATCGCCCAAACCCGTGGGGCGCTATGGGGCTACGGGAGGGTTATTTGAAGGCTTTTGGCTTTGGGATCGAGTTAGGTGTCGTTTTCGAAGTATTTTTGGACGTAGAATCCATTTTTGGGGGTCCCAGAACGATCCGATTTTACAGGGCTTTCATGGGGCTAAAAATGGGATTTTTTAAGGATCCCAGGAGGTTAAATATTTTTCGAGTAAAAAATAGAGAATTTTTGAAGAAAACAGTTTTGAAACAAAAAAATAAAAAAAAAAATTTTTTGAAAAATAAAAATCCAAAACAAAAAATTTTTTAATTTTTTTCATTGACAGAATTAAATTTCTGCACAAGTAACGTCTATCAAAGAATAATAAACTCTTGTGTAAAATTTGCAGCGTTTTTGGTTTTTTTATTCTTGGAATAATACACCTGTGTTTGCGCGACGGAGGTCGACGACTCCGATCGGCCTCAAAATTTGACATTGTCCGATTCAAGAGGTCTATATTCCAAGACCGAAATGTCCGTACGCAGTCCGGTCCGTTTTGGGCAGTAGGCATTTTTCAAAAAATCTGAAATTTTGGCAAAATACTCGGTTTACCATCTAGTTGTGACCGCAAGGTTTTCAGCCCGATCGCCCAAACCCGTGGGGCGCTATGGGGCTGAAATGGGGCTACGGGAGGGTTTTTTTTAAGGCTTTTGGCTATGGGATCGAGTTAGGTGTCGTTTTCGAAGTATTTTTGGACGTAGAATCCATTTTTGGGAGTGCTGCAGGTTTATTTGGATTGCCCGCAGCATTGGTTGGAGCGGTGATCAGCCTCATGTGGACTTTTCAGGTGTGGAAGAAGGGAGAAAAGTTCTTCCCCTTCAACCATTCCAATGACTGTTGTCAGCGCCAGGTGCATACCGTTGTCCCAGGGTTTGTTCATACTTTTGTTGATGGTCCAGGATTCTGTACCACAAACAAGGGGTTTTCTGGAATCGGAACGATTCAGGAAGTCAGTGGGAATTCAGACCCCAACCTCCGACTGTCCCTCTACCAGATCCTGGACGATTCGGAGGTTTGCCCTGTCCTTTGTCGCAGCTCTCCAACCTCTGCCAAGTTTGGCTGCCGGAGCTGGTCAGATAGACTACACCATTGCTGGTATTGCCATTTACAAACCGCAGACCCTTGCCGGGTGGCTCCACCAAAGGGGATCTGCACGACCCCCCGTAAACCAAGTTGTCCTCTGTGTCGGACAGCCGCTCAATGGATTCACATTAGAGAGGGCGCTGCTGTACCCTCCAGTGTTCTCTTCTGAAGATGAGTTCCCGGGTTGGGCATGAACAGCTGCTTCCCCTCAGCTTCTATGGTTTGGGCTTTGAAGTCGATGTGCTCAGAGTTACAGGGACGTTTTCTGGGTGTGCCCTCTCCGTTGTCTACTGGCACCTCGCCCTGTTCCGCTCCCTTCTCCCCTCCACAGCTTTGGTAACTGCTCCGATAGATGAGTTCTCCCCTCTCAGCAGCCCTTAGTCTAGTTGCCTTCCGGAGTTGAGCTCCTGAAATTTGGCCAGACTTCTTCTTACTTGCGCTAGTGATTTGCTCCGAGGAGCTGCCACTTGCTGCAGGTACCTTCCACGTCAACTGCTGGCACGGGGGGAGGGGGGGGGCGCAACACATTGAGCTGTGCATTTTCCTCGGCACCATGTGAAACCCTACGCACGGCGTGAATACCAGTCTTAAGGGGATGCATGCCCTACCACCGCTACCAGGTGCAGATGCATCGGTAGGGTTCACAGAGAAAACGGCTTATCACTGCTTTGAATAACTGCTACGACCTTTACAAAGATGGAATGCCCTCAGCCTGAATAAAATGTAGAAAGAGGTGGAGCTCATGGCTCTTGCCAAAACGTGACTTTCGATGATTCAACATCGGAACTCCCAGACGACGCAGACCCCTGTTTTTATTCTTTTTGCGGCATATTTCTCTATTCCCTTGTCTTGTTGCAGTTATTCCACGTTGATTTCGGCCACATTCTCGGCCATTTCAAGGAAAAATTCGGATTCAGGAGGGAAAGAGTTCCGTTCGTGCTGACGTACGATTTTGTCCACGTGATAACCAAAGGGCAGAAACAGAAAGGCTCACAAGCGTTGGAATTCCAAGTGTTTCGAAAGCTTTGCGAGCAGGTACGGGCTGTGTAGTGGTTTTGTTGAAGAGCTTATCTGTGCAATATCTAATTTTTGATGTGTTCCAGGCTTTCCTTATTCTGAGGCGACACGGAAACCTCATAACTTCCTTATTTGCGATGATGATCTCGACCGGCTTGCCTGAACTTAGTTCTGAAGACGATTTGAACTATCTCCAAGAGACACTGGTAAATTATGGATTCGACTCGTTTGTGACGTGGAACAGATTGTACAACCGAGTGGTTCGTATAAGCCAGGCAATACAGTGCCGTCTGCGCTGATAGTACCCACCGTGGCGCTTTTGAATTATTATTCTTCTTGAATAATACAGCTATGTAATTGCGGCGGAGGTCGACGACTCAGATCGGCCTCAAAATTTGACATTATCCCTTTCAAGAGGTTCAGATTCCAAAACCGAAATGTCCGTACGCCGTCCGGGCCGTTTTGGGCAGTACGAATTGTTTTTAAATCTGAAAATTTGACAAAATACTCGGTTTACCATCTAGTTGTGCCCGCCTGGTTTTCAGCCCGATCGCCCAAACCCGTGGGGCGCTATGAGGCTAAAAAGGGGCTACGGGAGGGCATTTTTGAAGGGTTTCGGCTATAGGGTCGAGTCTTAACTGACTTTCGAAGTATTTTTGGACGTAGAATCCATTTTTCGAGGTCCCACATCTGTCCACATATTTTTGGACGTAGACTGCCACTATCTTGATTAGCGGGTCTTTCACTACACTATTTTGGGGTGGGATGATTTCCTCCAAGTTTCATTTCTGCCTCAAGGACGTTGCTTTCCCCTTTATGAAGATCTCCAGTAGTATTTTTCCATCGTGGCTGTTGGTGTTCTGCGCATTGCACCCCTGACGGACGCTGGTGGTTATTGCCCTTGGCCACCCATGGAAGAAGGAGAAGGAATTGTACTAGCGTCTGGGGAGAGGAATAGTGAGGGCTATCGCGAGCGCTCTCTCGGTCCGCGGCGTTTAAGCGAACTAGCGTTTTCGATTAGCAACCTTCTATACTCTTTTACTCTGTGCTTTCCACCCATCTTAACACCCCCTACTGTTGCTTTTAGCGTGTTTGATTCCAAGATTTTGAGTTCGCCAATTTTACCGATAAAATCGTGTTCAACGTGCGGCAACCCGATCAAATTAGATACAGGTATCTAGGTCTACATTCACGGGAAGAGATTTTCGAGCACTTGGCTACCACTCGAAGGCGCACGTTTTGAGTGTTGGGTTATTCATTAGTTGCCTAATGATATCCCATCCAGGGTCCATTACCTATTTGATGTAATAATTACAAATTATAATAATTAAAGTTGTTGGAAAGTTGGAGGGTCAGTCAAATAAAAATTATTTCGAAATTATTTCGACCTCTCCAGTGAATGGTGAAGTTTTTTAACAACTATGGGTCTCATCTGGAAGACTTTCACACTAAGTGTTAGTGTTCTTGCCTCTGTATCAAATAGCAGATATCATTCTATTGTAATTTGTAACGAGTTAGAATACATAGAAAAGAAACAGTGTTCATAGAGGTTGAATTACAAGGTATCGAGCGTTTTATTAATCAATCTTGATCACAGTTACCTACTTTCCTTGCGGTTTATTATTCTCTCTAGAATAATCGATCAATGTGTTCGCGACAGAGGTTAACTAATTTGAACGGCAATAAAATTTGCTTCTACATTTCATTGCTTCTACAATCCATAAAATAATTGGTAGAATCGGCGAAAACAATCTATGATAATATCTGCAATAATGGCTGCTGAAGCCAATATTATTGGCTTCAGCAGCCATTGAAAAACATTTGAATTATCTAATCAGCGGGCTCAAAGGGAAAGAGAGGAAACAGTGGAATTCCGAGATGATGGAAAAGATAACATAATATTATGTGGAGAGCAAAATACGTAGGACAGATACTTTCTTGATAATCTATGCAGACCCCCAAAAATCTGTATAAATACGGATAAAAATCCGTGGATGGCAACACTGCTGTAGACTCCTTGATAATGTTAGTTCGCTTAAACGCCGAGCGCTCGCGTTAGCCATCACTATTCCTCTCCCCAGATGCTAGTAGGAATTGTCAGTTCATAGGAGGTGGTGGGCTACCCGCCAAAGACTGCCGAGAGTAACGCACTCTGAACAGGTATCCTTTGTCACTAGTAAGTTTACCTGGTGCCCGCGAGGTAGAGTCCAGCTTTTTGGTTTGAAGTAAAACTCCTTGGCCCTTGCTAGTATCGAGGATACTTCCGGAGGTGTCGCTAGCAGTCGAATGTGGGACAAATGGGGAGGATTCGTTGAAAAGGAGGGGAGTTTTTGGGTACGCTTTGTAACGCTGAGTGACCGTTCCTTCTCCTTCTTCCATGTTGGCCACCCTACTACTCAATATGTGTAGATGGCTGAGGGTCGCGGTGTACATCCAGTTTTGTAGATCCGCTCTGTAGACTTTGGTAACATACTTTCGACTCATTTTCTCGACTCCAGCGCACTTAAAACGACCACATCCCTGTCCCTACATGAATTTGTGTTCTTAATTTTTTTTCCTATTCAACTTTGATTCAATGCCAACAAACTGAGTTTTTTCGATATCTCAATTCGTTTGGTCTGGGCAGATTTTACAAAAAAGCTGCAAATTTTACACAAGGGTTTATTATTGTCTGATATAGGTTGCTTGTGCAAAAATTAATTCTGTCTGTAAAAAAAAAATTTTCAAACATTTTTTTCGAAATTTTTTTTCACTCGGAAAATATTTGACCTCCTGGGATCCTTCAAAAATCCCATTTGTAGCCCCATGAAAGCTCTATAGACATTGAAATCTGATCGTTCTGGGACCCCAAAAAATGCATACTACGTCCAAAAAATACTTCGAAACGACACCTAACTCGATCCCATAGCCAGAACCCTTAAAAAACCGCCTCCCATAGCTCCATAGCCCCCTCACGGGTTGGGGCCATCGGGCTGAAAACCTTGCGGGCATAACTAGATGGTAAACCAAGTATTTTGTCAACATTTCAGATTAAAAAAAAAAAAGTCTACTGCCCAAACTTGTGTTGTTGAATTGTCATCAAAGGAGGCGTTGTCATCTGACCCGGTCCTACATGAAGCCGATCTCCCGGCTCCTTCAAATTGTCGTTAGAAGGGGCCTGGGCAACGGACCCATGCATTGGGATCATTCCTACCGATTCAGCTCCCTCAAATGAGCTGTCATTAAAGGAGGCCTGGTCGGGCTGACGATATTCCGATAATATTTTGACTAATCTCTCTCAGATTCCCCACCAGCCCAATTAACTCAGATTTCGCATCCCAACTATACATTGAATTTCATTTCAGGTGCTCGAAATGAGCGAAGAAGATGCTCTCATGCATTTCCGCTCGAAATTCGACGACGCCCTCAAAAACTCCTGGAAAACCTCCCTCAACTGGGCGTCCCACAACATGGCGCGCCAGTAATCTGCGGTATTTTCCTCCCACACGTTTTTATTTTTAATTTGTTTTTTTAACTTTTTTAACTTTTTATTTAGATGTATTTTTTATTTGCTTGTCAAGACGTTTTTAACTGTCAGTGCCATTAAACCCAAACGTAGTTTGGGCCTCTTCATTTCAACTAGCAACGTCAGAACAAAAAATTAAGTTTGAATTATTTGCCTACGTACTATTTTTGTCTTTATTTCCATACTCTGAGACGCCAATATTTTCTCAGACTGATATTTATTGAATTTATCTTCGAATTGGCGGATTCTTCCTGTGTTCTGTGATAATTATACAGAGTTTACTTTTTTTTTTGTATTTATTGTTGAAAAATAGACAAGTGTGTAATTTCACTGTTATTTCTTCTGCGGGTGAGAGCAGTTGGTAGGTTGAAGATAAGCCTTGATCCTTACAGTCTGAAAGCTGCCATGTGTGAGTTGCATTGTGAGTCGCGTATTGGTTGCTGCCATTCCTTACGCCTCGGTGAGTGTGTCGCGTAATCGATTCTTTCGGTTCGATTGAATCTGTTGCTCCTGCTTGCCGTGTTTTATGATTTTTTACGAGCTTTTCAAAACTGATCAATTGGTGCCCTTCACAATCACAGCTTGTAACGTTTCATAACACTTTCATAAATCGCGAGCTTCAGTAACCCCTCAAGACGTGCTAATTCGCTTTAGGAACCATGAACAAGTTACGTCAGCAACGAAATCGTCCTCAGCGACATTATAAATGTCTTATGGTCGTATATTATCAAAGTACACTGAACGTTGATACTATTATCTCTACACAGGGATTGAGCTAGTCATTGAATTATTCAGGAATTGCCTCTAAGGAATTACGTAGGAAGGGTGGGGCACAGTGTTGAAAGTGAAACTTGTACTGGGCTGCTGTCCACTCTCAACATGGCCAGCTGATCATCCCCTCCTTACCAGTTGCATTCGACCAGTTGACACAACTTGATGCGTTTTTCGCCGTGGAAGTAAACATTTTCTGTCAACAAATTTTCGCCTCCAGTTATAATTTTTTAATTCAGCCGCTTCTTATGGCATTTCGATGTACATTGAATTCCTTTACGTTTTGGCCCAACTTTCGTATTTCTACTGCTTCACGTTTGTGGTAGAGATTAGGGGGAAACCGAAATGCCTTGTTTGCGGTTCCTCGAAACAAAGGAGCTCGGGGCACAATGAAACGTTACTTAGGGTCTCTTTTTTGGATGAATTATAACCTGAAACGTGAATTATGGTCTTTTATGGATGAATTTGGCGTTTTTTGTTGTTGTTGTTTTTTTCGGTGTTTCAAGGTTTATAAATAAGTTATCCACTTAATTCATCCATATACCTTGAAACACCGGAAGAAACGCCGTAATTCATCCATAAACGACCATTTCAGGTTATAATTCATTCATGAAAGAGGCCACGTTTCATTCATTCATTCATTGTGCCCTGTTTCACTGTACCACAGGGCTTGGGGCTCAACGAAACAAAATTCATTTTGTGAAAAATGGCCACTCCTGGTCACATAATATGTGACCAGGAGTGGCCATTTTTCCATATTATTTTTCCATATTATGGTTTCTATAATAACGGTCGATATGTTTCTTTCAAAGCTTAGATCCCTACTTCACTGGAAAAAAATTGAAATCCCCCACAAAATCCATTCCAGTGGGGAGCTATGGGCAAAACCAATTTTTGTGTTACGATTTTCAATTTCAAGAAATCATCCAAATTTGATGTACTTTTGGTGATTAGATATTGTTTTCTTACTTGTAGTGATGCCAAAAAAAAACAACATTGCAATTAATCGATTTTTTCCCAAACATCGAAAAATCGATTTAAATCTGTCACTAAAAACTTCGACTCTTGCAAAGGAGGAAAAGTGAAATGTGACGATTGAAACAGTTTTTTCCGATTTTTAATCAATTATTTGCCCAAAATAATCGATTTTTTTTTTTTTTTTTTTTTTTTTTTCGGCAGCATTTGTTTGAACAGGGATCTTAGGTTGGTGGGTTGGAAATGCGAAAGATGGACATTGTTTTTGGGCATAAGTTGTGTTCTCTCGGAGAATTTTTTACGCTTGTGTTCCTTCTCTATGGAAAAATTTAACGCTATACGAGCTTGTATCATTTCTCAATGTTCAATTTCATAAAAGTCTTCGAGTTAGTGTCCCTTCTCGATGAAACCGTTTACATTATTCGAGCTGATAACTACTCCATGCCGAATTTCCCGAATCCTTAAATTCGTGTTCCTACTCGATGAAAAATTTCGTTTGTTTGAACGTATCACTACTGTGTGCTACATTTGTCAAAAGACGTTCAATTCTTAGCCTTTTATGATAAAAAGCGGCACTTTTCGAGTTATCTCTGCCTAGTGCTAAATTTTACAGAAGTCTTTGGTGAGCAATGTGTGAGGCCCTTGTTGCCACTTTCACTTTTTTGAGGATCGCTCACCGGTCGCCCTATTTGAAATGCTTATTCCCAACTTCGAATCTTCGTCAAATTTCACGACTCAGACACCCCTTTTAGTTGAGCGCAGTCATTTGCATTCGTTGTTTGTGGTCTGAGTGGCTGGACTTCCACCTTCCCTTGGAATCGAATTTTAATAGGAGGATGAAGAACCAGCTCGGCCACTCTTTGGTTACCTTCAGGAGTGAAGATTTTATTCCACGGGGTTTTCTGCTACATTTTCTCACTCACTTCCTTCTCGTAGGCCAGGAACAGGCGAGATCGGATCGAGTGACGCTATTGCCCACGTTCACTGACACCCTAGTTCTATGACGTTTTAGGATTAATTTGTATGTTGTTGAAGGACGGGCGATGGGTTGGTTGCAGTTCCACCTTAGTGACCTCATTAGTCATAATCCGACCTTGCAATTTCACTTGTTTACTTCCTATGAAGTGAACTTAGGTTTGTTCCAGGTCTGACGGCGTCTGTCGACAGAAGTTGTCCCAATGCCTTCTGAATTGCTGTTGAGTTCTGTCCAACAGCGCACCGGCTGACCTGGAACGCGAACTGTCAACAAAAATTTTTTAATCATGTTACGTGAATCACCGTGAAGTAATGCTACAACAATTTAATTACTTCACGGTGATTCACGTGACAGTAAATTTCATATGGAAAATTCCAAGTGATAAAACTCGGGTACTGTTTGGTTTGTTGTGTTCAAAATGAGTCATTTAGTGTATTTGAGGGTACCTACGAGGGTTCCGGGAGGACGCGAGTTCAACTTGACGCGCCAAGCATCAAAATAATGTGAGAAGGTTATGAGAGAGGTTTCAACTGGGTTGGGTTATCAAGTTCGACAGCACCCAACCACACTCATTTGAGCTGTCGGTTCCCGTCCGACAGCAGTTGAACTGCTGTCAACCTGCAAAATGATGAGAATGAACGAAAATCATGAATTGCAAGAACCGCCAGGCGATCCGTCCCCGAAAGGTGCAATTAGCGCCGCTAGGGAAGCGGCGGCTCTTCTCCGGAGGGTGAAGACATCATAATCAAGTCATTTCATATATCCGTCCCAGTGAACGTAAATGTCCGCTCCCTGGCGGCGTTCCACTACCCCACTGTGAAGATTCGTACCTCACTTCCCACAGCTTTCTAGGGTTGCCCAAGGCCTGCTAAGCTCGTCTCTAGATGACTAAGGGTTTACAAGGCTTGTCAAGATGGTCCCGAGCTTTCCAGACCTGCCCAAAGCTTTCAAAGTTGGCGCCACGCTGGGAGTGAATTGATAACAAGAGAGAGACTTCGTGAGGATGGACCGCCAGTTCTCGAGGTGGCTATGGAATATTCGGACCCTCCAGACATTCTGACACTCCTCAATAACTTGTCCCTGTATCAAAACCTGTTTAAGCCCCCTGAGTGAGCTGAGTCTACATCAACACTGAGCTGATCATGAAACAAGGAGTGAGTGTTTGCCGAAGAGGTGTAGCCTGACGATTCCTCTGCCACTCGGCACTCCTATTCTCCCAGATCCCCTTCCTGCTGTCGTTTGTGGATCTGAACCCCATACGATAGTATTCTTCAATTGCCAGCTATTGACGGGCTTGAAACTTTCATCTTTGCGCTGATAACCTTCAACGTTAATCGCTTATTTCACCAAGACCGTATTGGCAGCATTTCAGACGCTCCCTGAACTCCGACTGTTCTCACCATCTGATGTTCCCTAATAGGTCCGCTTGAGGACCTCCAATACTAAAATAGGTACTAACAATTGATCTCAATGATTTTGGTGGAGTGGATGAGTCTAATCGCTTTTGTGCATTGTACATACAAATTTAGCTAAGCTAACGTGCGTTTTCTGGTAGATTAGCATCACCAGTTAGGTATATTATGTACTCTTCCTGTCCCTCATTGCGTTTATTGTTCATTAAATGACATTTTACTTTTTAGCGCCTTTGATTAAGTGAAAGTCCACAAAATGAGCTCTGATGGTTGTTTATTTCATCGTTTTGTTGTTGTCTAAATTAATTCTTCATTCGACTTTCTCAAATAGTCGCTTTTTTACGAGAACCGAGTGATCCGACTGTCGCAGTGGCCGCCGTATTTGGGATTGTCGTTTTCTGGAGGTCGATTGGGGCAATACTAATTATTGTTTTGAGGTTTTTGTGTGCATAACTTCCTCCGTTGAGCCGTATGGTCACGACTTGACTCCTCAGCTACACAATGACCTCCTTAGAACCCCGAAAAAGTCCAAATAAACTTTTTTTTTTCGTTAAACACTGATTAGTTCCACCCAACTTTTTGGGGCAAAGCTAATCAACCCCTAAAATCGTCGTAAAACCCGTTTCTGACGCTTCCTGTAGCGCTTCCAATCAGCAGAAATGTAAAAAAAAAGTTGTGGGATTGTTAAAACACACATTTCATGTATAAAATAGTGATTTATAGATTGTCTGGCAGTTTCCGAGTTGCGGTCAAATTCCAATTAGGTATTCCAGTTGCGGTCCCCCTCTCATGCGAGGATATCCGAATTGCGGTCCTGGTTGCATCCGAAAATTGCGTACATTAAGGCCGCCTATAAGTCAGCTATCCCTCAGTCTCAGCCAACCCACGGTCTCCATCTCAGCGCTGTGTAACCGACTTGTCGAGCTGAAGCTCGTGTAAGTGGGCCTGAGCCTGGTCGATGTGGCTGACCACCTGGACGCCCTGCAGTGCTACAATAAAGTAGGGGCAAACCAAAGCAGTGCCCAGAAGAGCTTGACTTCTGTATGACCTGTCGGAAAGTTGAGCACATAAGCTCCAAGTGCCAGACCCCTGAAGATCCCGCAAGTGACTGGCACTCCGAAGGTCACTCCCCAGCCCAAGAGTGGACACTGCTAAGGCCACTGGACAGGCCAAGATGCCTCAGGTGTCCTGGATCGCTACCCAGTTAAACGCTGACCAGGCGGCGGCCGTCCCTGCAGGGCTCCTTCCCCACTGCCACTGACTTGTACAGTTCCAAGGAATCCAGGAACCCTATTGCATCCTTGTCTGTCGGGCAGTGGTGGAATTCGAAGGGAGAAGTTGGTTACAGGGGTTGGCCCGGGAGAATTCCTATGTCCCTGGTGCAGCCATTGTGATCTTGGATGATGCCCTGACCGTCTTGAAGCTTGGTCACCTTAGCAACACCCACATTGCGGCATTTCTGACAACGCCGAGGCCTGTTGATCTCTCCACTTTGGTCGTTATCTTTCAAAGACAGGACCCTAATTGTTATATCTCACTCAATGGACTGTGAGCTCGTGACCGCAATTCGGATACATCTCTATATCCCCCTATTCTATATCACAGCTTGTAAACGGCAAGGTAACTAAACTAATAAAATGAGCATTGTTAATGTTTTGAAGACATCAAAACTTCAGTGAACGCTTACGACGCTTACATTGTCAAGTAAGTTAAGGCAGAGGACTAAGCAATTAAGACAGAAGAACGCATCACTTGCCTGTAAAAAAACCTGTATATTTTGTGGATGATAAGTGATGAGCGAGATCCTAACCTGAAAAATTTTCAGTCGTGGTCAAGTCAGAATGCCCTATCTCAAAATAGTTGGGTTTTGAGCTTTTTATAGCCCTCGATCCATAATTTCGAGGCGGATCGCTTGGGAACACCAGCTTTGACGAAATCCCACCAGAAAGCACTAAAATCTCACGATAAGTGATAATAGCATATTATGGCCTATCTCAAATCGGTCACAAATGTGGCCTATCTCAGTGTTTTCGCTTTGTTTTTGACGCAACCCTGGAGTCCTCGTGGTTTTTCATCAAAAGCTTTTTTCGAATCCTGAAAAACGGATGAAAATGAGATAGGCCATTCTGACTTGACCACGACGAAATGGTAATTTTCACCGAAAAACATCCAGATGGACGGACAGACAGACAACTAGGTACAATACAATACTGTACAATACAACACATACCTATCCTTGTCTTATGAAAAGGTGATTTGGCGTTAAAATACTGTTTGTACGTTGATTTTTTGGCGTTTGTTTACGTTTTAGCTCTGATTAGCTTCACCCTACCAACCTGGAATTTTTCACTAAAATCGCCATGACAACTACGTTTTTCGTCGGACCCAACGAAACTTTGAGCACTTCATCCTTACACTCTACGGAAGGTCACGTCATTGTTGAAATTCGTTGTGACACACCAAGTTATTCCACCTTCCACTGTAACGCCGAAAAACCGCCCGAAACAAAAAGCAACAACTTTCCTATAACCTCCAAAGACGAAAAAGAAGTTTTGGGGGAAGGGAGGAGTTATTAAATCAAATTAAATTCAACCTGAAATTGAAATTTCTAATTATGAATACATTTGAGTTATTTCAAGAAATCAGAAGGGGAAGGCCGAAAAATGTATTGGGCCCCAGGTGGGACTCGAACCCACAACCTCTGCAACTAGTGCATCGCTCTAACCAACTAAGCCACCAGGACCGAATCAAGTGTTGGGGGCAGGGGACAGTTTGAGCCTTCAATCTCCAACGCTCTTTCATAGCTGTGGTCCTGGTGGCTTAGTTGGTTAGAGCGTTGCACTAGTAATGCAGAGGTTGTGGGTTCGAGTCCCACCTGGGGCCCAATAAATTTTTCGGCCTCCCCTTCCCCAAAAATAAAACACTGCAAGAGGAAGCAGATCAAATTTCCTCAAGTCATTCCTGTAAAGAAAAAGAAGTTGTATCATCAACAAATGATCCCAAACTACACGTTACCGTATTAAACACTTTTTTAAATCCCCTACAGAGCGCGCTTTGAACAGACAATTGAAAATTCGTTGTGAATAGTTTCGCCCCAAATTTTTCCCTCCAATGTTTCGGCTTCACTCCAGGAGTACCATCAGTGCCAAATCAGTCTAATTGATGAGCCATCATCTTGCCGTTTCTGCGACAGTCCCGGAATCCTCGTGATTCTATCTCAGGAATAGAAATCGATAGCGTCTCATCCGGTAGAAACCCTTTAGCGGAATCAGTATTAGAAATTTGAAAATCAAGGCCTAATAAAATGTAAGTTAGAAATGAAAATGTTTTCACGTGTTATTGTAAATTATTGTATAAACTTTTAAAGCAAGTCTGTATATTATTTAAATTGATATTTAATATAATGACATTATGCAACACGTGTAAACCTATTAGACATATTCAACTTTATATGAAGATAGAAAGGATTGTACTTTGGTTGCTTATTTTTCAGTATGGATCGTTATATTACTATAGTTTGCCTCTAAAATATATTTTCATGATATAGTCTGAGGCAGTCATTGGATAACAGAATTTATTTTCTACTGGGGCTTTTACGGTTCCTGCTATTAATTACAAATAAAATACTGCCAAAAAGTAGTTTGTTTTGTTTTCTACTTCTGGAAGTGATAAAGGCGGCTGTGAAAAGAAACCCTCTTACACGCGAACTCACGGCAGGCAAAAAAAAAAAAAAAAAAAAAAAAAAAAAAAACTGCCCCAGAGGTTTACAGAGGGAGGGCAAGCCCGCTGGACCCTCGGATGCTTTTTGTCGGAGCCTACGGCTAAAATTCAAAAAACCGTGTAACACGCTATATTAACCGAGGATTATTATTAAGTGAGGACGTCGAACTAGTGGTCTGACGGTAAGACAAGTGATGCCGAACTAGTGGCCTGACAGTGATATGGTACCTAACCCATAATATAATTACATGTTATTATCCTATTTATAGGCCCTGTGTGGTCATATTTACTCAGCACCATCGCCACCATACCTGGTAAGACAAGTGAGCACGCCGAACCAGTGGCCTGATGGTAAGACAAGGGAGGACGCCGAACTAGTGGCCTGACGTACGACAGGTGAGGACGCTGAACTAGTGGCCTAACTAATAATGGATAATTTATATCAAAGAATAATGAACCCTTGTGTAAAGTTTGCAGCGTTTTATTTTGTATGTCTACATAGTATATTATGTGACTCAATTTGCAATGTTGTTGCGGCGGAGGTCGATGATTCTGAGTCAGAATGGTCAGAATTTCTGACCATCCTCAAAAGTTGACATTACGTCGCATAATATTATGCGGCAACACCAGCTTTCTCGATTTTCACGATTTTTCAGGAGAGCCTAAAAACGGAATTCGAGTTAGCTGGTGTTATCAAATGTCCTGATAGCGCGAAAACGGTTTGATAATATCAAATATATTATATCGAAAATCTGGCTTAACCAATCGATTCTTCGCAAAAAATCGACCGTCAAAGGAACCGTCAAAACCCGAAAATGACCAAAAACCGAGATAGGTGTGCTGGTGTTGCCGCATAAGCGACGATTATACGATTTAAGAGGTCCAGATTCCAAAAACGAGCAGTTTTGGTAGGTACCTACATCTGAAATTTTGACAAAGTACTCGGTTTACCATCTAGTTGTACCCGCACTGTTTTCAGCCCTATCGTCCCAACCCGGGGCTAAAATGGGCTACAGGAGGGGTTTTCGGCTATGGGGTCGAGTTGGACGTCGTTTTCGAAGTATTTTTGGGGGGTCCCAGAACGATCCGATTTCACCGTGGGGATCTAAGGAGCATTCATGGGGTTACAAATGGGATTTTTGAAAGATCCCAAGATGGAGAATAAGGCGTCGTTTTCCGAAAAATGTTGGACGCAAAATCCGTTTTTTCTGTAACTAGGTACCTACCTAGGTACTATTTTTTTTTTTTTTTTTTTCAAAAATATTTTCTCTGCCACAGAATTAATTTTTGCGCAATTAACGTGAATTATAGAATAATAAACCTTTGTGTAAAATTTGTAGCGTTTTTTATTTTCAGAAGTTAGCCAAACTAAAATGGACAAATTTTGAGGCAGAAATGTTCGACCCCCGTCGCAATTACATAAAATTTATGTAATGTTATATTAAATACAACATTAATGTTTCATTCATTTAATGTTATATTAAATATAACATTTATGAATGTTATATGAAATTTTCATGAATAATAAATCATCAACAACAACCCCCCCCCCCCCCCCCCCGTTATTATCAATCAAAATTATCATGAGAGTCCTGGTCAGTGGACACTGCTCGGCATCAGAATTAAACTACTGACCACCCACCGGCGTAGATTATAGTTTTTTATACTAGAGTTTAGGGACTGGCCATTAATTGTCAAACGAGCGTAGTATCCCCCCCGGGCCGGGCGACCCCTCGCCGATACCCCCTCACACCGCCCGAGTCAAGTTGAGTCTCGTTCTCTCCAAACCATGAAGAATGTGTGGTCCGCTGACCAGATGTCGCATTCTCAAATTAGGCTTATTATGCCGTTTTGGGTCAGTAGGGTTTAAAAAAAAAAAATCTGAAATCGAGTTAAGTCGACCCTAAAACAGTTCGGAAATTCGGCGTCCTTCGGATCGGATTCGGAGAAATTCTCCGGGAGAATCGGTCTGATGTAGGGATGTCTGATTCTTCAAAAGTATCGATATAATATCTTATCGATACATCTCGCAACATTAAAAATGATCGTAACTAATCAAATCAAAATTAAAAATTTTAATTTTTTTTAAATTTTTTAATTTTTAAAAATATATTTAATATATTTTAACCTCTACCCTCTCTATTAAAATTTAAGTCTATTTAATTGAGAGTAGAGGTAAATAAATTTTATTGTATGTTAAGGGTGGGGGGGCTGCGTACGCCCATGTGTCGTAGTTGTTGAAACGTGAGGGATTATCCATAAAAAAAGAATCAGCCCTGATACTGCAACAATAAGTATCGATACTGCGATATATATCAGGATTTTTATCGATACTTTTTTCTAGAAGTATTGTTACTTTTCCGACATCCCTAGTCTGTTCGCCAAAATCCAAGAAGAAACTCCTAATAACCTCCTTCTTCTTCTAACCTCCTTGCCAAAATCTCAACGCGTCCCTCCAAATATTTGTAATAAAAGTGTTCCCATCCAGTCCCATTATTTAGATTATTTCGTATCTTTCGTCATTCGATGCCCCATCTGTTCACTTCTGTTCGTTTGCTGCTCAACTGTTCATCTCGTCTCCCTACACTTTAAATGTAAGTATCAATGTATACATTCGTTCAAGGGTTAACATGCTCACTTCATGATAGGATTTTGCTCGGCGTTTCCACCGCATTTATTTATCGTATATCTCTCTATTCTATTAATAATAATAATAATAATGATAATAATGGTTATGTATGTTGGTTTGTTCCAACATCACGCTAAACGGCTGAACCATTTCCGTGCGGGTGGTCGCAAATTGACGACAGAGTTCCGAAGTCGGTCGTAGGTGGGTACGAGTTTTGATTTATTATTCTTGGAATAATAAACCTAGGTGTTATTATATAGCTACGTTACATAGCTAGGGTAGGGTGGGGTAAGGTCCCGCAGGTTCGAATCATTTGTGTTTCTATTGACTCCTAAGCCACTATTACTCCCATTTCTGAGCAAGGATGATTCATTTGAGCCTTGCTGAAGACATCTAACGCCCACAGCGCAGTTTGACCATTATTAGGCTATCCTAATAAACCACCCCCCCAATACCCATTTTTCAAAAAATTGCTTCTGCGGGGCTTTGCCCCACGCGATGGGGTAAGTCCCCGCAGCATTTGAAAAATGGTCTATAACTATCCTAATAATGGTCAAACTGCGCTGTGGGCGTTAGATGTCTTCAGCAAGGCACCAATGAATCATCCTTGCTCAGAAATGGGAGGAATAGAGGCTTAGGAGTCACAGAAACAATAATGATTCGAACCTGCGGGAACTTACCCCACCCTACCTTACGTCAAAATACAAAATAAATTAAAATCACCTCATTGTGAAGGCTTCACTTTGAGAAGCCTCTCCAAACTGAGCATTCTGAGTACTACTCAGTGAGTAGTCACATGATTGCCCTTACCTGCCCCGTGGCGGACAACGAGGAAAGTTTTTGTGGGAGAGAGTTTCTGCTTTGCAAAGCAGTGTGCGGGAACTTCCCCCGTGCGGGACCTTACCCCACCCTACCCTATGTAATCGCGACGGGAGTCGAAAATTCTGATCGGCCTCAAAATTTGACATTATCCGTTTCAAGAGGTCTACATTCCAAAACCGAAATGTCCGTCCGCCGTCCACCGTCCGGAACGTTTTGACAGTAGGATTTTTTTTTTTTTTTTTAATCTGAAATTTTGACAAAATACTTAGTTTACCATCTAGTTGTGCCCGCAAGGTTTTCAGCCCGATCGTCCAAACCCGTGGGGCGCTATGGGGCTACAGGAGGGGTTTTATGAAGGCCTTTGACTATGGGATCGAGTGAGGTTTCGTTTTCGAAGTATTTTTGGACGTAGAATTCCTTCCTTCCCATTGAATAAATAAATTTTGTTTATATTTTTTACCTTAAGGTTCTGGCACACTAGGCAGGCACAGGACATGCACAAGACAGGCAACGGACACGGGACGTTATGTTTCGCTTCTGTGTTTTCAAGAGAGAACCGCACACTAGGCAGGACACAGGACAAAGTCCCGTCCTGTGCACGGCCCGGGACACCGCCGTTCTCGTTCGGAGAGCGAAAACGTCCCGGCATCCTGCGGGACGTTTCCCCTCCACTCGCGCATCTCGCCCCTTTGAAAGGGGCCCTTTCAAGGCGAAGGGAATAAAAATGTCCTGTCTAGTGTGCGCATTGGGACGGGACGGGACATTTCCAACGACCCGGCATCCCGCGTCCTGTGGCTGTCCTGTGCCTGCCTAGTGTGCCAGAAGCTTTAAGGTAAAAGTTATACCCACATAGCAGAGTATACCCACATCTCAATCAAATGGGTCTCCACGTCTCACAGCTTTAGAGGTCTCATTGAGAATCGTCTCGGAGTTTTCAAAACGGAGATGGTTGCTCTCGAGATGTCTCAGAGACATTTAAGTGTTAACATACCAGAGACGTCCACCAGAGATGTCGCAGAGACAACACGGGCGCAACGTAGAGCCAACTTGCCCCCTATCAATAATGCAATCCATGCTTCACTTGGAACATCCGTAGCAACCCGTCAACTCAACTCGTCGTGAAGAATCCAACTACCTCGAAACGAAGGCTCGCAAATTTGCAAAGTTTCTTTAAAGAAACTCGTACCCACCTACCGACAAACTTCCAATAACTTCCGAATGGGTTATCGCACAGAAGTGATTTTGGTTTATTATTCTTGGAATAATACACCTACCTATGTTTTCGCGACGGGGGTCGACGACTCCGATCGGGCTCAAAATTTGACATTAGCCGTTTCAAGAGGTCTACATTCTAAATCCGAAATGTCCGTCCGCCGTCCGGGCCGTAGGGATTTTTTTTTTTTTAAATCTGAAATTGAAAACACATTATTTAAACAAAAAAAAATTTTTTTGAGATAAAAATCCAAAACAAATTTTTTTTTAAATATTTTTTCATTGACAGAATTAAATTTCTGCACAAGTAAGTAACGTATATCAAAGAATAATAAACCCTTGTGTAAAATTTGCAGCGTTTTTTACTTGTTGAAAAGCACGTTTTAACCGACGTAGTTCCGTTAAAAACCGACGCCAAAAGTTGTACCGGGTTTTGGCATAATGAAAATCATTTTCCTAGTTATCCCGAGTAATGACGCTTCTTGACCCAGCTCTTGTCGCGAAGGAAAGCTTCGTTTGCGATGGAGGAAGAGAGTTGGCGAAATCCTTTTATCTAAAGGCCGCTTTACACGCTACGACAAATCGTAACGATCAGGTTGCACCAACTTATCGCTCCAATAAATCGAAAGGGGGAGGCCGCTTTACACGCTACGACAAATCGTAACGATTTATCGTTCAGATGCACACTGGGACCCAGTGATTGGGTGGAAATCGTAGCGATTAGTTGGAGGGACCGTTTACACGTTCAAACAAGTCGCTACGATTCCGAGAAATTGATGCCGGCCGGCATCAACCTTCCAAATCGCTACGATGTCCCATTTACACGTTCCGATAAATCGTAACGATCGCATCTGAACGATAAATCGTTACGATTTGTCGTAGCGTGTAAAGCGGCCTTAAGTCGGATCAACCTTGTCAATTTGCACCCACCCGCACGGAAATTGGTTCAGCCGTTTGGGCGTGATGTAGGTATAGCTTAAATCTCAATTTTGAATATGTTTAAATATCTCTATTAAAATGCCCGCAAAACATTTTTTCTGATTACTGTCATTTTTTTGTTTCCTTAGGCCCTGATGATTGGAGGATATTACGTCGGTGCATTCTTCGCCTAATTACACCCAACCTCCTCAACTTTCTACCAACATGGTA
Organism: Pilophorus perplexus; assembly: GCA_955831195.1. Lineage (NCBI taxonomy): Eukaryota > Metazoa > Arthropoda > Insecta > Hemiptera > Miridae > Pilophorus > Pilophorus perplexus. The sequence goes on from OY037015.1 coordinate 4,212,284, forward strand.
AATATAATTTTTTGTCATTTTGCTGCTCACCCGTTTATTTTGTCGATTTATCATATTGCAGTCCGTACTGATGTAAAATATTAATAAAATTTAATTTTCTTGTGTGCCGCAGAGTGACGTAATGACATCTTCGCCTAATTACACCCAACCTCCTAAACCCCTTACTCCCAACATGGTAAATATAATTTGTTGTCATTTTGCTGCTCACCCGTTTATTTTGTCAATTTATCCTATTGCAGTCCGTACCGATGTAAAATGTTAATAAAATTTAATTTTGTTGTGTGCCGCAGAGTGACGTAATGAAGTGCAGTGCTTGCAGTGCGGTTTTTAAGGATCACTTCAACCTCCAACAACACATACGGCACTTCCATAAAGAATCTTCAACGACTCCGAAGATGGTGTGCGGTATGTGCAAATTGAAATTCTTCACGAACGTGGAACTTGAAGCACATACGAAAATAGAGCATAGTTTCGAAACAAACCACGAAACTTTTACATTCTCGAATGAGGACGACTTCCACAGTTGGAGGCGATCCATAGAAGCTGATTGTAATGTCAAGTACATTCGTCAAGCTTCAAGAAAAACTGCTGAAAAGACAACTGTACACTACGTATGCAATAGGTCTGGTCAACCACGGAAGATCCACGATGAAGCGAGAAAAAGATGTGTGAAAGTGCAGGGTAGTAGAAAGTCAGGGGCACAGTGCTTATCTAGAATGAAAGTCATTTTTCTCCCCAACGGCTCTGTGGAGGTTGATTACTGTAAAAATCATTTTGGGCATACCATTGAGTTGAAGCACTTACCTATTCCCTCAACTACCAAAAGAAGCATTGCCACGAAAATCGCCGCGAAAATACCCATGGACGTGATTCTTGAGGAAGTCACAAGTGACGCATTGAACCCAAACTGCGAGTTGAAAAGGGAGCACTTAATAACGAAACAAGATTTACGCAACATCTTAAGACAATTTTCGCTTGAAGGAGAGTGTGCACGGGACTCGGATGATGCGACGAGTGTCGCCGCTTGGGTGGAGAAGGAAAGAGAGGGTGACGAAGAATCCTGCGTAATTCTCTATAAACCAAAAGGGGTTATGCCTCCAGAGATGGCTAATCATGGTTTAAATTATGCTGATTTTCTTTTGGCGATAATGAGCAAAGGACAACAGGAGGTTCTCAAGAAATTTGGCCAAAATGGTGTTTTCTGCATGGATTCGACGCATGGTACAAATAATTACGGGTACGAGCTGACGACCTTGCTAGTCCTTGATGATCTGCATCAAGGGTTTCCCGTTGCTTTTTTCATTTCGAATAGACAGGACTTTTTGGGAATCAAGCTCTTTTTGGAAAGTGTCAAGAACGTAAATGGGCCCATACATGGAAAAACGTTCATGTCGGACATGGCCAATGTCTTCTACAACTCATGGAAAGTGGTCATGGGTGAGTGCGAATTCAGGCTCTTCTGCGTTTGGCACGTGATTCGCGCTTGGCAAACTAAAATCAAGGAGCTCATCAAAGTAGACACTGTAAGGGAAGACACATACGCAAAAATCTACGCACTTCTCACCGAAACCGATTCTTCTGCCTTCGATGTTATGTTACCTTCAATTCTGAATCAGCTCTGTGCGGATAAACTCACCTCTCGATTCGGTGAATATTTCAAAAATGAATACGCGAAGAACGTTCAACAGTGGGCTTATTGTCACCAGAAAAACTCAGGTATCAATACCATAATGAACCTTGAGCGGCTTCATTGTTCTATTAAATACGTTTTTCTCGAAAGCAAAACTACCAAAAGATTAGACAAAACAATTCATGCACTAATGCGACTAATAAACTGGAAAATCTACGACCGAATTCTCCTCTTGGAAAATGGCAAGCTTAGTTACAAACTGCGATATCTGCGCAAACGGCACGTCGAATCAACATCTTTGTCTATAAGTAATGTCATTCCGGTCGAACCTGACTTCTGGTCAGTGTTTTCTTCAACTAACCCTACCCTCTCGTACCAGATCCAATTGCAAGTTCTAAACTGTGAGTGTCGCCTGATTTGTGAATGCTGCAAGGCATGTTTTCACACGTACTCATGTTCTTGTATTGACTACTGCATAAAAAACAACATGTGCAAGCACATCCACCTTCTTTGTCGATTTTTGTCGCTGCAAACTGACTCGGAGTCGTGGGGCATCGATGAATCAACACCTTTATCTGATGGGGACGAATCTCCCATGATTATTGACGACCATGAAGAGGTCAAGCCCGAAACCCAAGCTCTCTTGGGCTGTCTTCAGAGCGGAAGTGCAGTTACAGAAGACATAAAAAATGAGAAAAAGAAACTCGAAGAAGAGTTTTATTCACTTTTGAACTCGATTCATTGTGCTGAAGGTGTCCAAGCATTAAGAAAGGTCATGAAAAATGGATTTGCCACAGTAAAAGCAGCCCAGGACTCAGCTTCTGAGTTCAAGTTCTCAGGCTAAAAGAAAGTAAACTCTAATAAAAACATCGACCCTCAAAGAAGATTCCAAAATAAGAAGAAAAGGGTACCAGTTAAAGGAAGTAGACTCAAGAAGCCTAGTTCAATTTGCCTTCAGCAAATTGCTGTAGCGGCAGTGATCTCAAACCAATGAAATACTCGTACCTGATGATTTATTTTATTTTATTTTTTATGTGATTTGTAGAGAAATGATATGATGTGATTAAATCGTTAAAATTTTTAATTAAGTGAATGATGAGTCAATGATTTAATTTGTTTTGTTTTTAACTTAATAAATAAATGTATAAACAATTTATATGTTAGTGAATGAATATGCAAGAGTGATATGCAATGCCAATCCTTTCTTTAATTCCCTCGACTTTCGTTTTGTAAAATTTCCAGGCTCCCAATATTGATAAAATGTATCCCCTTAAAAAAATGCAATTTTTGAAATTGAGTCGCCAGCCTAGGATTTTTAGCAGTTCATGAAAGACCAGGGTTACGCTTACGTCCTCCTTTTGTAGGACAAGTCCTACATTTTACACTTTGTCCAACACTTTGCCCTAAAATAAAAACGCTGCGAATTTTGCACAAGGGCTTATTGTTGTTTGACATACGTTACTTGTACGAAAATAAAATCTGTGTCAATAATAAAAAACGCAAATTTTACACAAGGGTTTATTATTCTTTGATATAGGTTACTCATCCTTTATCCTTTATTATATTATAGCCTACTTATCCTTTATTTTTTGGAAAAACCCATTGGAAAAGCAAGCAAAAATAGAAAATAGAGAAAAAAGCGAAACAAAATGTGTAAGATGTTATGAATTGAGATGGCTCTCTCTACTACAGCGTTTGAAGTCGGAAGTGACAGTAGCGAGAGAACGAAATTCCCAACGTTTTTGAACCTATGGTTCCCTCTTGCGACTGATATACGTCAACATCTTCTAAATGGCCCCACTGACATGGAGCCATAATAATATGACATTCTTTTATTCTTTACGGCATTAAACACAATTTCTATTTATGTTTATTCCCATTCCGTTATTATTTGCTTTCCCCCTCAAAATTACCCACTTGAAATTAAAACCCTCGAAAAAATGCCACTAGGACGAATGAGTGATAGTGAATCACTATCACTCATTCGTCCTAGTGGCATTTTTTCGAGGGTTTTAATTTCAAGTGGGTAATTTTGAGGGTAAGAAGATCGTTTTATCAATAACGTACACAATCACTAATAGTGATTGTGTACGTTATCGATAAAACGATCTTCTTCTTCTTCTTCTTCTACTTTCAAATTTCTGTGTCCTGGTCCTTCACAGCAGTATGAAAAGTCTGTTGGTTGGTGACCATCATCTGATGATCCATCACATTTGGACAACGTGGAGGAACGTTTTGGCATAATATGCCAATATTATTCTTCAGAAAAGGGGCCGTTTTAGCTTTCTTTTGGGACAAGGGGACGGGAAGGTCGAATAGGGGACTGTCCCCTTCAAAAGGGGACGTATGGTCACCCTAACTATACTCTACCTTCAATAAAAACCGTAGACTGCAGTGAGCGCGTAAAAAGATCCGAAAACTCCGACTGTTTTGAGGATCCGTATCGAAATACGAACCTTTCAACAAAGTCAAGAGGTCCAAACAAAAAATGTATATCATACGTTCATCGGAGGCATCCAAAATAAAAAATTTGTCTCAGGATTACTGTAACATTTACAGAAATGTACAGTTATACATGGAGTTCTACAGATATTTAATATCTTAGAACTGCATGCATAGCTCCTGTTCTACTGATGAAAGTCCAAGGTAAACACAAACCTAATTAATGTAAAAATTTCTGGTTCCAATTCGGATAGTTCGAACTGTTGTTTTATTTAAATGTAAACCCGGTAGTTTCGTATTTTTGGCAACACTGAAACAGGATTTTGGGCGAAATGCAGTAGAGATAGGCAGTCGGTAAAAAGGTATCGAGTTTTTTAATCAATTTGGAATCGGCTTCAATGAATCGATTCTCAAAAAATCGTTTCTCTCAAGCATCGTTTTTGCGAAAATCTTTTTTTTTTTAGCGATTTTTCCTTCTATTGGTTTATTATTCTTAGAATAATACACCTATGTTTTCGCGACGGAGGTCGACGACTCCAATCGGCCTCAAAATTTGTCATTATCCGTTTCAAGAGGTCTACATTCCAAATCCGAAATGTCCGGCCGTTTTGGGCAGTAGGTAGGATTTTTTTTTTAATCTGAAATTTTGACAAAATACTCGGTTTACCATCTAGTTGTGCCCGCAAGGATTTCAGCCCGACCGCCCAAACCCGTGGGGCGCTAAGGGGCTAAATTGGGGCTACAGGAGGGTTTTTTTTTTAAGGCTTTTGGCTATGGGATCGATTCAGGTGTCGTTTTCGAAGGATTTTAGGACGTAGAATCCATTTTTGGGGGCCCGGAACGATCCGATTTCACTGTTGCGATTTGTAGGGCTTTCATTGGGCTACAAATGGGATTTTTGAAGGATCCCAGGATGTCAAATATTTTTCATGTAAAAAACAAAAAAATTTGAGAATAAAAATCCAAAAAAAAATTTTTGCAATTTTTTTCATTGACAGAATCAAATTTCTGCCCAAGTAACCTATATCAAAGAATAATAAACCCTTGTGTAAAAGTTGCCGCGTTTCTTTGGATCAAACTTGATCTTAAATAAATTAAATAAGTATATCATAAGTAGGTAAATAAACCAATCAATAAGTAGGTAGGCGATTCTTGTTCAAGGAGTGGATCATCAATCTAATATATTGGATTATTTTCAAAATTGGCTAAAACCCAATTTTTTGAACCTCTCTACCCCGATTTTGGGAAAAATCGGGATAAAAGTATCGATTCTCGATTTTATCCTATTAACAAAAATCGTTTTTTTACAAGAAGAATCGAGTTTTAGAAAAATCGGAAATCGATTGCCCATTCCTATGCAGGAGCTTCTCCATCTTGAATCCTTTCTCTCCGTGGTATAAAGTGCACGTGTGTGATAGGATTGTTTTACCGAATTTGTGTAAGTACAAATGAGTCAGTGAGTTGCTGTAGTAGTTGATTTGAGATTTAGTTAAAGTCACTAGTCAGCCGAGGAATAAAATCCACGAAATGAACCAAGAAAAGTTGAAGAAACTCCAAGCGCAAGTGCGTATCGGTGGGAAGGGGACCCCCCGTAGGAAGAAGAAGGTGCTGCACGCGACGGCCGCCACCGACGACAAAAAGTTACAAAGCTCGTTGAAAAAACTGTCGGTGAACACCATCCCCGGCATAGAGGAGGTGAACATGATCAAAGACGACGGGACGGTCATACACTTCAACAACCCCAAGGCACAGGCGTCCCTCGCCGCCAACACCTTCGCTATCACGGGACACGGGGAGACGAAGCAGATCACGGAAATGTTGCCGGGCATTCTCAGCCAGTTGGGACCTGAAGGATTGAACCAGTTGAAACGGCTAGCCACGTCCGTGGCCGGAGGCGCGGGTTAGTATCAATTCCGGATATCACAAGTATTTTCTCTTTGTTTATGCTCCCAATTATTGCACCTGAGCTCGGAACCTTGAACTGCTCACCTTGAAAGTTCGTCTTCGGACGGCTTTGCGGAACCTACTATTGGTGTGTAGTAGGCTTCCGTAAGCTAATTTCTACTATCAAAAGCCCCTAATTTGAGAAGGTGATGCATCTGAGCGTATGACGTCACTGGAGAACCGGTCACTACCGCGCATTTGAAACGAGCTAAAAACGCTGCAAATTTTGTATCTGTAAGTTCATTGTTCGGACAGATGTGAGACCCAGAAAACTGGATTATGCGTCCAAAATTACTCGGAAAATATTTGACTTCCCGGGATCCTTCAAAAACACCATTAAATTTTGTAGCCCTTTGAAAGCCCCATAAATCCCCCACGGTTGAATCGGATCGGTCTGGGACCCCCGAAAATGGATTCTACGTCCACAAATACTCCGAAAACGACACCTTACTCGACCCCATAGCCGAAAATCTTCACACAAAAAACCTCCCGTAGCGCCCTACGGGTTTGGACGATCGGGCTGAAATCCTTGCGGTCACAACTAGATCGTAAACCGAGCAGGTATTTTGCCAAAATTTCAGATTGAAAAATCCTGCCCAAAACAAGGACTCGGAAGGCGGTTTTGATGGGTCGTTTGGGACACATCAGGGAGCCCAAACTCAAAAACGTCGGACTGATTAACCCTGTGCTCAGTTCAGGGGGCCCTTAAAGCCACGATTTGTTGCAACTCTTCTCAGTTTTTGGGTTATAACGTTTTCCCTATCAAACCAATCGAAAATCCGGTCGAAGTAAAAGTTGACGAGGACAAAATTCCGAACTATTTTCACTAGTTACGTTTCATTTTTGATCTAAAATGAGCCAAGTTTCCGAAAATGGCAAAACCCCCTTTAAACTTGGTGTTTTCAGTTTGCAATCCATTTCACACAATATTTAACGACTTTTTCTATTTTTTCCTTCGTCTGAGCCGTTTTGGGCAGTAAGATTTTTTTTCTTTTAATCTGAAAGTTTGACACAATAGGTACTCGGTTACTTACCATCTAGTTGTGCCCGCAAGATTTTCAGCCCGATCGCCCAAACCCGTGAGGCTCTGACGGGCTAAAATGGGGCAACGGGAGGGGTTTTTTGAAAGTTTTCGGCTATGGGGTCGAGTTAGGTGTCGTTTTCGAAGTATTTTTGGGCGTAGAATCCATTTTTGGGGGTCCCAGAACGATTCGATTTCACTTGGGGGATCTATTGGGCTCTAATGGGGCTACAAATGGGGGTTTTGAAGGATCCCACAGTCATTTTTTTTTTTTTTTTTTTTCAAAAGGAGGTATTTTTTGACACACAATTAATAAACCTACGTCAAAGAATAAAAACCCCATGTTTTAAAATGTGCAGCGTTTATATATACGTAAAATAGCCCCCCTCCAACTCCTTTGGCTAAATCCTGCTCAGGAAACTGAAAAAAGTTCGAAAATAAACCATATCATGGCTTATAAAACGTTCTTCAAAAAATAACTGATTTCATTGCGAGGTTCAGTAAGAAAAATCCTTGTGAGGTTCAGTAAGAAAAATCCTTTTTCGGTTTATTTACTACAAAGATCACAGCAAGGACTCTTATGATTGGACTCGAATAAAAAGTCTGTTTTTAATCGAGCATTCCCTAAAGCTTTGATGTCTTTATAGCCCTAATGATGGTTTTTAAGCAAACCGATTCGTTGGAATACGAGTCCTTTTGATTTACATTTCAAGGCAGGAGTGAGTTATGTACTGAATCTCATCAACACTCAATCCCCCTAATTCGCCACTTTTCGCGTTGATTTCACCGTTTCTGTTTGCAGGTGCCGGCAAAGCGACGATCGAAGAAGACGACGAAGTCCCCGACTTGGTCGAGAACTTCGACGAAGCTTCTAAAGAAGAGGTCCCTTCCAACAAAGAGAATTTGCCTAAACCCTAGGTGGCTCCACAAGATTTTTTCATTGTTTACTACAGGTGAGCCCAGTTTTGTCCTCGTAGACGTTTCCGTTCAAAATAGTGTTGGGTAGTTCCGATTTTGCCACCGCATGAGATGGTCTAAAGTCTGACGTTCTGTTGATGTTTTCTTTTCATAACCCGCGAGGTTAGCAAAGCCTCAATCGTAGGGTATTTCACTTACTCCCAAAGGCCTCAATTCCGAGGGAGTAAAGTAGGATTCACACTAGACGGGCAGGGCAGGGCAGGGCACGGACCGTTCAATGACTTGAACGTGCCTTGACCGATGCGTAGTGTTCACACTTGACGGGCACGGCAGATCAGTCAACGATCGTTCAACAGTCAGTTTTCACAGTTTTTGTTAAGATTTTTGTCGTTCATATTTGTTAAGATTTTTGTCGATGTTTTCAAAAACAACGCTTTTAAAAGTAGCACTGCTACTTGACGAAGAGGAGGAAGAAAAGATAAAGGGCCAAAAACGTTTGTGGGTCCACATCATATTGAAGAGGAGGAAACATGAAGGAGAGTTTCATACGTTATTTGGAGGTTTATTGGACGATCAAACGAAATTTTTCCGTTCGTCTTCCATTTCAAAAAATGTAAAAAGAAAGAAAATAAACAAAAACGCCGACGTGAACGGTCGGGAGGAACGGAGGAGGTGGAAGTGAAGCCTGTGAGTGAAGGATGGGGGAAGAGGCAGACACCGATTTTGATCGGTCCGATCTCGAGGGACTGGGCAAGGTCCGGTAAAAGACCGGTGCTTGAACGGACCTTGCCCGCTGAGTGTGAACGGTCGCATTACATATACATCGGAGCGATCAAAACCGAACCCTGCCCGGTCCTTGCCCTGCCCTGCCCTGCCCTGCCCGTATAGTGTGAACAGGGCTTAAAGGATAATGCCTGTCTCCAGGCCAAGAGAGTTCTTTGAAAAGTGGGCGGTTTACTCCATCTTAGGTTGTTTTGGTCATCTATACCACTAATTCTCACTGTGTCTGTGGCTGCCGGAAGGCTGGCTGGCTGTCTGGCAGAGTATGTCAAAAGCCTTCTCCTCTGAAACAGTAAGCGATAACAATTTTCTATGGGTTCGGGATCCCGTTTAGCTGTCCTTAGGGGGGTTGAGTCCACCCCCCCCCCCCCTGAGATGCGCGCAAATAGGCGCATTTGCGCCCAACTTTATTTTAACTGGGAAACCCTAAATGTTTTGGCGAATTTGGATTCCTCGATCAATTTTACGTCTGATATGCTCGTTCAGCGAAATTTTTGATGAGCGCAAATTTGCGCAACCCTCACTATTTTCGTTGTTCACTGTCCGATTGAGTGGGCGTGTACTCTGTATCCTACCTATAGATCCGAATTTAATACGAAATAAACGAATTCCGACGATCGGTGAATTTAGATGGCGAGTTTAATTTTAACGATTTGACGAGACCCCGCGCGCGTTAGCCATGTGTCTTGGGAGGGTGCCAGGGACCTTGGAAGGATGGAGAGAACGAGAGAATGGAGTGTGCCAGGGTCCTTGGAAAGGTGGAGAGGCGGGGAAACTTTGGGATGTTTTGGGAAACGGTTCATTCTACACTAATTTAGGATATATTCTGGTGTGTGGGAAGACGATTTCTCTCACTAATTTTACGCCCGTTAAATTTAGCGCATTGAGTGACTGTCACTTGGGCGAGTGAAGCGAGTCCCCTGTCCGAGAAAGTGGTTGGCCGAAGCGAGTGCTAGTATCACTCAAATAGGTACGTTCAGACTTGGGTCAGGTTTACAGGCGTTTACTTGGTGTCAAATAAGATGTTTGCTCTTATTAAATAATTGCGTTTAGTCCAGTCAATTGGTTATTTGAGCTTACATGATCTATGCTAGAAGATTTGAGTTTTTTAATCGGTCTATTAGGATGCCAAGAGGAATCCAGGCCAATAAAAGGTAATCGACCCAATAAAATTTTCTATCGGACAACTCTGGGCAGCGTAAAAACACAATCATTTGAAATTTGACGATTTTTTTTTGTCGACTTTGTCAACAATCGACAGCTTCATTTTTCTTTCATTGTGCACCCTCTAAAGAGTTTATTGAACGTCATAGACAGGGGTATTTGTATATTATATACTATACTATTATCAACCCCCCCCCCCCCCCCTCACACTGCTCTCAGGCTGAGAGTCTCAGCAAGGGAGTTTTAGTGGGTGACAAAGTTGGAAAAAATCGTCAAAGTTGAGTTTAAAAACAACTTTAGGGGGTGCAAATTGTTGTTAATTTCATGAACTTCAAAACCGTTCAGATGAACAACGCGAGGATCACTCGAGTAATGTTGGAAAAACAAAAAGTCGGAAAAATACGTGGTTTTCCAAAGTTGTCCATTCGAAAATGTTGTTGGGAAACCCTGGATTCCTCTTAGGGCCGGTTTTTGAAACCATAGTTAACTCTGACGGCCGTAAAAGACGACTGACGGCCGTAAAACGGAAAAAGCGTTTTTTGAACCTTAGTTACCGTTTTACGGGCCGCTATTTTTACGAAACGGTAACCACAGCAGGACCCTGGGGTCAAATTTTTACGGAGCCGTGACCACCGCTTTCATTGGTTGACGAGGAACAACTGACTGACGAGACGGCGCGCCGCGGACTCCGCGGCGCGGAGGGTAGGGAGTGGTAGAAAGAGACGGAGATTATTGTTTACTTTTTTCGCTCAAAATAATGACATGTTCGCAATGACGAAAAAAGTTCACCTAGGGAAAATATTCAAGGCGCCAAAATTTTAGCGGCGTGGTCAGCTGTCGGAACGCTGACTATGGTTCTAAAAACGCTGACAAAATAGCGGCTGTAAAATCGCGTTTGACGGTGGTCACCAAACCACTCGTTTGCGGTGATTTGACTATGGTTTCAAAAACCGGCCCTTATTGGCATCCTAATCGACCGATTAGAAGCGAGCATATTTCATGTAATCTCAAATTTCCCGAAATTTTTCATTTTCAAGGCAACTTGTCCCTGTTTGTGGGTTGAAGTTACAGGGGTTGAAACATTAGCGAATCCTATTTTTCAGCCAAGTTGAAAAAAAAAATCACTCATTTTTAACGATCGATAGCGGCGAAACGGCTGTACCGATCGAAATATGTAGGGGGGTGAAATCGACGTAAAATTTAATGCTCTTTAATTGTAGAAAGAGTACATTTTTCTGTGCGATGCGTCGTTTCCGAGTTATAAGCGAAAAACTGACAAAAGTGCGAACATTTCGAGGTTTTTTGGCCCCCCCCCCCCCCCATAATTCCACGAGGAGATTTTGTGTGAGAAATGTGGATTTAACATCTCTAACCGACCTTGTGCAAACCCTCAAAGTTTCGCCACACTGTTCTGCGCTGCGGCCTGCAGAGCATCGGGTTCGATCCCCATTTATTCACGCTGACCTGCACCACACATTTCAAATCACTTGATTCTGTCATCATTTCAGTCACTGAACCATTTACCTCTCGCCAAACAGCCCCACCATTTGATTGATCGTAATGATATTTTGATTGTTTCAGACTTCTAGTTATTCAATGGTGTCATCTTATCAACCATCTATAATTATACTGTGGGCAGAATGATAACCTCATACAAACACGAATCTTCCTCTGCGGCCATTCAAGAAGAACCCGACAATTCAATTCAATTACAAAATTTCGTTTGCTTCTGCATCTTCAGGTCTACTTTCTATTCCTCACTGAAATTTTCTGTATTGTGAACCCGTCGATGATGAAATTTTGTTGGTTTTTGCGCCAATGTCCTGCAATCGAATTGACAAATATTTAACGTTTTTATGCTCTTGTGCTTAATCCTTGTCCATCGTCGACTTGCACTGAACCCGTCGGCTTGATGGTCTTGGATATACAAGTAATTTGAAAGGTGTGATTGTTTTTTTCTTTTCATACTAAAAAAAAAAATTTGTGTATTCAGTTTTTGTTAGCCGAGCTCAAAAACGTGAAGCCGGTACTAGAAATCAGGAGCTCTATTAGTTCCGTTTCATCACCACCTTGTAGGGATTGTAAATAAGAAAAATGGGTACGACAAACAGAATATTAAGGATTGAAATCTGCCTGCGTTATTTTGTGCAGTAGCCCTTAATGGTTACTTTACTTCTTATTAGTATGCTTGGTCTCCTTAATAAACTTACAAGATACATTGTCGTGTTTTATTTTCCCTGCGAGTTGGGGAAATGGAAAGAATGACACGAACGTCGTCGACTGAACGTGCGACACGGAAAACGTCGATAAAGGACGAGTACAACCACTTCCTTATATCGTCTGATAGTGTCGTAATGACATTGAAAGTGCGATTATGTTAGCGATAACTGGCTATGAGCGTTTGTGTATTTTGTTCCTAGATGAGCGGCTTCGTGTGTTTCATCTTATATTAAATTTTACGGATCTGAAAGTAAAAATTGAAGCATTAGCTAGAAAATAGAGGCTGATGCTGACCAAGTGGAAAATTTTGTTCCGACCAGGGTGTCAAATGAATGACGAAAAAAAATGCAATTTTTTGGGAAATTGTCGATTTTTTTTTCGTGTTTTCTTAGTTTTTATGGCATTTGGAAGGATGGTGGGACTAAAATGATTGGCCCCATCCTGGTTTTCTTGAAGAAAAATGCTTAAGATTATGTGCCAAATATAAGAAACTACATGTAGCCCGTATACCAGGAAAACCTCGTAAGTGCAAATTGGTCAGCTTTTCAAGAGACAGAAAATATTTCATAAAACGATGCAAATTTTACACAAGGGTTTATAATTCTTTGATATAGGTTAGTTGCGCAAAAATTATTTCTGTCAAAAGAAAAAATGTTGGAAAAAAATTTTTTTTTTATTTTTCTTTTCGAAAAAAAATTTTTTTTTTCAAAAATTCTTTATTCTTTACTCGAAAAATATTTAACCTCCTGGGATCCTTCAAAAATCCCATTTTTAGCCCCATGAAAGCCCTATAGATCGCAACAGTGAAATCGGATCGCTGCGGGACCCCAAAAAATGGATTCTACGTCCAAAAATACTTCGAAAACGACACCTGACTCGATCCCATAGCCAAAAGCCTTCTAAAACCACCTTCTGTAGCCCCCTAGCGCCCCACGGGTTTGGGCGATCGGGCTGAAAACCTTGCGGGCACAACTAGATGGTAAACCGAGTATTTTGTCAAAATTTCAGATTTTAAAAAAAATTCCTACTGCCCAAAACGGCCTGGACAGCGGACGGACATTTCGGTTTTGGAATCTAGACCAGTTGAAACGGATAATGTCAAATTTTGAGGCCGATCGGAGTCGTCGACCCCCGTCGCGAAAACAGGTGTATTATTCCCAGAATAATAAACCAAAATGATCCGAGTGAGTTTGAGGCGAGCCTTCGACCATCATGTGACTCAGAATCGAACGCCTCAATGGGTTCATCAGCATGAATAGAGTGAATAATTGATGTGAGGCCCATTATGAGGCATTCGAGTTTTTCCTCATCCCAAACAGCGGACTTACACGGTTTTCTGTGTAGGTTTCCTCAGCACTAATTAGGTTAAAACTAAAAGCTCTCTTTCGTTACTTTTAGCGAATTTTCGAAGAAAAAAGATTATTTCATAATAATGACTGAGCAAATGGGAGAAGTTGAAATCGTGACTCGTTAGGGAAATGTTTTCAGGCAGAACTTGTGGTACCACTCTATGCAAAAATGTAACGCTATTTGAGCTTGTATCACTTCTCAATGATTAATTTCACGGAAGTCGTTAAATTGGTTTCTCTTCTCAATGAAATACTTGAGCTGATATCTACTCTATGCCACCTATTTGTGTTCCTACTCAATGAAAAGTTTGTTTGAAAGTGCCAAGTAGGTACCTACGCTAAATTGTTCAAAAGGCGCTTGATTTTTAGGGTTATGGTACGAAAAAAGTCAGACCTCTTAAACAATAATCATTATCACTAATGCTAGTGTGAGCTTGTATTTATCTCTTCTCTATGAACTAGTATGACATACCACAATTAGTATGACATTGTACCACAATTCTCTGCTAATTAAGGATATTCCCTACTCTGTGCAAAGGATTATAGAATTTAACACTATTACCTATAAACGCGTTTGCCCAAACCAACTCCTTTTCCACGGAAGTGTTTGTCTAAACCCACTGCCTTTTAGCTTAGATCTAGTGAATTTTTACGATTTGGCAAATTCAACGGTGCCATCCTGTATACATGCATGTATCGTGAAAATACTCGTGATACTACAACATTCGTAAGTCGATTCTCCCAAAGGTGAACAACTTGGGGGGTTCCCTGAATATTATGACTGGCAGAAGTCAAGGTTGAGGTCAATCCTCTGCATACTAATACGAGGCCTTGAAAATGCTCGTGGTGGGTTATCCTGACTCAGTTTAAAAAGGCATCACAGAAGCGGATCCATTGAATAGCAAAATCATGATTTTTTTTTTTTAGCATGAAACATGCTTAACCTTAAGCTTGACGTGAATGCTACTGAAGGGGTTTCTGCAGGTTTGGGGGTACGATGTCGAGTTAGGTGACGATTTCGAAGTATTTTTGGACGTAGAATCCACTTTTGGTGGTCTCAGATTGATCCGAATTCACTGTGAGGATCTATGGGGCTTTTGAAGGGCGCCAGGAAGTCGAATGAGGTGTCGTTTTCCCAGTAATTTTAGACACATAATCCATTTATCGGGGTCTCACATCCGTCCACAGACTTTACAAGAAAAAAAAATCATTAAATTAAATTTAATAATGAACCTTGTGTAAAATTTGCAGCGTTTTTAGCGCAACCTTTTTCCAAAAAATGGAAAGGTGCGCTCACCTCTTCGACATGTATGTTTTTTTTTTTTTTTTTGTTTGTGTACAGAGCATCACGTCCGAGCGGCTCAACAGATTTCCATGAGGGTGGTCTCATTGTCATCAGCGAGTTCCGGGGGTGGTTATAGGCTACCTTGATTTTCCCTCCCTCATCCCCTTCATCGGTTTTCGGGAGGTCCTTCACGACGAAAGTTGTTTATCTCTGATGTGTAACTAAGGAGGCCTCAAAAGGGGGACGAAAGTTTTTGTCCGATTTCGTTGGTACAAGGGTCTATGGAATGAGCTTTTCAGGCTGATTCCAACGACTCCAAAACGATTTTTGCAGCCTGAGCCGTTCGTTACCTCTGATAGGCATAAGGTTTTCTTATAAGATACGCATCGGTCGTTAGGGTGCAGTTGTTTACGTAATGAGCATCACGTGGATACTTTTGATGTGTTGTGTGGCATAGTTTGGTCGCTAGATACCTACTGTTTCTTAGTTTCTCTCGCTCATTAAATATTAATAACTAAAGGTTGCGCTCATCTATTCAATTCAATTGATGGCTTGTTCTCCTTGGGCTCATCGATCACATACAGGAAAATTTAGGAAAACGATGCAAATTTTACACAAGGGTAAAATAGTTCTTACAGTTCTTTGATACGAGTTGATTGTGCAACAATCACTTGTCATTAGAAACAAAAGAATCACTGTCATTAGAAAAAATTAGAAAAATTGAAAACAAATTTTTTGTGTACCTACAAATGATTATACAAAATACGTGCAAAATTACCAGGAAAACCACACCTTATTTGACCTCCTGGTGTCCTTCAAAAATCCCTTTTTGTAGCCCCATAAATCCTCACGGTGAAATCGGATCGTTCTGGGGAACCATGTGACGTCTTACCCGGGTACCAAGAAATATTGAAGGTGAAACCCACTAACTCCGGAGGAATTCATGCTTTCTGTCAGTACATGAACACCTCTTTCATATCAAATTCAGCTCACTTTCCACCTACAGCTTGGGCTTCTCCGTCGGCTGAATTGAATGAAACGACGAATGCTTGCGAATCATTTCACAGCCACCTCAAGGGAAACTTCACTAGCCCCCCTTCCCAACATCTACCTCTTCACCAGATTTCTCGTCGAGTGCCAGAAGGAATCCGTAGGACTGCTATGGCGAGGAAAAACGGACCAAGAATTCGTACACGAAGAAAAAACAAAAAGTTCTTACAGAACCAGCTTGCCCAATACTTTTAAACAAACTTTAAAGCATTTTCTTTTCGAGAAACGGAAATCCCTCGGATTGGCGCCATTCGGTGTCACTCGGCCGGTTGCAGTGACCACCCCCAATGCTCCTGTCCAGAAATTCGACAAGTCCCAACAGTCCGATATCTAGGAGTAGAAATTTGGTTAAAATTTTCAATAAGCAATAATCGCACCTCAGTAGAACTTCATTGGTTACGATATTGCCTCTGCGCAAGGTTGCAAGGGCTCAATAGAAATAGATCAGTGTCTCCGCTGGGATAAACACATCACAAAAATGACAAATTCCAGTCGGAAACTTGCGTACGTTTGCCGTGAAGTGAGAAACTTCTTAAGCCTAGACGCCATAAAAATGTTTTATTACTCACTTATACCATCTACGATGATCTATCTGGCTGGGGTGGATGCGGTGCCTCTCTCTTCAACCAAGTGTTCCTTGCTCAGAAACTTATAATAAAAGTAGTGCTCAGGAAGAAGAGACGCTACCCCACAGAGGCGCTTTTTAGTGAGTTCGGCGTCTTAAAAATAGCAGACCTTCCCGACAAAATTACTATGGTCAAAATATATCGCGATCTACGAAGTGGTGATCTACACTATCAAGATGAGGGAAGCACAAGGACCCACGGTGGATTTCTTTCCGGAAAACGAACCACGGTCAACAGTCGTACGAGTATAGGGGTGCCAAACTCTTCAACGCCCTCCCTCCTGACATCCGCTCGAAAGTAAAGTTAAACTCCTTCAATGAGGAACTCAAGAAATACCTCACCCGTCATCCATCATCGACGTAGTTGGACTTGTGATGTGCAAAATTATTTCATTGTTACGGTGAACTCAAACAGTAGAGGAACTTGCAACTTTTGTCAATAAGACGTCATATTTTTCCTTATTTTCAATTCTCAACTCCTCCCCACAGCACAAGCCTATGGCTTACAGTGGGGAGTAAGCAAGAATTATTATTATTATCATGTTCTCTATTAATCTTTTTTCCTAAATAAATGCGAAAATTTAAAAAAAAAAAAAAAACCTACAGTTGCCACTAGTGGGCCATAGTGACTACCTATATGAAGGTCGATCCACACATTTCAGTGACATCAGCGTATCAGTGGCATCAATGATAAATTGTTCACGGTTGTCCACACATCTTCGTGAATCGTGGCCATCAGTGCTCGGAGCTCTTCAATAGCATCAATGGTCCACACACCAGCCGCACGGAGCACTGATGCCCACCTATCACGCTGCGTGATTCACGCATACGGCTGACGGACATTTGGTCTTGGAAATCTAGAACTCTTGAAACGTATAATGTCAAATTTGGAGGCCGATCAGAATTTTCGACCTCCGTCGCATTCCAAAAATAATTAACCAAAATGGGCATTTCCCCGCTCTTTCCCATTACCCTTCAAATTTGACGTGGGGGTTAGAGATTAACTACTTAACATTGGATTAAACCTCTGCGCCTTCGGAAAACAACCACTTCGCTTCACGTCTAATTTCATTTCAGCGGCAACTTCCTAAGAATTTCTTTCCCTCCGAGACGTGGCACTAAAATGAGCCGCAGATTCTGTTCTACATACATCTGCGAACAGACTCTAATCAACGAATTTCATTAAAAATCGTTACCGGTCAGGGCTAACCAACGAGCATGATATAAAAATCGTTTAATCTTTGGAGTCACCAATATCACCCCTGACAGGAAGATTCCCTCATCAAACAAAAGCAGTTTCCTTTTTGAAGTTGTATTTTTTTTTATATTCACTGTCACGTCACAATAAAAAAATGTTCGTTCCTTCATTTAGTTGTTTCCTCCTTTTGCTATTCCTGTTGTGTAGCAAGTCACCTGGTGTGAACAGTGAAGTTGGCCGGCGAGACTTGGCTGACCTAGGAAAGGATATAGCTCAGCACAACTGAGAAGAAAATAGAGCCAAATGAGTTATGTACATTGTTTGCTTGGCTAAGGCTGGCGTTAGAGCGGTTAAACGTCTCCTATTGCGTCCTAACGGGTTTTAACGCAACGTGCTCGACTGCGAGCAACTTCAGAGTAATTTACACGGGGTTTTAAACACCTAATCACAACTTAAGAGGTGTCGCCTTCTTCGCACTCTTCTGCTGACAAATCTGTAATTTTCAGTGAGTCCTCATTGTTCATCTCGTCTTGGTTGTTGGCCTCGTCTTGACTTATTTCCAACACTACCACGTCACCAGTTTCAAACACTTTCATCCGACACTTCTTCTGCGGTGGCTGCTCACCATCGAGGAGGCGCAACAGTCTGCCAAGTTTGTACCAGTCGTCGCACGTCGATCCGTCTCCCAGCGCTCTGTTGACGTCCGGCACTGTCACGTTGGGGTGGACGATTTTAACGACTAGATGAGCATCAAAGGTGACGGAGACTTTGATTTCGGGTTCTAGATCTTCGGTTATGGCGATTTTGTAGACGGACAGAGCGGGCAGGTCTTCGTTGTAGACGACGTTCCACCCCTGCAGCTCTTCTTTAAGCCGCCATTCGAGTTCTTTTTTCAGCACGCACAAGCTTGCAATTCCCGAACGTTGGACACGCCTGGAATGAATAAAATAGAATAACGAGCAGTCTCCTAAGGTTTATTTCCAACATTATAATGAAAAGAGAGCTCACCTGGACTGCCCACTGGGCGAAGGATCAGGCAGAAAGTCGAACAAAGTCGGCACTGCGGCGTCCCTCAGGGTTGCAGCTTTCCTCGGTATGGTCAGCACGGATCCGTCATCCCGCACAGCACGATGCTCCTTTTCTATAAACTCCCCTGCAAAATTTGTTATGTAAATAGGAGGATGTGGAAAAATCCTATCGAACATAGTTACAATAGTAAAAAACAAGGTACTCAGCGCAATCATCAATGAGAAATTACGTGTCTGAACAGAAAAAGAGATGAGTGAAAGTTTGGCATTTCGAATTCAGCTCGCTTCTGCGCACGCTGGGAAATGTTTTATGCATGAAGTTTCCCGCAACCTTTCTCCTGGTATGGACGAGGAGTCCCTCTCCATGGCTCTAAGCCAGTTATTAACTACATCCTTGCCATGTGGCAGGAGGTAGTCAAGCTGAGCCAGGTGCTGGAAATCCAGAAATCAGTGCTTGGTGGCTCGTAGTGAGTTCCTGCCAACATCCTTGCCATCTGGCAGCAAGTAGTCAAGCTGAATCAGCTTCTGGAAATCCCAAAACAAAGCTTGGTGTCCATTAGCCAGTCTCTGTCAACATCCCTTCCATTTGTCAAGAGTGAGCAGAGCTGAACCAGCTTCTGGAAATCCCCAATCAGAATTTGGTGGCTCTTAGCCCATTCCTGCCAACATCCTTGCCATGTGGCAGGAGGTAGTCAAGCTGAACCAGGCGCTGAAAATCCACAAATCAGAGCTTGGTGGCTCTTTGCCTGTTTCTGCCTGCATCCCTGCCATTTGTCAACAGTTAGCAAAGCTGAACCAGCTCCCGGAAATCCCAAATCAGTGCTTGGTGGCTCGTAGCGAGTTCCTGCCAACAACCTTGCCTAATTGCAAACAACAATAAGAACAGTCGCACGACATTTTGCCCTGGGACTCTTTGTGCACAAACACGATTGAGAGCAGGACTCCTAGACTACTCTTCCTACCGGCTAGCTGGACTCTTCTTGCATAGTGCCAATCACTTTCACCTCGGATGGGGCTCTCCATGCAGCCCCCCCCCCCCCCCCCCCCCAATGACGATAGTTGAGTTGCGGCCAAGGTCATTAGGATGCACACGTATTACTTGCGGCCTTCAAACCACGCAAATTTTGTTGTTCAAGGCTGCTGTTCATAGGTTTGTTCCAGGTTTGACGGAAATCGACAGAGACATGCACAGTTGAGGTAACTGCTGTTACATGCCGCTGTCGCTGGCTGTTCCAGGTCAATCTGTAGGTTGCAGTCAAATGGGAACCGACCGCTCGCATGAGAATAGTTGGGTGCTGTCGAACTTGATAACCCTACCCAGTCGAAACCTCTCTCATAACCTTCTCACTTTATTTTGGTGCCCTGGCGTGTTAAGTTGCCCATAAAAACAATTTTATGGGCCTGAACGACAAAACATCAAAAATGGTAGCAAAATATTTTTCGGGAGAAGTGGGAGGCGGCCGAAAAACCACGGTTTTTCGGACTTTTTTCTGTTTTTCGCCTATAACTCAAAAACTAAGCATCTTAGGCGAAAACTGTTTTATTACAAAGTTGAAGAGCATGGGTTTCCGCGTTGAATGACCTCCTTAAATATTATATTCGGTTTAGCCGTTTAGCCACAATCAAGCGTCAAAATGCGTGTGAAATTAATAGCATTTATATGAGACCAAATTTGCCCTGCAGGGATGTGGCTTTAAGAATTTCCCTGACGTATCGTAAGAGGCGACTAAAAGGGTACTTACCCCTCTGCCCCAGGGTGGAGGGACCTTCTTACAGCCTGATTGAGGAAGATCGTGATTCCTGCCTCAGGTTAGTAAGTGTAGTGACAAGAACTCCTACACTGAAGTAAGAAGGGAGCTATGCTAGCAAGCTCGGAGAAAATTTATTTTCTGCTAGCCTGGCCCTCCAGGTTGGGGGTTGAGAGTTGGGCCAGTAACCCAAACTCGTAAAAACCCTACATACTGCGAATCCCAAACAAAGAAATGCCGGACTGACACAACGGTTACGATCTTCGCGCTGAGGGTGATGCTGGAACGAGCTCGAGAATATGGTATTCAAACCCATCACCTGTTCGTCGACTTTCGGGCAGCGTACGACAGTGTGAGAAGAAAGGAGCTTTATGCGGCAATGCTGAACATGGGGGTGCCCCCAAAGCTGGTTAAACTCGTTCAACTGACAATGAAATCAGTCCAATGCTCTGTCAGAGTAGATGCTCTGGGGCCAATTTCAAACGCACCAAGGTTTGCGACAGGGGATAGCCTGGCATGCCTGCTTTTCAACTTTGCCCTGGAACGCGCAGTAAGGGAGTCGGGTATTCAGGTGGGCTGGACGATCTTCAATCGGTCTTCACAAATATTGGGATATGAGGACGACATCGATGTCGTTGGAAGAAGTTTAAATGCAATGTGTTCCGCATTCTCCCAACTAAGAGCAGCAGCATCGTGGATGGGAATCGTTGCGAACCAGTCCAAAACGAACTATTTGGTGACCGGCCCTCGTGGACAACCTCCAGACCAAATACAAGTGGATGGATGCTCTTTTGACAGAGTCGAAGAGTTCACGTATCTTGGCTCCTTGGAAACCCAATACAATGACGTGGACGCCGAAATCCAGAAGAGAATCGTAGCAGCCAACAAAAGCTACTTCGGTCTGGTCCGGCATATGAAGAGCAGGACACTGTAGCGAGCAACGAAACTCCGTTTATACAAGACGCTAATCAGGCCAGTGCTGACCTATGGGTCTCAGACTTGGACGCTCTCCAGAACTCAGGAAAACCAACTGCTCCGATTTGAAAGGAAAATCTTGAGAAGAATTTTCGGGGCTATCTCTGACCCGGAGGAGCTGGCGTATAAGGACAAACGTAGAGATCAAGGATCTATATGATGACAGAGACGTCGTTCACCACATAAAGATTGGTCGCCTTCGGTGGGCTGGTCTCCTCGCCAGAATAAGCCCTGATTCGGTTCCTAGGAGGCTTCTAGAAGAGGAAATACATTCCACCCGACGACAGGGACGACCTAGGTTGCGCTGGGTGGACGGTGTCCAGAGAGATGCCGCGTGCACTGCTAGGAGTCCGGGACTGGAGAGGAGCTGCACAACGCCGTGATGACTGGCGGACTTTACTTGGGCGGCCTTGACCCCTCGCGGGTTGTTGAGCCGCGGAAGAAGAAGAAGATACGAGAGCAAATTTCCCAGTAAATAGGCTGATACTGACACGACCAATAAGTGTTAGGCCGCAACTCATACGTCTCGACGGGGATTGGGCGCAACTCATCATCTACGCCCCTGACAATCAACTAGGTCCGCAGTGATCGATTCAAGTAGCATGACACTAAACGTAGAAGCAATGGCTAGCAAGAAAAACAGGACTTCGGGTAATATCACAGCAACCATAGCAGGTAAATTAGCAAGCCATGAGAATTGTTAACACGGCGTTAGTAACACCCTCTCTTGCTTCCGTAGCACGCCACTGGTCCTGACGTATCTATCAACTATAAGAAGTCAACTGTTTTCGTCAACTACCTTGTTCCATTTCATCCAAAACCCTCCGAAAATCTGTGACTTCCTCACCCTACGCGGTACTCTACCTTCAAAATGCCTCATGCATATCTTGCTGCCTTCCCGGTAAGTGTAAGACGTATCGTGGAGTTGACGCACTGCCCATTCCCACTGCGCTCTTCTCACCATGTCCTTTGGGAAATTAAAAACGCTGCTGATGGGGTCGTTTTTCGATCGGTTCGTCCGACATCCGGGGATGGAACACGGGGTGGGCATGACACCGATTTCCAATTCACATGCCACTGGAGGATCGACCAAAAAATTTACCAAGTGATAATTATAACACTCGAATTATAATAGATCGATCGTTTCCGAAAAAGTAAAAGTTGGTAGGTATTTCGCTTGTCAAATAACTGACAGAAGTAAATAATGAAGATTCAGAAGATCGATAAATTACATCAAAGAAGCATAGAACTTTCAGGCGAAAACCCGCAACACAATTTTTACAACCAGACTAATGGATCAAAAGCTGTTTTAAAGAAATATCCTTTAAGTTAGAGATTGCCAAACAATTTTGGAAAAAAGATTTTTTTCCCAAAACAAATTTACGCCTCCGACCCTCTCAGCCAACTCATATCTTTAGTGTCGGTTTATTATTCTTGGAACGAATACACCTATGTAGTCGTGTCGGAGGTCGAACATTATGATCGTCCTCATAATAATAATTATTAATTATTGTTACCTAATTAATTAAGTGTTGTATTTGTTAGTTGTTAAATATTGTTAATAATTATTATTTGTCATTATACGTTTCAAGATGTCTAGATTCCAAAAATATTTAATATGAAATGTCCGTCTGCCAACCAGGCCGTTTTGGGTAGTAGAAATTGTTTTAAAATCTGAACTTCCGACAAAATACTCAGTTTACCATCTGCTTGTGCTCGCTAGACAAACGACTTTCCCAGTTTGGTTCCCCAACGTGCAGTTAAAGCTTGTTGTGAAGCGTCAATTTATATGATTTGGATTGAGTAGGGTAAGGTCCTGGGATCCTTCGAATATCCAATTTGTAGCCTCATGAGAGCCCAATAGATCCCCCACGGTGAAATCAAATCGGTTTGGGACCCCCAAAAACGAATTCTACGTCCACAAATACAGCGAAAACGACACCTAACACGACCCTATAGTCGATACCCTTTAAAAAACCCTCCCGTAACTCCTTTTTAGCCCCACTGGTTTGGGCGACCGGGCTGAAAACCTTGCGGGCACAACTAGATGGTAAATTGAGTATTTTGTCAAAACTACAGATTAAAAAAAAATTGTTCGGAGCGGACGGACGTTTTGTTTTTGGACTTCTACAGGACGGACATTTTGTTTTTGGAATCTCTAGACCTCTTAAAACTTATAATGTCAAATTTAATGTAAGTATAAGTAATTCCTACTTACATGAATGTAAGTATATATTCGGAATCTTCAGTAAAATTCACAATTAATGTTTTATAATGAGCATTTTAAGATGAGCGTCTTTTGAAGAAGTTCGAGTGAAAGACGGTGGTTAATAGATAATTTTGTGAAAAATTGTATTAAAAAGGTATTAAGGGTAAATTTACTTCTTTAATGAAAGTTTAAAAAAACCTTATTCGAACCAACTAAAAAAAAGCTATCATTTACGGATTCAGCACCCGCAAAAATCTCCAAGAAAAGATAAAAAGAAGCCGGCAACTCGCAGGTCCCTTTTTTTGTAGACCAGCGTTATTCTTTAAAATATTAATTAAAACTTATGAGTTATCGATACTATCGATACAGGATCGGAAATTCGCCACATCGAATGAGTTGACCGATTTTTTTTTAATGAAATCGTCGAGGAAGGAGCATGCCTGAAGGAGAATACGAGGCCTATCTTTAGTCCATACTGGTATGGACCAGTGAGTCAATAACAGTACAGGACCAGTACAGTCAATAGGTATCGATACTAAATGGAAAGAATAGTATCGATGCCTACTCATATCTCAAGTACTGTAGGTACCTTGTTCCTATACAATACTTGAAGGGTCAGGGGAAAGAACCGAGTAAGTCACTTTTTTTTCAATTCTGAGATATTGGTACCATTGGGTTCAGGGCGAAAAACTACATCGATGGAAGGTGTTGAAAAGGGGAAAAAACCGCATTAGTCCGTTCATATTCGCCCTTGAAGTTTTGCTATAAGGGGAAAGAACCAAGTAAGTCCGAGCGTAAGGGGAAAGAAACAGGTAAGTTCTTCCAGCCACCAGGTTCTGTGACGTGTTTGACATTACGTCACTTCCAATCAAATTCATGGGCTCAAGAAGATAACGATTACTTTCCCAGTACGTGAACATTCTTATTTAGAATGCGATAAGAACGTTGGGCTGTGGAACATGAAAAAGGAAATGGAAACACCTAACGACTTCAAAGACATGGTCAAAACAAGCAGATTGAAGCCATCTCCGTTCAACGTTGTCAACCAAATGTCAACCAAAAGATGGTGCTAGACTGGACCTCACTTTTGGACTCGGTTTACGTTAAAAAGTGCCCTTTCAAAACCCAGCCTGTTAAAATAATTTGCTCATCATTCGAACACTCTCGTCTGCTGCACCATCGTTCAAACTACTTCGGAGAAATGCTGTCTGCGGTCATCAAAGGACCTGGCAAAAGTCAGCTGTCAGAAGGGCTGTTTGAACCCCCCACTCGTGCATACAAACGTAAGTTTTAATTGAAAAAATCTAGACACACCAATCTTATATGATTCTGGTTCCATTTTAAATTGTTACTCAATTCAACAGTGGTTTTTATTCATTATTAGGCCGCCTCCCGATTTCCCGAGCCAAATACAATGACATTCAGAGCTTGGTGCGATTTTGTGGTCCTGAGGCAAAAACATTCTTTGAAAAACTGACCTTCAAATGATAATTTGTAAGTCAAATAGTACCAACCCACGTTAAAAACAAATTCCTAGCATTTAATATGTCATAACCTTTCGTGCTTTTCACCACGTACCCTCTGTTTCAGCTGACTTACGTGGTTTTTTCCTCCTTGAAAACAGGGTTTGAACGCTTTCTGCATAATTCCTACGTATGAGACCCACATCTTCTACCTAAAAGCTCCAGTTTTTCCTTGTTATATAAAACTCTCAACATTTATTAAGAAAGCATAATTTTTACTTGCACTGTGTATGTAATATAACGTTTCAAACACTAAATTGCGTTTTTCTCAGCTGATGACAAAAGTGACTTACTCGGTTCTTTCCCCTGACCCTTCACTTGAGATGTGAGTAGGCATCGATACTGTGATAGGGACTGTAATGTAAGCACTATGAATAACTCCCTGTAATCTCGGGATGAGGCCTTTCCCAATCCATTCAGAAAATTAAATTTTCTTATCTTGAGCGAAGACTCCCCTACAAGTGTAAGAGGAGAGTTTTGGAGTATTTGTGGTACCTAACTATGGAGATCAGAGAGGTTTATGTTTGCTCTCACACTGTGAGTCATACGTATTGCGTTTCCTCTCTGTCCGGCCTCAATTGCTCCGAGTACCAGTAGGTACCTACCTGTATCTGCGTCGCAAACACGTCTTTACCACCTTACACTGTGGTCGCATAAAAAATTTAATGGCTCCTTAGCATACCTACTGGACCGCTGGAATAACAGAATCTGTTATTTCACGCTTCACTTCGTTAAAGTTGACCTGCTATTGGTAAGTACCTACTTACGATTAAAATTTTTGAAGTTGTGGCCTACATTATACCGTTTGGGGGAACCAGGCCATCGCAAATAGGTGTAGACCAAATTCTAACGTGGAAATGTTTCGGTTAGGACCTGTTGGCATTAAGGGTGTGGGTACGCATTTTCCCCTAATCTCTCATTCAGAAAATCCAATTTAAAATTATGATAAAAAATTGAGATACGAGATTATCACCTGATGTGTCATCGAAATTATCACGTGATGTGTCATCGAAATGCAGAAGTTGGTTCTGTGGTACCGCCTCACGGTGTTCTGTGGTACGTCCATCATAGAGACAGTGAGTACAATAAACTTTTGGAAACCGTTGCAGTAAACCCTTATCGGCGTCACTCCGGCGACAGGAATCCCGCTCCGGGGCCCGGGCTCGTTTGTCTTATCTTTTTGTGAGGATTCTCTTTGTTCTATTTGACTCTGTGGACCCGCTCTCTGTTATTAAATACCGATAAATTGTCTCTGAATAATCAACCTGTATTTTCGCGACGGGATTTGAAGTTTTTTCTTCTTCTTTGAGTGCCATACCCGCTAACGGGCGTTGGCAACTTCTCGCTACTAACTTCTGTTGGGCGTGTTGAAGTTCTTTATTCGCATCTAAATATTAACATTTTTGTTTGCTTCGCTTTTGCTTTGCTTTGCCGTCGGTCTGAAATTCGGACAACGCGAATATTCCCGGCCGATCTTCAGCAACAGCGACAGTTCGTTGACTGTTTTCCAACCTTTTCAAAATTTCGGAAACATTTTCGGAAGGAACAATCATTCGTCGAACGGTTCTCTTCACCCGTAGAAAATTTATCTACGTTTGAGTCTGGCAACTTCGAAATCAGCTACAGCTGTAAGTATGTATTGAAAGTTTCTTTGAGTAGGTAGGTATCCTACACACTTCTACCAACTGTTGTGGTAGTTTTGTACACTTCCCCCGTTTTCGATCCAAGAAGGTAACACATTGTTAAGTTTTCAATGGAATGAAAATGAAACACATCGTGAAACTCCAAAACAAGAATGATAGGTATAAGTATTTCTCCTGTTTTCTGAACAACCAGGGAACCCTTAAGATGGATCAACTCGAGGATCCCATCACTACTCCCGGTTTCTTCTTTTTGGAATGGGCGGTGGTCGACATGTACAACTCTTTATTTCTTCAGTGGAGTCCTTTTACGCACCGTAACGTTCTGAGAGTACGGTAATGACT
Source organism: Pilophorus perplexus (assembly GCA_955831195.1). Lineage (NCBI taxonomy): Eukaryota > Metazoa > Arthropoda > Insecta > Hemiptera > Miridae > Pilophorus > Pilophorus perplexus. The sequence goes on from OY037015.1 coordinate 4,239,378, forward strand.
TGGCAAGGACCAACCCACGATGATTGGAGCTTTGGGGGGATTCCCACTTCGCTTTGGCGACCAATACCAGCGGGTTAAGCCATTGCAATCCCGGCCCAGAGAAAGGGACTGTTATGATCATCCAGTTTATTATAACCGTTCCAGTTGTTAGACACTGGCATGTGTCTTCACTCCAAATTTCTTTATGTTACATTTCACGTTTATTGTGACTAATAAAGCCTAATTTGCAAAGGTTTTTACAACAATTTATTAGTCACGATGGATAAATTTTTGAGACCGGAGAAGTTCGACGGTGATCCACACGCGCCTACAGCTACTCAAGAATGGAGTTACTGGCTAAAGACGTTTGAGAACTTTATTGCATCACTCGGGAAGGTGGACGAACAAAGTAAGCTACGATTGCTCACTAACTTCATTTCACATTCTGTGTACCTCTTGATTGCCGACAAGGAAACGTATGAGACGGCTATTGAAGTACTAAAAGCAACGTACGTGAAGCCAATAAACGAAATATTTGCTAGACACAAACTGGCTTCACGTAAACAGTCTCCCGATGAAACAATTGACCAATACCATCAAGCTCTTGAACAATTAAGCAAAAACTGTCAGTTTGCGGACGTCAATGCAGACACTCATCGGAAGACGTACGTTCGTGACTCGTTTATCCGTGGTCTCAATTCTCATCAAATTAGGCTGAGACTATTGGAGTTCAACAAGCTAACTCTCAGTGAAGATACTGATTTTATGAAGAAAGAAATTGAGAAACTGCTTGCTGACGAGATTATTGAAGAAAGTAGGTCTCCGTGGAGGGCCCAAGCTTTCATTGTAAAGAGCGATAATCACAAGAAGCGGATGGTAATTGATTACTCGCAAACCATAAATCGATACACACACCTCGATGCGTATCCCCTCCCGAATCTCGAGGAAACTGTTTATAAGGTGTCCAGAAATTCCTTTTTCAGCACGATAGATTTCAAAAGTGCTTACCACCAAGTACCTCTTCGGGAGAAGGATCGGCCATTTACTGCGTTTGAGGCATGTGGCCGTTTGTACCAATTTCGTCGTCTGGCTTTTGGTTTGACCGACGGGGTACCCACATTCCAGCGAGTCATTGATGACGTCATCACACACGAACGACTCAATCAAACTTATGCGTACCTCGACGACGTTACTGTTTGTGGAAAAACGCAAGAGGAGCATGATAATAATCTCAAGCTCGATGCTCCCGAGAGCTTATTCCAGGTGGGTTCCGAACTATTCAGACAAAATTAGACGTCTACTCAGCTCAACAACTTTTCCCTTGACTCCAGACGCTGTATCAGACTTTGACCAGCTCAGAACTGAAATTTCCAAAGCAGTAGTGAGCACCATAGATGACAAGGAGCCATTTACAGTGGAAACCGATGCCTCTGATTTCGCAATTTCAGCAGTTTTATCTCAATGTGGGCGGCCAGTAGCATTCTTCTCACAAAAACTAAACGACAGCGAGCGTAAACATTCGGCCGTCGAAAAAGAAGCATACGCTGTTGTGAGCGCCCTGAAAAAATGGAGATACTACTTACTCGGAAGATTCTTCAAGATTATTACTGACCAGCGTTCTGTGTCGTTCATGTTCGATATGACACATCAGAATAAAATCAAGAACGAGAAGATTCAGAGGTGGCGGCTAGAGATGTCATGTTACAATTATGAGATCATATACAGGCCGGGAAAACAGAATCAGGTAGCGGATATATTCTCCAGGGCATGTAACGCCTCACAGATAGACTTATTATACTCCCTACACTGTGACTTATGCCATCCCGGAGTGACCAGAATGATTCACTGGGTAAGAACTCGTAATTTACCCTATTCGGTCGAGGACATTAAAAAGATTACTGCCTCATGCCCGTCTTGTAACATTGTGAAACCTCAATTTTACAAGAATTCAAAGTTCACTCTGGTGAAGGCCATGCATCCGTTCGAGAGAATCAGCATGGATTTCAAGGGCCCACTTCCGTCGAAGTCGAGGAATAAATACCTCCTGACGATCGTCGATGAGTATTCAAGATTCCCTTTCGCCTATCCTTGTCCCAACATGAACTCGTGAACTGTAATTGACTGCCTTACTAACCTTTTCACCACTTTTGGTTTACCTTCATACGTTCACACCGATCGAGGAACCTCATTCGCATCCAAGGAGCTACGGGAATTTCTTCATACCCGAGGAGTAGCTACTTCCATGTCGGCCCCTTATAACCCCACGGGAAACGGCCAAATCGAGCGGCTAAATGGCACAATCTGGCGCACAGTGTCTCTTGCTCTCAAGCACAGAAAATTGGACCCTTCGGATTGGGAATCGGTGCTTCCGGATGCACTCCATTCCATCCGATCTCTATTATGCACGGCAACCAACGAAACGCCTCACGAGAGGATGTTCCGCCACAACAGAAGATCAGCCAATGGTACTTCGCTTCCGACTTGGCTTTCACCATCGAAAAAAGCGCTATTGAAAAAGCAAGTACGGACAAGCAAGTACGATCCTCTGGTCGAGGAAGTCGATATCCTTGACGTTAACCCGCAGTATGCCAGGGTTCGCCTCGATGATGGACGGGAGACGACGGTGTCTTTGAAACACCTGGCACCTCCTGGTGGTATGATGATTGAGCCAGAATCAGTGGAAGCTGAGACAACTGAGCAACACGACATCGAACCTCCAGCATACCTTACACCGGAAGAAAACCAGGAAGACCCCGAGGCCACCCCAGAAATCCCGACAGTTTCTTCGCAACCTCGTGAAAATTCCCCGCGTCGTTCTACGAGAGAGCGACGTACGCCTGCCCGCCTAAAGGACTATGAACTGAAGTTTTAAAAGGCAGGAAGAATGTTATGATCATCCAGTTTATTATAACCGTTCCAGTTGTTAGACACTGGCATGTGTCTTCACTCCAAATTTCTTTATGTTACATTTCACGTTTATTGTGACTAATAAAGCCTAATTTGCAAAGGTTTTTACAACAGGGACCACTGCACTCCCGATATCACAACAATCCCCAAACGGAAACCAACTGATACCACAACTTACATTTGGCGCATTCATAGCTGCAGTGAATACTTCTCGTCTCTGCTCTTCCCAAGCTACCTAAGGATTTCCAAGGCATACCACTATGGTGCCAAGCTGGCTAAGGGATTCCACGGTTTACCAAGATGGTCCCAAGCTTTCCAGACCTGTCCACGGCTTGCAAAGTTGGTGCCAAGCAGGATAAAGGGGGGACTATCCATAGCACTCCCGGCTGGTCAGAAAATTTTCACTCTCTAGTTGATAGCCACTGCACTCCCTAACTTCATCTCTGATAGATGGTATACATTAGATGTGTATGTCGATGGATACACAGATGGGTCAAAAATGGAGACAGGCACCGGCGTCGTGGTATACGGGGCTGCACCCAGGTGGAGCTATTCAGCTCCACTAGGGAATAATGCTTCCGTTTTCCAGACCGAAGTAATTGCGATCGACGCGAGAGCAAGAGACGAGGGTATATATACGCATACTCTCAGACAGCCAAGCGTCGATCAAGGCGCTAACAGCTTCATCCATCTCGTCAAGAGTGGCACAAAACTGTGTGCAAACACTCAACACCCTGGCGAAACGCAACAGGGTCTCCCAGAAGTGGGTGCCGGGACATAGAGGCATTTCAGGCAACGAACATGCTGACGCTCTTGCCAGGGAGGGCTCCCAGACCCCCTTCATCGGCCCGGAGCCAGCAGTTGGCCTACCACAAACCTCCTTCAATCATCAATAGGTGGATGTCACTACAAACCGCCAAAAGATGGCAATTCCTCGAAGGTCACGCTCACAGCAAGCGCATGGTGGCAATATGTGGCAAGAATGCCGATGAGCTACTCAAGTTAAAACGCGGGGAACGTAGAAGACTGGTTGGTTTGATAACCGGCTTTGCCTCCCTGCTATTCCACTTGAACCGCAAAGGGATAACACAATCATCAACCCGACACAGACTGTGCTAGGAGGATATTGAAACCGCCTCGCACATCATCGAGTACACTCTCACACATGCATTTATTGTGTTAAATTTGCAGTTTTTATTGTAGGTACTATATGACCGGTATTACAGGAAGCTGAAAAAAAGGAAATATTTCTTTTTGGCCCTCCTGAACAATTTGGTGTCTTGAGTTGTGTCACTTTTCGTGTATTAAATCTGCGTGTGGTTGGGGGGGGGGGGGGGGGAGGTCGGAACAGTGATAGCTCTTAATGCATTCATTTTTCATCATTACAGGTGTAACGACAGTTGCAACAATGCGTCAAACGCATCGTGATATTATCGTTGGCAACTTGGATTTGTTGGTTCGAAAAACGAAGAATATCGAGAGGGTTTTAAAAAATCTCGAAGATGAATTGATTATAACATCTGGCCAAGTTGAAGAAATTAAAGTGAGTACAGTCCCAGTATTGTTTAGTGGTTATTCCACGCCTGAGGCACGTTAAATGCCCGGCGACCCGGTTTTGGTTTCTTATTCCTGGAATAATCCAGGGCGTGACCATTCGGGTCGCGCATTAGAACTTCATCAACTTGAAATACTCTTCCTGGAAGTTTAAATGTTTAGCGATCTGAGTATGGATCTATTCCCGCACCTTCAAAGTGGGACGAATGTTGGGAATTTGCACCTACACGTATCCAACGCCTTTTAATGGATTGGTTTTTGTTTCAGCGCGAGGAAGATCCGAGAGGTCGAGCTCGTGCTTTGTACGATTTAATACCAGAATGTGGGCCTTGGGCTTATGGAGCTCTTATTGGAGCGTTGGATGATACCGACAACAAAGATGTAGCTGTCATGCTGAGGCAAGAAAGGTAAGTTAGTGAAGAACACGCTCAAACTGCGTATTTTTAAAAGGTTTACTTGGGATAGGTACTGATCGGCAACGATTAGACACTCCTTCAGCTGAGCACGGTATGCTTCTCGTGCATTCTGATTCTGTTCATATCGTAATGTGTTTTTTGTTGACCTTTTTTTTCAGTGGCTTGTATGGGTTATTCCCAGATGGAACGTCAATACTAAAGGAGCCCGAAGAGGTGAACCCCGTTTTACATCCTTTTGACGATTTGTAATCAAGTGATCTGGTAGTTGTACCCTGGTAGATGGTAGACGGCTGATTATTTTTTATTAATTTTTTTTTTTCAAATGTTTTCAGTGTGTCTACGAAATGACCTCGGAATCGAGAGGTTCTGTGCTCATAATAAATGTGTACAAATACGACGACAATTGGAGGAAACGGAGGGATGGATCTCCCAAACACGTGAAGGAGTTGCGGAAGTTATTTGTAGACATGGGCTTCCATGTGGATGTAGAGTGCAGAGGCACAAAAGAAGTAAGGGAAATGTCGTGTATTGCCATTAAGGGTATTCCCGCGGTGTATTTCCAATCTAATTGTGCTCGCAAGGTTTTCAGCCCGATCGATCGCCCAAACCCGTGTGGCGCTATGGGGCTAAAATGGGGCTCCAGGAGGCGTTTTTGAAGTGTTTTGGCTATGGGATCGAGTTAGGTGTCGTTTTCGAAGTATTTTTGGGGATCCCGGAACAATCCGATTTCACTGTGGCGATCTATAGGGCTTTCATGGGGCTGCAAATGCGATTTTTGAAGGAACCCAGGAGGTCAAATATTTTTCGAGTACAAAACAAAAAAACTTTTGAAAAAGAATAAAAAATAAAAAAATTTTGAAAAAAAATTGTTTTCCATCGACAGAATTAAATTTTTGCACGTATAGCCTAATAAACCCTCGAGTAAAATTTGCAGCGTTTTTTTTTTTTTTTTTTTTTTTTTTTTCAGGCTATAGAAGAGAAGCTGATAGAATGGAAAGACAGTTCAATTCTGTCGGAGGTTCACTGCGGTATCGTCATCCTAATGGCCCATGGAAACGAAGTGGACGGAAGAGCCTTCATCGAAACTAGCGATAAACAAACGATTGAAATTGAGTGGGTCACCCATTTACTGTCAGCAAGCGATGCGCCCCTACTGGACGGGAAAGCAGTGTTGGTTTTTTCCCTGGCTTGCCGGTACGATGTTCATAGACAATAACATTGGAGGAACACTTGCTGGTCTGCTTGCTATTTGTGAGCTTTGTGTGGTGGAGTGCTGGTGTGCTTTGTGTGCTGTAGCTTGCTGGTGTCAGCTCTTGTAGTGCCTGCTTGTTGCTCTTGCTTGTTTGCTGGATTCTGCTCTGTCGAGGAACGTGGAGCTTGCTGGTGTCTGGCCTGCTTGCTGTGTCTGTTAGCTGATCTTGTTGCTCTTACTGCTGTCTGCTTGCTATTGGTGAGCTTGGTGTGGTGTTGTGCTTTGTTTGCCAGAGCTTGCTGGTGTCAGCTCTTGCTTGTTTGCTGGCGTCTGCTCTTTCGACGAACGTGGAGCTTTCTTGCTGGTCTGCTTGCTGTGTCTGTTAGCTGATCTTGTTGCCCTTGCTGCTGTCTGCTTGCTATTGGTGAGCTTGGTGTGGTGTTGTGCTTTGTGTGCTGGAGCATGCTGGTGTCAGCTCTTGCTGATCTTGCTGTTTACTGCTTGCTGCTCTTGCTTATTTGCTGGCGTCTGCTCTTTCGTCAAACGTGGAGCTTGCTTGCTGTGTCCGTTAGCTGATCTTGGTGCTTTGTGTGCATTGCAGGGGAGATTTTCCGGAACTTGGTACAGACATGGAAAAACTTAAGAGGATCAAAGAATCGAGCAATCACAACTCCAATTTTGATACTCGGCCATTTAATATTGATCCCCATGAAGCGAGGAAGTACAGAAAGGACGAACCCGTGTCCCCATTCTTGAGCGACCTCCTCATCATATACCCTAGTGCACCAGGTAAATATCCCGACGTCACATTTGTAAATTAGTTCCAGAATTTTCTCGAGTCTGAATAATTCTGAACTGTCCAACCGCAGTTTTCAATAACTCGGGGCTGGAAACACAAGCCGTAAAAAATAATCACGCGTTGACACTTGTGCACTTGTGCGCTAGGGCTAGGGTTCGAGCACATTAGCATACTTTGATTTAGTTTGTCTTCGGCCTGGTTCTTGGCGACTCTTGATCATTATGTAGGTACACTTCTTTTGGAAGACTAAAAATAAAATTTCTTCTTTCAAGGGGGTCATTGGTTCACTTGAGTTGTCATCGGTTCACATTATAGGTGAACCAACCACGTTAGTGACCCAATGACATTCGCCTTAACATATGCATCAGCAGGTGGTTTAGTAAATTATATTTTTGGTACTTGTAGGTATGTCTACTAGAAAGTAAATATCGAAAATGGTGACATTTGGGTGAAAATGTCGGGAAATTTTTAGTAGCCTAAAAACCTCGAAATTTTGGGACGTTTTTCTTCGGTAATATCTAAACGATGCTTCCTAGCGAAAATGTTACTATGTACAAACTTGAAGAGCATTAAATACTGCATCGAATGAGCACCATATTTATATTCATCGGCCAAGTGGTATGCTCAAAAACCATGGTTGGAAATTGCGTCAGGGAGTACCAAAACTTTCAAATTCGCTCAAATCGGCCGTAATTTCGGCTGACGGCATTAGGCACCTGCTAGGTGCTTTGAGGTGAAACTTTTTAATAAGAACTCATGAGCGTCATCATGAAATTTTACATTAGGTGAGCATCCTAGATTTCAGATTAGCTGCCGCTGTAGCAGTCTTTTCGCCGAAATGTTATCACCTTGGCTGCTAACGGCTGCTACGGCGGCCGCTGTGGCAGTGATACTAGGATGTTCACCTGAATACTAGGATGGTCACCTAATGTAAAATTTCGTGATCTACAACTTCCATTCTATGCATTTTATGGCTAGGACTAACCATATCAAAGTTATAACTGCTAGAGTAAAGTAGACTAGATTCGTGAATTAGTGAGAAATTCGAATTAGGAAATTTAGTGTTATTTTACTTAAATCCTACTGAATTCGAAAAAACGTTTAGCTTGGAACTAATTTGCCGAATAAAGCTAAATAGCCTTGGACTAATTTGCCGAAAAATGTCACGCGAGGGTGGAACGAAATGGCGACCCACAACCCCATAAGAAATGGATACCCCATAAGTTGTTGATTTTGGTTTATTATTCTTGGAATAATACACCTATGTTTTCGCGACGAGGGTCGACGACTCCGATCGGCCTCAAAATTTGACATTATCCGTTTCAAGAGGCCTACATTCAAAATCCGAAATGTCCGTCTGCCGTTTTGGGCAGTAGGAATTTTTTTTTAAATCTGAAATTTTGACAAAATACTTGGTTTATCATCTAGTTGTGCCCGCAAGGTTTTCAGACCGATCGCCCAAACCCGTGGGGCGCTATGGGGCTAAAATGGGGCTACGGGAGGGGTTTTTTGAAGCCTTTCGGCTATGGGATCGAGTCAGGTGTCGTTTTCGAAGTATTTTTGGACGTAGAATCCATTTTTAGGGGGCTCGGAACGATCCGATTTCACTGTCGCGATCTATAGGGCTTTCATGGGACTACAAATGGGATTGTTGAACGATCGAAAGAGGTCAAATATTTGTCAAGTAAAACAACAAAAATTCAAAAAAAAATTTTTTTGAAAAATAAAATCCGAAAAAATTTTTTTGTGAATTTTTCCATTGACACAGAATTAAATTTCTGCACAAGTAAACTATATCAATATCAAAGAATAATAAACCCTTGTGTAAAATTTGCAGCGTTTTTCGTTTCACTTTTCTGTAGATTTTAACGGTGTTTTTTGAGCATATTTAAGAGCATAAATTTCGGGGGTTTCGAGCATATCTATTGAGCATAAAATAGACGTTTTTCGAGCATATATGGTGATTTTATCGAGCATATCAATCCGAGCCCTAGCTATTACGTGTCACAAGAGTTATATGGAAAATTCCATTTTTTCCAACTTGCTGATTTGACGCATTTTCCAGGAACAGCGGCCGCTAGACCTTGGTTTATCTTCGAGATGATCAAAGTGTTCCGAGAGAAGGCCCACAAGGACGACGTTGAAACTATGTTAAAGGAGGTTCGTACCTTTAATTTGAGATTTATTTAGGATAGAGCACATTTGGTATTGACCGCGTGCTGTTCTCAGGTTGGCCGCAACCTCATAAAGCAACGACGGGAAGGGGATAAAGACCACTTCCAAACAGTCTGCTGCGTCAGCCATGGTTTTAATAAGAAGCTCTACCTCAACCCGATCAGTTCCTTCAACCAGTTCCAGTAAATTTCACTTAACGGCAAGAAGAATCGTCGCAGCAGTCTCTAATCTTCTCACTGCTTGGAACCGTTCCTACGTCACAGAGATTTATCAAATGCATTAAATGCAGGTAAACAATGCATTTGATTAGCCCGTCCTAAAACTCGGTTACACAGTCCCGCCGTACCGGCCTTGTGCTGCTCTTTTTTGCTCGTCTTTTAGTGAGAAATCGAAATTGGTAACGAATGTGATCTAAATTGTGATACATCAGCATTTAATGCTCATTTTGGTTTTTTAAATTGTATTAAGCTTAGAAAGCAATTTCATGACAACGAGCTCAAGGATCGAATCTTATTATGGCAGTTCAGTAGGTATTTGGAACGTGATTTGTTCATTTTAATCCTTTCCAGTTGAGTTATGGATATGTCGCATATGTATGACTTAATACAGGCAGAATGGAAAATAGAATAGAATGACATCGCATAGTACGAATTGGATGACATAATAACAACGCATATGCGCGAATAATATGACTTGAATGACACAGCTTTAATCATTAAAAAAAAAAAAAAAGATTGTATAGTCTGACAATAGTTTTTTCATATTATGATATTAACTTTTGTCAGACCCCACTGCCCTTATTTCTGGAGTTACCTCGCTGTGCGTGCCATTCGTTGTTTTTAGTAGGTATTAAATACTAAATTTTCCCGCTATTTCCTTACCATATATTTTGCCAGATCAAAGATGAAACCCATGAAACGTTTATTCTTTGAGTGGTTTCCAACCCTCTTTTTTTTCTTCAAACTATTTGCGAAAAATTCCTGTTTTTGGTCATTTTTTTGCAGAATTTTTTTATGAGCAAAGAATGAAAGTAGGGCATGGAAAACGCTGCAAATTTTACACAAGGGTTTATTATTCTTTGATATAGGTTACTTGTACAAACATTATTTCTGTGTCAATGGAAAAAATTTTGGAAAAGAAATTTTTTTTGGATTTTTTTTTTCATTTCAAAAATGTTTTTGTCTCCAAAAATTCTTTATTTTTTGCTCGAAAAATATTTAACCTCCTGGGATCCTTCAAAAATCCCATTTTTAGCCCCATGAAAGCCCTATAGATCGCCACAGTGAAATCGGATCGTTCCGGGACCCCCGAAAATGGATTCTACGTCCAAAAATACGACCCTATAAGCAATATTGATAAAAAAGTGGCAAAACATGCTATTCCGGCGGCTCTATCTCATGATGACGTGTGTATGAGATAAAACCTGGCTTAGAGACCATGGACATCAACACATGGATGCGTCTGCTCTGAGGTTCGGTGGGTACAATAGGCCCAGCTTGAGGGCTCGAGGCCGCGGTGCCCAGGGGGTCAAACTCCTGATTCAGGATGAAGAGGCACTACCGTCTAATCACGCCCCCCCCCCCCCCCCCCCGGCGGTGGGCCTGCCACAACTCGTAGGGATCGCGCTGCAGTCGCAATCCCCCCACCGCTCCACCCCCTGGTTGGCGTTTTGGGAATGCCGTTTAACACAGAAGTGAGGCTTCCTTTCCTTTCTTCCATCCTCTCTTCCATGTCCCTACTGATAACATTCTCGGCTGTTGTGCTGCTCGCCAGATTTGTCGAATAAAGTACCTACATACTTCATTAACCAGCTATAGTTATGGCGAATTCAACTACTTAGTCATAATTAATTGAATAATTTTTTCAACTACTTAGTCATAGGTAATTTATTAAGTAATTTTTTTTTTTTTTTTTTTTTTTTTTTTTGGTTTATTGTATCATCCGCAGATTTATGAAGTAATTTAGTAAACGGAATTGTATTTAGCGAATTTGTCGTGAATTGGTTACAGATACATAGCAACATTAAATGTTGTTATTTGTTATTAATTTTTGTTATTTACGTTCGATTAAACGGTTATGATGTTGTTTGATGGCAAAATTTGTTTATAATAATGTTATGATGGTTTATTGTTATTTTCATTTAATGATTTTTACGATGACTGTGTGATATTTGATATTCTGTTCATTTTAAATTTTAAATTTGTTTTTCAATGCCTTGAACACTTTCCACCGTCTTCCAATTTACCTGCCTACTTATTTGATAATGAATTAAATTTTCATTTTTGTAGAAGTTGTCTGAGTCATCTCTAATCATCCTGATTCATATGTGGGATTTGGTTAAACGGCAGGTAAGAAGGGTGCTTGTCATATTTTAGTGACAGAAGGGCTCACATCCATGCGGCAATGCGATATTGCATCATTCCGTTATTGCGTTCGGTCTGCTGATTGGCCGATGCCAGCGGGCGGGAAGAAGTTAGTTTTGACGGAGAAGCACTTTCGGTGCTGACTGAACACATCCGAAAAATCAGATACCTATTTTACTGGACTGACACATTGATAATAACCATCCAGGTTGTTCAACAACCGTTGTTGTGGTCGCCATAGCACCATCAACAAAACACAAATAAACACGAATCTGCTGATAAATTTCTGAAAGTAGAAATGTTAAATTTTGATGAACCCCTCCTCAATTATGTTTGAACACTGTGCACGCCATTTTCTCCAGTAGCAGGACCAGCTCCGTAGCTAGAGCCATGGGGGCCCTGGGGCAACAAGTAAATTTGGGAGGGCATTTACGGAAATCTTTTTTAAAATTTTAAAGTTAGGGCTGTCTGTAGAACGTTTGAATTTTGGTTGTCTATAGATTGTTTTAGTTGATTAGAGCGTTTGTAATGGTGCTATTCATTGATAAAGATACTAAGACTTGATAAAATGAAACAAAAATATGTTATTTTGTACATTATCTAATAAAACTACCTACTACAAAATGTAGAAATGTATTGTTGTGTTTTGGGAGCCCATTGTGTTCAATTTGAGAAACTTTCAGGAGACCCTTAGGTAAGTCTTTTCCGATGTAAGGCTATTTCAGGGCCAAAAGAGTGGCCCTACGGCCTGAGTAGGACCTTCAAAGCGACCCTGAACCCACCATAGTAGTTTAATCTGTGCCCTGAACCCACCATAATAATTGTAAAATACCTTTATTCTTTCCACAAAAAAAGAAAATTATGAAACCTAGGTACCTAGGTATTCAAAAAACGCTGAAAATTTTACGCAAGGGATTATTATTCTTTGATATAGCTTATTTGTGCAAAAATTAATTCTGTCAGTAAAATTTTTTTTTCCCCAAAAATTTTGTTTACCTAGGTAAGTAGGTAAGTAGGTTACCTACTGGGGATCCTAAAAAAAACCATTTTTAGCCCCATGAAGGCCCTGTAGATCCCCTCAGTGATATCTGGTCGTTCAAGAACCCCCAAACATGGATTCTACGTTCAAAAATACTTCGAAAACGACACCTAACCCAACCCCATATCCGAACACCTTCAAAAACCCCTCCCGTAACCCCATGGCCCAACACATGTTTGGGCGATCGGGCTGACACCCTTGCGGGCACAACTAGATGGTAAATTTGCTCAAACTTTCAGATTTTAAACAAAATTCCTATTACCGAAACCGGCTCGGACGGCGCACAGAGCGATGACGATAAAAGGTGGCGGAAAATATTCAAGGTGACAAGACTGATTGGTAAAGATGGGTTTAGCATAAAAAAATATTTGGGGAAGGGAGGAGTTATTAAATTAAATTCACACTGAAATTGAATTCTAATTATGAATTTATTTAAGTTATTACCGGTACCGGTAATAACTTAAATAAATTCATAATTAGAATTCAATTTCAGTGTGAATTGAATTTAATAACTCCTCCCTTCCCCAAATAAAACACTGTATGAGGGAAGCAGTTCAAAATTCCCTCAAGTCATTACCTCATAAAAAAATATAAAATATAAAGGTTCAGTTGTTTATAATCAGTTTTCATTAAAAATAAAATTAAAAAATAAAGTTTTCCTCTTTTTTCCATTTTTTGAATTTATATCGAGGAAATTCTTAGAAAATGAACAACTTTATCTTCAGGATAATACGTCATCAATAATCACCTCGTCATAAATAATTTTGAACCTCGAACAATTCAAGCCAAAGCGCATTTTTGCCGTGGCGCATTTGTACAAAAAGTAAAAAATAATGAGAATTTGCACACTTTTGCACGATCTGACTTTTGAATCACATTCTGGGGTCTCATGTGGCACACGCATACAAAAAACTCCATGTATACACCTACTATTTTCATCGATTTTCTGATTTTTACAGCATTTTTGATTTGTAAAATCGGTAAGGGCCAATTTAATGAAGAGAATATTTTTAACGTCTTCGTATGGACCGCCTGAATACAAATCAGTAGGTAGTGATTTAAGGCTTAATTAATTTTGGGGCCCGCCACGGCGAGAAAAATGTACTTACTGGTGAAAATGGCCAACTCCAACTTTCCGCTCATCTGCTCTCCTCCAGATAGCTCTAAGCGACAAAACCAATATTGCTCTTTGTTCATATAATATATATGAACAATATATATTATATATCAGCTAAAGAATTAACATCAAACCGCTCGGTAAGATGCGTTTTTAATTTTTCGAATTTCCGCCACCTTTAGCGTCATCGGCCCTTCTGTGCGGCGTACGGACATTTCGGTTTTGGAATCTAGACTTGAATAATGTCAAATTTCGAGGTCAATTACATAGATGTATTATATAATACATGAAATATTTCAAGAATAATAAACCAAAATTAGTCAATAAGATGGAACAATTTTAGGAAATTTCAGTGTTTATGCTCTAAAAACGCTGCAAATTTTACACAAGGCTTTATTATTCTTTGATATAGGTAGGTTACTTGTGCAAAAATTATTTCTGTGTCAAAAGAAAATAATTTGGAAAAATTTTTTTTTGGATTAAAAAAAAAAATATTTTTCAAAAATTCTTTATTCTTTACTCGAAAAATATTTAACCTCCTGGGATCCTTCAAAAATCCCATTTTTAGCCCCATGAAAGCCCTATAGATCGCAACAGTGAAATCGGATCGTTCCAGGACCCAAAAAAATGGATTCTACGTCCAAAAATACCTCGAAAACGACACCTAACTCGATCCCATAGCCAAAAGCCTTCAAAAAACCCCTCCCATAGCGCCCCACGGGTTTGGGCGATCGGACTGAAAACCTTGCGGGCACAACTAGAGTAAACCAAGTATTTTGTCAAAATTTCAGATTTTTAAAAAAATTCCTACTGCCCAAAACGGCTCGGACGGCGGACGGACATTTCGGATTCAGAATGTACACCTCTTGAAACGGATAATGTAAAATTTTGAGGGCGATCGGAGTCGTCGACCCCCGTCGCGAAAACATAGGTGTATTATTCCAAGAATAATAAACCAAAATCCGAAGGGATTCCCCACGTCATTCTCACATCCAAAAGTTCCTGACTAGGGAAAACCCCCTACGTGTGGCAACACTGGTTTCATCACCTAACCAAGTAGGGAGTCCGTCCCGCCTTCCTCTTCGGCTTGATCCTCCCAAAAACAGGACGGATGGTCGCAAAGCTCGCTACCTGTGATGGTGCAAACTCAGATTAAATCTGAGTTGCAAATTTTGCAACAAATCTGCACGCAAAGTCGATTTGTCGGAGGCCAAGGCGCACCGGGGATTTATTTTCCATCCAAGGGGAACGGTTGGGGGACTTTTGTCCGCTGGAGGGATTCATTGCGGTGTATCTGGCATCACTGGTTCAAACTATTCGCATCTTTCACTTTCCCGGATGAATCAACAGGTCGTTGCCCGCGGAGTGTCGTAGTTAAGGAAAATCCGCGATTTTGCTCAATTATGGTGCCATTCTGGATCCTCACTCATCTATGTTCTAAAGGTGCCTAATATCTACGTTTTGTGCTGTTTGTGCCGTTTTGTTTTGTGACCCAGTCCGGACAACGACCTGTCCTGCGAGTTCCGCGTTGAGGAGGTTCCTTTTGCTTTGTTGGGGGAGGCTTTCAAATTAGGCACCCAATCGCCAACCTGGTGCTAGCATTTTATCCGCATCACTAAGAAACTGCTCCTTGGCTTACGAACTGACCTCTAAATTTTGGTTGGGGCAACAGACCTCTCCGGCAATACTTCGTTGTAGGTGACTGACTCCTGTTGTTGGTGAGTAATGTTCAGATTTTTGTAGTTGTGACCTAAATTTTACAATACAGTGGATTCGGGGAAAACCCGGCCACTACGAAGTGGAATCAACTGTTCTGACAGGCCACCCGTTGGTAGATTTTTTTTTCGTTGCATCAGTTTAAATTTAGATTTCGTCTTGCTACTCAGAGGTTACTAGACGTTCTTGGAAGTAGGTATCGTCTTAAATGATGTTATCTTCCAGGCTACCTGTTGCTGGAACGAGGCTCCTCGTTTAGATTAGATCGAATACCTCGGAGTGTTCTAGTTGGCGTCTTGTCTCCAGTATGATGGCATTGTGCTGCTCTTCTGTTATGGTTTTAGCAAGTCTATTACCTCATGTGTAGTACTTTTTTCACTAGGCCGGTCGATACTGTGGTCAGATTTGACGATGAAGTCGACCAGAATCTACTGTAACTGTTGGTTCCTCTGTATCACCCTGAGCGTGTTACGAGGTTTCCTCATGTGACATGAGGCTTTGTAGAGGCCCACGGTGAAGCTCCGCACAGTGGCCAATTTTCCGGATCTAGGTGGACAAAATTCGAAGATGAGCGGGCCTATCCTTTAGGAAATTTCACGGTGATTAGTAATCAGTGATTACATACGATTAATATTATACCATATTTGAGTGATCTAAAATGACTCCTTCATATTACTATTATGTATTATTCGTAGGGAAGATGATGGAAACTAAGATAAACTGGGAGGCTGTGACCACCGACGTCACAGAAGTCCTGAAATTAAGGACAGTTTATTTCCTTCAAGAAGAGAGGGATGGGTGTTTTAGTGGGAAGAGTCCTACATAAAGGATGAGGAAGCCCTACATACCTCATCGTCAGTGCATAAAGCAGTTCACCAACCCCAGAAAAAATTATTTTATGCCTACTTTTTTTCAAAAGACGACCAAAACGAGGTTTTTAAATCAATTTTTGGAATAATTCCTACACCTAATAGATAAACATAGTATGTAGTCGCGACGGAGGTCGAATACTCTGGTCGATCCTCACATTTCACGATATCAGTGAATCCTCGGCCAGTTCAGCGCTCCGTTAGTGCTCCGTGCCCTTCAATAATTGATCCAATTATTGGATCAATGATAAATTCTCCACACACCAGCGTTACATGCCACACGGAGCACTCATGGCTGAGGATTTACTGAATCACTGAGTGGATCCACCTTCAGATTCCAAAACGAAATGGCCGTCCACCTTCCGAGCCGTTCTGGGCAGTAGGAATTTTTTTTAAAATCTGAAATTTTGACAACGTACTCGGTTTACCACCTAGTTGTTGCCCTCAAGGTTTTCAGTCTGATCGCCCAAACTCATGGGGCGCTACGGGAGGGGTTTCTGGCCATGCGGCCGAGTTAGGTGTCGTTTTCGAATTATTTTGGACGTAGAATCCATTTTTGTGGGTCCCAGAACGATCCGATTTCCCTGTGGGAATCTATAGGGCTTTCATGGGGCTACAAATGGGATTTTTGAAGGAAAATGAGGTGGTTAGGGAGAGAGAACTTTATCCTCTGCTGGTTTGAATGCTAAATTGTTTGTTTCGGTAATAGCGTGGGGACCGGTTTCGAGCAACTAAGCTCATCTACAGTCCAGAGGGACTTGAGGTTCAGACCTGAATGTACGTTCAACTACCTCAAGTCAGGT
Source organism: Pilophorus perplexus (assembly GCA_955831195.1). Taxonomy (NCBI): domain Eukaryota; kingdom Metazoa; phylum Arthropoda; class Insecta; order Hemiptera; family Miridae; genus Pilophorus; species Pilophorus perplexus. The sequence goes on from OY037015.1 coordinate 4,256,307, forward strand.
AGATGAGCTTAGTTGCTCAAAACCGGTCCCCACGCTATAATTGTTTTTTTTTTTTTTAATTTTTAAAAATCGAGAGTGTAGGTACGAAGTAGTTGTGAAACCTCCTATTTGGGAAAAATCTTGTGGCGAAATTTGTTGGTAAGCATCCTGGGAGTGTGACCTGCGGATTCCAGTACTTGGTCAATAAGAGTTGCTTCTTTTCCAAGGCATAACAATTATTCAATAACTCGGGGTCACAGGGAGTCTCCGCTACACTGGTAAAATGGAAGATGCGTGCAAGTGGGCGCAAACCTTCAAACTTGCCGCACTAGGGGCTCAAAGTGGTTGTTTGCCGATGGTGCAGAGGTCTAATCCAATGAGTTTGGTTAGGGAGAGAGAACGACTCCTCTGCTGAATACTAAATTGTTTATTCAGGTAAACAATTATAGCGTGGGGACCGGTTTCGAACAACTAAGCTCATCTACAGCCCAGAGTGACTTGAGGTGGTTGAACGTACAATTAGTTCAGAACTAATTGTACGTTCAACCACCTCAAGTCACTCTGGGCTGTAGATGAGCTTAGTTGCTCGAAACCGGTCCCCACGCTATAATTGTTTACCTGAATAAACAATTTAGTATTCAGCAGAGGAGTCGTTCTCTCTCCCTAACCAAACGCACTAGGGGCTTGTTTTTATACTGTAATATTGCTTACTGTTTAAGCGAAAAAAAATCCTGACCCCTCACCGTCTGAAATGCCTTATAAGACGCCAGATATTGCCGAATGAGTTTGATATTACCCAAATTAATTTGAACTTGTCTGAAAGCGCGAGGCCTAGGGTTGAGCGCCCTTGTGCTCAACCCATCTCCACTGATCTCTTGCATCTTCGGTGTATCTTTGTTTCCTAAATAACATCAAGTAGTGTACAATTGGTTGATTCCAAATTGTCTTCATTAAACAAGGGGAGAAGACACCAGTTTGTAAAAAGCAGAACTGAAGGACAGAGTGAACCAGCAATGCAAATTTGTCTACAACAATCCACCAAAGAACCTTTCAGCATCAAAAATCAAAACTGAAACTTATTATCCAGCAGTGGCAGTTGGTTCGTTTATATTAGGCTGATAAGCTAATGGAAGATGCGCGCAAGTGTTGGTTCATTTATGTTAGGCTGATAAGCTAATGCCGCATTTTCCCTTCAAGTTAGGTTCCATCTCGACGGTATAGTGGTGAATCCTCGTTTCTCTAGAATCCCAACTTTGCAGAATTCTGCGCATTAAAAGCGGGCGCCATCTCCCTCAAAACCGGAGAGAGAGAAAACGCCGGAGTTTTGCTTCAGTAAAAACCGGTGTATGCTCCATGAAAACTGGTTTCTGAGCTGTAAAACTGGTTCACTCTGTCCTTCAAGGTTCTCTTAACCAGTTTCTGCTCTTTACAACCCGGTTTCTTCTCCTCTTGCTGCCCCCTCCCCCCCCTTAATTTAATGGAGAGAATTTTTAATCGAGAAATTTCCTACTATTTGGTGTGATTTAGGAAGCAAAGATACACCGAAGATGGAAGAGGACAGTTTGAGATGAGAGGTTTGATCTTCTGCCCTCCTGCGCATCTTGGAACCCATCTGAGATGATCATTTGAGGCTTCCCACAAGTCAACCAGTTCGTTCAGCCCACATATTTATGCCATAGGCGAGAAACAAGTTTTTTTCTGCTCCTACGTCGTCCTTGATAGGAATTTTACGACGACGGTCTTTACGCGGTGGTCCATTAATGAAAGAGGATATTATGCTGCGCCGTTTCTGGCTCGGGCACTTTACGGTCATTGAATAGGATTAATATAGTGTGTATCACAGTCGTGAGCTATTTTTAGGATTTTATCTTTCGTGAAGAGTCTTCACCACACATTTGAACCATAAGAATTGATTCTTTGGGGTTCACATTTTTTATTTTTTTAGAATTCCAGAACAACAGATACTTTTTGCCATAAAAATGACTACCCTACTTTCATCACGTTGGGTACAGGACAATTTAACCTAAAAAATACGTCTATCACTTGTCTTATCCATTCTGACGTATTGCTGGCATATTCCCTGAAGTTGGTTCGTATCTGTAGACCTTGTCACGGCTCATTGGCCTCAACCAGTGCCGGCCTTGGCCTTGTATTGTGAGACCGTAACAAGTTTGTGAGTAATCCAGGAGAGGTCTGTCGCCTTCGTGTCACATAAGCGGCCTTTTCGTTGTTACATCCTCGAAAAGACGACAAAAAGATTACGCCAATTCATGATACGCGATGAAAAAATGCGGTCGTATAACACTTTCCAATTAGAGCAGTGATAGCTCATTATGAGGTCTCATTTGTTTTTGTTTTTATCATTACAGGCGCAACAGTCGCAACAATGGATCAAAGACATCGTGATATAATTCGTATGAACCGGAAGATGTTGATTCAAAATACGGACAATATCAACAGTGTTCTCGACGCACTTGTGCTTAAAGCTACTTTAACATCTGAGAGCGTTGAACTTATTAAAGTGAGTACAGTTTCAGAATTTTGTTTGGGGTCTGGGGGCTGTATTCGCTGCCTGAGGCAACTTTACTGTCTTGATTTATTTTGACTGATTTTTTTTTTTTTTTTCAAAAATATTTCTTTAAGGACTTAGAATCAATTTTTGCGCAATTAACGTATATCGAAGAATAATAAACCCTTGTGTAAAATTTGCTTCGTTCTTCACTTTCACGAAAACCAGAAACAAAGTTTAAAGACATATTTTTCACTCAAATTTGACATTACATAAATGTATACGGTTCTGGGTGACACATTAATGTGAAATAATCTTCTATGGCAAAATTCAATAAAAACGTTCTGAGTTGACCTGTTATGCAACCAGAGTATGGAGCAGTTCCGCACATTCAAAGTGGGACGAATGTTGGGAATTTGTACGTACACTTATTTCGTATGCGACGAATTGTAAACGGATTGGTTTGTTTCAGCGCAAGAAAGATCCAAAAGATCGAGCTAGTGATTTGTACGCTTTAATACCCAAATGTGGGCCTTGGGCTTATGGAGCTCTTATTGAAGCTTTGAATGATACCGAGAACGTGAATGTAGCTCATATGCTGAAGGAAAATAGGTAAGTTAGCGTGAAGATCACACCCAAGCAGCGTATTTTCCTAAAGGTTTACACCCTCCCTGGTGTCCTGGTGGACATGCTTCTCGTGTATGCTGGTTCTTGTTTGTCCTGTTGATCTTCAATGTTATCTTTAATCGTTTTTCCAGGTTATCTAATCAGTCAACCCCAGAAGGAACGTCGCCAGTTGAGGAGCTTGAAGATATTTTTGAAGAGGTGAGCACCGTTTTACTTGCATGATGACAAAACGGATTCAATGAGAAGGATTGGCTCCAAACTTGGTAGGACGGATAGTAGAACGCTCGTGTTGATATCCGGAGCAGCTGATAAGTTCAATCTTACAACCTTGACCGTTTTTCCTTATTGCGAGCAGAAGGAATTGTGTAAATTATTTTGCGACTTTTTCCACTCCCGGAACTGTGTTTTGGGGTTAATAAGGAAGGCATCGTAGTTGACCTCAATAGGGGATTAGTAGATATTTATTGGGGGGGATATCAGTGTTTTTGTTCGCTCTTGGGCGAAACTATGAAGGTGTTGATGCCCGGTGAAACGTATTTTAAATGGAACTAGCGGACAAGAGGGCGGGGGCCTTACTTCGCTCGGCCGTCGCATTGATCCTTAGCAGACCAATTGTTTAGTTGCTCAGAAGTTTTCACCCTAACTGACGCAAAAAAATAAGAAATTCACATGTTTGGAAGGCATTTCTCCCTTTTAATTATTAGAAGGGAATTATTCCGGTCCTTTTAGAATTGTTTGTATTACGAATTCCCGAAAAGAAACCTATTCTTCACATCATACCCTACTTGCTTACCAAATTTCATAGAAATCGGGCTATTCGTATCAAATCCCCCCTCATTAACTCATCCACACACAGATTTAGTACCCCCACCCTTATTGATCACAGTACTACTAGGTAGACCTCTTCTTCATATCAAACCTGACTCGCATACCAAATTTCATTGTAATCGGGCCATCAGTAAAAAAAAAAATAAAAAATCCCCCCACCCCCACCCCTTCTCGGGTTTTTACGTTTAGAGGTTTGACCAGTGGTGCCAGATCACAAAATCGTAAATCCGTGTCGTAGGTGCTAAAAATCCGTGGTAAATCCGTATCTGGACCAGCAGAAATCTGTATGCTCCCAATGGGTTTTAGAGAACCCAAAAAGCAGTTTCAGGCTGAAAAAAGAGTTTTTACTCTCAATTTTCAGCTCGGCTCGTTTGCTAGCTGGAAGGAATAGGCGTTCAAGTAGATAACTCGAACAAAAATATTTTATTAATCTGTCGAGCAACGAGGAAACGTAGGTACAATTGAATGTGATAACTATTTCGTATAATTGAATATGATAACCAGTCCCTATCTAACTCGAATGTAATAACTAGTATACTTAAGGTACAATTAACTTGTACACAAGGGTTAATTATTCAAGGGGTAATTTAATTGTACACAAGGGTTAATTATTTTTTATAATATAAATTATCCAAAAATTAATTGACATCAGTTTGAAAAAATTAATTTAATTATTTACCTAATAAAGTTTTTTTTAATTTTCTTGTATAGTTTGTGAACGGATGTGAGACCCCGGTAAATGGATTATGCTTCCAAAAATACTTTGAAAACAACCCCCACTCGATATCAAAATTTAAGATTTAAAGAAATTCCTACTGCCCAATACGGTCTGGACGGCGGACGGCATACGGTGGACAGACATTTCGTTTTTGGAATCAACACATCTTAAAAAGTATAAAGACAAATTTTGAGGCCGACAAAAAGTTTCTACCCCCCCTACACGAGTACATGGGTGTATTATTCCAAGAATAATAAACCAAAATGAAATGAAACTTGACGAACTTCTGACACAATTATTCTCTGTAAAACACTTCTTCACCCTCATCACACCCTCTTCTTATCTGGTCTCATACTTCTTCGCCTTCACCCAGAGCTATGGGTGCCTTCGCGGGATACAGGGAGTTACTATTTAGTCGGTTGAGCATCCTCTGCGTTGGATCGAAATTTGTGCAGTTGTATTTTCGGTCCTTTCCAAATGTTCCCTTACTCACTGCTTTTTTAGCCACCAGGCAGCCTTTGATGGTGTTTGTGATCATCCGGTGACCTTGGTGAGCAACAAAACAATCTGTGGTGGACACTGACCACTGGAGTTTTGACCCATGCGACCCATCCCTTGATTTTTACCGTTTTCTTGATGATCTCTCGAATATCCGTGTAAAATACGTGAGAGAGAAAAATACGTATAATACGGATACATATATGATGGTCCGTGCAGACCCCGAAAATCCGTATAAATACGGATAAAAATCCGTGTCTGGCACCACTGGGTTTGACGTTGTGTAAAAATGTGAGTTGGGTCAAAAAGTCCCGATGTTGTAGTTCCATGACTGGGAGTTTCACGTTGTAGTAGGAGGGTTAAACTGCCTTTTCCTCGATATTCTTTAATATTTTTATGAATATGTGTTTAAATGTACATTTTAAATTTAAATGTAAATTTTTAACATACTTCATCGTGTTCATTAAAATCTAAACCTCCGACATGATCTACCTACCTCTTCAACTGTTTTTCAACGCATGTCTTCCCCATGCAGATCATTTACTTCCGCTTGCGTTTGTAGTAATCGATTATTTTTTACGGCTTCTTGAGATTGGGGTTGCGTAGGCAGTACAGATCAAAATTTGATCCCAAGATGCCGTATAAATAATCGATTAGAACAACATTTGTTATATAGCGATAGTGAAGCAGTAAAACCGTCTAAGTTCAATTTTTGCCGAAAATAAGGTTTTGAGCTATACTGGTAAATTGTGTCCTTGCGCATCGTCTTGATCCTTCAAAAGATTCCACAAGCTCCCATTACTTCTGTATAAGTGTTATTAGAACCGTCTAAGTTTGTTACCTCCCTAACGTGAATCTAACACCGTCTATGTTGTTTATTTGGAGTACTTGGGAATGAACTTTTCGCGTTGCCAGGATAAAAGGTGAGTTCCCCTTGATTTTCGAGTTCTATCGATGAAATTTTTTAAGGATATCGAGGTTTATAATAGTTCTATCGGTTCTTATCATAAATATCGTTAGGGTGTTTTCGAGTTCTGTGTTATTCATCTTTTTGGGGGTGATTGATAACTTAGACGGTTTCATCACTCATAATCTGAATGTGAAAGGCTAATAATACCGGTAATACCGTCTAAGTTGTTGTCAAAGTTCACATAATACGTGATAAAACCACCTAAGTTGTAAACTAGGGAATGAAAACCTGAGTTACGCAAATATTTTCAAATTTCTGGCTTAGATAGATTTCTAACGTTTTCATATTGAACTGTAACCAGCCTGGAGTCATTTGAGGTAGCGACTAACGTTATAATATAACGTATATTATACGTTTTTTTCGTCCCCTGAAAAATTTGGAATTTTCAACTTAGACGGTTTTACTATTTCACCTATTAGGTAGGTAACAATATTATTAGCTTATTCTTTTTTTATTTATTTTATTTTTTTATTATTTTATTTTTTATTTTTATTTTTTTTTTTAAATTTATTTATTTATTTTTTTTTTTACGAATCTCTTTCTTATTTAGTTCCGCGTGTATTAATATCGTAATTATATAATAGATTATATTATTGTGTTGTTTGTAATACGTTGTGTTGTGTGTATTTAATACACGCAGAAGTGATCTGCATAAGGAAGAGAATCGTTAGAAAAAAAAGGAATAAGCGGGTACCTTCCGGGAGAGGGGAAAATAATTGATTACTGTAGCAGCATTCGGAAGTTTTATACATTTCATGGGGAAGTCGTTGCCATCGCTCTAACCCAGTTTCTTAAAATTCGATAGAATAATATTCGAATATGGGAAAATTCAACCATTTTCCCGTACACTAATTGAGTAGGTGTCCATTTTATTACTCCTTCATACGAGATATTTGTCCTCTAGATGTTTTCAAAGTATTTTTCAAGGCTGAGCTCTTTATGAAACTTGCCACCGTGTTTTTGTAGTAAAAGACTTTCGAATGGTAGAAGATTGAATTCGTGGCGGCTCTTTGTCGATAATTGCTTCATGTTTTTTTCAAATGTTTTCAGAGGGTCTACAGAATGAAATCGTTTCCGAAAGGTGCCGTGCTTATAGTGAATGTCTACCAATACGACAACGATTGGCGGGAACGGAGGGACGGATCTCTCAAAGACATGAGAGAGTTGCAGAAGTTATTTGTAGACATGGGCTTCCATGTGGACGAAGAAGGCGGAGGCACCAAAAATGTAAGAGACATTTCGTGTGACTATTGTATCACGTATTGTATTATGGTCGTAGATATTTGTGAGAGTCTCAAATCTGTTCGATCACAATGTCGGCTATAAAGGGGGTACAGCATGGTAAAAGGGAAACAAGTTGACCAGGGACTCTAGTGAGGTATTGTGTTTGTCGGTTTGTCGAGGTTGTCTGGTGATGAAAAAAGGATCGACTCAAGTGATGCAATGGTCAATTGCCTGAGACTCGATTTATTAGAAAGATTGCTTCACATGAGCTCAGATGTAATCCAATTTGTAAGGTTTTCTTAATGTCTGAACATACTCGTATTTATTAATTATCTTCATTTTAACTATCACTATTAATCCTATTATTGCTTCAGGATATAGAAAACAAGCTGATCGAATGGAAAAATAGCCCTATTCTTACGAAGGTCGACTGCGGTATCATCATCCTTATGGCTCACGGAAACGAAAACGTCCCTGGAAGTGCATTCATCGAAACTAGCGATAAAAAAACGATTGAAACTGAGTTTATCATCAGTTTACTATCGTCAAGCGAGGCTCCCCGACTACACGGGAAACCCAAGTTAATTTTCTTTCTGTCCTGCAGGTGCGATTTTCATAGGGTTCAGAAAACCTGATTAGCGTAGAATACGTTTTTACGTTTTAGTTTATTGGAGTGGTTAGCAACTTCGATCACACGGAAAAGTCAAATTCACGGAAACGGTCACTTGTTCATCCACCATCTTCGTCTCCTCTACAGTATGTACCAGCGTACCATCAAGTTTCCAGATTCTTGCAAGGAAGGCTCAGGTCGCGTAATTCTGAGTCAGGAGTACGCGTGTCCAGTGAGAAACTGCATGACATAATAGCTCCATGTTCCCTTACAGAGTATTGTCTGCGGTTGGTGATCAATTTCGCCCTTCATCGATCATTTCGGCCAACCGTGGTTGGCCAACCCCTGCTGGCTACGCCAGCCAACCCCCGACCGTATCCCACCCGGCCTCAGACCCAACCCAGTAGATGCTATGTACTGAAGCAGCTGTTCTGTATGCGCCGCAGATTCGATGGGCGCCCCTTATCAGGATAGCAGCTGTGGGGAATCTGGACAGATTTCCCCCCACGTTTCTCGCAGATTGCCAGCCAGAATTGGTACTGGCGGGAGGAGCTGGACGCGCTGCGGTCGCGGCGTAACTGTGCAAACCCCTTTTCTCACACCCACAGCTCAGCCCTTCCGTTCAAAAACGGGCTTATTTGCAATTTAACATTCACTGTTCAATTTATTTACCGTTCATGGTAATATTTAATCACAGTGCTTTTTTTAGGGATCAGACCCAGTGTCCAGGCCTCCCTTAGTGACACTTTGCTTGGGGAAGCTAAACCAGCAGGAATGATACTGACGCACGGGCCCATTGTCCATTTGACTCATTTAGCGACAATTGGCTTGAGGAAGCCGGGAGTGCGATCCCATGTAAGACCGGGCCAGCTGAACACGCCACCTTTAACGCAGCAGCTGTTACCAGTAAAACTGCGAGCCCAGGGCAAAACAATACCGGCCACAACGTATCGTGTTGGGTGTTGTCTTCCTCTCAGTTCCCTTCTGAAGACTCTGCATCTTCACAGTATCTTGACATCTTGAGTCTTCCTTTGCTGTGGCTGCATCTTCCACCAGGTCTGACACTTCATGTCATGCCCGGGTCAGAAATGTTCCCACACTCCCTTCCTCTTCCTCCAAAACAAACAGCAGCGAAATCGTGGATTCACGCCTCAGGCTTTCTGCTAAGCGCACAGCACAAAATTTAGTGAATCTGAATTCTGAATTCTAATTTAGAAACAATTTCATGTAGGTACGCTCCCATCACTCGTTGTATGCACAAAGCATCCATCTGAGCCCTTACTTGGCATGGTTCAGCAAGGCTGCCCATCTCTGCACCATAGAGCAGGATCGCCTCTATCCCGAAGAAGCCGTCCACTGTTTGGCCCACAATCATCACCATTTGCCATGAGCCTGCTCAGTCTCTGTCTTCTGAACAACAAGAGGTGAATCCCGACGAGGAAGTCTTCGAGCATCGCCATTCAAAGGATGCTATTCGTCGATGCTCCAGAGGTCTGACCCAATTGATCCCTATGAGGCCAATCTCTATGATCCAAGATCTGTCCAAGAACTCCAATTGATCTCCAAGATCTGGAGACAGATCAATGATTAATCAATTGATCTCCATGGTCTGGCCATATCTCCAATGTCTGGTCTGTTCTCCAGATCTGTTCTGTTCTGTTCTCCAAGATCTGGAGATTGATCTCCAATCCAATTGATGGCATCCGATTGATACCCATTGATCCTTATGAAGCCGATGTCTTCCTTCCAACGGGCTCCAGCCTGAGCTCTTTCAGCAGCAGAGACAACCTTGTGGCCTGTATTGATTGGGGCCTTTCCCTTAGTGAAGCTGTGCTGCCAAAGTGTCAACCCCTTTTTGGACCACACCCTCCAGAATAATACGGCTTGCCTGCCACATCCAACATGCATTATAGCCTATAATCAAATTACATTCTCCGTTAAAACGTATTCTACGTTAAAATTATACCTCGTCACGGTGTATTCTTACTTTTAATATGTGCGTTGCAGGGGAAACTTTCCGGAACTTGGTACAGACATGGAGAAACTCAAGATTCTCCAAGACGCTACCAATTGCAACTCTCAGTTTGAATCTCGGCCGTTTGATCTCAATGGACGATTCGAAGGGTACGCACCTGTGTCCCCATTCTTAAGCGACATCCTCCTCATATACCCCTGTGCGCCAGGTAAATATTAAAGTCAAAACATTTTTTAATTGGCTAAAGACTTTTTTTGAGTGTGAATTCTGATACCCAACTGCGATTTTCAATGTCAGGGCTGCAAGCAAAAGATATAACAAATTATAACTTATTGATACATCTGCTATTATGTAACATAAAATTGCTAAATATGAGAGGGTCTGCATAATACTGTTGGATTCAGTTATGTGGACACTTCTGATTGTTTATAACTTGATGAATTCTTCTTAGGGGCTGACTGTGTGGAGACACCAACTTCAGTGGTGCCAACAAAAGACACGTACTTACTTCAATACTATTTTGATGTTGTGTTTTTCATTTCACGCACTTGGTTTCTCACTAGTGGGAGTGTTGGCGTTGTTAGTTCGTATTGTTTTGGGTAGATTTTGTAAAAGTGGCAGATGATGGGTGCAGTTTACTCAGGCTGGGTTGCGGAATAAAGGATTTGATATTTCGCTAAAGCTTGAAGGCAGTAGAAACTAGAATGCAGGCAGGGGACCTTCCAAGGGATTCCCAATATTGCTGTTATGCGCAAAAATCAAGAGAGAGTCCTGCAAGGAGAATAGGAGAAATGACAAGTGACTGGATTAGGAATAATGTAAGTGAGTAGAGAGGAGAGATCTGGCTAATTCAAGAGAGAAACATACTGAGGGAATCGTCCTGGATCCCGCCTTGATATAGTCAGTTCACCCCACTGCGGGGCTCGCCCCTCTCCACGTTCTTACCACCGTTCTCTTCATAGTCTTCGATAGGGTCGCTTTGTTGAGCTCCAGAAAAGAGAGAACTACCCTCTGCTTGTACCCTTGATCATTTTGAAGCCCCTCCCCGTCCTGCTAGACGTCTTCAGTCATTCATATATGACCAAACTATGGACTAGAATGAAGAGCACTCCAGTCTCCTGTCCTGAGTGGCAGATGTCTCCCTCCGTTCTCATGGGCCAATGGTGTGTTTGTCATGGACACCATTATCTGATGCTTCGTGTGATGTTGTTGTTGTACCACGCAATTTGAGTTTGGATGGATTTGTGGATGTTGTTGCCTACCATGCCCACATTCTCAGTTTCACGCTATAGTTTTCATCTATTTAACCAAGTGCTTCTGTAGAACACCTGTATTGATCGCATGGTCTGTCGTCACAAATTGTTTCATTTTAATTCCTCTCCGTTACGGCTTGTAGGTCCACTATTTCAATTTGTGTTCATTTTTCAGGAACAGCGTGCGTCAGAGATGCCGTCGAGGGCTCCTGGTTTGTCCAAGAAATGATCAAAGTGTTCCGGAAGAAGGCTCACAAAGATGACGTGGAAACTATGCTAAAGGAGGTTTGTATTTCTCTAATTGGGGAGTCATTTAGTGTTTAAAAACAAATACCTTTACCATTTTTGAAAGCGAAGTTCTACCGACGTTGTACCCATCGTTTTGAGTTAAATTTAATCGAAACAGCCAGTAAAGAGCGCATCATCGGACTGCGCGCTGGCTCATGCAGCGGGCAAAGTTGGAAGTAACATATTATGAGTTCTGTTCATCCTTCCCCAACCCCTCGCACCGGTAAAAGGAGTACCTACCGAAAAAAAGGTTTATTATTCTTTGAAATAGGTTTAATTGTGCAAAAATTGATTCTGTGTCATTAAGAAAATATTTTTGGAGGAAAAAACCTGTAATTATGCGTCCAAAATTACTCGGAAAACGACACCTGGTTAAAGAAGGCTTCTTTGACCTCCTGGGATCCTTCAAAAATCCCATTTGTAGCCCCATGAAAGCCTCATAGATCGCCACAGTGAAATCGGATCGTTCTGGGACCCCCAAAAATGAATTCTACGGCCAAATATACTTCGAAAACGACACCTAACTCGACCCCATTGCCGAAATCTTTCGAAAACCCCTCCCGTAGCCCCATTTTAGACGCATAGCGCCCCACGGGTTTGGGCGATCGGGCTAAAAACCTTGCGGGCACAACTAGATGGTAAACCGAGTATTTTGTCTAAATTTCAGATAAAAAAAAAAATCCTGCCCAAAACGGGGGGGGGGGGGGAGGGGGCAGAGGCTGCAATAAAATGTAGTTTTCACTGCGGTGGGATGGATGGAGGTGGTGTCCAGGGACCCTTACAGAAATTCAAGATGAAACTGAAGGGATTAGTTTGGAAGGTAAAATCTAGTTTTACCCTATTTTGAGCAACGTTCGGAGCTCAGATACGCCACATGGAGCAACTTTTTGGTGGTTTCAAACTCGTCGAAGTACCTTGGATTAAAGATGATTTTCCTCCTCCAATATAGTAGACTAGGGGAACATCCCCGGCTGGGGACTTACGTGTTTCTCAGCCTCGTAGTGATCGAATGGATTGTTTCCGAGAGCAATTTACTCACCCTATATTTGTTGGTTGAGAGGTAGGGAGGGGGGAATTTGTCGAGTGGGCAGTTTTCCCAGGAAACGAATACCTACCACGGACGTTTTCCTGTTCCTGAATCACCTTAAGGCCAAAATTAAATCCTGCTATTTTCGTATGTTCAAAATCTCTACCAGTAACCGCCGCACTAGAGCTCTGGGAGAAGGAGAATCAAATTACGTATCAATTTAGGATTAAAAACAAAGATTTCAGATAACAAAAAATGGCTTAAAACAGAATATGTTGCAATATCTGATATTGCATTCCAGTTTGTCCGATATTGGCTTGGATGGGTCTCATACGTATCTGATTGAAAATCAATACTGGTGCACAAAACAAAACAAAAATTAACTCCCTCGATTGTTTTGACTGATTTTTACATTTTTTGGTAGTGACCCAATCTAGTCAGATATTAAGATGAAAGTCACTCCTGGTGGGCCTGTTCCTTCTTCCCCTCTTGGCGCGTTGCCTGGTGTATACGTGTATACTGGATTCGTCTGAAATCCCGATCAATCGATTTAAAGCCAAAAATCACTTCGAAAATGACAACTTGGGGGGACCAACTAGAAGCGAAGCCATTTTTTTTTTTTTTTTTTTTTTTTTTTTTTTGCGGACTCAATAAATTTAATTTCGTCCTGCTAAAAGGTGCTTATAGCTGACGGACCATCTATCGATGAAACACAAAACAGGGGATTTTGAAGAAATTTTGACTTCGATGCGATTATTTAGATACTGACTAGTGGGCCCGGTGCGCTTCGCTGCACTCCGTCCATCACCTATCAACGATGTACCCGTGGCAACGACGCTTTTTGACCCGTCTCTCGTCGCGAAGGAAACCTAGTAGGTACATACCTATCAAACTAATTGAAGGCTCGCAAAAAATACTCTTACCCACCTACCGACGATGTTCGAATAACTTGCGAACGGGTTATCGCACAGAAATCGTTTTGTACTCGTTGAAATCAGAGTGAAAAGCTCGTTTTAACAGATGTTGTTTCGTTCTAAACCGACGACAAAAGTTGTACCGGGTTTCAGAGTTTCGAATATTTTCCTAGCGATCGCTAGTAATGACGCTATTTGACCCGGCTCTCGTCGCGAAGGAAAGCTCCGTTCATCACCTATCAACGATGCACCCGTGGCAACGACCTACCTAGTAGTAGGTAATTGAAGGCTCGGAAAAAATACTCGTACCCAGCTACCGACGATCATCGAATAACTTCCAAACGCGTTTTCGTACAGAAATCGTTTTGTACTCGTTGAAATCAGCGTGAAAAGCTCGTTTTAACCGACGAAGTTTCGTTCAAAACCGACGCCAAAAGTTGTACCGGGTTTCGGCGTTTCGAAAATTTTCCTAGCAATCCCTAGTAACGACGCTATTTGACCGGGGCTCTCGTCGCGAAGGAAAGCTCCGTTCGCGACGAAGGAAGAGAGTTGGCGAAATCTAATGCGGCCTACGACACATCCGGGCCTACGCGGAACCGACTCGAAAAAACGCCGTCTCTCTAGGCTCTACCGTTGAGGCGGGTTAGCGTGGACAGCCAGCCAGTCAGTCCGAGACACGAACAACTTTAATAGTATAGATAATGCTGCAAGTATTTCGCACGGGTGTAGGTTGAATAAATTGTGCAAAAATTTGATTGATTCTTTTTGCCAGCCAACCCCGACCGTATCCCACCTGGCCTCAGACCACTTCTATTCACTTTTCGATAATGTTATTCAACTTCTTATTGCGCCTACAAGCTCTGGCAGGTGAGAATGAACTTGGGCCCCCCTTGTTTATCACCTACCAGTTTAGTAGTTCTTGAGCTTTAAAAGGGGTCGTAATGTGAAGTGCTGTCTTGTATTTATCTTTACTCCAATGTGGTTATTACGACTTAATACTCGGTGTAGCGTACCTTGATTAACTGATGTGACAGGTGTACAAAAAAGAGTTCCTATGATTTTATTAGTTCGATCAATATTTGTGTTGTGTGTTTGGGGGAAGTCCTCCAGCGTTATCAGGGTTTCGCCCCCGGTGTCTTTGGAAGAAGGTGAAGGGAGTATGTACCTGAACATCCCGTCCTAGCGCATATTGAGAGATGTCACGATCTGCTATCCTAAGAGGCGGTATTGAGGCAGTTACAGGAGGTTACCGCAATCTCCAGACTGGCAGGAAGTATCGTGATAGTCTGGAATGCGCTGGTCTCTGGAAGGGAGTCCAGGAGAATCCAATATTGAAGTGTCAGCATCAATGTTAGTTAGTCAATCAGACGGCTGGCTTCCCTCAGACGAACTGTCGCCCTGAGAGGCCGGGCCCGCAGACACCGTCTTACGAAAATACGCTCTCCTGGCTCCCACAGAGGAGTTGTCCCCATTCGCGAAAATAATTCGCGAAAAGACCTGGCTTTCCCAGACAAAATGTCCCCAGGGGAGGCCCGGTCCTCGGTCCCAATCGAAAATGCACTGCTATTAAATAAATTTGACAAAATGTCAAATTTTGACATTCTCATAATAAGAACTCTAAGCATAGCCGGTCAGTTTTATGATAACACCGGCGACGCGATCGGGGAGTCCGAGTAATTAGCCGCCCTCTTGTTAGCGAGAGAAGCGGAACTTCCCAATCACGCCACCAGAAGAGGCGCCTCCTGTGGCCCGAATGAATTTAAGCCAGAAGAGTTTGGCCCGTGGAGCCACACCCGGTATTTGAAAGCCCCCTCGAATAATTGAGTATTGAATTTCTAGCATTGGAATTAACTCAGTTGATGTTTTCAGGTGGACCGCAACCTCATAAAGCAATGTCAAGACGGCCACAAGGAATTCTTCCAATCCGTCTGCTGCACCAGCCGTGGATTCAAAAGGAAGCTCTACCTCAACCCAATAAGTTCCTTTACGTCAACTAACGGCAACCCACCTCGTTCGGGTGGACCGCCCACGCGACATCACTGAATTTCTTGACAATCGGCCTAAGTGTGACGTCACAACTGGAGGGACGTGAAAGTTTTCCACGCATAACCCGCCAATAACCGACCTAAAGAGGGCAAATAACTTATTGTACCTCTTGAATTTTTTCATTCAACAAGTTTGATAAATTGATATGCACAACCTTACGATCGTTACCTTATTTGCCCCTTTTGCAACCTTCGGTTGGGCAATGGAAGGTTGTAATGGGTAACCTTGTCCCCACCCGGTTGTGATGTCACGACTCATCAGGTCTGTTTCAAGCCTTCGCCTAAAGCGGGCGTTTTTTTTTTTTTTTTTTTTTTTTTTAAGCCTTGGTGCCTTACTTTAAGGAAAACATTTTCATATCTTATTGTTGTTGATATTGTTACTCTAGTCCTACGAGGCTACTGATTTAGTCAAGTAATAGGGAAATTGAGAGCGTAAAACGCATGTAGCTCGTATAATACTCGTTAAATAATTTAACGTAGACTTTTTTCCGTTGACCGGTTGTTTGGAACGAATTCACTCAAGTTTGTTAGAATCTAATATTGTGCATTGCAGCGACTTGCTGGTTGACTCTGATGACTGAGCGCAAAAAAACTATCAACTAAACGACGCTTCATAGCGCCCAAAAAAACTACATTGGAGAAGCAATTTGGGGGGGGGGGGGGGGGCTAAAAGAAGAGTCAGGATTAGGCCACGAACGCTCAAAACTGGGTCTAGGGCGAAAAGCTTCATTTCATCGTGGATGGCAGTTTTAGAGGGCGCTGAATCCGAATCCGTTGTCCGTTTTTTCGAATTTTTTTTTGTTTTTATTACTTTACGGTGTATTTTCCTAGTCTTCACGAACTTCGTCCAAAAACGCTGCAAATTTTACACAAGGGTTTATTATTCTTTGATAGACGTTACTTGTGCAGAAATTTAATTCTATCAATGAAAAAATTAAAAAAAAAATTTTTTGGATTTTTTGTTGTTTCAAAAATGTTTTCTTCAAAAATTCTTTATTAAATAAAGGATCTTTATTAACCTCCTGGGATCCTTCAAAAATCCCATTTTTAGCCCCATGAAAGCCCTATAGATCGCAACAGTGAAATCGGATCGTTCCAAGACCCCAAAAAATGAATTCTACGTCCAAAAATACTTCGAAAACGACACCTAACTCGATCCCATAGCCGAAAGCCTTCAAAAAAAAAAAAACCCTCCCGTAGCCCCATAGCGCCCCACGGGTTTGGGCGATCGGACTGAAAACCTTGCGGGCACAACTAGATGGTAAACCGAGTATTTTGTCAAAATTTCAGATTTTTTAAATAAATTCCTACTTCCCCAAAACGGCCAGGATTCGGATTCAGCACACTCGAAAACCCCCATCTATAGATCTATAGATCTATCTATAGATCTATAGATGATGAAATGAGGCCGCCAACTTTCAGGTCACTTTTTTTTTGTAGAGCAGTTATTGAAAAATCGTAACCCGGAAACGTGATCTAAATTTTTTAATGTGATAAAGGAATATGATCAGTAGTGCTTCTGATGTACCGGCATTTATTAAAAAATGTAAAAAAAAAAAAGTTTTTATTAAGCGATGTTGTTAATGTTACGTCGAAAGCAATTTTATGAAATCTAACTCAGGGATTATACTGAGACTTATTACGGCAGCTCAGTTGGTACTTAACTTCATGTGTTCGTCAAAGCCATTCCGTAGTGTAGTGAACGTTGAGCGCAGCTGTGACTGTGATTTCTAATCGTTGTTTCTTCACTACACCGTCGCATTTGAGTCTTCGACCTACCTCGTTAGTGGGTTTTCACTATTGAACGCCCACAATTGCTCCAATCAAATACAACTGCCATTTTTTCATTCCCGTCCGTTTTTTTTTTTACCAATCCGCGCCATAGACGGGAAGATATCCGTCATGCTCACTAGTGACGTTAATTTCATTAGAAACGGAAAATTGGGATTTTTGCTAGGTAATATTAATTTTTATAAATTGTAAAGATGTTATCATTAGTTTTTATTTTGTCGTATTTGTTTAGATTTTTGTAAATAATTGAATTATGCAAATTTTGCATATTTAAAAAGAAGTCATTTTGTAGCCTTTTGTAAATAATTCACCCCCAAAAACATCATCGATGTATTTCCATACTTTAAACAATAATTGAAGTCTTTTGGGGCCAAAGAGCTTCAGTGCCAGAATGCATTTTAATTAATTAATACTTCAAAAGTGTATTAAGTTAACTAACCTTTTAAATTACTTAATTAATTGACTTTGAAATTGCATTTTTTATTCTAGCACTGAGGCCCTCAGGTCCCAAAAGGCTTCAATTATCAAAATGAGTGTTATTTGAAGTATGAATCTACGTGGATGACTTTTTTGGATCTGTATCATATTATAAAATAACAAATGAATGTTTGTGAGGATAATTTTGTAGAAAGTGTGGCCTAAAATTGAACTAATTGGATTTTCTTTCTTGACGACAGGAACAAGTGGTCACACCATGTGCGTCATCCCCTCCTTCCTTATGTTGTGGATCTGTTGCGGGATCGCCTACACCTTCACGACCTCTTCTTGATTCTACTATTGGAGCTGCAGTCCGAGGAGAACCGTCAGAATTAAGATTCTTAATTGTAGGGTACTTCTAAAAGTCGAAAAAAATTGAAATTTGTCTTGAAAAATTCAGCTGGGCTTTCGAGTGGATAACGAAAAAAAGTCTGAAAACGCCAAGTCTGAAAACGGTTGATCAAAAGTGTTCAAAAATAGGATTGAGACCATTTGTTGAAAGGATGTTGGGAAGGACGAATGGACGGGGCTTGCGGGGTGAATCAGTCGTGCGAGGGGGGGGGGGGGGGGGGGGTTGGATCCTTCGTCCTTCGTCATTTAGAAAAACGCGCAATGAAATATTCACCAACAACAATAAAGGGGTGCTCCAATTGTGGGGGGGGGGGGGGGGGGGTATAGGGCGCTAGCGAGGGGAAAACGGGAGGCTTAGGACTCCGTCCCGCCCCCCTATTAAATCAGGGACGCTAATCGATTCCACGTCACACCGGCTTAAAACTTTTTGAGGACTCCGTCCGGTAGGATTACGATCGGCCAAGTAATTTGTCAGGTCTCCGTCCAGGGGCTGCGATGGGAGAAATTTGAGATTGGCGTCAACAAACCTGCTACTGGCTTCAAGAATAAACAAACTAGATATCACCATGAACTTTGCTTCCGTTGATTCGCAATCTTTCTTTCTCTATAAAGCCCGAACCATGATAGGGTTGTGGCTCAAACAATTTTTTGGGCTCGTCTTTTTGCCTCCTTCAGACGTAGCCCCTGCATTTCATGAATTGCGGGCAGGAAAACCCAGGAACAGCGGTGCCACCAAATTTGTTAATTACTTGGAAAAGAACTATATTTCCTGCACAAGTTTAAATCCCCCGCTCTTATGGGCTGAACAAACTTCCGATGTAAATAGAACAACTAACTGCTGCGAATCATTCCATCGTCACCTAGGAGATAGTTCGCATCCCGACATTTTCCGTTTCACCGACACATTAACAAAACTCCAGAATGAAGACTTCATTCTGGAATACATGATTCAATTAAATGCTGTACAATTTGATGTACACTTAGTGTACATCAAATTGAACAGCATTTAATTGAATCATGTATTCCATGACCGCCGTACTGTAACTCGCCAAAGCGCAGTGCAAATTCAAATTGACTTTTACAAATCGCACGCCATTTCTAGAGCGAACTTTGTCTCGGCCGTGGCTAAATTTTATGGCGATTCCTTGCACCATTGATACGTGTATTATGTATTACCTAATATGTGACTTTCTTGTTTTTTTTTACTATTACCTAATAAGTGACTTTCTTGGATTTTTTTTTTTTTTCGTGACATGGCATTATTTTTAATGCTTCTATTTTTAATAAAAATCAAGTTTCAGAAACAGATGTTGAAGGGACGGAGTCCTTACTTTCTCCTTAGCCTCTTCGGACGGAGTCCTTACTTTCTCTTTAGCCTCTTCGGACGGAGTCCTTCATTTTTGCTAAGCCGACTCAGGTGGGTCGGGACGGAATCTTATAATTTTCCTAAGCCGATGCCACTGACTAATGAGGGGACGGGACGGAGTCCTGGCCCTCCCTTCCGAAAGTTGGACAAAAAGGGTTAATAGTAGAAAAAAGGAGTACTGTCGGGGCGGTCGGTGCGGGCTGCTCCTTCCGCCCTGGCTTCAGCCAACCTCCGACTTCTCCCACCTCATAACTCTTCTCGCTTCCTGATAATGAATAGCTTTTATTTCTTATAGAAATACAGAATGAAGGATTCATTCAGAAGGTAAAATCCACTTTTACCCCTTCCGTGGCCAACTATCAGCACAAGATCAGTGGTCTTTCCCGAGCTGGCACCCTATTTCTCTCCCCCCCCCCCTTTGTTGGAGCACCCTTTTATTGTTGTTTGAGAATGGGTTTGATTCTCTGTGAGAAGGAAGCAGCTCACCCCCCCCCCCCCCCCCGCCACGGAGGTGCCGTCTTCTCCCCCCACCCCATACCAACATCCTGACATCCTGTCAACTGATGCAGCCCGAATTTTTTGAACACTGGACCACTTTGATCTAACACTTTGGTATTTCAGACTTTTCTCGTACTTTGCTCGCCTCGCTTAATTTTTGAGAACAAATTAAAATTTTTCTGACATCTATAAGTGCTTTAGAATTTAGATGAGCATCCTCGGGCTGCAGCTCCAATATAGTAAGACTAGGGGGAGCTACTGGCCCACACTCGGGTCGAGACTTCCTACAGTGGAGGCACCACCAAAAACTCAAGACCCCTGGGCTCGTCCGAACACGATGACAAAGTCCCTTTTGCCTGGCTGATCGTTGTAGGATAAGCAGCTTGAGCTCGGGGTACCAGCAGAGATGTCAACCATTGCTACAACTGGAGGCGAAAGATGGACGAGCTAAGTCCCGGGTTTACCCAGTGCACTCCCAGGCCCAGAGAAAGGGCCCGCTGCACTCCCGATACCACAATAACCAAAAGGGAACACAAATGGAAACCAACCGATACCACGACACACCCTGCATTGAATACTTAAGGATTTAACGTAATGTGGATGCGGCGAGATTTCCACGATAAATAAAATAACAAATTGTAGACGCATTTCGGTTGATTAGGCCATCATCAGTACAGAATTCTGAATTGTACTGATGGTCTAATCAAACGAAACGCGTTTTCAAGTGGTCATTTTATTCGACGTGGAAATAGACTACTTTGCCTGAAATCGTCTTTTTAAACCTAAGGATTTCAAAGGCATGCTAATGCCAAGATGGTCCCAAGCTTTCCAGACCTGTTCAAAGCGTGCAAGGTTGGTGTCAAGCTGGATAAGGGATTCCAAGGCTTTCAAAGATGGCCCCAAGCTTTCCAGACTTCAAAAGCTTGCAAAGTGTGTGCCAAGCTGGGGATGAATTGAGACTTCGTCCAGGGATGCATTGCCTTAACCTTTTCGACGGCGGAGATGGATCGCCAGTTCCCGCTCAACACTTTGCTTCTACACTATCTATCAGAGATAAAGTTAGGTAGTGCAATGGCTAAGTTCACATTACGAGCCTCGGCAGCGCCAGGAGTGCTGTGTCTATCAACCGGAGAGCGACAAGTGAAAGTCCGATCAGCCAAGAGTGCTATGGACAGTCCCCATGGCCGTGGGGAAGATGTGCCCGGCATATCCTGCCGTCGCCTTAGGTTTCAAGGGACTCTGCAAGAAGAAGGAACCCCATGTTGGTGATACCGGCACAGAGGGAAGCCTCGTGTGTGGGCCAGCATCGCCCAGCAGAAGAGGTCGTGAAGGTGTAGGCGATCCCGTAACAGATCCACAACAGAAGAAGGAGGGGATAACGCACATGGTGTGACCACTTGTTCCTGTCGTCAAGAAAGAAAACCCAATTAGTTCAATTTTAGGCCAAACTTTCTTCAAAATTACAATCCCTGACATTCATATCCATCTTGTCATTTTACAACATGATACAGATCCAAAACCAAAGATGAACGGGTTTCTTCCCTTCATCGTCTTTTTTCTCTCCCCCTTTTTTTTACCGTGTTTTTGTATTTACTCTCAAATAGAATTGTATCTTATTATATTATATTTTACATTAAATCATTTCGTCTCTCAAAAGGCAACGCCCCCACTTGTGTTTGTAAACATTCAGCACATTGATGTGGTGTTATCGGGGCTTCCTGTTGGAGGAATCGAAAATGTGACAAATTTCACGCCAAGTTTTCGTGGTGTTGCCTCTCAAGCGGCGATTTATGCTCATAGTTTACGAGCTAGAAAATTGTTCGTGCAATATATTCAGTTTTGTCGTTATACTTAGTTGTTCTTTGTTAGTTATAGTGAATTGCGAACAATTCGGTGAGTCATTTTCAATTAACGATTTTTTTTTTGGTATGAGCTATTTGTGTTTAATTTATTATTTACGTAGCGAATTCGTTATAAATTGCGTTCAGAGATGGAAAAATAACAGTTAGAAAGTGAGACCCCACAATTTGTGGAGTGTTGATAGTGTGATTACCATGTTTATTATCGCAGATTTTTTTCATCGCATTTTACTTATTTTTAAATACATAAAATTTTTGGCGAAGTTCTGATTTGTCTCTCACCATCCTGGTTCATCAGTGGGATTGTTGAAGGGGGAAGTAAGAAGGGCGTCTCGAATTTTATCGACTGGCAGGTTTTTGTAATTAGGAATGGGCGTGCACCCGGATTTCTGGTTAACTCATCCTGTGTCGTAGGGATGGGAATCAATTTCCGATTTTTTGTTCCGATTTTTAGATTTTTTTGAATCGATTTTTACTTCCGATTTTTGTAAAAATCGTGAATCGATTTTTTACTAGATTTAAAAGAAAAAATCTTGAATCGATTTTGGTCATTTATAAAAATTAGTTTAGTATATCAAGTGATTCAAGCGATTCGAGTGTTAGGTCGATTTAAAATCATGATTAATAGCTAATAACAACAAAACTCACTAGTTACAAGCGACGCCCACCATGGCTTTTTCAGACAGCGAAACTGATGACTCGTCTGATTAAATGTTTATTATCAAAATTTTTGAAAACTAATACAATTTTAATTTTAAATAAATTTTTTTAACGATTTTTTCTTGAATCTACCTACTTTGAATATATCTATCGTCACGGTAGGTATGCCTAAGCAACCAGGACCAACAGCTATGAAGGGAGGGCGTTGCACTAGTAATGCAGAGGTTGTGGGTTCGAGTCCCATCTGGGGCCCAATACATTTTTCGGCCTTCCCCTTCTGATTTCTTGAAATAACTTGAATGAATTCATAATTAGAATTTCAAATTTCAGTTTGAATTTAATTTAATAACTCCTCCCTTCTCCAAAAATAAAACACTGCATGAGGAAGCAGATCAAATTTCCTCAAGTCATTCCTGTAATAAATAATAATAGTAATAATAATTTTTATAAATGACGAAAATCGATTCAAGATTTAAAAAAAAAAACATTTAAATGAGTGATAACGGTTATCACTAGGGCTCGGATCGATATGCTCTATAAAATCCCCGAATATGCCCTGAAAACCACCCCGATATGCCCATAAACATGCACGAAAAACCCATAGATATGCCCATGAAAATTTAATGGATGCTGTAAAACTAGCTTTTAGCCTCCATTTTTCAAAGCGCAATTACGTCACCGTCTCAACAAAATTATAGAAAGTATGGGGAGAAGGAAGAAACATGCGTAACTCACTCATATGTACACTTTATTTTGACCTTATATTACTATTTTCTTTCGGATTTACATTCTTAGCGCGTAGGCACATAATATCAGTCAGTAGGTAAATAAAATAGCTTGTAAAACTAAAATTTAATTTTTTTTCTCCAAATTCTCAGGCTTGAATGATTTTCTTGAGTCACGTGGGAAAGACTGCTCTACATTACGGAATTGAGTGGTAAATACTTGCAAGATGCAATATCAGTAGGGGTGAATTCGGAGTGCTTCAGATGAGTTGCCGTTCAACACGTTTGCCAGCTCGACTGCAGTTGACCAGCCAGGGTTCCGAAAAAGAACGAACTCGACTTTGTTGTGGACGACTTCTCCTGTCTCCACCGGATAGGAAGAGGCTTCTTTCTGAAACCTCTCGATGACGCATGCTTCCGTCAGCTCCTTCCCCGCGGACTCTTAATTCCAGTATTAGCTGGGGGATTGTCGAAAAGTGAGCCTTAACGAAGGCCAGCTCTTTCATGTACTTCTTAGATTTTGCTATGTATTGGGAATCTTTTTCATCTCCTGGAAAAAATAAGGAAAATGGCGCATTAATGCATAGTTGGTCCAGACTCAAGAAGGTATAAACGAAGCACTTGCCTTCTAATCCAATGAGCAGAGGATGAATAAAACAGACTCGAGTAGAATGAGGGAAAACAGCAGGAGGTTGCTTTGGACACTCACTTTTTTTACTGCTTGCAGGTGGTCAGCATAGTATAATGCCGCAGAAATCCATGTTCCCCATCTAGTCAGGATGGGCTCTGGTGGCAGAGGGATACGGGGGTTCTCTTGATGGAAGGCCCTCACTCAGCTAGGTGCCTTGACGAAAATTCTTTTTACTGACGAAATTTGGCTGTTCACTCCCGGGGATTGATCACTCAGCGCTTCTGATACTCGATGAAGAGCGTGGGCCAAACAAGTGACATGACATGTCACTGATACATTGTATCATCTTTGGGTACAACACCTGGAGGTGTTTCCCTGCCTTCAAAAAATAGACTTTTTGTCAAAAACACCCCAAATATGCTCTTAAAAAAGAAAGTGCCGAAATATGCATTTATATGCTCTATAAATTTAAATTTGGAACAACAAATTCGCTTCAAAAAGGTGTATTTGGGATATTTGTAGCTTGGGCATATCGCCAACATAATATGCAAATATGCCCTGATCCGAGCCCTAGTTATCACTCATTAAAAAAAAACATTTTTTTTGTAAGACCGATTTTTGAATCGATTTTCCAAAAAATCGATACTTTTATGGCGATTTTTGGGAAATCGATACTTTTATGGCGATTTTTTGGGAAATCGATTTGGAGCATCCGATTCTGAATCGATTAAAAAAATCGATACTTCTTACCGATTTCCCATCCCTAGTGTCAAGTTGTTAAGAAGTCAAAATGAGAACATACATAATACATGAGAAGATAACCATCATACACAATACATCAGTTTTGTGACAAAAAGTCTTTCACGTAGTTTATATTCATCTAAAGTTGTTCTCTTCTTCTTATGTCGCCGTCTCCGAGGGTAAAAGACGAATTGCGACACATGATTTTAATGATTTTTCAGGAGGATCTCCTGCAACCCGCCAACCGCCCGATTGCTCAATCGCTCGTCCATTTATTGTTCGATTGTCCGATATCTGTCCTGCGACTTCGTTTTGAGGATCTTGATTTTGCCTTGATTCAACCCCCCTCTCTCAAGTCACCCCTCACGATCTACCACTTCTGGTCAGCTTAATTTCGCCAAGTTACGTGATGAATCTTCTCTGGCTCAGTGGTGCCATTGCACTCAAATACTTTGATCATTTTCTTATGAAGCAGGGCATGGCCCTGAATTAAATCTTAATTAATTACTAACCATACTAATGTATAACAGGTATACCTTCGTGCGTTGACGCACACACTACTCTAATTGTTGACTTTTTGTGCAGCCAAAGTTATAAGGCTCATGTGATCTTACTCTAATCTCGTCCATGGACGTATGGATACGTTTCAGGTGTGTTGTGTAAATTGGAAATTGAATCAATTAGAACGGGTGCACCCAATTAAGGAGAATGTTGTACAATGCTGTGATATTAGCTGATGCTGACACTCTACGCTACGTCGTCTCGAGAATTTCTTACAGCCTGTCATAAAGGTAAAGAAATAAATCTAACTATAATACGCCAGTCTCACTTGCTCTCTGCCTGGGAGAAAATTTTCTTCAAGAACCACCCCCTGAGGTTTCTTCTTTCTTCTCTTATTTCTTTTTTTGTTGAGCCACCTCCCGGCACCTAGCCTAGGAAGACGTCTCACAAAATGGCCCATACCTGGCCATACCTGGACTTATGCCTGTGCAGTCTCGAAGACCCTTAGCTGTCAACGGGCTAATCCGATTTGACGAAGGCGAGCTGTTTATGACCTCTGCCATTCCACGTAAGCGCATGCGCAGAGCGTACCGCTGATACTATTGCGGTGAAATTCGTATGGGACCTCAAGGAGCCTTTTCCGCATAATCCCTCAAAATTTGAGCTAAATTCATTCAAAATTGTTGAAATAATGGCTGTAACAAGGAAATGCGGACAGACCGACAGACACGGAACCAAATTTGTTCAGTAGGCTATGAAACGCAAAATGCGAGTGGAAAATTTGAATTCGGACAACACAAATTTTTTGGCTCCCGCTGCTTCGCAAACTAGGAAGCAAAAGTCCCGAAACAAAAAGGGCCCGGAAAAAATCCCCGGAGAAGAAATAGTGTTGAGATAAGTGAGAATCAACTGGATAAGTGAGAATTACCTGACTAAGTGAGAATTAGTGTCTAAGGCCATTTCTGGCCCATTACAACATCGTGCTCGACCGTGACCGCAGCCGGGAGAAAATGAGGAAAGTTCGTTTTTTTCTGGTTCTGATGTAATTATTTCGCCATGTTTAGTTCGTGCTTACTCACGTGGAGAAACTTCGTTGCTCCTGAAACCTATTTTACTTACTTCACAGACCCTTCCAGTTATGTTTTAGTGGGAAAAATATGCTCAGGAATCGTGGCACGTTGATACAGCAGACGGAAAAGAAAATTTATGGAATGGGGCATAAGTCCGCACTACTTTTTTGGAGTGCAAACTTGTGGGTGTTTTACCAGGATATCCATTTGAGCGTGAGGTAATGTGCTTTTAATGGCTGTACCGGTTTTTGAGGGTTTTTGACCAGAACAGATGATTAAACCTGGTGTGAAGTGTTATGGAGCGGACTCTTGCCCCATCGCCTGGGGCAAGAGTCCGCACGAGAAGGGTTTTGAAAAATCGTCATAGAGCTTTTAATTTCCATGGAAAATTCATCAGATTCACAGGGGATGTGAGGAAGATGCTCTTCTATCAGATAGAAGAGGAAACCCCCGGAAATTGGCCACTCAGTTTTCAGGAAGGGGAAAAAACCAACTAGTGCGGACTTCTGCCCCCACCTCCCCTATTCCTCGGAACAAAGTTCATTGCCGAATGCATTCAAAGCATTGCCGACTCCAGGAGTTCAAGTTCTACGATATGGCCTAAATGGGTAAAAACCCCCTTCCCTTATTATGGAAGGTCCAGAATCGCGTTTGGTCCCATTCGACGCAGAAACAATTGACCTACAAGACCTCGTTGGAAAAAAAAATTTTAACGGCCTTACTTTTTGCGCTCTTTTATCAAGGACGATGGGGCAAGCACATGTAGGAGCATACAATGTCTCAATGTGTAGAAAGACAATGACATTAAATTTTCTCGTTCGAACGTTTTCCCAATCCAATAGCGTCTCCCTCGCTGCCCTTTGCCCAAATCGATTGCCGCTCACAGCTATGCTCAGCCGCTCTTTTCCCCAAATCCATTCCCATCCTCCTGGGATCCTTCAATATCCCATTTGCTGCCCCATAGGTCCCCATAGTGAAATCTGATCGCCCTGGGACCCCCAAAAAATGGATTCTACGTCGAAAAATACTTCGAAAACGACATCCCACTCGATCCCATAGCCCCATAGCGCCCCACGGGTTGGAGAGATCGGACTGACACCTTGCGGGCACAACTAGATGGTAAATCGAGTAATCTGTCAAAATTTCAGATTTAAAAAATTCCTACCGCCCAAAACGGTAGTAGTATACAAATCTTGAAACTCATTATGTCAAATTTGAGGCTGATCAAAATTGTCAACCTCCGTCGCGATTACAAAGGCGTATTATTCCAAGAATAACAAAACCAAAAGGGTCATTCAATAATGAATTTCATATTTCAGTGGCAGTTTATTCAAAATTAAGAAACAAACGGTGTACAAGGGGCGTACTTCGAGTACATCAAATCATAACAAATTCGTAATAACCAACACAAATAACAAATCATTACAAACCCTTCAACTATAAAAAAAGATTAAAAACCACACGTACACCCAATGCCAATGAAAATGCACGAAATAATTTAACAGGATGAATTCTACAAAATGATATGTTCAAATGCGACAAGCAACTTGTACGCGACAAAATTGTACAAAAGTGTACAGGTATTTACACTAACTGGTGTTGAAAATGATTCGGCGACTCCTCCGCGGAAGAACGCACAAAAATGGTTGCAACAAACGAGGACACGAATGTTCATTTCAACATAAAAAAAAAATCAGGAAGAACTAGACAAAAACTACTTGATTACTAATGAAGCTTGTTTTTTTTACAATATCCCAAAATAACGGATGATTTTCAACTACAGTAAGTCACAGGAGTAAAATCAGTCGAATGTGCTAGTCGAGTATATACAAATTCTACTATGGACGATTTGTCTACTTTGCCGATAGAAACAAAGGCGCGAGAGGGTGTAACTGGTGAAGTTGTGGGAGTTGAGGTAGGAAATTAAAGGCACGTTGTAAGTTGGCGCGTGAACGAGTACCGACAAATGGAGTAACTTTAGACGTTGCGTCCTCCGAGGCTGCTTCGTGGTGCTGCGCCCTTGCGGAGTTCAGTAAAATGAAATGTGACAAGTTCTACGGAAAACTCTGCGGGTGCTGCCAAAGGATGAGGTAATTTTGGCGGCAGGTCGGGGGATAGCAATGACGGGAGCTGAGTGGAAGATGATCCTTCATCTGAACACCGCAGAGCTCCAGTTGGATGCAACCTACCTGACTGGAGACCTTCGAGATCGAATGAGAGGTAACTCCAAGTTAGGTTCTGATCCACGGTTACAGTGGGAGATGGAATGGCTGGCCTGGCAAATGGCGACCTACCAGGGCCAAGTCAGGATTGTCACCCACTGGGCCACATCTTGTCAAAAGCTACCTATTCGCCGTGGCCACTGACGGGGAACTGAACTCCCTTAAACGAAAATTCCTGGGTCAGAGCACCTCACTGGTCCACGAAGCGACGGCCCAGCTAACCGTACTCAAGGTTTGGCAGTTTGGCTTCACTCCACGGTCGAGTCCATCGACCAAATGCGCCGTACTGCGGATGAGCCCCCCCCCCCCCCCCCCCAGAAGTATGTCCTCGGCGTCTTCGTGGATATCCAGGGAGCGTTCGACAATGTATGGTGGCCGTAAGTCTTGGCGGAGCTAGTGGGAAGGGAACCGTGACCTGATCGTCGAGAAGCCCGTGGGCCACAGCTGTGGAACCTGATCTTTGATGGGCTCCTGGGTGTGGTCCAGGCCGCGGGCTTTGGATCAGTTGCCTACGCATGACTGCGTAGTGATGGTCAATCTTAGAGGGAGCTGGAGACGAGAGGACCACGCCGGGTCGTTCAGGTATCTTGAGATGACATTCCAGGAGCGGCTGGGGGTCACTGCCCATGCTGTGGAGGTATCGGTGAGGGCCACGGCAGCCTATGCGAAGGCGGCTCGCCTTGCAGGGAGCAATTGGGGCCTCAGGACGGGTAATCTCCTGTTTATATACAGGGGCCTCTTCCTGGGTATCCTCCTTCATGCCGTCGCACAGTGGGCCATTTCCCGAAAAACCCGAACAAAATTGAAAAAAAAAAAAAAAAAAAGTTCAAAATCGTCGCCTTTTCTGGTGTGGTTAGTTTCCTAACATCCTAAAGAGTTCATGTGTGCAAAGGAACGGGTCCAGGAGTCAGCCGTTTAGATGCACTGCATGCAAAATCACGCTCTCTTATCGCCGATATTTTCTCATCGAACAAAGGGGCATTCAATCGCGTCTCAGTGCTCGAGGAGTGAAGTTATCGATCTCCTTCTGTGATGAGCTCACTGCCTGGAGGTATGTTAACTTAAAAATTATTTTTTCAAGTTTTTAAAACGATTTCTTAAATGCCATACAAGGGTGGCTCTCAGACCCCAATTTCAGCACTCAAAATCTCAATACAATAGAAAAAACGCGCATGAGTTCCAACGAGTTCAGCTAAATCTCTGGCAAGGCGTTGTTCAGGAAGGTCTGAGGGTTGAGAAAATGCAAAAAAATCCTGCCAATACCTGCCAATCTCTGAATGGTGCTCATTTTTGTCCAAAAAAAAGGCAAAAAATAGAGAAAACCACAGAAATGATTCCATAATAACGCACAGGACTCCTTAATGATTATGCAGCGTATCATTTTCAATGTATTTTTCCACATTGAATCGATTGGTACCATCCCCGTCTTCGTAGCTTGCTCCTGAGCCGAGCTAGAACCAGAAACCAGAAACCCAGGGGAGAACCTCATACTTCTCTGATACCAGTACTTAATACGATATCTATGCACTGCAATTGTAAATACCTTACAAATCAGAAATTAACCAGTTCATTAAATATTCAAATAAGAAAAAAGTTCGTGTAATCAATAAAATTGTTTCAAGAAGAATCAGACGTTACCTAAGTGTTACCTACTCAAATAATAAGTAAGTTCCTGTAATCAATTAAATTGTTTAAAGAAGAAGTTATGTATCTAATTGACCTGTTCAAATAAAAAACAAGTAATCAAATCATGAAGAAGTTACCTCAGTTTCATAAATGAGAATAAATGTGATTTTGAAAGCATTTTTCTATCTGCTCCTTCTTCCTGTTTTTGAGGTCCCCCAGGTTAATTGGTTACTGGTTGCCGAACGCAGTGAAGCTCCTCTTTCGACTCGAGCTGCGACTCTCCATTTGTTTGTTCGTTTGTCCGTTCGACGCTCCATACAGCATTTTTGAGGCTTTTGACTTGAAATTTGGAGGGTAGACTCGTTATAAACCGAGTATTTGCTGTGTAGTTTTTGGTGGCAATGCGGCAGATTCATCAGCCGCGACAACTGAGCGGTTTTATGAAGAAACCAGTGTTTTGTAACGTTTTACATGTTTTCCGGCACGCCGAATCGAATAGAATTACTCTTAGCGAGACCTGAGACTTTTTAATCATATAATACTCATATACAATGTTTAACCAATACTTTCCAAGCCCTAAATAATTTTGATCGGGTTTTTCGGGAAATGGCCCACTGTGCATCGGGGGAATATACGACCTCCTGAAGGGACCAAACCTCAGACGTCTGAGGTCGGCACAGACGGCCCTGATAAAGGTTACCCAGTCCTATAGGACTGTGTCCGGAACGGTGGTTCGAGTACTTGCTGGGGGCAGGCGCGACTGGTGATGGCCAAACAAGGGGGTGCAATCACGGATTCGTGATTATATTTTATGAAAATTTTATTGCACTTAATACAGTTTGAAAAAAGTACTATCAAGATTTGCTATAGTTCATGCATTTATTCGTTCAAAAATTCCAATTAACTATTACCTACCAGTTTCCTTTCGTTTCAGAATACATGTCATTGGGTTGGCCGTCCCATGTCGCGAATGTCACCCTTCTCACTCACGCCTAATCGGGAAAACTCCCTCAAGATGAAATCAATACAGTTATTCATCAAACGCTTTATGAAATTAACAATGAAGCGAACGAATAAAAAACTTATAAATGAGACAAACGCAGACTCTCGTGATCGGAGTTCAGAAAACACTTCCAAGAAAACATGGAAGCACACAAAACCCTAATGCCATCCCATCAACCAGTGCTGCAGCTTCTGGTAAAAAATACGCAGTTCCCCCACAAAAGTGGGAAAACTGAAAAAATCAGAAACCTTGGTCGATCGAAATTTTATGATTTCATACCTTACAAAGTAATATATCAACACCAAAAAGTGTTCAAAATATTCCAAAAGTAAGCCCCTATTTTTTCCATGATTTGGGTCAGAGTTGATCCTGAATAAGCCCCTCATTCCAAACGAAAATTCCCTGCCCATGAACGAATACTGCCAACGTTGGCAGTGTACACTGAACGTGGTGGTGATTTATCATCTGGTGATAAAAGTTGGCCAATCACAGGAAGGGTGTGCAGTCCCCGAATCTGCACCACATTTCGTAATTTCTGCCTTCACACTTAGTTCGTTGTTCCATAAGGTCCATGCAAAAAAAATCGTCTCAAGAGGTGCAGTGCTCTCAAATATGGAGGATGAATCCGTTATCATTGTACTATCAACACAGGCTTTTCAGACATTCCGCGAACTATGTAAGGTCTATAATTTGGTTGTAGACCTTACGTAGATATTCGAGCCGAGGAGTTTTGATTCATTTTTAGGTAGGTAACTAGTTAGGTAGGTAATAGGTAGCCCCCCCTCACGTCCTTCTGCATCGAGGGAGTGCAGTTGCGACGCTGCCTCCCTCACGAGTCGCGCCTGGCTGGGGGAAGTCAGTACGAATTTAAAAACGCCATAGAAATTGAAAAACTCTTTCACAGACAGCTCATGTAACATCTTCCATTTACGTGTGAAAAATAACCTCCGGCGTATGTCCACCCATGGAGGCGCGGCATTGATTTGCGATGACCCGCGCACAAACTGCTGGCTCGATTTCGCCGATCATTCTTCGAATTTCGGCCTTCAACTGCGGGATGTCTCGCGGTTTATTTTCGTCAACCTTACATTTCACATAACCCCATAAGAAAAAAATCACAAGGGATTAGATCACATGATCGTGCCGGCCATTCTTGGGTACCGCCTCGGGAAAATTTCCCGAGTCATCATTTAATGAAAATTTTTGAAAATTTCCCGAGTCAATCATTTAATGATGCTTTGTGGGAATCGTTCGTCTGCTCGAGACATTCGTTCCATAGCGAAAAACAACACTTATCGCAATACATACCTTATCACACCATAAATGGGAAGGATAGATAACAAAAATCGAATAATCAGGGCTGCCAACCATCATTGAAAAAATCCCAGCTATTTCAAATTCGTACCAACTTCTGAAACACCCTATATTACACAATGTGTTATTGTCATTAAAAAATAATTCTTTTTTTTTATCGGTATCAATTTTTTAAATCGATTTTATAAAAAATTGATACTTTTATGACAATTTATTGAAAAATCGATGTTTCTAATCTGACTCAATTAAAAAAAATCGATTCTTCTAACTGATTTGCCATCCCTATGATACAGTGATTAGAGAGAAGGAAGTGGAAAATGGTATTTATGTAGCATAATATGGCACAGTATTACCAGTTTTGAAGGGGTAGAAACCTCACAGAATTGTTCAATAAGACAGCAACATTCATTCATTTCCTATTGAAGCATCTGCACAACAACCTAACCCCAAAAAACCAATATGGCACCGGTATCGACGCCCAAACTGAGTCAACTCTAACAACCAAGTTTCAAAAAAAATCACAACCCAGATTCATAAATTGTGATTACCTATCCACGTCACTCCCAGTTATACCCTCTCTGCGCTAGCTAAGTGATCGCAGCTACAGCTGCCTCTTCACAATCTACCATTAAACTACAAGTGCACACTTGAATCGGGAATTCCTGATACGAATAAAAATTACCAAAAAAATGATTTCATGTCTCAAGGAGGAAAATGTAACAATAGAAATAGTTATTAAAAATGCCTTGGATAAAAATATAATAGTTTGATATATAAAAGCTTAGTGGCGATTCATTATTGTCAATGAGCAAGGATGGGTTGATAACGAGAGTTTTAAGTCTCTTTTGAGTACATAGAGGATTGAAGCGCAAGAAACAAATTGAAAAAAAGGTGCTTATGAGGGAATGAGCTAAAATTAGGACCATTTCGGTACACAACGTGATATAAAAGTGTCTTTTAGACGAATTCATAGGTGACCGAACTGTGCAAAATCATACTAGGAAATAAGTTTCCCTTGAAGATTCTGCTTTAAAGTATACTTCATACGACTAGATGTCCACAATAACCCCAGAGAAAGTTACAGGATGATTATCGTTATTTCTTCCCCGAGTTAGTAAATAGGTGGTTTATTTTAGAAGCGTTATGTAGCAATCAAATGTTGAAACGTATTGACAAATTACGGGCGACTTCTAGAATGTGACCATTCATTCACCTGGCTCGTCTTTGGGGACGCTTTTTTTGGGTAGAAACGCTGATCTCCCTCTTTTCTACTACCAAATCGTCGATTTTCATCTCTAATGTGGCGGCACATCATTTTGAACTGGGCAGGTTTATAAATTGCCAGAATGATGACACTGTCAGAAGGACAACTACACGGAAAAGACAACAGAGAGTTCCTAAAGCCACTTTTTGCGTAACGGTGATGAGTTACGGTCGACGTAACTCGAGATTTCGCGCATGCGCAGAAATAACGGTGATAACTTACGTCCTTGTGCCTAACGTCGAACGTTATTAGAGAGTTCCTAAAGCCACTTTTTGCCTAACGGTGATGAGTTACGGTCGACGTAACTCGAGATTTCGCGCATGCGCGGAAATAACGGTGATAACTTACGTCCTTATGCCTAACGTCGAACGTTATTGCCGTAAAGTTACGGTAATAAACTTATGGTCTTAAGGATACCGCCGTTAATTTCGAGCAATAGAACGTAAATAGCGGCACTTTAAATTTAGCGTGACTTTTGATAAGACCGTATCTCTGTTACGGTCTTATGTGAAGTTAGCTTTTCTTTGATTCTCCCTAGACAAATCCCTTACGGCGATAAAAATTAACGGTCGACGTAACTCGGATGTTTCTTTAGGAACTCTCTATTGCCGTAAAGGATACCGCCGTTAATTTCGAGCCATAGAACGTAAATAGCGGCACTTTAAATTTATCGTGACTTTAGATAAGACCGTATCTCTGTTACGTCTTATGTGAAGTTAGCTTTTCTTTGATTCTCACTAGACAAATCCCTTACGGCGATAAAAATTAACGGTCGACGTATCTCGGATGTTTCTTTAGGAACTCTCTAACAACTCGTGCGTTGTACGGCTCAACCGATCGAGAGGGGCGAACCAAATCGATAGAAGATCCGAAAAGATGGAGGAGTTATGGAAACGCCCACCTGCGAAAGCGGAATTCCTTCCCTATGAGTAGAATACGTAGGCGTTACCTTTCAACTGCGTTAAAAAAAACTCAAGGTTAACACAGGGATATTATCTGCACTTGAAAACTTTCAAAACACACTTTCTGAGCCATCTGTAGGGCTTCATGAAGTATTTCAGTGTTGTAATATTATAAATAAATTCGTCAAAGACGTCTCAACATTTGAAAGAGCAAACCGTATTTACGCCTACTAGTTTCAGTACGTTACAACCGTATAATAATATTACAATTTACAAATGCCAACTAGTGCACAACCTCCGTGTGAACTACGCAAAAGCGAAAAAAAACTCGTACTCCGTTGAATTATTTGTACAATGTTTCCTAAGTGCAAAAATAAATGTATCCTAAGATGTCAAAGAAATGTCTAATTTACATTATAAAAACAAACGAGTACCATAACCCTGTGTAAGATAAATTGGTAAATAGAAAATGGCGTCAGAGCACCATTTTATCCCACGTCAGATTACTTTAAATCGAACAATTTTTCTGGTTAGGAGAAAAGCGCTTGTTTGAAGCCCAGAAAAAAGTACACGCTAATAAGTGAAAAATTGGTCACACGAATAAGAATTTCAAGTTGAGGACAGCCTTTTTTTTTTTTTTTTTTGTGTAGCTAAAATGGGTAGACGTCAGTAAGAAATCGATCGTTACGTGAGAGTAACAAAATTTTGTCTGAGATGGGTGAAATTCGCAACGTGGAATTGCGAAGATTTCACTTTCAAAACCGAAACTAATTGAGCAAAGAGTAGCACAACGAGATGTTTGATTTTGTTCATGTCTTCCGTACCAGCTAACGGTAACTGCATGCTCACGATGGGGGTCACCGAGAGCTGTGTTAAGTGTCGTTTGGTTCAAAAGATGTGTAAGGCTGGCATCACGTAGGGATGTGGAAAAGTTTTCCTGCGAGTAACCAACCGAAGGTTTCAGTTGGAGGCAAACAAAGCCTGCAATCGTAAGGGATATTGCTGAAACTCGTCTTATCAACCCCCCATTTATTGATCAGATTTGTTTTGTTTTACAAGAATCTGTTCGAAAACCTGCTTCAGATCGATGAAAACGCCATGAAAACGTGGCCGGGTGGCTCAAAAGGCGGGAAACTTGGGTCTGCAGGACGTCCACAGAAGTGTCTCGAGGGTGCAGTCGGAGGAGACGATATGCGCGGTGGAATGGAAGGGAATCGTTACTTTTCTCTGTTAGCTTCCAAAGCAGTGCCCGCAGACGAGATTTCCTTCCCACTTACGTTTCGAAGCCAGTGGCGGGGTGGTTTCGTTTGATTTTGGTTCATTACGGGGCGTTTGACGGTTTTTGGCTGTGGGGTTGAATGTGGTGCCGTTTTCGAAGTATTTTTGGACGTAGAATCCATTTTTTGGTGTCCACACACTGTACGGGAAAGCGTAAAATATGAATACTCTCCGATCCGCCTGACTTCAAATTTTTCCCGCTACCTAATTTCTCAAACCTCAGCTTTGGCGGTTTTCCGCCTGAGTTGGCAGCCGTGGGCCCAAAACTCCTACAACTTGAGGCCATGATGATGCCTGAGCAGTCTTTTAACCACGTTTGACAACACCAAGATGCTAACAGAAAAAGTGGCAATGCTGTTCAAACCCCATCTGCGGGCACTTTTTCGGGAGCTAACAGAGAAAACTGTCGATTCTCTTCAAGTCCATTACGTCTACTCCGACTGCACCCTAGAGATACTCCTGACGTTTTGAAGAGGGCGCATGCATGAAGAGTCCCGCAGCACCTTTTCTCCAGGTATGCACGAGGAAGAGTCCTACAACTTCTGCTGGACTGTACATGAATAGGCTGAGGACACTTTGGCATTTACCCAGTCCCTGCCACTTGCCATGCTATGGGTCAGGAGGTAGTCAAGCTGAACCAGGTGCTGGAAATACATAAATCAGAGCTTTGTGGCCGAGCCGGGTTCTATTCTTCGTGCTGTGCAAATCACTTCCACCTCGTATGGGACTCCCCATGCAGTCACACTTTGTACAGTCGCCCTGAAAGGTGCCAAGCCCCCCGTCCCATTCCGGGAGCTGGGGGAGGGCTTCAAGCCTGGGCCCTGTTGGATGAGCTCGCCTTGGTCCTCAGCCAGTGCAGGCAGATTGGTGGCTCAGCGGCTGGAGATGCCGGGGGTGGTCCCTGAGCAGTCAGTTCCTGAGTGGTCACGGGGTCTTCCTCGCAAACCTCCATCTGCTGGCACTGGTCGTGGACCCCAGCATGGTACGGTGATCCTGTTGGCTCGGCAGAGCTCGTGCTTCGGAGCTGCCCCGCATTTAGTGGGGAGAGGGCAGTCTTCGAGATGGATGTCTTCTCTGGCAGGGATAGGGAGGACTGGACGAATTAAGTCTCCAGCCCCTCCCAGTACCGGGCGCTTGTTGCGTTTGCAGCAGTAGCCCTGCGGATCACAGCGGCAGCAAGGCCCTGGACGGCAGATGTGGACCTGAATGGCTGGCTAAGCCCTGCCGTCCACGAGGGCCCCGATCCCCCCCTGCCCTCCATCGCCCCTGAAAAGGGAGCCTGCTGAGAGCCCCTATGGGCTATTTAGTAGGAAAAAAAAAAGTGCCAAGCTGCTAAATCGTGACCCCCAAATCACTCAATCTAAACTTAAGCTGATTGGCACGTCCACAATGACCTTTGCTTCAGTTCGGGTCAGCTGACCACCAAACTGTTTCGGATTGTATAAGGCATAATTTGCTTTGGATTGTAGCAGCGAGGCAGCCATACTTTGCCCCAAAACCGAATCACGACGCTAATCGGCTATGGATGCGCCTTGACGATTGTCTCCTTGTTCGCCCCAGTTGAAACATTCGGTTGATTACGTCAGGATGAGATACACTGCTCAACACCTTCTCAGATGTGACGTCACGGCATATGCAGTGTATTAACAGACAGACAGATCTGCGTAATCCACCCGTGGGGTAAATTTAAACTTTAAAACAAATTAGTTTTACCATTGGGCAATTTAGTCTAGAAATGAGAGTAAAAATCGGTGTGAAATTTCGCCTACTAACCCAACTTGCAAAGATTTCACCCATTTGGGAGCCTTCTGAGACAACCTAATAAGATAGTTAAAACTGATAAGAATCTCTTAAAACTCCAAAATCAAATAAAGCTTGACTGACCGGATTTTATCAATAATTAAAGAGTGGCCGGTAACGAGCTCACAATCATGAGGAATGTCATTTGTCGTAGGTCTCAAGGCGGGAAGGCCAGCTATAGGTTGTGGCTATAGCAGAACGTTATACACTGGGTTTACAGAGGAAGAGCAAAATTGCTGACAACAGTCGGGAAGACGAAAGAGAGAAGGATGCCGGCGGTGATGCCAGTTATGATGCACGCGGCGCCGAACATGCTCGCCGTCGAAGAATACTGCGGCAGCGACACGGACCTGCAAAAGAGAAAATGATCCGGTAATGTGCAGCTATCGTTAAAAACGCGGGTGCGCCGCGAGAACATACCTGGGGCAATACATCATCGCCACCGAAGAAATGTAACCGCCAGAGATGCCCAAAGCGGCGCCGATGCCGCAGTAAGCCCAGTCCCAGGGGATCAACACTTGCAGCACTCTTGTGACCCCTTCGGGCCGATAGTTGCAGAGTAAGAACAACGGGATGAACACAACTCGGAGCACCACCGGCACCCACAGCCACCTCGGCCCAGGCTGACAAACAAGAAAGCAATATTACCAACTGCAATGAGACTCTGTAACATAAAACCAGATGAAAAGTAGCTTACCCAGGAGCCAATCCCTGGAAGGCAGCTTCCTATCGCCGAGCCAACGTTGAATGTCAGGAAGCACATCACATTCATGTAGTATTTTTTCGTAACAATGAAATTCGGGTCTGACATTTCGACTCCTGGAAATAAGAAATATAATAAAGTTAAATCGTTTCAACTCTAAATAATAACCTCCATAATAAATTATATAACCTACATATAACCTGCAGCGTATAATATATACATTATATATATAAACATGACACACTTGCCAAATTATGAAGAAATAACCTCCAGCATAGGTTATATAACCTACGTATAGCCTGCAGCGTACAATATATATGCATTATATATATAAACCTGACACACCTGCCAACTTATGGAGAAATGCTATATAGACTATAGAATAGACATTCACCAGCTGTTTGTGGATTTCCGCCGAGCATAATATCTCTAAATAATAACCTCCATCATAGATTATATAACCTACATATAACCTGCAGCGTATAATATATATACATTATATATATAAACATGACACACTTGCCAACTTATGGAGAAATAACCCCCAGAATAGGTTATATAACCTACGTCATAATATGACGTAATATTATTATGACTCAATTAGAAGAGATCAGTTGTACATAATATGTACTTATATTATAAGGCAATGGATGAGCTAGGGATCCCCAAAAAGCTTTGACCGGTTTTGACGGCGAGTGGAGTGAAAAAAAAGTTGTGCGGGATCGGGTGTGTGTCTGCTCTTGAATCATAAACACATAGGAGATGGTCACGCTTGGGGTGAGCAAGATCTGTGAAGGTCTCCCAACTCGGGCAAGACATTTTCCAACAATCTGCTTTTACGGGAGGTTTTTACGCATTTAAAATTCATATAAATAATAACTTGACCTATTAAACAAATGGGCGAGCAAAGAGAGTCCCCATGTCAGCATGATAGTACACTTGAACAAGTGGTTTGCATCCCTGCACTGTAAAAATGGCTACGCAGTGTTGCCATGACTTCATCCAGCTTTTCACCAAGTTCTGCCCCACAGTAACATTTACCTGAGGTGACAGCAGGGAATACGGCCAAAGTGATGAAAAACGTGAAGAAAATATTGAAGCATTGTCCCGAACATTCTTTGAATATTTTCCAGTACGGCGTTTTCGTGGTTCGGTTCGAATTTTCCTTCAACTTCTTTTGAATTTCCTTTTGACTCATCAACTCGTGATATTTGTAGAATCTCTGGAAATGAAAGACACACCATAAGGAAATCAGGCGTCACTGCGAGGCTACGCAATGTGGCAGAAGCAGACGATACGTTAAATCAAGGACCGATTGTATTTTGATAATCTTACATTCAACGGTAGAGCGAAGTAGGTGTCAAAACACAAAGAAAGAACGAAAAGAGCGGCGATGAAGTAGTAAATGGCAGCAGTTCGTGGATTTGGAGCAACAGCTATGGAGCCTATGCTGATCAGTGATGCTAAAGTCCCACTGAGATTCTGTAATCAATTCAAAATAGTTGAAAGTTTTAATCTGAGTTTCACAGAAAGTAGAAGACTAAGGAGACCGTCCACTCTGCTGGATGGACGTCAATCTCTCGTCTGCAGTACGGTAAGGTGAGGGAAGTGCTTGGTATGGTTTGTCAAGTTCAAAAATATGGTATGGTTTGTCAAGTTCAATAAAACCTCAAAAATCAGCCGTTGACGTTACGTCAATTATA
Organism: Pilophorus perplexus; assembly: GCA_955831195.1. NCBI lineage: Eukaryota > Metazoa > Arthropoda > Insecta > Hemiptera > Miridae > Pilophorus > Pilophorus perplexus. The sequence continues at coordinate 4,296,257 of OY037015.1, forward strand.
TTTTTTGCCCTGGATACCTCTGAATCCTCTGTTTTTACAATGTAAGATTGATTTTTCGTAGCCTTGTCAATTGTGAGCATTATGACCGATATAGCTGTCCAAGTCGAACCTACACACTTACCCTGTTGGCCTGTTCAATCTTTGGAACACTTAGTCTGGTTTCACTGGGGCAAGTGCAAATACGGATATATCTTAATCATTCATTAGCGATTTGAAAATTTAAAATTGGGCAAAACCTAACTTTCACAGAACAAGTCAGTACCTGGACAATGGGAGCAAAAATTGAAATCATCAATAAACACCAATAATTGGTTTTGATAGTAATTTATTTATGTATTTATAGTTAAATAGCACTCGCTTCGCTCGGCCGACCACTGTGTCGGGCATCACCACCAAGTGACAGTCGCTCAATGCGCTAAATTTAACTGGCGTAAAATTGACCAGGGAATAGAGAGAAATCGTCTTCCCACACACCAGAATATATCCGAAATTAGTGCAGAATGGAGCTTTCATGGGGCTATACCTAAATGGGATTTTTGAAGGATCCCAGGAGTTTTATTCTTCGGGAGGGTGGACGAAGACATTATTGACGCTACCCCACAGAAGGCGTATTTTGAAATGAACCTCCTCTGGTGGGACCGCCGAGCCGTGGAGGGATGGCGAAGTGAAGCCCGTCCCGTCGAGTTTCCACCTGCCAGACGGATTTACGCGAGATTTCAAGAAATCGTTGAAAATAAACTCGCCGCCAAAATTCGCTCAGCGTCGGAATGAATTTATTCGGTATCTCCCATTGAAATTCGAATCTCTAGGTAGGATTACGACGAAACGCGGAAAAAATCCGTCTATTAACGACCGAATAATTCGAAAAAAATTAGTTTCGCGAATTCGCGCGCGCGCCAAAAAATTCGTGCAACCCGCTTATTGGACGTAAAATTGGTCGAGGAATCGGAATTCGGGAAACAAATTAGGGGTTCCCATTTAAAAAATGAAAGTTGGGCGCAAAATCGCCTTTACGGGGGGGGGGGGGGGGGCTCGACCCCCCTATTCGAATTTAAACGGTCGGCCGACACGATAGAAAAAATCGCCGTATTTTTATCGCTTACCGTTTAGGAGTGAAAGGCCTGTTATGAACATAGCCAGCCAGCCAGCCAGCCTCAGACACGACGAGAATTAGTGGTATAGAGAATTAGTGATATAGATTATTAACTATAAATAAATAAATAAATCCGTACTAATTATTTATAAGTTAAATCCAGTCTTTACAAGAGCAATTAATCTCAAACTTGATTATCACCACGCACATGCCCCTTCTTGAAAAATCAATGGGGCAAGTGCATGGTAGGGCCCAACTCACTGATAGAGAAAGATAACACTGAATTTCAATCATAGTGAAAAAAACGCTGCAAATTTTACACAAGGGTTTATTATTCTTTGATATACGTTACTTGTGCAGAAATTTAATTCTGTCAATGAAAAAATGTAAAAAAATTTTTTTTTGTATTTTTATCCCAAAAAAAAAATTTTTTTCATTTTTTTTTCAAAAATTCTTTATTTTTTACTCGAAAAATATTTAACATCCTGGGATCCTTCAAAAATTATTTTTCCCATTTTTCCATTTTTGGCCCCATGAAAGCCCTACAGATCGCCCCAGTGAAATCGGATAGTTCCGGGACCCCAAAAAATGGATTCCACGTCCAAAAATACTTCGAAAACGACACCTAACTCGATCCCATAGCTAAAAGCCTTCAAAAAACCCCTCCCGTAGCCCCATAGCGCCCACGGGTTTGGGCGATCGGACTGAAAACCTTGCGGGCACAACTAGATGGTAAACCAAGTATTTTGTCAAAATTTAAGATTAAAAAAAAAAAAAATCCTACTGCCCAAAACGGCCTGGACGGCGGACGGACATTTCGGATTTAGAATGTGATAATGAAACGGATAATGTCAAATTTTAAGCCCGATCGGAGTCGTCGACCCCGTTGCGAAAACATAGGTGTATTATTCCAAGAATAATAAACCAAAAATGAACTAAAAACGGAGCGCACAATGTGACTTCATAACCTTCCAGCCAGGTTACCATTAAATTTTGCGTTGACATCATCAGATTCTGGCAGATGAGCGATGTCAGGCATATTATAGTTTCAAACTTACCCACTAGATGGCAATTGCTCTAAGTAGCATTTACATCCAACACGCAATTGCCCCGTTTTTGCACTTCCCCCACCTTCCCATACTGCATTGGGCTTCTGTACCTTGGGCAAGTACCCGACTAGTTCCACAGACAGCACGAATACTTACAGAACCGAGGATTATAGCACCAGTGTACGCGGGGGGAAGTTTGGCCGCCATTCCATAAACGGTATTCTGATAAATACCATTTGCCACTGAAACACGAGAGAGTTGAAGAATGAAGACTCCAAAAGTAGCCAAAGCACGACAAAAGTAAAGCTAGAGCGATTCGGAACTCACTGTTGATAACGACGACGATGCCCATGGTGGCGTAAAAGAACAACACAGGCCAAGACGAGGATTCCATCATGGCAAGAACGACTGTCACTATGAAGCAGATCATCTCGACGACGATACTCCAGACAATCCTGGTGGTCAACTTTCCACTGGAATAAGAAATTAGAATTATGATAAGGGTTGCATTTCTTGACCAGTAACGTATAACGTCTTTTTGGGTTCTTGAGCTGACCAACCCTCAAGAACCCAAAAAGACATTAGAATTATGTTGAGCAACAAACCACATACGTCATCAGGAGTGCTCAATTTCACAGCATGAGCCTCGTGACGACAAACCAGAATTTGATAAGTTGACATTTTCAATAAAACGCTCACCCTATCTGAATGAAGATGTTCAGCCAGTTGAAGAGAAGGTTGGGAGCCTGCGCTGCAATTCCCAGGTAGTTCATAAAATCTTGGGCGTACCAATTTTCCTCATCAGCCAGGCCAGTGTAATTTGACGAAAGTTTATAATCCACAAAATACTGTAAATCGGTAAAGACTTCGGTAAAGCTCCGTTGATGGCCAAGTCGAATGGTTGAAAAAATTTTACGAAAACTCATTACTTACACTTTTAGCGTTGATGAACATGTTCCAAGGCATCAAGGTGCCCATTCCGTGCAAAAGCAAGATCATATAGACGATTTTCCATCTGAAAAAAGAAATTTGAAGTGTCGTAGGTGGCAGAATTAGTGAAGACGAGGGAATATGAAACTACATGACTAGAAAATAGAAACTACATTGTCACTTGGGAGGCAACACCAGCAATCTCAAACTTGCTAATTTTTCGGGAGAGTACAAAACCAAGTTTGCATTGCAAACTTTGCAACCCTGTCAAGGAGTTTTTTTAAAGGTTTTTGCTCATCTAGAGTGTTACCATCCGGTTTCAGGCTGCTACAAATCATCAACAATGAGCTCCTTGAATGATTTTTGAAAATGTTTTTCCTGCAAAGGTCGTCCTTCAAAAGTCATGAAAACGGGTCCATATTGTAGAAACCCCGTTTCAATTATTTATAGGTCCTTAGGAAAAATATGATATTTGAATTCCGAGGTCTGGAGAGGGTACATGACGTGGGCTGCTTCATCGTCTTTTGATTGGCCGGGAGATCCCTCTCTCTCTCATCTACGCAAGTCAGCCAACTTTGCTACGCGAAAGGTCGACCCCAAAAATCTAAAATCGGGTTAATCATTATAGAAGGTCATTCGAAAATTGAGCATCGAGGTTATTATCAAAGAAGGTTATTCAAAAATCGACCTGGGCCGAGTGTTTTTATTCCAATTCTGTTCAGATTTGTTATTTAGCGCTCTGGCGGCTCAGTGCCCAACTACTCGACGCGCAGCCTGGCGAGGTGTGACGTCAAATTTGCCCGGCGTTCATTTCAAAATCTCTAACATTTCGAAAACAGCTCAGCACGTACCTATACGGATTTTCGAACTAAAAATTGGGGTTTATGGGTTTTAAAGGGTGCTGAATCCGAATATGTTGTCAGAAATGCTGAATTCTGACCTTTTCAAGAAGCCCATTGATTCAATAGGAATAGGGATAAGCGATACTTATCGATATGAGTATTGTATTGATACTTTTCTTTCGATACCAAGTAATTTTTGGAATCGATACCAGTAACGGTATCGAATGAAATCTCTGTTATCGGTCAAGTATCGAAAGAGAAAAATAAAAAATAAATAAGCTGCGCCTCTGACCATGTACAAACCGAAATGACGCCCGGAAAATGCATGAAAAAGTTGACACCCGTTGCATCATCAGTCCCGTCAGAGCGACTATTTTCAAAAACCGGACAAATTCTTACCCAACAACGAAACCGGCTGTCTCCTAAAAACTTGAACAAACTGCTGTTTTTGAGTGGTGTGGAGAAGGGAATGTGGGGGGCTGTAAAAAAATCCTACCAGGAAATCGTTTTACACTTCACAGAGCCCAAGATTGGCCATTTTTATGCTTACATTCTGGCGTACGTTAACTTTTCGTTTATACTTCATAATTGAGCAGACTACATTCATTTCCTTTACATTTAACCCTTTGTTTAATGCAATTTCATCTGAAGGTTTTAATAGAATTTGAATAGAAAAAGAAAGGTAAAAGCGAAGGGCGAATGAGAGAATATTTAATACGACAGCTTTCTTAAGGGAAAGTATTACAGAAAAATAGCGTTTTCTAACATAACTTTGATTGTATTGATGTTATAACATCAACATTAAATGTTATAACAAATTAAACTGTACTCCAAGATTCTGCAGGGAAACTTGGTTTCATTAGAACTTGATTCATACCAGTTAGTTCAATTCTCTCGGTCACCTGAGAAAATTGCTGTTTCCAAATTCAGATTTTCAAGAATTAGCCCTTCTTCCTTTAGGGGGACGATATAGATAATACTAGATTTGTTCCAGGTCTGACGGCGTCGGTCGACATCTGCAGTCACAATGCCTTCTGAATCGCTGTTGAGTTCCGCCCAACAGCGCACCGGCAGACCTGGAACGCCGAACCGCCAACAAACTGTTGTAGCGTTACTTCACTGTGATTCACGTGACTATAAACGGCATACGGTGTTTTAGAAGTATTTGTGGTCGTAGAATTCATTCCCAGAACCATCTAATTGTAGCCCCCCGAAAGCCCCTTAGATCATCATTTGGAGGAGATGAGTGGACAACTTGACACGCCGAGCACCAAAATAAAGTGAGAAGGTTATGAGAGAGGTTTCAACTGGGTATGGTAAGAGGTTTGTTCCAGCTTTGACGGACTGTTAACAGAAATCGACGGAGACATGCGCAGTTGAGAAAACTGCTGTTCCAGGTCGCTCGGTCGGCGAAAAGTCGCCGACGCCGGCTGTTCCAGGTCGATGTGTCGGCTGACTGCAGTTGAACTGCTGTCAGCCGAAAACCGACAGCTCGAATGAGCGGTTGGGTTCTGTCGACTAGGATAACCCTACCCAGTTGAAACCTCTCTCATAACCTTCTCACTTTATTTTGGTGCTCGCCGCGTCAAGTTGTACTCACGTCCTCCTGAAGTCCTCGTAAATACCCTCAAACACATTAAATGACTCATTCCCGCCCTTATGATACTCCTCTCTTGAAAAAGGTTGATTATTCTGAATAAAATAAACCAAAATTATCACTTGGATTTTTCCATATGAAATTTACTGACACGTGAATCACCATGAAGTAATTAAATTGTGTAGCATTACTTCACGGTGATTCACGTGACTTGGTTCGTTGACAGATCGCGTTCCAGGTCAGCAGATGGGCTGTTCGACTGAACTCAACAGCGATTCAGAAGGCATTGGGACTGCTGTCGACAGCCGTCAACTTTTGTTAACAGACGCAGTTAGACCTGGAACAAACCTAAGGTATCAAGTTCGACAGCTCCCAACCCATTCGAGCTGTCGGTTCCCGTCCGACCTCAGTTGGAACAGCAGTTATCTCTACTGCGCATGTCCCCGTCGATTTCTCTTATCAGACCGCCCAACCAGGAACAATCCTACCGTATCGTCAGTGAAGTGGAAGGAACAGGTGAGCTGGGGTATCAGTGCATTCAATGCACATCATGGGGCCACGCCGAATGACCAGATTTCGACGAGGAAAACACGAACAAATTTACACAAGAGTTTATTGTTCTTTATAAATTGTGCAAACATTAATTCTTCGTCAATAAACAATTATTCTAACCAAATGAAATAAATTTAAAAATTGTAACTTTGCTGATTGTACAGATGTACACCAAAAAATGGATTAGACATTAAAAATTACTCGGAAAAAGGCACCTCAGAAAACGGCACCTCTTCGAAAGCCCCATGGTGAAATCTGACGGTTCTGGGACCCGAAAAATACTTCGAAAACGCCTCACCATTCGGCCCTTTTCCTTCTCTGAACCTTTTTCAACTTCACGGGAAGGTTACGTTAGGTTATCGTAGAGACAGGTCAGTGGGCTTCCTGAACCGCCAAGCTGAAGGCTTCAAATCTGAAGCAGAAGAGTGTTTTGGGGGGTGTTTTGGGGAAGAGGGTTTTGTAGGGTTCGGGAGAAGTGTTTTCTCAATATTTTTTGAGTATTTTTTTCGAGCTATGCCATACTACAGTTAATTCGGACTGTGCATAGCCTAATTACTCGAACCCCTGGCTCAAATTCTTCACAATCTACGCCTATACACACTAATTATTAGTCATTTGACAGAATCGATTTATGGATTTTTCATGAATGTCTGACCATTCGGTAGGGGTCAATAATGCTTCTGAGGGGTTACAGACGTAGATTTTGAAGGGTTTGAGTCAGGGTGTCGAGAGTTGTAGTTTTTGACGAACTTCAGTGCACAGAATAGTTTTCAAGTAGGTATGTCCGTCCAGTCGATAGGGCTCAATAATAGCAGAATAGATTCTTTAGAAAAATTCGGGACTACCCCTTCAAGGACCGGATCAGAGACCGATCAGAATGAAAATTCTTCTTCTCACACTACAAAACCATGCATGAATGCACCTTCGTGCATCAAATGTCAGCGGACCCATTGAACACATCGTGATGGTGCTGGATTTCTGGAGAACATTACTTACTACTGGGTCCGCTGACCAGTGGCTCCACTTATGTTTGCGTTGAAAGTGCAGCGTTTTGTCGAATCATCTCACAACAAGTCAGCGTCTTTCCCTTCAATGTAATTGACCACTTCCTCCATCACGTGTCAACTCCTCGAGTTTCCATCGTCAATGAGAAGAGATGAGGCTTGCGCATTCGCTTCACTGAGAAGGAATCGCTCAGCGCATATTCGTTGATCCTACATGAAATATTAGTTAGCCTGCTGATCTACCGCTAAATATTACTTGTCATTCATTGTTTGCCTTCAGGTTTGGGGAAAATACGACACCTCTCAACAGTCGTTGATCACTTTGATGAGGATTATCCGAGTTGTCTTATCAACTTAGGCTGTATGTTTACAATGTTTATCTTTTATTCACTGAACTATCAACGAAGGTGTTTTATGATGTGGTGGTGCGAGAAATGCAATATGCGTCGACTAACCACGCCATAAAGGACCGTGGGAACGTTGAATATAAATTTACAACAACTCATATTCTCCGTTTAGTGTAAGATTTTCAGCCCGATCGCCCCTAACCGTGGAGTTTTAAAGGGCTTGCAAATATGGTGTTTAAAGGGATTTGGCCTGGAGAGTGAGTGAGGTCTCGTTTTCCAAGCAATTTTGAACGTAGAATCGATTAATGGAATTTTTAGACCAACCCATCCACACCGTGAAGCTCGAAAAACTTGGAAAACGACCCCTAACTTGACCCCATAGCCGAAAACCTTCGAAAACCCCTCCTTGCGGGCACAACAGATGGTAAACAGAGTATTTCGTCAAAAGATCAGATTTAAAAAAAAAAAAAAAAATCCTGCCCAAAATGGCTCAGACGGCAGAAGGACATTTGGGGGGTGCGAGTAAGATAATATTATTTTCTTGTCTGGGGGTATAGAGTTATATACTATAAACATATCATGCTATCAGCTATCAGGTTCTATAGAACCTTTTATAAAAGGTCGTAGGTACATTTACCCGGTACGAGCTACCGTTTAGGCGTGATGCGGACACAGACAGACAGAGACGATGAGATTTAGTAGTAGGTATAGATTCTATTCAATTCAAAAACCAAAAACATTGAAACCCATTCCCGTAACGCCAACAAATTTTTTTTAAAACGCTGTAAATTTTACACAAGGGTTTATTATTCTTTGATTTAGGTTACTTGTGCAAAAATTATTTCTGTGTCACCTAATGGATAAAATTAAAAAAAAATTTGTTGTAATTTTTTTCGACAATTTTTTTTTTTCAAAAATTCTTTATTTTTTGCTCGAAAAATATTTAACCTCCTGGTATCCTTCAAAAATCCCATTTTTAGCCCCATGAAAGCCCTAAAGATCGCCACAGTAAAATCGGATCGTTCTGGGACCCCCCAAAAATGGATTCTACGTTCAAAAATACTTCGAAAACGACACCTAACTCTATCCCATAGCTAAAAGCCTTCAAAAAACCCCTCCCGTAGCCCCATTATAGCCCCATAGCGCCCCACGGGTTTGGGCGATCGGACTGAAAACCTTGCGGGCACAACTAGATGGTAAACCGAGTATTTTGTCAGAATTTCAGATTTAACGAAAAATTCCTACTGCCCAAAACGGCCCGGACGACGGACGGACATTTCGGATTTAGAATGTAGACCTCTTGAAACGGATAATGTCAAATTTTGAGGCCGATCGGAGTCGTCGACCTCCGTCGCGAAAACATAGGTGAATTACTCCAAGAATAATAAACCAAAAAAAAGGATATGGACAGTCCGCTTCAAAAGTCAACCTTAAGGCAATTTTGTTTGGGTGACGACCAATCAGCTTCCTGAACGCACTCGCGCCCCGCCTTAGTTATTTATTTTTACGCCATGTGAACCTAGCTTTACGAAGGTAGGTTTTCAAGTAGGGTTGAACATCGATGTTCGATGTTTTCGAAACATCGATGTTTTGGCTCCGATGTTCGATGTTCTTACCATCGATGTTTAGCAAGTCGATATTATCGGACATCGATGTTTTGGACCCAACAGCGATGTTTTAGTTCGTGGTTGCGTTTTCTGTCTTCAAATCAAATCATAAGGTGACTTTTTTTTTTTTTTTTTTAAAGGGAGCTTGAGGCGCTGAATCGATTGTAATAGGAGCACACTGATGGTATTTCAAAAGCCTGAGGCGAGAACGACCTAGCTGGATCTACCCTTGATAGAGGGATAATCAAGGGCAGATTTTTCAAGGCAAAAAGAATGAAAAAAATCTCGTTAGCGAGCTGGTGCGTCTAAGATCAATTTTTTTACCGTTAGGACCTCATGGTAAACAATAAGAATCGAGACTATAAAAATAATTCTGGCTATTTAAATAATTGTACTTAGAGATCGAAAAAAAAATTCACGATTAAATTTATTGAACATCAATGTTATATCGATGTTTTTCTCACATCGATGTTGAAGGACCGATGTTGACATCGATGTACATATCGATGTTTTGCTCTCGATGTAATAACCCTATTTTCAAGTGGGGTTAAATCCATAAATTTTATGAGCAATGTCCACCTAGATGCTGTCGCGCCTTAATTTTGAACGCAAGATCGATTTATGGAGTTCTCAGACAACTCCTTTGAGTGAGCTGTCGATTTCGATTTAATTTTGGGGCCCTAGAATCGATTTATAGGGTTTTCAAACCTGTCTAACCACAGCGGGGCTGTATGATATACATAATATGTATATAGTGCTATATTATGGCTTTCAAGGGGCTCCTGTTGGGTTTTTTTGTCTCCCATGTAGTCTCCTACTTCATGAGAGTCTCCTTCAACACTGGAATCCCTGATTTTGATCATATTACCAAAATCAGATAGTGTTGTGGACACTTGAAAACTGCGCCACCACTGGTGTGCTTCTCCCAACCAACAGTTTCTTACTTAAATCTTGTTTTGGTTCCTCCTAACTGGCTCTTAATGACGAACTCTCATCAAAAGCGCTCACCAGCAGCGCCAAAACGACCACGACGAACAAATTTCTCAGATTTAATGAACAGTTTCTTTTCTCACGCTAACCTGTCTCGAGGAGGGTTTGTTTCGAGCTGGGCTTGTTCCATAGTGACACCTTTGAAATTCAGCTCGTCGTTGGGTAAGTTCGTCTCTTCCCAGGCAGGAGTCAGTCTTACGGGTTCTGGAGGTAGGAACGTGGTTTTCTCGCCTGAAAAAGAGAAACAAATCATTCAGGCAGGCACCCGGACAGGGAAAAATTGTTTTTACACTCTCCGACGCTTTCCAGTGTTGCAAATCATGTCAAACCGAACGCATGGTTTTTCTACCTTCTTGAAGGTGTAACATCTCTTCTAGCGCGTTCCCTACTTTACAATCCTCACCCTAACTGTATTGCTCTACAACGTGCGGCGATATACGGTTGACAGGGTGCCTCACAACTTGACAGATCACCCTCAAAGTAAGATTCATCGAAAAAAAACCTCTCCACTTACTTTCCTCCTCAGTTGCACCCACAATTCTCACAATAATTCCACCAACTGGCAAGCCTGGCAAACTAAACGAATTACGGACTTATTGCACCGGGAGAAAATTGGATGGAACCCAATACAGGGATTTTGAGTTGTGGCAAGACATAATAGGATCGGGGGGGAAAAAAAACTCTGTTTGGGGATGAAGTAGATATGAGAAGAAGGCTTCTCCGCAGTTCCTAAGATGCGGAATCGATGACCGACTCAGAAATCCGACACTGACAATCGGACAGCGCAAGGATTGCTCTTCGAACCTGACAACTCAACGAAACCGCACATACCAAAAGGGATTCTCAACGCTGAGGGCCGCCACGAAATCCTTCTCCGGGAAGATGTTTGAGAAGTGCAGGAGAACAATTTCGGCGCAACGGGGCGAAAGAATGTTTACAAGGTGAAACCAAAAGACGAGGGATAAAAAAAGTCCGGGTCACTGGGGAAGGGAAGGGCGAAAGTAGGGGTTGCCTTCACCTGGAATGCGAAAAAAAAGAAGAAATAGATGGGAGTTTACGGCGGGAAAGATGGAAGGGCTAGTGCGGGCTCGAGATATTACCGTGAAAGCTCAGTTGACCGTCGAATTAATGACACTTCCGGAACTTTTAGTGGAAAAGAGGAATTGGAGGAGGACGAAGAACATTTTGAAGGGTCTGATCGAGGGCGTGTACGAAATATCCGAAGACAGTTGGGATGCCAGCTGGAACGTCGACAAGGTGCCGCATGCTTATGAAATTTGACCCATTCACTGTTATCTGCAATTACCCAGCACTAGCCTCTAAAAAAGAGGGCACTGCTTCGGTTGGCCGTTAGTCAGAATTTATGTGAGCAACACAAGCTGAAAACGAAATGAGTGTCACCGCCAGTGATGTGCCACGGGGAATTTATTTGGAATATTCCCCAAAATATAAATTTCCGGGGAAAATGGAGAATTTATTTTTTCTGCTCTTTAATGGGGTCCGGAACTGTGTCTTGATCTTTATTTTTCCGAGAAAAGTAGTTCACGTCAGGAAACGAGAAAAGTGGGTTTTGGGGCCCCTTTGGGGGGGGGGGGGGGGGGAGGTCACGTGACTGGGCGAAATTTTAATGGTGCGTGCGCTGGCGACTTTGCAGCCACTATCTGTTATTTCCACAAGTACGAAGATTAGGAATGGTTAAGAAGAGCAGTTTCTCTGTTTCGCAACAGCGGGGAAAACGGAATTTATTCCCAGTGAATTTGGGTTGTAATCGTCAAATCCTTCTGAAATGAATCAAAACAATTGGAGATAGAGCAATCATTGCTCCAAGATATAATCGTAGGGGTTTTTGAACACTATGCTGGAAATAACAGAGAAGAAAAAGAAAAGGGAATTGTCTGTGAGGGAAGTTTTACTGGCAATTAGCGCCCTCCCTACATGCCAGGTTGTTTTGGTAAATTTTGCTAACAGTTTTGCCTCCTTTTGTTTCGTTCGAGTGGAGTCTAATAATTTTCTGTCGTTGAATTGTTTATTGTGTGTGTGTTTTTCGAGAGACGAATACTGTTACCCGTCGCAAGAACATTGCCTTCGGCACTCCACTCTCGGAAGACAGATTGGAAATGAAACGCACGGGCCGTATGTAGGGACGTGGAAAGTGAGTCGGTTGTATTTTTCTTTTAAAATAAGACTTCTCGCTAAAGGTTCCCAGTCAGCAGACCTACTACGACTATGCGTTCGGGTGTGCATTAACTAGTAACACGAGTATGTTATACGGCAGTACGTAGGTATTAACCCCTTAATTTTGCTGTTGAAGTACGGTTGAACCCCTTCTTGTATGTGGCACGTACCGCCACTGCTTAACAGCCTATTGCAAAAACAATGCAATGAAAATGCATTGCAATCTAGCGTCATTTTTGGGGACTAAAAGTGCTGAGCGCGCTAGTTATTAGACAAGCCACCTGATCTTCTAGTCCCGTCTAAATCGTGGCAAAGGGCATAGACAGTTGAAAGTAAAATTTCATTATTGTGTTTCATGTCATTTTCGTTTGTTTGGTCAATAACTAGTAGAGTGTTTTTCCTGTCCATCATTCATGTCACACTTCTCTTCAATAGTGTGAGTGAATTCAAGCCGTTTTAACTAGATGAGGTGTTTGTTTCTCTTGCCTAGTGGCGTCACAAACACAAAACTGTAGAACCATGTTTTAACGCTCTTTAATGAATTGAAAATGCCAAACTAATGAAAACTCAAGTCGTGCGCTCGCTTTCAAGATGATAATTGAGGGAATTAAGATAAGAAATGTAGGTACTCAATTCTTGGGGCTTTGGTTTCAAAGCGTCTGGCGTGAGTTTTGTAACATGAATGCAAAACCCAGAAAACGTTCAATATAATAAATTCGCTATCGCTATCCATGTTTAGCGCAACCTTTTTCCAAAAAATGGAAAGGTGCGCTCACCTCCTCGACATGTATGTTTTTAGCGCAACCTTTTTCCAAAAAATGGAAAGGTGCGCTCACCTCCTCGACATGTATGTTTTTTTTTGTTTTTGTTTTTGTTTGTTTGTTTGTGTACAGAGCATCACGCCCGAGCGGCTCAACAGATTTTCATGAGGGTGGTCTCATTGTCATCAGCGAGTTCGTGGGGTGGTTATAGGCTACCTTGATTTTTCCTCCCTCATTCCCTTCATCGGTTTTCGGGAGGTCCTTCACGACGAAAGTTGTTTATCTCTGATGTGTAACTAGGAGGCCTCAAAAGGGGGACGAAAGTTTTTGTCCGATTTCGTTGGTACAAGGGTCTATGGAATGAGCTTTTTAGGCTGATTCCAACGACTCCAAAACGATTTTTGCAGCCTGAGCCGTTCGTTACCTCTGATCGGCAAAAGGTTTTCTTAAGCATCGGTCGTTAGGGTGCAGTTGTTTACGTAATGAGCATCACGTGGATGATGTGTTGTGTGGCATAGTTTGGTCGCTAGATACCTACTGTTTCTTAGTTTCTCTCGCTCATTAAATATATCGTAATAACAAAAAGGTTGCGCTCATCTATTCAATTCAATTGATGGCTTGTTTTTTTTGTTTTTTTGTGTACAGAGCATCACGCCCGAGCGGCTCAACAGATTTTCATGAGGGTGGTCTCATTGTCATCAGCGAGTTCGGGGGGTGGTTATAGGCTACCTTGATTTTTCCTCCCTCATCCCCTTCATCGGTTTTCGGGAGGTCCTTCACGACGAAAGTTGTTTATCTTTGATGTGTAACTAAGGAGGCCTCAAAAGCGGGACGAAAGTTTTTGTCCGATTTTGTTGGTACAAGGGTCTATGGAATGAGCTTTTCAGGCTGATTCCAACGACTCCAAAACGATTTTTGCAGCCTGAGCCGTTCGTTACCTCTGATCGGCATAAGGTTTTCTTATAAGATACGCATCGGTCGTTAGGGTGCAGTTGTTTACGTAATGAGCATCACGTGGATGATGTGTTGTGTGGCATAGTTTGGTCGCTAGATACCTACTGTTTCTTAGTTTCTCTCGCTCATTAAATATATCGTAATAACAAAAAGGTTGCGCTCATCTATTCAATTCAATTGATGGCTTGTTTTGGTACGTATAGCTTCAGGAAGCTAGGTTTTAGTCATTTTGGTCACGCATGGGTAATTTTGGTCGCACGTTGTATTCATCACAGATTTCGATAATACTCATTATTATCACAAATTGAACACGACTACATGATTCACAAACTGAGGCTCTATCAACCGCGCGCTCTATACGCGTATACGGTGTTATAGCAAGAACCTGGATTGAAACGAATTTCCCCTTGATCTGTGGCTGAGTTTGTAGTGACATCTCTCACGCTAGCGTTGCATTTTGAAAACGGAAGACGGACTAAGGGACAGCATTTCCTTCCGTACAACTCAAGAATTTATTTTCGGAAATTTAGATAAGTTTAAAATTCTGTGACCAAAATGACCAATTTAATTTGGGTTTTCAGCGATAAATAAGTTAAAATTGAATTCCTATCGCTGCTGTTCCATATTCTAGCTCTCAAATATATTTAGATGGATCAGGAAGGTCAAAATTCTTCATTGGAACAAATTTATTTTGAAAAAGTTAACTAGCAAACATGGTCGTATCCTATAGGACCAATAAAGAAACTGCCTAAAAGTTGATTTTTACAACGCACTTGAACTGTACATATCATATCATCATCATATCATCATACAATAATATAAAATCGTGTGTGTGTCGTGTGGTAGGCGGGTGGTACGGGATAACGACGTTCCTGAGTGAGTTTTTTCACTTTCCACTAGCGCCAAAGGCCGTTTAGGGGGGTCGAAAAAATACGAGCCGTATAGATCAGACCTGGAGGAAGACGTCGGTCAAATCGCAAATCGGAAATTCGTCGAAAAATAGTCTTTCTCCCGTTTGTCCCACGTTTTTTCGGGTTCAAAAATACCTAGTAAGGAGCCGTTTTTTTGGGTGTGGTATCGGCGAGCCAAATGCGCTTCAATCTATGGCGAATCCGATTCCGAAGTCGTATTTCAAAAAAACCGAGGGGGAGGGGGCGAGTTTACGGTGAGAAGACAATTGGTTCTGGGGGAAGGGAGGAGTAATTAAACTAAATTCATACTGAAAATTAAATTCTAATTATGAATTTATTTCAAGAAATCAGAAGGGAATCTTGAAATAAATTCATAATTAGAATTTAATTTTCAGTATGAATTTAGTTTAATAACTCCTCCCTTCCCCCAAATAAAACACTGTACGAGGGAAGCAGTTCAAAATTCCCTCAAGTCATTCCAGTAATGACAATTGGATCGTTTTAATTCGCGTCTGCAGTCCACCGCCCACCCGCCGCGATCACTCCCCCCTCCCCCACCCCTTACGGTCTTCCAGCACCCTTTTCAAATTCAGGGGGGCCTTACTTCGCTCAGCTAATCATTTTATCGGCCAGGGGATTCTACGTCCAAAAACACTTCGAAATGACACTTTACCCCCTCCCAATTGATTAAAATCGGATATTTTCTGGTGTGTGATGCCCGATGACCGTGTTCCATATAACAACATAACAATAAGTGCAGATAGTGTCCCGAAAGTTTCCCACGAGTGTGAATTTTGGAACTTTTTATAAGGGGAGGGAGTTTTCCTTGATGTTGGGGTTCCAACGTGTCCATCGATGCTACTCATCCACTAGGGGAGCGAGCGAAGCGAGCCGGCGAGACTAGTACGATAATAAAGTCGTTGATTTAGAAGAGTAATATAGGTGAGTTTTTGTACGTAATAATATGGAACTACGCGCCTTCTGTCTCTACTTGTTGGTTTTGGATGGGGGGGGGGGGGGGGGGGGGGTGTCAAAATAAGGTAGGTAAGTCAAACTAATTCAGCCAAGGTGCTGAACGTGAATGATCGATCCTACTTGTCAAGAACAGTAAACCAGCGGCATCAAACTCGGGTGAAACCGCTAACCATACCAGTATAGGTACTGTGCAACAGATCGTTCGGGTCTACGCAAATAAAACATGTGTAGCGCCACGAGCGAACAGGACAAAAGTCAACAGCGTTACCAACTACAGTCTCACCTTGATTAGCCTCCAGCACCACCTCATTTCACAGCAACTTTGTAACTGATTGATATACGCCGTCAGAGGAACAAACGGTCAAATCAGTTTATCCAACATAATTCAAGCAAGTTCTACTTCCAGGAGCTGAGGTCATCTCAAACTGAGATACCCTCTTGGTAAACTACGAATGTTTCGATTCGCAGAACTCACATGGAGATACCCTGAGTGATAAAGGGAGGAAACAATACGATAAGAAAAGAATTTTCCCCAGGAAGATATTCGATGAACAAATATTCCGGAGTTATCGACAAAATCGAAGGTTTGGTTGATTTGTTAGACGTTTTTCCTCGATGGCTATCTCAAAACCACATTCATAAGCCACACAAATAATGCGGAAAATCATATTCAAAGGGAGGGAAGGTTCTGAAACACGCCCATTTGCGCGAACTTGAGTCCGACCCAACCCCACTAGATGAAATTACCCACAAAACAGAATGTATCCGAAATTAGTGATCTGTGGATCCAGAGGAAGGCGACGGTGCAAACCCCATAGCAATCAGACTGTAAATAACGAAGATACGAGTAGTTGCGCCAATTTGCGCGCATCCCAAATTGCGCTCATTGGCTTTTCAAACGTAAAATTTGCTCTCGGAATCCAATCCTGACGAAATATTTAGGGGTTTCATTTACAATGAGAAAGTTGAGGGCAAATTCGCACATTTGGGCTCGTTTTGGAGGTGAGAACAGGGAGGCCGAGTCCGTAGGAAATAAATCCCACGATTTCATCACTTACGGTTGAGGAGAAGTAAGCTTGTGAGATACAAACACATTCTCAGTAATCACCATCACATTTTTGGAACGGGACAACCAATCAACAACTTCAACTTCCCCAAGTGATTAGTATTGAACGTAGTAACAGCTAGCGCGCCTAGTAGAGAATCAACATGTTTATTTATTACCCAAAACATGATGATGTTATTGTGGGGAAAACTACCCACACTTGTCCGATCGATATTCGTCCCGACAACGCAGTTTCGAGGGGCTCACGCCCAGCGCGCTGCTGAGCTCAAGCACGCTGGCGATCCCCCCCCCCCCCCCCCACCCCGAGAGGGGCCCTCGAAAAAGACTGCAGGTAGCTGTCATAGCCCATTTTCTCTGCATTTAAATTCAATTTAAATGTTTAATCGCAATTTTTGTCCTATTTACGACGATCAGGAAACTCTCGCCGACACTTTGGCCGGAGATTCCGGGGAAGAAATAGTACATTCGCAAGGGCCCGTTGTCCAGGAGTTCACCCTTGACCTCTCAAGAACTCGTAAGAACCTCGTAAGAACCAGAAGTCCATCCTCGACAATGAGCTATATATTATATAGCTATATATTAATAAGTTATTAAGCTTTTTTTCTTCTGTTTATTGTAATTGAAAGCTAGTTCCTTGAAATGACTAATAACGCCCTGATACCGCAAAAAAAAAAAAAAAAAAAAAAAAAAAAAATCCCGATTTATCCTTCAGGACGTTGGAAGGTTTGAATCCGAAAAGATTACGTCATTTACCGTCCCGAACCCGAAAGCAGACCTGACTACAGTTCTCCAAATATCCGTAGAAACCGACACAAACATAACAATATCCGTAGAAATCGATTAACATAAACAATCAGCCCATGGAGGAATAGAGAGGAGAGTTCACTGAATAGGACTTCATGTGCCATAGTCGACGGTGGCGCTATCCCTACGGAACGTAGTGAACTACACATAGTACCTTCAAACCCGACTAGAGTGAGCCACTAGCCCTTCTTATGAAGGAAAGCCCCAAATACCTCACTAAACGGATTTATCTTCCACTGTTGTGCTACTACAATTAAAGGAAATATTGAAGGAACCATCTCTGAATAACGAATTTCGTTAAACGAAATTGATTGTGTAGTTGTGTACGCTGTGAATGCAAACGACACGTCGGAATTCGCAGGGCGCCATCTTCTGGTTCAGTTTTGGTAACTTACCACCTTCAAAGTTCACTACGTCTCGTAGGGGTCGCGCTGCAGTCGCAATCCCCCCCGCCGTTCCATCACTGGGTTGGCGTTTTGGGAACGCGGTTTAACACAGAGTGAGCTCTCCTCTCTATTCCTCCATGCAATCAGCCATCTTGAAGGGAGGTTCAGATTAGCCAACCTTCGCAGACATGAAATCTGTAGATTCGACGCCAGCGTCCATGGTGGCGTTGTGTTGTACTACTTTCAGAAGGTCAATCTTACCGCCAAAAGTTCAAACGCTGATTATTTTCATACTCTCTCCTGATTTCTGTAGAGGATTAAAAATTGTGCAGACGATATAAAAACAAGTATTATACTCTACAGAATGGGATTTGACTGAAAAAAACTGCGATTTTCAACCGTCCTTATATAGCTCATTCGAGTTTAGAAGCCAGCGAACCGTCCCTCGGCACAACTTCGGCGGTAAACGGAAACTTCACCCAACACGACACTTCGTGCCATGTGGGGTGATGCTTTATTGACCCTTCCGAGGATCTGCTGGACTTACCTGGAAAACCCTCAGAGCCTGGAGACCACTCCCTCCTGCATCCTCCAAAACTACCGGCGGCGTAACGTCAGACGCTCTGCTGAATGCATTCCGCCAAACACACCACAAACCTAATATATTTTTAGGGAAATCATGTAGGTACACACCCAACACGCGTACATGGGGGTGCCCTACAGTAATTGTTTTTATAATTCTTAAAAATTGAAGGAAGGTGGAAGTTTTTAATGATGATATAGACTACAATAAAGATCAAATCTCAAAGAAATGTTGGCTCTCTAAGTGGAAGATCGCACCATAGTGATAAGTAGGGTAAAAAATAGAACTGCTGGAACCAAGTCGACTACCTACTAATTTTTTTCTGAAAGAACTTCATAATTTGAAGCAATAGCAGAGAGTTTTGGGGGTCTTACGGTGTAATACAAATTTTCGAAAATTTCAACTTTGAATCTGTAGGGAAGATTGGGTGCCCCAGGACGGGCTCTCTCATTGGCTGTTTGTCTTGCTTTCAGTTCACCAGCCAACGAGAGACACGTGCTGACGATCAGCCAATGAGAAAGCCTGTTGGCACCAAATCTCCCCGGGGCCGTAGGTTGATGCTAGTGTGCTACGGCTCACTGGCGGACTCGGCTCTTCGACCCTCATGTCCACCCCTGTTACATGTAACGCCGAGGTGTTGGGGGCATGTAAAGCGGTAGAGAGCATTCGGGCTCTCGGGCCTCCGACCGGAGTGGCCTTGATGGGGAGGAGTTGCTCCGACTAACACAATTAACAACCTTCTGGGACCCCAAAAAATGGATTCTACGTCCAAAAATACTTCGAAAACGACACCTAACTCGGCCTGAGCCGAAAACCTTCGGAAAACCCCTCCCGTAGCCCCATTTTTGACCCAGCGTCCCACGGGTGAGGGCGATCGGGCTGAAAACCTTGTGGGCACAACTAGATGGTAAACCGAGTATTTTGTCGAAATTTCAGATTAAAAAAAAATTCCTACTGCCCAAAACGGCTCGGCCGGCGGACGGACATTTCGTTTTTGGAATCTAGACCTCTTGAAACGTTTAATGTCAAATGGCCAATGAGAATTTTCGACCTCCGCGACGATTACATAGGTGTATTATGCCAAGAATAATAAACAAAAAATAAGTTAAGTAACAGGATGGAAAAGCCTACTTGAAATGATATTACCTGGGTGCTGGATAATATCCAGCATAATAATATTATCATAATATTATGTTGGTGAGTGCTGGTAATATTATTATGTTGGTGATTGTTGATACAAGTTGAGGCCGGCCAGTGTAGCCCACAATTATGAAATTACGAACCTGTTTTAGTAACACTCCGCGACATACAGTTTTCTGCTTTCCAAAGTTCTTGAAGCAAAAGTTATGCAAAAACCTGATCCTAACTTTCAACAATAGCACAAGCGTCCAATAAAATAAAACACCTTCTCGACTACTTACACTCGATACAAAATAACTTTAAAGAATCCCCTAAATATTCCGAGAATCCTTCACAACTTGACAAATCCCCACGTCGACGCGCTCCTGGTGAACTCGGGTCCTTCCACGTACTGTAATGGCAGCTGAAAATTGTCCTAATTGAAGAGATCGTGCACACAATATACCCACTTACTAGCCTCAAATGACCAATTACAGAACACTCACCCCGAAACCGGTCCCAAAAGCTTGTAACATGGTTCGAGATAAAGAACACGACCAACCGTTGTAGAAGACGGACCTACCGATGTGGATTGAGTTTCCAGTGTAAAAGGAAAAACCTGAAAGGGCCGATCTGGTTTAATCTAACGGTGTAAAAGCTGCTATTGTTGGCAAATTTGATTGATCAGAGGTTTACGTCCACAATGCCACGAACACAAGACAAGAAATGTTTCAGTTAGCTTTGAAATCGACGTCAAGAAGGAAAGCTGTCGGCAAGGAATATTAAATATTTATCCAGCGCCCTAATTCTCCGTTGAGCCTCACAGTGTGTGAAAATGTGCTTACAGAAGCAGTCCGGTCCGACGCGAGTGTTACACAATGCTGAATTAGGTAGACGCTGAATAAACTGCGTTTGATTCGTGTTGAAAATCCTCTCGCAAATGTCTAATAGGAAAGGCACCGTCAGACAACTCCGGAAAAGCGAAAAGTGGCATTGAATCACAATTGACTCATATATCCCTCATCATCACAACTGATTCATAAGTCACTTATCATGCCACTTTTGATATGGTATCGAAATGGTGATACCTGATGACCAACATGTGGGCGTGACGGTGTGGCAAGTACTGTCCCGAAAAGACAACTAAAATTAAGTTGGCAACAGTTATCACACCCTGGTTCCGACCCCCTTTCCAGCACTTCAAGGGACTAGTTCAGGACAACTTGCTCCACGCAAGATGAATGTGGGATGCAAAGGTGGAATGCGGACCCTTTGGCGTGAGAATGACTCCTACAAGATGACGTCCGAAAGGCCCACTGTTTACCGCTGCAGGTGAAACCGGTCAAACCCCAGATCGCCAGGATCCACCTCCAGCCGCAGATGAATAGTGCGGAAGAGGAGACTTTCCATCCCTAACGGGAGCATCTGCTCAACCGCCCCTTATGAGGGTGGGGGGGGGGGGGATTAAATGCCGTGGGGATAACTATTGGGAGATGTCCCTGAATCAGCTGTCATCCCCAACTAGGTCCAATGTTGCCGGGAAGTCCCCACGGCCGCTCAGTAATACTATCACAACACCAGATTGAGATCCTGTAACTACAACCCGTATACCAGAAGACGCGCCAGGACGTCAACATCCCCTGTGAAACTAAGTTTCTACCGAAAATAAGTTGTAATTCATAGTAGGAAAGGAAAAAAGTAGGATGTCTACTGGCTTCATATCAGATCAGGGTTCAGAGGGGGAAAATAAGCAACAATATGAGAAGGCCGAATCAAGTGTTGGGGGCAGAGGACAGTTGAGCCTTCAATCTCCAATGTTCTGTCATAGCTACTGGTCCTCGGTAGCTTAATTGGTAGAGCATTGCACTAGTAATGCAGAGGTTGTGGGTTCGAGTCCCACCTGAGGCCCAATAAATTTTTCGGCCTTCCCCTTTTGATTTCTTGAAATAACTTAAATGAATTCATAATTAGAATTTCAATTTCAGTATGAATTTAATTTAATAATTCCTCCCTTCCCCAAATAAGTTGTAATTGTTTATGGATGGAATGGAAAATTGGACAATCCCAAGAACAAAAGGGGAAGACAACGAGGAGCACGAGGAACAAGATGATTCCTCTACACGCCCAACAGTCACCCAGAAAGACGCCCACGTTTATCTGGAAGGGTTGAAGTCTTACGCAATTTCGTAGGAAGATGGAAGTGACCTTTTTCCAGCTCTTCTAAGAATTGATAAAGTCCTCTAGTCTGCTCAATGGAAAAACCTTACACAATAGAAGATAACAAATTATTTTCCCCGCAACGAGACTCTCTAACGAGAAAAACTCTTGTTAGAAGTTCAACTCGTCTGGCGTCCCCAGGATTTCAATATTTTAAGGTTCGACTATATTGTACTCAAGTTCTTGTTCAAAAGAAGACGTCGGACAGATCTGCTTCATTAACTGTCGCAACTTTTGCAATGTACTGGGGTTCAAGCGGCAACTTTCTCTGACAAGTTCATCTTCTGAAGCGGTATTTAAGATAATTCAACGTGGGTTGGTTTCGCCGCTTCGCTCTATATTTGAAGCATTAATTGCGCATTGCACCACACACAACTGCGTTCGTTTGATTTCCATGCTTTGCTCAGAGCTCTTTGCCTCCGCGCCACTCACTCTGTTCACCTGTATCCCCGCGCTTGCAATTGATCTCCACGCTTTATAGCTTGTTGTTGTTGTCTTTCAGATCCACCATGTCAATTTAATATAGTAGATACAAAGGAGGCAATCTAAATGTTACTTCCAGAGATAGAAGGGTTGTTTGTGATAGTCGGGAGATCGTAGGGCTTGTCATTTGGTGAGCTACGCGTAAAGGGTCTTTTGCCTTGCATCTAATTGTTCCAGAGGTCGAGCCTTCCTCTTGTGCGCCAGGATCTCATTAGACCGCGATGTGTCCTGCAGCACTAAAGCCTTGAGAGGCCAAAAGGAACGAGAGAGTTGTCAGTTACACCGTTTTATTGGTACCTCCGGGGATAAGAACTGGTTTCGTGTTTTTAGCTCATCATCAGCCTTTTTAGCTAAGTGGAATTGAAACGGAATCACTCGTGGCAGAATGTTTTTCTACTTAACTAAAAAGTCGGACGATGGGCTAAAAGCTGAGACAGGTACCAGTAAAACACGACAAACTCGCTTTAGTATCCCCCCCCCCCTCAAGGACAGCGATATTACATTCCCATAACAGCAGAAGCAGAGCCCTATGGTCTCAACTTCCATCTGAGTATCTTGAGAAGCAGAATTAATGATAGCGAGTAACTCCGCTAGGTTCCCAGCAGTAGAGCTAACATATTTGTGTCGATGTCTTCATGTATGCAGAATTTTATTCATATTCATGAATATGAATATGAATAAAATTTACAGGGGATGGATTTGTGAATATGAATAAATTCACAGGGTGAGGATATGTGAATATGAATACACAAAAATTCATAGATTTTTTTTTTTTTTTTCAATGAATTTCAAGAAATTGATATGAATTTCTTGTGAAGTTCTCAAAATGCACAATTTTTATTCCTAAATTTTTTAAAATTCAAATTTACTTTCATGAATTATACAAAATTCACATTATTATTTATGAATTTTTCCGTATTCACAGTTTTGTCCCGTGAATTTCACAAAATTAACAAAAATAACTTATTCTATGAATTTCTCCGTGAATGAAATGTTTTTCTATGAATTTCTCCGTATTTACGCAATACAGGCCGCGATTTCGGGCCTATCGACTTGAAATTGGGAGGGTAGACTCCTTAGATGCCCAGAATTCAGACAAAAATGTGAATACGGAGAAATTCATAGAAAAATATGTGAATTTGGGGAAATTCAAGTTATTTTTGTAGAGAAATTTACAGGAAAAAAACTGTGAATACGGGAAAATTCATAGATAATAATGTGAATATTGTAAAATTCACGAAAAAAATTGTAAATTTTGAAAGATTTATGAATACAAAAATGTGAATTCTGAGCAATTCATGAGAAATTAATATGAATTTTTTGAAATTCATAAAAAATTTGATGAATTTTTGTGTATTCATATTCATATTCACCACTGTATTCATATTCACAAATCCTCACCCTGTGAATTTATTCACATTCAAAAATCCACCCCCTGTGAATTTTATTCATATTCATAAATATAAATTTGACCATCTCTGCATCTCTAAAGGGGGGAAAAAAATCAATATTTTGGGCGCAATATATCGATACTTTGTAATCGAAACCATTTGATCGATATCATCACGATAACAATAATTGTGTGCAGCAACACTTAACAAAGATGTCAACGTGTATTTTGGCCAACACTTTTCCAACAAGACTAACCCATATGCTCTCCACGTAGCAACTCGAGTTGCTACAATATAATATTGTAGCAATATTGTTATACATATATTAACAATAATTGTCCCACATATATTATCCGAATTTTGTTTTTAACATTCCCATATTAAAGGAGAATAGGACCAGCCATGAGTAGACAACATCAACCAGACAAGGGCAGTGGACAAATTCCGACCAGCATATCATTACAGCTTTGTGATGTTTTCGGTCTGGTTTCCAATATTTAGAAACCTCGTCATTGACTGAAAGCTGATTTTGAGAAAAATGGATTTTAAAGTTTACAACTATAGTTGGAAAGAATCTCATCATTGGGTATATATACGGATACATCCTGCTTCCTGCAATGACGGGGTTCTTCCCAACACGCACTGTGGATGACGGGGTTTTTCCCCAGCACACGCAATATTCAACCCATTCTTTCCCTATGATATGTCCGAAAACCGAGTGCCGTTGAAATCTACACTTCAAAATCCTATTGAAACCACTTCGACCTGGATTCAACCCAAAATGTCGACGACGGGGGTTTTCCACTGGGCTCTTCCTATCAGTTGTCGTTACCACTCTTAACTAAACCACTCTAAACAAATGAATCGGAAAGCGGTTCCGGCAGTTCAGATAATTTTGAAAGAAAGTACCGATATCAATACATCACTCGCAAGTATCGCAGGGAAAGTATCCATACAAATATTGGAACTGATACCTAAAAACAGTATCGATACTCCGACATATTGGTATAAATACCTCAACTAGTAGTGAACGCAAACTCAAATAGCAAAAGGAACGTGGTCCGAGAAAAAGAAAAAAAAAACAAAACACGTAAAGCCTAATGCACGCTGAAATCGAACAAAATTACCTGAGAGGAAGAATCTACTTCGCTAGATTTTTTTTTTTTTTTTATCATTACTTCGGAACGTTCTTTGGGAAAGAGCTGGAAAAGGCAATAATTATTAAGAAAATGGCGAAACAAACAAAATATGTAAACAGGCATGAGGAGTCTTTATTTGTAAAACCCTCATTTTGACAAAAACAATTTGAAAATTTTCAAGTCAAAACGCAACGTAAAACCCACTAGTAAGGGGCGTTTGGTTACCAAGGAAGTTGTATAGGAGTTTCATTTCAGCAATCAGCCTCTGGCATAAATAACTATGCACCTATTATAGAATCTTGTATAAAACTAGGGGCCTGTTGGGGCTGTCCAAGCCCCAATCTATTATGTATGTTTGGACATCGTTTATGAGGTTATCGTATGAGGCTAAAGTCCCACCGAAGTCAGCATTGGTGTGGCAGAATAGAATAATTAGCAGATCACGGGGACTTCCCGATGCACGTAATATCAAATTCCCGTCCATCAACTATCAATAATGCAACCCATGGTTCACTCGGAACACACGTAGCAACCCGTCAACTTGTAATTTTTCTTAATAAAAACCTCGAATTTAAGGCTCGCATAAGAAACTCCTACCCACCTACCGACATCTTTAAATAACTTTAGAAGAAAGGCGACAATTTTGCATTAATCATGGGGCCTTCCCAAATGACTTCCCTAACGTTGAAATCGGTCCACGGCAGGGCTCAGAATTCCAGCGGACACTACCAAATTGCACATAAAGATACGTACAGTATAGAAATTATGTATATAAAATACGAATATATATACAAATAATACGAATATATATAAAATAGAAATATATAAAAATATGTATCACTGAGAAATTATGTTTTTTACAGCCTTTATCAAGCACAATAAGATAACAGAGTTTGTTGTTAAAACTATCGATAGTTTTCTGAAAAACCATCAATACTATCGGAAACTAAAACACATGTCTGTTTACATTTATTGACAGTTTCACCATTTTCGCCTGGAAAAGGCAATTAAGAAAGAAGTTTAGAAATGAACATGAATTTTCTAGACTATCGATAGTTCAACACCACTATCAACTAGTCAGGACAACTATTAGCAAGATTGTAGCCAATGGTTCCAATGACCAACCTAACCTAACAAGACTGCGCATGCGCACTGCTTTGGGACTTCCGAGCTTGGAAAAGACCCCTCGTTGAGGTCGGCCTGAGAGCTCCCCTGGGGGTTCAATTAATCCTCTCTAGATCACTGTCCAATTTCTCACCATGCAAATTCAAGTAAGGTTGAGCCCATTTGGATGAAGTAGATGACGAGCGGTGCTGAAATATGCATAATCCTTGAAAATTGATGGGGTTGGCTCAAGAAAATTAGTTGGGGGTGGGATACGTAACCTAGCTGCCGGAATTATCTATTTATACAAAAGTTAACGTCTCAAGGGAAGGAATTAAGAAGTTCCAGATTGAGTCGCCGCATTGCTGCTAGTTTTATCTGGAAACTCTTGACCGAGACCACTTCAACTGTCGACGCAGTCAATTTAAAATAAAACAGACTTCTCCATTTCTAATCCCAGTGAGAGAAAAGTTCAGAGCAAAATTTGTACAGTCGTCAATTTACAAAAGCACTAAAGTTATGAGGGGCCGTTTCTCATTTTCAAACCCCTCGCAGTATACGCTGTTGGTCACAGGAAATTCAATTACTAACTCCCGTTGATTTTCCATGTTCCGCCAAACGGTGCTGAATATAGAAGGGGTCTCTCGGGAATCTGATGTACCTTACCGGTAAATATAGCACTCAGTTGGAGTGTCGGCCACTAAACTCCACGTTTCTTATCCCACGTCTAAATAAAGGTCCGGGATGCGACCCTGTCACTGGAACAACCTATGCCTCACTTTCCTTCCGGGTGCCCCCTTACATTCCTTGTACGTGTCGCGGAAGAGAATAAAATTTGGAGAACTTTGGATTTAAAAGGCGACGTTAATGTTGAAAGTAGAACAATTCGTTCAAGATCATGACGCACCCGATATCGGCCATAATGCTTCGAAAAATCAATCGTACGTCAACGTCTGATTTTCTGTTGTACAATGAAAGTTTTGGAATGTAATTTAATTCCCTGTTGGTTGTAAACTGAGTGCGATAAATTGAACGCAATACTTTTTTACACCCTTTTTTGCTATTGATAATTGAGCAAGCTTCGTAACGAAATTCCGTTGGTGCCAAAACATTTTCACTCCTCTCTTGAGGGAGTAAATCGTTGGAAGTCCTGTTAGTTTCGAGAGAAACTAGTGGAATGTGAAACATGAAACTTTGGAGTGACTTGTAGGTCGGTCAGCAAATCACCGGCTGTCATGGCGATCAATCATAAGCTCATGTTACACGATCTGGTTTCCCAGTTGCTCCTAACGCGTTGAGAAAATTACTAATTAGGAACAGAATGCAACATCCAGCGCATTCGCCAATTTAATTTCACCTGTTTAATGTTTGATGAGTTAAGTTAATCTACGTCTATCTATGATGGGGTCTGCTAAGGGTGTGTCCGGGCAGGAATTAATTTCTATCACGATGTCACTCGCCCATATTGAGTGATACCGAACTAGTTCTACCCTACATTTCGAAGAGGTTACGTGGAATGTTTTCCTGGTTGTGTCAAGTAGGGAATCTCAATACGATGGCACTTCAGCTCTGTGGTTCGACTCGAGGATTAGCAATTCTGATTGCGAGTCGTAAAACCCGTTTTTAAAATGTAAACAAACTTGAAGCCAATCCCTGTCATATTCCGGGGGTTTTCTCGCATCGATAATGCCGTCACGGAAATAACAATGCACAATCTGCGCCGCAACAATAGCAGAAAAAAACATTGTGACAAAGCTAAACACGACGAAGTTATTGGATTTTGAACTCATCATGCAAAACTCGATGGAGCGAGATGAAAGCCGTTCGGAAAGTGCAGGCTGAGAGATGTCTGAATAACAGGCGTGAAATTAAGTGCCTCTCGGCTCGATCAAACGGAATTTCGAGGTGGGCTCCGTTTCCCAGGAGCCGTGAAGGGTGATGGACTCAAAAATGAGGAAGTCAGACTCGTAAAAGGAGACCATTGCCTCTGAAAGTTCTTGTAGAAGGGTGTGGCAGGGTTGGGTACCCCGTAAATTGATTGTGCAGCCAAAGTAACTCCTAAAATGACACCTCACATGGAGGATTTTTGTTTGAAAATGAAAAAAACGCTGCAAATTTTACACAAGGGTTTATTATTCTTTGATATAGTTACTTGTGCAGAAATTCATTTCTGTCAATGAAAAAATTTAAAAACAATATATATATATATATTTTAATTCAAAAATTCTTTTTTTACTCGAAAAATATTTAACCTCCTGGGATCCTTCAAAAATCTCATTTTTAGCCCCATGAAAGCCCTGTAGATCGCCACAGTGAAATCGGATCGTTCCGGGACCCCCAAAAATGGATTCTACGTCCAAAAATACTTCGAAAACGACACCTAACTCGATCCCATAGCTTAAAGCCTTCAAAAAAACCCTCCCTTAGCCCCATTTTAGCACCATAGCGCCCCACGGGTTTGGGCGATCGGGCTGAAAACCTTGCGGGCACAACTAGATGTAAACCAATTTTGTTATTTTGTCAAAATTGCAGATTAAAAAAAAATTCCTACTGCCCAAAACGGCCCGGACGGCGGACGGACATTTCGTTTTTGGAATCTAGACCTCTTGAATAGGATAATGTCAAATTTTGAGGCCGATCGAAGTCGGATTCCAAGAATAATAAACCAAAATTGATTAAAAACGACGAAAAACTTGTTTATTTACAATATAACATATTATGTAAATCTATACCATCGTTGCTAAACATCATCTGAACACAATATAAAGATAACGCAATGGAATTTTTTTTTAAAGAAGAATTTTCCAACTTTCATGGAAACTCCTGAACAATTTCCCTTCTTCATTCAATGCTTGGGGGCGGATCGTAGCGTTAAATCCCTCTAAACAGGCCTTGAATCATCTTCAATCTCGTTTAACAAATAGAAGCGTCAACCTAACCTAGGCAGTCCATCAGCGGCCTATCTGATTCAACTTGGGCCAAATTAGATCACGGCTTGTCACGACGCAACTGCTCCTCGAGTCCTGCATGTCAAGTGGCCTATCATCAGAGTTTAGAGCCGCAAATTAAGCGTGAGCTCTAGTAATGGAGGAGGTGGAATAGAAACGAAGGCGATAAAAGGATGAGAATGATTTGAGGAGAATGAGAATGAGGACTGTTAGTGGGTGTTGGCGGGATTACCCAATATGTAACCCCTTAAGGTCTATAGGAAGCCACGGTATGGACTGGCATTTATGGATTTACGGATTGGCGGTATGTATTCAATTTTAAACCAATTGTACGTGAAAAACGACTTCGAATACACCTTACTCAACCCCCCCCCCCCCCCCCCGGGGGGGGGGGGGGGGGCAAAACCCTTCAACACCTCATTTAGCCAGAGAAGCACTGTGGACCCCCAAAATACAGGAGAAAAGGGATGGGATTTGAGAAAAAAGAGTCATTCAATGATATCCTAAAACGATATTTCAATCAAAATCGATTCTTTCATGAATTTTTACGACAAGTCGATAATAAACAATATCCCCCCTTCCCCCCAGGCAGTAGCTTTGGAATTTTCAAGAACTTTAGTGAACTTTTAGAGCTAACCATTTAAGAAGTGTTTAAGAAAAGGGAGCGAAATGTCAAAACTTTTTCAAATTTAATATTTGTTTAATATTTTTGATATAATGCATGTGTGCAGTAGGATTTTTCTTTTAATCTGAAATTCTTACAAAACACTCAGTTTACCATCTAGTTGGGCCCGCAAGGTTTTTTCGGGGTCCCACATCTGTCCAAACATTGTACAGAAAACTTCTTGTTTTTTTTTTTTCAAAAATATTTTCTTAATGCCACAGAAATCATCTCCCCCCCCCCCCCCCATATTTAGTTTTTTCAATAAACATTACGCAAACTTGACTATTCATATACACCCCGCCCGATGGCTTAACGTCACAAAAATTTCTACTCATTTTTGTGTCAATATTCCCTTCTGAGTTGGGTGCCTTAATGCCATCGGGAGGGGTGTGTTTGGCTAATAATTAATAATCTAATTTAATCATCCCCAGAACCAAGTTTTTTTACATACATTTTTTATTTTTTTGAACTTTGAATTTATTCTATTGAAACTTTTTATTTTGAATCGAATAAAAAATCGATTTTGGTTAATTATTCTTGGAATAATACACCTATGTTTTCGCGACGGAGGTCGACTACTCCGATCGGCCTCAAAATTTGACATTATCCGTTTCAAGAGGTCTAGATTCCAAATCCGAAATGTCCGTACGCCGTCCGGGCCGTTTTGGGCAGTAGGAATTTAAAAAAAAAAAAATCTGAAATTTTGACAAAATACTCGGTTTACCATCTAGTTGTGCCCGCAAGGTTTTCAGCCCGATCGCCCAAACCCGTGGGGCGCTATGGGGCTAAAATGGGGCAACAGGAGGTTTTTTTAAAGGCTTTTGGCCTATGGGATCGAGTCAGGTGTCGTTTTCGAAGTATTTTTGGACGTAGAATCCATTTTTGGGGGTCCCGGAACGATCCGAGTTCACTGATGCGATTTATAGGGCTTTCATGGGGCTACAAATGGGATTTTTGAAGGATCCCAAGAGGTCAAATATTTTTCATGTAAAAAACAAAAATTTTGAGAAAAAAGTTTTGAAAAAAAAAAAACCCAAAAGATTTTTTTTTGAAAAATAAAAATTTATTTATTAATTTCTGCCCAAGTAACCTATATCTAAGAATAATAAACCCTTGTGTAAAATTTGCAGCGTTTTTTAAACTGGTTTCTCATCCTTAAAAGTCCAGTCAAACTTTACATGGAACTTACATTAAAACGCGCATTACGGGACTTTTGCACATGTGTATATATCCAGAATTGCAACCCTCAGGAAGGCGAGCGCAACTATTGGCGGCCGAAAAACGTCGATGTTTTCGCACTTTTTTCGGTTTTTTGGCAATATCGCCTGAAAATAAGCGGTTTTCGAAAAATATTATACCTGCCTTTTTTTAAGTAAATTAAATTTGCAACAAAATGAGACCAGATTCAAGTTTGTAGATCAAACTGTAACCGAGATACAGATCTTCAAAAATGACTAATACTTTCCAAAAAATGTGTATTCTAACTTTTCTTCATATTTCGAACGAAATACAAAATACCACAGGCTATTGAAAGGAATGAATAATAATGACTGACTTGGGAGGATTTCTTTAAACCTTTTGCCGAACTATTTTCTATTTCGTTACCTATATTATCATGTCGATCGATCTCGATATTATTTCCGAGTCGATGAACAAAATTACTGCTTCTCGTCCTATCTCGTTTGAAGGGTCAGGGGAAAGAACCATGTTAGACGACGTCAGGTGTTGAAAAGGGGGGAAAAACCATGTTAGTCCACTCATATTAGCCTTTGAAGTTTGCTATAAGGGGGAAAGTCCAGCCACATTAAATTGCGTTTTTCTGACTTCAAGGGAAGAAATGTTGTAGCCTCACAAAAGCGCCATGGAGCCCAGCGGTGTGGTCGGAGTGGACTGAAATCGCCTTAAATGTATTTCACATCCAAAATTACTTCGAAAACGATACCAACTTTGAAACCTCTACCCTAAATCCAGTACTCCACTTGTATGTTACCTACTGGGAGCTTGATATCTACCCGTCGAGGCCAATGCCTGCTAGGGGTTTACATGTTTAAAATTCCGTCATAATGTTATCATCCGTTAATAATGTTATCTCGGACGATCATGATAAAGAATGAACTACGACTCGCAAAGACCCAGGGATATTAATTTTTGGTTTATTATTTATGGAATAATACACCTACCTATTCGTGTTTGAAATATCGATATGCCTATAATATATTATATTCCCCATTTCGATATATTTTTAGCTAAAATGGTTCATTCCGATATATGTATCGTAATTTCAATACATCGATATTCTTTATATCGATTTATTTGTATTCGATACCCATCCCTACCCCTATTTTTACAGTAACTAGGATTGTTCCAGGTCTGACGGCGTCTGTCGACAGATCCCGACCGCACATACTCGAACTGTCGGTTTCCGTCCAACTGCTGTCAACCTATGATCGACCAGGAACAGCAGTTTCTAAACTGCGCATGTCTCCGTCGATTTCTGTTAACAGTCCGTCCTACTGTTGGGTTCCTACTCAGAGGAAAAATTTAACGCTGTTTCACTTCTCAATGTCTCCCAAAAGTCTTTAAATTTGTGTTCCTTCTCGATGTATTTAATGTGCATTTGATTTAAACATTCGTGTAAATGTACTCGAAAATCCATGAATTTCCTACTCAATGAAAAATATACTTTGAACGTATCACTACTGTATACTGATTGTTCCAAAAGACGTTCCATTTGCAACCTTGATTTGTGAAAATCGTAGAGGTTTTTGAGCTATTATCACTACCTAATGCTAAATTTCACAGAAGCATTCGAATTTGAGCCAACTCCTTGAAAAAGCTCAGATTGTCAGGTAACATTAATTTTGACGTCTTTCAGCTTTGTAGGCAGCATCGGTTTCAGGTTTGGACTATAAGGATATCAGACTCATCAAGAACTTGTATTGGAACCAGACAGCGCAGGTTCGAGTGGATGGGACGCTGTCCGA
The DNA here is from genome assembly GCA_955831195.1 of Pilophorus perplexus. Lineage (NCBI taxonomy): Eukaryota > Metazoa > Arthropoda > Insecta > Hemiptera > Miridae > Pilophorus > Pilophorus perplexus. The sequence goes on from OY037015.1 coordinate 4,328,932, forward strand.
TCGAGTGAGTATTCAGAAGGGGGTGCGTCAGGGTTGTACGCTGTCCCCTCTGTTGTTCAACCTGTATTCCGAGCATGTGTTTAAGGAGGCTCTGGATGACTGTAGGACGGGTATTCACGTCAATGGTATCCCTATCTCCAACCTCCGGTACGCAGATGATACAGTGCTCCTTGCTCATACTGCTGAGGAGTTGCAGTCTATCCTGGATCTGGTGGTGCGGGCGTGCGAGAGGTATGGCCTGAGACTTAATGTTGGCAAGACAAAGGCCATGTCAGTATCAAAGACAGGTCGGAAGCAGTGCGCCTTGGTTGTGGGGGCCCAGCATATTGACCAAGTGGCCCGTTTCAAGTATTTGGGTCAATGGTTGACGGAGGAATGGGCTTTGAGAGACGAGCTGAGGACCCGTATTGAGGTGGCAGGCGGGCCTTCAGTAACATGAAACGGGTGTTGTGGGGTCGGGTTTTGAGTTTTGCCTTGCGGTGGCGGATGGTTCAGTGCTACATTTTCTCCATTGTCCTCTATGGCGTGGAGTCTTGGACTCTGAAGGCGGCAGATATGAACCGGCTAGAAGCCTTTGATATGTGGCTTATCCGCAGGATGCTCAAGATTCCTTGGACCGCCAGGCTGCGCAACGACTTCATCTTGCAGTCTAATGGTTTGACCCGCGAGTTGTTGCACACTGTGAAGATCCGGAAGGTCGGCTACCTGGGGCATATCATGCGTAACCCGAAGTACCAGCTGCTGCAATCCATCATGATGGGGAAGATTTCCGGAAGAAGAGGCGTGGAACGAAAACGAGCTTCCTGGCTCCTCAACAATCGCCAGTGGACTGGGGTTCCACGAGCAGCAGATCTGTTCCAGTTGGCCAGAGATAGGGACAGATTCGGTGAAGTGATCGCCAACCTTCGCTAGCGGAGACGGCACCACAAGAAGAAGGCAGCATCGATTCGGTCGGTAACATACGAAAGGAGTACACTAAATCCTTTAAAATCTCCTGTTGTAGCCACCACAGAGCCTCATGGGGCGATAAGGTTTACGAGAACAAGAAGGACAAAATTTGTCCTTAATCATTTAATGCTGATCAAAAGCGTCTACCGCTTTCGCGGGTAGGATGATTGATTGTTCAAAGTGACGAAACAAAACTGCCAGTCAGCGGACCCCACGAGTGCCTATAACCGAGAGCACTAACAGTAAAACCCCTCTCCCGTCAATCAAATCCGCCGAACCGTCATCGTTTCAGAAGCTACACAATGTGAATGCTATTCATACGGTAAAGGCAGTTCCACCCAAACACAAATAACGCAATACATCATGCAAAGAACAATAGCGAGGAGCGTCTGTCCGTTAAATACGATAAGTGAGATAATTGTTGAAGCTGACAGTGGCGCCCTTGACTCCAATACGGGTCACTGGAAGATCGAGGGATAAGGCTGAAAACAATTCATAATCCCTGAGCCGAATCTTCGTTAGTAAATCACGCTGCGAATTTCATGTAACTAGAAGAACAAATTTGCTTTCAACGGGAGAATCTCGTATGGCAACAAACGTGAGCATCGAATCTTCGTCTTCAGGCTTCATCTTGTGAATGAAACATTATAGTCCAGTCATCGGGTGCCTCAGGAGGGATGTTCGATGCAAAGCATGGTGTAGAATATTTTTCAACGGGTTTATGTTTTTTGGGGTCGCTGAACACGAATCCGAAGCTTCCCAACAAAATTACTGGGACGCTCACCGAAAAAAAAAAAAAAAACTTCAAAATTTCGGCACTTTTGGTTTATTATTCTTGGAATAATACACCTATGTTTCCGCGACAGAGGTCGACGACTCGGATCGGCCTCCAAATTTGACATTATCCGTTTCAAGAGGTCTACATTCTAAATCCGAAATGTCCGTCCGCCGTCCGGGCCGTAGGAATTTTTTTTTAAATCTGAAACTTTGACAAAATACTTGGTTTACCATCTAGTTGTGCCCGCAAGGTTTTCAGCCCGATCGCCCAAACCCGTGGGGCGCTATGGGGCAAAAATGGGGCTACGGGAGGGTTTTTTTTAAGGCTTTTGGCTATGGGATCGAGTTAGGTGTCGTTTTCGAAGTATTTTTGGACGTAGAATCCATTTTCGGGGGTCCCGGAACGATCCGATTTCACTATGGCGATCTGTAGGGCTTTCATGGGGCTAAAAATGGGATTTTTGAAGGATCCCAGGAGGTAAAATATTTTTCGAATAAAAAATAAAGAATTTTTGAAAAAACAATTTTTTTTGACAAAAAAAATCCAAAAAAATTTTTTTTCCAAAATTTTTTTTATTGACAGAAATAATTTTTGCACAAGTAACCTATATCAAAGAATGATAAACCCATGTGTAAAATTTGCAGCCTTTTTCTTTTTCTACGGATAACTTTGAAAGGGTGCGTTATTAGTCCAGCAGTGAGGTACTTTTGCCTGGACAAAATCCGAAAGTTACCTAATGAAATTTTGGGGTGTTGTTTTGGGATGCCTAAGGAAGCTAAACCCGAGTTTTCTGACAAAAAAAAGCCTGTGCTCGATTGTGGGTGGCCGAAAAACCGCGATTTTTTCGGACTTTTTTCGGTTTTCCACTCGAAAACTATGCCTCGTAGAGATCTTTTTTATTTCATTTCCGGAAAGAGCATTAAATTTTCTTCAAATATCACTAGTCACGTGTTTTTTTTTTTTAAACAAATAGCAGCTAAGTTACAGCCGTTCCAAAGTACATCAAATTTCTCAACATGTACAATTTTACGGAAAAATGCATGTTTTAGCTTCTGAACATTCATTCGTACGTACGAAATGAATTTAAAACAAAATGAGAAACGCCCAATCTGACACCGCGCGGAGAGCGGAAGCACGTTTTTCAGAACGTTTTCAGTTTGTAGCTCAGAAACTATTGGTCCGATTCCAAATTTTTTTTTCTCGTGAAAGCTGATTAAATTCCCCATCGCAGCTATTCCGTGTGAAATTTTGATTTGAGCTTTGATAATGGAGGGGCGGGCAGGGCAAAGAAGTGGCCAATTGTGAATAAAACGTGATTCTTTGCACATTTCTGCCTATAACTCGAGAACGGTTAGTCCGATCCTACTTTTCTTTTTTTAATCAGAAAGCTGAGTAAATTTTATATAAGTTACGGCACATTGCATGTCTATTGAAACATCAAAAGTGCTATCAGTATTCGTCGGAAAGTGTGGAAACAAGAAATTTGACCATCTACGATCACGTTTTTTCAGAACATTTTCTTTTTTCCATCCCTTATCAAAGCTCAAGGGTCAGCCCGGGGGCTGAAAGCCTTGCGGGCACAACTACATGGTAAACCGAGTATTTTGTCCAAATTTCAGATTTTTTGAAAAATTCCTACTGCCCGAAACGGCCCGAACGGCGGACGGACATTTCGGTTTTGGAATCTAGACCTCTTGAAACAGATGTCAAATGTTGAGGCCGATCGGAGTCGTCGACCTCTGTCGCGAAAACATAGGTGTATATTTCCAAGAATAATAAACCAAAAGTGCCGAAATTTCGAGGTTTTTTGGGATTTTGGCGGTGAGCGTCCCAAAATATTAGGGGGAAGCTTAGGGATCGTGTTCAGCACCCAAAAAAACATATACAGCCGTTGAGAAAAATTCTACACCACGCTTGCATCGAAAAATCACCTGGTGACAGGACTATTAGTCTTTCTTGTTGTTGTTTTTTTGTCGGAAACCTGGTCATAGATTTACAAGTGTTAATTCTTTCTGTATGGTTTGTCATTGCTGACGAAGTGACACATGGAACTCATCGGACCCCCCACAATTGTTTTCGTCATTTCTGAGCATGAGTACTTACCAATTTTCCCATTGGTGGAGGTGTTAATGATGTTGGCTTTGCTGGTTTCGGCAAGGAGCATCTGCTCTTCGGGCATGCCGGTGCCCCTTCGGTTCATTCCGTTCATCGTCATCTGAATAAAAAAAAAAGAAGAAAATAAACAAAATCGTCAAGAGGGTCACTTTCATTAACTGAGCAGGTGGAATGCAGGTACAGGTGTTCAGAAAATACCTCGTATCGCTAATATTAAAGTGGCTTTAATAAACGGCGTGCTTTTTTATCTTCGTGGCACGATGTAGCTAATATCGATAACCCGTTCCGAACGATTATTGTGGTTTTGGCATTTTTTTTACCGGTGATTCGACAAGCCCGTCGAATGAACACTGAGGGACGTGAATTGAAGGACTTCTGGATTGGACTTGAAGGTTTGAAAGGTTCCTTGGGACAATCAGAGACCTGCAGAAAACTTGCAGAAAAAGAAGAAGGACTTGCAAAACAAGAGAGGAGCAAAAAAGCAAATAAAATAAGAAGCCAGAAGACAAGAAGAACAAAGCAAAAAGACAAAATAAAACAAAAAAATGATCATAAAATAACAATGCAACACAAGGGTTTATTATTCTCTGAGGTTAATTGTGCAAAAATTAATTCTGTGTCATTAAGAATTTTTTTTTTTAAATATAGAAAATATATATATATAATTTTTTCTGTGCAATGTTTGGACAGATGTGGGGCCTTCGAAAACGGATTTTGCGTCCAAAATTACTCGGAAAACGCCACCTCCTGCAATGGCATCCTTCAAAAATACCATTGAAAGCCCATGAAAGCTCCACAATATGGGGATATATCACATCCTCACGGTGAAATTGGAAGATTCTGGGACCCCCGAATGGATTTCAAGCCCTAAAATACTTCGACAACGACACCTAACTCGACCCTATAGCCGAAAACCTTTTAAAAAAACCTCCCCTAGCGCCCCACAGGTTTGGGCGATCGGGCTGAAAACCGTGCGGGCACAATTAGATGGTAAACCGAGTATTTTGTTCAAAATTTCAGATAAAAAAAAAAAAAATTCCTACTGCCCAAAACGGCCCGGACTCTAGCGGGTCAAAAGTCGGAAAATGAAGGTGTGTTTTCCGGTGGAATGATTACCTGTTAGTGTACATCTTGACTGATCCAGAGCAAGATAATTTGCTTGTAAAAATGAACTTCGGACCCCCTGGGAGGGGATTGAATGTGGTACTTCCAGAGCTCGGAGAGTCGTCCTCATTTATCGAGGAAATCACAGTTTGGCTTAGCTTTTACCCCACTTCGGAGAAATCCAAATGGGCTTCTTGAAAAGGTCTGAATTCAGCATTTCTGACAACATATTCGGATTCAGCACCCTTTAAAACCCATACACCCCAATTTTTAGTTCGAAAATCCGTATAGGTACGTGCTGAGCTGTTTTCGAAATGTTAGAGATTTTGAAATGAACGCCGGGCATATTTGATGTCACACCTCTCCAGGCTGGGCGTCGAGTAGTTGGGCACTGAGCCGCCAGAGCGCTAAATAATAAATCTGAACAGAATCGGAATAAAAACACTCGGGCCAGGTCGATTTTTGAATAACCTTCTTTGATAATAACCTCGATGCTCAATTTTCGAATGACCTTCAATAATGATTAACCCGATTTTCAATTTTTGGGGTCAACTTTTCGGAATTCAAATATCATATTTTTCCTAAGGCCCTATAAATAATTGAAACGGGTTTTCTGCAATATAAACCCGTTTTCGTAACTTTTGAAGCACCACCTTTGCAGGAAAAACATTTTAAAAAATCATTAAAGGAGCTCATTATGGAGGTGACACACAGAGGAAAATAGTACATTTTCCACCAGTTTTTGAAAAAAAAAAAAAAAAAAAACCTGCGTATTTTTTGGTAATTTGGTAATGGCTCAAAGTTTGGTAATTTCGTTTAAATATTACGATAAAAATGATCGCTTATGGGATGCGTTTTCCAGGGAATCTAATGGAATGTCCAGCCAAGATTTCTTTTTCTCGCTCTGGGAGTGCCCCTGAACCCAACCTCTCATATTTCGCTTGCCGCGCTTTTTGTGTACCTAACGGAGGAAATTGTAACTTTTCAGGACGCAAAAATCGTGGCAAAAAGGATTTTCTTAGCGGAAATACTTCGAGTAACCGTTACAGAATTTGATCATTAAAAAGTTAGGTACCTACAAGCAAAAAACGGTTTCTTTCAAATCTATTAAAAGTTGCAATTTTTTCTCTCCTACCATTTTTTTTTTTAAGCGAATTTTCTTCTTTTTCTTAAAAAACGTCGATTGCGTTTGGTCGAATTTACTAAAATTGCTCCAAAATTCACCAAATTTGCACAGAATGTGTTTCAGGATGTCCAGAATGAAAATCTAGAATTTAACGATTTTTTCTTATAATATACATGTGCACATATCAGTACATATTATAATATCCTCCATTTCATGTGTCACTGCCCTGTGGGTCTTGGCGAACGGTCTTCTTTTTTTCTCCTCAATGATTTGTCCCACAATGACTTGGCCTCCCTGTTCTCTTTCAGTGATTTACTAGATTGTAAGAAAATGTACTGCTTTTTAGTGAATTGTATTAGAACTAGGGCTTTTTTCCTCAATGAAGGGTTTTTGTACTAATTATAATGTGAACTGTTTTGAGAAGTTGTTTTAATAGTTAAATAATATTGTGATTTACCTTGTACTACAGTACTCCTTGCATTATTGTAGTGATTTACCAACGGAAGGCTTTTACAAATAAACCATTTCATTCATTCACATTATAATATTATATTTACCGATATATGCACAGATACGAACATTATTCATATGGAATCCATATTATGGATGTTGTGTTTTTTAACACTAAACACTTCAAAACTCATTTACATATCATTCAAAAGACATTCCAAGATTATGCTGATCGATTTTTAATTTTTAAATACCATTACAGACTTGACCCGCTAGATTGCGGATTCGTCCCACTGTGCGGCGGACAGGCATTTTGTTTTTGGAATCTCGTTTGTCTTGAAACGGATAGTGTCAAATTTTGAGGCCGATCAGAATTTTCGACCTCTGTCGCGATTATTCCAAGAATAATAAACCAAAATCCCGTAATTTTATCGCTTATGGTTTAGGAGGAGAAGGCGCGTGACACATCTACATACATACCCGCAGACACGTTCTGAATTAGTAGTATAGATATTTAAACATTTGTCCAACATCAACAAACCGATCCCCGTTATCTGAAACGCTAGAGAATATCATTTTTAGGGGATAAATTATATTAACGTAACCCAACATGTTCTTCTTTCCTGACGAGGTCACTTCTCGTCACCTTCAAATCTTTCCCAACGTCTTCAGAAGCAAAGTGCTTTCGTTTACGATATTACCGCTCCTGGCCCAAGGCGACGACGGAAGGTGAATCAAATTATGCCCGCCCACGTGCATCTCGATTTAATATTCGCATGGCACCGGAAGAGCAAGTCAAGCAACCTGAATCCACAACTCCATCGTAGGTCGCTATCGACTTACCGCCAAAAAGTCATTTGCGGTAAATACCCCAACTGTCTCATTTGAACTTGTCACGGTTAATGGGCCTCTTCCCGAGTTCGAAAAGAGAAACAAGGTAACTAAGGACCCTTTCTTTGAAACTTCGAGCCGATTAGAGGGCCAAATCTAAACACAGGACAACTTCCGAGCAACTGTCGTTCCAAGTCAAGACGTTCTAAGGGCGGTTAAGTTGTGGTAGAATTTCATCTTCTCCCATCTGCCAGTATCTGGAAAATTGCTGGTTATGTCAGCTAACTTTCCAACTGATTTTCCTTATCAACTTGGATGATGGAAAGAGTGGTAATGGTGAAAGGTATATACTCTCGTACACAAACGACTTCTCGCTTACAAGCCCACACTGAGAGAAAAAAAGGGCCTATTCTAGGTTATTTTTCGATTTTTTTCTAGGTTAAATGCTGCCAACCTAGATTTTTTTTGGTTTTCATTCTAGGGTGGAACAATTTAGTCTAGGTTGAATATCATTTAACCTAGATTGAAAATACTGGTGAAGTTACCTTCCTAAAAATGCAAACAACCAAGATTTAAAATGCGCCACCCCCACATTTTAGTTCTAGGTTAAGTTCACGGTGTGTGCCGCCGCCTCCATCCATTTACAGTCTAGGTTAAAAACATTAATGTCTTGGTTGTCTCACCCTGGTATTCAATGTTTTTCACTTTCATAGACGGTTGATTTACCCTAAAACGAAAACGTTCTCACCCCACCTCAAACAATTTACAGCCATGGCGCGTTAACCTAGAACCCATTTTTCTCTAGGTTGTGACCCTTTATTTATGAGGTTGTTTCAATTACTATCCCTGTTGTACCAGTTAAATTTCTAGGTAGCTTCCCATTCTTTTCAGGTTGGTCCTAATCAATTAATTTAATTTCCTCTCTGTTACTCTGTGGTCCTAATAAATTACTAGGTGGTCCCCTTTTCTTTCTAGGTTGGCTCCACTTCCATTGCAGGTTGGTTCTATCAACTTCAACTATCTTTCTGGGTTGTCTCTGTTTCCAACTGAGTACAAAAATTTGAATGTGACGTCATAATATGACTGCACATAGTGACAGAAAATAGATGATTAGAATTTGACAGAGATTTGGCCTCAACCCCACCGGCTAAATAGCAGGGGTGCCAAGACAACGAGAATTAACGCCCACCGCCTACAGTGGCGCTCTCCGCGACCGCTTGGCGTACCGTAGAAACAACCTGGAATTTATTGAATGAATTACAATCGCTGTTGTTTAAACCTAAACCTATTTGTGGTACTACGGTAGTTTTAACCGAGACTGAAAGTCTAACTTTTTCTTCTGGGTTGTTACCTAAAGTAACAATCTCGCCTTTTAAATCTCTCGGTTGTTTTCAGTTGTACAACCGAGACTTTAATGGAGGGGAATTATATGGAAGGTCAAATCATTCGATTCTAGGTTACCCCACTTAAAAGTCAAAGGTAGGTAATATATTTTCTAGGTCTTCACAATGTCAATCTAGACCAAATGTGAAGTTCACATTTGTTCTAGGTTGACACTTTTTTTATTCCAGGTTGTTGTCAGAGGGCTGGTAATAACGGATTAGGTTGTTTCTATATGGGTCTAGGTTGTATTAATATTTTTCTATGTTACTTTAACCTGGACCTATTTTTTTCTAGGTTGAATCAATTGATTCTAGGTGGTTTCAATTTCTTTTCGTGGTTATTTCGGATTTAACCTAGCCACTAAAAAAATCTTTTCTCTCAGTGCAATGAAACACTCAACATTTGTTTTAATGTTGCTTTATATTAGTAGATTTCAGATTAGTTTGCCGCAGCAGCAGTTACGGCGAAATGTGATCACTATGGTGGAGCAAACCCGTGTTTGGTGTCTTTTTATGTTTTACGACAGGTCGTAAAACATAAAAAGCAGGGCTGCTAATCTGAAAACTATGATGATCAACCAATGTAAAATTTCATGATCTACAACATTCATTCGATGCATTTTTTGAGTCGGACTAACCATTACAAAGTTATAACTGCTGGAAGAGCACTTGGAAACTGTTGCGGAGAATCGGCTATTTTCCCTCTGAATCCCTATTTGGTGAGACATTTTACGGGCTTTTCCTGAGGTCTCCGGGAAAGTCCTACCTAATATCAGTTCTGAAAGGAAATTTAATCCGCTTTCGCATGGAGGCAATGAAATTTCGATCGGAGAAAGTCTCGGAAGGAGAGAAGAAAAAGTTCTGAAAACAGTGGTCGTTGGTTTTCAAATTTCTGGTTTCCACCCTTTCCGACGAATACTATTGGCACTTTTGTAGTCTCAATAGAAATGCAATGTACCGCCCCTTATATAAAATTTAATCAGATTTCACCAGAAAAAAAGAGAATTAATTCTCTTAATTAACATCGGACAAACCGTTCCTGAGTTATGAGCAAAAATGTACAAAAAAACGCGTTATTTTTTTTCAAAATGTTTGTCGTGCCCGCCCCTCCCTTATCGAAGGTCAAATCAAAATTTAACATGGAATAGCTGCGATGGGAAATTTAATTAGCTCTTACGAGAAAAAAAAAGGAATTTGGAATCGGATCAATATTTTCCGAGCTACAGCCGGAAACGTTCTGAAAAACGTGGTTTTCTGCTTTCCGAGCGGTCAGATTGAGCGTTTCTTATATAACTCGTTTTCTCGGCTGGTACCTAGAAGTATTTTTTGAATTTCAGGTGCTCCCTGAACTCGTAATTAGATGCTCTACAACATACATTTTGAGCCAATTCATCCAAGTTGGAAAAATCGCCCATTGTTGACGATCGATAACGGCTAAACGGCTGGACCGATTCGAAATACATAGGGAGTGAAATCGACGTAAACTTTAATGCTCTTTAATTTTAGAAAGAGTACATTTTTCTGTGCGATGCGTCGTTTCCGAGTAACTTATAACTGTTATAAGCGAAAAACGGAAAAAAGTGCGGAAATGTCGAGGTTTTTTGGCCACCCCCAAAATTCCACGGGGAGATTTTGTGTGAAAAATGTGGATTTAACATCTCTAACCGACCACAAACAAACCCCTAAAGTTTCGTTTTTACCCGAATTTTCGCAAGGTCCAAACTACCTCGTGACTGGACTAATGGACATGGTGCTTATGACATGAATGACATTGTCATGTCTCTTATCTCACGAAACAATAGTTACGTACATTGCTGGAGGGGGAGCAGCAATTGTAATTCAAGTGGCGTCAAAATTGACGCCCCTTGAGTTGAGTGTAAGCAGAATGATCTTTGACAATCATATTAAATACAGTACAAATTTTGTACTGTAAGGTCCCAGTGACCGATAAAGAAAAGAAAACAATTTCTTCAACGACCCGATTTCAACAATAAAATTCTTAACTCGGCATGCATAATTTTTTATGTGATTTTTTAACCGCGTGTGCCGTATAACTCAAGTACATTGCAAATTGCACTTGAGTTAATTCTCATAACAGTTCGACAATGTTGAGTGGTCGATCATCATAGATAGATCTCAAAATTACTTTTAAAAATTCTGCACATTGTACACATCTTCATTATTCTTCATATAGGTTACTTGTGCAAAAATTAATTCTGCGTCATTAGAAAAATAAGTTTTTGTAAAATATTTGGACAGATGTGCGACCTCGAAAAAATGGATTCTACCTCCAAACATACATCGAAAACAACACCTAACTCGATCCCATAGCCGAAAACGTTCGAATGACCCTCCCGCAGCCCCATTTTAGCCCCACAGGTTTGGGCGATCGGGCTGAAAACCTTGCAGGTACAACTACAAGGCTAGTATTTTGTCAAAATTTGATTTAAAAAAAAAAAACCTGCAAAAAACTGTTCCTGACGGCCGACGGACATTAGTTTTGATATAGATCTATCAAGAAGAAAAAATCTTTCTATTTCATATTCTTCAAGAATAAAATCGTTTTTATTTCAGATTTGTTGGTTTTGGCGGTGACCCACTCTTCTCCCATACCCCTGGCCACTTACTCCCACTGGGTGGGAGATAATGGTAAACAAATTGGCGTGATGTAATCGTGAATTACGAGCAGGCAAACAATTTATTGATGCTAAGTAGGTGATTATGGAAAACTGCAATCCCAGGGGGGTTTGAAGTACACCAAAATTGTTGAAGAAAACTTGAAGGGGCCCGAGCAAATTTCAATACCTAATGAAGTTTGAATTTAAATTCACTCACTTTTGACCACTTCCACCCTGTGCTCCTCCGGTTAGGTTGAAATGAGTAGGTATGCTATAGGTACCTACTTACTTTATACGTTTTATTTCCGCAGAAAGGACGCTTAGTCAAAAAAATAAAAGGACATAAAAGGACCCTCCGAAAAAAGGACACGTCCTCTTAAAAAAGGAGGATTCCATCCATTGCTTGCATTGGATTGCATCCATTGCACTGGAGGATCCATAATTGCTTAAAAAACGAACACCTTACTTGATCCCCAGGCCAAAACCCTTCAAAACCTCCATTTGAAGTCCTTCAAAAGCTCGCAAAGCCCCAGATAGTAGTCGGACAGGTCTGAAAACCTCATAAATTGATTTCAAGTTCACAATTACTTCAAAAGTCACATCTCACTCGACCCTCAAACCATAACCCTTCACCCCTCTGTGCGTAGCCCCCTCAACCCCCACGATAACCCTCAGCATTGTCATACGAATCTAAAGCCCTAGAAATCGGCTTTTATCGGCGTTTGCAGACGGGTCTGAAAACCCCAAGAATCGATTTTCTGTTCAAAATTATTCAGAAAACGACACCTCACTCAACTCCAAGGTTTGCTTCGACAACGACATCATCCTTGATCCCCCAAGACCTTCAGGCTGAAAACTTACAAATCAAAATTATGGGGATAACCAAGTATAACCGATACCATAATGACATTATCATGGTTTCATGATGACATGGCCCCATCAGTTATGAAAGTTTCGAGGGCCTAATAATTAGTTATTTAGGCCAATTATTAGGCCAAGACAATTATTGTGGCTACACCTAAATAACCAATCTTTGATTTTAGTCGACGATCATTTAAGTAATGTACAGTGTCCACGCCACGCCAAAATACTCGGTTTACCATCTAGTTGTGCCCGCCAGGTTTTCAGGCCAATCGCCCAAGCTATGGGGCCGAGTTGGGTATCGTTTTCGAAGTATTTTTGGACGTAGAATCCATTTTTGGGATCCCAGAACAATCCGATTTCACCGTGGGGATCTATGGGGCTACAAATTTGGTATTTGTATCCCATTTATGAGATTTTTGAAGGATCCCAGGGCAACATTTAATAAGGTGTCGTTTTCCAAGGTATTTTAGACGCATACAAACATTGTAGGTACAGAATTTTTAATTTTTCAAAAATACTTTCATAATGGCACAGAATTAATTTCTTCAGAAGTAACCTATATCAAAGCATAATAAACCCTGGTAGCGTTAAATGGGTAATTAAATGGGTTTAATGGGTGGTTTACCCTGGTAAATTTGTAGCGTTTTTGTTAAAGGTACCAATTGACGTTGTGGGGTGTTGCAGTGTAGCCCTCGAAATACTTAATACTAGTCAACGCACTAGCATGAAATTTACCATGCCAAAATTCATTTTAACTAATAGGTTCTTCTCTCTCCCTAAACACCTGATAGGTTCTTACAAATTATTAAAACTTAACCATTCAGAAGTGTATTCATTAAGGTAATTAACTGTTTAAATTATTTATTTAATAAATCAACTTTTCCATTATTTAATTAATTATTCAGCTTTTAAATTGCAATAATTTGTTTTTTTCTTCAGATTCTGGCACTTGGACCCTTTGGACCCAAAAGGCTTAAATTTAACGATTTATCGTTACGATTGGAACCTACGGTAGGTTCAATACTCAACATTTGAATTGATTATTTGATTGATTATATTATCTAATCAATACCGAGCCAATATAGCCAAGTCCTCAACCGTACGAAAACCGCTGAGTATAATATATTATACACTTGTGACAACTTTCGTTCCGTATGAGGTCTCTGAGGAGGGCGGCATACTGATTGTTCAACGCCGCCTTCTGCAGTGACCCTGCAAGTTGAACTCTCCAGAGACGCCCACCGAGGGACTTGGCGGGACGGAGCTCGTCCCACGTACAGGATCGACAGATAGGCACGAAATAACGAGCTGCGGCCGATACGGACGAAAAAGGGAAACAGCACCGAAATGAGGCCGGCATTTCACACGTGGGCAAGTTTTGCATTATGAAATCCCTTGCAGGGTATACGTAGGGTTAACCCTGTCGCCTCGTAAGGTCATCACCGGAGAGACGTTTGCAAGACCAGTTTATGCCGTAGGGCATTTAATCTGAGATGCCTATAATAAAAAAAAGGTTATACTTACATTGTAGTAAAGAACAGAGTGATTTCAATTTAAGTTTTTCCGATGAGTTCGTACGACTACAAGAGCATACCTAATCAAGCACAACGGAGTGACTAAAAGATTAATCCCGACACTTTTCAGCTCGGACTAAAAGAGCCGCTCAGCAGAAAAACTAGAACGGGAGGAAAGCGTGGGGCTCTAAAAACTATCAGAAGAAACGAAACCGCGAGTCCGCGACCCACGCTTTTCGCTCAACGATCGTTCCCGAACTAAATAAATCACGGAGTAGAAAACAAAGCAGTTGAACAATCGCAGGCTCGAAAACCGCACTATCGAAAAAGCCACGCAGAGATAACGAGCGCTAGCGGCGACGTTGCGGATACCACCCAAGTATCGATATTCGTTTCGATACAATATTTTTACAACAATTTCGATACCCATATTTTAAAAATAAAAAATACAAAAAAGTTTCACTTTAAAAATATTAAAAAAATAAAAAAATAAAAAAATAACAAAAAATATGTACTCATAAATATTAAAATTTAATACAAAGACCTGTACAACTGAGCGGGTAGTTGTATTTTTATGCGTGACCCCCTTAGTTCACTTCTAATTCAAATGTTCAATGTTTTAAAATTTAAAACATTGAACCTTTGAATTAGAAGTACCTACACACATTTAATGTGTACCCCTCAAGTTTTCAATTTCTCAAAGGTTCAGAAGCTGAAAAAAAACTGCAAATTTCACTGCAGGGTTTATTATTCGTTAAAGCAGCTAAGAAAAAAAAAAAAAAAAAAAAAAAAAAATCAGGAAATCGAAAATTAGTTGCGGTGATCACCGAAGTGCACGTTTTTTGTTTCTGTGTGTTCAGGAACGACCCCCATAATGTGACTCCAAAGTCGGATCGTGCGCAAATTTGCGCATTAAAAACGTGAAAAAGAGGAAAAAATTATTTTAAATTTTATTTTTTGTTAGAAAAATGATAGTAAACGGCTAAAAATTTAGGGTTTGCAGGTCTTATGCAGCATTATTTTAAATTTATGCAGAATTATTAATGCAAAACCATTTTTCAATTGTTATGCAAATTAGTTTGGTTAGGGAGAGAGAACGACTCCTCTGCTGAATATTCAGCAGAGGAGTCGTTCTCTCTCCCTAACCAAACTCATTGGATTAGACCTCTGCACCATCGGCAAACAACCACTTTGTTATGCAAATTACTTTAAATTTTATTTTTTTGGTTAAAAATTATTATATTCAGCAGAGGAGTCGTTCTCTCTCCCTAACCAAACTCATTGGATTAGACCTCTGCACCATCGGCAAACAACCACTTTGTTATGCAAATTACTTTAAATTTTATTTTTTTGGTTAAAAATTATTATTAACAGATAAACAATTAGATTTTGCATTTTTTAGGCTAAACCCAATTCAATCAATCAGTCTGTCACCTTAAATAATTTCCCCCACCTTTTAGCGTCATCGGCCCAACTGTGTGGCGGCCGGACATTTCGTTTTTTGAATCAAGTCCTTTTGAAACGTACCTATACCGTCCAATTTTGAGGCCGATCATAATTGTCGACCCCCGTCGCGAATACGTAGGTGTATGATACGGTGTAATATTACCTATTATACCGCCAAAAGGAAAATTTCGAATGACTTCGTTCACAAAGTATCGATGTCCTACTTCCGATGTTATCGAAACAACGTATCGATACTACGATAATATCGGAAGTTCCTCAACGTCCCTTCGTTGGCGATCAAAACGTCAAAATCCTTTTCCCGGAGACCCGAAAGCGCCACAGATTAAATTTTAAAGTTCGAGAATTTTAAAATTTCACAAAGAATTTTTTTTTCAGCAGGCCCGAAATCTTAGCCGATTTTTTTCAGGCGGGAATCTTGATGTCAGCCATTTTAGCAACGCTGCCAGAAGTACTACAGCGAAACATCCGTAGATATCTCGCTCACGGATAATTTTGTGCTCTAGAAATCCAAATTCACGACAAATTGTTATCGAAATTGTTTAAAAAACGTCCTAGTTTGGTTTTTTGTGCGTTATTACCAGCCTGAACCAACCTCGTCCAAAAATTCACTCAACGTACCTACGGATTTTCGCGTACACTTCCTCCTTTAGCTGTAGAATGGTTGATTTTGTCCATGATGGGCGGCTGTTGTGCTGCAGAGATAAATAAACCGTGCCGACTGTGATTATCTTTGAAGTGTTTGGATATTGTGCAGTGATCAATTAAATTTTCGTATTGTGGTATTAACAGACGTTTTCGTCTACTGTTATTCAGTGTGCAAGTGACAATTTTAAGGTATGCACGTTTGTAGATTTATGAGCTGGATATCTCTTTTTTCTCTCATGTTGTCTTTCGTGTTTTTCCCCTACAACTATTGAAAACAGATTTTGCAATTTAATTGTGTTGTAAAGGAAATAACGGACTCGGTTGTGTGAACCGAAGGAACGCCCTCGAGTTGAGCAAAACGCAGTGAGTGCTGCATGTGCGCAACGATGGTGACGCATGCTTTGATAGCTTCATAATAATTAGGAAACGCTTGATTATTAAGCGTTTGGACTCTTGCGGAAAGGATATCCCACGGGGTTCTGACAAGGAGTAAGGAGTAGTTCGGGGATGGAAGAGGAAAGTACGTTATCTCTGTCTCTGGTGATGAGGGTGTCCGATAAACGTTGTCCAGCCGTGAAGCAATGCTACAACAATTTATTTACTTCACGGTGATTCTTGTGACAGTAAATTTCATGTGGAAAGATCCAAGGGATAAACTCGGATACCTTTTGGTTTCTTGTGTTCAGAATAATCAACCTTTTTCGAGAGAGGAGTAACATAAGTGCGGGAAAGTGTCATTTAATGTGTTTGAGGGTATCTACCAGGAGTTCGCGAGTACAACTTGACGCGCCGAGCACCAGAAGGTACGTTCCAGGTTTGACGGACTGTTAACAGAAATCGACGGAGACATGCGCAGTTGAGAAAACTGCTGTTCCAGGTCGATATGTAAGTGTAGTACACTTAGTGTACCTACAGCAGTTCAACTGCAGTCGGACGGAAACCGACAGCTCGAATGAGTTCGGTTGGGAGCTGTCGACTTTGATAACCCTACCGAGTTGAAACCTCTCTCATTATGAGAGTCTCATAACCTTCTCACTTTATTTTGGTGCTCGGCGCGTCAAGTTGTACTCGCGTCCTCCCGGAGTCCTCGTAGATACCCTCAAACACACCCGCCCTTATGATACTTCTGTCTCGAAAGAGTTTGATTAGGTCTGAACACAATAAACCAAAAAAGTATCAGCAGGTGTCCTGTTTGACAGAAGTCCACAGCGATTCAGAAGGCATTGGGACTGCTGTCAACAGTGTGAGAAGGTTATGAGAGAGGTTTCAACTGGGTAGGGTTATCAAAGTCGACATCTCCCAAACGAACTCATTCGAGCTGTCAGCTTCCGTCTGACTGCAGTTGAACTGCTGTCAACCTACAAATCGACCTGGAACAGCCGGCGACTTTTTGCTGACCCAGCGTCCTGGAACAGCAGTTTTCTCAACTGCGCATGGCTCCGTCGATTTCTGTTAACAGTCTGTCAAACCTGGAACGAACCTATTGTACAGTAATTATTACTTAGCCCTCACACCTCGACTGTCCCACAAGGTTCACTGTACCCTGGCCGCTAAGCACTCAATAACTGCAAGACTGCAAGCTAAGCGCAGCTGCAGCGCGCTGCTTTTACTACAACAGTTGTAGTAGATGCTTTGATAAATTAAATCCAAACACTTACTCCAAAAATAACTTACTGGCGGCCCATCAATCTGGCTTCAAAGCTGGTCACTCATGTCCAACGGACGGAGGATATTCGCGAGGGCTTCGACCGGGACATGTGCACGATTCTGGTACTCCTGGACTTTCGCAACGCCTTCTACGCTGATCACAGCCTGCTGTTAAAAAAGCTCGCCACGCAGTTCAACCTCGGATCAACGGCCTGTTCCATGATTCGCTCGTTTCTTGGTGACCGACAGCAATTCGTGGTTTCCGGTGGCCCATGTGTATGCTGGTGTTCCCCAGGGGGTCCATCCTCGGGCCTATTCTCTTCTCGTCGTTCATCAACGATCTCCCATTGGTCCTTACAAGAAGCCAATACCACCTGTATACGGATGGCTTTCAGTTCTTTCTGCAGTGCCCGGTGGCTAGGCTTGGAGAGGGGATTTTGGAGGTCAATCGCGAGCTGAGTCTGGTTTCTGGATGGGCGGCATTCAGGTGAACCCTAAAAAGTCCAGCTTGAGGGGGCCGCCATAGCCTTCTCGTCCTCGGTAAGTAACTTGGGTGTCACTCTGAGCAGCGACCTCTCTAGGCAGCGGCAGGATGTACAGTACACTGCATGCCCTGAAAAAAATGTCATCGTGCACCAGCGAGGGGCTTCGTCTGACGCTCGTGCGAACGACTGGATTCGAATTTTAATTGGTCGATAGGTTGCTGCTCAGAGATGTTTTTTTTTTTTTTTTTTTTTTTTACACAAATCATCTGCAGAGACTCCCTTATTTTTGTAGGATTTTCCCATTTCAGGGTGTTCAATCAAGTTCATCAATTGCACGGTGTTCGATCAGAAATCATACGGGTGTTTGATCGAAATCATATACTACGCTGTTATTTTTGAAGCCATTTTAAATTTTAGGGTGCTCAATCGATCGAATTTGAGAGGGAGCTCTTCAGGGAGTACAATAGACGACTGATTGATGGTGGGCGAGGTAAAATCTTTCCTGTTCACCCTTAGACGTGGAAATATGAGATGGAACCCCTCTGGGACTACAATTTTCCAGTTAGTCATAAGTCCGTAAATTTTGAGCGAGGAAGTTATGTGCCATGTTCCCCTTGGCAGTGTATATTCGTTTTAAACTGTTGCGTTTTAAAGCAATAAACCAATTCACATCAAAAACGAAAAATGTTATTGTGTAGTTTTCTTTCGTTTGCATTAATGATAGTTAAATTCCCTCACCCATCCTTACGGTAGCCCCATGCCGCCCTCACATACATTGCTTTGCTCGACCTCGATTTCTGGATAGTCTGTCTACCTGAAAGGATTCAAAAATCATCTTCGTAAATATTCCAACCTCCTTGTCAAAAATGCAGGAAACAAATTTCCACACATGTTGTCGGTACCTAAAATCACGCTATGGATGGCGAAGTTGAGGTAGGTTTGTTGATTGCACTTGAGAATATTGTTATTAAATGTAAAAGGGTTTGTGTGTCCGCCTGTCAGACTGCCATAAACGTGATTTCGTGAGAGTTATGACTTCAAATATTGATGAAATACCGGTTTGTTTTGTTAATCTTGAAAAATTATTGGATACTTTATTTTAGGGTTATTTGTCTCTCCTGTAAAGTTGTGATTTTAGAGATGTGTGATGGTGCTGTTATAGCCAATATTATTTTATCTGATACGATAATTGATCAAAAAGGAATCAAATTCTCCCGTCCACTTTTAGATCGGCCAGAACTTCACCACCTCCGCAAACGAACCGGCTCTGCGAACGTAGAACTCGTTCGGAATCGATTCAGGCGTTTCTGCTGTTGTTCTAGAGCGTCCAATTCATTTCCTTCTCAGATCTCATAGTGGTCACTTCGTCGGGACTATTTTGTCGTTTGTGGAGGTACTAAAAGTTAAGGGGAGAGTTCAGACCTGGAAGCGTTCGAGGTCTGATTCGATTCCGAACTACCAAAACTTAGTCTGCGAAAGCACTTCATTTCCCATCCACTCGATTTTTCTTCGACTTATTTGATTTTTTTTTAAATATAAGTACCCAAGTTTTTGATCAATTAAAAAAAAAAGGTTTGAATCATTTTCCTACAATAAATAAGTAGGTTGATTTTTGTGTAACACCTCGTGTAACAATATGCTTTGGTGGCTTCGAAGCACTTCCACTCGAGGTGTTTTGACCAGCAGACGTCCACGAACGGCTCGAACGTCTGAAAATATTGAGGCGGTCCGCCAAGCTTTCTTGCGCTCGAGAGAGTAGACGCCAACTTCATGGAGCAGCGTCGCCACATGCCTGATGTCGTTTTCCACACTTAACATTCTGAAATGCTTTGACCTAAGGTTCTGAAAATGCCAATAATTAAAAAAAGAAGATTTCTTACACGTTTATGAATTTTTGAAAAACGTCCGCCCTTTTTGCCTCACCAGTATTAAATACTTAGCTTTTCAAAAAACCGCCAATGTTTAACATAATATGTTAAACATTGGCGGTTTTTTGAAAAGCTAAGTATTTAATACTGTCTTATTCGTCCCTTATTAGATGAAGGTCCTGCTTGTTCTCCCAATCTTGTCAAATTATGACACTGCGTTCCTCTTTCTCTCGTCAAAATCTCCTTCCAGTTTCGTCTCTTGCAACGCTGAAGTTCAATTACTTTTCGCAGATGTTCAGCAACACGGGGTTGAACACCTCGGGGACTCCTTTCGGGTCGTCGATAACGCCGTCTTCAGCCAATCCCATGAAGGACTTCGAAGTCACGTCGCCGCCGGACGATTCCGTCTCGTCTTTGGCTTTTAGCCCTGCGACACTTCCCCAGAATTATCTAGTGGCCGGTTCTTGGGACAACCATGTAAGTTCGATTGATGATATTGTTTTTTCGAAGATAACTCCTGTTGTACCTCGTCTCACTGTAAATTTTTCGTCTCCAGGTTCGTTGTTGGGAAGTTGAGCAGTCGGGAAAAACTGTTCCCAAATCCATGCAAACTATGGGTGGCCCTGTGCTTGACGTCTGTTGGAGCGATGTAAGTTGATTTGTTTTCAATCGTAAAATTTCGACGTGTTATGGGATTTGTAGAAAAGGTCTATTCTAAGTGGACGTAGTCCTCCTCGCAGGGTCGAGCAAAACTAGAACAATGTTGATTATGTTACTGTTTCTTTATCGAGCCCCGACCTATGGAGGGGGGAAAACATCTGGTGCTGCAGTCTTCTGGTCCTCATGGTGATCTCACTGCTTTGAAAAACTGCCGCAGCACTGTGGGACGCCCCCAATTCCGGTTGTTGGGAGTGTACCTACAGGCTCAAAATGTGTTTCTCATTGATTTCTAGATTCATTAATTGTGTTGTGTGGTTGGCAGAATGCCTCGAGTGTCATATCTAGGATTACATCATTGTCTGTGGAGGAACAGGAAGGGAGTGCACGAATATCCCTTTCCAGGGCATAGCACGATGTGTCGTGATCTGCTGGCCTGGAAGGTGATATTGGAGCATAGTTGGAGGATTTGCGAGCCCCAGGTCCTGGACTACTAGAGACGAAGTGTCGTCAATTATTGACTATTATAATGGTTACTCGCACTCAGACATAAGGCCTCGCTTCGCTCGGCCGACCACTTAATCGGGCATCACCACCAAGTGACAGTCGCCCAATGCGCTAAATTTAACGGGCGTAAAATTGGCCAGGGAATAGAGAGAAATCGTCTTCCCACACACCAGAATATATCCGAATTTAATTAAATTAATTACCTACCTACGTGGTCTGTCAGAGTGCTAGGATTTGAAAAGTCCACCCTCAATAATTATTTGAAATTTAATAAATATGTAGGTAGGTAGGAAATTTGAAATTAAATTTCAAATTTCCTACCTACCTACATATTTATTAAGTATTTATTACCTATTTATTTATAAATTTTATTAATTTGGAAAAAGAATCGATTCTCAGATAAAATAATAATAATATAATTAGATAAATAATAATAAAAACGCGATTATTTTTGATACTTTTCTAAATAATCGATTCGATTTAAATCGATTCATTTGTGAGAATCGGACATCCCTCGGACGTCCGTCGGAGAGATCTCGTAGACCCTGCAAGCGCCCCTTTAAGGCTGATGTCCCACCCGCTCAGAGCCGGCGCTCCGCCCAAGTGTATTAAGAATCGTTGAAAATAAACTCGCCGCCTAATGTAAACGTTCAGTGTATAACAATCGGCGGCGAGATTGGGGACAGTATTAATTATTCAAACTATTATAGTAAGAATATGATCAGGAATGACAATAAAAACATTCTGAATATCTTATATTTTAACCTGAGTGGTCCAAATAAGTGGTCCAATCTTGTCGTCGGCCGCCCTCTCGGGACAGCTGGCCAATTTAACGTGAGCTCCCACAAGCACTTACTTTTCAAAGTTCTAAGAGTCGATGCCCTCAGTATGTTGGCTCTCGCCAAACACTCGTTCGACTATGATGAATCTACTGGACCATGACCCCCTCTTGCATCATATTCAATAGTTGAGAAGGGTAAGTGATGCACATTTTCACTTACCCTTCTCAACTAGTGTTTATTTGTAATCACTCAATGCGAAATAATTGACATTTCTCGTTCATCTCCAGGACGGAACCAAAGTTTTCATGGGTGGTGCGGACAAGCAAGTCAAATGTTGGGACTTGGCGAGTAATCAGACGATTCAGGTGGCTCAACACGACGCACCAGTTAAAACGTGTCATTGGGTCAAAGCTCCCACGTACTCTTGTTTGATGACTGGTTCCTGGGATAAGACTCTCAAGGTAGGTGTTCTTCAAGGTGCAGTACCGGTTTGATTTGTTAATTTCTTAATCGTCTGATAAAAATTTGTCAAATTCTCATTTGTATTTTCATTGTTCAGTTTTGGGATACGAGAACGTCGCAGCCCATGATGATTATCAATTTGCCTGAGCGATGCTATTGTGCTGACGTTGTAAGTATTAAGATGTAGTATGTAGGCCACCGTCAGTGTTCTCAACAGTGCTACGTTTCTTCTGCGTCAATTGTCAAATAAGCTACGGAGGGAGGCTGTCCTAGCAGTCTACCATGCCTGCTTTCATTCCAAGGCTACATACGCGATCATATGCTGGGGGCATGACCCTTCAGCATCACTGGTGTTTGGGACTCAGAGGAGAGCTATTCGCGTAGTCGGAGGCCTATCGTTCCGCGAGGACTGTCGTCAGGCTTTCAGGGATCTAAAATTTAGATTTAATGTCCTTACTATCCCAGCCTAGTATATTCTTGAATGCTTGTATGCATATGAAAATTCTGGGGCATTCGTCGTTGCATCCCACAATTACAATACACGGAATGCCTCCGTGTATTGTAAATACAAGTATGTGCCGGATTTCGTTCGGCTGGATGCAGCGCGTGAGGCTACGAACTGGTGGGCGATAAAACTGTTCAACACGCTCCTTCAAAGCTCAGGCTGGTCGGCTTCTCAGAGCATTGGCACCGTACTCTCTGGAGGACTTTTTCGTGGATGGTTGGACTCCTGAATCATAAAGACTTAATAAAGCATGCCTTACTGCTATACTTTACTTGACATACTTGGGTGTTTACAATATATATAGATATAGCTTCATTGGTGAATTTTGACGATTGTCCAATACGACTGTATGCTAGGGATGGAAAATCGGTAAGAAGTATCGATTTTTTTGAATCGATTCAGAATCGGATGCTCCAAATCGATTTCCCAAAAAAATCGCCATAAAAGTATCGATTTTTTGGAAAATCGATTCAAGAATCAGTCTTACAAAAAAAAAAAAAAATGTTTTTTTAATGAGTGATAACGGTAGATATGTTTAATGTGGGTAGGATTCAAGAAAAAATCGTTAAAAAAATTTATTGAAAATTAAAATTGCATTAGTTTTCAAAAATTTTGATAATAAACATTTAATCAGACGAGTAATCAGTTTCGCTGTCTGAAAAAGAGATGGCGGACGTCGCTCGTAACTAGTGAGTTTTGTTGTTATTAGCTATTATCATCATTTTTAATCGACCTAATACTCGAAAGTTGCTTGAATCACTTGAAATACTAAAGTAATTTTTTATAAATGACGAAAATCGATTCAAGATTTTTTTAAAAATCAGTAGTAAAAATCGATTCACGATTTTTACAAAAATCGGAAGTAAAAAATCGATTCACCTAAAAAAAATCGGAACCTAAAGATCGATTAAAAAAAATCGAAAAATCGGAACAAAAAATCGGAAATCGATTCCCATCCCTACTGTATGCTGACAATAAAAAACGACCTCTCTCTCTTATCACTACGACTGCAGGTCAGTCAACCAGCCGGGTTCTTGGTGGCCCCCAGCTCTCTTTTTATTGTGTTAATAGAAAAGTGCAAAAAAAAAAAAAAAACTGGGAAAATTAGCGTTTTCCGACCTAAAAAATGACTTCTAGAGGTCGTATCTCCGTAAGTAATCATCTTAGCGACTTGCAATTGGTCTCATTCGATTCAGCGCAAGAAACCAGACGACTTAGAGTCGAAATTAAGGGAATTTTCGCTTTTCTGGATAAACGAGGGTGTACAAAAAAACTGGACGTGATGGCGCAAAACGGGCTTCGGGTTCGTGTTCACCAGACCCTAAAACATGGAGAGCAACCACCGAAACCTCTCGAGCCCGAATTGACCTTTTTTTTGTAGACCTGTGTTATTAGTGGTCGATTATGCTGTGAAAATATTTTCAGGACTACCCTATGGCTGTGGTCGGAACTGCCAACCGCGGGCTGATCATATACCAATTGGAGGGGCGGCCTCAGGAGTTCAGGAAGGTTGAATCTCCTCTCAAATACCAACTTCGTTGCGTGGCTATATTCCGTGACAAGAAGCGAGCTCCCACAGGTATTCAATTTTATCCATCATAATTATTTACTACGGCATCAGCTGTCTTAGCAAGCGAAGCCTCCGCATTCTGGTGGGTGATTTGGCGAAAGACTTCATACTAATTTATCTGGACAATCTTCAGTGATCTACCAGGTTTCTTTTTGAGTTTCAGGCTTTGCTCTGGGAAGCGTCGAAGGGCGTGTCGCCATCCAGTACGTCAACCCCACTAGCCCCAAAGATAATTTCACGTTCAAATGTCACCGAACGAATGGAGCCACTGGAAATTACCAGGACATATATGCGGTAAGATTCAAATTATGTTAATCATGGTTTTTATTGTCTACAGGATCGTTTTTTGTTTCATGTTCTCTGCATTGGCAGCCATTAGGTTCTAGTTGTAGATAGGCATTTTCACCATTACAGTTTCTTCGCTGTGGCGAGCCCCACGTATTAATTAGGCCTTAAACCACGATTGATTTGTATTCAGGCTATGTATCTGCCATAAATACCGCCGACCTTCTGCGATGGCGCTAATCAGAATACTTCCTCTTAGACCTGAGTGAAGGGACGATTTCTACAGGCTGACTTTGGCACGACTTGGGGCTAAATGGGTACTTCTGAGGGCTATAACTGAAGTTTTTGAAGGATTACAAGTCAAAGTGCAGACACAGTCAAACCCTGAATTACTGAAGTGGCGCCCTGATTAATTATTTTTAACTCGGTAGAGGTTTTACGGGCCGACAGTTAAGGTTTTTAAAGTGTTTTGCCACCGTCGGATCTATTTCTAGTTCTGAGAGCTCTTATTGTGATTTAACTGAAGTCTACTCCTTCAAAAGTCAATCAATCTCATCATCCGTAATTGTCTCCGCAGACAGTGAAAATTGCAGATCACACTAGGCGTTATTGGAGTTTATCAAGCTTACCTTTTCTCATGCAGGTGAACGACATTGCTTTTCATCCCGTCCACGGCACTCTGGCCACAGTCGGTTCCGACGGCACGTTCTCATTCTGGGACAAAGACGCTCGCACCAAACTCAAACCCAGCGAAACAATGGAGCAGTCTATTTCTCGGTGCGCTTTCTCACATAACGGACAGATTTTCGCTTATTCGGTCAGCTACGATTGGTCAAAGGTAAGTTCTTGCATTTTGCTGCTGTTCGTCTTGTTGATAAAAGTAAGAAACCGTTTGGCCCGAGAATCTAGCGGTTCGTTGACGAAATTGTGGCTTTTCATCACGGGAACGTAAAAAGGGGGGTGATGGTTATCCAGCAACTTGGAGGTCTTGTACCCTACTGGGAGTCTTTTTTTTTTTTTTTTTTTTTGTGAAAACTTACCGTTTTCGACACGGAGAAAATGAAAAACGCTGCAAATTTTACACAAAGGCTTATTATTCTTTGATATAGTTTACTTGTGCAAAAATTATTTCTGTGTCAAAAGAAGAAAATTTTGGATTTTTTGATTTTTTTTTTCAAAACCTTTATTTTTTACTCGAAAATATTTAATCTCCTGGGATTCTTCAAAAATCCCATTTTTAGTCCCATGAAAGCCCTATAGATCGCAACAGTGAAATCGGATCGTTGCGGGGCCCCGAAAAATGGATTCTACGTTCAAAAATACTTCGAAAACAACACCTAACTCGATCCGATAGCTTAAAGCCTTCAAAAACCCCCTCCTCTAGCCCCATTTTAGCCCCATAGCGCCCCACGGGTTTGGGCGATCGGACTGAAAACCTTGCGGGCACAACTAGATGGTAAACCGAGTATTTTGTCAAAATTTCAGATTTTAAAACAAATTCCTACTGCCCAAAACGGCCCGGACGGCGGACGAATGTAGACATTTTGAATGTAGACCTCTTGAAACGGATAATTTCAAATTTTGAGGCCGATCGGAGTCGTCGACCTCCTTCGCGAAAACATAGGTGTATTATTCCAAGAATAATAAACCAAAAGGAGATTTTCGAGGTTAGAAAACATGGAGAACCGTTGAGAACCAAACGTGCAGGAAACCATTTTCTGCAAACGGGTTTTTTTAACCTGATCTGCTGGACTACAAAAAGTATCAAACGTAGCAAGAAGTAGCTTGAGATTGTTGAATCATTTGTCTCTCTAGTTTGTGACTTCTAGTGTGAAACTAGATTTCAACTCACTCCATACATCTTTGGTGGATCATAGCCAAAGTTCTCATATCAGAAATTTTAATCGCGCTATCGTTGGTACCTAATGAGTATTCACGTAAGGATCATAATATGTCCAAAAATTATAAAATAAAGCTCCTTTTGAATGCAGGTAGGTACTACTCTTTTCTTTTGAAGTCGATAAATGATTCTCGTCCTCCTAAATTTGGATCATGGACCGTAGATTTGGGAATTTGATAATTCACTCCCCTAGGCTCAAAACTGAGGGAGCAAACAGACATCCACGTGAGCGAGAAGGTGAGGCAAAGTAAAACGCTGCAAATTTTAC
The DNA here is from genome assembly GCA_955831195.1 of Pilophorus perplexus. NCBI lineage: Eukaryota > Metazoa > Arthropoda > Insecta > Hemiptera > Miridae > Pilophorus > Pilophorus perplexus. The sequence continues at coordinate 4,355,710 of OY037015.1, forward strand.
ACAAGGGTTTATTATTCTTTGATATAGGTTAGTTGCGCAAAAATTATTTCTGTTTCAAAAAAAAAAAAAAAAAATGTTGGGAAAAAATTTTTGGATTTTTTTTTTTCAAAAAAAATTTTTTTTGGATTTTTTTTTCAAAAAAATTGTTTTTTCAAAAATTCTTTATTCTTTACTCGAAAAATATTTAACCTCCTGGGATCCTTCAAAAATCCCATTTTTAGCCCCATGAAAGCCCTATAGATCGCAACAGTGAAATCGTATCGCTGCGGGACCCCAAAAAATGGATTCTACGTCCAAAAATACTTCGAAAACGACACCTGACTCGATCCCATAGCCAAAAGCCTTCAAAAACCCCCTTCTGTAGCCCCATTTTAGCCCCATAGCGCCCCACGGGTTTGGGCGATCGGGCTGAAAACCTTGCGGGCACAACTAGATGGTAAACAGAGTATTTTCTCAAAATTTCAGATTTAAAAAAAAATTCCTACTGCCCAAAACGGCCTGGACGGCGGACGGCGTACGGCGGACGGACATTTCGGTTTTGGACTCTAGACCACTTGAAACGGATAATGTCAAATTTTGAGGCCGATCGGAGTCGTCGACCCCCGTCGCGAAAACATAGGTGTATTATTCCAAGAATAATAAACCAAAAGGGAGTTTGATAAGTTACTCCTGTACAAGATAAATTACTGCAAAGGGGGCAAGCATGAAGAGTCCCTGGGGAGAGTTTTTAAGCATGAAGAGTCCCGCACCCTTTCATGGTACTGGGTATGCTAGAGGAGTCCTTCACCTTCCGCTGGATTATGCATGAAGAGTCCCACAACAGGAATTTGCTGTGGTGCCATGCTGTGGTTCAGGAGTTAGTCAAGTTCGGCCAAGTGGTGGAAATCTAGAAATCAGAGCTTACTGGCTGAACCAGATGCTGGAAATCAAGAAATCATAACTTAGTGACCATTAGCCAGTCTCTGGCTTCATCCCTGCGATTTGTCAACATTTAGCCAAGCTGAACCAGCTCCTGGAAACCCCTGATCAGAGCTTGGTGGGCCGTGTGGCAGGAGGTAGTCAAGCTGAATCAGCTCCTGGAAATCGAACCCAAGTTCCAGGTCAAATCGGGAGGGGATGGTGAGAGAGAATTGAAAATCAGGCCACTTTCAACTCAAATAGTCCGCGAAAGACAAAACAGGCTGGTTGTAAGCTCATGTTATTGTGAGGTGCTTCGTTGAACCTTGGGTTAACTATACTACTACGGAAGCCCTCAGAAGGACCTTTACTTTGTAGATTATGGGATGTGGTTTCTTCGAGCACTGTCTAATTGTTTCCTCGCGAATCAGCTGCTTTGGACGGTTTGTTCATTTGAACTGTCGTGGAATACAGCAGGTTTAGTTACCCCTGTGCAACTGGAGTTTCGTCTTGCCGTAGTCGAACTACGAGAGTCGTCTCCTATAGAGTGCTCCTTTTGGTGTCGTTCCGTTGTTTAGTTTCAGAGTTATTGAGCTCATAAAATAATTACAACTCTTGGCCCTACGAGCCGCTTTATCAATCACCAGTTTGTAGGAGTTACAGGACTGTACGTGACGACTTTGGACTCCCGTTTCAAACGTACTGAGGCGTTTGTGAATGAATTGTAAGCAAGCACTTACACAAAGACCTCGGCATCTGTCACTCCACAGCAGACCCCTGAGCGTCCTAATAAAGTAGGCCAGACGGCTCTGAACAGGCGCAATAAACGGTCCTCTGTAATTCAGCCGTAACGCTTCTGGAGAGCCTCCGTAACATAAAGTTGCATGAGGCAAGCTTGGTTGACAACTTCTCAACGTGGTTTAGCCAGGACAAGCGACCGTCCACCTCCAACCCCAACAGAATGAGATAAAGGGCCGTTCAGTTGAAATAGTACGGAAGAACAAGTACGATCAACACCCAGCAGAGCTGCATCAACATAAAGAAGTTATTGCTGTTATCAGATTGTTATTAACAGTTAATAACAGTTACTGTGTCTCGACCAGAGCCGTGGCGGACTTGCCAAAGATAACTGAGTGAGAACGCCACTTATAAATCGATTATCGTGAGATCAATATCGTTTAGTGCTAATTGCTAGGTACGTGACTATTTACCTCGGGATTTGATAAAGCGGCCCTCAGTTAATAATAATGGTTGTGAATGAACGGACTCCTTTATTGATAAGGTGTAAACACCTGTTCAATCCCTTCCCTAATCGCCAGGTACTCGTTTTCCACCGTTTCCGTCGCCCTCGACGGGAAAATCGCTCGTAATTGAAACAACGAGAGTGACGACCGGACGACGAGGGCCGGCCAAAAGGTTTTCTCTTGGCCTAATAAACAGTTTGGCTCGGAGCGGCAGAAGTGTTGTCTTGAGCCATTTATAGCTCCCCCCGTTCGCCATTTTAGGCAACGTGCACTTCAAATGGGAAACAATAAGGTACCCCAACTATGCCAGGAGTCAATCAATCGGAGCGTTAAGAAGGAGGACTTCGATACGAGGAAATCCCTAACCAAAAATCCAATGCTTGAAACAAAAAGCTCTTCTACGCCAATCTCTGATTTTCATTGCTTCTCTTGTTTCAGGGTCACGAGTACTACAACCCAATGAAGAAGAATTACATTTTCCTCAGATCCTGCTTCGAAGAACTTAAACCCCGTGGCGGTATTTAGAACCTATCGTTTTTGTCATTTCTTCTGTAAATTGTTTATATATTTTGATGTAATTTCGATGGTTCCCATTTTTTTTAACTCCGCGATCAATAAAGTGTCCTTGTTTTAATTAACTCAGGACACAATTATACTTTTTCAGATGAATTGAACGATCAATAAAAATTGTTTCGTCAACATGAAGTCTCGCGTATTTATTGAGTGTTTGGTTGTTGCAACAGCTGCTATTTGAACGAGAATGAAAGTGTTACCATTACTGACAGTAGATGTCGGTTGGACGTCTCAAGATGGCGGAAGTGTTTCTATTCTCGTTCAAGCCTGTTTGTATTCAACGAGTTGCCTTTTAAAAATTAAAAAAAAAAACTGATTTAGATTTCAGCGTAAATCCGCCTGTGCCTTCAAGTTTTTACGCAATTATAGGTGGGAAAGGAATACTGGACCTAGACTGAATCTAGACCTCTTGAAACGTAGGTATAATGTCAAATTTTGAAGCCAATCAGAATTTTCGACCTTCGTCGCGATTACATTATTCCAGAACGATGAACCAAAAAATTTCGAGTTGATTGTTTCGATATGACGGGTTGCTACGGGTGTTCTGAGTTAAGCAAGGGTTGCATTATTGATGGGTGATAGACGGGAATTCAATATTTCGGGCGAAGCGCGGGTGCCCCAGCTAAGCTAAAATTGTAACCTCCCACTATTAAATAGTGGGAGGTTACAATTTTATATTAATATAAATTAATATAAATTAATAAGGTTAATATAAATTTTATATTGCTTACTGCCACTTAATGCTTTTAAGCATTTGAATAGACGTTTCCTTGATTCCCAAGTGAGTGTTATTCAGTTATCAACGTTGTCCCAAGAAAAATGAAAACAAATGTCAAATTTCTTTTGAGTGGATGGGGTTCAAGATTTCCGCGATTAGGTCTCAAACATCTAAAATTTAGCGATCTGTGACCTCACCGCGGAGAAGATTCGTAGAGTTTATTATTTTCACATTACCCCCCGAGTTCATCGGGTTTCGCTCCGTATTTACCTTCAAACCCGTTCGTTTTTTTTGAAAGGAGGAGCGGAAGAATGCCAAGGGGAACGACCAAAATAGCTTTGCTCAATAATGCCGACCGAGTGAGTGTTGTGTTACTTCATCTTCAAGGGAAAGCCCCCCACGTCCATGTGGAGTGCCTTGGTGTATGATTTTTGTTTCATGGCTAAATAAGCAAGAAAGACTCTTCAGTAATTTGACCAAGTACACATTGCTAAGTTGTTTCGTTGAAACTTAGTTCAGCATGAACTCGTCCGGAGGAGCTCCTCTTTTTTTAACAATTTCCTAATTGTTCGCTCCATTGCAATAAGCATAAGCATGATTATTCTTCCTTCTTTCCCTAAAAGCAGCTCATTGTTCATTTTTTAAGGTATTTCCAACGGAAAATGTGAGTGTGTTCGAAGTTCGCCTCGTTCATTCAACAAACATTATTGAAAAGATCAAAGAGTGGTTTGCTGAATCTCTGCGTTTTTGCGTTATAATACGGATTTACGTGTTGTGAGCATAGAAACCTAAGTTCTCCGGACGGAAAATTTTTTAATGGCGTGCCAAAGGAGGTATGTAGTCGCAATGAAACTCCAATTCTTATTCGATGTTTTGCCATCTATTTTAATTGAGATTTTAGATAAATATCAAAGAGGGTATAGAAGAGGGTTCCTGAAGGGCGCCCCACTTCTCGCACTTAGGCCTATAGACCCATTGTACTGCCTCTAGGAGTTACTATGGTAGGAGTTCTGTGCCCTTGATGAGGTTCAATTGTCCTCCTGCCAGGTCCTGTTGCGCCAGTATCTCTCCCCGGTCCACTGATCCCAGAGCAAGTGACTTCTGCGCTCCAGGGCCTCACACTTGAAGATGAGACGATCTGTTGTCTCCCCCTACTGTTAGAGTAGGGGTACAACTATCACCAGTAATTTTGGTTTGGAAGTTTGAGGCAAATACGTGGTCCAAAATGTGATCCAACAAAAGGTGTACCGTATTCGGGCACTTTACCCTACAACCTTCTACTACTAGTCCAGCTATTGGGGGGGGGGGGGGGGGTCACCTCACACAAATCCTGTTGGTCCTTATTTATTTATTTTTAAATATCCATTCAAATTTTGCAATTCATTTAGTTTTTGGCCTATAATGGGCGATCCAGACCAGAAATTTGTGAATCCGTGCAGGGCCGGACTGGGACCCCTGAAAGGGCGCGGCCTTTGACTTAAGAAAAGGCGCAATCCGGGGGAAAATTTCAAAACGTTTCAACATTTTTGACAATTTATTTGTCCATCTACAGGGCCGATAAGTACAAATCATCCGATGTAGGGTCTTCAACAGTACTTCATAAACATTTAGGTTCTACAATTGAACTACTATTACGTTAGTCAATTGTGTAGGGTTTATAGTTTTAAGATCATTGCGGAACCTAAATGTTATGTGAAGGGCTGTTGAAGACCCTACATCGGATGATTTGTATTTATCGGCCCTGAAGATGGACAAATAAATTGTCAGAAACGTTGGAAACTACAAGATTTCATTGACCGACACTCAACTATCCCCACAACTATTATAATATAATATTAGTGGTTTAATTATATTTTACTTATCATACATTGTATCATCATCCTTGTTCATCTAATGGTAGGATCTTTCTCGGCCAAAAATGCTCATAATCTTCAATCCTTAAAACGTACATTTCCTATTTCATTTTATCTTGCAGAGCAGAATTGGTGGGAAAATCGAAACACTTATAATTTTTTAATAGGTATAGGTACCTAATTCATATTAATGGGGGGAAAACGCAAACACGCGCCTATAATTCAGAATCAACTGTCTAAATCGATATCCGAAAACTTGTTGTGCTATTAGAAGTATTTTCCATACTGAATCCAAAGGAATCATTTTTTGGGGCGGTTCGACGTCTTCTTTGGGTTTAATATTCAAACATTTGTGTAATATCGTTAAATAATTGCAAACAAAATAATATATTTGTTCCCCATCTTGCCAGAAATTGTAAGTGCGCTTCTTTTATGTAGGTAGGATTGAATACTAGTGATTGAAATTTCAAACATTGTTTACGAATCATTAAACGATTTAACTTAAATTCTAATTCGTCATTGTTTTTACAGTGCCTTCCAACACCGTTTGTTTATCGACAAAAAATGACATGGCTAGCTTTTTCAAGATAGATAGGTACCTACGGCTCTGGAGCTCTGGGTTGCAAGTGGTTGCAGCAAACTATTGTTGGAATGTTTCTAGATAGGTAGGGGGGGTCTGTTTATCGTGGAAATTAAGGTGCGCTAGGATGCGTAAAAACTGTTCAGTGAAATGAAAAATGCACACTATACACTTACTTCTTTTTGCAAAGTTCCGAACTTGAGAAGCATAATTATCAAATCAGACTCGGCAAAATCACAAATTTTGTACTTCTACTATAGTAGATATGTAAGCTAAAAACAAATTTTTCTTGGACCATTGAAAATGAATTGATTTCTATTTTAAATTTCATCAACATTATTACAACAGTTCTAAAAATACACCCATCGAGTAAGTGCTCATGATTGATCAAAATCTCAACGGTTTACTCATCACTTGGCCGTTTGGCATTGGCATTTACAGCAAACAAATCACTTTCTACCAACACTTGGTCCAAATCTCGACTTTCGAAAATTCGACTTATGAGCGGTTTTTTGCGTTTTCGCCCCACTGTGCGTCGCGTTGTCGCCTAGCTAGAACTATCTACCTTTGGCGCCCCACCATTGCTTAAGCATTTAGGTATTTGAGATATTCACGAGTGTGGCTTTAACTAAGTTAACTAAATAAGTCTTATAAAGTTTGTTTTTATTATAACCGTTGGGTTGATGGTTTTCGGATTAAGGGCGCAGGTTAGTTTTTTCCAAAGTGCGCAAGCAAGTATTTTGCAAAGGGCGCAGATGAGTATTTTCCAAAGGGCGCACCGGCCCGCGGGCCGGCGGGCCAGTCCGGGCCTGAATCCGTGGCCATCTCCGTGCCCTGCAGTGGCATCAGTGATAAATAGTTCACTGTCATCCACACAGTCCGTGTTCTCCGTGATCTGAGGTTTCAGCGTGAAAAGCTCCAGTTTGAATGTGGTCAGGCTTGCTCATACTCGGGAAAAATGAATTTCAGTGTTGAAGATGTTGCAATAATAGTATTGGCAAATAATTGCCAATGTAATGATAAGAGCACTGCTTTTGGACGACGAAGAAGAGAAGAAAGGAGACACTGGGTTCATTCCATGTGGATGCTTCGAGAAACGGAAGGAGAATTTATGACGTTGTATAGAGGGTTACTTGACGAGGAAATCAAAGTTAAATTTAAATTAAAAGAAAACGATTGTCGAAAGGGTACTCGCAAAAAGACTGAAGATTTGCAAATTGATAATTAACTCGTCCCCCTTGCAGTTTTACGTAAACCATTCTATTGCTCAAATAATTGAGGAGCACATTTTCTACAAATTTGGTTCCATAAGTGTTTTGACCCAACCTCCAGTAAAGGAGATTTGAGGCTGCAAAGATGGAGTAAAATCTCGTGTTTGAGAAGTTGATAAAGTTGAAGCTGCTAATTGCAAAGGAGGGTTCAGCATGTCTTTTTATTGATACAGAACCCTTTCTAGGGTCGACTAGGACTGTTCTACTGAACGAAATTTCCAATTGCGAAGGGAAGATTAATTGATCATCGATTTATTTAATCTCGCAAATTTTGTCCTACTGGCCACTCGTCCAATTATCGAGAGTTATACAATACAATAATTGAAAGGAAAATAATAAAATTTCTACGTCGACATCCTTACATTGCAACGAATGATAAACGCTGCAAATTTTACACAAGGTTTTATTATTGTTTGATGTCGGTTAATTGTGCTTAAATTTAATTCTGTGTCAATTAAAAAAATGTAGAAAAAATTTTTTTTCAATTTTTTTTTTTTCTTGAAAAATATTTGATCTTTCAAAAATCCTATTAGTAGCCCCATGAAAGCCCTATAGATCGCAACAGTGAAATCGGATCGTTCCGGGACCCCCAACAATTGATTCTACGTCCAAACATACTTCGAAAACGACACCTAACTCGATCCCATAGCTAAAAGCCTTCAAAAGAACCCTCCCGTAGCCCCATTTTATCCCCATATCGCCCCACTGGTTTGGGAAATCGGTCTGAAAACCTTGCGGGCACAACTAGATGGTAAACCGAGTATTTTGTCAAAATGTCAGATTAAAAAGAAAACAAGCGGGGGATATACGCGAGAATGGGTGGTGGGGCGATGGCGAGGAGGGCCAGAAACGTCCAAAGCCTCTTCGCTCAGTGCTCCAGCCAGATGCTCCTCTTGCGAGCCTTCTTTTTCATCGTTGATAGGCTGTGATTATGTAGCTTGAAGCGCTATTTTGTTTTATAGACTGTACCAACTAATTCACATACCAATTAGTTAAGCGCCACTTACATTTTTTCTAAATATTCACCTAGGTTTTAAAAGTAATTAAGTCTTTTCTCTTCCTGTTTCTTTGCTTGTTTTTCCAAAATATGAAGAACCCCTCCTTTGTTGGTCTTTGAATGGGTAACTGTTGATTGGGGGGGTCCAAATTGAATCGCCTGGGCCGGTCAAAACCGCCTATCAGATCAATTCATCTCATCTGGTTCTTTGTAATTTTGAATATAAAATATTCAATTAAATTTGGGTTGTTGCAGCTCTTGATCACTAAACGAAGAGCCCGGGTGTGATCCTGCTCGTTCACTTATTTATTATTTTGGAAATAGAAGCTGAGAAAATGGGGGATATAAGAGGTTTTGAGCAGGTACTGATGGAATACGCCTCATGCCCACCTTCATTGCCCTCCTTGAAACCTCACTTCTCTGTTTATCAATTCACACCAGACGATTTGTTCTATCTGGCGAACTACTTACCCCGCTCTATATAAGGCCCGGGTGGGGGATGACGCGGTCTTGAGAACGTTTTCCCATTTTCGTTAATAATAGAAACCTATCCGCGGGTCAGCCGCTGAGCGGTGGGGGCGCCAAAATTCGCTCGAGTGGAGGGGAGACGAACAAAACCGTAAAGGGGGCCCTGTTGCCAGTCCAGTTGGCGCTTGTGAGAATTCGAACAACACATCAACATGGTAAGTTTCTTCCGATCAAAAGTGTGACAATTGGTTCTGCAAGTGACGACGGGAAGTGATGAATTACTAGTGATTCCGGATCGTTTCATCGTGGAGTGCATGATGATCGCGTTTTGGATTGTACCTGGCAAAATGAAGTGAGAGATTTCAATTTTTTTCTCGGATTAGAATCACTAGTAATTTTCTTACTTCGATGGTGAATGTGCCTGCTATCATTATTCAATGTGGCTAATATTTGAACCCAAACTTACCTCTTTGGAATTGCACTCAGTCCTTATCATCATCTTCACATCAGCTTTGAACATCATCTGCCTTCATTAGTCTTCTTTAAATTGGCTGCACTCACGTTAGCACAAGCAACATTTGGTGGGACAATTGAGGACCTCAATGGAGGCAGTGTCTAAAAAATTCTTCCCCATATTCGATTACAGTGGATTTTGGACCGTTGCCATTTGTGCCCATTTGTAGAAAATGTTTTGGGGTTACGTCGAGTTAATGTAAAGAAATATTCGGCATTTGCAAGCGATGCCGGCGAGGTAGACTAAACAGACATCAACGAACAGTTTCGATATCTTTGAAGAATGATTAACTGGAGCCTGCTATTGGTTATGACCAGTGCCCTTCACAATGTGGCTCTTTGCGAAATAGAGCCCTAAAAAATATGGCAATATGTCGCTTATTTCGGCTCAAATATAGCACTAATTTCGGTTCGATACGGCACTTATATTTCCCTAGCTGATGGGTTTTAAGTAGGTAGGTACATACCTACTTGCCTGCTTACTTACCCCCTAACAAGCAAAAAGCGGGACAAAACAGGACTTTCTCTCCAAAAGCAGAACAAAATTAGGAAACAACGCTTGGCAGGACGGTTGGTCCCCTTATTAATACTGCAGCACTGCAATAATTAAAAACAGTCAGCTATGCTGCTCATGCCGGCCATAACTCTACCAATAGCAGAAGCAGAAGTAGCAAAAAACGCTGCAAATTGAATTATTTGGAGGACCAACTCCTTAGACCGACTTCTTTGACCGAATTTTCTGAATTTTAGGAATTTTTTCTGCATGGCAAAATTTTGGATCCCTTGTGGACACCTAAAAACTAATCGGATCGGATTAAATTTCTAGGAGGACCAACTAGACCACAAATGTTGACTTGGAGTGAGATATGACGTTTTAAAAACATACCATTTTCGTAGACAACTTTCAGAACATCTTCCCATACTCTATGGCGAAATCGTTGTCTCCATCCGTCCACTTCTTATACAGACTGCCACTTGAGCTTGAATAGGAGCACTGGACTTGGGCCTCTGCACCGCATTCCACAAGGGGCGGTAGTATTCGAATTGGGGAAAACCGTGCTGAAAGGCAATCGAATTGGGGGAAGTGAAAGTTCTGTCAACGTGTGGGTCATCAATTGAGAGGTTGATCCATCGTTTGTCCTGATATCTCCTATGCAGGAGAAGAAATCATATCTGATCCAAAAATCCATAAAATGTAGTCCTAAATGGGCGAAAAAGGCTTGTCCTCATACGAGGAGGCTCAAATAGGAGCTACATTTCATCACAGGAACCTACTGTAAGGGAGACACAAATCAAGTTCTGAAATGAAACATGCCCCGAGTTGGGATATTTTGCCATGCCAAGGACAAGCCCAAAGTGGCAGCATTCATAATGCTGGCCACATGTTCTCCAAGGGCCACAGCTCCATGTCAATACATTGCTCCAAGTCTGGCAAGATTTGATTAGGTTAATACTTATATACAAAATATTAGGTAGGTGATCCGCTGCTGATGCGGGGCTCTTTCCCATCTTTGGCTGTGCTGTGATCTTAACCACTGGCCAACAACCTCACGGCATTTGAAGGGCTCTGGTTATCACTCTTCCTACAAATACACCTGTTCTATGTGGCTGCTGCATCTAACTCGTAAACCCACTGAATCCAGCTCAGGAAACATTCTGCAGTTGCTCTATTGCAATTGCTCCATCAAAAGTTGTGTTCTACGACTTGAAACTGTACCTAGTGGAAGAAACCAATTTACAAACTGCTGCTGATATCCTATGAGTATACCTTTTCTGTGTAGCGGCCGCACTCAGTAAACCGTCTCAGTGTAAACTTGATGCAGTTGCTCTAAATTTCAATGTATTTGCGTCGCTCAAACGTTGTGGTCTTCACCATTTAAATTGTTTGTAAATTTTACAAACAACTGCAACGGATCCACTGACTTGGCGTTTCTTGTGAATTTTGACCTTATCTTGCTTTGATGGGGAAAAGAGCACATTTGCGGAGTTTGCGCCTCAAAATTAGTTTTTTTTTTTTTTTTTTTTTTTGTGTGTATGAAATTTTGACAAATTTGGTTCTTCTCCGAGTTGTGAATGAGGTGCTCGAATCGATTGAAAACCCCTGACCACCACATCGACCATAAAAAACCCATCTGTAATCCTCCAGTTGTATTTCTAACGTTGCCCACAACGCTGTTTCCCTCAGTTGGGCTGTTGGAGCTCGTAGGAATTTCCTAGCTGCTGCCCCCGATTCCAGAAATAGGCCACCATCCTCTGAGGCTCTGGGTGGGTTCCAGGGTCCGCTGGGAGCTCGCCAGGTTACCGCTGTTGGCCAGTTTAGGCGCGAGCTATTTATAACCTCTTCGAGACGGGATCAAATCTGCGCTCTTTTCGTTCGGCGGACCTCAACTTTTGTCGAGGGGAAAATTACGAGGTTGAATCCCTTCGGAGAATCCGGCGTTTCGACTTGTCGAGCTGGTCCCGGCGTCTTGTCACTCCAAGGGGTTCGTCAGGGCTGTGCTGGACATGGTCTGGAAAGCTGGCGCGTGAAATTGGCGCTGTTGGCCTCATACTGTTGGCCCTTGGTCGTATTTTCGTATCTATTGACACGGCTGGTAGCAATGGAGGCCCTTTGGGGTGTTTGGATGCCGCTTGCCTCCGGAACCGTCATGTTTTCGGGATTGAACATCACGCAAGAACCTTTTGAGTTTCGTCTCAGAAGCAACCACGTGTCTTAATTGGCCACTTGATGACGAATTCCAAGGCATTGTCAATTGTCAAAATTTGACAGAAACGGCTTGTAATCCAACTTCATGAAATGAAGAGGAATCTCAAGCCGGTTGACGGAATTCGTACCTAGATCTCCCTCTGAATAGAAGGTTTCTCTAAGGTAGTGTGTTCGGCTCCTGTTTGTAAGAGCAGTTTAGATGCCTTTGAATGGAGGATCCTCTGAGAGGACTTCTTTGTGATGCTGGTTAATTTCAATTTGGTTTACCAACTTTGTTGGGTTAATTTCAATTTGGTTTACCAACTTTGTTTATGTGAGCCCTCAGACTCAAAGTATTTTACTCAAGATCTAGGTATAAAGTCATTGAAGGGGTTTACAGCCCTTACGGCAGCGTGATGACTTTTCTACTGAGCCTAAATTGTTTAATAACACTCATCAAATCTGGTGTCGGCACCGATTTCGACTTGCTGAGTCCACCTGCAAGGTAACCTTAAAAGTAATTTAAGCAATTGGGAAAGTGGCTGCAAAAAGAGCGGATGTGCTTCAAAGTTTTCGAGAAGGTGCTGAGCACGAACAGCAATGCCTACTTGGGCACACGCTATTCATGACTAAAGACCATCCTAATTCAAATTAATCAAATGAAAGTTATAAATGAATTATCTTGTACAAACCATGTCTTACGTCACGTTATGGTGAATAATAACAAATAATAACTATATTGCCCTCAATTAATGTTGAATTACCACAGCAACCTAAGTGCCTGAGGATCGGAATAATATTAAGGAGAACATCAGGTGCATGGAACCTTAAAATGCCTTGTTATCGAGAATAACACGTTTATTAAAACTTTTTGTAAATCGTTGCAGATAGGTACACGCTTTTCTTTAATTTATTAGGGCCCCAGGCTCACCCGACTACACGGTGAGCAATTATGGACGTAGAACTCATTTGTAGGGGCTTCAGACTCATCCGACTACACTTTGGGGATCAACGGGGCTTCTAAGAGGCTACAAATGGGGTTTTTGAAGGGGTTTGGCCAGGATTTAATCCGAAGAAGAAGAGAATATGACCGACAAAATAGGTAACTAGATAGAAAGAATTAAAAGCAAATGATAAGAGGTTAGGTATTCACAAAAAGGGCACCAAAACTATACTTTAGTGCTGCAGAAAAATCGTAATCGGTTAATCGGGGTTTTCCCAAATCATCGAAAAATCGATTTTACCTAATCGGACACAAAAAACCTCAACTCTTGCAAAGGAGGAAAAATGAAATAATTTAAATTATTCATCTAGTTTCTATCAGTGAAGAATTGAGATCAAAACAATATAAATTTGATCCAATTCATTAATAAAATTTTTATTAACAATCGAGTATATACAAAATGCACGTAAGAAAAAACTAAAAAACGCTGCAAATTTTACACAAGGGTTTATTATTCTTTGATATAGGTTACTTGTACAAAAATTATTTCTGTGTCATAGAAAAAAATTTGGAAAAAAAAAAATTTTTGGATTTAAAAAAAAAATTTTTTTTTTGAATTTTTTTTTTCAATTATAATTACTTATTCTTTATTTTTTACTCGAAAAATATTTAACCTCCTGGGATCCTTCAAAAATCCCATTTTTAGCCCCATGAAAGCCCTAAAGATCGTCCCATTGAAATCGGATCGTTCCGGGACCCCATAAAATGGATTCTACGTCCAAAAATACTTCGAAAACGACACCTAACTCGATCCCATAGCTAAAAGCCTTCAAAAAAAAAACCTCCCGTAGCCCCACTATAGCCCCATAGCGCCCCACGGGTTTAGGCGATCGGACTTAAAACCTTGCGGGCACAACTAGATGGTAAACCAAGTATTTTGTCAAAATTTCAGATTTTAAAAAAAATTCCTACTGCCCAAAACGGCCCGGACGGCGGACGGACATTTCGGATTTTGAATGTAGACCTCTTGAAACGGATAATGTCAAATTTTGAGGCCGATCGGAGTCGTCGACCCCCGTCGCGAAAACATAGGTGAAATATTCCAAGAATAATAAACTTAAATGAAAAAAAAAAAAAAAAAAAAAAGAATATTTTTGGCCAATGTTTGGACAGATATGAGACCTCGAAAGAATGGATTTTGCGTCCAAAATTACTCGAAAAACTACACCATACTTGACCTCCTGGGATCGTTGAAAAATCCAATTCGCAGCCCCATTCGCGCGCTATAGATCCTCACGGTGAAATCAGATCGTTCCGGGACCCCCAAAAATGGATTCTACGTCCAAAAATTCTTCTAAATATACACCTAACTCGACCCCATAACCGAAAACCTTGCGGGCACTTTAAAAAAAATTCCTACTGCCCGAAACGGCTCGTACGGCGGACGTTTTGTTTTCGGAATCGATGTCTTATTCCAAGAACAATAAACCCAAAGGGAGGATGAAACTTCCCCCTTTTTGCTGCCACGTCCTCAATTGATTAAATTGCACTGGGTACATTTCGGTTATTCGGCCGCATCGGACCTCACACGACACTTTCGTTATTCCTTCTGTGTGTCGTTTCTGATTTTATTATGCCTGTTGCGTGTAAATTGTACGCGATTCCTACTGCATGTAGGTTTACTTCCAATAGTATTCCTTCTACGTGCAGGCGGCAGTCCGGTGCTTACCTTGCCTATAGTTGCACTGTCTCCGTTGTTTAAGAGCCTTGATTACATACTTTCAGGCCAGCAAAAGTGATTTAGCGAATATTGGTTTGCACCCGTTTCCTAATAAACGAAGTAGTTACGTGTGTTTCGTGGCAGCAAGAAAAAGGTTTTTCTAATGTAGGTACCTACCTTTTCAAGCGAGTTTGACAGACCACCAACACAGGTGGTGGGGAAAACATGGGCTATGCACCTTCGGATATTCACCCAGGAACTCAACCATACCTGGTTACAACACGCTCACAAGTTGGGTTCAGCTCCAACAGTGGTTTGTTCCCTCTTCCCTTTTTCAATACTTGTTTCCTGCATGATTTACCCGTGATATGCTTGTAATTCATTGAAAAGGTACACCGTAAGAGACAACAGCGTTTGACTGATTCGAACGTTTGACATTTTAACAGGCGGATAAGGAAAAGAAGAAGAAGAAGAAGGTAAAGGAAGATGGAGCCAAAGAAGAGGCCCCAGCGCCCGCTCCTGAACCTGCGCCCGCTCCAGAACCCGCCCCAGCTCCACCCGCCCCTGCCAAGAGGCCGTCCTCTAAGAGCAGCAAGAAGGCCAAGAGGACCGGATCCTCCGTCTTCAACATGTTCACCGAGTTCCAAGTCGCCGAGTTCAAAGAGGTCAGTGCAAGAAGATCCTAAGTGTACAACGAGTCGTGTGCGGTATTGTAATCGGTTTTTTTTTCTCGTCCAGGGTTTCTCTCTTATGGACAAGGACAAGGACGGTATCTTGGGCAAGGAAGACCTCAGGGCCGTTTGGGACCAGTGTGGAAAGCTCGTCACCGACAAAGAGCTTGACGATATGTTGAGTGAAGCTCCCGGCCCAGTGAACTTCACTCAGCTTCTCACCCTCTTCGCCGCTAGGATGTCTGGAGGTAAGAACAACAATGAATAAGTTCGTGCTGGTCTGCCCCAAACCAAGCTGGAACGCTTTTTTTCATCGTTGTGACCAGTTCAACCAATTAACGATATTTCCTCGTTTTCCAGGCTCTGACCCTGATGACGTGGTCAGGAATGCTTTCAAGGCTTTCGACAAGGACGGCCTCATCAACTCTGAATCGTAAGTTTCTACTTTTCGGTGGGATACACGATGGGGTCCCGGTTGTTTATTAGTGATTAAAACATGAGTCCCGGAGGGGTTGAAACGATGTTCACCAACAAAACAATGTTACACCTCTGCAACAATGTCCCCCCTCTCGGAGGTGACAGGAGGGCCTGCTGTGCCTCCTGGGGGAGTGTCTGAGAAGACCGAGAACCACCAGTCGTAAGGCCGCACTACCCCCAGCAGAAATGGCCAGATAAGTCCAAGAGCCAAGCCTTCAAGGAAGAGCAGAACACGAATCAGGTGTAGAAGGACTAAAAGAGATTGTAATGGGCCATAACTGGCAGACACAATCTAATGGCTCGGTACAGCAGGTTACACCTCTGCCCGCTGCCGTACGGTAGGCACTTTCCGACAAACTTTGGGTGCCTATAGTAAATTTAACACTAAACAACTTTCATTATGTAACATTTCTTGATGGGACCGGCCATTTTGAAGGTACAGCTGTTTGAAGTGCGAAAAAGTGATTTTTCGAAAAACGTAAAAAATCGCCCTTTTTCAAATCACTCTAGCTCCTGAACTATTGGGTCTACAATCAACTGTGACTAGTGTATTTTATAGCAAATTTAATGCCCTTTCACTTTGATAATAGTGACTTTTGCCGTAGGACGCATAGTTATGGAGTTATAAGCAGAAATCTGACAAAAGTTCCAAAATTTTGGAATATTTGGCGAATATCTCAAAACGCATAACAGCTATTTATTAGATCTCTTCGGATTCGGATTCAGCACCCCAAAAAACGTGGATTAAGAATAAGAATAACGATATCATCTTGATTTTCGTTAGCTCGCCTAACTACAGTAACCGGACAATATTATTCTTCTCCCCTTCCCGGGACCCATCACGTACACTTCTTTTTCCTCTCGGGACCCCATCGCGTAGATCCCGCACTTTTTTCTCACGTTTCCGCTTTTGTCAACATTCCTAACCCTCCCATAATTTTCCAGTCTCAAGCACGCTCTCCTCACCTGGGGTGACAAATTCACCAAGAAGGAAGTCAACGACGCCTTCGACGCCATGGACATCGACGACAAGGGCATGATTGACACCGAAGGCCTCGTCCAGATGCTCATCGGTGGCGCCGAAGAAGAATCCTAAATACGGCCCAAAAAAAATGAAAAAAATTAACCTTTAAAAAAAGTATTCAAGCAAGATTTGGTATTTTATTGTTTTTACTGTATTCTCTACGAGATGTAAAGTCTGACCTGTGAATAATAAAGAGAACAACCTTCATTTTTGTATTTTCTACACTTCGGAAATTATTATTAACTGCCCCTCAACCCCTAACTTTATTCCTTTGTGCTTCACGATTTTTTTCTGACAACTTCATGAGGTTTTCATTTTGCCTGGTTTCTACTCGTTCATTTCAAAAAAGATTTTCAAGTAGAAAGGTACATCCTTGGTTGAAACTTGAAGGGGTTAAATAAGATCAGACTCAGTACCTTTTTTTCTGCCAATTTTTAGAACAAGGAATAAAAAACTCTCTCCTTCTTTTGGCGTTTTAAACCTGCCTTTCATCTCGTTGAATGCCGTTAATTGCTCAAGAGCGTCATTCTAAAAGGGCTTGTTATCTTTACATTTGCCGGCTCTTCAGGGATGAGTATCCTATTTAAAGCTTTTGGATAGTCTCCGGCTCTTCAGGTAAAAAAAGTTCATTTATAAGACTTTTATACTTGGTATTATGTCACGATTTGGTAATACAGGCTCGGCCTTGAAGTGGAAAAAAAAAAATCGCGTTATGGGCGTCTCCAAGTCCAGTTTTAGGTCTTGACGGGCAGATTCAGTGGAAAACGACACCTAACTCGATCCCATAGCCAAAAGCCTTCAAATAACCCCTCCCGTAGTCGGCTGAAACCCTTGCGGGCACAACTAGATGGTAAACCAAGTATTTTGTCAAAATTTCAGATTAAAAAAAAAAAAAAAAAATCCTACTGCCCAAAACGGCCCGGACGGCGGACGGACATTTCGGATTTAGAATGTAGACCTCTTGAAACGGATAATGTCAAATTTTGATCCCGATCCGAGTCGTCGACCTCCGTCGCGATTACGTAGGTGTATTGTTCCAAGAAAAATAAACCAAAATCCCGAGAAACATCATGTTTTGCGAATTTAGCGATTTTCAGTGTCGATTTTGTCATTTGCCCTAAATCGTCCCCTGCGTACTTGGATCGAGTCTTAATTGATGAAGCCCCTTAAATCTTGCGAATCCCCTCAGATTTCTGAATTTCCAACGAGACAACAGGTTGTGATTTTAACCTAGCCGGAAAAAAATCACGAAAAAAAGTCATTTCGCCCCTTTTTTGAGGAACTTTTTAATTTCCTCGGAGTGCGAACCCGCAAAAGAGCCACAATGATCTGCAAGAAGTAATTTGTATTCAGAGTGGACGGTCCCGAATGTTAATTTTCAGCATAATGATTGTTTGAGTTGAAAGGAAGCATTTCCCCGGGGAAAAAGAGGGAAAGTATTGAAGAGAGAACTAGGTAAAAGCGGAAACGGCGGGAATTGCCATCTTTTATTAGCTTTTACTCCGATTAAACGGGTTTATACCGCGGCTTTAAGATGAATTAAGGAAAATATCCCCGAACCCCCTTTTTCCTCTACTAGAACATTTCCCAATTGGTTTCAACTGCAACTTCAAGATAATTAAATTGGTATTTCTTGAAAGGTTGACGGTATATCTGTTATATTGGAGCTCCAACGCGAGGAGGAGGATGCTCATCTTTATTCTAAGGCACTTCTAGATCAAAAACGCTGATAATTTTACACTAGGGTTTATTATTACTTTTGCAGAAATGTAATTCTGTATCAATGAAAAAAAAAATTTAGATTTTTTTTTTCTAACCTTAAATGTTAGAAAAATTTTTTCGTTTTTTTACTTGAAAAATATTTGACCTCCTGGGATTCTTCAAAAATCCCATTAGTAGCCCCATGAAAGCCCTACAGATCGCAAAAGTGAAATCGGATCGTTCAGGGACCCCCATAAATGGATTCTGCGTCCAAAAATACTTCGAAAAAGACACCTAACTCGATCCCTTAGCCAAAAGCCTTCAAAAAACCCCTCCCGTAGCCCCATTTTAGCCCCATAGCGCCCCACGGGTTTGGGCGATCGGGCTGAAAACCTTGCGGGCACAACTAGATAGAAACCGAGTATTTTGTCAAAATTTCTGATTAAAAAAAAAAAAAAAAAAAATCCTTCTGCCCAAAACGGCTCGGACGGCGGACGGACATTTCGGATTTAGAATGTAGACCTCTTGAAACGGATAATGTCAAATTTTGAGGCCGATCCGAGTCGTCGACCTCCGTCGCGATTACATAGGTGGTACATTCCATGAATAATAAACCAAAATTGGGGCTGGAGCAGTTGATGTATTTTGAAGTAGGCAAGACCAACAAAGCTCGAATGTAGAGGAATTTTGTGGTTACTTTGTATTACGTTCTCGTAAATTGATAATTAAATCCCCGGAGTTTGGGGAGAGGAACCAGTCGCTTTCATGGTAATAAAGTGAACCAGTTTATTCATAAAGGAAGCTTCCGACTGGTTAACGTGTTTACAATATAGAATGTTGGCCGCGGTCAAGACGGACACCGGCCATTTTTTTTTTTTTTTCACTAATCTAATCCTTTTGGCAAGATTTTTTTAAAAAGATCTTTAGATTCTAGTCATGCTTTTTAAAGGACCTCACGATTTGTGGACAATTATAGCGAAATTTCGTCTGTGTAGGAGAAAGGAAATGTGTATAACTAACGTTGCAAACATGAGTAGGGAACCTTATCCATCGAACTAGTCGTTTGCGGCCCAGCAGTCACGCTGGAAATGTCATCTGTCATTTAAAATCGAACAAAAGATCTAGTCAGCCGTGACATTCAGTGGAGTTTGTAATTGGCAAGACCTCAGTTTCATTCTCATCTCATGACGGACTTTTCTTGGGGTGACGCTGACAACGGGGCTTTCCTTTGGGACCCATCTCAGGGAGCGATCTGCGGCAGCCAAGTACGGTGCGGGAATTTACGGCTCCTTTCTTCGGCGCCCGCAGATCCCGATCCATTCGAAATACCAGGTGTTCCTGGCTACTTCTCGAGCTGTTCTCTCGTATTGTGCTCAGATCTGGGGTTCTCAGCGGTATGAGGTGGTTGAGCGCGTACTCAAATATTTTGTGAAGAGATTATTTGGGCTCCCTCGTAATTCCCCCGATTACGTTGTGTACTTGGAGTCGGGCGTGTCGCCGGTATTTTTGTACACCTCTCCACTGTAAGTAATTGCTCAAGGTCCTTGCAATGCCAGCTAGACGTTTTCCTCGTTTGGTCGCGGCTGAGGTGGTCAACCGCCGGCAGTACTGGTACAGAAACTTGCAGCAGCTTTGTGAGCGGAATGGATGTTCTCTGGATACTTCTTTTGCTGGTCTAGAGTCGTGGAAGTCTCGCCTGGATGTGTTACAGAAGAAAGTAGAAGCAGGATGGAAGGAGGCAGTCTTGGCAAGGGCTTTGGCCTCGCGGGATCGAATTTACCAACACCTGGATTTGGGGGTTCGTCGCATAGATCTGACGGGTGACACACAGAAGGCTTCTATGTTTGTCCTGAGATGGGTGTGCAAGGTTCGAGGTGATCTGCTTGTGCTAAATGGCCGGCCCCATGGTCTTGGGGAAAACGATGACCCTGCTAGAGAAACCTGCTCCCTGTGTAACCTTGGCGAGAGAGAAGATATGATGCATTTCATCGCGCGTTGCCCCATCCTCAGCGAGTTTCGTGTGGCCAGCTTCGGCAGAGCAAGGCTAGTGTGGGAAAAAGTTGTGACGGTGTTGAATGGTACCAACTGGCTCCCATTGGCGAACTATTATGAAGCTGCATGGGGTTATAGATTGAGTTTGGTGGCCGAATTTAACTGGTCCTAGGTTTGAATCCCCGGAAGTCAGCCATAAAATTATCGAAATTTGCCTGAACATTGTAATCTCTCCCACATGTACTATCCAATCCCCCTTCATAATTTAAAGTTTTATAGAATGTTGTTAGAAACGTACTAGTCAACTTAGATTTAAGACTAGGCGTAGACCTCTGACAGACGGGCATAGCCCATAGTCATAGTCGGGTAAATTCACTACTTGTGCTAACCATTTTTCTTCGTTTAATAAACACGTTTTTCATTCATTCATTCATGACGGACTTTTCACCAAAATCGGAACTTGGTTAGCTTCACTCATCATTCTTTATACAAGTCAACAAAAAAAGGTCGACTTTTAGGTCCGTGGTAGCCCCCGTTGACTTGAGGTCTAAAACCAGAGCAATATAAAAAAAAAGTCGTTTTTCAAAACCAGCCACGTTTTTTGTGGTAATTTTTACCTTCTAGCGTAAAAACTGCGCCCGTAAAAAATTTTATTCCAACGAAGTCTTGTAGCCAGATGGTTCCTGCGTCGACTGAGACCAATCAGAATCTTCTGTACCTTCCTTAAGGGAGTGTAGCCTACCACCAGGTGTGTACAGGCCCGGATTAACGGGGGGGCTAGGGGGGCTATAGCCCCGGGGCGCACACCCCAAGGGGGCCACTTCGCCACCTTTGATTTTTTTTTTTTTTTTTTTTTGTGGTAAAAATTAACAAACCGTTTTTCCTTATTCCTATGCTGATATCCAAAAAATTGTTTTCCTGAAAAAGAGGAAGGTGAACGGAAAAGTTTCAAGTTACCTACCTTCCACTAAGTCTTCCACTACCTTCCTTACTACTCAAAAACCGGAAAACCTCATGGAGTCGTCTATGTCTACACTCCCAACGCGAGTTATAGACCTCACGGATTTTCCACACTGTAGCGGTGGTTCAGAGTTTGCTAACCGGGTTGGACTCTGTACCGCATTTGGTTCATAAAAACAAAAATAATTTGTTAAATTTTTGGTTTATTATTCTTGGAATAATACACCTATGTTTTCGCGACGGAGGTCGACGAATCCGATTGGCCTCAAAATTTGACATTATCCGTTTCAACAGGTCTACATTCTAAATCCGAAATGTCCGTCTGCCGTCCACCGTCCGCCATCCGCTGTACAGAGCTTCTTAGGTTGTGTCTAAGGCCATTTCTGGCCCATCACAACCTTTCTCGTATCTTTTGCTCTCTTTCTTCCCCCCTGAGGAAGTGCACTTATAATTGCTTAAATCTTCTTTCTTCTACCTTGTTCTTCAGATCTCTCCTAGGGGGAGTACGGCGGGCCCTCCTGTCCCCTCCGGCGTTAGCCACACCATTCTGGTGTGCCAGGGTTGGACCAATGTGGAGGCGCCAGGTTTTAAAGGAGGTCTTATCATGTAAATTGGCTCGAAATTCTTTGGGACTGGAGTCATCGCTGCAGACCTACCTACTATATAATATATAGATATTATCTATTTCACCTCTCTATGCTCTGTGCTCTATGGGAAATATTTCACCTCTTCTTGAAACTTGTGGTGTTCGGGTGGTTGATGACTGCGGAATGCAGCAGACCGTACCTACTCTTCTACCTCTTCTCGTAACTTGTAGTTTTCGGATCGTGGGTGGTTGCTCTCTTTACGTTTACTTGTCTGGTGGAGGGCGAGTACTTCTACAAAATTTCCTCCCCTCCCTAAAACTGACACGACCAGCCTATACAAAAATAAAATCTGAACACTAGGGTTGGGTAAGTTTTGAATGAGTCGACTCAATGAATCGACTCTTTCAAATGAACCGGGTGAGTCGACTCGCGGCGTTCCAAAGAGTCGACTCATTGCGAATCGTGAAGTGTCTTAAAGGAGGGGGAAGAGAGTCGTCTATCCTCAAATCTGATTGGTAAGATACGAGTCGACTCATCGAGAATCGTGAAGGAGGGGTGGAAGAGAGTCGGGTATCCTCAATTCTGATTGGTTCCGTGGTTTCTGTACAGGGTACCAAGGTTCAAACTCATGCGTATTTTTGTTTTCGTTGTTGATTTCTCTAGGTATTCTCTTTTACTCTGTCCTTTCGGGAGTCGAAAGGACAGAGTAAAAGAGAATACGGGAGTCCCTGTTTGTTGTTGTCATGAGCAGACAAAAAATAGTGTTATTTGGGATTAGGTGTGCTGATCATCTTCCACAATTTTGAAAAAAAAAAAAAAAGTTTTCAAAAAACAATTTTTTTTTATTGACAGAACTTATTTTCGCACAACCTATATCAAAGAATAATAAACCCTTGTGAAAATATTTTACATAATGTGCAGCGTTTTTTATTAGCATCTAATGCCAGAGCCGAAATGCAAAAAGAAGTTCATTTTTTTCTAGGTAATTTGGCTTTCAATACCCCAGTTATTTATTGGTTTTTCTCATAAAATTTATAAGATCATGTAAATGGGTAGGTACATAATAATAAACCCTCTGACCATGGAATAAGGAAGAATTTCTTCCAGCTATTTCTTCCATGCCCTCTGACCGTGAGTCGTCTCGTCAGCCATCTCACGCATCAAAATCTCAAAGAGTCGACGACTCAGGAAGAGTCACGATTCAAAAAGAACCGGCGATTCTTCGGGAAATGGCGGGTTAACGACTCGCAAAGAGTCGACTCAGGAAGAATCGCGATTCAAAAAAGAACCGACGATTCTTCGGGAAATGGCGGGTTAACGACTCGCAAAGAGTCGACTCATAAGTCGACTCTTTTTAACGAATTGAATCGCGAGAATCGACTCCTCGAAAAGAGTTGACTTTCCCATCCCTACTGAACACACATACAATGACACACACTGAAATTGAAACGCATACAATGACGTCCGCCATTTAGAATGACGGCAGCTGCCGTCCGGGCCGTTTTGGGCAGAAGGATTTTTTTTTTTAATCTGAAATTTTACCATCTACTTGTGCCCGCAAGGTTTTCAGTCCGATCGCCCAAACCCGTGGGGCGCTATGGGGCTAAAATGGGGCTATGGGAAGGGGTTTTTGAAGGCTTTTAGCTATGGGATCGAGTCAGGTGTCGTTTTCGAAGTATTTTTGGACGTAAAATCCATTATTGGGGGTCCCAGAACGATCAAATTCCACTGTTGCGATCTATAGGGATCCCAGGAGGTCAAATATTTTTCAAGTAAAACAAAAAAGTTTCGGAAAAAAAGGATTTTTTCGAAAAAAAAAAAAAGTTTTCTTGAGATTTTCTCATTGACAGAAATAAATTTCTGCTCAAGTAACCTATATCAAAGAATAATAAACCCTATAGGGTTTAATTTGCAGCATTTTTATTTATTGTAAAAAGAAACTTTTTTCTTACTTTAGTTGTAAAAATAGATTGCCCTGCATTCGGAGTTTTATTACTGTTTTGACCCATTTTTTGGTTGTGAAGCGACAGACGCGATTTTCTAGTTGTTTTTACGTGATACTCCTGCCAGAGGATCCACTAATATATATGTGTACCTATATGTACATATATATAGGGGGCCACTTATAAGTCTCAGCCCCGGGGCCCACGAGAGGTTAATCCGGCGCTGGGTGTGTACATGAATTGTTTTTTCAAATTGGTTATTAGGTTAGTGGCGTCAAAGGCGGAATGCGTTCGGTGCAGCGTCCGTAGTTACGCCGCCAGTGTTTTTGGAGGATGCAGGAGGGAGTACAGGTGGAGATTCATCAGAGGCATAACGCAATGTACAATAATAATAAGACCTTTATTGGTTAACATTTAGGCCTACATAGGCCTCAGAGGCCCTTAGGTTGTAAAATTAATATAATCACATAATTAATTTGACTTGACTTACGGCCTAGTTTAATTACCTTAATTTAACAACTAATTACATTTTATTAATTATTTTCCCCACAAGGAGCTATGATCTGTCAAGGTTTTTACCCATTTCTGCAATATTGTAGAACTCCTTGAGTCGGCAATGCATCTTGATCGCAACAAAAACTTATTTCCGAGGAATATATTGAACTTGGAGGCTTGAACATTGAATGACTTGAACGACATGCATGAAGAAATTTCATTGGTAATCTTCTTCACTTTGAAAAACTGGGCTTACTGGCGTTATTTATTTATTTTTATCAACAGCCTGAAAGTTTCGAGGAAACTTTCCTGGTGTTAGAAGGGAAGTAACTACAAAAAGTGTTCTTGAAGGTTTCTTTCGTTGCAGCAAAGTTTTGAAATAACCCACACATCACGGAAGGTCTACGGTGTCCTTAAGGAAGATACAAGAAAGTGAAGGTATAAAAAATTTCTTTTACCAATGCTTTTTCGTAAACTGCGATTCGATGGTATTAGCAGTGCTGTGAAACGCTTCTACTTTTCCGGAGATGGAAAGTTCTTGACAAGAAGTTTTTTAAACACGACGTGACATTTCTTAAATTCACGATGTAGCAGCACTCACAAAAATGAGCTAGATAACGAACTGATTCGTATAAGGGTTGAAAAAGGGCTTCACGTTTAAAATTATTCCGAAAATGACACCTTTCACGACTCCCAGGTCAAATCCCTTCAAATAACTCATTTATAGCCTCTCCAACTGCATCGAATTAATTCCTCTTCGAATAGAATCGTTTTCAACTCTCATGAATAGGCTAATCTCGTACTAATGTGGGACTTTACTACTAATTAGGAGTTAAGTCCCAAGTTTCACTGCCGAGATATGTACGAGAAGCTGTTTAATTAATAATCTCCTTCCTCACAATCATACCAGGGGAATCCACTGAAATGTCGTATGATCAAACCACTTGAGGGCTCATATTCAAACCCGGTTCGGCTCAACATTAAATAAGAAGGGACGGCGAGGGTTTCTGAAAAAAAAGAGGATCCGTAAAAATTTAGATGGGATGTTGGTATTTCCAACTTATGCCCACCACGAAAAAAACAATAGCAACAGAATCTGATATTCCAACGGGAATGTTTGGTTTTCATCAGCATTCGATAGGCTTTTTCAACTATTTTCTTTATTATATTGCTCCAATATCCATAGAAAAGGAAGAAGTGGACCATGCGATTTCAACTTTTATAGGTAGGTATCTACAGCAATGTAGAAAAAACTACATAAAAGTAGAAATCTCTTCTTGTCGTGTAGAAATTTCTTCTTATCAATGATGTTTCAAGATTAAAGGCGCGATAACACGAGGCCAATAGGCGATTCAGCTGACTGGCGCCAGTAACTGCACTCGTGTAAACTACACTGGCGTCCCGTGCCGTGCCAGTCCAGTGGAAAAAAGTCGCTCCAGTCGACTGTCCTGTCCAAGGCGTTTCGGAGCCTTGAAGGAGTAGATTTCGGGCCAGTCCAGTTCCCCCCACCTTAAAAAGTCCTGACTCACTGGACGCCAGTGGTGTTGTTCATGTAAACTTTACATGAAGCCAGTTACTGGCTTCGAATTCACGTCAGTCAACTGGCGGCGCCTAATACGATAATATCATATTATGCCTAATATATCTGGCACTATACTGTGAGGGGAGGTTACTAAAATAAAGTGTCTGGAGAAGTTGTTCCACTCGGTGAGACGAAAAACACCTGGTAGCCAACCAAGAAACCCGTGAGACGAGGTTCAAACATTCTATTGATTCAACATCAAAATTTCAACATGCAAACTTCAAACTTCGCATACAAATTTCGGACACCGATCTGGACTAGCTACAGAATTGAATTGGCTTCTACTTTCGCTCACGTACAAGTCAGGCACGACACTGGTGACCCCGACGTGATCCAACCACACCTCCCGACGTGATCAGAACACAGAACACGGCAACTCTATTAGGTATATTTCACGTGATCCAACTACACCTTCACGGCGATTGAAGACCACATCCCACGCACTGAACGTAAGGGGGTTAGGAGCCATCAGAGAGTTACTAACAAACTTATTTACCTTTTTCTCAGCTTTGGTTACCATTAGAGAGATGCGGTTTTTTTCATCTTGTTTGGCAAGGTCTTGGGCACACTTTAACGAGGGGGTTTGTCAAAATTTGATCAAAAAGTATTTTAAACAACACTACTATTAAAGAGCCTTGAAAATTTCTGTTTACACCCCCACCCTGAAGCACCCAAACAAAATATCTAAAAACGCCCCCGTTAAAGTATTCCCTCACAATCGATGTATCGATTAAAAAAAACAAAACCAAAATCGATTGATTAGGTCCGGAGAAAAAGAAAAATGAATGAGCGAAAACGTGATTTTACAGGAGCGCGGTTTTACTGAAGGGGAAAAATGTTTCGGGCGTTCGCGACCTTGCTGCGCTTGAGCGAGCGCTCCTCTTCTCATTTCTTTCTTCTTTTTTTTTTTACAGAATAATAATAATTTCATATTTTCGGAATTGATAAACATTTATCGATTTCGAACGATACTATCGATACTGTCGAGAGTGTTTGTATTTTTTTGTATTTTGTTGTTGTATTTTTTTATGGATCGGTTACGAAAGGGTTTCTTCGTGTTATCGATGTGAACTCACTTTCCTGGCATTTTTCACGCCAAGTTTGTTTATTCTTTCTGCCGGATTTTGGTTCTACCAGAGTGTTGCTTCTTTCTGTTTATTTAATTGGAAAAATATGATTGGAAGTAAATTGAGAGTGTTCTAAAAGCGAAAAAGTGACGGTTTTGCTCTCGTGTGGATGACAGGATTTGCATGTAAGTGTTGCTGGAATGAATATTTAGTTGTTATTTGAAGGGATGATAGCGGTACTGTATTTAGTTATTATTACAATATAGGTACGTGATCGTGGGATGTAGATTTTACTCTATAGAACCAATATAATTTAGAAAAGTCTTTACTGGAGCAGTAGGGGACCGGCGATGACGGAGCGCACTAGTAGCGCGTCGCGGTTCGGTTTATAGGCCTGAAAAAATACTTTTGTTTATCAGAACCCTCAACTATATGGTATCAATCGACTCAGGAAGACCTCAGCTACAGGAAAACAAAATAAAAAACGCTGCAAATTTTACACAAGGGTTTATTATTCTGTGATATAGGTTACTTGTACAGACATTTAATTCTGTCAATAAAAAAAAAATTAAAAATTTTTTTTTGGATTTTTATATTTCAAAAAAAATTTTTTGGGGGGATTTTTTTTCTTTCAAAAATGTGTTTTTTCAAAAATTCTTTAATTTTTACTCGAAAAATATTTAACTTGGGATCCTTCAAAAATCCCATTTTTAGCCCCATGAAAGCCCTATAGAACGCCACAGTGAAATCGGATCGTTCCGGGACCCCCAAAAATGGATTCTACGTCCAAAAATACTTCGAAAACGACACCTAACTCGATCCCATAGCTAAAAGCCTTCAAAACACCCCTCCTGTAGCCCCATTTTAGCCCCATAGCGCCCCACGGGTTTGGGCGATCGGACTGAAAACCTTGCGGGCACAACTAGATGGTAAACCAAGTATTTTGCCAAAATTTCAGATTTTTAAAAAAATTCCTACTGCCCAAAACGGCCCGGACGGCGTACGGCGGACGGCGTACGGCGGACGGCGTACGGCGGACGGACATTTCGGATTTTGAATGTAGACCTCTTGAAACGGATAATGTCAAATTTTGAGGCCGATCGGAGTCGTCGACCCGCGTCGCGAAAACATAGGTGTATTATTTCAAGAATAATAAACCAAAAAATTTGGCCAAAAAATTTTCTTCTGTTCTAAAGTGTTCTAAAAGCGAAAAAGTGACGGTTTTGCTCTCGTGTGGATGACAGGATTTGCATGTAAGTGTTGCTGGAATGAATATTTAGTTGTTATTTGAAGGGATGATAGCGGTACTGTATTTAGTTATTATTACAATATAGGTACGTGATCGTGGGATGTAGATTTTACTCTATAGAACCAATATAATTTAGAAAAGTCTTTACTGGAGCAGTAGGGGACCGGCGATGACGGAGCGCACTAGTAGCGCGTCGCGGTTCGGTTTATAGGCCTGAAAAAATACTTTTGTTTATCAGAACCCTCAACTATATGGTATCAATCGACTCAGGAAGACCTCAACTACAGGAAAACAAAATAAAAAAAATTTGGCCAAAAAATTTTCTTGGCCTCTCCTAACCCCCGTAAGTCGCTACCAGTTCTAGAAAATCCACCGGACCACACCGAACGAGCCCTTCTCAAAGCTAACATCGCCGATCGACTCCGCGAAGTTCGACAAA
Source organism: Pilophorus perplexus (assembly GCA_955831195.1). Classification (NCBI taxonomy): domain Eukaryota; kingdom Metazoa; phylum Arthropoda; class Insecta; order Hemiptera; family Miridae; genus Pilophorus; species Pilophorus perplexus. The sequence goes on from OY037015.1 coordinate 4,384,360, forward strand.
ACTTCGTGCACGCAGTCGACAGAAACCTACCGTCAACCCATTACAACGGGTTACCGAGGAACTGGCCCAAGCAGTCAGAACTCACACCAACTGGGGGAGGTCAACAACCCACTACAACCTACCGAGGAACTGGCCCAAGCAGTCAGAACTCATACCAACCGGGGAAGGTCAACCGTCCACTACAACCTCTCGCCACGTTTCTCCAACTTTCTTTCTTCAAATCAGGGGGAGGTGTGTGGATGAGGTTACTAACAGTTGGTGATTTGATAAAATAAAGTGTCTGGAGAAGTTGGTCCACTCGGTGAGACGAAAAACACCTGGTAGCCAACCCATGAGACGAGGTTCAAAAATTCTATTGATTCAACATCAAAATTTCAACATGCAAACTTCAAACTACGCATTCAAATTTCGGACACCGATCTGGACCAGCTACAGATTTTCATTGAATTGGCTTCTTCTTTCACTCACGTACAAGTCAGGCACGACATATACCATATAAGGGAACTTTACCCTACCTACATAAATAAACACCAGTTATCTGTTGAAGTTGGAGTTGGAATAAGTTGTTGGATTTGTATTGTTGTTTGTGCCTTCATTTGTTCCGCTCTTTTCTCGCTTTCCATTCCCAAGTCTGCCCCTGTTCCACCTTAGCAAATGGTCCAAGGAAAAGAAGATGGCTTTGGGTTTCCTCGAGAAAAAAAAAAATCTCCTCCCCTTCCTCATTCCCATTTCCTCCGAAGGCATTTCATCACTGTCCCCGCCACGGTTTTTTGACCGCCTTTTGCCGGGAGTGGCCTTTCCTTCCCGTCGATATTCGTCCGCCCTGGTGGGAGAACCTTCAAATCGTAATCCCGCGACTATTATGAAGGCCGCGTCACATACAAAGCAGCCTTCGCATAAGCTCTGTTCTTTCCCTCCGGGTTTGACGGCAATAAATGGGGCTTTGAGGAAAAATGTTTGGAATGGGAGGCGTGTAATGAACGACCGTCAAGAAAGAATGAAGGCCCTTATAGCATAACAAATTGATGGGGATCAGTTATGTCGAAATTTGACGTAATTGATGACATGTCGTTGAAATATGGTCGCAGTACATAAAGCCAAAAAGAATACGCTGTTTATATCTCGGAACGTCACTATTACGCATTTTCTCCCACATACCTACATTCTGAGATATTGAAAATGAATTGTTCACAGGGCAAATCTTTGACGAACGGATAAGGACAGGTTAGTGCTTCGGAAACTGCTATCTATAGAGCCGTTAGACTATCAGCAGGCCCCCGAAGGAGCTCCACCAAGCGGGGAGTTAACTCACCGCCTGGCCTACCTCCCAGCGGACACCACGGATAAGGACAGATGAAAACAGTAGTAACTCTCGAGGAAGAAGAAACTTCTTCCATATTATTCCATGTTAACTGGGACGCTGAATCGACTAGAGGACATGGTAAAGATCCTGCCAGACAGCTACAGATTGATTTCCCTAACGAGTTGCTCGAGCAAATTGTTTGAGAAAATGATTCATTCCCGGTTGACGTGGTTCCTAGAACGTCAAACACCATTGTCTCGCCAGCAAAGCTGAAAATAAAATACGTGCATAGGTAACTCGTATTCTCAAAAGCCAGCTAAATTATTGTGCCTTAATTAATTTTTTGGGATGGAAAACTCTGGTCAACTGAGAGCAGTGGCGGATCCAGAGGGGGGGCGCCCCTTTTATAATCGCCTAAATTTGAAGAGAAGTACTCAACATAAATTTGATTAAATGTCTGTGTGTTGTGTGGTGGCTGCGCTGCGTTCATCACTGCGACGAGAAGGTGTCAGGACGACAAGCGACAGGGGGAAAGTGAATAGGGCGGAGTGAAAACGGCCGAAAAAAAAAGTTTGAGAACCGGAGAAACCCTGACCCTGGAATAGTGGCGAAATTGGTTGAAAATGATTGTGTAAAAATTTGTGGCCGAAATTCGGTCATCTTGAGGTGGCACAAATCGTAATGAAATCGTAAATGAAAAAGCGCGAAAATTGAAGAATTTTATTATTTCTGACCAACAAATCGTGGTAAAATGGCTTGAAAAATCATTTTAAAAATAACTCATTGTTGTGGAGCATTATCCTGAGGTTGGTCACCACCATTGAAAAAATGACGCTTTGTCTCAAATCGTGGAATTTGCTTCCGGGATTTTTTGCGGGTCCTTATAAACCCAATATATTGGTTTCACCGCAAACTGAAGTAGAGGCCTCGGTTACCAATTTTATGTGCCTCTCAACTGCCTGGGAATGGCACGTGCCATACCGTTCCGTACGGAACTGCAGCAATATCCATTTTGATGCCATTTTGGGCAATTTCCCCCAGCTCAACATCGCTTAAATTGATCGTAGATGGAGTTTGCTCTGTATTATCTTCAAATGAAACCATGGTATAATACCTATTCGTCAGCGTTGAAATCCAACTGAGGAACATCGAACTTTCGAATATCAGCAGTCCCTCCAAACCTGGCATCCTGGATTCTCTGGACAGCGAGTTCACGAACGGGTACCCTCTCATCGTGCAGCATTGCCAAGATGATGTTCTCTGGGTGAGAATTTTGATGTTGAGGCGCGCCCTTCTCTCTCCACTTGTCTCTCAAATCGACGTTTTAGAATTTTCGTAGTATTTTTATCTACTCCCCCAATCATCATCATTCTTTCCTGCCTCTGATCAATCAAAAACGCCCGTTCAGCAATGGGAACTTTTTGTTTGCACTCGCAAGACTGGAAATCAACGCACTTGCAAAGGCCCACGTCAAAGAGGGTCATTTTGGCGTGTGCTACAAACGCCTTGATCTCCCCATTCCTCTCTGCTCTCAATTTCGGGATTTTTTGTAACTTTTTGTATTTTTGATGATAGTTCTGTATCAAGCGACCAATTTCTTGTTCACCCACCACTGGTATCGAAGCTTTATCCCTCACTCTTCTCAAGTCCCTGACGACGATTTGGCAGATGGCTTTCACAGATGGGTCCTTATTATTTTCTAATTCACGCAGTTCCGTCTCAACCAACAAATAAGGTTAGGGAGAGAGAACGACTCCTCTGCTGAATACTAAATTGTTTATTCAGGTAAACAATTATAGCTTGGGGACCGGTTTCGAGCAACTAAGCTCATCTACAGCCCAGAGTGACTTGAGGTAGGTTGAACGTACAACCAGTTCAGAACCAGGTTCAGAACTGATTGTACGTTCAACCTACAATAAATAATGCTTCATCATCTGTTCATAAGTAGGTAAGCTGTTCTCATTGAAATTTGTCAACACTCCAAAGATAGGGCAAACGAACTTACTGCGAAATGATTTGGATGACATATTTGGTTAGCAGAAACAAATCACTCACACTAGAAGGAACTATAAGAAAACGATAAATACTCTTAAATTGAGGGGTCACTTCAAAAAATAGTCAGTACAGGTTGTAGAAATAGCTAAACAGCTAAACTTTGACTCAGAGGAAAAATGTGCTTCACAGAATCTTGAAGCAGCTTTTTCCTCTTCTCGCTACTAGTCTACTAATACGTAGGGATAAATATAGCCTAAATGCAACTATCCAAGCCCAAGGCTAAATATTTGAAAATTTTCCCGGGGGGGGGGGGGGGGGGGGGGGTCGCCCGGAACACTTTTTTGGTTTGGGGGTATCTATCATTCAATCATTTTCCGCCCCCCCTCAGAAAAATCCTGGATCCGCCCTTGACTGAGAGCCTTCTTTCAACATAATTATCAGAATTAAATAACGAACGGAAATTAATGGTAGATGGTACGCTGGTCGAGTGTGGAACTCCGGATAATGAGTGGGAAGAACGAAAGTTTAATATTGATCTCAGACAGAGAGCTGATATGTTTGCAGTGCTGCTGTTTGCCAATTATAGCTTAGCAACGAATAACAAATCACGTGCAGTTAGTCAGCTCTAATGAAAGGTTTTTTGGTTGGGGCGAGAGAAGGAAAAGTTGAGAAATCGGTATTAGCTGGTTTTTTGGTTTTTTGGTTACCTACCTGAAATTCAAAACACACTCGGGAGTTCCTTAGTCTTATTTTTTGTCGAACTCGTCATACTTGAAATCATTCAAAACTCGGAGGAAAACAATATTCCAAATAAATAATTCTCAGGCTTGGCCATTTGTTTCCTTCCGTGCCACAAAGTCGTGGAATCAGATAAAATTGAAGGGTACACCCGGTCTAATAAAACTTTCCAGGACAAACAAAGTTTGTTTCCGGGGCGTTTCCTAAAGGGGATTGAATTTACCCTGAGGAATCCCCCCGAGAGAACGGAACGGAAGGAAAAGTAGGAATTAAATCTTCAAGTCGATTTAAAACTAGCGAGATAAGATTAAAATGAGTTTTAGATGGGTTTCTGGCCGGGGGGTACAGGATCTAAAAGTGCTCAGAGGAACAAAAACGGAAGAAATGTCGACGGAGGACGAATTACCTACCCACGGCACATATTTAATAATGGAGGGTTTCTGTCTAGGTGAATTCTAACATTCCCTCGTGACAACTTGAGTAAGATTGCACCGGAACAATGAGATCTTGCTGAAAGTAATACTGTAAAAGATGCGTCAAAGCAGAGAGATTTTATTTCTTCAATGCATCAGTTTAGCAAATTGTGTTCACACTATGTCGTATGATCATACGACCTCGAGGTCGACCGTTATCTTGCTGGCTAGTTTGATGTGTCAAGTCCCTGTTTTTCCATCTGGTGAACGTTCTGTTGTTGAACCTAACAAACTTAGTGCTATTATTTTAACGTTATTACATTTTAAACCGCTGCAAATTTTACACTAGGGTTTATTATTCTTTGATATAGGTTACTTACTCGTGCAGAAATTTAATTCTGTCAATGACAAACATTTTAGAAAAATTTTCTTTTTTCAATAATTTTTAAAAAATTGGGATGATGTGAGGGGAAAACCGTGGGCTAATTATGATATTAATTGCATTTAATGAAGTATGCAACGCAATGCACCTCGAGGCGCCTTTCGCCCCTCCCTTGTTGGGGTCAGGGCTCATCAGGAGTATGACAGTAACCTGCCGGCACATGTGCATTATAACATAATATGTTATTATCTAAATATTATTATCTTAGATAGAAGTTCTGCGAGGAGCAGCCTCACGTTGCACAGAAGTAGATCCTATTATACCGGGATATTTATGTCAATTTTGTGATCCTGCCACCAGAGCGCTCTGACGCTAGTTCTGTGCTCCGAAAATGGGCCCACAGACTCCTTATCCAGGTCTGGGGTTTCCCTCTTACCCAATGAAAATACCTTATGCATAGGTAGGTAGTAAAGGATTCATATCGAATTAATGGAGAAGACTGTCCCACAGATTTCAAAAAGATTTGAGAGATTAAGGGTTCTATTTTGCTGCCTCTGCTGGCTGCAGAAAAATTCTGAAGCTTTTTCTTCGTTCCATGTTTGCGGGTTTTTATCAAATAAAACATCCTTTTGGGGTCAAAATCCCCTCTCACGGTGCTAACCCATTCAATGGGGGGAACTATTTGATTTCGTTGTCTATTACCTTCATTTCATTCTTCTCTGAGAGGGTTTTGTAGGGCTTCTTTTCCATCTAGCATTACCAGGGTCTTATTCCTGAGACCTCTCATAACCTACGGAGCCAAGCACTCCCTTTTATGAGTCCAACGAAAGATAAACAGGTGATTGTAAAAGCCATCCCATGTAGGTCAAGTGAGTCAAGACTCGGCCGTGAACCTGCTCTCTAAAAGGCTTCCACTTTACACTTTGTTCGTCTGCCGTTTTTTTTGCCGGTTTTTTGATAAAAAAAAAAGTTGAACTGATGAGATGTCGACCGTGTAATGGCTAGTTGGTGGAATAGCAAAAACTCATTTATTGAAAAGTAATAACGAACTGAGTGGCACGACCATGACAGTCCCCGAAGTGGCTCTTGATTTCATCAAATCCATAATAGTATAATCGGGGATTTCTCGCTTCCCCTCTTCAGCCCCCGAAGTGTACAATCCGTCGGGGTATTGATTTTTACGATCGTCGTTACAGTAATCGTTTCCGCAGAAATCACATCTGAGGATGAAGCCCGCAGCGGAGTCGACACAATCTTGATTCAAATAAAAAAATAGAAAAAGAAGTTCCTGACAGTGACGGACTATCCGAAGTTAAATATTGACAGATAAAAATAAGATTTTCACTGTAATTTTTGACAACGAATTGCGCTCTTGGGATTGGTTGAATCTTTACACATTCTGCAGATTCGTAACGAGGAGTAAAAAAACATGGTAGCCGCCAGTGGGTTGGGCTTCCAGGTTCATTCTGAGCCAATCAATACCCAGAAATCAAGACAAACACGACGATATCTTCATAACTTGTTTGAGTAAAGTACATTGTAAAGTATTTTGGCGTGACGCTAGAGGAGCGGTTAGGCGTCGCTGCTCCGGCCGAGGGCGTATCGGTGAAGGCCACGGCGGCCTATGCTAAGGAGGCCTGGAGGAGTGAATGGGGCCTGAGGGGCCTGTTCCTCGGGATCCTCCTTTCTGCAGTCGGGTGAATGATTTGGGATTTTGATACTCCTCGAGCTCGGAAAAGCCTGGCTACCAACACTGCAAAACTGCTGCGGCTCCGACCTCCAATCTTCAGGGTCGAAAGGCGAGGGCCAGAAGCGGAATTTTCACGTTCCTCTGGCCGCTGCTCCGCTGACGAGATGCTTCTTTGTAATGTACTTGAATGGAGAAGATTAACTTAAATTTTTCATCTCGAATATTTGAAAATCAGTAAGCATCATCTGGCAACGCTTCTGTAGGCGCTACGCATTGCTGCTTGGGATTTTTTGTGCAAGAACCAGGTATTATTACAATCCTCCTCGTTTAGCGAATTGCAGCTTCAAAATGTTTTTTTTCAAAGATTTTCTTTAAAATAATTCTTGTCCTGACCTTAATGAACACACACGCACAAAAATCCCATTTAATACAGTCGTTAGGAAGTTGTGCATATACTTAACAGTTAATTTCTTCGCCGATTAATTACACAGGTTTACAAAAAAAAAGGTCAATCTCAGGCGCCGCAGAAAAAAACCATCAAACTCTATGTTTTTTGGGGTGCTGAATCCGAATCTGACCCCCGTTTTTTCCGGTCACGTCCAAATTTTCGAGATATTGGCGATTTTTCGTTTTTTCGGCCTTTTTCCGTTTTGAAAATCACAGCTAAACTTGCGGATACCCAAAAATTTCAAAAAAAACTCTCTTCTTACTGGACATTTATCGCTGATTCCGAAAATATATGAGTCGGTGTCTAAAACTACGAGAAATGTGAGATTTTGCCAAAAAATGTTGAAAAAACGTGGTTTTTTCAAAACCAGTCACGTTTTTTGATACTTTTTACCTTCTAGCGTGAAAACTAAGGCCTTTAATAAAAATTTTCCAACGAGGTCTTGTAGGTAGATTGTTTCTGCGTCGAATGGGACCAACCGCTATTCTGTACCTTCCATAATAAGGGAGCTATGATTTTTTAAAGTTTCTACCCATTTTGGCCATGTCGTAGAACATGAACTCCCGGAGTCGGCAATGCAACTTGATCACAACAAAACTTTGTTCCGAGGAATATATTGGACTCGGAGGCATCAATTCAGACCGACTCAAAGATGGTTTTATTCATCAAGAGTTCATGTTCTACGACATGGCCAAAATGAGTAGAAACTTTGAAAAATCATAGCTCCCCTATTACGGAAGGCACTGAATCGCGGTTGGTCCCATTCGACGCAGAAACAATCTACCTACAAGACCTCGTTGGAAAATTTTTATTAACGGCCTTAGTTTTCACGCTAGAAGGTAAAAAGTATCAAAAAACGTGACTTTGCTTTTGAAAAAACCACGTTTTTTCAACATTTTTTGGCAAAATCTCACATTTTTCGTAGTTTTAGACACCAACTCACATATATTTTCGGAATCAGCGATAAATTTCCAGTAAGAAGTGAGTTTTTGTGGAATTTTTGGGCATCCGCACGTTTAGCTGTGATTTTCAAAACGGAAAAAGGTCGAAAAAACGAAAAATCGCCAATATCTCGAAAATTTGGACGTGACCGGAAAAAACGAGGGTCAGATTTCAGCACCCCAAAAAACATAGAGTTTGATGGTTTTTTCTGCGGCGCCTGAGATTGACCTTTTTTTTGTAAACCTGTGTTATTAATGTATTAAGCTGATTGGGGGACACCCCGAATTAGCTCGGACCTTGTATTATTATAATCCCACCCATCAGCTGACATGGCACATGCTTTTCCCAACTTTGAGAAAGGCGAATTCTCCTATCGGTGTGGAGAATGACTAGTAGGTAATATCATAATAGGTTATATTGTAATATTATGTTGTTTAGAGAAATGAGCTAGTTGTGCTTTAAACTGTTCCTTTTTCAGCAAAACAGTAATGCTCTCCCACTCTCGACCTCCAGGCCCCGCCCAGAAGGTCCCAAGTGCCTCGGGGACAGGGTGCCAGCCATCTTTGAAGTGTTTAAGGAGTGGGGGCTTAACACTGTAAGCGAATCCTGAACCCCCATCCTGAGCAAATCTACGGCAGGCGTCCGGCCCTTCGAGCCAGGCAAAAAGCGTGTGCCATGCTTGAAAACCCCCTGCTATTACCGGTTTCACCGCCGACTGCCGGATTAGGATCGACGGATTTCCCACACCCGCGCCGGGTCACAATTTTAGTCTTCCCTCCGCCCGAGTCCGCTTTGTAAGCCACCGTGAAACACCAAAGAGCCAAAGCCGGGCACGAAGTTGGTTTGGTCGAAGAGGCGTTGAATAATTCACTCCCTCCGTCTGCCCGAGAGTAGCACAACAGGGCTTTTGCCAGCGAGTGGAATGAAAATATGAAAATAACGTATAACATCACCATAACGGGACGAAGCGAAACGAACCCCAATCCTTGAATTGAAACCATAGCAATGTTGTTACAGCAACGCATTTGCTAAATACTTCATCTTTTCAGTTGCTTGGACACTGTGATTTTAAGGTCGTATGCGTCCTCTATATAGAGAGAGCTCAACACATACAATCAAACACGATTTCCACACAATCACTGGAATGCTTATTCTGGTTCCACCGGTAGCAAGTGCAAAAAAAAGACAACTCAATGATTCTTTAGCAATTTGAAAATTTAAAACTGGACAAATACTCACCGAGTTATCAACTTTTACAGAGCATCAAGCCAGTAACTGGACAATGAGGTCAACAATTGAAAACATTAATACACCAATAAATCCGTTTTGAACATCAATAAGTTGAATTCAATCTTTACATGAGGTATCAATCTCAAACTTGATCATCACACGCACAGGCCCCTTCTTGAAAACCAATGGGGTAAGTGCATGGTTGGTCTCAACTCACTGATGAGAAAAGAGAACAGGTAGGTACTAAATTTCAATTCGGTATACCGAATATATATAGGCCTATATATAGGCGCGAAGTACAACTGATGAACTTATAAACTTTATAACACCTGAAAATACTCATCGATTCGAAGATCGGATTTGGAGGATAAAAACGGAGCGCTGAACTTTACAGCTGAGTGAAATGACAGTGACTTCATAGCCTTCCAGCCAGGTTAGGCTGTGAAACCGGTGGATAAGTGATGTTAGGCGTAATAGGTATGCCTAATGGTAAGTTGTTCTAAGTAGCATTTTTACAGCCACTTCCGCACTTGCCCCGATTTTGCACTTCCCCCAAGCGGCGTCGTACACTGCAAGCGTACACGAGCGGCGAGGCGGTTTGCTCAACAGCAAGCAACACGCGCTGAGACCCAACTACAAAAGCGGTATCGTCCACTGGAAACGTGATTGAGCGAACGGCAACGCGCTTTGAGTGGCCGATCCAAAACAACTTGGATCTGACGCTCGTAGCCGCTCGTTCAATACCCGCAGTACCGAGCTTCTTAGGTTGTGTCAAAGGCCATTTCTGGCCCATTACAACCTTTCTCGTACTGTCTGCTCGCTTTCTTCCCCCAGAGGAAGTGCAACCTATCCAAATTTTTGAAAAATGAGGTTATGGCGGTTTCTGACAGTATGTTTTCCGCTGAAGCCATTGGTGAAGTTGTTTGGAGTCAAACTGCAGCCCTTCCCTGAGAAAAACAAGCAAAAAATTGAAAGTTGGAGTCAAAGTGTATCCTATCCAGCGAGTTATACTGTATGGGATTCACTTTGATCCCAAGCAGTGATTCAACCAATCAGATTGCAGGATTGAGGTTCGAATCATGGCCGCCTATAAAAAACAGACATGTTTCCAATATTTCATTATTTAATTAATTTGTAGGTAGTGATTTAATAATCAAAACTGTAAAAAACGTCGGTTATTTTATTCCTAACTTTCCGAATAATGTTTTTCAAACAATTGAAAAATCAATATAGGTGCTCATGGTTTGTTCTGATTGGCCCAAGGCCAGGATACTAACCCGCAATGACAAAGTTTGGAATCAAACCGTAACCTCTTCGTGTACAATACCAAGCAGCCAGGGAAACCCCCTACTAACGCCTTCTATTTTTTTTAATGACTGAATCAATTTTTATACAATTAACCTATACCAAAGAATAATAAATCCATGTGTAAAATTTGCAGCGCATTTTTATTGAAAACAAACTTGAACCCCGCTGCGCGAAGGCGCTTGCAGTGGACGACCCGTGCCGCTTGGTCTGCCGCCTCTCGTGCAGCACGAAGCGCTTCGCTGGCTACGAGCCAGGGGCGGATAGGCAGGTCGGGCGATCGGGCGTCGCCCGAAGGGCCGATGGTCCTGAGGGGCCGGTCGAAGCTGGAGAAAAATGTTTTCCTACAGTACTAAGCCAGAAAAGAAAAACTCAAGACATAAAAGAATCTGGTTGGCTTTGTTCCTCATAGGGTGGATTGCAAGTTCAATAGGCCTAATTGCGTAATTTGTGCAACAAGATTTTAAAACAGTACAACCTCACGGCCTCATCGCATGCAAGACTTTTTTTGATTTTCAACAAACTTATGGTTAGGCTTTCCACGACCCAAGTCGAGTATTAGAGGAGTTTTTCAAAATTTAAAATCATCAAAACAAGGCTGAGGAAAACTCTGAGTGACAACAATATGGAGGATCTTATGTTGATGGCTTGCAAGCAGGAGAGTCTGGCCGGAGCACTGAGCCCGGGCTAGGCTGGGGGCTTTGGTCATTAGAGAGTTCCTAAAGAAACATCCGAGATACGTCGACCGTTAATTTTTATCGCCGTAAGGGATTTGTCTAGGGAGAATCAAAGAAAAGCTAACTTCATATAAGACCGTAACAGAGATACGGTCTTATCAAAAGTCACGCTAAATTTAAAGTGCCGCTATTTACGTTCTATTGCTCGAAATTAACGGCGGTATCCTTAAGACCGTAAGTTTATTGCCGTAACTTTACGGCAATAACGTTCGACGTTAGGCATAAGGACGTAAGTTATCACCGTTATTTCTGCGCATGCGCGAAATCTCGAGTTACGTCGACCGTAACTCATCACCGTTAGGCAAAAAGTGGCTTTAGGAACTCTCTATTATCGGCCCTCCTTGCCATCGCCTACTGCTTGGTCCCTTCTCTATCGCACGCAAGCGCTTTGTGTGAGAGCGTTATGTGTTCCCGTTTCGGTTAAATATTCATGGAGTTAATAAAATATCGCTTTAGTATTTGCAACAGGGGTAAAAATTTTGATTGTAATTATATCTATACTACGTTTCAGATGAAACTGAAATGTCCGTCCGCCGCCCACGACGTTTTGAGCAGAAGGAATTCATTTGAAAATCTGAAATTTTTGACAAAATACTTGGGTCTCCTTTTAGTTGAACTCGCAAGGTGTTAAAACCGATCGCACAAACCGGTGGGGGCTCAGTGGATCTAAAAAGGGGCTACAGGAGGGGTTTTGGAAGAGTTAGGTGTCGTCTTCGAACTATTTTTGGACGTAAAATCCATTTTCGGGACTCCTAAAAGCTTCCGACTTCACCGTTGGGATCCATGGGGCTTTTGAAGGAAGCTACGAAGTCGAATAAGGACTCATTTTTCGTGTAACCTTGATAATTGATTTTACGGGGTCCTTCATCCGTCCAAACACTAGACATGAAAATTTAAAAAAAAAAAAAAAAAAAAATTTAATTTACCATGGGCCTGAGATTGAGCCTAGAATTCGAAAGAAATTAACAAGTGGGGGACATACATGAGAAGGGGTTGAGTGGCGAAGGTGAGGAGGGCCGGAAATGCCCAAAGCCTCTTGGCTCAGTGCTCCAGCCAGATGCTCCTCTTACGAGCCATCTTTTTATTGTTGATAAGCTGTGATTATGTACTTAACTGAAGAAATGTGCAAAATACATCTTAGATTGAAGCGCTATTTTTTTTGTGTGCATAAACGGTAGGGTAGGTACTACCTAATTCACATACCAAGCACCAATTTTATTTTTTTCAAAATATGGGCGCTGTTATTTTTCCCTTTCACCTGAGTATTAGATTCACCTAGGTATTAAAAGTAAGGTCTTTGGATAGGTAACTGTGTGTGTGATGGAGGAGGCAGGGTAGGGCCGGTCAAATTGAATCGCCCGGGCCAGTCAAAACCGCCTATCCGCCCCTGCTACGAGCTACCGTATCAAACCTTACATTAGGTTTGTTCCAGGTCTAGCTGCGTCTGTTAACAAAAGTTGACGGCTGTCGACAGCAGTCCCAATGCCTTCTGAATCGCTGTTGAGTTCTGTCGAACAGCCCATCTGATGACCTGGAACGCGATCTGTCAACAAACCAAGTCATATGAATCACCGTGAATTAATGCTACACAATTTAATTACTTCGTGGTGATTCACGTGACAGTAAATTTCATATGGAAAAATCCAAGTGGTAATTTTTGGTTTATTTTATTCAGAATAATCAACCTTTTTCAAGAGAGGAATATAAGTACTCCTCCATAAGGGAGGGAATGAGTCATTTAATGTGTTTGGGGGTATGAGTCATTAAATGACAAACACATTAAATTTTAATGTGTTTGGGGGTAGGAGAAGACCTCCTCCCTTGGTCAGGCCCCAACCTTGGTCAGTTGATAGTTTGGGTGGTATACACGAGGGAAATATTTTGTCCTAAATTTTTAATGTTTTGTGTAAGTCAAGGCAACACTGCGTCAAAAGTGTTTTCCCGCTTTTCTAGCCCTGATAAGCTTTATATGGTTATCAAAGTTTTCGAGGCGTTGTGATGTCGATTTTGACAACATAGTTTTCGACAGCTGACGAAGAAAGTACGTAAATTTCGGTAAATCTTTTTGGTTTATCGTTGAATTCTAGTCTCGATGTATGAAATGCACGCATAATTTCGCAAGTTCATGTCGAATTAATTATTCTGGAGCCAGTTGAAGATTTTTGGGAGTTGACCCTACCTTGGTCAGGCAGGTCGTTCCTACCTTGGTCAACTTCGTAAATCGTAAGTGAAAATCATATTAGGTATCTTTTCGTAAATAACCACTTTAATAAATATTTTGTGATGTAAATGGCATAAAAAATAATCGAATTAATTATTTTAGAGCCTGTTGAAGATTTTTGGGAGTTGACCCTACCTTGGTCAGGTAAATATTACGATATGGTCCCTACCTTGGTCACCTTCGAAAGTCAAAAGTGATAATCATAATATGATATATAATATTATTAGGTATCCTTTGGTAAATAATCATTTTAATAAACATTTTGTGATATAAAGGGCATAAATGGCCAATAAACCAATTATTTCTGATCAAAAACATCTTCTGTCAGACAGTTGACCAAGGGAGGAGCCAGACCTGACCAAGGGAGGAGCACGGTTCCTACCTTGGTCAGTTTGGAAGGGTTTGGAAAAACGGTCTCCACAATTAATTAGTGATACTAAAATGATTAGTTCTTGGTCCATTCAACAGCCGAATAGTGTTACTATCAAGATCCATACATCAGAGGTCCAAAAAACCATCCTAGGTATGATTTGTTGAAGGTTAAAAAAAAAGTGACCAAGGTAGGAGGTCTTCCCCTACTTACGAGGACTTCGGGAGGACGTGAGTACAACTTGACGCACCGAGCACCAAAATAAAGTGAGAAGGTTATGAGAGAGGTTTCAACTGGGTAGGGTTATCCTAGTCAACAGAACCCAACCGCTCATTCGAGCTGTCGATTTTCGGCTGACAGCAGTTCAACTGCAGTCAGCCGACACATCGACCTGGAACAGCCGGCGTCGGCGACTTTTCGCCGACCGAGCCACCTGGAACAGCAGTTTTCTCAACTGCGCATGTCTCCGTCGATTTCTGTTAACAGTCCGTCAAAGCTGGAACAAACCTCTTATAAGAAGCCATTTTATCTACTCATTTTAAGTTTAAATATGTTTACGTTTAGTTATCCCTAATAAACATTTTTATTTAACGATTAGCTTATGCACATAACAAGTTTAGTTGGGCGGTGTTCACATTAATTGGCGGCCTAGATGGTTGTGTCAGCTAACACAAGCCAGCAATGACCCAAAACAGCTGAGATCAAACTGAAGTATTTAGGTATACCTACCTTAATACCTTAAATTTACGATATAATATAGTATTTACATCGCGAGTCGGGGCATATGAGATTCATGGGGATGTTTCCCATGTCTTGACTCAGATCCCCGCCTCAAGGATCGACTCACGATATTTTGGGGTGGACGCTTCAACATGGGGAGTTGCATTTCCTCAAGATGAAGATAACGACGTCCCTTGACTCTTCTCTTCAATAAATCACTTTCAGCCATTCAAATGAATGGAAGATCTCCTTCGTTACGCGAATTCACAAGAGTGGCGAGAAGACTATCGTCCAGTGTGCTCCTTATCCGCCATACCGAAGGTCCTGGAGAACCTGGTGGTGTCTCAGTTGCCCTTCGAGTTCTCGTCCTTCATCGTCATCGAGCAGCATGTGCCTTCGTCAAGAGGACGTCAACTGCCACCAAGAGTTCCAAGTGATCGATGGTTTCCAGAATGGACTCCAAACGGATTGCATTTCTACCGACTACTCCAAAGCATTCGACAAACTTTCTCTTCCATTTCTCGTTGCTGGCGTCTCTGGGGATCTCTGGATCATTCCACAAGTGGCTATCCGGAAGGTCGAAAGCTGCAGGTGTTCGTGTTGCTCTTTCCACTCCTTTCATGACCATATCAGGGATACTGCAGGGTAGTCTTCTTAGTCCACTGCGTTTACTTTTCGTAATCAACAGCGTCATTGATACGCTGGCTCCTGGAACGCACTGTTTGCAGAGGACTTGAAGCTTTTTTGCCGTGTTGGATCTTGATTGGACTGTGTTGCTCTGCAGGAGTCGGTGAGGCAGTTGGAGCCATGGTGTGCCTACAAACCCCTCCGAGTGTTCTGCCATGTCGTTCTGACGCTCTACTGACTTAATAAAATTTGACTACATTTTGGGTGGCTTCCCTTGTTAGAATAGAGGGTTGCAGGGATTTTCGAGTGCTGCTTGACCATAAGCTTTACTTCAGCAAGCACAAATAGTTGCCCTTTCTCGTCGTTCGCAAAAGCACTTTATCTGCGCTCGTTTAGTGTCTCAATTTATGTGCCTAAATGACTTCATTATTTATATTTATCTTTCTACCGGTCTTTGCTATTTTCATATCTGTAAAAATGAGCTTTTCCTTAAATAAATAAATAAAAAAAAATGGAAGGGTATGCGTTCCTGGGAGTTGACATCGAAAATATAAGGAACACCCTACTGCAGATACACCTTTTCTTGAGTTCCAATTTTAAAAAATCCCTAGTCCAATACGTGACTACAAAAGGGTAAAAAAAAGGTTGGTAAAAGGAAGATCCCAAGTGTTTAACGAGCGGTCTACCAACATTTCAAGTCAAAATCCGGTTGACAAGCTCTGGCCATCCTCAAAGCCGGAGAAAATTGAAAAAAAAAAAAAAAAAAAAACCATTCTTTCACTGGGAACGATAAGAAATGTCACTTCGATATGTATCTATGGGAAGATCAAGGGGGGCACAAGAGTCTTTGATCCCGCTATAATCCCTCCACTTCTTTGCCCTGTCGCCAACAGAGCATAATCTACTGACGAGATACAAACGAATGGGATCCGTACGGCTCTCGGAGAGACCTTTTCCAGTATCATTGGGAAACCTCTCTGAAGGTTTGCTATCATGTAGGCGATAAGGTGATTCGATTTGGTCGTGTAACAAACCATAGAAATTGAAGGATATGAAAAAACGCTCCAAATTTTGCACAAGGGTTTATTATTCTTTGATATAGGTTACTTGTACAGACATTTAATTCTGTCAACGAAAAAAATTAAAATTTTTTTTGGATTTTTATATTTCAAAAAAATATTTTTTTGGGGGATTTTTTTTTTCTTTCAAAAATTCTTTATTTTTTACTCGAAAAATATTTAACCTCTTGGGATCCTTAAAAAATCCCATTTTTAGCCCCATGAAAGCCCTATAGATCGCCACAGTGAAATCGGCTCGTTCCGGGACCCCCAAAAATGGATTTTACGTCCAAAAATACTTCGAAAACGACACCTAACTCACTCCCATAGCTAAAAGCCTTAAAAAAACCCTCCTGTAGCCCCATTTTAGCCCCATAGCGCCCCACGGGTTTGGGCGATCGGACTGAAAACCTTGCGGGCACAACTAGGTGGTAAACCAAGTATTTTGTCAAAATTTAAGATTTAAAAAAAATTCCTACTGCCCAAAACGGCCCGGACGGCGTACGACGAACGCCGTCGCGAAAACATAGGTGTATCATTCCAAGAATAATAAACCAAAAGAGGGCCGTTAAACCCAAAAATAATCTCATTATTTGATCAATATAAATGATGAATTCATCATAATTGTATTCGTACCCGAGAACTTATAACCCTGTTTAAAGCGGTCTAAATCTCTCTTGACTTGTTTGTCTGGTTAGAGGGATGTTATGGATGTTTCGGTTTCCCTACCCCGGTCGGATGGGGCTCATCGAACACCCATAACCTGGCTGACGTTTCATTCCTCCCCCGTGACCCGGCCAAGATTGATAGATCCCCTTCATTCCCATCTAAGCGGCTGAGTCGCAATCTGTCTTGCCTCCGAAGCGTCAGCTGGGATGATCTCGGGTTATTGAAATATGATGATGAAATCGCCTCCTTGCTGCGGGCATATTGTTTTTTCCAGAGGGAAATTTTGCCCCCCCCCCCCCCCCCCCCCTCCTGGCACCACTTCCGGCGAAAGATGAGGTGAAGTAATTACGTGATACGTAATTACGTTTTTGCACGTCTCAGCCAGTTCGGTAGACTGCAGGTAATGTTCATCTCACTGACTGTTTATTTTCATTGTTTATTTGTTCATAGTTTATTTTCATTAATTACGTTCGCCCTTCCAACTTCGTTCAGTTGCGGGCCACGGGAAGCTCCACTTCCGACGGCGAGATTGGGAAGTCCAGCTTCTCTCGCTAACGAGAGGGCTGCTAATGACTCCCCGATCGCGTCGCCGGCGTTATCATTTAAGGGTGCTCGTCCACTGGAAGTTTATTCGAGAGGCAAGGCGCTTTGCGCAGGCACAAGAGGCGACAGAACAAGCTGCAAAGAGCGGCATGGGTCGTCCACTGGTTGTGCTTGTAAGGGTTTCAGCCAGATCGCCAAACCCGTGGGGCTCTTTGGAGCTAAAAAGGGGCTGAGGGAGGGGTTTGTGAAGTGTTTCAGCAATAAGGTTGAAATGGGTGTTGTTTTCGAAGAATTTTTGGACGTAGAATCAATTTTTTGGGGTCCCCCATTTGTTAAAACACTGCACAATAAATGATTTTTAAACTATTTTTAATAAGTGGGTAATTTGTTATTGTCATAAAATTAATTTTTGCACAATTTATAAGAAAGAATGCAAAACACCACTCTCCTATGGTAGGTTAACTGGCATTGTACGAGCGGCAACGAGCGGAAGTCCAACTTTTTTGGATCTGTCGCTCGTGTACGCTTGCAGGGGACGACCCCACTAATTAGTGGGGATATCTGTTTGATGTCTTTGAGTTGGGGAAGTGAGGCCAACTGACCAATTTTTACGCATCCGTTGCCCGGGCAGCCATTGTAGGTATACAACTTCTCTGTCGCCGGAGAGGGGGTTTCGTAAGACGGTGTCAGCGGACCCGGCCTACCTTGGCTACAATAAGTCTGGGGAGGCCAGTCCTCTGATTCCCATACACAGATTAAACTCACTGATACTGGATTAAACTGATCCAGAAAGAACTATATTGACGCTGACATCTCACGTTATGCCCTAGATTGGGATACTTACTCCCTTAGGTTCTCCCTTCACCTTCCTCCAAAGACACCAGGGGCGAAATCCCAGTCCCCCATACTCTCACACAAAAATTGATAGAACTAATTTGAATTTAGGTACACTAATTTGTGAATGTAGGTACACCTGTCACATCCGTTAAACAGAGTATTCTACATACTGTACATGCTGTTTTTGTATACAAATTTTAAAAAAGTTGGCTAAAAAAATTAGTAGTTAATTGGTGCTATCGATTGAGAACCATCGATTGCAAGTATCGTTTGTTGACTACATACCGATGTTGCATCCCTAATGGATTAACTCAAGTCGTAGGTAAGTTCTCCTCTTCGTTCTAATCCCTGCAACAGTTTGTCGGTGTTCACCGAGTATTTACCGAACTGAAGAAACTTCCGCCGTAGAGAAGAGCTCAAGTTCTCGAGTTCATCGCAGAGAAAACTGAGTAGAAGAGATTCAGAAGTGAAGAGGAGATGAAGGATCCAAGTAATACGTCTGGCTACTATGTAGGGCAACCCCGCTTCTCCGATCCTTTACCGGGCGGGCTCTTTCTGATTTATTACGGTGACGCGGGAAAGGTGAGAAAGTTTTCCAGGAGATTTCATGATCCCTTAAGGACCGTTGGTGGCCCCTGCCCCAAGATGAATATCAAAGCGGTTGGACGAAAGGGGATCGATATCTTTGGGGTGTCTCGTGCTGTTTGTACCTCCCTGGGCTGTCATTATGAAAAGGACAAATCCCTTCGCCCCCTTTAATGCCTTTCCCGACGCGAAAAAAAAGCGGTACGCCGTGAAAAGAAAGTATATTTCCTCTACTGATGAAAAAAAAAAAAGAAAGAAAAAAGTAGGGTTCTTTTCAGTTAGTGTTAATTACGTGGGATGTTAACTGAGTTGGGGGGCGCAGTTTAATGGATTTAAAATGAAGTCTCATTTACCTTCCTCGCTCCCACAGTACGAATTAGAGCGAAATTCCGACTTCGGGGCGTCACCCACCACCTCTCGGTTATACCCCCTAAAACGCCCACCTACTTTTAATCATTCCAAGTACAATGACCGCTCTAAATTAGTAGTAGGTAAAAATTTGAGAGACACGGCTTTGCGGAAGGAAGTGGCTTTGACAATGGACCCTTATTAAAACCATTTCTCTGAAACTACTCATAATTGTGGCCTTCGCCGATACGCCCTCAGCATGGGCGGTGCTTCCAGCTGCTCCTCAAACGTCACGACTTAACAGGTACTTAACAGATTGGCGATAGGCCACACTGGCCAGTGCCCGCATGTGCCAGCCCATGATCAGCATCAGCTCGCTCTTGGCAGATGAGAAGGTGAGCTTCGCATCCGGGCAAGCCCCGCGCCTGTCGTCTCCAGCTCCCTCTGGGACTGACCAGTGACCATCACTACACGGTCGTCTGCGCCAACCGCTCCAAAGCCTGCGGCCCGGACCCCACACAGGAGCCCAGCATCGGGCGGGATATTTCTGTTGAATCTTACCTTACGCTCGCCTAACCATATAAACTCCGGAACTCCGCCGTTAAGTAGGATTTTTTTTTTTAAACTGAAATTTCAACAAAATACCTACTCGGTTTACCATCTCGTTGTGGTCTAAGGGGTTGAGTTATTATCAGATATTTTTAGACGGAGAACTCACTTTAGGGGGTCCCAGAACGTTCCGATCTCACCGTGAGGATCTATGTGGGTTTCATAGGGCTACAAATGGGATTTTTGAAAGATCCCAAGAAGTCAAATTAGGTGTCGTTTTCCGAGTAATTTTTGACGCATAATCCATTTTTCGAGGTCCCACATCTGTCCACACATTGTACCCCTTGTGTGAAATTTGCAGCATTTTTTTTTTTTTTTTTTCATTTCGATTTGTAACCCTTTCACGACTGAGCCTTCGTGGAAACTGAACATTGCTTGAACACGACTCGCCATATAATGATGTTATTTTAAAAAGGTATTAAATACCTTTACAAATTTTGTAAACGCTACCAAAACATCGACTCGCGTGAAATCTCATCTCTGGCCAAGGAAGGCCACTTTTCCTCCTCAGGTCGCTTCTTTTTGCTTAATATGTCGTCTCTGCTCCATGGAGGTCATTTCTTCTTGCTTGATATCTCGTCTATAGCCCAGGAAGGCTACTTTTGGTTTATTATACTTGGAATAACACACCTATGTTTTCGCGACGGGGGTCGACGACTCCGATCGGCCTCAAAATTTGACATTATCCGTTTCAAGTGGTCTAGATTCTAAAACCGAAACGTCCGTCCGCCGTCCACCGTCCAGGCCGTTTTGGACAGTAGGAATTTTTTTTTAAATCTGAAATTTTGACAAAATACTCGGTTTACCATCTAGTTGTGCCCGCAAGGTTTTCAGTCCGATCGCCCAAACCCGTGGGGCGCTATGGGGCTAAAATGGGGCTACGGGAGGGGTTTTTGAAGGCTTTTGGCTATGGGATCGAGTCAGGTGTCGTTTTCGAAGTATTTTTGGACGTAGAGTCCATTTTTTGGGGTCCCGCAGCGATCCGATTTTGGTTTATTATTCTTGGAATAATACATCTATGTTTTCGCGACGGGGGTCGACGACTCCGATCGGGCTCAAAATTTGACATTATCCGTTTCAAGACGTCTACATTCTAAACCCGAAATGTCCGTCCGCCGTAGGCCGTTTTGGGCAGTAGGAATTTTTTTAAAAATCTGAAATTTCGGCAAAATACTTGGTTTACCATTTTGCCCGCAAGGTTTTCAGTCCGATCGCCCAAACCCGTGGGGCGCTATGGGGCTATAATGGGGCTACGGGAGGGGGTTTTTTTTTTTGAAGGCTTTTAGCTATGGGATCGAGTTAGGTGTCGTTTTCGAAGTATTTTTGGACGTAGAATCCATTTTTTGGGGTCCCAGAACGATTCGATTTCACTGTGGCGATCTATAGGGCTTTCATGGGGCTAAAAATGGGATTTTTGAAGGATCCCAGGATGTTAAATATTTTTCGAGTAAAAAATACAGAATTTTTGAAAAAACACATTTTTGAACAAGAAAATCAAAAAAAAAAAAAAAAATTTTCGAGATAAAAATCCACAAAAAAAATTTTTTTTAAATTTTTTTCATTGACAGAATTAAATTTCTGCACAAGTAACGTATATCAAAGAATAATAAACCCTTGTGTAAAATTTGCAGCGTTTTTGGTTTATTATTCTTGGAATAATACACCTATGTTTTCTCGACGGGGGTCGACGACTCCGATCGGCCTCAAAATTTGACATTATCCGTTTCAAGAGGTCCGTTTCACATTCTAAATCCGAAATGTCCGTCCGCCGAACGCCGTCCGCCGTACGCCGTCTGCCGTCCGCCGTCCGCCGTCCAGGCCGTTTTGGGCAGTAGGAAATTTTAAAAAAATCTGAAATTTCGACAAATACTTGGTTTACCATCTAGTTGTGCCCGCAAGGTTTTCAGTCCGATCGCCCAAACCCGTGGGGCGTTATGGGGCAACGGGAGGGTTTTTTGAAGGTTTTTAGCTATGGGATCGAGTTAGGTGTCGTTTTCGAAGTATTTTTGGACGTAGAATCCATTTTTTGGGGTCCCGGAACGATCCGATTTCACTGTGGCGTTCTATAGGGCATTCGTGGGGCTAAAAATGGGATTTTTGAAGGATCCCAGGATGTTAAATATTTTTCGAGTAAAAAATACAGAATTTTTGAAAAAACACATTTTTGAACAAAAAAATCCAAAAAAAAAATTTTTTTCATTGACAGAATTAAATTTCTGCACAAGTTACGTATTTCAAAGAATAATAAACCCTTGTGTAAAATTTGCAGCGTTTTTTTTGCTTGATATCACGTCTCTGGTCCAGGCAGGCCGCTTCTTTTTGCTTGATACCTCGTCTCTGGCTTAGGGAGGCCATTCTTCATGCTTGATGTCTCGTCTATGGCTCAAGCATGCCACTTATCCTCACGTTGTATCTTCTCTCTAATACTAAGGGGCCACTTCTTCTTGAGATATATATCGTCACTGGTCGAGAAAGGGTAAATGTAGTCAGTTTTTTGCCCAAAATTATGCTGAAAAGCTGAAATAATAATAATAATAATAATAATTTTTTTGCAGCACTAGCTCAGAAACCCGGCGAATTTCTGTTCAGAGTGAATACATTTATACCCAGCCACTTTCAAATCAGGACCTTTTCGAAATTCTTTTTGAAGTCATGAAACCCTGGAAGAGTGCGTTTCAACCCATTCAACTTCCTCGTGCTGAATGGGTAAAACGAACCCCTCACCGTCAA
The DNA here is from genome assembly GCA_955831195.1 of Pilophorus perplexus. NCBI lineage: Eukaryota > Metazoa > Arthropoda > Insecta > Hemiptera > Miridae > Pilophorus > Pilophorus perplexus. The sequence continues at coordinate 4,406,860 of OY037015.1, forward strand.
ATGAGCCTTAAGCGTCGAAGTTTTCAGAAAATGTTCCACACTTCCGAGTTTTTTTTTTCCGTCACCCCCGGCCAACAATAAGGTCGGAGATTGGAACGGGTTAAAATTTCTGGACCAGCGGAAGTTGTGAAACTTTTGAAATCTGTCGAGCCCACTTTTCCACTAGATTTCACTCGCTCCCGGGCAACTGTTGTAACAACCGCTCACCTCTCCCGGCACTTCGCCTTTTCTGATTACGAACTTTTCCCATTTTTTAGACGCCGTGCAGCCGTCCTCCTCAGGCTCTTCGCTGACAGATGCAGAAGAAAAAAACAAACGGTTGAGCGATTTGAGCGTACAAAGCCTGCTGGACACCGTCGTTGGTTCCCAAGGGGCACTACTAAAATAATACAGATGTGTCCTTTGGGGTTGTGGTGTTTGTTTTTCAAGTTTTCTTCATGCCTTTCTTTGGAATGGAGTTTCCACATTTCTCGACGTACGATATGTTAAAATGGCTTCGTCAGCGTTTGGGTTGGGGTGCCGGAGCCACTTTTAATATCGCCGACCAGACGTTTTCCTTGGAACTGGAAAGCGTTAAGATAAATGTTAGCGCTCGGCGGGCCAAAGAGGAATCTCGCCCTTGTGAGCGCTTTATTGTTGTCCCTTTTCCATCCTTCCCCCCCGTTTCAAGATAACTTGAGAGGTCGCAATTTCCTCTCGACTGTAGCCTCCCCCGTCAGCTAACCAAAAGAGCGTAACGGGGAAGCCTCGGCGCAGACCGATATGTCATTTTGAAGATGATAAAATTTTTGCAGCGAGTGTCTTTAAGATTCAGCAGGATCACGCCAAATGCGGTGGAAACTGGAAACTCTACCAGGGTCGGTCTAATGGGGTTTTGACCGGCAGATAACGCCCATTGGAGCCAAACTAATAACAAATTCCTACACTGAGAGAAAAAACGGCCTAAAATAATGTTAAAGTTTAACAGTGTAATCCTGTAATGCACTGTATTGCTACTGTTAATGAGTGAATACTGTTATTGAAATGCCTCCCCCTGACTCAGGGGCCCTGAGTATACTGTGTGTGCTCATCAGCAGTATTATAGGGTTACTGCAACCGACTAACTCTGTTATTGTCACCAAAACACTGTTAAAGTTGGGGAAAACATGGCAAGGGGCGGCATTTTACTCAATAACTTTCTTATTCTGTTATTGCAATACCAGGAATCGACGATGTTTAACAGTATTTAGGCTACTCGTTAACAGTATTTTCTTTCAAACTTTAACAGAGTCGTTTTCTCAGTGTACAAAGTTTGTAGGATTTAATCCTATCGCCAAGACACATGATTGACATCAACGAAGTTCACTAAAAAGGAGAAGAACATGATTGTGGGGATAGCTAAGGGTTTTGGTTTATTAATCGGAGAGCAAAAGTTTGATCAGCGTCAAAATTTGTCGTTATAGGATTCAAAATGTGTGGATTCCAAAAACGAAATGTCCGTCTGCTGTCTAGGCCGTATTGGGCCGTACCTAGGTGTAACCGCATGGGCCGAACTCGCAAGTGGTCCCGTCGCTGGCCACGGGAAGCGCAGCCCTTGGCGGCGTGATTGAGAGGTCCATTTGCTGTCGCGAGCGGGTTCGCCACCCTTCCAGGCCGCTTACATTTCATAATGAGTAATTGCGGTGACTTTTTGGTTGGACCCGAGGACCGGTCTTCCCCTGCTGACGTTATAGTTAGGGAAGCCAGGTCAACGGGACCAATTATTTCGCGCGGGAATGTTGCCCAGGCCACTATTGCTGACAATTCAGTTGTAGTAGCTGGGAGATCATTCCTTCATAAGACGGAGTCAGCAGAACCGGCCTCCATTGTCAGGGCGCATGTACGAGCGCTCCCCGGGACGGAGAAAGGGATTTTGTCGGAGCCCGCTGGGTAACGCTAATAGCTCACTACGTAACGATTTTCAGCGGGAGGATTCGTAGGTATGGGAGCGTTCGTTCATGGTTGACTGAAAAGAGAGTGCCCCTTCGGGAGCGTTTGTACATCCCACTTTAACCCGCGGAGCGTTCGTGCCGTCCACCGTCAACAATTTGGTTGTGGAAGCCAGTCCGTTGATTTCTTGAAATACTCCTCATCCTTGATATCAGGTTCCACTTTGCAACCGTTCAGGAATCAACGCATTCCCGGTCAGCCCGACTCTACGCTCCAGCCTGGAGATAGCGGATCCTCCATTTATGCTTCAATATCACCTCCCAGGTCAGCAGATCACGACCTAAATTCGTGTTATGCCCTGGATAGGGATGTTCACTTCCCTCCTCTTCCTCCAAAGACACCAGGGGCGTAATCCTAGATATGACGCTAGAAGCATTCCCCCCAAACTCAACACAATTAATGATATTCCTAATCAATTAGGAACTCATTTTGTGAATGTAGGTACTCCATCAACACCCGTTATGCAGGTTTAAAAAAAAAGTAAAATGTAGACAAAATACCTACTCAGACCACCCCCTAGTTGTGCCCGCAAGGTTTTCACTCCAATCGCCGAACCCTGTGGGCTACAGCAGGGGTTTTATAGGTTTTCGCGTGTGATATCGTGTGGGGTGTCGTTTTCAAAGTATTTTTGGACGGATAATCAATTTTTGAGGGTCCCAGAATCATCGGATTTCACCGTGAGGATCGATGGGGGCTTTCATGGGGCAGGAGGTCAAATAAGGTGTCGTTTTACGAATAATTTGGACGCCAAATCCATTTTTTGAGGTCCCACATCTGTCCAAACATTGTTCAGAATTAAAAAAGAAAAAAATCAAAATTTTTTACACAGAATTAATTTTTGCGCAATTAACCTATATAAAAGAATAATGAACCCTAGTGTAAAATTAGCAGTGCCGTGAATGGAGATTTAATTCTAATACTACCTACTGAGCGCGTTTTAATTAAACCACCAAAATTGTTACCTACACACCGGTCTGCGCTGAGACACCCGTCATACACACTGCGAGACACACTGCGAGCGAAGGACCAAATGGGAAGGACGTCATTGTGTTCCTTCCGTTATATTGCGTTAGGTCTACAATGCTACTGTAATTAGCTTCATCTGGGAGGCGGCTCTTATCGAACCTGAGGCCACCCCGTTCATCACGTTGCGGACAGAAGGTGTTTCTGACTATTTTGGTTCTCCCTCGAATTGTTATCACACTCGAGGAGCGGCGAAAACAATAGCAACCTTTCGTGGTTATTCGTACCTTTTGAAACCCCACATCGGGTTTCTATTATTACAAATTCAAAGAGCAGGACGGTCTTAATGCGAAATCTTTGTTCACTTCGGGCACAAATTTTATTTCAAACCTACATCCTGCGAGTTTCAGTAATGTTCAATCTTATACACAAACCTGAAGGAAAACTTCCTTAAAACTGCAACAAAAGTTGGTGAATTATTTGGCACACCTAAATCCCCCACGACTGAGCCTTTATTTGCCCCCAGGATCCAGCTCGAGTAGCTATTTATGTTGCAAAATAAGCATCGCCTGGGTCTGCAGACTCAAAAAGGAGGAATTTGAAAACTTGACTAGCGTCAGAACGCTAGTTACGAATTTGCAACCTTCCCCGTGTCAGGTTAGTGGGTTGTGAGTTGTTGGTAGTGTCGTACCAGTAATATTTTTGGATTTTTTTTTTCTCATTGTCCTCACAAAAGAAAAGAAACAAGTGTGAGGAATCAGCAACACCCCAAAATGGTCGAGCGAGTGAAATTTTATAAAATTATACCGTTTTGTGAAATTCACTTGACATGTCTTCTGCAGAGGAAGATGTGCCAGGAGCAAAACTTCCTCATCCCGAACCAACTCGGAGATGCTTCTTGCTAGTAAGAGGTATCAAGTTTCCAGGCATTTCTAGCAAAAAGGCCATCGGTAGTCCTTCGTTTTTACAATCAACCTATAGATTCTTCTCTGATTATTGAACCCTGTTTAAAAAAATCCATAAGACAGTTCTGTGTACGATAGAAAAACGACAATGTACTCAAGACCCTGGCTCAAACCTTTCAAAATCCATGTCTACGCTCAGTCTGAAGGAGTAGTATGGCATTGCTCGAAACAATAGACACTCAAAAAACACCAAGAAAACACTTCTTCTGGACCCACTGTACGGAGCTTCTTAGGTTGTGTCAAAGGCCATTTCTGGCCCATTACAACCTTTCTCGTCTGCTCGCTTTCTTCCCCAAGGGGAAGTGCACTCATGTTTCTTCAATTTTTTTATTTTTTTATTTTTTTTACAGTCAATGGACACCACTGATGGGACGGCAGGCAGCGACACGCCCCTGGCTGCTAGGCTGACACGCTGCTTACGCAGACACCAGCATTCTGCTGGTTGACCAAAAGTGGATTTTGCATCCAGTAAGTTGGGCACACATGCCCTTACCGAAGGAACCCTTGGATGGCCATTTCTGGCCCATAACAACCTTTCTCATACCTTCTGCTCGCTTCCGCCCGTCCCCTCTGGCATTAGCCGCACCATTCTGGAGTGCCTGGGATGGACCAACGTGGAGGTGCCGGGTTTTACAGGAGGTCTCGTCACAATAAATTGGCTCGAAATTCTTTGGGACAGGAGTCATCGCAGCGGACTATTCCACCCCTTCTTGTATGTTGTGGTGTTCTGATCTGTGGAATGCAACAAACTGTACCTACTCTTCTGCCTCTTCTTGTAACTTGCCTTTTTCCGATCATGGGTGGTTGCTCTCTCTCCTCTTTTGCTTGTCTGGTGGAGGGCGAGTACTTCTAAAAATTTTCCTCACCTCCCTGAAACTAACACAACTAGCCTAGACAAAAATAAAAATCTGAACACACATACAATGACGCACATTGAACTTGAAGACACATACGATGACACACATATTATGTTTGACATTATCACAGGTTTGTTCCCTAATCTATCCTCTTTCAAGCGTCTTTCATTCACCTCATCCATCCTAGACCAGTGAGACGGGGGAAAACCCACTGGTCCTGCGCCCAACCCTTCCTGAAGTGGCCCTCCTGGCACCCGTCCTGTAGGGTTTTCCAACGCTCAGAAGGGCCGAACAGCCCCTAAAAATAAACCAAATTGAAATTAATAAAATGCAAAATAAATAAATAAATTCAAAATTAACCTAAAGATATGCTGCCTCGCCAACCGGTAGGCTCCCCCCTCCATCCACACTTGCCTCCTAGCACTCTCCGTTCGTATCAGCATCGCAGTCGTATCACATTCATCCTAACCTAAACTCATATCACAGCCAAACGACACAATCGAACCTTATTATGTGCTTCCTTCGTATCCATCAGAGAGTGCAGCGGGGCGTCAAGTGGGGTGCCCAAGCAATTCCATTCTATGGTCATTATCCAGGGCACAGGCACGGATGACATGCTCGGCTGTCTCCTCAGCAGCACCGCAGGAGCAAGTTGGGTCATCACGCCTCCTGAAGCAATTCAGCTTGGCGCTGAAGTTTCCCTGCCCTAAGCATCTGGGTCAGCTCGTATCCCGGCTGGATGAACAACCTGTCCTTCACCCCCGGACGTCGGAGGGTACATTCGGCAAGGGTTGAAACCAGGCGTATTCAAACGAGCAAAACTCTTTCGTGTAAGAGCGTTATTAGGTTTCGTCGACGGAAACCCCATTACGTCACTTCGAATGAAATTCGCTCGCATTTCCAGCTCAAAAAGCTGGTAACCGTTAAATGGTATTTGGAGAACCTCAAAAGTTCAAACAATCCCCGAACGAGGGAAAAGTAAACACTCGCTCCCGCGACGGTGAAATAGTCCCTTTCGGGAAGGAACCGCGAGGGCGGTTCAAAGTAAACAGTTTTCCCCCCCGAGATATAATCATTAGGGGGTTTTAGGAAGAAGGTAGATCCGCTCAAAGCTCAAACAGAGTTCCTCAGAACAGACAATTAGCCCGGCCGGTCGGCGAGGGCCAGGCGTTGTCCTTCTTCCTTCGACTCATCAATCATCGCCCTCATCAATCACCTGGTAGGTCGGGGGGGGGGGGGGGGGGATTCGCTTCAGGGGGAAATCAATCTTTGAGCTTACTTCGGGGAGTTTCTCTGTCTGCCACCCAACGAAAAAAGGGGTTGAAGAAAATTCACCGTATTTGTACTCTTTTCATTTATAGACAGCGAGTCTGGGTCTCAAAGACTGACAACCATTTAAAAACGCTGCAAATTTTACATTTTGTGAGCCCCTGTTCTATGATGTAGTGGCAGCGTCCCAGTTCCTCACAATAGCAATAGAAAGCACCATGTCCAATAAACTTCAAATGAATGGAACCTGACTGGTTGTCCACCTTTCTTCGAGTTATCCACATCTCTTGACCTAGGCAATATTCGAATGGGCGAAAGAAACGAGGCCCCCCTGCCCGAAAAAAGTGGTCGGCCGAGCAAAGCGAGGCCTTCAGTCTGAGTGCTAGTCTATACCACTAATTCTCACCGTGTCTGTATCTGGCAGAGTATGTCACAAGCCTTCTCCTCTGAAACGGTAAGCGATAAAAATACGCCTAACGTAAGGTATTTTTTATAAAATACGCCTATTTGGGGGGGGGGGGGGGTTTGGTGACCCGTTTTGGTGTCACTAGTGAGGTTGAGCCCCCCCTTAGCTGCGCGCAAATAGGCGCAAATTATTTTAAATGGAAACCCCTATTTTTTATCGAATTCGGATTTGCCGGTCTATTTTACGTCCAATAAGCGCGTTGAGCGAACTTTTCGATGAGCGCAAATTTGCGCATAAATCCCCTATCTTCGTTGTTTACGGTCCCGAAAAAACGAATTCCAACGATCGGCGAATTTAGACGACGAGTTTAATTTGATCGATTTGAAGAGATCCCGCCTCCGTATGTGAAGTCTTTGATAAGGGGCCGACCCATGGAGGAATAGAGAGGAGAGCTCACTCTGTGTTAAACCGCGTTCCCAAAACGCCAACCCAGTGATGGAACGGCGGCGGGGATTGCGAATACAGCGCGACCCCTACGAGACGTAGTGAACTTTGAAGGTGGTAAGTTACCAAAATTGAACCAGAAGATGGCGCCCTGCGAATTCCGACGTGTCGTTTGCATTCACAGTGTACACAACTACACAATCAATTTCGTTTAACGAAATTCGTTATTCAGATATGGTTCCTTCAATTTTTCCTTTAATTGTAGTAGCACAACAGTGGAAGATAAATCCGTTTAGTGAGGTATTTGGGGCTTTCCTTCATAAGAAGGGCTAGTGGCTCACTCTAGTTGGATTTGAAGGTACTATGAGTAGTTCACTACGTTCCGTAGGGATAGCGCCACCGTCGACTATGGCACATGAAGTCCTATTCAGTGAACTCTCCTCTCTATTCCTCCATGGGGCCGACCGTAAGGTCTACCAGGGACCTTGGAAGGGTGGAGAGGCTGCCGCTCGGGCGATTCTGGAGAACGTTTTTTAAGATTTTGGAAACGGCTCATTCCACGCTGATTTCGGATATATTCTGGTGTGTGAGAAGACGATTTCTCTCTCTATTCCCCGGCCAATTTTACGTCTGCTTACCTCAGTGAGCGACTGTCTGATTGAGTCGGCGTTTCCTCTGCATCCTACCTCGTCACTTGGGCGAGCGAAGCGAGCCCTCCTGCCCGTCTTAGGGCTAGTTTCTTGTAAAAACAGGACCAATTCGCCCATTGAGCGTCATGACATGTGATCAGCATGAACAAAGAAATTGAATAACACCACACCTACTGAATGTATTCTTTTTTGAAATGTGAGCAATTTATTTTGTTACATCTCACCAAACGTGAACACTATTGTACAGATAAAAAAGGGAACGCGAACATCTTCGAGTCCAATGGTTATGTGGGATATTCCTGGGGATGTGGCGATGTTTCCATCCTGGCGATATCGCCATTTCGGGTTCAACGTCACAGGAGGGAGATATTTGGCGAATTTGGCGAACGGATCAACGTGCTCCATGAAGGATCGTCTGTACTCAGCGGCGTTTTCTAAGAGGACGAACCGTAAAGCCATGTACATTGGGATCCAAGTTTTTCTCGCTCCGAATCTCCCGTAGGGCACTCGCATAATTTGTGAGTTGATCCCGACGTACTGGTTGTTGCAAGACGTGGGGCCGCCTGAGTCGCCGTCTCCGTAGGTTCGTAATTCTCGCGTAAACGGCGACCCGCATCCCCAAGTGGCGTCGTCGTCGTAGCTCAGACCGTCCGGTCGAAGGGTTTTGGACGTGGACCAGTCCGTGTGGTTTTTGCACTTGGACCATCCCTCGGTGGTCACCCACCCGTGTAGCATGACTGCCGAAGGTTCTTCGTATGGATCGTCGTCGGGAGGGTAGATTTTCCTCGCGCCGCCGAACCCCAAAATCAAGCAGACTGCGTTGGCTCCGAGCGTTTCTTCCCAAATGTTCACGAGCTGCCCAAAATACCATTGGTTAGGTTTCTAATATAAATCATACTATGCTATGAATTTTTTCGCCCGTAGTCGAGGCGCCACTGCAGTCCTTTGGGGTTTGTGGCGGCGAGAAGCGACACACATCCCAGCAGACTTTTGTGATAGATAGATAGATATGTTTTTTATTGTAGCAACCATAATGGCAATACAATCGTCATATTAGGTATTACAAACAGAGATAAATTCAGCGCGATTACTTTTATAAATATTCATCGGCAATACAACAAATATTTGGTTAGGAAGGTATGTACGTAACTTAAAATAGAAGAAAAATTTAATATAAAAGATGTCTGCATGCCCTTAAGGCGACGACTGTTGGTATCAGGCGCGACTCGTGAGGGAGGCAGCGTCGCAACTGCACCCCCTCGATGCAGAAGGGCGAGAGGGGGGCTACGTATTACCTACCTAATTAGTTACCTAGCTAAAAATGAATCAAAACTCGGCTCGAAAATCTACGTAAGTTCTTGTAGACCTTACATAGTTCGCGGAACGTCTGAAAAGCCTGTGTTGATAGTGCAATGATAACGGGAGCACTGCCCTTCTTGAGACGATTTTTTTGCATGGACCTTATGGAACAACGAACTAAGTGTGAAGCCAGAAATGTCGAAATGTGGGGCAGTTCTGGGCACTGCGCACACCCTTCCTTCTCACCGTTCACCAGATGTTAAATCACCTCCACAATCAGTGTTGGCAGTCTTCGTTCATGGGCAGGGAATTTTCGTTTGTAATGAGGGACTTTTTCAGGATCTAATCTGTCTCAAATCACGGAAAAAATAGGGGCTTACTTTTGAAATATTTTGAAAACTCTGGTGTTGCTATATTACTTTGTACGGTATGAAATCATAAAATTTCGATCGACCAAGGTTTCTGATTTTTTCAGTTTTCCCACAAAGGTATTTTTTACCAGAAGCAGCTTCTGAGGGGATGGCATCCGGGGTTTAGTGTGCTTCCATGTTTTCTGGGAAGTGTTTTCTGAACGCGGTGATCTGCGTTTGTCTCATTTATAAGTTTTTTATTCGTTCGTTTCATTGTTCATTTCATAAAGCGTTTGTTGGATAACTCTATTGATTTCATCTTGAGGGAGTTTTCCCGTTTAGGCGTGAGTGATAAGTGTGACATTCGCGACATGGGACGGCCAACCTCACCTTTACCAGGTTTGCAGCGTGTACCCAGGAAATGAAAGGAAACTGGTTATAGTTAATTGGAATTTTTAAACAAACAAATAAATAATGAACTATAGCAAATCTTGATAGTAGGTACTTTTTATCTGTGTTGGGTGCAATAATATTTTCGTAAAATATTATCACGAATCCGTGACTGCACCCCCTTGTTCTGCCATCACCAGTCGCGCCTGGTTGGTATCAACCCTAAAGAACAAACACAAACGGTGGGTACAGCTTTCGTACAAGTACGCAACCACGAGGGTCATTTTATGTCTTTGCGCCCCCTCCTGGTTTTCCCTAACCCCCCCATTCCCTACCCTTTCTCTTACCCTTGTATCTCTACCCACGGCTTCATTTTGGCGTTTTCTCAAAGTGGTTTCTAACGTGGAAACTTACAACAACAAAATAATAACATCAATGCAACCTCTACTTGTAACCAACCGCTAAACTTCCTTAGAGACCAATCATGTGATTAAAATCAACACGATCGCGAAAACTATAATATAGCGAAAACTATATATTTTATAGTTTTCGCGATCGTGTTGCGTAACACCGTCACCGTCACACTTTTCGAGTTATGTGCCATAGTAAAGACATAAAATGTCAAAAGTCTTCGGCAGAATACAATTCTGCGTTTAACTTTTACTTTACTCTCGAACTCCTTATCCGAAATCTGCCGAAATGATTTTGGTAACCTATTGTAAAATCTTATACCATTCTGTATAGGGCTACTTTTCAATGATGTGGTCAATCGCACGCTGGAAGGACGCAACTCGTCACATGTCCGTGTGCTGTAACTGTGAAAGTCGGAGCCCTTAGGAACCAGAGAATCATACTTTCTAACCAGTCTCAAACAGTTGAAGATGAACAATGAGGGAACAGTCAAACAACCTAATTTTCTTATTAAGCCACGGCAGCTCTCCCTAAAGCTTAAACCGAAAATGACTATAATAGCGGCTTTTTGTAGTCTGAAAACATCTGCGTAGGATGAGCCCCAAAAACTTGAGTGCACTTCAGCGTTTGCGCAGAAATGCCTGGTCCTGCGTACCAGTGATCAAGTGGATGACACCATCTGAACGTATTTCGCCATTCCCGGAGCGGCCTCACTGAATATGAGATACATCCATCCCATAAGCCTCCATCTAGGGTCCAACAGCCATGATCATGAATTGGACAAGGCTGTATCCAACATATTAGAATATTGTGTTGCAGCTATGACGATACTGTTTGTTGGGTTGGCAATTTTCCAGAGAACTGAGCTCCTTCTGGCAGGGGTTTGGGTGAGGATTGGATTCAGCCCTTTCCTTTTCCTTGTAGTGTCTCTCCACCAGGCCACGATGGACCAAAGCAGGCCTCCCAGCTTCATCTTGAACATGTGCCGTGTTGGACGCTGTGAAGGAGCTGTAACCTCCCTAGAGGCGCCAACGGTCATACATTGGAGAGGATTATCAAAGATCTGCTAAGGGAGACTCTACCCCTCCTTTGTGCTTCAATGGGCAGCAAGAAGGACAGTTGACGGGAGCAGCTTCCTCTGGGCCGTGTTCATGCGCAACCAGCAACTGGGGCCTCCTTGAGCCCCCGCAGGGTCAGCATAATAATCTGACCCGGTGGGGGCTCAAGGAGGCGATATTATCGCCTATATGAAACGCTACATAATATGTAGATATTATAGATATTATCTAGTCCCATGACCTAAAGGTGAATGTGTTGCGAGTGTTCCAGTGTGTTCGATGGCGGCTGGAGGAGACCCAACAGCGACGGAATTTTTCGGCATATCGTCGCTTAAGTTCTATCATGGCCTATCTCAAAAAATGCGATGCGGCCTATATCCAGTGACAACAAATAGGTATACCTATAGGCTATAGGTATACCTATTTGTTGTCACTGGATTCGTTGTTTTACACCGGATAGCATGGTAACACTGGTTCTTAAGTAACCACCAGTGTTTATTCGTAACTAAGAATAATTATGAGAGAATGTTCAATTTGCATGAAAACTGTAGTTACAAAACAGTTTTTTGCTTCTCCTGAAAAGTTGCATTTTTTGAGATAAGCCATGATAGAACTTAAGCGACGATATATTCACCCTTCTGGCGCAAACGAAATCTACTGACAGTACCCCCGCCGGGCGGAGGAAAAGTCGGCCCAAATCCAAGGGTTTGCGGTTCAGACCTTTTTCGAAAAGGTAAACTCGGCCCCCCTCTAAAGCAATTTAACGCAAGATAACGAGGGGTGTCAGAAAGGAAAAGTCGATAACGATAAAGTTGTACACAGTGAATGTAATGCGATCTCATATCGAAATCGAACACTTCAAATTTAAAATCGGTGCAAATTTTACATTTTACTATTCTTTGATATAGGTTAATTTTGCTTTTTTTTAAAATTAATTCTGCGTCAATAAAAAATATTTTTGAAAAAAAAAAAAAAAAAATCGTTACCTACCGAGTTTTCTTTTTCCCAATATGGTTGGCTATTAACTGAGTTGGTCTGAGTTATCCTTTTGCGATTGATGCTGAGCAAGGACATAAACGGGGCTGGGCCGAATCTTCCTTTCCTCGGAATGGTTTGTCCCGAGTTTACCATCGCCCTTACCGCTTTGCGGCCCACTGTAGCTTCACAAAACCCAACAAATGGAAAGAACTACGAAAACGAAACCTCACTCAACTATTCCTCACCTCTTCCTCAGTGTAGAGCGGAGCAAAGTCAATCGCACTGGACGGAATGTTTTCCCACCTCTCGACAGAATATTGTAAAACCGTCCACCCGTAATCCCACAGTGTGTAATACGGCTTGTACGACAATTGAGAACATTTTTGATGAATCAGGTGTTTCGAAGTCGGCATTCCGACGGCGAAGTCTGTCACTTGGTTGGCCCCAACGTGCACTTTGAGTCTCCCTTCAGTGTGCGCTTCTCGGACGGCTCTTCGGGGCTCGGAAGGTTCGGACGACCAGACGAACATGGCGAGGCAGTGGCAGGCAGTTTGGACGATCGTGGGGGTAATGAGGGACCCACCGCACAGAAGATTCGTCGGGACAGGAGGACACCCGAAGTGAAGACGATCATCCTTGAAAGAAACATTTTACTGTACCTACTCAAAGAGTAGAAAACATCGCTCATATTTCCAGATTGTTCCAGAATGTTCTTACCCCCCAGGGTAAGTTTCCATGCTTGATGACACATTCTTCTCCATTGCTGATCCAAACGAAATACCTCACCGCATTGTAACCTGAATTTCTACTCAGCAGAGGAATCCCTCCTAATATCCTCTTCACTCGATGAGCCAACACGAAACGATGAATAAATAACAAGTTCAGAAAATCCTGAAGTCTCATTTTCATTACCGGATTAACCTCAACTCAAACTGCGAGTAAAGCATGAGCTTGTTTTGATTTAAAAAAAAGTAGAATCTAGTTCGTGCGCCTTAGGAAACGCTATAAACATCAATAACTGGACAGAATTATTAAGTTGGTCCCAGCGAGAGGCCTGCAAGCACAAGGCCCGCACTATCTCTGAGAGGAAGAAGGTTATGTAGGTTCCATGAATGGCAAAAGGGGGCGCAAATGTGGCGCGGCGTTACATAAGGTGCAAGATGCGGTCTCGCAACGTATCGCAGAACTGAGCATCTTGCCTACTGTAGCTATGTATGTTGTAGTAGATAAGAGACCATATTTGTTGTGTAAGCAATGGATGATGGAACGCTGTGGGATCCAATCTTGTTGATGCACGAAGTTATTGACCCATAATTGGTTATTGGCCCGTAAATTGCCCATAACAGGGACGGTTTTTGCAGGTTAACCACTAGAAATAGTACGTTTTTCAAACTTTTTATGGTTGGTACGTGTTCCTTACTGAATTCCCGACAGGATGACGTTTCGAAAGTGTGTATATATATATTCCTTGTATTTTATTTCTATTTTTGAAAAGTGTCCCTATTCTAGTTCACATGTGCCATAATAGGGACACACCTTTTTTTTTAAAGCTTAAACCGCTTCACAGCCCTCGTATTCTCAATAGGGACATAGTTATGTTTTAAAAAAACCATTTTCCGATCCAAAACATAAAAAAAAAAAAAATTTTAATGAAAGTTTTCATATAAATACAAAGGGTTGCCCTAGAAAAAAACAGCATTTTAAGACCCTTATCAAAATCACAGGTTCCATATAACATGTTTCATAAAAATACAAAGGGTTGCCCTAGAAAAGACTACATTTTAAGATCCTTGTCAAAATCACAGCTCTCAGGGTTGCGCAGCCTCGGAGCCATGGCGTTGAAAAGACAGAAACATGATGGTGAGCGGTTTACAGGTGGTAGGTAAATACCGTCAACGTGGTAGCTATATTCATATCCATTGTGGAGAGATGAGCGACTCCACGGACGAAGACGTCCTCATTCGATTCGGCGTGGCTGAAAACTTGCAAATTGACCCAAACACCGGCTTATTTCCACTCAAAACAAAACGAGTCCAAAGAGAGGGCTCACTACGTTCGGCAAAACCGAGATTTCGTCTATATAAACCCATTAAAACGCGCTGAAATGACGTTTTTGATCGAAAATCGGCCAAAACAGCTATGTCCCTATTGAGGAACCTGGACACCCCTAAATTGCCATTTTGGGAAAAAATATTTGCCAAAACTCGCTGGTTTCACTTTTTTTGAAATCTGACAACGGCTTCCCTCTAGTTAATTATGAGGCTAATAATAAATCCAGGTGAAAACTTACCAGATGGTCCCCTTATACGGCCCATTATCACTGTTATCACCTCCCAGACGGCGGGAGTTGAAAAACGTCTTCTTCTTCTGTCGTTGACTCATCAGTAACATCCAGAAGAGTTGACTTTCACCATGAACATGAATTTTAGTGCAATAGGACGCCGCCAGGGGCGATTATAATCTCGTTCCGCCAGTTCTGTCCCTATTCAAGGTACCGTCCCTATTATGAGCAATTTACTTGATTTGATTTGGAAAGGATGCTGAAATTAAAATCATTCGTTCGTGTTTGAGCTATAATTTGGGATTTGGAGTTACTGAATTCGAAACAGACGCATGAACTCACAAGGAGGAGCTGAATGTGTTTGAATTAAAAAATATCGGCCCCCCCCGTGGCTCCATCTGTCTACTCCTTTTCACTTGCTTATTATGTTTATTCATTATTTATCATAATAATATTATGTGGGGGCACCACAGTATCTCATTTTAGCTGCTGATCAGACGAGATATACACTTCTTCTTTGGTGTGACTCAGGTACTGAAGCAAGGGAAACTTCTGTAATACGGTCAAAGACCATGAAAAACTTGAGCAAAACCAAATCCCTCGTCCTCGTCGTCGATTGCTATTACTGTTGAAATATGCCTCGTTACCATAGTTTAAATTAGCACTAACTCGCAGATGGTACAATCATCAAATTATTTCTCTGCCAGGTCGAGCATTTAGGTAAATCAAGCAAAGGTGGAAGAGAAATACCAGGATTGTCTCCGTTGAATTGCAAATTCACGCTGACCGTTAGCATAAGGGAACGAAATTTATCACCCCCCGACGCCTCCCATTCGCCCCCCCTTTTTTTTCAGTGTAAAACGCCCGAGTTATGGTAATTTGTTTTGTTCTTGATTTTTAACAGGCAGAAACGCGACGGAGCCAAGAAAGATTCTGAACGAAAAAGGCCGGAAATCCGGTGAACCGTGAAGACTATTTGCCGGTGGGGCAGTATTTTAATTTCGTTCTCCTCCTCTTCTGTTTTCAAGCAAAGACGGGTTTTTGACGGGATTCGAAATTATTCATGAATAAAACAAACGGGGTTTCGACTCAGTGAGAGCGAAGAAGAAGAAGAAAAAAAAAAGATTCGCTGTAGGCAATTTAAGATCGAATGGTTTTGGTTTATTATTTTCAGAGTTAACCAACAATATTTTTATGCCGGGGGTCAACAATTTGGAACGGCCTCAAAATTTGTTCTTTTGTGGGTTTCCTGGGTAGGTGCACCCCGTGGGGGCAAACTTTTTCAGGTCCTTTAATAAACACAGTTACGATGGAAATCAAGCAGGCAGTGCACTCTCCTAACTCCTATCAGTTTCCCTAATGTCAAAACTGGAATCTTTGGCCCCCACCTACCCTAGTTGTGCCCGGAAGGGTTGTGGTCCGATTGTTCTTACCAGTGTGGCTAAAAAGGAGCTTGCAGGGGTTTTTTGGGTAGGTGGTCGAGTGGGGGAGTCGTTTTAGAATATTTTTAGTGCCAAAATCCATTCATGATCTGTCCGACTACACTGTGGAGATAAATAGGGCCTTTGATCGTTGGCTAAGGAGTCTGCTTTTATAAAGGCGAGAAAAGTGACACTTCTCAGAAAACCCAACTTTTCAGGAGAGCCAAAAAACGAAATCAGAAATTTGGTTTTCAACTTTTCGACGTCACTGAATAACCGAGTAGAAATTAATTCATGTTTCCTCGTTAGTTTGACTATACTATGAACTAATAAAAGCAATAGTTTCGATAGCAATACATTTTTCCAGCCGGAATTAACGAAGGAAAGGTAAAAAACGAGGAAGTGTCACTTTTCTCGCCGTCATTCCGCACAGTTTCCTTGTTGAGTCTCATTCTTCTTTATCATCATTACCTTTTTACGGACTAATATAAATACTTACAGAATGAGCCTTTGTGGCTGTTAACATTATTTTGTTTCCAACTTTAAAGTCTTGAAAGAAGAAAAAATTCGAAAAATAATATTTTTCAATTATGCTCCCTTGAACCTTTTTTCAAAATGAAAGATAACTTGAGTAGGTGCCCTTAGTAGATGAGTTTATCGTCGTACGCGTCAAAAAATGGAAAAGAAAATGATAATTTTTCTAACTTGAAAAGAAGGCACTTGAAACTTATAAAATCACAGCTTCCTGTCAGTGAAATACTTAGGTTGAGATTTTAAAAAAAATCATCCAAGCTATCTAACCAAATTACTAGTAGGCACCTACTCACTAATCTCTTCATCATAATCAGTCCCAGTAGTTGAATAAATAGAACTTTTTATTTTTAAAATAAGTTAGCCATTTCACCAAGTTCAAAAAGTGCGAGACCTAAACACGTGCTCAGTCAAGTGCTAAGTCAGTGCTCATCACAAAAGAGTGATGCGACAGCCTTCGAAAATCAGTCTTGGTTGCTATCTGGAAACGCCACATCTACATAAACAAGCTGCATTGAAACAATCATGATTTTGATTCAACCAAGATACTAACTAGTGATGTGGAGTTATACCAGACAGCAACCAAGACTGATTTTCGAAGGCTGTCGCATCACTTAATCATTAATCGCACCTTTTCCACTTGGTGAAATTGCCAACTTATTTTTAAAATAAAAAGTTATCATTTATTCAACTATTGAGACTTATTATAATGAAGTGGTTAGTGAGTAGGTAGGTATTCGGTTAATTTGGATGATATTTTTGTATTTCAACTTATGTATTTCACTGACAGGAAGTCAGAACGGTAATTTTATCCGTTTTTAGAGCCTTCTTTTCAAGTTAGAAAAATTATTATTTCAATTTTTTGACGAATTTTTTTCATCTATTAAACTCATTTACTGAAGGCCGGTGCCTACTTAAGTTCTCTTTCATAAAAATAAATGAAAAAAAAAAGAATAATAAAAAAAAGAAGAGGTTTAAAAGAGCTAGTTACTTGAATTATTTCTTATCCCGACTTTAAATTTGGTAACAAAATACTGTTAAAAAGGCTCATTATGTAAGTATTTAGTCCACAAAAAGAGTTATAACTGTTTTAAAAAAAGTGATAGGTAGGTAGGTACATCAAGGAAACTGTGCGGAAAGACGGCGAGAAAAGTGACACTTCCTCGTCTTCTGCCTTCCTACCGTAAATTCCGAGTGGAAGTAAAAATTTGGAGGGTTTTGGTTATGCCATCTCCACAACGGCGAAATTTTCGGAGAGAAAAAAGTTATTGCCTAAATTAGGTAGTCAATTTTCAGCCCATGAAAGTCAAGTATAAACAAATGGTTTTACATCAAGAACATGTCACTTGGGTGAGGTGTCACTTTTCCTGCATGGATTTGGGGACCCCTCTCAGTCACTTCCTTGAAGTGACACTTTTCTCGCCAGATATAAGATATTTGGAGCAAATTACTGACTACGATGAGCCTCTTCCAAGAAGTGTCACTGTTGATGCCGCAAAAGCCTCGAAAACTCCTCGCGGTTAAAGTGACACTTTCTGCTCTCTAGCGTTTATTATTGAAAATATCGAAATAATTCTTGTTCTAACCGCTGGAGGGCAGTCTAAGGTTTCTAATGAACGCCCTCATGGAGGAATAGAGAGGAGAGTTCACTGAATAGGACTTCATGTGCCATATTCGACGGTGGAGCTATCCCTACGGAACGTAGTGAACTACTCATAGTACCTTCAAACCCGACCAGAGTGAGCCACTTGCCCTTCTTACGAAGGAAAGCCCCAAATGCCTCACTAAACGGATTTATCTTCCACTGTTGTGCTACTACAATTAAAGGAAAAATTGAAGGAACCATCTCTGAATAACGAATTTCGTTAAACGAAATTGATTGTGTAGTTGTGTACACTGTGAATGCAAATGACACGTCGGAATTCGCAGGGTGCCATCTTCTGGTTCAGTTTTGGTAACTTACCACCTTCAAAGTTCACTACGTCTCGTAGGGGTCGCGCTGCAGTCGCAATCCCCCCCGCCGTTCCATCACTGGGTTGGCGTTTTGGGAACGCGGTTTAACACAGAGTGAGCTCGCCTCCCTATTCCTCCATGGAACGCCCTAACTCTAAATCGACAATTTGGCAGAAGTGTCACTTTTCTCGCCGGGGTGCGAGAATATATTATGTACCTACCGTACAAGCGTCGAACTTTACCCCACCAGGGGTAACTTTACTTCATGGGACAATCTTCAATGATGACGTGGGCAAAGAAGAATTTCCCGAATGCCTCTCCATTTGTTGGTGGACAGTGTGAGCTGTGGAAACTGCTATGGAGCGTTAGCTATCAGCAGGCTCCACCCTGCAGGGTCTTAACCTTCCGAGGGCCTCCACCTCCCAGCAGGCCCCACGACCCCCTCGAGTCCGACACCAGTCCGAGCGGGGCGGCCAAGGACCGACGGGAGGACCCCCTCGATCAGAAGCCGCGGGCTCCGCCTCGCCCGAGGTACCGGATAAGAGGAGTTGCTCCAAGCTCGGTTGTTAAATGCGTTAATGGGAGCAACCCCTCCCCATTAAGTCCCCTCCGGTTGGAGGCCCGAAGGGACTAGCCCCTCTACCGCTTTGCATGCCCCCAACACCTCGGCGTTACCCGAGATGCCAAACTGAACATTACCCGGGGTGGACATACGGGACAAGAGCCGAGTCCGCCAGTGGGCCGTAGCACACTGGCATGAACCTACGGCCCCGGGAACGGTACCCAGTTTTTGGTAGACAACAGGATTTGCGACAAGAGATGCTGTAATTTTTTATATTTTTTTGCATCAGTCCCTATTAAAAATTATTTAAACACAATTATTGGCCGATTTTTGCCACTTTCCAGAACCCTGATTGATGATTTATTTATTTATATTTTTTCCTTTCCCAGTGCCCCTATTTACCTCCTGAAACGGCAGAATGAGGACAAGCTTCAGGTATGGGGGTGAATCGGGACACCATAACTTCATTTTTTTTTAAACGTCAAAATCAAATTAATCTGTTGATTTTAGCAATGCAATCGATACCTGGGAAGAGCAATATGAAACTTTAAAATAGTTCTTACGTCAATTTAGAGAGGAAATACACCTAAAAAACCCTCAAATCCGTCCATATTCACCCCGTTTTACGGTAATAACGTCTAATGGCCACGATTGAATTCCAAGCCAACAAATAGGAATAACAAAACAACGCCCAATAAATAGTCATTTTTTATTGAAAAAAATTACACGACATCAATCTCATGTTTGGTTCATATATCAATAGAAACATCTATTAATCCAATAGTCATCAAACTCCATCGTCAAAGAAGTAAGTATCCTCTCAAGTCCGAAAAATCCTCACAAAAAATATCCATCTCGGTCACCTAACTGTTTACAATACATAATATCTTTTGATTGAAAATAGCCACGCTTTTGAAGCGGTAAGAATTTTAATTGAACTTTGGAGTACCTAGGAACTACGTTCCGCAGCAAGAGTTCGTTTCGATAAAATCTTTTCTTCGTGGAAATAAATTTGAATCAACCGACTATCATTGATTTTACACCAGAAACGTTATCACAAGTGACATGAAGTATTATGTACATCACAGAGGCTCGAAACAATGTTACAACAAAAACAAATCACATAGACTCTTTATTTACAAACTCAAAAAATATGTACACTACACTTAAAAACACTGATTAGATTTTGATATTGCTTGGTTTTTTTTTCTCGTAAGGGTTTTATTTAGCCTTTGGTGAACGACTCTGACTTTATTTTAGTGCTTACCTAAAATCTAATACACAGAAGGTCAGCAGAAAAAAACAACAATACGACCTTAAGCATTATGGGCGTTTGCATCAAACCATCTATGTCGGAGGGGGTTCGTGTTGGAATTTATTGCTTTTTTGGTGAAGTTCTAACAGATTTTGAGGGTGTTTACACCAAGACAGCCTTACAAAGTAATGCCTAAAATTAACGTCTTCACGGTTGAGCTCACGATGATAAAATTCAATGTAAGTAGAAAACTTCGTTAACATAGGCACCCTACATCTACTACCTAATTCAGAACACGTCGTCTCACAAGCCTCCTAAACGGTAAGAAAAGGGTGCCTTATGCATTCATGACTTAAGCCCCTCAATAAGGGCCCAGGCGCCATTGGGGGGGGGGGGGGGGGGGGGGGGGGGGGAGCAGAAAACCACCATAAAAACCAAATTTAAAAAAAAAGGCGCTTGGGCGCTGATGGATACGGCACCCTTTACGGGATCATTACTATAGTATACCGTCTTGGCCTCCCATCCCACTCCAACTGGCAAGATTGAGATCTCCCCACAAATGCGCGCAAATGGGCGCATTTGCGCCAAAACGTTTTATTTCAAATGGGAACCCCTAAATCTTCTTATTTGGATTCTCGAGTAAATTTTACCTCAGAGAAGCCCATTGAGCGCAATTTCCAACCCGCGCAACTTCGTTATTTAGTCTGATTCAAAAGGCCTTTCTACTGCCGAATTCCTCGCGATCCAAATTTTAATACTGAATTCCCACCGAACGAATTCCGACGATAGTGGGGTTTTGATAATTGAACGTTGGGCTCCAAACCCGCGCCCAAGCGGCTGACGCATGAACTAGACCAGAATTCGGGACGTTTGTCGCGTTGAGTTGGTAACATTGGCTGTTAACCTGGAGAAGAGGCATTAAATGCCAAATTTTGGATTGCGGGGAGAAACTACATTAGGGATAAACTACCTTTTATCCAAAGGGATAAAATCACCCGAAAAATGTCTCAAATCGGGAAAAGTCCCTGTTTTTTGGTTCTCTCGTGGGCCGCTAGAATCAGGGTTGGAGCCCAACGTCATTGCAGACAGACTGTAGAGGGCCATGTGAGTGAGAGTTGGTGCTCCAGAATCTTAGACAGAGGGGTCTATGAGATCAACCTCGACTGATTCGTGTCGAGAAATCATTTACTTCCCGCGATTCTGGAGGAAGGTTTTGCTAAGATTTGGGAGACGATTTTAATTCCACACTAATGTCGGATATATTCTGGTGTGAGGGAAGACGATTTCTCTCTCTATCTATTTCAAATACATTAATTGATTTTGGGGTATTTCATCACAAGCAGGATTTGATTGGGTGAACGTTGGCACAAATGGGCGAGCAAAACGAGCCCCCCCCCCCCCCCCCCCCCCTGTCACAGAAAGTGGTGGTAAAGTGTTAGGGCAGCAGGGAAAAATTTAATAAGAAAAAACGGGACATAGTGTTTTAGTTATTAGGGTGATATAGGTCTCCCACAAGAATATTTCGCTCCGACCTGGGGCTCTGGTGGCCGCAGAAGGCAACACCGATGTGGCATCCTAAGTGATGATCAAGCGAAAAGATTTTCAGTTTTTTCAGTTGGCAACATTGTCTCAGACGTTGTTGGTTCATGCGTGCGTTCGCTCCTGAACCTGCTTAGACATCTGCATCTTCCCCGTTGCGTTGTGATGTTGTGACGATATTTCTAACGGTGGAAGAAAGGAAAAGTACCATTGCTCGTGGGAAGTCGTTGCGTAGCTACGACTGAGAAATTGTGTATTGTGTTGCACAATTTTTCATCGCCAGAAACGGGAGTTTCCTCAAGAACAGTTTCTTCTATAACGAAGGAGGCGAACTCGTCGATGTAAAAATTTTTCATTTAATGAAACTGGTTGGAGGAAGAAAAGGAGAATTAAATTTGAGGAAGAAAAAGAGAATTAAACTAAACAATACTTTTTCTAATTCTTCTTAATAACTGCACAACAAAAAACTTGATTAAAAGTCGATAGGTTCTATTCAATCATGTATTCAAAAGTTATCGCTTAATGAAACTGTTTATAGGAGAAAAAGAGAAGTGTTGTCTCTAGGAAGGGAAAACCGTGACGGAAGGGGGAAATTTCGTGATTTCCTCCACCAGAGCTCTTGGTCGGAGCGCGTAATCTTTCAGGGCCTCCACCTTGGCCGAGGGAGTCAAAGCATCATGCCAGGGGGACTGGGGTTCGCGTACCAGCCTTGTGAATGGCAATTTTCAAAGGGTTAGCGGTTCTTTGGAGCAAGGCATTTCAGAATCATTAAAACTTAATTCTGAAATGCCCTGCATTTAATGCCTCGACATTTTCAAATTCAAGTGCGGGGTTGGCTCCTGCTCCATTGTGAAAACCTAATCGGTTAACACAATAAAATCCACTTTACTTCTTTTTTTAACTTTACCTACACCAGTGATGGGGAGCGAAGAATGGTGCGACTCCTAAGTAGCAATTCTTTTCAGGGAGTTCGTTCACCAAATCGCTCCCTTAGGGGAGCGGTAGTTCAGGGAATGACTCCTGGTTCAATGAACCTGGTCTCTTTCACTCTGGGGGTTCGTCATGCCGCAACAGGTTAAAAACTTTGAGGGCCGAGCTCTATCCCCAGCCCTCACAATAGAGAGCATGATACCTGAGGGTATCTCTTGTCTGTTTCTTGCGCGCTGCTTGGCTGATCATGAAGGGGGCCAATGACATTTTTGCTGAATACCTGCGACGGTATGTTAGGAGTTAACGGAGTTGTCAACAATAAACCCTACAGGCCCAAAACGAGCAAAGGAGCGAGAAGAGGTGATTATAGATAAAGAGGGGAGTGGGACTGGTATGTTAGGAGTTAAGGGAATTGTCAACAATGAACCCTATTGGCCCAAAACGAGCGAAGGAGCAAGAATTAGTGATAGAAGGGGGAGTGGGACTGGTATGTAAGGAGTTGAGGGAGAGTTATTGACCGAGTTGTGGGGGGGGGGGGGGGGGGGGTGAGTGAGTCAAAAGGAGTCGCTCGTTCTCAGGAGTGAGGGAATCCAGTCCCATTCCATTTAGGGAGCGACTTCTCCCATCACTACTTTACACTACTTTACGTTTTGATTAGAACACATAACTCGAACAGTTTGACAACAGTATTCCGTACAATATTGCCCACTCAGGCACATTTAGGACACTGACGAATCGAGAATGGCCCAACCGTGAAGACCCCTTTTGAAGATTTCAGCCAGTTCAAAGTAGATTTTGACGAAATGGATTTTTTTTCTCTGCAGTATGAACCCGCCGTGTGAACAACACATATTCACTATTCCAACACGAATCCCAACTCCGTCATTTCTGTACAACCTCGAATCATCGCGAGGTCTTAAGTCATTTCTACACAGTTTAAATGAATCGTCCTGATACCTTGATGACTTGAAATCAACGCAAAGCAGCATCAGGAACAACAATCTGGAAGATTTGCTGTCAACCTACGGAAACAAATCTCTAGATCATAAAATCTGTTATGTACTTTTATAAGGTTACTACTAATTCATTTTTTCATTTACTATATCAATTCAATCTACAATTCCAAAGCTTGCTTCTTTGTACGTAAAGCTACTGATTGACATTTACTTTTCCATAAGTAAAATAAATAGTTCACCCTTATAAACTTCCAGAGGGTTGATATTTCAATATATATTTTTTTAATAGAGAATAGGTTCAAACATGTTTTCGGTAACTACTGAAGGGTTTCAAGGATTAGAACCCTGGTAACGCAGAACCCAGCAATTTTGACGGGATCCTTTTTTTTTTTTCAATATTACATTCTAGTGGGGTAGGTAGGGGGTGGGGGAGGCTCCCTGTGTACAATACTGACTGATGACTAGATAAACAGTACACAACAGTCCTAATAGGGACTTTCCATTAACATTGACAACTTTACCTGCTAGCACCGGAATTCTTAAAATGTTACAACCAGGAACGAAGTGTTGCGAGTCAACAGCTGCCATCCTGGAAATGCACAGAAAAATATAATGATTAGAGTTTGATAGTGGCTGGTAGTAAATGTAGCAGCGATGGGAGGCTTATGATTCTGCCCCGTAACCCCTCTCCAGGCGGCTCTGGAATCAGTTAGAACTCCCTCTGGAGAGCCGTGAATGCGGTTGTTATCTGCGTAGGACTCCGTCTCCTAGAAGTGAACATGTAAATAAACAATCCAGAGGTTCAAACTAAGACCAGACCAGACGAGTCAGACAACAGTGAAGACCAGGCAGACACGAGTCAAGAAACCAGTTTGAGAGCAGAAAGCAGACCAAACCAGTCAGACACCAGTGAAAACCAATCAGACGCTAGTCAAGAAACCAGTCTGAGAACAGAAAGCAGACCAAACCAGTCAGACGCTAGTCAAGAAACCAGTATGAGAACAGAAAGCAGACCAAACCAGTCAGAAGCTAGTCAAGAAACCAGTCTGAGAACAGAAAGCAGACCAAACCAGTCAGAAGCTAGTCAAGAGAGTCTCTTGGTTTTTGGTCTCAGACTGGTCTCTTGAAGAGACCAGTCTGAGACCAAAAACCAGACCAAACCAAGATCCTATGCTGCAAAACTCGTTTATTTTCATCTTCAGTCCTCATTTGAGTGCTTGTGATTGAATCTACCTCAAAGTGTCCAAGAGGGAGTCCTATATTTTCGTTAAGCCGCTCTAAGCTTTTAATGAGCACACGGGACAGAGTCCTCACAATCAAGAGGACTTGAGCCTAACAGTCTTGTCAGGAAAAATCCCCACGCGAGATCACAAAGTCGAGGAAGTTGAGCTCATGGAAGCCCCGAATACACTTTAGTTAGTCTTCTAGACGGATGAGTCTGGTACGGAGACACCCTTGAGTCTGGTCCAACACAGGAAAAATGAATTGGTTCCGAATGGTGAAAATCCTTCTCCAGCTGGACTGACTCATGACCGTTTCCGAGCTTAGAAGGGACGTGCGTCAGGAGTAACCTCAAGGAGCGTCCACACTGCCGACTGAGTCTGGGTGGCTCAAGCGTTTATTCGGGAAACTTGGTTCGAAATGAGGACGCCCCAAAAAGGCCAAGAGGCTGAAATTTGACCCCAACTTACTTTTTTTCGACTAAGATGAAGACAAGCACAGCACAGTTCGGTTTTTAGCAAGTCAGGAAGACCGACGCCTCCCAGCTGAATCTTGTTGCGTGGTATACCAACTGTATACAGTGAGGACCATAGCCTCGATCCCCATTACTTTGGCTGCTCGTAGTGAACAACCTGCTGGAAACCCTGCAGAAGCTTTTCTGCCTCTAATGTCTCTGAAAGGATGCAGAGAGCTGTTAACATCATCCATGGCGCAACGAGGAGGAACAGTCTGAATCCTGCCAAAACCACCGTCGTAGCCTTCACCAGAAGACGAAATATTTCATTAGTGCCACCCATAACGCATGAAACTCGTTCAACTTGCAAAGAGGTTAAACACCACAGGGTGATGACTCACATCATGGAATAGCCACGTGAAATGTGCGTGAGTAAAGCCACTGCAGAAATGTTTTTCGAGGACTTTCAGCAAATGTTGGTGTCTGACACCGAATATGCTGGAACGGCTGTACAAGGGGATAAGGGCCTGCACGTTCTGGTTAGTTCAATGCCTTCCCAAGGCTGCAGCGGTTTACAACAGACTCCATGTGGAGTGGATACTGGTGCACTGGGGATTCGAGGGCAATGAACAGGCCGAAATCCTTGTGAACAAAGGAGCAAGACCCACCACCCTACCTACCACCGGCACCCACCACCCAGCACCGGGCGGCGGGTTGGCTACCTATCGGACCGGAGCACATTTTAAGGCTCACCAAAAGTCACGTGATCCGGCAGATGACCTGATGGGAAACATACCAGATAACCGCCCTTCTGAATAGTCCAACAGGGCTCACGCAAGCCAAAAAGGTTCATTACATCTTCTGCACCGAGTGGTAGGATCCTACTGTCTCTGACAAGAAGAGACGTCAGGATATACATCAGTCTTCTTACTGAACTATCTTAAGCAGATGAGCAAGTCACAGACAACAGTTTGTCGCCTCTGTCTAGAAGAAGAGGAGACGGCATGAGCTGTGCCAATGTCCCTCCTTTGCTGCAACTAGATTCCAGCGCTTCCACCAGGAACCCCACAACCTCGTGAAAGCCTCGACTTAGGACATACTCAACTGCATAAAAAAGCGGGTACGTCCAAAGTCTTCATTAGGCAATGGACAAATAGAGTCACAACAAAGCCACTATGAGGTCGCGGTGACAGCATGATCCAGACAGCAGGAAGATAGCAACCCCCCGCTTATCCATCTTATAACAAAAACGTCAAAGCCTGGCAATTTGAGTGACTGTGTTTCAAGTTAGTGTTTACAGGAAGACAAAATAAACGGAGGGTGTAATGAAAAAGGTAAAGCAGCTTAAATGGCCCTTCCCTTCACTCACCATACGAATTTGTTGGTAGCTCATCCAAGAACGAGCGAGTAGTAATATTGAGAGCTTTTCAACCAGACAAACGACGAGTATGATACTTCCACGGGAAAATGCTGATGAAAACAAACTGAGAGCCGTCCTAAGTAAACTACGAGCGTCGCTTAATCATAACACGGACCCTCTCAGGTAACTGGGGATATCTCTTGAGAGAGGAGGTTTAAGGGATAAATGCAAGGATATATTCCCCCAACAAAACAAGAGGGCTATACATCAAAAGAAGTTGGAATAAGCCTTTTCCATTCGACTCGGTCCCGTTTCTTTCATCCTACGGGATACATGTAACTGTTCCCACGGGGAAAATACTCGATTCCGCCCGGTTGGCCAGCCTTCCTCCTTCCCTCTCTGCCTGTACGGGGTATTCAAAGAGGCTTACGCGGAAAGGGGGGATTGAGTGTGCGAGTTCTGGATTTTCCGTACGCTCTATCGGACGGATGCGGCGTGGGATTGAACTTTCAAAACCCTCACGCTCACAACGTGCTAAAGAGCTATCGCGCTGGGTTGCCATATTTCCAAAGATCTAAACCAGTACACCGGTCGTCCTCGAAGACTAGGCTAGGTTTATTTATTAACACTCAACTATAGGATATCATAAACTGTGGTTGTCATTTCACTGTCCTGACTTCTTTTTGGCACTCGCCTATCAGTTTCAACGTCATTTGATCGGCTAGTGAAGGAGCAGAAGAACTATTGGTTGGGTGACCTGATCCTACAGGATGGTCTCAGGTGTGGCAGAGTAGCCCCTTGCTAGGGACGTTGGAGGAGCTCGCTGCTTTGCAACCTGTGAGATTCGGTAGCGACGCATCTTTCAGCTGCTGGACGAAATTTTGAACCTGGACCTACTTGGGCTGACCAGCACCATGATCTCCTGGCTGTACTTTCCGGCCAATATCAGGAGGCCGAAGAACATGGAGAGGCTCACCATTGAGTCCTCCTCACTGGTGCCATGACCACCAATCAAAGGACCTCTCAGTCCCTGAGCAGCCACAGGGACTTCCTGGCATGGGGGAGAGGGAAAGACAAACAGGCAGGGGCGACACCTTACGTACGCGACGCGAACTACAACTAGGCATGCCCTCGCCTCAAATCACTTTTGTCAGGAGGGATTTTGTGAAGGGTTTTCGCTGTGAGATCGAGTTAGGTGTCATTTTCGAAGTATTTTTGGACGTAGAATCCATTTTTTCGGGGGCCCCGGAACGATCCAATTTCCACATGGGGCTTTCATGGAATAAAGTTGTTGTACAAGTAACCTATATCAAAGAATAAAAACGCTGCAAATTATACACTATGGTATATTATGCTTTGATATAGGTTACTTGTGCAAAAATTTAATTCTGCCAATAAAAAAAAATTTTTGGGGGGATTTTTTTTTTCAAAATTTTTTTGTTTTTTACTTGAAAAATATTAAATATTTTGCCCTCCTGGGATCCTTCGAAAATCCCATTTATAGCACCATGAAAGTCCCATAGATCGCAACAGTGAAATCGGATCGTTCCGGGACCCCAAAAAATGGATTCTAAGTTTGAAAATACTTCGAAAACGACACCTAACTCGATCCCATAGCCAAAACCCTTCAAAAACGCCTCCCGTAGCACCATTTTAGTCCCATAGCGCCCCACGGGTTTGGGCGATCGGGCTGAAACCCTTGCGGGCACAACTAGATGGTAAACCGAGTATTTTGTCAAAATTTCAGATTTTTGAAAAATTCCTATAACCCAAAACGGCCCGGACGGCCCGAAAACTGCAAGTTACAAGAAGAGGCAGAAGAGTAGGTACAGTTTGTTGCATTCCGCAGCCACCAACGACCCGAACAGCACAAGTTACAAGAAGAGGTGGAATAGTAGGTAGGTCTGCTGTGATGACTCCTGCCCCAAAGAATTTCGAGCCAATAAGATAAGACCTCCTTTAAAACCCGGCACCTCCACGATGGTCCACCAGAATGGTGTGGCTAACGCCGGAGGTGACAGGAGCGCTCGCGGTGCTTCCCCTAGGGGAGTGCTGAAGACCAAGGTAGAATAAAGAAGATTGAAGAAACATAAGTGCACTTCCCCTAGGGGAAGAAAGAGAGCAGAAGGTACGAGAAAGGTTGTTATGGGCCAGAAATGGCTTTAGATACAACCTAAGAAGCGCTGTACAGCAGACGGCGTATGGCGGACGGACATTTTGGTTTTGGATTTAGACCTCTTGAAACGGATAATGTCAAATTTTGAGGCCGATCGGAGTTGTCGACCTCCGTCGCGATTACAAAGGTGTAATTCCAAGAATAATAAACAAAAACCCTTGTGTAAAATTTGCAGCGTTTTTCCTGATGAAACAGTTTCTCATCATATTTTTTTCTCATCCCTAGCCGGTAGGTACCTACTTCAAATCAAATTCGTGCTGTAAGTTAGGCTGTATCTCTTTCGCTTGCAATAAGTTTGTTGTCTGAGGGAAGCTGTTTACTCTAACTTGCAGGGATCGGAAAATACTGAATTGTTGGTGGATGGTGGATCATCAGATGAGGCGCCGCCTCACTTTACATCATCTGGAGAGCCGCCACTGCCCTGGCCTGAGGGTGTGAGGTAATTCTAAGGTATCCAGCGATGGTAAATGAAAACAGGAGGAACTTTACGCTCTTTTCCTCTTCCAATTGAGTAGAATCCAAGGTAGATACAAATATAGTTGGAAAAATCGGTGAGACGAACAATTGACTTTCCTCTGTGACATGCTGGACGAACGTCGGTAAAACCGCTACTCAGACGCTGCCTCCAGGTCCACTTAGAAGACAACAGAAACTATACAAACATCCACTGAACTGGCGAAACTTGTTTCTCTTCCATCAACTAAAAATCCGTCAGAGCCACTGGATTCAAAATGTATGATCACCAACCTCTGCTAAGACGTAATATTTAATATTACCCGCCTGAAGTACCTCGGAGAATAATATGACGGCGCTCGTGAAATTCCACTCGTGCTATCCTCTACGAAGGATCCGCGACTGGTCACAAAAGCTCCGCTCCTTTTAATACTCCGTACCCTTCCAGAGCTCTGAGAACAATGACGGACAGCTTTACGGAGTCGAGTCGATATTTAATTTCTTCCGTAAGGGGACCAACAAGTCTGATGGGGTGTGCTGAAGGTAAAATGAAATTCCTTGAACGAATTGGAGGATTTCAAGAGGTAGAGAGGAATTGAGGTTATATGGGTCAAAGGGCTGAGGACAGAGGATGGAGAAAGCACTTTCTACGGGAATGAAAGAGAAAAAAACGTATAAGAGTTTATTAAGGGAGGTACCAAGTATTTGCATACGCGACATCATGAACATGGCAAAATGGCGTTGTTTAAAACCCCCTTTTCACGCTCACGTATCCCATAAAGCCAATTCACGAGCTTACGGCTTTTTTTTATCATGCAAAACAATGAGCGCATTTGCAACCTCGATAAATCAGGCTTATTCCAGCTGGACGGTCCAGACTGGGATTCCCCTTCGGGCAATGTACCTGCTAAGTGTTGGAACGACGTGGTAGAACGTAGGACGCCTAAAATGACGTGTCAATGACTGATCCCTCCTTCCCCTGCCTGCCAGGGGAGCTGTATCACAGAAACGATTCGTGTCCCGCCTGTTTGACCTCGGACACCGGCATCAGGTCACACGTGGGCTCGTCTTCGTGGATGTTCGGGGGGTTCGGGTCGCCGTACTGCGACTGGTAAAATTCTTCTCTCATCATAATGTTGAGAGAACCGCATCTGCATCAAACAAACAACAAGAGCTCAGAACGATGCTTATTTAAATTTGAAAGGAAAAAAACAAACAAAGCAAAGCGTTTCTACGAACAATTTCAAGAATGCATCGGAGAGCAAGATGAATTGGGTAAAGCCAAAGAGCAAGAATTACAACCGAAATTAACATCTTCAAACGCAAGATGCTCGGAACTCTTGACACAACTGAGAACATAACACTCTATTCATGAACAGTTGAGTCAAGTACGAAAGAAAAACGCTGCAAATTTTACACAAGGGTTTATAGGGTTTGATATAGGTTACTTGTGCAAAAATTATTTCTGTGTCAAAAGAAAATAATTTGGAAAAAAAAATTTTTTTGGGGTTTTTTTTCAAAAAAAATTTTTTTGGATTTTTTTTTCTTCAAAAAAATATTTTTTCAAACATTCTTTATTCTTTCCTCGAAAAATATTTAACCTCCTGGGATCCTTCAAAAATCCCATTTTTAGCTCCATGAAAGCCCTATAATAGATCGCAATAGTGAAATCGGATCGTTCCGGGACCCCAAAATGGATTCTACGTCCAAAAATACCTCGAAAACGACACCTAACTCGATACCATAGCCAACAGCCTTCAAAAACCCCTCCCGTAGCCCCATTTTAGCCCCATAGCGCCCCACGGGTTTGGGCGATCGGACTGAAAACCTTGCAGGCACAACTAGATGGTAAACCAAGTAGGTATTTTGTCAAAATTTCAGATTTAAAAAAAAAATTCCTACAGCCCAAAACGGCCCGGACGGCGGACGGACATTTCGGATTTTGAATGTAGACCTCTTGAAACGGATATTATCCGAAACATTAATGTCAAATTTTGAGGCCGATCGGAGTCGTCGACCCCCGTCGCGAAAACATAGGTGTATTATTCCAAGAATAATAAACCAAAACGTAGCTTGGAAAATACCATACTAGCTCTGAAGAAATTGCCAAAGACTCTGGAAGAGCAATAACAAGCCTCAAATCCAACAACAATGAACAATATGTACTGATACTGAGACAAGAGACAAAGAAAATGAAATCGATACTGACGTTGAAAAATAAAATAGAGGAACTTCAAACTCAATGACTCATGCGATGCAGCTTATTTGAATGTCAATAAAATGAGTTACCTGAAATACAAAATCTGCTGGAAGGGTCGCCTGAAGTCGCGGTTGAGTGTGGCGTAAATGACGGGGTTGAGGAGGGAATTGGCGTATCCCAGCCAGAGGAAGAGGGAGGACAGGAAGCTCGGGATGGCGTCCTCGTTGCTCAAAAAAGGCCTCACAACGGCCAAAACGAAGAAAGGGAGCCAGCAGACGGTGAAGGCCGACATGATGATGCCCAATGTTGTCGAGGCTTTTCGCTCTTTCGCCAGTTGAAACCTGAAACCCACAAGGAAATGATGATAACCGTGTGGACAGAAGGAGTTGAAAACAAAGTAGGATCATAAAAGTGTCACCGAATGCTTATTTTATAAAACTTTACAATACAATGGAAAACGCACTATCCGCGCAAATATCTACTATAATAATCGAGGGTGAATTAAATCAGCATCCTGAGGAGGAGGAGAAGAATCATTTGTAATCTAGGGCACTTCTAGCGGTCGGAAAAATCTGAAATTGGGCTTAAACAATTCAGCTCGGCGAGCATAGTAGGTACGAGAAAAGTTTGAAACCATCAAAACGTTGCTCCATGCGGCGTATCAGCTGCTCCAAAAGTGGTCCAAAAAGGGCTGAAGCAGTTGACAGGACGTTGGGACGGCGGTGGGCTGAGGGGCTGCCTCCCCCTCCCCTCAGCAACACAGTGAGGATGCCGAACTAGTGGCCTAACGTACGGCAGGTGAGGACACCGCGCTAGTGCCCTAACGTTTTAACACAAGTCTTTAAAGACAAGTGAGAATGCCGAACCAGTGGCCTAACGTATATTCATTTATATATTACGTAATGTATAAACGTGACACTCCCGCGTTTCCCTCTCCGACTAACGTTTTTGGGCAGTTAGGTCACGGCTGTTCCACGCTAAAGAGCTGTTGGGTTTGAGGCCAGGTAGGATACAGTCGGGGGTTGGCTGGCATTATCCAGCAGGGGGTGGACCCCTAGTTAGTCCAGTTCCTTTGTACTTGAAAAGGGGGCGTGCGGGAAGGTGGTGGGGTAGTTTTGATTTTTTGGTATGTTGTTAGGACCCATGAGAGTAGTCTTTGATCAAGTTATCGATTAAAAAAACCTTGTGCCGGCTTGGGGGTTAGCGAAAAACCACGATTTTTTCGGCCATTTTTCACATTTTGCTGAAAAAATCAGTGAAGGAAGCATTTTACGACCAAAGGCACTAGATTCATTCTTAAACTAGACAATATTTGCTACGATTGGAAACCAACCGCAGCTCTGAACAGTAAATATTTTCCGAGATACAGGTTGTTGAAAAATGGCAATTTTTCCAAAATGTGAAAATTTTACGAAAACGTGTTTTTTTGTGTTAAATATCGCCTGAAATATGCATCCTACCAAAAAGTCATAAGAGATGACGTTTTAGTACATTTAATGAGCTTTAATTTGGGACCAACCGGAGGTCTGTACCTTCATTAGTTTCTGAGATAATGACGAATAACCGAAAACTGTCGTAAGTGGGATTTGAGCTTTGATACGGGAGGGGCGGGCAGGGCAAAGAAGTGGCAAATTTCGAACAAACCGTGTTTCTTTGCACATTTTTGCCTATAACCCGGGAACGATTTGTCCGATCTTACCTTTCTTTTTTTAATCACAAAGCTGATTAAATTTTAAATAAGTAACGGCACATTGCATGTCTATTGAAACAACAAAAGTGCCATTAGTATTTGTCGGAAAGTGTGGAAACAAGAAATTTGACCCATCTACGCCCACGTTTTTCAGAAAAATTGCTTCTTTCCCTCCCTTATCAAAGCTCAAATCAAAATTTCACACGGAATAGCTGCAATGGAGAATTTAATCAGCTTTCACGAGAAAAAAAAGAAATTTGGAATCGGTCCAACAGTTCCTACAACCGAAAACGTTCTGAAAAACGTGCTTCCGCTCTTCGCGCGGTGTCAGATTGGGCGTTCCTTACTTTGTTTTAAATTCGTTTCGTTCGTATAAATGAATGTTCAGAAGCTAAAACGTGAATTTTTCCGTAAAATAGTACATGTTGAGAAATGTGATGTATTGTGAAGTACGGAAAAACACATTTCGGAAAAAATTGCCATTTTTCAACAACCTGTATCTCGGAAAATATTTACTGTAGAGAGCTGCGGTTGGTCTCAAATCGTAGCAAATATTGTCTAGTTTAAGAATGAATATAGTGCCTTTGGTCGTAAAATGCTTCCTTCACTGATTTTTTCAGCAAAATGTGAAAAATGGCCGAAAAAATCGTGGTATTTCGCAAACCCCCAAGGTTTTTTTAATTGAAAACTTGGTCAAAGACTACTCTCATGGGTCCTAACGACATACCAAAAAATCAAAATTACCCCACCACCTTCCCGCACCGATGTAGGTAGGTAGTTCCTACATAGGAACTGGACTAAGTCGAGGGTAATACACAGCTAACGCCACATGAGAAGAGTAACTGACATTCTTCCCTTCTTAGCTGGTGGCAGTGAAGCCAGTCGATGTTTGCCGTAAAAAGTTCACATCGCCCGTATCTCGGGGTCTGTTAACTTCTGACAAAGTTCCTCCATTAATAACTCAAACCCAGGTAACAACTTCTAGAGATCGTTGAAGGTGAAGAAGGTCAAGACTTTCACTCTGTAACACTCCAGACGTGACAATGTGCATGGAACTTTGTTAAAAATACACAAGCCGGTCGTTTTCATTGCCATCGGGGAGACCTGGGGCCATATCCGAGCATAAAATTGGCCGCTGGACACACCAGCTAAGAATGAAGATCACTAAGAAATGCACAAGATGTTCTGGTTCATTGGCAGGATATAAACAACCCTCTAATTACAATATTCGCACAACATACAAAACACCCACTGTTGGTATAACCAAACAAATTTGTGCATGAAGAGCTGTCTAGCTATTTACAGCAGGTACATAAATTACACACACAACGCCAATGGGAAATTCAGGAGAGGAAAGTTACAACACTTCGTTTATAGTACATTGTTGGAAGCTTGGAACGTAAAAACAGTAAGAACGAAGAATACATTAAGGGTAGTTGATCTTATAGATACTCTAATGGTTTCAGGGGCGCATCGGAAAAAGAACACTTGGTAGGTAATAAATTATGATACCTTATTCTTCCATCGACAGCCCAGCACCTCGAAGATGTAAAAAAACGCAAATGTAAAAACTTTAGACTGAAAATCTTTGATGAGGGGAAGTAGGGAAGCACAGAGTAACAGAGGGGATGTCAATAAAGTATCGATTCTTATAAAAGGAAACTATTAGCTGCGTTCGCAGAGTAAGTTCGGGCCGTTCGGAATCGAATCAGAACTCGAACGCTTCCAGGAATTAAAACGGACAGAATCTGATTCTCCGAAAAGGAGAACCAAGGCGGACTTGATCTCTGCAAAATAGTGAGGGTGACAACAACAAAAAAGCTGCAAATTTTACACAAGGGTTTATTATTTTCAATGTAAACTCTTTCAATCCATGTCCATATCCATGTCAAAAATAATAATAATAAAAATTAAAAAAAGCCTCACGGGTTCGGGTGAAAAGCTTGCGGGTACAACCAAATTTTGTCAAAATTTCAGTTTCTGGCCACAACGGCCGGGACGGCAGACGGACATTTCGTTTTTGGAATCTAGACCTCTTAAAACATAATATATTATAGGTAATGTTAAATTTTGAGGCCGATCAGAACTTTCGACCTCCATCGCGATTACATAGGTGTATTATTCCAAGAATATAAACCAAAATTAAAAATTTGGTACTCTTGAAAACGATAGGAGGGATGTAGGTATACCACAACATGCAGAGCATCAGAATTTGAGTTTTTAATACCTGAAGCCGATGTACCCCCACCCTCGGCCGTTGCAAAAGGCCCTACTGCGCATGCGCCGAACGGTTCGGAATTTTCAGAATTACATTGCGAACGCAGCTAATGTATCAGTATCATGATGCTTTACTTTAGAAAAAGAATCGAAAAGTATCGACTTTTCAAGAAAATATCGATGGTTTTAAAGTATCGATACTTCAAGAATCGATCAGTCTCTCCTATCTCCTTAGTCTTCTTCCATGAACTGTAAATTTAGACTATAAATTTGGGATGCATGCGACAGC
Organism: Pilophorus perplexus; assembly: GCA_955831195.1. NCBI lineage: Eukaryota > Metazoa > Arthropoda > Insecta > Hemiptera > Miridae > Pilophorus > Pilophorus perplexus. The sequence goes on from OY037015.1 coordinate 4,442,356, forward strand.
ATTTGGGTCCAAAATATCTATCGCGTGACTTCCACAAGACCAGCTCGCTCGGTTTTTCTTCTGGGCCGTTTGGGTCGGCAGAGAACTGCAGAAGTCGGCCAACATCCTTCGTAATGAAGACGGATAGGGTGGAAAATAGCTTCGGGAACGAGCCACCCAGCTCTTCGCCCATCCCTTCAAATAAGCCCCTTTTTCTTCGCCCATTCCCCCCAAAAAACCAGCTAGCAATTATCAGAACGAATTACCCTTGATGACGAGCCCATAAAACCGTACGGTCACGTCTTCACTCAAGTCCGTTTTGACTGAAAACCCGCTTCACTCTTCTAGGGGGAACGATTTTCGTCAATGAAACGAGCCTGATGAGGTTCAGAATTAATCTGATTATTCTTTCTTTTCTTTGCACGATTTTAATACCGCTTGGGAATGATCAAAATGAATGAGCCCCAACGGTTGAGCCATTCTAAACAGCCTAAAAATATTCTTAATTACAACCACGCTGCCATTTTTCTCACTCCCTCAAAAATATCCGCTCTTTCTTCGTTTTTTTTTTTCTCTTGAATATTTCACTGTCCCTATCTTTTCCCAGCTCCCCAGCACCTTCCTTTTTCGACTCACCGTTTCCCGAGGAAAAAGGAGTCAATTACATTACTAATCTTTAAAGTTACAGCGGAGCAGGAAACGGCGAAGATTCCTTATAAACGATGAACGGAAATTTTCATGAAAAAATTCTTTTTCCCCTCAAACTCTTTTGTTTGTCTCTTGCAAGAAAACGCTTCGTCGGGAGGCATTTTATTCGTGCGCAACCGTTCCATTGCAAATCAAGTTCTTCTTTTTCTTTTGAATTAATTTATAAACCGGCTCGTCTTAACGTTGAATTAAGAATGAGCTCTTTGAAGTTGGATTCTCTGGGGCGACTTTAACATTAACTTGGTCGCACATAAAATGCCTTCCCGACTGCCTCGACTCGCTCGTGCAATTATAATGGAAACTTTTATCCGTGAGGAGAGAGGCAGAAATATTTTTTTCTCATTTCAAAAGATGCCACCAAGAAACTGCAAAATTCCACTTTATCCAGTTAATGAGCGCAATAAAATCAAGGTATAATTTACTTTCAGCTGTTGAAAACGGGCGATTCTGAAGAGAAGGGCGATTTTCCATCCCCAGTTGGGTCATTCTTCGGAAATGTTACTATTTCATGTCCAGCCACATTTCCACCCAAATCCAATGTTTTAGGTTGCCCCCAATTTTTTTCGAATATCGGCCTCATAGCAGGCAAAAAACGCTGCAAATTTTACACAAGGGTTTATTATTCTTCGATATAGGTTACTTGTGCAAAAATTATTTCTGTGTCAAAAGAAAATAATTTGGAAAAAAAATTTTTTTTTTGGATTTTTTTTTCAAAAAATTTTTTTTTCAAACATTCTTTATTCTTTACTCGAAAAATTCTTAACCTCCTGGGATCCTTCAAAAATCCCATTTTTAGCCCCATGAAAGCCCCACAGATCGCAACAGTGAAATCGGATCGTTCCGGGACCCCAAAAAATGGATTCTACGTCCAAAAATACCTCGAAAACGACACCTAACTCGATCCCATAGCCAAAAGCCTTCAAAAAAACCCTCCCGTAGCCACATTTTAGCCCCATAGCGCCCCACGGGTTTGTGCGATCGGACTGAAATCCTTGCGGGCACAACTAGATGGAAACCAAGTATTAAATACAAAATATTTGTAAAAATTTCAGATTTAAAACAAAATTCCTACCGCCCAAAACGGCTCGGACGGCGGACGGACATTTCGGATTTTGAATGTAGACCTCTTGAAACGGATAATGTCAAATTTTGAGGCCGATCGGAGTCGTCGACACCCGTCGCGAAAACATAGGTGTATTATTCCAAGAATAATAATAAACCAAAATGGAGAAGGATCATTTTGTCCCTCCCTAGCAATGTGGTTATGAGTGGCTCAGTGGTTTGAGCGTTGGACTACTGAGCCAAAGGTTGCTGGTTTGATCCCAGCTGCCGCCAGACATCTTCCTCATACACATAAACACCTTTCGGAAGGCAATGGCAACCCACCGAAAGTATTCTGCCGTGGAAAACCTCTCAAATTCGCCGTTCGGAACGGGCGTTAAACAGTACGTCTGTACTACTTCTGTAATAACTGGTCAACACGCTCAACAGAAGCTAGTAGCGGAGAGGGCGCCATATCCCGATTACGGATATGGCACCCAAAGAAGAAGCAATGTCCACACCCTGAGTTGTAAATTTCTCAATGCATTCTATCAGGATCCTCCTTCCATTTATGAGAAAAACCTAAATATAAAAGGGAGCCACCAGCAGAGTTTGGCCACAAGCGCCTGGGGCGGCATTCTCCACCCCGCTCGGGGCGGCACCGTCCATCTGGCCGGACGAACATCCGAGCATCAACCGTCGGTATATAAAGGCGGCTCCTCCGAGCCTAAAATTCATTCTTCTTTAAATTTTTCACGTCGTAGGGCGAAGCTCTGCCCGGTGCTCCATTGAAATCTCATAATATGAAGAAAAGATTGAGATTTCATAAATTAGGAAGAAAACACATATTACGTGTTTTCTTCCTAATTTACCATAAAATTCCAGTCGCGACACTACACACCAGCTAGCCATCGGTATGGAGAACACCTGGGCAAACACCTTACAGGACCATCGTAAGCGAGGGCGGCTACGGTCATCCGTTTGCGAGTGGTCATTAAACGCTATCACAATTTAGGGAGGCCCAAGGGCCACCGAATTGTTGAACAGCACCCACACACGCAACAACGGGAATCAAATTCGATTGAGTTCTGCATATGACAAGTTGACCAAACAGTACCAACATCAGAACTCCCACGAACTGGAAACTAGAATCTAGGGATGTCAGATTCTTCAAAAAGAATCGATTTAAATCGTATCGATCTTTTTGGAAAGAATCGAATAGAATCATATCGTTTTTTAAAAGGTATCGATTCTTGAAAGAATCGATACTTTTTCGAATTTTGAAAGAAAAATTGTATCAATTGTTAAAATCGATATTTTTTCAAATTAAGAAGGAAAATTGTATCGATTTTCAATAAAAATCGAGTTCGAATTTTGAAAGGAGGCATTTTTTATCCACCATGGATGATGGACAGGGTCCTTAGATTCTGATAAGCAGAGATGATTTTTCTTGATTCTTGAGGTATTTTCACCTCATCATGTCCCATTGTGGTTGCAGTGGTGATTGGTGGTTTTGATTGTCAAAAATAATAATTCTTGTCCATTAATAAAAAAAGAATCGGGCCGATTCTCGAAATTTTGAATCGATTCTCGGATACATCGGAAGAAAAACAGAATCTAAAAGTATTGATACTTTTTTTTAATAAGAATCGATTCTTCTGAGAATCGATACTTTTTTGAAATCCCTACCAGAATCCTGCCTCGTCTCAAGACTGCCCTGTAACCAACACAAGCAGAATCTCGACGTCTTCTCTCCAGGAAAAGGTAAATTCAAGAAACACTAAATTCAGGGACAATGGAACACTTGATCTGAATCCAAATTAAATTCAGTGCAGTGCAGTGTCAACGATTCTACCAAGTGACTCTCTCTCTAAAATTCAGGCACAACACATTCATATAAATTTCTTACACAATAAATCCAATAATGAGGGCCACATCTTACTCGAAATAACGTTGAATAGAAATCTCAATAGAATGGGCCAGTGATCACATGACTTTTTTACCTCTGTCCCACGATTAGAAGTCACTCCCTAGGATATTTCTGAAATTCCCGCCCTCAACCTGAGGGAGATAAATTTCGAGATAACGGCTGTTGTGACAACACTGGCAAGAAGCCAGGATCTTGTGGGGAGCCTTTTTTTTTTACTTTCCTCCTCTTCACTTTGGTCCAGGATGTTACACAGTAAAGATTTCGGTGTCGTGTTTTTGTTGACGGTCCCTCCATAGTGTAGATTAAAATTTCACAGACCTGTAAGATGTTATTTTTTTGAGCATTACAATCTCTTTACATTTATGACCTCGATTTTGCTCCTCCTTGAAGTATCAGGTGCAGTACAAGAGTGAAAAATGGCTGATTTGTCCGTCCCTAGTCCGTCTCTCCCTAACCCCAACAAAATTGTGGAACGTCTAGGGAGTGACCACATTGGCCAGGTAGGCCTTTACAAGCCCTATTATGTAACTCCCTTATGTATTTCGCATAGTAAAGAAACACTAATGACAGTAAAATCCAGAATCATCCCAAAATTTAGGATGATAGGGTTTAATCCTATCTGCGCTAATTACACCCCCCCCCCCCCCCTCAGGATTCATGTGTTCAGGAAATGACGTTAAAGCTTTAATTACGGGCGGGTCTTCCATACGTTAATTTCAGCATTCGCCAAAGAGCCCACTGGGAAAATCCTGATGACCCGGAAGGCCCGGAAAAGTAACTGAAATTGAATTAACGCTCGATGAGTCAAATTTTCGCAGCGAGGGTGTTCATCAATGTTTGAATATTTGGGAGTATTATCAAGCGCCGTCCGCCTGAACTGAAATTTTTTCTTCGTAGTATTTCCGAAAGCGCTCAGCATAATTTTGACGCTTCGTCAAAAGAAAACCCCTTTGCTACTTGCGTTCAGTGCATTTGAACGATGTTAATAAAATAGATATGAAGAGCACAGTGAAAGAAGGGGGAACGTCGGAATTTTCCCATTTTGAGAAAAATGACATTCCAAGTTTGACGCGTTCTACTTATTTCCACCCTGACGAACGGCTGGATCGTTTTATTTTTCCTTATTTGTTAATTTTTCATCTAACGATATTACGGAAGGAGAAATCGATTAATGAACATCCACGAATTCACCCAAACCCCATTCCTAATTTATTGAAACCTGAGCAATGGCGTTTTTTTTCTTTTTTTCGAAAATTCGCTAAAAGCGAATAGTTACTAAGACTAATGATATTCCGAGGCTCTATGAGAGGTTCTGAGGCCTTAGTAGCGTAGGTCCCGAACAGACCCACAAAATAAGGTTAACTTAATTTTCTCCATTTTGTGGCTGGTGCGCTTTTGCTTGCCACCTCCTCATTTATTCTCGATTCGATTGAACCACGTCTTTCACAGAAGTCAGTTTATACCATTTGACTCAACCCCCATCGCTAGTTCTTAGGGATGTCCGATTCTCAAAAATGAATCGATTTAAATCGAATCGATTATTTAAAAAGTATCAAAAATAATCGCGATTATTTTTTCAAAAAGAATCGATACATCTGAGAATCGATTCTTTTTCCCAATTATTTATTAAATTTCAAATTTATCAGAAGAAGAAGAAGCATTATTACATTATGAAACCTGAATTCCAATTACTAATACATCCAACTGCTAACCAGCACTATTAAGTAGGAAAAGGTAGGTAGGAAAGCTTCAGTGGTTGTTGTGCAAATGTTTCCATGTCTTCAGCTGTTACCTATGGTCGTTGCAGTGACTCAATTTAAAAAATAATATTGATTGTTTTATACATGGATCTGTTTTACAGAGCAACTGAATATAAAGATACTTGTGAAGAGCAGAAAAGAATCGGTTTTCGATTCTGGAAATTTAGAATCGAATCGGGCCGATTCTTCAAAAAAATAAAGAATCTAAAAGAATCGATTATTTTTTCAAAATGAATCGATCTTTTCAAGAATCGATTCTTTTTGAGCATCCCTACTAGTTCTAGTGTCAATCACCTCAGACTCGTCATTCGACGTGAGCCTTATCTTCGAAGGGGGTATGTTATGACAGCAACCCCGAATAACCCAAACGTTCCACACCTCCAGGTTAGTATACTATAGCTACCTAATCTTCTCCGTTCACTGAAGCGATATTATCGATCGGCTCGGGATTCTAAGCCTCGGGCGGTAGTTCCAACCCGATAGTCGTGTTTATGGCCAGGTCAACTCGGGCTATTTGTATTTGTATTCACCTCAATTTCCTGCTGGGCGCCGACGTTTGAACTTGAGCTCTCCGCCTTGTTCGCCCCGTCAGCATCGGGCAAGTGGACTCGCTGCTGACTCTCGTCGCCCCGACGACACTTCCGCTGCACTGTAACAACCGAAAATACGCCAAGAATTAATGGGGAATTCATATATTTAACATTATGTACAATGTTACGGCAAAATAGGATGAACGCACGGTAACAACAAGAAGGTACATCGTACGGTAGGAAAAAACATTGAGCGGTTGATAAATATATTTAACCCCCCCCCCCCCCCCCCCCAAAAAAAAACATTACAGCTAAGAATACATAGCACGTCGAATAAAAACTTTCACCCGGAGGACGGTTCAAGTCAAAAATGGATTTGTCCGCACTGCAAAATTAATTAATCAAGAGAACGTTTTGGTTTATTATTCTTGGAATAATACACCATTTGACAAAAGGCTTTTGTAGTTGCGACGAAGGTCGACGACTCCAATCGGCCTCAAAATTTGACATTATCTGTTTCAAGAGGTCTGGATTCCAAAACCGAAATGTCCGTCCGCCGTCCGAGCCGTTTCGGGCAGTAGGATTTTTTTTTTAAATCTGAAATTATGACAAAATACTTGGTTTACCATCTAGTTGTGCCCGCAAAGTTTTCAGCCCGATCGCCCAAACCCGTGGGGCGCTATGGGGCTAAAATGGGGCTACGGGAGGTTTTTTTGGAGGCTTTTAGCTGTGGGATCGAGTTAGGTGTCGTTTTCGAAGTAGAATCCATTTTCCATTTTTCACCGTGGGAATCTGTGGGGCATTCAAGGGGCCAAAAATGGGATTTTTGAAGGATCTCAGGAGGTTACATATTTTTCGAGTAAAAAATAAAGAATTTTGTGAAAAAAAGAAAAATAAAAAATTAAAAAAAAAAAAAAATTTCCAAAATTTTTTCCATTGACCCAGAAATAATTTTTGCACAAGTAACCTATCAAAGAACAATAGGTAAACCCTTGTGTAAAATATGCAGCGTTTTTGAAAAATGCTTTTGGCTATGGGATCGAGTTAGGTGTCGTTTTCGAAGTATTTTTTGACGTAGAATCCATTTTTGGGGGTCCCAGAACGATCCGATTTCATCACGAGGATCTATGTGGCTTCCATGGGGCTACAAACTGGATTTTTCAAGGATTCCAGGAGGACAAACATGGTGTCGTTTTCCGAGTAATTTTGGACGCAAAATCCCTTCTCTTTTTTTTTGAGGTCCCACATCTGTCCATACATTGAACAGAATTTTTAGCTTTTTTTTTCAAAAATATTGTCTAAATGACACGAATTAATTTTTGCAAAGTTAACCATTTAAAAGAATAACAAACCCTTGTGTAAAATTTGCAGCTTTTTTTTCTCATTGGTTGTTTTTGTTGTCAACCCTTCAATGGGGGATTAGCATTTATTTTAGATTTGGAATGCTTCCCTACCGTTCAATAATATGGCTAAAAAGTAACGTGCACAGACTCCAATACCTTATCCTCCAATAGCCTTATCAGAAGGATTCACGGCTCAATTGAATTTTATTCTGTGATGAGTAGTGGAGTAGCAACCCTGGGCGGAACAATCCAGAACAATAGTCAGCGACGTCACGCTCCCTCCGTGTCCCCCTGCGTTTTTCCAGAAAATTTAGGAGGCGATTTCAGGCGGCTGACTACTGTTTCCCCTACATTCTCAGGGTGTACTTTCAGAAAAAAAAAACATGCAAATTTCCCATTCCTGCTGGCCATTTGCCCTTTAGAGTCCGTATTCGAAGTTAATTACCTTCTAATCAAATTCTGTCAGACTTCAACTAATTTCTGCACATCTCTCCAAGTTTCACGCTCCATAACTAACAACTAACATTTGAACAGGAAGATTGCACCAAATTCCATCAATCTTGACTACATTAGAGCAGATCAATAACGTAATTGGATAAATTATTGGGATAACCGCAACACCATCAGGCCGGCCGTTTGTTCACCCCCAACTCCAAAATAATCCGAAAGGCATCCCGTTCAATTTAATTAGTTGTTCACAGGCATCCGACCACAATCAGACCCTTGAGGAATTTCCCGACCGAACAAACTGAGGGTTGATGGTGGGAGCTCCTCGGACCACCCGCAGCAAGGTGGGTACAAACTTCGCGAAGGTATTCCAACAACTCGGAGAATTCTTTTCACAATGTTATTTCTCGGATCCGCCGAAAAGGGCTGCAATCTTCAATTTCGACGAGATGGCTTCCATTAGGGAGTGACATTCCCGAGTGAGAGGAAAAAAAAGAAAAAAAAAAAAAATCAATGCGGGGCGAGTTCCTCGGAAAACCTAATGAATAATGGCGGAATTTGCGGATGAGTTGAGTAATTTTACATAATGAGAGCTACCGCGAGAGTTTCGTTCATTTTCGACCAGAATACAAAATCCACGATATAAATAATTTACGTTCATTATGATTATGAATGGTTAGGTAATAAAAAGGTACTAAATAAGGGAGTTGGAGTTTGGCCAAGTTCATGGTGAAAATTACTTCTACCAACTGTTCAGTAATTTCTTTTTCTGGATGGAAATGCCATTTCGTTGAGAGTGTATTTTTCATTCCTCGCATAGGAAAAACACAGCAAATTGAATAACACACGTTGTTGTTGTTATTCTTTTAGCGGGTTTAGGTAAAGGACAGTTTTTGAACTTCACAATACAAAAAGATATTGAGTCGAATTAAAATGTGCACTATTTGTGAGATGGAAACCCAAAAAAGAGGGAAAGGTCTAAAATATTGACTTTTCACTTATTATCGATTGGATATTTTGGATATAGTCAATATATTGGATCCAGTCAATATCCAATTGGATCCTCTAGAACCCAACTGTAGGTATAGGCCACAATGATCGAATCGAATCGAAAATAACCTAAATAAGTACTTAACCCCCCATCCGGATGTTGTTAGGCATTCTCTAACGCAATTCAGGGTTTTTGACCCCCTGTTTGAATGGGTCCGCCCTGAGGGTCATCACCCCGATTTGCGACAGATTCAGATGGATCGATAATGTAGGTACATAAGTAATGGGATATTTAGTTATAATATTGACATAATAATAGCTTGTAAACTAAATCACCGAAATATACGTAGAAGGGAAGGGAGAAGGATAAACCAATCAGAGAGCTCGGTGGCTATCGACGCTGGTGGGGGCCGGGTTGTGCACCTGCTAGTAGGGTTGGGTAAGTTTTGAATGAGTCGACTCAATGAATCGACTCTTTCAAATGAACCGGGTGAGTCGACTCGCGGCGTTCCAAAGAGTCGACTCATTGCGAATCGTGAAGTGTCTTAAAGGAGGGGGAAGAGAGTCGTCTATCCTCAAATCTGATTGGTAAGATACGAGTCGACTCATCGAGAATCGTGAAGGAGGGGTGGAAGAGAGTCGGGTATCCTCAATTCTGATTGGTTCCGTGGTTTCTGTACAGGGTACCAAGGTTCAAACTCATGCGTATTTTTGTTTTCGTTGTTGATTTCTCTAGGTATTCTCTTTTACTCTGTCCTTTCGGGAGTCGAAAGGACAGAGTAAAAGAGAATACGGGAGTCCCTGTTTGTTGTTGTCATGAGCAGACAAAAAATAGTGTTATTTGGGATTAGGTGTGCTGATCATCTTCCACAATTTTGAAAAAAAAAAAAAAAGTTTTCAAAAAACAATTTTTTTTTATTGACAGAACTTATTTTCGCACAACCTATATCAAAGAATAATAAACCCTTTTGAAAATATTTTACATAATGTGCAGCGTTTTTTATTAGCATCTAATGCCAGAGCCGAAATGCAAAAAGAAGTTCATTTTTTTCTAGGTAATTTGGCTTTCAATACCCCAGTTATTTATTGGTTTTTCTCATAAAATTTATAAGATCATGTAAATGGGTAGGTACATAATAATAAACCCTCTGACCATGGAATAAGGAAGAATTTCTTCCAGCTATTTCTTCCATGCCCTCTGACCGTGAGTCGTCTCGTCAGCCATCTCACGCATCAAAATCTCAAAGAGTCGACGACTCAGGAAGAGTCACGATTCAAAAAGAACCGGCGATTCTTCGGGAAATGGCGGGTTAACGACTCGCAAAGAGTCGACTCAGGAAGAATCGCGATTCAAAAAAGAACCGACGATTCTTCGGGAAATGGCGGGTTAACGACTCGCAAAGAGTCGACTCATAAGTCGACTCTTTTTAACGAATTGAATCGCGAGAATCGACTCCTCGAAAAGAGTTGACTTTCCCATCCCTACCTGCTAGCCAATCAGCGTCGAGGGCTCGCCAGGCAGTAGGTATAAAGATGGGCGACCATGAGAGAAGAATCATTCCTTCCTCCTCTCTCAACGATCGAACATCTGGACCTTATACTGAAGCTGCCTGCCTAACTGAATTGGCCATATCTGGAACCTGGAACTCCTCTTGGCGAAAACTGGTTGTGGATGTTATTTCAAGGCGACGGCCTTCTACTGCGATCTGAGGAAACTTCGTTTGGCAAGCCACTGAAGAGGAACGTTTCTCTACCAAGAAAAATACAGAGAAACCGGACGACGACCTTCCCTTCAGAAGTTTTAAGAGGAAGGTTTCACGAACTAACTTGAGTCTTCCACTTACTGAGATCCTGGCTGGGCGGATCCTTTGGCATCCCCAGTTGAGAGCACTCGTTGTGGAGCGTACTCGCTAGTCATCTTCAACGGCCCTTTTCAGAGCCATACTGATAGAACCAAAATTCACTCTCAACTAACCTTGAAACAGACTGAACCAGGCTTTCACTACCGCTCAATAATCAACTCAAACTGCGGCCTTTTCATTCCGTCACAACCTCAAACTCTGATACCGAACCAATTGGAACACTGAGGCTTGTGGTCATCGCCGCAGAAACACACCTCATCTCCGCGGCGTTTACACTACGCTTCAGTCTCGGTTATCTCACTTGACCGACTTGGCAACACTGAGCCTGACGGCCATCGCCGCAAGAATCGGTCTCCAATCCGCGGCGTTCACACTCCACCTCAGTTCAAATTAACTCTTGTTATGCATCGGCATAACAACTGGTGACCCCGACGAAGAACAACCTTCACCTAGAAACATCCGGCTCAACAAAAATAGTGTGAAATGCCGGATACAACTGCAACAAGCTCTCCAGGGATCTCTACGCCCAGAGAAGCCAGTCCACGTTCCCTTGAAGCAGTTGAGGCCCTCGCACCAAGAAGCAAGGCTCCGGAGTTTATAGAAGAGGATCCAAATTTATGGTTTCTGTTGCTCCAATCATATTTCAGTACGGAACGAATACTCTCCCAGCATACGAAATTCAACGCAGCAGTAAATGCACTTCCAAAAAAGGCAGTTTACCACATTGCACACCTGTTGCAAAACCCCGGAAATACGCCTTTTGCCGACTTTGAAACCATTATCAAAAGAGTCTATGGCGTCTCAACAGACCACAAAATCAGGACACTCCTAGACTCAACCGCCGATCCCAATGAACGCCCATCTCACATACTCAACATGGTGCGTTACCAGCTCAGCAACACAAACTCTGCCGACATCATCAAAACTCTGTGGTTAAAACAGCTTCCCAGCGAAACGCAACGTGCCCTGCTCACCGCAAACATCGAGGAATTGGACACATTAGCCTCCATTGCGGATAGGCTTCATGAAGTGAAAGAAGACAAGGTACACGCCATTCAAGCTTCAAGCTCCCAAGCCGACACAAACAACCTTGGGCAACTAATAAAGGAATTAACCACAGCAGTTCAACAGTTAAAAACTAGGGGGAGGTCTATGTCGCGATCACATTCACGATCCCAATCAAGATCAACGTCAAGGTCAGACCGACTACGGGGAAAGCACTTCAAGAAGGAACGATCAGACTCTCCGTACCCCACACATTGCTTCTATCACAAGAAATACGGGAATAAAGCCCGGAAATGCATGAAGCCCTGCAACTTCCAGGAAAACTAGAATCGGCAGGCTTGCTCGCAGGTGATAGCACTGCCGGTTATAAACGACTACATTTAACCTGCCAAACTACAAAAATTAACTATTTAATCGATACAGGTGCCACGACGAGCATCCTATCATCCAAGCTCTTTCCACGAAGAAAACCAACCAACGACAAAATTTATGCAGCAAACAACACGGCAATCACCACCTATGGTAGAATAAAACAAACCGTCACCTTTAACAAAATGCCGTTCACCTGGACATTCCTAATTGCAAAAATCGACAAATCAATCATCGGCGCAGACTTCCTGTATCACCACGGCCTCACTGTCGACCTACGGAAGCGTCGACTCATTCCAACCCCCACAGTGGACGAAATAAAAAATAATCCCTTGGACTTGAAAAAAATCGCCCAGAACGTCAATGAGTTTCCTGATCTCACAAAGCCTTTGGACCCTAGCGCACTCGCAAAAGTCGGCGTCATGCATCACATTGAAACAACAGGGCAACCCAAGGCTGCAAAACCAAGACGATTGGCACCGGACAGACTACAAGAAGTGAAGAAACACTTCAACGACCTACTCTCCCAAGGGATCATAAAGCCATCAAACTCTCAGTGGGCAACTCCGCTCAACATTGTCCAAAAACCAAACAGTCAAATCCGAGCCTGTGGGAACTTCACACCCAGTGAAACGGATGGTCTATCGGCGGCACAAAGACTCTTTCACTGGTCGCCACGATTACCATCAGACATAGTTCAAACGCCGGCACCTGGGATATCTCACACTAAACTGCAGAAACGCATGCACGACAGACATAAATCTTACCTTCCCAGCAGTACAAAACAAGCGAAATTCGTCTACATAAGGTCAGGTGTTCCTACAAAAGGATTCTCAACAGCCTACCTCGGCCCCTACAAGGTAGTTTCAAATGATGGGAAAACAGTCGTCGTTCAATCGGGAAACAAACACGAGAGAATTTCGATCGACAAAATAAAAGCAGCAGAAACTCTACCCATCAACTCGATTGATAACAATTTAATGGTGTCATTTAAATTACCTCCAACGACACGCAGCGCCACACTTGTATCCACCCGCCGTCCTAATGTAAAAACAACCCAAAAAAACAATGGGTCATTATTGAAGATGGACTTCTCTAACCGAAAACCAGCTTCTCCAAAGACTCTTATGGAGATTTTCAGCACCTCACTGCCATTGGATTTCACCTGGCGGCCCCTGGAAACCACTTACCAACCATGGAAGCCCATTCCTAGTGACATACCACCGATCTCTAGCCGTCGACGAGAGTTCATGCAGCGTCTCCGACGCAAACAAGCTGCGGAAGCAACTCCAGCTGAAGAATACCAGCCCGGACCTTCAACCTCGGGAGAAACACAGTACATACCGACTCCCAAACACCTCTTAGCGGCGAAAGAAGGAGAGCTGCCGAAGAAGCGTCGCCGACCTCGGCGCCACAACCGGGGAAAACATAAAAAACCCCAACATTAAAAACCACAAACATACAAATTCATCGGCCCCTTTAGGGGCCCACAATTGAACTGACAAACTAGCACCGTCAGTCCTTTTCCCATTTTAAAGTGAACCTTTTTCTTTTCTTTTTTTTTCTGCTGATGTGGTTCCCTTTTGCATATTTAGGTGATTAGGGGGAGGCGTGTTATAATATTGACATAATAATAACTTGTAAACTAAATCACCGAAATATACGTAGAAGGGAAGGGAGAAGGATAAACCAATCAGAGAGCTCGGTGGCTATCGACGCTGGTGGGGGCCGGGTTGTGCACCTGCTAGCCAATCAGCGTCGAGGGCTCGCCAGGCAGTAGGTATAAAGATGGGCGACCATGAGAGAAGAATCATTCCTTCCTCCTCTCTCAACGATCGAACATCTGGACCTTATACTGAAGCTGCCTGCCTAACTGAATTGGCCATATCTGGAACCTGGAACTCCTCTTGGCGAAAACTGGTTGTGGATGTTATTTCAAGGCGACGGCCTTCTACTGCGATCTGAGGAAACTTCGTTTGGCAAGCCACTGAAGAGGAACGTTTCTCTACCAAGAAAAATACAGAGAAACCGGACGACGACCTTCCCTTCAGAAGTTTTAAGAGGAAGGTTTCACGAACTAACTTGAGTCTTCCACTTACTGAGATCCTGGCTGGGCGGATCCTTTGGCATCCCCAGTTGAGAGCACTCGTTGTGGAGCGTACTCGCTAGTCATCTTCAACGGCCCTTTTCAGAGCCATACTGATAGAACCAAAATTCACTCTCAACTAACCTTGAAACAGACTGAACCAGGCTTTCACTACCGCTCAATAATCAACTCAAACTGCGGCCTTTTCATTCCGTCACAACCTCAAACTCTGATACCGAACCAATTGGAACACTGAGGCTTGTGGTCATCGCCGCAGAAACACACCTCATCTCCGCGGCGTTTACACTACGCTTCAGTCTCGGTTATCTCACTTGACCGACTTGGCAACACTGAGCCTGACGGCCATCGCCGCAAGAATCGGTCTCCAATCCGCGGCGTTCACACTCCACCTCAGTTCAAATTAACTCTTGTTATGCATCGGCATAACAACTGTGTATAACTAATATCGTACAATAGCAGCCTAAAATACTGTTTACAAATAATTATCATTCTGGTGATGGAATACAATGGTTGTATTCAGAAAAAAAGGCCCACAACTTTTGTACCCCCCCCCCCCTTATTATTGATAATTGTATTAAAGGGTTAAATTATGGTAGTGAAAGCAGTGGCGGTTCGTCCAGGGGTTCACTGGTTCAGAGAACCCCAAAAGATAGTGAGAGAGTGGGAGGGAAGGGTGTCGCCCGGTTTGAAAATGTCCCCGTCCCTGTCCCAGGCTCAAGCATACCTGCTTCTCTACCCTCCTTCACAAGGTCCCTTGCCCCCTCTCCAGCCATTCGTCACGTGACCTCACCCTGCACCGCTGAAGGATTTATACCTGTATGGTGAGAGATCCCCCCCCCCCCTTTCTCTGAGAATTCTAATTATATGAGAATTGAAAATTGAATTCCAATCTGGTGGACGAGTGAGGGGGGGGGGGGGGGGGGGGGTTCTAAGCGGCAATACACCCCACAGACGGCAACTTTTTTTTCCCCATATAATATTAAATATTAATTTTTATTATTTTATAATAATTTATTTTTATAATATTAAATATTTTATGAATTTTTATTATTATTAAATAATAAATTACAAACAATAAATTCTAATGTTTTGAATAATTATTCAAATAAAATACATTTAAAACATGTTTTAAATTATAATTTAAAACGTAATTACTTGACAGCGCTTCATAAATAGACATTTTAAAATGTAAATTAATATTTGGTATACGGGATTGTATATAAAATCTGTATTTATTAAATTACTTACTTTTAAAGCATGTTGCGTTTATACTTGTTCTATTCTGAATTATCCCGTGAATGGGCTCCTTGAGAAATTCGGAATTCATCATTTCGAACAACATATTCGGATTCAGCACCCTTTAAAACCTCCCAATACAAATTTTTAGTTTGAAAATCCGTTTAATTATGAACAGAATTGTTTTAGAAATATTGAAGATTTTGACATGAGATTGGACGGCCCGTGACGTCACATCTCGCCTGGCTGGGCGTCGAGTATACTCTAGTTGGGCGCAGATCCGCCAGAGCGCTGAATCGGAATAAAAACATTCGGCCCGGGTCGATTTTCGAATAACCTTCTTTGATGATAACCTCGATGTCCGATTTTTGAATGACCTTCTCCAACGACTACCCCGATTCTCGATTTCGGGGGTCGGCTTTTCGTGTAGCAAAGTTGGCTAACTTGCATAGATGTGAGAGAAAGAGAGATCTCGGCCAATCAAAACATGACGAAGCAACCCGCGTAATGTACCCCCTCAAAACCTCTTAATTCATTATATTTTTGCCAAGGCCCTATAAATAATAGAGACATGTTTTCTGCAATGTTTTCGTAACTTTTGGAGCATGACCTTTCCGGTGAAAAATTGTTAAAAACCATTCACGGAGCTCATTTGATTTTTATTGAAATACTGACCAATTCCGTAATCTAACCTCAAGTGTAGTTTATACTTGAGAATTTCTTTAGGGCCTGACTCTTGATTCATACGGTCTTCTCGCAGTACAGCTCCGAGCATTCGGTGGTTGATAAATTACAATAATACGGCGTACCCGCACGTTCCATTAATCTGAAAGAGGCACCCTTCGCCGAAAACGATCCCAGATGGAAACGGGTTTCATGCGAACGACCCGGTGTTTATGAATGGATGGAACTCCCGGGTAAGGGAAGCCGAGGGGGGGTATTGCCGTTTCATTTACTGCCACCATAAACGTAAGCTCTCGCAAGATTTGCTCGGCTGATAGCCCTGCTGCTGATCAACGGCCCTCGTTTCCCTTCTAGGCGAACGTCGGGGGAATTGGCTCACCTGCCTCACGGCGGAGGTCAAGCAATAAACGGAAACCTCCGTCTGGGAAAACGCATGAAATAAAATACCTTCGCCGCCCCTTCTTTTGGCGGTTAGTTACGACCGCGTTAACAGGACGTCTATTTCGGGAATGGCCACCCCCTACATTTACCCTTAGTTTTTTTTTTTCTGCATCACTAATACCAAGCTCGCCCTGCTTTATGTGCTAACAATTACGGGTTGAATAATACCCCCATATTTTACCAAACTTTTGCCTAATTTTTTTTCTTACGTTCTACCCTCATGCAGGTTGATTCATGAGAAACGAGAAAGACCTTTTTACACCTCACTTTCGTGAGTTGTAAATTTTATCTCGAACCCATAATGACGAAAAGAATTTGAATGCCACAACTAACATTAGTGGTGGGGAAAACTGGCCCAGTCCCAAATGGGTTTTGCGTTTACATGTAATTCGGGCTTAACATGAGTTTCGTGAGATAAGATAATGGGAGCACTGGTGGATTTAGTGTGAGTAGGTCGTTTGCCAAGTTAAAAGGCCAAAAATTCATCAAGGTGAGTCGGATTCTGATTTTGACAATCGCCAGATGGTCAATTACAGTGGTGGATACTGAGTTGACTAGTTCAGCGGCATTGGAATCGAATTCGCAAAACCCCAATCTACACCACTAATTCACAACGTGTCTAATTGTCTGGCTGGAAGAGTATGTCACAAGCCTTCTCATCTGAAACAGTAAGCGATAATGCGCACAAACCGGCGCATTTGCGCCCAACTTTCTTATTTTAAATGGGAACCCCTAATCTCTATGTTGGATTCGGATTCCTCAGCACACTTTACGTCTGATAGTCCCGTTGAGCGCAATTCCCAACGCACGCAAATCTGCTCTACTATCCCTATCTTTGTTGTTTACAGTGCCATTGATTAAGCCTTTTTCCACTGTATCCTATGTAGAGATCCGAATTTGAATACTAGACTAGCACTTTGACAAGGGGGCCTTGCTTCGCTCGGCCCACGATTTTATTGGCAAGGGGGGCCTCGCTTCGCTCGCCTGTTTGAATAATTGGTCAATTGATGGGGCAGGATACAGAGGAATTCTAATCCAACCCTTTGAGTGTTGAAAATACCTAAAAGCCCAGAATATACCCTAAATTAGTGAGGAGAGAATATTAACTAATTATTTTATTAAAATAATTTCCCGAGCGCCCAACAAAAGCGGCACCTTACCGACTTCTAACTGGCAACTTACCTAACACCAACATCCAAAGTAGCCAGAGCCACTCGCGGAGTAGCGCGTTATCGACCCGAGTCAGTCGGGATTGAGGGAGATCTCATAGACCTTGCACGCGCCCTTATAAGGTCGAATATGCACACCAAGGTCCAAGGTCCTTACTGCTCAGGCCTGACAGACTGCGCAGGGGCCAACCCCTAAAAGGTCTACAAATCGTTAAAATTAACTTGGCGTCAGAATTCGTTCTTTTCAGATATGGTATTAGAATTTGGATCTCCAGGTAAGATACAGAGGAAACGCCGACTCAATCAGACTGTAAACAACAAAGATAGGCAGATTTGCGCTCATTGAAAATTGCGCTCAATGTGCTTATTGGTTGTAAAATTGCCCGGGGAATCTGAATTCACAAAAACCTAAAATCCTTCCCATCTAAAATAGAAAAGTTGGGCGCAAATGCGCCGGTTTGCGCGCATTTTCGAGGGTTCTAAACCCCAGTGGTGGGCGAATGGGATCCCGAGACGATAGAAAAATCGAAAAACCTGTTTTAACCACTTCTGAATACTTTCCTGGACCTCTTCATCGTCTGCAAATCCTTTTCCACCCAAAAACTCCTTCAATTTATTGAACAGATGGAAGTCAGATGGTGCTAAGACGGGTGAATAGGGAGGGTGGTTGATAATGCCCCATCCAAACGATGTCAAAAGTTCTTGGGTGACTCGAGCAGTGTGTGGGGCCTGGCGTTGTAGTCGAGGAGGCAGATCCCCTTGGTTCTACGGTTCTGAATCGCTCTTTTGAGTTTTTTTTAAGGGTATTGCAGTAAGCGTCGGCATTAATAGTCGTCCCTTTCGGCATAAATTCGAGCAAAAGGACACCCTTCCGATCCCAAAACAAGGATGACTGCTCAGATGTCACATTGGCGAGAGGTGGTGGGAACTGGCGTCGACCTCCCCATTTTAAAAAAACTCACTGTGACTGAACAAGGCGGTCTACAGAAACGCACTACACATCAAACTGACCGTCATGACCCCGCCTTCAAGCCAGGTGCACAGTGGTGCCAGATCATAAAATCGTAAATCCGTGTCGTTAGTGGTAAAAATCCGTGGTAAATCCGTATCTGGACCAGCATAAATCCGTATGAAATCTGTATGCTCCGAATGGGTTTTAGAGAACCCAAAAAGCAGTTTCAGGCTAAAAAAAGAGTTTTTACACTCAATTTTCAGCTTGGCTCGTTTGCTAGCTGGAAGGAATAGACGTTCAAGTATAGGACCTATACCTGTAGATGACTCGAACAAAAAGATAGGTACCTACTCGTTATCAGATTCAATTATACGAAATAGTGATCTCATTCAATTGTACGAAATACGATAACTCGTAGTTATCACATTAACTGTACGAAATTGTATGTTATCACAGTCAGTTTTACGAAATTCAAATACGAAAACCCTGCAAATTGTACACAAGGGTTAATTAGGTTAATAAGGTTAATTAGTTAATTCTTTGATATAAATTATACAAAAATTAATTGACATATCAGTTAGAAAAAATTAATTTAATTATTTACCTAATAGTTTTAAAAAAAATTTCTTGTATAGTTTGTGAACGGATGTGGGACCCCGGTAAATGGATTATGCTTCCAAAAATACTTTGAAATCGACCCCCCACTCGATATCATACCCAAAAAACCTTCCAAGACCCCTCCCGTAGCCCCTTTATAGTCCCACAGAGCCCAACGGCTTGTGCGATCGGGCTGAAAAGCTTACGAGCAGAACTAGTAGTACGCAAACCGAATAGTTGGTCAAAATTCAAGATTTAAAAAAAATTCCTAGTGCCCAATACGGTCTGGACGGCGGACGGCATACGGTGGACGGACATTTCGTTTTTGGAATCTACACATCTTGAAAAGTTTAAAGACAAATTTTGAGGCGGACAAAAAGTTTCTACCCCCCTACACGAGTACATGGGTGTATTATTCCAAGAATAATAAACCAAAATTAACCGAAATGAAACTTGACGAACTTCTGACAATTATTCTATGTATGTATAACACTTCTTCACCCTCATCACACCCTCCTGATACTTCTTCGCCTTCGCGGGACCCATGCGACCCTTGATATTTACCGTTTTCTTGATGAGTTCTCGAATATCCGTGTAAAATACGTACGAGAGAGGAAAATACGTATAATGCGGATACATATTTGATGGTCCGTGCACGCCCCGAAAAATCCGTATAAATACGGATAAAAATCCGTGTCTGGCACCACTGCAGGTGCACAAACTTAAAGAAAAAATCCCCCTCGCCACAGGCGCCGTTGTAAACTTACTTTCTGGATGACCCTCGTATATTTTGGCACTTTTAAAATGAGAATAATATTCATACTATATATTATGTACTTAGTATGAAACTTCAATCAAAAATAAAATTCAAGAAACATGGAACATGCTTTGCCTAGTAACGTTGCCAAGCAAAATTTTGTGACACATCGCCGTCACCCAAAAAGAAGGAAACTTTGGAAACGGTAAACTTATGGTTTTGAGATAATGATTTTCCATTTCAGTGACCTTGTTCTTTAGCCCATTACACTCCATTAGAGAGTTAAGATTTTCTAAAATTTTCAAGAATTCTTTACTTTTTACTCGAAAAGAATGAGACGCTTAGAGAGCAGGAGGATTCTCGTTCGTGTACCTATTATAAGACTTTTCCTTCGGGAGGGCAAGTTTGTTGAGGATTAATGGGTTTAGAGCAAAAAACACAAACGGTGGGTACAGCTTTCGTACAAGTACGCAACCACGAGGGACATTTTGTCTTTGCGCCCCCTCCTAGTTTCCCTCCCCCCCCCCCCCCCTTCACTACCCTTTCTCTTACCCTTGTATCTCTACCCACGGCTTCATTTTGGCGTTTTCTCAAAGTGGTTTCTAACGTGGAAACTTATAATAACAAAACAAGCGGCATTGTTTACTACATCCATAAATAACATCAATAAATATAAAATGGCGACATAAATACCAAGAACAAGTACGAAAGAAATGCGTGATAAATCGAGAGCTTTCCAACGAATGGTGAACGATTTTTGTACGATGATAACTGGCGAAGTTAAAGTTCCGTAGCAACGAATCGGTTGTACGTGAAAATCATTAGAAATTTTTCGTAACACCGTCACACTTTTTGAGTTATGTGCCATAGTAAAGACATAAAATGTCAAAAATTGGCGTACCTATTTTTCTCACTTACGGTTTCGGAGGAGAAGGCTCGTGAAATACTCTGCCAGTTAGATAGATAGTTAGCAACAAACACGTTCTGAATTAGTGGTCTAGTATTAAACAAGAGTTAAAATAATAGGGATGGGAAAAAAACGCGAAACAGTTTCGACGAAACAGTTTCACGAGAAGAAACGTTGAAACAGTTTCACTTAATCTGGAATAGCTGTTTCAAAAAAACGAGTACCTAGCCATTGCGAACGGGAACGGCTCTTTTCCCTGTTTCGGTTTCGTTTCGTGCAACCACCAAGGTTGCCAACAGAACGGCTGTCTTCCAGATTTTACCTGTTTCCACAGAATTTTCAGATCGTCATACCATGGCAGGGTATATAAGTAAAACTACCCTCAGCACGACAAAGTACTGTGGTTGCAATGATTTCGACTCTAATTCTAAGGATGTTTGGGTCGTTCTAACTGCAACTCAGGGTTGGTATTTTGGTGCTGCCTGAGCTTGAGCTTATCATGTTAAATCGTTATCATTTGCTCGGAAAGTTAAAACGAAAATTTATACGATCCGCCGGTGTACTGTCGTCAAAATACCTAATGAATAGTGGTGATGTGAAGATTGTTCTCTAATAATTATTCTTTAGTCTATCTACACCTTGTGTGGTGTTTGCCGACGGTGCAGAGGTCTAATCCAATGAGGTGGTTAGGGTGAAAAATGACTCCTCTGCTGAGTACTCAGCAGAGGAGTCATTTTTCACCCTAACCACCTCATTATCTACACCTTCCTAATATTTTTGGCTGTGATATTCAGCTTCATGAAACAGCTGTGATTTTTATGGTGCTACCATAGATAGTCGTAAATTAAGTCACATCAGAATTGCTGCGCTAATACGTAGATGAAACATTTATAGTGAATATAAATATTCAATTTAAGAGATTTTTTTTTCACGTGTATTCTATTTCTAATTTTCTATTATACCTAATTTTTGAAAGAAAGAAAGAACATTATTAAATTTTTCTATTCTGTCTAGTCGAGAACCATTCCGTCATATTTATAGAGAGAATAATGCCTAAATTTGAAAAAGTACTGTGTTTAAATAAATTGAATGAGACTGATCAGGAGTTTTATTTTCGTACCTACTCCCAATTTTTTTTTTTTTTTTTTTTTTTTTTTTAATTATAAACTACCATATTACGGTAGGTAATCTTTCTGTTCTCCAAAGTTCTTGAAACGCCCACAAAGAATAAATAAAAATACTAAAAATAGACCCAGACGAAATGAAAAGAAACCCCCTTAGAAAACGAAACGGTTTCGCAACAGCTTGAGCTGAGGAGAACAAGAAGCAGTCTGAGGCGCGACGAAACCGGTTTCTGTTTCTGTTATTGTTGTGCAAGCCTGCTTCAGTTCTTTCGAAACGCATTGACGCTGAAACTGTTATTTTGAAACAGTTTTCCGAAACAGTTTCATTCTACGAAAAAACTGTTTCGTTGCATTTCTTAAAAGAAACCGAAACGCCCATCCCTATAAAATAACTCTGGATTTTAGGTCTTGTCATTACCTACAGGACAGCCATCACGGAGCAAAACGTAAACCAAACATCTCGACACAACCACTAATAAACAACAAACCCTCTGATAAGAAGTACGAGTCGATAAGGTGTTGCTGTTTTCACTTTTCCCTGCCTTAGTAATGTTCAGTCGATGGCGGTAAGTGATTGCAGCCACTTTTAGGATCAAGCGCTTACGTTTATGAGCAGAAAAATGCTTCTCCAGAAAAATCGACTGTTTTCACACATAAAACCCAGTCATTACTGAACGATAAGTCTGAGAGTGTTGCAATTTTTACAGCAGGTTTTTAGTCTTATAATACGTCTTTTGACCAAAGAGAATTAAAAAAAAAAAAAAAAATAATAATAGGAAGCTCTTGGCAATTTTTCAAAGTTAGAAAAAAACGATCGGTTTTTTCGCTCATTTGTAAAATCGATATACACATATCGATCACGCTACAGTCTGCTCAAAATTTCGTGGAAATGGGTTGAGTAGTTTAGGATCTATTGGGTCTCAAATTTGGGCATTTTCATAGGGTAAATCAAAATTTTTGTTACACCCTTGAGGCGAGCCTGCTGTCATCTCAGCGCCTGTATCCGCCACTCCTGCTCATTTACTAGGACGACAACTGCAAATATTTCGCCATGAGATCCTGGTTTGTTCGCAGTTTCTCAACCAACCCACGCCTTATGTCAATAGGAATCCTTTATCGCACCGGAGCCGGAAAACCGCCTTAGAAACCCGCCCGAGGAGAACAAAGGGGATCTAATTCCCGTTTGATTGGGGTACGAGAAGGAGGAGGAGGGGATTATTGTTAATTAAAGGTAAGTCGAAGCCGTTGGGGGACTTCCAATAGGACGGTAGATAAGGCCATTAGCGGTGCATTGAGTTTTCTCTGTTGGGGGCGTTGGATTGCTGAAGAGGGACGAAAACGCTGTTTTCAGGGTGAGCATTGATTAAGGTGTGCCCTGTCGACAGGCGGCAGCCAGGAAGGGCGGTTAGAAGCTGTGAAGGCCGTTTGATGGTTAATTGCCACTATAAACTTGGGATCAATAAAGTAGCGAGTTGTGCTGTTACCCCCATTTATTGACTCTTATTACGCTCATCTTTTTCTTACGCTTATCTTCGTTCATTACTCCTAACTTCTCTCCCCAATGACTATAAAAATTGTTATTCATGTGATGCGATTAGGAGAAGATCCCATGGAAGAAATTTCAACAAATTTAATTGACACAAACATGGAGGACAGGAACAACGATATTGTTTTAAATTAGGTATTACTTTTAAAATAACACGCATATATATGAACGATTATAGGTAATCGTTCATTGAGCTCGAGGAAATCGAATTCTGAAGCATCGTGGTTCTTCAGAGTGCACAGAGTGGAATTGATTTTTCTAACTTTTCAGTAATTGTTTGAAATTATTTCAGTAGGGAAAAAATAGATGTTCGATACTGATTGACTTCTCCCGGTTTTCATAACCCAAGGGAAGTTTTTGTTTAGATAGGAATCGGTTTAAAAAAAATGATGTGGCAAAATCACTTTTCCGTATGAAAGAAAGGGAAAAGGGAAATGTTTTGAAGAAAGCGATATTGTTGGTTTTTGATTTGAATACTACACTAGTTTTGAGTTGAATACAACGCTAGAATGCTGAAAGGGAGCTTATCAAGCGAGACGCCAGTCTCGCGATGCGAAGCTAAGAGAGACGCGGCGCCTATAATATACAGTTAAGAAGATCGGGCCAACTTCCGCCCCCTCCCGAGACCACCCCGTCGATCCGAAAATTTTCTTTCCCCGATATTCGGTGATCGGCGAGTGCCCTGAGCAGAAATATACCAAATTTGAAGGGTTAGACACCTTCCATCATCAAAATCCAGCGTGCTCAAAATGCATGTTTTGGGACTTTCCTTTTTTTTCTCGGCATTTAGTACCTTCGACACTCGTAGAGGTCACACAGCTCAACCGAATTCATTTAAATTTGGTATGTGAGTCAGGTTTGGTGTGCGGGAGTGCCTTTTGAGGGTTTCAAATTTTTATGACCATTAGGGAAGGGGGATATGAGGGTGGGGTAAGTAGAAAATCATAATTAACATCACTTCACGTCAACAGATTTATATGAAACTTGGTGTGTGGGTCGGCTTTCAAGTCCTGATTAACCAGTTAGGGAGGGGGTGCTGTGGTTGAGTGGGGGGACGTAAGTTTTACCAATGGCCCTATTTCAATTAAATTTGGAATGCGATTCAGGTTTGATGTAAAGGAAAGGTTTTAGTACCATTCTTGACCAATTAGGGTGGGGGTAAGCGTGTAGGGTTGGATATGAAGAAGAGGCATCTTTTTGGGGATTCGCAATACTAACAATTCTAAAAGGATCGGAAAAATTCCCATTCTTATCGTATTCTTATTTAAAAGGGAGTAATAATTTCCAAATTGATTTCATTTTGATTGCGGCAGTTAGGTGAAAATTTCTTTGCAACTAAACAATTGGTCTGCTAAGATCACTAGGAATGCCGATTGAAGGGAAGACCACTTTATGCATTCAATGGCCGAGCGAAGTAAGACCCCCTTCCTCTTAGTTTCATTTAAAATACTTATCACCAGGCATCAACATCTTCATAGTTTTTCTGAAGACTGAACAAAAGCAGTGATATCCCCCCCCCCCCCCCAACAGGGGTTAAAAAGATGCCAAGCATCAAAAGCCTTGATATCAAAGTTGGGCCAACCAATCGATTGTCGTGAGGTGTCACTGCTCACACTATTTTTGACGTCTATGGCAGCATTCAACGCTTCCCATGGGCTGCAGCCAACGAGCATTCTCCTTTAAAAAAAAACACGTTTTACGGAGGGGCATGGGACAAACGTTTGGCAGTTGCTCGCCCTCAAGGTAGCCCCAGTCTCTTCAATCGACACCCCTTGCTGCCCCGCGTATAAAAATGTAAACTACTTTCACTCGTTGAGCGTATTCCTAACGTCTCCTGAAATCGATTTCAAACCGAACATTCTGGGCCTTGAAGACCAAACAGCTGCACCCCAAGAAAGGGGCTGAGGTAGGCTAAGAAATCCCGACCAAACAGCCGTGCGGGAACTGTATCGACCAAACGACCCAGTCGTTGCAACGACTTGCCAAAGCACATAAGGAAATAACCCCCATAAATTTTCTTCGACCGTTTCATTTTTGAACCTAAATCTAATGTGGCTTTTAGGTGTAATGGATTATTTACAGGCAGTTCTTGCAATACACAGGACAACAACAACAACAACAGACCCCCTCACTTCAGATTCAGCCCCGTCAATAAAGAAGCCGATAGCTGTAAACGCCTCCAAACCAGTTATGAACCCCACAGGCGGGTTTCAGAGTTCCAGTTTTGGTTAATTGTTCTTGGAATAATACCTCAAAATTTGACATTTTCCGTTTCAAGAGGTCGAGATTCCAAAACCGAAATGCCCGTCCGCCGTCCGGGCCGTTTTGGGCAGTAGGATTTTTTTTTTTAAATCTGAAAATTTGACAAAATACTCGGTTTACCATCTAGTTGTGCCCGCAAGGTTTTCAGCCCGATCGCCCAAACCCGTGGGGCGCTATGGGGCTACGCTATGGGGCTACGCTATGGGGAAGGGTTTTTTGAAGGCTTTTGGCTATGGGATCGAGTCAGGTGTCGTTTTCGAAGTAATTTTGGGCGTAGATTCCATTTTTTGGGGTCCCGCAACGATCCGATTTCATTGTTGCGATCTATAGGGGCTACAATTGAGATTTTTTATGGATCCCAGGAGGTCAAATATTTTTCAAAAAAAAAAGTTGAAAAAAATCCAAAAACTTTTTTTCATTGACACAGAATTACATTTTTGCACAAGTAACCTATATCAAAGAATAATAAACCCTTGGGTAAAATTTGCAGCGTTTTATTTTTATTTTTTCTCCTTTTAAATAAGTAGTATTCGTGATTGGATAGGCATGAATCATTAGTGATGGTTACCTGAATGTACCTATTTTTTCAAACAGTTTGAAACATTTTTATTTTTTACTTTTTCAACATTGAGATTTGAAAATGCCGCTTTCTGGGGAATGGCCCTATTTACAAATCACCTCGCGAATTCTCTTCATACAGAAAGGGAAGATTGTCAAGTCTGGTTCAGCGAAGGAACCGGAATGCGGATGTAAATTCACTTCCCCCCCTCACCTAGTTGATTTTTCTCGGCGTTACTGCTCGCAATAAATCTCGGTTACGTGGAATTATTTCTGCGACAGGCTTCCCCGTATACGTCACGGCGTTTGGGGTTCACCCCTCCTTCAAGACCTCCTATACGAGAAAGTATCCGTTGAGCCGTCACTTGCAGAAGGCGGCAGAAATATCCGCAGACAGGTCACGTAGGCGTTCGCAGGGTCCTAAACGGATTATCTACGGATCAGAATACAAATACAGCGAGGGATATTTCGTTGGACGAAACAGTCGATTGAGAGGAATATTATATATGTATGTACGACTTGTACGTTTGCTGTGCGAGTTCGTTTTTGGTACGCAGTGCATTCCAAGCAGGTTTATAAAATCTTATATTTCGTTGTCGTTCCTGGAGTTTTAGGGTTTGGTTTGATGGTTCCCAAACTTCTGCCCCTCAGACAACTTTGTTAATTATGCGTACAGCAACAGGAAACTGCATGAAGTAATCACTATTAAACAAGCTACTATCAAGGGTTCCCTGAAAACTAATCTTTGGGGTTCAGGTCAGCTCTCCGAAGAGGCTTATCTTAAGCCGGCCCCAAGTGAGCTCCCTCTCCAGTAAAAGGCAGATGATGGCGTCAACTCTCCCGTTCCACCTTCAGGTCGTGTTTGGCCAGGGATTTTGAAATTGGGATCCACCCGGCTGCAAAAACGGTTTGGCCTAGCTATGTATTCAGGGGTGTACATTTCACCTAACACAAAGCTGGTGGCCAATGGGCAGTTTGTATGTATTTTGGATTTTGAGTTCCAGCCAACCGTTCTAATTTATGGCTAAATAGTAACTTGTTAAAGCCTCCAAAACCAACAAACAAACAAAAACAAAAAAAAAAAAAAAAAAATCATTGGAGGAGATATGCCACTAATTCTCACCGTGTCTGTGGCCGTGTTATTTGCAGGCCGATTGAAACGCCGTTTCCTCTTACCTGGAGATCCAAATCCGATAATACAAAATCCCGCAATAACGAATTTAGACGGCGAGTTTAATTTGAACGATTCTTAATAAGCTCGGCCGACCACTTTCTTGGACGGGAGTTCATGGACTCGCACCGGTGGGGGGGGGGGGGGGGGGGTAGAGCGTCAAACTCGCACCCAGCCGTAATCAAAACTGAAAAGTGGAGCTCGCACCGCTGCCTAGGGTTACCAGGGTGGGGGGGGGGGGGCACGAATGGAGAGCTTGAGGGAGGACTCTGGAAAAAGACCTAAAAAGTCTGAAATTAACTGATACACAGGTACATGGGTACTAATCCTATACACGAGTACATGGGTGTAATCCTGGTAGCTTAGGTTCGCCTAGTCCTATTATATTAAAGCTGCAACCCGAGGAGGAGGAGGAGCATCTTCTAAATTATTCTCGCTCTTCTAGATGTCGGAAAAATCTGATGTTGTCATAGTACGAGAAAAGTCTGAAACCTCCAAAAAGTTGCTCCTCGTGGGGCATAGAAGCTCCAAAAGTGGGGGAAACAGGATTATTAAACTTTTTCTAAAAAAATTGAAAAAATACGACTTGATTTAGCATAAATGTCGGTCTGAATTTCGAGTAGCACCTCGCAGGAGTTATAAATGTTGAGGTGGGGATGATTAAACTCCTTATTACGCACATGTTCCACCTCTATCGCAGTGACTGCTGACCCTCAGCCATCAACGATTTTGTCATTAAATTTCGCAATGTGTTTATCGCACGTAAAATTGGCTCGGGAATCCAAATCCGACGTAAAAGTTTTAAAATAAGAAAGTTGCGCCCAAATGCGCCTATTTGCGCGCATCTCAACTTAACCCCCCCTATAGTAGCTAGTTTAGCAGTAGCGTTTAGTAGCTAAACGATTCACCGAGACGGTAAGAAAAAAAAAAAAAAAAAACACGTCGAAGAGATGAGCGCACCTTTCCATTTTTTGAGGGAAAGGTTGCGCTAAAAACGCTGCAAATTTTAAACAAAGGGTTTATTATTCTTTGATATAGGTTACTTGTGCAGAAATTTAATTCTGTCAATGAAAAAAATTGAAATTTTTTTGGATTTTTATATTAAAAAAAATTTTTTATATATTTTTTTTAAAGCTTTTTTTAAATTTTGTTTGTTTGTTTTTTACTTGAAAATTATTTTACCTCCTTCATAAAAAATCTCATTTTTAGCCCCATGAAAGCCCTATAGACCGCAACAGTGAAATCGAATCGTTCCGGGACCCCCAAAAATAGATTCTACGTCCAAATATACTTCGAAAACGACACCTAACTCGACCCCACAGCCCAAAACCTTCAAAAACCCCTGCCGTAGCCCCATTTTAGCCCCATAGCGCACCCGTTGGGTTTGGGCGATCGGGCTGAAAACCTTGCGGGCACGACTAGATGGTAAACCGAGTACCTATTTTGTCAAAATTTCAGATTTAAAAAAAATTCCTACTGCCCGAAACGGCCCGGACGGCGTACGGCGGACGGACATTTCGGATTTAGAATGTAGACCTCTTGAAACGGATAATGTCAAATTTTGAGGCCGATCGGAGTCGTCAACCTCCGTCGCGAAAACATAGGTGTATTATTCTAAGAATAATAGACCAAATGTTACATACCCACAAACATAGCTATGGACACGTTCTGAATTAATGGTATAGACAACCAGTGTCTGGTTTCACGCCATTTCCAATGATTTCATCGGTGAACTGATTCTCTATGACAGGAAAAAAACAGGTTCCTGACTCACTTAGCGAGTTAAAAGGTAGCCGAAGGGTGGTGGAAATTGACCCGCTTTATTCTCGATGTTTTAGATTTTCTGTCTTCGGAAAAAAGAATATCGTGAATCCTGAGAGAAGAAAAAGAATATCGTGAATCCCTTTTGTCATATTGTCGATCACCCCCGACACAATCGATTGTTCGGGTCAAGCAGCACCGAAGACAAGTCAGGCGCTTTACTGTATTATAATAAGCCTCCGCTCGAAAGGAGCAGTAAAACCGAGTTTTCCGAAGTTTTATATCCGGCTTTTATTTAGAGCCTCCCCGTGAGTTGAATCTACTCCGTCTTTTTCCAGGGCATAACGAACACGTTTTTAGTTCCCCATAAAAAAAGGGGGGGGGGGGGGGGAGGCCATAAGACGATCTTGAAGGTCGTGAGAACTATCTTGACTTTACACGTTCCACAATAAAGCTTTGTGTTCCTCATATGGCCGGCGTTCTTTGTCACACCCGAGCCAACCGGCGCACGTATGTTCAGAAACGATGAAGTGGACGCTCATCAGAGTTTTAGCGACGTTGATCCTCATTATTTCCGCCTTTTTATGTCGGCTAGAGTAACGACCTAGTGACATAAAGGATATTGCGACCGTATAAAGTCCAAGCTGCGGCCACCGCCGGATATTTGACGAGGGTTTCTCAACATAACCCCATATTCACTTCGACGGGAACAATATAAATTATTTTCTTCAGAACTTTATTATATTACTACATAAAATTCAGAACTTTATTATATTTCTACATAAAATGACGGTTGTTCATTTTGAAGCGTTTTTCAAAAATGAAAAGTTGGCTCATAAAGTGAGTCGATATTTGTTGCCTCATTCGCTACGGAGATGCCCTTAAATCTCTCCCGTATTGTTTTTATCGTATAGTGTACTTCGGTCCTGCCGTACCTACCGCGGTAAGCTAGAAACAGATTTTTCCACAATTAGGAATGGAAATGAGGCCACGGATTCCAAAACTGTCTACATTCATTTTCGGCCAAATCGAGTTAGCAGTGGATTCTGAAGCATTTTCCCGCGCTCCATCGAAAAAATGACTTCAGAATCAAGGAAAACTCTCTCCTTTCCACTGGTTTTAGCTCCCAAAGTTTGGGTTATATTCCAAAACTCTCTACTTTCATGACTCAGTTCGAAGCAAAACTCTCTCCATTGGACAGTTCGTGTCAAAACTGTCTACATTCATTTTTCAATCTCAATTTACTGGCTTCCTTCTAAATTAAAATAGTTCAAAATTTTCGCTCTCATTTAGTGATGCCAAATGAGTCAAATGCAAAAGAAATCGCGTCTCCCGGCTTATTGGTTGAGTTGTGGCATGTTTTTCGTGTTTCCTGAAAAATCGAAAAATCGCACGTAGACAGTTTTGGAATCCATGGCCTCATACATTTAAGGTACCCGAATTACGGGTTAAATCATCATTGACAAAAAGTCTTTCACGTAGTTTATCATCTTAAGTTGTTCTGGCCGACGTCACCTACACCAGTTCCGGTTTCCATTCAAAGACACCAGAGTGCAGGTCGATTTTCACAGTTTTTATTGATTTTCTTAGTGTTGGGCACTAGTGACGTTAGAGTAACGCGAAAATGGCCGTGTTCGCTTTGTTGTGAATGTGATCGTGCGTATTGACTCAACTTATTCGTGATATAAATGAACATATTCGACGAGACCGATCCTTCAGTTGTCAGTTTTGGTTTATTATTCTTGGAATAATACACCTATGTTTTCGCGACGGGGGTCGACGACTCCGATCGGCCTCAAAATTTGACATTATCCATTTCAAGAGGTCTACATTCTAAATCCGAAATGTCCGTCCACCGTCCAGGCCGTTTTGGGCAGTAGGAAATTTTTTAAAATCTGAAATTTCGACAAAATACTTGGTCTACCATCTAGTTGTGCCCGCAAGGTTTTCAGTCCGATCGCCCAAACCCGTGGGGCGCTATGGGGCTATAATGGGGCTACGGGAGGGTTTTTTTTAAGGCTTTTAGCTATGGGATCGAGTCAGGTGTCGTTTTCGAAGTATTTTTGGACGTAGAATCCATTTTTTGGGGTCCCGGAACGATCCGATTTCACTGGGGCGATCTTTAGGGCATTCGTGGGGCTAAAAATGGGATTTTTGAAGGATCCCAGGATGTTAAATATTTTTCGAGTAAAAAATACAGAATTTTTGAAAAAACACATTTTTGAACAAAAAATCCAAAAAAAAATTTTTTTTAGATAAAAATCAAAAAAAATTTTTTTTAAATTTTTTCATTGACAGAATTAAATTGTAGCACAAGTAACGTATATCAAAGAATAATAAACCCTTGTGTAAAATTTGCAGCTTTTTTTAAAGGCTTTTAGCTATGGGATCGAGTTAGGTGTCGTTTTCGAAGTATTTTTGGACGTAGAATCCATTTTTTGGGGCCCCGGAACGATCCGATTTCACTGGGGCGATCTTTAGGGCTTTCATGGGGCTAAAAATTGGATTTTTGAAGGATCCCAGGATGTTAAATATTTTTCGAGTAAAAAATACAGAATTTTTGAAAAAACACATTTTTGATCTTTGATTTTTGAATAATAAACCCTTGTGTAAAATTTGCAGCGTTTTTCCTCGAATTTACGCCCGATAAGCGCGTGGGGACTGGGTGGACGGGCGGGGGGACTGGGGGGGGGGGGGGGGTAGTTTTGGGAAACGGTTCATTCTTCGCTAATTTCGGACATATTCTGGTGTGTGGGAAGACGATTTCTCTCTCTATACCCGGCCAATTTTACGCCCAATAAATTTAGCCCATTGAGCAACTGTCACTTGGCTGAGCGAAGCGAGGCCTTCTATCCGAATAAGCGGTTGGCCGAGCGAAGCGAAGCCTTCTGTCTGATTAAGTGGTTGGCCGAGCGAAGCCAGGCTTAACTCTGAGTGGTAGTATTTTATAAATTCGTAAGAACTTTCAGCTAGTGTTTTAACCCCATTTTCAGTATTATTTGTACGCCTTCTATCGATTAAAAAAAAAAAAAAATAATAATCCAGATACGTTTTGTGAGGTAGCCGGGATTGACGGTTTGTTTTGTCAAGATTTGCTTTCGTCAACCCGGTGCCCACGGTAAAATTTGGCAGCTAAATTGTTTTACGTTGTGACCGGGAGGATCTTTTATGTGCTGCCGATCCTCCTTTTACCCCGTCCCCAGGTCTCCAAATCCCTTGATGGAACCAGGTCAACAAGAAAACAATATTCCAATATAACTTATATATTGCTTGTCGAAATGACCCTTAATTGTTGACCTAATCTCTCCACCAAATTGATGAATTTGCCCTAACCGCCCGCACGCGAACGCGAGGCCCCCGGAGGCAAATTCGGGTTTTCCAAAAGTGTAAACTAATGGTTGGATCTGACCTGAGTGAATGACGTGGGTGGCCACCGATGATCCTTGGCTAGGAGATCACCGGGACAGACGATTCTTGCATCATGCGCGGCTTCGTGGCGACTGACCGCGAGTTCTGTTTCTGTGTCTCCCTCCTGCCTTAACTCCAACTGCTGAATCAGCGTCTCCCGCCGTTTTTGATTTTCAGTGTGAAGTGGTTTTTCAGTTGGTTTAAAAACCACTTCTAACAGTTTCCATTCCTCATTCAAGAGCTAAGTACTAATTTAGAAAATGTTCTGGTCGATTAGGAGCCACTAGAGCTCTCCCCATTGTCGACCTGCTTAAGTTTTTTTGATCTTTTTTCCCCGGAAACGTGCTTTTGGGTCGAAAAATCGGGAACAAATCGCCGTCGACAAAGTTCCTCTTCAATTCACCCACGAAGTAAGAGGCAACTAAGGAAGGGCCCTTGATTGCGCCAAACGGAATTGAACAGTTATACCGAGAACCATCTGGCTCCACAACTTGAACTCAGTTAAACGGCTAAGTTCCTCAGACTTCCATCTGATGGTAGGTAACTGTTTTCGTCAGACTCGGGATGGATCGGAGCATGTTGCGTTCCTTCTCCCAAAGTTTCTTGATTGTTCGTAATTGACGAAACCTGCTCCAAGTTTGCATGGAGAAATAGACCCCCAAAATTATCTCAAAGAAAGGCGTTTTTCAAGCTGAATATTGCACGTAGAGGGGCTTTGAAGGGGAAAACTTAAGCGGTCTCTTCCGTTGTGGTAACTTTGCCAGGAGGGGAATGAAAATTCAATGTTGTGGGGCACTTATTATCACCCAGGTGATATGTTGTGTTGCTGTAAAAGTCGTGGAGCGTGTGATATAAACAGCAATTGAATAACCATTTTCTTCGCCGCCCTCCTATAAATAATGTTGAAAGCCCCCGCTCAAAGTTTTGCTCCCAAAAGTTGCGAGTGAACTCCTCGGCGGTTTTATCGCGGGAACAATATACCGCTTTCACAAACTGGAGTGGACGCGGATAGCTTAGAGAAGATAATATTGCTTGGCACATCCCCCCCCCCCTCCTCCCCGGACCCGACATTGTTCCCGGTTAATAGATTCAATATTTTCTTTGTCTTTCGGCGTCGGAAGTCAGCAGCAAGAGCGGAATACATTAAGCCCTCTTCTTTCCGCAGAACTTCACAAAAGGGTTCATAACGCGAATAACAATGAAGAAGGGAAAGTGAGGAGATGCTAAGGCAGGCCCAAGCAAAATGTGAGAGGCTGGTTCGACAGTTGAGGCCCTTTCATTAAAAATAAAAATTAAAAAATTAAAATTAAAAAAATATTAATAAAAAAAGCTATCACGTACTCATCATAGTATGAGGACCATCACATCAGGTGCAGTCATTCGAAAAGTCGAAAAGTTGAGGACAAAATGCATGTTGTTACATTTTGTAAAGTGGTGTTATCAAATTTGGCGCCCAACGTGAAATTGAACTGCTGCATGTCTCGGTCCCAACCGCCGAGGACGACCTCGACTCGTCGCACGTCAGCCGCAGTTGCCGACCGCCCTGCAGTTTCCTGCTCCCGCGGTTCCCAGCCAACCTGACACGAAAAGGTGCGAGCATCCCTTCCCTGGCTCAGGTGCGAAGAGAAGATCCGCTTAACAGAGCACTGGAAGAACGTGACAGATGCCGCTCAAGGGTACTCAACCTGAGTAGACCCCGGTTTTGGGGCCTCGGAGAGTGTGCCAGGCAGAAGAAGAGTGGAGGATCTGGAACAAGGATTGAAAAGCCGCAGCAAGTGCGGTAGATCTTGAAAGAGGTCTGACTTGACCAGGAATGTTGTCGTCTTTTAGAAAGACATGACAGCTGCTGCTCAAACTCCTACTCAACCTGAGCACACTACACACCACCCTGGTTTTGGGGCATCGGACAGTGTGCCAGGCACGTTGGGGGATTTGAGGGCAAGTGTTCACGTCAGGGGCGCTCAAGAGAGTTCCAACTGAGCACACCATCGACCACCCCGGTTTTGGGAGCCTCGGAGGGTGTGCCAGGCAGATGGGAAGCACACGGAAGATCCAGAACAAAACGCTTCCAGCTGGGTCAAGGCGTACTGGCTGGGAAAGTTAAGACGGTCCACGTCAAGCAGCTGGTTCTCGTTTACATAGACGGGGACAGTGTGATGTTAACCATCATGATGCACATGTCGGTTCAGTCATTCGAAAAATTGTGACCAAAAACACACGTTGTTACATTTTGTTAAACAGGGTGTTATCACATCTGTGGCGCCTGCACAGAGAACGAGATGATTATGATGTTAGGGAGTGAAATTTCTGGAATGTCAGCCTGAAACTGAACAACCAGGGGTTTCCTTGTTGACGACGCGTCGCGCCGGGAACATGTGGTCACATCAGGCGATGTCCATTGCACTACAATAGCACCTTGTAAGTCCAAAAAATCCTTGAAAAATCCGTTCCAGCAGCGTTAGCATCCTCATGCTCCAAGAACAAACCCAATCTACACTTCCCCTGACGCACCTAAATTAAAAAGAAAGTTTAGATACATACCTACTACTTTTAACTTCTTTAAAAAAAACTGGGGTGTGGTTTTATGAAACCACGGTAAAAGTGAAACTTTTTTCCCACTAGTCTCTCCGGCTCGCTTCGCTCGCTCCCCTAGTGGGGTGCGTAGCATCGATGGACACGTTCATAACCCTGCATCAAGGTCAACTGCTCCTTCAACATCAACCCCCCTGGCTGATCAAATGATCGGCAGAGCGAAGCAAGCCCCCCCCCCCCCCCCCAGCCCTGTCAAAGTGCTAGTGAAATCAAATTTGAAAACTCCACCTTCAATAAAATCTGGGAGGCACAACTCGTGTAATCCCTGAAAATTTCATCAAAATCGAATCAATATTGGCTGAAATCCCCACTCCTTCTCTTCTGTAGGGAAGGAGAGGGGGTTGAAGGAGGGGAAAACGGAAAAATCCTTGAGGGCGCTCAACCTATCTCAGAACGTAGATCGTTTTTGAATTTCTAGAAATTTTCAAGAATAATATACATATATATATAATATTAAGGGGTGTAGGGGGGGGGGGGGGGGGGTACAATCTGTTAGAGTCTCAATAAATAGCTCACTGACGTTCGGGAGCCACACAACTCAAGCCTCACCCCGCGCGAATAAAAACGATGAACTCGCTTCTCACTGTGAACTCGCCCCCTCCCCCTTGGTTTTTTTGAAATCCGACTTCGGAATGTGATGCGGCATAGATTGAAGCCCATTTGGCTCGCGGATACCATACCCAAAAAACGACTCCTTACTGGGTATTTTTGAACCCGAAAAAACGTGGGACAAACGCGAGAAAAACGATTATTTCGACGAATTTCCTGGGCGAAATTCCGATTTTCGATTTGACCGACGTCTTCCTTCAGGTCTGATCTATATGGCACGTATTTTTTCGTAATTTTTTCGACCCCCTAAACGGCCATTGGCGCGAGTGGAAAGTGAAAAAACGCGGGACAACGCGCAAGAAAGACGAATTTTCGAATTTGGCGAATTTTGACGAATTTCGACGAATCTAATATGGCCTACGACACATCTACGACCAACGCGGAACCCGACGGAAAAAACGCCGTCTCTCTAGGCTCTAGGGGTAGCGTGGAGTAATTACTGTCGCTTTAAGCGTGATGTGACGTGACGGAAAACGACACACAGACGAAAAAATTTGAGACGATGTAATACAAGTTTCTCTTTAAAAAATTTTTAAAACATTTAATGTTAAAAAAGTCGTATCAAAACTTTCTTCACAACTGTGACTGCCGGTACAAATACACAACTATGTCAAACAAACGCTTGCATACGAGTCTGCAACACATTGGGACATTTTATGTCTAAACAAGTTCCATTTCCCTAGAAACGGCTTGGGACAATTTTCGTCAACAGTTTTCGTGACGATTTTTTTGTTTATGTGCCAAAGCAAAGACATAAAATGTCAAAACATCACACAGACCAGCACGAGCACTCATTTAGGCACTGTGACTTGTTCAAGATCATCATTTTTTAAATTTCTTGTCTTTCTGACATCATGATGAACATAAAACGTGTCTCGCTGAGAGGATTGTGGCCTCACTTTCTTACTACACTTTTCCGCATCATTAATGTGGGTAATGACCATAAGCTGACGAACGAATTCAACTGTCATCACATCAACCTTGTAGTCAGGCCCACGCCTATTATTAAGAAAAAATATTGATTGATAACACTTCCTATTGTTGGCAAAAAGTTTGTGTATTCAAGCTTATCTTATCTCAACAACTATCCATGTAGGGGTTGTCTTCCCTGGTTAGTTCTTGCAGCTCTTCTTGCCAGCCCACCATGCGAGCCAGTTCTTCAACGCAATCGTTGCACTCTCCGTGCATGATGGTGTCCCGGTTGCCTCCTTCCAGCCAAATTTGAGTTCCTGGGATTTGAAAACGGTCCGACGCCTGAAGCCCGAGTTTTTCTCCCAGGGGCATTTTGTTGATGAACAGCCGGGGGCAATAAGCGGGCACGCTCGTGATCAAAGATGCAAAAGGCTCGACGACCAAAGAGGTCCCCATGACAATCAACAGGTCGCACGAGGCGTAGTCGGAAGCGATTTTCTCTCTGAGAGTTGAACTCGGCATTATACAGAATTGCGGTAACAAGAGGTGGAAACTAACTTTGCTCACTTGAAATTGTCGGGCAACGGGTCCCCAAACAGAACAATATCTGGCTTGACAACTGCAGTACAATGAGCGCACTTGGGCACCACAGTATTGTTCACTTCTCCTCTCAACCACGACAGAGAATATTCCTTTTGGCACCGCGTGCAATGCGATGTTCTCAGAGTACCGTGAGCCTCGATTAACTTATCAGACGCAATTCCTGCAAGAGAACGAACCCTCGAGATATTCTGAGCTCTGTAAACTTAGCAAAGGATCATCACGAATTATGTTATGCGCTTTACACTACACCACAGTGTACACATGGGAATTCTACTGGAGGCCAAAAGACGCTTTGGGAACGACATAACAGTTTCCCAGAAAGTGCTGTGGGAGTGCGGTTGTAAAGCACTTAAGGGCCGGAGAGCAGTGTTGCCAACAAAGGCTTACTTTCTCGGAGCTTTTTTTCGGCTTGAGGATTTCAGGAGCTTCTGGTTTGTTATTATTTGAATAATCAACCTTCTTTTTGCGACGGGGTAAAATACATCTCCCATTGATATCAAATACCTACCTACTTATCATAATCATAGTTTGAATTTAGTGAAATGCATAATGAAGTGAGGATAGTGACACCTTGCAGGTGCTGAGAGGGTGTTTTTATAAAGTCATTTCTATGGAAGTTATTGTAGGTATATTTTAGGGCAAAAATCTCATTCTCTCCTGTCACTCATTCTCCTGGTTTCTGGAGCTATTTCTAATAATAAATTTAATGTTCCAGGAGAATGAGCCCTACAACTAGTGACACACCTAAATACCTCCAACCTCATTTAAATCGCGGCCCCTTCCCAAAACAAGTCATGTGAGAAAAACGCTGCATCTTTGACACAAGGGTTTATTATTCTTTGATGTAGAGTAATTGCGCAATGAATTCTAGAATTCTTTCATTCCATCCACAGCTGTGTCATTAGGTAAGAAAATATTTTTGAAAAAACATTTTTTTCTGTTCGATGTTTGGACAGATGAGGGACCTCGAAAACCGAATTTCGCGTCCAAAATTACTAGGAAAACGACACCTTGACCAACAAAACACGTTGTCACTCTTATCCAAAAATTGATTCTATATCAATTTGAAAAAAATTTGTTTATTTATTTAAAAAATACTTTCTTCTTGTGAAGTTTGTGAACGGATGTGGGACTCAGACAAATGGATTATACGTCCGAAATTACACTGTGGGGATCTATAGACCTTTCATGGGGCTAGAAATGGGATTTTTGAAGGATCCCAGGAGAGCAAAATAATATAAAATCGTGTTGGCGGGTGGTAGCCGTGTGGTTTGTTGGTACGGGATAACGCGTTCCCGAGTTAGTTTTTTCACTTTCCGCTCGCTGGCCGTTTAGGGGGTCGAAAAAATTACGAAAAAATACGAGCCGTATAGATCAGACCTGGAGGAAGACGTCGGTCAAATCGTAAATCCGAAATTCGTCGAAAATTCGTCGAAAAATCGTCTTTCTCCCGTTTGTCCTACGTTTTCCACTTTCAACTCGCGCCAAAGGCCGTTTAAGGGGTCGACAAAATTACGAAAAAATACCAGCCGATTACGAAAAAGATCAGACCTGGAGGAAGACGTCGGTCAAATCGTAATTCGGAAATTCGCCCGGGAAATTCGTCGGAAATTCGTCGAAAAATCGTCTTTCTCGCGTTTGTCCCACGTTTTTTCGGGTTCAAAAATACCCAGTAAGGAGCCATTTTTTGGGTATGGTATCCGCGAGCCAAAATATGGCCAATCCGATTCCGAAGTCAGATTTCAAAAAAACCGAGGGGGAGGGGGCGAGTTCACGGTGAGAAGACAATTGGATCGTTTTAATTCGCTCGGGGTCAGGGATCTTAGAAAACGGAGGATGCCAGGGACCTTTGTTAGGTGGAGAGGCGGGGAAACTGGTCGGCCGAGTATACAATGAGAAGACACACTATCCGAGCGATCATGTCAATGTCCGCCTCAAATTCTGAAAATATACCAATCCGAAAAACATGTACCATGCTTCCTTGCTATGATCCTTTTTTCATGTGAGTTTTCAAATTTGATTTGATTTCACTAGCACTTTGACAGGGAGAGGGGGGGGTTTCCTCGCTCGGCCGATCATTTTACTGGCCAGGAGAGGCTTTTTTCAAACTTTTCAAATTTGATTTCACTAGCACTTTGACAGGGGGGGGGGGGGGGGGCTTACTTCTCCCGGCCAATCACTATATCAGCCAGGGGCTCGCTTTGCTTGGCCACCAACATAGGTAGTTCTATTATTATTGAGGGTGAACGTTTC
Source organism: Pilophorus perplexus (assembly GCA_955831195.1). NCBI lineage: Eukaryota > Metazoa > Arthropoda > Insecta > Hemiptera > Miridae > Pilophorus > Pilophorus perplexus. The sequence goes on from OY037015.1 coordinate 4,481,969, forward strand.
AAATTTGATTTCACTAGCACTCTGACAGGGGGGCCTTACTTCGCTCAGCTAATCATTTTATTGGCCAGGGGGCTCGCTTGGCTCGGCCACCCATGTAGGTAGGTAGTTATATTATTATTGAGGGTGGACTTTTGAAATTTGATTTGACTAGCACTTTGACAGGGGGGCCTTGCTGATGTTGATGTTGAAGGAGCAGTTGACCTTGATGCAGGGTTATGAACGTGTCCATCAGCCAAATGTCATTTAATTTTTGTACAAGTAACCTACATAAAAAATAAAAATCCCTTAAAGTAAAATTTTCACTCGGAAAATATTTGACCTCCTTAGATCCTTCTAAAACCCCATTAAAGCCCTATAGATCGTCACAGTGAAATCTGATCGTTCCGGGACCCCCAAAAATGGATTCTACGTCCATAATACTTCGAAACTACACCTAACAAGTTGAAGTCCGGGAAATTAATCTGCACTCTGTGAATGAAATCAACTATAGATCTAACACGCAGCCGCAGCGTCATGATTCTAGACATTTTATCAACCCCTAGGATATGGTTATATTTATTTGGGCCGCACCTGGAAGTACTGCAAGACCAGGGCAACCCGTGACAGGGGTGGAGCAAGCTCCGAGCCACCTGTCTGTTTCCAAAAATCAGTTTAATCATCAGGGGTGCTCAATGAGCACCGTACCAGAGATTAAGCTGATAAGAACAGATACTACACTTTGATCTTAGCCAAGAGGCCGAGAAGCGATAACTCGAACATCATATATACGAAGTATTTATATACAGTTTCGTTAAGATCGACTTGCGAGAAGGAGACCACCGAAAAATTCCAACTCCACTGACGTCTCAGAATATAAACTACCTCCATTGCTTCACTTTTATAATATAAAATATTATAGTTTTCGAATCATTACATGCGTGGTACGATGAGTTGTACTGAAAATTCGTTGGTGGGGGAAACAAGCTCATAGAAATAAAATATGCGTACCAACCAGGAGGTGTTGGGGTTAGTGACTGGAGCTGTATGAAGGAAGAGAAGTCTACGCGAGCCCAAAGATTAAATCTAAATTTAAATTAAATTAAATTAAATTTTTCTTTCTATTTGAAGAGATCGGTAGTTAAGTGGAGACTTTCAGTGACAGAATGGGGGTCTATCAGGGTCTACTTACTTCTGAGAAAGCTAAAAATTTTTAATCTTTTCTCTTTATTAATCTTCGATATTGGTTAATTGTGCTAAAATTAATTCTGCGGGAATAAAACAATTTTGAAAAATAAAAAATAAATCTGTACAACGTTTAGACAGCTGTGGAATCTCGAAAAATAGATTAGGTATGCGTCCAAAATTACTCGGAAAACCAGACCTTATTTGACCTCCTGGGATCCTTCAAAATTCACATTTTTAGTCCCATGAGAGCCCAATAGATCCCGAAGGTGAAATCGGATCGTTCTGGGACCCCAAAAATGGATTATACGTCCGAAAATACTTCGAAAACGACACCTAACTCGACCCCCATAGCCGAAACCCATAAAAAAAAACCCTCAAGTAGCTCCTTTTTAGCCCCACGGGTTGGGCGATGTATTTGTTCCAGCTATAGATGGTAAAGCATTTTGCGAAAATTAGATCAAAAAAATAAAAACAATTCTACCGTTCAAAATGGCATCGACGGCGGACAGACATTTCGTTTTTGGAATCTACGTTAGGGATACTCGAAATATATATATATAGATATATCGAATAATATTATTATTTTCTTCTGGAGAGTGCCGAAATAAATCCCAAACTCCAGACAGTGCATCTATGACCTGAGAAGGTGTAGATAACTGAATTTTAAATCACTTTCAACAAAGATGGTAGCTCTGGTGGAACGTACTCATAATCCCACAGCCTTCAAGGGGGGAAGATAATTTTTTGCTTCATTTGACATTATTATAACTCGATGGTATAATGATAGAGGAGTCCCTCTAAATAGGTTCCAACCAACAAATTTTTCGAAATATTTTGATATTTTTCGAGTTTTGTCTGTATCAGATACAGATGGTAGCTTCTACCTAATAACTGGTAGATTCTACCAGTGAAAGATGATCCTGTGTAACGAAAAAATTCCATAATCCACATATTCCAACAACTTTTATACAATAAGCGAAAAATACCTAATGTAAAAATTATTGTTTTCAAACTTTTAGCGGTCAGACTTTTTTCGTTTTCTGGAAAGTTTGTTTTTTGCAATTAGACCATTTTTAGAAGTGGGAGAATAATTATACTATAATACATTAAGCGAAGGGCGAAGAACATTAATTTATTAGGCAACAAAAACCGTTAATAAAGCCTATTTTTTTCCAATGTTTGAAAAATATCCGATACTACCTATATCGATATTTTTATACGATGTCGGATTACTAAAACTATTATATTTTTGAAGCTCCTATCGGCATATCGAATCGATATTATCGATATTGTTCTCCGACAGGAACTGTTGCATCCCTAATATACGTGTCTTGAAACGGATATTGTCAAGTTTTGAGGCCGATCAGAATTTTCGACCTCCGTCGCGATTACATAGGTGTATTATTTCAAGAATAATAAAGCAAAAGAGTACCCTGATGTTGAGACATCTGTACCAACCACTAACCCGCCAAACGGTCCAGGCCATCTATATTTTGAGTGTAGTGCCTCCTGAGAACACCCTTTTCTTCCAAGACTCTGACGAAATGATGAGCTTTGGTCGGCTTGAACTTCTCGGACAACATGCTCTCTTTCAAAACCACGAACAAAGGTTCCGGGTTGATTTCGAAAAAGGAGCTCTCGAAAACCGCGTGATGATAGGGGAGTTTGTAGTTGGCTATTTTCTCTTGAGAATACAATCCGCAAGAGGACGACCTGAAGTCAGGAATGCCGGCTGCGGTGCTGATACCGGCGCCGACCATCGTGACGACATTTTTCAGATGCGAATTTCTCAATTTGGCGACGATGTCTCTGAGGGAGTAAGGAACTCGTTTGTCTTGCCCGACAGTTGAAGACGTCTCAATTTTAATTAGCGACATGAAGATATTGTAAGAACACTCAAATAGTTCGCTTTTCCGCTCAATCTTATCGCGACACAAATTCCATTGTTTGTCGACGTCACGCTAGATACCTCGGAGAAGTTACAACATCGTCGCTGTAGAAGCAACGCTGCCTCACCCACTTTGGTCGGAAAATGAAACAGCTTAATAACGAAACAGCTTAATAACGAAACAGTTTAATAAAACAGTGGAATGGAAAAATTACATGAATCAATTTTTTAAACGAAACCGTTCTTCGATAAAAGTTAACCGTTACCGTTTCGTTGATAAAAGTTTTTTGTACCACCTGTGAAGTTGGGAAGATGTGGGTTAGGCCGCCTATAGTCTGTCTGCAATGACATTGGGCTCCGACCCTGCTCCCTAGCGGCCGGCGGGAGATAAAAAAAGGGGGGAATCCCCCCATTTGAGACATTTTTTGGGAGATTTTATCCCTTTGACGCGGCACACCTGGGAGTAGTTTCCCCCCGAAATCCAAGCGCCTTTTCAGCAAGTTAACCTATCGATTTCACTGGTTTACTATTTACTATACCTCATTTCGAAAATGAAATATTATCATCGCAATGAGGCCGAGAAGAATAAAATGAATTCAATTTCCTTACAACTACACTTACCTTGAAATTATACCATCATAATAACAGAAAATTACTATGATAGGGGGGCGGGGTGGTACGCGCGTGGTATTTCACGGGCTTGCCTACGAAGGACTTTCTTCTTCAATGAACCCAAAGTCGTTGATTGGCGATCCATTTCTACGACCAGACCAAAAAATTGGCACTAAACTAAACAAATTTTGTCGTGAAACACGAACGAACTCAAAACAACGCGGATGGCCGTCAACAGCTCGAGGGGAGCCAATGTTACCACCACGCCGCACCAAATTCTCGAGGATTTCCAGCGGTCTCATCGGACTCATTGCTTCCGCCGCTAGGTCAAAATTTCAGTTATAAAAAAGGCTCCAACTGCCCAAAACGGCTCGTACCGCGTACAAGCGCTAAACGCATAATTTTAGAATGTAACACCTGGTCAGCAGACCCACCCTATTTGTTTCATTTAAATGTTAGCCCCGGGTCAGCGAGCCCGTACACTTATAATTTGAGAATGCAACACCTGGTCAGCGGCCTCACATTGCGGTTTGGACAGGCTGAGCCTTACATGTGTGTGGGGGGGGGGGGGGGGTTCAAACACCTTACCGACTTCTGTGTAATCATCGCCCTAGCGGAGACCCGGAGAACTATCACTCGTATGACAATAAGTCAAGTCTAGTCAATTAATGCCGAATTAGGTCGTATCATTTGAGTTGGGCAACTGTCCAGAACTTTAGACGGCAATTGTGCCACTATCTTCTGCAGGAGGTTCATTTGACAAGTCTCCGAATCAGTTACTGTAGGCTGCGGGCGACACCTGCCTTGGAGAAGTTTTGGTTTCTATTGGACTCAACATCAATAACGGGGGAGGGTTATAACCGTGCGATGAAACCTCCAACTGTTACAATGAAGGGTTTCCCCTCGTTTATTTGAGTTGATGTCAAAGCTTCGCATTATCTAGTACAACTTTGAACGACCGTCCCTCTCATGTACAAAGAGGAGTTTTGGTATGTGTGTCAACTGGGCACTTACAATACGTTATTGACAAGGGAGTGACGCGAAACTTCCAGCGGAGATGATACAGGAAACATGACCATGAGGTGGGAATGGGGGGCTCCCATTGTGGGAATTCATACTTCACGAGAGCGCTCTGGCGGCAAAGCATGATTTACTGGGAAGGTTCATTGCCTGATCAATCAAACTAGAGAGCACAAGAAGCTTGAGTCACAGACTGTGACTCACAGTGTAAAAAACCATTGGGCCACATAAACTTGGTAACAAAGCTGTCGATATCACTTACAAACGTTTTGACTGATTCATACGTTTTTTTGGTGCGCCGAATCCAAATCTAGCTAACCAATCAAGTTAACTAAACTAATTAATTTGCAAGGGGGGGGGGGGGGGGATTGCTAACAGAGTTAAGAATTAACTTAGGACTTAGTAAGTAAAATGTAAAGTCCGAGCGGCTCAACAGATTCTCATGAGGGTGGTCTCATTGTGATCAGCGAGCTCGGGGGGTGGTGCCCGCAAGGTTTTCAGCCCGATCGCCCAAACCCGTGGGGCGCTATGGGGCTAAAATGGGGCTCTAGGAGGGTTTTTTTTAAGGCTTTGAGCTATGGGATCGAGTAAGGTGTCGTTTTCGAAGTGTTTTTGGACGGAGAATCCATTTTCTGGGGTCCCGGAACGATCCGATTTCACTGTGGCGGTCTATAGGGCTTTCATGGGGCTAAAAATGGGATTTTTTAAGGATCCCAGGAGGTTAAATAATATTTAAATTGAAAAATATTATTTAATATTGTATATTTGTATAAAAATAATATTTAATACTGAAAAATATTATTTTTCAAGCAAAAAATAAAGAATTTCTGAAAAAAAAAAATTTTAGAAAAAAAAAAAAAAATCTAAATCTAAATTTTTTTCTTCTAAACCCCAGTGTAAAATTGGCAGCGTTTTCCCCATACCAATTTTTAAACAATTTTTTGAAAAAAAAAAATTCAAAAAAATATTTTTCCTTTGACAGAAATAATTTTTGCACAAGTAACCTATATCAAAGAATAATAAACCCTTGTGTAAAATTTGCAGCGTTTCTTCTCTCGGTGCGTTGCTTGGCGTACCTATATCTATAGATTTAGCCTCCACACCATCGTCGTATTATATATACAAAATGTATACAAAACCTCCTAAAACATCACGAGGGAGTATTTCAAGTTAGTTAACCATTATCAATTACAACCTCTATTTTGGGCCGAGAAAATAAACTAGAGCTAAACAGAAATTATCTAGACATTCCTCATACGAGTAAGAAATCAAATTTTGTATGAAAACGTGGCGCGATGGAACATTTCCCCCCCCCCCCCCCCCAAAATCTGTCGTCATTAAATGTCAAAATTTTGTCACCAGTTAGGTATGACATACCTAACTGGTGATAACACTTGAATAACACATTAGGTATGACATACCTAACTGGTGATAACACATTGTGTTATTCAAGGCCAAATGCATCTGTTCGCAACCTTCAGTTGGTAATGCAGGTTGTGAAAGTAAAACTTCGCCACAGCTCTAAGTTGAGACGTCAGGTTATTGCCATTACCGACCTTTCAGAAAGTATCGACCCATCATCAGGGCTTGAACTTATTAAAGTAGACCGAATCATCAAGAGTGAGTCCCCCGTCAACAAGTTTGTGAAACCTTAAACCCTGGAATTTTATATACTATGACAATAACTAACTTCAACTATGGGATTTTATAATATAAAAGTTCAGTATATTATACTGAAACTTTGACAATAAGGGGAATTCTTCTCTTAGGCCTCGACCGGGATATCCTGACATCACGTATTTTCCATGAAATGATGAACTTGAAAAGATGACGGGCTGGCGAGCAGGTTGATAACAGTGCAGGATAGAAACAAGCGACTCTTCGTTTTCATCTACCTTTACGTATGCGTTGGCCAGTATCGTAAGAAAATTATCGATACTAATATATCGCTGGCCGATATCGATAGTAAAAGTATTGAAGTCCGTAAGTTTAATTTTTGGTTTATTATTCTTTGAATGATACACCTATGTTTTCGCGACAGAGGTCGACGACTCCGATCGGCCTCAAAATTTGACATTATCCGTTTTAAGAGGTCAACATTCCAAAACCGAAATGTCCGCCCGCCGTACGTACGGTGTACAGGCCGTTTTGGGCAGTAGGATTTTTTTTTTAAATCTGAAATTTTGACAAAATACTCGGTTTACCATCTAGTTGTGCCCGCAAGGTTTTCAGCCCGACTGCCCAAACCCGTGGGGCGCAATGGGGCTATAATGGGGCTACGGGAGGGGTTTTTTGAAGGCTTTTAGCTATGGTATCGAGTTAGGTGTCGTTTTCGAAGTATTTTTTGACGTAGAATCCATTTTTTGGTGTCCCGGAACGATCCGATTGCACTGTGGCGATCTATAGGGCTTTCATGGGGCTACAAATGGGATTTTTGATGGATCCCAGGAGGTCAAATATTTTTCAAGTAAAAAACAAAACAAAATTTTGAAAAAACATTTTTTGAAAAAAAATCCAAAACAAGTTTTTTTTTTGGAAATATAAAAATTCCCAAAAATGCTTTTAAATTCTTTTCTGCACAAGTAACCTATATCAAAGAATAATAAACCCTTGTGTAAAATTTGCAGCATTTATTTTACGAACTTTAATAATTGTATAAGTCCGTGAGTGAAAAAAAAAAAAAAAAAAAGAAATGGAAAAACGCAGCAAATTTTACGCAAGGGTTTATTATTCTTTAATAAAAGTTGTAACACTAATCTTGTTCTATATTCAAAAGCAACATTAGGTACCTATTTCAACCTCTCCCGTATTTCAGTCTTCTTTTCCCTTTAGAACTCGACACGACTCTCCAGCTCTCAAAGTACGAGTGTTATACCTACTCAAGAAATCGTGAGTGAAAACTTGAACAGGCTACAAAGTTGTCAGGGTTGCAAAATGGCTGTTTTGGCTGGCCGGGTTTGGGGTGAGACAAAGCGTGAAATCCGACGAGGGCGCCCTCGTCAAGAAACTTGATGGAGAGAGAAGTTTCAGTTTTTTTTTTCGTGCTCCCTTCTCTTCGTATTTCCCTTTTTTCCCCTTCCAAGTATAATCCGAGAGCTTCACGTTTTTCCCGAATAATACTCTTCGCCTCTCCAACTCCGTTCTGTAAGCTTCTGAGTGGGCACATTTATCTCCGGGATGCAGTAGCTGTTTGGATAAACGTTGAAGACGTTTTCATTTTTATTGTGAATACACATTTATAGGAATCTCGACGTTTCATCACGTTTCAGGTTGGGTGATTTTTTTTTTCTTTTGCCAGCGAGAAAATAAACAAATTTTATCACGCGTTTGCTAAAGCGGTCGCGTGGGCGAATTCCTTCCACAAACATGCACCAAATGGTTTCGCCGCCAGGAAGCCCCTTCTCGTCATTTAATCCCGTTACAAGAGATTGCCTTCCGTGAAAAATGAATTAGCTGAGCGAAATCCTTTATTAAATGAGCTTCCTTTGTCCTAATTCCTTTATATTGACTTTTAATCTAGGTTCTAATCAGCTTCCACCTTTCAAATTAATTCACTCCGTCTGTTTAGTGATTAGCCAGTGAAGTGGCTAAAAAGGCCTTCACTTCCGTTCGTTTATCCCAACTCCACAGTAAATGGAAGGATCGTAGAGGGAGAATCTCTTCAACTTTTTTTTCTCTCTTCATTTTACAGTCTACAGGATGAGGGAACAATGGAAGTTGAGAATAATTAACTTCGGAATTTAGGTTTTCAAGGGATTGGGAAAAGAGTTTTTATTAGCGGGTGAACGATAATCATCATTTCCAAGATAACGCGAATTTCCTTATCTCAGAAGGATCCGCTGAACACTTAAAAAAAGCTGCAAACTTTACACAAGGGTTTATTAATCTTTGATATAGATTACACAGGTCTACCGTAAGTCTAAGCGCTTAGGATGAATACCTACTTAGATGAGCCAGAAAAGTTTGTAGTTGGAAATGGGAAAAAGGGAGAGTAAAATTTCTCATATTTTTGTAAAATCGCCAAAAATTGGCTATTGCATTCACAGAGGCGCAGTTGGCTGCATTTGACGCAGAAATGCAAAAAAAAAAAGGTGGAAAAACGCTGCACATTTTACACAAAGGTTTATTATTCTTTGATATAGGTTACTTGTGCAAAAATGTTTTCTGTCAATAAAAAGATTTTGGAGAAAAATAAATAATTTTTTTGGGATTTTTTTTTCAAAAAAATTTATTTTGGTTTTTTTTTTTTTTCAAAACTTCTTTATTTTTTACTCGAAAAATATTTAACCTCCTGGGATCCTTCAAAAATCCAATTTTTAGCGCCATGAAAGCCCTATAGATCGCACCAGTGAAATCGGGTCGTTCCGGGACTCCCGAAAATGGATTCTACGTCCAAAAATACTTCGAAAACGACACCTGACTCGATCCCATAGCCAAAAGCCTTCAAAAAACCCCTCATGTAGCCCCATAGCGCCCGACGGGTTTGGGCGATCGGGCTGAAAACCTTGCGGGCACAACTAGATGGTAAACCGAGTATTTTGTCGAAATTTTAGATTTTTTTAAAATAATTCCTACTGCCCAAAACGGCCCGGACGGCGGACGGACATTTTGGTTTTGGAATCTAGACCTCTTGAAACGGATAATGTCAAATTTTGAGGCCGATCGGAGTCGTCGCCCTCCGTCGCCAAAACATAGGTGTATTACTCCGAGAATAATAAAATAAAATGTACAGTTTGACGACTAGATTCGATCTATGTTGAAGTTCAACATAGTTGAACCAGGGCTGATACAAACTTAGCTTACCAATACTGCGTTGCAAGATACCCACCTGGAAAACAAAATACAAATGATTACAACAGTTCAATAGGAGCTAACACGACAGTTTCATGTACATTATACGCTTAGTTTCTGGTATATTAGCAAAAAACTGAAAACAGTGCCAACATTTTGATGTTTTCCCCATTTTTTGATGTGAAGCCGACCTCAGAGGAGACAGCAAACTTCGTATTCGAATTCAGCACACCAAAAAAACTTCCCTAATTTTGTTAGGTACCACCATTTGACTGGACTAACCATTTTTTTTTTAAAGTGCTCAAGGTGGTGTCTTGTAGTATTCAGTACGCTGAATCGAATTGGACAAACCGGCGATCTGTAGGTGCAATAGCCTAGGAGCTAGAGCGTTTTGAGTTCTATTTTTGAGTGAAAAAATATCGCTAAAAAAATAATCATTATTTTCTGAGCGGAAATATAAAACCCAAAAAATAATCATTAGGTATTTTCTGAGAAAAATAACTCAAATTTTGATTTTGAGCGAATCCCAAAATCACTGAATTTCAACCCCTGCAGGAAACGATTTTCAAGAAAATGTCTTAACGTTATTACATTGACACAACAGGGTACATAATACATTAAATGTATTCAAATTTTGAAAGGTGATGGCGAACTCCCTAGTCAAAACCTTCACAAGCCCTTCAGCAGCCCCTTGAAGGAAAACCAAGTCAGATTTAAATGCGGATGCCAACCACTAAAAAAAAAAAAAAAAAGAAAAAAAAGGCTTCCGGTTAATTTGTACTTGACGAGATATCTCGGAGCTTCTGAACCACTAAAAATCACCATTTTTATTGATTAAGCTGATTTGAATAAAGTTGATTAAAACCAAACAACCTTGAAAACCTTGTAGGGTTTAGCCTCTTCGACCAGATCCGCTTTTTTGTGTCTTTTTGTCGCTGTCTACAATTCAGGACCCCACGGCTCGAGCCGAATATTTTGCTCGGATACGTTGATTAGACGAATACATTTTGGGAATATAGTCGAGGAAAGGTGGCGTCTTCCTCGCCGCCGCTTGATATTCGAGTTGGATTTGGAATTCAAATCCCGCCTTTTTCTAGTGTCCCTCGGAAATGAAGTGGCCGAAGAGAGGGAGGGGGACGGAGGAAAGAACTGAATAAATATCAACGTTCCTTTCCTCGTACATCTGGTATGTTCGATACTCCGCTGCTGTCAAGCAAAAACTTCAAAGTGAGTTAATTCCTCGTTTCTCCCACACAACACTCCTCACAACAGTGTTAACATTTTGACCTTGGAATCTGTCACTTTAAGCAGCACGTTTAGGAAGCACGGTTTTCAAAACGTTTTCGGTTGTAGCTCAGGAACGATTGGTCCGATTTCAATTTTTTTTTTTTTTTTTTCTCTCGTGAAAGCCGATTAAATACCCCATCGCAGTTATTCCGTGTGAAATTTTGATTTTGGGAGGGAAAGAAGAAATTTTTCTGAAAAACGTGGTCGTAGATGGTCAAATTTCTCGTTTCCACACATTCCGACGAATACTAACGGCACTTTCGTTGTTTCAATAGACATGCAGTGTAAAAAAAGACGATTTAAGACGAAATAGTCTATTTCCACGATAAATATATAAACTTGTAGACGCGTTTCGGTTGATTAGGCCTAGACCATCATCAGTACAATACAGAATGAGGAAGATGTGAGAAGTTACTTATATACAAAAGTGAAATGTGCCTTCTAATGGGCGTGGCATTAGAAAGGTGGCATAGAAAGGAGAAAGGTGAAAGGTAATGTGAAAGGCAAATAAGTGAAAGGAAGACTCACAAGAAAATGTCAATTAACGGGGAACGCCTAATTACATCCAGGTCATTAACAGATATTCCTAAATTGCGAATTTTCTGAATTTCCAAAGATTCTAAAGCATCTAATTTTGGACCTTTTTGGCAAACATGAGCTATCCCAATGGCTGGATTATTACTGCCTATCTCATAACTAATTCTATGGTTTTCTTCTGACAAATGTTTTTCAAAAGCTTCCCTACCCCTTCCCAACCTAAGATCATCACTATGTTCTTTCATTCTAATTTTAAATTTTCGGCCGGTTTGTCCTACGTATTGAATCCCACAATCACATTTTAATATATACACACCCCCTTTATCCTCTAAGGGAATCTTATCTTTCACACTCCCTAATAATTTCTTCGTAGAATTTTGTGAATAGAAACCTATCTGAAACCCCTATTTTCTAATATACGACCCACTTTCTGAGTTATATTCCCATAAAACGGTAAACTAACCCACTTCCTATTATCTGGTTCTTTATCCTCCCTTTCCAAATTTGTGACTGCTAACTGAAATTTCTTCCTACTAATCTTTCCCCAAATTCTATCTATTGTAACCCTAGGATAACCATTACTCTCCGCTATAGAGTAAATTATTTCTTTTTCTTTCCGAAAAGCTAATTGATTCATTGGGACCGATAAAGCCCTATTAATCATACTATAAAAGGCCGCAAATTTATGAGATGCTGGATGGTTGGAACTATTATGAATAACCACGTCCGTTTCTCCTTTTATGCCACCTTTCTAATGCCACGCCCATTAGAAGGCACATTTCACTTTTGTATATAAGTAACTTCTCACATCTTCCTCATTCTGTATTGTACTGATGATGGTCTAATCAACCGAAACGCGTCTACAAGTTTATATATTTATCGTGGAAATAGACTATTTCGTCTTAAATCGTCTTTTTTTAAGATGGATTCCCACTATCTCGCCGCATCCACCTTACATTATGACATGCAGTGTGCCGTTACTTATATAAAATTTAATCAGCTTTGTGATTAAAAAAAGAAATGTAAGATCGGACAAAACGTTCCCGAGTTATAGGCAGAAATGTGCAAAGAATCATGTGTTATACACAGTTTGCCACTTTTTTGCCGTGCCCGCCCCTCCCTTATCAAAGCTCAAATCAAAATTTCACACGGAATAACTGCGATGGGGAATTTAATCAGCTTTCACGAGAAAAAAATAAATTTGGAATCGGACCAATCGTTTCTGAGCTACAACCGAAAACGTTTTGAAAAACGAGCTTCCGCTCTTCGAGCGGTGTCAGATTGGGCGTTTGTTACTTGGTTGTAAATTCGTTCCGTACGTAGGTACAAATGAATGTTCAGAAGCTAAAACATGCATTTTGCCGTAAAATGCACATACCGGGACGAAAGGAATCAGAGTAGGAAAGGAGAAGAAATGAAGTAGGGTTCAAATTGTGGGGGGGGGGGGGGGGGGGGGGGGTACGTTTGTACCCCCCTCCCACACGTGATACCTGACACGTACCTGAACTAATTACCACTAACACGTTGTTATAATAGTTTAAACGAGGGCCTAAACATTTCGCATTGAATGAGTCATTCATTGCAACTTTTTGACTTATTTGGTTTTTGGTCATTTTTGAGCAAACTATCATACCTACGGGCATCACTCTAGTCTTAAAATGAAGGTAATAATATTCACTACAACTTTCTTTACGAAGTGTTTTTTTTGTAGGATTAGTAATTTGGTCAATAAATCGCTCTATAATAGACCAAAAGTTAAAATTTCCACTTTTTGGAAAAAAATAGCTCGTTTTTTAGGGGCTGTATCTCGGGAACTACTAAAGCTACAGAGCTCCATCACCACTCAAATTGTAGGAACTTTTATGTTCATTAAAAGTGATCAGGGTACAGATCTTCGTCAGAAGCGTTCTTCGGTGCTTTTTGGGCAAAAAACTGAAAATAGTGCAAACATTTCGTGGTTTTTCGGCAGTATATCCTGATGCCGAACTTTACGAGGATGCAAATCTAGATTTATACTATCTAGGTAACAACATATAAAAAAATTAAGTTTACCACAATTAATGTAGGGTTGGGATGTTTTATATGACTGGCCTAATGGGTTACACTTACCCCCGGCGTAGCTCTTAAATCCAACTACGCGGGAATGAAGTGTAGGGCATCATGATGTCATGGAGTTTCCCTTATTCATTTCCTCATTCAGTCCCACGTAGTTGGATTTAGGAGTTGTTAATAAAAGTTTGAATCGGTGCTGTCTCGTCTGGACGACCTCACGCGCGGTATACACCAAGCAATATGCATAGTTTCGTCGGTAGGTCGGTAAACGCGGCGCAATTAATAAACATTGCCTTCATACAAAAGTGGGCAACCTCCACTCCGCCTGGGGTTTATGGGATCTTCAAGAAATTATGAACCGATTTACATGCAAGGACCCCCACTAACTCCGGTGCTCCAGGGTACAAAGGGGGCTGCAGGCCGAGGTATATTGTGAACAAGAAATCAACTATTCAAAACCACTTAGTAGCATTAATAGAGCTCTCAAACCGCTCGCGAAACTTTGCCGAATGGTTGCCAAGAACCATCAAACAACTTCAATCAACGTCAAACAACAGTTTAATTGTTCCCATCTGCAGGGGGAAATAACTGCGGTCGGCATTGACTTACGAGGGATATCAACAGAAGAGCCTTGACGAGAAGGAGGTTAAAATATTGAATCAGTGTACATTCATCAATATATTGTTGGTTTAATGAATAGTGAGAAGCGTCACAGTTGTTGTTGCCGTTAGAAGTCTCATGATTCATGAGTCATATTCATGACTCACGACCAGAACTCCCAAGTGATACGCTATGAACAGTTATAAACGACATCATCAGCCACGTTGCTCAAACCTAAGTGGTCGTTTTGCCGAAATAAAGGTTTAGAGTGTTTGTTGTAAAGTTCGGGCTTGCACACGTTCTGGGCGAAGAAAAGTGGCCTACAGACCTTCATTACATCTAGAGGTGTGGCATTAATTGGTTAACAGTTAAAAATAACATGTTAACCATAAAAAACGAACGAACAGTTTAGCTGTTTCCAGATTAACAGTTAAATCAACGAAGCGCTGGGTCCACAATTTAGCAGTTTCCAGGTTAACAGTTGTGACACAACAGTTAACAGTAAAACGACGTTTTCAACGCTTAGCGCAACCCTTCAACTGTTTGTTCCGTTGAATTTAACGTTTCGTTTTCCTGTCAACTGTTCCTCAACTCTCGGCCACATTTGGCAACAACAGAAGAAACATTCTTCGCCGACTTCGGACGCCACGATACGAGGTTAGTTTCTTGAGTCTCACATATCTGAATTTTTTTTAATCTTTCATCTTCTTTCATTAATAGGTAATGAATAGGTAGTGACAAACAATAACGATTTGCTCTGTTCCTATCTTAATGTCATTAAGTTAATGATGACAAGTTCCGATCCTCCTTGTGAGGACGGCTGACGACGGCAGCAGTCAGTCGAACAAAAATGCAGGGTGTATGTTGTTTCATTTTATTTTCTTAGGTTTTTTTTTTTTTTTCATGCAATAAGTTTTTCTTATCTAACAACCCTCCAATCTCCATCATGCACATGTTCGCCTAGGTACCTAGTTATTGAGCTACAGCAACATTTATTTGAAAGTTAAAGTCACGGAAACGGTAACGGCAAATTAGCTGTTGATGCGATCAACGGATTCACAAAAAATTAACACATTTTTCTTCAACTCTCAGTTCAAACTGCTAATTTTTAACAGTTTACGTTAACAGTTAATTCTCCTCAACAAACGTTGATCAACAGTTTTTGAAAATTAGCCGAAACGCCCACCTCTAATTACATCTCCAAGGCCACCGTAAACCGGGTTGATAGGGACAGCGAGGTGAATAGGGAAACCTGTTTATTTTGGGGAAGTGTTATTTTTTATCATGGAGGGCATTGTAGTAGGCCTAGAACAACCCACAACTTACAAAATCACTCAGAAGAATGTGCACAACAACAACATTAGGCAACGCATCTCTTCTCGGTGCATGGCGGAAACTGAGATGCTGATAACCTTATCACCCCATCATCAGCTGTGTCCTACGTTTTTCGCGCCTCCTGAGCATCCGTCAACAGGTGTGTAAAACTATTTTTCCCTTATAGATAATTTATTTGGGGTCAGAATGCTTCAAGTTTTTTGATTCATTGTTAGTTCATTTTGGTTTATTATTCTTGGAATAATACACCTATGTTTTCGCGACGGGGGTCGACGACTCGGATCGGCCACAAAATTTGACATTAAACGAAAAAACGAAAAACGAAACGAAACAAGGGAATTTCACCCTGAATTTTCGTCCGACTGGCTGCTGCCGTCGCGGACGTCGTCAGCCGTCCTTTCAAGGAGGATCGGAACTTGTCTGACGATTACGCTCATGGCTCCCCATTGCCTCGTCCCCCTGGGTTGGGAGGAGTTCGCAGTCCGATTGAATGCAGAAAATACTTGTATCAGTGACCCCACTCCTCACGCGGTCACCCATCCAAGTACTAACCACGCCCGACGTTAACTTCGCTGATCGAGGGAAACGGTAGTTTACCCAACGCCACACCGGACGACCAGAATTTTGACATTTTGACAGAAAATTTGACATTATCCGTTTCAAGAGGTCTACATTCTAAATCCGAAATGACCGTCCGCCGTCCGGGCCGTTTTGGGTAGTAGGAATTTTTTAAAGAATCTGAAATTTTGACAAAATACTTGGTTTACCATCTAGTTGTGCCCGCAAGGTTTTCAGTCCGATCGCCCAAACCCGTGGGCCGCTATGGGGCTAAAATGGGGCTATGGGAGGGTTTTTTTTTAAGCTTTTGGCTATGGGATCGATTCAGGTGTCGTTTTCGAAGTATTTTTGGACGTAGAATCCATTTTTTGGGGTCCCGCAACGATCCGATTTCACTGTGGCGATCTATAGGGCTTTTATGGGGCTACAAATGAGATTTTTTATGGAACCCAGGTCAAATATTTTTCAAGTAAAAAACAAAAAAAAATTTGAAAAAAAAATCTCCAAAAAAAAATATTTTTTTAAAATATAAAAATCCAAAAAAAAAAAATTTAATTTTTTTCATTGACAGAATTAAGTTTCCGCACAAGTATCCTATATCAGAAAATATAAAACTCTGTGTAAAATTTGCAGCGTTTTTTATCTCAGATTTACCGAAATGAGGTCAATTCTCGTCACTCATGTGGGGTGAATCGGGACACTCATGAATTCGCTCTCAACTTTGTTTTATCCTACATTTATCCATTCATTGTGCATTTTGTTACACAGTTCTCCACACCTCCTTCTCTTTTCATATGGCAGTCATTATTTCTCGTCGTTCTCGTTTCGCTTGTTCTAAACGATCCGAAACCTCCTGACGAATAGTTTAAAAAAACTATGTTGACCCGGTTGAAACGGAAATAGTTCAGGGTGATATTTCAGGGGGCCAATTATTCGAAAATTTCCTTCTCCCCATAAAAGCAGTCATTGTGACTCCTCTCGGTCGTCAATTTAAGGCCGAGTCCGCGCGGGTTTAATAGCGAAACCCCGGCTATTTATTCATAAAGCGGTTTCAATTTTCAAAAGAGGGATCCTCTTCCTCGTCCAATCGTGTCCCTTTCCACCCATAAAACGAGGTGCATTTTCGCCTGCCGACCGTTTCGCGCAGGTGATTCGGCCTCGGCGATTAAAACCCGGGTAGGTAATCAGTTCAAACGGATAAACGAGACGAGTATTTCAATTATTGAAAACTCTTTGGGCTCCCGTAGTGGGGGTGAAAAGGGGGATCCTCGCGGTAATTATCATTTGAATTGCCCCAGCACGGTTGACCCTCCTTTTTAACCCTCCTGGAGCGCCCAATACGTTTTGGGCTTCGAGCGAGCAATCAATCGGGTGATGGGAATTTATGGAATCTGAACCCATCCCGTTCATCGCACCTAAATTAATTCCCCAAAGATGGTTTTCGTAATAGGTTCACACCTGAACCAACGCAAACAATAATATGAAACGCGATATCCTCCGTGGCACTGAAACAAAACTACCGTAAATTTGATACTGAAAATTGGAAACCTTGTCGAATTATATTGCATTATGTTATGTGTGTTTTCGGCGTGTAGGATTGAAATCCATCTTGCGTGTTAAAAAAGTAACTAGGTATGTCCGACGTCGAACCTGGCGGTGAGACAAGTGAGGACTCTGAACTAGTGGACTAACGTACGACGACAGGCGAGGATGACGAACTAGTGGCTAGGGATACGCAATCGATTTCCGATTTTTGTTAATACGATAAAATCGAGAATCGATACTTTTATCCCGATTTTCCCCAAAATTGGGATTTAAAAAAATCGGGGTAGAGAGGTTCAGATAAATTGGGTTTTAGCCAATTTTGAAAATTATTGTTCTCCTTGAAACATTTTCTTTCTCCTATTTATAATGATGGATGTTTTTTGAATTGACTGAATCGGCTTCAAAGAATCGTTTCTCAAAAATCGTTTGGAAGCGGAAACCCAACGGGAGGTTTTAATATTGAGTTTAGATTGTCGCGTCGCTGTTGGTTGAACCAACTTGGTTCAGTTTGTGTTTTGTGCGACGAGGAACAGACTGAGTGGGAAGCTCGTCTCAAAACTATTATTTTTGCAGGATGTGGAAGAGGAAATGTGGTTCTTGTGAATATTTATGACATTTTATGTCTTTACTTTGGCACACAACCGGAAAAAGCGTTACCGAAACCCGTGGCAACCCGTAAACTTATTGATGTTACTTTTTCGCATCACGAAATTTGTAACTAAGTAGTAGCGTTAATAATCTCCTGGTCAACAACAAACACAATAAATTGGTATCCAGGTTGGTATAAGATGAAGCCGTGGGTAGAGATACAAGGGTAGGTGAATGAGTAGGAAATTTGGGGGGGGGCCTAAAGACATAAAATGCCGCAAAGTGTTGCAGACTCGTATGCAAGCGTTTATGTATGCTGCGTATGTATACATCCCACCCCGAGCGAGCGAAGTTTTCCGACTTTTTTCGAATCTATTGTAGGTATAATCCAATGTATTAGATGACCACTCCTTGAACTCCTAGAGAAATATATATGAAATGTATCAAAATATATGAGAAATATATGTACAATCGCCTACCTACTTATTGATTGGTTTATTTACCTTCTTATGATTTATTTAATTTATTTATGATCGAGTTTGATCCCCCCCCCCCCCCCCCCCCCCCAAAGGAAAAATCGCTAAAACCCGATTTTCGCAAAAATCGATTCCTGAGAGAAACGATTTTTTGAGAATCGATTCTTTGAAGCCGATTCCATGTAAAAAATCGATACTTTTTTACCGATTGCCTATCCTAGTAGTGGCCTGATGGTAAAGGGTGATTCTCCCATTTGGAACGAAATTGGGATTTCGAAATCCTCGAAATGAGATTTGGGTTTTCGAGGGAAATTTTTTCATGAATCCCTTGTAGTTAGGCTACTGATCATACCTACAAAAAATCCAATCATAGAAATTCGTCGTTTAGAAGATGCAGTACCATAAATGAAATCACTATAGTGAGGGAATAACGGAACGAGTTTTGAAACATCATTCGTCATCGTTCATCATCGTCCATCATCGTTCATTCATTCGTCATCATTCATCATCGTCATCGTCATCGTTTGAAACATTCAATTCGTCGTTTAGAAGATGCAGTACCATAAATGAAATCACTATAGTGAGGGAATAACGTATTATGTGAGGGAATAACGGAACGAGTTTTGAAACATCACTTGTTTTGAAACATCACGAGTTTTGAAACATCGCTCTTCTTCCTGGGCGCCATGGGGCTGTGGACAAGCATTTAGAACAAAAATTTCTAATTTTTATTTTCGAAATTCACCTCAAAAGTTATTACCTCACGTGTTCCGTTATTCCCTCACTTGTCATGAAGTGAGGGAATAACATTATGGATGTTTTATGGAAGTGTAGCTCTTCAAATGCATTTTTCAGGAAAAATGAAGATGGGTCATTGAACTCCCTCTAAATAGACACTAATTAATGCAAATTAAACATGGTTTAAAACGTACCTTCACACAGATAATGCGGCGTGAGGGAATAACAGGCTTGATGCCTCACAAGCGATCTTGCCTGAGCAAACTCCACAAATAAACTAACCACAAATGTGTTTTCCAAAACACGTGTTACCCAGCTTTTTGCCGCAACCTGACCAATGTTTCCAGCATTGTAAAACTAAATAATAGCGCTCTGATTCGCAGTGGCGCCCAATTCAAAAAAATGTGAGGGAATAACAGTAAATCTGTGAGACAGAGGTGTTTGAGGCCACTGATCCTAGGATAGGCAAACAGTGGCACTAACAACCGTCGAATATGGTACGCCATGACCTAGGGAAGTTACCCAGAAAAAGAAAGAATGCGCCACTAGTACCATAGGGGAAATATTCACCATCAAAGTCAGAAACTCGTGTTGTGAGACAGGTGAGGGAATAACTTTTGGGCATTTCAAATTTAAATTTTGGCATGAAAATGAGTGAATATTAAACTCAAATTTGAGTGGAAGGCAAGACGAGGACACCTACTGTTGGATGAAAAAAAAAAATTAGACTGAAAATAACATACATATCCAGCAGCCTCCCAAAGACATCATTTCGTTCCAAATGGGAGAATCACCCACGCCACGGGAGAAACGAGTAAGGACGCCGAAAAACACAGCATCTCTTCTCTTATCAACTTGGAGGGTTGAGGCGGTGCTGGCGGGAGCTTTATTCCCCAAATATTCGCGAACGGCAAATGCCGAGAACTTCCAAACCACCAAAGCCGAACTCTACCTAGCAGGCACCTGGTAAACTTACTATTGACAAAGTATAATATATGTGACGGGGAACCGTCATGAACATCCAGCTAGGAGAAGGGGGGGGCCAGGGTGGAAAAAGAAATCCGGGGCCGGAATGTTTGGACGGAACTCTTGCCGAATGTTGGGTAAAAACGCAGACGGTCACCGAGCCGAGGCTCGGAAATTGCTGACGTTGTCACCCACAAAACGGGGACAGCGAGGCCGAGCCCGCTCGCCTGAGGGAGGAAAAACAAAAAAAGAGTTTTCAGTCGTCGGTGGCGCGTGTTCGGTGAGGTGGCCGGGTGCGTCCAGCGCCGTTTTCGGTGCCCTGGCGAGTTCGGTGAGTTCTGGTTCGGATATCCCGGTCTGGGTTGCTGGCGGGCTGCAGTGGGATTTTGTAGTGGAAGCTGTAGGCCTGTTGTAGTGGGATTTTGTAGTGGAAGCTGCAGTGGGATGTTGTAGTGGAAGCTGTAGTGGAAGCCTAGTAGAATCGAATAAGTTCTGGGGACATTGTAGGTAGTTGAAGTCGGAAGTCTAAGTAGGTAAGTCCGAAGTTGTTGTGGAATAAATTAGTTCTTTGGAAATTAGAGTTGGGGAGGCCCGCCTGCTTTTCTCTCCCCCCCTTCTCCCATTTCAGGAGGGATTTCTGGACAGGTGAGGGTTCCTACTGTCTGGGACGGCTATCCCTTCACATTTATGGTGTCAGATGTGGGGTAGATTAATTGATAGTAAATTAATCGGTGCAAAAAATTCCGCTTACCCGCGTCCTTTCAGAGCCTCGGAATTTTCCTACGTCGAGTGAGGACCGCAAGGATCTTGTAGCGAGTTCGGTGGGGTGAGCGAAAGGGGGTGGAGAGGAGCCTAATAATCCTCCCAACTTCGGGTGAGATTCGCGGGGCCGTTCGAGGCGCTGAGTGACGTCAGTGAGTCCGAAAGGGGAGGTCGAGCCCTTGATTCGACTCTGGGAGGCGAGGTCGTGACGTCATCCGTGGGAAAAGGAAGAGTCTTTAAAATTCCCAGAAATCCCGTCATTTGATTCTCCTCCCTCTCGTCGATTAATTAGTTGACATTTGGTGATTGGAGTGTTGGAGGTTGAGTTTACGGATTTGAGAATTAGTTCCCAAATATCTGTAAAATCCCTCCAGAGCTTCGGAATTTTCCTACGTCGAGTGAGGACCGCAAGGATCTTGTGGCGAGTTCGGTGGGGTTCGAAGGGGGTGAAGCCTCATAATTTTCAAGTTGGGTGAAGATCGCGAGGGCATTCGAGGCGCTGCGTGAAGTCATCCAGTGAGTAGTGGAGAGTGGTAAAAATTCCCTAAATCCCGTCGTTTGATTTTGCTCCCTTTCGTGACGAAAGTTTCGTCGGTTAGTAATTGACATTTGGTGATTTGTGGAGTGTTGGAGGTTGAGGTTACGGATTTGAGAATTAGTTCCCAAGTATCTGTAAAATCCCTCCAGAGCCTCGGAATTTTCATACGTCGAGTGAGGACCGCAAGGATCTTGGTCGCGAGTTCGGCGGGGTGAGCGAAAGGGGGTGGAGAGGAGCCTCGTAATTGTCAACTTGGGTGAAGATCGCGAGGACATTTGAGGCGCTGCGTGACATCATCCAGTGAGTAGTGGAGAGTGATAAAATTCCCTGAAATCCCGTCGTTTGATTTTACTCCCTTTCGTCGGTTAGTAATTGACATTAAGGCCCCAAATTTTGGTGATTTTGGTGATTGGTGGTGGGTTGGAGGTTGAGTTGATGGATTTGAGAGTTAGTTGTTAAGTTAATTGTTTGTGCAAATGTAATAATTAATAAATTTAATTAATAAAATAAATTAAATATTTAATAATTAATAAATATTAACTCTGATTTAGTGGTGTATTGTGTTGAGCTAGTTGGTCTGGTCCGAATGTTGATTTGTGTGGGAATTATTAGGATGAACTGATGACGTACCTACGAGGTATGTGATTTAATTTCAACCGGTATTTGACATTTTGTGATTGGTGGAGTGCTGAAGGATGAGAGTTGTTTAGTTAATTGAATGTAGGTAATAAGCAATGTATAGTTATTAAATTTAATTAAATTGAATTAGTCGTGAAGATGAGATGAGTTAGTTGTGAGATGAGCTGGTTGATTAGTTGTAAAGGTGAGAGGATTTAGTTGTGAATTGAGATGATTTGGTTGATTGGGTCCGAACGATGAATTGAGTTGAAAGTATTATTGTGAACTCATAACGTACTTTGTAGTTGATTTAATTCGAAGTTGTAACTGGGAAAATTTTAGTTGATACAGTGATAGGTTTCTGATGTTTAATGTTGGAGGTGAGTTGAGTGAAATCATTGTGGTTGCAAGTCCTACTGGATTTGGCGGGAATTTGATTGCTCTGCAGGTGTTGGGATGAAGAGAGGAGGAAAAGGAGGGAGATGACACGCGACGTGGGTGGAGCTAGGCGGTAAGACTAAACTAAGGTGTCTCAACCCGACCAAAGGACGAAGCTCCAAGCGTTTGCGATAGGAGTTGGAAGGGGAGATAGTAATCAGCCTCACAGACCTGACCAGCCAGTGGCAAGATACAGCTGCTGGACAGTGGGAGGTCACCGGAGCCAAAGCCTGGATGTGTCAAACACTACAGTACTGACCTTCCAGACTGGACAGGCCCTGCTGAGGGAAGAAGGGGATGTAGAGAAGGGCGGGGGGATCAGTTCACTGCTACTAATACCAAGGGTGTTAGGAGAAAAGGTAGGAAATTGTATGGGGCTGAGGGATCAGTTCGCTGCTGCTAATACCAAGGGCGTTAGGAGAAATGGTAGGAAATTGTAGGGGGGGGATGTCAGTAATGCCATACCCATTGCCGGACAACCAGGGTATCGGGGTGGTCGCGCGGCCGCACCTCCACTTGGCGTTCACGTTCCACTGGTGCAACAGTTGTCACCAAGGCGAGCATAGTAAAGCAAGCACTCCAAAACTGTTCGTGGTACACCACCAACCCCTGAGCATGCAAAAGGAAACGCCTCAAGGACGTGGTTCACATTGATTGGAGATTGGTGATCTGGTGAGCAGACGGTACCGCACCACAGCCGGGACGGGCAAACTGCAACAACAACCTCCAAGGGAGCAGCCACTCCAACCCAGTCCCTACTGTATGGTCCATAGGGCGTAAGGAACGCTGTGGAGGAACGAAAAGGCTGCCTGCAAGGATGAGAGTCTGGCCCTCACTGACCCATCTGGTACTTCCACCTCCGTTGAAATGTCGCAGCTGGACACCAGCCACGAGATACCCCCCACGCTCAACCCTGCTACACGCCTCTCTTGTTGACGGAGAGACAGTCTACAACTCTCCCCACAGCCTCCAGTATTCGCCGTTGCGGACGGTGGTCGAAGCTTGTCAGAAGAAGAGGTTGTGCAAGTCCCAGATGTCGACCAAATGATGATGGGGATTCCCTACCCAGCGTCCAGAAATACCTCATCATCGCCTATGAATGCTGCCCATACAAATTGCAAAATAGAGTGGCCTGTGAGAACGATGTGGCGCAACTGCAATGCAAACCCAACTCCTGGATTGCATTTACCCAGCGAGTTATGGCAGAAGCGAGGATTCACCAGGAGGAGGACAACCTCCCCTTCTATCCCCCCCCCCCCCCCAACACCTTGCTTCGGACTACCAGGAGAAGAGGCCGACGAGACGGACGCGCCCCCTCCTTTCACTGAAGAGAAGAGGCCTACGAGAGTGACTCCGAAGCGCCGTGTAGTGTTGTACAGTTGTATGTAGCATGTAGGACCTAACCTTCTAAGCGCAGTGTAGCACCTGTGGTATCATATCAAGTGTTATATAGTATGTAGGACCCCCAATGTATGTGCTCACCTGGGGACCCGCATTCCCCAGGCCTTAGCCAGCAAGTGTCGACCCCTGGTCGCCACTTCTCCAGAGGGGTGGGATATGTGACGGGGAACCGTCATGAACATCCAGCTAGGAGAAGGGGGGGGCCAGGGTGGAAAAAGAAATCCGGGGCCGGAATGTTTGGACGGAACTCTTGCCGAATGTTGGGTAAAAACGCAGACGGTCACCGAGCCGAGGCTCGGAAATTGCTGACGTTGTCACCCACAAAACGGGGACAGCGAGGCCGAGCCCGCTCGCCTGAGGGAGGAAAAACAAAAAAAGAGTTTTCAGTCGTCGGTGGCGCGTGTTCGGTGAGGTGGCCGGGTGCGTCCAGCGCCGTTTTCGGTGCCCTGGCGAGTTCGGTGAGTTCTGGTTCGGATATCCCGGTCTGGGTTGCTGGCGGGCTGCAGTGGGATTTTGTAGTGGAAGCTGTAGGCCTGTTGTAGTGGGATTTTGTAGTGGAAGCTGCAGTGGGATGTTGTAGTGGAAGCTGTAGTGGAAGCCTAGTAGAATCGAATAAGTTCTGGGGACATTGTAGGTAGTTGAAGTCGGAAGTCTAAGTAGGTAAGTCCGAAGTTGTTGTGGAATAAATTAGTTCTTTGGAAATTAGAGTTGGGGAGGCCCGCCTGCTTTTCTCTCCCCCCCTTCTCCCATTTCAGGAGGGATTTCTGGACAGGTGAGGGTTCCTACTGTCTGGGACGGCTATCCCTTCACAATATACTTTGCGCATATTATGCGCCCTGATTGCGTACTCTCGGCGGTCTTTAGCTGGTAGCTCACCACCTCCTATGAAGTGAGACTTCCTTTCCTTCTGCCATGGGAAGAATGTATTAATCTTTCTCGAAGTTTGCCCCCAGGGGGTCCGCGGTTCTCTTACACTGTAAGAGAACTGCCTATTTCGCTTTAATCTTGCACCAGGCTCCTCCTGCACCTGCATTCATGGAGGTTCAACGGACCTCAACACAGCAGTGTCGCTACACACCTGCACCCTCAACTGCATTCACGTGATTAACCTTAGTGAGTGACCTTACGTACATCTATTGTACCAAGAATACGTGTTGATTGGTTACGCCCACTGGGTTTGCTGAGGTCGTGTTTGGGAATCGATTACTCCTAGAGATGGGAAAGGCATTGTATACCTAACTGGGGGTTTCGGAAGTTTTCTTCTAGATCGTAATAAACTCCAATATTACTCCAAATTTTG
The DNA here is from genome assembly GCA_955831195.1 of Pilophorus perplexus. Taxonomy (NCBI): domain Eukaryota; kingdom Metazoa; phylum Arthropoda; class Insecta; order Hemiptera; family Miridae; genus Pilophorus; species Pilophorus perplexus. The sequence goes on from OY037015.1 coordinate 4,507,183, forward strand.
AAGCAAAGGTAGACGACGTATCGATTTCACCCTCCAGGAGTCAGAGCGTTCCTTGCAACTGCGCAGCATTGACAAGAATAAATCCAATTAGCAGCGTTTCTAACTAGAGTTCACAGCCTCAAGACCGCGTTTCCTCCACATGATCCTGCAGCTTGACAATGAACGCGAGCTTGAAGTGCTCGGATGAAAAGCTTCCTAGACCTCCGTTTCTGGGCTTCTCTCGACTTCCCATTTGCACTCACGTTAACCAAGTTAAGCAACTCGGGGAAGTAAGTCAGTTTGCCAACTCCGAAAAGTCCTAACTATTCAAGTTGAACAACGGCGGAGTATCCGCAACGCGAATCCCTTGTAACTTGTTATCATAGCTGTAACTAAGTGATGAATCACACTTCAGATACGAACACCAGGGCGGGTAACAATGATTGATAGCGTAATTGATACCAAGCTACAAACTCTATAATATCAGCTCACTCTGTATATCTGCGGTATTTTAAAAACCTACCATAGGGGTTCTGTTGATACCAGAGGGGAACAAATTGGGCTGATGTTGAGCGGTGACGGCACGAGGGAAAAAAAGGGCGAGTGATCAGGGAATTCTGACATGTGTCGACCGAGCCGAACAATGGTTCTGCCTAACTTAAGCCAGGAAGAAAGGACGAAGATCGATGGTGAAAGGCAGGCAGTAGCTTAGGAAGTGGGTAGGTAAAAATAGATGTCATTTGTTACTGCGTTTTCACCAGTTTCCCACCCTTTTCCACGAAGGCTTTATCTCTTAAGCGGCCTCAACGCTTTAAGAGGCTTTGAAAATGTCGCCTAACACCGCAAATTCTCTACTATATTTCATCTTTATGATATTTTGTTTGCAACTAATTGAATAAATCGGGCTAAGGAACGGAAAATTTGGAAAATCGGCATAACGGTAGTTGCCAAAGGCGATTAGAACTAAGCACTCCACGTGAATACCCTCGTTTCCCCGAATTTTCGATAAATAATCGTATAAACGTATATTTTCCCCGAAAATATACGTTTATTGTCTTCCGATATCAAAGGAATTGATACATCGCTCATTAAAATACGGAAAAGTTATCCGGCACGTTTTGATTGGGTTGTGTACTTTTCAAACTCCGAAAATGGCAACTCCCGAAGAACAAGTTTCTACGTGGGTTCGTACAACAAAAACTCTTTGATTATAATATGATCAGGAACTTCGAAGGGAAAACTCGGTAGAGAGTTTTGTTACCAACCAAAACCAGCTTTTCTTGTTGCTTCGACCACTGAACCGATCTCGACCCTCTCGGCAGACCTACTTGGAAAAGCTGATAATACCCAGCTGGATGAATTTCTTCTTGGTAGCTCGGGAGAAACTAGCGTTTTATGTACTATAAACATTGCTCGTTATGCAGTTTGTTAATATTCTCTTCTCTTCTCAGGTTTCTCATCGGGAACTGTGATGAAGAAAACTTCTGGTACAGGCTGCAACTTCAGGGGCTAAAATGGGGCTACGGGTGGGGTTTTTTGAAGGCTTTGGGGTATGGGATCGAGTTAGGTGTCGTTTCGAAGTATTTTTGGACGTAGAATCCATTTTTTGGGGTCCCAGAACGATCCGATTTCACTGTGGCGATCTATATGGCTTTCAAGGGGCTACATATGGGATTTTTGAAGGATCCCAGGAGGTCAAATATTTTTCAAATAAAAACAAAAAATTGTTTAAAAAAAATTGAAAAAAAAAGAAATTTTTTTTAAATTTTTTTTTCTGCACAAGTAACCTATAGGTTATAGATATCAAAGAATAATAAACCCTAGTGTAAAATTTGCAGCGTTTTTCGATAACTCTTTACTACTCAACAGCACATTCACATCCTCCACCATGCGTACGATAGGTACTGTTACAGTTACAGTAATACTCCCATCATTTAGGTTCATGTTTACTGAATAGACTCGTTCGACGTCAGAGCAGGCACGACTCGTGAGGGAGGCAGCGTCGCAACTGCACCCCCTCGATGCAGAAGGGCATGAGGGGGGGCTACCTATTACCTACCTAATTAGTTACCTACCTAAAAATGAATCAAAACTCCTTGGCTCAAATATCTACGTAAGGTCTACAACCAAATTATAGACCTTACATAGATCGCGGAATGTCTGAAAAGCCTGTGTTGATAGTACAATGATAACGGATTCATCCTCCATTTTTGAGAGCACTGCACCACTTGAGACGATTTTTTTGCATGGACCTTACGGAACAATGAACTAAGTGTGAAGGCAGAAATTATGAAATGTGGTGCAGATTCGGGGACTGCACACTCTTCCTGTGATTGGGCAACTTTTATGATAAATCACCTCCACGTTCAGTGTTGGCAGTCTTCGTTCATGGGGACTTATTCAGGATCAAATCTGACCCAAATCATGGAAAAAATAGGGGCTTACTTTTGGAATATTTTGAACACTTTTTGGTGTTGATATTATTATATCAACACCAAAAAGTGTTCAAAATACAAAAGTAATATTATTACTTTGTACGGTGTGAAATCATAAAATTTCGATCGACCAAGGTTTCTGATTCCCACTTTTGTGGGGAAACTGCGTATTTTTTACCAGAAGCTGCAGCACTGGTTGAGGGGATGGCATTAGAGGTTTTGTGTGCTTCCATGTTTTCTGGGAAGTGTTTTCTGAACTCCGTGATCTGCGTTTGTCTCATTTATAAGTTTTTTATTCGTTTGTTTCATTGTTAATTTCATAAAGCGTTTGATGAATAACTGTATTGATTTCATCTTGAGGGAGTTTTCCCGTTTAGGCGTGAGTGAGAAGTGTGCCATTTGGGACGTGGGACGGCCAACCCCATGTCATGTATTTTGAAAGGAAAGGAAACTGGTAGGTAATAGTTAATTGGAATTTTTGAACGAATAAATAAATACATGAACTATAGCAAATCTTGATAGTACTTTTTTCAAACTGTATTAAGTGCAATAATATTTTCATAACATATAATCACGAATCCGTGATTGCACCCCCTTGTTTGTCCGTCACCAGTCGCGCCTGCGTCAGAGGACCCAATCTGTGACGTAAACGAGGCGATTATCTACCCCGAATAATCCTACTTATACGAATAATCCCTGATTTTTAGGTCAAGGTCACCATCATTTGAGCAACTCCTCAGCGAGTACTTATCGTTAAAATTTTTTAAAAAGGTACAAAATTTTGATAAGCATTCCCCATTAGCAATCTCCCCATGTAGAGGCCTACTTTCAGGAGATTCCCCCCTCGACATTTTTCCTGCAACATGACTAGGGGTCGCAATCCCGCAATGCGTGATCCCGCAATCCCGCGGGATCCCGCGGTGTTTTTTCACTCTTGCAAATGCGGGATTCTCAACGCGGGATCCCGCGGGATTTTGCGGGATTCCTCTTGTTTAAAAAAGTCGCGTTATCTTTGGTGTGAATCGCAGCCTGCACACTGTAAATCACATTCTCATTGCCTGTGACTCATATAAGTCCTCCTCAAGCCTGTCGCGCTGTAGTTCACATTATTTTTGGGATTATTGTGGTATCTACGATCCTGCTCAAGATCCAGATACTATCTAACCTATCTGAGGGGTTAGAGGGGGCGCTGTCTCCAGTTTGCATAATATGCAGTAGAGTATAATTTCATTATACAAGTGTGGAGTCAGAGAGAGAATTCTCTACAGCTGGGAACCTATTTCTGCAATCACCGCCGATCAAATTTGGGCGAGAGAAACTATTAACTCACTGGCCTTCTCTGGTGGTCTTTCTTTCAGCAAGTTGGCTATTTCCCAGCTGCAGAGGATGACTCCATCTCACTCTCGTCAATGCATTTATTTCCTTATATTTGTTCAAATATTTTTAAATACATTTTGGTTTATTATTCTTGGAATAATACACCTATTCAATAGCGACGGAGTCGAAAATTCTGTTCGGCTTCAAAATTTGACAATATACGTTTCAGGATGTCTTGATTCCAAAAACAGAATGACCGTCCGCCGTCCGAGCCGTTTTGGGCAGTAGGCATTTTTTTAAATCAGAAATTTTGACCCATGGGGCTTTCATGGGGCTGAAAATAGGATTTTTTAGGGAACCCAGGAGGTCAAATAAGGTGTGGTTTTCCGAGTGATCCGTTTTTCGAGGTCCCACGTCTGAACAAACATCTCACAGAAAATAATTTTATTTTTATTAATTTTTTTTTTTTTTTTGTCAAAATTTTCTTAATGGCACAGTATGAGTTTTTACGCAATGGGCCCCGGAACCGACTGTCGAATAATACTTTTTTCTGAAAGAACTTCATAATTTGAAGGCATAGCAGTGAGTTTTGGGCTCCTACGGTGTAATACAAATTTCCAGGGCACTGTCGAAAATTTCAACTTTGAATCTGGAGGGAAAAGTGGCACCACTCTCTCATTGGCTGCTCACGGCCGCCATTTCCGCCGTCACCTCCGGCAGATTCCCGTCGGTCCCTTCTTATGCTAGCGCACTCTGGCGGATTAGTTATAGTTGCACCGCGGGAAAATTCAAAACGCCAAATATTCACTAGTGATTTCCTCTGCTCAGACACCTAATTTCTCAGTGCTAACTGTACTGAGTACTTTGTTCATTACTAGTTCAACTATGTTCGGCCGAATTTTCCCATTTCTCTGACCTAGTTCCGTGGCCCATTAACCTATATCAAAGAATTGTAAACGCTTGTGCAGAATTTGCAGCGATTTTGTAAAGAAATTGCGTTTTTAAAACAAAATTATTTTATTAATTACAAAATTCTGCGGGATCCCGCGGGATTGAAAGTCGTGCGGGATTGCGACCCCTAAACATGACTAGCCAGGAATAGAAAAACGCATTATTTTCCATAATATCGTAAAGCTCCGAGAGGGAGCTCAGTCGGAATTGCATAGTGCTAACCCTTTCCAAAACAATAAATCAATCCGGATGGAAAGTGCCCTGATAAGTTACCTCCATTCACCTCAGGGTTATTACAACCTCTACATTCATCACGTATCCACCGGGGACTTCAGTTCAAATTACACTTCAAATCCCTGTCCTCTCCCCACCAGGTTTTCAGAGCCCCTTTACAACCCCCTCACCAACCACCCGACCATTTTCATTTCCTGGTAACACCCCTCCCCCTTTCCACCAACACCTCCGTACCTCCGCCGGTCGATCATAATTTTCCCTCCGTCGGAGTATTAGGCGGGAAAAAGGATAGACTTAAGCCCTTTTTCAGTGATGAAATGTCAACCTGCGTCGCTGCCAGAGGCCACTTGACGTATGGGCGAGGGATTACGAATTTACGTTTCCTCTCAAATGTTCACGGTTCGTCGAAGGGCCACTTCGACGACCGTATCGAAAACGTTCATCTCGCCGGAGAATCAACGTTTTTTTCCTCTCGGGTTGAAATGATTTATTCCGGATACGGTTTCCCCATTGTTGTAAAGTTAGCAAAAAATCAATTTTGGATTATTATTCGTGGAATAATACGCATAATAAACCGAAATGTCCTTCCGCCGTCCGGGCCGTTTTGGGCAGTAGGAATTTTTTTTTTTAAATCCGAAATTTTGACAAAATACTTGGTTTGCCATCTACTTGTGCACGCAAGGTTTTCAGCCCGATCGCCCAAACCCGTGGGGCACTATGGGGCTAAAATGGGGCTACGGGTTTTTTTTTAAGGCTTTTGGCTGTGGGATCGAGTTAGGTGTCGTTTTTGAAGTATTTATGGACGTAGAATCCATTTTTTGGGGTCCCGGAACGATCCGATTTCACTGTTGCGATCTATAGGGCTTTCATGGGGCTACAAATGGGATTTTTGAAGGATCCCAGTAGGTCAAATATTTTTCAAGAAAAAAAAAAAAAAAATGTTTGCAAAAACAATTTTTTTCATAACCTTTTTTTGACAAACCAATTTTTGGGGTCACACAAACGTACAAGAAAATAAAATTGATATTTTTTATTGACTTGGAATTAATTTTTGTACGATTTATATCGAAAAATAATAAACCCTTCTGTAAAATTTGCATTTTTGCCTCTCCATTGTTATTTTAACTCGATGTTGTAGCGCTGGTTGAATTTTTATTGCGGTGTAGTTTCCTCAACGGGGGTTTTTCCCGGAGAATCGAGCAGAAATCCACCAACCCCCTTCCCAAAACAAACCCGACCCTCAATCGCCGATCACCGTGAACTGTGTGGTCGTTAAAGATATTGGGGGGGAAAGGTAAAATTGAAAACTCGCGACAAAAGGTTCGATAGAGCTGGAAATCTAACCGAGCTCGGGGAAAAACTCCCCCTCGGTGTCAATATTGTGACTGTCCGGCGAAAATAAAGCCGAGGGAAAACCGAGGTAAAATAGGCTCTTCTCTGAAAAGCGGAATCGATTGAGTTGTCACAGCTCTCCCGTGACGGACCACAATCTAAAATTACGAAATAAATGACCGAAGAAGGTCGGGAACGAAGATAAAACGATGATATAAAAAAAAAGATCGATATTTATTTACAAATAAATGTCGAGCTTCTTTATATCCTTCATTTCAGCGGCAGCTCGTTCAACTTCAAAATTTAATACTTACTGCCTTGTACGAGGGTCATCCAGAAAGTAAGTTTACAACGGCTCCTGTGGCGAGGGGGATTTTTTAAAGTTTGAGCACCTGGCTTGAAGGCGGGGTCATAACGGTCAGTTTGCTGCGTAGCGTGTTTCGACTAGACCGTTTTGTTCAGTCACAGTGAGTTTTTTAAATGGGAAGGTCGACGCCAGTTCGCGCCACCTGTGTGAGATTTGAGCAGTCATCCGTGTTTTGGGATCGGAAGGTCCTTTTGGTCGAATTTATGCCGAAAAGGACGACTATTAATGCCGACGCTTAGTGCAATACCCTTAAAAAACTCAAAAGGGCGATTCAGAACCGTAGAAGGGGATCTGCCTCCTCCACGACAACGCCAGGCCCCACACTGCTTGAGTCACCCAAGAACTTTTGAGGCCCCACTTTCCAAGGAGGAAATAACAATTTTGCAGGGCCCTGTTGTCCTGGAGTCCATACTTGACACCTCAAGATTAGAAGCAGGAATAGCGGGTCCTTATAAGACCAGGGGCGGTAACCAGGAGTCCTTACTTGACAAGTCATGATTCGAAGACAGGGAGCCGCGTCATGGTGCAACTGCGACAGCAGGAAACCTGTCACTACATGTCACTTCGTGCCGGGTAAGCCAGTTTTTATCTGTTCCTCCCGAGGATCTGCTGGACTTACAACATCCTGACCCTTCGGGTGAGCCTCAGGAACCCAGATCCTCCATTACTGCAGCTGGAGTATTTCCAGAGTCTGCAGATCGCAATAGTCATGTCATGCTTCTGATGAATCTCCACATGTAGATGGTTAGGCGTTTCTAATCCACCCAAAATCTATGTTAGTCCAGGAGCCGGGTAGAAAAATCTGCCTCGAGCTGGAAAGTATTTTGAATTCTGCGTGGTATAGACGGTTTCCATCTTTCTTGGTGGGATGTTGTGAGGGGAAAAAACCGTATGTTGATTGGTGTAAATTGCATTTAATGAAGTATGCAACTCAAGGCGCCTTTCGCTCCTGCCCTTTTGGGTTCAGAGCTCTTCAGGAGTGTAACATTAACCTGCCGGCACATTACAACAAATAGTGGTTATGCGAGGAGCAGTCTCACGTTGCACAGAAGTAGATCCTATTATACCGGGATATTTATTTCTACATATGAAAGTTTTAATTTAATTTAATTTAATTTACCATTAAGTCAAGCTGCATGTTGGCTTCCTCCTTCAGAGCGCCTCGCAGGGATGGGGTTTGGTGGTCGTTTCTGGTTGTTTAATGTTCCTATTAATAGAGGTGTATTAGTTTGGTTTTAATCCTTTTAATAATTTGGGTTGTATCTGGGGTAGTTGTAGGATCTTGAGGGTGATTATGTGTGACGTGAAGCTATTAGAATAACCTTTAGGAGCTGGTATTTAATTAAGGGATAACTGGTCGCTATTGTCTGTTGGGTGGCCCCTGCGGTGCGCTCTGTTGGTACAGCCTGGAACTAAGAGGAGGCAGAGCTTGAGAAGGAAGAGTTAAGATCATACATCAAGTAGGTGTGAGTCCAAGTCCCGTCCCTGGAAAGTTGTTAAATTCTCAGGGGAGGGAACCTGGTTACAAAGGGTTTTACATTCGTGTTTAAAGAGTGGCCTAAAGGTTTTGCCCAAGTCGAGGAGTTCGCATTTCTTATTAGGTAAGTGTAGGGCTAGGGCTTGAGAGGATGTTAATGTTTTCTACTATTTTACGTTTGTAGTTGTTTCTGACTTTGGCTAATGATGTGATTTTATACAATGTCAGAGCTGAGTAAGCACACAACACGAAAACTCAGTCTCCTGACAAAATTAAATAGTCCTGGAGCCAGGTAGTTAGAGATGGAAAGTATTTTGAAGTTTTTGAAATTTTCACAGGTCACTCAGGGGTCCTCTGGGATGTCAATGCTAAGTTTTCGACCTCGTAGACCCTGTGCTAACTTGGGGATGGGGGCATTTTTTCGGTCCTTTTTTCGGTTTTTTTGAGAATATCTCGAAAACTATTGCTCGTAAAGATTTGATTGAACTACCTACGTTTTTATTTTGGTCCAATAGGTACCAAACTATGGCATTTTGAAAATTGCCACATTTTTCATAACGTATCTACCGTACATCTGTAAGCGGAAAAAACGGCGTTTCCGCTCCCATAAAATACACTAATCATCATTAATCGAGTATTCAATTGTATCCGGTGTATCATCGGACTGACTTTAAAATTTCGGCTCTTAGGTGAGAAGCTATCGTTCATTACAACTTTCAGGGACGTCCTTCTCCGAGTTCATTGTATTTCTTCCATCGTCCAGTTTGTGTTCTTACTGGTTTCTCCCTCTCCGCTTCGATCAAGAGTTTGAAAAATGTTTGATCGCTGGAGTGTAGAGATGGAGCGGAGGAGGGGGCTTTTCTTTTCACAACTACTATCAATCCCCTTCAGCGCCGTCCACAGCACAATCGGAATAGCGCCCTTCCACAATGGGAGTTTCCATCAGTTTCGAGATAACACAACCCGCCTCAACTTGAGTCCCCATTTGTTCAGACGTCTCTATCCCCCGAATTAGGATCGATCGACGGGTATTTAGGGATCCGAGAAAGTGGAACACACGAGGCAACTTAAGTTCTCTAGTCCGATTGTGCGATCCAGCATTTACATGGAGAATGCCAACGCCAGACGTTTTTAATGATGTTGCAGCTCTACGTACCATCAATCAAATAAATTACATCATGACGGGAGTAGTAGTGAGGCCACCCATCTCATTTATTTTTTGATTTTATTAAGAAAAATTACATTTCATTACATTTTAGTGAGATGTACTGTACATTGTAACATCAACAAGATATTTGTTGAGAAGAGAATGACTTATTCCAGGAACGTGCCCCACGTTATGAGGCAAGTTATGACACACGACAATCCCCTAGCGTGGGTTTGGTTCGGGGAATGGAACACACCAGAACAACGACGTTAAGGGAAAATTATCTTCTCCTTTGTCATAGAGGGATTATTTCAGGATTATGGGATTATGCAGCAGCCGTGCTAGTAACTGTTACTAGCTGGATCTCGGCCCCACTTTTATGAAGGAGACCAGTCTTTGATCAAGCCACTACGCGATAGGGAGCTAATGAAAAGTACCATAAGAGTGCCTATCCAGTGATGTGCCCCGGGAATATTCCCCCAAAATATAAATTTCCGGGAAAAATGGGGAATTTATTTTTTCTCCTCAATTTACTCAAACATGTTTTCCTGTTTTAAACTCTTTCTAATCGAATGATAGTATCTACCTACCTTTGCTTCCTGAGCATTCTGGAACCCTGATCCTAACATCTGCCCTAAAGCCGTGTCAACCTACTGAAATCGAAGAAGAGAAAGAAGATTGGTGTGGAACTGTCCCCGTAGACGACGATTACAAGTGGAACCTGATTGGCTGAGAGCCTGTCCTCAAGTAGTCCTCAGAAATCAAAAATTAATTCTGTTAATTAAGTAATAAAAATAATTTTGAAAAAAACAAAAAAAAAAAAAAACAGATGTGGGACAAATGGGCCGAGCCTTCTAGCTCACTCTTCCACCTTAGTGGGCTGGTACCGAGTTTCCATCACCTACCTCGAGGGAAACTTATCACCACAACCAACCTCAACACCTACACCAACTGAGGGGGACGGCCGGTGGCACTACACGGTTTGTCAAGTCCATCCGTTGCGTGCCTGTGGCAGCGTGGGCTCCCCCTCGTCCGAGGATTACTGGATTAGGAAGGTGGGAACTCCACTACACTTCACTTTAAGGCCGCTCCAGTCGGAGGCCCGAGACACAAGATGTAGCGTCCCCTCTACCGCTTTACATGCCTCCAACATCAAGGTGATGGCCTGAACAGGGGTAGACATGAGGGAGCAGTGCAGTGTCGACCAAAGAGTGTTGAGGAATATATCGATTGGACAGAGTGGGCAGTGTTTTACCCACAGTTACTGAGCCAGGATGCATCCCTTTGGGGGATCCCAGTGGTATTCAGAGTGGATTAGTGTTGGCTGCCATCAGGATAGGTCAAAGGAATATAGGAAGGAATATAGGTTGTTTATGTTGTCATCGTGGGTATTCTGCTACACAACAAATTCTATCGTCGACCAACTTGTAAAAGTATTCCGTGAATGAATAACTATTATAGTTAGAGCCTGGAATTATATGCAAAAAAAAAAAATCGCCCCAAATATGCAACAAGAGGTGGACATATATGCAAAAGACCCCCAAATTTCTCAAAAATATGCAAATCCTCCGTCATTATTCAGAAAATCATTTAATCTGTGGCATATGGGTAAGGTAGATGTAGCCAATCAAAGTAGGTACCTACTGCCCAGGTACTCAAGTCTTTATTATTCTCATCTTTATTCAAAATAGGTCTAATCAAAATCAACTTCATTAAATTGAACAATCATGTGCTGCTCAAGATGCTCAGGTGTTAGAGAGACCGTCGACTGCAGCGCGACCCCTACGAGATGTAGTGAACTTTGACGGTGGTAAGTTACCAAAACTGAACCAGAAGATGGCACCCTGTCGTTTGCATTCACAGTGTACACAACTACACAATCAATAATTGATTATCAATAACGAATTATTCGTTATTTAATTGTAGTAGCACAACAGAGGAAGATAAATCCTTTGGGTACTTATGTGAAAATAAATTTAGTGAGGAATTTGGGGTTTTCCTTCGTAAGAAGGGCTAGTGGCTCATTCTAGTCGGATTTGAAGGTACTATGTGTTACCTGAGCTTGACTGATGTGGTGGTTGGCCACCTGAACTTCAACCAACACTTCAAACAAAGACAGGTGGCCAAGACATAGGGCATACTCACGCTTTCAAAATGGGAACTTTTTGTGAAAAACATGCCTTTTTTCCTCATTTTCAATAATTTTTGGAAAAAATGCTTGTAATATGCACATTTATGAAAAAATGCAGATTTCCCGAAAAACTCCAAAATATGCATAATATGCAAATTTAAATTTGAAATTTTGAACCGGGGATGGGCGGAAATGATCCAGAACGTCAAATCCCAACGATATACCCACTAAAAAAACAAATATGCAAATATGCAAAATTCCAGGCTCTAATTATAGTAAACCTTAGTTTGCCCGATGCGGGTCGAAAGTTTTGACCACTTTTTGTTGTTGTTGTTGTTGTTGTGAGGAGTGGGGAAATGTTTTATGCACACCAGGGGGGAGAGGGCCGGTAGTGTCGAACTCTTATATACCGACTAAAACCCCACTCCTCTTCTTCTTTTTGGCTAAACTGCACCGGAACCGCTTGTTCAGCATTACTTCGGGGATGCAGTCATGTATCAGCCGTGAGGCATTCTTCTTTCTGCTTTTTCTTCTTTTAATTCTTCCTTTCGGCTCTTCTTCTTTATGTCTCAATCGTCTCTTCATCTTGTCTTTGCTCTTCCAATTTTTTTCCTTTAGAGCACCTCAGTAATGTAGATGGTGTACACGTCCCAATTTTGCTTGTCCAACAACATCTATGGAATGGTGTCAGGGGATAAGACTCCCATCTCCTGAATCAGTCGAGCTCGTAGCTCCTGCCATCCAGGACACTCAAAAAAGGTGTGTCTGGCATCGTCGCCGGTACTGCTGCAATATTGGAAGGCTGGGCTCCTGCAGGATCTTCCCCATCCTATGAAGGTACCCATTATAGTAACCATGTCCAGAAAGGAACATGGTTAGGTAATAATCTACTTCTCCATGCTCGTTCTATCCACGGACGAATGTCTGAGACATTCCTGCTGTCCATCGGCCCCTCGTTTCTAGTTCACAGGCTCGCTGCCAGGATGCCAAGGTTGCCTCTCGTAAACCCTTTTTCTTTCCTCTGCCACAAAGTTAACAGGAATAACTCCGGCTATCACATTTACGGCTGATTCAGAGACAGTGCGGTAGGCGCTGGCTACGCGTAGGGCAGCCCTTCGCTGCATCGCCAGCAATCGGGTCCTGTACTTTGTGAACCTCATCGGCCCAAACTTCCGCTCCATACATCACAGCTTCAGCGGCTCTCATGACTATCCGCCGTTTTGACGATCTCGGTCCTCCGACATTGGCCGTCATCCTGCTCAGACTTGACACCACCTCAGCTGCTTCATCAGAAGCCAGACGGATGTGCTCCCAGAACGTCATCTTAACACGTGTGACGCCTAAATGACTGATGTCGATGTGGTGATGGTCTCTCCCTCTAACATGATTGTTAGCACAGGTTTGACGACTATTGAAACGATTGAGGTCCCAGACAATGTCCTTTCACATACAGAGGCTCCTAAAGGGCTGCGGGTGGCATTTTACAAGGGCCTGGTAGGAAGTCATCGGGGTTTGTTTATAAAGTTTTTGCGCCAACAAATTTTCAAGCATTAAAAAACCACGCCCTGTAATTACACTGTGTGATAATGACAATTAAATTATTTAATTTACAGCATTTAATTACGTATTAGAATGAGCTTGACAGAGAAAAGTTACCAATTCAAACAGAAAGTCTTCCAGAATAATTTTTAAATCTTGCCTCTTGTCCGGTTAGTTACGAGCCAATTAGGTTTTTAACTCATTCCCCACGATTTTCTTTTCTTTTTTTTCCCCCATTGTCAAATGAAAGTGTAGGGCTTCGTGCGGTCCTCGGGGTTTTTCCTTTTAGCTCGACTTCCATCCCTATTGTTCAACGCGAGGGTCATTTCGTAGCCCCCGGAAATTGGGTCAGTTTGTTTATCCATTGTTAAAGGACCCTCCATTGCAGTTGTCTTTTGTGTTTGTATCCACATACTGGAAGTATAGAAGAGGCGCTTTGTGCGGTAGAGGTCTGAAGGAAAATTCTTTCCACTCGGGACTTGGGGGGTTTTTTCGAGACGAAAGTCGATGAGAGAACGTGAAGAATGTGAGGGGGCGTCCAATAGAATCCGGTTTATTTTTTATTGGTCGGGGTCTTTATTGGTTACTCCCGTGCGTTGTGAAAAAATCCAAGAGTTTGAAACTTATCACATTTCAAGGCAGAAGAACAAGTTTTGTGGTGCGTCTCTAACACATGATTTGTATGAAAATCCGCATTTCGGTGTCCAAGGCTACAGGCACATCAAATCGAACTTCGTCGACGCCTATTGTACAAAATGAATCCGAACAGTAACCTCGTGATGGGATGAGATACCGCCCACAGAACGTGACTTCAGATACGCCCCGGAGATATCGACACTCCACACCCTTTCAAACGGACTTTGATGACTTTCGGGTCTATTCAATCGGCTGGAGAGATGAAGCAAGCAAAGCGAACCCGCCCTGATGAATTTGTATGATAGGCCGGCCCTTCGCCCTTCAGAGCCAATTTGACGGGGACTGAGCCGAGTGACAGTTCAACGGATCTCTGTGGGATATGGTCCTATCAATCCTTCACAGGCGTCTCTTTCAACCTGATTACAAACTCTGGCATTCAAAAATTCATCGATTGATAGTGAATACGTGAGGCAATGTGGTGGCTCACAGGGACAGGTCAGAGAGTCAAGATGAAGTGAACTTTGAAGGTGGTAAGTTACCAAAACTGAACCAGAAGATGGCGCCCTGCGAATTCCGCCCAGACAGTGTACTCAACTACACAATCAATTTCGTTATTCAGAGATGGTTCCTTCAATTTTTCCTTTAATTTATTTGTAGTAGCACAACTGTTGGAAGATAAATCCTTTTAGTGAGGAATTTGGGGCTTTCCTTCGTTGCTAGTGGCTCACTCTAGTTGGATTTGAAGGTACTATGTGTAGTTCACTACATTCCGTAGGGATAGCGATGGCACATGAAGTCCTATTTAGTGAGCTCTCCTCTCTATTCCTCCATGGGTCCTGATGGTATCCCTCCCATTCTTCTCCACGCATGTGCAGGTAGCCTGGCCCTGCTCCTCACTCGACTGTGTGCTTCTCTTTCTTCTGGTCGCTTTCCTGAACACTGGAAGTCATCTTATATTACTCCGATCTTCAAGAAGGGGGGCAAGAGGGATGTTGGTAACTATCGTCCTGTCTGCTCTCTGTCAACCATCATCAAACTACTCGAGAAGCTGGTAGTAGCTCAACTCTCGCCAATATTTAGCTCGTTCTTAGCCCTGGAGCAGCACAGTGACCAATTTGGCGACTTTTCAGGACCTCATGCTACGTGCAGTTGGGGAGGGCCATCAGGTGGATCTCGTCTTCGACAGGCTCCCCCACAGCACAATTCTTGATGGACTCTCTTCGCTGGCCGTCTTTGGGGCGCTTCATGCATGGATTGCCAGCTACAACTCTGCCAGACAGCTTTCGGTGCGCATCAACGGCGTCGTCTCCCACTCCTCTACCACCTCGGCCCCCTTCTCTTCAACCTGGTGATAAACGGAGTCTGTCCCTTCCTTGATCGCAGTCACTTCTTAATTTATGCCGATGACCTGAAGCTCCATATAGGACCCTTCAGACTGCCTCCTCCTTCAGCAGAACCTCGATGTCCTCTCCCGATGGTGTGAAGTCAATGGTCTGCCCTCAACCCGTCAAAATGTTCAGCCATCTCTTTCTACCATGCTCACTTTCCTGTCCTCCTTACCTACTCAATCAACGAAGTTATACTTCCTCGCGTGGCTGGTTGATCTTGGCGTGTACCTGGACTCCCAGCTCTCCTTCTCAGACCACATAGCTCGGGTTGCAGCTCGTGGGTTGCGCATGCTCGGTTTCCTAACCCTTTCACGACCAGCGACGAGATATCTCGCAAGAAGAAGTGACCCCTTTGGATCAAAGACAAGATACAATGTGGGTCATAGACGAGATATCAAGCAGAAAGAAGTGGCCTGCCTGGGTCATAGACGAGATATTAAGCAAAATGAAGTAGCCTGCCTGGACCAGAGACTTGAAATCAAGCAAAAAGAAGTGGCCTGCCTGGGTCACATATGAGATATTAAGCAAGAAGAAGTGGCCTGCCTGGGTTATAGACTTGAAATCAAGCAAAAAGAAGTGGCGTGCCTGGGTAATAGACGAGATATTAAGCAAGAAGAAGTGGCCTGCCTGGTCATAGACGAGATATTAAGCAAGAAGAAGTGGCCTGCCTGGGTCATAGACGAGATATCAAGCAGAAAGAAGTGGCCTGCCTGGGTCATAGACGAGATATTAAGCAAGAAGAAGTGGCCTGCGTGGCATAGACGAGATGTCAAGCAAATATAAGTGCCTTACCTGGACCTGAGACGAGATACCAATTGAGGAAAAGGTGCCTCTCAAGGCCAAAGACGAGATATCACGTGTGGCGATTACAATATTTAATATCCTTAAAATAACATTATTATACGACAAGGCGGGCTCAACCAATGTTCAGTTCCCACGAAGGCTCAGTCGCAAAAGAGTTAAAACGAAACACCAGAGAGTTTTCTCATGCCCTTAGTGACTTTTTATAAGACTCTCGTGCAGCTAATCCTTGAATATGCCTCAGTAATCTGGAGCCCTCACTACGAATGTCACATTGTACAGATCGAGCGTGTTTTTAGAGCATTCCTTCGGTAACTCGCTTACAAGCTCTCCATTCCCCGTGAGAACCTGAACTACGATGAGCTCTCTCGCCGCTTCAGCTTGCTGTCTCCTCGTGACCGTTGCTTGTGCGCTGGTGTCGTTTTTTCACGGTCTGCTATCGGGACGGATTGATTCTCCTGATCTTGGTCGCGTTGGTTTCCTCATTCCTCGTCTCTCGTCCCGTAGGTATTACCTTACCCCTACCAATTATTTATATCACCGCCCCTTTTGTCGCGGTCCTCGCGAAGTGAATCTCCCTCCTCGTCCCCTCCCTTCATCGATGTTCTCTCTTCTCCTCTTTCTACCGTCAATTCTCAACTTTTCCGCCACCTTATCTGACAGCCTTTCAACAGCCCTGGAGACTAACCTGCGCTATGCGCGAGTGCCTTGTTATTCTATTTTTTCTATGTCAAAACACACCTGTTTTGCAATTGGGCTCGTCCCGTTCATATATAAATTGATTCCTGATTCTATGTCCCAATTTGGAAAGCCCTCTCAAATAATGACTCGATTGTTGCTCCACAAACTTTTCCCCCCATCCCTGCTAGTATTCAAGTTTTGATGTTTTCACACTGAAAGACTTCAACGGCTGAAATTCAGCCTTGATAAATTACCAAGCCGTTTGCATGTTACCGTTGATGATAAGGGATTCCATTGGACGGGCAATATTTATTGCTTCCTTTGTGGGTCCAAGTTTATTTAGCGAGCTCCTAAGCCCCCACCACCCCTTCGCCTACCCTCATGATACTGTAATTCCCGGCCTGATAAATTGTTTCGAGCCCTCGTTTATACCCTCGGGATGGCTTACTTTTGTAAGAAGGCTCTAATATCGCAGGGATTATCATCCCTCATTGGATTATATAGTTGTTTTCTGTGTCAGGGAGGTTGTCGATCGAGGAAGACACCACAGAGTAAAAGGGCTCGGATGAATTGATAACAATGATGAGAGCGTCGACTCAGCGCACCACTAGCGCCCAGTCGGTGTGGCGAATGCGAACGGAACTACGGACCCCTCGTCATCCTTTGTTTTTCGTCGAGAATAGTCGAGATCAAGTTAGGGTCAATTCTTTCATAAGTACTGTGGTAGAAGAAGGTGAATTATTCTTTGATTCAGCTCAATATTGTCTTTGGAAAACCACCTTGCATACCAGTACTCAGCATTGTTACTCACTCTTAATTTTGTACATATTTTTCCCTCGTTGTATAAACTTTTTTTCTTTTCTTTTAATATAACATTTACAAACGTGTCGTCAACATTTCTTGACGCAAACCAACCAAGAGTATTGAAATTGAGCCAGGTACAGGTCAATAGAATTTGAGTCACTTCCACGCTACCCAATCACTTTCAACCTCACATAATAACTCTCTTCTGCAGGAGATAATACAAAAATCGAAGTTCTATTTTCTCTTCCTTCTCATTTCCTCAACGTCACTTCACAGTATCGATACGTTCAAGAGATAAGCTCGAAGTGCGTTTCGGCCGGAGATGTTTTCCTTCGGAATGGCTTGACGTCTTCCGTTCCCTCGGGAGGCTGGTTAGATCAGCTTCCCCCCACAGGCGGCGGATGAGAAACTGGGAAGAAGTTGGGGAAAGTGAGGAAGGAAAAAACCCTCTATCGCGGCCCCCATTGACCCGAGCACGGCGATATACCGCGGTATGAGGATCACCTGGTGGATTCCCAACGTTCTGGCCCCCACAGCGAAATTACAGTGCCTGAAGAAAAACTATCGCCTTTGGCGTCGAATTCGATTGATATAGAAAACTTGGATTACTTGGCCATCGGTTTTCAATCATTATTATCTGTATTACAGTGATGAAGATCCATCAAACCTCAACCTCATCCATTCGGTGAGTTCGCAGAGTAGTTTCTGGCCGTTCGGAATCGAATCAGAACTCGAACGCTTCGAGGAATTAAACTCTGCCCTCCACTTTTAGAACTTCGAACTTCCTCCACAAAACGACAAAGTAGTTACCTCCACGAGGTGGCTGAAGTTACTCCCCTTTTGGTTTATTATTCTTGGAATAATACACCTATGTTTTCGCGACGGGGGTCGACGACTCCGATCGGGCTCAAAATTTGACATTATCCGTTTCAAGAGGTCTACATTCTAAATCCGAAATGTCCGTCCGCCGTCCAGGCCGTTTTGTGCAGTAGGAATTTTTTTTTAAAATCTGAAATTTTGACAAAATACTCGGTTTACCATCTAGTTGTGCCCGCAAGGTTTTCAGTCCGATCGCCCAAACCCGTGGGGCGCTATGGGGCTATAATGGGGCTATGGGAGGGGTTTTTTGAAGGCTTTTAGCTATGGGATCAAATTAGGTGTCGTTTTCGAAGTATTTTTGGATGTAGAATCCATTTTTTGGGGTCCCGGAACTATCAGATTTCACTGGGGCGATCTTTAGGGCTTTCATGGGGTTAAAAATGGGATTTTTGAAAGATCCCAGGATGTTAAATATTTTTCGAGTAAAAAATACAGAATTTTTGAAAAAACACATTTTTAAATCCAAAAAAAAAAAATTTTTAATTTTTTCATTGACAGAATTAAATTTCTGCACAAGTAATGTATATCAAAGAATAATAAACCCTTGTGTAAAATTTGCAGCGTTTTTAAAAAAGGTAACCGAAACCTTGTGTCAAATCATAGGCAAATATCAAAACTCCCTGCCCTCTCCAAAATTTTTGAAAAAACTCTAAAGTTTGATCAGGATTTATCCGTCGTTATGTCGGTCTTTCTTCGCGACGAGAAAAAGCGTCTTTACCTAGGTGCAGCCGCTCGGACCTGGGCGGAACTCTTTGTTCTTAAATTGCGTCGGCCGCCTCCCCTCTTTCGCGTTCGGCTCGCGGGAGGCGCTACTTCCGGGTGGCGCATCCAAGGACCCCATTATCCTGTTAATGAGATAGCATTTATTTACTCGGGTCCTCGGATAGCGCCACCCTCTTTATCATTTTCACTGACCTCCATTCTTATTGCACACACATAATAATTATTATGGATCGTTCAAACACATTTTTGATTGGGACCGCTGACCTGGACTCCTCTATCGACAATTCAATTGAGGATGCCGGTTCAGCGGACCCAATTATTTCGCGCGGGGTTCTTGCCAGGCCGCCATTAGGACAATTCCTTCGTGGCTGGGAGAGTAACCCTTCATAAGACACAATGAGGCTGGTGCACGAGTGTCAACAAATCGGAAGGTTTCACGGGGCCAGGTTAGTTTGCTAGCAATTTCGATCCGAGCGGCAGAAGACCATTGTTTTGAATAGCGTACGGTGTTCTTTTCTCTTCTCTCTCTCCAAGACTATTTCTCCGACCGAAATTTCATTGCCCCCTCGCTTTTTAAAATTTAATCAGCTTTCACCTAAAAAAAAGAAAAGTAACATCGGACCAACCGTTCCCGCGTTATCGGCAATAATGTGCAGAGAAACAGGTTTTTTCGAAATTTTCCACTTCTTTGCCGAGCCTGCCCCTCCCTTATCAACGCTCAGATCAAAATTTCACACGGAATAGCTGCGATGGGAAATTTATTTAGCTTTCACGAGAAAAAAAGAAATTTGGAATCGGACCAATAGTTCTTGAGATACAACCGAAAACGTTCTGAAAAACGTGCTTCCGCTGTCTTCAGGTTATCAACTAAAATGTTCACATTTAAAAAAATGGCATATTTTCAAAGTGCCAACTCTGAAACTAATTGACCTACACAGCTCCGGTTGGGCTTAAATTGTCACACATTTGATGCTATTTAAAAAATCATATATGTTTTTAAATAGTCGTTTTTGTCGGACAATGCGTACTTAGTTTATTAGATATAGAGCAACATCTAAAATAAGGGCGAAAAAAACGCTGCAAATTTTACACGAGGGTTTATTATTCTTTGATATAGGTTACTTCAAGTAACTTACTTGTGCAAAAATTATTTCTGTGTTAGGTACCTAATAGAAGAAATTTTCGAAAAAAAAAATTTTTTTTTGGATTTGTTTTTTTCAACAAATTTTTTTTTCAAAAATTCTTTATTTCTTACTCGAAAATATTTAACCCCCTGGGATCCTTCAAAAATCCCATTTTTAGCCTCATGAAAGCCCTATAGATCGCCACAGGGAAATCGGATTGTTCCGGGATCCCCGAAAATGGATTCTACGTCCAAAAATACTTCGAAAACGACACCTAACCCCATACCTAAAAGCCTTTAAAAAAAAACCTCCCATAGCCCCATAGCACCCCACGGGTTTGGGCGATTGGACTGAAAACCTTGCAGGCACAACTAGATGGTAAACCAAGTATTTTGTCAATATTTCAGATTTTTTAAAAAATCCTACTTCCCAAAACGGCCCGAACGGCGTACGGAGGACGGACGTTTCGGATTTAGAATGTAGACCTCTTGAAACGGATAATGTCAAATTTTGAGGCCGATCGGAGTCGTCGACCCCCGTCGCGAAAACATAGGTGTATTATTCCAAGAATAATAAACCAAAACGGTTGGTGCTATCACGGAAAATCCGGGCTGATTGATCAGGGCCCAAGGCCCTGGTGGTTTTGAGTGCGTTCACGCAGAAATAATCATCAATCTAAAATAGGGTGGGGTCAATCATACATCTCTTCGGGTGGGGTCCCGTGAGCTGACTTTACGGTTATCTACGATGCTGAACCAAAACTCTAATCTTTCCTATCGGCTCTTTACTTGCTGCAATCCCGAAACAACGTGAAGTGCCTCTTCTTCACTTCTTCTGACCCTATTACTTGGTCAACAGCAATAAGTTGGATTTGTAAGCAGTAGTAAGTACTGAAAGTCTTTCTGTTTGCTCTTGTACAGAAACATTTCTCGTAACACTAGCTCACCACGTTCGGCAGATCTAACACATTTCAGTTACCTAATTACTAAATATATTTCAAGCAAAAACAACACTTACAGCTCACTGGCGCACAGCAGTATTCATACACAAACTACACAGGACAGTACCCGAATTTTCTTTTTATCCCTTCCTGATGCCTACACGGCAGAAATACCCAAACGATTAGGGAAATACTACGCGAATTTATCACGTGAAACGGGAACTTGATAAATAAAGCTGCTCGAATACACCTTGAGCCTTTGGTAAACACAGAAGGTTCCGCCATCTTGTAGTTGTTTTTGCCGGCAACCTCTTTTGTTTACAAATGGTTTGTTGACATGTTGCTGTTATTACCACTAGTTGTATTGTCCCCGCGCACCAGCCCTATTAGAGGATGATATCTCCCTTACCGACAAATCACTTGTGGAAGCTCAGAATCTAATTGCCATATCAGGTGTGGATCCAGGACGAATTATTGCCTACGTTGACACTTCAAATTCGGTATTAAAATTGACTGGACTCCCGAAATTCAACGCATTCCAGTCTACACAGACACTTCTAGTCGGGCTGGAGATAGCGGATTTTCCAATACTGCTTCGATATCACTTCCTAGGCTTGCAGGTCACAACAAATTGTGTTATGCCTTAGATAAGGATATTCAAGTACCCCCTTCACATTCCCCCAAAGACACCAGGGGCGTAATCCTAGTTACGTTAGAGGCCTTCCCCCAAACACACACCACTCAAATAGATAGGGACAATTGAATGGTAGGAACACAATTTGATCATGTAGGTACCTACACGCCCAACACCCACTAAATTGGGCAAACCCACACTAGGGACAAGGGATTAAAAGGGAAATTTTCGTAACGCCGAAACCCAGAATAACTTTTGGCGACTGTTCTAAATGGAATTGTTGGTTAAAACGAGCTTTTCACGCTGATTTCAACGGTATAATACGATTTCGGTGCGATAACAGTTCGAAAGTTATTCAATCTTTGAATCAAAGATGGTCGGTAGGTGGGTCGGAGTTTCTTTTGCTAGCCTACGAGGTAGTTTGTCAACAAGCGTTGTTACTAAGAAAAAACACTGCAAATTTTACACAAGGGTAAATTTAATTCTGTGTTAATGAAAAAAATTAAAAAACTTTTTGCACCCCAGATGACCCGGTTCGTCGATGTCCGAGGTGAACGGCTGGCAGACAAATGGAAGCGGCACCAAGGGATCGTCAAGGGGTGGCTCAGAGCACGATTAGCGTTCGCCATCGTACGTGCAGCCTCCATGTGTGTGAGGGGGACTCGGCAGAGATGGCGGAGCGCTGATGACCTGCTAGGGTTTGACGATGGGGCGGCGCTGCAGCTGGGGCTGCAACTTCGTTGATTGACAGCACCTTGATCCCACGACTTCGACGTTTTCTCCAGGAAATTTGACCCAGAACAAAAACCCCACAACAAACTCGCCTCAGAGCCGAGGGTCTAAAACGCCTTCTTCAGAAGTTACTGCCTACAACTCGCAAGAGCAGAGCGGGAGAAACTCAACTCTAAAATGTCCACATGTGGTGCTGTGATTTTTGCTCATATTCCTTGAATAACGTTTTATTGTGTTTTTGGAAAAAATTTAAAAAAAATTTTTAATTTTTTTTTTTCAAAAAAGATTTTTTTTGATTTTGCTTTTTCAAAAAATGTTTTTTTCAAATTTTGTTTTGTTTTTTACTTGAAAAATATTTGACCTCCTGGGATCGTTCAAAAATCCCATTTGTAGCCCCATGAAAGCCCTAAAGATCGCAACAGTGGAATCGGATCGCTGCGGGACCCCAAAAAATGGATTCTACGTCCAAAAATACTTCGAAAACGACACCTGACTCGATCCCATAGCCGAAAGCCTTCAAAAAACCCCTTCTGCAGCCCCATTTTAGCCCCATAGCGCCCCACGGGATTGGGCGATCGGGCTGAAAACCTTGCGGGCACAACTAGATGGTAAACCGAGTATTTTGTCAAAATTTCAGATTTAAAAAAAAATTCCTACTGCCCAAAACAGCCTGGACGGCGGACGGCGGACGGACATTTCGGTTTTGGAATCTAACCACTTGAAACGGGTAATGTCAAATTTTGAGGCCGATCCAAATTATTCCAAGAATAATAAACCAAAATTGAGTTCTTAGTTACGAGTTGATGGGCTGTCACGAGTCGATAGGTGATGGACGGGATTTCGATATTTCGTGCGAAGCACGGGTGTCCCAGCTAGTTTAATAATAACTTCGATGAGCAAGCACGTCTGTCAGAACTACAATTTCCAGGACCCCAAACCTGTGAGTTTTTGTTACATTACATCCCTTAGGTAGTTTATATCGCCAAGGGAAAAACACTTGGGTTCGCATAGAATGGTGTTCAATGTTGAGGCTATCCGGCAAAACGCAATCATTTAATTGAATCAGAAACTGGGAGATTTTTCATTATAAACACTATCTGATATATCCTGCAATTTCCTTCTTATCTTTCATCTCATTGAAGAGGCGATCTCAATATTATCTCAACCTCATGTTGAACAGGTGCACTGTGACACCTGCAAAGGGTTTTCTGTAATGGAAAAAGAGCCGGTATTTCTATAAATCATTTTCGACGGTGCAAAAACCACCTCCCTTTGAGGTAAGAAATCGAATGATCTTAATCATGTTGTTAGCAAAAAGAAAAGCAAGTTGGACAGTATTTTCGAGTTTTATCCGCTTAAAGGCCTTACAGCGTCGTGGCGAGGGGAGAAATGTTACTTCCTTAAGTGCTCCAGAGTGTGTGAAAGGAGCTTAGAGAAAGAGTAAAGACTTGTTCAAGTTTCGGAGCATCCCTCTTCCCCTTTGCTCATACTTAGTGAGAAACCTGGTTTATTGGACGATCCTTTAACTGAAATTAAATTCGCTCGCGTCGGAATCCACGAAGAACCGACAGGACGTAGTCGAGTAAATTTATTGAGAAGAGGAAATCTATTCAAGTGGAAACAAGTTTAGATACGAAGTAGCAAGTTGCTCGGTTAACTCACTGTAGACCCAATTAGGGCAGTACTGAAGGTAACCATAATTTTTTCTCTCCCCCAACTGACACCCGATACATTCAGTTTCCAGTACACAGAGCAATTAACCCTCAGGCAAGTATTTTTGTACTCCGTCGGTCAGTAACTCGATCTGCTTCGCCTAAATCAAACGGCAGCGGTTTTCAAACTTCCTCCGCGAAGCAAACGAAATTTTCACTGCTCCCATGTTTTGCTTGGCGGTCGTCCAGAATTCGCATTACCATATGAAGGGTCCCCCCGGCCACAATCGGAAGGTTATAAAAAACGTTTACGGTTATACAGGATTATCGTAAAGCAAGAGCCGGAGGTCGTTTTTCTTTTTTTGCCGTTTCTAAACGCGAAAGCTGCCCTGCCGATAACGTCGAGATCCCTTTACGATATCTACGATTCATGGCGGGGCGTCGATAACTTGGAACGAGCCATATGAAATGGAAAGATCAATTTCATGCTGTAGGCTTTCTTTGCGAAAAGTTTTGCTAACAGAAGGCACTCTAAAAACGTCGCGAATTTACAGAAGGGTTTATTATTCTTTGATATAGGTTACTTGCGCGAAAATTAATTCTGTGTCAATAACAAAATCTTGAAAAAATCTCTGTACCTATACTTCAGTACTGTGTGCTTCTTCAGGAAAACTAATGGGCAGGTTCACGGGCCAGACTTCACTGCTTTTGGATTCTACATTGAGAGTAGTGTATACACCATATTAAGTAATTCTTCCTGGGGCATGAGATTAGTGTATACACACGATCTGACCAGTTGTGACAATGGGGAAATTGCATCAATTTTTTTTTCAATTTTTTTTTTTCTCGAAAGTACATCCTACGAGAATGACAAAAACGACAGTCAGCCGTCTGGAATCGCTTCCAGAAAATTATTATGATTTAGAGAAAGTGGTGACGTTTGAAAATACGCGGGAGTAGTATCGATCGGCCAGGTCAGTGACGTCGTTTGGTAACGAAGGTGCTACCAACCTCGGCGGGCTGCCGATTGTGTTACCAGTGTCGCCATCTGACATCCCATCACAACGAACGCTATCGAATCACCGTCAATCTGATGTAATAAGACGTTAAACTATAAGTATAATATATTCTGAATTATTTATTCACTATATCAAATGATAAACCTTGGTAACTTCCTTCTACAAACTGTAGACACTAGCGCCCCAAGTGAGAGCTTTGCCTTGTTTGTGACGTAGATTGGTCAGCCTCGAGGACAGACCTGCGAAAATTCGAACTGCACTGCTCGCTTTTTGCTCTTCTCTCCTCCAACAATTAAAAAAACTGATTTCAGTGTTTCTATAACTATGTATTTCTAACACATGCTTCGGTCCTACAATACAACGGTAGGGTTAAATTTAAAATCGTAAGTTTATGCAATTTCCCCATTGGCGGTGACCACAAATTTTTGAGCTTAAAAGGGGACACCGACCCCCACTGGAAAATGATGGTGTATGTTACGTTAACATAACACAGCCCCCCTGCCCCTCTTCGTACCTAAACACCTACTTACTCGACTGAGTACAATAAGAGTGTTGGTAGGTATTTTAATCGCATTCCAAATATATGCAATCGTGCCTACTTATCCTTTATTTTTTGGAAAAGCCCATTGGAAAATCAAGCAAAACTAGATTTTAAATTGCGAAACAAAATGTGTAAGATGTTATGAATTGAAAAGGCTCTCTCAACTACAGCGTTTGAAGTCAGAAGTGACAGTAGCGAGAGAGCGAAATTCCCAACGTTTTTGAACCTATGGATCCCTCTAGCGACTGATATACGTCAACATCTTCTAAATGGCTCCACTGACATGGAGCCACAATATGACGTTCTTTTATTCTTTACGGCATTAAACACAATTTTTATTCATGTTTATTCCCATTCCGTTAATATTTGCTTTCCCCCCAAAATTACCCGCTTGAAATGAAAACCCCCTAAAAGAACGCTGCAAATTTTACACAAGGGTTTATTATTCTTTGATATACGTTACTTGTGCAGAAATTTAATTCTGTCAATGAAAAAATTAAAAAATTTTTTTTTTTTTTATTTTTATCTCAAAAAATTTTTTTTTGGATTTTTTTGTTCAAAAATGTGCTTTTTCAAAAATGCTGTATTTTTTACTCGGAAAATATTTAACATCCTGGGATCCTTCAAAAATCCAATTTTTAGCCCCACGAATGCCCTAAAGATCGCCCCAGTTAAATCGGATCGTTCCGGGACCCCAAAAAACGGATTCTACGTCCAAAAATACTTCGAAAACGACACCTAACTCGATCCCATAGCTAAAAGCCTTAAAAAAAAACCCCTCCCGTAGCCCCATTATAGCCCCGTAGCGCCCCACGGGTTTGGGCGATCGGACTGAAAACCTTGCGGGCACAACTAGATGGTAAACCAAGTACTTTGTCGAAATTTCAGATTTTTTAAAAATTTCCTACTGCCCAAAACGGCCTGGACGGCGTACGGCGGATGGACATTTCGGATTTAGAATGTAGACCTCTTGAAACGGATAATGTCAAATTTTGAGCCCGATCGGAGTCGTCGACCCCCGTTGCGAAAACATAGGTGTATTATTCCAAAAATAATAAACCAAAACCCTCGAAAAAATTTCCCCCGTTACAAAAAAACCCTAAATCTTGGAGGAAAATCCCTGATTTGGCAACACTGGCCACGAGGATGAATGAGATTGATAAAACATTCTTCTTCTTCTTCTTCTTCTACTATCACATTTCTGTGTCCTGGTTCTTCACAACATTATGAAAAGTCTGTTGGTTGGTGATGAGATGATCCATCACATTTGGACAACGTGGAGGAACGTTTTGGCATTTTCTTCAGAAAAGGGGACGTTTTAGCTTTGTTTTGGGACAAGGGACGGGAACGTCGAATAGGGGACTGTCCCCTTCATTATTGTGCTCTTTGCCTATATTTTCACGTTTCACGTCAGGAGTTGAGCGATCAATCAGTCGCCTGGCGCGATTACACGAGGCCAGTAGGCGGTCCAGCTGACTGGCGCCAGTAACTGCCCTTGTGTAAACTACAATGGCGTCCCGTGCCATGCCAGTCCAGTGGAAAAAAGTCGTTCCAGTCGACTGTCCTCAGGAGTAGGTTTCGGGCCAGTCCAGTTCCTACTCAAGAATCTAAAAACCCTCATCAGGAGAATATACATCCTGGACTAGAACCAGGGCGCTCAAGCAAAGCATTCTCCCTTCAGCCTCAATCGAATTGCCTGGACTGGTCAAAACCGCCACTCCGCCCCTGCCCAGAACACCAAAACTCCATCACAGTGGACTCAGCAACAAGTTCAAACCTTTGTTCACAACCTCAAATGTGAATTTAGGTACCTACCTTCACTAAATACACCTGGTTTGGTGTATTTAGTGAAGGTAGGTACCAGGTCTGAATCTCAAACCTGGTGATGGATTCTGCAAAGGCATTGAGGCATAGCTGCAAGCAGGGGCAAATGACCGCTAAAATCAGACTTCAAGGGACTGCAGGGCGCCCTCGATTGAGTATGCTGTTGACGTTCAGCAAACCAGCAAAAGGTGCGCGACTTGATTCAGGGGCTGATGGACGATTTTTCTAATGGTCACATATCAAGAATAGAGTACTTTTTAACCATGCCTACACTTTCCAAAAAATGCTTGGAAACTGTAGACAGTCCTTACTTAGAACTCCTAAGCCTGTAAATGGGAAGGAGAATGTTGTTAAGTGGGAACCGAAACCTCCACTCCTTCCTCAGCGAATGGGAACCGATACGGCCAAGATTCCTCGGGATGTCGTAACCAATACGGACGTCTGGGAACCGATACGGATACACCCGGACACCCTAGGCATAATACACCCGGTCACCCTTCTCACAATGGCCAGTAAGGTTTTGTCCAGAATAACCCTTGAGAGGATCAAGGACTACGTTGAGAGTCTCCTCCGCAAAGAGCGACGGTTTCAGGAAGCACAGGAGCTGCGTTGACCTAATCAATACGCTCCATATCATCCTGGAGCAGAGCGCGGATTGACAGAGCCCATACGCTCTGTTCATTGACTTTCAAAAAGCTTTCGACTCAATTAAACGAGAAGCAATGTGGAGAGCTCTTGTAGCTTCCAGGGAAGATTCAGCGGTTGGTGCAGGAGATGTACAACGGATATACCTGCCAAGTCATCCATGATGGTGTGCTCTCATCTCCAATACCCCTCAGTGCGGGTTGTCAACAGGGCTGCGTGCTCTCCCCGACTCTCTTTCTGTTGGAGTTGGATCCTTTGATGAGAAAAACCATTGTATGGGGGGGGGGGGGGGGGGGGCAGAAAGAGAGGCTTGAGAGAGCGACTTGAGGACCTGGACTATGCAGATGTATGTATTCTGTCCCAACGACTGAGTGACATGAGTTTTAAACTCGAGAAACTCACGGAGCTGGCGCAAATGGCGGGACTCAAAATCAATATTTATATTTCTTTATAAGGAAGACGAAGGAGATCCGAGTCAACGTGGAAAAGAGAGACGACCTCGAGGTGAATGGGGAACCAGTCGAGCGGATCGAGGCTTTCCAGTATCTTGACAACATTGTGGACGCTAGGGGAGGGGCTTTCGTTCAGCCGTATCCGGTGCGGAGAAATAGAAATATTTCTCTCGGAACGAAGCTCTTCAGCACGAATGTAAAATCGGCCCTTCTCTACGGGTGCGAGACCTGGAAAGCGACAAGCTCCCTTACACAGAAGCTGCAGGTTCTCGTCAATCGATGTCTCCGACGGAGTGTTTTGGCCAGACGTACTTTCCAATGACCAGCTTCTGGAGCGAACTGGTCAAAAACTCAACTCGTCAGAGGTTAAGCTCCGAAAATTGAAATGGATCGGCCACACACTCCGCAAGGATGAATCGTCCGTAAGAAAGCGCTGGACTGGACCCCTCAGGGATACAGACGAAGAGGTCGACCACGAACACCATGGAGACGGTCTGTCGAGGCAGAGGTCGAACGAGTTGGGAAGTCGTGGAGGGAGGACAAAACTTTGGCGAACAACCGCGAAGGATGGCGAAACTTTGTAGCGGCCCTATAGCTCCTCTTAGGAGTCACAGAAAATAAGTCAAGTAAGTCAAGAACGATCCGATTTCATCGTGGGGATCTGTGGGGCTACAAATGGAGCTTTTGGAGGATGTCAGAAGGTCGAATGAGGTGTCATTTTCCGGGTAACGGCACACATAATCCATTTTTGGGACCCCTTAGGTCAAATTTTTTTATTGACAAAATTAATTTTTGGACAATTAATTCATTAAAAATGGCAGCGTATTGTATATTCTATTTTTGTCATCTTGTATAATTTGGCTAACAAAAATTTTTTTTTCAAGTTTGATTAATTGGTGCAATCGATTGTGAGCTTCCGATTAAAAAATTGATCGTCAAAATCGATTGTTGGCTACCGATTTTGCATCCCTCGCGGGAAAAACAAATTTGTGGTTCAACATTTCCCGTTAACATTAATAAAGTTGAATTTTTGTGGTCACATTTTCATTCGCCGTAAAACCTTCGGATTTACTGCTGCCGTATCACGTTGGAAAACTTGTCTTTCGATTTACGGTCCATACATTAATTTGAAATTGCTTCATAACGCGGCTTCAAGTTTTCCAAGTAGGATCGATGAAATCCGCAATACTTTGAGGAAAATACGCCAAATCCAAGAATTTTCTTTGGTAGTAAAGGTCGGGGTTTGAGGATTCTTCATTAATGCGGTCGAAACTTGAGTTGTAAAAAGACCTTTATTGCTGGCCCCGGGCTCTTGGCTGGATTCTTTAGAAAGAGAAGAGCGAGAGGAGAAAATCCTCGCGTAAAATACTTGTGCAAGTATTAAATGAAACGTTAAACTCGGATAGTAAACTAAATCCTCTTCGGCCCTTTTCCTAACAAACCGTTATCTTCGGGTCGAATTATTAATCGAACTTTCTTCCCAGACGACGTGATAGTGTGCTGTACGAGGGCCGTCCGAAGGTTTTCAACAGTAATCCGGCAACGCACCCCCTGGAGATTGGGTTATACCTTTGGGAAAGCCTTCGGACTGGCAGGGGGGAGGTTTTACACCGGGAAAATCCTTTAATGCACCAGACAGGCAGGCCCGAGATCCTCTTCCAAGCGAGGAAGGGGGAAAAAAGTACGGCAAAGAATAAATAAAAATAGAGATGAGCATCGGGGAAGGTTTTTTTTTTTTAGCCGGGGGATTTATAGCGACTCATTCCTTCAAGCTTTGGAAAACGAAAACTCTTGTGACGAGTGGAGTGTTTGCTGTGTAATGGCTGAGTGAAGCGAGTGTCCTGGCGCACTCTTCAGTGGAACGACAAGTAGGTACTCAACGATAAAGTGGAGCCGCCAGTATGGCCCGCGGATGTGGGACAAACGATCGACTCCCGTAGAACCAAAAGTGAAAGAGCGGGAAAATCTTTAGCCCCCCCGCTCGACTCCCTGAGTCGTCCACCTTCATGCGAAATTAATAACGCTGCAAACTTTACACAAGGGTTTATTATTCTTTGATATAGGTTACTTGTACAAAAATTGAATCTGTTTTTTTTTTTTTTTCAAAAAATATTTTTTTTTTTACTTGGAAAAAATCCTTCATAAATCCCATTTGTAGCCCCAAGAAAGCTCTATAGATCCCCACAGTGAAAACGGAACGTTCCGGGACCCCGAAAAATGGATTCTACGTCCAAAAATACTTCGAAAACGACACCTAACTTGATCCCATAGCCAAAAGCCTTCAAAACCCCTCCCGCAGCCCCATTTTGGCCCCATAGCACCCCACGGGTTTGGGCGATCGGGCTGAAAACCTTGCGGGCACAACTAGATGGTAAACCGCTCTCTGGGCCGTTTTGGGCAGTAGAAATCTTTTTTCAATTCTGAAATTTTGACAAAATACTCGGTTTACCATCTAGTTGTGCTCACCCCGTGGGGCGCTATGGGGCTAAAATGGGGCTACGAGAGGGTTTTTTAATGGCTTTTGGATCGAGTTAGGTGTCGTTTTCAACGTGTTTTTTGGACGTAGAATCCATTTTTGGGGGTCCCGGCACGATCCGATTTCACTGTGGCGATCTAAAGGGCTTTCATGGGGCTACAAATGGGATTTTTGAAGGATCCCAGGAAGTAAAATATTTTTCGAGTAAAAACGGGAATTTTGAATATTTTTTTAATGACACAGGACTTATTTTCGCACAAGTAACCTACATAAAAGAATAATAAAAAAAAGAATAACCTTGTGTAAAATTCGCAGGGTTTTCTAAAACAATACAGCATCTTTACGGCCGCGGAGTAACATTTTAGCCACATGCATAGATACCTGGCAAAGCATGCATCAGTTGTTCTCAGGCAAAGAGGCTTTTTCATTTGCCTACCAAAACGCAAAAGCTGAGTCCTTCGTTGGAACGAAGAGAAAACGGGGGTCCCCGAGCTCTTTCAAAGTAGAATTAACCCGCAGAGTTCTTCCTTTGTTCTTTGCTTTTTCCTTCTGTTGGGTTGTGATGAGGTGCATAATATCTCTGGGGATCTCTCTGGGAAAACTCTTATCATAAAACCTTTTATATTCAGATGGCCCTAACCCGCGGTTTGCTTCGCCGTCCCGCCCTTTTGAAAAAAAAGAGAGAAAAAACAAAGTAAATGCCCTTCGGACGGCTGATAATCACGCTCAAAAGGGGTTTCAGTGTTTTGTACTTTTCACGATTATTTTTCCCGAAAAAATTTCCCGCAACCAAACCGCAGTCCATTTCAAGATTGTAATTTTCGCCCAAGAAGCAAATTAATATGAATTCCTGCATAGGAATATCTACTTAAACGGGAAATGAAATGTTACACCTTGTTTGTTTTTTTCTTTTCAACTAGAGGGGTTGAAAAAACATAAGCTAATCTTAAATGTGATTATTTGGTCTGGTCAGTGTGGTAGAAGAGGTCCCGGACCCATATAGATCGATTCCACCAGAGGCCATCGAGGTGAAACAATGATATATTTTTGTAAAGGTTGAATAATTCAAGCAATTATTGCTGTCATGCGCCGCTGCCATCACGGTCCATTACGAGATGTCCATCACAGACGGTCCGAGGTGAAAATAGACGAGTGACAACACAGTGGACCTCTTAGGGGCAGTGAAAGTGGAGTTTTTGAAAGGATGAAATCGGTATTGTGGGACAGCCCATGCAGCGGGTGATGAGAGAGTACCTATAAACGTTTGTGTTTCTAAATTCGAATTTAGATTCACTATTTTATGTGTTCTATCTACGTTTTCGCCGCCGGTGTCTTTGGAGGAAGAGGAAGGGAGTATGGGAACATTTCCATCCAGGGCATAACACGATTTGTCGTGATCCGCGGACCTGGGGGAAGATGCAGACGCAGAAATGGAAGATTCGCATACTCCAGGCTTACCTGTTATGTCAGGATGCTGTGGAGATGCAGATACTTCGGAAGGGAACCGAGAGGAAGACAATACCCTACGCAATGTCGTGGCTGGTATTGATTCACCCTGGGCTTATATTTATACCAGGAACAGCTGCTGAGGGAACCTTCGACGAATTGCCGTCAGAGGTCAGAGGCCTGGCCAGCTGACCCAGCCTTACATGGGACCGCTCTCCCGGCTTCCTTTGGCGATTTGTCACTAAAAGAGGCCTGTGCAACTGACCCGTGCGCCGCACAGTGGTCGGAAACAGTTGATTTTGTGCAAAAACCTTAAAAGGTTTGAAATTGGCCTACTCTAATGGTCCTCTAAGTTTTTTGGTGCTGAAACGGAATCTAAACCCCGTTTTTCTGTATCCACTTTAGATGTTTGGTTAATATGTTTTTAAAATTATTTTGTACAAAGAAATTCGTCAACGATCACTTTTTTCGACACTTATTCTATAAGACCCTTGAGTCTACTTCTAATAAACACAATCAGAAGGATGAGGGACTTCTCGTACGAAATCACAAATTTTTCCATTGCTGATTCACAAGAGATCTTCGAAAGACGAACCTGACTCTAAAAGTGCATAAGGAAAACTGAAAACCCGAGCAATCTCACTTAATTAATTAATATAAAGGCTTACAAAGATTTTGGAGCTTTTTTTTGGCGGTCCACGATAAATATTATTAAGGAAGAACACTTTCGTCGACTTCTTTTTACCTTTTTTTTTTGGTCAACCTTGATAGAAACAACAAATATTCTCGCTATTCATAACTTCATAGACCGAGAAATATTGCATGGAACTGAATAATTTCTGTTAACAAGAGGGTACAACATCTAATATCACGATTTCATTGATGAAACGATTATGATTCCTTGACTTCTTCGTTCTACGTTCTACAAATAATTTTTTTTAAAGGCAAAATCGTTTGAGAACTCTCATCTTTGAGTATCTGAGAGTGACCTTCAACGCCCAGAACACGGATTTGACGACTTTCATTTTTTTTTTTTTTTTTTCACGCATCCGACCACTGTGCGTCGAGATCTCCCGCTGAATCAGCTTCCCTAAGCCAAGTGCCGCTAAGGGAGGCCTGGTTGTCAGGATTGATCCCTGAATAATCACCAAGATTAGACATTAAATGTGAAAATTTTGGAATAATGCTGATAGTACACAGTAAATGGCAATTACTGCCGTTAATTAAGCCCATCCTCCAACGGGAAGGCTGACATACAGGCAGGGAAAGAGGCGTTTGCATGGTTGTGCCGGGACTGCCTCTGGTGGGCTGGCGAGATTGAATGAAAAAATAGGGTAAATTTCCCACAGGCATGATATGGAGGTGTCGATTTCGAAATAAAAGTATGAATAAGCATACACTACATTAGTAGCTAATGCTTTTGTAGGCTTATTCGTAAACTGTTTCGGGGTCGGTAACTGCTCGGATAGGCTTTTAGATGTGATGCAGACGAGGCGAATTATTCAGTCAAATAATATCATCATATCATACAATAATATAAAATTGTGTTGGTCGACGGTACGTGGTAGGTGGTAGACGGCCGTGTGGTAGCCGTGTGGTAACGCGTTCCCGAGTGAGTTTTTTCACTTTCCGCTCGCTGGCCGTTTCGAAAAAATTACGAAAAAATACGAGCCGTATAGATCAGACCTGGAGGAAGACGTCGGTCAAATCATAAATCCGAAATTCGCCCGGGAAATTCGTCGAAAATTCGTCGAAAAATCGTCTTTCTCCCGTTTGTCCTACGTTTTCCACTTTCAACTCGCGCCAAAGGCCGTTTAAGGGGTCGAAAAAAAAAGCCGTATAGATCAGACCTGGAGGAACACGTCGGTCAAATCGTAATTCGGAAATTCGCCCGGGAAATCCGCCGGAAATTCGTCGAAAAATCGCCTTTCTCGCGTTTGTCCCACGTTTTTTCGGGTTCATAAATACCCAGTAAGGAGCCATTTTTTGGGTATGGTATCCGCGAGCCAAATGCGCGCCAAAATATGGCCAATCCGATTCCGAAGTCGGATTTCAAAAAAACCGAGGGGGAGGGGGCGATTTCACGGTGAGAAGACAATTGGATCGTTTTAATTCGCGCGGGGTGTTGTCGGTGTTGGCCGACGGGTGGTCAAGGACGTAGGAAAGACGTACGTCAAAACCTCCAGGCTCCAGGGACCTTCCAAAGATGGAGGAGGCGGGGAAACTTAGGGCGGCCGAGTGAAGCGAGGCCTTATGTCTGAGTGCTTGGCCGAAACGACCGCCCCTCTGGGCGGAACACGCGGCCCACCAGGCCGCAACGACCGCCCCACCAGGCTGGAACGATGGGGGTTGGCTGGCGAAAAATCGTGTTGCCCACTGGGTGGTAGGGTGGTACGGGACTCGGTCAGGGGTCTTAGAAAACGGAGGGTGCCAGGGATGGGGGTTGGCTGGCGAAAAATCGTGTTGCCTACTGGGTGGTACGGGACTCGGTCAGGGATCTTAGAAAACGGAGGGTGCCAGGGACCTTTGAAAGGTGGAGAGGTCACTAGCACTTTGACAGGGGGGTCTTACTTCGCTCAGCTGATCATTTTCTCGGCCAGGGGGCTCGCTTTGCTCGGCCGCCCAAATATGTAGTTATATTATTATTGAAGGTGGAGTTTTCAAATTTGATTTCACTAGCACTTAGAGGGGGTGAGTGGGGGGGGGGGGGGGAGCAAAGCGAAGTGGTGGGGTGGGGGGTTCATTATCAGCCTGGGGGGGTTGATAATGAAGGACCAGTTGACTTGATGCAGGGTTATGAACGTGTGAGAAGACAATTGGATCGTTTTAATTCGCGCGGGGCCAGTGATCTTAGAAAACGGAGGGTCCAGGGACCTTTGATAGG
The DNA here is from genome assembly GCA_955831195.1 of Pilophorus perplexus. Taxonomy (NCBI): domain Eukaryota; kingdom Metazoa; phylum Arthropoda; class Insecta; order Hemiptera; family Miridae; genus Pilophorus; species Pilophorus perplexus. Next base: position 4,542,373 of record OY037015.1, read on the forward strand.
TGGAGAGGCGAGGAAACTGGTCGGCCGAGTATAGGTAGTTCTATTATTATTGAAGGTGGAGTTTTCAAATTTGACTTCACTAGCACTTTGACAGGGGTGGGGTACTTGCTTCGCTCGGCCGATCATTTTATCAGCCACGTTTTTTCGGGTTCAAAAATACCCAGTAAGGAGCCATTTTTTGGGTATGGTATCCGCGAGCCAAATGCGCGCCAAAATATGGCCAATCCGATTCCAAAGTCGGATTTCAAAAAAACTGAGGGGGAGGGGGCGATTTCACGGTGAGAAGACAATTGGATCGTTTTAATTCGCTCGGGGTCAGGGATCTTAGAAAACGGAGGATGCCAGGGACCTTTGTTAGGTGGAGAGGCGGGGAAACTGGTCGGCCGAGTATACAATGAGAAGACACACTATACGAGCGATCATGTCAATGTCCGCCTCAAATTCTGAAAATATACCAATCCGAAAAACATGTACCATGCTTCCTTGCTATGATCCTTTTTTGACAGGGGGGGGCTTAATCCTTAATTCTCCCGGCCGATCACTATATCAGCCAGGGGCTCGCTTTGCTTGGCCACCAACATAGGTAGTTCTATTATTATTGAGGTGGACTTTTGAAATTTGATTTGACTAGCACTTAGACAGGGGGGGCCTTGCTGATGTTGATGTTGAAGGAGCAGTTGACCTTGATGCAGGGTTATGAACGTGTCCATCGATGCTAAGCACCCCACTAGGGGAGCGAGCGAAGCGAGCCAGAGAGACTAGTACAATTATAATAGTTTGTTGTAAAGTTACAGGTATTAGATGCTATAACCCGCCATCCTGGAATGTCGTTCCTACTAGACCTAAAAGCCGCTAAGTTGTTCAAATCGACCCAGCTTTCTCGTAAGCCTAACTTTAGAGTTTGTAAGTTATGCAACGTTAGATCCATCTAAGAGCAATCCTAACAACCACAAGTTTGATGAATGAATTTCAGAACATTTTGCGTAGAAACGCGCAAAATTTGAAAATTGTAAAATTTAATTTTACACAAGGGTTTATTATTAGGTATTTGATATAGGTTACTTGTGCAGAAATTTAATTGTCAATAAAAATTTTTTTTTTTGGATTTTTATAAAGTAAAATCCAAAAAAATTTAATATTATTTAAAAAATTTTTTTTTTGGATTTTCTTTTTTCGAAATTTCTTTTTGAACATTTTTTGTTTGTTTTTTACTTGAAAAATATTTGAACTCCTGGGATCCATTAAAAATCTCATTTGTAGCGCCATGCAAGCCCAAAAACATGCAACAGTGAAATCGGATCGTTCCGGGACCCCCAAAAACTGGATACTACGTCCAAAAATACTTCAAAAACGATACCTAACTCGATCCCATAGTTAAAAGCCTTCAAAACACCCCTCCTGTAGCCCCATTTTAGCCCCATAGCGCCCCACGGGTTTGGGCGATCGGGCTGAAAACCTTGCGGGCACAACTAGATGGTAAACCAAGTGTTTTGCCAAAATTTCACATTTTTATAAAAATTCTTATTACCCGCTCGGACGACGGACGGACATTTCGGTTGTGGAATCTACTTACACCTCTTGAAACGTACAATGTCACATTTTTAGGCCAATCGCAGTAGTCGCGTGTTTTTTGTGTTTTTTTCAATATACGTTGATTTTTTGATAATTCGGCACAAAATCGATTTTTAGTGAAAACCGATTTTTTAAGTCCGTCGAATCGATTGCCGAAATCGATTTTTGGCTACCGATTTTGCATTCCTACTGCCTGACGACTTTCGTTGATTCAGATCAACTTAAAAACCCGGTGCAGACTCCGCGACGATATCAGTAATGTGTGGTTGTTCTCTACATTTTACACGCCCGTTCTATTCACACTTACAGCTATCGGTTGTTTAGTGATTGATAAACTCGCCAAAGAAGGGTCATCGACCCTATATGGGCCCGTTAACGGACAAACGTTGTGGGTCCCATAGCAATGAGACTCGTGTCACAAGTCTTGCGAAAGGTTTCTTGCTCGCTCTAACCAAACCTTTGAAAACGGGGTTGACCAACCTGCGAGCCGTGTTCAAAGGGAAGATTGGTGTTTACCTGCAAGACAAGAAGCCGGGCCGAACCCTCGTCAAAACTTCTGAACCCTGATGGAAGGGGAGGGGGGGGGGATCCCCCCGAGACATTACAAAGTCTACTAAGCGGGAAAACTTGTAGATGGCTAACTCATCAACTTGTTACTTGTTATGGGTGAGGTCTGCATTTATTTTCATAATTACCACTCCGGTCGAAACTCGCGACATCAGCGCGATTCGTAACACATCCGCACATTCAGCACTCCTTCATTCGCCCATTGTGGGAAATGAGGATGCAAATCGATTTTCAACGGTTGCATTATTTTTGAAAATAATTACCATCAAATAAAAACCACAGAATTTTGGTAGATGAAATACTTGATTAGATAAATTTTTGTTCATTTTCATAATACGTTTCAAGATGGGTAGATTCCAAAAACGAAATGTCCGTCCGCCGCATTGTGGGACGAAACGGCCTTTTTTAGGGACATGCTTTTCTCCTCCTCATAACGACTCAAAATGAAAGGTGTGACTAGGTAGTTTTATAAGTATTTTTTCGCGCTGAATCGAATAGTGAGGTTTAATTTCCGACAGGAGTTTAAGGAAAGGCGGTAGAGCCTACAATAGAGCCTAAATAATTCCTTCATTATAAAATTATGATTGATGCTTGCTAACGCGCCGCAAGGGAAAACCGGGAGGAAGACCGATCGGATCGTTCTGGGACCCTCAAAAATGGATTTTCCGTTCAAAAATACCTAAAAAACGACACCTAATTCGACCCCATTGCCGAAAATCTTCGAAAACCTCTCCCGTGGGCACATTATAGCCCCATAGCACTCCACGGGTTGGGGCTATCGGACTGAAAACCTTGCGGGCACGACTAGATGGTAAACCGAGTATTTTGTCAAAATTTCAGATTAAAAACAAACAGTTCAAGTCTATTCACGCTTGCATTCGGAACACTCACGGGATCAAACCCCGTCACTCTACTAAAGGTCTACCACAGAAAGTTTGCGTCCGTGTGGCGCCCCCTAGGTGGCGGATCCGCGTACTAACGATCAAGTCAACCTTCCATTGTGAAACCTTGGAGCGGTGAGAAATTTGATGTTCGTTTAGTGGCTACGCTGTGAACGTGTGCTCTCAAGTTCTTCCTCCCGAGGAGGAAAATCATGTCACTTTTGAGGGAAGAAATTCCCGAAAAATTATCGTATGCAGGGGAATCTGCTTGATGATAAGAGATAACTAGTTCTATTTTCTCCAGAAGAATGCGCCAAAGGGACGCAAACTTTCTGTGGTAGACCTATAGAGGATACTGTTAGCTTCCAATTCCTATTTTGGAGTACCTACTATGTTATCCAAGTTTTGAAGCTGTCCAGATTTTGTCAGGTGTTCTTCCCCCGTGTGGTTAATCGCGCCACTGTCAATCGATCGGGAGCCCTCCTATCGCCTTCCCATAGAACATCCGCGTTCGCTAAATCATTTGAGGTTTCTGGGGGCGAGACTCTGGCCGGTTTGTGGCTTCGGCTGTAGTAATTTTCCGATCAGGGACAACGATGAGTTGCATGCACATCCCCTCCCCCTCCCGTCATTATACCGCTCACCCCACCATTCATTATATACATATATAAAGTCTCTTCACAATTTATTTATTGATTTATATATATTTGTCATAAATTTTCTGTAAAATTTAAATCCTTTCTAGAATCTATCTTTGTATCTGATATAAATTGTAAATCTTTTATTTAGGGTTTTGTGCCGTCTATTTCTGCATGTGTCTGTGCCATAACTATCGTTTATGTGAGCTCCTAATGGACTTTCTGTCTTTGCTCAATAAATCGTTATTATTATTATTCAAGTGCAATAAGATATTTCCAAAGTTATCTGACGACATCGTTTTCCATTCAACCTGAACTCCACTCAATGTTCACACCAGTTAATTCGTTAAATTTCCACCCACCAAGGCCAACATTTAGTTGAGTAAAAAGATCATATAGTGTCCTGGGGTTGTGTGAGGTCTATCAATGAGGATAGAGAGTAGAAATTGTCCATTCACACGGGTTGTATTGGTAAAGTACATGGGACCGGTTTCGGGTTTTAGCCCATCATCAGCCTCTGCAAATCACAATTAACACTATCGTAAATATCCTGGACCTTATAACCTTAAAACCTTATTTTCTCGTGATTATTTATCAATGATGCTTCTGATTCTTGTATTATTTAACAATGTTAATTCTGTTTCTTGTAATTATTGTACATTAATATTAATTGATTCTATAACTGCACATAAGCATACCTCCCTATCATGTTATAAGGTCCAGGATATTAACGATAGTGTTAATTGTGATTTGCAGAGGCTGATGATGGGCTAAAACCCGAAACCGGTCCCATGTACTTTACCAATACAACCCGTGTGAATGGACAATTTCTACTCTCTATCCTCATTTAGTTGAGTTGGAATAGAGAGCCAGTGGTTTGTTGGTGTACTTTATTCCATAGCAAACTTTCGAGGATGCTGGTTCCCTTCTTCAGGCTGTGAACAGGTGGACACATCGTCACTCCTGAGCAGCTACAATTCACAGAGGCGGATGGTTTAGGCTGACTTACTAAAATTAAGGTAAATATCTAGCCTGCTCAGGAGTGACAATGTGTCCACCTGTTCACAGCCTGAAGAAGAGGACCAGCATCCTCGATACCATAACCATGGTGACTACAAATAAAAAATATAAAAAGAAAAAAAGAAAAAATGAAGATGCTGAAAAACGTTGTTCAAAATCGAAAGTATTCGGGAAAATGCACGATGAATTTATTGGGAATGGGCCAACGTCCCATGACATTTTATGCTGAAGATCGTTAAACCACACATTTGTCATTCTATTATTGTAAGCATGATGCATTTTAAAATAACAAAAAAAACTGTCAAATCGATTTTCTCCAATCTAAACAACTCCAAAAAACGGGTTTTCAGTACATTTTTTGTGAAAATCGGCTCGTACAAAAAAAGTGTCAAAAAGCTCCAAAAAACGGGCTTCACTGGGGCCTCCGCTTGGTATTTCTTGGTATAAATATGCAAGAATCAGAGCCCAGTTCGTCCCATTTGGCCGGCTATTCACGTATGAACAAGTGGAGTTCAGATCAAGACAAATTTCATGGACAGCAACAGACGAGGATATACTGAAAAATCTTTTCATCAACTCTGATCCGAGAGTTTCAACCCTGAGACCACACAGTTCATTTCAAAATTCAATGGTCAAAAATTTGTTCCCGAAAGCCTTAGGTGTGCTTCTCATTGACGAAGCCTCCGAAGAAGTCGATCCTGAACCGGACTTCGAGGATGTTTCAGAACATGAGGAAGAACAAGAAGACTCCATGTTGGCTTGTATTTCATGCGCTGATGAAGACGCAGCAAACAATCGTTAATTTTCATGACTATAACCCACTTTCCCGTTTGTTTTTTTTTTTTGTAGGAAGATGAACCATATCCGGACTTGCACCACCTGAAGAACCTGAAGACGGTTTTACTTAACCACTCCGTGCATTGTTTTTCTTTTGACAGTTTATGTCTTTGCTTTGGCACATAAACAAAAAATCGTCACGAAAACTGTTGACGAAAATTGTCCCAAGCCGTTTCTAGGGAAATGGAACTTGTTTAGACGTTTAGACATACAATGTCCCAATGTGTTACAGACTCGTATGCAAGCGTGTTGTTTATTGGTTTTTGAAAAAAAAAAATCGATGTTTTTTTCTTTAAATTTACAACATAAGCCGCCTCGGGTTCTCTGCGAATTTTTAAATACAATCTGCGTGATACAAAAGTTGAAACTAATCCCTCACACTTGCAATTTGTGTTTATCAAACTTATTTGTCTGTTCACGACTTCATTGGTTTCACAGGCATGCAGTGTCACCCACCTAACATTTGTAATGTATTGAATACCGGCAAATTTTATCGGATGTTTGTATCGACCTTTGCGATCACGACACGTAAACAGTAACACGATTCAGAATGCGTATCCAGAAATCTGTGCAGCTTGCAAGTTATCCGAACGCGCTGTCAAACATTGTTGAATGATAAAAGCATCCGAGCCTTTTTATCTGAGACCTTTTGGTTTATTATTCTTGGAATAATACACCTATGTTTTCGCGACGGGGGTCGACGACTCCGATCGGGCTCAAAATTTGACATTATCCGTTTCAAGAGGTCTACATTCTAAATCCGAAATGTCCGTCCGCCGTCCGCCGTCCAGGCCGTTTTGGGCAGTAGGAAATTTTTAAAAAATCTGAAATTTCGACAAAATATTTGGTTTACCATCTAGTTGTGCCCGCAAGGTTTTCAGTCCGATCGCCCAAACCCGTGGGGCGCTATGGGGCTATAATGGGGCTACGGGAGGGGTGTTTTGAAGGCTTTTAGCTATGGGATCGAGTTAGGTGTCGTTTTCGAAGTATTTTTGGACGTAGAATCCATTTTTGGGGTCCCGGAACGATCCGATTTCACTGGGGCGACCTTTAGGGCATTCGTGGGGCTAAAAATGGGATTTTTGAAGGATCCCAGAATGTTAAATATTTTTCGAGTAAAAAATAAAGAATTTTTGAAAAAGAAACATTTTTGAAAAAAATAAAAATAAAAAATTTTTTTTTAGATTAAAATCCAAAAAAAAATTTTTTCATTGACAGAATTAAATTTTTGCACAAGTAACGTATATCAAAGAATAATAAACCCTTGTGTAAAATTTGCAGCGTTTTGAATTTATTTTTGCTTTCGGAAGGGATTGTTAGTTTTCATGTTTTGCCGATAACGTTTGTTGTGCACCTGAACATCATTGTTAGTTAGAATAAAATTGTTAGAATAAAAACATTCTGATACATAAGTAGGTTAGGTGCGAAGGAAGTTTCGTATTTCTATGTAACCAAATAACATCGCTGACTCTTCGAGAACCAAAAATTCTATCGGTTCTATCGTCAACCCACTTCTATCGCCATAAAGCCTTCACCATTCGATTCAGCACAAAAAATACATAACAGGACGAACATTGAATTTTTTTTTCTAAGCACATAACCCTGTGAACAAGCGATGTCCAGTGCCGTTTCGCAACACTGTGCGCCACCAGTGTCCAACTATTGGGCCCGTAACCCTATGCCATAGTAAGAATAGGGGAATAGGAAGAAATCAATGTTTAGCTGACCACATTCTGGAGATGAGACGCACACACGCCACAAGGTGGATTCTACCAAAGGTGGAAACCCCGAGGGGCCCTCGATTTTCTAAATCGCTTCATTTTCACATGATAAAAGACAAGATTAACCCCCGTAGCTCGGGTAGGTGTCAAACCAACTTTGACAATTACCGGCTTGAGTTAACACGGTTACTCGGCTCTGGATGGAGAGCGTTACTTCTGTCGAAATCGGACTAGGAACGGGGGTTGATGCTATTAAGGCTCCTCGGCCTCAGGTGGAGGGGCAAACAGATTAACAAAACAGGATTAGACAATTTCACACCTGAGCGAGGATGGTACTGGAGAGCCCCTCTCGACCGAAACGGAAATAAACAGCGGCATTACCCGGACTTTATTCCGTTCGAGGGGATTTCCTATTACAAACGAAAATAGCAAGAAGTAAATCGTGGACTCGGGCTAATTAAATAAATTTAGATGAGAACTTTCTCTTCTTTCTAGTGGGTTCAGGAGACCAAAAACCTGACCTGCTACAATTCCGGAACGATCAACAGAACTCCCGGAATTGCAAACCCTAATTTTGCCACCGAGCGAAATGTTCCTTGACGTGTATCACTCGGCGCGGAATGTCGTCGTCGTGGCCAATATAGCCGCACACCAATCAATTCAGACCAGGCCTTGAGGGAAATCCGCCCGGCGGTCCTGAAACTCGGAGACGTCCCGTCAAACACAGACGCTCCCTTGCAGGCCGCCATCGTCAGTTCGAACAATAATAATTATTGCCGCCGCTAACGCCGCTGTTTAACCGTAACGATTATGGGCAACCCGATCTTCCCTCGGTGTCGAGCAAATTAATTTGATCACAAACCACTTAAAACCCTACCGATGGGCGAGACAGCGCTACATTGTTTGCAGTGTTCCGGAGATATTTTTTTGAGTTCGCTGTAGATAGAAAATGATTAAAGCGTGACAATACAATTAAAATCTCCATTTAAATATTGTTCCACATCGCTCACTATTCCTTTGAATTCTCTTTTTCAAGCATATTGGGAGAACTCCCAATTTTCTGCACGGGTTCATTTTTCTGTTGAATACATTTGATTCAATTTGTATACATATTTTTTTACAAGTTCCCTTAAGTTCTATCTCTGAAACGTATTCCAATTAAATCACATCTATTCCGAATGATGGTAGGTCTGATTGTTAGATTGTTAACCCTGCCGTTCGTTGTCGCTTGTTCTGCCGCCTGCGCCGCGCCGCTCGAATACGCTTCCAGTGGACGAACACCCTATGAAGGTAGGGAGGAGCGACTAGCAACAAGTACCAGCTAGAAATTAGGTGGTACTAACCGAGCCAGCCTTGATATAGTCGCGAGCTGAGTCTGGTTTCTGGATGTGCGGCCGACAACGGGTGAACCTTAAAAAAAGTCCAGCTTGAGGGGGCCGCCATAGCCTTCTCGTCCCCGTAACTTGGGTGTCACTCTGAGCAGCGAACTCTCTTGGCAGCGGCAGGTGGCCCAGATTTGCCGGAGGATGTACAGTACACTGCATGCCCTGTACACCAGCGGGGGGTCTGAGGCTCGGGCGAACACTCATCATACCGCATCTTACGTTCTGTGACTCTTTGATGAGTCCATTGCTGGATGCAGACTCAAACAGAAGGCTACAAGTGGCGATAAATGCCTGCACCCAGTACATCTTCCGTCTGAGGGTCAAGGGTAACATATCTGCTCGTCGAAACGACATTCTAGATTGCAGCGTCGCTAGTTTCCTAAAAATTAGGACTCTGATGGAGATATACAGGATCCTCAACTTTGAAACTGGACCCGGTTTTCTTGAAACTTTATATCGACTCGGCCGATGCGAGAGGCTGAAAACAATTTATCAGATTCACGCAGGGGATATTACGAGTCTCTTAAGGTCGCCGGTGCGAGGCTCTGGAACTCGCTTCCGCTGGCTGTGCGGACTCTTCCTTCCTTGGCTCGCTTCTCTTGGGCCATATCCGGAATCTTCACTGAATGAACTTTTCCTTCTTTCTCATCTCTTTTCTTATCTTTTCTCTCCCCTAGTCCTGGTTCTCCCTCACCCTCTACTACACCTACCCAATTCCCTTCCTCCCTTGAGCTGCCTCCTCATGTTTACATGCTTCTATGTTTCTTACCAAGCTGAATCAATATGCGTTAGGTATATCAGTTGTATTCTCAACCACCTTTGTTATCTTATTTCCTGGTAAAATAAATACATAAATAGTCGGTCAGCCACACAGCAGGGCTCACCCATCTCTGGGTTCTCACCTGTAGAGACGTTTGAGTCTCGTCGGTGGGGGATCTGCAGGGAAGCCTCTACGGATTCAAGCGTTCGAGCACTGTACATCTGTCTGCTCCTTTCCACTTGCTTATTCAGTTTATTCAAGATTTTACTCCAGGGTAATGGGCTCGTTGAAAAGGTTGGAATTCATCATTTCTATCAACGTATTCGGATTCAGCACTCTTTAAAATCTCCCTACACTAGTTTTGGTTTATTATTCTTGGAATAATACACCTATGTTTTCGCGATGGGGGTCGACGACTCCGATCGGCCTCAAAATTTGACATTATCCGTTTCAAGAGGTCTACATTCTAAATCCGAAATGTCCGTCCGCCGTACGCCGTCCGCCGTCCAGGCCGTTTTGGGCAGTAGGAATTTTTTTTTAAATCTGAAATTTTGACAAAATACTTGGTTTACCATCTAGTTGTGCCCGCAAGGTTTTCAGCCCGATCGCCCAAACCCGTGGGGCGCTATGGGGATAAAATGGGGCTACGGGAGGGTTTTTTTTAAGGCTTTTAGTTATGGGATCGAGTTAGGTGTCGTTTTCGAAGTATTTTTGGACGCAGAATCCATTTTCGGGGGTCCCGGAACGATCCGATTTCACTGTGGCGATCTATAGGGCTTTCATGGGGCTAAAAATGGGATTTTTGAAGGATCCCAAGAGGTTAAATATTTTTCGAGTAAAAAATAAAGAATTTTTGAAAAAACAATTTTTTTGAAACAAAGATCCAAAAAAATGTTTTTTTGGAAAAAAAATCCAAAAAAAAGTTTTTTTCCAAAATTTTTTCGATTGACAAATAATTTTTACGCAAGTAACCTATATCAAAGAATAATAAACCCTTGTGTAAAATTTGCAGCGTTTTTAGTTCGAAAATCTGCATAATTACGTGCAGAACTGTTTTAGAAATGTTGAAGATTTTGAACTGAAAGCGGAGGCGTCGAGTAGTTGGGCACTGAGCCGCCAGAGCGCTGAATAATACATCTAACGGAATAAAACTCTCAGCCTGGGTCGATTTTGGTTTATTATTCTTGGAATAATACACCTATGTTTTCGCGACGGGGGTCGACGACTCCGATCGGGCTCAAAATTTGACATTATCCGTTTCAAGAGGTCTACATTCTAAATCCGAAATGTCCGTCCGCCGTCCAGGCCGTTTTGGGCAGTAGGAATTTTTTTAAAAATATGAAATTTCGGCAAAATACTTGGTTTACCATCTAGTTGTGCCCGCAAGGTTTTCAGTCCGATCGCCCAAACCCGTGGGGCGCTATGGGGCTATAATGGGGCTACGGGAGGGTTTTTTTGAAGGCTTTTAGCTATGGGATCGAGTTAGGTGTCGTTTTCGAAGTATTTTTGGACGTAGAATCCATTTTTTTGGGTCCCGGAACGATCCGATTTCACTGGGGCGATCTTTAGGGCATTCGTGGGGCTAAAAATGGGATTTTTGAAGGATCCCAGGATGTTAAATATTTTTCGAGTAAAAAATACAGCATTTTTGAAAAAGAAACATTTTTGAACAAAAATCCAAAAAAAAAATTTTTTTCTAGATAAAAATCCAAAAAAAATTTTTATTTCTTTATTTTTTCATTGACAGAATTAAATTTCTGCACAAGTAACGTACCTATATTTATGTATATAAAAGAATAATAAACCCTTGTGTAAAATTTGCAGCGTTTTGAATAACCTTCTTTGATGATAAACTCAATGCTCAATTTTGAATGATCTTCTCTGATGACTACTCCGATTCTCAATTTTCGGGGTCGGCTTTTTGCAATGCAAAGTTGGGTAACTTGCATAGATGCGAGAGAGAGCGATCTCTCAGCCAATCAAAATATGACGAAGCAGCCCACGTCATGTACCCCCTCCAGACCTCAGAATTCAAATATTATATTTTTCCTAAGGCCCTAGAAATAATAGAGACGGATTTTCCGCAATGTTAAACCATTTTCGTAAAATTTGAAGCACAATCTTTCCAGGAAAAAAATTTAATAAATCATTCAAGGAGCTCATTAGTATCAAAACAAGGGTCCCACAAACCTTAGGTCAGGTAGGGATTTTTTTACCAAATGTTTGGGATGGTGAAATTAACAATTTTCCACGTCATACGGATCACACACAATCACTGTAACTGCAGTAGTATTCATCTTGCATTGGATCAAATTCCCCGAGGCGAACGGTTGTTATCGACGCGTGGCAGAATGTCGCAATCGAAATTAATCAAGTACGGGCCAATGCAGCAGGTTCAAAGGTAGGAGTTCAAACGGTCCTGTGACGAGCGCTAATCCCAGCAAATAATAGCTCACATGAACATGACCGTAGATGCCGTTGATTTGAAAAACTGTCAAAATGAAGTTCTCATTAACATTAAAATTGAATTTGACAGACCACTTTATTGATCTTCTCCTGAAAAATAATGATTATTTTTCAGGAGAAGATCAATAAAGTGGTCTGTCAATTCATTATTGTTAATGAGCCCTCACTCATCAATCACCACATCTTTGAGAATCAGCTTACAAGGGGTATTTTCTGAGTTATTTTCTGAGTTACCTTAGTCGTTGATTTTCATTTCAAGGCCACACCAGTTCCCTTTGAGATGATTCTACAAGGTGTACAATACAAAATTTGTATTTAATGATTCCGTGGGAGTTCAAGGAGCATGTCACATTTTCCGTCTCAAGTTGACGGAACTGTAATGAGCAACGACGCATGAGGAAGCAAATTATTAATTAAAATGATCTTCGTCCAGTGATTAAAAGATTAATTAGAGCGGTTTGAAGCTCCAACACACGGTTTTGGCGTTAAGAGGGATTTAACGAACTTTCCCATTCAGCAACCCAAACCGTTGAAATTATCCTATTAGCCTGGGAAGGAACGGCGGTCGAAGTGACTCCATTGTGAGCCTCTGGTAGGTCGACAGGGCATTCACTTAAACTCTCTCGGGCTCAGACACAATAAAATCTTCTAGCCTCCTTGAATACGCTTGAAAGGCACCCTCTGGGATTATTTTCCGATGCCTTGATCCTTCCTTGGGGGATTATACTTCTCTTGAGTGGATCGGGTGTTTGACTTTTTAAAGCCCCCCTTTAGCGCCTTCAGTCTCGTCAAACTTATATAATTGCGGAGGTGCCAGGCGACATCTTGAAACGTGATTGGGTGGGCTAGAAAGTTTCCTGCAAGGTGACGATATTGATAATTAGATTTCGGCCCAAGGGTTAACCTGAGTTCCATTGTCCCATGCAGTCGGCTTGTCACCGTCCACGGAGGAACCGGTGGAAGTTGTGGCGACTTGAGCTCCTCGAACCTTCTAGTGGAAACAGACAAAGACGGATAAACCCCAATCGATCAGTATCAGCACCTTGGGATGTAGTAAACCAATTCGTAACAAATCCTTAAAAAAAAAAAAAAAAAAAAAACCTTTTTCATGTTCTTGTAAACTTTGTGGGCGGATGTGGAACCCCAAAAAATGGATTATACTTCCAAAATTACTCGGAAACCTACACCTCATTCGACCTTCTGCAATCCTTCAAAAATGCTCATTTTTAGCACCATGAAAGCACCATAGAACCCCCAACGGTGATCTCGAATCTCTCTGGGACCCCCGAAAATGAATTCGACGTCCAAAAACACTTTGAAAACGACAACCCACTCGATACCGTGCCCTAAAACCATCAAAAACCTCTCCCGTAGCCCCATTTTAGCCCCATAGAGCCCTACAGGTTTGAGCGATCGGGCTGAAAACCTTGACGGCTCAAGTAGATGGGAAACGGATTAGTTTGTCAAAATTTCAGATTAAAAAAAAAAAATCCCCAAAACGGTTCGGACGGCGGACATTTCGATAGAAAGAATCTATCTAGATATAGAATATAGATAGAATCTAATATTTGATATTTTATTGCTGACGTATAAATAAATATTCATAACAAGCCGTCATCGGAAATGGAGAAAATACATAAAAATTGAAAAGGAGAAACACATTTATGTCCAGTGGACATTGTCCACGTTGCATTCAAGACTTCTTCACATGTGTATGGTGCGACCTCAACGAGTTTCACTTTCAGGGCTTCCAAAAATGCGCCATCAGGGAGGTTCTTCACTTTAACGGGCAGGAGGTTGAAGAACAGGGCACCGTAGAGCGAATCATTTGGATGTTTTTGGAATCTACACATCTTCAAACGAATAACGACAAATTTTAAGGCCGATCAAAATTTCCGACCTCCGACAAAACTGCAAATTGTAGAAAAGGGTTTATTATTCTTAAACTCTTCTTGCTTAATTGTGCAAAAATTAATTCTGTGTCAATAGAAAGATATTTGTTGAAAAAAAAAAAAAAAAAAAAAAAAAAAAAAAAAATCGGTGCAACGTTTGGACAGACGTGGAACCTCGAAAAAAGGATTATGCGTTCAAAATTATTCGGAAAACGACACTTTATTTGACCGCCTGGGATCCTTCAAAAATCCCATTTGTCGCCCCATGAAAGCCCTATAGATCCCCACGGTGAAATAGGATCGTTCTTGGACCCCCATAAATGGATTCTACGTCCAAAAATACTTTGAAAACGACACCCCACTCGATATCATACCCGAAAACCATCAAAAACCTCTCCTGTAGCCCCATTTTAGCTCCACAGAGCCCCACGGGTTTGAGCGATCGAACTGAAAACCTTGTGGGCACTACTAGATGGTATACGGAGTATTTCGGCAAAATTTCAGATTTAAAAGAAAATTCCTACTGCCCAAAACGGCCCGGACGGCGGACATTTCGTTTTTGGAATTTACACATCTTCAAACGTACAATGACAAATTTTGAGGCAGACAAAAATTTTCAAACTCCGACACGAATACATAGATAGGTGTATTATTCCAAGAATAATAAACCAAAACATGGTCATTGTGCAGAAAAAAAAATGGCCGACAGGAGAAGAAGATTTAAGAACAAACTTGACATCCCCATTAACAGATCCGCACTATATGGAATTTACCAAATCCTCCAAGAATCCCTCAAAATTGCTCGGAATCACGCTTAACGAGGTACTTCGCGATGAAAGCAACCAGAAAAGCCTCAACTTCCAAATCCTCCCCATAGAGGAGCCGCCAGAGTTGGCAGCACTGAACGCCTTCTTCAGGAATAGCAGGATCTCAGGAACGCGCTTTTTTGGTTGAATTAAGTAGCTCAATGCAAATACCATTTGCTCATAGACTTGTAGTGCTTCGCAGTTGACGCGAGTTTCTTCATCATTATCTGCAATATTTCTGCTTTATACGTCTGCTGACCTGAACAGACCCGCCCCGGATGATTGTGACGTCATCAACCAGATCTGAAAGCAGCAGTCAAAGTTGCTCAACAGGTTACATCCGTCAAGTGGCGTTCGTGAAAAGCTTTCAATGAACAGAGCTCGTGAAAATACCTCGTTCAAACAAAATGTCAATAATGCCAAGATACGACAGAAATAAACGACATCGGCGGAGAAGGAACCTCATAACTTCAATGAAGAAGAGACAGGAATGTTCAGAGGTTGTAGTATATGAACTGTACTGAATATTACGCGTTCAACATCATTCGAAAAATTCGCGTTTACAACTCTCATTGAAATTTATTTAATGTAAATGTAAATTTTACAACATTACCATTACATTTAGCGATTCAACTTGAACTTTATAAAACTTTCTGCTAACTACCATTTGCTTTTAAACAAACGTCATAACTTGGTGGTCCTGAAGCGAAAGGGGAACACAAAAGCAAACCGAGTATAATTTGAATTTGAGAAACAGACGACTACATTAATTTAACTTTTCTCTTCATTATACCTACGCGGCGGCACTACCGGAATGTAACACTTCCAAAGGGTCAAGTTGTGTAATGAGGTTGACCGTTGTGGAAGGAGACCAACTGGGTGAGGTATTAATTTCAAATTAACTCAGACCTGTTGTGCCTCTGAAGAAGAAGTTATTACTCAGTAATTACTAATTTATTAAAATGGTACTGGCCCAACATCCGATGTATGGGGTGCCCCACACTGTGATTAGTAATCACTGATTACCACCTACCTACATGAATTTTTGTACCTAAATTTGATTAAGAATCATTATTTGATTTGTGTTTGACGGGAAGCCGGTAGCGTTGTATATATTATATACAATTTCCCCGCCAGGTGTTTTGAATGAGTGGGAAGGGAGTGGGGGAACATTCCTGTCCAGGGCGTAACGCAAATCACGATCTGCAGACATGGTGGAAGATGCAGCCACAGTAAAGGTAGATTCGCATGTTCCAGGCTTATCATGCGTCATGCTCAGTGGCGGTCCTTTAGGACACTATGGGCGCCAGCTAGTTTCGGGACGGAAGGAGGAAACTATTTTATTTTGCACGAGAATACTCGCATTTCGCATCGATTACATTGAAAGGAAGCGATCATACTATCCCGCAACGCTCCCACTCTGGAAATTCGGTGACAGCGCTATCTATTAGAAATTTACAGAACTGAGGGCCCGTGGCCGTTTTCAAGAGCAAAAAACGCCTTCTGCTCAAGTCTACAGCGGCCACTGGCCCTCAGTTCTGTAAATTTCGAACAGAAGCGCTGTCAACAGTTAGTACTCGCGAGGAAAGTCAAAATCTGAGTTTCCCTAAATTATTATGACTGCCCAGGTCAAAACCATTGTGTTATTCCATTCCGCATAATATTATTGTGTTATTCACTGGTGTTGATCAAGAATACTGTGGTGTATTCAAACATGCGCAACAAAATTTGACGTACAGTAGAGGGTTCAATTGAAGGAATATATGGCAGACGGACGCCCTGTTTGGCACTGACCCAACGCGTAAATCCCCCAAGGGGCAGTTTGCCACGCGTAAGTTTAACCCTTGTGTGTACCTACCAAAAACACCCCCTGGTTAACTGGTTGCCCGGAGAAAAACGCTCTACTTTGTTATGTTTGGCTGAATTAGGTTAGGGTTGACAGGCAGCCACCTCCCCTTTGCACTTCAGCAAAACAAACGTGTGGATGCTGACTTGCCAAGAGCTGCCTTATTGCGAAAAAGAAAAAGAATTTTTGAAGAAAATTTGCTTAAAAGAAAAAACTCAATTACCTATTTAGTCCCTCAACTTATCCGTTCAAAAAGAGCCCCGGCATGCCAAAGACACACGAGCCGGGACTGGTCAGGAGGGCGGCTGTAAATGGATCGCAATTAATGAAGGAAGGCTGCGAAACCTCGAAATGCAATAAAACCCAGATGAAAAATGAGCGCAGGAATGTTGCATTAGGTCATGTAAATCGAGCGCAAGGAAACCAACCAAAATTAAGAGGAACATCTATAGATGTTGTGTACAACTGTAGGAAAGTAGGACGGAACTCCACGAAGCAGTATAGGGCCTGAATTTGAAGACGAATTCAAGGCTTCATTTGAGGCAAATTCTTGGCGAAGATTTGTTGTGATTAAACGAACAACGGAAATGGTTGAAATTGTTGAAATGGTTTGCTTGTATTTTCCTGAAACCGTGTGAAATATAGAAGGCGAAGCCCACTAACTCCAGAGCAATTTAGTCTTTCTGTAAGTACTTGCACACCACTTATATATATAAATTTCAGCTCAATTTCCACCTTAAGCGTGGGCTTCTCCGTCAGCTGAATTGAATTTAAAGACGAATGCCTGCGAATCGTTTCACAGCCTCCTCAAGGAAAACGTCTCTAGCCCCCACCCAAAAATCTTCCACTTTACCCAAGGTTCGTTCCAAGTTTGACGGCCTGTTGACAGAAATCGACGGAGACCAGAGCAGTTGAGATAACTGCTGTTCGGTCGATCTGTAGGTTGACAGCAGTTGGACGGGAACCGACAGCTCGAATGCGTATGGTTGGGAGCTGTCGACAGACGCCGGCAGACCTGGAACAATCTTAAAATTTCTCGTCGAGTACCCACCACAATAGAAGGAAGTCGTAGTATGCCACTACTACACTCACACCACTGCACCACTGCATGTCTGCGCTCATTTTACACACCTTGAACCAAGTCCCACGCTCATTTTACGTTTGCCGTTTAAGTAATTAAGAGAGAAGCTGCGCTCTTTTTACATAGGCACTGGCCCAACTGTTCGTTCCTGCGCTCAATTTACAATCGCCCGGTCAGGGCACTATGGAGATTCTTCGGAAGGAACCTGAGGAGAAATCGATACCCAACATGAGGAGTCACGGCCAGTATCATTTCGCCTGAGCCCGCAGTTTTAACGAGACCAGCGTGCCCGGCTACCTTAGATGAAGTGTCAACAAAGGTGGCCGGGTCAGCTGACCTGGTCTTACATGAGGCCGATCTCCCAGCTCCTTCAAACAAATTGTCGTCAAAAGGTGCCTGGCCAATGGGCCCATGTGTCGGGATCATTCAGAGGAGGCTGGTCAGCGGGATTGATCCCATGAAAATAATTACGTTCAGACAGTAAATTCTGAATGTATGAACAGTAAATGGCAATCATCTAATGGTAGAATTCCTGGGGTCTTTGAACGGGGCGCGAGAAGAGGGACGCTGGCGAACTACCTCCGGCGGGCTGGCGATCTTACAGCTAAAATGTGGTTAATATCTCCCAGATTCCCTACACAATGTTTTTCTGCAATGCTCCAGAATTATCTAGACAACAAAAAAGACAGTACAGAACGCTTCACGCGGATGGTTAATAAAATATTTCACTCACCGTGGTGTTCGTGCTCGAAGTGCTGGTCCGATGGTGAGCCCTCGCAGCAGGCGAACTCGCGCAACTAACCGCTAGTCTGGATTCTGGCCCAGAACCGTTTTTATTTATTTCTAAATAGCAATGACTCGTCTCCAAGTGAGTCTGAGCTCTCCTCTCCTCTTGAACGATCTTCCTGGCCGCCCTGGGAAATAACGTACGAAACAGTTAGTACAACAACAAGGGGGAGTTTCAATCAGCCTGAGGTGGTCCATTCATAGGAAGTCGTGAATAACTAACCGAGTTGAGCTTGCGCCCAGTTTAACCTCCAGCGTTGTGAAACTAGAAGTAAACACTGCAGGGGGCTCTGAGCTATTGTTAACGTGTTCACCAATAGATCAATCAAGGCTTGTATCGGAACCTTTCTGGTTCAGGTTTGATGCAGTGATCGTAAGCAATCGTGATACAGGAGTTTGGGAGGTGCTCAGCTAAAATCTTATTGTTAAATCTTTCTTGGAATTTTCACGCTTAACTACCCAGTAGCAACTACCTTCTGAGAGGAAGAGTAAGGGCTATCTCGAGCGCTCCCTCGTGCCGCGGCGTTTATTCGAACTAACGTCATCACGGAATTACACGGAATTAAGGGCTGCTGAAGCCAAGGTAGAAAAATCACATTCAAATTTTGTTTGCGCTGACTCTACCGATTTCACATGAATCATACTTTCATGAAATGTAAAGGTGATTCAACTAAAAGTGGCGAAATCGTCTTGGAGACTATTAGTAGTATTGCTACGAGGGAAAAACAAAGAATAGAGATCCTTATTCCCAGGGCTATCCGTGTTTTCATTTTCGAAATGGACGAAAGGAGGAAAAATTGCAAATGAGCCTATACGTCATACCGCTGGCCTCTCAGG
This sequence comes from Pilophorus perplexus, assembly GCA_955831195.1. Taxonomy (NCBI): domain Eukaryota; kingdom Metazoa; phylum Arthropoda; class Insecta; order Hemiptera; family Miridae; genus Pilophorus; species Pilophorus perplexus. The sequence continues at coordinate 4,561,468 of OY037015.1, forward strand.
GGCTTCCCTATTAGGGATCCCGTTTTGGTAAATGCTATTGATCGGTAGATTTTATTGCGACACTTTAATTTATTGATTCAGTGAAGCAAAATACTATAAAAACCGATTTTCTTTCAAGGAGAACCATCGGCCATAGTCTCAGATTCTTAACCCAGAAGAGTTCTGGTTTATTCCAAGATTATACATGTTTGGTAGTCCATGCAGACCCCAATAAATCCGTGTAAATACGGATAAAACCCCGTGTCTGGTATCATTGCTGTTGACTCCGTGGTACTTTGATAACGGTAGTTCGACTAAACGCCATCTATCGCACCCTATGACTTTAATGCATTTTTTGTCAGCAAGGAAAATTTAAGAGAGTTTTTATACGTTTACATTGGACCAAATTATTATAATATACAAACATGTTTGTGTGCATTTTGGTTTATAACTCTTGGAATAATACACCTATGTAATCGCGACGGAGGTCCATGGGCGTAGGCAGGATTTAGCCAAGGGGGGGGCCACCCCACTAAGCGCTATTTTATATATATATATATATATAAACGCTGCAAATTTTACACAAGGGTTTATTGTTTTTTGACATAAGTTACTTGTGCGAAAATTAATTCTTGCCAATAAAAAAATATTTTTGAGAAAAAAAATCTGCACATTATTTGAACGAACAGTCATGAAACCTCGAAAAATGGATTAAGCATCCAAAATTATTCGGAAAATATTTGACCTCCTGGGATCCTTCACAAATCCCATTTGTAGTACCATTAGAGCCCCCGGTGAAATTGGATCGTTTTCGGACTCCCGAAAACGGGTTCTACGTCCAAAAGTACTTCGAAAACCTATAGGTCGAGTTATAACTCGACCCCATCGCCGAAACCCTTTAAAAAAACCCTCCCGTAGCCCTTTAATTGAAGCGTGGGGCTGAAAACCTTGCGGGCACAACTAGATGGTGAAATGAGTATTTTGTCAACACCTATTTAATCGGGACGGAGGTTGACGACTCCAATCGGCCTCAAAATTTGACATTATCCGTTTCAAGAGGTCTAGATTCCAAAACCGAAATGTCCGTCCGTCGTACGCCCGCTGTACCGAGCTTCTTAGATTGTATCTAAGGCCATTTCTGGCCCATAACAATCTTTCGCGTAACTTCTTGCTCGCTTTCTTCCCCTAGGGGAAGTGCACTTGTGTTTCTTCAAAATTAAATTTTGAAGAAACATAAGAAATCAAATTTTGATGTCTTCTTGTTCTTGATCTTCAGCACTGCCCTAGGGGGAGTACAGCGGGGAGGAGTACAGCAGGCCCTTCTGCCCTCTCCGGCGTTAGCCACACCATTCTGGTGCGCCCGGGATGGACCAACGTGGAGGTGGCGGGTTTTAATGCCTTAAAAGACCCCCATGGGTCTTGTTCAACTTTCATTCGTAATTCTTTGGGACAGGAGTGACTCCTGAGGAGTCATCGCAACGGACCTACCAGCCTAAAAATTCCAAGAGACCTCCTGTCGAATTCAGACTCCCAGAATTCGACCTGTCGAATATTTTCCGAGTAAAAAATTGCTTTAAAGAAAGAAAAATTGAAAAAAAAAGTTTGTTGTTGTTCCAGAAATAATATTCGGACATGTAACCTATATCAAAGAATAATAAATCCTTTTGTAAAATTTGCAGCGTTTTTCTATCGTCTCGGGATCCCTTTTAGCTACTCATAGGGGGGTTGAGATCCTCCAAAAATGCGGGCCTCATTTGCGTCCAACTTTCTTATTTTAAATAGGAACCCCTAATTTTTTTTATGCATTTGGAATCCCCGGCTATTTTTACGTCCGATAAGCGCATTGAGCGAAATTTCTGACCCTCGCAAATCCGTACAACTCCTCCTATTTTCGTTGTTTACAGTCCAATTGAGTCGGCGTTTGTTCTGTATCCTATCTACAGATCTAAATTTCAATACTAAATCCCTATTATTAAAATGGGCAAGCGAAGTGAAGCCCCCCATGTCGGAGTGCTAGTGTTTCCAAATTCCAATAATTTCCTTTCCTTGCCCCTACCTAGGCATTCTTTCTTTTGAGTTCAGCACAATTTATTTTTGTGTTCCCGAAAATTCTAGGGGGGGGCCGCGGCCCCCCCCTGCCCCACCCTGTATACGCCCATGCGGAGGTCTACGACTCCGATCGGCCTCGAAATTTGAATTATCCCTTTCAACTGGTCCGCCCGCCGTCCGGGCCGTTTTGGGCAGTAGGAATTTTTCTAAAAATCTGAAATTTTGACAAAGTACTCTGTTTACCATCTAGTTGTTCCCGCAAGGTTTTCAGCCCGATCGCTCCAAACCCGGGGGGCGCTATGGGGCTAAAATGGGGCTACGGGAGGGGTTTTTTAAGGCTTTTGGCTATAGGGTAGAGTTGGGTGTCGTTTTCGAAGTATTTTTGGACGTAGAATCCATTTTTTGGGGTCCCGGAACGATCCGATTCCACTGTGGCGATCTATAGGGCTTTCATGGGGCTACAAATAAGATTTTTGAAGGATCCCAGGAGGTCAAATATTTTTCGAGCAAAAAAAAATTCGAAAAACTTTTTGAAAAAAAAAAAAAAAAATATCCCCAAACTGTTTTTATTGACAAGAATTAAATGTATGCTCAAGTAACCTATATCAAAGAATACCTAATAAACCCTTGTGTAAAATTTTACGGCGTTTTTACGTTTGGCGAGAAAAAAAAAAAATCTTGAATCTGATACCTAGCTCTCACTCGTCCTCTCGCCAGACGCTAGTTTACTTAGCGTTGATTCAGTTTCAGCCATGGTTTTAATTTCTTCTTTTTATTTTTGTTCTTCAAATTGCCAAAGTTGCCCGGAAAATACGAGGATGGTTGATCCTAAAACCAACAAAAATGCTAACCTTACCTCGGTTTAAAAAAATGTGTTTAACCTTTTCGCTCTATCCATAATTCATTTTTTGGTCGCATAGAGCACTGCACGGGATTTTATGAATGAAAAATGAGGATGCTGCCATGTATCCTCTTGTGTATCTAAAGGGAAATTATGAAGAAGAAAAAAGGCAAATTTTAGAAGCAGAATTGACGAAGAAGTTGAATTTTCTTTTCAGCAAACATCTCACATAGGTACGAGAATTATTCATCGTATTTGAGCTCGCGCAGTTCTCTTTTTTACCCATTCTCTTCCTTCAAAATATGTACAACAAAAAGAGGGTTCACAACCGGCAACAACATAACCTTTCAATCCATCTTGGGCAAAATAACCTTTCAATCCAGATGTTGACCGTTCGAATGAATGTGGTTGGTAAGTTGTTGAGGTTAGGTCAAATAAGTTTGAATAAGTGGGGGAAGCCCGTTTACGCAAACTTGTTGAATATTCATAAAATGGCGATAAATGAAGCTACTATGTTGACATTTTCACTGTGTGTACTCAGAAAATCACGGAAAATTGGGGGGATTCGGGGCACCTGTTGGTGATGTTGTTTTTGGCAGTCAGTTTTTCTCCCGTCGCCCCGCGACGTTTGCATATTCGTGAATAGTCTGAGAAATCGAAGCAGTGTACCTACGCAATTACCCCTTTGACCCCTTTTTCCCCTTTGGCCTGGGGAAATGTGTGCTACCAAGGACTTAAAAAAAAAAATTGTCATTTCAAAAAGATGAACATCGGTAATTGAAAAGCTGATAATGGAATTCAGCATTAAACAAGATACCTCTTGAAAAAACGCAGCAAATTTTATTATTCTTTATACAGGTTAATTAACCTGTATAAAAGAATTAATTGCACAATTGTGAAATTAATTCTGTCATTTAGAAAATATTTTTGAAAAAATTAAAAAAAAAGAAGAATTTCTTCTGTACAATGTTTGGACGAAAAAAAAGAAAGGATTTTGCAACCAAACTTACTCGGAAAACGACACCTCATTCTAACTCTTGGGGTCCTTTAAAAACCCTATTTGTAGCCCCATGAAAGCCCCATAGATCCCCACAGTGAAATCGGATCAAACTGTGACCCCCCAAAAATGGATTCTACGTCCCAAAACACTTCGAAAACGACACCTTGCTCGATCCCATAGCCAAAAGCCTTCAAAAAACCCCTCCCGTAGCCCCATTTTAGCTCCATAGCGCCCCACGGGTTTGGGCGATCGAACTGAAAACCTTGAGGGCACATCTAGACGGTAACCCGAGTATTTTGTCAAAATTTCTGATTTTCAGACAAATGCCTAATGCCCAAAACGTCCCGGACTGCGGACGGACATTTCGTTTTTGGAATCTAGACCTATTGAAACGTACAATGTCAAATTTTGAGGCCGATCAGAATTTTCGACCTCCGTCGCGATTACAAAGGTGTATTATTCCAAGAATAACAAACCAAAATGGGAACTACCAGCAATATGACGGCTGAAATTCAAGCCCGAAGTAACATTTTTGAAAAAAGCATAGATTGCGTATTACGCAATTACCCCACTCCATACTTATCTGACCAAACCTCAACAACTTTCAATCTAATGAACACGTTAGTCTACAACAGAATGAAGTTCTGTCTCCTGCTCAGACAAAACACGGGAAGAAAGACAAATAGAGAAAAGGTTAGCGTGTTCTTTGGTTGATCCTAGACTCTTCACCTGTATTTTCTGGGTATCTTCGGTATGCGTTAATAATATAAACTCTCTAGCACATGCAAGGAGATATATCTCCATAACTCACCTGAATATTTTGTAGTAGACAAACATCATGACGGACAAGGGGATGTAAAAAGAGCCGAGAGTGGCGTAAATTTGGTAGCCGAAGTTCTGGCAGACGAGGCACTGGGTTCCCGGGTGGCCTGGCGTTTCGCCGTGAGTGTTGCCCAGGATGAGGAGAGGGGGTAAGCTGATGCAAGCAGCCCCCAGCCAGACCATCGTGACGCAAAGGATCATCCTCCTGGGAGTCCTCTTCACCCCGTACTCGAGAGGCTTTGTGATGGCGTAGTACCTACAAGAGCATTAATTCCCGTGAGTTAGATGCACATGGCGAACCTTAGACAATCCCGCGGCCGTTTCTAGAACAGCAATTCTCATCAACTTGTTGGAGGGAAAAAAATTCACCCCAGACCCTCGCGGTCGCTAAAATTGATTACTATTGACTGTCAGGTTTATTCCATTACTATGAACAAGTTGAAATGAGACATTCTAAGGCTATTTGAATCAATTATCCCCGTAAAAACACGCTACGACAGTCACAACCAATAATAATATTTTTTTAAAAAGTCAATTTGGCCACTCACCGGTCAACACTAATCATACAAAGGTTGAGTATCGAAGCCGTGCAAGAGAGCACGTCGAAGCTGACCCAGACATCGCACATGATCGGCCCCAGATTCCAGGTACCGAGAATTTCGTACAGAAGTGCCATCGGCATCACAAGTATAGCGACGCAAAGGTCCGAAACGGCCAAAGACACCAAAAGGTAGTTGCAGGGCCGCCTGAGTTTCTTCACGAGGCAAACAGCAACACACACGAGTATGTTTCCAACTGGAACAGAAAAGTAAACAACGACCGTGAAGCCATACCGGTGACATGATTTCAATTTGTGAAAACCATTAATTAATGAGAAAATGAAGAAAAGTACGAAGTAATCAAAGCACGGAACACGTTAAACGCTTTTATAACCTACAAGTTGCTTGGTGAGCAATTGCTCCTGTCTCAGCCTAAGTCTACAGAGCATCGGGGGGGGGGGGGGGGGGGGGGGGGGGCTCACAGGAGCCATCATGGCGGCTGACTTGATTGCCTATCTGCCTTTGCAGAAATCAGCAGCAAGTAGCCTCAAAGGTCCTATAGGACCTTCACACCTTCTCATCTGCGAAGAGCGAGCTGATGCTGCTCAAAGTCAGGCTCATGCGGCCACCCATTGTGGATATGTTAAGAACCTCGGAATGACGTTTGGGGAGCACATGACCTTCTTAAGGGACCGAGCCTTAGACGTCTAAGGTCAGCTCAGAGGACAGCCCTGATAAAGGTTACCCAGTCCTACTGCGGCTGCCCGCCGCTACGCTACCTATAGGATTCAAAAGAGGCTTCCCTTTCGCTGGGGCGATGTTTCGAGCCCGGGCCTCCTTGAGCCCAGCTGCACCAGGACTGGGTTGGCCATGCTCGTCGGTCGGTGGCAGGAGGATTGGGCCGCCGAGTCCATTGGGAGACTCACTTTTGAGTTCTTCCCTTCGGAGGCTCGGCGAATGGAGATTATGTGGGTGGTCCCTGACCACAGGGCCAACCAGCTGATATCTGTTCATGGGGACTTCCCCACCAATTGGCGCTGGCCGACGATCCTGGCTGTGTGTGGTGCAAAGACCCGGATGGTTCAGCGAGGCAGATGCTTTGGAGCTGCCCGGCATTTGAGACAGAACAGGCTGTCCTGGAAGCTGAGGTGTTCCCCGACAGTTTGAGGGAGGGCTGGAGTAAGTATGTCTCCTTTGCCGCTACGCGTTCATGGCCTTTGCAAGCCTTGACTTCAAATTAGGTCGCTGGTCGAGCATTGACTCCCAATAGTCGCCCCCCGGAGCTCGCAATTGCATCCAACCTCGGTAGCGTGACCCCCCCCCCCCATCCTCATTCCCCTTCCCTTCTGTATCCTCCTGTCGCGGCGCTCCCTAAATATGGGGGCCTGCTGATAACTCTAACGAGCTCAAGCAGTTGCCACTTAAAAGAAAAGCAAGTTGCCTCCATGCCAGCGACCAAGTGGATGTTACCGACCTAACAGGTTAGGCTGAGTGTCCTTCCTCCCAAAATGCCCTCATTGGGGAGGACCTTCGCCTCCTAGAGATCTCCCTTTTTTAAGGCTCTCGCCCTTCACAACAGTCATATTTGTGGAAACTGCACACGCCCTTTCCTGGATGATCGGTGAATTCAAAGTTTTGTGGGTTAGGCAATCGCTTTTAGTCAAAATATTCGACGACCTACTGGCCTTCACCATGCTGAAGTGCTGCTATTCCCAGCTTGATCCTGATCGTGTCCTGAGCAGTGTGTTGCATACCTACTCACGAGACATAAAATGGACTGTGCGAGTGCACTGCATAGTAAAATGGCATTCTTTGTCGTTCCATGGTCCTGTCTTGTGGAGTTGATACCGGAGTAGCCTATTAGAAGGGCTACAAGCAAACTGGTATCACACTTCACTTCTTCACTTCAGCGTCTTCTTTGCCAGTTTCGCCTGCCTCCGACCAGGGAGCCTTTGACAGAGCAGTACTCTCTTTCTGGCCTCCCACTTCAAGATTTGATGGCCTCCCAGTCGACCCTGCGATCCTAAGAAGCATGATAGATCCATTGCTGTAGAAGACCAGAGCCACAATGTGCTCCCACGCTCAAACTTGGGGCTTCCTTCACTCAGTTCACACAAAGAAAGAGAAAGGGGGACGAATCTAAAAGGGGAGTCGTCCCCTTCAAATACAGTGACTGGAGCACCGTAGTCCTCTGTTTATGATTCGTGGATCTGGTCTTCATTCCTCCCAATAGTAGCCAGCAAGAACCCAAGCCTTAGCAGTGCTCTCTGCTTTTTGCTTCCTCAGTCACTGTTTAGCCGTAGGCTTCAAGCTTTAGGCGTTTCTCTCTTAGTAAACGATAAAAGAGTTGAGATAAAATTGAGGCCCATCTCTGCGATCTGAGTTCGAAAGACATCAAAGGCGAGATGCAATTCTAAAATGGGAAAAGTCACGATGCGAACTTGAATGTCACGACACACTGCGCCTAACTTCGATCAACGGTAGTCATCGAAGCGAGGAACAAAATCGCCGTCGTGAAACCGGCAGGTGGGACTGTGGAACACAGTATTCACCTTATAGCAGATCCGATACAAGGTTTTCAACGTCTCGTTCGACCGAAAATGGCAGAACATCCCGACCTTTTCACGGACTACTGCCTCGCCTGACTGTGATTGATAACGCAGAAAACTGGAAGGAAAACTGACTTGCTCTTAGGATAATCATCAACTGGCAGGCCCCGTCGACCCTTCGTGGCACAATCGGAGCAGCACAATAGGGCCCCCCTAACGTAATAATTTCTTCGATCCGAGCACAATGTTAGATCGTTCATTTGACGATGGAAACTGCTGAAGGAAAACCTCGACGATTCATGAAGGAATTTCTACTCTTTTCTGGTTCAATGCGGTTGATGGATTGACTGCTTTTCAAGTAGGCTTTCATGTTGAGCTTACCAATCGTCACGATGATGACGACAAACAGAAGAAGGCCAATTAAGAGTGCTTGTGGCTGGGTGTAAGGAGAGCTGGGCCCCGGGAACCACGGCTGTTCTTGGCTGTCGTTACCCTCCATGGACCCAGCCCTGCACCGAAGAAGGTCAACCGGCTTCCATCACTTAGTCTCCCACCATCTTCCTGCAACATAAGGAATTGTCTCGTTGTAGAATTGCATCACAAAAAAAAAAAAGGTGCTATCTTTACGCAAGGGTTTATTATTCTTTAGTATAGGTTAGTTGAGTAAAAATTAATTCTGGGTCAATAAAAAATATTTTAAAAAATGTGAGACCTCGAAAAATGGATTATGCGTTCAAAATTACTCGGAAAATATTTGACCTCCTGGGATCCATCAACAATCCCATTTTTACCCCCATGAAAGCCCTATAGATCGCCACAGTGAAATCGGATCGTTCCGGGACCCCCAAAAATGGATTGTACGTCCAAAAATACTTCGAAAACGACACCTGACTCGATCCCATAGCTAAAAGCCTTTAGAAAACCCCTCCCGTAGCCCCATTTTAGCCCCATAGCGCCCCACGGGTTTGGGCGATCGGGCTGAAAACCTTGCGGGCACAACTAGATGGTAAACCGAGTATTTGCTCAAAATTTCAGACAAAAAATTCCTACTGCACCAAACGGCTCGAACGGCGGACGGGGTAAGTACGGCAGATGGACATTTTGTTTAGGAATCTAGACACTTCAAAATAATCTAAATAAAACGGAAAATCTCGCAGCCCTCACAGATTTCATCTGCTCGACAAGGGTCTTTTTGTAGCAGGATGTGTGCAGGACGTGACGCCGCACGACATCTCGCTGCGGAGATCTGTCCCACAAGGGAGCTTGATTCCGCCGGTGCTCTGCGATTATGGGCAACGATCTACCGTCCGAATAAAAAGACCCAAAAACCAGTCATAAACCATGCCGAAGATGCCAATTTCGTTATTGCTGCCCCATCAGAGGAAGATTGCCTTCGCATTCTGATACTCTGAAATCCTGGACAGTGGAAAATCGTCTCCTGCTAAATGAGAGCAAAACAAACCTTCTCTTCCAGGCTCGAGGAGCCTTCACCTCGGCCGGCACATGAATCGATTGCCGTCTCCAACTCCACGAAATTCTTGCTCGTGGACAGGAACCTGAATTTTAAAGAACATACCGCTGAGCTGAAGGGGAAATTGAGCGCAATATGTTTTTGCCTGCGAAAATTGAGACCTCAAAGGATTTTCTCCGTATGATATACCACGTCCTTTTTGTGTCGAGGGCAAGATACGGTATACTCTCCTGGGCATCGCCGACCAATCTGCATTCCATTTTCCTCACCCAGAAGCGAGCGGTCCGAATTCTGAGGGGGCTTCCTCCTCGCTCCTCATGTCGTGGCCAATTCAGATCGGACGGCCTTCTAACGATTCCTTCAATCTACATCCTGGAAACCACGCTATTTTATCTCAAAAATCGAAGCAACTTCGACACGCACCTGACCACTCCCACGATACAAGAAATAGACACTCCCTCCTTCGCATTCCTCTCCATCGCCTGGAGTTTTTCAACAAGATTGCGGTGGTAAATCACTTCCATCTGCACATCAACCAAACTGCAACCTTCTCGCTGGCCACGCCCCTCCACTTGTTCCGCAAGTCCTTCAAGACCACAGAGTAACAGAGAACAAAGTTCTCAAAGTGTTCAAGACTTAGTCATTCCTGATTGATAAGGAACTCTAGTAGAGTTCCTTATCAACTGACAGTTACTCTACTCAATTGCAGACTTCTTCGCATTTACATGACTTGAGTTATTTAGTTCTGACGTATGCTCAATCTGTAATAAAAATTTATTTATTGATTTATGTCAAAGTTTTATCAGATTTTTCGACTTCCGTCGCGATTACATAGGTGTATTATTCCAAGAATAATAAACCAAAACCGCGATATTATTCACGTTGTACGGCAAACACAGCCGTTAAACGCTTTCAAAATACAGTTTCCAGAAATAGTCGTGTTCAGAACTGAGTAACGTCCGTTCGGCTATTCCCGGGTCTGAGCGTCCGTCGATTAAACGGTCGTGAATGATGGGCATTGGTGGGTGCCTCATTGGCTCCTCTTGTTCGGCCTCGCTTATCAACCCTCCGCCGGCGACAGGCTGGCAGACCTAATAACACAGTAGCCTGGACGTATCTCACAAGCTAACTGCCCCCCCTGATAGTGTGACAGCTCGTGTCAAAACGGTATAGGAGGTGGAGTCGTCAAATTGATTCGACCGTTGGAACACGAGCTTGATCCAACGCTATAAACAATACCTTAATGATAATACCTGTTGAGCCGGGTATTATCAAGGGGATGTAATGGGTTGGGTTTGCCTAATCGGCAAACATCGTCAGATCGAAGCAAATGGGCTTTTGCAGACAACTTGTTCTACATTGTGGGTGGTCAGCCCCCAAACCTTCATCTGAGAATGCCTCTGGACGCTAGAAAGTTGAAAAATACGTGTAATAATAACAATATTATTTGCCGAAATACACTCACATGTCAAGTAGGTATAACAATTATTGTCAACTATCTTTGTCAGAGTTGAGAGATCTTGGTATGGAAATAGGAGTTACGGGGAAGGCCTCAAAAGCGAGCGGCAATCTGAAAGGCGGGAAAAGAAACTCGTTGTTGGGAGTGATCTGGTGGTAGTTGGCGGAACTAACAACGAAAATGGCGACTTGGCATTTCAGGAAAAGTTGAGTCAGTATGATTTTGGTTTCGCGACAGAGTGACGCTTGGAACCGATGCAGCCCTGCAAGAGTTAAAAAGGTATGACATACATTGTGCTAAATTGATATCACAAAACAAATGGTTTTGTGATCCAAATGTCGATGAAAGGCCGCGAAAACGTGGTGAAAGAAACCATAACCGGTTTAAACGTCTCTAAAGAGACAGTGTGGAAAGGGGCAGATTGGAAGGGGTGGTGGAGATCTGCTGGACCGCGGGGATTCAGGAACAAAATAAATGAAATTGGACCTTCATGGTCACTGAAAGGGATCCGGAGTCCAAACTTGGATTCGATTGGCACTAACTAAAAGATTGAAAAGAACGTAATAAACCTAGGCTTAGTAAACTTGCAATAAATGAATGTTATATTGCGTGAAATTACTGTAAATCTTGGAGATTCATATGATTTCTCTACACAGCCTGCCAGAGAAGCTCGAGCAACACGCATAAGAAAACCTCCAGCGTAGGTACTTAAACAACTAGGTATGTTCCAAAGTGACCCTCTGTGATCAGGGTGTCCAACAAAATTTTAACTTGTTTTAAAAAGGGGAAAGAATGTGGTAATGTCCCCAGTTGATTCCATAGTTCCCTTAGTTTTATGTCACATGACATGACATTGTGTGGTAGAACTCATTACCGCGAATGTAAAATACTGTTGAGTTCTTTTGTCGATTAAAGCCTAATTTCTAGCGAGACATACTTAACTTTCTTACTGTAGTAAGAAACTATGTTAACGTTAACTGTTGTAGGTATCTGTACTCCCTGTTAACGAAATATGCTCTACAACTTCCATCAAATGAGTTTTTACGTGGGAGTTACCATTTTCGAGTTGCAGACATTCAAATTTGAAGTTATCTTGTTTTTTTGTTAAGTTGGTAAACATCGACATTCTTTGACGGCCCGTCGCGCCCTTACGGCTGGTTCAATTTTGACTTTGAGGTAGCTCATTCGACGCAGAATTTTGCGCTCTTTAATTTGCTATATAGGGAATTTTTACCCAAAACGCACTCTTTCGAAGTTATCCATAAAAAACCAAAAAAAGCGCCTTAATTTCGTGGTTTTTTGAATTTTTGACGGTGAGCGTTCGACAAATTTTGTTGGGAAGCTTCGGATTTGTGTTCACCCAGGCAAAACTTATAAAAGCGTTGAGAAAAATTCTACACCACGTGTTGCATCGAAAAATCACCCGTTGGCCGGACCTACCTGGCTAAGGCAATTTATCCTCACGTCACGATCGTTTCCGATCAATGAATTCCTACGACTCACGGAGGTCGAAAAGAGGGGAAAACCCGAAGGATTGAAGGAGTTGCACGTTTTATTCTCAAAGTGGGAAACCGTGTTCAGACCGTCCCCAATTCTCATCCCCAGCTGATGAACCGTAATGGCCCGACGAAGTTTGCTAAATGCGATGTCGTAGCCCTTACTAAATTACAATTAGCGGATTCGCGAACAAGTAAATCACGCAAATAATACGCTGACAAATCATAAGCCCGATTAGAGTTTTAGTTCATTATACACTGCTGATATTTATGGCTTAAAAATGTGAACACCTAATGAGTACGCTGAATGATTCATCGTTTAAAAAACACTGTATTAAACCTCATTTAGGTCTTAGTTAGGGCCTGCGGGTGGACACACGAGGCCGCTCGAGTGAGTTATCATCTGGCAGTACACGTTATAAAATAAGTAATATTACATACACGCGAGGTTTCGTAGATCCGTCGAGTAGGAAAGTAAGCGACTCTGATTTAAGGGGCACTGCTTCACGAAAAGGGATTTGCTCCCTCTTATTAACGAGTCACCAGTGAAACAAGTTATCAGAATCAGAATCAGAATCAGAAAGCGTTTTATTTGCCATATTACACAGAGTGCTTTTGACAATGGTCACGGTTAATTAAAGTTAGGCCTGAAAATACAAAGTAAGATGGTAACATTAAATTTTAAACGTAAATTGATGAATTAAGGGCATGTACACGTTAAAGACGTTTCACTGGATTGATGTTGAGAAAAAAGTCTTCAAATGAGTACGGCACCATTTGTGACAGTCGGGATTTACATGAGATTCTAAATTTTGGCACAGGCTCTTCTCGGACAGATTTTCAGGACAGTTAGTCAACTTAGTTTGAGTTCAATTAACGAGCAATACACAAACCGGCTAATGATTTCCCCGAGTCATTTGAATAATTAGAGCCGTTTGAAATTTTCCTCACCCGTTTGCAGGGCAAGTTGTGAGTTGGGAGCCTTAATTTGAGTGGTTCATTCTGATGAATGAAGCCTTGTAAATTCCTAAGTGCTCACCGACGAGGACTTTTCTCTTCTTGATAATTACCTGTTAACAACTGGAGTTCGGTCAGTGAATCAAGTTTGATATTTAGAATTTCATAAAACAAAAATATATCACATGAGAAGAATGATTTTGGTTACTTGTGCGAAAATTAATTCTGTCAATAATTTTTTTTTTCAAATTTGATGGTTGATTATTCTTGGAATAATTCACCTTTGTAATCGCGACGGAGGTCAACGACTCGGATCTGCCTCATAATTTGACATTATCCGTTTCAAGAGGTTCAGATTCCAACACCGAAAACTCCATCCGCCGTCCGGGCCGTTTTGGGCAGTAGGAATTTTTTTAAAAATCTGAAATTTTGGCAAAATACTTGGTTTACCATCTAGTTGTGCCCGCGTATTCAGTCCGATCGCCCAAACCCGTGGGCTGCTATGGGGCTAAAATTGGGCTATGGGAGGTTTTTTTTAAGGCTTTCAGCTATGGGGTCGAGTAAGGTGTCGTTTTCGAAGAATTTTTGGACGTAGAATCGATTTTTGGGGCTCCCGGAACGATTCAATTCCACTGTGGGGATCTATAGACCTTTCATGGGGCTAGAAATGGGATTTTTGAAGGATCCCAGGAGAGCAAAATTTAATATTTTCCGAGTAAGAAAAAAAATTGAAAACTTTTTTTTTATTGACACACATTTAATTTTTGTACAAGTAACCTACATAAAAAATGAAAATAATAAACCCTCAAGTAAAATTTTCACTCGGAAAATATTTGACCTCCTTAGATCCTTCTAAAATCCCATTTGTAGCCCCATGAAAGCCCTATAAATCGTCACAGTGAAATCTGATCGTTCCGGGACCCCCGAAAATGGATTCTACGTCCAAAAATACTTCGAAAACGACATCTTATTCGACCCCATAGCTGAAAGCCTTTAAAAAAAAACCTCCCATAGCCCCATAGCGCCCCATGGGTTTAAGCGATCGGGCTGAAAACCTTGCGGGCACAACTAAATTGTTAACCGAGTAGGTATTTTATCAACATTTCAAATTATTGAAAAAATCTTACTTTTGATTTTCGAAATTTACGCGTCAACGATTTACGAGGTCAAAAAACTAACAAAAACAACTCCTGTAACCCTTTAGAAGCCCCACTTAGAGATACGTCTGATACGTCTATGATTATGCAAAATATATATAACTGAAAACGCCACCAAACTGGACTCACAGGCCGAAACCCCTCAAAACCCCCACCTGTTGCATCTGATACCTAAGCCCTACTTGACCCGACGGTGTAAACGGATAGGTCTGAAACCCCCATTAAACGATGTCCAAACTACACCCAACTCGACCCCCTGCCCGAAGCCCCCTCGACTGTTGCCCCCAGAAAAGCCCACTCCGGTATGGGCGGCTAGACAGGTGGGATCCCCATTAGTGGATTCAGCGTCCAAAATGAGTCCCACAATCCTCCTGGTAAAAATCGTCGTCGAACGAACATTTTGGAGAACGGGTACATTTTCTTCTGAATGATGCGTCAATTCGGAAAATGCAACGTCGCAAAAACTGAAGTTGATTATTCGGAATACAATGAATTAAAAAACACCAAACAGTGCCTACTCCGGCAGAATGTTGCAATCCGACGAATTCGCTGCCAGACAACCAACAATCACCAGCGAACTCCCCTCATCACTCTTCTCAATAACGTCGGCCTGAGATACTTCCAGGGACGAACCTCCCAAACGAAACGCCAAATCTTTTCAAGGAGCCTGGTGTTTGTCTCCGTCAATTAAACGTCTCGCCCAATCAAAATATTGGGTTTCAGCCGGGAGCCGAGTGCGTTTCCTTGTTCCCCACGAAAGTCTGGAGAGCTTCTAGCAGTTGAGGGCCTTTCGGATCCGACGTCCCTCTCGGCAAGAACATCACCACAAGAGCATCGTGAACGGAAATCCCGTTGAAATATAACCGGAGAACTCAATTATAAAATACTCGATTACTCCGCATCGGGGATAATCCGTGAAGCGGTCGAAGTGGTATCACAGCTCAAGTAGTAATCGAACTTAGCAATTTATTAAATTCAAAATTATAATAAAATATAATATTATTATATTATATTCAATTCATTATATTATATTCAAAAAAACGAAATGAAACTGTAGGGCCTCAAAATGTCTACATGTAGATTCCAAACGCAGCTACGCAATGGTCTATTATTCTTCAATAGCCAAGTATTATTAATATTATCAATATTATCAATATTATTAATATTATAATATTATTAAAAAAACGCTGCAAATTGTACTACACAAGGGTTTATCATTCTATGATGTAGGTTACCTGTACGAAATTTAAATCTGATATTTAAAAAAAAAAATTTACTCGGAAAATGTTTGGCCTCCTGAGATCATTCAAAATCCCATTTCCTGCCCATGAAAGCCCTATATATCCCCTCAGTGAAATCGGATCGTTCCGGGACCCCCAAAAACAGATTCTACGTACAAAAATACTTCAAAAACGACACCTAACTCGATTCCATAGCCAAACCCCTTCAAAAATGGGCTCTGCCCGTTCTCAATAAATAAATAAATAAAGACCGGTAGGCTAGGAGGCACAAAGGGAGTTTATCATCCCAGT
This sequence comes from Pilophorus perplexus, assembly GCA_955831195.1. Classification (NCBI taxonomy): domain Eukaryota; kingdom Metazoa; phylum Arthropoda; class Insecta; order Hemiptera; family Miridae; genus Pilophorus; species Pilophorus perplexus. The sequence continues at coordinate 4,577,319 of OY037015.1, forward strand.
TGTCTTGGCTGGCATCCTGAGGTACTTTGTTATGGTCCAATTAAGCCTTTCAACCAGGCCTCCTGGTGTAGTCCTGGTTCTATGCGTACCCAGTAAGCCGTTTACATCTGCCAGTAACTTGGATTCGAAATTTCGACCCTGATCCGTGTGAATCTGTACGGCACACCGTGCTTGCAAGCAAAACGTTCTACTAGTGCAGACGCAACGGTTAACGCTTCCTGGTTTGGGATTGCAACGACTTCAGGCCACTTCGTGAAGTAATCCGACATCACAAGTATGAACTTATTGCCACGTTTTGTGCCTGGACATGACCCCAGTATGTCCATAGGTATTCCAATCCGCTGAAAAGGACCTCCCGTCTGAAGTTGCTTGAGTGGTGCCTTTTGCGTCGTCCCTGGACACTTTCTACATCGTTCGCACGTTCTGCACCAGGCTTTGGTGTCCGACGTCATCCCAGGCCAATAGCAGTCCAGTCGCAGTTTTCCCAACGTTTTCCAAATCCAAAATGGCCTCCAGCAGGAGAGTTGTGACATTTCGACAAGATTTCTGGAACTGCAAGTGCCGGTTGTAACCCACTGTAAGTGAAACCGACCCGACAGACCTTCCCAACGATGGTACAGTTTCCCGTCATTGACCTCCAACGAGTCCCATCTAGAAACCAGCTGTTGGGTTTTTGGGATTTGGGCTGAAGTGTTCCCCACGTAGGGCGCGAGATCCCACTTGCCAAAAGATATATCTATTGTTATAATATAACAACGTGTATTTCTCTATCGGCCACCACTTTTGAAACAAGAGTGACCACACATGCTCACAACATAATATAATATAATATAATAATTCATTATGGCCTTACATAAAAAACGACCCATTGTAACGCTATAAATTTATACGACCTCCTACCCTGAGCCCTTCAAAAATTCCATTAATGGCCCCATAGATCTTCGCTGATTGATGGGATAGGCCCCTTGGCCCGGTCGCCTCAGAGGCTTAAGAAGGGGTTTGTGGACGGTTTTCTGAGGGTGTCGTTATTCGAGGGATTTAGGACGTAGGCTTGATTAATAGGGGCCCTAGACCTGCTCAACCTCGAACCATGAAAACTTAATACAACCCTATCGTCGTTATTGCTTTCATCTAATGACTAACTGATTCCCCACTGCGCCAATCATAGCAGTCGTGCTGATTAGTCAATATGTGTGGAGCGAGCAAATTAAACATGGATAGGGCCCTATGTTCTTCATACTGAGGGACATTCTAAAATTTGCGAGATGGGGGAGCAGTTACTGAATGTCAATCATAACTAGTTGGGCCAATGCTCAAGTCCTAGCACACATTTAATTTTTAAGTAAGCTAATTTAGCTTACTTAATCGTACCTATGCTAACATAGCCAAAGCGTAGGAAACACAGAATGCCCGTTAAGGGGAGGCATATCTCTCATCCGTTCATTCGGAATGATCAATTCGATGTTTTTCCATTGCAGCGTAGAAATTTGGTCTCTTTACAGTTTGGTTTTTCGGCACATGACTCGAAAATCTCACTCACATCACGAAATAACATCATATCACTTTAGTTTTGTCAATAACCGAGGAGAACTTCGAACTAGGGATGTTGAAAAAGTATCGATACATATCGATACTTTTTGCTCCCGATACATATCGTAGTATCGATACTTTTTTCCGGTATCGGCGCCGATACTTTTTTTATCCCTCACATTTCATCAGATTCAAAACTTACGGCATACATATAGGTAGTTGACAGTACCTCTAACTTGACCAGCAATTGAAGAAAGTTGATTTAGGTACCTACCACCAACTCCAGGAGCTGCACCAGCTCTCATATCAGAAGAATAAGCCGTCCTCGATCTAGGGCGGACCACCAAAATGTTGGCCCAACCAACAAACCCAACTCACTCATCACAGTAGAAATTAGTGTGGCCACAGCTACACCAAACGAGGGAATGTTCCCCTTTTTGCTACCTGTATCTACCCCCCCGAGGCTTGGAGCAAGGGTTTCAGTCCGATCGTCCAAACCCGTGGGGCGCTATGGGGCTAAAATGGGGCAATTGAAAGTGTTTTTTTTTAAGGCGTTTGGCTATGAGTTCGAGTTGGGTGTCGTTTTCGAAGTATTTTTGGACGTATACTCTACGTCGTAGAGTATATTTTTGGGGGTCCCAGAAGGATCCAATTTCACTGTGGGGATGTAAAGGGCTTTCAGGGGGCTACGAAAGGGATTTTTGAAGGATCTCAGGAGGTCAAATATTTTCTGAGTAAAAAATAAAAAATTTAAAAAGAAAAACCTTTTTTTCAACAATTTTTCATTGAGACAGAATTAATTTTTGCACAAGTAACCCATATCAAAGAATAATAAACCCTTGACTAAAAATTTGCAGGCGTTTTTGAAAAGTATCGATACTTCGATACCGATACTTTATTGAAAGTATCGTATCGATACTTTTAGATACTATCTGAATGTATCGATACGATACTTTAGAAGTATCCAACATCCCTACTTCGAACATAAACGGGACTCCAAACTAGGGATGGGAATCGATTTCCAATAATACGGGACTCCAAACTAGGGATGGGAATCGATTTCCGATTTTTTCCGCTTTTTCGATTTTTATGAATTGATCTTCAGGTTCCGATTTTAGGTGAATTTTTTTTTAGGTGAATCGATTTTTTATTTCCGATTTTAGTTAAAATCGTGAATTGATTATTTACTACTGATTTTTAAAAAAATCTTGAATCGATTTTCGTCATTTATAAAAATTAGTTTAGTATTAAATACTAAACTAATTTTTATATATGACGAAAATTGCTCGAATCCCTTGAAATTTTCAAGTGATTCAAGCAAATTTCGCGTCTTACGTCGATTAAAAATGATGATAATAGTTGATAACAAAACTCACTAGTCACCAGCAACGTCCGCCATGGCTTTTTCAGACAGCGAAACTGATAACTCGTCTGATTAAACGTTTATTATCAAAAATTTTGAAAACTAATACATTGTAGGTCATAAATTGTCAATTTTAATTTTAAATAAATTTTTTTTTTTTAACGATTTTTTCTTGAATCTACCTAATTCGAATATAATATTCATATAATATTCAATATAAATATTCAAAGTATTATATTCATTTATTATTCAGATATTATCTACCAGTTAATAATTACTTAAAATAATTTTTTTCATTGACACAGAAATAAATTTCTGCACAAGTAACCTATATCAAAGAATAATAAACTCTTGTGTAAAATTTGCAGCGTTTTTGAACGTAGAATCCATTTTTGGAGGTCCCAGAACGATCCGATTTCACCGTAAGGATTAATGGGGCTTTCATGGGGCTACAAATGACATTTTCGAGGGATCCCATGAGGTCAAATAACGTGTCGTTTTCCGAGTAATCTTTACGCATAATCCATTGAGATCCCACATCTGCCCAAACGTAGAGAATTTGTGTAAAATTGGCAGGGTTTTGTTGTTGTTGTCAATTTGTAATTTTTTATTGACTCCTCATCAACATAAAAATTGTACTCAAATTGTTCAAAAAAATAAAAATAAAAAATAAACCCCTAGGTCAATGTTGCGGCGTTATTTTATCTGAAAACTGTTCATAGTTGAGGGATTCTGGAATGGGCAGAATGAAGTTGTCCTCGTTTACAGGAAAACGAATTTAAATTACAACAGAGAGGCCCCCCGGCGGATGTCTTTAGTTCTCGCAAAAACGATTATTATGAGTTGGTCTGTTGGTACAAAGGGGTAAAATGCAGTTCACAATAACAGGGTAAATGTAGGCCGGACGACAGTGTGAAAGAGAGAATGTGCTGTTGTCGGCCAAATCCCATTTCCAATTTACTTCCATTCCCTACACATCGGTTCCAGACTGCTTCAACCTTTTTTTTTCTTTTTTTTTTCGGTGTATAGACAAAAACCCCTCCCAGCTTGCCCCATTTGGCTCCTCTCCCTTCTCAGCCTATTCCCGCTCGTCCCGATTTTCCCCCATTGTGCCCCCCCAATGCAAACCTTTCATTCTTTTCTCCCGTTTTCGCGGTTATAGAGGAGCGCTGTTTGGTAAGCGGTTGGTGAATAATGCATTAAGTGCCTCGCGAGAGGTAAACGTACCGCCAACAACTTGTCAACAACCTATCTACCAACATCACTTCGACCCCTTTTACCGTCTTTTCAAAGTTGGACCTCGACGGATTTATACAAAAAGAAACTGGATATGCTTTCGGTTTAAATTGGGTAATCCCCTCGACAGCTCTCATCCAGCAGTCGTATTTTTCAGCTCAACACAAGATGCTCATCATCTCACAAATTGACCTGCAGGAGTCGGTAAAAAGAAGAATGATGTTTCTCATTACCACTCCAATTATTAAGGATGTAAATTCGGTGGAAAAGAGAGGGACTAAAGTGTGGAAAGGAGAATTCAAATGTTGAGGGTTTGTCATCACAGCTTAATTTTGGCTGATGTTCTAAAACGGCGCTACCTTGTGATTGAAACAATTACAAAATTATTATGATCGCAGAAGATCGATTGTTGGGTGTTAATGAACTGTTGATGGGAAAGATGGAGGCAGGTTTACCATGGGAGTGGAGATGGGTATCGACGTTGATAAATCTATATTTTAATAATCTATATTTTAAAAGATCAATTTTTTTTTTTTTTTTTTTTTTTTATCGATATTTGACATTATCCGTTGCATGACACGTAAATTTCATAAAAGAAATGTCCTTCCGCCGTCCGAGCCGTTTCAGGCAGTAGGAATCTTTCTAAAGATCTGAAATATTGACGAAATACTCGGTTTACCATCTAGTTGTGCCTGCAAGGCTATCAGCTCGATCTCCCAAACCCGTGGGGCGCTATGGGGCTGAAATGGGGCTACGGGAGGTTTTTTTAAAAAAAGGCTTTTGGCTATGGTATCGAGTTAAGAGTCGTTTTCGAAGTATTTTCGGATGTAGAAACCATTTTTTGGGGTCCCGGAACGATCCGATTTCACTGTGGGGATATATGGGGCTTTCGTGGGGCTACAAATGGGATTTTTTAAAAATCCCAGGAAGTCGAATATTTTCCGAGTACCTAAAAAAAATGTTTGAAAAAAATTTGAAAAGAATTTAAAAACACTTTTCTTTTTTTTAATTGAAAAAACGAATTTTTTAACATTCGGGCATGTAACCTATAATATCAAAGAATAATAAACCCTTGTGTAAATTTTGCAGCGTTTTTCCCTTCGATACTCATCCCAATTTCTCAGAATCCTGAGCACAATAATTGCTCAATTATTGTACTGAAGTGAGCATTTGACCAGTTTCCCCTCTTTGTTATTCAAAGCGGGAAATATTTTATCAATACGCAGCAATATACGTTTTTCCAGTTAAGCAAGCTTTTTAGAATAACTATCACCATCGCCGAATCGATTTAAAAATCGTATCTTTATCTACCTAACTTACTTTATAACGTATGACAGATATTATCAGAATCTGATAATAATTTATTACCTATCTGATAATACAGATGATGTTGTTGGAAACTTGTTGAGGGTCAGTCAAATAAGACGAGATTGTTTTGCCGACGTTTCAAGAGATATATTCTCCTATCATCAGGGCCTAATGAAATGAACAAAACACGAATTTACACTTTGAATTTAACAATTGATGAAACTATATGAAAAATTTACTTACAAGTGCAGGAAAAAGGGCAGCACACGATGTGAGCCGTCGCTGTCGTACAAATATACTAAATAATATGTAGGATGCAGACATACAGAAGGAACTGACAATTTTCGATGGTGGGGGTTGATTTTTTTTTTTTTTTTTTTTTTTCCTTTAGAAAGTGGTAAACAGAACTCAAAGGATGCCGACTTTTTGTAAGGTTTGAGGGGTGGTCGGTGAGCAGGTAATTAGGCGTTAACGGTTTCATGTCGGCGGTCTCCCTTTGTGGATTAAGTCAGAGTAACATTTACTGAGGTGATTGACATCTGTTCTGAAGTTAACTGTTTGATGTTTGTTGCGTTCAATATGGATCATTTCCAACATCTCCCGCTTGAAAAGGATGGGTTCTTTACCAACGATCTTGGCTTTATTAAATTGAAATTTATGTCCAGCCTCCCTAGAATGGATAGTCAAGGCGGTGGACGTGGGTTTTACTGGACCAGAGCTCTCTTTTTCATGAGTATTGATACGCTTTGACATGAAATTTGCAGTATGGCCAATATAGCGTTTGGGACAATTTTGTTGACATGGGATGTCGTAAATTATATTGTTCTGTTTGTGATGAGGGATGGGGTCTTTGGTTTTAGTGAAAAGAGTTCCTACAGTTTTTTGGGTTTTAAAGGCAAGCTGAGCAGAATCAGAATCTAAAATCTTGGAAAGTTTTTCCGATACCCCCCCCCCCCGTACATATGGGGTAGAGCAATACCTACGGGGTTGTCGTAAATTTTGTGGTCTAGTGAGGCTAGCTGAATGTTGGGTAATGATTTTATTGATTAAAGAATTAGGATAGCCATTCTTAGTAAGAACAATACGGAGACGTTAATGATTTTTTTGGTGAAACTGGGGGGGGGGGGGGGGGGCTGAGTTTGACAATTCGATCTAAAATATTTTTGATGGTATTGATTTTGTGTTTGTATGGTTGGGCTGATTTATAATGAATAATCCTACCGGAATTTTGAGGTTTAGTGTACCAATCAGTTTCAATATTTCCATCGGGGTTTCTAATTAAGAGGGTGTCAAGGAATGGAATGGATTGGAACTCATTTTCACTTTCTATCCCATTCATTCACTTTCCATCATCCAACTCATCATTCCAACTCATTCACTTTCCATCCCTCATCACAAACAGAACAATATAATTTACGACATCCCATGTCAACAAAATTGTCCCAAACGCTATATTGGCCATACTGCAAATTGCATGTCAAAGCATATCAATACTCATGAAAAAGAGAGCTCTGGTCCAGTAAAACCCACGTCCACCGCCTTGACTATCCATTCTAGGGAGGCTGGACATAAATTTCAATTTAATAAAGCCAAGATCATTGGTAAAGAACCCATCCTTTTCAAGCGGGAGATGTTGGAAATGATCCATATTGAACGCAACAAACATCAAACAGTTAACTTCAGAACAGATGTCAATCACCTCAGTAAATGTTACTCTGACTTAATCCATAAAGGGAGACCGCCGACATGAAACCGTTAACGCCTAATTACCTGCTCACCGACCACCCCTCAAACCTTACAAAAAGTCGGCATCCTTTGAGTTCTGTTTACCACTTTCTAAAGGAAAAAAAAAAAAAAAAATCAACCCCCACCATCGAAAATTGTCAGTTCCTTCTGTATGTCTGCATCCTACATATTATTTAGTATATTTGTACGACAGCGACGGCTCACATCGTGTGCTGCCCTTTTTCCTGCACTTGTAAGTAAATTTTTTAAATTTTGTAAATTTATCATATAGTTTCATCAATTGTTAAATTCAAAGTGTAAATTCGTGTTTTGTTCATTTCATTAGGCCCTGATGATAGGAGAATATATCTCTTGAAACGTCGGCAAAACAATCTCGTCTTATTTGACTGACCCTCAACAAGTTTCCAACAACATTAATTGAAACGGTCAACATCACCATCAACTATTAATATAGATGATCTATCATACTAAGGATACATGCGTTTCAGGAATGTCTATAGATTCTGTAGATAATATCTATCATATTATGCGTACATGCATTTTCTTTCAATTTCAAGAAAGATGAAATTATTTTTATTATAAAGGGAATTTGTTTTAATTTGAATTGGTTCATATGAGCAGAGGTGAAAAGCAACTTTGAAAAGAAAGTTGCCAGTTGTGATTGTTTCAACATAGTGCATGTATTAAGATTTAATAATAATAATATAGGCCTAAGCTGCTTGATAACACAGCTGCTCTGCTAAACTTGCTTATACTTGTATAAGCAAGGGGTCGTTACATTTCTTTCATCGGATGGCGTCCTGCTCTTCAAGCCATTTTAAACCCAGAGAAAAGCAAGTGCAAAACGGAGTACAAAAAACGCTGCAAATTTTACACAAGGGTTCATTATTCTTTGATAGAGGTTACTTGTGGAAAAATTAATGCTGTTTTGAAAAAAAAAAAAAAAAAAATCTACATTGTTCGGTCAGATTAGGGGCCTCGAACATTGGATTATGCGTCCAAAATTACTCGGAAAATGTTTCACCTCCCGGGATCCTACAAAAATCCCATGAGAGCCCAAAAGATCCCCACGGTGCGATCGAATCGTTCTGGGACCCCCAAAAATGGACTCTATGTCCAAAAATACTTCGAAAAGGACACCCGTAGCCCCACTTTAGCCCCACAGCGCCCCACGGGTTTGGGCGATCGGGTCCAAAACCTTGGTGGCACATCTAGATGGTGAACCAAGTATTTTGTCAAATTTCAGATTTAAAAAAAAAAATCCTGCTGCCCAAAACGTCTCGGACGGCGGCAAAAAGATTCGTTTTTGAAATCAAGACATCTTGAAACGTATGTCACATTTTGAGGCCGATATGAATTTTAGACATCCGTCGCGATTATATAATATATTCGTTCATTCGGAATTTTCTTGCTCCTAATTCTTGGAATAATACATATATTATATATATTATTCCAAGAATTAGGAGCAAGAAAATGCCGAATGAACCAGCAAATGCCTGGTTGAATGAGAAAGAGGGGAGTTTTGTTGACAAACATCCCCTTAAGGTATTAACTCAATCAATCCGTGTACATTAGCATCTGCAGGATGATTAATGCGTAAAAGGGATACCAGGTTGTAAAAACAAATTCTCCCTACTATAGAATTTTTTGTTGGTTTTAACCGGGGGTGGATCATTACTTCGGTAGTCTCCCTTGCCCCCCAACCTTGCAACGAACGTGAGCTAAGTTTAATCCGTCAGCCGGGCCTCAAGGATTGATGAGGTATCGACCCTTTTTTCTCTCTGCCTCCTCTTCATTTAGGCTAAGGGTTTCCTTTCAAACCTGGCGTAGCATTATCAGTCTCACCCTTGAGCTGGCCCCTCCTCCTCGTCAGCCGTGAAAGCTTTGAACCCTTCAATTTTCTTTGCATCGCTTGAGTTGAACAACGTAACAATCGCCGTATACTAAAGAAACAAATCGTAGTTTGTCTTCGCGATAGCAGGTCAGAAATGAGGTATTGGAATAGCTTTAAGTAGGTAAGCACATCCTCTCTAGACATGGCAACGTATTTCGTCAAAAACACATCAATCAATCATTTCGTGGTTACTCCGAGAATTTCTTTTTTTAATACTTGTTGGTTGTGGGAAATCCTCCCACGACGAACATCAGAGAACGAAAGATGGAAGGGCGGAAACCCCAAATAGGAGCAGAGCTTCTGGTGCCTCTTTGTTTGCTCTCTTGGACAAACGTCTGAGCACGGACTTGAGGAACCCAAGAACTCCTAGGAACTCGTCTCCAGTATACTCTGGCAATCCAACAACCCATGGAGGAATAGAGAGGAGAGCGCACTCTGTGTTAAACCGCGTTCCCAAAACGCCAACCCAGCGGTGGAACGGCGGGTGGGATTGCGACTGCAGCGGGACCCCTACGAGATGTAGTGAACTTTGAAGGTGGTAAGTTACCAAAACTGAACCAGAAGATGGCGCCCTGCGAATTCCGACGTGTCGTTTGCATTCACGTGTAAACAACTACACAATCAATTTCTTTTAAGGAAATTCGTTATTCAGAGATGGTTCCTTCAATTTTTCCTTTAATTGTAGTAGCACAACAGTGGAAGATAAATCCGTTTAGTGAGGTATTTGGGGGCTTTCCTTCGTAAGAAGGGCTAGTGGCTCACTCTAGTTGGGTTTGAAGGTACTATGTGTAGTTCACTACGATCTGTACGGATAGCGCCACCGTTGACTATGGCACATGAAGTGAACTCTTCTCTCTATTCCTCCATGCCAACAACCGTGAAAAAGGTGGATGGAATAGAGGGCAGCATCGAGGCTAGGTGCGAAGTATCTGGACTTCTCTAGTGAGTGGTTTCACTGTTGTTGCAGAAACTTGAGTGGGTAGCACTCACTGAACAATGTGGCGGTGAACTGTTTGCACCGCGCATCAGTACCTACCTATGCCGCAAGAAAAAAAAATACGACTACGACCCAAAAGGAGGAACCCACTCTTGAATTATTGATGAAGAAAGAGGGGTTCAAAAAGGTAACCGAGAAAATAGATTTGCAGGGGGCTGTTTTCAATGAAAGATTGGATGCTCCGGAGCAGCGGATTGCGGCGCTGGAATGGAAGGTCCGAGATCACAACGTCATTATTTATGGAGTTGAAGACCAGATCAAGGAGCCGATGGATGTGCTTCAGTCGAAAGTAATAATTACTCAAATTTTTTATGCAAGAATGCAATAATTTGAGGTCTCTCTTGTCGACGATGACATCGACGATCCCTACCGTTTGGGTGGGGATAATAAGTTAGTCCCCGATCGCTCTTATCCAGTGATCCTTCGTTTCAGCCGTTATAAAAAAGACGAGAAGTGCTTGCCAGGGCTGTTATTCTGAAGGGAACGCAGTTTGGCGTCAGACCTGACCTCCAGTTCCATCTGCGTCAAAAAAAGAAAAGCCGAAAATGCTACTACTATAGTAGCACCTCAAGCAGTAAAGGAAAAAGAAAATTCACCACTACGCCTACAAACTCAGGAGCCTCTCCACCAGCGACTTTTTTTCGAGAAAGGGCCTGAGGATTTCCACGAGTCAGGCCCGGCAACCCCGGGCAGATGAAAATTGCTTTTTTCAACTGTAATGGATAGGTACACAATGTCATAATGTCATACTTCACGACGGACCACAGAGTAACAGAGAACAAGCGACGGACTCTGCTTACTTTACGGACAACTGCTATGATGTTATCGGTGTTGTTGAGAGCTGGCTCATGACAGAAATGAGCTCAGTATGCTTAGAGGATTATAATTTATTTTTTCAAGCGGCTGAGAGGGTCTCGGCAAGGGGATAGATATGTCTTTGGTCTCGGCAAGGGGACGCGGCAGCGGCGGATTGCTTCTCTGCGGCTGATTGTTGTTGTTGTTGTTGTACCTCTGTTGTTGTTGCGTTTGATTGTTCAATCAAAATCATGGACATTTGTTGAAATTCAGAACTCATATGATAAGCTCATCCTAGGTTTGGTATATATACCGTGAGATAGAAGAACTGATTATGGAGTAATATCACATATTACTAGATTCTAGTGGACCACGGAAAGGAAAGATGAAAGAAATAAAGAAAATTGTACTAGTGCACTTATCTGCCAACCCTTGTAATAACCGTCGTGGTTTTAAACAAATAAATATTGATTGATTGATTTTGGAAATAGCGCTTTTGGCAGTCCGCCCAACACATCACACAAAACAACAGTTACTCGTTACGAAGCAATTGTAGGCTCAAGCAACACCCGCAGGGATGGCGACACCTTGCGGCCCACAGGTGAGGCTCGGGCTGTACAGTTAAAAAGTGGCGACTGTTTTATTATAAACAGGGTCTTTTGTTTGTCACCCCAATTCTTTTAAGATGCTAGTTGCACGTTGCCATTTCTCGTTATCACGATGAATCGCAATTATTGAGATTCATCGTGGACAATTATTGTTTACGCCATGGAGGCAGACATAACAGGTACCCAAGTCTACTTCATCTGTTACTAGGAGGCCACCGCCTACTGGCTAACGCCAGCCAACCATTCCTACCTGGCCTAAGATCCCTTATATTCATTTTTCAATAAAGAATAGGTAGATTTTTTTCTATTCCTGAAGAAGTAGGTACCTACAGGATGACGGTTATTTGGAAATCCAATTTCAAATTTGGCTTCAGCGCGAAAAAATGAATGGAAAAACAATCCCAGCGGCGTTATTTTGAGGTTCATGACGAGAAGCATTGAGACAAGGAGCGGTCGACGAGGACGCCTGGGGCCACGCAATCCGACGGAGGTTGCCTCTGGAGTCGCCCGCCCTCAAAACTCGTCGTTTCCTATTTTTGAACTCGAATCACCTCCCCTTCACTTCCCGACAACCGCCCCCTTGGTGTCCCCCCCCCCCCCCCCCCTCGCGATTTTCTAACATCCTGTCAAACGGTCCAGCCTATTTTTTAAACACTTTGAACCATTTTTTTGAACCCCGTTGAGCCAACTTTTTGATGTTTCAGACTTTTCTTGTACTATGCTCGCCAAGCTGAATTTTTTTGAGACCAGATTCAAAATTTTCCGACATATAGAAGTGCCTTAGAATTTAGATGAGCATCCTCGTTCTCCTCCTTGGTAATCCTCCTCGGGCTGGTGCTCCAATATAATAAGATTTTCAAGACCAATTTCTTTTTTTTTTTTACAATATAATAATGTTGATTCACAAGCAACTCCCTCATGTCTGAGCCAAGCTCAAAACCCCACCCCTAATCGTCACACGAGTGATTCACACCTACCGATTTATGCTAGGTTGAACGAGAATCCTTCCTAAGACGACCTGAAATCGTCTCTTCAAAGACAATAATTCCACCAGTTGATTCAACAACGAACCCGCGTGATTGCCTCGAGCCAATAAAGGAAATTGCTCCTCGGTGGTGAGGAAAAGGTGGGTCGATTGCGCTAGAGGGAACATTTGAAGACTTTCTCAGGACCAAGTTTTTGTAAACGAAAGTGAAACTTCTTGCTCTGACTCCGCACGCTTTTGAGTCAATATTTCCTTCCTTTTACAACATCTTTAGGCAGTAAATTTCCGTTTGTTTTACGACGAATCGCAAAAACCCGTCCAACTTCGACTTGTCCGGTTGTGCCTGAAACGCAATTTCATTCTTGGCAATTTATATTACATTATAATACATTATAATCGTTCCATGTTAACATATTCATCTTCATCCCGCACAACCGTCTCTTGTCGGCCTGTTAGTAAATCGAGGGCGCCTTCCAAAGACAAACATAATCTCTCTCTGATGATTGATGAGATGTAGTCCTTGTTGGGAATCACGTTGTTGTAATGAGCCCTTCAATTAAATTGTTCGACTACGCTAATGGATGATGCTTAATTCAGTTCTCCGGAGTGCATCAGCCTTCAGCTTCCCAGATTGAATGTTGCTTGGAAATTTATGTAAGTTTGAGGCATGTTGAATGCGGTGATGAGCATTTAGATCATTCTCGGCTTCAAATCAGTATAGGGAGTATTTTCTTTGAATTAAATACTACGTACCTAATATGTTGAGTGGGGTGAATGTCAATTCTGAACTCTGCACCAGTTCGCTAATTTTCATAATGACAATTTCTCTGACCTCTAGGAATTGATAATGATAACTATTAATTAAATGGACAATTATTTATCAACTACCCACAGTTCGTCGGGTTCCAAAAGCGCCCCACATTAATTGTAGCACGAAAATGGTTACATATTAGACTCGACGGGGAATGTCAGAAGAGTGTCATGCTCCATACCTTTCAGAACCCTTGAACGTGTTTGTTTGGTAGCTAATGAAAATAATGTTTTGCGCAGAAAGGCAAAGTTGAATGTCATCTTTATTTAATTGTTATGAACGCTCGTGGCTCGATGCAAAAGTAAAGATTTTGAAAGGGGACCACTTGCGAGCTGCTTCAGACCCATTTGGACACCTACTGTTGGTGACTGTTGAGGAAGGTCGACCTTCGATATATCGCATACCTGAAAGACGTTAAAGGTGTTTTTTAGTTTACTAGTCTTTGAATAATTCACCTGTGTTATCGCGACGAAGGTTAAAAACTCTCTGATAGGCCTCAAAATTTGACATTATACGTTTCAAGAGGTCTAGATCCCAAAAACAAAATTTGTTCGCTCCTCCGGAACAATAGTGGTATAAGTCCAAAAACCTTACTTTTGGGAAATCGCAATTTAAGATTTTTCACATCTTTGTTCGCGTGTTGCAGACACGTGGGCTTGTTTCCGTTGTGCCGATGCTTCTCAGGCTTTCATATTATTATCTAACTTTCAGGTTTTCACAAAGTTTCTTCTCCCCCTTCTCATTCACGACGTGCATGTATTAAAATTAATTAAATTTCAATTATGTACCACTCTTATCCCAAGAAATTGGGCCCAAATGGATGGTACATCTTGACATGATCCACTACTGTACTGATAAACACAAGGGATGACACACGTTAATATTGGAATGATAGTGGTACATCTTGAAATGATCCGGTTTTGCCACAGCAAGCACACCACAAAAGGATATTTCCTTGGTTGAACAGCGGTACTTCTTGGAATATACCAGTACTGAAGTGAAAAAAATATGGTTAAAACCTCATTTTTTGACGGATAACGGCTCATCATGAGATGTACCAACCTTCTTCAAACGAAATGTCGGTAATCTGTATGGAAAACATACCGGTTCATCTGCTCTCTCCCGAGTAATTTTTGAACTATGCTTAAACCAATAATACCCCCATGTTAAGCTCGTCGCGAGCTACCCAATGGTATATATAACTCAAAACAGCTGTTTTTGGACCTATACCACTATTGTTCCGGAGGAGCAACATTTAATGTCCGTCTGCCGTACTAGTCCAGTAAAATAAGGCCGAAAATGGGGAAGAATTCGGAATAATTCGGACCGAAGCGGAAATGATTTTAATGCCTTCTAATGGTCCTAAATACACGGAATCTGAGTTTGCACCATCGCAGGTGGTGAGCTAAACTTTTGGCAGCCGAAAAACCGCGAAATTTTTGCACTTTTTTCAGTTTTTCGCCTCTAACTCGGAAACCATTCATCCTACAGAAAAAGTTATACCTTACTAAACGAAAGAGCATTAAATTCGCTATTCAAAACACTACATAATCATCAAAATCGGTTCAGCGGTTCAGCCACAATCGTTCGTCAAAGATAGGCTATTTTTACCAACTTTCGTCAAAACCACATGTTGGTCACAGTAAGACCGCTGTAACTTCTAAACAACGGCCCAAATCGAAAAAAGTTATGGAGTCAAAGTTGTAGAGAATTAAATTTCATGTTAAATTCCGTCTTCGACGGCTTATTTACGTCACCACCAGAAATGTTATGTAAATTTTATACCATTTCGAGAATCTGGTCATTTCCTTTGGAACGGGTTGATTTCATTTATTTATTATTTATTCATGATTATTTACTTATTTAGATCTTGTTTAGTCAGTATTTCATTTTCTTTCATACAATTTTAACTTCACTACCTAGGAATTAGTAATAGAAAATTAAGGTTCTATAAAAATGAGTCTTCGATATGTTAGAGTTTATTGGTAGTATATATAATATATAATAGGTTTGAACGAAGTTAAGTAGTTTGTCAGCATAACTTAATTCCTAAAAAAAGTCATTTGGGGTTATTTATATTCGAGGTTTTTTTTTTTTTTTTTAAAGGTGGCGGTCCCGGTGTCTGGAAACTTGTGGATTCTTGGGCAGTATCGTTCTCTTCTCCGAATACCGTGGCCATGGTCGGAAAGGTGTCCAACTCATCGTCGTCGTCTTCGTCATCCATTGGTGAAAGCTGAGATGAATTTCCCACTTCAAATGGAGCATTCAAGCACGATTGCACCTTGCAATTGTAGCATATTACCGAGTACTTCAGCCCGTGCTTACGGCAGCTGCACCTAACCATGCAGCTCTTCGTGCACTTGCATGACAGAGAATTTAGTTCTTCAGGGGGTGCTGCTTCCCTCTTGGTGGTGGGAGGGAACAAACCCTGGGCACTCCTTTCCCACCCCCAAGAAGTGGCAGGTATGTCGAAACCATACCAGTGTTGAACCTGGTGGTAGGTTCGAAGGGAGTGGTGTTCAAGGGCTGCATCGGTAGGTGGTAGTGATGCCAGGTCAAACCCACGATTGGAGAGGCTTTTCTGGATCACCTGAAACCGCAGGTGGCGTAAGAATTTAGTTGTAGACAAATATCCGCAGTTAGAGCCTTGTGTGTAACTGTTCACCAATGAGAATGCTTCTCAGCAGGATATCGCAACCGCCGGCAATAAAATCTTACCACCTTTACAGCTCAAGACGCCTGATTGTAAGGAGGCCTTTCAAAACATGAAGACAGCATTGGTCAATCAGCCTGTGCTGGGCCATGTCAGGAGTGGAGTTCCCTTTATCATTGACGCAGATGCAAGTGACATTGCAATAGGGGCAACTTTATCGCAAGTTCATGATGGAAAGGAGGTTGTGATTGCGTACTACAGTGCCTCTCAAAAACGGAAAAGAATTATTGTGTTACCCGGAAGGAATTACTGAGCATTGTTAAAGCTGTAGGACACTTTCAGAACTATGGGATAGCCAACAGATTACAGCTCTGTAGGTACCAATCTTGCTTCTTTGAAATGGCTGCTCAACTTCAAAAACGCAGATGGACAAATGGCTCGTTGGCTAGAGCAGCTTGCACCTTTCTCCGCCCATATTGTCTACCGTCCAGGCAAACAACATGGTAACGCCGATTCTCTCTCCATGGAGAGAGTCTGCAGACGACCCTGCTAGAAGTATGATTGTAAGCATTGTAGTCGTTGTGAAGAAAAGGCGGCAACAGGGCACTGGCCAAGTAGTCCCTACGTTCGGGATAGAGGAAGCTCGGAAGAACCTGAAGTTTAGGAGTCAAGTGATGAAAGAGCGATATGACCTGAATTTGGATGTCAAGAAGTACCAGGTTGGGGACAAGGTCTGGTTCTACAATCCGAGATGTAAGAAAGGGCTAAATCCGAAACTACAAAGACCATGGGAGGGTCCATGTTCCATCATTGCCGCTTTGAACGACGTGGTTTTCAGGATCAAGACGACTCGAGGAAGACGGATTGTGGTCCATCACGATCGCTTGGCACCTTTCGCCGAGGGAAGGGAGAAAGGGCTTCCAAAGTTAATTAGGCTCCGTATTATAAAAATTCACTTTTTGGTTCGATTTGGAACGCCTAAGCTTGTCATTATTTACAATATCTTAAAAGTGAAAGGATTCATTTGTAAGTTAAAATCTAGTTTTACCACTTCCGAAGCTCAGTTAAGCCACATTGAGCAAATTTTTGGTGGTTCAAGACTTTATCTCGTCATCTGCTCGCTGAAACATTTTTTTTTGGTATTTTTTGGCATTTTTCTGATCACTAGAAGTACCCAGTTATAAGGGATGACCAAGTATGGGTCACTCGCCAACGCCTCATTCTCCTCTTCGGTTTGGGGCTTTATAAAAGTCGAGATGGATCACGCTGCTACTATGGGTTTGGCAGCCCACCACTAAACACGGACCCATAATCAAACAAACCAAACGACACAGCGAGAAAATCGCGGCGGCGACGAAGTGTAGAAATACCAACTTTTCATATAAATAACTGGTCTTTCTACTTCTTCCTGGTATTTAGCAAAGGTGCCAATGGGCGCAGAAATGATTCGTTTTCCACATTAGGCCGAAAAAAAACAACAATTTAGGCCGAATTATTCATATAATCAACTATAGAAACCCTACAAAACACTGTACGCTATAATATAGCGATATTATGTGAAAATTTCGTGTTCTGCCGTCTAAGCGCAACCTAACCTAGCCACAAAAACACAATGCCAATAATTAAATTATTGGCATTGTGTTTTTGTACATTAAATTTTAATGTAGGTAATTATAATGATGCAAATTATTTAGATACATCTAAAACAGGTACACCTGACCGCGCCCACCCACATTCATGTACACCCTTTTTACATTGCAGTGTTTCTTCAGGGTGCCGAGTGAACGAAGAAAGTGGCCCTAATTGTATTATGCAAATGATGCAGCGATTAAGATCGCCATATTGTGGAGATGGCATCCTTTGCGAAAGTAACAATGTCCCCGTTGGATAATAAGTTATCACATCTGCCAATTCAATTATATCAAGATAGGCGGCGAAACTTGTCTTCTATTGTCTCGGTTGCTTAGCAGAAAGTCGCCCAGGTATGAATCATGTAAGGCCTTACAACCCTTCTCTGAAAGGCGGTAAAGAACTCAGTCCATCTATCTTCCACAGTATACCTTCCAGGTGAGGGTTTTTTTTTTTTTTTTTTTTTTTTTTTCGTTTTGCAGGCGGGTTTTCTTCCCCTTGATATCAAGAAGAGAAGCTCTAGAAATGGGTTCTCGCTATGGAACCCAAAGAACTCGATGCGGAGTCTATGAGGTGACCCACATGATACCAGTCAGATAGAAAGAATTCGGTCAGTCGACGGTGACACCAAAGAGCTTCGATTCAAACAGCATCTTCAAAATCGTGATGTTTCTACGGGAAAATCTCATAATATACTGTGTACAAAGTCTTCCAGCCAGAGTGGTTCAGTTAACAGTCGTCGTCCTTGACGGAGGTGACAACCGCTATTGACAAAGTCATGAACTACTCACTATTCAGAATAACTCAACTAGCAGAATGTGTTCACGTCGAAAGCGCTCGCCACCAATCACAGCCTGTGATTACTTACTACACTAACAAGTAGGTGGGCAATTTATTTATTAGTTACTAGAACTCAGACAAAAGGCCGAGCGCCTACACACTTTCTCGGACAGGGGGGCTCACTTCGCTCGCCCAAGTGACAGTCGCTCAATGCGCTAAATTTAACGAGCGTACAATTGGCCGGGGAAAGGGTGTAGAATGAACTGTTGCCCAAAACTTCCCCCGCCTCACCACCTTTCCAAGGCCCCTGGCACCCTCCCAAGACACACGGCTGATGCGCGTGGGATCTGATCAAATTAAACTCGCCGTCTAAATTCACCGATTGTCGTAATGAGTTTTTTTCGGGATTTCGTATTACAATTTGGATCTCTAGGTAGGATACAGTGGAAACGCCGACTCAATCGGACAGTGCACAACGAAGATAGGGATTATCGCGCTTATAGGACGTAAAATTCACCGAGAAATTCAAATTCGTCAAAAAATTTAGGGGTTTCCATTTAAAATAGGAAAGTTGGGCGCAGATGCGCCTATTTGCGCGCATCTCGGGAGGGGGGCTCAACCCCCCTAATAACGGGACGCCGAACCCGTGGAAAAAATCGCCAATTTTTATCGCTTACCGTTTAGGAGGAGAAGACTTGTGACATACTCTGCCAGCCAGCCACAGACACGGTGAGAATTAGTGGTATAGACAACTTGCTCAAGTTATCATGTTATGACGAATTGGTCAACCCTTTATTTCAACCCCGTATGAAAGCTCCATAGGTGACACCCCCCCCCCCCCCCCCCCCCACTTTCGTTCTGTTTTGTTTGTTTTTTTGTTACTCACCAATTTCAATTCTATTAATTTTTGTTCTTTTATTGATTTTTATCACATCACTTTTAATTTTAAAAATTATTTTTATTTCGAATTAACTTTTTGAATCATCAATCATTACCTATTTAAAATAAGTAATAAGTTTTTATGGCTACAGGAACAAGTGGGGTCTCAATAAAAGCGGAGGGTCTCACTTCACTCTACCATCTCATTAAGCAGGATGATGTTTGGGGTCAGCGCGTCGTGATCTGGTATTCCATAAAATTATTACTGCCCGTAATGGCTCGGACATTTGTTTGCCAGTTGGGCTAGCGGATGGGGGTTGGCTGGCCAGCAGGGGTTGTCCCCCTAGTTCGAACTAACGGCCTTGATTGCCCGGCCTGTGCCGAATATTCCCTTCCACTTATCCATTTGGCCCAAAGGGAACGGACATTGTCTAGGATTATGAACACCTCATGACCTCCTCGGACTTCGCGCCCATTCTTCCTCCGCCCAACTCAACTATTAACTCAACATTCAAAAGAATATGCGACTAGGGTTTAAATAATTTCACAATTATTGTGAAACCGGCCCTGTTCTCTTAACGTTAACTTACTCGTGACGTTGTACCCCAGAACACTACTGGAGACACGGCAAGAACTGGAGGAACCCCAACGATCTGTAAATAAATAATATTATTAAAAAACTGGTAAAATCATGTGCCACATATGGGTAAACATTTATGACTATGAAGTATAGGTATCGGTTTTTGCCAGGAATTCCGTTCCCACTTATAATAAGCCGTAAATTCCAAATGTTTATCGACGTGCCAGCTTTTTATAATCATCGGGGATTCGGCAGTGAAGTTAACACCGTTCTACCCAAATAGTTCGGATTCGATGAGCGGCAATCAATCAAGAGGTTCGATCAATCAATAGAGTCCAACAACCTTCGCACTGGGCCGACGAGTTCGACAGTATTTTATACCTAAGCCAAGTTCCAAAGTGATTTCAACGCTTTTTAACGGCTTATCCCGATCAAATCTCAACCTCAGGTATTTTCTCAAACGTTTCCCTTCGTTGTTTCACGCGGAATTGATTAGATTTTCCTCCTGACAATCGGCGAGTGGGTTGAGCTGATGCGAAGAATGTCGAAAATGAGAGAAATCCCGACTCTTTCAACCCACCCCATTCCGTAATAATAATTATTATTCAGGGCTAATTATTAGCCCTGAATAACTTTACTGGGAGTTCGGCGAAGAACATGTGCGGTTCAGTGAGCTACAAAAGACTGTTTTGTCGTTTAATAAAATTGAATTAAGGTTATCAGCTTGAGTTCAGACCTGGAACGCTTGTACGCCCTTCGATGCGAAACCACATCCAACACACACGGGTTGTGTACAAGCGGCGTTTTTTTTTTTTTTTTTTTTTGCGGTAACTTATTGCCGATGAATAACATTTTTTGCCAGAATGTGGCGATGTACCGGCAATATTTCGCAGTTTCCACGGGGGATTGTTTGGGAATGGGGGTTTCCACCAACATTTTCAACATCGGGGCTGAGAAGAAAGTTTGTTTTCTCTCTTTCGAGAGCCAAAAAAAACAAAGTTTTCAGAACTTCCCAGCAGATGTTCATTGGGACACGTCCAAATTAAAATTGAAAAAAAAAAAAAAAAAAAAAAAAAAAAAACGCTTGACTCATTAAATGAAACTCAAATGGACAACTGTCTACTTTGAGGAATGCTCAAAGGAGTGAACTTTGAGAATTTGTATTCAGAACGCAAAATTCTTACTACTCAAGTAATAATAATTCGACCATCATGAAGAAGTTTGCTTGACGGCTTGTCTACATTTCAATATGTGATTGGGGGGGGGGGGGGGGGGGGTATTACAGTTATACCAAGGTGTAGGTTTCCTTCACATGTGATTTTGAATAAAAGTCAGTAGCTTCTGTTCTACGCCTTTATTTTTCTCTCCCTTCTCCTACATGCGATCGATTTCAACCATACTGGTCATCGTCAGGCATCCATCAAAGTGATACATAAAAATACATATCACAGTCAGTTATAGTTGTCAGGAACATTAAAATATTTAAGAAAGGTAGGAACTTGAATTAAAACTAATATCACAGGGAGGCTCAACGTAAACACTTCCTTAATTGAAGTTCCTACCTTTCTTAAATATTTTAATGTTCCTGACAACTATAACTGACTGTGATATGTATTTTTATGTATCACTTTGATGGATGCCTGACGATGACCAGTATGGTTGAAATCGATCGCATGTAGGAGAAGGGAGACAAAAATAAAGGCGTAGAACAGAAGCTACTGACTTTTATTCCAAATCAAATGGAGTTCTACGAAGTGAATAGTGTTACCATCAAGAAGTTCCTTCACATGTACATTTTTTTTTTTTTTTCATTACTCCAGATCGGCTTGGATTTTAGCCATGCGATCTCCAGCAGCCCTACAAAGGCAGCAAAGGGGGGTGTCCTTGACTCCGATACGATGCCTGCAAGAAGTCGTGTCGAGTTGTGAGTCGGAAGCTACTCCATGATTGTTACAATAATACAGTAGTCTGCTGGTATTCGATCGTTCGTCAGGCTATCCCACTTCTTCCTTGCAGCTTTTGTACCTTGCTCCCGATTCAGGGAAGACAGAATGCAGCGCTTAATTTCTCGTTTCGATGTAGGCAAGGGGAGGGGAGTCTCAATTTGGGGTTGAGAAGAACCTTGCTGTTGGTAAGCAGCCTCGTTGCCATTTATGCCGCAATGTGAAGAGAGCCACTGGAGACCTCTCTGCAGCAAAGCATCTACTTTCCTTGTACAGCTGCGAATCATCGTGCTGTCACTACTGAAAGAAGGACCAACTATTGTCATTATAGCAGCCTGGGAATCAACAAGCAGCACGATTCTTGAGAGGTCCAGTTTCGAGGACTCCACTGCCAGCTCCATATGTCTCACCTCGCCATCAAAGCTTGTGGTCACTGCTCCGACCGGGGCGGATACTTGAAATGTAGACGAGAACACTCCCACTCCGGGCATTTCTTGTTGATCCACAGGCTGACCCATCACTGTGCACGTGAAACCAAGCAGGGGAGGTATACCGCTCGTGGGGAGACACCCATCTTGACGTCCACCACAAGATCCAGCTTGTAGTCTGGTATTCCAAGAGGTTCTTGTGTTGCGCTTTTCTTACACATGTACCAGTGTTCTTGAGTTCTTGATCACCACACTTGAGGGCAATGGAGAGAATCTCACTCAGGAGTGACTACGTAGGACTACGCTTTTCGTGAGACGATCTGAGGCACCACTTCTCCTTTCGTTCCTCCAGTGGCAGTTGATCAGCTTCATCCCCTAGGGTGGATCTTGTTCTCCTTCTTCATCTCTACCATTGAGGGGAGTGAAGAAGAGGATCTATAGAACTGGCCATCTCCTCCATCTTCGTCAAAGGTACTTCTTGGTGGGTCAGGCAACGCGTAACCACATCAGAACGCCAATCCAGAAGAACTGAATGCTGGAACTATCGTCTGGCGTGATCTGGCTGATGTGCCTGCATCGGTGGTGCTTCACTTTTGTGAGTTCCTGGAAGCATCAAAATTTGCCACTAGGGTGCTCAATTCTTTTCTCACAACTGCTGGAAACCAGGGCTATGGTAGCAGAGACTTTGTTGTTGTTTGGAGATGAGTCTACTACACGTACAGCTCAGGCAAATTAGACCAAAAAGATACCATGCCGGCTAAAAATAGTGCTAAGCTAGAAATGATCTTAACCCTCCACCACTTTGGGCATCCCATATAAGAGTAATATGAGTTTGCGACGGTTTCTGAGTACGGCATAACTTGTGGCAGCTGAAAACATGCGAAATTTTGGCACGTTTTTCAGTTTTTGGCTTATTACTCAGAATCGGTTTGTTCTACGGAAAACTTCATCATATACTAAATTGAAGAGCATTAAATTCCCCGTCGAATGACCCTGTGGAACGTCAAACTCGGCCCAGCTACATAGTCACAATCGATGGTCAAAAATCGTCAATTTTTACCAACTTGGCTCATTGTTCAAACGTCTGCGATCAGAAAACGGCTACTCTAATCAAAAAATTCCATAAAAATGAAAGTTTTAGGGCATCAAAATCCGCCTAATGAGAGCTCCTAAATTTTATAATTCGCTCATTCCTACGCTGAGAGACGCACAAAGTTCAAAAGTAGTCCTAACACTGAAATTTCGCTAAGAGGCTCTTTTTGAAATTACACGACTGTTGAACCACGAATCATATTTTCTAGTTATTCGAATTTAGAGGCAATTTTGTCATATTGCTAAGACAGAAAACGAAATACATTACTATGTCTGTCCAAGATGATAATTAATAAAGGTTTTCAAACAAGAAAAACATGTTGGATTTTTTTTTTTTAATTCACAAAAACTGCATCTCACAAAAAAATTGTATAGTGAAAATATAGAAAAAGATTTTATTATTATATTTACAATGACTCTATCATGATCATGGTATTTTTTTTTTTTAAACTCAATTTGGGGTCTTCGAAGTTCTCCTTCGTATAGGAGAAGATGGTCGGGAAGAGTTTTCGAAAATGGTTGCTCTGTGGGACTGTTGATATCATCGTTTGAATCTTCATGTAGGAAGGGATCTTGGTGTAATGCCTCTCCCTCGATATCGAGTTCTTCGTTGACTGGAGCAACCTCGAGAAGTAAGGCGTCATTTTGTTTTCCATGAACTAGTTAATTTTCGCAGAAAAAATCCATTATGTACCTACCATACATAATAACGCTGTGTGCTTCATTACATTTCAATAACTTCTTGAGCAAATAGTATTTCCCCTCTGAGCGAGTCCGGGTTCCCTTTTGATCTCTAATGCATATTTGCCTACAGTAACCGTTTTCTCTTTCTTGATTCCCTTTGGACAGCCAAGCACCTCCTTTTCCACGACAACTGGGATCCTCATTATTTTTTTTCCTCCCTCGTCCGCCTAAGTAATTCCCAGGGGCACACCGAGATTTATTAAAAACGTTTCCGGCTGTCCAACCGCTGCATCCTTCTTTTTTTCCCCCTCGACCTCTTGTTTCGAAATGGCTCAACGCCGCCCATCTCTTGAGTTTTGAGAAAAAGCTTTCCCCGGCATTAACGCCACTTTGCCTAAAAGCTCCGAAACGTGCGATGAAATACATTGTCGTTGTAGGTACCTGTCTGAGGCACCTGTTAGGGAGATTCATTGGCGAACCCAATGGCGTTTTCATATTTAAGTTGAAAGAGCAAATCCCCCCCCCCCCCCCAAACTTTTGGGACACAAATAAATAATTTATTGAGCTGAACTTATTTAAAATAAACAACAGAATTGAATGCGTAGGTAGAGGCATGGAAAGGTATTATTGGAATTTGGAAACACTAGCTCTCTGACGGGAGGGGGGGGGGGGGGGGCTCGCTTCGCTCGGCCGACCATTTTAGGCAGTGCTTGTTGATTCTACTCACAAAACGGACAGTCCACTTTTAAGGCATTCGTTGCGAAGAGACACCAATGACAATAATATCATGGTAACTCAAATAACCAGGAGGAGCAGTAGGTTAAACTGTTGTTATACACTCCGTACATACGTTAAATTAAATTTTTTCACTGAGTTAAACTCACAGCAAGGTGGATGGGCCTACTTTGTATTCCTGGGACGTGTCTGTTTTCAATTAGCTTATTGTGGACCCCAAAATCGAGCCTAAACGCCGGGATGACGAAGACAGCGATTTCCGGAGCAAATGAAAATATGAACAAGAGGTTGTAAGTAGGTTTGTAGAGGTTGAGTAAGTAATGTGAATAGGACCAAAAGAAGGTTCGGGGAATTCAGGTGTTCCACAGCTCGTCAGATCAAATAACGAATGACAAACTTGGTACGTAGGTGATGAGACATCAAAGAAAAATCGCCATATCTACCTACCTAATATTTTTTCCCCGACTTGACGGGGACGGTTCGAGTCAAGCTTAAGTTTGACGGCTTAAGGCAGGACAGAAGGCAAAGCTAGACCAAACTTAATTAAGTCTATCTCTACTGCTGCCTTCTGTCCTGTCTCTCTATTTTTGCTGTTGCTGAGTTTATATTTATAGTTTTTAAAACTATCGTGCGGATCTCGAGGAGTCATCATTGGTCTCCACCCTCAAACGCTCTCCAGGTCTTTAGGCATAGTTCGTTGTCTCGCTGTGGTCTATTAGAGAAAGTGGGGAGGTTCGGGACACCCATTGTATCTACCAAAGCAGAAGCCTTGATCCACTGAAAATCGGCTACATCACAAGGACTTGGAGGTTGGCAGCACAACATGCCAGTTCCTGCCGTGTCTGGAAAGTTATATTTTTATAACAAGTTTTTCAGTCTCCAACTTAGCTTTTTTGCTCCACACAGCATCTCTTTTTGGGTACGTTTTCACGATTTCTGCCAATTGTACCAATGGCATCTCCAAGTCGTCGGTCAATCCCAGCAATATCTTCTTTTTTTTTTTCTTTTTTTTTTGGTCAATAATTATTATCAATTAAATTTATGTGTCCTGAACCTCCCCAAAGATATAAAACATATTAGGAAAAGGAGTTTCCTTTTCTAGTTGATGCTTTAACGTCTGCAAGACGATGTGAGGCTGTTAGAGTGAATAAAACCGTTGTTCAGTCAATTTGTGACATAAGCGTCATAGTCATAGTTTTTTATCATAACATATTAATTTTTGTCAAAAGGTCATGAAATGCAATTTAGTGGAATAAACGTCATGAAACGGACTTTTTCGGTCAATTCTGGGCCAGGAATGAAATAATTCTACCCCCAACCATCGTAGATGGGAACTTGTACACTGGGCAAGACTCCAGAAGCTACGTACGTGTACTCGCAACTTAGGCACAATTTGTTGAATGTGTGGGATAAATAATTTCCCGAGGTTAGTTGGCCATTTGGTTGGCTCTTCCCTTGGCCACCTAGTTAGGGAATAGAAATTGACATTTCTCGTTAGACTCGTGACAGAGATTCAAAGATTCAAACCTGCAGGGGAGTGCTTATGCGAAAGTGGGTGTCAGCAGAAAAGGATTTCTGTCTGGTTGACGAAACCTTCTTCGGGAAACCGCGTGGAAAACAGGCAAGCTTGCACTAGTTGAATGTGTTCTTGATCGATTCTCAGAATCGCATGCACCTATGTGTCGTCGGGTATAAAATGTCGATCGACCACAAAATTTGACACTTTACGGTTTAGAACACGTAGATTTAAAAAATCAAACGTCCCACCGACGCCACTTCTGCCAATAGGACTTTTTCAAAAAATTTGGATTTTGACACTGGTATTGAGTCTCCACCAAGAAAAACTTTTCAGCTTGATCTTACCACTTCCCTGGGTTCTTTAGGGTATTCATGGGATTTTAGAGAGGGAGGCGAATGGTGTAAATTTCGATGTAATGTTGGCCTACATAGAAGCGATTAAAAGGCATCCCAAACCAGTCCGAACACTCTAGAACAACGTTGGTAGCAGACATTTTTCAAATAATCTGCAATTTTGGCACAACAACTTTTAAACAAATTTTGGGACCCATCCTAGTTGATCTCGAAAAATTTTCAGCTCGATCGAACAACCGGCGGAAATGAGGTTTTCATTGTCGACGTAATTTTGGTAAATAAAAATAAGCTTTTTCGAGGATTTTTGGTGTTTTGGTTTATTATTCTTGGAATAATACACCTATGTTTTCGCGACGGGGGTCGACGACTCCGATCGGGCTCAAAATTTGACATTATCCGTTTCAAGAGGTCTACATTCAAAATCCGAAATGTCCGTCCGCCGTCCGAGCCGTTTTGGGCAGTAGGAATTTTTTTTAAAATCTGAAATTTTGACAAAATACTTGGTTTACCATCTAGTTGTGCCCCAAGGTTTTCAGTCCGATCGCCCAAACCCGTGGGGCGCTATGGGGCTATAATGGGGCTACGGGAGGGTTTTTTGAAGGCTTTTAGCTATAGGATCGAGTTAGGTGTCGTTTTCGAAGTATTTTTGGACGTAGAATCCATTTTTTGGGGACCCGGAACGATCCGATTTCACTGTGGCGATCTTTAGGGCTCTCATGGGGCTAAGAATGGGATTTTTTAAGGATCCCAGGATGATAAATATTTTTCGAGTAACAAATGCAGAATTTTTGAAAAAAACACATTTTTGAACAAAAAAATCCAAAAAAAAAAATTTTGAGATAAAAATCCAAAAAAATTTTTTTTTAAATTTTTTAATTGACAGAATTAAATTTCTGCACAAGTAACGTATATCAAAGAATAATAAACCCTTGTGTAAAATTTGCAGCGTTTCTTATATTTTTTTTTCTATATCGTTCGTTTTTTGATCAAAATTTTTGAAATTTTTTATTAAATAATAAAACCTTTTAACCTGCAAGTTCGGAAAGGTTAAAAGTATGTAGCATAGCTGTGAGGTTTGAAGATTTTTAATTATTTCTAAATCCTTACAAATGAATTCTTGTTTTTGTTGTACCGAGTATAACTTCAAGAGGAAAATTAATACCAATTGGACCTGTGTAGGAAGTCCATACATCAAATTTAATCTTATTTGATTAAATTACACAATGTGTTGATGTTAATTAAATGTCATTTAATGTTGATGTTAATAGAAAACCGTCACCCTCTTTTGGGTGAAACGTCATGATATTGGCCATTTTATGAAATAAGCGTCATAAAATGAAAATACACTGCCAAGTGGGACATGGCCCATAGCTTCCTCGCATATTGTATGAAATGTCGGTTCAAAATGAACGTAGTTGTGACTGTAACAAGAAAATTACGTTCGCGCATGCGCACGGAGTACTACTGATGCAATCGTGATGAAACTGATTGGGGACCATCTAGGGCTATACCCACACAATTCCTGAAAATTTGATTGAAATCCGATCAAAATTGTGAGAGTTATGGGTGTGACAAGGAAATGCGGACAGATAGACAGACAGACACGGAACGAAATTTGTTCAGAAGGCTCGGAAACGCAAAACGTGAGTGGAAATTTTGATTTTGGAGAACAAACTTTTTTTTTTTTCATTTCGAAAGACTTTCACTTAGTGAAAACAATGCTTCCGAAGTCTCGGAAGCAAAATAAAAGTCATAAAGGTGGCGTCTCTGATCATTACAATCGTACGTCACGAACCTCCCCACGGCGAGTCCCAAAACTCCCCATCTTGTCCCGAACCTCCCCCAAATTTGTTGTTTCAGTGTTTTACACTTTTAAACATGTAAACAACCATTTTAAAAATCTGAAAATGTAAGGAAAGCTTAGGGAGATCTGTAGCTACCTGCAGGACAGTGAAAAAATGGGAAAATTATAGCCAATTACATGTATGTAAATTCTGTCCCGAACCTCCCCACTTTCCCCCTACAATTTTAAAATGGCCCTTATTGTAAGGGTCCGGTAGGTATAATACCTAGCAAGGGGTTTGACCAGCGTTGTGTCAAGAGCACTGACCAAACACAACCGCGCGAAGATAAAATCCTACGTAAATACACCCAGGAATGTGTCGAAAGCAAACAAACTTCTTGACGCACTCCTTTAACAAGTACTCGCCGGTGACGCTCGCTAACCGCTTTATTGAATTTCGATCTGTTTGTTGTAGAAGTCGTTGGCAAAGAGTGGGGAGGAAGGCGGGATCAGCTGTGCCCTCAAGGGCACGTGGTCCCCTCATGGGGGTCGGCTCGAGCGTCTCCCCCTCCCACCAGTGTCGACCCGGTCGGACGGCCGACTTCGTCACATTCGGAGGATCCGACCTCTCTCAACATCGCGTTCGTATCACCTGAACGACAGGTAGAGTTCACGGGCTGAAGATACGTCACATCCTTCCGCCAACCTGCCGATTCACATGAGCCCTGCAACTCAAACGCGACCGATCTCGTGATGGACCAGGAAAGTAAGAATAACTTTTCGCAAAAAACTAGATAGCAATACAGCAGGTACTCCTACTGAACTCACTACCGAAAAAATGTTCTTCGTACATTGCAAGCAATAAAATCGCCAGGTACTCATTTATTTATCAGCAATTCACAACCCAATCTTCTCGATAGACGAACACAGATAACCTTATCACGTTATATTGCTCGCAATTTCCAATAAATCATGTATTTCTTTTCATTAATAACCTAACATATTAAGGCCATAACCTTGGAATTAACCTAAAGACCTGATTGTAACGTCCAGTGCTTTTAAATGGCACCAATCACATCCTTCAGCCTTGATAACAGGACAAAATAAACTGTCAAACTCGAAGTGACGAGTGTGCGAAGTCAATAACGTCCGAGTGGCCTTATTTGGGAGGGTGGGGAGGCTCAAGGTTACACACGAGCGATTCTTGAATGGCACTTGAATAAAAAAAAAACCAATTACGCTTCAAGGACGCAATTTCAGCGCCAGTAGTGCTCTGTTCGAAAATCGCTCGTGGGACGTCCATAACCGTCCTGAGGGTGTAACCTACCTTGTTGGAAGAGCGATAACGTGGGTCGACGAGGGGGCACGAGGGCGGCCGAATGGTAGCCGAGGGATGAAAAAAGAACTACCCTCCGACGTGCGAAGGGTGGAGACAAGGATTGTTCTTGAACAACAGTTCTTTCAAAAGAGCTTTTGTTTCGGTTAGGGGTTGAAAGAACAAAATGTTACTTACGACAACAACCAAATTCAGCTTCGGTTTATCAGTAGGTATGAATGGGCTAGGGAACAAGGTCAGAGAAATGGGAAAATTCGGCCGAACGTAGTTGAACTAATAATGAACAAAGTACTCAGTACAGATAGCACTGATAAATTAGGTTTCTGAACAGAGGAAATCACTACAAAACAGGACAAAAAGCAGGACATAACGCTCGGCAGGACGGAGGTCTAAAAAAACAAGACTATCCCGCCAAAAACAGGACGGTTGGTCGCCCTATATTATGCGGAATCTTATGCTGCGAATGAGCTCCTTTAATGATTTTTTAAAATGTTTCTCCTGCAAAGGGCGTGCTTCAAAAGTTAAGAAAACGAGTCCATATTGCAGAAAACCCGTTTCAATTATTTATAGGGCCTTAAGAAAAACATGATATTTGAATTCCGAGGTCTGGAGAGGGTAGGCCTACATGGGTAAGCCTACATGACGTGGGCTGCTTCGTCGTCTTTTGATTGGCCGGGAGATCCCTCTCTCTCTCATCTACGCAAGTCAGCCAACTTTGCTATGCGAAAATTCGACCCCAAAAATCGAAAATCGGGTTAATCATTATAGAAGGTCATTCGAAAATTTAGCATCGAGGTTATTATCAAAGAATGTTATTCAAAAATCGACCCGGGCCGAGTGTTTTTATTCCGATTCTGTTCAGATTTATTATTTAGCGCTCTGGCGGCTCAGTGCCCAGCTACTCGACGCCCAGCCTGGCGAGGTGTGACGTGAAATTTGCCCGGCGTTCATTTCAAAATCTCTAACATTTCGAAAACAGCTCAGCGCGTACCTATACGGATTTTCGAACTAAAAATTGGGGTTTATGGGTTTTAAAGGGTGCTGAATCCGAATATGTTGTCAGAAATGCTGAATTCTGACCTTTTCAAGAAGCCCATTTAGACTAATTTAGAAGGTTTGCCCAATTTTCGTCCTCGTAAGCGCACCCTACTGGATTTAGTATCCTTTACTGTCATTACTATTTTTCTAAATTAGTTATATTTCAAGGCTACAGGGGAAAAACGCTGAATGTCCAAAGTAAGGATTTTTGATGTTTGTGCTGCTATCTTGTAGGTTACCATCGAAACTATATTCCAAGAGCTTTCTAACCGTTAAAAACGATGACAGTCCAGTTCTGTGAGCTTTTGAAAGTTCAGTGTTATGGGAAAAACGCTGAGGGTCCACGGACGTTCATCGTTTTTAACGTGAACGCATAGCAGAAATTCTTCTGTTCGTAAATTTCAGGAGATATCTTCAACGCATAGCAGAAATTCTTCAACGCGCTCCCGCACGACAGACGAGTGGGACATTCGGACGACAGAGGGATTAAGTAGTGGATATTCAGCGTTATTAACAAAACTTTTGTGGACATTCAGCGTTCTTCAATACAACGTTTGGTATTTTGAGTTTCAAAGTTTCGATTAAAAAATTTTTAATCGAAACTTTGAAACTCAAAATACCAAACGTTGTACATTTAATGTAATCTTTGCGCGCAGCAGTCCAATTAATATTTTTCTGAATTACAACGACCTAATGAATATATGGCAATTTTCGGAACCAAATTAAGGCGTAAACCGTTGAAATGCCATAGTTTCAAACATGAAAATCGTTTTTTCTCAGTTTTGAACATTTACGACCATCATTTTTTCCCCTGTAGCCTTCATTTACTAAAATATCGAGAAAGAAACAACCTTTTTATTATGAAAAAAATTTACAAAAGGCGGCCTGCTCTAAAGCTATCAATATTTTAGGTCAGATAAATAAGTGGTATATACCAATTTTACTGCTCTACAAGAAAAAAGTGACTTGGAAGTTGCCGGCCTCATTTTATCATGGATCGGGGTTTTCGAGGGTGATGAATCCGAATCCGTTGTCCATTTTTCCCGATTGGGTGAATTTTTAGGTTTGTCGACGTCTTTCCATCTAATGGTTTCTTTTATTACTTTACTGTGTATTTTCCTGGTCAACACGAACTTCGTCCAAAAAAATTATAATGAAGCTAGATTTGTAGGAAATTTCATGCTGAATCCAAATAATATAATAATATTAATATCCAAATAATATTTGGATTCAGCATGAAATTTCCTACAAATCTAGCCTCATTATAATTTTTTTGACCCATATTATGACCCATTTTTGGTTTATTATTCTTGGAATAATACACCTATGTTTTCGCGACGGGGGTCGACGACTCCGATCGGGCTCAAAATTTGACATTATCCGTTTCAAGAGGTCTACATTCTAAATCCGAAATGTCCGTCCACCGTACGCCGTCCGGGCCGTTTTGGGCAGTAGGATTTTTTTTTAAATCTGAAATTTTGACAAAATACTTGGTTTACCATCTAGTTGTGCCCGCAAGGTTTTCAGTACGATCGCCCAAACCCGTGGGGCGCTATGGGGCTAAAATGGGGCTGTAGGAGGGTTTTTTTAAAGGCTGTTAGCTATGGGATCGAGTTAGGTGTCGTTTTCGAAGTATTTTTGGACGCAGAATCCATTTTCGGGGGTCCCGGAACGATCTGATTTCACTGTGGCGATCTATAGGGCTTTCATGGGGCTAAAAATGGGATTTTTGAAGGATCCCAGGAGGTTAAATATTTTTCGAGTAAAAAATAAAGAATTTTTGAAAAAACAATTTTTTGAAAAAAATCAAAATTTTTTTTTTGAGAAAAAAAAATCCAAAAAATGTTTTTTGTTTTTGTTGAGAAAAAAAATCCAAAAAAATGTTTTTTGTTTTTTTTTTTTAGAAAAAAAATCCAAAAAATTTTTTTCCTAAATTTTTTCCATTGACACAGAAATAATTTTTGCAGAAGTAACCTATATCAAAGAATAATAAACCCTTGTGTAAAATTTGCAGCGTTTTTCACTTACATTTTTGTTTTTGTTGACTCCAATGGACCTGCCAAAAAATATCGAGGGCAACCATTTGAAAGTTTAGACTCTCCTGCGTCGAATGAGACCAACCGGAACTCTCAAAAGTTGTAATTTGCGGCGTTACGATAAAAACCATATAAACGTCGAAAAATCGAAAAAATCGCCCAGTTGGAAAAAACGGACAACGGATTCGGATTCAGCACCCTCGAAAAATCCCATCCATGATGAGGCCGGCAACTTTCAGGTCACTTTGTAGAGCAGTGTAATCCATATTATGCTGCCAATGTTGAATCGGAAGGCAGGAGCCTAATTCTCGATATTTTGAGATATCGCCACGTTAAAAGTATCGATACCACATAATTGTTATCTACTCTGCGTATAAAATATTCAAGTAAAAAATAAATTTTTTGCTTCAGATAAAAATGGCAATCAACCCAAAGGTCAAGACGTTGACCAAGAGGAAGAGACCGAGGCGAAGCTCAAAGAAAGATGTCGCACCAAAAAGTTCTGGTGGGATGCCACCACAGCCCGACTTCCCGTCTTGGTGTGGTTGCCCCGGTACGACTGGAGACACAACCTGTTGGCTGACATATCCGCCGGAGTCACTCTCGCCTTCATCAACGTCCCTCAAGGGCTGTCTTTCGCCATTTTGGCTCAAGCCCCGCTCATTTACGGCCTCTACACCGCCTGCTTCTCCGCTTTCGTCTACTCCCTTTTGGGAACTGCGGTCATCAGCGCTTTCGGCCCCGTCGCCATCGGGTCACTGCTGACGGGAGAAGCTGTCGCGCTGTATATGAGAAGCTTTAACATGAGCGCGAGCCCGGACGGGACAGAACTCGACTATGAAA
The DNA here is from genome assembly GCA_955831195.1 of Pilophorus perplexus. Taxonomy (NCBI): domain Eukaryota; kingdom Metazoa; phylum Arthropoda; class Insecta; order Hemiptera; family Miridae; genus Pilophorus; species Pilophorus perplexus. The sequence continues at coordinate 4,610,903 of OY037015.1, forward strand.
TTCGTACAGGGTACATATCGACAATCACTTTCATCATCGGTCTAATTTATTTAGTGTTCTTCCTGCTGAAATTGAGTGTCATTCGAGCGTTGTTCACCAAAGCGTTCGTGTCTGGGTTCATTTCTGGATGCTGCACACACATTGTGATAAAAACAGTTAGGATGCTTATCAACGTGAAAGTGCCAACTCATTACGGGTACTTTGTATTAGTTCATAACTTGAAAGATTTGATACTTAGCATACCACAGACTCATATACCAACACTGATTTTATCAATAATTGTAACATCAATTTTACTATTCAACACCTTTGTGCTCAAAAAACTTGTAGCTAAAGTGACAACCGTTGTAATACCCATGGAGGGAGTAGTTCTTGTAGGGTCAGTGCTGATATCGTACTATTTTGAACTCAAAAAATTGGGTTTCCAAGTGGTGGGTCTTATACCAAACGGGTTGCCACACTTTTCGCCTCCGGTTCCATCTATGATGGCGACGGCCTTCCCAGCGGCGGTGACCATTTCGACCATCAACCTGGCAACGACGCTGTCGATGGTCATAGCTTTCAACCCGGGCATTCTGGACGCCAATCAAGAACTTTTTGCGATGGCCGCTTCCAACTTGATTTGCTCGAATATCCAGTGCGTCACTATTGGCAATTCGATGATGAGGACGATAGTTGCTATCAATCTGGGAATAAAGAGCCAACTGGCGACGATGGTTTCCTGCGCAATTTTGCTGTTCGTGTTGCTGTTCGTGAGTACCAACTAATGATCAAATCAATTTTAACTTTGGGTATATGATATTAAATTTAATTTTTATTGCAGGCGGGACCTCTCTTCGAGCCCCTACCGGTTGCTGTCCTCGGCTGCATCATAATCACCTCTATCGGCCAGCTTCTGGCGAAAAGCCTCATACAGGTTCCGGCAGTGTTCAAAGTCAGTCTCCAAGATGGCCTGATATGGGTGGCCGTCTTCGTAGCGACGGTTTTCATCGACATCAACACCGGGCTCATTGTCGGGTTCGTTCTCACGCTCAGGCAACTCCTCGTGCGAGTCATCGGCGAGCAAGAGGCCGCACAAGCCAAAGAGGCGAAGAAGAAACTCGAAGACGAGCAACTGAAGGCGGTCGAGGCCGGGAAGCCGGAAGTAAAAGCGCTTTTAGAACGTAGGAAAATGTCCATGTCGGACGACGATTGAACACTTTAAAAAAAAGAACAACACTCGTAAAACTATCATGCCCTTTCAAACTCGGAAGACGTGCCCACACACCAGAATGAAAACCTGGTGGTGGGGGAACTACAAACGTCTTCTGAGCTTGAAGGGACCGATGATAATGAATTAATTTCACTTTTTAGGGACCTCCTCCATGAACACCAATAAAATTACCCTTAATATCAACCGTGGCATACATTTTTGTACTTATTACGATTAACTGTCAATTTTGCCTGAAACGATGCTGAATCTACGTACTTAACTATGTACTTCATTTAGGTAAACTTAAGGACTGGGTTTTCCTTTTACGCCCTACTATTCCATCAACGATGCCATTTCAAATTTGTGTTCCAATTTAGAAGACTAAAAAAAGATGAAGATGTATATTTTCTTTCAATATTTTAATAGAATATAATATCATGCTACATATATGGGTAGAAACTATATAGGTACCTATTTGATAAAGTATTACCTAGTTTTATGAGAACATTTTGTGTTACGTAATCACCAGAAAAGAAGAATATTATTATTTATACTTATTTCCATACGATGTTGATAATCATGAGCCCTGAGGTATGAACATTGTTTATCCAAGTTTAAAACATGACTCAGTATTAAGTCATTGTTCCTATTCATGTTCGACAGTTGGGGTCTAAAATGATGGTAGAACTGCGCTAGTGGCGGCTGTTTTTGGAGGTGCTTAAACGATCCCTTCATGTGATGTTTCAAGGTGATATTTAGTTAGATTTTACTAAGAAAAAACAATTGAATATTCAGAATTTTTTAAATCTGGAATATTTGATAGAAATGCTTTATTTTGTAATTTCAACGAACCGGTAACATACAATTTAATTTAAATTTACATTTAATGTAAACTGCAGTTCAAAGTGATCAGACGTGACAGTTGTTGAAAGGCTATTTGGTTATGAGAGATGATTTCGTGAATCTCGGTGATGTTTGAAAAATTCTTCCAAAATACGGTACTGAACTAAATCAATTGTGAAACCAATTTAGTCTTGAACATGTACTGACAGCTTTAAACAGTGATTTTTCATAGGCTTGAGTAAGAAGCAGTCGGTGCGTAAATAACGAATAGTTGTTTTCAAATATTTCTTGCCATTTGTGCGTGTAAAATAACTTATTAAATGTTTAGAATATGTTGTTAAATAATTTAATAATTACTGTCAATCCTTCGCCCTGGATGAATTATTGTTAGAGGGTTTAACGGTGTAAAATTAAAATAGTCAGCCAAGTCGACGTGGAACATCCGCGCATCCAAGACTACCCCGATTTACAGCTATTCGGACTGTAACAACCACATTTGGCGAGTCCCACGTAAGCGATGCCGCTAATTTGAACTTGATGAAATTAATATAGGGTTGAAATTAATTAGAAGATATCAAATGTATGTTCAGCATAATATTGATCAATGCAATTGATGAATTTGTTGGAACTAGTAGGAGGAACTTGCGTATATTTAACTACAGTCTGGTGTAGGTACTAAATTCACAAACGAGCGACTTTTTTTTAGATTTGACAAAATTTGTCAAATCTAAAAAAAAGTCGCTCGTTTGTGAATTTATTACCTCTTCATCCTTCCTTAAATTTTAATGAAAGATAGCAATTCTAACAGGATTTTTCATGCAGAAGCCGATTTTGGAATCAGATTTTTTTTTTTCTATCTGCCGTAATTTTTTCAAAAACTGCATTAAATTTTACAAATATATAAAACACAGTTTTTCGGTTTTTGGTTTATTATTCTTGGCATCGCGACGGGGGTCGAAAATTTTGATAGGCCTCGAAATTTTGCATTATTAATTTCAAGATGTCTAGATTTCAAAAACGAAATGTCCGTCCGTTTTGGGCAGTAGAAAGTTTTTCAAAAATCTGAAATTTTGACCAAATGCTCGGTTTACCATCTAGTGGTGTCCGCAAGGTTTTCAGCCCAATCGCCCAATCCCGTGAGGCGCTGTGGGGCTACGGGAGGTGTTTTTTGAAGGTTTTCAGCTATGGGGTCGATTCAGATGTCGTTTTCGAAGTATTTTTGGGGGTGCGATCCAATTTCACCGTGGGGATCTTTGGGGCTGTCTTGGGGCTGCAAAGTTTGTACCCATCCTATTTAATGGGATTTTCGAAGGATCCCATAAAGTCAAATACCCCCCCCCCCCCCCCCACATCTGTCTGAATTTTTTACAGTTTTTTTTTTTTTTCAAACATTTTTGAAATTTGCTTATTGACACGAATTAATTTTTGCACGGTTTTTCTACATAGATTCTCCCAGAAAGCGACATTTTCAAATCTCAATGTTGAAAAAAATAGAAATTCTCTAAACTGTTAGAAAAAATAGGATGCGTTTTGAAATACAGATCAGTTGAGTTTTGAAATTCAGAAAGGTTGCGTTTTGAAATACAGAATAGGCAGAATAGTTGCGTTCAGAAAAACGCTGCAAATTTTACACAAGGGTTTATTATTATTTGATTGATGATATAGGTTACTTGTGCAAAAATTATTTCTGTGTCAAAAGAAAATAAGTTGAAAAAAAAAATTTTTTTGGGGATTTTGTTTTTTCAAACATTCTTTATTTTTTACTCGAAAAATATTTAACCTCCTGGGATCCTTCAAAAATCCCATTTTTAGCCCCATGAAAGCCCTATAGATCGCAACAGTGAAATCGGATCGTTCCGGGACCCCCCAAAAAATGGATTCTACGTCCAAAAATTCCTCGAAAACGACACCTAACTCGATCCCATAGCCAAAAGCATTCAAGAAAACCCTTCCGTAGCCCCATTTTAGGCCCATAGCGACCCACGGGTTTGGGCGATCGGACTGAAAACCTTGCGGGCACAACTAGATGGTAAACCAAGTATTTTGTCAAAATTTCAGATTTAAAAAAAAATCCTACTGCCCAAAACGGCCCGGACGGCGGACGGACATTTCGGAGCCCCATGAAAGCCCTATAGATCGCAATCGCACTGTTCAGTGAAATCGGATCGCTGCGGGACCCCAAAAAATGGATTCTACGTCCAAAAATACTTCGAAAACGACACCTGACTCGATCCCATAGCCGAAAGCCTTCAAAACTCCCTTCTGTAGCCCCATTTTAGCCCCATAGCGCCCCACGGGTTTGGGATATCGGGCTGAAAACCTTGCGGGCACAACTAGATGGTGAACCAGGTATTTTGTCAAAATTTAAGATTTTAAAAAAATGCCTACTGCCCAAAACCGCCTGGACGGCGGACGGCGGACGGACATTTCGGTTTTGGAATCTAGACCAATTGAAACGGATAATGTCAAATTTTGAGCCCGATCGGAGTCGTCGACCCCCGTCGCGAAAACATAGGTGTATCTTTCCAAGAATAATAAACCAAAAGGGAGTTGTGTTCTGTAGCTCGAGATAAATTTATTGACTCGTCTCTTGGTTTGTTCAAGTTGTTTGCGTTTATGGAGAGGATTTGGCTCCCGAATAAACTTGTTTGCGTAACCACGAAATTTATCTAATTAAAAAATGTCGAGTAGTCGCCTTACAAAGATATCTTGGTTTAGTGACAATCCTTTCTGCCGATTTCTCGAGCTGAGTTTTTTCGCTCTTACAAACGTCGATGAGGGACGGGAGTTCTCACAACGCCGGCAGAATTGCCAATTATCCAATGTAAATCGAATCTATTTCAATCAGGGCTCAATTTCGGATGAGCACCTCCCTCCAGTCCACTTCAAGCCATCATTTGGGCAATCAGAACGAGTTGACACTCCGTTCCGTCAACTGTTGAGAGAAGTTAAACGCGGTGCGTTGTGTCACTGTTGGTACATCAATCATGGGGGTTTATTGACCAGGACTCGAGAAATATTTGCCTTCGCCCCCCGTTCAGAGTTTGGAAAGTCAGGACCTCGGGACCTAACCTTGATACAATACCAATTTATCGTATTTACTCGGAATTATACGCTCTGCTTATTAGGTTCATTTCACGCATTTGGCGTTTCAAGGGGGGAACGAGCCAAAACGACGCGAAACACCAAACACCCGATTGGGACACAAAGGACGGTTCATCAAAGAAACCGCACTGAGGTCTATTATAGAGCCCTATAATAGGGCTACCATGGATGCATCCGCCCTGCTACAGATGTAAAACAAGTATAAAATTTAATGGTAATAAAATATTTAATCAATATTTGATATCAATAGGTACTACAAAATACTAAGTATTATTGATAAGTCTTATCAATAATTCTATGTAAAAATGCTGCAAATTTTACGCAAGGGTTTATAATAAACCGTTAGTTATTCTTAGATCTGAGATATCTATATAGAAATCTGTTTGGGCCATCCTCCCAGAAAGCGACATTTTGATTTTTCCAAGCCTCATTATAAATTTTTGAGTTGAAATTTGTTTTTAAATTATTGTATTTGACTTTATCTACAACCGCTTTTCTCATTTTTCCGACTAATGAGTCCATTCAATAGAAAAAACGTTTAAATAGTCAATTCGTCATTCTCCGTCCGTGTCCAGGTTCGACCTTCCCAACTTTTATGTCTTGAAAAAGGGTTTTTCGCTGGTAAATCGAAAATTCGCGCCCCCTCAGCACCTTGGTCAACATCTGGAGATTCTCCCTCAGGGGTTCTCATAATTTTTAAGTTAATTTTCTTTGAAACTCTAGAGAAGAATAATATTATTATTTTTTTCCGGACCTGTTGCTAGTATTAGCTCGTCCAAGAGGTTTCTTGAATTCGGACAGCTGCTTTTTCCCCACTTATTTTCTCCCGCCATTCGATCTCAGCTGTCTAGAACACCAGCTCACAGTTCGTTTCAGTTCCTGACAAAGTCCCAGCGTCAAATTGTCCTGGACAAGGCTGTCTAATCACCCTCCGTCATTCTCCCGTCGGTGATTTTATGGTCACTGTATGAAAATAATTTTTTTCATCGGTTTGGTGTGATAGATCTCATGGAATAGTTTCAATTTCACTCCAATCAAGTGAGAATTTGTTAAAGTTACGTAAAGATAAACAGGAAACGCCATTTGTTCCCGTCATTCTCCATCCACCCCTTTTTCATTGAAGGACGGCGAATGACGCAATGTACAAGAGGATGACGCAAAAGACAATAATAATTATTACAATCGACATTTTATTCAGTTGTAAAATTCTTTGATACTCAGAACGCAAAAAAACAAAAAAAAAACGAATTTTGAACAATTATGGTTCTGTATTTCAAAACGCAACCTATTTTTTGGTTTATTATTCTTGGAATAATACACCTATGTTTTCGCGACGGGGGTCGACGGCTCCGATCGGCCTCAAAATTTGACATTATCCGTTTCAAGAGGTCTACATTCAAAATCCGAATGGGATTTTTGAAAGATCCCAGGAGGTCAAATATTTTTCAAGTAAAAAACAAAACAAAATTTGAAAAAAACATTTTTTGAAAAAACAAAATCAAAAAATTTTTTTTAAATTTTTTTCATTAACACAGAATTAAATTTCTGCACAAGTAACTTGAGTTAATTTGATATAATTATATCAAAGAATAATAAACCCTTGTGTAAAATTTGCAGCGTTTTTTAAAGGCTTTTAGCTATGGGATCGAGTTAGGTGTCGTTTTCGAAGTATTTTTGGACCTGGAATCCATTTTTTCACCACTGGGGCGATCTTTAGCGCTTTCATGGGACTAAAAATGAGATTTTTGAAGGATCCCAGGATGTTAAATATTTTTCGAGTAAAAAATAAAGAATTTTTGAAAAAAAAATCCCAAAAAAAATTTTTTTGTAATAAAAATTAAAAAAATTTTTTTTTTTAATTTTTCATCGACAGAATTAAATTTCTGCACAAGTAACGTATACCTATCAAAGAATAATAAACCCTTGTGTAAAATTTGCAGCGTTTATTATTTAGGCCTGACGAAAGAAAAAACGCTGCACATTTTACTCGAGGATGTATTACACTGCTGTACAAAAAAAATCGATCTCATGCTTCAAGAGGTCTGATAGTGGTGCGATCCGAGGTCCGTTTTGCCCCTAGACGCAGAGGTTCCGCTGTACAGTACCCAAGTGTTCAAAAAACTCTTAATTTCCAACTTCATTATTTTACAACGAGCAAGTTTGATCGATCGGGATAAAAACCTTGCAGGCACAACCAGATGATAGACCGAGTAAATTTTGACAAAATACTGCCCTACTGCCCAAAGCACAGTGGCACCGATGACGCTAAAAGTTGGCGGACATTATTCAAGGTGACAGACTGATTAATATATCAATCATAGAGATGGGTTAAGATTAAAAAATGCAAAATTTAAATGTAGCTGTTTATTACGTTTTTTAACAAAATTGCTAAAAAGTTCAAAAATAATGTTGTATGAATAATTCTGCTTGACGATTGCGGGCAAGCACATCAAAAACCCAGCATTCTATATAAATTGTCAAAATGGCTGTTGGTTGCCTCTGAGTCCCAGTCGGCTTCAGGAATGGGCTTGGAGTTCTGCTTCAACCCAAGTATCACCCTCCTCAAGGTAAGACAATACCCAGAGACTCTGTCAAGCCTGACTACAACATGGGATTATTTTTCGAGCGCCTTTGCAATGTACAGATGAACTGTACACTTGTTTATTAAGTGTCCCCCCCCCCCCCACGCAACTTAATTAATTACCGTGGCCATACATATTCTCTAGTGGACCTGAAACACAATCGGCTTACTGTATCGACCCTAAATTCATTCATGTGAAGGGCGCAACAATAGGTCGCTTTGCCTCCCGATAAACATAATCCACAAAACGGGAGCACGACAGGGCAGTCCTTTGGTAATGGCTGGTTGGACACACGCTCACAATGGGCGATATTAGTTTGGAACTTCACCGGGCCCTACAAAGGTGATCGCTTCATTTACTGCAAACCCTGTCCCTTGAAAGCACGCCTATTTACGTCGTGTGTAAATTATCTGGCAATGAGAATGGTACACGGTTCAATATTATGGTATATCATACGAACCTCCTCTGACATGCAACTTATAGCTACGTATCATGATGACACATTGTGTAGGTTCCAAAAACTAAAACATTTTTGAAATCTACGAGTCATGAAACGTATAGGTCAGGGCTTCCCAAACATTTTTGGCCTGCGGACTTCCCCCCGTAGCGAGAGGGGCGTAAAGACCTATTTTCCTAGAATTTAATACAGCGTCGTCTTTGAGCTTCACTGACGTTCGGCAACTCGGCTAATATGACCTATATAATATATGTATAGGTAGGTAGGTCATAATATTATTATGTTCGGCATAGAAAAATTGGTAGGTAAGTGAAACTGGGGTTTTACTAAACGTCTCCCACAAGAATATTGCGCTCCGATACTGCATTCTGGTGGCAGATATCAAACTAATCTTCGCGCGAAATTTCCCCGGTCCCACTTTTTTTTCCCTTTCTAGTGGCAGCACTTCTTTTTTTCTCCCCTCAAACGGGGTTTTTAATTGAAAAAACTTTGAATTTCACATGATTGAATAGAACCTAACGACTTTTGGTTTATTATTCTTGGAAGGTCTATGTTTTCGCGACGGAGGTCGACGACTCCGATCGGCCTCAAAATTTGACATTATACGTTTCAAGAGGTCTACATTCTAAATCCGAAATGTCCTTCCGCCGTCTGGGCCGTTTTGGGCATGAGGATTTTTTTTTTTTTTTTAATCTGACAAAATACTCGGTTTACCATCTAGTTGTGCCCGCAAGGTCTTCAGGCCGATCGCCCAAACCCGTGGGGCGCTATGGGGCTAAAATGGGGCTACGGGAGGGGTTTTTTTGAAGGCTTTTGGCTATGGGATCGAGTTAGGTGTCGTTTTCGAAGTATTTTTGGACATAGAATCCATTTTTCGGGGGTCCCGGAACGATTCGATTTCACTGTTACGATCTATAGGGGTTTCATGGGGGCTACAAATGGGATTTTTGAAGGATCCCAGAAGGTCAGATATTTTTCAAGTACCTAAACAAAAAATTTTTGAAAAAAAAAAAAAAAATTATAATCAAAAAAATTGTTTTCTAAAATTTTCTTCATTGACACAGAATTAAATTTCTGCACAAGTAACCTGTATCAAAGAATAATAAACCCTAGCGTAAAAGCAGCGTTTTATTTTAGTTCTGCTGTTGTGCAGTTATTAGGAAGAATTAGGAATACCTCAAAATTCACACAACAGTGGGAATACCTACCTCAACATTCAATTCAACCTAACATCGCGAACCTGGCGTTGAACGTAGACAATTTCCCTCGCCTGACTCCTCAACGGCTTTCCTCACAGCCTCAAAGTGTTGTCATAACCTATTATAGGTATAATACTATACGTAATGACAAACTTTGAGGCCGATCAAAATTTTCGACTCCTCGAATACCTAAGTGTATTTTTCCAAGAATAATAAACCAAAATCAGACATGGAACAAAATTCTTCTGCCCAAAACGGCTCGGACGGCGGACGGATTTCGTGTAGGTATATTGACCCAACAACGGTTCATACTGCACTCCAATCTACCCCCGGGTCAGAGGAAGTTCCGGTCAGTGTGACGCGGTAACTAGGTTATCAAGTGAATTACAGTTGGCTGGACCAACCAATCTCACTCCCATCAGTCCCCAGAGGGGTAACGAGGTTTTCCAGGAGAAACAGAGCCGAGATCCCCCCCCCCCCCCATCCTAGTTCGACACGAAACCCAACAGAACCCTCGCACACCTACGCACCCTACGACGCACACGAAAACCAGACACACATCCCACAACCGCATGGTGTGCGCTAGATTAGAATTTCTCCCTGGGAAATACCTATCTCCTCTGTTCTTGTAGCTGATGCTTTGATATGAACGTTGAATGAACAAGTGGGTAGAGTTTTTTTTCCACATATACGAATTTTACATTTCGTGCGGAAAAAACTCTTTTTTCAGTTTTAAAACTAGAAGGCCACACCATTCTGGCTAAAGACAATCCCCGGCCACTCCCACCTGGCCTCAGACCCCTTCTTTTCACTTTTTCACTATGAATAGTTTTTTTTCTTTAAGAAATACAAGATGAGTGTTCACGGATTCATTTGGAAGGCGACATTTATTTTTACCCCGTCAGTGTCCAACTCTCAGCCAAAGATCAGCGGTCTTCCCCGAGCTAGCCACCCCCCCACCCCCCCAATCGGAGCCCCTTATATTGTTCGAATCTCCAAGATTGAAGGGTGGAGGAGCGGGAGTGGTTTCTTATTGCTGCCTCCTCGTCATCCCTTGCCGCCCCTTTGATGATCCCCGTCAGACCCCCTCCCACCATTGCCCCCCCCCATCACTGATGCACCACCCTTGGTCCCATCCCGCCGGCACCTTGGAGGATCCCATCGGACACCCCCCTCGCCAACACCCTTACCTAAAACCATGGAAGAAAATTTCTTATTAAGGATGTTTAATATCCTTAATCCATGACTTAAAACCAAAGACATTTATATCTCATAGACATATATAGCTCAAAACTCGTCTTGTCCCTATTTTTGAAACCGTTTTGATTCAAATGAACAACTTTGAGCTAACTTTTTGGCATGTTCAGACTTTTCTCATTAGGTATCTACACGACAAGTTAAATGTTTGGTATTTTTCTCAAATTTGTCCGACTTTTAGAAGAACCCTAGAATAAAAAACGCTGCAAATTTTACACGAGGGTTTATTATGCTTTGATATAGGTTACTTGTGCCAGGTTATTTCTGTCAATGGAAAAACTTTGGGGGGGGGGGGGGGGGGAATTATTTTTTGGGAATTTTTCAGAAAAACTTTTTTTGGATTTTTTTTTTTCAAAAAACGTTTTTTGAAAAATAGTTAACCTCCTGGGATCCTTCAAAAACCCCATTTTTAGCCCCATGAAAGCCCCTTAGTGAAATCGGATCGTTCCAGGACCCCCTAAAATGGATTCTACGTCCAAAAATACTTCGAAAACGACACCTAACTCGATCCCATAGCTTAGAGCCTTCAAAAACCCCCTCCCATAGCGCTCCACGGGTTTGGGCGATCGGACTGAAAACCTTGCGGGCACAACTAGATGGTAAACCAAGTATTTTGCCAAAATTTCAGATTTAAAAAAAAAAAAAATCTTACTGCCCAAAACGGCCCGGACGGCGGACGGACATTTCGGATTTTGAATGTAGACCTCTTGAAACGGATAATGTCAAATTTTTAGGCCGATCGGAGTCGTCGACCCCCGTCGCTAAAACATAGGTGTATTATTCCAAAAATAATAAACCAAAATGGTTCTCCTTGGTTTTCTCCTCCTTGAGCTGGAGCTCCAATATAGTAGAATACCACGGAAAGTATAAAAACTATTATTACGTACTCATCTACGTCTAAAAGCATTTTCACACTTACCTATAACATAAACATCTGATATTAGTTCGCAAGCCTCTTTCGGGGAAAAGGAAGGCGAAACGAGTGGGAATTTTCGTCGATTAACAAAAAAAGGAGGAAGCGCGGCCTCGATGCAAATAGTGTTGTGGAAGGCTATGTTGGGTGGGGGTTCGATCCCAACCTGAGAGCTTTTGCTCATCAACGCCTAAAATATTCAAATATATTTACTTCCGAATTAGTGAGAGGGCACGGGGCCACCTGTTGAACTATTGATTCATTTCCGGCCCTGACCTTCGGCGGAAATATTGGATAAGTGTGTCGGGCAAAGAAGCGTCAATGATTTTGAAAATCCAAAACACGTACAAGGCGATGCAGACATGACTAGGGACGTTGTGATGTTAGAAAATAATAGCACACTCCCTTCGCTGGGCCACTTTCTTCGACATGAGGGGGCTCGCTTCGCTCGTCCGTTTATGATTGACGTTCGGATCGAAGAGATCTACAGGGCTTTCATGGGGCTACAATTTCACTCATAATTTCGGTTCTAATGCTCGGATTTGCAATTTTCTTTTAGTTTATTATTCTTGGAATAATACACTGACGTATTCGTGACGGAGTTCGAAGACTCAATCGGCCTCAAAATTTGATTATCCGTTTCAAATGTTCTAGATACGAAAACCGAAATGTCCGTCCGCCGTCCGGGCCGTTTTGGGCAGTAGGAATTTTTGTTAAATCTTAAATTTTGACAAAATACTTTGTTTACCATCTAGTTGTGCCCACAAGGATCTGAAAAAAAATAATTTTTTACTGACGAGTTAATTTTCGCACGAGTAACCTATATCAAAGAATAATAAAGCCTTGTGTGAAATTTGCGTTTTTTATTTTTTTTTTTTAAATTTAGTTCAGGTTTGCTGCTTGGTTCGCAAATGAACCAAAACAAATATCTATTTTTTCAAGTTTTCCTACTTGCACTGCCCCCTTAAATCGAACTGTATTAGTATAGATTTAAATTCTGCAACCCTGTTATAAAATTATCCAATATTGTATCATAATTCAACGATTTAAAAAAAAAAAATAATCCATCAAGTCGCTCAATCTATTATATTCCAACAATGTGCTCGGCCTTCAACATCTTCCCGCGTGAAAAATTGCTCATACAGTATTCATTATGTTGGCGTCTAACCGGAGGTGGCGCCGCCGTGGGTGAAATCACAAACAAGCGGGACACCGGTATCAATCTAATTAATGCCTTTCCCGTCAATCTGATTGTTTTCCAGAGCTTTTTTTTCCCGATCCTCCAAACCTTTGTTTGCAAGTCTGATGGATTTATATGCCCGGCGTTGCGAGAAGAGGGGGGAGCTTTCGAAAACACCCACTGACAGAAGCGTGATTGAAAATCCCGGGCTCATCATAAAAAAAAACCTGACTGCCTTTCTGGATGTAGGCGAGTGGATCTATTCCGGGAGTATAAACAAGGTGTGATACATCACCGCTCGAATGACGTTCTCACCTTTGTTCCAATAGATAGACGCGACCCAATTGATCCTGGAGGTTGGATGAGCTGAGAAAGGAAAGTCATGTCTTCAAGTTCAATATTTGGGAATAATACACCTCATCGCGACTGAGGCCGAAAATTCTGATCGACCTCAAAATTTGACATTATTCGTTTCAAGAGGTCTAGATTCCAAAAACGAAATGTCCGTCCGCCGTTCGAGCCGTTTTCGGCAGTAGGAATGTTTTTAAGAATCTGAAATTTTGACAAAATACTCGGTTTACCATCTAGCCTGATCGCCCAAACCCGTGGGGCGCTATGGGGCTAAAATTAGGCTACGGGAGGGGTTTTTGGCAATAGAGGTCCAGTTAGTTGTCGTTTTCGAAGTTTTTTTTTTACGTAGAGTCCATTTTTGGGGGTCACAGAACGATCGGATTCCACTGTGAGGATCTATGTAACTTATCATAGTGCATAATAAGTGCATATTCGCAAACGGTGATGGGGGGGTTATGGTTCCCCATGTGGGGGTTCGGGGGACCGATTGTGGTATTTAATAGTGTTTAATAGGCTTCGGAAGTCTGGAATACGAAGATTTTGGCTTAGTTAGAAAAAATGGTCAAACTTCAGCACGCTCTAGCGGCCAAACGGAGAAAGCTACCAATGCGTTTTTGGTTTCATCTTTTAGGAAATTTTATCAGCTTTAATTTCTTATAGAGCAGTCATGTCGCTAGGACGCATGGTTTCCGAGTTAAAAGCAAAAAACCAAAAAAAGGACCGAAATTTGGCCATTTTCATGGTGAAGCCATATCCAAATCTAGTAGATAACCAAATTTTCGGATTCAGCACCCCCGAAAATGTATAGATCCGTCGAGAAAAATTCTTCAGGTATTTTTTCTTAGATTCACTACCTACTTTTGGACACCTAATGACTGGACTACCTCTACAACTTCCGTTCCACGACTTATTGGCTAGGATTCTTAAAGCGCGTTTTTGCAGCCTGAAGATGTTGAGTGCATGGCTCGAATTTCCCTAGGCTTTGACGCAGTAACTTGCTCTGCTCACGAAGCAGGCGAGGTAAACCGAAAGCAGCACCCCGTCAGACACCAACCCTCTCAACCACCTTATCATGTAGATTGAGGAAGACAACCTGGGCACAAGCTCGACATGAGACAACCATGACAGAAGGTGGATAACCATTCACCGTCAAGCCCAAGAAATTCACAGCCTGATCCAAACGTCTGCTCAGGCCCACCTCGACAGTCTGAATAGGTCACCTCAATCTTTTCACCCTAGCGAAACGATTTCCCTAAAAATAGCACAGTTCGCGGATAAATCGCTTCCGAGGCAAACCTGTCAGCTCGTTCGAAACGATAGGCGCCGAAATGCACCCTACAAGCCCGAAAAAAACAGTGAAAACCCCCTCGTTTTCGACGGATGCGGTTCCGCGGACTATTTACATGAACAATGAGAGCTATCAAGTAAATTGGGGGTCACTCAGCTACACAGAGCCAGCTGAATTGTTTCGCCCCTCGTAGTACGGGCTCCGCCTTTTGACGGACGTGTTCCGGAGGGGGTCACGCCTGCCGCTCACGGCATCCTCAAATGGCGTGAATTGACCCCCCCGACTTCCAACATAGACGATGACAGCCGAGACAGGCTGGCCAACGTTTGACCTCGGGGAGACATTTTCATGGTATTGTATTCGATAGTGCAGAGCCACCCGTTGTAGCACAACAGAACTTTTAAATAGAAACCATAAAACGTCCTTATAAGGTCCTAATTGTGTACAATTATTGAAATGTTGTATTAAGTACTCGTACAAAATTGAACAACAACAACAAAAACCTCGGCTCTTTGGGCCTCCCCGTTTTGCTTAGAGCCTACGGCTGAAATTCGTGAAACATGGAACATGGTTTATTACAGTGGGATTGAAACCCATCTTGCGTGCTGGGATAGGAACTGTCCGACGCTGAACTAGTGGCCTGACGGTAAGACAAGTGAGGATGCCGAACTAGTGGCCTAACGGTAAAAGGACACTGAACTAGTGGCCTGACAGTAAGACAAGTGAGAATGCCGAACTAGTGGCCTAACGTACGACAGGTGAGGTCGCTGAACTAGTGACCTGACGTACGACAGGCGAGGACGCCGAATTAGTGGCCTAACGGTATGACAAGTGGGGATGCCAAATTAGTGGCTTAACGTATATTTATATACAGGAGAAGGTGGGAATATGGACCCCCGCGCTTTCTCAGGCCAGGGGGGGGGGGGTGAGAAAGTGGAGAAGCGGCTTGTACCGCATCCGCAGGAGTGGGGAGCGACGGGGGCAAGTGGGGACGCTCAGTTTTCCATCATCAAGATTACTATGACGCCATGTTTTTTTTCCTGCTCCATCAAATATTGAACGAGGTGATTAAAACTTTCTTTTTTGCTCATTTAAACTTCAATTCGAGCAAATATCGATGCTCCCCCTTCATGAGGATATTTCAGGCTATGATAATCCGTTTTTCGTATCCTGAATATCGTTTACCTGCGTTAAAAACCACAGTTTTTGAGAAGGTCGTTTTTGATAATATGGCTCCTTCGATGATTATAATATGGACCCCGCAATGCTTACTGTGACGCCATGTTTTTTCCTGCTGGGGAGAAGGTGGTAATATGGACCCCCTATTCATTTTTTTGTTATGAAAAATCAAATTTCCAACCAAGGGCTCAATTGTTTATGGCAGACGGCCATCATTGTTATGATAAACTCGATTCTCCTGTGATTTTTGGCCGTAATTCCACTTTTTTTACTCAAAATAGGTACCTTGGGATCCATATTACTTACAATCTTTGCAAAGACACAATTTTGTCATTTCTTGGAAAAACTCAATTTACGACACCTAAATTCGATCTAAATTTTTGTCCAACTTTGATGTCACTTTACTGTGAGCAATGAAGCCGCTGAAGCAATGAAGTCCCACCTTCTCATCTATTAATGAGTAGGTAAGTATTAAGTATTAAGTAAGGATGAAATAAAAATTCACACCAAAATTCCTAAAATTCACTTTCTCAAATTGCTGAAGCGCTGCCCACAGGAGAGGTCATTCCAATTCAACAAAAAAATCTATGAGCAAAAATATGGGTGCCCCATGGGTTCACCAATTGCACCAATTCTGGCCGATATTTGTTTGAACCATCTCTTGGAAAAAGTGATACCCACACTCCCTTTCAGGCTACCTTTTATATTTAAATTTGTTGATGACCTACTGCTGGCTGTACCCACTAATTCCCTCCGTATAATTTTATCAAAATTCAACATATTTCATGACAGACTGCAATTCACCCCAGAGACCGAAAATTCAGAACGGTCCATTTCCTTTCTAAAGATGTGCAAGTCATCAGATCCTCTGACCACAAGCTGTCCACAAAATGGTGGCTTAAACCACAGAACAAAGGCAGATATATCTGAAAATTGACATATATGTCAATTTTCAGAGTGACTGTCCCCATCACCATAAAATCAACTTTGCATTGAATTTAATCAGCAGTTAGTCTATTTCGTTGAATTTAAGTATAATTAGTTATTATTTTGTAGGTACTACTCATCATAAACTCATGTTCCTGTAGGCACTTAGGCAAAAGAAAACACTTTTCATTATTTCCTGTCAGTAGCCTTTACAGTCATTCTTTTCTGTCATTCTTTTGTTGTAGTCCTTGAAAATGGTCGAATAAACGGCCGAAACGTCGGGAAACCAGAAATTCATTTTATTGACAGAACCTCAAGAACCTAAAGAACGAAACTATATAGTTCATCACGGTCGAAATACAATATCAACTATATTAAGTAATATATGGGGCATTCCACGTCAAAGGTTGAACTCAAAAAAATAAAGTTCTTCGAAATCAACTATTTTTGGGTATGTTGTACCCCTAGGTGAGAAAAAATTTCCCAGAAATTTGGAGACCGATTCGTCGCATTTTCGTCGCTCCACAGGCAGTCAAAGTTAGCAAAATAGGCAGGTGTGGGTTCACTTCGCCGGCTGCTACCGCCCTTATTCCGCCACCAAAAAAATAACATCGCCAGTGCTTTGGAAAGAGAAAAATCTCCTCTTTTCTGTGGTGTAATCGTTTTTTCAATCAAAATTTTACTTCACCTTTAAAATCGAGTTTGAAAACTTAAAAATAAGTTTTCTCCAATTTGGGCATTTTTAATTTTTTTTATTTTTGGCTTAATTTCAAGGTATACACCTGTAGAACATCCAGTTAAAAGGGAATCATGGGATGCAAAGTCGTTAAGTGTCAGCAAACAAAAGATATCACTAATGTATGAGGAAAAACGCGTTTTTCTCCTTTTTACCGGGTTTTCCGCGGTTGCATTGCCTCGCATCCTTTCTCTACGAGAACACAGACTATAATGGACTTCATCTGCTACTCATAAGCTTTCCCAGTACCTAGGTTTCAATATTTTTTTATTTCAAAAACTGTTTCAACTCTTACAATTCAAATTGTCCCAATTTGTAGGCAGTTTAACACTTTCTATTCGATCCACATTCCTTTAGTTACCTACCTACTATATTTGGGGGAGATGGTGAGAACACATGAAAACAGATGTATTCGATTTACTACCTACACGTTTATTTTACAAAATACTTTGCGATACACGTCTCAAACTCGCACACCGTGTCTGATGGGGCTCATTAAATGGATTAAGACAACGAGAACGAAAAGAAGACATAGTGCACTGTTATAGTAGGTAGCTCGGAAGAACGCGAACTGGCAAACAAAAATCAAACAATCAAAATTTGATTTGGAGTATTAAAGACTTGATGAATTTAGCGATAGGATGGATGATGTGTTACAGCATCAGTACCTTACGGCCGCGGTTACGTGACTGAATCCCATGACTTCAATTTTTCTCTCACCCAATCACCTTATCTGCGTCCGGAATGAAAGAAGAGTTCACAAGATGAAAGAAAGACAACATTAATGGTGCAAGCTCAGACAAGTAGATAAGGAGATAAGGCCCTACATTCAAGTGCAAAGAGCAATCAAATGAGTGGACACGCAAATAAAAATGTTGAAACCTACTGGGAAAGCTTATGAGTGGCAGATGAAGTCCATTATAGTCTGTGTTCTCGTAGAGAAAGGATGCGAGGCAGTGCAACCGCGGAAAACCCGGTAAAAAGGAGAAAAACGCGTTTTTCCTCATACATTAGTGATATCTTTTGTTTGCTGACACTTAACGACTTTGCATCCCATGATTCCCTTTTAACTGGATGTTCTACAGGTGTATACCTTGAAATTAAGCCAAAAATAAAAAAAATTAAAAATGCCCAAATTGGAGAAAACTTATAAGTTTTCAAACTCGATTTTAAAGGTGAAGTAAAATTTTGATTGAAAAAACGATTACACCACAGAAAAGAGGAGGTTTTTCTCTTTCCAAAGCACTGGCGATGTTATTTTTTTTGGTGGCGGAATAAGGGCGGTAGCAGCCGGCGAAGTGAACCCACACCTGCCTATTTTGCTAACTTTGACTGCCTGTGGAGCGACGAAAATGCGACGAGTCGGTCTCCAAATTTCTGGGAAATTTTTTCTCACCTAGGGGTACAACATACCCAAAAATGGTTGATTTCGAAGAACTTTATTTTTTTGAGTTCAATCTTTGACGTGGAATGCCCCATATAAATGGGTGAAAGTCTGCAAATTGCAGAATTCCTGCCCTTATTTAATTTTTGTGGTGTTTGAAAAAAGGGTATCCTAAATTCTGCCATGTTCAGATTTTCACCCAAACGTGACACTCCAGCGTCTCCCTCCCGGACTGACTTGGGCAGATAGGTCACGGCTAAAGCAAGTTCCACGCTAAAGAAAAAATATTAATCTTTATTCGACGTGTAAAGGGAAACGGATTATTGGGATTAAATTGTGTGAAAACGTTTCCACTCTATAAGGGGAGTGCGCGAGGAAGATAACGGAGTTTTTTCCTGAGAAGAGCGCTACATCTTTCGCCGAGATGGAGTTAGGGAGACCAATATGCGAAAGCGCGACGTCTTTTCTCTTAGATGTTGACACGTAGCTCCAAGCCAAATATTTGGAGGGCTGAAGCGTGAATAATGATGCCCGCATGGCGGAATTGGAAGAGCGAGATTTGTCGGGAGGCTGCGAGCGTTCTCACCATCCATGGATGGTGCAACGACCCGTACGAATTCTTCTTCAACGAATACAACATTAAATTTTAATATAGAAGGGCTATTGGGTTTCAGTTTTTTTTTTCTTATTCATTATACACTGAGAGGAAATGGTGTCAGTTATAATAATTATAATTGCTAGGTTGTTGGAATTATTCCAACAACCTAGCAATTAAAAAAAAAAAAAAAAAAAAAAAACAAACGCTTCCGAGTCACTTCCATGGAAGTGCCTGCAGGCTGATTCTCTAATTCCGCCCTCGGCCGCCGGTGATGGGGATTCACAATAGAATCTGTTGGCTCCTGCATGATAATGGCCTAGTTGTTAGGCGTTTTGTTTGTACAGAAGTTCGACGAGCAAAAAAATGTCTGTAAACCTTTATATTAAGTGAGATTGCTCGGGGTTTCAGTTTTCCTTATGCACTTTTAGAGTCAGGTTCGTCTTTCGATTATCTCTTGTGAATCAGCAATGGAAAAAAAGTTGTGATTTCGTACGTGAAGTCCCTAGGGATGAGCTCATCCTTCTGATTGTTTTTATTGTAAGTAGACTTAAGGGTCTTATAAAATAAGTGTCGAAAAAAGTGATCGTTGACGAATTTCTTTGTACAAAATAATTTAAAAAACGTAATATTCAAACATCTAAAGTAGATACAGAAAAACGGGGTTAGATTCGGTTTCAGCACCCCAAAAAACTTAAAGGACCACTAGAGAAGCGGCCAATTTCATACCTTTTAAGGTTTTTGCACAAAATCGGCTGTTTCCGACCACTGTGCGACGTTGCAAAGAGCAGACCGACGTGTTTTCATATCCTGTCAAGATTATGAGTGACCCCCACCTTCCCATTCGTCTTTGCCAACGCTGTTTGACACTTGATCCTCATCATTTAATGATAACATAAGACAGGGATAGAACTATAGAGATTATAGCGATATTTTTCTTTCTTGAAGTAGGTATGCTTTTAGGAAAACGCTGCAAATTTACACAAGGGTTTATTATTCTTTGATATAGGTTACTTGTGCAGAAATTTACTTACTTGTCAATAAAAAAGTTTTTTTTTCAAAAATATTTTGTTTTTTACTTGAAAAATATTTGACCTCCTGGGATCCTTCAAATATCCCATTTGTAGCCCCATGAAAGCCCTATAGATCATGACAGTGAAATCGGATCGTTCCGGGACCCCAAAAAATGGATTCTAAGTCCAAAAATACTTCGAAAACGACACCCATAGCCCAAGAGCTCGATCCCATAGCCAAAAGCCTTCAAACAAACTCCTCCCGTAGCCCCATAGCGCCCCACGGGTTTGGGCGAAAGGGCTGAAAACCTTGCGGGCACAACTAGATGGTAAACTGAGTATTTTGTCAAAATTTCAGATTTTTAAAAAATTCCTACGGCTCGGACGGCGGACGGTCATTTCGGTTTTGGAATCTAGACCTCTTGAAACGGGTAATGTCAAATTTTGAGGTCGATCGGAGTCGTCGACCTCCGTTGCGATTACAAAGGTGTATTACTCCAAGAATAATAAACCAAAAAAACAATTTTTTTGAATTTTTATTTTTATTTTTTGTACGATATAATCCTTCTACACATTAGTAAGCGAATTTATACAACCAGCACATCTGAAAAGCACGCCATCTAGAAAACAGGTTGATTAGCTAATCTAGGTATTCAAAGAAAAATGAGTAGACCTACTCATGGGTCATTCTACGCAACGTACCTGTACGTGAGCACACTGAGTGACGAATTCACCGCCAAGCCCATACAGCGTTAAATACTGTGCCTGATTGAATCTCCATTCTCACCTCCAGTTTAATCTATTCAACCTAATCCACAGTCATGTGAATGCAGATAAATAGGATCAGTCAATCACGTAATGTGCATCAATTGCATCCAACAAAACGGCCGTGAAGCATTTTCCAACCCATTCAAACGCAGGCTGGTGGATGGCGTCCACGTATTAGTGGAGGAAAAGCCTGAGGCAGATGCGGTACGCCGAGGGTGGAAACGAGATCGATGATCCAACAGGTGGAACAGGCCTCCCACCCCTCCACTCTTACCAACTTGCCCACCCGAACAGCAAGGTTCCACGGCCTCCTAATCACCTTTCCCTGTTGACTCAAGGTCCAACTCCGAAGCAACCTGGCCATCACACTCCTTCCGATTGCTTCAATCACCGTCAGTTTACTCTCTGAGCTCCCCTCCCTACAGACTCCGGCCGAGTACATCAAAGTTCGGTTGCAACGCAAATCAAACAACAAAGCTCCAACGGAGTATCGAATCCTCTCAGTTATCACGGGCCCGAATTCTCTTCAAAACGAAGAGGATCCGATAACAGATGAAACTACAGGATGGAGCGCACGCTGACCTGCCGATCAATGATGTGAAACAGCAACGCCTCAGAAATCTGTCAATAGCCTCGTCGCTAACATGAACAGCATTAAATACGGATAATGTCAAATTTAGAGGCCGATCTGAGTCGTCGACCTCCGTTGCGAAAACATAAGTGTATTATTCCAAGAATAATAAACAAAAATTTTTGATTTCGACGACTCCGATCGGCCTCAAAATTTGACATTTCCCGTTACAAGAGGTCTAGATTCCAAAACCCAAATGTCCGTCCGCCGAACGCCGCGGCGTTTTGGGCAGTAGGATTTTTTTTTTAATCTGAAATTTTGACAAAATACTCGGTTTACCATCTAGTTGTGCACGCAAGGTTTTCAACCCAATCACCCAAACCCGTGGGGCGCTATGGGGCTAAAATGGGGCTACGGGAGGGGTTATTTGGAGGCTTTTGGCTACGGGATCGAGTTAGGTGTCGTTTTCGAAGTATTTTTGGACGTAGAATCCATTTTAGGGGGTCCTGGAACGATCCGATTTCACTAAGGGGCTTTCATGGGGCTAAAAATGGGATTTTTGAAGGATCCCAGGAGGTTAAATATTTTTCGAGCAAAAAATAAAGAATTTTTGAAAAAAAAAGTTGTTGGAATAAAAATCCAAAAAAGTTGTTTGAAAAAAAAATCAGAAAAAATTTTTTTCCAAACTTTTTCCATTAACACAGAAATCATTTTTGCACTAGTAACCTATAGCAAAGAATAATAAACCCTTGTGTAAAATTTGCAGCGTTTTTTCTATGGGCTCGGCGTCCCGTTCAAGTGTCGTCAGGGGGGTTGAGCGGCTCAACTTGAGCCTGAGCATTTGCGCCCAACTTTTTTATTTCAAATGGGAACCCCTAATTTTTTTTTTTTGGCGAAATTGGATTCCTCGGCCAACGTAAAATTGGCCGAGCTATAATTATCGGACGTAAAATTGGCTTAAGCGCGTTGTGCGATATTTTTGGTGTTGTTAATGGTCCGATTGTGTCGGCGTTTCCTCCTTAACCTACCTAGAGATCCGAAGTTTAATACGAAATACCTGATGAATGAATTCCGACGGCAAATTTAGACTGCGAGTTTCTAATTCTAATTTCGGATATATTCTGGTGTGTGGGAAGACGATTTATCTCTCTATTCCAGGTCAATTTTAAGACCATTAAATTCAGCGCATTGAGCGACTGTCACTTGGCCGAGCGAAGCGAGGCCTTATGTCTGAAATGCTAGTAAAATGAAATATGTGAAGGCGTCCATAATAATGATATCCCTCATCCCAGGACATTTTCTTGAAGTCAAGAAATTCTCAATGAATAATTCTTCTTGTAACAAGTTTACAATCAGTTACCGCCGGCTTTTCACGTGCAATTAAAGCGAGTTTCCCAGAAGAGAACAAACGCGCCCATCAAATACACAGTTGGTTTTGGGTGAACTTTTCGTGTATAGCTGAGACCCAGAGATTGCGGAGAGGCGAAACGAAGCGAGAAAAAAGAGCGAAATTCAATCAAAGGTGGAAAGAAGCGATGTAGCAAAATTACCTCCCTTCTCAATGTCGGGCTTCGGAAGATGAAAATCCATCATTTCTCATCGAAAAAACATACCTATTGATGAAATGTTTACCCCCCGGAGCGAATCAAGCCATAAAACCCACGTTATTGTACTATTTCGTTTTTGCTCCGATTTTAATAACCAACTACTGTTTGAAGTGGTGTCTCTTTTATGTTGACGAACCGCGCATTTCGAAGGGCTTTTTGGTCTTCCATTCAACGCGACAGGGGTAATGAAATAGTTTACAAAGCTGTTCTCTAATGAGCTCCTCGCTGAAGGTATTTTACATTTTGTGCCAGGGATATGTTTAATATCCTCTTCAGGTTCAACTCGATCGGGACGACGGATGGTAAAATGAGGTAACAATGGAATGAGTGATTATAATTAATTATGAGGTAGCATAATGAGGTGACTTATAAATGGTATAAAAACGCTGCAACTTTTACACAAGGGTTTATTATTCTTTGTTATACGTTAATTGTGAATAAACTTAATTCTAATATTTTTGAAAAAATAAAAATAAAAAGTTTTCTGTAGATTGTTTGGACAGATGTGGGACCTCAAAAGATGGATTACGCGTCAAAAATTATAAAGAAAACGACAACTTTTGATCTCCCGGGATCCTTCAAAAATCCCATTTGTACACCCTTGAAAGCTCCGTAGGTCCCCAAAGTGAAATCGAATCGTTTTGGGAGCCCCAAAAATGGATTCTACGCCCAAAAATACTTCGAAAACGACACCTAACTCGATCCCATAGCTAAAAGCCTTCATAAAACCCCTCCCGTAGCCCCATAGCGCCCCACGGGTTTGGGCGATCGGGCTGAAAACCTTGCGGGCACAACTAGATGGTAAACCGAGTATTTTGTCAAAATTCAGATTTAAAAAAAAAATCTTATTACCTATCCAAAACTGCTCGAACGGCGGACGGGTTTTTGGAATCTACGTCTAAGATAAGCTCGTCATTATTGTATATTTTCTCTCAGAAACCGAAAAAACATGACATACATTGTATAATGACGTTTAGGGGTTAAGAAATATTTCAAAACGGCCATATCAAGCGATCGACTTTCGGGGGTTGTGTGCCAAGGGGGTCGGGAGAACCTAATTCTTCAGGCCGGTTCTCTCGAGTGCACTTGACTGCTTCCCGTGATTGGCCAAACTCGAACGATGGAAGGGAACGAAGGGTGGAGACTTCCAGCCGACCAGATGAAGGGTATGGAAACTGAACGCAAGATGGGAGTGTTTTGTTTTGGGTGTGGTTAAGCGCCTCAAATTTGCTTTGTGAGTTGGGTGGGGGTCAGAAGGCGCATACTCCATGTTATCGCTCTCCTGCTGGAGGAAGTGACAGGGTGTTCCAGGGTGGTTTTCCACGCTCGAGATGTGGATTTCGGGGCTTCTCCTCCGGCAACCTCTGATCAGAATAAACAGATCCTGGTGATAACGCAGTTTTGAAGTCTGTCTTTGTCCTGGGGGCCCCCCTTTTGGAATGCGGTGCAGAGGCCCAAAGTCTACTGAATAACCTAAGAACATTCCTGTACCGATTGCTCGGCTTCGCGATGGGTAAAGCCTGTGCTGTGATAGTTACGGTCTGTTGCATTTGGCAGCCACCAACGACCTGAACGCCACAAGATACAAGAAGAGGTGAAATAGTAGGTAGGTCCGCTGAGATGACCTCAAAGCTCGAACGGGCTTCATCTGTTGTTCCATCTGCCAGCGAGACGCGTTTCTTTCCAAAAAGTATAAAAAAATTGAAAAATAATTCTTTAATTGAAGAATAATAACGTTCGAATTATTCGAACCTCATCCACATGTGACTGTGAAGCCCTAAAGTCAAGATTGCTACTGTCAACACGGAGTGAGCGATGATGTTATTGAATGGACCAGCAAATTTGTATAGTCGAAGGGTCAACGGGTCATTAATCAGCCGTGAACCATCCCAGGATGAGTGGGACTTGCAATTAATCCCTTCCGAAACGCCGGGATCGATTTAATCAAGTACCCATACAAACCCATCCCCCCCCCCCCCCCCCCCGGAGGCTTTGAGCACACTAATCATTCACATTCACCAGTGCCGCTAAGTGCCCATAGAAACGGTTGGTATTAGCCAGGAACAATTAAGCTGAGACGCTTGCTGCTGTTAAAAGGCGACAATGGACGCTCAGCCGATGATTTAAAAGGATGATCTGACACCACATCTTTCAAAAAAAAGAAAAAAGAAAATGGAAATCTGGAAGAATTGTATGAAGGAGGAATACTAGGTTTAGGGCTCCCAGCATTACGGATGTTAAAGGTGTCTACATGCACAAAATGAGTTCCTAATTCTTTAATAGGTCTATCATTAATGGTGTTGTGTTTGGGGGAAGGCCTCCAGCGATAACTGGGATTTCGCCCACGGTGTCTTTGGAGGAAGAGGAAGGAAGTACCTGAATACCCCTACCCAGGGTATAACACGAGGAGTCGTGATCTGCTCGCCTGGGAGGCTGTATCGAGGCAGGACTAGGCTGGCGACTTTGCAGCCCCTATCTGTTATTTCCACAGGTACGAAGATTAGGAACGGGTGCGAAGAGCAGTTTCTCGGTTTAATAAGGGTTGAATTTCTCGACCAGTAGCGTATAACGTCTCGGTGGGTTCTTGAGGTTATATTCGAAATAAAAATATTTCGAAACGTCGGCCTGAAAATTAAGTCCATTCATCGACCAACCCTCAAGAACCCAAAGAGACGTTTCTCTGTTTCGCAACAGTGTTGCCAAACCACATTTTTAAGGGAAGGGGACTTTTTGTAGGGGAAAACGGATATTAGCCACTGCACTAAAGCTATCTTCCTCAATCTGGATTTTGACGCTAAGAACTGAAATGTCCGGTCCCAAAATGTGGCAGCGGCCGCCTCAGCCCAGGATCAGTTATCGAGTTCGTCTCAAAACATCTCCAACTCAAAGCTGAATGCCCGATGATCCAAGAGGAATTCATAACCATCAAACGAAATGAAAGCGGGCGCAAAAATTCCATTTGGAGTTTTTTTTCGCCAGCTACACAGCATCTGCTCCGTATCGTTTTCTTTCACCCCCCAAAAAACCGATCCGAGCCTTTTCTGGGACGGTCATTTGTTAGTGATTCATTTATTCCGATCCCTTTTCCGAACCGCTGATAAAACACCCTGAACGGCTTAAAACCTTCCCTTCTTTCACGTCGGCCACCTCCGGCAGAGAGCTATTTGAGAGCCTTTCTTTTCTAATTGAATTCGAGTTCCGACTTTTGGCCCCCAAAGTTAAATGGCTTCACGAATCATAAATTCCATTAGCGTCAAGTTCTTAGGTAAACACCTTTTCCACTCGACTCATCCTCCACCTTCGATTCCGTTGGTGTCTACAGATCCTGGTTTTAACCTCTTTTGGGTTCCCAAATGTAGCGACTCTCTAAATGGCTCCTTTCCAGTTTGAAGTCAATATTTGCAAAACTATGTCGCATTTCGTTATTACGAAAAAATAGTAAATTATAATAGTTTATTGATATTGTAATAAATCGAACATGATAGTTGAGTACAAATTATTGGGGAAGCACTCTGTTAAAGGTGTTCACAGTGCGTCCATTCTCAACGTGTTTGTTGACGTTTTAAAATATAATGAGCTAAAGTCGAAAAAACTGGTTGTAAGTATGTTATCAACATCAGCAGTGTAGTAGCTACGGTAAAACTAGCCCAAAAATGAGTCAAACTCAAAATCCAAAAAACAAAGGTTTTCCAGCGCCAAATTGTTCTATCTACCCCTAGTAGTACGTTGAAGGAAGTTAAACCTAATCTAGCCACGCGTTTGGGAGGGGGGAAGACGAAAAAATTCCAGTTTTTCAGTTTTTCGCCCCTATCTCGAAAACGGTCAACCCTACCGAAAACTTCACCGTATACTAAAATAAAGAGCACAAAATTCTCTACAATTTTTATCATATACATTGTACAGGGATTCCGAACCGTTTTCGAGATACAGCCCTTCAAAAATAAGTTATTTTCGCCAGAAAGTTCAGTTTTGCAGTTTTCACCCATTTTTTCGTCTTTCACAGCCAATATCTCGGTTTTGATGCGTGCTCACCCCCCCCTACTTATGGGTATGGGTTGATAGAAAATCTAATTAGCTTTCATTTGAGCACTAGTAGAACTCTGTAGGTCAAATAGGAACTGAGAAACGCCCAGTCTGACACAACTCGGAAGCGTTTTTCAGAACGTTTTCGGCTCTAGCTCGGGAATGATTCGCCCGATTCCAAATTTATTTTTTCCTGGTAAAAGCTGAATAAACTCCCCATCGCAGCTATTCTATGAGAAATTTTGATTTGAGCTTCGATAAGGGAGGGGCGGGCACATTAAGAAATGGAAAATTTTGAAAACAAAAACGTATTTTTGTACGTTTTCGCTCATAACTCGGGATTGGTTTGTCCGATGATCCGACGGAGTCCGATCTTAATTGTTTTGTTTTTTTAAATTGTGGAAGCTGAATAAATTTTATGTAAAGGACGGTACATTGCATTTCTATTAAGACAACAAAAGTGCTTTAAGCATTCGTCGGAAAGAGTGGAAACAAGAAATTTGAACATCTAAGTACGACCACATTTTTCAGAACACTTTCTTCTCTCCCTCCGAGATTATTTCTCCGATCGAAAATGCATTCCCCCCAAGCAAAAGCTGATTAAATTTCCTTTCAGAACTGATATTAGGATTTTCCCGGAGGCCTCAGGAAAAGCCCGTAAAAACCCTCCCCAAAAACTCACTCATTCAGAGCCTCTGAATCAGAGGGAAAATTGCCGATTCCCCGCTAAATTCTCAAAGTGCTCTTCCAGCGGATATAACTTTGAGATGGATAGTCATAGCCAAAAAATGCGTAGAATGAAAGTAACGGCTGCTATGGCGACCGCTGCGGCAGCTAGCTACATACTACTTTTTCATCATCGTGTTTTCTTCAATCATTGTTAGGCAGTAACCCGCTAAACACGCGCGATTTGTCGGTTGGGTTGATTTGCGCCGTCAACATCAGATTTGTCTAGGATAGTTGCTCTAGGAATGCTATGCACAACTGTTGCATCTGTCGACGATTTCGCCATGTTGCCCACCATTAAATAAAAAAAATATTAAAAACTGAAGGATCAGTCTCTGAAGTAAACCGTGACACGATTTTGATTCGTTCGTGGGTTAAGGTGAATAGCCGAAAACATATTTTTATTCAAATTAGTTCTATAAATGTCAAGAGATTGTTTATGGGAACTATCTACAGAAAAAGTGGTTTTCTGAGTTGGCAACCCTGGCTGTCAGACTGGAAGGTCCGTAGGTGACGTCACGCACGTACTTTTTGAATCGACAACGAAAGACATTTTGTCACAAAAATGATGTATTTGCCTCTTTTTGACTTCTAACAACATGAAACAGGTTGATTTAACCCGAAATTCGGGTGCACGTTCATTCCACATTCTTTTGTATGTCCGCTTTGATTTTAAAATTGTTTAAATAAAATAAGAAAAAGTTGTAAGAAATTGTCAGTACAAAATCAAGGATCGCTGCATTCATCGGAATCAGAATCTGACATAAAACACCAAAGAAGGAAGTTCATTGTAGGATTCATCCAAAAGTTGCCAAATAATTACGTTGTCATCTAGTATGTCGACGCTTAAGCGGCAACATATCCTATCTCCTATCTCTAAACGTTATACATAGGATATGTTGCCGCTTAAGCGTCGATGTATGTTCAATTCGACAAAGTGGCGC
The DNA here is from genome assembly GCA_955831195.1 of Pilophorus perplexus. NCBI lineage: Eukaryota > Metazoa > Arthropoda > Insecta > Hemiptera > Miridae > Pilophorus > Pilophorus perplexus. Next base: position 4,639,743 of record OY037015.1, read on the forward strand.
AGCGAAGCTGATTTTAAATGCGACGCCTAGCGGCGTTGACGAGAGTGAAAACCGGTTCACAGCATGCTTTATTGCTCGTATTGATCGTATTGGCAGACGAGACGTTGCCTACAGCTCATTAGTACAGTCAGAGCTTCACTTGCCTGTGAAGAGCAGAGGATCTTATTCCTATCACGTGTCGCTATAGTCTAGTTTTGACTGACAAGTGACAGGAGTGAGAATGAACTCCAGTCAGCTGCCAGTTTCAATTTGTTCAATTTCGGTCCCTTTCTCATCTGAGCTACCTCATGCGTTCGTAATAATGTCCATTCAATCGTGCTGTCATTCGGGTATTCGTCCGGCTTCAAATGCATATAAGGTGGCTATAGCCACCTTGAGGGGCGGCATAATTATGCCTTCATTAATGAATGCTGCACTCTTTCCAGACATCCTTCAATAAACGTTTGGATGGACTTTTTGGATGGATCCGCTGCACAGGCATCCATTAGCGACAATTTGCTTGTAGAAGCCGATCAGCCAAATTTGAATTTCACTGCGAGCTGTGGGAGAACTGATACCAATCACGACCCTTCGTGTTTGGTATTGAATTCACCACAGCCCCATTCTGAGGAAAGACACACAGGACAAGTAGACTCTTCCAGCCATCCTGCACAGTACCGACTTCACCTACTAATAGACCATAGACCACAACATTAAATCGTGTAGGTATGTAATGCCTTAATGAGGGAAGTTCGTTCACCCCCTTTTCTTCCTACAAAGACACAGAGAGCGTAATCCTAGATATGACGCGAGAGGCATTCTCCCAAACGTACAACACCCTATTATAATATTGAACCTGAGAAGCAATTAGGAACATAATATGTCCGTCGGCTGGGAGGTAAAAGGGCGAATCCGCCAATTTTGTGATTTTGAGTTAGGATATGGTTTTTTTTTCGTTTTTTCTCCTCTCTCCGAATTTAAAAAGAGCGCGAACATCGAACCAATAGGAACGAAGGTATTTGAGGGGAAAGAAAAAATGTGTGAGGCGAATGTTACAAGATGCCTGGTAAACGGGCGAATGTGAGATGATGGGTGCGAACTAACTTCGTACCTACTCTCATTTCTCATTTAAAATGTGTCTGCCTTGCGTCACTTTCACAGTAGTGAAAATGGAAATGAACAAGGTGAGACAGAACAATATTGGGAAATGACTAGCAAAAGGGCGAATGTTCCTTAGCATTTCATAGCAACAGTTCATAGCATTGCAACAGCATAAGGGCGAATGTGAACAGAAAATCTAGGGTTTTCCGGCACAACTTTATTAATATTTGCGATAGCAAAAATCCAAAAACATACTCAAGTTCTAAAAATGATGAGCAATCCGGGAATACTAATTTGCAGCGGGAAATATTAATTTTTCATTTATCTAGAGAAAATCGCGATTTCCCAAAATCAATACAACGGTGGATTCGCCCTTTTACCTCCCAGCCGTGATAGTATTATGTATCATGTAGGTATACCCTCAACATTCGTCCAGTAGGGTGCCCTACAGCCTCCACAGTAGGAGCGTACCAACACAGCGGCATTTACCTACAGGAGCGTAAAAAACCCAACAAAAATTTGCCAGGTGATTCTTCTCGCGATAACCAACCCATGCGGTTCCTAGATTGACCAAGTTTTCCCCCCAAGTCTGCGCAATAAATTATCCAAAGCAGCCTACAGAGTGCTGAACTAATTTGTTTCCCGAAGTTTCGCCGTAATTCATATCACGAAAGAATTAATTGAGTGGGCACCACCATTATGTACCTGCTACGTAGAGCGGAGATTGAGCAGCCACTCAGCAGCGATCTGAAACAAAATTAATAAGACGCTTGATATCGAAGAACTGCATTGAATACAAAGAAAATAGAGAAAATGGACAATTTTGTATATTTGGGGTGCTCTCCACCAAAGCGGAACGAGCGGGGGTTGGCTGGCGTAACCAGCAGGGAAAGGCCCCCCAGTCCTATTATATTGGAGCTCCAGCCCGAGGAGGACGGTCATGTTTATTTTAGGGCTCTTCTAGCGGTCGGAAAAATCTCAAATTGGACTCTCAAAACTTCAGCTCGGCGAGCATAGTACTGTAATGATGGAAGTGTGGCGAATTACTTGCGTTTCTTGATCCGAAGTTCGTAGGGAGTCATTTGAATACACTGATTTGTAATGCCGTGTTTTGGCATTAATGATACACAGAATCGCAATGAAAAACTGTTTTTATTTTAGTGTAACCATTCTTGATATATTTGCGTTATCAGATAACAGATTAATCGATACATCAAATGATCGATTCATTGGCCAATCGATACACTAGATCTTTCCTCTTGCTGCAGTCAAAGTCTTTCAACCATGTTGGAAGCTTCTTGTTCCTAGCTGGTCGAGTAACTCAACTGTTGAAACAGCAACCTCCGGTTTGACACTTCGTTCCAAAGACTGACGAAGAGCAGTGCGCGAGTGGAGTTCCTTGCGCATGGAGACATCTGGTCAACACCGCTGCTCTTGTGCTTCATTGCTGGAACTGGGCTGCTGGGTGGTATACCTTCTTGAATAATGACTCCGAGTCACCTCATGCCCCAGTCTTAGGGAAAAGGGGTGTAAGGAGGCGTCTTGTTGACTCGTTTCTGCTCCACCAAAACGGTGTCCCCCTTTTGAGATGCTGGGAGCATGAGCTGGTCAGCTTGCGATTTCTTTCAATTTCATAATGGTGTCCTGTTGCAACAGCTGATCACTTGGAGGTTTTGATGCTATTTGAGCCTCAGACAAGAGCGTTCTGGGACTGAAATTGAAAAGTATTTCAAAAGGCGTTTTTCCAGTCGTTGTATGAGATGTGGACCGGTACATTAGAAGAAATCCAGAGAAGCCTCCCAAGATTTTCCTTCCACGGTATGAGTTTTTACATGCTTTGACAAGAGTCATCATGAAACGTTCAACGGTCCCATTGGCCTGTGGCCAATAAGGTGTTATTCTGCGGTGAATAACCCCAAGATTCTTGAGTGCCTCAGAAAAATCGTTGGCCTTGAAAGGAGGCCCATTGTCACTCTTGATCACTGCCGGAAAGCCAAAAATTGAAAACCATCTCGAAAGATGTGTCACAACCTTCTGTGCGGATAAACTGTACATGGGTGCCACAAGTGGGAACCTAGAGAGTTCATCCATTGCCACCATGAGGTATTTCAATGGAGGAGGATCTCAAAGTTGCTCCACGTGGCGCATCTAAGCTCCAAAAGTGGTGCAAAAAAAAAAAAAAAAAAATAGGCTGGAGCAGTTGACAGGATGTTGGGATGATGGTGGGCCGAGTGGTTCCCGACGTGGCAGCAAACCCCCCCCCCCCCCCTGTATTTTTCAAGAAAAAATAACTACAAAATATGGGAAAACGAGTCAGGTGGGATGCGGTCGGGGGTTGACTGGCGTAGCCAGCAGGGGTCGGCCCCTTGTTGGATGTAGAAGTTCCCCTACACCAAAACCACCTTTCCTCCACGTGAGGCCAATGTGAATTCAGCAAGAGCTGTAGGCGGGAATCAAGAAAGAAAAACCCCATCGATCTCCGCAACCCCAACACAATTAGGAAGTTCACTTACAGTAGTTTAAAAATCAATTACCAACCCTCTCAATCTCTCGGAGCCGGGAAGGTAATCGGAAAGAGCGTTCGTAAATTCAAAAGAAAACGAGTACGTGCCCGGTCCGGGGATAATGGGCGGTAAGACAAAGGGAGAGAACGGCGTATCTTGCATACAAAACAGGTCTCACATGTATAACACAATATGTTCCAATCTACAGAGACTCCCGAGGGAATACCGATCCTCGATGCGTAAAAAGCGCCGTTGTTTTCCTCGCTATTTTTTCAATTTTTCTTTTCCTTTCTCTCTGAAGTGTCTCGCATAGCAATTGTTGAGTGATTTTTGCAATTTGTAAGCACTGCTCTCTTTCAATTCTACAGGTTGTCGCTGACCAAAGTCGGCGCAGCAGCCAGTATTGACACTGTGTAGACTAATTTCACGGTTTGGAGAAGCGACCAGATCCCTGCCATTGCCAGTACAGTACAGCAAGGGAAAGATAAAGCTTTGAAGTGTGTGTGACTCCATGAACTGTCAAAGGATTGAAACTGGATGAGAAAGCAGGCGTGATTCCATGGATCGGAAGGGGTTGGTACTGATAAGAACAGAACTGGATCGGGATGAGTGGAACTAGGAATTGCTTGAGGTTCCATGGTCCAGTTTGGTTACATGTCGAAACTGGTTCAGGGTTGTTGGACGTATTGGGATGGTGGCAGCTTTGTACGGTAGCTGTACGGTCCTGATTATTCAGAAATGGTCATTGTTTGGATACGATTAGAACCCTTCCTCAACAGCAACATAATATTATTGAGATATTAATCACTGTCAATCAACATAGATGGGTCGGAGTATTTTCACTACTATGTCTATTTTCACTACTATGTCTGTAAAAGTCAACGACGACAGGATCCTCAAACCTGACGTTTTCCTCCTGAGTGCCCCCCCGTCTAACAGACCTACCTGGACGCATCTCATCTAAATCGGCAAAATATTGTAAAGGCGGCAAGTGAAAAGAGCAAACAATTTCGAACTTAATGAATGAATACTTTTTAATTGTATAAAGCCAAAAGGCCATTACAAAGGTTGGCTTATATAAAAGCGATAATAATAATACATAGTTATACGAAAAAAGGAAAGAAATCAAGCAAAATCAGAGTTATGACAATCATGAGAAAATAATTCATTACTTCTGCAAACAAAGAAAAAATCAAAAAATAGAACCCTCACTTATCACACACATTCTTACTCGGAGGACAGTTCTTAGAAAATTATACAGCCTGAGCGGGGATGTCAGTGAGCACACCACGATGACGTCGCCCCATGTACTGTGGCCCAGAAATCTTCTGCGCTCGGTCCGAAAACCTGCACATTCCCCAAAAAGGTGACCGTGGGTATCAGGTGACACCGTGCACACCTGGCACGGGCGGGAATCAGAGAAGGAGCTCGTCAGACGGACGATGGATACGCGGTCAATTCTGTCACCAATCGTTCGGGTCTGGGCCAGCGAGCGCTTAATAGAGGGAGGTCCACGCTAAGATAGGTTGCACATTCACCAAAGAGAGCGGAGGGGTTGGCCTCACACTCGTCTCTCCTCAACTGAAGCAGGACCTCCAACGCCTTGAGCCTCCTGTGCCTCCACCGTTTGGTCATCAGCCCGTGGAGCTCGGTGGTTCAACTCTTTGATGGAGGCCTCGGCGTCTTCAGCAGACACCATGGAGACGAATCCGTCTTCTGACACCAATATAAGGCGGCGAATGACAAGAATACGCGGGTTCCACTACCAAACTTGAACTGAATTCCAAGCCCAACATAACAAATTAAAAACAGGTGCGCCTTATGATTGGCAACCTCCATTTGTGGCACCCGCCTAACACTATTATAGGACATAGCTGTGACACCCATGCTTCACTCGGAACACCAGTTATTTTTCATAGTAACAACAATGTTGACCCGTTACCCGAAGTGAAGAAGATATCTGTCGAATCGAAGGCTCGCAAAAGAAACTTTTATCCACCAATCGACCATCTTTGAATAACTTCCGAACGGGTTATCGCACAGAAATCGTTTTGTACTCGTTGAAATAAGCGTAAAAAGCTCATTTTAACCGACGTGGTTCCCTTCAAAACACGCCAAAAGTTCTACCGCGTTTTGCCGTTACGAAAATTTCCCTAGTAGCGACGCTAAGGAGAGCCTTGTTCGCGATGAAGGAAGTGAGTTCGCGAAATAGCCTATGTGTTGGAAGTTGGAACAACCTTGTCAATTTGCGCCCAATCCCGTCAAAATCGGTCCAGCGGTTTAGCCGTCTATGGGGAACAAGCATACATATAAACTTTCAGTTTTGTATACAACGATACTTCAAGGAAATGGCAGAATTCGCTTTCTTGAGCACTTTTTGTGTGCACTACACAACCACCCCTTATTTGGTGTGAACCCTGTGGGGCGACTATTGGGAGTCATTGCTCGACCTGCTGTCGTCTCCTTCTGGGCCTGCTATTGCCTGCAGGGGCCTTGTTAACGCTGGTCTCTCAAGCCCGTAGTGAAGGGCTGGAAACATTTTAGCTCCAATCCTCTGTTACACGCCATCATTGAACACCTCAACTTCCAGAACAGCCTGCTCGCTCTCAAATACCGGGCAGCCTAGAAGCATGCGCCAAGCCTCTGGTCAGTCCACCACACAGAGTGTGGCAAACACAGCCAGGGACGTCGGCCAGTGGCAGTCGGTGGAGGTCTGCGGGCAAGTCCCGGAGACCTAGGAACAGACCTGATAGCATCTGGCCTTGGCCCTGTCAATTACAGGTTGTATCAGACCTCATGGGGTAAATTCATTTCGTACAAGTATCTTTTGGTCGCGAAACTACGTGTCCAAATAGGTACAATTTGCTTGAATCAAATATATCATTATTTACTCTTAGTTTACATGTTTTAGAAATGTCGTTGGCTCCACAGTAATGGAGTAAGAGTGATCTAATTTCACGAGTTATTTGCCAGACTACGTCAGGTTTCCAGCCCCGGCTGATAAAGCATGTTTTCTTCATGTTCCCAACTCTTCTTCCACTCTGGCTTTCTCTTTGTGCCCATCGATTATCCTTCAACTTCGTTCCCACAGTCGATGGATTTCCACCCCCTTCATGCCCCCACGACTGTCTGTTTCGTGTGAATGGAACCATTTGTCGCGGCATTGACAGGGCCGAGTTCATCGACTAGTGATTCCTATTTATCGACGCCATCCCTTCTCATCGACCCTTTTTGGTGAGGCGATTGGCCCCAAACGGATTTTGATTGTTCGCGTATAGCCCGGCGGTTCAATCTTCCAACTGACCCCCGTCAATCTGTGTTCTAATGCAACCTGTAAAACCAGGCTGACAGGCGGAGCACGGTTTCGCCATTTAATTTACATGCCCGTTCATCTGATGAACGTTGCTTCCTTCACTCACGCGACAAACTGATTAATTTTCTATTCTCGTCGACATAATCGATTTACAGGCCTCAATTGGCGGAGGATACTCGTCGAAAAACTCCCCTTCTCCCGTAAATTTTGATATGAGGGTCAAGAGGTACTTCACACTTCACTCCTTCCAGAAAGTGGCCTTGCTCAGCATTTCATATTAGGATGAGGTTATTTAAGGCACTACTACGGCGCCATCCTGAATGTTTGGTCAATTGACAGTGCCTCACTTAGGGCTTTGCGTACGGTGTTCAATGCTTAAGTTATGTTTTTGGGGGCATGTTTCTAGAGAAATCGATAGATACTCAAATTCAGCATCTCCTCATTTCTCTGCAGAAGATTTTAACACATACTTTGTAAATGTGGCCGAATCTATTGTAAATAATTTACCCCCTAGCAATGAAGATCCATTGGAAACGATTGCTGTTCCCATTCATGATGCATTTACATTTTCTCATCTTGAGCCTCATGATGTCATACGCTTGATCACTGAGTTGAAAAACACTAATGCATTTGGCGTTTATGGTCTGTCCACGAAAATGATAAAACAGGGAGCTCTTGCGCTGGTGTATCCGCACCTTATTAATGAATCGATTTTGCTAGGCCACTTTCCTTCGGTACTCAAGGTTGCTGATTCCTCTTTTCAAAAAGGGAGACAAGAACCATCTTTCTAATCATAGACCAATATCAAAGCTCCCAATTCTAGCAAAAGTTTTTGAGAAGGGACTAAAGCGTGACGTCACGAGGTTCTTTGAAATGAATAGTCTATTTTCGAACGATCAATTTGGGTTTAGGCGGGGCAGGTCTACAAAGCAGGCCATTCTGCGGTTGGCCGAATTTGTATCGAATTCCTTTGAATGTGCGGAATATGCCTCAGCTACTTTTGTAGACGTAGCCAAGTGTTTTGACTGCATTCCACACCAGCTCCTTATCGACAAGTTAGCAAAATATCATTTTTCGGGTCTTTATCGCTCATCTCAAGCTATCTCACAGGTAGAAGTCAGGCTGTTCATCATGGAAATTCTTTATCAAGTTTCTTGCCAGTCAGGTATGGTGTACCTCAGGGTTCAGTTTTGGGTCCCACACTTTTTCTAATTTTCATAAATGATTTGCCATCAGGTCTACATCCTCTTGAGACCCTTCTGTTTGCGGACGACACTTCTGTCCTGACGAAAAACGCATCTCTTGCGTCACTGACTCTGAAAAACGATATCGGGGTGGTTCGCTAGAAATGGACTCTCTGTTAATGAGACGAAAACTGAGGCTCTTTAATTTGGGTTGCGAGACTTGACATCCTTGGTCGAAAACCCCCAAGGGTTAGATTTCTGGGAGTATTGGTGGATCCAAAGCTGAACTGGGAGCAACACTGAGAACCTTGAATCCCATTGGGCCTTTATCATAAACTTCCGATTTTAAATTTAACCCTACCGTTATATTGTAGGACCGAAGCACGTGTTATAGAAACACTGAAATCATTTTTTTTTTTTTAATTTTTGGAGAAGAGAAGAGCAAAAAAAGCTGCAAATTTTACACAAGGGTTTATTATTCTTTGATATAGGTTACTTGTGCAGAAATTAAATTCTGTCAATGAAAAAATTAAAAAAAATTTTTTTTTTGGATTTTTATTTCAAAAATTTTTTTTTGGATTTTTTGTTCAAAAATGTGTTTTTTCAAAAATTCTTTATTTTTAACTCAAAAAATATTTAACATCCTGGGATCCTTCAAAAATCCCATTTTTAGCCCCATGAAAGCCCTAAAGATCGCCCCAGTGAAATCGGATCGTTCCGGGACCCCAAAAAATGGATTCTACGTCCAAAAATACTTCGAAAACGACACCTAACTCGATCCCATAGCTAAAAGCCTTCAAAAAACCCCTCCCGTAGCCCCATTATAGCCCCAGAGCGCCCCACGGGTTTGGGCGATCGGACTGAAAACCTTGCGGGCACAACTAGATGGTAAACCAAGTATTTTGTCAAAATTTCAGATTTTTTTAAAATTCCTACTGCACAAAACGGCCCGGACGGCGGACGGCGGACGGACATTTCGGATTTTGAATGTAGACCTCTTGAAACGGATAATGTCAAATTTTGAGACCGATCGGAGTCGTCGACCCGCGTCGCGAAAACATAGGTGTATTATTCCAAGAATAATAAACCAAAACGAGTTGTGCAGTTCGAATTTTCGCGGGTCTGACAGTGAGGCTGACTTGACCAATCTACGTCACAAACAAGGCAAAGCTCTCACCTGGAGCGCTAGTGTCTGCAGCTTGTAGAAGGAATTTACGAAGGTTTATCATTTGATATAGTGAATAAATAATTCAGAATATATTATACTTATAGTTAAACGTCTTATTACATCAGATTGACGGTGATTCTTTAGCGTTCGTTGAGATGAGCTGTCAGATGGCAACACTGGTAACACAATCGGCAGCCCGCCGAGGTTGGTAGCACCTTCGTTACCAAACGACGTCACTGACCCAGCTGATCGATTCTACTCCCGCGTATTTTCAAACGTCACCACTTTCTCTAAATTATAATATTTTTTTGGAAGCGATTCCAGACGGCTGACTGTCGTTTTTGTTATTCTCGTAGGATGTACTTTCGAAAAAAAAATTGAAAAACTTCCATGATAAAGGCCCATTCTATTGTTTTCCTCCAGCGTAGGTTACAGGAGAAGCTACCTAAAACTGCAGTCGTAGCAGCATTCCATGCTGCTTTTATGAGTTGTGCGACTTATGCCATCCTCTGTTGGGTTCATGCCGCGTCGGCTGCCGCAATTTTCGCAGGGCTGTACGAGTGGTCGCTGGGCTGAAGTACCAACAGGATTGTAAGCCAGCCTTCATAAGATTAAACATATTGACCATCCCTGCGGATTACATACTCGTGCTACGTTTTCTCCAACTTACACCATTATTATACCTCCACTCATGGGTATAGAACACGGCAAGGGAGTGACTTGCTGGTGCCCTATCACCGCTTGAAATGGTGGGGTATTAAATTTTTCAATGCCATCCCTAAAGAGTTGCAAGCGAAACTTACGGCAACAAACGTTAGGCCAAAACTTGTTAAGTTTTTAAAATCCATCACGGGTCGTTTCAAAATTTGGGGTTATTTTGAGCTCGACCGTTTTCCTAAATTAATGTTTCAGTTTTTGCATTTTTTTCTCCCTTAAGCCTCCTTTGTATGAACCCCTGAGGCAGATCCTGAAGTGGGCGCAAACTTTATCAAGTGTTGAAGTCGTGAAAGTAGGTTAATACTTTCTCCATCCCTACAACCACCTCACTCATCAGGGTATGTGTTTAATTACATATAATGGAACTCAAATTACACTTATGAATGACATAGTGTTGTGTATTTTTTCTAATGTTCAGAATCACTGATGTTGAGGCTGGTATAGAGTGATAACCTTCCAAATCTCTCTCCCTACAAATCAGCCTCTTCAGAGAGGTTGTAGGGAGAGAGATTTGGAAGGTTATCACTCTATACCAGCCTCAACATCAGTGATTCTGAACATTAGAAAAAATACACAACACTATGTCATTCATAATCGTAATTTGAGTTCCATTGTATGTAATTAAACACTTACCCTGATGAGTGAGGTGGTTTTAGGGATGGAGAAAGTATTAACCTACTCTCACAATTTCAACACTTCACAACATCATCCAAGCAACTGAAGGCTTGGAAGTGCGACAAACTCCAGTAGTTTCGGAAGCCATCTTGCAGCAGTGTTGCCTTTCGTTTCTCACAACACAAAATATTCGTTTTCTGGGAGTAGGCGGGCAGTTCAAAAACATTGTAGGGAGAGAGAATAAAAACCTTGTGACAGACGGAAAACAGCAAAAGCCCTTCCAAACCATGAAAATTTTTCATTAGTTTTCAATTTATTTTGAAGGGGAATGCAACCTGGACCACTAGTATTTTTTATTTCAATTAATACATGAATAGAGAGTTCTTCAAAAAATGTTTGAAGTTCCCAACCTACCATTTGTGACAGGTGTAGGGAGAGAGAATTGGGGTCTTTAATGATTTTTGATTTCTGAGCTTATTGATTATTGAAATTTATGCTAGGTGATCTACCTAAACTCCAACCTGCTATATCTCTCAGAAAAAATTCCGAATTTCCAAGACAAATAGAGTGCTCACAAAAGCAGTGTGACGCTAAATAACCCCAAATTTTGAAATGACCCTCTGTGACCCCCCCCTGTGAACACCCTTTGATTTTAATGAATTTTTCCTCAGTATAAAGAATATAAGAGAGCTCTAGTAAGACATAGGATGTGGAAATTATTACTATCTAATAGCTTGTTCATTATGTACCTACCGCTGTATTATTGAAGTCGTTTTTGTGGGCTGTAATTTTGTACGGAAATTTTGACCTTGTCTTTGCACTCTGTGTTCTTGGCAATAAAAACTCTTGACTCTGACGCTGCAGCTTAATTGATAAATTACACTGATCAGGACGCCTCCAAAATTGCATTGAGCGTGCCCTCAAGCTGTGTCAGCACGCTCCAACTAATCCAGATACAACCAGCTGTCAACCGTTACAGTGTGAACTGTCTATCGATCATTCCATCGATACAGCCTTGCGAGGCCCTCTGGGAACCATTCCAACTATCAACCCTGCCACAGATATGCCCAGCCTTCCGAGGCGCTCTGCGAACTGTTCCAGACAACCGACCATTCCGACTCAGAGAACCTCAGTGAATACCTTCGGGCTCGCGGCCCCTTCCCACTGACTGTCTGTTCCCAGGAACTCAGGCTCAGGCTTCACCTCCAGATACAACCTCATCTATAGCGGGGACGACCCCTCAGAGGACCGTCATCGCTCCAGGGTAACCTCAGTCATAATTGCGTTACTTATTCATACTACTTGAGAGTCTTTTCCAGCTTGACCGCCCTCAGCACTTCAGATAGGTATCTAAGTACGAATAGGTAAGTATTCCAAGTCCACTCTTTTCCCTTTGTAACTTCAGCATTTCTATAACGTTTTCGTTAACTTTGATCAGAATGGTTTTGGAAGTTCATTGTGAATCATTTGGATATTCTCTCCTAGTAAAAAGAGACGGTACTTGATACGGTTTTGTGTAATATACCAGATCGCCCATTAGAAATTTGACCTGAATGTTCTGTCAGATCTCATTTAGGCTCGACGTCGTACATTCAGCCATCCGTAAACACTGATTACATTGGTCCATTATTACCGTAACCAACCGCTCCAAGGCAAATTATCGATTGAGCCGTCAATTATTCGGAGGGAAAACCTACATCGGGGCCCCGCGGACCATCACAATCACCGTTTATTATTCATCGGCTATGGCGAATGTTGACTTTCTGACCCCCTTCGCTTCTCTTCCTCCGCTGTTTCCGGAACGGAGGGACTCGCTGATCAAATATGAACGGTCTGTACATGGAGCAATGAAAACAAAGCAAGTTTATTTGTGGGAAAGCGAGAAGCAACGAGGGATTGTCTGAAAAGTTTAAATTCGGCGATTGGGAACCACCAAAACGGCCTTAGGCGACAACCATTTGGGAAGAATTCCTCTGTAAACGTGATGTACAACACGAGGAGAGCTCCAAGTAGGTAAACTGATGACGTATGTCTGGGTCTGTTCCTTATTTACGGGTCAACAACTTTTGTTTACGTGTATCCTGTGACGGGTTTTCCTGTCGCTCGAAGGGAACGCTTTTTTCGTTTATGTGCCAAAGCAAAGACATGAAAATGTCAAAATAAAATCACGCAAGAACGAACAGCTCACACCAATTCATGACCTATTTTTACCGTCTCTTGCAGAGAACAACATCAATCGAACACACAAGATCAAAATCATGGCGGTCTCCATTTTCAAATTATCCAGCAGTGTAGCCAACTATGCAGAGTTGACAGTACACGTTGAATGTATATTAGAAGGATCCACAAAAGAGCGGAACAAACATATTTGAAGGGTCCCAGGAAACTGCCCGACCAGGAAACTGCCCGAATCGCCCTACCTGGAAATTCGGGGAGATCGGTGCCTCGTCTCAAATCTGTCCGAAAATCTGATCCTAAAAACTCCCCGAAAAGGTGGGACGAGGATTCTGCCAGAAAACTGAAAACACGCATGTGAATAGGGGATACTGCCCGAATCTATCCGAACTGGAAACTCACCGAAAGTCGTAAACCCCTTTCAGGTACCTGCTTCCGAGGACCTTCGTTCTCGGAAAGCGAACGTAAGTAATTACGTCATGAGGGACTCCCATGTTCACTGCCAACAACAGAAGGCTAGTAATATTTGCACCATCTATTTAGGCACAGGTGGGACGGAAAAATACCTCATTATAATGAGGTATAATTAAACGACATGTGGCTTTGTCATTGGCTCTGGTCCCCCCCGCCTGTTCCTTTTCCGGGCCGGCTCCTCCATTCCTCTATGTATCGAATAGAAATTCTCTTCAGGAAAAAGTTGTCCTTTTTCCTGAAGAGAATTTGTACTATTCACTACTGATCGAATAGGTATTTCTCCGAATCACGAAAAATTTGATCATAATATGATCTTATCATATTATGACTTGGAGTCATAACAACAAACACCAGCAGAAATTGGGTCCGGCCACCTAAAATTTCCTTCTAAAAAGCCGATATTTCCTGGGTTTACCTTCAGGTGCAATTTGCATTAAATGCATTAAATGCACGACAAGAAATTTTCTTGTCAATGTTATTAATCATGAGGTTCAATGTGGTTTGCACCTAGTCCAATTCAAACATTCGCCGTCAATAAATGTTTATTGATTAAAATTAAAGTATTCATGGTTCACATGTCATAAGTTAGTAAAATGTATTATGTAAGTCTGTATAAAAAGGAGGAGGAGGAGGAGGTATGGATAATCAAAATAGCCTAACGAAGCAACTTACAAGGGCACGGCACTGAGCACAGGTGATTGGTTTTGGGATGTTGCTGCTCTCATATAGGGATCTTGCTGCAAGGAGGGAGTCAACCACGTTTGTGGAAACAGGTTTTGAAAATATTGATCTTGAGATTTACAAGAGCGGAGCAAACTTGACACTTTTCAATGGCATTCCAGCGTCACTTGCTAGACCTGTAGACGAAAAATATACTAATAAATAATACACAATAGGTACATAATATCACCAAAGAAGAAACTGTAAATCTGGCTCTCAACCTAGTGGGTTAAATGCGTCGAAAAATGCAACTTTTCAGGAAAGGCAAAAACCTACAAAGTAACTGTCTGGGCGTTGTTTTTTTTTTTTTTTTTTTCCATTGATTAGAGGGAGAAAGAAGGATGACCAGAGTATGAAGCAGGCGCCTTCTGGACTAATTTTTAATAATTACAATTGAAGTTGAAGGATTGTGCAGTATACCATTTCGTTCAGTATATAACGTAGTTTATTTTAAGAAGAAAAACAAAAAAACTTTACGGCGTAAGGAACCAACTGCCCCAAACACCAAAAAATGATGACAATGCGCAATTAATAAAGCTAGTTGTCCTTTCTAAGCCTCGTATTACACTTGTTTCACTTACCTGGCGTTGAATGATCCGTTTTGGCGGATGTAAGGAACACCACGAGAAAAATAAAATTTTCTGAACTCATTATCACCTTCACTGCGTTTTAAACCTCGAGAACGTTACGCTTTGTTCTCTACCCGCTCAGAATGTGTTGATTTTCGACCATCTTCAGATGTCCAGGAATTCGGGTGTTCTGCCCCACAGTGCGCCCGCATGAACAAATTTAGGCTACATTATTTCTAGTCTCATTGCACACTTTCTACAGGTAAATTGCAAGAATTTTCCTAAAGAGTTGATTATTTCCTCGTCTGTCGTATCGGGATTTAGGTCAAACGAATTTCACCACTCTTTCGCCGAGCTTTCGAAAATTATATTTTCTTCTTCAAGGCCAACAAAATATTATAGCATTAGAGCAGTAAAAGCAATATAATTTATTATATTACGCGAATCCCGAAAAGGCGACTTACTCAGAGGGAGGTTATCGTGTGGATCTCACAACGATGTCAAACATGAGTAGGTATGAACCGGGAAACACTGTAGAACGTTGATATTTCGTTCACTTGGTCGTAGTCAAAAATACTCCCAAAAAGAGGAAGTCGACAAGGTCCGAGAGAATTTTAGTCGTGGATGCTCCCATTGAACTGACCAGAGTTAGTCGCCGATACTCCGTACCTTTTCAGTACATTTCAAACGCTGCAAAATCTGAGTAACATTTAATGTTACTCAAGGGTTCATTAACTTCTTCACAATTTATGCCAAAGAGGCTTAGGGGTTGTTTTTTTTTGTTTGTTTGTGTGTGTGTGTGTGAAGATTTGGGCTGTGATATCGAGTGGGGAGTCGTTTTCGAAGTATCGAAGCTCTTCCGGTTATCGGGTCAACACGCCTGCGTTTCTCCCCCTTCACGATAGGTCAACGAGCGTAGGTAAATACAGTTTTCAAATAATTTCATTAATTTCAGTAATAAATAGTTTTCAAGCCTCAACAATTTTCGCTTCCTTTGAGTAAAACCGGCACCGCCCTTGGATAAACCCCAGAGGAAAAGGTACAAAGGAGACCCAATTAGGGGCCCCTGCCGTCTCAACACTAATCCTCTTAGGTACCTGAAGCTCGTCACAGACCCACTCGAGGGTTCAGAAATTCTGACAGTTTTCAAAGCCGAAACGGGGGTCTTTCATTCTGCCAGAATATTTTCGGACAGTTGCCAGATTTATGTTTTCCGACAGTTTCCTGGCCATACTTTCGGGGACTTTTTCGCCAACGCCCCAAACTCCCCGAATCGGTTTCTGGGCAGAAATTCGGACAGTATCCTGGTCTGGCAGTTTCCAAGTTCCCTATTTGAAGGCCACGCGACGACGCAGATTGGAATCGGACGAGTAGGTATACCTGCTCAACAGAAGACGAACTCAATTTCCCTACTCGTGGGAAGAACGTTAGCGAATATTTTCGATGAAATACAACGGAGATCCCTGAGGGGTTTCTTCCTTCTCTCATTTGAACTCAATATTGCTCATTCGGAAATTCCGAGGAGCTTCACTGCTTGTCGTAATGAAATGAATCGTGAGATGGAATCCCCCCCCCCCCAAAAAAAGGAAGCATCACTCAATTGAAATTTTTCATAACATTAGAGTTGGGAGTATGGAAAGAAGAAGTATAAACACGGTTGTTTGGTATCGAATGGAGAGTTTATAATTTGGTACCTAATGGAAAGCATCTATTATATTGGAGCTGCAGCCCGAGGAGGAGGAGGATAGCTCATTTTTATTCTAAGCCACTTCTAGATGTCGCAAAACTTTGAAAAACCCATTTTGACGAGCATAGTGCGACCAAAGAGTCCGCTCAAAATGGCTCAAAAATGTGTTTTAAGGCTCAGTTTACAAGAATATTGGGAACATTTTTATTTGGGGAAGGGGGGGGGGGGAGAGAGACGAAAGGAGGGCTCATAGCAGAGAGGGCGGGAGGCCATTGGGAAGACAAAAGGGGCGGCTATCACGAGAAGTTAACCCATTTTTCAGTTGAGGGGAGTCATAGCTCTTCAATCAGGGGTGACGGGGCGGTAAGGGGAGGGGGGCAGCACAGTTGCGGAAACTGCGGAGATCAAAAATAGGGAGAAAAAATGGTGATGGGGGGGGGGGGGAGAGGAATTTCCGACAGGATCCCATCACGCGATCAAAAAAAGGGTACCTATTTCAGTGATCAAAATTTACGGTTTCTCATCTCTTTTATATTATCCAGGAATCAAATACAGGAAGAAGGTTCCATACACTTCTTCAAGCTGAATCCAAATTCTAATTAGAATTTCAAAAAACCCTCATCCTCTATTTCTTTGAGAAAAAAAAAACTAGTCCTTTTCGAAAAGCGAGAAGAAGTTGTCACAGGCCAGGTGGGAGAGGTCGGGGGTTGGCTGGCTTTAGCCTAGCTAGTCAATTTATTAAAGCCGCAGCCCAAGGAGGAGGGTGACACGATTTTGGTCATCTTTATTCTAGGGCTCCATGTGGCGTATCTGAGCTCCTAAAGGGGAAAAAACGGGAAATTAAACTTTTTCTAAAAAATTTGAAAAATACCAAAAATCCGTTTTGGCGAGTGGATGACGAGAAAAATATGAACCTACCACAAAGTATCCCGCCTGAGGAGATGCAGATTGCAACTCCTAGTGTCGCGGCACCTGCGCTCCTGTCGGCCAATTGATGAGACTCAAGCTGGCGCCTAATAATTCTAAATTATTTAGAATATTAATATTAAATAATTAATATAAATTTTATTGTGCCTCACGTGCAGCCCATTCACAAACCTATAAACCTATGCAAATATCGCCATTCTTTTGGGTTTCTCTTGGAATACACCTATGTAATCTCGACATTTGTCAAAATTCTGATCGGCCTCAAAATGTGACAAATTATTCGTTTCAAGAGGTCTAGATTCCAAAAACGAAATGTCCGTCCGCCAAACAGGCCGTTTTGGGCCGTAGGAATGTATTTTTTAATCTGAAATTTTTACAAAATAGGTACTTGGTTTACTATCTAGTGTGCCCGGAAGGTTTTCAGCCCGATCTCCCAAACCCGTGGGGCGCTATGGGGCTACAGGAGGGTGTTGTGTGGAGGCTATTATAGACTATAATAGTCTATGGGATCGAGTTAGGTGTCGTTTTTGAAGTATGTTTGGACGTAGAACCCATTTTAGGGGGTCCCGGAACAATCCAATTTCACTCTGGGAAAACAAACAAAAAATTGAAAAAACATTCTTTCCATTGACACAGAATTAATTTTCAACAAGTAACCTATATTGAAGAATAATAAACCCTTGTGTAAAATTTGCAGCATTTTTCTAAACCTAGCTATGCACAGTAACCGCAACATTCATTAATGAAGGGAACAGGTTACCAGTAATTACCTACTAACGAGGCGAAAAATGGCCATATTATGAAAATAAAAACTTCTTTATTTGGGAAAGACAGATGAGTTGGTTGGTACCTAACAACTTCATATTTTATAACCTACACAAATATTTTCTGAAACATCACAGCAACAGAACGGACAAAAGAATAATCTCGCGAATAAATTTTATCATCGATGCAATTGAAGGGCACCGTGCACGGACGGCCACGGATCACTGAACTGTGTAGATCGACCTTAAGACCTATTTTATTTTTTCTAATCCCAGACATCATCAGATCAAAGTGAAAGGTGTTTTTAGGAACGCAATGTAGGTAATAATATTAGCGACGATTTGATAATATTAGCGAAACAGGCCCGAAGGCGGCCTTGATAAAAGGGGAAGAGCTTCTACTATTGGCCGCCCAGAGCGCTGGTGCCGCGACACTAGGAGCTGCAATCTGCAGCAACCTAACGATTCCCGAAGCATATCAATTGGAATTTTATACCTAAATATTAAATATTTTATAAGTTTATTAAATAAATGTCTAAATTTTATTCTTGGGAGGGAAGTTTATCAATGCATTTCCACATAGAGTTCGATATTTTCCATTAATTTTCAACGAAAAAAACCTATTTGGAAAATGTCGAATGTTATACCTTGGGTTATTCCGATATTGCGGTTACTGTGATCTAAGTTTCTGATTTTGAATGAAATCGGCGTAAGTTATAATTGTTAAGGTAGCTGATGCTTGAGGATGAGGTCCTCGATGCTTGAAGGGATCCCAACATTCCGAACAATGTCAATCCCCGACTTGCCGACTCACTCATTTTTCAGAAGAGGCTTTTCTTGAAAAAGGTGGGCTGAGTTATTGTTAAATGATCCATACTCTGCCGCGAGCGTTCAAACCTCTCTCGCTGATTGCAAGCCGGATTCGTTATTCATTTCTTCGTCAGTTATATTATGAGTGAAAGAGAAATGAACAATACTTAATGAGTCACTTATTAAATGAAAAAGAACGCAGGCTTCTTTGTGCCTTTGATTCGTTGGAAAGGAGCTAAGCTCACCCTGATTTAAAGGAGCAAGCCAGAAATTAGGAAAACTAGGGGGAAAGTGGTGCAGAAAATCGCTCGCTAAGGACCTTTAGCTCACCGATAGCGCAATTCGCCTCATATTGAAGGTGTTGTGGTTATAAAAATTATCTCAGGATGTAAATGGGTGGAGGAGGAAAGTACCTGTGGCCGCATGGGCCGAACTCATCGTACGTTCGCTCGCCCACCCCACTTCTCTCAGTTGCGGGCCACGGGAAGCGCCACCTCCGGCAGCATGATCGGGAAGTGCAGCTTCTCCCGCCAACGAGAGATTTGCTAATTATCCGGACTTCCCGATCGCGCAGTATCATTTCACTGACCGGCTATTCTTATTGTCAAGAATAATTATTGTCTTAAGAATGTCTATGTTGGATATTCGCAAGACGGTGTCAGCAGGCCCGGCCTCCCTTGGCGACAACTTGTCTGAGGAAGCCAGCCTTCTGATTCCTGTATTAAATGCGAATTCAGGGAAAACTAACGTTGATTATGACACTTCAGCTCCAATATTAGAGTCCCCCTGGACTCCCTTCCGGAGACCAACGCATTCCAGACTACCACGACACTTCTTGTCGGTCTGGAGATCGCGGGTCTCCCATTATTACCTCGATACCGCCTCCTAAGATAGCAGATTGCCATCATCCAGGAAAAATGGACTGTCGACATCCTTGAAAAATCCGTTCCAGCAGCGTGAACATCCTCACGCTCACACTCATACTCAGGAACCAAACTAGAGAAACAAATTAAAACAGTATTCAGCAGTTCCTGTAGCTTCATCTCGACTCCTCAAATAACGCTGAGGCTCAAGTAAATATGGTTTACCGTGTATGGTTACCAGGTGGTATATTTCAGGGGTGCTTCGCTCCTTCTAAACCTCATAAGACATTCAAGACAACGAGCACGAAATGTAGCGTGGAAGATGAAAAGACGGATCTTCAGTGATTGACGTTGAGTTGATAAATAATAAATTCCCTAAAAGAGTGTGTGATAGGCGTCTTGTTGTTTGTGGGTTCCGTCGAACCGCTCCCTTTTCCACACAGGTTGCCGGAGCCGGGTGAATCCTTTTGTTCCAGATTCTATTGACGTTGCGTCTATTCAGAGGATCTCGACGGCGTTTATTGGAACAAACAGGGCGAGGGCGCGAATAATGGGCGAGCCGATAGCCGCCGCGTCGCTGCGCCGCAGAACGGCTTTTGCGGCGGGTTCCGTTGGCAAATGGCTTGAGCTTTTAAACCGCTTTTTCCTCTTCCTCCGGCCGTATAAAGCATTTCAGTTCAGCTATATTCATTCTGGTGTGACAGTAGAGATTTAGAAGAGCTCGAGTGAAATGAGCACAGTTCAATTAATTGATAGGTCTAAGAAAGTGGTTACATAGAAACTAAAAAAAAAAAAAAAAAAAAAAAAAAACTAAAAACTTAATGGTGGTAAAACTTATAAAAAGACACCAAACAAGGGTTTGCACCACCGATTGGTTTAAAACCAATTTCTCGGCTGGTAGTGGTATTTTTGGTTTATTAGTTTTGGAATAATACACCTATGTAATCGCGAGGGGGGTCGAAAATTCAGATCGGGCTCAAAATGACATTATTCGTTTCGAGAGGTCTAGATTCCAAAAACGAAATGTCCGTCCACCGTCCGGGCCGTTTTGGGCAGTAGGAATTTTTTGGTTTATTATTCTTGGAATAATACACCTATGTTTTCGCGACGCGGGTCGACGACTCCGATCGGCCTCAAAATTTGACATTATCCGTTTCAAGAGGTCTACATTCAAAATCCGAAATGTCCGTCCGCCGTCCGGGCCGTTTTGGGCAGTAGGAATTTTTTTTAAAATCTGAAATTTTGGCAAAATACTTGGTTTACCATCTAGTTGTGCCCGCAAGGTTTTCAGTCCGATCGCCCAAACCCGTGGGGCGCTATGGGGCTAAAATGGGGCTACAGGAGGGGTGTTTTGAAGGCTTTTAGCTATGGGATCGAGTTAGGTGTCGTTTTCGAAGTATTTTTGGACGTAGAATCCATTTTTGGGGGTCCCGGAACGATCCGATTTCACTGTGGCGTTCTATAGGGCTTTCATGGGGCTAAAAATGGGATTTTTGAAGGATCCCAAGAAGTTAAATATTTTTCGAGTAAAAATTAAAGTATTTTTGAAAAAACACATTTTTGAAAAAAAAAACCCAAAAAATTTTTTTTGAAATATAAGAATCCAAAAAAAAATTTTTTTAATAATTAATTAATTAATAATTCTGTCAATAAAAAAAATTATTTTTTTTATTGACAGAATTTAATGTCTGTACAAGTAACCTATATCACAGAATAATAAACCCTTGTGTAAAATTTGCAGCGTTTTTAAAATCTGAAATATTGACAAAATACTCGGTTTACCATCTAGTTGTGCCCGCAAGGTTTTCAGTCCGATCGCCCAAACCCGTGGGGCGCTATGGGGCTAAAATGGGGCTACAGGAGGGGTGTTTTGAAGGCTTTTAGCTATGGGATCGAGTTAGGTGTCGTTTTCGAAGTATTTTTGGACGTAGAATCCATTTTTCGGGGTCCCGGAACGATCCGATTTCACTGTGGCGATCTATAGGGCTTTCATGGGGTTACAAATGGGATTTTTGAAGGGTCCCAGGAGGTCGAATATTTTTCGAGTAATTTTGGACGTATAATCTATTTTCCCACATCTGTTCAAACAATGTAAAGATTTTTTTTTTTTCGGAATTTTTTATTGACACCGAACTTATTTTCGCTCAAGTAACCTAGGTATATCAAAGAATAATAATCCCTTAAAGGTTTACGTATTTGCGTGAAATTTGCAGCGTTTTTGAATTTCAGGTGCTCCCTTAACTCGCAATTTGATGCTCTACAACATTAATTTTGAGCCAATTCATTCGAATAAGCCGTTCATAAGTTACAGGGGTTGAAACACGAGCGAATCCTATTTTTCAGCCAAGATGGAAAACATTATTATTGTTGACGCTTGACTGTGGCTAAACGGCTGAACCTATTCTAATGTGTAAGGAGGTCATTCGACGCAGAAATTTATGCTCTTTCAGTTTGTTGTCCGAAACGTTTTCGCTGCTATGCTTAGTTTTTGAGTTATATGTGAAAAACTGGGAAAAGTTCGAAATAATTGAGGTTTATTGGCTGCCATGTTCTCCCAGCAAACATTTTAATACCATTTTTGATATTTTGTGGTTCAGACCCATAACAACAATTTAGTAAAATGAAAGCTTCTACACCATTTCCTGCACGAGTGGCGACTGGCCTAACTATGGAAACCTGAGTTAAATTTATCATTTCAAATTGCAGATCATGGGATATCAGGAACAATAAAAGAAGCTGGCCGAAGAAGCCGATTGAGTCCAAGTCAAAAATTAGACTATTTAATAGTCTGCTTACTATAGTTGTCAAATGGTTGGGGCCTCGTGAATCTTCTTGAGAAAAATGTCAATAAAACATGCGGTATACACAATTTATCATCACGTAAGCCGCAGAAAATCCTACCAAAAATATGACCCCCGGAGACGTCCTCGCCGATATCAAATTTAGCGAAACGATAGTCTACAGGTGGCGAGGGAGTAAAGAAGTGGGAGTTAGAGAGGATACCGCCAAGGTAAATATGTGCGTCCGGGATTTAACGGAACAAAAGCCTCGGAGAAGCAGCAGGATCCGGCGGTATTATACCCAAATCCCACCAACAGAGTAATATATTCCCCGGGGTTCAAAAGACGAAAACGCGGGCGGCGGCCCTGCTCAAGTAAATTAGTTCCCGGCATGCCAATTAAGTTTAAAACCAGGGGCTCGAAATGAAAATACATACCCCCGGAAAGATGAGCCGTTTTGGTTACGAGTCTTATTTACACCGTGGAATTCAAATGGCCGAATGGAATGAAACGAAAGAACTTTCTATAAAGCCTGTAGGTACAGTGAAACCCAATAGTGGACAAGTAACTTATAAAGTAAGTAAATAACTTTTATTATCCACAGAATCAACATCAGAAGATATCGCTGACATCCTAGATAATATCTACATATATCTACATAATATTATTATGTACTGTGAACGTTCAATATGACCCCAAAAATCAATAGCATGAAGAGCAATCGCGAAAACACACCGCTAGAACAGGAAAACCCCCCACACATGCACACAAAATCCTAAAGTGGATAAGACCCCCCCCTGAAATCAAACTCCTCAATTTATTTGTGCGTCTGTGTGTGTTTTCCTGTTCTCAAGGAAGAGCTCTGTATACAGGTGCATTGGTTTCCCTCCCAAAACGTTATTATCCCATATTAAAAGCGAACTGGAAATTGAGTTTGCCACCAAAATAGCATATGTCCCAAGATTTTCGAGGTCATATTGAACGTTCACAGAACATATTTAGGATGTCAGCGATATCGTCTGATGTTGATTCTGTGGATAAGTAACTCAATTTTTGGCGCGTGCAAATTCGTGCAACTATTCGTGTCTTCGTTGTTAATGGTCCGATTGAATCGGAGTTTCCTCCGAATCCTACCTAGAGATCCTAATTTTAATACGAAATCCTGAAACAACGAGTTCCAACGATGAGCGAATTTAGACAGCGAGTTTAATTTGAACGATTTGAAGAGATCCGGGCGCGTTTTGCCCTTTAAAGAAGGGACGCTGTCAGGGACGTCGGAAAGGTGGCCGTCAGAACGGGAGGAACCTGGGGTGCCAGGGACCTTAGAAAGGTGGTGGCGGCGGGGAAACTTTTGGGGGCGGGGGTAGTTTTGTGAAACGGTTCATTCCACGCTAATTTCGGGTATATTCTGGTGTATGGGAAGACGAGTTATCTCTCTGTATACCCCGGCCAATTTTACGCCCGTTAAATTTAGCGACTGTCAGCAGCGATCCCCCCTGACCGAAATAGTGGTCGGCTGAGTGAAGCGAGGCCTTCTATCGGAATAAGCGGTTGGCCGAGCAAAGCGAGGCCTTCTGCCTGATTAAGTGGTTGGCCGAGAGAGTGGTTATGCCCGAGAAAGTGGTCGGCCGAGCGAAGCGAGACCTTATGTCTAGGTGCTAGTCCCATATGAAAATTGAGTTTGCCAACAAAATGGCATATATGCCATATATATATATATCCCAAGATTTTCGGGGTCATGTTGAACTGGTACCGTTTTTAACACAATATTTCTTGGCGTTTTCGCTAATGTTAATAGGCATCACCAAACCTCAAAGCTCGACTGAACCGTGTCCCAAGATGAGATTATTGGTAGTTGGGTGTAGAAATGGGTACCAGTATAATAAAATTAATTTTTTGACTCGATATGATATCGGACCTAAAAAATTTATTCTTAAAGAATTCCCACAGTCTTAAGACAAAATCAACTAACCTCATCAATGTTATGATAGTTTTCGGTTGGACGCCGTTTTTTTTTTTCCCCCAAAAAGGCGCTTATCCAAGTATCTCCCCAAAAGGGCACTTAATCAGATTTAAAATGTTGAAATTATTCCATGAAAAATTCTTAACTTCTACATTTTCATTGCTCAAATCAAGACTTAAGCACTTAAGGGCCGGTTTCACCATCCTCATGTTAAAGTTCAAGTTAGCTATTTGGAGGTTAGACCTCAAGTTAGGGTAACTACCAGTTAGCGAGTGTCATCGTTTCACCACCTCATGTTAACTAATTTGAAGATTAAGAAGTGGAGTTTAACGTTAGCATCGACTGTGCTGGTTCTAGGCATCATTTTCCCTCATTTTGTTTGTTGTTGGTCGAACATCATCTCTACTTTCACATTGAATGTGAATGAAAAAAGGAATTTTCTGATTTACTTATCATCGGTGTCATCGACCTTGTGAAATTGATTCATATTTATTGTGATATTTATTCATTACTACATACCTACATACTATGGACAGTGACAGGGACCAGGAAAGGAAGATCCGATCGTCGAACTTCTCCAACGAGGAGCACTCCTTGTTGATTGATATCGTTTTCAACCACAGAAGTATGTACCAAACCCGTCCCTAATCCTCCTTTCTGAACTATCATTTCGGGCTGAAAAACTTGCGGGTACAATCAGATAGCAAGCCGAGTAATTTGTCAAAATGTCAGTTGTTTAAAAAAACTCCAACCTCTTGGACGGCGGACGGACATTTAAGTTTTGAAATCTATGTGTCTTGAAACGGATAATGTCAAAATTTGTTGAATAATGTTGAAATTTAATTTCACTGCATTCGAAAAAACTTCCTACTTACTGCCCACAACGGCCATACCACGTTGAACACACCGTTTCTCGTCCGATCACAGAAGTTAAGCAACGTCGGGCGTGGACAGTACTTGGATGGGTGCCCATAATGGCTCGGACGGCAGACGGCGTAGGGCTGACGGACATTTCAGATTTGGTATCAAGACCTCTTGAAACGGATATGTCAAATTTACAGGCCGATCGGAGTCGTCGACATCCGTCGCGAAAACATGGGTGTATTATTCCAAGAATAATAAATCAAAAGTGATCAGATCACATGGAGACAGAAGGAGGAAGAGTGGGACATAACTTCCGAAAATCCACAAGTTAAAAAAGTGGAAGTTACCGTCCTGGTAACTAGAAGCTAATAGTTGGTGAAACGCATTTTTTTCGCTAACTCGTGGATTAGCCTAACTCGAGGTGGTGAAACCGGCCCTAAGTAATTTTGGAAAACCAATTAATCTTATTGGGACCACTACTTTTTTTTTCTCAACAAGTAAAAATTGATAAAATTGATCCCCACCAGTTTTAACTAAATTAGGGAGACGAAAAATAATATAAATTTATTGATAATTTGATTGCCCAACATGAGGGCAAATTTCGTCTCTCAAAAATGAAAAAAATGAAAAAAAAACCGCGTTATCCCCCCTCTTAAACGTCGGAGCTGAGGTGGTAGCGAGGCCCAGACTCAGGGCTCCTTTGGCCCGTTCGGAGCCTACGGTATTCGGTACTAAATCAGCTCTATTCAACCCAGCAACAACCTAGAGAGTTGGGATAAATCAGCTACAGCGGAGCGTCCGGGTGACCTAAACCGCATTGGAAGGCCGGAGGAGCTTCATTATCTGCCACCAGGCTCATAGACGCCGTGAGCAGCAAGACTCGCGACTACCCTGTAGCTGATGCAAATCTGCAGACGAAGTCAGCAGGGCGAACAGGGTTCAAAGCGGAGGACCTATTAATGTACAGTTTTCATGAAACTCGTCATCATAACGCTTCCGAAACATCACTGAGGCGACGTCCCCTATTTCACACCTCTCGGAACCGAAATGGAATACCATCAAAACAAATAAACTTTTTGGAGAAGGGTTTCGGCGTGATTAATCAACAAGTGACACTGACAAGCAATTGTTATGATGGCAAAGACAATGAAGACCTTAAAGCTTCCGGCTTGTTGCGCTAATGAACGTCGTATTCATTTAATCATCGTAAACGGTGACAATGCTCTTCCCATCCACTTAGCATAACAGCCACCCCCCCCCCCCCCCCTTCACCAGCAGCAACAAAACACGAGTCATTGTTTTTGGGAAGAAGGCAAAAGGTCTGCACGAGAAATTGTGATAACTGTGGAAAATCTGTGAGCTGTAGATTCGCCCGTAAAATACACATCGAAGGGGGATTTCGAGCGGAAAACGGTGACAATGCTCTTCCCATCCACTTAGCCAAAACGTGGAGTACCGATCATCTTTTGGGCTCACAACACATTTAATAGTGAGTTACTTAGTTAGATCCCTGGAGAATCTTTTGTCAGGAGCCCTCCACCCACTGGAGTGTCTCGAGTCAGAGCCTGAACCAAATTCCGTAATCCACCCGAACCCATTCAAATCGTTAACTCTGAAGGGTATTTATCGGTGGCTCTTGTCGAACGCTAATGCTTATCGATTTATTGACGATCTGTGCAGTTTAGTCGAGAGGGGTACACCACGTGAAAAGCTCTAATAGACCTCCTTGTACGTAATCGCCCTGCCTTTCTTCGGGGGGCTGCCATTCAAAGCACTAAGTGGCTTATGCAAAACCTGAGAACTCCTGAGAGACGCCTCCACTCAAGGGAACCTTCCAAATGGGAAGTCGGGGAAATTGTAGATAAGAGCCGAGGAAAGGTCACGAACGGGGATACGGCTTTTAGCGCTCCCACTGACAGTATTGATGTCACCATGTCAAATATCGGCCATTCGAAAAGGGCATCGTGAAAACGTATTTTCCGAGTGGGTGACATTCAACTTTATTCCACTGAAGATGACAAAGTGCATGAAACAACCCAATTTATCCTCAGTTCTTTTACATTTCCGAGATGGACAGTTGAGGCAAGCTGTGACAAAACGACGGTTGGCACGCTTCTCCAGGGTGAAGGGGTTTGGAAATTAATCATCTAATGCACCAAGTTCATCATTGCCTTGTCGTGTTCTTGTTCGTCACGTCACCAACTAAACATAGAGTTATAAACAGTGGCACGAACATCCGAGAAATAATTTCACCAGGCAGCCCATTGCATGCAGATCGCATGAAGGTTAGTACAGTGAGTGGGAGGACATGGTAAATATGAGCCACCGTGGGAAGTAGTCCAAAGAAGCCTAATGCGAAGTGAGTGGCTTGCAAGGAGACGGAGTTGGGCACATTTTTATTTATAAATAAGGTTGTGAATTAATTCACATCATGCTTTGTTTGTGAATGTGAATGTGAATTAATACATATTTTACCTATTCGTGAATGTGAATTAAATCACATTCACAACTGTAAATGTGAATTAGGTAATTCACATTCACAACTTTTTCTGTAAATCAAATTAAATTCACACCAAAAATTGTAAATAATTACAAAAAAGCCTGTGATTTTTTTTTTTAATTCACAAATAATTTGGGAATTTTTTTAAATTTAAAATAATTTGTGAATCTTTTTAAATTTACAAATAATTTGTGATTTTTTTTAAATTCAAAGTTAAATAATATTTAACTGTGAATTAAAATTATGTGAATTTTCTTTAATTCACATATTATGTGAATTTTCTTTAATTCACAACTAAATATGTGAATTTTTTTACATTTACAGTGAATTAAGACCAAATTCGGGGTAATTACAGTTTTCATGGGTCTGCTGATATTGTACACTGAGAAAAGCCAATGAATACATTTTTTCTGGCCATTAATACCACTTAATCCTACTACTACAATAATACCACTGAATAATATACTACAATTAAGTGGTAGGAAATTGCCAGAAAAATTGTATTCATCGGCTTTTCTCAGAGTATTACAATATCAGCAGACCCATGACAACTGTAATTACCGCGAATTTGGTCTTAATTCACTGTAAATGTAAAAAAATTCACATATTTAGTTGTGAATTTAAAAAAATTCACAAATTATTTGTAAATTAAAAAAAAATCACAAATTAGTTGTGAATTAAAAAAATTCACAGGCTTTTTTTTGTAATTATTTACATTTTTGTGAATAATTTACAATTTTTGGTGTGAATTTAATTCAATTTACAGAAAAAGTTGTGAATGTGAATTAATTCACATTCACATTTACAAATAGGTAAAGTATGAATTAATTCACATTCACATTCACAAACAAAGCATGATGTGAATTAATTCACATCATTTATAAATAAAAATGTGCCCATCTCTGGAAGCAGACATGCATGAGTTGGGTGGAGACAGGGCTGAGTCTTCATAACCCCAGGAAGGCTTACAAAGCGAACAAGCGTGTCTCAAGCTTCGGTTTCCTAGGAATGCGGTGCCGTTTTGTGACGACCGTAGGTGAACGGCCGGAAGACGTGGTGGGGGGTGATGGTAATGGTGAACGTACTGACGCCCGTTCAGTGCTGTAAAGCTAGAGTCCGTCGTCAGTTCACCGCGTCCGTTCACCGTCCTTCTCCACAATGAATGAGACTGATGTAGCACTATTGTTAATTTTGGAAGACGAGTTTTCAGACGAGGACAAGCGAAGTGAAGAAAGTGAAATTTTCAAAAAGCGCAATGTTGAGGGAACCTATGAGATACTAGTTCGTCGTCATTTACTGTCCAATGAGGATAAATTCGTTGCATATTTTTGATTGAGCCCCATGCTCTTTGATTAGGTCCTGAACTTCATA
This sequence comes from Pilophorus perplexus, assembly GCA_955831195.1. Taxonomy (NCBI): domain Eukaryota; kingdom Metazoa; phylum Arthropoda; class Insecta; order Hemiptera; family Miridae; genus Pilophorus; species Pilophorus perplexus. The sequence goes on from OY037015.1 coordinate 4,668,791, forward strand.
AAGGATGACATAACTTCAACGCCTTCAACAGAAACCGAACTCCAATTTCTCCTGAGCAAAAACTCTGCGTAACTATTTAATTATGATCAGTATTATTTACACTTCATTATCACTACCTAATTATATTCAGTATTGTATTTATTCATGCAATTTATTTATTTATTTTTGTATTTTTTAACCTGATCCCTTCCTTCAAGCCTGATGGGTTAAAAACACGTGTAAAGGTGTGATTTAACAGCGAAATAGTTCTTACTTATAAAGAATTTTATTAAGATAAAAAAGTCCATTTAATTACAGAGATTCAATATTCACAATTAAAATTTACAAATTTACATAAGAAGGCTGGTCGGATTCTCGAGTGAAATAAGCAAGTCATTATTTCAAAATGAATGCTCGTTTTAATTTATTTGTAAATAATTTAATGCTGATTTTATTATTATTAGATATTATTATTGCCACACTATGACTTAAAATTTTGGGCTTCACGTATTTTGTGTTATTATTGCCTCTAGGAAAAATAAAACCCAATTTCCTTCCACAGGGACAATTTGAGTTGAGTGTTCCTGAAATCCTTTGATGCCAATTGTACAAACACTCGCGATTTCTAACGAAATCAATGAGAATTTCGTCCTCTTCCGATGAGAAACTCATTGCAAAGTATGACCGCTCTCCGTCCGAAACGTTGAACCAACTGTTGGGCTCCGCTCGAGCGCCCGTAATTTTATCTGGGTCACCGTTTGTTTACCTGACGGAGGGCCCTACCGTCCTTAGGAAACCACACCCATCTCCCAAAATGGCCTAGGTCATTCACCGTCCCTTTACGCCTGTCACATAACGGCACCGCATTCCTAGGAAACCGAAGCTTCACAAAGCACAGTTGAACTTCACACGCTCTGAAGAAATCCTGAGCTATAAAGGAAGAATGCCAAGAAGAGAGATTGCTGCAACCAGTAGGATTCAGGATGGACGCTTATTTCCGGAACTGGGGCAAAGCTTGAGCCTTCTCAGCAGGTCATGCTTGTCAGGAGGTGGTTGGGAGCAGCCGGCCGCCGAATCACCAGGAGTACCTTTGAGTTCTTCCTATCAGTGGCTCGGCGATTGGAGCAAAATAATATTGAAATATTATAGCATGCTGCATAGACAAAGCCCTCTGTAGCGGCCATGCAGTTCTGGACGCTATAGCAGGTATAGCAAGTAGATGAAGAATCGAATTGAGGGGTTCCGCGGTGTCACGTTGGTTTGTGAAGGTTTTTTGGTCAGATAGTCTAGTGGGGTGTCGTTTTCGAGGTAATTTTGAACAAGAAATCTGTTTGTCCGGACCTACCCACCTGTTCAAGAAATGTGCTCGATGTAAAAGAATAATAAGTCCTTGTGAAATCTGGTGATTCTTTCTATCCAGCTAATCCCTTAGAAGTTGGACGGATATCAAACGGTTACCCTTTTCCCGGTTTTAACAGCCTCCGTCACAAGACGGAAAAGGACGCTCCCTTCTTTTTTCAATTGGATGGGATCCCAGTTTTCTCTCCAGGGATACAACCTGTAAAGCCACCGCTGCCCATTCACAAGGTTGTTACCCTCTTTTGAACTTGTTCGACGGGGTTCTACAGGAGTCAGCAAACCGCTCGATTGAACGGAGACAAAGCGAGTAGAAGTTTTGTTGGATTGAGGTGTTTTCAAGAAGGATTTTATTGGGTTAAGCAGGAAACAGAGTGAAAGATTTTATTGAGGAAGATTGAGTAACCAAGGCATCAACAAAATTTACTGAACGTGTCCAACTATTTACGATAGATATCAGTCCTTTAAACTGGCGTTTCTCTTCCGCTTCCCTTCCGTAGGTTCTGGAAGTGCTTCGCAAAAAAAAAAAAAAAAAAACCATTTTCAACATGGTTGTTGATAGAATTTGAATTTAAATCTGATGTTTGAAGAAGTGAACTAGTAAATTCCATGAGTTTATTGGTAAAAATTTTATTATATTGGAGCTGCAGCCCGAGGAGAATGAGGGACAGTTGCGGAAACTGCGGAGCTCAAAATAGGGAGAAAAAAAAAAAAAAAAAATGTTGAAGGGGGGCGCGCCCCCGCGGGAGAGATTTTCTACAGGATCCCGATACCCGTTGACGATTTCCGCGAACTTTGAAGCTTAGCGACGCGGTTGAAGACAAGCGCAAAATAAATAACATAGGCGACGCGTGGCGACGGATTCGAAGAGTTGTGGAGCTCATAATACTAGCTAATAATACACACAATATCATGTAATTGAGAATAATAAGCTCGATAAAAGGGTAGGTACCTATTTCTGTGACCAAAATTTACAGTTTCTCATATTTTTTACATTATTCAGGAATCAAATACAGGATGACGGTATCCCATACATTTTTTCAAGCTGAATCCAAATTCAAATTAGAATTTCAAAAAACCCTCATCCTCTATTTCTTTAAGAAAAAAAAAAACTATTCATTTTCGAAAAGCGAGCAGAAGTTGTCAAAGGCCAGGTGGGTGAGGTCGGGGGTTGGCTGGCGTAGCCAGTAGGGGGATGGTCCCCTAGTAACGGTATTACAGCGTGAAACAAGCCTGAAAAGACGGGAATTTGTCCATTTTCCGAAAATTTATGTCAAAGGAAACATAGATTCATTGAGCGCTTTTTGTTAAAAACGAAAATGTCTTCTATTTCTATGAAAATGTCTTCAAGTTCATAAACATCATAAGAAGTATTTGTGATACGAGGAAGAATGAGCCAGTTTGGTAGTTTTCCTTTAATGTGTCAAAGGTACATCGGCGGGGGCTAGCTTTCCCCCGCCGATGTACCTTTGACACATTAAAGGAAAACTACCAAACTGGCTCATTCTTCCTCGTATCACAAATACCTCCAGCCAGTTCCTACGAAAAAGATCATAAGAAGTGAAAAATGATTTTTACGAATTTTGGTTTATTATACTTGGAACGACAACAGTTGTTGTACCTACATGTTGTACATAGTTGCTATGTAATCGCGACGGAGGTCGAAAATTCTGATCGGCCTCAAAATTTGACATTATTTGTTTCAAGACACATTCCACAAGACAGAACCTTGTGTGGGGCTCTGCGGGGCCTTCATGGGGCTACAAATGGGATTTTTGAAGGATCCCAGGAGGTCAAACAGGGTGTCGTTTTCCGAATAATTGTTGACGCATAATCCATTTTTCGAGGTCCCACATCTGTCAAATAGGTAATGTTGGACAGAAAAAAAAGTTTACTTAACTTTTTCAAAAACATTTTCTCAATGAGAATTAATTTTTGCACAATTGACCCACATCGTAGAATAATAAACTCTAGTGAAAAATTTGCAGCGTTTTTGCTATGGCATCAAAATGTATGGGTCGAAGAAAAAATGTCGGAGGTGCTCAATAAGCCTAAAATTTGAAAGGGCTCCTTCTGCGATCTGCCAATGAGCCTGACAAGCTGTCCCCGGGGGGTTTCCAGGAAGGAGAAGTCAATAATTGGCTACCGAAACTTCATCCCGTTGATGCAACTCGTCCAACGAATGGATCCCCGGGGATGACTTCGTAATTGGAAACAGCGACAACCTCCGACCCAAAGCTTGTAAGTCACGAGAGACGTTTTCACCCTGGGGCAGAAATTGGGCGACGCGGTTCGAGGGACCTGAAACCACACGCGGCATAGAAAACGGGTGTTTCAAAGCCTTAAAACGCTGCAAATTTTGGGGCTAAAAATGGGGCGTATTTTAAGGATTTTGGCTGTGGGATCGAGTTAGGTGTCGTTTTCGAAGTATTTTTGGACGTAGAATCGATGTTTGGGGGTCCCGGAACGATCCGATTTCACTGCGTCGATGTATAGGGCTACAAATGGGATTTTTGAAGGACCCCAGGAGGTCAAATATTTTTCGAGTAAAAACAAACAATTTTTGAAAAAAAAAAAAATCCAAAAAAATTTTTCCAAGGAGGATTTTAAAACATATTGAAGGATATCTAGAAACTCAAGATATTTAACTACCTATTTAAATATTCGAAGATTATTTAAATCCATTTTAACTCAGTTCTAATGCCCTCCAAATTATTTTTCTGACTGCTATCGTTTTATTCATTTCATTAGGCTCTGATGATAGGAGAATACATCTCTTGAAACGTCCGCACAGTCTCGTCTTTTTTTACCAACCCTCAACAACTTACCACCGATAAAACCTAGAAGAATACCTAAATTGTGACGTTCGCGTTAACTCGGCACGATAGAACAAATCGATCAACGTTCCGTCGACCTATCTTATCCCTGAGGGCGTTATTCACAGGGACTTAGCGGATCTCCCGCCAGTCACAGCCAATAACATGGAGCCCTTTGCGATTAAACTGATCTATTGCAAAGCAAATTGGTGCGAAAGGGCGAAGATAGAGAGCTGGAAGCTGCTAATTAGTAATTACGGAGTGAGATCAATGTACGTCTCCGGGTTTGGCTGATGGCTCGTTTCCCTGGAAAATGATCTTTTGTGAAATAGCTCCTTTGAAACGTAGGGCTTCCTTCCTTAAGTAGGCACCCAAACTGAGCAGTGGGGGGGGGGGATGAAGGGTTATAAAGACTACTTAAAGGGCGATAACCGAAATGTCGTCAACTCAAACGACCTATTAAATACTTGAGAGGTGCATATCAGTCAAGGACTCATAGCCCTCACAAGGCTCTAAGGCCCGGTTTCAATAGAGAGTTCCTAAAGCCACTTTTTGCCTAACGGTGATGAGTTACGGTCGACGTAACTCGAGATTTCGCGCATGCGCGGAAATAACGGTGATAACTTACGTCCTTATGCCTAACGTCGAACGTTATTGCCGTAAAGATATGGCGATAAGCTTACGGTCTTAAGGATAACGCCCGTAATTTCGAACAATATAACGTAAATAGCGGCACTTTAAATTTAGCGTGACTTTTGATAACACCGTATCTCTGTTACGGTTTTATGTGAAGTTAGCTTTTCTTTGATTCTCCCTAGACAATAAAAATTAACGGTCGACGTATCTCGGATGTTTCTTTAGGAACTCTCTAATAAAATTCAAACTGATATTTGATACCAACAGTTGGTATCAAATATCAGTTTGAACAGATGTCTCGCTGCAGCAGGTGCGGCTTACAGCAGAGCCTCCCACCAGTGAGCGCCACAGTTGAAGGGGGGGTTGAGAGAGCTAATGGAAGATGTTGATGGATCAGCTGTCGTCCCCAACCGGACTGTTGCCTGCCAGCGCCTAGAGCAACCTCTGCAAAGGCAACGAATGCCTGTCCGGGATGGGGATGAACCTGTTCCAGTCATAGGAAAAACCTAGGCCTCAAGAATTGCCTCTCTCGCAAATTCAGCGCAGAAATCAGTCAGCGCCAGCCGGTAAGTTTGCCAAGAAGTCCTCATCACCGAGAGGTCCTACGATCGGGGACCACCCGCAAAAGGTTTGTTCCAGGTCTGACGGCATCTGTCTATAAAAGTTGACAGCAGTCCCAACGCCTTCTGAATCGCTGTTAAGTTCTGCCCACCTGCTGACCTGGAACGCAAACTGTCAACAAAATGTGTTAAATCAAGTCACGTGAATCACCGTGAAGTAATGCTACCATAATTACTTCACAGTTATTCACGTGACAGTGAATTTCATATGGAAAAATCCAAGTGATTCTCGGATACTTTTTGGTTGATTGTGTTCAGAATAATCAACCTTTTTCGAGAGAGGAGTATCGTAAGGGCGGGAATGAGTCATTTAATGTGTTTAAGTGTATCTACGAGGACTTCGGGAGGACGCGAGTTCAACTTGACGCGCCGAGCACCAAGTGAGAAGGTTATGAGAGAGGTTTCAACTGGGTAGTGTTTTCAAGTTCAACAGCACCCAACTGAACTCATTCGAGCTGTCGGCTTTCGTTCAACTGCACTTGAACTGCTGTCAACCAACGAATCGACCTGGAACAGCCGGCGACGGCACTTTTAGCCGACCCAGCGACCTGGAACAGCAGTTTTCACTACTGCGCATGTCTCCGTCGATTTCTGTTAACGGTCCGTCAAACCTGGAACGAACCTAACATCTGCAATTATTGCAAGGCAGTTTTAATGTTGGTGCTTATCCCAGTGTCCCCTAGTTCACTTTATTAATCCCTTCGTCGTCCTGGTTCAAAAGCCTCCTTGTTCTCACAATATATTCGTGGAAAACTGAACAGATCTGGAGTTACTCATTCAGAAGCAGAGCCTGCTTCGCATTAGCCGGCCGCCCTTTCTTCCTTTTTTGCCCCAATGGAATAATTTTGGCTTCGGGAGGTCCACTTACTAATTTCAAACGGATTTGCATCCCTAATGTGTGCTTGCATGAAGTAGGGGCACATGCAGTGGAAGTCGGGCACGTCTGACTCATTGATTGAGATCGCCCATACTCCGTAGTGCGTTTCGTGCGAATCGTCGAACGTCTCCCACGATCCTTCCATATCCCAGAATGACTTCAAACTGTCTTCGGTGATGGGAAAATTCGTGCTGGAGGAAGCCGTGAAAAACTGCGTCAGTCAATGGACTGCTTCAAGACTTTTTTGTTCACGAGAGTCCACTGATATGCAGTTGTCCATTGGTTTAGGGAAGGTCCAAGCTTGAACAGTAAAAGAAATCCTGCTTCAGTGAATGCCATTTCATATGCTGAATACCATTTCATGAAGGCCGTCGAGCATATGAAGTGGCATTCACTAACGCAGGGGAACTTTCGTTGCTTTCTCCAAAGATAGCGTGCTTACAAAACCGTGATAAGTACAATTACTTTTGCGTGCATTCAGATTGTTTTTGTAAAAATCTTTTCCATGCAAACCTCTTTTTTGCTGCGTGCGTTTAAATATTCCCCTTCACGAAGTCAGCTGCCGAGAATTTGAAGTGTTAATGGGTAGGGATTGTAATTTCACGGCAGAATCTGCTGAGAGAAACCAAGCTGATTTCGTGGACGCTTACATTCGTGGTTTAATGGCATCTCACATTCGGCAGAAGCTACTAGAAAACCTGACGCTTACATTAGAACAGACTCAGTCAGTCTCGAGATGGCAGAGTTGCAAGCTCGGTCCTATTTGTCCAACCAGCCAACGTTTTCCGCTGTACGAGCTATTCACCACATTTGAGCTCCCATCCATTCGGATCGAGGCAACCCCTTCATGTCTTCCGGGCTCAAAGAGTATCTTTACTTGCGGGGCGTAGCAACCAGTCGTACGGCAGCATACAACCCTCAGGAGAATGGAAGCTCGCGTTAGACACCAATGGGTTAGAAACAACGCAATGGGACATGGTTCTTCAAGACGCACTGCACGCAATTCGTTTGCTGCTCTGCACTGCAACCAATTCGACCTCTCACGAAAGGATGCTTTCCTTCAACCGGCGCTCTTCTAATGGAGGCTCACTGGCATCGTGGCTGACAGCACCAGGGAAAATTCTCATGAAGCACAATCGAGCAACCAAGTGCATGCCAGCTGTCGAGGAAGTGGAGCTAATAGAAGCAAAACCTGAATACGGTTCGGCTAGCTGATGGAAGGGAAGAAAACGTGTCCCTGAGGCATCTCGCGCTGTACTCACTCATGAGTGTGTTCCAAGACTTGAAGCGAATCCTCCAATGACTGCTGACAATGAAAATCCCTCGCCAGTTTGGAATGGACTCATCGGTACCTTTTTCAATCCCTGAAACCTCAGGAGGCAAATGCTAGACACCGGTATGTCGGCCCAAGGCCACGACCGGGCCCCCCTAAAATAGGAACTATTTAGTCCGGTTCAGGGCCGCCAACACTTGCCTCAGGGACTCCGAAGTCAACAGGCCTGGGGGCCGCCCCCTGCGAAGAGCGGGCAACCTCTGGCAGTGCCTTGAAGGCCCTGGCTGTGCCCACATAGCGGGACCAATCCGCCCGCCCCCCATCGGGGAAGACAGTACGCTCGAGGACCAGCCTCTCGGCCGAGAACTGCGGGCAATCTCTAAGGATATGTTCAGCGGAGCCCGGGGAGGCGCACCAAAAACACCGACCGGGCGCCTCCAATCCCAGGGAGGAGAGCTTAGCCGGGAAGTCCCCATGCCCAGCAAGGAGCTGGGTCACGAGGAACCCCGGTCTGACCCAACTGGCCGCAAGCCTCTGCCCAATTGAAACCTCAGGAGAAGTTCGAGAATCATGACAACGCCTGGCCACTTAAGTGTCTACGTTCTATTGGCAGGGGAGAATGTGGTGAACCTCTCGAAAGTGTTTTGTTGCATATGTGTTTCCATGACTTTCAGTATTGAGCGTTCCCCGAGTTTCTTAATTTCAGGATTTTTTAGGTTTAGGCTAATAAAACCTCAACTCAAAAGGTTTTATCATTTCAAAGTCAAAGTTCCCGGTCAATTTCTCCCCAGAATTTTCTTCGCGCTGAATAAGTTCCTCAAATCAACAGAATGTCTAACAAAAACACAAAGTTACTCACATTAATGATCAGGAAAATCCTAATTGAATGTTTAGAAAGATTCGTCCACAAAGATTAATCTAAACACAAGGCAGCAGACAGTAAATCACACTGAATCGTCACCCATGTTGGCCTACAAGAAAAGAGGCGGATTTCTGGAGTATCTGTGAGAAATGGTGCGACACACTTCAACATAAACTGACTTTGCAACTTCACTTTCAAGCGGGCCAAACCAGACAGGCGGAATGTTTCGTGATATACATTCTCGATAAGTTATTTTTATTCTCACTGCCGAAATTAGTAGCACCCGCCTGCAGACACAAATTCACAAGCGTAGCCGAGTTGTCACGCAACCTATTTGATCTTTTCGAAATCTGCTCCGAATTCGGCGTCTGAACATAATTTGGCTTAGAATGGACACGTGCATGGCTCGTAGTTTCCGTCTTATTTGCCATTCAAGTGAGGCACTCGTTGGAACTCGAGTGGGAGAAGAGCGGAAAAGCTGAATGTATAATAGCGAGAATGAGAGAAGGTGAAGGAGATCACAATGGTTCGTGAAGTGGATTGTTCCTCGACTGTCGAAGTGCCACAAGTAGGACAAAAGAGCACCATTTGGACTTTCAATGCACTGAAGGGAGTAGTTCGATGCATACTAAGTATTTCAGTTGACGAGGTACCAGAGGATACGAGGAGAAAACCTCGCAGAGAACATACAAGAAACGTGCGAAATACCTCCTCCTTTCGCTAGATTACACACTGTAGGACATCCGATTGGTGATGAATTTCAGAGGGATGCTGCTGATAGGAGGGATTAAGGGTCTTGCCGCGTAATCCCAATTCAAACTAAAACAGAAAACGGTCACACGATCCATTTACACATGTACGGAACGGATTATCGTTCACGGAATGTCAACATCGACCATATAAAATTATCGAAACCGTGTTATGCGTTTCTAGATTTCTCCAGCACAACACATTTACTCGTTAGAAGAAGAAGAAGAAGAAGAAGAAGATTCGGGCACCAACGACTCTGCGAAGAAACCGAACTGCGCCACTCTTAGCCAACAGTCACTAGAATTTAGCCATAACACCATCTGCTCCATGCTCAAAATAGGCTCAGACAGGTAGCGTGATCTAAGACCTGCCAGCACCGGGTAGATTCCAAAGAAATGGACAATGTACTCATTTACGCCCAAGTTGCACATGGAACACGTCCTGGAACTGTCTGACCTCACATCCCGTCGTTCGTGGCCAGCAGAGCTCTTCTCAGTCGCACCCACAGGGGGTGATCGACTTGACTGCAAGGCGGCCGGTCTCGCACCCTGATTTAGCAGATTGCACAGACTCCAAAGCTCCAGCCCACATGTCTCTGGTCCTACTCAAGCGAACTGCCCCCACTAATGACTGCAGCAGCTGAGTCATTGGAGAATGGCTAGACTGAGTGAGTGAGAGGAGCAGCTGCTTCTCCTCTCACTCACTCAGTCTAGCCAGATCGCCATGAAAGATGCAACTGTTACTTTGCGCCAAGTTCATTATTGCTTTATACCATGCGGTTATTCGGCCGAACCGCTTTATTGGGGGTATCGCTCCGAGGGCATCTTCAGGGCTCTGACAACGTACTGGCAAGCAAGTGACAGTGTGTCGGAGAGGATTTGGGACTTCACCATGGCGATGTAGGAGTCCGGGAAGTACTTGGGCTGAGAAGAAGCTTGCGGAAGTCCGAGGGAGTCCTGGGAGAGTCTTGGACGGGTCTCCGACGAGCAGCAGTACTTCGTACGTAGACTGGCGTAACAATAATCCGTCTTTTCGTCCCTACGGCCCCTATATTGAAATCCCAGCTTACCTGAACGTGACAGCCGTTCGGAGGCTGGTTCTAATTGTGATAAACGTCACGTATGCCGGCTACTGGTTAACCGGACCGCTGTCCAGGATCGATCTCGACACAGTGTGTATGCGAAAATCGGGCTGACTCCTGATTCCAAATATATAAAACAGTTTGGCGTATTTCCAGGAAGGCTGAAGATGTGCTTGATGAAGAACCGATGTACCTGCTCCAAGGAGTTGGACATGATGTGGCCAGTGACTTGGGCACTGTAACACAAAACTGGTCTCGATACTGCGTTGAAAATCTTGTACTTGGCCGGGAAAGGAACCGACGGACGGCAGAACATACCCCTGTAGATACTGTTGATTCCAAGCTTCGCTGCAGCTGCTCTCTACGCAAACTGTTGGGTGAAGGACAATCTCGACGGGCTTTCCGTTGAACACAAACTTATCTCCAGCACCAAGCTTGCCTCCTCCACAAAACACCATTGCCTTAGACTTCGGATTGACAGTGACCCCCCCCCCCCCATCTTTCTGTGTATTCCTGCAGACTGTAGATGTTTCTTCGGAGATCATAGTGAGATTCAGCCACAATCGCAATATCGTCCGCGTACATCAAGGTGCCTCCCACCTTCATTCCGCACGGAAGAGAACTCACCAGGTCGTTTATGTAGAGCACCAACAGCTGCGGGCTGCATTTACTCGTTAGAATAGCCGTAAAAACGCTGCTAATCACCACATTCAGATTCCATCGGTGACAGCCATAGACAAAAAAAAAAGCTCACCCACACACAACAACTGAAAAGGGGATTCTGAACATTCTAAAAATACACAGGCAATTATAGTTTCAACAAAAAAAATAGTTTCTTCTGGGGCAAACGGCACTCTTCTTCGATAACAATCCATTTCCCCTCCAATTCCAGAGAACTCCCATCAACGTCTACGTCCAACGCTGAAGTACTCATATCCGGAAATTCGTAAACAATGCACTACAACGAGTCACCTAGATGACAAACTTAATTTAAATCGTGGCGAGACTCTTCACTTACTGAGTCACATGTAAAGAGCATTCTCTGGTCTATTTTTTCGATTTTGACGAGCGTGACGTGTCATGATTTTCATAATTGATGTCGTCAAATGTCCCAATGAATTCGCTAGGAACTGTACAATGTTTTTATCATCGAATTAACGGCAGGTTTGTGAGTGTCAAGGGATCGTGCAGGTAACCCCTCTTCTAGTTTTCATTGTCTCGGGCATCAGGTCAAAAGGAACTCACACATTTCCTCTAGTACCGAGCTTTCGGCTAAAGAACTGCCTTCATCAGGGCTTATGAGAAAATTAGTTAGTACTTACAAGATGAGAAAGCCCGGAATTGCATTGTCATGACTCATTACTAATAACCTAACGCACCAATCAAGTTAACCTCCGGTTCATCAGTGCCGCTTCTTTAGAAGCCCGTCTGTCCACAAAAACTACGAAATGGGCTAATCTCAATTCGAAAAGGTTGTCTACCGAAAGTTAAATGAAAGGACCCCTTTGTGAACCGGAGTTTCCATTGTTCCCGGAATAAGACAGGGACAAAGGTATTACGTCTCTATTCAATTAGAGAAATATTTGTCTTTAATTCCGTTTGTCCGTTACGAGAACTTGGGGTCTTTTTCGGTGGGACGGTAAGTAATTTCGTGCTTTATAAGGGGGGAGTGAGTTATTCAAAGTTTTCACTTTGTACTATTTTCAGCAAAAATATTTCCTTAACAACGTTAACAAGCGGCATTAATTTCTCACAGTTACCTTTTGCGTTTTTCGCTCATCTCGCGGGTGAAAATAAACCAGCACATTCCTCGAATTCTCGCTCAGCCTCCTTATTGCTTTTTACACGCACAAAACGGTTTAAAAGAAAAAAAGGTTGCGGCCTGGAAAGCACTTTTTTCAGAGTTTTTATTTTACGGGGTTTTTACGCTGAAGTTGTTCTTTTTTTTCCAATGATAAAAAGGGTGACGTATATTTATTAAGAGGGGAGGGGGCTTACGTCGCCTCTTATCTACAACAACATTTAGCTCTAGGAGGGGCAGGGTTGAATATTTTCATGTTTTATTCATTCGATGCTGCATTTTTCCACACACCGTACACCACGAAGACGTCACAGCTCACATTAGGTCAAAATAAACGAATCCAATGGGATGGCTAAACAAATCGTGTTAATAACAGTAACTGTTATTAACAAACAACAAGCTAAACAGTTATTGTTAAGTTTGTAGCGGCTTATTTTGATATTTGGTTTATTATTCTTGGAATAATACGCCTTTGTAATCACGACGGAGGTCGACGACTCCGATCGGCCTCAAAATTTGTCATTATCCGTTTCAAGAGGTCTAGATTCCAAAACCGAAATGTCCGTCCGCCGTCCGGGCCGTTTTGGGCAGTAGGAATTTTTTTAAAAATCTGAAATTTCAACAAAATACTCGGTTTACCATCTAGTTGTGCCCGAAAGGATTTCAGCCCGAATGGCTTAGAGGTTAACCCGTGGGGCTCTATGTGGCTAAAATAGAGCAATGAGAGTGTTTTTTTTAAAGGTTTTCGGCTATGGAATTGAGTTAGGTGTCGTTTTCGGAGTATTATTGGACGTAGAATCCATTCTTGGGGGTCCCGGAACGATCCAATTTCACAGTGAGGGTCTATGGGGCTTTCATGGGGCTACAAATGGGATTTTGTAAGGATCCCAGGAGGTGGAATAAGGTGTCATTTTCCGAGTAGTTTTGGACGCATAATGCATTAAAGAAATCTCCAGAAACCTTATTTTTTTATCGGTACCTACCGATTTTTTTAAATCGAATGTATTAAAAATCGATACTTTCATGACGATTCTTTCGAAAACCGATCTTTCGATTCCGATTCTTAATCCGAATCCAAAAAATCCAAACCAAAAACGCTGCAAATTTTACTCAAGGGTTTATTATTCTTTGATACAGGTGACTTGTACAAAATTATTTCTGTGTCAATGGAAAACATTTTGGAAACTTTTTTTTTTTTTTTCAAAAATTCTTTATTTTTTGCTCGAACAATATTTAACCTCCTGGGATCCTTCAAAAATCCCATTTTTAGCGCCATGAAAGCCCCATAGATCGCCACAGTGAAATCGGATCGTTCCGGCACAACTAGATGGTAAACCAAGTATTTTGTCAAAATTTCAGATTTAAAAAAAAAAAAAAAAAAAAAAAAATTCCTACACTCACTACAAAAAAATATTTGGACGTAGAATCCATTTTTTGGGGTCCCGCAACGATCAGATTTCACTTTTGCGATCTATAGGGCTTTCATGGGGCTATAAATGAGATTTTTGATGGATTCCAGGAGGTCAAATAATTTTCAAATAAAAAACAACAACAACAATATTTTGAAAAAAATCAAAAAAAAAAATAAAAAATAATATTTAAAGGTATTATAATACCAAAACATTTTTTTTTAATTTATTTTATTTTTTTTTCATGGACAGAATTGAATTTCAGCACAAGTACCTAAACTATATCAAAGAATAATAACCCCTTGTGTAAAATTTGCTGCTTTTTTTTTATCGATTTCCGCGAGGGAGACTCCATATTTTTGGGCAAAATCGGTCAGCGTATAGTTTTTCACTTCACGATTACGATACTCCTTTGAGGAAACGTCTCATCGGCAGCGGTTGGAGTGAAAATCCTCTTTAAATTGTAGAGTGAGGTTGGTATTCCACATTGTTGCCACAAAATATCTAATGAAACAATGACATGCCATAAAACATCCAAAGAAACACTGACACGCCCCAAAATATAAGAACTAAGAAAATATCCAAAGCAAGAAACTATCCAAACTATTCAAAGAAAGAAAATATCCAAAGCAAGAAACGCGCTCAAATCGACAGCTGTGTGAATCCCGAAAAGAGTCTTTGTTTTCCATTTCGAATGGGATTCAAGAGACTCTCGAAAGACGTAGAAAATACTAAACCGCAACGCACCAGACTCACGAGTTTTGCGTCAGGCCAGCCCAGACTCATCCCTGACTCACCGGGGATTCTATGAGTCCGACGCAAAAGAATCACAGTGAGTACTAGCCTTTAGCATCGTCAGTGTTGGTAGCCTCGCAATGTGAAGTGATGGGTAACGAAAAGGCCGACGAACTTGCCAAGAGAGGAAGTAATAGGCCACCCACCAAACGATCCCATCACCCACAGACAGGCGATGAAGGCTGAAATAAAGGTCAACCAATCCCGAATGGAACGAATGGAAAGCAATGGGAATGTCGTATCACCCAACCCATTCCTGGTAACCTGCCTCGTCGGAACTTCGTTGCCAACTTCAGATTGAAAACTGGACACGATTTCCTCCAGAGTCATCTCCATATAATCGGCGTTGCTCCATCACCGACATGCCCCCTGTGCAACACCAATGGACGCCAGGCACTTGGACCAGTGCCCAACAATCACACAACGAGGACTCCGTTTGGAGAAGGAAAAGTGATGCATATTGGGCTGCTAGGAAGGAGATGGCATCAAGGCCAGGATAAAAAGTTATGTAGCAATGGTCGAGCGAAGCGAGTCAACCTTGTTCTTGGAACCTGCAGGGCCATGACAAATCCACGATTTGGCCGCTGACGTTGAGCTCCACATCTCTGCGCTCATAAAACACTGCATCAGACTATCTCATCCGGAGGGTGGTTTTCCCCCCCCCACCGACCTCTGCATAACCACATTTCACAGCGTTCAACCTGAGAAAAAGTAATTTAAAAAGCTAAAAAGTAATCTCGGTGGAGTAAATGAAAGGGAATCGCCCCGCATGTAAAGTCGTTTCCAAGTAAAAGTTTTCCAAGAAATCGCGGGCGTCGGTACCCGATCTACCAAAGATAATGACGGGTTCCTTTAACATACACTTTGCCTTTTCCACTCGGCACGCGATCCCGATTATCGACCCGTTGAACCAAAGTGCCACATTAAACCCGCTAATTTTAGAATTTAAGGGCCGTCAAATATTGACAACACTGGCCCAACAGTTGAACACGTTTACAACCTCTGAAGGCAAACATTCGTATAAAACATAACAGTTATGTTTTATACGAGCAGTTACTGGTGAGAAGATAAGATTATTGTATTACCACTCTTGACGTTCATTCAACCTAACTAATTAGTACAAATTCTTTTACCTCGCGTTGTTTTTTTTCCCCTCTCTCTGTCTCTCTCAACTTTTTACCCAAGTGCTGATAACACGATCCAACAAATTATTAGCGATGTAAAATGAAATCTTGGAACTAAAAAAAAAAACAGTAAGTTCTCCGTTTTTATCATCCTTTTCTGCACGTTGGCCAATTATCTCGTGAATCGTTAGTAATTAGGTACATCTGTGAAAAAAAAAAGTTCAGTTGTTAAAAGCCGGAGGGAGGAAGCCAAACTAGGAAGAACCTGATGAGTTTTAAACGACTTGGAAACGAGCCATGTAAAACCTTGTAAAGCACGAATGAAGGTGTCGGGTGGACGCGGGACGCAATCATCTCGCCATCAGTTTGTTTTAACGAATTTTGCTCATCGCCTCGAGAATAAGATCTTTAATGCATTACTAGTAAAGAATTAAAATTTATTGTGTAACGTGTCTTTGCAATTAATGGTATGTTTCGTGATAAGTTTCCAAAAGAGATTCCAAAAATGAAATGTTCTTCTGTCTGTTTGAGATATTTGGTTTTTTTTTTTTTTTCTTTTAAATCTTAATATTATTTCAGAATCAGAAGTGTTCTCCGTCAAGTTGTGGCCACACGGCTTTCAGCTCGGTCGTTGGGGCTGTGGAGATAAATAAGGCCTTCAAGTTGGGGTGGTGGGGGGGATTTAGGGTAGGGCCTACCGTAGCGGTCGAGTAGGGTTTCGTTGTTGAGGAGTTTTCGAATTTGATTCCATTAACGGGGGTCCCCCACCGTGGGGATTTATGGGACTTGTGAAGGACTTTTACCTACGAGGTCAATTTATACACAAAAGAAACAAATTTGAAGCGCCAATTGGGCTTTCATGGGGCTACAAATGGGATTTTTGAAAGATCCCAGGAAGACAAATATTTTTCGAGTGAAAAACAAGAAATGTTTGAAAAAAAAAAAAAAAAAAAAATTTTAAACAAAAAAAATTATTACAGAAATAAATTTTCGCACAAATAACCTATATAAAAAAAAGACTAGGAATGCCAAATTTTTTATATAAAATAGTATTTAGTAAATTTGCGGATAATGACGTATTTTACCTACAAAAATTTGATGCACATTATTTTCGAAAACAGTGGAATTGTAAGTAACCGTAATAATTCTATAACTCCTTTTGCATTGTAACAATAAAATGAGGTTGGGTTAAGTAACTCAACTCCAGTTGGAATAAACTGTTTATTCCATCAGTTCAGAAGGTAACACAAGAAAAACGCTGCAAATTTTACACAAGGGTTTATTATTTTTTGATATGCGTTGCTTGTGCAGAAATTTAATTCTGTGTAAATGAAAACAAAATTTTTTTTTTTAAATTTTTTTCCAGATTTTTTGTTTTTTACGCGATTACATAGGTGTAATATTCCAAGAATAATAAACCAAAAGGCCCCATAAATTTTTTAATTTCTGCGAATTTTTCAAGTACCACGTATCGTATTTGCCGAGTTAGATTAGGGATGGGAAATCGGACTCTCACAAACGATTTTAACATGAGAAGTCTACAATCGGTAACCGTCGATTTTTCGTCCTTAAACTTTCAACGCAATTTTTCGTAGAAAATCGGTTCACGATGATCGAGTACAGAATGCATTAGAAACCGTATAGTAGTCAAATATGCAACAAACAAAAAGGAAATGAAACTCCATTTTTGGGTATAAACTGTATCATTTGATCCACATTGATCAAAATATTAATTTTTAAATGAATTAAGTAGGCAAATGTTAATTTCGGCAAAAAATTAATTTTTAAATAAAATAAGTCAAAGGCAAATTTTTCCTGGGAAACCACAGAACGCAAGAGTCACATCCTCACATGTAAAATTTACACATTTAATGCCTTTACTAAAGCGCGACCATCCCTTGATGTTTATAGCCAATGGTTGTAGTTGATGAATCAGTAGTGATGTGCACCAACTCGTAGAGAGTAATCAAGCGAGGACCCCCCCCCCCCCCCTCCCTTCACCTCAAAGTGAAAAGCGTCCCCAGTTATACGCGTTATGGACCGACTTTTCAGCATTTTCGTAACGGACTCGCCAAGCGGAATTCAACGGCAATTTTATGAAAATTTCCGTATCTCGCTCTCCTCCATTTCATCGAATTACGACTCGTAAAAGTTATTTCCTTCCTTGTTTTACGCGAAGTAAAATTCATACGTTTTATAATGAAAGTTTTTTTTTTTTTTCACATAGGTAATCGAAGTTTATTCCATGGAATAATACTGCAGTGTTACCATTTTTCAATGTGACTGACCCATGGGCCTTACAGAAACTCACTTTCGACTTCAAGACATCATCAGATTCTGATGAACCAAAACAGTAACAGTTGATCAAGACGAGCTCATCATTTTGGTTTATTATTCTTGGAATAATACACCTACGTAATCGCGACGGGGGTCGACGACTCCGATCGGCCTCAAAATTTGACATTAACCGTTTCAAGAGGTCGAGATTCCGAAACCGAAATGTCCGTACCCCGTCCCGCTCTAGCGAGCTTCTTAGGTTGTGTCTGAAACCGTTTCTGGCCCATTACAACCTCTCTCTTTAAGAAGGTAAGTTACCTTCTGCTCGCTTTCTTCCCCCAGGGGAAGTGCACTTATGTTTCTTCAATCTTCTTCATTCTACCTTGGTCTTCAGCACTCCCCTTTTGCATTGTACAAATAAAATGAAGTTGGGGCGAGTTTATTCCATCAGTTCAGAAGGTATTAACACAAGAAAAATGGAGCGATTGAGGATGAGACTCGAGATGAACAACTGAACCAGTAGTGGTGGTGGTAATTTTGTCTGCAGAGAAAATCGATTTTTCGACTTAATCGAAAATCGTTTTGCAACCTTATTTTAGATCAGAGGCGAGACGATCAAGTAGCGCTGAACCCCATTTCAGACTACAGTTTGATTTTCTTTCTAAAACAAAAGTTAGCGAGAATACTAATGAAGACCGAACCCGATAAAAATAGCTATAGAGGTAGACACGGAGGGTCTATAGTGCGGCGTTCCTCCTGCTAATAGTGACGTGACCTCGATCAAATATTGACATTGACGGTGGCTGAGATAGGCCGAGAGGAGAATATCAACACTGGTCTTTTGTTGAGCTCTCAACTTGAAAAATCCATAAATTGATCGCGTTTGGAAAGAAGAGCTTTTTCCAGGGCAGTTATTTCCCTCCAGCGAGGCGCCCAAGAAGAATATTGGAAAACAATAGTAAGATAATGTGTTGAACTGTGCAATTGCAAGAAAATCCTTTATGTGAAAAGTGAACTAAAAAAATAAATGTTCCCAACGTTTGGTCATTTAGGAGGGTTTGGTGCCTCTTTGGTGAGAAGTTTTCTCCGCATTCTGGTCGCTCTACAGACAGCCAAACTTAGTAAAACGAGGCAGTTTGTGTTTGCACCTTCGGCCGGTAGCGCCCAAATACCGCCGCCAACCTGTGTTTTAGAAAAACAAAAGGCTCGTCCTTTCAATGGTATTTTGATTACAGCGGCAAACTTCGACATTTTTCGAAGACACCAGAGATTTCTTGTCGAATGACTCGGTTTCACCAAACGTTGAAAAAATGGCGCTTTACAATGAATTGGGTTTCCGTGTCGCTGGTTTAGCCCAAGAAGCTTAAATCGGCTGAGCTGAGCTCAAAGTCAAGCTTCCGAAATTCGCAAGGCTATAGCTCTATATATAGATCAAAATATATTAAATATTAAAAATTTTTCATGTATCAGGTGTATGAAGGTGGCAGACCTGGCTACGTGTAGCAATCCCTGATAATATCATATATTATATGAAATTTACTTCCCTCATTAGGTAACTAATTTCTTTGGGCAAAAATTGTGTTCCCGCACCAAGATGTTTTTACAGTAACTGTAACTGTTGTGCTCCTTACTCCATGGACAAATATAACGCTATTCGATCTTGCATCACTTCTCAATGCTCAAATTTTAAGTTGAGTTTTGTGAAATTAAGCTCCAAGAAGTGAAGCACGCCCGAATAATAGGTTTGTTCCAGGTCTAACTGCGTCTGTGAACAAAAGTTGACAGCTGTCGACAGCAGTCCCAATGCCTTCTGAATCGCTGTTGAGTTCTGTCGAACAGCCCATCTGCGGACCTGGAACGCGATCTGTCAACAAACCAAGTCACGTGAATCACCGTGAAGTAATGCTACACAATTTAATTACTTCATGGTGATTCACGTGACAGTAAATTTCATATGGAAAAATCCAAGTGATAATTTTTGGTTTATTTTATTCAGAATAATCAACCTTTTTCAAGAGAGGAGTATCATAAGGGCGGGAATGAGTCATTTAATGTGTTTGAGGGTATTTACGAGGACTTCGGGAGGACGCGAGTTCAACTTGACGCGCCGAGCACCAAAATAAAGTGAGAAGGTTATGAGAGAGGTTTCAACTGGGTAGGGTTATCAAGTTCGACAGCACCCAACCGAACTCATTCGAGCTGTCGGTTTCCGTCGGACAGCAGTTGAACTGTTGTCGACCTACAAATCGCCCGGAACAGCCGACGACGGCGACTTTTCGCCGACCCAGCGACCTGGAACAGCAGTTTTCTCAACTGCGCATGTCTCCGTCGATTTCTGTTAACAGTCTGTCAAAGCTGGAACAAACCTAATGTTAAGTTTGTCCATGGAGTAGGAACACAACTGTTTAGTAGGTGTCTCTTCTCGATGTAAACATTTGTAAATCGAGAACACAGACATTGAGAAGTGATACAAGCTTGAATATCTATGAAACTTATATTTATAAGTTGAGCTGATATCTAGGCTTACTCTATGGCAAATTTACCGAAAATTCAAGACTCAATGAGAAATTAAAAATTGAAAAATTAAAAATTATTAAAAGTTCATACTCAATGAAAAATCAACTAGGTTTGAACGTATCCCTACTGCGTGTTACATTTACCAGCAGTTTAATTCGCGCCTTACTGTATGCAAAAAGTGAAACTTTTGAGCTATTATCACCAGCCAATGCTAAAGTTGGCAGAATCTTTCGAATTAGTGTTTGTACTCAATGATAAAGACACTGTGAGCTTGTAGGTATGTTTACTATTTGTAGGTATACCTGTATCACAATTCCCTGCTCTATGCAAAGGTTTACGGAATTTAACGGGTTTTAACGGAATTCTTGGGATAATACACCTACGTAATCGCGACGGAGGTCAACAATTCTGATCGGCCTGAAAATTTGACATCCGTTTCACGACACGTAGATTCCAAAAACGAAATCCGCCGTCCGCCATTATGGGCAATAGGATTTTTTTTTTTTTTTTTTTACCTGAAATTTTGACGAAATACTCGGTTTACCATCTAGTTGCCCGCAAGGTTTTCAGCCCGATCGCCCAAACCCGTGGGGCGCTATGGGGCTAAAATGGGGCTGCGGGAGGGTTTTTTTGAAGGCTTTTGGCTATGGGATCGAGTTAGGTGTCGTTTTTGAAGAATTTTTTGACGTAGAATCCATTTTTGGGGGTCCTGGAACGATCCGATTTCACTTTTGCGATCTATGGGGCTTTCATGGGGCTACAAGAAGGGATTTTTGAAGGATCCCAAGAAGTCAAATAAGGTATCGTTTTCCGTGTTATTGGTCGAGCTTTCGGGAGTAACTGGCTCCCATCTTCAGGGCGGTAAAAACAAACTTGCTTTTTGATGAAGCCATTCACTGTTTTCATGTCATAGTCAGGGTTTCATGGACCGAAGTATAGCGAAATCCGGAACGCCATACATGGCTTATGGCCATACATGAACTCCCGGCTTCGGGAAACGCCCGTCACTATTGCACTTTCCAAAAGAACAATATACTTTTGCTTGCATTCTTCAGAAGTGCGCGTAAACTTAATAAATTCAGAGTGGAGAGGCCAAAACAACTGAGGAAAGAGCCAAAACCAACCGAAAGGTTGCCTGAACAGTGTTACCAACATAACAAAACTGACATCTGTCTGCAGAAATCCGCAGGAAATGGTTTTTATCAGGGTTGCCATCGCGCATGCGCATCTCGTTTTCGGCCGATGAAAAGTATAATTTGACGCATTCCAAGATTGTTTTTGGGAATGAACTTCCATCTAGATTGAAATGTTAGTCATACTATGGAAAAGTGGAGACTTTCGTCAGCTGAAAACCAAGAAACGACCCCCCCCCCCCCCCCACCTAAATAGAAAATATTTTAGACAATTTATTGGACTTCACAGTCTAGTAGAATGCTCAATAGGTGAACTTTCAACTCAACAGCTTACCATCTGAATATCATCATAAGGGTTCAACATAATTCAAACAGTTTCTATTGAATGTAGGCAAGCTCATTCGTCCCCTAACTCAAACGATAAAGGCCTATCAGGGTCGGCTGAGGGATGGAAATGACGTCATTTAAAGTCATCGACATTACATTGTAACGTCGTCCATAATGATTAGGACGAGACGACAAACATCAGAACATATCACGACGCCTGTCAATCGCCGAGTGATTCAAATGCAGAACCCGCCCGTATCTTGACAGTACAACGTCGTCAAGGAATGGGAAAGTCGTAAAGTCCGGGGGATACTCCCCTAAGGCAGGACTTAACTCTTGAGATAAGAAAAAAACGGAAGCACAGAAAGGCAATAAAACAACTCCTGGCAGTTGAGTCTCTGACCTCCATTGTGAAATACAACATCCAACTCACTCAACAGCGACGTGTATTACTTTTCAAAAGGTCTAATTAAATTCAGTTCAGATTTTGATTGGTAAGAGTGTTTCTGTTTTGGCCGAAGCGGATTAAGAGGGCGAGCTTGTCGTTATTCATTTTACGCAAATTAACTCAGCACAAAGTAAATAATATTTACTCCCAACGTAGTCAATCGAGCCACTGTGCTTCGGCGTTTGCTTCTGGTGTTAAGTTTTGAAGTGGACATCTCGAGTGTCAGGTCGAGCCAAACAATATTGTTCTCACTCTACGTTTGTAGATAGTTGGACCAGCGAGACTGCTACTCGAACAGAGATTTTGACGACGGTAATGGTCAACCGGTTTTAGCCGAAGGTCGGCACATTCATCAGCGCCTATTTGAAGTGGGAACACGTCGGTAATGGCATCCGCCGTCCCGGCTGAGGCTTTGAAAAAAAAATAAAAATAAATAAAAAATCAATAATTTGTTCGTATGTTCAAACATTTGTCGACAGTAAGAAGGAACAATGTCTTCCCCCTCCTACCAATGAAGAAAAACACTATTCAAAATTTGATTAATCATCCGTTCGAATAGGTACACACATTTTGAGAGGCGAAAAGTTTGGGAAATTTTACACAAGGGGTTATTATTCTTTGATATATTTTAATTGTGCAGAAATTTAATTCTGTGTCAATGAAAAAAATTTAGAAAAAAAAACAATTTTTTTTAAAATTTTTTCAAACTTTTGGTTTATTATTCTTGGAATAATACACCTATGTTTTCGCGACGGGGGTCGACGACTCCGATCGGCCTCAAAATTTGACATTATCCGTTTCAAGAGGTCTACATTCCAAACCCGAAATGTCCGTCTGCCGTCCGGGCCGTTTTGGGCAGTAGGAATGTTTTTTTTTTTTAATCTGAAATTTTGACAAAATACTCGGTTTACCATCTAGTTGTGCCCGCTAGGTTTTCAGCCCGATCGCCCAAACCCGTGGGGCGCTATGGGGCTAAAATGGGGCTACATAAGGGGGTTTTTGAAGGCTTTCGGCTATGGGATCGAGTCAGGTGTCGTTTTCGAAGTATTTTTGGACGTAGAATCCATTTTTTGGGGTCCCGCAGCGATCCGATTTCACTGTTGCGATCTATAGGGCTTTCATGGGGCTACAAATGGGATTTTTGAAAGATCCCAGGAGGTCAAATATTTTTCAAGTAAAAAACAAAACAAAATTAGAAAAAGTATTTTTTGAAAAAAAAAATTGGAAAAAATTTTTTTTAAATTTTTTTTATTAACACAGAGTTAAATTTCTGCACAAGTAACCTATATCAAAGAATAATAAACCCTAGTGTAAAATTTGCAGCGTTTTTTTTTTTTTTTTCAAAAATTGTGTGCTTTTTACTTGAAAATCCTATTTTTAGCCCCATGAAAGCCCCATAGATCGCAACAGTGAAATCGGATCGTTCTGGGAGCCCCAAAAATGGATTCTACGTCCATAAATACTTCCAAAACGACATCTAACTCGATCCCATAGCTAAAAGCCTTCAAAAACCCCTCCTGTAGCCCCATAGCGCCCCACGGGTTTTGGGCGATCGGGCCCAACTAGATGGTAAACCAAGACTAAGTCTTGGAATTTTTTTTTTGAAATTCCTACTGCCCAAAACGGCCCGGACGGCCATTTTGGATTTAGAATGTAAACCTTTTGAAACGGATAATTATCCGTATTATAATGTCAAATTTTGAGGCCTCCTTCGCGATCACATTTCAGGAATAATAAACCAAAATACTAAGAAAACGACACCTAACTTGACCCCACAGTCTAAACCCTTCAAAAAACCCTCCCGTAGCCCTTTTTTAGCCCCACAGACCCCCACGGGATTTGTCGATCTAGTGGCCTAATGGTCGGACAAGTGAGGACGCGTTGTTCAGGGACCCCCCCCCCCCCTTAAAAATGGATTCTAAGTCCAAAAATACTTTGAAAACTACACCTAACTCGATTCCACAGCCGAAACCCTTCAAAAACCCCTCCCGCAACCCCTTTTAAGCCCCACGGCGTACTGGATGGGACCGAGGCCACAACGAAATTGAGTCAACGTCCAAAATTAGGTACTTAAAAAATGATGAATTTGTTCGTATCAGTTTTCTTTTTGTAGACATTTTTCGAGCATATTTACGAGCAAATAAAGGAGTTTTCGAGCCTATCTACCACAGAATGTGTAGATGTCTTCCGATCGTATCAATTCCAGCCCATTGTTTCAACAATGTTATAATAACAACTTAAAATAAATCTCAACTAAACTTGAGAACCGTATGGGGGGAACTGGGAGTGAGTTCATCCTTAGCGAAGGGACCAATAAATCAACCAACTTCTGAAAACAAGTATTAACTCGGCTCATAGGGAAGAAGTTGTAGAGCTTGAGAGCAGAAGTTCCTCAAGGAATTCTCCAATAGAGAATGCTCTCTCGGCCCTCGCTTTTCATAACGAACACACTTCCCACGAACGCTCCATAACTAATCATACCGAGTAAAATACGTATTTTCGTTTACTTTCGAACAAAATGGTTTACGAAAGGGACGCTCTCACTCGGTCTTTTTGTGTTTTGCTTGATAGAGAGTGACTGGTACCAACAAAACAAGACCGAAAGGGGAAGCAGTACAAAATAATTGAGTTCATTTGAATAACAGGTGGGTCGGAAAAGGCCCTCCCTTTTTCCACGTTTAACTTCTACCAGAATACCATAAAACTTGGCACCCGAGAGGTAAAGCGAGCTCGGCAATATCAACCCTTAAATGGGGGCGGGAAGAGGAGAGACGGGGGCTTGAAGCGAAACAACATCGGTGATGCTCCGACGTGGTCACTTCCATACGAAAACACTTCCATTATAAAGTTGGGCATTAGCTTGTTGGAAATAGGGACGAGGCTAACAACGCAGGGCAGGGGGCGAAAAGACGAAATGTGACGGGAAAGTTGAACGCGAAGAGTAAGTTCCGTCGAGGACTCGTGCAATACCAGTTGGCAAGTTTAAATACCCTCTTTTCCTCACCGTCAGAAACAAACAAGTTGAAATCATTGTAACCTACATCACGTTACAATCACTTTGGCCAGAAAATTTTGTTCAGAAAGTAAGTAAAAAGACAGGACTTCACGTTGGCAGAGTCAACGAGCATCAGCGAACACCGTAAATCGATTCTATGACACAAATCCTTCCCAAAACCCATCTAAAGGGGCTCAAAAACCTAGTCAGGCAACCAGTAGAGAGCCTCAAAATGGGCGGGGAGATGCTTGTAAATGAACGCACTTGCGCCCAAGTTTCTTGCCCCTGGCGCAAGTAGGCGCAACTATTAGGGGCAACTAGTACATCGTTGTTTGAAGTCTAATTGAGAGGGCGCTTGGAGATGCGCCTTCCACGCATATCAAAATTTGATTTAATGTCAATACTGGGTCTTGAACGAACGATTTCCGAACAAATTGGGAGGATTTGACGACGAGTTAGAAAATTCAAACTATAGACAAAGACACAGTGACAGGGGATCTCCGTAGTTGAAGCTTGCCCTGTCCGCTTATGGTGTATGGGACCCTGGGTTTGATTCCCACTCAGGGGGAGGAAGATTAGTGTGAAAACCAATCTCTTTACTTTATTTCCAACTTCCAATCTCTTCACTTGAAAACCGATTTCTTTGCTTTACCTAATTTAATTTATCATACCTCAAACAGCCTCAAACATTGTCATTAAAGACTCCGAAAACGAAATGTGCGTCCGCCGTCCAGGCCGTTTTGGGCAGTAGAATTTTGTTTTTTTTTAATTTGAAAGTTTGACAAAATACTCGGTCCACCACCTAGTTGTGCCCGCAAGGTGCAAGCAAAGTGGGGCTAAAAATGAGTTACGGAGGGGTTTTTTGCGGAGTGACGTTATCGAAGTATTTTTGGACGTAGAATCCATTGCCCGACCGATTCGATTTTACCGTGGGGATCTTTGAGGATTCCTTGGGGTTACAATTGGGGCTTTTGAAGGATGCCCGGAAGTCAAATAAGGTGTCGCTTTCCGAGTAATGTTTTTCCTTTCACGAACTTTACAAGAAAAAGAAAACTTTTCTTTCATAGGTAAGTGAATTAAAAATTTGTTTTCATTGATATAGAATTAATTTTAGGATAAATTTTGTACAATTTGCAGCGTTTTTTTTCTGCACATAGGTCCGACCCGGAATTGGCAGAATTTGAAATATGTTGTTCTGTGTACGCCCTGAAGAAGAAAATATAACTTTTCGGAAGCTCGGCGAAAAATTGGAACTTTTCGTTTGATCCTGATTTCGATACTGCTGACGAGTTGACAGGCGTAATTAGGCTTAAAATCCTAATATAATATATTATTTCATATATATATTTGACCTACCGTCCTAGCCCAAACGGATGAAGAGGACGGTAGGTAATATATATATGTGAATAATATATAACACTAATTCTCAATGCGTCAGTACGTATGTATGTGCATCACAAGCCTACTCCTCCTTCGCTCGGCCAACCACTTACTCTGACAGAAGGCCTCTCTTCGCTCGGCCGACCACTGTCTGGGGCGGGGGGGGGGGGGGGGGGCTCGGTTCGCTCGGCCAAGAAATGCCGATTCGATCGGACCATAAACAAAAAAGATATTATAATGCCAATTATTATGCCTCTCCACGTTTCCAAGGTCGCTGGCACGCCACTCTCTCGCGCGCCGGATCTCTTCAAATCGTTGAAATTAAACTCGCCGTCTAAATTCGCTCATCGTCGGAACTCGGGTTTTTCGGGATTTCGTATTAAAATTCAGATCTCTAGATAGGACACGGAAGAAACGCCAACTCAATCGGACGATTAACAATGAAGAATTAGAAATAAATTAGTTGCACGAATTTGAACGCGCCAAAAATTTTGCTCAATGCGCTTATCGGACGTAAAATTGGCCGAGGAATCCAAATTCGGGGGAAAATTAGGGGTTCCCCTCTAAAATAAGAAAGCTGGGCGCAAATTCGCCTATTTGCGCGCATTTTTGGGGGTTCTCAACCCTACCACCAGGAGATGTCTGGGAGGCGGAGACTGTAGAAAACATCGGCGTATTTGTATCACTTACCATTTAGGAGGAGTAGGCTCGTGACACACATACATACAGACGCGTTGAGAGTTAGTGGTTTAGAATGTTATAAGGCAACCCACCCCATGATCGGAAAACTGCAAGTTACAAGAAGAGGCAGAAGAGTAGGTGCGGTTTGTTGCATTCCACAGCCAGTCCCATATGAACAAGACCTCCTATAAAACCTGACACCTCCACTTTGGTCCATCCTGGACGCACCAGAGGGGAGTGCTGAAGATCAAGGAAGAAGTAAGAAGATTGAAGAAACATGAGTGCACTTCCCCTGGGGGAAGAAAGCGAGCATACTGTACGAGAAAGGTTGTTATGGGCCAGAAATGGCCTTAGATACAAAGGACATTTCGGTTTTGGAATCTAGACCTCTTGAAATGGATAATGTCAAATTTTGAGGCCGATCGAAGTCGTCGACCTCCGCCGCGATTACATAGGTGTATCAGTCCAAGAATAATAAACCAAAAATGATAGCCTCTACCTACAAAGTCCTAAAATACTGAAAAAAATACGCTTCTTATTGGAAATTTAACGCTGATTACGAATATGTAAATGAGTTGGGGTCTAAAACCAGAGAAATAATATTATGTAATTTTGCCACCAATTTTGAAACCAATATCACGTTTTTTGGTACTTTTTACCTTCTAGCGTAAAAACTAAGGCCGTTAAAAAAATTTTTCCAACGAAGTCTTGTAGGTAGATTGTTTCTGCGTTTAATGAGACCTACCGCGATTCTGGCATTTTGGCGGAGATCTGCAAGCTCCAGACTGACTGCTGAGGTACCTTCTGGCTGTGATTCGCGAAGTTATCAGATAACTGTCTGATATAAATTCATATTCCTGCTTTCCTGCTTGCCCTCATCGATAATGTTGGAAGTGATTTCTAGTCATCCTAATTGTTTTATTAGAATTGTTGTTGTTGGTTGTGGTTGTGGTGTTAAATTTGCACGTTCTCCATGAAAGAAGAATAAGCTGTTATTGTTATCTCTTACCACAGTTTTATCTCATAGTTATTTATCAGCAAATTTAATATAATCGATCTCCACAGTATACAATTATCCATGTCTCCAAGTTAGCATGCAATTTTCAAGTAATTATTGAGTATTAATTCATATTTTCGGGCGACATGAACCCACGCTATGAAAAATGGTTTTAAAAAACGTCCCCGTACGCGTTCATGCGGTGGGAAGACCTTCTCGGAAAGAATAATAAACGAAGGCATTCGGTATTTTCGGCCCAGGTCGATGAATATTTAATTGAGCTGGAAAAGGGAGTTCACTTCTCGACATGTTCGTCCGGTCCCCCCACAAGGTCGAGCGCTATTTCTTCTGTCCATCGTTGTTGATTTATAGACGGCTCTCACATCAACTATCGTACAATGCGTGTTTGATGGCGATGCACAACCTGCGAGATTCCCATTTGATCAAACACTAGGTTGTCAACCTATTTCTGTCCGCCAAGGATGAGACGCAGCGAAGAAGCATCAGCTTTTGAGAGTTTATAATTCCTATCATAAGAAGGAACGAAGAAAATAGAAAATGCAGAAGAGGGTGAACCGGTCAGGTGGATTAGCTCCCCTGCGCTATCACTTATTGACTCGGCGTTAAGTGAGAACGTGGCCTCGGAAATGCCTACTGGCACAACCAAGATAGCGGTAGAATCACAAAACGCGACCAACTGAAATGATGAGATAGCGTGTGCCAACCCAATAAGGACATCACGGCAGAACCGCCTTAGTCCTGATCCTAAATCTATGGCGTCGAACTTCACCCGTCAGAAGCATTCCGAGGAGAAGACAATTATCTAGTATGGGAAACAATCAACTCGGAATGGAACCGTAAGTGTTGGCCGATTTCGATTGAGATAATGGCACTTGAAGCAGATTACGGGGACAAGAGCTGGCGTTGAAAAAAAGAAGTATAATACAGAATACCTATAATCGGAACGGCTGATTGGGTGAAAATGAAAATTTCGAGGTCCGCAACAACACCTGCATGTTCCTTCAGCGAGCCTCCAGGTGCAAGCCTTCCTCTTTGCTTTTCCAAACGGATGTAAAAAGAATTGTGTTCCAAAACCAAAACTTGTCAAAGCAGGCGTCCCTCAAGGGAGCGTACTTGGTCCACTACTTATTGTAGACCAGAGACCTCCCAGAAACAGAAAAGAACTCCATAGCAACCTTAGCCGATGACACTGCGGTGTTGG
The DNA here is from genome assembly GCA_955831195.1 of Pilophorus perplexus. Classification (NCBI taxonomy): domain Eukaryota; kingdom Metazoa; phylum Arthropoda; class Insecta; order Hemiptera; family Miridae; genus Pilophorus; species Pilophorus perplexus. The sequence continues at coordinate 4,698,147 of OY037015.1, forward strand.
CGATAGGAGAAAACAACAAGGAGTCAGTCACCAATCTGAACCGGTCAATCACCCGCATTCAGCAATGGACTGCGAAATGGAGAATCAAGCTGAACGAATCCAAGTGAGTACATGTTGATTTTACCAACCAAAAAATCAACTAAATCCTGGCTTACCTCAATGGGAAAGTAATCCCATACTCAAATGAAGCGAAGTATCTCGGTATGACGCTTGATGCTCGGCTCCGATGGAAAGCCCATATCAAGAAGAGGAAAGAAGAACTTTTGCTCAAATTCAGAAAGATGTACTGGCTAATGGGGAGACGGTCTAAACTGTCCATCCAGAATGAGCTCATCCTGTACAACCAAGTCCTCAAACCGGTGTGGACTTATGGAGCCCAGCTGTGGGGTTTTAAGGCTCAATCAAATCGAGAACTCATCCAGCGATTCCAAAACAATATTAAAATGTAATGAAATGTATACATAATCAGCATGCAGACTCGTCTGCAACCACTGGAGACCATTTTCATGTCTTGGTCTTCCATATTATTCACCTTATTGTGTTTGTTGTTGACCAGGAGACGCTACTTAATTACAAATTTCGTGATGCGATTTCATTACACTAAAAAGTAATAGGCCTATATTTACTTACTCGTACCTATATATTATATAGGTACGAGTAAGTAAATATCAAAAATGGTAGCACGAAATTTGTCGGGAGAACTTTTGGCGGCCAAAAAAACCACGAAATTTTGGCCGATTTTTTGGTTTTTCGCTCACAACTCCTATACCGTGCGTCCTAGCGAAAACTGTGCTATATAACTAATTAAAGAGCATTAAATTCTGCATCGAATGAGTACCCAAACTTATTTATTTGACACAGGGCTACGGGGAAAAAAGACAGTCAAAAAACGACGATTTTTCCCTAATTTGTCCGAAATTGGGATACAGTGGTTTTTCTCGTCTGCAGTTCGGAAACAAGTATTCCTACAGAAAAACTCAGGGAATGAAAGTTGTGCAGAATCTAATTCTGCATATAATGAGTACCAAATTCGTCAAATTCGCTCCGCGCAATCGGCAATCTCTCAGAAATCGAGAGATTGCCGATTGCGCGGAGCGTATTTGACCGAATTTGACAAATTTGGTACTCATTATATGCAGAATTAGATTCTGCAAAACTTTCATTCCCTGAGTTTTTCAGTAGGAATACTTGTTTCCGAACTGCAGACGAGTAAAAACCACTGTATCCCAATTTTGGACAAAGTTGGGAAAAATCGTCGTTTTTAGACTGTCTTTTTTTCCCGTACCCCTGTGTCAAATAAATAAGTTTGGGTACTCATTCGATGCAGAATTTAATGCTCTTTAATTAGTTATATAGCACAGTTTTCGCTAGGACGCACGGTATAGGAGTTGTGAGCGAAAAACCAAAAAATCGGCCAAAATTTCGTGGTTTTTTGGCCGCCAAAAGTTCTCCCGACAAATTTCGTGCTACCATTTTTGATATTTACTTACTAGTACCTATATATACAAGATAAAAAAATAAAAAATTAGGCACCACCTTTTGCATACAGAAATCCTCTAATGACTGGCCTATAACGTTTTTTTTCGGTTCTTTGCCAAATTAAAATCATGAAAATGTCAAAAAAAACGTGGCCAATGCACCATGGTACTTTCGAAATGAACGTCTCCATCACGAGCTTCAAATCGAAACAGTCAACGAAACCATCAAGCGGAAGGCCGTGCGTCATCTCCAACGGCTAAGATCTCACGTCAACGAGGAAGCCGGCTCCTAGACACAAGTGATATCGTCCGAAGACTTAAGAAAACCAAACCACTGGATCTTGCTTACTCGTGAAGCAGCACGCAGTGTCGGCATATTATCATAAGAAACAAAAACTAAGTGCTGTACCTAAGTTTTAACATGTATCACATCATGGATTTACTTGGAGTAATAAAATTCTCAGGGAAAAAAAAAAACCCACACCCTGAACTCGGCGCGGAAGGAACAAACCTTGCGTTGGGGTGCATTAGCGGAAATAACGGCCTTTTTTTTCTCTCTCGCTCTCTCCCTACAACTTTTCTAAAAGCATCGCCAGAACTCGGGGAGAGGGATAATTTCAGTTCGCGAAGAAGGAGGCAATACTGCTTCAAGATGACGACAGAAGGAACGCCTCCACTTTCTTCCCGAAAGTTACCAGTTGCTTCTAAGCTGTTGACAGTGTTTGATTCGTGAGAGTAGGTTTATACTTTCTCCCTACCTACAACCTCCGCATTGAACAAAGTGGCTAAGAACATAATGCGACTAGTTGCCATGTACAGGACGGCGGGTTTAGTTTTGGAATTCAAAAACCTTTCAAGATTAGCAGGGAGTAGATAACAGTCAAACCTCTCTCCCTACAATTTTCCAGAAAATGTTCTGGAAGCTCGAAATTCTGCCAGGAGTTTAGATACTTCCGAAATGTAAACGTTCGATTCTCCACTCCGCACGTACTCCGTTAACACCGAAGACATCCACTCCGTTATCACCTCGACCCTCATAAAGTGCAGCTCGTGCCGTTAGATGTTATCATTAGGGGGAGCGAAAACGAGCTTTTACGGTTGGGGCAGCTCGCAGGGCCTTCCATCTGTTTTAGGGCTAAGACGTCGGGCCCGGAGCACTAACGCCAATGACAAGGCTGTAAATATAAAGTGTTATCGCGGTACCCTAAAGGTGCGTGTGAGGGGTTGTCAGGGAAACAACCATCGCAGACTACGAGAAGAAACTCTGCAAATTGGATTAGAGGGCGTGGGTTTATTATTCTTGATAGAACATCGTCGTAAAGTGGTTGGACAAATCGAATCTTCTGAAATTACTTAGAAAACGACTCTCGACTCTCAGACCAAACCACGACAGCCAACCCCGTTGAGCCCGGGACAATTCTGCGGGACAAAATGACCATGAAAACGACGCCTCACTCGGCCAAATGCCAGCCTGGCTAATGGAAGTGGTGAACAGTCTGGTGAGCCAGTGAGCTTGAGTATCATCGACGTTTGTCTCTCCAGACCGAAGGAAATTCAGGCTCAGCAGGGAAGGTAACCCTCCGTGATGGCCTGGAGGAACTGCCTGAGTGTGGACGGAATTCCAGATCGAAGATGGATGAAAGCGAGGCTGCGTGGGTTTGTCATGAAAAAAGTCCCACGGTTTTACCACGATCACTGGGCAATCCATGTTCTGAAAGTCGTTGCCAGAGCGTACCAATGTTGCCATTCATAACATGCCCACATTAAGAACAGCAACATGGCCAGGTTATCGCCTTGGTTAGTAACAGTACCAGGACTGGTTTATGTGGAGATTGTTAAGGGAATGTCTATGGTATTAAAGTTAAAGTCTACGGGTTTTTGGGCTGCATGCTACAGATATTGGACACGATCAGGTTGGTAACACTGCAATTTAGGGCGGGTTGGGCGAGGGACTGGATGAATCCGTGATATGTGTGGGTCATCCTATGTGTGTTCAGGTCATCCTTTGTGTTTGCGCTAGTCGTGTTAGATGTAGGGAAGGGAGGAAATTTATAGAAGTACTCGCCGTCCATCAGACAAACAAATGTGGAGAGAGCAACCAACGAGAATCCGAACACACCAAGTTTTAAGAAGAGGCAGAAGAGTAGGTACAGTCTGTTGCATTGAGCAACTACTGATCCGAACACCAGGTAGGTAAGTTGCAAAGACTCATGTGAAGTATCCCACAAACCTGCAAAACCTGGCACTTCCGCGAGAGCCATCCTGGCACATCAGAATGATGAGGCTAATGCCAGAGGGGACGTGAGGGCCTACTGCACCTCCTGGGGGAGTGTTTGAAAAGACCGAGAACCTCCAGCAAGGCCGCACTACCCGGCAGAAATGGCAAGATAAGACCAAGAGCCAAGCCTTCGAAAAAAGAGTAGAATGCGAATCAGGCGTGGAAGGACTAGAAAAGTCCACAACTGGCCCCAGACTCAATTTAATGGCTTGGTGCAGCAGATAACACTGCCAAATACTGTGACAAGGATTTCCAAGAGGGTTCGATTAACGCTCAAGAAGTGAAAGGTAGGTTCCTTTGCAGATAGATTGCATATCTCGTCCAGAAAGTCAGAAAGGAACGGCTTGGCATTCAAGGTAGTTCAGCTTCCTGAAGCTTGCTGTCTGCATCCTGGGATCCATCCTCCATCTCTCGGTACTGGGGTGGTTATCAGGTGCCTTCCTCAGCAAAGCATTCTGTCTAGTTGGATTAACCAAAAGAAGAACAAGTCGAAAATGAACTGGCATGCAAGGGTTCGGATGGCAAAGGGACAGGGCATGCAGCTGCGAGACCATGTAGAGATGCTATAAACAGACGAAGTTGGCTGGGCGGAAAGAGGGCCTCAGCTTCGGGAGGCAAATGGCCACGTGGATTGGGCACCACTGAATGTATGGCTGTGGGCGCAACAGGAGATCTGATAGCCGCAGATGTGATTGGCAGGAGACATAGATGAGTCAAACCCCGACAATCCAGGAGCTCTTCCCTTGAGGACACTTCGAACTAGTGTATCAGCTGGGGACCTCACGGCGCGAACTGTACACACCTGGAGCGTCAAGGACTGTTGTGCGGGGAGAACCCTTTGGGCCTGGACCCCCGGATGCTTTTTGCTTAGAGCCTACGGCTGAAATTCAAGAAACATTGAACATTCTTTATTAACCGTGGGATTGGAACCCATCTAGCATGTTGGAAAAGTAACTGCCCAACGCCCCAATAGAGTGGCCTGGCGGCGAGACAAGTGATGATGCCGAACTAGTGGCGTAACGTACGACAGGTGAAGACGCCAAACTAGTGGCCTAACGGTAAGATAAGTGAGGATGCCGAACTAGTGGCCTAACGTACAACCGGTGAGGGCGCCGAACTAGTGGCATAACGGTAAGACGAATGGGGATGCCAAACTAGTGGCTAAACGTACAACCAGTGAGGACATTGAACTAATGGCCTAACGGTAAGACGAGTGGGGATGCCGGACTAGAGGCCTAACGTACGGCAGGTGAAGACGCCAAACAAGTGGCCTAACGGTAAGATAAGCGAGGACGCCGAACTAGTGGTCTAACGTACAACCGGTAAGGGCGCCGAACTAGTTGCCTAACGGTAGGACACGTGAGGATGCCAAACTAGTGGCCTAACGTATATTGATATATTACGTAATATATAAACGTGACATACCCGCGTCTCCCTCCCGAAATGACGTTTTTGAGCAGCGGCGGTCTTCGATTCGGCACAGTCATCGATTCGGCACAGTCGACGTTTCGGCACACCTCAGCTCCCGGAAAATACAACTCCATTCGGCACACTCCCAAAATATGTCTAACGTGACTGTACACCGTCCAAACCATGAGAAACCATGGGCAGAAAAACGTGTTGGTCAAACTGAGCTAAGATGAGGTTGCACTTTAACTTTTATTGCAGTGCCAAAAATAAATATATTAATCACAATAATTCATTATCAGTATAATCATAAGACACTTAGTCATCAAAATCTCAGACACATTCATTGATGCAGTCGTCGTCCGTGTCGTGTTAATATCTGCGCTATTGCACCACCAACCGAACCATTTGACTTTGGTGAAAGAGAACCCTCAATTCCCGAATTTTTCGCTGCCTTTCTTTTGAGGCTGGGGACAGTGGTCTGGGAACTAGCTCGCTTCGAATTTTAATGTAAGTCTCGAACTGAATTTCTTTCAATACGAAGAGAACACGGTTAACACACGGGTGAGTGTTATAAAATTGAGCGTTGTAGTGTGCATGAAACGACTCAGCACCGTTCGTCGTCCGTGGCTCCGTGTCGTTTTCAGATGCCCATATTTCGGGAGGGAACTTAGCATCATCAGAGATGTAATTATCAAAAATTTAGTCTGCAAATTTCAAGTAGTCATCTGGTTCACCTGGTTTTCTTGGAGTTTCATCGTCTCGCGGAGCGATACATATAAGTTCAGTGAACACTGGTTCGACGTCGGTTGGCTGGATAAACGATAGTCCGAAAAATGATCTCAGCCAATACCCACTCTCACTTGAAGTGGTATACTCCTCCCGAAGTTTTTTCATCCGATTGATTTTTCTGAACCACCACCATTGATTTTTCTGATACCACCATTTCGGAACCAACCATGTACGTAAGGTACAGTCTCGTCACAAAGTGAGCCTCGACCGTGCCGAACTGAGTCCACAGTGGAGAGGGCCTCGGTGTGCCGAGACGAGTTGTAATTAATCCTTTCCAGGACAATAGATCGTGCCGAAACGAGGTACGCCCGTTTTTGAGCAGTTCACGGCTTAAGCATGTTCAATGATAAAAGCGCCTGAATAAAAAGATCAGTTTGGCATTCGGATTCGGCAGGGCACTTTTCACTACAATAATAGTTACAGCGGCCCAAGCTAACCACCTAAGCTACACGCCAAGAATCAAGGACCGCCGAAAGGAAAGCAAGCGAACTTGAAAACAACTGACTGATTTGGGCGGGTTCCATTTTGAGAATTCCGTCCGTTTCCCGTCAGATCGAGACCGTAACATGACCTCAACCCTTGAGAGGTGGTCTTGATGGTTATTCTGTCGGTTGCTCAAAGGAGCCCGAGATTTATTTTTACCGTTCGATCAAAGAGCCGGATCCAGCCGTTTGATTGTGGGTTGACGTCACTTTAAGAGTGCAGAACCAAACCAGGTTAAGAACGCCTCTCAACCCCTTTAAAAACACTCCCTAAAAGCAATTCTTAACCAACTCTCGCCCTTCGAGGAAACCCAAGCATTTACAGCTCAACATTCTAATTATAAATTTAGTGAGCGGTTTCGCTGATAAATTCTGCGCAGGTGGAATTTCATCCTTTTATTTTCCCTGTTCTAGTTCTCGTCCCATCATATTATGCAAATACCCTGCGGTCGTATGTATACCAGGTCTCGCACATATACTCGGTTCTCTCGTCCACCGCTCATGAAACATGCATCCGACCAGCTTGGGGTCGGAATTGCAAATTAATGACTTTTCAAACGCTTAGGCGGTTACCTGACCGAGGCTTTGAAAAATCGAGTGAACTCAGGTGGTAACAGGAAAACGTTGTTTGTTTCATTTGAGGGATGAGGTGGGGAATCAATCGAGTAAAACCTCAATTTGACGAGCGGCAAAGAGGAAGACAAAAAAAAAAAAAGGTATCAGATTTTCACGAATTCGAAAAAATTAAACCGTCCATTTCATCAGAAACGGGTAATGCTATAAAGTAACCTGCCCCGGGTAATTTGATTGGTTCGTCCCAGAAGAAAAAGAGCAGGCAGGGTATATCCCCCAAGATAAAAGCAGCTGATTAAATTAGATCCCACTTCACCTCGACTACCGTTGTCGGCCCTGTGGGATTTTCAACTCGATTTTCCGTCGAAGACGAGTGACGAGATCAAACGACCGAGAGAGGGTTTCAACTGGCAGGGCAAGCTATAAAGGAGATCTGGGCTTCTTTGCGAAGGTGGTTGCTTCGCAGAAAGCCAAGTAAAGTCATATGACGCTCAAGCCAATATGAAATCAGATACTTCAGGAGAAAAACACCCAATGATTTTTTTTTTTTTTTTTAACGCTGCTTTTACACAAGGGTTTATTATTCCTTGATAGGTTACTTGTGCAAAAATTTAATTCAGTCTATAAAAAAAGTTTTGGAAAAACTTTTTTTTTTTTCTTAAAAAATTCTTTATTTTTACTCGAAGAAGTGAGAAGGGACATCTCGTTAAGAACAAATTTTTACGTTAAGTAAAGAACTGTTTTTTTTTTTTTTTTTTTTTTTTCACGTCAAGAACTTTGATGAGATCAAAGCATTCAATAAAATGTGACGTTTTGGCACAACTTGAACGAACTTTCTCGTTTCCCTTCTCAAATCAAATGTTCTATAATTAATTACAGGTGAGTGTTTGAAGGGAGAAGGGGGCATCTTCACGTTCAGAACGAATTTTCTAAGCCCAACAAAGTGAAGGGTGCGATGAGCGAAGTTTAATCCAATGGAAAGTTGTGGAGGGGTGATTTCTTACCCTACCAACTTTTAATAAGTCTTCAAAACTTCAATCTGATATTAATAATGGGATTTCCTCAAAGTTCGCTTTCAGAAAGTAAACGTTAGTATCCTCATCAGGGAAATGACCATTATTGGGAGTGACCCGTTATTTATAGGGCCTTCCAACGCTAAAGGGAAACCCATCCTTTTATACCTGTAATTTTCCTTGAAGTTTTTTTTTTTTTTTGAGGTGAAATTTCTAAACATCCGTCTCTCACGCTCTTCCGTCTGATGTCCACGTTGTGTATATTTGGCGAGTTCAAAGAGTTGGATACACGTCACCGGAACAGCCGATAGTGACGGACGTTTCGGCGTCAGGTGTCCCCCCCGACGGTTTATTATTAGTCTCGAGGATGCAAATACATTCTACTTCGCAGTTTTTCTCTCCCATTTCTTGCATTGTCAATTTTTCATTGGAAGAGAATGTGTCGGAATTTCAGGATTCTTTTTGAAAATTCTCAACAACCGATAATCGAAGTGGGATTATTGATAAAGGGTACCTGTCACAATCCAGGAAACATATTATTTTTCTTGGAACAAACTCCGACTCCAATCGGCCTCAAAATTTGACATTATCCGTTTTAAGGGGTCTAGATTCCAAATCCGAAATGTCCGTCCGCCGCCCGGGCCGTTTTGGGCAGTAGGAATTTTTTTAAAAATCTGAAATTTTGACAAAATACTCGGTTTACCGTCTAGTTGTGCCCGCAAGGCTTTCAGTTCGATCGCCCAAACCCGTGGGGCGCTATGGGGCTAAAATGGGGCTGCGGGAGGGGTTTTTTGAAGGCTTTTGGCTATGGGATCGAGTTAGGTGTCGTTTTCGAAGTATTTTTGGACGTAGAATCCATTTTTTGGGGTCCCGGAACGATCCGATATCACTGTTGCGATCTATAGGTCTTTCATGGGGCTGCAAATGGTATTTTTGAAGGACCCAGGAGGTCAAATATTTTTCAAGTAAAAAACAGAAAACATTTTGAAAATTGAAATTGAATTTTCAATTTTTTTTCATTGACAGATTTTTTATTGTTGTTATAACAACCCATAAAACCGTAGTTATAACAAGACCCATTAATGGGTCTGAAGAAAACAATATCAAAAATTATGGCAAGAATTTTGCTGGGAGAACTTTTGGCTGCCGAAAAACCTCGATTATTTCGAACGTTTTCCAGTTTTTCACCTGTAAGTAAAAAACTAAGCATAGCAGCGAAAACGTTTCAGAAACAAAGTTGAAGAGCATAAATCTCTGCGTCAAATGATCTCCTTACAAATTGAAATCGGTTCAGCCGTTTAGCCACAATTAAGTGTCAAAAATAGGACATTTTTTCCAACTTGGCTGAAAAATAGGATTCGCTCATGTTTCAACCCCTGTAACTTATTAACAGCTAATGCAAATATGCTCATAATTTATATGGTAGAGCCTTAAAATACGGGTTAAGGAAGCACATGAAATTCCAAAAAATACTACTACCAACCAAGAAAACGAATTTAAACCCATACAAGAAACGGCCAATCTGACACCGTTCGGTAAGCGGAAAACCACGATTTTCACGAATTTTGAATCTCAGATACTCCCCTAACTCGAAATTTGAAGCTCTACCATATAAATTTTGAGCATATTTTTATTAGCCGTTCATAAGTTACAGGGGTTGCAACATGAGCAAATCTTATGTTTCAGCCAAGTTGGCAAAATTGCCTACATATTTATGACGCTTGATTATGGCCAAACGGCTGAACCGATTTCAATTTGTAAGGAGGTCATTCGATGCAGAATTATGCGCTCTTCAACTTTGTATTCTAACTGTTTTCTCTGCGATGCTTAGTTTTCGGGTTATAGGTGAAAAACTGGAATATCTACGAAAAAATCGAGGCTTTTTGGCCGCCAAAGGTTCCCCCAGCAAATATTTTGCTACCATTTTTGATATTTTGTTGTTCAGACCCATAACAAGAATAAGTCAGGCCGTTTTGGGCAGTGAGAATTGTTTTAATCAGAAAATTTGACAAACTCGGTTCGCCATCGACCTACTGGTCCTCGCCAAGTTTTAAGCCCGATCGCTTAATTCCGTGGGGGCTCTGTCGGCCTATAAAGAGGCTACGGGAGGGGTTTGTGAAGGGTTCCGGCTATGAAGTAGGGTTTGGTGTCATCATCACGGAGCTCATTCTCACCACCATGAAGCACGTTTCACACAACATCGTACCGCCAGAATAAAAACACCCACCCAATCACATTATGCCGCCCCCGAGAGACCTCGGCGGAAACTGAGACCGAAAAATGCTCGCTATGACGTTTTATTGGCAAGGAGAATTAATTTTTACGGGCGTTCAGATCCCCCACGTCCAATTCCAGCCAAATTAGGTTTGGGGGATCAAGTCTGGGGCCTCACGCGGGACGAAACGAACGTTGTGGGCGTGACACCGTGAGTAATTGCTTTCGTAGGGTTGGACGGGACGTATCCGACCTAATTTTCCACTGTTTACACGATCCAAATGAGAACCCGACCAGTTGGTAATTTCGAAGTTTTCAGTGTGCGAAGGAATTACAACTCACATCACCTTACAACTGATAAGACACCAAATCTTACAGCAAAAGACGCCTTCCTCTTTAAGAGCGGATTCCCCATAAAACTCACGGGTGTTTATTCATGTGAGAGCGAACAGCAATCACGTTCGAGGGCCTCAGAAACTTTATTTCTTTCTCCACCAATGTGTCTCAAGATGGCCGTCCGTTTCCACTCGGAAAAGTCAGGAAGCGAGATATATTACCTTTAGAAGCACCCGAAACGAATTAAGGGCACCCTCCACAACTCACCGGGGATGGTGGGTGTGTTCGTTTGATTTATGGAATGCCACAAATCTACCCAAATCGAGCCTTCAGAAGGTGGGCATTTTATAAGTGGACCCCGTTCGGACGGCATTGTTCAAGAACCTTTTCACGCATTCGTGATTCAATAAGTCGCTGGTGGGTCAAGTGAAAAGGACCTCCAAATTGCAGAAAAAAAACTGAGGGACCTTAAATGAAAGGCAATAACGTGAGTTCACATCCCAGAGGAAAATTAGTTCGGTCAATAGAGGAACCCTACCGAAGATGTAGGCAGCATTTTCTATTATTTCACGTTGTTGAGGCCCTTAAGGTAGTTATGAATTCAAGTTCTCGCCATCCCCTCCCCATTGCTTAATCCGCCATTTTGAAAAAACAGCAAGAAATCGGAACTTTTTTCCGTTTTTGGCTTTTAGCTCCATCCCATACATTTTCCGAGATTCAAGTCTCTGTGTAAAAATGTAGACAACAAAATTTCCAATATATAGTTCTTTTTGTGGGACCTCAGCCCGAGCGAAAAGAGGAAAATAAGGCGATTCGTCTAATTTTGGTTTATTATTCTTGGAATGATACAAACCGCGTCGAAGGTCGACGACCCCGATCGGCCTCAAAATTTGACATTATCCTTTTCAAAAGGACTAGATTCCAAAACCGAAATGTCCGTCCGCCGTCCGGGCCGTTTTGGGCAGTAGGAATTTTGACAAAATACTTGGTTTACCATCTAGTTGTGCCCGCATGGTTTTCAGCCCAATCGCCCAAACCCGTGGGGCGCTATGGGGCTAAAATGGGGCTACGGGAGGGTTTTTGAAGGCTTTTGGCTATGGGATCGAGTTGAGTGTCGTTTACTAAGTATTTTTGGACGTAGAACCCATTTTTGAGGGTCCCGAAACAATTCGATTTCACTGTGGAGATCTATAGGGCTTTCATGGGGCTACAAATGGGATTTTTGAAGGACCCCAGTAGGTCAAATATTTTTCGAGTAAAAAACCAAAAATTTTTGAAAGAAAGAAAAAAAAATGCTGCAAATTTTACACTAGGGTTTATTATTCTTTGATACAGGTTACTTGTGCATAAATTTAATTCTGTGTAAATGAAAAAAATTTAGAAAAAAACAACTTTTTTTAGATTTTTATTTTTCAAAAAAATTTCTTTCAAAAATTTTTTGTTTTTACTTGAAAAATATTTGAACTCTTGGGATCTTTCAAAAATCCCATTTGTAGCCCCATGAGAGCCCTATAGATCGCAACAGTGAAATCTGATCGTTCAGGGACCCCCAAAAATGGATTCTACGTCCAAAAATACTCCGAAAACGACACCTAACTCGATCCCATTTTAGCCCCATAGCGCCCCACGGGTTTGGGCGATCGGGCTGAAAACAACTAGATGGTAAACCGAGTATTTTGTCAAAATTTCAGATTTTTAAAATAATTCCTACTGCCCAAAATGGCTCGGACGTCTGACGGACATTTCGGTTTTGGAATCTAGACCTCTTGAAACGGATAATGTCAAATTATGAGGCCGATCGTCGACCTCTGTCGCGAAAACATAGGTGTATTATTCCAAGAATAGTAAACCAAAATGCATCCCTCGTTATTAAAAAAAAAAAGTAATTCGTGAATGAATTATATCATTGGGATGGAAAAGCTCTATAAGGCCCCTCACTGACCCAACCATCATAATCTCTTCGGTATTCTAATACCGAAGAGATTATGATGGTCTACTGATAATAAGTGTCATAAGCAACCTACCGAAAGTATTCTCCCTATAAAACCTCTCCAATTTGCCGTTCGGAACTGGCGTTAAACAGTAGGTCCCTACTTCTTCTGTAATAACTGGTCACAAATTTTTCGTGCAAACGCCTATCCAGTGCACAAGTTGTAACGCGTTCACCACAATGCCAATGTTAAACATACACCACATCATGTTCCTCATCATAGCATGGAGTAGTTGAGTCTTTGGTTTTTGTCGCTTCTCCGTACGCTGTCGTGTGACACTGTGTAGTGTTTCGAACCAAATCCAAGTCAGAGCTTATAAGTTCACTGTTTCCGCCCAATAACACCTCAGACAATCTTGTGCGTGTAGAGCTTGTTATCGCCCACTAGAAGTGATCATGAAGCTTGCAAGTGTTGCATGGGAGATATCAGATACCCTAAGGCTGTTTCTTCATTGTCTTATGAAAGTGCATCAGACCAGCAGTCCTACTAACCAGCGCAACTACTCAGTAATTATGTTGGGTTTGGCCACTATGTGCCCACTGCAAGCATCCTCCGACCTGTCACCGTTTGGTGGTTTGATCATCCATCTGTGAAGTGTCACAGCTTTCATTTCAAATGATGCCTCCGTGCCCAGGCACCCACTCCAGAGTAACCAGAAAGCATTTCACGCATTATGCGGCGCTCACATTGTTGCACCCACTCAGTTGATTCAATTATCATGAAATTTCATAATGATATCATACTTAGGAGTTTCAAGACAGAGAACCAAACTACTCTGACATACCTAATAGCTATTTAATTCTCCAACTAGTTTACATCAGTTGTGAAAAATTAGCTCTACAGGTTCCGGAGAAGGTTTTCTCATTATCCTAACCAGAAAAAAAAAACCTGGGAGAGACTGAAAAGAGGGAACTCCTCTTCATTAAGCGGCGAGGCAACCACGTTCCTGCATTAGAAAAACTTGTAACAAACTCGACAAGCGTACTCGTGTTTATACGAGAAATCCGACCAAGTTCCTTCAAGCAAATTGGCTTGTAAGGGACCCAGAAGGGTGAGCTGTCCCCAAGCCAGGGTTTGTAATGCGATGTGGGAGAGGTACTTAGGTCCAAATGCCTTGGCAACCGGAGTGGGAGCTGTAGGGAGGCTGTTAGCGTCGGGAGTGTAGTAGATTTGTGACTCTGCTCTCACCCAGGAGGTAAATTAATTTGTTCCAACCTTCCATTTCCTTCCTCTCCCGTTCCGTCGACATGTGTTACGGCTGAGGTGCCCCAACTCTCGAGCCGGTGCTGTCAGTCATAATAACAGTCTTGAACCACTTCGTGGACGAGCGACTTTTTGACTCTCGCTGCAGACGGTTTCAAAACCTTATGCACAAATTTGGTCTCTGTCTGCGGTACTCTTTCCAAATATCCATACGCGGGTGATTCTCCGCAAAATGAAGTTTTCGGGTTCTAAGCAAGCCAAATTTTTTTTTTGGTTTCCCTTGATATAATAACTGTTATGGTTAGGAAAACATCTTTACTTACCAGTAAAGATGAATGGTTAGATACTTTGAAACAGAATTTTACTTTTTTCCTTAACCCTTCAGAACTCGCGCTATATTCACACCCTCGAGCACTCGCGTCGGGTCCTTTTTGTCCGGACCGATTCAAATTCAAATTTCATACGGTATAACTGAACTAAATTAGGAAAATGACTGCTTTGGTGATAGAGAAGGTAATTATCTTCGATATAAAAAAAAAATCTTGATGAAAGACTCATTAATAATGTTTCAATTCGTTTTCAAAAATATCATGTCAGTAACGTCAAAAATCACAGAAGAGCACACTTTCAGCACTTTTTATATACATACAATAATTCATTTAGTCGTTTACCACATTCTTAATCGTCATATTCTAGGTTGAAAAATCACAAAATCAAAGGGATCTTGGATCCTATAAGCGGCGTGCAAATTATCCTCATCGAAAAATTGACATTTTGGAGTGGGTAGGTAGTATTCAGTCTTGCATATATTGTTTCACAGGAGTTTAATTTTTATTTGAATCCACGTATTTCCACCCCAATCTTATTCTTTTTATCAGGAACTTCAATTGAATAGGAAAATACTCTTATTAGGAACTAGCCGGATACCCGTGCGTTGTATCAATAGGAACATCGTTCATCATGACTACTTAGAGCACGCTAACCAATGAAATGAACTTCCTATATTCCAAGAATAATAAACCAAAACGAAAAAAACTCCAAGCCCAAGAAATAAACAGAAAATTTTCTATATGAAAAGAACAAAACTAGGTAGTCTAGGAAAAACTATGCATATGAGCTTCTTTCTTCAAGATTTTTACCGACTTCTAATAGAAGGAGGTACGTGCTCAATTCGCCTTGTACTTTTTTTCCTTTCAAAATAAATCTTTCACTTGAGTGTTGCTACGAATAAAAGAATAACGTTTTCAATAAAGGATGAATCGAACGTGGAATAAAGAGTGAAGAAATGAAACAAACGTATGATAAAGAGTGGAAAAATAATCCAACGTGAAATAGAACATCGTAAATATTGTAGAATACAGTGTTTTCAATAAAGAATGAATCGAACGTGGAATAAAGAGTGAAAAATTACGGGAACGTAAACACTCGCGTCGGGTCACTGTTAGTTCCACGAAAGTTCCTCAGCCACTCGCGTCGGGTCAAAATTGCAGTTTCTGGTGCGCTGTTGATCTCATGACACCCGGAACACGACCGAAAGGGGGAGGGGACGCTTCTGGGAGATTAGCAAGGAGGGTTGAGGAAGGGATTAGTTCTAGGAAATGAATATTGAAGGAAATAGGAAGGCTCGGGTCACTATGACGCGACGCGAGTTCTGAAGGGTTAATTGCAGCTAACACAAGTATAATCAGCTCTCTAGCCTTTTATCTTCACCTCTTCTTCTAATCACAAATACAGTAGCAAAATAGTTTAACAGTATCAGTACCTACATATTTGTTGCTTTCCTTAACGATATCGTTATATATATGTCGATATATATATGACTTGATTAAAATGACTTAGTTAGGTAAGGTCATGATTCATTCAGTCTTTTGTGCTGGTACCTACTTAGACCATTGTTTCTTCGAAATAGGCAGTACAGATTGCAAAATTATGCCTACAAGCTTTGAGCCTCACAAAAACAGGCCGAAACTTGAGAATGAATCAGGTAGTCAGAACATAGGTTACCTATCATCGCGGCTCTTCAGTTGAGTAGAAGAAAGCTCCTGTGTAGAGACAATTGCGCATTTGATGCTCCAAAATCAGTGCTTTGGTGCACTGGTGAGTGCCTCTCAAGTTCGGGGAGAACGACATCTGGTGGCATTTGCGATAAACATGAGACATGTACGGAACGATCTCGCTGGACATTGTCGATTTCAGCATACCCTCTACTTCGACCATTTTGGTCACAGAAACAGTGAAGCTCCTCCCATTTTTCGATTTATTTAGCTTGACAGTTATCCATTTCTTATAGGATGTTGAGTCACTCTCGAAGTAACCTTCTGTATTGACTTTGTTTTGGTAGTCCTCACAGGTTCTATGCATGCATTTGTATTTCGTTGAGAGCTGAGAAACACATTTTTGATAAAGACCGTCACACAGAAGTAAAGACCGGCACAGAGAAAACGTTTCGGAATGTGATGGTCTTTACTGTGACGGTGTTTACAAAAGTACTTCAATATGGCTGCCAAGAGAACCCAAAACACCCTTCACCATTAGTTGAGGTCTAGTTGCTTCACGAACACTTCAAGTAATAGTTTATTAACTTGGAAATATCAGCTCAAAGCGTGTGACAAATAGTAACACGTGTGACGGTCTTAACAGAAAGTATCTACAAAACGGTGACATATTTTGCTAAAATCGCCGTTGTGCTTCAGGGAAACGTGAAAAACTCGGGAGCACTATGCTGTTTCATTGCCACATTGTTGCTGACTGACGCCAGACGGAAACCAGGCAGAGTTGCCTCTTGAGAGTGATCTACCAGCAGTTCAAAGTAAATTAAAATTGCTCATAATAGGGACGGTACCTTGAATAGGGACAGAACTGGCGGAACGAGATTAAAATCGCCCCTGGCGGCGTCCTATTACACTAAAATTCATGTTCATGGTGAAAGTCAACTCTTCAGGATGTTAATGATGAGTCAACAACAAAAGAAGAAGACGTTTTTCAACTCCCGCCTTCTGGGAGGTGATAACAGTGATAACGGGCTTAGTCAGTTTGTACGAAAAACTTCTCATGGTGATCGTATAAGGGGACCATCTGGAAAGTTGTCACCTGGATTTATTATTAGCCTCATAATTAACTAGAGGGAAGCCGTTGTCAGATTTCAAAAAAGTGAAACCAGCGAATTTTGGCAAGTGTTTTTTCACAAAATGGCAATTTAGGGGTGTCCAAGTTCCTCAATAGGGACATTGCAACCCTGAGAGCTGTGATTTTGATAAGGATCTTGAAATGTAGTCTTTTCTAGGGCAACCCTTTGTATTTTTATCAAACATGTGATATGGAACCTGTGATTTTGATAAGGGTCTTAAAATGCAGTTTTTTCTAGGGCAACCCTTTGTATTTATATGAAAACGTTCATTAAAAAAATTTTTTTTATGTTTTGGATCGGAAAACGGTTTTTTTTAAAAGCATAACTATGTCCCTATTGAGAATACGAGGGCTGTGAAGCGGTTTAAGCTTAAAAAAAAGGTGTGTCCCTATTATGGCACATGTGAACTAGAATAGGGACACTTTTCAAAAATAGAAGTAAAATACAAGGAATATATATATTTACACTTTCGAAACGTCATCCTGTCGGGAATTCAGTAAGGAACACGTACCAACCAAAAAAAGTTTGAAAAACGTACTATTTCTAGTGGTTAACCAGCGAAAACCTTCAAAAACCGTCCCTATTATGGGCAATTTACGGTAGCACTAAAAATGATGTGACGGTCGAGCCAATTTCTGAGTACTGAACTATAGCAACCTGCTGTTAATTCCTACCGCTGAATACAATGGATTTTCAGTATTTTTTCGAAGCTGAAGCTTATATGCTTTTATTTAAAAAAATAGTTGCAGCGGTAATGTGGTGAAATACAAACGAAATCTTGTTAGTAAGTTGACTCCACCTCCCGAATACGCGTGACGGTCCTTACATTTGCGTGCTATTATGTCACATTAAAAATATATCCCGTAATGGTTGACAAATAAATCTATCTCCAGAAGTAGAGGACATCATTCTGAATATGTGGAAATTTTTTGTGTGAAGATACCACCATTTTTCAGCCTACAGAAGGCGAATAACACGAAAACTTCATTTTTCGGAGAATCACCCACGCCCTGTAGAATAGTGTGAATGCATACTGCGGACGATCTAGACGAAAAAAAAAGCCCTTCAATTGCATCAATAATAAATGGTCCACACAATACACACACGCACGGAGCACTGATGGCCGAGGAATCACTGAAACACTGAAATGTGTGGATCGCGGCCCGGACTTTAGGCGCTAGAAGTGCCTATAAATAACCCTCATTTTCCACTTTTTTTGTCGTTCTTGGTGGAGGCTGTGCGCCGTGATTATTTGGCAGCGCAGGGGTGAAGTCCCCACTCGTGTATAATAGGACTGCATACTTTCCATATCTCCTTACGGCGTTATAAAATCGATCGTTCGTCCTGAAAAGGGCCCCCAACTAGGAGCGGAAGAATCAGCCATAACAAGCACGTATCCCCGGAAATTGGCGCTCCTTTGAAGCTATTTGTTATTATCATCATCGTCCTTCTTTATCCCAACAAGGTGGTACTTGTGAGATCCTCGAGGCGAGCGCCTCTCCCCCATCTAACCCATTTCTCCGACACTTCACGTTCCCTTTTTACTTCCATCTATACGAGCCTCGGGATCTCTTTTTGCTTTGGGCGAGACAGGATTGCCGGTGGGGATTCGTTTGGGCGAGTGCTGGATCAGCTCCAATCCCCTGGTATTGGTTCTCATTGGGTATGGCACCTTCGCCTCCTGGTGTTCAATATTTCACTCACTGAGGATATCGTGATTTTGCCTCTTGTCGCGGAACGTTCCTCTTTTGGAACTGGAAAAATTGTTTCGTTAGAAATCGGTATTTTCGCCCATTTGAAATATTTGAGTCGACATTTTACGCATCATAGGGTCTACTGTAGATCATAATGATGTGTTCAGGAATTAGAATACTGATTGGAAGATGTCCAGCGGCTGCTGGGATCGAACCAGCAACCTTTGAATCAGGAGTCCAACCACTGAGCCACTGATAACCACAATGAATGTTAGTGTGTGTAATTTGTGGAATGTCTGGCCTAAAAACTGAACTATCAGGGCTTTTCCTTCTCGACGACGCGACAGGAACATGTGGTCAATTCAGGTGATGTCCATTTCAATATCTTCGGACTTTTAAAACTCAGCTTGAACAAATTTCCAGTATAAACCCTCATAAATTAGCCAATTTTCCCTCCATACTGACGCCTACACATCACTCTTACATCACAACTCATCAAGAAACTCCCTCATTGCCGACACGCTATTCCTCTTCACGCTTCACACCAATTGAGCCGGTCTTATCCAATCGAGGGATGACTCTGCGCCCTTAGAGCAATGCAGACGGTAACGTACAGATCCTGGCTGAGGGGTTTTAATCAGTCAACCCGCTCGGGGAGGGAAAAATGGCGGATGCCGTCCGGTGGGTTAGATTAGGAAGGGCCTGATTAGTCTTTGGGATGGGGGTAATCCTAATCTCCCGGGAAGGAACATTAATACACTGCCCTAACAAGAGAAGATGTTATTTCGGGGCCAACCATCAAACGGCTTCCTACTGTGTATTAGAGCTGTGCTTCAACACAGCGGTGTTCCCCAGGATAAAACAATTTCTCGTCATTAGGCTCTAATAAGATCTTCTACCGAGTTTTTTTCCCGAGTAGGACGTGGGCTAGAGTTTGCGATCCCGAAAGTTTTTCTGAATCCCGGGATTTTTTGGGGCCATCCCGGAATTGAGGATTCTTTTTTAAATGAAAAAAAAAAAAAAAAAAAAAAAAAGATTCAAAACAACTGCAAGTTCAAACGAATTAAAAGAAAAATCGCAATTTGAATTTTCGGCGAAAACCAGCAATCAGCTCCCATTGGTCGACGATTTACCAAGTTGGCCACCATTAAAAAAAAAATAAATAAATAAAAACTGAAGTATCTCCCTTCACTTTCATAATAATCATTAGGAATGGAAGCGTTTCTCAATTTTTTTTTTTTTTTAATCGATAGAAGAGGTCCAAATAATACTAAAAATGGGGTTAAAACACAAACTGCAAGCTCGTATGAATTTATAAAATTTATGGAAAAATTGCTATTTGAATTTGGCGGAAACCCGAGGTCAGCTCCTATTGGTCGACAAGTTGGCCACCATTACAAAACTAAAAACTGAAGAATCGGTCATTTGAATAAGTTAATTTATATGACACATAAGTTGAGTCAATAAGCATGATCACATTCACAACAAAGCGAACACGGCCATTTTCGCGTTACTCCAGTGTCACTAGAGCCAAACACCAAGAAAAAAATCGAAAATAGAAGAAAAAATCGACCTGCCCTCTGGTGGCTTTTGATTGGAAACCTGAACCGCTGTAGGTGACGTCAACTACAGCGGTTTTTGAATCGGCAAGAATTAATTAAGATGGTTATAAACTACGTGAAAGACTTTTTGTCACAAAAATGATGCATTTTTTCCTTTTTGACTTCTAACAACACGGTACCTACAGGATGATTTACCCGAAATTCGGGAGCACTTCCATTCCTAATTACATAAAATCAAGTCGGTATAACTAGGGCCGTACGTGACGTCACGCACGTCCTTTCTGAATAGTCCAGAACTACGTGAAACACTTTTGGTTTATTATTCTTGGAATAATACACCGATGTAATCGCGACTGGGGTCGAAACTTCTGATCAGCCTCAAAATTTGAGATTATACGTTTCAAGATGTCTAGATTCCAAAACCGAAATGCCCGTCCGCTGTCCGGGCCGTTTTGGGCAGTAAGCTTCTTTTTTTTTCTTTTTTTTTTAATCTGACATGTTGACAAAATACTCAGTTTACCATCTAGTTGTACCAAGGTTTTCAGCCCAATCACCCCAACCCGGGGGGGGGGGGGGGGGGGTGGGGGGGGGGGGGGGCTTAAGGGGGTAAAATGGGGCTACGGGAGGGTTTTTTTTTTTAAGGTTTTCGGCTATGGGGTTGAATTAGGGGGTGCTTTGGAAGTATTTTTGGACGTAGAATCCATTTGGGGGGGTCTCACAACGATCCGACTTTACTGTGGCGATCTATGGGGCTTTTATGGGGCTGTTTTTGAAGGATGCCAGGAGGTGAAAATTTCACTTAATGAGGTCTCGTTTTTTAGACGCAAAATCCGTTATTCGAAGTCTCTCATCAGTCCGAACATCGTACGAAAAAATTTTATTTTTAACTTTTTAAAAAAAATTTGTTTAATGGCACGGAATTAATTTTTACAGAATTAATCTATGTCGAAGTATAATAAACCCTCGTGTAAAATGTGCAGCGTTTTTCCAACAAGACTTGAGCAATTCACTTACAAGCTGAGACTAATTCTCGAATCCCGGGATTTCAAATTGTCAAAAACCGTCCGGGATATCCGGGATTTCGGGATGACAAACCCTACCCACGTCACAGACTCTTTTCTACTAAGTACCGACAGTGGAAACTGAAACTAGAACAGAATGATGTGGGATTTGAATAAAATATCTACCGGCATAAAAGAGGACAAACACGAAATTGCCATTTCCAACGTGGCATTAACCACTCAACAGCAGCTCGGTTAGTTGTAGGTACATTTTTTTATATCTCGTATGCGTTCATAAGGCCGACATTTTGCCCGTGAGTACAATTCACGTATACGAGCATATTTGATACGGCTATAAAACGTTTACTGCTCACCGTGATATAGAGACAATCCCCCCCACTCACAGACCGGATACCAGAACCGGCAAACCAGGACCAGCCGACTCGAACCGTCCAATCACAAAGTTGTTGGCGACAGACCGCTTTTTATTGGGCCGTTTTTTTTTAACTTGAGGAGGAAGGGGTCGACCGTAGAGCCCCCATCTTGAGTCACCTCTCAACGTGTCCGAGTATAAAAGCGCTGTACATTTTACAAAGGGGTTTATTACTCTTTGTTATAGGTTAAGTGTGCAAAAATCATTTCTGCGTCATTAAGAAAAAAAGAGAAACCTCGGCCCTTAGAGGGCGTATTAGGCGTGGGATTGAAACCCAACCTGCGTGTTGGACTAGTAACTGTCCGACGCCGAACCAGTGGCCTAACGTACAACAGGCGAGGATGCCGAACTAGTGGCCTAACGGTAAGACAAGTGAGGCCGCCAAACTAGTGGCCTAACGTAAAACCGGTGAGGATGCCGAACTAGTGGCCTAACGTACAACCAGTGAGGCCGCCGAACTAGTGGCCTAACGTACAACCGGAGAGGACGCCGATCTAGTGGCCTAACGTACAACCCGTGAGGATGCTGAACTATAGGTCGACAACTTAAGGAATGACACCGTGCAGCGAACCTGGCGGCATCCCGAGAGTGAAATCTGCCCCCTTCCTAGGCACACCGCCGGGGCTCACTTCCCTCATTTTTCAAAAAATTGGCCTCCTGACCAGGCCGATGGGCTTCTCGAACCCTTTCTCTTTTCATTGTCATTATAGCGCTTCGAAGCGATAATCCTATAATAATACTGTACATCTATTAATTTCGTGAGGTGATCATTCTTTCTTAGAAGCCCCTTTTTTTTTTTCTTCCACACACTTAAATAGGTACCTGCCTATTAAAACCAGGCCATACAATTTTTTTCTTTTGTTAATACATAATCTGTTTTTTTTTTTTAATTGAATCTTCATGAAGGTACATAGGATCACTTTTGACCCCTCCTTGTGTACGGTCTGAAATACTCATAATTAGGCACACTCGCCAAGCGGTCAGAGATCCTGAGGCCTGAGTTTTCGAATTACGCGCGCACATTCCGAGCTTAAAGGGGTTACCTGGAAAGGGAAGGCAAACTTCCCCTCCGAAGGAGGCTCGATGACTCCCCTAATTATTCTCTAAGTTGTCGACCTATAGTGGCCTAACGAACGACCGGTGAGGACGCCGAACTAGTGACCTAGGTAACGTACGACAGGTGAGGACGCCGAACTTGTGGCCTAACGTACGACAGGTGATGACGCTGAACTAGTGGCCTAACGTATATTTATTGATATATTAGACTCTGTACTGTACCCTCTGATGAAGCCAACTTAACGGCGAAAATTTAGGAAGTCAGACTCGTGTTCATAATCTTTTTGTGTTTCTAAAAAACCCTCTGTTTAAATCAAAATGTACAGGTAGGTATATTACGGTAAGATTACTCGGAAAATATTTAACCTCATGGGATCCATCAAAAATCCCATTTGCAGCCCCATGAGAGCCCAATGTGTAGCCCCACGGTGAAATCGAATCGTTCAGGGCGCCCCAAAAATGGATTCTACGTCCATGGAAATGGAAAAATACATCGAAAACGACATCTAACTCGACCCCATACCCGAAACGCTTCAAAAAACGCCTCCCGTAGCCCCATTTTAGCCCCACAGAGCCTCACGGGTTTGGGCGATCAGGCTCGAAACCTTGCGGGCACAACTAGATGGAGAGCTAAGTATTCCGTCAAACTTTCAGGTTTAAAAAAAATTCCTACTGCCCAAAACGGCTCGGACGGCGGACGGACATTTCGATTTTGGAATTATAATGTCAAATTTTGAGGCCGAACAGAATTTTCCACCTCAGTCGCGATAAAAGTTGTATTATTCCAAGAATAATAAGCCAACATTGTACATTTTAATGGCTCCGGGCCCGTGTGTCGCATTGACTCCATATGCCACATTTTTGCTACCTCTAAATGCTGCAAATTTTAGACAAGGGTTTAGTATTCTTTGATATAGTTACTTGAGCGAAAATTAATTCTGAGTCATTAAAGAGATTTTGAAAAAAACAATTTGATTTTTTTGATTAATTTTTTTTTTTTTTACTTGTAAAATATTCAACCTCCTGCGATCTTTCAAAAATCCCATTTGTAGCCCCATGAGAGCCAATGTGTAGCCCCACGGTGAAATCGAATCGTTCAGGGAACCCCAAAAATGGATTCTACGTACAAAAACTTCGAAAACGACACCTAACTCGATCCCTTGGTCAAACCCCTTCAAAAAAAACCTCCCGCAGCAACATTTTAGCCCCATAGCGCCCCTCGGGTTTGTGCAATCGGGCTGAAAACCTTGCGGGCACAACTAGATGGTAAACCGAGTATTTTGTCAAAATTTCAGATTTGAAAAAAAATTCCTACTGCCCAAAACGGCCCGGACGGTGGACGGGAATATAGACACTTTGAAACGGACCATGTCAAACTTTCAGGCCGTCGACCTCCGTCGCGATACAAAGATGTATTATTCCAAGAATAATTAACCGAAAGTGGACATTTTGATTTCGGGAAGACAATAATTGTTTCGCTCCACAAACTGAGAATAAAGCTCTAGCATGGGAGCAAAATTCAATTAGTAAATGGGAGGGTAACATAAATTTCGCCCATTCTGGCTATTCTGGTGAGCTTCTCCAACTCGGCACCGGGAAAGTTTGCGAAGTGTTGTGTACACGAGCTCCCCCAAGCACCCGAGCCATCAAGCAAACATCGTTAACGCCGTTCTGTGACGTGGAATTAGTAAACGAGGAAGCCTTCGCGGGTCGACATGTATCCCCACTCTGCGTATATTAATGACAGCTTATTATGAGAGTTTGTAATCCTCTGTCTTAGCGACAAAAGGAGATACGTGTAGTGAGAGGCACTAAGTTGTATCAATTTGGAGCAGCCTTGTCGTTCAGTTTGGTATAACGGGAGCAATTTGTTGGAGTAGTCTCCGGAGCGGGAATTCCTGATGGAATTCGGGGATGGCTGCCGAGTCCGTGTTTTCTTCAGCTTTGTGCAGCTTCGGGGTGGAGCGCAGAGTCTCAAGAAGACGCAGCATTTGCCCGGGCAGTGTAACGGCTGGCATGAAAGGTGCAAAAGGTGCAACCGCACCCTCACCCCCTCAAGGAGGATCGGTTGTCACCATTAACTGCGGAGCTGAGAGGAGCCAGAGCGTGGACATGTCCGGAAGGCCGTGGGCTGGACATGGCTGCATCTGCTGTCACAGACAAAGGATGCAGGATGAGGACAATAATTGAGTTGGTCGAGTTTCTCTGTTTATGCTAATAATTAACATCAACAGGGAAAATCTACGAATTCAATTATTATTAGTGTGGTGCCCCCAAAATTTCTTATAAATAACTAAAGAATGAATAAACAGCATAAGCAAATGGAAAGGAGCAGACAGATTACGACGCTCGGACGCTTGAAAGTTGAAGAAGACATGAGGGGCTTCCTCACAGATCCCCCACCGACGAGACTCAACGCTTTGTAAGGGTGAGATCCCAGAGAGGGGTGAGCCCTGTAGTGGGGCTGACTGACTAGATCAAGGCTGGATCCAGGCCAGCTTATTCAATAGGTACAACGTTAACTCTTGAATTTGCTAGTCGCTCTTGCGTTATCCTAAACCAGTGCCTTTTTATTTGTACAAGCCGGGGACTATTACAATGGTTGTCTATTCCATGGCATTGCTATATACTTCACATTATAACAATCACAGTTCAGTTCTTCTCTTAGCATTTTAAATCTTCAAGTTTCAGTTTCAGTGGTTAATAGTTTTTATCCATCTGTAGCCACCAGTGTTTCAACAGCGGTAGCCATCTGGGTAAAAATTTAGTTGAGAACGATCCTTTTGCGGCTTATAAATAGAAAGAAATGAAAAAGCTTTTGCGCCATAACAGCTTCCTGGACATTGTACCAAAATAAGGCCTGTTCGTAGCCCAAAAATGTCTCACCAAGCAGACGCTCTTTATCGAAGGAAGCACACTTCTCGAAAGAGTCCCTTTCACTGGGTATATTACAAACAGAGCAAGGCTTATTACCATCAAAACAAATTCGCAGCATGTATATCGCAATGCTACACTGCTTCTTCCCCAAAACTTAGTCCAGTCATTAGGTGAAAAATAGAAACATATTTTGGGATAGAATTGGTTTCTATGGTTCTCTATGTTTTTTGGGGTGCTGAATCTCGGGACGCAACATGGAGAAAAATGCAAAAAAGTGAGAAATTTTCGGGTTTTCCTTGGTTTTTTGAGTATAGCTCAAAAACTATTAACTTTGTGAAAAAAAAAGTTTTTATCTTTAATAAAGAAGATTAAATTAGCTATCGTTTGAGCGCAACCGCGGCTCTGTAGGTCCAATGGATTCCGAGATACAGCACTTCAAAATTTGGCAATTTTTAGGTTTTGAGAATCTAGCGAGCCAAATTTCGGCAGGACCCCTCCTGTTTGTTTTAGCTTCTGAACATTAATTTGTACGCACGAAACGAATTCAAAACAAAATATGAAACCTCCAATCTGACCGGGTGGAGAGCGGAAGCACGTTTTTCAGAACGTTTTCGGTTGTACCTCAGAAACTATTGGTTCGATTCCAAATTAATTTTTTTCTCATGAAAGCTGATTAAATTCCCCGTCGCAGCTATTCCGTGTAAAATTTCGATTTGAGCTTTGATAAGGGAGGGGCGGGCACGACAAAAAAGTGGCAAATTGTGAATAAAACATGATTCTTTGCACATTTCTGCCTATAACTTGGGAACGGTTTGTCCGATCTTACTTTTCTTTTTTTAATCAGAAAGCTTATTAAATTTTATATAAGTAACGGCACATTGCATGTCTATTGAAACAAAAAAAGTGCCGTTAGTATTCGTCGAAAAGTGTGGAAACAAGAAATTTGACCATCTACGACCACGTTTTTCAGAAAACGTTCTTCTTTCCCTCCCTTATCAAAGCTCAAATCGAAATTTCACACGGAATAGCTGCGACGGGGAATTTAATCAGCTTTCACGAGAAAAAAATTAATTTGGAATCGGACCAATCGTTTCTGAGCTACAACCGAAAACGTTCTGAAAGACGTGCTTCCGCTCTCCGCCCGGTCAGATTGGAGGTTTCATATTTTGTTTTAAATTCGTTTCGTGCGTACAAATTAATGTTCAGAAGCTAAAACAAACAGGAGGGGGTCCTGCCGAAATTCGGCTCGCTAGATTCTCAAAACCTAAAAATTGCACTTTTTGAGAAAAATTGCCAAATTTTGAAGTGCTGTATCTCGGGATCCATTGGACTTACAGAGCTGCGGTTGCGCTCAAACGATAGCTAATTTAATCATCTTTATTAAAGGTAGGAACGTTTTTTTTCACAAAGTTGATAGTTTTTGAGCTATACTCAAAAAACCAAGGAAAACCCGAAAATTTCTCACTTTTTTGCATTTTTCTCCTCAAAGATTTCTTCATGTCATTGCAGCTATCGCTGAAAAGGACGAAATCGTCGGCATAAAACAAACAGGAGACATCCACCTTGCTGTCCAGGTGCGCTCCCTAACAACAGTGTTAACAGCCTAAACAGCCCCAAGTTTCAACGGATTAAGTTCAAAGTACTTCGCCACTTCCAGCACATTCAGACAAGACATTTCCCAGTCATACTTCCATCCCAAAACACTTTCAAAGTAATTACTTTTACCGTAGGAATGCAAGTCAGAACACCCACGCCGAAAAAAAACGAGATAACAAGCTTCCCATTTGGAAAGAAGACCTTATATACACGAGCTTGTAGATGATAATTGCAATTAATAATAATTATTCATCCTCACCACCACACAATTTATAAGCTCCGGTAGTCTCACAGTTCGTAATAGGATTTTCCCGCAACAAATTGCAATAATGGATCTTCTCCCACCCGTAAAACCTTAGCTTTTCACGGAACATAATTTCCACATTGTGAGTCAAATTTCTACTCAGAATGAGGTCAGTACAGTTCATTAGTTGAGCAACAAAATTAAACTTTGTCCATTTGATGAAAATCTACTCACGAATTTTCTAAATTATGAACTTTCAGAAATGACATTAGGTGCAAATAGTTGAATATACCTGCGATGATTGCCATATTCGTCATCGTCTTCCCTTTGCACTGAACCAAAAAGTTGATAAGTACCTGCGAACAAGAAATAAATTACGTTAATACAAGTATTTGAACGTGGAGGGTGCTACAGGCATTTTATATTCCGTAATATATTTCTAGTAATGACAATGAGAGTGCCCTTCCGGGAAATTCTTGCGGCGGAAGAGAAATTTCGTGAGATGGCGGGGAATTTATGATCGTAAGGCGCAAGTGCTTTGGGGGTAAACGAGGCCTCGAAGGGTAATTCATGCGGACCGAGACAAACTCCGTAGATGGGGGGATTTATGAACATAAAGCCACGATGTGACCGCACAGCAATTTTGGGCCGCCTTGTGAGCACATTTGCGTATAATACATTGTGTAAGAATATATCCAGATAATAAGCCAGTCACAATAAAATAATTTAGACTGGCAGAGAAGATAACGACGCAATTAACGCCACAAAACAAACACTAGCAACCGTGAAGGTTGGATGA
Source organism: Pilophorus perplexus (assembly GCA_955831195.1). Lineage (NCBI taxonomy): Eukaryota > Metazoa > Arthropoda > Insecta > Hemiptera > Miridae > Pilophorus > Pilophorus perplexus. Next base: position 4,726,303 of record OY037015.1, read on the forward strand.
AAGACTGCACAGGCCGCGGCTGAGTTAATTAAGAAGAAGTGGCGTGACTGATGTCAATTTCCGACACCAAACTCTTCATATGGCATGGAAGCAACGAATGCGGCAGACGGACATCAAGTCTGCGGAGCCCCACTTTTGATTTATTATTTTCGGAATAATGCACCAGTTTTCGCGACGGAGGTCGACGACTCCGATCGGCCACGAAATTTGACATTAAGGATATTCAAGAGGTCTAGATTCCAAATCTGAAATGTCCGTCAGCCGTCCGGGCCGTTTTGGGCAGTAGGAATTTTTTTTAAATCTGAAAATTTGACAAAATACTCGGTTTACCATCTAGTTGTGCCCGCAAGGTTTTCAGTCCGATCGCCCAAACCCGTGGGGGGCTATGGGGCTAAAATGGGGCTACGGGAGGGGTTTTTTGAAGGCTTTTGGCTATAGGATCGAGTCAGGTGTCGTTTCCAAAGTATTTTTGGACGTAGAATCCAATTTTTTCATTGACACAGAATTAAATTTCTGCACAAGTAACGTATATTAAAGAATAATAAGCCCTTGTGTAAAATTTGCAGCGTTTGTATAATAACTTCAGAGCAAATAAAGTCAGGAGAGTAGAAAGTAGGAAAAATGTAGGTATGGCGCAAGGAGTCAGGTGCAGATGCGTACGTCCCACTTGCGTACGCGCAGTAATTAGTCCCGTTTGCGTACAAGGAATAAATGTTTAGTTGAGGATGGTCTCACTTGCGTACAAGGGTAGTGTTGTTAATGGAGGTGCCGGACTCGGTGGACAAGCTGAAATCAGCTGCAGCAGAAAGTGATCTCCGTATTTCAAGGAGCGAGCTGAATTTGGAGGGGTGAAGCGTTCAAAGAAATACGTAAAGCTGGACAGTAGAATTGAAAGAATTTTAGATAAACACTTGGAAGACCGTGATATGGGAGCATGCTTAAAAAAATTAAGTGTCTTAGTAAAAATGGAGTAGGGGGGATAGGTAGTTGAAGATGAGGATTCGCCTCTGGTGATGACATTGGGGCTCCGAACTAACGTCCCTTGCCCAGATTTACTCATTCATGACGATTCACCTACGGTGATGACATTGGGAGACGTCGTGAGCAACCTCCACGTGGTGTCTCCTGGGTTGCGCTAATGGCTCACATTACCGCTTAATTGGGAGGGGACGGAAGGTGTACGCAAGTGCGACTCTCTCCTGCTCTGTCGTACGCAAGTGGGAAAAAATGATACTAAAAATAGTGTGTACGCAAGTGGGACGTACGCATCTGCACCAACACCGGCGCAAGATGCTTGGAAGAGGCCTTGGGTTTTCACCAAGGGTCTCTCACCATAGGGACTCAACCTCCAAGAGATCCACCTCGAAACAGACAGGCTCCCCTCCAAGATCCATCTTAACTAGTTTTTGTATCAACCCCAATAAACCCTTGCAAGTAGTTCAGTTCAATGTAGGTTGGCCACAAATTAATGCTAAAAACTTATCCAACCACCTCCTCTCCATTAGGAATTGAAGCCTTTTGGGTACAAAGGGCCTAAATGCCAAAATAAATTTTAGGGTATGAATAAATTTTACTTACTTAATGAATACTTGAAAATAGTAATTATGTTAATTTAATTAATTTAAAATACTTAATAATTCACAACAATTATTGTTGTGAATTATTAAGTATTTTAAATTAATTAAATTCTTATTACTATTTTTAAGTATTCATTAAAATTTATTCATGCCCTAAAATTTATTTTGGCATTTAGGCCCTTTGTACCCAAAAGGCTTCAATTGTCGGCACTAAAAAGTCCATTGCCAATTCATGTTTTTTGTATTGAGTTTTATAATATAAAACTGCATATTATGCAAATTTGTGACAGAATAATTCTCTTCCAATTATTGGAATTACCTATTTGTTGCTTATTACCGACATTATTAATTTATTTCTTCTTCAAATGAACTGGTAAGAAAAAACTCGTGATAGTGTCACTTAACGGTAAAACGTGATAAGCTTGTGACATGCATACACATACCGTCAACATCAGCCCACCAAATACATGAGTAGCACAAAATGTCATCCGAAAAACATCATCATACCACATCTTCTTCAAAATGATTCTCTCGGGACGATGGCTCCCTTTCAAACATGAAAATAAAGCAGTGCCTTTCAAATTAGGTATTCAAATGGGAAAGTATTCATTCGTCTCATTTCATATAACATGCTGACTTTTTGTCCGCCAACAAGACTCGTATTTGCCGGTGTTATTTTTTCCAGTCTTTTCACTCCGCCGTTGGAGCCCCTTTTTATTCTGTTTATCATTCATTCGGATGTTGATTTTAAATTTCTCTCAACATTTCCAACCTCGAGGACTTGTCATAACAAGCTTCTACAATGCCTGGATGAATTCACTCATCACAATGTAAATGAGTATAATATACATATTATGTACCAAAGTATTAGCAGAGAAAAACTGAGAACGAAGAGAAACCGTAAACCAGATAAACAGTAGAGATGAGTTTCGAATGAAAAATATCGATACAGGATTGGATGTATCGACGGACAAAATATTCTTAAAGAGACCGACCGGCTTTGAGGCAAAATACGGCAAAGTTTACCACTGCAAGCCTAAAAAAGACGGAAAACAAACTGAAAGGCAGAACTTGGAACAGTCTGAACAATCTTAACTGGGAAACTAACAACAATCTCCTTCAAAGGCTTCACTTTCTACGGTTTTTGTTAAAATATCGATATTTTCGATATATCGATTCATCGATACTCATTCCGACTTGACAAAACATTTGGTTGAAAACCCCATTCAGAACCATGGCCGTCTTCGATCACGAGAATGAAATCTTTAGATGAACGCAACAAAAGGAAATTGGATGGAAATTGAAAAGCGAATCGATTAGACTGATGTTCGATGGAAACTCTTCTCTGAGAATTCTCCTTCGATTCATGCAATCATAATAATTATTACGAGTTATTCAGATTGATGGGATCACTCGAGTTGACCCCATCGTATCATATGGCGTTCCCTGTTGTTCGAGATGTTAAGAAAATATAGTCATTTTGGAGTTACTCGAAGAGTAATTTATTCGAATGAAATCTTAACATTTGGTGGCAGCGGTGGGATCATCATTCATGACCGATCTTTCGGGACAGAACAGCCGCCAGCTGCATCTCCAGTGCAACTAGAGGAAGACAGAGGAGGTGACGAGGAGTTTCACCCGGCGAAGGAGGTGAGTGGTGGACAGCTTGTTGTTGGAGTTGGAGTCCAGGCCTTTTGGGACCGACAACTACCCCTAGCTTTGTCGGCCTACCGAGCGACAGACATTCCGTGACCGGGTTTTCCCCAGCCGAGCTAATGTTGGGTCGTCGATTGGTCCTGCCCGTTCACCTGCTCACAGATCCTGCCCCTGACTTGCAGCTGTCTCCCGGGACCTATGCCAAACATCTGCAGTATCTTTTGGAGAAGAACGCACTGGTGAGGGCAGCCGAGGAGCAGAAGCGCAAATACACCTTCAAAGTTGGTCCAACACCGTGCAGACCGGGGGCGAACATCTGGTATTGGGCCAAGACGCTGAGTGGGAATCTGCCCAAAGCTCTTCGTGGGTTGGACCGTGCCGAGTACGGATTAGAACCTTCCAGAAGCGGCTGCGAGTCGTTCAGGTCGACCACCTTCGCCCTTTCCAAAAGAAGAAGGAGGGGAGTAGGTAGTGATGCGATCACTCGATGATATCAAGGTATTCTCGATAAAAAATTGATGCCTCTGCAGAGATGAAAATCATACAATTTACGTGAAAGAGAAAGAGAAGTTAGAACAAAATCGCTCATTTCACATTAAGAAGGGATATAATTTATCAAACTGCTGTGTTTACATCCAGCAGAGATCGAAATGATGAAAATCGATGTTTCTACATCAAGCAGTGATAGAAATTAGACAGTTAATGTGTTGGAGAAAGAAAAGTTACAAAAATCGCTCATTTTCCATCGGGAAGATTGATAGGTTTGTTCCAGGTCTGACGTAATTTCATTTAAGAAGTTGGACAGCTGTCGACAGATCCCGACCGCACCTACTCGAGCTGTCGTTTTCCGTCCAACTGCTGTCAACCTACGATCGACCTGGAACGGCAGTTTCTAAACTGCGCATGTCTCCGTCGATTTCTGTTAACAGTCCCGTCAAAGCTGGAACAAACCTAAAATCAAGTTACTGTTTGTACATCTTGTAGAGATTTCACTGAGATCCATATTGTTCCACATCAAGAAGAAATAGAAATGCTAATGCAATTTTTACATGAAAGAGAGATAGAAATCGCTGTTTTTACATTAAGTAGAAATCTATATCTATAAAAATGAATCAGTATTTTGTTGCTGATCGCATAACTTGAGAACGGCTGGACCGATTTGGCTAATTTTGGTCTTGAATTATTTGTGGAAGTTCAGAGAAGGTTTAAAAGGTGAAAACTGATAACCAAACTCTTCCTTCATCGCGAACGGAGCTTTCCTTCGCGACGAGAGACGGGTCAAATAGCGTCGTTACTAGGGATCGCTAGGAAAATTTTCGAAACTCCGAAACCCGGTACAAATTTTTGCGTCGGTTTAGAACGAAACTACGTCTGTTAAAACGAGCTTTTCGCGCTGATTTCAACGAGTACAAAACGATTTCTGTGCGATGACCCGTTCACAAGTTATTCGAAGATCGTCGGTAGGTGGTTACGAGTATTTTTTGCGAGCCTTCGATTAGTTTGATAGGTAGGTACTAGGTAATTTCATTTTGATTTGATGGGTTGCTATGGGCTGCATATAATTGGTGATAGACGGGAATTTGATAATTCACTACGACAAACCAACAAGCGTTGTTACTATGAAAAATTAAGTTGACGGGTTGCTGCGGGTGTTTGCATGAGCAATGAACGGGAATTTGATATTTCTTGCGAAGCGTGGGTGTCCCAGTAATAATATAATAATGGAAAACCGCTATATTCCGCCAAAAAGGGTTTGTTATTCATTGATATAAATTCTCCTCAAATTAATTCCATATCAATGAAAAAAATAATAATAATAAGTTGACGGGTTGCTGCGGGTGTTTGCATGAGGAATGAACGGGTTTGATAGGTAGGTACGAGAGAGGTATAATAATTATAGGTAATTATTACCTACGGGAATTCTACTGATCAGGAGAGTGAGCTAAATCTCTCCTGTTAACCTTGGTCGTAGAAATGTTACAGGGAGCCCTTCTGGGAGTACAAGAGAAGATCCTAATGATGGATTTCTCCTGACCAGCTGAGTGAGCTAAAATCTCTCCCGTTAACCCTTGGACGGTGAAATTTTAAAGGGAGCCCTTCTGGGAGTAACTACAAGAGATGATTCAAATAACGGGAATTCTCCTGAACAGCTGAGTGAGCTAAAGTCTCTCCCGTTCACCCTTGGACGTTGAAATTTGAGAAGAAGCCGTTGTAGGACAACTAGAGAAGATTCAAATGAGGGGATTTCTCCTGATCAGCTGAGTGAGCTAAACTCTCTCCTGTTCACTCTCGGACGTTGAAATGTGAGAGGGAGCCCTTCTGAGAGTACAAGAGACGATTCTAATGACGGGAAATGTTAAAAATCCGTACACTGCTAAAATATCTTCTGTTGAAACATTCAGTTTTGGTTCGTGTTCACTACGGACCGGGCGAAGACCGGGTGTCCCAGCTAGTAGAATCATAAAAATTTCATTTAAACAAAGGTCAAAATCAATCTCGAGTTGATCATATGGCGTTCCCTATTGTAGGAGAAGTTAAGAAAAGTGTCATCTTTATTAACGTGAAATCTTAACAATATTATATACATTGTATATACACAACGCCCGGAGCACAGCTCGAAAATATTTACGCGTGTTTATTTTGAAACTGTCGAAGAAAGTGTACAGGCAGGATTTGAGATAGTCGGCGCAGACTCACGAATTCTCCCTCACGAATATGGGAGGACATTTTTTTTTTTTTTTTCCGTACATGAATATTCATTTCTTTACTTGGGAATACCCGTGAAGCAATCGGCTGTTATTGTTACCTCACGAATGTCATGATAGAATATGAGTTTGGAAAAATAAGTTGACAAACGAACCAGCACAAAAGGCGTTTGGCGACGACGACCGGAGAATTTTTCATGACTCCCCCTCTCGACAAAAAAAAAAAAAAAATCGGCTGAGTTCGTTAGTCTGAACAAATATGAGGAGGCACTCGGTAATGAAAGATGCAGACTTTCAGCCGTGTGTGCAACGGGTTTGCGCAACAGGGTTGAAATGGATTTTTCTTGGCAGAACTATGAGATTTCTTTCATAAACCGGTTTTCAGACGTTCTGACGTGTTGACTGCCGACCTGGATTTTTATTTTCACAATAAAAACGCTCAGATGAAAAGCGGACCGGAAATGAGGAAGCGAATTTTCTCATTTCGTCGACGTTCTGAACTGTCGCACCTTTGAATAAAAAAAAAAAAGGTCACAATAGCGCTCGAAAAGAGGTTATTAGAGGAGATGACGGAAGAGTATTTTTTGCCGGTTTCGCCCGTTCCAACATCGGTCGGAGTTGAGCCCCCAGAGGAGCGATGTTTCAAAATTACGAGAGTCCCTGGCTAATTTAACGGGATTTCCCAAGCCTTGTTTGTGCGAGGAAGGCTGAATTGGGTTTGCTTGCAATCGGGAGAAATTCCCTGCCCATACGGAGTATTCCACTTAATGTTATAGAAGTCGGGGGATGAGGGAGCACTGGAGCGCTCCCCAGCGGCGAAACCAGAAGTAATCAATCTATCCTGAGCATTCAGCTTCCCAACTCAAAGCGGTTTTAGTTTATTTTTGAAATTTTCTAGGTGAAGTTTTCAGTAATTTTGATGGATCAGCCTCAGCATATTAGCCTCATATATTATACTTTGTTGTTGATTAAAAAAAAATATTAAAAAAACACTAAGCCGGGAAATTCCAACTCAATCAATCAATCAATTTCTTATTGTAGAAACCGAACAGGCAATCGTTGAGATGAATTACAATAAAGAGCAAACAGCAGACCAACAAAGATGAAACAAGTCGAGAAACAGACCGGCCAAATTACATATAAAGAGAACCAGCAGAGAGATTCTAAAATATAACGATAAAAAAATCATTAACAACGTACAATTCTGCTTGAATTATAGAGTTTTTAATGGTCGCCAGGAAACTTTTATTAGGTAGGTTACGAATAGATTCAGGTAGATAAAATCTAGCGCCAGTCTGAAGAGGGTTTGCCCTCAAGCAAGAAGAAAGTCGTGATTGCGGTGGACAAAAGTTGTTTCGAGAACGAGTTTCGTAGGCATGCATATCACAGCCCCTTCTCAGCCTATCTCTATTTATACAGATGTATTCAATACAGCAGTACACAATCAGCCCTGGGATCGTCAGACACCCCAGTTTTTTTTAAATATCCCCTACAACTTTCATTGTACTCCAAATTAAAAATGAACCTGACCGCAGATTTCTGTTGCTGGAATAGAGTAGCACTGTGCGCGGAATTGCCCCACAATGCGATCATGTAAGATGCTCTGCTCATGAAGAGGGCGAAGAAGGCCGTGCGCAAGAACGGAAAGGAGAGGGCGGTTGATTAGTCCAGTCATTAGGTGTCCAAAAGTAGTGAATCTAAGAAAAAGTACCTGAAGAATTTTTCTCGACGGATCTATACGTTTTCGGGGGTGCTGAATCCGAAAATTTGGTCTACTAGATTCGTATATGGCTTCAACATGAAAATGGCGAAATTTCGGTCCTTTGTTTTGGTTTTTGGCCTTCAACTCGGAAACCATGCGTCCTAGCGACATGACTACTCTATACAAAATTAAAGCTGATGAAATTTCCTAAAACATGAGACCAAAAACGCCTCGGTAGCTTTCTCCGTTTGGCCGCTAGAGCGTGCTGAAGTTTGACCATTTTTTCTAACCATGCCAAAATCATCGTATTCCAGACTTACGAAGTCTATGAAACACCACAATCGGTCCCCCGAACCCCACATAAGGTACCCTAACACCTTAATTGTTATTATATGACAATTTCACTGGTCACATGTTTTTTTTTTTTTTTTACCGAATAGCTGAGATATATGATAGATGAATGGATGATATTCGGTAAAAAAAAAAAAAATAAACACGTGACCAGTGAAATTGTCATATATTATAATTGAATGAGGTGGTTAGGGTGAGAAATGACTCCTCTGCTACTCAGCAGAGGAGTCATTTCTCACCCTAACCACCTCATTGGATTAGACCTCTGCACCGTCGGCAAACACCACACTGTATATATTATAATTGTATATTATGACACCTTAATGTGTTAGGGTACCTTATGTGGGGTCCGGGGGACCGATTGTGGTGTTTAATAGGCTTCGTAAGTCTGGAATACGATGATTTTGGCTTAGTTAGAAACAATGGTCAAACTTCAGCACGCTCTAGCGGCCAAACGGAGAAAGCTAGCGAGGCGTTTTTGGTCGCATTTTTTAGGAAATTTTATCAGCTTTAATTTCCTAGAGAGTAGTCATGTCGCTAGGACGCATGGTTTCCGAGTTAAAGGCCAAAAACCAAAACAAAGGACCAAAACTTCGCCATTTTCATGGTGAAGCCTATACGAATCTAGTAGACCAAATTTTCGGATTCAGCAGCCCGAAAACGGACTATACGAGAACAATTCTTCGGGTATTTTTTCCGTTCCAAACTAACTAATGAGTCATCTAGTCCAGTCATTAGTAATGACTGGACTAGATAGCCGACGGAGAACGAAGACTGCAGACGCCAGTTTGGGGCGCAGGTTGTCAACGTGTGAATTCCACGATAGGCGGTTGTCGATGTGAAGGCCCAGACAATTGACGGAGTCTACCAATCGGCCGGTGGTTAGTAACTTCATCCCCACTTAATGGCCGAGTGACGCGAGTATACGAATTATTAAAGCGGTCTCATTGTTTGAACGCCTATTCCTAATACAATTCATGAAAAATCCAAAAAGTTAAAATGCAGCGATAACAATGACTCATACACTTTGAGGGAATCTCTCAACATGTCACCGTAGGATTGTTGAATAGTGTAACGTGATGTAAAAGTTTTATCTTGTTTGAAGAGAGTTCAGTTTGAAAACGGCCTACTGTAAAATATGGGCCGCACGTGAGGCTGAATCTCGGTCGAGAAAAAAAGGTGCGTTGATTCTTGCGGCCTTACCATTGTAAACAAGCTTGAAAACGTCCACTGTTGCGGAACCAACTTCATTTCACCGCAGAAATTATTCGAACACAATAGGTGGGCATTTTCTTAGAAACATAATCAACATAACAATCGACGCCCAGAACAGTTTCGGACGTATTCACACAGCTTCATTATTATCAAGTTTGTTTCAAGGGCTCAAACCGAGAAGTTTGCCAAGACAATTCCCAGCGGATTCACGCCAACCCAGTCTATTATAATTGTTAGGCGGATTTGTTGGTTTATCACAACAATCCGATTTCGCCGCAGCGGGTTATATTCCTGAAGTCATGAATGATTTATGACGGTTCTTGAATATTTATAGAAATTTTGACGTTAATCCACGCGTTAAACCCGTAATGCGGAGAAATCAACTCACGAAGCGTAACGTCTGTCAGCCTAATTCACATTTTTGAGACATCAAAGAAAGGCCGATATAACCCATGTATCGATAGGTACTCGTTTCGACACGATATTCTACGAACTGTATTGATAACACTGGTCTGCAAACAAAACAAAACAAAACAACAAAAAAAACTGACCTGCGAGTTGCCGTCTTCTTTTAACTTTTGGTTTCTTATTCTTGGAATACTATACCTAAACTGAAATTTTGACAAATAACTTCGTTTACCATCTAGTTGTGCCCGCAAGGTTTTTAGGACGATCGCCCAAACCCGTGGGGCTCTATGGGGCTAAAATGTGGCTACGGGAGGTTTTTTTTTAAGGCTTTCGCTACTGGTATGGGATCGAGTTAGGTGTCGTTTTCGAAGTATTTTTGGACGTAGAATCCATTTTTTGGGGTCCCGGAACGATCCGATTTCACCGTTGCAATCTATAGGGCTTTCATGGGGCAACAAATAGGATTTTTGATGGATCCCAGGAGGCGAAATATTTTCCGAAAGAAAAAAGGCGTTTTTTGAAAAAACGCTGCAAATTTTACACAAGTGTTTATTATTCTTTGATATACTTGTTTGTGTCAATAAAAAAAAAAAAAAAAGGAAAATAATGTTCTTCAAATTTTACTTAGTTTGATTTTTTTTTTTTTTTTTTTTTTTTTCAAAAAGTGTTTCGATTTTTACTCGAAAAATATTTGATCCCCTGGGATCCTTCAAAAATCCCATTTGTACCCCCATGAAAGCCCTATGGATCGCCACAGTGAATTCGGATCGTTCCAGGACCCCAAAAAATGGATTCTACGTCCAAAAATACTTCGAAAACGACACCTAACTCGATCTCATAGCCAAAAGCCTACAATCTAAAATCTATGGATCCCCACAGTCAAATCGGATCGCTCCGGGACCCCCAAAAATGGATTCTACGTCCAAAAATACTTCGAAAACGACCCCTAACTCGAATAGCCCAAAGTAAGCTGTCCTCAGAGTTGATTTGGCGTAACTTTAGCAAGCAGTAGCACGTACTACTGAGTTTTGAGACCAGTTTATTCACGAGGGGCACAAAAGAGAGATGGTCATCAATGGTCACACCCACGAAATTGGCCGAACTCACAAGCTCCACATCTATTCGACCTAGATTGATAGGCTCCCGGGGCGCATCTTTCCTGTGAGACCTGAAGAACAGCAATTTCGTCTCATTAAGTTTTAGCTCGTTCGAGGAAATTCAGTTAGTGAGAATTGTGTATTTACCTCGGAGACTCGCCACACTCTCCTCCAAAGACTCGCCTCTGATCAGGAAGTTCGTGTCATCAGCAAAGTTAACAACCAGTGAACCATCGCCGTCCAGGAGACGAGGTAAGTCATTGACCGTTATCAAAAATAAAATTTGTTCCATTAAACATCCTTGAGGGACCGAGCGAGTAAGGTGTTGGAACGATGAGAGGCAGGGCCCATCATTCACCTGCCCAGGTCTCCGTTCCAGGTACGTCCTGAACCATTCAAGGGAGTTGCCTCTTATTCCAATCTTCTCAAGTTTCGCCAGTAAAATCACTTGGGAGGCAAGGTCGAACGCCTTAGCTAAATCGACAAAGCAACCAAGGAAAATATTGCCCTTGTCAACCGCATCATAAGCAGCAGCATTAAGCATAAGCATAAGGAATCGTAGGTTACTTAAAATCGTTGTACGATTCCCTCGTGACAAGAAAAGAACGTCTGGAAAGAAATCCACCACTACCAATCCCTGGGAACCAACAAAGTCTGGCAATGAGCACATCCTTCACACGACCAACCAAGAAGTCCCACTCTCTGATTCTCTTGGCCCCCACTGCTCAAAACTTAGCCACCTGCAGGATGTTTACGCCAGGGTCATCAAAAGTTTGGGAACTGCTTATGAGAAAGGTCGGCATGTGCATGACCTTCGTAGAAGACCGGCTACATTTGAGCCCGGGCAATCTGTCTGGAAACGGAACCATGCTCTGTCAGACGCCACCCAGGATTTCTCAAACAAACTGGCTCCAAAGGACGTACTCTGCAAAATTCTGAAGAAGGTCTCTGAGGAAGCACCATGCCGTGAGTGGCTGAAGAATTGAAAGGACCCGAGATAATTCATCAATCGATCTCGCTCTCTAATACCTTAGCCAAGAAGCACATGAGGCTAATTGGGCGGTAGTTGTTGATGTCAGCTAGGTCACCCGTCTTGGGGACAGGAACAACATGACAAGATTTGAGAATATCTGGAAAGACACCGGAGCAGAAAGAAGAGTTGAAGAGTTCACAGCGGGAGCAATCACATCAGCAACTAGCTTATATACCTTGGCTGGGATTCCCTCAGGGCTACCATATTCTTCAGTCTGTTGATTGTGGATACAACCTCAAACACTGCAACAGGGCGAATATAGAAGCTATCAAGTCTAGTTGTAATATGGTTTGTACAGGACTCAACACTTGTGCTGTCTCCAGATGCAGAAGAGCTGCTGTAACGTCCATAGTGGCAAAAGCTTGGGCAAGGGAAGCTGGGTCATACGCCGTGCCTTCGTTGAGAAAGAGACGAATGGTGTTCAATGATAAGTTGACAGCGGGATTTTTGATCAGATTCCACATATCTCGGTTTCGGTTATCAGAACCCTCGGATTCTGACGGATTAGTTGCGCTTATCTCGAAAATTTCCCGGTTCGGTTTGAATACAGGTATTTTCCTTCGCGATCTTCTCTTCACTTACCCACCCCGAGCCTTTTATTTCGGGCTACTGGAAATATTTTCCGCCGAACTTGTTTATTTTTCCGACGTAGGATCAGACCCCGTTTCAAATTTTGAGGCCAATCAGAATTTTCGACCTCCGTCGCGATTACGTAGGTGTACTATTCCAAGAATAACAAACCAAAATGAAGATTGTGAAAACAATATCGACGTCGATAAATTGTAGAAAAAAAATCGATACATCAGCATCAAAATAACGAATTTTTTATATATTTTGAGCATCCCTACTCTGTATAATACCTTTCAAGAAGGTTCTAGTTAAGAGAATTAGGTTCAGGATTCACAAATTTGCATTAAATGATACCCCGCCCAGTTTGAGGGCTGCGACGTTCCCTGATGTTCGTTAGCTCCCGAATTAACCCTCCCGCTGAATTTTCGTTCCATCTTCGCGGAAAAGGTTAATTCCACCACGGAGTAAATCCTCTATTTGATTTAACCGCCGGTCGTCACAGGGACCTTTTGCCGGGGGTTCTTGTCGACTCTGAGCGGATTTCAGGTCGGAAAGCTCGGGGAAAACGCCCGCATTGCCGGGGGATGAGGTCAAATCAGAGCACGCATGACGTATTATTTCAAATGGGTTCCCGAAAAGCGTCATTTCCGCTAGGTTGACAATACGGGTGAATTGTTTGAGAAAAACAACAAAACCGCACGAACGGTAGCGTGATCCCTGTAAGATACGATAAGATATTGTCTTCGTGGATCGCTCTGAAGATGAAACTTATCCACTCAGCAATTAGCACCCTTGCATGACATGCCGGGTTATCGTTTACAACTTCAAACAGTTGATTAAGTGGTGTTTTTTGGGGCGAGCTGAGATTTATGGCGGCCTTACAACACGAACCTCATGTTTTGTTTTTTCACACGTCAATTGGGTCAGTCAACTATGTGGCCTACATTTCGTCGATAGGCAGGTGTAACTGAATTATCTTGAAGATAACCTTTTTTAAATCATGTTTATTTATCTTTCATTATTAAATCGAGAATCTTTATGACAGTTGTAATATCATCCAAATTGTGATGTAAAACACATATTTTGTGGTAACACTCATCGGTTTGTTGAGTGTTATAACTGTTGTATACAACAGTTACTGTCATTTTCGTTTCCCCCCCCCCCTTTTTTCAAAACTTTTTTTTACTCGGAAAACATTTGACCTTAGAATTTGAATTTAGAAAAAAAAACTTTTTATTTTATTTTTATTTTTCCAAAAAATTTCTTTCAAAATTTTTTTGTTTTTTTACTTCAAAAATATTTGACCTCGGGATTCTTCAAAATTCCCATTTGTAGCCCTCGTGAAAGCCCAATAGATCGCCACAGTGAAATCGGATCGTTACAGGACCCCAAAAAATGGATTCTACGTCTAAAAATACTTCGAAAACGACACCTGACTCGATCCCAATAGCCAAAAAGCCTTCATAAAACCCCTCCCGTAGCCACATTTTAGCCCCATAGCGCCCCACGGGTTTGAGCGATCGGGCTGAAAACCTTGCGGGCACAACTAGATGGTAAACCGAGTATTTTGACAAAATTTGACATTTTAAAACTCCAACTGCCCAAAACGGCCCGGACGGCGGACGGACAACTAGTTTTTGGAATTTTTGGACGGAGTGGGTTTACTCGATGTGGAAGTAGAAATTTTCAATTTTAGGGTGATCGATCGAATTTATCAATTTTACAGTGTTCGATCAGAAATTATCGATGATGCAATTATTTTTGCAGCAATTTTCAATTATAGGGTGTTCAATCGACGCAAAATTTATTGCTCTACAACTTTTCTTAGGGTTCAAACTTCGTGAGAATTCTTACTTGGCTTCCACACTGGAAAATAATATTATACTAAAAACGAAGTTTGGTTTTTTTTTGTTTTTTTTGTTTTTTTCAAATAAGGCTAAGAAGTAATTGTAGGTAGACAGACATGGGGTACATTCGCGACCAGCGTCAAAGTTCCTATAGATTTTCAGAAGTTTTTTTCCAAAATAGGGTCGTTCGGCCACACTGTGCGTCGCACGGATTGCCAGTAAACAACGAAGATCGTCTTTATGTATCTATACATAAAGTTGCATGGATTTGCGAGCGTCCGAAATTGCGCTCAACAGGCTTATCGGACGTACATTTGGCTCAGGAATCCAAATACGACATGAAAATTAGGGGTTCCCATTTTAAATAAGGAAGTTGGGCGCAAATGCGCCGATTTGCGCGCATTTTCAGGTGATCTCAACCAGCCCAAGAGAAATGTGAGGGATCCCGAGAACGTCGAAAAACTCGCCGTATTTTCATCACTGTCTCGAAGTAGAAGGCTTGTGACATACATATATACATACATAGCGACGGAGACGTTGTGAAACAAGCCATCAATTGAATTGAATAGATGAGCGCAACCTTTTTGTTATTACGAGAGAAACTAAAAAACAGTAGGTATCTAGCGACCAAACTGTGCCACACAACACATCAAAAATATCCACGTGATGCTCATTACGTAAACAACTGCACCCTAACGACCGATGCTTAAGAAAACCTTATGCCGATCAGAGTTAACGAACGGCTCAGGCTGCAAAAATCGTTTTGGAGTCGTTGGAATCAGCCTGAAAAGCTCATTCCATAGACCCTTGTACCAACGAAATCGGACAAAAACTTTCGTCCCCCTATTGAGGCCTCCTTAGTTACACATCAGAGATAAACAACTTTCGTCGTGAAGTACCTCCCGAAAACCGATGAAAGGGATGAGGGAGGAAAAATCAAGGTAGCCTATAACCACCCCACGAACTCGCTGATCACAATGAGCCCACCCTCATGAAAATCTGTTGAGCCGCTCGGGCGTGATGCTCTGTACACAAAAAAACAAACAAACAAACAAAAAAAAAAAAAACACATGTCGAGGAGGTGAGCGCACCTTTCCATTTTTTGGAAAAAGGTTGCGCTAAAAAGTGGTATAGATTTACGTGGGAAACAATGAGATGCATTGAAAATAGCCAAGGTAGGACAATTTACAGAGCAAGAACGTCACCCACAACGGCAGAACAAGAGAGAAAACCATCAGGTAAGTTGGCAAGTTGACCGCCAGTGGCTGCCGCCATACTTCCTCCGCCTTTTAAATAATCGAGTCCCCACAACAAGTACGTATGAGTCGCAGTTTCAATGATCCGCCAGCAAAGCACCTTAATTTTTCAACAGCTGCATCACGATCGATTTTCAGTGACCGTGACACGTAACTGGACGTAAAAAACACGCCAGGAACTTCATTTTGGTTTATTTTTCTTGAAATAATACACCTATGTTTTCGCGACGGAGGTCGACGACTCCGATCGGCCTCAAAATTTGACATTATCCGTTTCAAGAGGTCTACATTCTAAATCCGAAATGTCCGTCCGCTTTTCGGGCCGTATTTGGCAGTAGGATTTTTTGTAAATCTGACATTTTGACGAAATACTCGGTTTACCATCTAGTTGGGCCCGCAAGGTTTTCAGCCCGATCGCCCAAACCCGTGGGGCACTATGGGGCTAAAATGGGGCGACGGGAGGCGTTTTTTGAAGGCTTTTGGCTATGGGATCGAGTTAGGTGTCGTTTTCGAAGTTTTTTGGACGTAGAATCCATTTTTTGGGGTCCCGGAACAACCGATTTCACTGTTGCGATCTATAGGGCTTTTATGGGGCTACAAATGGGATTTTTGAAGGATCCCAGGAGGTCAAATATTTTTCAATTAAAAAAATATTTATTAAAAAAATATTTATTAAAAAAATATTTATTTATTTATTTTTTTTTTTTATTTTATTATAAAAATAAAAAAAATATTTAATAAAATATTTATATTATATATAAAAAATAAAGTAGTATAGTAGTAGTAGTAGTATAGTTGTAGTAGTAGTAGTAGTAGTAGTAGTATAGTAGTAGTAGTAGTATAGTTATTATTAAATATTTATATTATATTTATATTATATTTATATTTTTTTATTTAATATTTTATTTTTTTTTTTTATTTATTTTTTTTTTTATTTATTTATTTATTTATTTTTTTTTTTTTAATATTTATTAAAAAAATATTTATTTATTTTTTTTTTTTTATTTTTTTTTTAATATTTATTTATTTTTTTAAATATTTATTAAAAAAATATTTATTTATTTATTTTTTTTTTTTTATTTTTTTTTTGAAAAAAATTAAAAATTAAAAAAATTAAAAACCTTTTTTCATTTACAGAAGTAAATGTTTGCACAAGTAACCTATATAAAAGAATAATAAACCCTAGTGTAAACGCTGCAAATTATTTTGGATTTTTACCTAAACCTATTTAAAAAAAGGTCTTTTGGATTTTTTTTTTTTCGAAAACTTTTTTCAATTTTTTGTTTGTTTTTTTACTTCAAAAATGTTCGACCTCCTGGGATTTTCCAAAAATCCCATTTGTAGCCCCATAAAAGCCCCATAGATCGCCGCGGTGAATTCGGATCGTTCCGGGACACCCAAAAAATGGATTCTACGTCCAAAAATACTTCGAAAACGACACCTGACTCGATCCCATGGCCAAAAGCCTTCAAAAACCCCTACCGTAGCCCCATAGAGCCCCACGGGTTTGGGCGATCGGGCAGAAAACCTTGCGGGCACAACTAGATGGTAAACCGAGCATTTTGTCAAAATTTCAGATTTAAAAAAAATTTCCTACTGCCCAAAACGGCCCGGACGGCGGACGGACATTTCGGTTCTGGAATCTAGACCTCTTGAAACGGATAATCAAATTTTGAGGCCGATCGGAGTCGTCGACCTCCGTCGCGAAAACATTTGCAGCGTTTTTGACTAACAAACGTTGTGCCTCCATTCAAGAGGTCCAACCAGCAAAGCCGCCTCCATTAAAACGATTTTGATACAAAATACAGAAAGAAACACAAACCAAGCTGAATACCGAAGTTTATTTTTTTCCAATCCGGGAAAATCCCTCACGGTGAACGTAAAAAGCGAGAAACTGGAAGAGGAACGACACCATTCCGTAAAACAACTAGGTGGTCGTATATCATCCCGGAGTTATTGGGATTTACAAGCGACGAAAACAACTTGCCAGACAAGATACACAACTTCGGGAAAAAGGTTTTCCCCGTAGTCGTTTGAATGGTGGCAGGACGGGAGGATTTACTTGGGATCGCGCAAAACGAATTGACATCCGAGTTGGAGAGAACTTTCAACGCAACTAAAACGTACACGTTCGATAACGAAAAACGCTCAGCTCCGTAGCGCTGTTATATTTTGAGACAAATCAATATGAGGAATTGGGCGACGTTTTGACCTTGCGCGACTAAATTAGGACTGGAAACGTAAATAATTTATCGACGTCTCAAATTATGGTTTCGTGGGAAGTCGAGTTGAAGGTACGGGCTGAACCCACCTGTCGATTCCGTTGTATTGACCGACTCAACTTGTGGAATTACGAGTTCAGAGGGAGAATAAGAAGAAGAATATTTCAGTTACTTACGAAAGAACCGAAGATAAAACTACCTGTACGATCTCATTTCAACAATGCAAGAGAAAAACGCTGCAAATTTTACACAAGGGCTTAATATTCTTTGACATAGGTTACTTACTTGTACAAAAATTAATTCTGTGTCAATAAAAAACAATTTTTGAAAAAAAAAAAAAAAAAAAAAAAACAGACTGTTCTACAGTCAGATCATTTAATAACGATTGACGTTTAATAAGAAGATCGTTCCTGTGAATATGTTGCAAAATTTAAAGAAGCACTGGGCAGATGCAGAAGTATTTTACAAGAAAGAATACTCGGCTGAAGAAGTGAAAATTACCACTATAAAGAAAGAGCTTGAGGTGCACTCAAACCGGATGAAGGAGCTAAAGAAAATGAAAGATCAGGCAAGTATGAATATAAAAAATTTTTATATTCACAACATTTAATGTTGTTCTATATTGGAAAAATAGCAGCAATTGAATGAAAATGTTTAGATCCAACAATGCAACATTAATATTTGTGTGAATTTTCGTAAAAGAATAAGTAAGCTTTTTAAGTTACTGTCTATTAAATAAACATATTTCGTTTAATTTGTGATCTCATTGAATTAACTTTAAATTAAGTTGAAATACGGTAATAATTCCTTGGGTGCTTACCGATGCTTATCTAACCCAGATTATTATACCGCGCTTTCTTCCAGCCCAATACAACATGGAATTGGGGACTAGATTTCAAAAACATTAGATCTTCTTTGGCGTTTTTTTCGAGAAACTCTTTGCTCTGAATCATCTTTTTTGTGGCAGCTTTCATCTGATCGTTATTTTTGAAAATCGATACTAAACTCGTTTTGATTCTTTCTCTCATCACCATCGCAGCCATGTTTTCTCGATATCGTTTAGCTCTCTCGGCAGCCGATTTAAAACGGCAAAAACGTGTAAATAAAATATATGAAAGTTTAAAAACCTACATCAGAAGTAGGTTAGCCAAGTTTTACACAAATGTAAAATTATTTATGATTCTTTGTTGCGAACAGGGCAAAAATTAATTCAGTATTTTTTTTTTTTAAATATGAATTCTTCAACATCTCTTAAAGGTATTTATTGCTTTTATTTTTTTATTTTTAAAAATAATTACTACCTAGGTAGGTACTTTTTTAAATACAAATTTTTAAAAAAAATTGTACCGTGTTTGGACATTTATGGGACCTCAAAAACTGGATTGTACTTCCAAAAATGATTCGAAAACGACATCCAACTCGACCCCATTGCCGAAAACCTATAAAACCCAACGCGTAGTTCCTTTTGAGCCTCAAGATGAATAGGTGATAAGAGACCTCAAAAATGGAGTCTACATTCGAAATTACTTCGCCTCCTTCGACCTGCCGTCCCAAACCCTTCAAAGCAGTCCCAAACCCTTCGTAGCACCATCAGATGTGTCCGAGACCCGAAAATGATTTCTACTCCTTCAAATGCTCGCGAAAACAACACCTCACTAGACTTCCTCACAAACCTTCAAAAGCCACCACCTGTTAAGCCTCGTGGCTTTGACCGACGGGATTGAAAACCAAGGGGACGCATTTTAATGGTGAACCGATCACACTGTCAAAGATTCTGATTTTAGAGAATTTTCTACAGCCCGAAACGTCATGGACAGTGTGCACAGTGAAAGGAGGCTGAATTATTCACGGCGACAGACTGATTAAGTTAAGATAAGAGTAGAAGTGGGTTTAGCATTAAAAATACTAAATCTAAATTTTTAGCAGTTAAGTGCCATTTTTTTAATTAAAAAAAAATTAATTAATGAAAATAAAATAATTTTCATAAAAATTAAAAAATAATTTAGCACAAAATATGTGCACGGAGTTATTCAATAATTCTGATATTTTAAAAATAATTTTGATAAAAAAATGCAAAATCGAAATGTTTAGTTTTTTTTTTTTTTTTTTTTTTTATTAAAAAAATGTTTAAAATAATTTTCATGAAAACAGAAATAATTTTGCAAAAGTAATAGTCCAGGAGCCAGGTAGTTTGAGGTGGAAATATTTTGAAGTTTTTGAAATTTTCACAGGTCACTCAGGGGTCCTCTGGGATGTCAATGCTAAGTTTTCGACCTCGTAGACCCTGTGCTAACTTGGGGAGGGGGAAAACCCGTATTTTTCGGCACTTTTTTCGTTTTTTTGTGGTGAATATCTCGAAAACTATTGCTCGTAGGGAGCTTTTTTATTAAACATTAAATATACTTTCGATTGCACTACCTACGTTTTTAGTTTGGTCCAATAGGTACCAAAATGCCACATTTTTCAAAACGTAGATGATAGCGGAAAAAAATGGGCGTTCGAACTAATCGTTCAAAGTTCCAGGAAAAGATAGGTTTTTTAATTCTATTAATTTCTGGAATTTGCTTCCGGTGTCGGAGGGTATACGTTGATACGTTGAATACTCGATTAATGATGATTAGTGTATTTTATGGGTGCGGAAACGCCCTTTTTTCCGCTAACATCTACGTTTTGAAAAATGTGGAATTTTTCAAAATGCCATAGTTTGGTACCTATTGGACCAAATTAAAAACGTAGGTAGTGCAATCGAAAGGAAATTTAATGTACTTTTTATTGGTCTAATAAAAAAGTTAACTACGAGCAATAGTTTTCGAGATATTCACAAAAAATCCGAAAAAGTGCCGAAAAAATTCGATTTTTTTCCCTCTCCCCAGGTTAGCACAGGGTCTACGAGGTCGAAAACTTAGCATTGACATCCCAGAGGACCCCTTAGTGATCCGTGAAAATGTCAAAAACTTCAAAATACTTTCCAGCTCGAGGCAGATTTTTCTACCCGGCTCCTCGACTATAAATAGTTTTGATAAATTTACAATATTTTTACATAAAAACAAGGGCAATTGAGACGATCGTGAAGATGCAGGAAGGATATGCAGGATATGCAAGATATGCAGGATATGCAGGAAGTAATTGCCAGACTTCACGAAGCCGCCGTCACCGAAGTACCGTTTTTTAAACAAAAAATAAAATTTGTAATTTTTTCCTCTTTTTCAATGCGTACACTTGCGCACGATCTGACTTTAGAATCTTCTAGGGTCCTCAGTGAACACTCCGAGAAACGTACTCGTGGATGCACTTACTGTTTTTATCGAATTTCTGATGTTAACACCTTTTTTGATCAGTAAAATCGATAAGGGCCAGTTCAATGAGGAGAATATTTTTAACTAGTCTCTCTGGCTCGCTTCGCTCGCTCCCCTAGTGGGGTGTATTGCCGCCTGTGGGGTGCGTAGCATCGAGGGACACGTTCAAACCCCTACTCAGACATCAGGCCTCGCTCCGCTCGGCCCCTCCTATTCGTAGCAGAGGCGATAGAAAAAATCGGCGTATTTTTAGGGCTTACCGTTTAGGAAATTATTATTTTTAATTCAATTCAACTTTTTTTAAATAAAGGCCTCTCCATCTATCAAAGTTCCCTGGACCCTCCGTTTTCTAAGATCCCTGGCCCCGCGCGAATTAAAACGATCCAATTGTCTTCTCACCGTGAAATCGCCCCCTCCCCCTCGGTTTTTTTGAAATCCGACTTCGGAATCGGATTGGACATATTTTGGCGCGCATTTGGTTCGCGGATACCATACCCAAAAAATGGCTCCTTACTGGGTATTTTTAAACCCGAAAAAACGTGGGACAAACGCGAGAAAGACGATTTTTCGACGAATTTTCGACGAATTTCCCGGGCGAATTTCGGATTTTCGATTTGACCGACGTCTACCTCCAGGTCTGATCTATACGGCTCGTATTTTTTCGTAATTTTTTCGACCCCCTAAACGGCCAGCGAGCGGAAAGTGAAAAAACTCATTCGGGAACGCGTTATCCCGTACCAACAAACCACACGGCCGTCTACCGTCGGCCAACACAATTTTATATTATTGTATGATGTCTTCGTAAGGACTACCTGAATACGAATCAGTAGTGGTTGGCTTAATATGACATAATATATGAAATAATAATTAATATTATTAATTAAGGCTCGCCACGGTGAAAAAAACTGTACTTGTGAAAATGCCCAACTCCAGACTGCTCGAAGCGACAATACCAGTTTGGTTCTTTGTTCATAGGTATTTATATGCATATATCGGCTAAAGAATCAACGCTTCGTCGACCGATCGGCCAGACGCGTTTTTAAATTTTCGAATTTCCGCCAACTTTCATCGTCATTGGGCGGCGGACGGACTTCAGTTTTGGAAGTCACAATTCATGAAACGCGAAGATAAATTGAGAACCCGATGACAATTTTTGACCGTTTTAGCGAAAACGTCGATTGACTAACGCAAACGTAAATAATAGATAGGAAGAAACTCGGTCAGCACTAACAACACAATTTAGATCTTGACCACAAAGGGCTGTTATGCCTTTGACTATCACTAATGCTGAGTCAATTATGATTCTAGCAAAAGGTAAACCTGGATTTCAAGTCCGCGCAAGCGCTAAGCCCGCGATTGATTCAAATCAGGAATTCTCGCATTATGAAAATTTGAACACATTCTGATTCAAACTGTGGAGGTTTTTGGAAGCAATGCCAACACGCAAGAGGGAAATTTGATGTACGAGGAAAAACAGGATTCAGCTCGCAATTGTGAAAAATAACGATTCCGCTGAGCTCGGATAAGTTTTCAAGAGCTCGTTTTTCTCAACAGGCACCTCCCGGAATCATTAAGTGATCCACAACCAAATGTTTGTACAGTAAAAAAAAGTTCACTGAAGAAGACTGCTTCAATTTTTGCAACTTGCGGGAACATTAAAAGTTCTAGTTGATGCGCGAAAAATTAAAAAAAAAAAAAAAAGAGAGAAAACTCGACAAGAAACTTTTCCGCAACGTTGAAAATTCCCGTTTAGGGTCGGGGGGGATGAAAACGCTGAAGGGGGAAAATCAGCAGCCCGGGAGATGCCAGCGATGACCTTTCGAACCAAAACAAGAGCAGTCCCGTGCCCCGCCCCTCAGCTCCGGGCCAAAAGGACAATACGCTCAGAGGTCGCCAGGTGAAGCGTGCGTAACATTTTAGGTTTTTTGTGTACATCGTAACGGCAACCAAATCAAATTGAACCAGAGATCAATTTTCAACAAAAAAAAAAATAGGTACCTACAAAAACTCCCAAAATTTGAATCAATAATTGATAAGATTTTAGGGAGTTTATGTAAATATTAATAATAAAAAATTATTATTATTTTAGGATCTCATTGCACTTGTGCTAGTATTAAAAATTACACTCGTGACAATATGAATTGGTTTTGTCTCTAATTGAATTTCATCATTGTATAATGCACTAATTTATCGAACCCACTCGATACCGGATTAATCAAGGCAGATCTCAAGTATGCAACCATTTACGAGTTCATTAGATTCTTAGTATTGGTTCTTATCTAAAATTCACAAGACATCTCATAACCACACGTGAAAACTGCACGTTCCTCGACAAACACTTCAAACGGGACGATTTTCAAAATTTGTGGAACAATTTTTTCCTTACGAATTTAAAACTGGGCGATTTGGGCTAATTGGGCAAATTCAAATATTGCGGTGTAATTTTATCTCATTAATAATTAACAGCGTTCACAATTAAAAATTGATAAATTAATTATTTCAATATTATTGAAAATTCAATACTTTTTTTTACATGTTTAAACAGTTTTTTTTTTTTTTTCCCACAAGAGAACTAATGAGAAGATGCTGACCTGGAAAATCTTCTTAAAATGAATTTCTGAAGAATTTGAGCTGTCACGATGATTTTTGGCTCAAATCGATCGAGTGCACTTCACTGACAATTTAAAAATGTACTGAGGCGATTCAGTACTTTTGAACGGATTGAAATAATTTGAAGCGGGCGGCGGAAATTTTGGAGCGAATTTCGCACAATGACGAAAATTTGACGATGTACGGGAACCCGGCCCTCGCGGTACGGCGACCGACGAAAATCGACAAGAGTTCACGGCGGGACTGAATCGGGCTCCCGCCCTGCTGGGGTGTCCGCCCTCCTCCGCCCACGCGAGGAACCTCCTACCGCCCCCTGTTCCCCCTCGCGGGCCACCGTCCACCTGCATGTTTCTCACCTTTTGCAATCCCCCCCCCCCGGGCGGTAAAATCGACTCATTTGTTTTTGCTCGGTAGAGAGCGCACCTGCTGCGGGGCCACCCTTCGCGTCCTACCGCAACCGCCCCCGACGTGGATTGCAATTTCGGCCGGACTTGCGGGCTCGTTCGTAGAAATTCCCTTCAATTCTGAAATAGTTCGGTTCGAAATAGTTCCGGTTCCCGGGAACTGTTCGGATCGGCTTCTCAAAGCGATATCGCCACCGGACTAGAGATCTAATATGCAAGCGATAAATCGCCCACTGACAGCCCGAGTCTAAACCAAAACTCTACGTCGAAAACGCTAATTATGAAATTACCATTGATCCTGACAGAATCTTGTTCGTAACAGTAATAGGACGGTACCATGGGCGTAGGGATGCTAAAAAAGAATCGATTCTTGAAAAAAAAGATTCATTTAGATTTTTTTTTTTTTTTTTTTTTTTTTTTTTTTTAAAGAATTGGCTCGATTCGATCCTAAATTTCCAGGATCGATTCTTTTCTGCTCTTAATCCTTAACAAGTATTTTTGTATTCAGTTGCTCTGTAAACCAGATCAATGTTTAAAAGAATCAATATTATTTTGGTTTATTATTCTTGGAATAATACACCTATGTTTTCGCGACGGAGGTCGACGACTCCGATCGGCCTCAAAATTTGACATTATCCGTTTGAAGAGGTCTAGATTCCAAATCCGAAATGTCCGTCCACTGTCCGGGCCGTTTCGGGCAGTAGGAATTTTCAAAAAAATCTGAAATTTTGACAAAATACTCGGTTTCCATCTAGTTGTGCCCGCAAGGTTTTCAGCCCGATCGCCCAAACCCGTGGGGCGCTATGGGGCTAAAATGGGTGCTACGGGAGGGGGTTTATGAAGGCTTTTGGCTATGGGATCGAGTTAGGTGTCGTTTTCGAGGTATTTTTGGACGTAGAATCCATTTTTTGGGGTCCCGGAGCGATCGGATTTCACTGTTGCGATCTATAGGGCTTTCATGGGGCTACAAATGGGATTTTTGAAGGATCCCAGGAGGTCAATATTTTCAAGTAAAAAACGAAAACTTTTGAAAAAAAAAAATTATTTTTGAAAAAAAAAAGAAAAAAAAAATTTCTAATTTTTTTTTTCCATTGACAGAATTAAATTTCTGCACAAATAACGTATATCAATCAAATATCAAAGAATAATAAACCCTTGTGTAAAATTTGCAGCGATTTTTAGTATGTTGTTCGGACCCATTAGAGTAGTGTACGGGTGAATATCACAAAAACGGACATTTTCAAGTCACTGTAGCTTCACTCAGGAAGTAATGAGATTTTGTCCTGGGGACACTTGTCATACTTAGAATTAATTGTCCCTGTGTGAGGAACAACGTTTAGGGATGGTGTTAGACCCCAGAAGAACATTTTAACTGCGTTTTTAGATGAAGTTTCTCAATGACGTGGTTGTATCCAAATGCATATTTTGAGGTGTCGATGCTGGTTCATCCTCTGTTAACTCTCACACCTCCTAATAATTCCGATTTTCCGATACCTGGCAGTTGACCTGGTTGAGAAACAATGAAACTCAATTTTTCCTGTAGTAAATTTTTCAATAATTACAACAAAACTCCGCTACCTGAAGTACAACCTCAATGTCGTGGAACAATCATGAACATTTCTCCACGGCCTCCATGGAGGAATTTCGGAATGGGAAAAAATGGAACGTGAAGTGGCAACACTGGAGGCTGTAACAAAACCGCCGTTTTTCAACTGACGCCACAGTAGGGCGGCGCATGGGCTTTGCAGCGGACCTAGTCAGGTGTGTACGTTTATTGTTCTCAATGACGTGGACGAATGAAAACTACGTTTACTGTCACAATTATTTTTTATAAGTTGTTTGTTTGTGTAGAGGTAATTGTGCCTGATCACCCCATGCTTCACTTTTCACTAAATAAAGCCGCTTCAGTTGACAGTGAACTTCCGAAGAGGGAATCCTCAATGTCGTGGAACAATGGACCTCAATGGCGTGGACGATTCATCAATCCACGACATATGAGGATTCTTCCATGACAATGAGGTGTAAATTTTTTTTTAACGTTCTAGATGCTGAAATGGGTTCAATTAGGTAGGTTTGAGACCCAAATTAATTTATTTCATGGTACTTTCACCTTCATTTTGCCCTCCCAGCAACAAGTTTACAAAATCATAAAACCTAGATTATTTAAATCTTCTGAGAAAGTTAACCTCAGGAGCGTGGAAGTATCTCATTGACGTGGTACAATGTTTTTTTTAAAAATTTAAATTTAAACTGATTTTGATCTATGTCGACCACATTAAACAATTGTATTTAACCTAAAGAGGAAATAAAAAAATCCTGGGCACTCTCCTGCAAGGTCAATTTTTCCAAAAGTAGGAGGTCTGAAAATGTCCGTTTTTGTGATATTCACCCGTACACCCAATTTTGCAACTTCCCAAAAGCTGTGCTTCACGCGTAGCACACGAAAAACTCCAATTTTTTCGGCCTTATTTCAGTTTTTGCTCTATAACTGTCTAATAAAATATGCATTGTCCGACGAAAACTACTATGTGAGTTCTTAAACAGCATTAAATGCGTGACAATTTAAGCCCAACCGGAGCTGTGCAGGTCAATTAGTTTCAGAGTTATGGCACTTTGAAAATAGGCCATTTTTTCCAAAATGTGAACATTTTAGTTGTAGACCTTCTTTAGACCAAAATTACGGCTAAATCATTAATCCTACGTATAAAACTCATGGAACAGACATTGTAGGCAATCTAATTAGCATCAAACTAAGCGCAGAGCGGGGTCAGTAGGCCCCTTCAAAATCTCAAAACAACGATATTACGTAAAATCGCATTTTTCCAGAAATGTTCCAAAACCATTTATTTACTACCTATCTTTTGAAAACCTTATTACTTTTTTTTTTTGGTGTGGCAATGACAAAGAAAGCATGCTACCTACCATTTAAAAAAGTCGAAATTTTTCAGATTAGCAGGTCGTAAAACACATAAAAAGACACCGAACACGGGTTTGCTCCACCAAAGTGATCACTTTTCACCGTAATGGCAGCTAATCTGAAAACTAGGATGATCAACTTGAGTAAAATTTTATGATCTACCACCTTCATTCATGCATTGAATGAAAGTTGAAGTTTTTTTTTTTTTTTTTTTTTTACTAGGACTAACCATTTCAACGTTACAACTGCTGGAAGAGCACTTTGAAAATGTTACGGGCTTTTCCTGAGGTCTCCTAGAAAATCCTAATATCGGTTCTGAAAGGAAATTTAATCAGCTTTCGCGTGGGGGGTCTTGGAGGGAGAGAAGAAAATCTTCCGAAAAACGTGGTCGTAGAGGGTCAAATATCTTGTTTCCACCCTTTTCGATGAATACAAATGGCACTTTTTTGTTTCAATAGACATGCAATGTGCCGTTCCCTGTATAAAATTTAATCAGCTTTCACCTAAAAGCAAGAAAAGTAAGATCGGAGCAACCGTTCCCGCGTTATAGGCAAAAATGTGCAAAGAAACACGGTTTTTTCGAAATTTGCCCCTTCTTTGCCTTGCCCGCCACTCCCTTATCAAAGCTCAAATCAAAATTTCACATAGCACAGCTGTGATGGGGAATTTATTTAGCTTTCACGAGAAAAAAATAAATTCGGAATCGGACCAATAGTTTTTGAGCTACAGCCGAAAACGTTCTGAAAAACGTGCTTCCTCTGTCTTCAGGTCTTCAACTGAAATGTTCACATTTTGGAAAAAGTTGCATATTTTCAAAGTGTCATAACTCTGAAACTAATTGACCTACACAGCTCCGGTTGGGCTTAAATTGTCACACGTTTAATGCTATTTAAAAACTCCTTTAGTAGTTTTCGTCGGCAATGCATAGTTTATTAGAGAGGTATAAAGGCGAAGAATATATGGGCCCATAAGAAATATGGGCGCAAATGCGCCGATTTGCGCGCATTTTGGGAGGATCTCAAACCCCCCCAGATAGTAACTAAACGGGATCCGGAGAAAAAATCGCCATAGTTTCATCACTTACCATTTCAAGAGGAGAAGGCTTGTGGCATACTCTGCCAGCCAGAAACATACACAGTGAGAATGTCTTTTATGATACCAGATTATTTTGTGAGCCAGAGTAATAATTCACAGTAAGAGAAGATTCTATAGGTCTCCCACAAGAATATTGCGCTCCGTCACTGCAATCTGGTGGCAGAAATCTAACGAAATTTACCCGCTCCCGCTCACTTTTCCCTTCCTAGTGGCATCACTTCTCTTTTTCTCCCCTCAAACGGGTTTTTTAATTTAAAAATTTTTAAATTTGAATTTCACATGAATGATTACAATTTAACGACTTTTTATTTTAGTTTTGTTGTTTTTCAGTTATTATAAAAAATTGGGAATGCCTCAAAATTAAAAAAAAAAAAAAAACAGTAGGACAGTAGTTTAATTCAGTCTTGTCAAAGTGTTCCCGACCACAATCACGCCATCTCTTTTCAAGGCACAGAGTAGTGTTAACGTTGAAGGACAGTGCTTCCGAACAGTGTAGAATTCACGTATTTTGTGACGAATTGCCGCATCAGTGAATTCGCCAGCCTCCACTCTTTTATGGCGTTCTTCCGATTTTGACGGTGTTACGAACAGCGGTTTCTCGAGAGAATTGGAAGAATTCGCCTCCTGAAGTATCCAAAGATACCGCTCTCGGAGAAACGCCTGTCGCCGCACTGGTTTCATCGCGAACGTTCACTTTATCACGTTCAATTGTCTTCATGGCGATGAAAAATTGCGCGACGTCGAATTTAATTTCCCTCGCTTGACTCCTCAATGGCCGAACGTTTCGGCGTTTGTTCTTATATTCGAAGTATGTAAAGCTTTCCTTTTTTGTCTTCAGTCATAAAACCTAAAAGGAAACGCCGTTTTTGAGCTAAGCCACAGTGGAATACAGGCCGAAGGCATTGCATCTTCCAAAAGGTCTTTAAAGTAGCACTTGGATCAATGCAGTTTTTCAAAGTTGTGATAATCCCTCTCAGCGACAACAATATCTTTTACCAGCGAAACTGTTGGGAGGCCAGGCGCGGATTCAAGGGGGGGTCACGGGGGTCATGACCCCCCCCCCCCCCCCCAAACCAGGTAGAATTTTGAAAATTTTTGAAATTTTGAGATGAACTAAATTTTTCCAAACCAAAAATCTAACAAAATGAAGAAATTGACTAGAGCAACCTTTTTCACAAAAACGAGTTTTAGTAAGCGGAAGAATTAGAAACTAAACAAATGACTAGAATCAAACTTTATTCAAACTGAAAACATTAATAACAAAAAATGATTAAATGAGCGAATTCGACTTGAAATTTTACAGAATACTTATTATTTATTGCGTTATTTATACTTGGATCATAGTTATATTTTTCGTTTGTTTACAATTTTATAAAATCCAAGTAAACAATCATCAGCTATATTACAAAATGTAGTCTTCTATTTTGTTTCGCAAATCTGGTGATTATCGCATCGATGTCCAAGATTATGTCATGATGAATGTGTAGCAATGCTAGTCCGGTGAGCCTGTCTTCTGTCATGGTCGATCTCAGCCAAGTTTTGAGACGACGGAGAGTTGAAAAACTTCGTTCTGCAGTGGCTACTGTGACAGGAAGGGTCATCAAAATACAAAGCAGTGTATGGATGGATGGATAAATTGTTTCATCACACGCATCACAAACGTCAGGAAGCGATTCGGGAAGTTCACCGCCATTTTCAACAATTCGATTCCATTTGGCTACCCACAATTCGAACTGTGCAATCACTCTTGAGATGGGAGTGTTCAGGAGCTGCTGGTATGTTGCTGTTACTTGACGAACTTCTTCAATGTCCTCTTCTGTGTACGAAGTACAAGGCAAGAACACTCTCAACCGGATTAGATTCAACACGCCTTGAGAAAGTCTTTCGTTGAGGTCCGTCACAACGTTGTCCAATAAAGGAATGTAAATTCCTCTCCTGAAATATTCTTCCGGGGTTTGATTTTGCTGATGATTATCTCGATGTTTTTGACGAGAAACAACGCGTGGTACTTTCAACTCCACATCAAATTGTGCAGCGAAATTTTCAGTTTCACAGAATATCTGTTGAAAAACAGAATCAGCGTCACTTCTTTTCTTCTCAAGAACAGTCAACGTATCTGTTATCAAATCGGTTGCTTTCTTCAGATCTAATGTTGGCTTTTGGAGGATCCGGCTCAAAGGTAAAGTCACTCCTAAAAAATACAAAAATCAAAAGGTTATGATGGAATTATTTTCTATTAAGTATATAAAAATTGTAATGAAGTCGATTTTTAGTGATTAAACTAGGTAATCAAAACATTTGTGTGAATCTTTTAAACTGTTTATTTTATGTTAAAGTAATTTTAAAGAGTAAAAGTTGTATACATGCCTAGAACATCATTCAAGCAAGCAGTTGAAATCAGGAACGTCGGATTGAGAAGTGCGTGATGGAGGTTCGCGGCAGCAGACGCAGTTTTCTCATCCTGCCACTCTGAAATCTCATCAAGGGCATCACAAATTTTCTTCAACTGTTCACCTTGGAACTGCAAGTGTCCTTCGTGATTTTCGACCCATCTTGTCTCGCAAAGACTTTGAAGTGATTTTCCATCTAGTTGTTTCTTGAAGACGGCGTGTCAAAAGGCCGTAAAAAGTATCGATTTATTGAACATCGTTTCAGTAGTTCGATATATTTTGAGTTATATATATTTGACTTATATATATTTTGATTTTACCCTGTGACCCCCCCCCCCCCCCCCGAAAAAAGTTCTAGATCCGCGCCTGGGGGAGGCTACAAGGAGCGGTAGGCCAACGTTTTGAAAAATTTGAGGCGACTCGAAAAACCTGATGGGGCCTTGAAAAGTACCCTGCAGTCTAACTTACTTCCTTCCAAACGATATCCAGAAAATGATGGAACAGGAGTCCGTTCAGTGGTGACCGCCAGTATAGTCTTCTTTCAGCGCAGCACTGGTCGAATCACTGCCAGACATGATTTCCTGCAAAAACATTTCGATTAGAGCGTGTTAACAGTGCAAATGTCAGTCAGTATCAGATCGAAAAGTGCGGCACTGCGGAAACGGCCCGTTCCAGATATGACTGCGTTGCGGAGGCGTTTTGTCAACAAGATGTTTTCATGTTATCAATGAGGTTCAGGCACGAAACGTCTCGAGTGAATCACCCTCGAACTTTTCATGC
This sequence comes from Pilophorus perplexus, assembly GCA_955831195.1. Taxonomy (NCBI): domain Eukaryota; kingdom Metazoa; phylum Arthropoda; class Insecta; order Hemiptera; family Miridae; genus Pilophorus; species Pilophorus perplexus. Next base: position 4,757,434 of record OY037015.1, read on the forward strand.
CCAGCAGAAAACATGCTTTTGGTTTATTATTATACATGACATTATCCGTTTCAAGAAGTCTAGATTCCAAAACCGAAATGTCCGTCCGCCGTCCGAGCCGTTTTGGGCAGTAGGAATTTTTTTAAATCTGAAATTTTGACAAAATACTTGGTTTACCATTTAGTTGTGCCCGCGAGGTTTTCAGCCCGATCACCCAAACCCCTGGGGCGCTATGGGGCTAAAATGGGGCTGCGGGAGGGGTTTTCTGAAGGCTTTTAGCTATGGGATCGAGTTAGGTGTCGTTTTCGAAGTATTTTTGGACGTAGAATCCATTTTTGGGGGTCCTGGAACGATCCGATTTCACTGTTGCGATCTATAGGGCTTTCACGGGTCTACAAATGGGATTTTTGAAGGATCCCAGGAGGTCAAATGTTTTCCGAGGGAAATAAATTTCGAAAAAAAGTTACAAACAATTTTTTTTTTAATTTTTTAACATACACAGAATTAATTTTTGCACAAGTAGGCAAAATCTAATCAAAGAATAATAAACCTGAATCAAAGAATAATAAACCTTTGTGTAAAATTTGCAGCGTTTTTTCAATAATTGAACAATTATTGTTGAAGAGATTTATCGAGTCAGTTGTGAACCTCAACAAGAAAACCTGATCAAAAAACGCTGCACATTTTACACAAAGGTTTATTATTCTTTGATTCAGGTTAATTGTGCAAAAATTAATTCTGGGTCATTAAGAAAATATTTTTCAAAAAAAAAAGAAAATTTATTGGTACATTATTAAATAATTTTGGACAGATGTGGAACCTCGAAAGAACGGATTGAGCGTCCAAAATTAACTCGGAAAACAACACATTATTAAATAGGTAATGCGTCAAATTTTGACCTCCTGGGATCCATCAAAATCACATCAGTAACCCCATAGATCCCACACAACCCCATTGTCGAAACCCTTCAAAAAACCCTCCCGTCGCCCCATTTTAGCCCATAGAGCCCCCAAGGGTTTGGGCGATCGGACTGAAAACCTACTCTCTGTGCTGTGAAGAAAAAATAGTGTTTTTTGAATAATTTTAGCTTTGGGAGGGGGGGGGGGGGGTGTTAAAAGGGGAGGTGGAGTCTGCTGCATAGCCTTCGAACAACACCCCTCGTCCCACAGCGATCTCAACATCCTGTCAACTGCTCCAGCCCCTATTTTTTTCCACATCTGTAGCTCAGATGCCCCAACTTTTTGGTGGTTCCAAATTTTTCTCGTCATCTACCTACTCGCCAAAACGGATTTTTTTTTGTTTTTTTGTTTTTTTTTGTTTGTTTGTTTAGAAGTTACAGTGGTCTTACATGTGGTTTTGACGAAAGTTGGTAAAAATAGCCTATATTGACGAACGATTGTGGCTAAACCGCTGAACCGATTTTGATGATTATGTAGTGTTTTGAATAGCTAATTTAATGTTCTTTCATTTTGTAAGGTATAACTTTTTCTGTAGGATGGATAGTTTCCGAGTTAGAGGCGAAAAACTGAAAAAAGTGCAAACATTTCGCGGTTTTTCGGCTGCCAAAAGTTGAGCTCACCACCTGCGATGGTGCAAACTCAGATTCCGTGTATTTAGGACCATTAGAAGGTATAAAAACGATTTCTGCGTCGGTCCGAATTATTCAGTTTTCTTTTCCTTATTTTACTGGACTATTACGCGCTCGAGCTGGTCTTTGTGCACCTCGAAGTGTGGAAACCACAGAACACAGCAGTAGTCGAGGATGGGAAGCACCAAAGCCTTGAAAGCAGCCCCATAGATTCCATAGTCTGGTCGAATAGGTTTGACTCCTTCAAAAATCGGCTTTAGGTTCAATATTACGACAAAAACTACAATCCTTCAAATACTTGGCCCAACAGAGCCACACGATTTGGAGCTATCGGGATGCAAACCTCGCGGACAAAACTAGAAAAAACAACCCAATAGTTGTCACCAACTAGTTTCGCTATCTCTGTTATAAAAGATTCAAATTACTAAACGGTCAAACGATAAAAAATTAGGAGAACGAAGAGAGAGTGCGGTAATTTGAGCAGCCTGTCTCGCCTGAGATATTCGAGACGGAAAACGTGAAGAAGCTTTTAGCCGCCCTCAGTGAAAATTGAATCTCGCCAGTGTAGTAGGTGCTAGATGGAGTTCCAATGGTTGGATCCCTTTCCAACTTTGACCCCGCACATTTCAACACGTACGAGCCTCTCATCTCGCTGACGTTTGAAACATTCACACGACCCCCCCTTTCATTCGAACTCGATAAAAATGAAGGAGCATGACGAGGGAACGTATTACATTTTCCTAAAGGCATTCGTAACAAAGGCCTAAGTGGTTTCTCGTTTGTTAAAAAGTTGGGATGAGGCTGCAAGTGGAGATTTTGGCAAGTGATCGCAGTAAGCAGGTTGATCGAAAAGCCATAACAGCGGTTGCCGATTTCTTGCAAAAATCCAAGTCAGCTGGACTATTTCGTCCCACTGAAATAAAATCGCTGCAAATTTTACAGAGGAGGTGATTATTCTCTTATTGTGGGCAAAAATGCGAGGTACCTGAGGGACGGGACACCCCCAACTACGGATGTTGGGAGTGTACCTACATGTTCATAATATGAACATAGTATGACATACTAGGAACATTGTTCCTAATAAGTTATTAGGTTCACCAATAATGAATGGTGTGTGGCGGAATGCATCGAGCGTCATATGTAGGATTACGCCGCCAGGTGTTGTAAAGGAAGAGGAAGGGAGTGGAGGAATATCCCTGTCCAGGGCATAACGTAATTTGTCACGATCTGCCGACTTGGAAGGTGATATCGATGCAGTGTAGGATTGGCACAATGTGTTGTGTTGATCTGGAGTGCGTACATTCTCGGAAGGGTGCTGAGGGGAATCCGATATCAAACTGTATCATATCGGTTCGCCCTGAGCCCGCAGTTTTACTAGAAATCAGGTGACTGGCTTCCATAAGTGATTTGTCACCAAAAGAGCCCTGGTCAGGTGACCCAGTCTTACGAAGGACCGATCTCCCGGATACAGACGAAATGTCGTCAATAGGTGCCTGGGCGACAGACCCGAGCGTGGTGAAGTGTCACCAGAGGATTCCTGGTCGTCGGGACCAATCAAAAACGCACTGCGATTAAATGTTGATAAAATAATTAATTTAAACGATCAGCGAAATGATGAACCGCCAGCGAGATTTGGGCCAGCCCGACATTTGCCCGACATGGTGAAGCCGCCCGCAGGAGACCACTTACGGCGGTCTTGTTGGCGGTTGGCAAGCTTATTGAGAAGAGTGGGGGCTTGAGCCTTCACCGTAGGTATCTATCACAAGAACTCATTTAAAAAACGCTGCAAATTTTACACTAGGGATTATTATTTTTTGATATGGGTTACTTGTGCAGAAATTTGTGTCAGTAAATAAATTTTCAAAATTTTCTCGTTTTATACTTGCAAAAGATTTAACCTCCTGGGATCCTTCAAAGAAACCATTTTCAGCCCCACGAAAGCCCAATAGATCTCAACAGTGAATTCGGATCGTTGCGGGACCCCAAAAAATGGATTCTACGTCCAAAAATACTTCGAAAACGACACCTAACTCGATCTCATAGCTAAAAGCCTTGAAAAAAAAAACCTCCCGTAGCCCCATTTTAGCCCCATAGCGCCCCACGGGTTTGGGCGATCGGACTGAAAACCTTGCGGGCACAACTAGATAGTAAACCGAGTATTTTGAAAAAACTTCAGATTTATAAGAAAATTCCTACTGCCCAAAACGGCCCGGGCGGCGGACGGACATTTCGGATTTAGAATGTGGAACTCTTGAAACGTATAATGTCACAATGTCATTTTGAGGCCGATCGTCTAGTTGAGTCCATTTTAGAACATACCCAGTAACAACAGCGTCTACAGTCTCTTCGTCCCATTCGATTGAAGCGATGAGGGAGATGTGGCAGCGAAGCTGCTTCTCTGCACTCGGCTCGGAGGACTTCCTCTCAATCCACACCATTTCATCACTCTGAAATTTCAAATCACCGTTGAAAAAAAAAATGAATAGATTTCTAGCATTCTCACCTCAGATTCATTACTCGTCTTTTTCATGATCTCAGAAGAAGATCCACTGCGTCTCTCCGCGGCGCTCTCCTTCATCGCCAACTCCAGTAAAAAAACACAGCAGAAGATTCTCACCACGCTGATGAGTTTCTCCACAACAACGCAAGGTCAACAAATCAGCACCATCACGCTGAAAATGAAAAAAAAATTGTTGAAATTGTTGGTCTCCATTTATAACTCACCCCGGATGACGACACTTACCAGTTTGACGACTGAAACAAATTTTCACATAATCGAGTGCCTTTGGAACAACAACGTGACGAACACCATAGCCCAGATTAAGGAAACCACTGGCATGCAATCAGTGGAAGCTATTAAACCACTACAACCATTGAAAAGGAGACCACATGCGTGCGTTCTAGCGCAAAGTCCTTAACTAGAAAACGTAGCAAATTTTACACAAGAGTTTATTACTCTTTGAAGGTTACTTGTGCAGAAATTTATTTCTGTCAATAAAAAAAAAAAAATCCAAAATAAGAAGTAAGAAATTTCTTACTCGAAAAATAATTAACCTCCTGGGATCCTTCAAAAATCCTATTTGTAGCCCCATGAAAGCCCTACAGATCCCCACAGTGAAATCGGATCGTTCCAGGACCCCCAAAAAATGGATTCTACGTTCAAAAATATTTCAAAAACGACACCTAACTCGACCCCATAGCCGAAAACCTTTAAAAAAATCCTACCGTATCCTCTTTTTAGCCGCACCAAGCCCCACGGGTTTAGGCTGAAAACCTTGCGAGCACAACCAGACGATAAACCGAGTATTAAATACTCAACTACCAAATTTTGGTCAAATTTTCAGATTTAAAAAAATCAAACAAATCGAACCGAACTTAAATTGAAAAAGCAATTTGAGCCCGATCAGAATTTTCGGCCATTCAGAGACGTTCTCTGTGAGAACAAAATTTAATCAACGGTGATCAACCACATGTTGAATCACAAACAATAATAATCGTTACCAAGCAAAACTGGGCCGCCATTGAAATTTTTGCCAACCACTTCATGGAACGTTCTAGACCAATGGAGCATCCCAACAACCCCATTTCCAAACGAAAAGATGAATATCTTGTCAATATTATTTGACTAGACCCTGTGAAATGTACACTACCGTTTTCACTGATCAATGCGAATGTACTCTTTGATCATAAAATCAACGGATATTGGAGAGTTTTCATGAAAATCAACTGCCCGTTCGGGGGGCCCAAATGAACGACTGACACCGTACAATAAAAATTTAAATAAAATCTAAATCAATTATTGATACTAGTTGACCCGAATGCTCCGGCGGCTCGAAGAAACCGTTAAAATTGCCGTGACGGTAAAATCAGGAAAATTTTCTGATTTACTTAATGAGGAAAACTTGAAGTGAAAAATAATAAACACAACTCATGAGTTACTCTAATAGGTAACGATCTGCGGACGACTCGTCCGGGACGAGTAGGGATGGGAATCGATTTCCGATTTTTTGGAAAAATCGATATTTTGTTCCGATTTTTCGATTTTTTGAATCGATCTTCAGATTCCGATTTTTAGGTGAATCGATTTTTTACTTCCGATTTTTGTAAAAATCGTGAATCGATTACTACTGATTTAAAAAAAAATCTTGAATCGATTTTCGTCATTTATAAAAATTAGTTTATTATTTCAAGTGATTCAAGCAAATTTCGAGTCTTAGGTCGATTAAAAATTATGATAATAGCTAATAACAACCAAACTCACTAGTTACCAGCGACGTCCGCCATGGCATTTGGTTTATTATTCTTGGAATAATACACCAGGTGTATGTTTTCGCGACGGGGGTCGACGACTCCGATCGGGCTCAAAGTTTGACATTAGAGAGATTCTACTAGATGCGAGGGTAACTACGGTGACGGGAGTTATTTACGGAAAACGCAAATACTAGGGCGAGCCAAGGTGAATGCTAACCGCACAGCCACTTCTTACGAGACGCTATTTACGGGATTTCAGTGGTAGGGGCACCAACGTGGAATGAGAAGTCACATCAAGCGTCACTCAACGGTTGATGGTGTCTCTCATGGTGTTGAAAGAAGTAGTGTGATTGTTTTGTTGATATAGGGATTTTAGACTAGGTGTTACTTTTTTTGAGAGAAAGTGAAAAATATAATTGAGGTGAGTTGTAGGATACACATTGTTTTTAATATTGTGTTCTAATTATGAAATATTTTCTTATACGAGTATGTTTAATTAGCACAAAAGGAAACACCCACATTTTTAATTATGTATTATTTTGAAACATTGAGCAAACTTAAGGGAAGATGAAGAGACCAGGAAATTTCGACGGCAATACCTATGTGTAAAAAGTTTGCTCCTTCAACCTGTTATGCTTCATGAGTGACTGTTTATTCCCTTTTCGTCTGGCTATTTTACTCACAAATGCAGTAGGTATGTATTTTAATACAATGCAATCCAAGCACAAAATAAGTAGAAGCGTGGCTGTAAATTAGATTGTGCAAAAAGCCAAAGTTGAATAATAAAATGTTTAGACATTTCAGTGTCATGCGATTTTCAAATTGAGTGGTCCACTTCGAAACCAACCTGAGTAGGTACCTATTCTAAAGTTTTCTTGAATTACTGGCGGGCCTCATTAGATTTAGTACCAAAAAAATTACAAGTAACACTATTCATGAAAAAAATATCATTTCATGTACCTAGGTACCACAGTACCAACAGATACAGAGCGATTTCTGTTTTTCGCATTATACCTAATACAGCACGCTACTGATGTACACACGCGTGTATTTTATGTACACGCTCTTCTCTACTTTACTACAAACTGCTACTTACCTACCTACTGCTCATGAATCTACCAAATTTTCTAATCTAATCTAATGAATCTATCTAATTGACCGTCAGGAGACTCTCAAGTAGAGTGGGTTTCGCCCATCAAACATTTCATACCATTTTAGAAGTAGGAAAACTGATTAGATAGATGCATATCGCTTACCTATTCTGTGCAGTAGTTTAGTTAGTCACCACAAAAATACTAATGAAGAACGAGGACGGAATTCCCTTCTGACCTGAGCAACTGATAACCAGCCAGACGGTGAAGGGTTATCTATCCAGAAGGTACTGGTTCAACAGCCTTACTACCTTACGGGGTTCTATTTGCGGTTCTATATGCGGTCCCTTCCCGGATTAAGAGCCCTTTATGCGGTTGTGGTCCCGCACGTACGACTACCTGCGTTCCCGCGCCGCCCGTATACCGTATTTACGAACGCAAATGGGGCCGCATCAAGCCCCGCGCAGGTAGTAGAGAGTTTTTGCAGACCCTTCCACCGATCGGTAGGAGGAAATCCGTAGTACGAATCTGTAAGGAAAGGGCGAGTGCGCATGCGCGAGGACAAATCGGTAAGGAATCTGTAGCAGTAGGCGGTACGAATCCTTATTCATACGGGTTACCAAATCAGTATAGAAATCTGTATGAAAAGCAACATAACCTGACGCTTGTGTAACCCCGTTGTAACCTCAAGATTTTTCTTGTAAACAAACGGGCTTGGATTCTGCTTTGTTATTTTTTGTTCTCAGTTCGCTTTGTTCTCTTCTGTTTTATTCTGTTCTACACTCGATGGATGAATTGGAAATTTTTATTCCACCCATTCCTCTTCACAAAAAAACGAGTGGCAGTAGGAGTCCTCGTAGGACTTGTAATAAGTAGGGCTGCCAGACGTCCTCTTTTTTCCGGACATGTCCTCTTTTTCACACCCTGTCCGGGCGTCCTCTCTTTTTTCATTTCATTCTCATTCCATCAGAGAAAATTTTTCTCTGATGAACTCTCAGTGGATGAGAGGAACTGACTACATGTCCCCACAGTAAAGGTTTTTCATCAATCAGATGGATGACGGTTTGTTACCTACCTAATCGGTTATTATAATAATATTAATTATATTATGTTGAATGTTGAAACTAAAAACTTGAAGTAGATTCTATTCCTATTAGAATTAGATCATTTTCTATAATATAATATTATTATATTTTCTATAATATTATTACATTTTTTATAATATAATATTATTATATTATAGAAAATGATCTAATTCTAATAGGAATAGAATCTACTTCAAGTTTTTAGTTTCAACATTCAATATGTTGAATGTTATTATAATACCCGATTATTAATTATAATATTATTATAATACCCGATTAGGTAGGTAACAAACCATCATCCATCTGATTGATGAAAAACCTTTACCATATAATTACCTATATTATAATATAGTATGTGCATTTTGTAATTTATACGTTATATATCTTGATGTCCTTTTTTCCTTTTCTCTCATCTGGCAACCCTAGTAATAAGAAATACTTGTGAAACACTCAAATGCAACAAGTCAAAACTTCACGGCGACCATTTTTTTTTTTTTGGATTTTCATCCATTTTCCTCTTCACAAAAAACCGAGTGGCAGTAGGAGTCCTCGTACTTGTAATAAGAAAATTTCTTATTACAAGTATTTAATACTTGTGAAATACTCAAAGGCAACAAGTCAAAACTTCACGGCGACCATTTTTTCTTGAGGTATGTGAGAGTGAAAACAACGTGCGCGTCACTTTAGTAGTCAATTTTTCCATACGGATCCGTAAGGAATCTGTAGTGGGGTGGTTGAGGTGGTTAGCTTCCAGTCATGTTCGGCCTAGGCAGCCCATACGGATTTCCTGCTACGGATTCGTGGAAAGGTCTGCAAAAACTCTCTATTATCCGTTTCAAGAGGTCTACATTCTAAATCCGAAATGACCGTCCGCCGTCCAGGCCGTTTTGGGCAGTAGGAATTTTTTTTTTTTTTTCTTTTAATCTGAAATTTTGACAAAATACTTGGTTTACCATCTAGTTGTGCCCGCAAGGTTTTCAGTCCGATCGCCCAAACCCGTGGGGCCATAATATGGGGCATATTATGGGGCTACTGAAGGGGTTTTTTTTAAGGCTTTTAGCTTTGGGATCGAGTTAGGTGTTGTTTTCGAAGTTTTTTGGAACGATCCGATTTCACTGGGGCGGTCTATGGGTCTAAAAATGGGATTTTTGAAGGATCCCAGGAGGTTAAATATGTTTGAAGTAAAAAATAAAGAATTTTTGAAAAAAACCATTCTTTTAGAAAAAAAAATCCAATGAAAAAAAAAATCCAAAAAAAAAAAAAACATTTTTTCCAACATTTTTTATTGACAAATAATTTTTGCACAACTAACCTATATCAAACCCTTGAATGCCTTGATTCCCTTGGGAATAATAAACCCTTGTGTAAAGTTTGCAGCATTTTTCAGACAGCGAAACTGATTACTCGTCTGATTAAATGTTCACTTATTATCAAAATTTTTGAAAAGTAATGCAATTTTAATTTTCAATAACTTTTTTTAACGATTTTTTCTTGAATCCTACCTACATTAAAATATCTACCGTTATCACTCATGAAAAAAACAATTTTGGTTTATTATTCTTGGAATAATACACCTATGTTTTCGCGACACGGGTCGACGACTCCGATCGGCCTCAAAATTTGACATTATCCGTTTCAAGAGGTCTACATTCAAAATCCGAAATGTCCGTCCGCCGTCCGCCGTCCGGGCCGTTTTGGGCAGTAGGAATTTTTTTAAAAATCTGAAATTTTGGCAAAATACTTGGTTTACCATCTAGTTGTGCCCGCAAGGTTTTCAGTCCGATCGCCCAAACCCATGGGGCGCTATGGGGCTACAGGAGGGGTGTTTTGACTGCTTTTAGCTATGGGATCGAGTTAGGTGTCGTTTTCGAAGTATTTTTGGACGTAGAATCCATTTTTGGGGGTCCCGGAACGATCCGATTTCACTGTGGCGTTCTATAGGGCTTTCATGGGGCTAAAAATGGGATTTTTGAAGGATCCCAAGAAGTTAAATATTTTTCGAGTAAAAATTAAAGAATTTTTGAAAAAACACATTTTTGAAAAAAAAAAATCCCCCCAAAAAATTTTTTTGAAATATAAAAATCCAAAAAAAAAATTTTTTTAATTTTTTTTATTGACAGAATTAAATGTCTGTACAAGTAACCTATATCACAGAATAATAAACCCTTGTGTAAAATTTGCAGCGTTTTTTTGTAAGACCGATTTTTGAATCGATTTTCCAAAAAATCGATACTTTTATGGCGATTTTTTTGGGAAATCGATTTGGAGCATCCGATTCCGAATCGATTCAAAAAATCGATACTTCTTACCGATTTCCCATCCCTAGGGACGAGTCGTCCAGGACGACGCGCCCCCAGTGTTGCCATAGCAATGGCTCGAATGTCTGGTAGGAATCGTCGAAAAAACCGGTAGGTAGATTTCGGTAGATTAGCTAGGAACTCCGGTAGATTTCCCGGTGTTTTTTCAGAAGGCATTCTTGAACGCACCCATTAATTTTCCTAAAACCTATGGACCCGAGCTGTACAAAAACAGTATTCAACGATTTCGTGATTTCGCTCTATTAAAAAAGAAAAGACACAAAACGTAGGTACCTAGGTACTTCTGTACCAACTCGTAAGTTATCATTTTTAAGAATAGCTGTTTTATTGGCCAGTTGCTAAGAATAGACAGGTTCAATCATTGGGTAATGGGTAAATTATACACACCAGTAACAAACAGAAACATGATTGCAAGCATGTAACAAACAGCAGCAGCAGGTGTGGGTGCGGGTGTGTGTATGTTTATAAAATATAATTAAGTAAAAATCAATTTACAATAATATTAGATTAGATACATATTATGTCTCTTACATCACTAGTCTAACATCAAGTCTTCCTGTCTCTGTGAATCACACCTTTAGAAGCAAACCACGAGAACCTAGCAATTATTGCGAAAAATCCTTTTGTCTTGAAGTTCAGTCGGTACCTAACACGGTTGCAAGACGTTGTGCACATAAGATTGTGCTGTAAAACCCTCCATTATGGAGGTGCTACGTTCTAAACTTTGAGAATCAGCATTTTCAAATCACATCACAAGAACCTGTTTCGGTCAGTACATTCTACAATTCGGTCTGTACAAATTACAGCCTTTCATCACGAATTTCACTAATAAGAATTTGCAGTAGGTAGATCACATCACAGGTCTAAAAGTAAGCATACATAATAGAAGCGTATTGCAGAAATTTAAATCAGTCGCTAGTTTCTGAAATTTATCATTTTTTCCAAATGGAATGAAAAATTATTGATCTCTAGCAGCTCTATTGCGCTCAAAGTTCACGTATTGTCAATAATTTCAAAGCCCAGTGGATTTGAAGCTCAAACCTGTAGACCTGGAGTTGAAGTAGAAAATCGGTAGATCTACCGGAATTCCGGTAGAATGGCAACACTGCGCGCCTCAGTAAAGTGTGACAGGTGGCGATGCGGGTGGCGAATGTACCGAAACTTGCCAGCGTTGCCAGATGGCTCGACGTTTGGTATCGTCTGAAAAACGGCGACATTGGGATATTTTTTTAAATTATTTTGACTCGAGAAACTTATTGTAGGTACCTATTAAACTTGCTCTAAATAGGTATGTACCTAGTTCATGTTTTAAAGAGATTTTCAAACTAGAACAAGATAATGCACATTTTCGGTAAATACGGGAATGCTGTGAAATTCGTATTAATTAGGCTGGGAGAAAAATGACTCCTCTATAGATGGACTAAATTGTATAACATAGGTTGGTACTGTATAATATTATTGGCATATTATGTCAATATTATGTATAAAGAAAATTTAGCTTGGGGGCCGCATTCGAGCGGCCAACCTCATCTACTGTCCTAACAAGAACTAAATAATAATTATTTAGTTTGAAAAACATTGACAATAATTAGGTCTCTACAACAATATATTATTACATTTAACTGAATGGTGAAGACAATTGAAAGGATCTGATTTAACATGACATGTTCAAGATTCAAGATTATTTATTGTCGCCAAACAATGGTTTATGAGAAACGTCGGTAACAAAAATGGTTGTATGCCGATGGTGCAGAGGTCTAATCCAATGAGTTGGTTTAGGGAGAGAGAACGAAACCAGCAGAGGAGTCGTTCTCTCTCCCTAAACCAAAACGTCGGTAACAAAAATTCACCAAGTAGGTACAACAATCTTAAGGTAGCTCCTACTCATATAATGAAGCAACAACAAACGAGAAAATTAGGTTCAGTCGTATTCTTCGATTTCTTCGACCGAGTAGGGGGCCAATTCGACGAGCTTCCGCCTCACCCATCCACCAAAAGCGCTCTGCGACAACTCCCTGGCCCGTTCAGGGACCCGGTTGAAGAGTAAGAGTAAGAGTCTTGTCACACATCGTGTAAAATGACGATGGGGGAATTTTACTAATGTAAGTAGGTAATAATAATTATTATTTTGGATGATAAACCCACTCTAAAAATAATAATTATTCATAATTATTATGAACCCAAAAACGTTCCTGCAATCCTCACTTGGAGGTCCAATTGACGCAGGAGATGCTTTTTTAAAGCTCTAAATGTTACAACAAGACAAGAAACTAAAGGTAGGTAGGTACCTATTATTATTTTTTCAGTTTTTATTAATTTTTGAAAAAAATGAGCCTTGGCCTTGCATGAGCAAAATTTCCTTAAATTTGCTTAAATGTTTATTATTATTTAATACATTGGGTCATTAAAGGATGAGGCTCATTCTTTCTTTTTGGAAAATGCCGTTCATTAAAAAGTTGAAAAGAAAAAACTAGGTACTTAAGTACCTACGGGTTTCCTTTATTGTATATAAATAAACCAAACATAATAATAACCTCGAATTTGATTATTGTCTATAATAAATTGATAATAATAATTAAAAACTTTTGTTACCTACGTCCTCAGTCGACTCTTCGAAAGGGATGAAAATGCGCCTGAATGGATGGGGACATTTTTTCTCTCTGCGGGGAAGTTTTCAGCAGTGGGGCCTGCTGGCATCACTGCAATGGGCCCACAGAGTAGGGATGGGAAATCGGTAAGAAGTATCGATTTTTTGAATCGATTCAGAATCGGATGCTTCAAATCGATTTCCCAAAAAAATCGCCATAAAAGTATCGATTTTTTGGAAAATCGATTCAAAAATCGCTCTTACAAAAAAAAAAAAGTTTTTTTAATGAGTGATAACGGTAGATCTATTTAATGTAGGTAGGATTCAAGAAAAAATCGTTAAAAAAATGTATTGAAAATTAAAATTGCATTAGTTTTCAAAAATTTTGATAAACATTTAATCAGACGAGTAATCAGTTTCGCTGTCTGAAAAACGCTGCAAACTTTACACAAGGGTTTATTATTCTTTGATATAGGTTTGTTGTGCAAAAATTATTTCTGTCAATGAAAAATTTTGAAAAAAAATTTTTTGGGATTTTTTTTCATAGAAAAAATTTTTTCCAAAAGAATGGGTTTTTCAAAAATTCTTTATTTTTTACTTTAAACATAATATGTTTAAATATTATTTAACCTCCTGAGTTCCTTCAAAAATCCCATTTTTAGCCCCATGAAAGCCCTATAGATCGCCACAGTGAAATCGGATCGTTTCGGGACCCCCGAAAATGGATTCTACGTCCAAAAATACATCGAAAACGACACCAAACTCAATCCCACAGCTTAAAGCCTTCAAAAAACCCCTACCGTAACCCCATTTTAGCCCCATAGCGCCCCACGGGTTTGGCCGATCGGACTGAAACCCTTGCGGGCACAACTAGATGGTAAACCAAGTATTTTGTCAAAATTTCAGATTTAAAAAAAAATTCCTTCTGCCCAAAATGGCCTGGACGGCGGACGGACATTTCGGATTTAGAATGTAGACCTTTTGAAACGGATAATGTCAAATTTTGAGGCCGATCGGAGTCGTCGACCCCCGTCGCGAAAACAGGTGTATTATTCCAAGAATAATCCTAAACCAAAAGCCATGGCGGACGTCGCTGGCAACTAGTGAGTTTTGTTGCTATTAGCTATTATCATAATTTTTAATCGACCTAAGACTCGAAAGTTGCTTGAATCACTTGAAATAATAAACTAATTTTTATAAATGACGAAAATCGATTCAAGATTTTTTAAAAATCAGTAGTAAAAAATCGATTCACGATTTTTACAAAAATCGGAAGTAAAAAATCGATTCACCTAAAAAATCGGAACCTGAAGATCGATCCAAAAAAATTGAAAAATCGGAACAAAAAATCGGAAATCGATTCCCTTCCCTACCACAGAGTAACAGAGAGGAAAATGGGCCGAATCATTCGGCCCGAATGAATGGGCCTCTCATCTCAGCTGGCCTTGGTACCTAAGCGATGTTAACACGATTGGGCATTGCCCTTAAAAACCTAAATGGTTGAGTATAGTATTGTTGAGTATAATAATATTATACTATAATAATATTATTATTGTTATATTATTGTGTGGGATGCTGATGATGATTTGGGAAGATCGCCTTCTTCCATCAGGTGACCAACTGTTCCAAAATTCAGGTGATTTTTTTCTCTTCATCCTTCGTGTGTCCTTCGGCTGTCCCTGTCCCGTATTCACTTTTTTTTTGGTGCCCCGTAGAATGGTACCAATTTGACTGAAAAACTGATATCTTGACAAAATACTCTGTTCCCCGTCTGGAAGTGTCTCAAAGGTTCTCAGCCGATCGTTCATAAGGGGAAACCCGATCTGGGCAAAGTCAATGCTCAACATAGCTCATCTGGGCACTAAAGTACCGCCTACACGAGCAAAACTTTCAATTTCTGTCGACTCAAAATAATAGTGAATTATTCATTGTGTAGGGTTCGGATTGTCTACAATAAATTCATTTACAATCAATTAAAATCGGTTCATCGACTGTGTCTTCATCATCGGCTACGTTTTGGTAGCGGATTGACACGTCTGTCATGTACCTAGGTGATGGGCTCATCCGATGATGGGCTCAGAGCCTCATCGTGGTCCATGTCAGCTGGTGATTTTCGAATTCGTTTCCTCTTGAATTTGGGTCAGTACGATTCTCACTTCACGGGGGGGGGGGGGGGGGGGGGGGTAAATGTGTGCATTAAAATCGGCGTGGAATGATTCTATTCCCTGATTGCATTTGATGAAGCCGTCAAGTTGATGGGTAGATTTTTTCCTGACAGAGGTGGGGAGTATGGCGGTAGGAACGTACGGCGGAGCCGGATGACGAATAGCGAGTTCGCCCGAGGTAGAATTGCTGAATAGCTATTGGGATTCCTCCAGCATACCGAAGATTTACGTGACCACCTTCAAATAGAACGCGAGGAATAATAGCCCCACCAGGAGATTTCATTCCCCCTGATGGTTTTGGCTTCTGAATGCGTGCGTTATCCGTCTTGGTGCGTGAAAACGGGAATGTGTTTATTACGACGTAACTTCCCCGCCTCTTGTGGAAGAAGATCCCATTTGGACGATTAGCATGACAAAGGGAAGGAATACCACCTGAAGGCTTGTCTGCTCTCCCACCGGCATTAAACAAAGATAGCGGTGCCGGCGGTTTGGGGACTGTTCATTTGTCTTACAGATCCTCATTAACCTGCCTCAATAGCACCCATTTAACCGGTACAAGTCTGGTAAAAGGACGTTGAACGATTGAATCTAATCAACCGAGGAATAAAGTTTAATTAAATAGATTAGTTTTCTTTTAACACAGAGTGTGTTTTTACGGAGGTTATTTGGTTTGAAGTTGGGCGTAAGGTAAGTAAAAAATATCCCACTGGCCGCCCACCGACTAAGTAAAGGTCCACACATTTCAGTGATATCAGTGAATCCTCAGCCATCAGTGCTCCTTGCCCATCAATGATAAATTGTCCACACACCAGCATTACTGATTACACTGCTTAATACTGATGGCCACGGATTCACAGAAACACTGAAATGTGTGGGCGACCCGTCGCGACGCGATGCTCCCCCCCAAGACGAGAACCACAACTCCTTCTAACTCCACCCTACGCCCCAAGTCGATCCTCTCGGAGGGACCCCTCCTCATGGAAAATTCTTTTTCATGTCAACTCTAGGAACCAAATGTCAACAATGGGATCATACCCCAATATACCATTTATTATTCTTGGAATAATACACCTATGTAATCGCGACAGAGGTCGAAAATTCAGATCGGCCTCGAAATTTGACATTATCCGTTTCAAGAGGTCTAGATTCCAAAACCGAAATGTCCGTCCGCCGTCCAGGCCGTTTTGGGCAGTAGGATATTTTTTAAAATCTGAAATTTTGTCAAAATACTTGTTTTACCATCTAGTTGTGCCCGCAAGGTTTTCAGCTCGATCGCCCAAACCCGTGGGGCGCTACGGGAGGGTTTTTTGAAGGCTTTCGGCTGTGGGGTCGAGTTAGGTGTCGTTTTCGAGGTATTTTTGGACGTATAATCCATTTTTTGGGGTCCCGGAACGATCCGATTTCACTGTTGCGATCTATAGGGCTTTCAAGGGGGCTGAAAATGGGATTTATGAAGGATCCCAGGAGGTCAAATATTTTTCAAGTAATAAAAAAAAAGTTTGAAAACTTTGAGTTTTTTTGACAAAATATGTACCTGTTCAGTTCTCGATCTAGTTGTGCCCGAAGGTCCGCTGACCCTTTTCAAATTAGGCGTTTCTGGTTCTGCTGACCCAGGTGCAGTGATTTAAATATAACAAACCGTGTGGGTCTGCTGACCATGTGTCGTCTTTTCAAATTAGCCGTTTCTGGATCTACTGACCCAGGTGCTGCACTTTAACTCGACCCCATAGGCAAAACTCTTCAAAAGCGCTTCCATAGCCCCTTTTTAGCCCCACTGAACCCCGCGGGTTTGTGCGATCTGAAAACCCTGCGGGCACAACGCTCCTGGAGAGGGAAAGAAGTAAATCCTAAAATAAACCAGAAGCCTTAGTAACTAGGGCTGTGTTAAGTATAGTTGAATGACTGATTACGTTTAGGTACCTACCTATGCCACAAGCTTACTGAGAAATTGGGGGGGGGCATATCTATGTTGTGTGAGGCTCCAAATTGTCTGAAGCATCGACTCTTCTTCACAGACATTGTATAATGACTAAATTACTCATAATAATCTCGAAGTAGAGCACCACTTACTAAAATACTCAACATCCAAAGGATGTCTGGTCACCAAGCTACTGAAATCAAATGATCGTTTTATCGTTATTGATATCAGATAGTACAGCACTTTTGTCGGATTAGCGAAAAAAGTGTCGCATATTCCAGTGACACGAACTGTACCGACATTTGAGGAGCTTACTTTCAAAAGAGGTCATATTCATTTTTGGAAAAAAATTCTGCAAAAAAAATCTTAGCATCTTTTGATACACGTGTCTTCTTTTCCGTAAAATCATAAAAATTGCTATTGTTTCTATTTCAGGTTGGAAAATGTTGCGGAGATCGTCGAAGGCTGTGAAAAAGAAATGAGAAATCTCCCGTCTGCACAGCGCTCGTCTGGCCCAGTTTCACTCTTTGAGTCTACACCGTTAATTTTCGACCCAGCGAACTGCTGACGACGCACTTCTGGCTCCGATTCCCTTTCAAAGGTCCGCTCGAGTTGGACGCCTTCGTCCAATTACCGCTCAGGAAACTGAATAGCAGAATGTTAGCGGAACACGCGCCAAACACTGGCCGGTTGTTAGTTCTGACAGACCTCAACACCGTCCCGGCAAACTGGGTCTGAACTATGTACGCGGATTGTTGGCGAGGATTAGGCGGAAGGGGAACGTGTTTCTATGTTAATAACGTTGGTTTATGATAATGCCGCTTGATAAGGCCAGCTCCGACAGTGAGTTACAAGTGCATCATTAACGAGATTTACAAGATGTCACCTCTCATTCCCTCAAATGCACTAAATGTGGCTACATCGATCTTAATCGTATAGCGCAGTCAAAGCGTAGCGAAAATGAGGCTGACAGGGTTGGATTTTCAAATCGTTTTCTTCGTTTTTTGGGTGCTGAATCCGAATCTGAAGAGCCAACAAATTCGGCTTATGCATTTTGAGATATTCGCAAACAGCTCCAAAATGTTGACACTTTTTCTAGTTTTGGTTCATTATTCTTAGAATTATTTCAAGAATGTATGTAATAGCGACGGAGCACAGCAGGGCGAAAACGCAAAAACGCGCTTATAATTTAAAATCAACTGTCTAAATCGTTATCTGAAAAACACTTGTGTTGTATGTATTTTTCTATGCTGAATCCAATGGAATCATTTTTGAATCAGTTCGACGTCTTCTTTGGGTTGAAAATTCAAAAATTAGGGCAATATCGTGAAATATTTGCCAACAAAATTATTTATTTGTTTGCCATGTTTCCAGAAATCGTAAGTTTGCCTCTTTTACAAGTTATTGAAATTTTAAACACTGTTTACGAATCATTAAACGTTGAAGATTCAATTCAGTATTAAATTTTATTCAAATTAAACGGACAACATTAATTTCAGTATCAAATTGAAGTCAAATTAAATTCATTTGACAATTGAAGTTAGAAGTTAAATTTATTCTCGAAGATCCATGTAACCTGCTGCCGATTTTCCATCATTCAAAAATTCATAACTTGAAGAAAATTGAATTAAAATGAAATGTAAACAACAGTTATGAGGCTCCTTTGAGTGCCGTCCATTGCAGCGCCTTCCAACGCGGTTTGTTTATTGACAAGAAATGACAAGGCTATCTTTTTCAAGATAAATACCGCTCTGGAGCACAAAGTAGCAAGTTGTAGCAGCTTCTAGCAGTTTTTAGATAGGTGGAGGTTTCTCCTAATCGTGGAAATTAAGGTGCGCAAGGATGCGCATGAAAAATTCTCACTGTAAACGTGTTTCTTTTTGTACAGTTCCAAACTTGACAAAACTGATTATTCTGACTCGGCAAAATGTTTATAAACATGTTTAAAGCTTAGGGCCACGTTATAAATTTGTACTTCTACTATAGTAAGCTGAAAAAAAAAAAAAAAAAAAATGCCGGACGATCGGAAAAATTAAAATTGAGAGAGGGGGGAGGGGGATCTGATGTTGAATGAATGTGATACATTGTCAGTTGTGTATGTGGTGGGGGTGGGGATCTGATTCAATAATTTTTTTTTAAGGACGAAAGTTTTTGGTATATTATTTTTATTATCATCATTATTATTCTCATAATTATTTTAATTACAAAGATTGACAAGGGTTGGATGAGTTACATCTGTTTGTATGTTAAGGCAAATGTGAGTTTTGAAGGCACGATTTATTTCTATGTTTTCCAAATAGTTCAGGACAAGACCCCTGTCTCGATAATGTACAATGAGCTCCTTGAATGATTTATTAATTTTTGATTCCTGGAATGGTCGTGCTTCGAAAGTTACGAAAGTGGGTTAACATTGCGGAAAATCCGTCTATTATTCTAGGGCCTTAGGAAAAATACAATATTTGAATTCCGTGGTCTGGAGGGAGTACATGACGTGGGCTGCCTCGTCATCTTTTGATTGGCTGAGAGATTGCTCTTTCTTGCATCTATGCAAGTTAGCAAACTTTGCAACGCGAAAAGCCGACCCCGAAAATTGAGAATCGGGTTAGTCATCTGAGAAGATCATTCAAAAATCGAGCATTGAGTTTATCATCAAAGAAGGTTATTCAAACATCGAACCAGGCTGAGAGTTTTATTCCGATTCCGTTCTGATTTATTAATCAGCGCTCTGGCGGCTCTGCGGCCAACTACTCGACGCCTCCGCTATCAGTTCAAAATCTTCAACATTTCTAAAACAGTTCTGCTCGTAATTATGCAGATTTTCGAACTAAAAATTTGTGTAGGGGGGTTTTAAAGGGTGCTGAATCCGAATATGTTAGTAGAAATGACGAATTCCGACCTTTTCCAAGGAGCTCATTCGGAAAAGTTATTGAAGTCGAAAGTGGAACTCTCCTCAATAAGAAGCTGTGAATAAGCTGATCTACCACTTTGGAGTCTAAAATCCCTCTCATGCTCCCCTGCCCGTACTGTAAATGACCTAAACGTTCGGCCGATGTAATATTTTTGATGACAGGGACATTCGAGTTGGTAAATCCCCAAGAGACAGTTAAATCCCCACAGACACAGTGTGGAAGAACGAGAGGGAGCAGAATGGTTTAGGTGGGCCAGGAATTGATTGGGTAAATATCAATTTGATAGCTGACTTTTTATCCTTATTGCGAATCAATCGATCTACAAGACAGGGGGGGGGGGGGGGGGGTTCATCCATTGTTGTAAGCTATCGTTTTAATTGTAGATAGTTCCTGCTCATAATCTTCCTGATTAAGGGGAGTGTCTATTAGACCCGGCCCACCTTGTAATTCTTGCAATTCCTTAACTTGTATCTTTGTAGTTCTTTAACTTGTATATTTATATTAATTGAGTGTATTACTACACATAATTTAAGTGGCATAAGCAATGCTTATTAAGCATACCTATCATGTTCTGCTATACCATATAAGGTCCAGGATATTTACAATAGCGTTAATTGTGATTTGCAGAGGCTGATGATGGGCTAAAACCGAAACAGGTCCCCTTTGTAAATTTTCCAATAAAACCCGTGTGAGTGGACAATATTTACACTCTATATCCTTATATAGATAGTCCTCACACAACACCAGGACACCATTTTGATAAAGGGAAGAGTTGGTGGCAAATCCGGAGGTTGTGCGTGACATCTTGAATAAGTTCATTGAATAAATTTTTTTCGGTTCATAAATATTGCTCATATGGGTTCATTCGCAACATTGATGCAAAGGATACCTTCTAAAACCCTTAGACGTGCATAATAAGTGGTAAGAAATGGAAAATAGTCGCTTAAAATGAGTTTTGACCGAAGTGGGGGAAATTCAACGCGCTGTACGTTAGGGTGGGTCGAAAAAAAATTGTTTTTTTTTTTTTGCACCGCTTTGAGATAGTCTCCACTGGAGTTCTCAAAGTGATAAAAAGTCACTCCACAAAAATCGGTGCATAAAACGCAAATGAAGTGCCGCCCCAAGCTGTAACAGTAAAATAAAATTTTTTAATAAAGGTTTTTAATAGATAAATAAATAAAGGTTTTTAATAGATAAATAAATCCGACAACCGAGAAATTGCGATATAAAGCAGAAAAAACACTAAAAAGTGACCAATTTTACTGTTACAGCTTGGGGCGGCACTTCATTTGCGTTTTATGCACCGATTTTTGTGGAGTGACTTTCTAACACTTTGAGAACTCCCGTGGAGACTATCTCAAAGCGATGCAAGAAAAAAACAAAAACAAAAAAAAACCAATTTTTTTCGACCCACCCTACTCTACATAGCTCCTACTTTTGGGTCAAATATCAACGTTGACTAGTACACCTTGTAGGAAATTTAATGCCCTTTTATTTCGATAACATTGGCCGTAGAACGCATAGTTTACAAGTATAAGTAAAAAACAGAAAAAAGGATCAACATTTTGGATTTTTTTGCAAAGTTCGCATGCGATTAATATCCCATAATATAATATATTATCGATATTATCTCTTAACCAGAGACGAGTAACATTTGTCATTTATTATTGCGATTCATGTCATTTATTCCATGTCATTTATTATTGGTTGTTTATGTCACTTATTCGACCTAAATGGCCATTTTATGTCATTAAATTATTTCATGTCAGTTATTTTTCAAGTTTCAAGCTATCCTAGAAAGTTCTAAATCATTGTAAAACCTGGAGAAAAGGAAAGAAATTTTCCAAACACTTTCTGTAGGTACTACCTAATGCCGATTTATTTCAATCAATCAATCAATCAATCAATCAATCAATGAAATTATTTGTCAGTTACACTGAGTGATTTGACAATGGTCGAATTTCTACCTAAAACTTCTTAAAACTAAGTCACGTACAGTAAACAAACAAACAAACAAATAACAAACAAACATAACAAAAGAGTTTATACCCAGTTCATAGTTCTCATTTACATTCTTCCCAGGCACTGGAAGTCGTCAAATGTGTATGGAGCTAGTTGAATCAGGTAACCGCTCACTTTGGACCTGAGTGAGACCAGTGACTTGCTTTTTAAAGTGCTAGGGACGGCATGTTACAAGGAATTCATGAAATTTACGAGGAAAATCATTCTAGAATCATGAGAACTAACCGTTCACCTGCACGTTTATGTAATTTATTCGGAATTTCGGCAATTTATGTCATTTATTCGAAAAATGGACATTTTATGTCATTTAATCGCTGTCGGAGGAAACAAGTGAAGCAGTACCCACAAGACTGCTTTTCCGTATAAAATACATATTATGGGGTTGCAGGCATAGTGATAGTATAGGTACACGTCATTTTGCGCCGGAGCATTTTCTACTTCTGTATTTCGGGGAAAAGCCCAAAAACGTCCGATGTATGTAATTTATTCGAAAAATGGCCAATTTATGTCATTTACTCGTCTCTGCTCATAACAAGGGCGGATCCAGGATTTTTCTGAGGGGGGGGGGGGGGGGGGGCGGAAAATGAAATTAAAAAAAAATTTTTTTTTGTAACATTTGTGGAAGGGATGTGGGACCCCGAAAAATGGATTACACGTCCAATCTTTTTTCCAAAATTGTTTTCTTATTGACGCAGAATTAAAGTTTTGCACCTATGGCTTTGCTTAGTTTCTTTCCCATCCCGCCGTTTTTCACTATCGGAATTCTTCAATTTCTTGGGGGGGTTTTGTACCCATGTGACATACCTGCGAGTCCCACTCCTCCCTCAATCACTAATTGTCTCGTTTCGCTCTTTCGCTCAGTTTGGGCCAATAGGGATCATTCTAGTCAACTCCTAACACACCTACCAGCCCATCCAACTCCCCTCTTTATCAAAAATCGTATTTTCTCGCTCTTTCGCTCGTTTTGGACCAATAGGGATCATTGTTTACAACTCCCTTGGCTCACAACATACCTGCCAGTCCCACTCCTCCCTCAATCACTAATTGTCTCGTTTCGCTCTTTCGCTCAATTTGGGCCAATAGGGATCATTCTAGGCAACTCCTAACACACCTACCGGCCAATCCAACTCCCCTCTTTATCAAAAATCGTACTTTCTCGCTCTTTCGTTCGTTTTGGGCCAATAGGGATCATTGTTAACAACTCCCTTGGCTCACAACATGAAGTGGCACCAAGAAAGGATCAAGCGATATACCCTCCATTGTGATGCTTGGGATAGCGCTTGGCCCTATTTACCTGTTGCAGTATGACGAACCCCGGGTTCGTTGAACCAGGAGTCATTCTCTGAACTACCGCTCCTCTAAGGGAGCGATTTGGTGAACGAACTCCCTGAAAAGAATCGCTCCTTTGGAGTCGCTCACTCTTTCGCTCCCCATCACTACCTGACACCTTCTCGGCACAGTGATGAACGCAGCGCAGCCACCACACAACAGACAGACTCAAACTTATGTTGAGTACTTCTCTTCAAATTTAAGCGATTATAAAATTTTAAATCTCATATATTTTCTCGTTAAGGGGGGGGGGGCCCCCCCTCTGGATCCGCCACTGGCTCATAACGCACAAACCGACTTAGTTCGACCTCTTCTTATTCGGATCCAGCAACCCAAAAAACATATAATACACACTTGAAACTCTAAACACCTATTTTTTCCTACGTCTAACTACAGCTTCGTCCGGATTTGTATCCAAATTGAAAGATTTATGATATTGGTCTTTCCTCCACTTTGCCAGAGCAAATGTGAGATTGCGGGCTCTTACAGGGTCGTATTTGCCTCCCCCTTCTCCTAACAGTGTGTGTTTAGACCTCGGAGCAAACATGAGTTCAAACATCATGAAGATATATTGGAGGGTTTCCAATATAAAGGAAGGAACTCCTCTCGTCTAAACTGCTTTTCAGATAAACGCGAATCGTCAAAATCTACGTTTAACGGGTTCTCTAAAAAAATTTTACGCGGGGACTCGGTTGAATTTGTATCTCTTACTAAGTGCCAACACGTACAAGAGCGTTACTACCACTTTTGCTGAGTTCGCTCTATCAATCACGGGGTTGTCGCGGAAATGCGACGTCGGGTAAGATGGATGAAGGCCTCCGAGTAACAGCCGGTCGACCGTGTAAGGTGAACCTCCTTTAATGTAATATTTGGAGTTAACTCAGTTTTTCGCAATGTCTTCCGGTGATGGATCAATCCCACGCTGCCGGCCAGGGTCAAAATAATGAGTTGCTGCGGGTTAACCAAAATGTGGATAACAAATGGTGGTAAGGAACTGTGATTTTTGCATTGTGTTGAGGTACTAGATTGGGTTTTCACTCGTAAGGATTTCGGATGAAGATTTCTGAGTTGTAAACGATAGCGAGTAGTAGATACAATGCGCATGCTTAAGGCGTGGATCCCCGGTCAAAAAAAAAAAAAAAAAACGCTCCAAATTTTACACAAGGGTTTATTATTCTCTGAAGTAGGTTACAGTGCAAAAATTAATCCAACCAATAAAAAAAATTTTTTTGAAAATTTAAAAATTTTTATTTTTATTTTTTATTTTTTGCTCGGAAAATACTTACAGCAACAAGGAAAAAAAAAAACAAATTTGACGTCTTAAACAAATTTGACGTCAGACAAATTTGACGTCTTAAACAAATTTGACGTAGGTATTTGACCTCCCGGATCCTTCAAAAATCCCATTTCTGGCCCCATGAAAGCTCTATAGATCCCCACAGTGAAATCGGATCGTTCCGGGACCCCCCAAAAATGGATTCTACGTCCAAAAATACTTCGAAAACGACACCTAACTCGATCCCATAGCCAAAAGCCTTCAAATAACCCCTCCCGTAGCCTCATTTTAGCCCCATAGCGCCCCACGGGTTTGGGCGATCGGGCTGAAAACCTCGCGGGCACAACTAGATGGTAAACCGAGTATTTTGTCAAAATGTCAGATTTAAAAAAAATTCCTACTGCCCAAAACGGCCCGGACGGCGGACGGACATTTCGGGTTTAGAATGTAGACCTCTTGAAACGGATAATGTCACATTTTGAGGCCGATAGTGTTCCAACCCCTTAGTTATTTGAATATAATATAATATTATTCAGTACATATTATTTACTATGATCTGTAGCTTGTATGTGTGCCTAAACCATAACATGAAGGTACTCTACTGGGGTGCTCTGTTGCAGCCCGAAAGATGAACAATTGACTGTTTCCAACGTTGGCGTGAGGATATTTTTTATGCAATACATGAATGAACTTTCACAGACCAAACCTCGATAACCCGGCCGATAGTTTTAAAAGAAGATGCTGAAACATCAAGGTTGGTAATAAACTCATCTTCAATCATTCATTTCAACTTTGTGTGATGTAATAAGGAATTTAGCTTAGATTTTGCCTTTCTTAGTTGAACAATTAATTCCAATCCATTCTCAAATCGTAAGGTTGATACTGTAACTGTAGTTAACTGTTGTTAGTTGCAGAATTCGGATTGAAACGGGTGGTACCAACTCAAACATGCCCTCAGAAGTACCTGACGACATCGTCAATCATGGAGTGAACCTGAGCCAATATTGCTTTTAGAACGAGTTTCGTGGTGATACTCCCCTTTCGCAGACTTGGCGTTACAGAGGCCTTGAATTTGAGTTCATTGTAGTTGGAAGTTGAGGAAGAGGGGTGTGTTTCAGCTCAACTTCTACAGGTACGTCGCCCTCGACATGAGCTTGTCTCCTCTAATTTGTTTTATGCGAGACCCTAATGAACTCCTCCGCCAATTTAGTTGGGGAACTTTCTGGGGGTGGGGTCCGGGGTTGAGCATGATTATGGGATAATGGCGTTATCTCCTGCGTTGTTCTGTGCGGGTAATAGTAATTATCAGGGCGAAATAAATCTGCAGACCCGAGCTGTCGTGGAGTTTACGCTAATGTAGGAAATATGGGAAACGATACCTGGACTATGCACCCTACTCACTACTACAACTGTGAAGTTGTGCGAATTTACATGGGGTATGCAGTCCCGGTACTTTAGCTATTTTCGAATCAGCAATTCGGTTTTAGGCGGTTTGGTCTACAAAGCAGGCCATTCTGAAGTTGGCCGAATTTGTCTTAAATTCCTTTCAATGTGCTGAATATGCTACTTTTGTAGACGTAGCCGAGTTCGTTGACTTCATTCCACACCAGCTTCTTATCCATAAGCCTGCAAAATATCATTTTTCAGATGGGGCTGAAAATCTCTTGTGGGGAAATTATCGCACTTTCTCTGGCAGTATCGCCAGCCCGCAAGAGTTGGTTCCGGCGGGAGGAGCGTGATACAGTCCTGGCTCGAGCGAGCAAACCCCTCTTCTCCCACTGGTGAGTCAGCCTTCCCGTTGGAAAACGGGCGTTGTTGCGGCATCAAGTTGCCATTTACTGTTCATATTTAGTCATTATTATATAATGTCTCTTCGCAGTGCGTTTTCAAGGATCCGACCCGCCGACCAGGCCTCCCTTAGCAACTCTTAACTTAGGGAAGTTGAACCAGCAGTAATGTTCCCAACGCATGGGTCTGTTGCCCAGGACTCCATTCGCGACACTTCGCTTATGCAAGCCGGGAGATTGAACCCATGTTAGACTGGGTCACCTATGACGGCACTTCGTCTAATGTGGCTGCTGCAGCTGTTCCCAGTAAAACAGCGAGCCCAGGGAGAAACGATACCGAGCACGACATATTGTGTAGGTTATCGTCTTCCCTTTCAAAGACACTGCATGAGGTAAGCCTGGAGTATGCGAGTCTTCCTTTTCTGTGTCTGAGCAACGTCCAGGTTTACAGCAGAACAGGTATTTTTTTCTTCAAGGGCTTTTTCAATTATGCTTGTTATCCTATGTACTTGATCAACATGTGTCAGTTTTAATGGGATTTGGGCCAAGAACGGGAATACTCTACTTCATTTGCCGAGCTTTCGAGCAGTATGTGCTCTTCATCAGGGCCATGAAGATGATATCAGGGCATGTGGTACATGAACCTGGTCGGGGAGAGAGAGGGAGATGAATGTCGGACTGTCGAAAACCGAACTGATGCTGCGGGATTAGCTTTCGCTCCTCCTCTGAGGGCGTTGAAAGATCCTCGATTAGCCATGTTTTTTCCACAATTTTGCCAAACTCGAGCAATTCAGTTTTCTGCCAACCAGTTTTCCAACCTGTCAAAGGTAAGCACCCTTCCCCTACCTCATACAATTAATTCATTAACGTAGACTTCATTAGAGCTCGTATCAGAGGACCCAATTCGTTACGCTGTGAAAAATCCTCCGACCGATAGGCCGTCTTTCATCGACCCCCCTAAAACAACCCCTGATGAGTTGAGCAGCGGGAACAAGACGAAAACGGATTATTTTCATTTTGAGAGGGCGGAAGGGAACAATAGGGACGGGAAGAGGTTCTGCGGCTGGTTACCAAGACGACCACTTCAGTCTCCGATAAGTCCATTAGTGGCTCAATATACTCGCAACAATGATTTTGGGTTAGGAGCCCTCCAGGTCAGAGCGGCGGAGGTCGCCGATAGGGGCGAAAAAAATTGTGGATAACGTCGAGTTTTCTCTGTCATTCTATTATTTACTTCTCTTGTTTCTTGCCTCTGAAAAATTCGAAGTTTTTTTCTCATATCAGATCGTTTTCCAATATGCTCCCTCAAGGATTTTTTCCACATTGAAATCTGCCGACGTTTATTTCGATGACGACTAAGTGGAAACATTTTTTACCGAGCCAGATAGGTAGTAAGATTTATTTCAAAAACCTGAAATGTTGACCAAATACTCGGTTTACCATCTAGTTGTGCCCGCAAGGTTTTCATCCCGATCGCTCAAACCCGTGGGGCGCTATGGAGCTAAAAAGGGGATACGGGAGAGTTTTTTGATGATTTTCGGCTATGGGGTCGAATTTGGTGTCGTTTTCTAAGTCTTTTTGGACGTAGAATGCATTTGTGGGGGTTACCAGAATGATCCGATTTCACCGTGAGGATCTATAGGGCTCTTATGGGGCTACAAATGGGACTTTTGAAGGATCCCAGGAGGTCAAATAAAGGGTCTTTTTCGAGAAATTACGTTAGCACAATTACCCTAGGTATATCAAAGAATAATAAACACTTGTGTAAAATTTGCAACGTTTTCGAAATACCCCTCGTTGTTGGGAGTAACTCGGTCGAGAGTTATTTCATTAGCTAATTCCTCGAAATCCAAGTCCGTGGGCGATTCTGAGAAATAAAATAAAATCCCTTCCCTCAGACTCAACTATAGTTGAGTAAAAGAGACTAATCGTCAACCGAGATACGAAATGAGGCAGGTTAGACATTCGAGGAGGTTGCAAGTAGGTTTCTTGTTACGGGCATTAAATGGCTACAAATTTTGTAGCCCTATGAAAGCCCTAGAAATCCCCACAGTAAAATCGCAACGTATCGGGACCCCAAAAAATGGATTCTACGTCCAAAAATACTTCGAAAACGACACCTAACTCGATCCCATAGCCAAAAGCTTCAAAAAAACCCTCTCGTAGCCCCATTATAGCCCCATAGCGCCCCACGGGTTTGGGCGAGCGGGCTGAAAAACCTTGCGGGCACAACTAGATGGTAAACCAAGTATTCTGTCGAAATGTCGGATTAAAAAAAAAATTCTACTGCCCAAAACGGCCCAGACGGCGGACGGACATTTCGGTTTTGGAATCTAGACCTCTTGAAACGGATAATGTCAAATATTGAGGCCGATCAGAGTCATCGACCTCCGTCGCGATTAAATAGGTGTATTGTTCCAAGAATAATAAACCAAAATCAATACTAACAGCGAGATAGGTTTCCCATCTCGATTTTTAGGAAAACGGCGAAAAGAGGGTTTTGAACCACATAGCATGCAATGGAAATTCGTTCCAAGTTTCGAACTTCGGGCGCTATGGCTCGTTGCCTACGCCCTCCGATCGCGGCAAGAACTTAATATCGCGTAACCATACCCCTGAATAATGCTCTCCTTATTTAGGAGTTAAGGAGAAGGGTGAAATACCCGAGGGGAGAAAGGGGGCTGGCGAAGGATAAACCTCTTGAGATGGTTGGATAAGGGCCTCCACCGTGGTTTTAGTGGATGAGAGGTTGAAGATGGTATCGGTGAGGGATGTAGGGAGTTTTCCTGGAGCTCATTTATCATTTATCGGTCTCCACGTGAACTCGTCCCTTTTTTCATCGAGGGTATTCAATAAGAAAATAGCTGAAACGTCTCGGGGTTTTGGCAGCCCTTTGCTTCCCCAGCCTTGTTAAAATCTCGTTCCGTCGAACATTTCTGACATGATACAGGTGGGAGGTGCTGTTAATTTTCGTCTCGTTGTCACCTGTACTCTGCATAAAGCAAAGGGGCGTATGCGCGAGCGGTCCCAAGCTCGAAAAAGTGTACATGAGCGGTCACGAACTGAGCAGGCGTAGATGTATGAGCGGCCCCAAGAACAGGAACTTGAAGTTTTGCCACTTATTTATCATTCATGTTTATAGTCTTGGAGTTCCAACAATCAGAGAACCCCAGAGGGCGGGGATCACCACTCCCCTGGGTCGAAATACCGACCCTGCGTGAGGACGTTATAACCGTCCTCGAGTCCAGTGTCCAAAGATTGCTGATTCGGCTTCCCTCGCGCCTTAGACCCTGTCCTCTGCTGTGGAGTGCAATGTATGCCTTGTAACTTAGTAATCATAGAGGGTAATCATTCTCAGTTGTTCGTAGTAGGTACTAACGACTCCATTACGACGTCAAACATGAGCTGAAGACGGGACCGCAGACTTGAACTCTTCTTAGCTGAACTCTTCTCTGACCTCCGGACCGCTCGTGCCGTCAGCCAAGCAAGGGGATCCGGTTCTGCTTCGCTTACAAGACGATAGGTCTCGCCACTCATTCGGAGACCTGCTCCTTCCCTGTCTAATCCAGTCAGTGGATCTGGGATGACCCTCCATGTATCGATTCATGATGATCTGGAGACGACACTAACGTAGGAGTCTGACGATGCTTTGTCTATTCTGACAAACCCTGACCTGCGTTGTCAGGCTCCTTTGCAACAATCATTGCCACCCTTAGGGAGAGTATTGGTTCATTATTCTTGGAATATTACACCTATGTAATAGCGACGGAGGTCGACGACTCCGATCGGCCTCAATATTTGACATTATCCGTTTCAAGAGGTCTAGATGTAACGATCCCCCCCCCAACCTCCGATCCCTGGATGCCGGGGTGAAGTTACCACTAGATACTGAATTTCCCTTATAAACGGTATATTAATTTCTTTCACAAGGTTTTCACTCTTTTCCTCTGACGGACAAATCACGACTCCCACTCGAGTACGGGTCTTCCCTCTCTCTCCCTCTTCGCTGCCAATCCTCCACTTTTGTCTCGTCTGTGCTTATGCAGCACACAATAACGTTCGCTCAATCTGTCACCCATTTTGTGGACGTAACATAGATTCCAAAAACGATATGTCCGTTCGCCATCTGGACCGTTTTGGGCAGTAGGAATTTGTTAAAAATCTGACATTTTGACAAAATACTCGGTTTATCATCTAGTTGTCCCCCCAAGGTTTTCAGCCCGATCGCTCAAACCCGTGGGGCGCTACGGGTCTACAGAAGTGGGGTTTTGAAGGCTTTTGGCTATGGGATCGAGTCAGGTGTCGTTTTCGACGTATTTTTGGACGTAGAATCCATTTTTTGGGGTCCCGCAGCGATCTTATTTCACTGTTGCGATCTATAGGGCTTTCATGGGGCTACAAATTTGTATATGGGATTTTTCAAAGATCCCAGGAGGTCAAATATTTTTCAATTAAAAAACAACATTCTTGTGATTTGCGATCCGAGTGAACATAACGTAAGCAAGGACTGGGATAACAATGCCTGTTTTAACCTTCCCTCGTCAGCTGGCTTCGGTCGATTTGGCGTATTCAAGTCAGCTGGCTACCTAAAGAGGAGCTATAGGACGTCTGGGAAGAATTAAATCTTCAATGGTTTACCCAGCTGATAGACTTCACGTGTGTTTAGAAGCTCGCGTTGTTTGAAATTTCAATGTAGAATTAATACTCCCCCCCCCCCCCCCCCCGTAGAAAAGCCCGTCTTTCTTTCTTCACATTGTTAAAACAACCCGCTGTCAAGAAAACGACGTAAGTGCCTCATTAAGTAAGTTTTTTCTTCTCAAATCACGTTTCATCTCAAATTCTATAATCAGCTTATATGAGCCGAAATGCAAGGCCTTTGAAAGAGTTTTTGATCATCCCGTTTGTAGAACTAATTTCCGTTTGATGATGAAATGGTGGCTCCTCCTTTGGCTTTTCCCCCGATAGACGCGATAAGATTGAGCCCCGACCTGGTTCTTTTTCTGAAAAGGCGAGGCTGCCCATCATCGCGGTTCATCCAGAAAAAGCCCCGGCTCTAAATGAGGGGGAAACCTTTGAATACCTTCAGACCTCCTCTCCCGTTTTTAAAAGCTATTTCAGTCTCGTGTCTAACTATTACGAACCAAAACGTCAGGGTTGATTGATCGACTGACTTCGGCTTATTTTCAGTTTGTTCTCAGGTGTCAAGGTTTTTGTGGGGGAAAAAAATCACTTTACAAGTTCCACACGATTTGAAACGTGTTAACGTAGAAAACCTTTCTTCAACCTGTAGAGAATTCAAATCCCGAACCATTGCGAATAGTTTGCGGTCTAATCAACCAAACGAGCTCTGATTGGGCCGTTAATTTCCAGCACAATGGAAACCAGTTAGGGTTCCAATATCTCCGGGGCCTATTAAACTAATAACAATAATCACCGATCTAAGGGTGTAATGTTTGGGCCTGCGCGAAACCCAATTGGCTTGCAGGTAAACGGATATTGACATTAACCATTACTATGTCATATGGGTGATCAATGTTGCCACTCCGTTTGGTTGGAGGCTGATCATTCCGTGAAGGTATTTCATCAAATTTCGTTGAATGAAGTAGGTTCTTAGCTGAAGGGAAAGACTAGCTAGGGGAGCAACGAAAAACTTGTTCATTTACATTTAGGAATGGGCTTGTTTCAGGATTTTTTTTTTAAATTGTTAGAAGGCTTCCAAATAACACCAAAAAGGTGTACACAAATTGCAAGTTCATACGAATTTATAGAATTATCGCCGTTTGAATTTTCGGCAGAAACCAGAGATCAGCTCCCATTGGTCGACTGTTTGCCGAGTTGGCCACCATTAAAAAAATTAAAAACTGAAGGATCTTCTTTCACTTCCATAATTACATAAAATCAAGATCAGATCTTCACTCTGGTGTCTTTGGGGGGAAACTACCCGTCAAACTGGAAGGGCTATACGTAGGGTGACCACAAATTTTTGAGCTTAAAAGGGGACACCGACCCCCACTGGAAAATGATGGTGTATGTTATTTTAGCATAACACAGCCCCTTACCCTCTTCGCACCTAAATACCAACTTACTCGACTGAGTACAATAAGAGTGTTGGTAGGTATTTTAACCACATTCAAAATATACTCTGCAATCAAGCCTACTTATCCTTTATTTTTTGGAAAACCCCATTGGAAAAGCAAGCAAAACTAGATTTTAAATTGAGAAACAATATGTGAAAGTTAGAAGTAGGTACACCATGTTAGGAAACATAACTGACTTAGTTCAACATCACAGAAGAGGCGACAAATCAGAGACGTGCTACAAATCTTGAAAGATTGCGGGTGCGTTATTGACTTCTTTTTTTAAATAATATTTTAAAAAAAGGCCCTCTTACACAAGGTCTAAGACATCTGCTAGGTCCAAGCCCTCAACAAGGTCCAGCAGTGCACTCTGTGGGGGATTCGACGCACTACTCCTCATCACAGGTCCCCCTCCCGCCTCAGGAAGGGATCTGCCTGCAGAGTGAGCTGCCATAGAGGAGTGGGGGAAGCTCCCCCCAGACGCCTGGAGGGGCCAGCTCTCGCCTAGGGATGTCCACACTGAAGAAAAATATCGATATTCGATATATCGATAATTTAAAAAATATCGTTTTACTAGGTCGATATATCGTAGAAAAATATCGATATTCGATATATCGTTTAAAAAATATCGATATATCGGATATTAGTCCAAATTTTAAAAAATCCATGCCTTTCACGACTTTTGATTACAAGTAAATAAATTAAGGTTATAAATTCTTAAAAATTTGAAGAAATGGTTTAAATTTGTTTTTAAACAAAACGATTGTTTAAAGATTTAAAGATTTTTCATTAATTGTTAAGATTTAAAGATTAATCGTTTAAAGATTTTTAAATTTGATTAAAATTGTTTGAAGATTGTTTAAATTTGAAGATTATTTAATAATTTGTAATGAGTAGGTAATTATTTGTAAAATCATAGAGTTTATAATGTTCTGACAAAACATTCTGTACATTGCACTAAAATGAATTGCGTGGATCTGCTCGCCAACATTAATTAAGTACATTATTAACTCTTCACACATGTGATTGTGAACCAATTCGGTAAAGGGATTAGGAAAGGAATAATTCATTTCAATTATTGAAAGCCGAGGTCTATTAAACATAGTATTTGATTAGAAATAGGTACTTTCAGTAAAGTTACCTACACGTTCTTTGACCCTATTTCTAGCTGGTGTTCGGATTTATGTCTGGTCTCTCTCAAAAATATCGGTTCCCGATATTTCAAAAATAATATCGATATATCGGTGGGAAAAATATCAGCCAAAAATATCGATATATCGGTGGAAAAATATCGATATTTCGATATATCGATATTTTTTGAGCATCCCTACTCTCGCCTATTCATTCTTGTGTGAATCGTTAAGTTGTGAAGATCTCAGCAAAGTCTTTTTGCCATTCAGTTTGTGTTGTGTTTGAGTACCAGTTTAACTTCTCACCTGACACTAGTACACCCAGCATGCGCCAGTAGACCCGAGGAACATTCAGAAAAAAACAACGAAGGAACATACGGAAAGAATATTCTAATGAGCCTGTAGACCCAATGTAGCAGTCAGACATAATTTCTTGCTCGACTGCAGACAAGAAAAGTGAAGAAAGCACTCCAGGGCATGCGAAGAGCGCCATGCAACATTCACCCCATTGGTGTGCTCGGTGCTCAGTAGTTTAATCTGTGGCTCGGTGGATGGCTTGTGGGCTCCTCAAGCTAGAGCAAGGTTCTAGGCGGAGTGGCTCTCGACTTTAAGTTCGCCAGTGACTACGTGCTCGTCTGGCCTTCCGAGCAAGCAGCTGATGCCTCAGGGGTGCTCGGAAACGCTGGAGGTGCGCTGACAACCTGCTGGGCTTTGAGGGTGGTGCACAGCTGTTCAGCTCGGATTGGACAGTTCTGAACAGTAACTGTTCTTCGTCTACTCCTTCGTTCTTCTGGTTTTCATTAATTTTACGTGGCTCCAATTCTGTTTTCTTTTCTTTTTTGTGATTAAATTATTATTATTTTAAGAAAGGGGCTAAAATTGGGTTTCAAGGCCAATATTTTGATATTTTCCCCCGGATTGCGCCCTTTCTTAAGTCAAAGACAGCGCCCCAACAGGGGTTTCTGTCCGCCCCTGGTTGAACCTGAGTTCAGGTGTACTCGCGTCGTAGCGCCGGCCCCCTCATGGGTGTAGGTACTCTTCGCTCGTAAAGAGTTTCCCCACTGCCCACTAAAAAAAAAACCTGCTCCGGCTGGAGGCTGTTGTTATTGCGGCCTCTCATTCCTCATAAACCACCAAGAAAACCACTGTAAGTAACTCGGGTCCTGGAGTAGGCAAACTAACCTACTTCTTGCTCCATAACTAAACTTTTTAGTTAAATGTGTTGATGTGACTTACGCTTTTCAAGTCCCAACAATGATTTATGATTTAAAAAAAAAACTTATTTTAATGCAGGGGGCTCAGATTTGTTTGATTGTTGATTCACTTCATTAGAGGTCGGGCGGACATTGCTCGCCCCACCACCAGATCGCTCTGAAACTCGTCCCATGCACGATTGGCATTTGAATGAAATTTTAAAAGTTTCGAAAGGCATCCGGACTTCTCAATTCATTTCACTCCATCACGCGAGCCACTTTGGAGTCGGCACTCGTATAAAGGCCCTTCCCCCTGTATTTCACCTTTTCCATAAATCCTCCCTCTGCAGACAGGTGACAAGGAAAAGTGGAAAACCGTAAAACTGCACTTTCCAAGAGGACGCAGTGAGTGAAGCCGAGTAGAACCGCTTCCTCCATTAACCCTTACGGCCTAGAAAGCGAATTGAGCTCCATAAAACATTACTGCTCTTTAGCTATTCTCCGCTATCAGGGAGATCCTGCAAGTAATACCCGGGTTCTAACTTCCCGTTTTGCAGACTCTCCGGGGCCCTCGACTGATTGAATGGGTTCAAAACGGCTCCTAACCGCTTTTCCTTGGAACCACGACCCCTCAACATGAAGATTGTTCCCTATGCATTACATTACTTTTTCATGAGAAAAAGGCTGAGAAAAAACCTTTTTCGCAACGCTATTTGCAAGAATAGTTGGGCAAACCGTTTACCTATGGAAGTGTGTTTGAGAGTGGATTCATTCTGAGGATCAAATTAGTTAGGAAGGGAAAACGGTGGGAGTCATCGAGCTTGCATAAATTGTTGAAAATTAAATGCGTGGGGTTTGAAGTGGCTTAAAGTACTAATTGGGTACCTATTTGCCAAAGGTGAGAAGGCTCTATGTAACCATGGGATTTCCCCTACTCACCAGAATGTAGTCTAGTATGTTTAAATATACCGGTAATACCAAACGTTATCATTATAACTGCTACACGATAATAATGAACTGTGGGTTCCCACTCCCCCTACGTACCTACCTGTTAAAGCCGATCAATCTCGGGCGATCTATGACAAGCGCCGCCAGGTGTCGCCTGTGTCAAAAGTATCAATTAGTAGGTATCAAACGTGAGTGAGGTTATGACTGCCGTTCTGCAGATGGTAAATTTCATTAGAAAAAATGCTCTGACAGCTCAAGGTATTCCTTGTTACCTTTGTAAAAATTACGGAACGTCAAAAACTGATGTTATTTTTTGTTTTCAGCAATTTGAAAAAATGAACCTTTTTTTTTCGGCCGATTGTAAACTGGGCCACATCTTCGGATGATGCATGTAAATCGGGCCCCAAGAGTAGTCCAGTCAAAATAGGAGAAAATTCGTAATATAAAAACAAATTCTGGGGTAGTTTTGTTCTGAGTGGATTACCATGTATTTTGAGGTGCTGAATCCGAATCCGAAGAGCTCTACATTTTAAAATGGCCGGAACCATGAATTATGGCCAAAAAAGTGGGACTTTTTTCAGTTTTTCGCGCTTAACTCGGAAAGTATCAACTTTTCGGAAAATACGTCCATATACAAAAATCAACTAGACAAAATTCTCTACAATTTATGTCCTTTACGTTTTTTACATAGGAGCAACCGTTCAGGTGCTAGGGTGCGTTGAAGTCGAGGCGTTCTGCCAACTATGGCTTGGGAGCGTAGGAAAGACGACCTCCTGCCTCCACACAGCTGTCGGAATGCTGTTACATCAATAATTGATGATTAAAAATTATTTTTAATCACTTCTAATATATATTATAATATATATTAGAAATGATTAAAAAATGATTATCTTTCTATTTATATATACTCATAATATATATTGTATTGTAGTGTGATATTATCATAGTATTTAAGATACCTAGTTCTTATTTGCGATGAAGTGGAAGGTTAAAGAAGTAGAAGATACATGGTAATACCATGTATTAATAATTATTATTAATTTAATTAATAACAATTATGAATAAATAAAATGTTTAATACATACTATGTATTAAACATTTTATTTATTCATAATTGTTTCACACAAAAGTGGTCTTCATAAAATTAATTTATTAAGTAATGAATTAATAAATGAATTAAGTAATTCATCGCAATCGTCGACGTTTTGGTAGAGATGTTGACGTTGACGGTTGTGAAGCGTCGTCTTGCACTGTCTCAGGGCTTGAGAGACCCTTCTCCACCATGATGGTCAGGGGCTAAAGGGCTTCTCATAGTTCCTCTGTCTCCAATGTGGTTCGGATAATCAGCTTCCAAGTGGCACTGTCCTCTTCTTCATCGCTCCCATTCTTGACATTCTCACTGTTGGACTGGGCCACATCTTCGGATGATGCATGTAAATCGGGCCCCAAGAGTCGGCCGATCCCCTTCACCTGTTTGATACAAGACCCCTCTTGTAAACAGGGCCCCTTGCGGGCGAATGTAAATTGGGCTATGGGCTTATAGAAGAAGTAATCGTTGCAGCGAGTTCATTTTGATTATGTATTTACATGTACACCGCAAATATTCAAAAAGTAAAATGGTGGAATCACAGCCGTCACTCGAATTGGAGGATGTCCTTGAGGGGGCGTGAGCCACTTGGACTATTCACGGTGTGCTGGCCCCAGGCTGGTGGGAAGTTCTGAGTGGAGGGTCTCCTCAAGGGTTGCCGTGACATCCCTCCAGCTATTCACAGTCGCGAGGCCTCAGCGGGGCACTCAAGCAGACCATTGTGACCGTTATTCACAGCAGCCAAACCCAGTCCCCAGTCTAGAACTCCTTCTGTCGGGCCCGACGGTCAAAACGCTCCTTCTGCTGCCACATCTGCCCCCCCCCCCCCCCCCAAATGATTCTTGTAGCGCACTCTCTGGTTTACTGCATGTGCTTCCGAATGGAGAACACAATGTGTTATATCAATGTGTATGTCATACGTAGCTGAGAGTGGCTCTTCCCTCATGACAGGTCTGACCAAGTCCTCTGGCAGCTGGAGCTCGCGACACCGTCAATACTGGCGAGAAGCCGGACATGGGACGCACTCCTCTAGGCCAGTACAAAAGCGTTAGCAGCCCGTCCCAATCATTCTGCTTCTGGTTCATGAAGTTCGTGCACGAACTTAGTCAGAAACTTGGTTATTGTTCGATTGAGGCGTTCTACCAGCCCTCCTAGTCGACCGACTGCGCCTGGTTTCCAGGAGGTGGCTCATTTCCTTGATCATCTTTGATTCAAAGTTGCGCCCTTGTGTGAATTTTGGACGGAACCTCATGCCATCTTCGCGTACACAAACTGGCGTGGCCCACTTTACCACTCACTAATGACCCACAATACAAAGGCGTTCCTTCCCAGCTGCCCAGCATAAAATGCTTCTTCGCAACGCTCAAGTTTCGGGCACATTTTTAAGAATACAATCTTTTTATTTAAGATTTGTTGGTTTTGGTTTATTATTCTTGGAATAATACACCTATGTTTTCGCGACGGGGGTCGACGACTCCGATCGGCCTCAAAATTTGACATTATCCGTTTCAAGAGGTCTACATTCAAAATCCGAAATGTCCGTACGCCGTCCGGGCCGTTTTGGGCAGTAGGAATTTTTTTTTAAATCTGAAATTTTGACAAAATACTTGGTTTACCATCTAGTTGTGCCCGCAAGGTTTTCAGTCCGATCGCCCAAACCCGTGGGGCGCTATGGGGCTAAAATGGGGCTACGGGTGGGGGTTTTTGAAGGCTTTTGGCTATGGGATCGAGTTAGGTGTCGTTTTCGAAGTATCTTTTGGCGTAGAATCCATTTTTTGGGGTCCCACAGCGATCCGATTTTACTGTTGCGATCTATAGGGCTTTCATGGGGCTACAAATGGGATTTTTGAAAGATCCCAGGAAGTCAAATATTTTTCAAGTAAAAAACAGAAAATCATGAAAATTTTTTTGAAAAAACAAAAAATCAAAAAAATCTTTTTTTTAATTAAAAATTTTTTTTTTCATTAACACAGAATTAAAGTAACAACAAGTAACCAATATCAAAGAATAATAAACCCTCGTGTAAAATTTTCAGCGTTTTTCACCTTGTAGTGGTGGTGGGTCGAGAGAGGTGGTTAGAAATTGAAATCATGGCCGTTCACAAGGGGTACATGACTTACACCGTAAGTGGGATAAGAGGTTTTAAAATCTTACCATTTTCGTAGACAACTTTCAGATTATCTTCCCATACTCTACTTATAGCGAAATCGTTGGCTCCATCTTTCTACTTCTTATAAAGACTGTCACTTGAGCAACTTTGGGCGTTTTGAATGCGAGCGAAAAAATCCCTCTACAGTGGCCGCAGGGTTCGAGAAAACTCATGTCGTTAACCTCGGGCTTCCTCCTCATTTCTTAATAATTATTAGTAAAACTCAAATTAAAGTCAAATTTTCACTTCAATATTATTTTTAATTTGATTTGTTAAGGAGTTGGGCTTAAAAAGAAAAAGAAAAAAAAACATGGCACAAACATGGCACTTTTCCAAGAAATCTGCAAAATATGGTATTATACCGAAAAATCGGCAGAATATGGCATTTTTGTATGGCGCCATGGCAATATGGCATTTGAAGGGCTCTGCTAATGACCCACAATACAGAGGCGTTCCTTCCAGCATAAAATGCTTCTTCTCTTCCATTCTGGAGTGTCATTGACAGTTTTGTAACGCTCAAGTTTCGGGCACATTTTCAAGAATAGAGTCGTTTTTATTTAAGATTTGTTGGTTTTTTGAATGGTGCCCATTTTCTCCCACATACAAACGCTCCTGACGGCCCTCTGGCAATGGTAATAAAAAATGTGGTCGGTGAATTGTGTTTAACAGGCTTGTGACATTTGATTTTAACCCGTCCCCAAATTTTAAAAACTGTGTAGGCGATGAAAATGTTCTTTTAAGTTGAAAAGTGGCCCTAATTACCCGATTCTACAAGCATGGAATCCAATCATATCTTCCCATTCGGGAAATTATTCCCAACCCATGGGGTTTCATTGAGCAAACTTGGATGCTTTTCAGGAGGGTTTGTAATTATTTTCAACATCTCATTCTATGAGTCACAATTATAAATTCAAATAGCCCGCCCTCAAAAGATGTTATAATTTATGCATAAGAGTTAGTAGCACTGAAAAGTAAAGTTAGACAGGGAACGAGAGCTTTCCTTTGAATAAATAATTTCACGTTAATATTTATATGTACTGCAAAATTCTAATCTGAAGTTCAATAAGGGGCAAAGCGAGGTGACGCGGAAACGAATTTCTTTGATGGAACGTGTCATTGGATGTTGCGCAGTCTTTTGAATTGCTAATGCGAACGGGAAAAATCGGGGGTTCACCTTACAAGAAAATCAAGCGGTTCTTGCGTGGCCGACATGTCAAACACACAGAAATGTTTCCACGGATGAAAATCTCTTACGAAAACGAGAAAAGTGTATGTCTAATATCCGGCCAGGAATCTTGTTCAGCAATCTTGTAGACGTCAACAACT
The DNA here is from genome assembly GCA_955831195.1 of Pilophorus perplexus. Lineage (NCBI taxonomy): Eukaryota > Metazoa > Arthropoda > Insecta > Hemiptera > Miridae > Pilophorus > Pilophorus perplexus. Next base: position 4,797,649 of record OY037015.1, read on the forward strand.
CCTGAAGACGAATGGAACGGTGAGATTTGATGAGTTCACGGTTAAGCGACATGAAGGATTTCCCGAAGCGGTTAAGAAGACTCTGTATGGCATAAGTATGGATTTTTTTAAAAGCGTGGGAATATTTCCATAGTAACGAACAGTGAAAACGCTGCAAATTTTACGCAAGCGTTATTATTATTTGATATAATAATATTTGGGTAATTGTAGAATCAATTATCATAATTCTATAGGTTTTCCAAGCTCAATTGAGAATTTGCCAAAATAAAATGAGAATTTTCCAAAACGAATTGAGAATTTCCAAACCTAATTGGGAATTTTCTAAGCTGAATAATTCACATTTCAATTTGAGAATTTTCTCACGAAATCAAACAGAAAATTCTCAATTAGGTTTGGAAAATTCTCAATTGAGCTTGGAAAACCTATATATCGCGATTACATAGGTGTATTATCCCAAGAATAATAAACCAAACGTTTACTGTAGGTAGGTCTCCCTCAAGAATATTGCGCTCCGACACTGCTGTCTGGTGGCCGCAAAAGGAAACGACGATGCGGCCTCCTGAGTCGAGGACGATCAAAGGGATTTCGAGTTTTTGTTGGCAACATTGTCTCAACTTGCTCACTGTTTTGTTTACGTTTCCCGGTTGTGTAATTTGGTATTTGTGTAGTTTTGGTAGGTATTCCTAATGAGCTCGATTTAAAAAATGTTTTTCCTGCAAAGGTCGTGCTTCAAAAGTTACGAAAACGGGTCCATATTGCAGAAACCCCTTTTCAATTATTTATAGGGCCTTAGGAAAAATATGATATTTGAATTCCGAGGTCTGGAGAGGTACATGACGTGGGCTGCTTCGTCGTCTTTTGATTGGGCGGGAGATCCCTCTCTCTCTCATCTACGCAAGTCAGCCAACTTTACTACGCGAAAAGTCGACCCCAAAAATCGAAAATCGGGTTAATCATTATAGAAGGTCATTCGAAAATTGAGCATCGAGGTTATTATCAAAGAAGGTTATTCAAAAATCGACCCGGGCCGAGTGTTTTTAATCCGATTCTGTTCAGATTTACTTACTATTTAGCGCTCTGGCGGCTCAGTGCCCAACTACTCGACGCCCAGCCTGGCGAGGTGTGACGTCAAATATGCCCGGCGTTCATTTCAAAATCTCTAACAATTCGAAAACAGCTCAGCACGTACCTATACGGATTTTCGAACTAAAAATTGGGGTTTATGGGTTTTAAAGGGTGCTGAATCCGAATATGTTGTCAAAAATGCTGAATTCTGACCTTTTCAAGAAGCCCATTCTTCCTAAAAAAAAAAAGTTTGTGTAAAAGATGAAAACAACAATTTCTCGGGGAAAGCCGTTGAGGAGTCAGGCTAGGGAAATTGTCTACGTTCACCGCCAGGGAGGAGGAAGAACAGAATTAAGTGAACGTTCGTGATGTTACTATTGTTTGAATATTGAGGTACCTCGAGGTATTCCTAATTCTTCCTAATAACTGCCCAACAGCAAAACTAGAATAAAAAGTCGTTAGGTTCTATTCAATCATGTGAAATTCTAAAGTTTTCAATTAAAACCCCGTTTGAGGGGAGAAAAAGAGAAGTGCTGCCACTAGGAAGGGAAAAACGAGAGGGACCCGGGAAATTTCTTGCGAAAATTAGTTTGATTTCTGCCACCAGAAGGCAGTATCGGAGCGCATTATTCTTGTGGGAGACCTATAAAAAATCCTTAGCATTCCCAAAAAGTTATCTCTCAACGGAACTTTTGCTGTAACAATGGTGCATCGTGGAGTTGATGTAGCTTTCGCAGAAAAGTGAGTAAACATGTGCTGGGACGCTTACTGGTGACGTATAAAATTCAACTCAAAATACAGCTCGGCTAGAGCCTACTTAATTACAGAAAAATCATTGCAAATATTAAAGTTACTGGATTTTCGTGGGTATAAACTAATTGAGGACGAAAATCTCGCCAACTCTCATAATTCTCTCGTTCTCGCGTTGCTCCACACGTCGTGACTGCCCCAAGAAACGTAATTGGTCGATTCTTGGACTTTGGAAGTCAGGATATTTCACGGTCAAACCTTTGCATCTTACAGTCGACTTTCATTGCAATGAACATGTCACCAGCGAGTACCATTAGAGGATCTAAGAAAAGATGTGTAGAGGTGTATATGCAAAGAAATAAAGTAGCCATTAGGGCGAGAGCATAGAAGCCTTTTCAGAGGTGGGAAATGGAGCTTGAAAAGAAATGTTGCGTTGTTCTTTCAGAAGTGTTGCTACCTGCTATGAGATGTTCTATTCACAAGGGGAAGATTTCGGTGGGGGTAAATGGCCGTCGAAACCGGAGAGCTTTTCCACGGCGTGCTAACGAGAAAAACCGTTAAATGATTAATGAGGGTGAAAAAAAAAAAAAAAAAAAAAAAGACCTTAGACGCCCCTACGGTACGGTCCTACCTATACTCGTATTCACGTGTAAATGTATATTGGGTACATTACCAGGGTTTCCAGCTTTTCTTATATCTCAGTTCCCCTTTGGAAAAACCCCAAGCAAACTCCCTCCGAAGGAACTACGTGGGATAATAGAGTCTAATGTGGAGGAAATGTGAGTTTATAAAGAGTTTTGACGTGCCAGGATGCTAAATTTTCATCACTCGGGTCCATTTACTTCAGTTTTGGTTTATTATTCTTGGAATAATACACCAATGTTTTCGCGACGGAGGTCGACGACTCCGATCGGCCTCAAAATTTGACATTATCCATCCGTTTCAAGAGGTCTAGATTCAAAACGCTGCAAATTTTACACAAGGGTTTATTATTCTGTGATATAGGTTACTTGTACAGACATTTAATTCTGTCAATAAAAAAAAAATTAAAAAAATTTTTTTTTGGATTTTTATATTTCAAAAATAATTTTTTGGGGGGATTTTTTTTTTTCAAAAATTCTTTAATTTTTACTCGAAAAATATTTAACTTCTTGGGATCCTTCAAAAATCCCATTTTTAGCCCCATGAAAGCCCTATAGAACGCCACAGTGAAATCGGATCGTTCCGGGACCCCCTAAAATGGATTCTACGTCCAAAAATACTTCGAAAACGACACCTAACTCGATCCCATAGCTAAAAGCCTTCAAATCACCCCTCCTGTAGCCCCATTTTAGCCCCATAGCGCCCCACGGGTTTGGGCGATCGGACTGAAAACCTTGCGGGCACAACTAGATGGTAGACCAAGTATTTTGCCAAAATTTCAGATTTTTTTAAAAATTCCTACTGCCCAAAACGGCCCGGACGGCGGACGGCGTACGGCGGACGGACATTTCGGATTTTGAATGTAGACCTCTTGAAACGGATAATGTCAAATTTTGAGGCCGATCGGAGTCGTCGACCCGCGTCGCGAAAACATAGGTGTGTTATTCCAAGAATAATAAACCAAAAACCGAAATGTCCGTCCGCCGTACGCCGTCCGGGCCGTTTTGGGCAGTAGAATTTTTTTTTTTTTTTTAATCTGAAATTTTGACAAAATACTCGGTTTACCATCAAGTTGTGCCCGCAAGGTTTTCAGCCCGATCGACCAAACCCGTGGGGCGCTATGGGGCTAAAATGGGGCTACGGGAGGGTTTTTTGAAGGCTTTTGGCTATGGGATCGAGTTAGGTGTCGTTTTTGAAGTATTTTTGTACGTTGAATTCATTTTTTGGGGTCCCGGAACAATCCGATTTCACTGATGCGATCTATAGGGGCTACAAATGAGATTTTTGAAGGATCCCAGGAGGTCAAATATTTTTTCGGCGTACGTAATGATTTTTGAACCCGATGATGAAACGAAGAATTTTGAGGCCAATTAAGATCAGAATTGTTGACTCGCATACGAAATACCCTCAAAGTAGGGTGATTATTCTGGGAATAATAAATCAGAAACGCTTAGGCTGGCCTTTAATTTGAAAATGTATTCATGTGCGAATTAATGAGATGAGTGAACGACGAGTTTGGATTGCATCCAATATTGTTTTCCATCCATTGTTGGTTTGGGATCTCACGGCGTATATTGGAAATTAATTTCTATCCCGCGTACGGGGGTGTAAGCTTTTGAAATTGCTTTGTTACGGAACTATATTCGGCTAACTAATGATGCTAAAAATGGGATCGAAACTCTTAGGTACCTATCACAAGTTCGTATTATTTGTCGAAGTTTGAATTTGAGGCAGAACAAGCGATCAGCTGTTTGGGTTGACATCACCCCCCTCCCCTCCTCCTCCTCTTTGGGGCTAAATATGGGCTACGGGTGGGGTTTATGAAGGTTTTCGGCTGTGGGGTCGAGTTAGGTGTCACTTTTGAAGTATTTTTGGACGTAGAATCCATTTTTGGGGGTCCCAGAACCAGTGGATTTTACCGTGGGGATCTAGGAACTTTCATGTGGCTGCTAACTGAGCTTTTGAAGGATGAGTTCGAATGACCTTTTATTATTTTGTCGCCTTTTGCCGATGAGACTATAGCCCGAAACCGTTCTCCAAAATACAATTTTTTTTTCATACTCAGCTAAGACGTCATCCATCCTCCCTGAACAATCCTTTGATTTGCTCAATTCAGCACCATCGGCACTAGACACAATTTTCCGACTATAATATAGCCACAGCCCGAGGAGGAAGATGAGGATGCTCATCTTTATTCCAGGGCACTAGATGTTGGGAAAATCTGAAATTGGTCATGAAATTCTCCTTGGCGAGCATAGTACGAGAAAAGTCTAAAACCATCAAAACGTTGCTCCTCGTGGCGCGTCTAAGCTCCAAAAGTAGAGAAAGACAGAATTTTTTTGAAAAAAAAAAAAATACCAAAAATTAGTTTTGGCGAGTAAGTAGATGACGAGCAAAGTCTGAAACCACCAAAAGGTTGCTCCATGTGGCGCATCGGTTGCTTCAAAAGTGGTCCAAAAGGGCTGGAGCAGTTGACAGGATGTTTGGATGGCGGTGGGCTGAGGGGTGTCTGAAGGCTGCCTCCTCCTCCTCCTCCTCCTCCCAACAACCCAACACCCCCAAAAACACTTCAATTATTAAAAAAAAAAAAAAAATTAAAAAAAAATTGCCTTCACAGCGCGCCTTCTTGGATCCATTCCCCAAAATTACTCAGAAAACGACGCTTCATTCAACCTCCTGACATCCTTCAAAAGCGACGTTTGTAGCGCGTGGCTCAAAGAAGCCACACACACCCACGTTGCGGTCCCATGAGTCTGAGACCGCCATATATGGACTCTAGGTCCAAAAATACATCGAAAACGACTCCCCACTCGTTCCCATGGCCAAAGACCTTAAATAACCCCTCATGTTTTTTAGCTCCACAGAGTCCCACCGCTGGCTGGGTTTGAGACGCCTAATAAATTGAGTCTACGTCCAAAATTACTTCGAAAATGACACCTCATTCGCTTTTCTGGCCCAAGTTCTTCAAAACCCTATTTATTGTTCCTAGTTGTAGATTTTTTCGTTTCACTTTCCTTTATGTAGATTTTTACTGTTTTTCGAGCATATTAGGTGATTTTATCGAGCATATCAATCCGAGCCCTATTGATAAGAAATAACCTAAGTTTCACGAGTGACGCCAAGTAAATTTCGTCGAGGGGGCTCGACGCGCTTAGCCCGGCGGCAGTAAAACTACGTAGTCGGAGAGGAATCTCGCCGGCTGAGATGATGAAGGCGTAAGCGCTCAAGTGCCGAGTCAAAAGTGGAGAGGAAGCAAAATTACGTTCCGCACTCGATTAACTCCGCTTCCAATTAACCACTTCAGTCCTTCCATTCTCCGTGTCGACCTCCTCCGGGGCTTGAATGTGACGTACCCGCCGGTATCAAACATCGGATTCCTCCTTCCCGGGAGGGTTCATTAGGCATATACTCGTATATTGTGCCAACCAGACCCTTTTACAGTTTCCCGTTTTCCTTCGGGCGGAAACCCCGTTGACGCCTCGAGCACCTGGCGCACAAGCCTCGCCCACCCCCGCCAAAGACTGCGATCATTAGGGACGTACACGCATTGTTCCGTAAAACAATGGATTACCTTTTGGATTGAGCGATGGTACCTTTTGGATTGAGCCCCCGATAAAAGGAAAGTAACGAAGGGCTTCAAGTCAAACAGAATTAAGAAAATTCTTATGTTGCTCACTACCGAGCCTGTTCTTTGAGCCGGCTCTTCCAGAAGAACGTGGGCTTTGTGCTTCTTGGTGTAATATATTATAAAGATGCGATAAAAAAAAAAAAAAAAAAAAAAAAAAAAAAAAGGATGAGCACGAAAAACGCTGCACATTTTACACAAGGGTTTATTATTTTTTGATATAGGTTGCTTGTGAAAAATGTAATTCTGTGTCAACGAGAAAAAAATTTTGGATTTTTTTTTCAAACATTTTCCGTTTTTTACTTGAAAAATATTTGACCTCCTGGGATCCTTCAAAAACCCCATTTGTAGCCCCATCAAAGCCCTATAGATCGCCACAGTGGAATCGGATCGTTCCGGGACCCCCCAAAAAATGGATTCTACGTCCAAAAGTACTTCGAAAACGACACCTAACTCGATCCCATAGCCAAAAGCCTTCAAAAAACCCTCCCGTAGCCCCATAGCGCCCCACGGGTTTGGGCGATCGGGCTGAAAACCTTGCTGGCACAACTAGATGGTAAACCAAGTATTTTGCCAAAATTTCAGATTAAAAAAAAAAAAAATCCTACTGCCCAAAACGGCCCGGACGGCGGACGGACATTTCGGTTTTGGAATCTAGACCTCTTGAAACGGATAATGTCAAATTTTGAGGCCGATCGGAGTCGGTCAATTAATGGACGTCTTTTGCCTGAAAGACCTGAAAAAGATGACCATTAATTGACCAACCCTCATGAGCCCTAACAGACGTTATACACCACTGGTCGAGAACTACAACCCTTACAATTGAATCTCAGGTCTTTGAAACGTTTTTCCAGTGCCTTTACAAAATGTTCGCATTTCGAGTAGGTATTCTAAGCAAGAAGGAGGAAAACAGAAGTAGTAATTAATACTAACCGTAAATGTTTCTGGAGAGAGTGGACATTTTCTGTTGCCCACTCGAGTTCTGTCGTCCACAGCACTCCAAATAGGTGTTAGGTGGAGATAAAAGTAAATTAATATTCCTTTAACGTTGTTTTTAAGCTCCCCCCTCTCGCAGTTAAGGCACAAGAGGAAAAGGGACTACAGGGACTTTGTGCATGGCGAAGTGGTAGCCGTCTGTAGAGCCCTTCAAAGGCTACAGTTAACTAACCCGCTCTTTAATTCACTCGAAAACGCTCCTCACTGCCGTCCTAGATGCAACATTTTGATTCATAATTGAAAACGGGGCGGAAGGCTCTCAACGATACAGCAACGAAGTTACGTTTTAGGGCGTTCCTGTCGTGTTTGTGGAGCATTCGTTTGGAATAGCCTCCGTTTTCGGTTGTAAACGTTCGTCGGTACACATTCTGTCTGATGGACAAAATCCTACCAAACCCCTTCACTTCTTTTTCAGCTGCATATAGAAACAACGCATCAGCTTACTAATTGAGTAGAGTGAATAATCAGCGTAAAATGTTGTGGTAGTAAACCTTCTACATGTTTTACATTCTCATCTTTTTTATCTTTTCGTTTTCACCCGGCCTCACGCACTTACCAAATAGAGAATTGTTGGATATCAACTACCTCACTGTTTCTCTTCTAAATTTTAATGTCATGGCTGTTTCTTTTGCAAAATTATTCAGGTGTAATGGCAACATGACCTAACTCATTTTTCACTTTACAGCAGACACAAAAATTGAATTTCAAGCCTCCAATTGCTAACATTACTATTCAATTTATCTTCCCAACTAGCTGGGGCACCCGTGCTTCGCACGAAATATCAAATTCCCGTCTATCCCCCATGCAAAAACCCGCAGCAACCCGTCAACTTAATTTTTCATAGCTAAGTTTGTTGGTTTCTCGTAGTGAAGAATTAGCAGCCCATAGCAACCCATCAAATCAAAATGAAATTACCTAATACCTATCAAACTAATCGAAGGCTCGCAAAAAATACTCGTACTTACCCACCTACCGAAGATCTTCGAATAACTTCCGAACTGGATATCGCACAGAAATCGTTTTACACGCGTGAAAAGCTCGTTTTAATCGACGTAGTTCCGTTCAAAATCGACGGCAAAAGTTATACCGGGTTTCGGCGTTTCGATGAGTTTTTCCGAGTTTTCATTGCTCCGTCTAATGGGTCTATTTTCGTTTATTACCTATTCTCAGAATAATACACCTATGTATTCGCGACGAGTGTCAAAAATTTAGATCGGCCTTGCGTTGCTAATCACGCAGCACAATCGGTGTCACCATTGACACGATGGGATGAATTTGGTGAAGTAGGTAACTAGAAAGAGAGACGATTCCTTTAATGGAAATAGGTAACTCGTAGTATATTTTTTGAATCACGTAAATCGAACGGTGTTTCAATAAATCAGCCATCGGTGGTCGGCCGAGTGAAGCGAGCCCCCCCCCCCCCCCCCTGTCCGTTAAAATGGTCGGTTGAGCGCATCTGACGCCCCTCAGTCAGGACGGCAAGTACTTCTATAAAATTAGGTTTCCGTGTGTGTAGGGGGGGGGGGGGGGCTTGGTTCGTACGAATTTATAGAATTGATGGAAAAATAGCAATTTGAATTTTCGGCAGAAACCAACGATCAGCTCCCAGTTGGTCGACGATTTCGCCATGTTGCCAAGTTGGCCACCATTTAAAAAATAATAAAACGCTGCAAATGTTACACAAGGGTTTATTTGTGCAAAAATAAGTTCTGCCAATAAAAAAAAATTAGGAAACAAAAAATTTTTTGAAAGTTTTTTCCAAAATTTTGTTGGAAACTTTTTACAATTTTTTTTTTTTTAATTTTTTTTCAAAATTCCCGTTTTTACTTGGAAAATATTTGACTTCTTGGGATCCTTCAAAAATCCCATTTGTAGCCCCATGAGAACCCAATTGATCCCCACTTTGAAATCGAATCGTTCTGAGACCCCCATTCTACGTCCAAATGGATTCTACGTCCAAAAATACTTCCAAAACGACACCTAACTCGATCCCATAGCCAAAAGCCTTAAAAAAAAAAAAAACCTCCCGTAGACCCATTTTGGTAAACCCCAACCTGGTAAACCCGTAGACCCATATAGATGGTAAACTAAGTATTTTGTCAAAATTTCAGATTTAAAAAAAAAATCCTACTGCTCAAAACGACCCGGACGGCGGACGGACATTTCCGTTTTGGAAACTAGACCTGTTGAAACGGATAATGTCAAATTTTGAGGCCGATCAGAGTCGTCGACCTCCGTCGCGATTACATAGGTGTACTATTCCAAGAATAATACCTAAACCAATACTGAAGGATCGATCTGTGAGGTTAAACCAAAGCGAATGTTAAACACCATGCCGTTGTTTTGATCTGTTCGTGGGTTAAGTCGTGAATAGCAGAAAAACTTTTTATTTTTATTTGAATTAGTTCTAAAAATGTCAAGAGACTGTTTACGGGAACGATCTACGAAATAGGTGATTTTCTGAGTTGGCAACCCTGGTCGTCAAACTGTATGGTCCGTAGGTGACGTGAAAGACTTTTTGGCACGAAAATGATGTATTTGCCTCTTTTTGATTTCTAACAACATGACACAGGATGATTTTACCCGAAATTCGAGTGCACGTCCATTAATGGAATTCCTTATTATGTTCTGCTACACCACAGGTGCATTTTTACAAACGGGTCTGCATAGGTGCATTTTTACGAACGGGCAGATTTATAAAATTTATGCATTTAATGCTCCATAGGATTGGATGAAATATTAATAAAAGGATTCGAAAATATAAGCAGAAGAGAAAACGTTTTGCAACAGCGTCATCAAGCTGACCCGAGGCCGAAGCAAAGACCGTTTCCGAAGGGTGTTGAGCGGGCGTAAGACGTTTCCGCCCAAACCCCTCAGGTAAAGTAATTAGCGAGGGATGCTAATTTCTCAAGCTTCAGAACGATGCCCGAGCTAAGTGTACGTTTCCGCCCCAAACTGTGTTTCTCGATTCTTGACGATCCTTGCGAGGAACACGAACTATAAAGATAAGAAAACACGAACTTATAAAGATGTCAGCAAAAGTAGTCGTTTCGTATTTAGCAAAAGGCCTATTGAATGCCTTTCATGCCGCTTTTCCTCAGACCGACTTGGAAGTCAGTAGGTTCACGTTGGCTCAGCTTGGTTGAGAGTAACCCAGCGGTTTGGTTAAGGCTCGTGGCTCGTGGCTGAAGCTGTTCTTCGGAATACTCCTCGACCCGAATGCCGTTGAAGTGGGACTTGAACCCATCCTGAGTGCCAGCTTTCATGCTGGACATACAGGCAACATTGAGCTGTTACCCTCAAACTCGGGTGGATGGAAAGGTTTATTTCCTGATGGATCGAAATGGGCGGAAACGGGAGGATTACTGAGCAGGGAGGATTATTTCTGATGTCCAAAGTGTTGATAGGGATTTGGGTAGAACGGACAAACTCCCTGCTGGGCCAAAGTGAAACTTTTTCATCTATCACAGCCGGTTTCTGTAGAACTACAGGTTTGCTGGGAGGTAGTTTATGAGATTCTAAATTCAAAGTCTCGCAACCCCCCTCATAAGTCAAATCTTAGTAGCGAAGGTTTTAGTGATGCTTTTGCCAACGTTTTTCAAAATTATTCTTATTCAGAACCTTCTCAAGAGTTCTATGGTTTTCTTGATCGTGCTCCCAGCCCAACGCAGGATTTCGTTTTGGATCCCGTCTCATGTGAGGAGGTTTATGCTTCCATAATGGCTCTCAGCAACAGCAAAGCTACGGATTTTATGGGTATTAATTCTGGAGTCGTGAAGTCAGTGGCTACTTTCATCATTGAACCCCTGGCATTCATTATTAACCGGTGCTTCACCGAGGGTGCGTTTCCAGACTGCCTTAAGCAATCTGTTATTACACCTATACAAAAAAAAAGGAAATTCCAAAGACTGATGGTTTCAGACCTGTCTCGAAGCTGCCCATCTTGGTCAAGGTAATGGAGCATGCTTTGCTTAAGAGAATTAACCGCCATCTAGAAAAACATGCATTGCTTCACCCCCAACAGTTTGGCTTCCGCAAAGGGAAGAGCACCTCTGGTGCAGCAGTCTCACTGGTATCCCATGTATTCTCGGCCCTGGAGGGAAAGCAGCACACATGACTCAACCTTTTTGATCTTTCCTTTGAAAGCCCACCTGCCAGCCTTTGCTTTTGACCTGGTGCCACACAACCTACTTTTGAAGAAGTTGCAACATTATGGTTTCAGTAATCAAACGATCTCGTCTTCAAAAGCTTCCTGGAGGAGTGGTCTCAGGTTGTTTACCATGATGGTGTCGCATCAGAGGAAGTGATGATCCCTTGTGGTGTCAAGCAAGGTAGTATCCTCGGCCCCTGCTTGTTCCTCTTGTACATCAATGAATTGGCTGACCAGTTTTTGGATCCTAATGATATCTTTCTTTTTGCCGATGATATATCGACCGTTGCGAGGGGATCTTCTCGGGAGGAGATGAACCGTAGCTTGCATGGGAATTCCTCTATTATTGAGAAGTGGTGCTCAGCTAATTCCCTGGTCCTGAACAAGAATAAGACTCAAAGTCTAGAACTGGGCCTCAACCGACGTCTAGATGGGTCAGTTAACTTCTTGGGTTTAATGGTTGATAACCGTCTTTTATGGCTGTCGCACATTGAAGCTTTTGCCAAAATTGTCGTCCTGCATCTATATGATAGGAGATTGAGGGGCGTTGTGTCTGATGAATTTTCGTTCGGTATACCATGCATGCTTTGCAATCAGGGCCAGTTACTGTATCATTGCATGGGGAAATTCCAGTCATGCCATCAGGGTCTTCAGGCTTCAGAAGCGGGTAATCAGGATAATTGCCGGTCTCTCTTGGAATGAAAGTTGTCGGGGCACTTTTGTGCGTCTGAGTATTCTAACCATTCCCAGTTCCTATGTTTTGGCGGCTCTGAACACAGTCAAGTCATGCTTGTCAAACCTCCCCATGGTTTCCGATGTTCACGAGCATTACACCCGCTCCCGAGGGAACCTTGCCATTCCATTTACCCGTCTCAGTGTGGCCTTGAGGAATAACCCAATTCAAGTGGGTTCTCGTCTTTTCAATGCCCTGCCAAATCATATACAACAGCTCCCTGATAGATCCTTTAATAACGTAATAAAATGACATCTTCTCAAAGCCGAACTCTACTCTTCGGAGGAGTTTTTCGGTATTTCATGGAGCGATGTGTCTTGAGTTGAGTGGATCGTGGATGGGGAAGCCTTATCTCGGTGCCAACTTGTAATTTGCCGCACACCTGTTGTCATGTTTCTATTTAAGTCCTGAGTTGTTTTAGTATGGTTTGTTTAACCATATGACCACACCTATCATGTACTCAGTAACTCAGGAGTCAGTCTGGATCTTGCAGACCTCCGCCAAAATACCAGAATAAACCGAACTCAGTCCAGAGGTGTCTGTTCGTTTATTACAAGCAGTTGGGGTCATGCGAATGTAAGCCATTTCTTTAAACAATCTCCGGCCTAGAATTGGCTCACGGTTCAATATTCCTTCAATGTTGAAGGAATACTGAAATGGAATATTATGCCACACCTATGTATTCGTTTTTGAGGTCGAAAATGTTGATTGATCTCAAAATTTGTCATTATATTTTCAAGATGACATCTACACATGATGAAAACCAATAGGTAATTGTCAAAATTTTTCACTACATTGTTATTCGAATGTTTTGGTTTATTATTCTTGGAATAATACACCTATGTTTTCGCGACGGGGGTCGACGACTCCGATCGGCCTCAAAATTTGACATTATCCGTTTCAAGAGGTCTACATTCTAAATCCGAAATGTCCGTCCGCCGTCCGGGCCGTTTTGGGCAGTAGGAATTTTGTTTAAATCTGAAATTTTGAGAAAATACTTGTTTTACCATCTAGTTGTGCAGCAAGGTTCACAGCCCGGTCGCCCAAACCCGTGGGGCTAAAATGGGGCTACGGGAGGGTTTTGGCTATGGGATCGAGTTAGGTGTCGTTTTCGAGGTATTTTTGGACGTAGAATCCATTTTTTGGGGTCCCGGAACGATTCGATTTCACTGTTTCGATCTATAGGGCTTTCATGGGGCTAAAAATGGGATTTTTGAAGGATCCCAGGAGGTTAAATATTTTTCGAGTAAAGAATAAAGAATGTTTGAAAAAACAATTTTTTTGAAAAAGAAAAAAACCAAAAAAATTTTTTTTGAAAAAAAAAATTCAAAAAACATTTTTCGTTTCAGATTATTTTCTTTTGACACAGAAATAATAATTTTTGCACAAGTAACCTATATCAAAGAATAATAAACCCTTGTGTAAAATTTGCAGCTTTTTTTAAATTTTTTTAATTACGCCGTATACGTAGGTATACATACGAGGCCATTCGTGCTTGTGCAGCCCAGTATAGATCCGATTTTGGTTTATTATTCTTGGAATAATACACCTATGTTTTCGCGACGGGGGTCGACGACTCCGATCGGCCTCAAAATTTGACATTATCCGTTTCAAGTGGTCTAGATTCCAAAACCGAAATGTCCGTCCGCCGTCCGCCGTCCAGGCCGTTTTGGGCAGTAGGAATTTTTTTAAAAATCTGAAATTTTGACAAAATACTCGGTTTACCATCTAGTTGTGCCCGCAAGGTTTTCAGCCCGATCGTCCAAACCCGTGGGGCGCTATGGTGCTAAAATGGGGCTACGGGAGGGTTTTTTGAAGGCTTTTGGCTGTGGGATCGAGTTAGGTGTCGTTTTCGAAGTATTTTTGGACGTCGAGTTCATTTTTTGAGGTCCCGGAACGATCCGATTTCACTGTTGCGATCTATAGGGCTTTCATGGGGCTAAAAATGGGATTTTTGAAGGATCCCAGGAGGTTAAATATTTTTCGAGTAAAGAATAAAGAATGTTTGAAAAAACAATTTTTTTGAAATAAGAAAAAAACCAAAAAAAATTTTTTGAAAAAAAAATTCAAAAAACATTTTTTTTTTTCAGATTATTTTCTTTCGACACAGAAATAATAATTTTTGCACAAGTAAACTATATCAAAGAATAATAAACCCTTGTGTAAAATTTGCAGCTTTTTTTTTTTTTTTAAATTACGCCGTATACGTATACAGAGGCCATTCGTGCTTGTGCAGCCCAGTATAGATCCGATTTTTTCTTCCAGATGGTGTTATGATGACGTCATCCTTAAAACTCCCTCTTACGTTCTGTAATGAGGGCAAATAGGGCAGAGTGGAGAGTCGTAAATGCCTATTCTGCAAAGATGCATGATAGTTAGTAGGTCATCAGTGAGGGGTAGGGTCAACAGGCCTGCGCTACAGCTGAGCGATGAAGGTGAGGTATATCTAAATTAAACCGCGCACTCTTCCTGTCGCTGTATCCCAAACGTTTCATTCCCTGCTTACTTCATAAATATTAATCAACTTGTACAAATGAGAACGGAAACATCTTTGAGCAAATCTCCGCGACATTAAAAATTCGCTAAATGAACAGGAACGGTCGTTGTTCCACTTTCTCAATTTCCTGCGTGAGCGTAATGCGGAAATATCTCCACAAAGAGGCGAAGTGAATATTGTTGAGAAGCGGAGTGAATAAAACAATGGTCCCAGCGGAGGTGGACGGACGATGGAAAGGGGAATTACCGAAGGAAGAGGTTTTAACCGGGGAAAAATAAACAGGTCCCCCCCCAGGGAGGGGGTCAGAAGAAAAAGTAATTTTGTCTCGAGTTAATGGAGGTTTAAAGGAGGTGGAAAATAATTGACGAAGTTAGCCCAACACCCCCGAGACGATGGAATTCGCCGATCGCAGAGGAGGGAATCACCGAAATTCACGAGATTTACTCGATGCTGTGGAAAAGACTTTTCGGACCAACGCGCCATTCCTGACACCAACTTTCTTCGGTTAGGTAATTAAAAGAACAAACAACGCTGCTAATAATTTGCAAATAATTGTTAAATTGTTTTAGACAAAGGTATATTATTCTTTAATAAAGAATAATTGTACACAAATTACAATTAATTAATTACCTAATTAAGTAATTCTGTTAAAAGAAATTAATTTAAAAATTTTACCGGTCCAAGCTTGGAGTTCCTAAGGGTATTTTAATAAAAGAAACTACTAACGTGGTGGTTGTCTAGATAACTTTTTTCGGGTAATGTTTAAAGTAAACAGTTTTTATAATATTATCTTAAAGAAAATATCAAAGATATTATCTTAAAGAAATACCTACAGGATGACGGTTTTTTGGAAATCCAATTTCAAATTTGGATTCAGCGTGAACAATTGTATAGGAACACCATACCTATTGAAGAATGTACCATAGTTATATGAAGATAAATTTGAAGCCTCACTCATCATTGAAACAGTGAAAATTTCACATTATTTAATAATTTCTCCCCTTCAGGGAAAAACATCAGATCATGGATATGTCTTTGGTAAATCAGCTGAGCCCGACCTCATTAGTATGGTTTGCACATCACACCAATTATGATTGTGTACTAGCAATGATTTTGTTTAACCTAGATACTTACTGGGGTGAATATTTCGTCGCGGGTGAAAATTTCGTCACGCAAATTTTTCCATGACTCCCAGCCAAAAGACATAATAATAATATTATGAATAAAGATAATATCTATGTCAAAATAGAAATTTTTCAACTATAAACAATACACGTTAATCATTACTACTCATTAAGGTTAGGATGATCCGTTATTCGTTATCATCATTATCCCATGATGCAGCCTCCCGGCCTTTGTAACGTCGGGATAAGAAAATAAAGCAGTAAGCAGCAGTTTTCGGCCTAATTAAAATACCCTAAGGAACTCCTTGGATCCACAAAACTACGAAAACGGACCACTCGAATGACCGAGCAAAGCGAGGCCCCCCCCCCCCCCCCCCCCCAATGGTACGGCCTTTGCCCTCATAGTATGAGGATATTAGAGGATATTAAAGGATATTAAAGGGTTAAGGCGCGTCCACACCAGTAACATAACGTGTTACAAACAGTTATATTACCAATGTTATGTAACTTGTTAGAAATTCAAATGAAAAAATGTTTTATAACACGGTGTTGTGTAACTTTTTTTCTGTTATATAGCAGGTTACATGTTACCCGCAGGTTGTCGGTAAAGATCAAAGGAAGTTAGATAACATGGTTGTATGACAAGTTGCAAGCTCGTCCACACACACCTAACCCCCACTTTGTGACAACCCTTGTACACCCTTCAGGGTGCCCTCCTGATCAGTTGATGGATAGTACCTAATTGGTGTCCTGCTTTGCAATAGTTCGGGCAACATTGATCAAGAGATATTCAAAGTCAGAACTGCTCATTCGAGCGAAATTCTTAAAACTCCCATCATCCCTGATTTCCCCACTAAGGGGATCTCTACCGTCTTCCATCAGATCCTCCATCAGGTGAGTTCCACTGAACCGATGTCGAGCTTCCAGCGAAGGTCGCACCCAGTATCTGCGCTCAGTTGGTTGACGGCGACTTGATAAAATTACACAGGCCGCTGCGGCCAGCACAACCTCTTCCTCCGAAGCCATGATCACTACTGAATCCTCAAATGATTGAAAGTGTTGCATTTTTTGTTACATGTGTAGACGCGTTTAGAGGGGACAGTTGTATAACTTAGTTGTACTACAAAATTGTAAAACATGCTATATAGCGTGTTTTAAAACAATTGCTATACAACTTTGCTATTTATTACCGGTGTGGACGCACCTTAAAGTGGTATCCTTTTTTGTCCTTTTATGTATTTGAATTGGATGTCCTTTATTCGCAAAAATCGACATGGCAACCCTACTTTACACCTACGCTCTTCCCCGCGCTCCTTCCCAGTGTGTAAAATAAACTCTTGTGTAAAATGCTTATTCAAAATTTGACTAGACGTTATTCGCACAACAGGCTCATACTCCGCGCATGCGCAATCGCACTGTTTGATCGGTTATGTTTCGATGTTCGACCTTCGTTTCGATGTTCCATCACCTTCGATTATCGTCACGGCCATGTTATGCCAGACAGTGAGGCGGTTTCCTATTTTGAACTGCTCCCATGTGGATACACTGTTAATCACATCTAGCCTCTCTGATCAAGAGGTTTCAAGAGGTCTACAGTCCAAAACCTAAACTCGACTTGATCAGGGGCGCTTTGAAGTTGTCTTTTATTTTCAGCCCAAATTACATTCCGTCCTCAGTTTATTTCCGCGAGGTGTTGTCGGATTTCGGGGCTGTATATTATGTTTATTTATTATTTTATGTTTTGTATTAAATACAAATACAAAATTTTTGTAATGTTAATTTATTATTTAATGTTTCGTTTATTTATGTTAATAATATAAACATAATATATTATTATGTCGAAATTATATGTTAATTATGTTTATAAACATATATAAACTAATTATTAATTATGTTTATAACATATATATATAAATATATTATTATGTTGATTTATGTTGAAATTATATGTTTATATATTATTATGTTTATTTATGTTGAAATTATATTTTATTTATTATTCAATATAAAATATTATTTTTATACCTATTGTGTTCCTACTCTTGTTCAAATTAGTAGGAACCTTTGAATTGGTTATTGGTAATAATTTAATACGTACCTACCTACTTTTGGTTTATTATTCTTCGAATAACACACCTATGTAATCGCGACGGAGGTCGACAACTCGGATCGGCCTCAAAATTTGACATTATCCGTGTCAAGAGGTCTAGATTCCTAAACCGAAATGTCCGTCCGCCGTCAGGGCAGTAGTAATTTTTTTTAAATTCTGAAATTTTGACAAAATATTCGGTTTACCATCTAGTTGTGCCCGCAAGGTTTTCAGCCCGACCGCCCAAACCTGTGGGGCGCTATGAGGCTATGGAAGGGTTTTTTTTTTTGTAGGCTGTTAGCTATGGGATCGAGTTAGGTGTGGTTTAGAATTATTTTTGGACGTGGAATCAATTTTTGGGGGTCCCGGAACGATCCGATTTCACTGTGGCGATCTATAGGGCGTTCATGGGGCTAAAAATGGGAATTTTGAAGGATCCCTGGGGGGTAGTAGTTGTTTCGAGTTCAACAAAGAATTTGAAAAAAAAAAAAATCAAAAAACCGCCCTTCATTGTTTCAAGAGGCGGGTTTTGGGGGTTAAGGCAACATCGATTGAAACGCGTAGCGAACAATCGATCTTTCTCATAACGCATCGACTACCAATAAAGGAGTGAGATTGCGCATGCGCGGAGTATGAGCCTGTTGTGCGAATAACGTCTAGTCAAAATTTGAACATTCAACATGTTTATTCAAGTTTTGTTCGTGTTGCTATGGCGACAACAACCTGGATGCTTATCGCTGTTATCATTGCGTCAGTCCGGTAAAATATCTCATTTTTCGGATGTGTACAGTCAGCTTCGAAAGTGCTTCTCCGTCAAAGCAAAATTCTTCCCGCCCGCTGTCATCGGCCAATCAGCAGACCGGACGGAATGATGCAATATCGCATTGCCGCAAGGATGTGAACCCTGCTTGAAGGCCGCTTTCGAGCACTCAGCTGACTAGGCTCCTCATCTACAGCTCAGATGATTTCAGTCCCTCATTATTATTCTGCGTTGGACCTTCGTAGACCCCTCCTTGCAATTCATTGCCTTCCGTCTTAGCGACGTTTACAGAATATAATTCAATTGTTGCCTCAGTTTCAAGACCATGTAAAAAAAATAATTCTTGAATTTGTAAATTGTAAACTTGTATTCGTTACAAGGCCTGACAATCCGCTAATCCGGGAGAGGTATTTTCCTTCATCAATATCAACTACTGCAGCCAAAATGCGAGGTCTGCAGCGAGTACGGTTCTTGAAGAAGGAGATGTTATTCAGTGTATAGGTGAGGATATAACAAGCTCGTAGGTAGTGGACAACAGTGATACATCGTCTTCCGAGATGAAAAAAAAAAGCGAGGCTGGAGATACTCTTGAAGAAGGGGTAGCATAAAGGGTGACCCCTATCTCTTTAGTGGGTGGCTCGGGATTTGAAAAGAGGGGCTACTGAGCCCTCCCTTCCTTCGACATTGCTCTGACCAAAGGTCTCTCCTCTCATTCTATAGGACTCTCCCTGTTGGGGATAAAGATCCCCGGG
Source organism: Pilophorus perplexus (assembly GCA_955831195.1). Lineage (NCBI taxonomy): Eukaryota > Metazoa > Arthropoda > Insecta > Hemiptera > Miridae > Pilophorus > Pilophorus perplexus. The sequence continues at coordinate 4,816,832 of OY037015.1, forward strand.
GCGACCCTTGTTTGACCGCAGCTACTTTTTGCGTCCCCCACTCTTCTTTTTTTTCTTCCACAATACTTGAACCCTTCCCGGAAGTCATCAAGAAGTCGCCGGTATGCAAAAAAAAAAAAAAAAAAAAAAAAAGTAGGTATGTATCCAACTTTTGGAAGAAATTTTCGCACTCCTCGGGGCGGAACACGCGGGACGCCAGGTTCTTTACAAAATTTGTAAGATTTAATCTGAAATTTTGACAAAATACTCGGATTACCATCTAGTTGTGCCCGCAAGGTTTACAGCCCGGTCGCCCAAACCCGTGGGGCGCTATGGGGCTACGAGAGGTTTTTTTTTTAAAGGGTGTTGGCTATGGGATCGAGTTAGGTGTCGTTTTTGAAGTATTTTTGGACGTAGAATCCAATTTTGGGGGTCCCGGAACGATCAGATTTCACTGTGGCGATCTTTAGGGCTTTCATGGGGCTACAAATGGGATTTTTTAAGGATCCCAGGAGGTCAAATATTTTTCAAGTAAAAAACAAAAAATTAAAATAAAAAAATTCAAAAAAAATTTAAAAAAAGTTTTTCCAAAATTTTTTTTCATTGACGCAGAATTAAATTTTTTTACAATTAACCTATATTAAAGAATAATAAACACTTGTGTAAAATTTGCAGCGTTTTGGTTTACTATTCTTGGAATGATGCTAATCGCGATTGGGGCGCTTTGAGGCTAAAATGGGGCGGGGGTTTCGAAGGTTTTCGGCTATGGGGTCGAATTAGGTGTCGTTTTCGAAGTATTTTAGAACGTAGAATCCATTTAATGTTATCTTTGCATGCTGAAAGACACAATTGTTAAAGAATTAATGTGTCTGATCAATGATCGCCACTGTATAATCCCAAGTGCCCGAACCTTCTTCACTTCAGTGCCACTTTGGCGTACCAGCGACTCCGTGATGACTTACCGGGTGGAAATATCCTTGCCAGAAATTCCTTAAAAATATAAAAGTAGCATCGTTACTGGAGATGTCGGAGTCTATCAACCCAACTTTATCGTTGAACAACGGTAAAGTTTTAATAACACTAATAAACATCCCTGACTTTCATAAATTCATTTATGTGCAGCCCTTTTGAACTTTTAACGTCCACTAATCTAGTACACTTTTTTTTTTTTTTTTCTTTTTTTTTTGCAAACTAGTTAATACCGAATGGATCAACTTCAATATCCCGGGCAGCTTTGCATTCGGGTTTGGTGGTTGTAGAATGAAATGAACCTTTGGAACCCATACCAGCGACGGTAAGGGACGTTCATTACATTTTAATTAGGACGAGAAAAGCAAAAAAAAAGTCTCTCCGCCCTACCGTAACCTTGATCCGACTTTATTCCCCACAACCTGGCCTCGTTTTTTTCGTCTTTAGTAGAGGGAGGTAATTTAATTAAAATTCATTTCCCATATTAAATTCCGGGAAAGGGTTTCCCTTTCCGGGGCCACCGATATCACTACGACTTAAATAGCTATATCGTGTGACTATTGTTTTCCGACTGAAAATAATTAAGGTTAGGGATTGCCTAAAGAGTGAAATAATATTTCACACTTGTCACAAGGTTTCCAGAGAAGGCATCCATCCTGATCCAGGGAAAGTAAAAGCTATTGATCAGTGGTCTGTTTACAGTTCAACTCATCAACTGCGAACCTTCATCGGGCTGTGCAGTTGCGAAGAAAAGGAAGCAACAGGGCGCCTGAACCAGTGCCAAGTCCCTACTTTCGGGATGACAATGAGCAGGCACAGTTCATGTCAAGGCACTTTGGTCGATGTTTGATTGATGGTTGTGGGTGTCGGAACTGGGAAAGTAGCAATGGGAAGACAGCACAGCTCCAGCTCGTAGTGCCCCAGGCTGGGTATTGACTTAAGGGGGCAATGCAACTTGGCGTTTTCTAGCGTTTTAGACCCATTTTTCGGTACATTTTGTGAAGCACTGGATAAAGATAGCGACTTGCTTTTTTTTTTTTTCATCTGAAAGGTAATATTCTGAAGTTTCTACTGAGTTTTTTTTCACATAGGTACCATCGCTACCCGATTTTACCCACGACTTTGAAGAACGCCGAATTTTAGTGAATGTTCGGTGTTGGTCAATCGGCCACTGTGACTCTATTTTTCGGTAAAACCCCCTCCCAATAACTCAGTGGGTTCAGGAAGAATATAGGAATCAGTAGAATTTTAGTTTTTTCAATTCGGTTGAGTAGTTCCCGAGGAAAGTGTACCGATAGGTCAAAATACAAAATTTTACAGGAGAGCGCTTCAAAGATTCCCCACTCGCGAGGCTGCACGCTCGGTTCGTCCTAGTTGGATGTCATCTATGACCATTACTCTATTTTCTTCGACATTTATATTTATTATATATATACAATAACGATATAATATATAAATTATATATATTATATCTTATATATATATATATATATATATATATATATAGAGAGAGAGAGAGAGAGCTGAACGCTGCCCAAGGAGTTCCGTATGCGGCCGGTCCGCATTAGGTAATGTTTTAGTTTTTGGCTCATTACTTCTGTTCTAATGCTCGGATTTACAAATATTTTTTTTATTATGTTCAGGAGATGTTGCTTGATTTAAAAAAAAAAATGAAAAATGAAAATCGATTTTTTCAAGTTTTCCAAGTTGCATTGCCCCAGCTTGGTTGGTGGGTATTGACCCAGCCTTTCGAAGGGTGCCCCTGTAAACCCAGCAGTCATTGGTCCCCTGCGGTGTTTCTGGGTGCGCTGACCACAAATCTTTCGCACCAATGGGCCCGGGAACCAAACGTCAACTAATACTTTTTTCTGAAAGAACTTCATAATTTGAAGGCATAGCAGTGAGTTTTGGGCTCCTATGGTGTAATACAAATTTCCAGGGCACTTTCGAAAATTTCAACTTTGAATCTGGAGGGAAGAGTGGCGCTACTCTCTCATTGGCTGCTGTCAGCCAATGAACTGAAAGCAAGGATTCAGAGAGATTCACGAGGTGAAATCGCAAGGAAAATAGTCGTTCGGATTTCTTCTGGCGCTAGCGTGACAGGACAGACCATAATATGAATATTATTCATTCACCAACCCAAAATAAAAAAGATTTTTTTTTTTTTTTTTGTACTTTTTTACACTTTCTACTTCTTATGCTAGCGCACTCTGGCGGATTAGTAAAAGTGCCACGGCGGGAAAATTCAAAACGCCAAATATTCACAAGTGATTTCCTCTGCTCAGACACCTAATTTCTCAGCTCAACTATGATCGGCCGAATTTTTCCATTTCTCTGACCTTGTTCCTTGCCCTATTTCGAACATCCCGGTGTATCCCTACCCAGTAATACTGCTGACGTACCATGGAGCCCGTTTTTTTCTCCCCATAAGTGGCCAATATCCTATACCAGCCCCATGGGGCCCTTACCACAGACAGAACGAGGAAATTGGTTCATCTTGACTGAGCAAGACTACTTCACCAAATGGTCAAAGGTTGCCATTCCAATGAACACAGCAGAAACAGTTGCAAGTGCCTTGGTAGAAAATGTTATCAGTAGGTTTGGGGTTCCAAGAGTGATCCATTCCGACCCGCTGCGCGAAAAAAGTCCCCGTTTGAAGGTCGTTGATCTTAAGATTTTATACATGGGGTTCAAAGAGGTATTGTTGTGGAACTTGAACCTGGAAAAGGAAGCTCCAATGAGACAGGACTCACCTACGCCGCTTGCTCTTGTTATTTATCACCTCATTACGTGTTCGATTGCAGAAAGAGCCAAATATTTTTCCAGTTCGTCTTCCGCTATGGAATCACATTCTCAAGGTTAGTAAAAACGCCCTAGGGTAATACAGCTGTATTACATTTTTCAAATAATTTAAATTTTTGCATGTTTTTCCAGTAAAGTATGAAAAATAGCCAAATATCGTTATTCAAAAAGGTATTTTTTTTAAACGCAGGTAAATGCAGGGTTTCTCCCATCCAAAAATGTGATGTACATGTATTCAGGTGTTGTTTGCTGAAAAAAAAAAAAAATTACAAAAGCAGGGACAACAGTCTCAAGTAATGATTTATGTACAGGAAGCTCCGGTGTGGTTAAGTACGGCTGGCTGTTCAACGAGTGGCATGCAGCAGAAACCTGTGAAAGTTAACCCGAGCTCGAGCGATTGATTTTTTAAGATTAAAAAAATATATGAAGAATACAAAAAAATAAAAGGTTAAAAAATATGAAATAATTAGGTGCCTATATTATATTTGGCACAAACCTGGTTTAATTTGATTCTAAAAACCTTCAGAATGATTCCAAACATAACATGACTCAGAAAATTTGATTTCGTCCATGTTTGACATAAATTTGTAAATTTTTCAAAAACGTTAGGTTTTAGCGACTTGGGAATAGTTGCATTCGACTCAGCACACGGCAAAACATGAGAATGTAACGTTTTGAATTTTTTCGCGCTAAGCATCCATTCTAGCCGACTGTGCGCTGTACAGAGCTTCTTAGGTTGTGTCTAAGGCCATTTCTGGCCCATGACAACCTTTCTCGTACCTTCTGCTCTCTTTCTTCCCCTGGTGTAAGTGCACTTATGTTTCTTCACTCTTCTCTCTTCTTCCTTTGTCTTCAGCACTCCCCTAGGGGGAGTACAGCAGGCCCTCCTGTCCCCTGTTAGCCACAACATTCGATCCATTCCGACCAGCCCTGTTTCAAGAGGTTTGCAAGCTGTTGGGTGTACACAAGACTCGGGCACCCCCCCCCCCCCCCCCCCCCCCCTGCATCCCCAGAGTAATCTGCTGGTCGAACGTCTGATCCGAACACTTTGGGACCACACGGAGAGAAAAAATGGCTGATTTTGCCCGATAGAACGCTCGCAACGTAGCAAATTGATGCATCAATCAAAGCTAGTCGACGATAACCAACGGAATTGGGATCAGCAATTACCCATTGTACCTACTGTTAGGATACAGGGCCGCAGAACACCCCTCCATAGGTATGACGCCTGCTTTCCTTGTCTCTGGTCGAGAATTGCGCTTGCCCGTCCATCTGTTGTTTGGTGATCGGCCCAGAAATCAGCCACTGCCAGAGTAGGGGAGCAGGCTCGGAAGAACCTGAAGTTTAGGAGTGAAGAGATGAAACAGCGTTGTCAGAGGCGAATTCTCTGGCAAAGCAAGGTAGCACTCTTTGCTCAGTGCTTGCCTTTTTTTTTTTTTAAATAATTTTTTGTTTTATTGTTTCATTCTTGTGTTTGAGCATCTTCCCCCCTAGTCCAGCACCCGCCGAGCTGAATGCCTTGGCTCGACTTGGTTGAACCAGGAAAACAGCTGGTTTCATAGACCTTGTGGGGGGAGAGCCGCAGGTCTAATACTGGAAGGCAAGCAGGATGATTTGTGCTTCCTCCGCTGGGGGCGTTCATGTGACTTTTCACTCATAGGATCGCGGACATTGATCCTCACTGAGAAGGATTCCTCAGTTGCCAACTTTTCCTTTAGTTGTTTACTTTCTGAAAGAGTTCTTTCTGTGATCAATTCACTTGAATTTTACCTTGTTTTAGTTTTATTGCCATTATTACTAGTGTTCTTCGTTTTTTCTGTGTTTTGTGTTTCAGGTGTGTGAAATCGGCAATCAGAATGGTTTCATGCAGCTGTGGAATACAAGCACTGCTGCAGTGAATCCGTGAAATATTTTTTTATTTTCGCAGAGATTTCAAATAACCTCGAAAGTTGGACGTTCTTTCCCTACAAAGTTTCTACTTTAAAAACAAAGTATTACATCCAGTATTTTCTTACCAAACCGACAAAACGAGACACCTAACGAAAAATACGACCCTGTCCGGATTCGCCCTCTGACGTCAGTTGTTTCCCGTTGATTATACTGTAGAGACGAGGAATCCACAAGAGGCTTACCATCAACAGAGGTTTCGGGTTCGCCGGAGTTCTGAAGCAAGTTCCTCGCGGCGGATCCAAAGACGTTCGTGTCATCTAAGGGCGGTAATCCCCTTCGCCGTGAAAGAGATTTGGGAAGATGGTAATGCTCGTGTTTCCAGCGCTGAAAGCTCACGAGGGAATTCGGGAACATCCTTCTGGGAAAACACTTACAAAGAGAACGCAATATTTTATACAAACTCGAAAAAAAAATGTTCGGGCGTTGGAGTAAAAGAATTTAGCGAGCTGAAACCCCTCTATCTACACAGTTGTTTTGATTCACTTTGAATGAAAACTAAAAACCCAGACAGGTGGTAGCCCCTTTAGCGTATCGATTTTGAAAAATTCCGATTCGAATGAAAATTTTTCCTTTTTTCTGGGTTCAAGTGAATTAACTGGACTCGATCAAGCGTGCAGAAACTGGACCCTCAAAAGGGTGTTTTTTTCCTTTTAATACAGTGTAGCTTGAAAACAATACCTATAACAGCCGAGGAGAAACTGTATCACATGTCCGCAAACATTTTACAGGTCAAAATTTTTCGAATGTCCCTTTTCTACCTTAGCGAACATCTGAAGACCACATAGCTTTGATGCAGATCCAAAAAACGTGATTTCGATAAAAAGCGATATTTGAAGTTCAAAACCTACCTGGTTTGACAAAATTAAGAAAATAAAAATATGAGCGTGTGATGCAAGCTACTTTTAATAATTCTACAAAATTTCAACAACAAATTCCCAGTTGTATAACGAAAAAAAAAAAAAAAATCAAAATCAAAATGTGAAAGACGGTCCGGACTTCAACCATTTTCCCCTACAAGTTGTCACCAAATAACAGCGTCGTCGCTGAAATTGCCATCTTCGCCTCGTATTGCTCTTCAATTTTGGTTTTGGTTTATTATTACACCTAATCGCTATGGAGGTCGACGACTCCGATCGGCCTCAAAATTTGACATTATCCGTTCCAAGAGGTCTACATTCCAAAACCGAAGCGGCCGTACGCCGTCCGCCGTCCGAGCCGTTTTGGGCAGTAGGAATTTTTTTTTTAATCTGAAATTTTGACGAAATGCTCGGTTTACCATCTAGTTGTGCCCGCAAGGTTTTCAGCCCGATCGCCCAAACCCGTGGGGCGCTATGGGGCTAAAATGGGGCTCCGGGAGGATTTTTGTTTTAAGGCTTTTGGCTGTGGGATCGAGTTAGGTGTCGTTTTCGAAGTATTTTTGGACGTAGAATCCATTTTCTGGGGTCCCGGAACGATCCGATTTCACTGTGCCGATCTCTAGGGCTTTAGTGGGGCTACAAATGGGATTTTTGAAGGATACCAGGAAGTCAAATATTTTCCGAGCAAATTTTTTTTTAATTTTTCGAAAAAACTGAAAAAAAAAATTCCAACTTTTTTATGTACACAACTAATTTTCGTACAAGTAACCTATATCAAAGAATAATAAGCCCTTGTGTAAAATTGGCTGCGTTTTTTGTGTGTTTTATGCTGTAACGTCTGAAGGAGACGTTTTTGACCCTCAGAATCTCCGAGGAGAGTTTTGTTCAGCCTAAAATTTCCTTTAAGAATATTGTTAAGTGTATTGTAGGAAGATGGCCATTTGGCCGCACTGTGGTCGATTCGATTCAAAATTGGTTCCATACAATCCATCTCGAGGTAAATGATTCCAAAACGGAGGTGATGTATTTTGGGTTAAGAGACTTTTCGCTGGCTGTGAGTGTTGGTAACCGTCCGTTAAAACGTGGGTTTCATACGTGACCCGAAACTGAGCCGGGAACCCCACTCTGAACAGGTGGCCACGTCCTTGAATGGCGGTGCTTTCCTTTTAAGAAGACTTTCAAACAAGACTGCCTACTATTCAGCTTTTCAAAGTAGGGCTGGATATTGCATCCTTTGCTGGGGTCACTCGCCGCATGGCGCCGGGATATTCAGCAGTCAACGGAGCTCCGTCAGAGCTGTCAGAGCAATCAACGGCTTAAGCTACCCGGACGACTGCTGGGATGCTTTTGAGCAGCTGAGAATACTAACAGTACCAGCCCTGTACATACTCGCAAGCCTTCGTTCGTAAAAATCATCAGCTCGTTCGCCTCACCAATTCACGACACACGAAGTGCCAGTCAACATTCGCTGCCCATCTCACGTTTGCAAGTCAGCATTCTACATCGTAGTGGGGATTAACAATGTTCAATGCTCAACCCAAATCTGTACAAGATGAGTCCGTGAGCCCGAAACACCCCTGGATATTTGAAGCTCAACTGTACTTTCCTGTCGGCCCGTACATGTGGCGAGAAATCACCACAACGTGAACAGGGAATTAACAGGTGATCACGTGATCAGAGGATTCCCACGTCTTGGATGACGAGATCAGATAATTGCAATGTGTGTGATCACAGACCTGGTCACGGAATTTCCAGCGAATGATCGCGTGATTGGATGATTCCCAGGGGGCGATTATCACTCCGCCCTAATCCGTGACACGAGGAGGGATAAGCCGTTCACAGACCCGAGTACCTGCAGAAACAGTAGGGGAGAGTATCATCACCTGGGGAACTTTAAGGTTATCATATCTAGCAGGGAGGATTGGAAGAAAGGTCCAGCGGGAGTGCGGTCTGGGGACATTGAATGGTACACAGACGGCTCCAGGATGTGTAAAAGAGCAGGTGCTGGGACGTACAGCCCGCTGGGTAAGTGGGCTACAGTATGACAGGCCGAGCTCTATGTCATAAAGCATGCACGGCTGAGATTGAAAGGATGGCCCTCGTGAGAAGGCGGATCCATAAATTCTCGGATAGCCAAGCTGCTCTGAAATCACTGGCGGGAACATCTTCCAACTCAAAACTGGTACTTGACTGTTGGGAGTCCATCAAGCGTGTTGGGGCCTCTAATGAGATTATTCTCAGATGGGTCCCTGGTCACGCTGGTATTCCAGGGAATGAGAAAGCAGACGCCCTGGCCTGATGGGTCTAGTACGGACCTTATAGGACCCGAACCCCGTCTCGTATCTCGGTATCTTGGGGGCACTTTTCTGCGAGGATGTTGACCAATGGCAGCGATCACATCACAGTCGTAGGTGGGAAATAATCCCGCAGCAGCAGCATGGACACGCCATGTTGGGTCAGCTAAACCGTAAGAGGGCAGAAACGTGCCTCCGCATACGGCGGACACGACTGAGATTCATGGTGGGCCTGTACACAGGACATGGAATTTTCAGGAAGCATTTACACAGGATAAGGGCCACAAATGATGAACCCGCCTGTAGGTTCTACAAAGAAGAGGAGGAGACAGCGGATCACCTCATATTAGAATGTGAGGTCCTGGAGCGCAGAAGGTATCTTGTTCTGGGCTCTGTGGACCGGGGAGAGATACTGGCGCAAGAGGACCTGGTAGGAGGACTATTGAACCTCTTCAAGGGCACAGAACTCCTACCATAGTAACTCCGAGAGGCAGCACAATGGGTCTACTGGCCTAAGTGGGAAGTGGGGCGCTCCTCAGGAACCCACTTCCATACCCTATCTGGTATCAATCTAATCTAAATCATCACCTGCCCAATGGACCCAGGCGTTAGATCGTGCCCTTCCTACAGCTTTATCTCCCACCTCAAAGTAGCCTGTGATCAGTCAGCCCACCGTCCATACCAGTCTCCTAACGTGCTCCAAGCACTCGTCGATCAGAGGCAGCGCGCCGCCAGTGTAGCCTGGGGATCAATGTCAACCAAGGTCTGGTCATTGACTGTATTCAAGTCTGGTCTGAAAAGCACTGTGGCAGTTATGGGTCAGCCTTTTGAGCATTTTGATGTATGGTGTCATGGACGCTGAGACTGCGGGCATCAACTTGAGGCGATTGAGATGTGGTTGATCCGGAGGACGTTGAAGATCCCATGGGCGGTCTGCGGAATAACTATATTCTGCAACACAATTTGAAACGGGCGCTCCTGACCACCACATCATGTCGCACGTCTGGGCCACAAATCGCTGCAGACCATCAGGATGGAAGAGAAGATTGCTTCGCGCAGAGGAGTGGGCCAACGGAGAGCATCGATGTTGCTGAGCTTTAGTACCTAACAGGAATTACTAGAGCAACAGATCTTTTTCAGCTCGCACAGGATAGAGACCGTTTTGGTGAACTGGTTGCCAACCTTCGCTAGTGGAGAGGACATCAAAGTTGACCAATTTTATCATATTAAAGGATTTCAGCCTACTGCTGTGTTCTCCTGGGCTGGTCTCCGTCGTAGGACACATAACAGGGGTGGAACTGATGACTTGTTTGGGTTTGTTGGGTCCGAGTTTTGGCAGAGGATTTGGGCGGAAGTGATGACTGCCCAGGTCCATAAGGTGATGTGGGAATTCCCTGGGTTGTTTATTATACCTAGTATTCACAAAACACACGAAGTTTTAACGCACGCAAATCTATGTATTTCTAAAAAAAATCGGTTTCATCTACATAAGAGATTGCCAAGTCCATGTAAGACAAAGGCAGAGGCTAATGAAGATCTCGATCGATGTAATACGTACGCTCGTAGCTGTGGATTTAGGACTGCGCACATTCTCTAAATTGTAGTCGTAGATCATAAATTTTTGGGGTAAGTCTTGTGACCGGTACAAAGGAGGGGCCATATTTTGACCTTCGAGAACGTCTTTGCCGATGTATTCTTCTATGGTTCGGATCAAATTGGAATGAAGATTGGCTACCAACACTGTACCGTCTGCTGGATGCCTCTCGCTGGCAGTGAGCCCCACGAGGATGCGGTTTTTATTGACGACCGGCCACCCGATCACGCCGCCCGATAATCCGAAATTGTTCAAAACGGGGCAGAAACAGGAGTGTTCCATTCCGAGGGGGACTCTTGTACTGTTGCAAACAAAACTGGCCGTGTTGCAGTGTTTCATTTCCGTGGACGACGGAGAAATTGATGAGAAAAATTGGTATTTTCCTTCTTGCGCCAGTCTCATCCCAGTTGAAATCAGTGACACAACTGCAGAGTGTGACTTGTCCGTTTGTAGGTTGACAGGTTTTGGCGGCCATTGAGAGAAAAATCCAGGAAAATTCGGTTTGATGGGCGGTTTGAAAGGTACCACTACCGGCTGTGCATTTACTTTCGCTGCTTTCGTAATGTCATCGTCATTCTTGTGTTCTCTATCCATGGTCTGAAGAAATTCGTTGCACGTCAAGGTGGGGAATTGCGACCACTTGTATCGATCTGGGACGATTTCGTGTTCGAAGTCCGGCTCAAACCTGGATTTTATGGGCACTACGTAGATTTTGGGAAGTTGAAATTGAGCCTGTTGCCCGTAGATGTCGTACGATTGAGGGTATTTTGCTCCGGGTGGGAAAAGATTAGGAGGTCCATGTATGTCAGAAACGACGGTCATTAGACATCCGCATAACGTGAGCACGTGACTCGGCGAAAGCAAAGCTCCTCCACAGGCTGTTCCAGGTTCAATGTGGGAAGCCCCAGGGTCGGGTTCGAGGGGGAACCACCTTTTATACGATGGCGAGCCTCCTATGTCCCTCCTGAAATCAATTTCCCCGCGTGTGTAGTGAAGCTGACCCGTACGGAAGGACTGCGTGACACGGTTACCTATCCTAGATTCCTTTTGGTCATATGGACAAGCATTGCGTAATGGATGAGTGCTCAAGCATAATATGCTTGTTCAAAAGTCGAAAGAATATCGTTGCTTATGCGGCAACACCAGCTATCTCGGTTTTTGGTCATTTTCGGGTTTTGACGGTTCCTCAGTCGATTTTTTGCGAAGAATCGATTGGTGAAGCCAGATTTTCGATATATCAAACCGTTTTCGCGCTATCAGGCCATTTGATAACACCAGCTATTTCGACTCTTAAGGCAACACCAGCTAACTCGAATTCCGTTTTTAGGCTCCTGAAAAATCGTGAAAATCGAGATAGCTGGTGTTGCCGCATAAGTGACATAATAATATTACCCGGACACGGTTATGTAACCGTGTCCGGGTCTACGTAGGTGGTCCTTTCGTGAAGTGGGACTTGAAGCTACTCTTTTCACTCTGAGTCCTCTGTGGAATGAGAAGGGCGGTAGCACATCTTCAACAACTTTGCAATCCTCGTTCAAACCCTGTTCCAGAGGGTTTGAAGGCTCCACCAAAGAATTGTTCTCAGTAGGAGATAGATGGCGAGTTGGGGCAGTGACAATAGAAGCATTAAGAATGGAGGAAGGGAGGGGGAAGGGCTCGCACTACCCTGGGTGGGAGTAATTGTTATAATAGGGTGTGACCCAAGAGAGCCCTGAGGCGACTATTGGGAGTCATTGCTCGACCAGTCACACGGGCGCTCCAGACACGGTCCTATAGAACTGGATAACCTTAACCAAGGTAGTCCTCTGCGCCGACTTCGTCTGAAGTTTGGTCACTTCAAGAGGTCGTATATTAGTGGTTATCAGTGGCTCAGTGGTTAGAGCGTCGGACTGCTGAATCGAAGGTTGCTGGTTCGATCCCAGCAGCCACTAGACATCTTCCTTATACTGATAATCACCTCTTGGAAGGCAATGGCGAACCACCGAGAGCATCTCGCCCAGGAAAACCTCTCACATTTGCCGTTCGGAGCCGGCGTTAAACAGAAGGTCCCTACTTCTTCCGTAATAACTGTTCATCACGCTCAACAGAAGTTACTAGCGAGAGGTCGCTAGGGCGCTAGGGCAGGTAGGGCACCCAGAGAAGAAGATATTCACCTGACGGCATAAAGGAGGATTCCCAGGATTAGGCCTCAGTATACATGTCCTGGAGTGAGCTGGTAACGAGAGGGGAGGAGCTCGCCCATCAGCTCCTCATTAGTTTGAGCTCAAACATTAGTTTGAAGGGAGGAGTAGGGGGGCTAAATTCATCTTCTCATCCACCAGATGCTGCTCAAGGCACGCTGAGCAGCCAGCCATTGCCAGGCAGCACGGGCCCATCCTGAGACCCCAATCACTGCACGCAAGGCGCACCACCTTAGCGTAGGCGCGCCATCGCCTTAGTCGATACACCCTCAGCATGAGCAGCGACGACCGCGAGGTCGCCGAGATTTATTGATTTATTTATTTAATAAAAAACGGGTGAGCCCAATTACAAAACAGTGTTTCGATTATTAAGAGGAAAGGGTCACTGAATTTATAAACAGTAAGAACGTAGCACACGTATCACGGATTTTATTAAGGTGACGGATTGAGGTAAAGGTGACGGAAAAGTTGAAATTTAACTAAGGAGAGGGAAGAGGAAAGGATATCGATGAAAGGGGACGTAGAGAGGAGATTAACTTCGCGAGGGATACGACAGAATGGTGATATAAATAAATGGTAGAGGAGAAGGGGACGGCAAAGGGTAAGACTGTACGGGACGAAAACCGACGCGTCAAGGAGATCAGGAGAATCGATCCGACCCGACAGCAGACCGTGAAAGAACGACACGTCAGCGCACAAGCGACGGTCACGAGGGTCTCCTCGTCTAGCAGGCTATATCGGCGAGAGAGCTCATCGTAGTTCATGTTCTCACGGGGAATAGAGAGCTTGTAGGCGAGGTATCGGAGGAGGAGGAATAATATGGCATTCGTAATGAGGGCTCCAGATGACCGACGCGTATTCCAAGATCGGCTGAACGAGGGTCTTGTAGAGAGTCACCAAGGCAGGGGCATGTGAGAACTCTCTGGTGTTACGTTTTACGAAACCAAGCATGCTCAACCCGCGAGCCACAACCCGATCTATGAGGTCCGAGAAAGAGAGCTGAGAGTCCAGGTGCACGACAAGGTCCACAATACTGGCCAAGCGAGGAAGGGCAACCCCGTTGATTGAGTAGGTGTGGAGGACTGGATAGTGAGCCCGGAGATACTTAACAGATAGGCAGTAAGCCACAGAGAGGACCTCCAGCCTGGTAATGGATTTAGCCCCCCTGCTCCAGCCTTCGAACATTAGGGCGAGCTCCTCCCCTCTCGTTTCCAGCTCCCTCCACTATCACTACGCAGTCGTCCCATCCGCGTAGGTAACGGCTTCAAAGCCCACGTCCTGGACTACCTCTCAGGAGCCCGTCAAAGACCAGGTTCCTCACCCTAGCAGTCCAAATATGCCGAATGACGATGACAAGTAATAAGCCACTCGTCAGTTGACTTTGTACTGGTGCAGAGGAAGATTCCTATTGGATGTTGCGGAATTGGCTTTAACTCAGCTCATCATGATGAAACACCTCGCTTCGTGGATGACAGTCACTCCCGAACTGAAGAGCCGCATCAAAACCAAACTGAACGCTGAAATGAATCTGGAGAATAGGTAGGGTAAAGCCCCGTACCTCGCCCATGCTCCTACCTCGCCCCACCAGTGATATTACCTAGGTAGAGAAAGGATATAACAACTTTGAGCCACTGATTCGGTAGCTCTCTGAAAATGGTTGAATTGGCTGTGAACTTTTTTGTGATATCTAGCACTGTTATCTTAGGAGAAGGTAAAAACGTTTTTGAGGTGCCAGTTTGGGATCGTGGAAATTGTACATTTGATCGTCCCAGGGCTGAGTTAAGTCGTATTTCCGTACAATTGTTTGTTTAATGTGTTGTCAAATATGTCTGTTAAGCACTGAAAAAAAAGTTTTTGAAAAAAAAAAAAATAGGATCTGTGGGTGTCATGACCGTTTTTCAAAATTGGTGTGTATGTACGTACCTTGCCCCACCTCCATGTGCGTACCTCGCCCCTAGGATTTTGTGATACCGTTGTGGTTACCAACCAATTCCTAGCCATATTTTTCTAATTATAATTTTTTGTTCACTATGAACTTCAGTCAATTTTAAATTTTACAACTTTAAGCTTAACAAGAAAAGTATTCGTCCTTGACAATAATTCTAGGATTTTGTGATACAGTTGTGGTTACCAACCCATTCCTAGCCATGTTTTTCTAATTATAATTTGTTTAATGCATTTAAGTTTATATTCAATATAAAATAAACGTATTTGATTCATTTTCCATACTTCTGAGAGCTCAATTTCGAGAAATAGGGATGGTGGAGCAAGGTACGACCCTATCCGGGGCGAGGTAGGTACTATGTTCGTACCTGGCCCCACTTTGGAGGGTTTTAGAAATTTAGCTCTAGAAAACTCGAAAACTTGAAATAACCCATTTCAACACCTGGCTCTTGTAGACAACTTATTTCCCTAGCGATCTGTAAAAAAAAACGATTCGATCAGAGCCCTAGGGGTCTCCCAAGAGAGGAAAATCTGAAAAGTGGGGCGAGGTACGGGGCTTTACCCTACACCTAATGAGATTGTCCACAAATTTGCGGTTTTATGGGGTTGTGGATTTCGAGCAGGGTCAGACCAGTTGGACCACCAATCTCAATCCACTGAGGACTCCGGAGGAACAAAGTTCGGCAAGTTCAAGCCCCACATTATGGAATAGAAGTGCTACGTTACATCTTATGGAGGGGAGATCGTGCTGCTGCATGATTTTTCTAAATTCCTTTGGGCCATAACATGCTTGTGTAGTCAAGCGTGCAATGATTACACAGGCCTGCGAAAACAATATTGCTGACAACTTTTTTGATCTTTTTAGGTAATCTTATAGTTTTGAAGGGCGCTGAATCCGAAAATGACATCGGTTTTTCTCTATCATCCACCGTTCTTCCGCATTTTGACCCAATATTTGGAAATTAATAGGCTAAAATGACTATTATGGAATATAGAAATAAATATTTCAAAAATGTTTAAGAAGGTTTTATTTAACCAAATTCCTTTTACTTGTCACCTGCTTGTTTGAAGTAGTCAATAAACTCACGATCTTGAAGTCTGTATTGATGAAAAGATGACTGAAGGGGCAATGTCCAACTCCCCATGTGGGCAAGGATTGAAACACAAAGTCCAACTTACCCAGCGAGGCTCTAATGGTCCTAATGCTCTAATTTTGTACTCATTGAAATGTTCCAAAATTTCCAATTTCATTACGTCCATATTGATACACTTACAGAAAAAAATATATGAAAATAAGAAATGAGGCTGCTTTTAACTAAAAATGCCATCTCGACACCCCAAAAAAATTAAATATGCGATGAAACGGAGGGTGATGGAATTTTTTCATTATTTTTCCCGGATTCAGCACCCAAAAATCTATAAAGTTCACCTATTAGTTTCAAAAAAGTTTTTTGGTCGCAGGCCTGTGTTGTCCTCCGTTTTTGAGTAATTACATTCACACTGTATGTAGGTTCACCATGAGGCTTTTTTTTTTTTTTTTTTTTTGGTTGGCTTACCTGTAAACAGCTGCCAAGTAAGGAACAAAGTCTGGCCCAGTTGGGAACCAATCCGATTTTTCCGGTTCTGGTTTATCGCCAGGGGGGTTATCGGGGGAGGGCCTCTCCGGGCTCTGGTGTTCCACGTACTCTTCGGCTAGCGTATGAGCGTAATCAGCCCATTCGCCTTCAACGCCTACAGCCTCCTTGGTGGCTTCTAGGGATTCCAACGCCCAATCACCGCCCTGCCATTTTCCGTTTTCACCGTTGGAGCGAAGAACGTCTTGCGTCACGAGAAACGCCCAAAAATAAACTGTTGAGGGCATGTTAGTAAAAATCTTTCGTTAACAAAGGATTGAAATAATGTTTAACATAATGTTGAACAGAGATTTGAAATAATGTTTAACAGTGAATCAAAATCTTTTGATGGATGTTTCAGTATTGTTTCGCATTAGCCTGAAACGTAACGATGGTCACGTTAGTCATCATTGTGGATGCGGCGGTCACGATAACGGTTTCACCAACGCGAAGGCTCCTCTTGAAGGTTGGGTTTCCTCCTACCAACCCAAAAGCTCGGTAAACCTGAGTGGAGAAAACAAAATGCAACGCAGACGCTAACAGCAGGAGCCACAAGATGATGAAGGACAGGAAGATACTGATGAACGCCATGCGAGAGAAACTGAAGACAAAGAAAAGAAACCCATGTCCGAGCATAGGGCTAAACCCAAAGCTGCACGTCTTGAGCTGCGCCACCTCGAGGGAAATGCAGGACAAGATGCTTAGTGTATGAACAATACAGGAAGAGCAAAAACCGTGTAAAGACAACCAGGCAGGAAAAAGATGGGAAGAGGAGGAGGATCAAAGATTCCCGCCAAAAGAACCTGTGACAAGAGAGATGCCGGAAGCACCTGCAAGCCAAACTGAATCTGACGCTCAACCAGCAGGCAAGCAAGCAGAAATTGACCTGTAACAAGAGAGAAAAGCAGTCGACCAGGAGAATTTCTCCATGACCAGAAGACGAACAAGAACAAACAACAGATGAAACTAGCAGCATGAAAAATTCTGTGAAAATTTCTCTTTCATTCAATGTCAAATTTTTTCAAACCTAAAAAAATCGCTTGTAGGTATCTGTTACATCAGATTCTTATACGTTCAGTTCGTTCATTTGGGTGAGGAACACAAACGTTCGTTATTGGTTCAAAATGTTGATTTAATGAAATTAATTAGAAGATATTAAATGTATGTTTAGCATAATATTGATCAATACAATTGATGAATTTGTTGGAACTAACTAGTAGGAGGAACCTGCGTATATTTACAGTCTGGTGTAGGTAGGTACTAAACTCACAAACCAGCGACAGTTTTTAGAGATTGGACAAACGAAATATAACAATTTTTACAGGATTTTTCATGCTGAATCCGATTTTGGAATCAGATTTTTTCTATCTGCCGTATTTTATTTTTTATTTTCAAACCTGCATGAATTTGTAAATTTACAAATGTATAAAACAGTGTTATTTGGGTTTTTGTGTGAACCTACTTTGTAAACTTACTGCTACAAGATAGCTAAAATCGGGTTTCAAATACGGATGCTGCACCTCACAAAACATAGAAAGAGTGGTTGAAAGTGAAATATTATCTAATTGGGATTTTTGAAGAGCTAAAGATAGCACCAACATTCAACCTAGAAAATAGGTATATGAGCTATATCCCCAAAACTAGACCTGATCGGGGAAAACGGGTTTCAAATTTAGATTCAGCACACTGAGAAACCCTAAAACCAATCCTTATTTCCTCGGCACCAGACAACACTTTTGGGGGGAATGGTGGTGAGAGGGAGGGACGGAGTTAGCAATACCCAGGATGGGAGCCACTGCTTAACCATCCTTAATATGGGGTGTAACCCAAGCAAACCCTGGGGGGCGACTATTGGGAGTGAATACTCGACCAGCTGTAGCTTCCCTCCAGGGCTCACTGTTGCCACCGGAACTTTCAAGGCGGCTGCCGCAAAGGCAACGAACTGTACCTGGTAGGGCTGGACACCTACTTGCTCCAGTCCTCTCTCACGCGGTCAGGGAACACCTCAGCTTCCAGGACAGCCCGTTAGTAAGAGTTCGAGCCGTCATTTTTCTACGATGCTGTGTCTCTCCATCGTTCGGAATTCGTTGATGGGCTAACTGTCGATGTACCAGGCTCATAGCCTGACTTCGTCATTCTCGTTGAGCTGGAGTATCTGGCGATTGACTGTAAGTTTATACTCATTGGATACTTATCCTCGTTTTGTCTTATTCATGTACCCGGCATCGTCTAAATCTCTTCGGTAGGAACGTACGGTATTCAGCCTGACTTCGTTTCGGCAGGAAGATACATCTTCTTCGAGGTGAGTATCAGGACCAAGGCCTCTGACTTCATCTCCGCCGTCTCAGCTAAAATCACCCTTCGGCCAAACGGATAACCAGAAAAAAAAAAAAAGTATCTAACGTGGAGAACGAGAATCAAACAAGGTGTTTCAGTGTCGAAGAATAGTCAACTTCAGCCAGCCTGCAGGCTTTGAATCTTCATGACCCCCCCCCCCCCCCTCCCACCACCACCTCAAAGAAACCCTGCCTAGTTTTGGAAAATTTCACTGTGAAATGTTTCTTCAAGTCAAGGGTAAGACGAACGAAAACATTGTTAGGTGCGCTATGCTTATCACATTTAGTCGAAAGATGTTCTGCCTGAATGGTGATTTTTATCAAGTTTAAGACCATTCGAGGATCCACCCCGTCCTGTCACACCATTGTGGTCGCCCAGCTCGACACCACTTCTAATGCCTCGTCCCGGACTCTATTGATTCTATGCAACGAACTTTGCTCTGTTAAAGGTCAACCCGGGGAGGGGGGGGGGATTTGGAGAGGGTTTCTTGAATTTACTATCACAGATGTAAGCGGGCCCCGCTTATCCCAAAATCCCCCAGACCCACCGGAAACCAGAACCAACATGCAGGAACCCCGGACGGCGCCTTCCAAGAATTCGGAGGATTCCAAGAGCTTTTCCCTTTGTCGGGGCCCGCTCCCTCTTCCGAGAAGCGCCCCACCGACTGCTGAGCTGCCCACAAGAAGGAGTGGGGGAGCCCCCTCTCCTGGGACCTGCCAGCCATCGCTGGGGGCCCCCGTCATTCTCTCGTCTGCAGTTGAATCAGAAGGTTGTGTTTGTGTTGTGTTTTTGGCCGAAGGACTGAGCCACCGTAACTCTCATAGTACTCCCCACAGTACCCGTCATAGTAACTTTTCGCGTACCCCCCTCGAAGATACTCTCTTCACTCACGGATCCATTCGTGCCCGTGTACCCCCCTTTGAGATACTTTCTCGCTCACGGATCCATTCGTGCCCGTGTACCCCCCTTTGAGATACTTTCTCGCTCACGGATCCATTCGTGCCCGTGTACCCCCCTTGGTCTGCTACACCTGCGCTGAAGGATCAATCAGGCGACTACACTGGTACTTCACGTATCTCGAAGACGACTCCTAGACATCCAGAAGCTACGGTAAATACAGACTTAAACCTCTTTTGCCATTGTTCACATGCCAGTACGCGTTAGGAATCGATTGATATACCGAGGTAGGACTGCATTGAATACATGTCAGATTAGGTACGCTCCGGCGTATTCCCGTTTCCCTTTATTGTTTTAGTTAGAAGTGATTGTTTTAGCAGTACGCGCTACTCCGGCGCAAGGTTTGAGTATTTGGATATTTCTTGTTACGCCTTCAGCGTTATTCCGTGTGTACCCTTCAGGTGCATTGTTTGATTCTTCTATCACTACACCTCTTGGTACTCTTCAAGTACAACTTAGTGTTCTGCCGTAACATTGTAACTAGATACTACCCTTCAGGTACGTCCACATTTTATACTTCCCCCCTGTTTTGTGTATACATGTATTGAAGTACGACAACAGATACTCTTGTAGATTCATTTTGTTTATTTTGTACAGAGATACATTTGATTTTATTACAAACTTGTTTTTCAACCGAATTGTATCCAACGTGTTCTCTCTTCATCTCACCCCGTCATAGTCGTACCTAGTAGGTACAAGGTAACCGTTTTTGACAAGTCGCTTCGTTTGATAACTAACGTTATTAAATCACACGCTACTGCCCCCGAAGCCAGCCTAACATAACGAAGTTGCTTACACAGAGTTTGTTAAGAATTCGGCTATTTGAATAAACACCCAAAGGAAGTCGAACCAACTTGTTGAATGAAGGTCGAAAAGCCGTACTTCTTCGGATTGGAAGTCCCTTAAACTCGAAATGGTAAATAGCTGTGTACCTGCGCCGAAAAACCGGAGATACCCACCCGAATAAGATTCCTAAATATAAATTGCCAAGTCGACAGTGCCAAAACATTCACCCAACTTACGAAAATAGATCGGTGCATTTCAAAAACACTTCATGAAACAAAGCATCGATAGAGTGGTCTTTCTTCGTCTGACGGCTCGGCATAAACACGAAGCCACATTTACACAGTGGGGATCCTAACCAAAACTTCGAAACTTTGGAAATGCTATTGTTGAGCTGATTTACAGACGAAAGACAGGTATTCGAATAGGAGAGCGAATGGATTCCACGATGAGCGTCACTTGCCAAAGATGTGATCCTTTCTGTAACAAGTAAGTAAAGTGGGTAGCACTGCGCACATGGCGTCACTCTTGAGCTCTACCTCATTTTGGTTTATTATTCTTGGAATAATACACCTATGTAATCGCGACTCGGATCGGCCTCAAAATTTGACATTATCCGTTTCAAGAGGACTAGATTCCAAAACCGAAATGTCTGTCCGCCGTTCGGGCTGTTATGGGCAGTAGGAATTTTGTTAAAAATCTGAAATTTTGACAAAATACTTCGTTCACCATCTAGTTGTGTCCGCAAGGTTTTCAACCCGATCGCCCAAACCCATGGGGCGCTACGGGGCTAAAATGGGGCTACGGGAGGGTTTTTTGAAGGCTTTTGGCTATGGAATCAAGTAAGGTGTCGTTTTCGAAGTATTTTTGGACGTAGAATACATTTTTTGGGGCCCAGGAACGATCCGATTTCACTGTGGGGATCTATAGGGCTTTCACGGGGCTACAAATGGGATTTTACTCGGAAAATATTTGACTTTCTGCGATCCTTCAAAAATCCCATTTGTAGCCCCATGAAAGCCCTTTCGATGCCCACAGTGAGATTGGATTGTTCCGGGACCCTAAAAAATGGACTCTACGTCCAAAAATACTTCGAAAACGACACCTAACTCGATCTCATAGCCAAAAAGTTTTTAAAACTCCCTCCACGGGTTTGGGCGATCGGGCTGAAAACCTTGCGGGCACAACTAGATGGTAAACTAAGTATTTTTTCAAAATTTCAGATTAAAAAAAAAAATCCTACTGCCCAAAACGACGCCGTGCTGAAGCCCAAGGAAGAAGAGAGAAGATTGAAGAAACATAAGTGCACTTACACCAGGGGAAGAAAGAGAGCAGAAGGTATGAGAAAGGTTGTCATGGGCCAGAAATGGTCTTAGATACAACCTAAGAACCTCTGGACAGCGGACGGACATTTCGGTTTTAGAATGTAGACCTCTTGAAACGGATAATGTCAAATTTTGAGGCCAATCCGAGTCCTCGACCTCCGTCGCGATTACATAGGTGTATCATTCCGAAAATAATAAACCAAAATGATCGTAACTTTGCATGTATTATACAGCTTCGACTTGAGTAATAATACAAAATATCATACAAAACATTTTTACAAAATCAAGTGTTGTAGTTCTTTTTTTTTTCTCTTAATTTACAACATTTACACAAAATGTACGTAAGTTTCCATCAATGTCAAGTTGAATTTTTTCCTCTTTAAATTCACAACATGAGCCGCCTCCGGTTCTCTGCGAATTTTTCAACCACTACTTCCTCCACCTATTTCTTTCTTTTTTTCTATGTATACCAATATCGTTTTAGGCGGTTAGCACGGTGAGGTCCAACTGGCTAAAAGCGGACAGTTCACTTTTTTCACAATACATTTGTACACTTTTTATCCCCTCGAGGCTTCAGCTATCTTTTCGACTGTCGGTCGGGCGATTTCACGGATCAAAACATTTGCTTAATTGGGATCCACCACTGTTCGGTCGAGGGGAAAAAACCCCTTTCATAAATCCTTGTCACGTTCAACATCGGGTGCCCCTGACGCTTCCAGGCTTCGCCCCTTTCCGGACAGTCGGGCAAAAACAATTAACTAATTAGAGGAGGCGCAAACAGTGGGACTCACGTGATTGATAGAGTCGGATCGATCAGCCTCCCCATGTCGTATGCATAGGTAGGCCGCTAAACCCTGGCTTCTCTCGCCGGGTGATAACTCAATCAGAGACCTCCCGGACGATAATCTACTTTTACCCCCATCTGCGTTTTTCATTGCATGAAATATCACAATAATTATTAGTGTCAAAAAACTTCATCCTACATTATAAACACAACTTGAGAAAGAGAGTAATTAGAACGGTTTCGGCGAGAACATGGATTTTGCGCCTTTGGATCTCAGCCAAAAAACACAACAAATCAATCATTGATACTAGGTAATTATTAGTGTAAATGTAGGAGAGCGCGGGGTGAAAGTGGTCATGGGAAAAAGTGGTCACTGGCTGTTTTTGCGGTTGTGTTCGTCATTGCAAGCGCAGATGAGTTGAAATTGATCTTTGGAGAGTAAACCTGAAGAACAAGAAGCAGAAAGTTGTTCAGATAAGGATTTGGTAAGCAGTGATGTGACGTTTTTGTAGAGGTCTTTCGCAATTTCGGGCTGTAGCTTCGGATCGCCTTGAAGGCGTATTTTTCGGCGGTTCCATTGTATTGTACTTGAACCCATTTTGGTTTATTATTCTTGGAATAATACACCTATGTTATCGCGACGGACGTCGACGACTCTGATCGGCCTCAAAATTTAACATTATCCGTTTCAAGAGGTTCAGATTCCAAAACCGAAATGTCCGTCCGCCGCACGCCGTCCGGGCCGTTTTGGGCAGTAGGAATTTTTTTTTTTTTTTTTAATCTGAAATTTTGACAAAATACTCGGTTTACCATCTAGTTGTGCCCGCAAGGTTTTCAGCCCGATCGCCCAAACCCGTGGGGCACTATGGAGCTAAAATGGGGCTATGGGAGGGGGTTTTTGAAGGCTTTGGGGTATGGGATTGAGTTAGGTGTCGTTTTCGAAGTATTTTTGGACGTAGAATCCGATTTCACTGTGGCGATCTATAGGGCTTTCATGGGGCTTCAAATGGGATTTTTGAAGTATCCCAGGAGGTCAAATCCCCTTTTGTAGCCCCATGAAAGCCCTGTAGATCGCCACAGTGAAAGCGGATCGTTCCAGGACCCCAAAAAATGAATTCTACGTCCAAACATACTTCGAAAACGACACCTAACTCGATCCCATAGCTAAAAGCCTTCAAAAAAACACCTCCTGTAGCCCCATTTTAGCCCCATAGCGCCCCACGGGTTTGGGCGATCGGACTGAAAACCTTGCGGGCACAACTAGATGTTGAACGAAGTATTTTGTCAAAATTTCAGATTTTTAAAAAAATTCCTACTGCCCAAAACGGCCCGGACGGCGGACGGACATTTCGGATTTTGAATGTAGACCTCTTGAAACGGAATGTCAAATTTTGAGGCCGATCGAAGACGTCGACCCTCGTCGCGAAAACATAGGTGTATTATTCCAAGAATAATAAACCAAAAATACGGGAAAAAAATTGTTTCAATACAACAACGAAACGTAAAGATACAAATTTATTTCATTTCCATATAATAAATACACCAAAACAGTTTACACGGCACAATTTCATGACTTCTTTGGAACAGTGTCAACAATTACTTCCCAACACGCTTGAAGTTCGGATTTATCGAAGACGGTACATTTGACTTTCAGAGAAGTGTAGAAGAAGGCAGGGATCGATTTAACGTCCATGATGGTTCTGATTGGAATGTCGGTGTAGTTGCCCTGCCAAGAGAACCAAAAAGAACTCGGTTTATATTTTACAGAGGTATGTCAGAAACAGGAGACAAACACTGCCAGTTACAAATACACGTTTGCCTTTGAGGCAAGATCTTTTTTTGGCGTATTTTCTCCCTCTAATTCGCTCGCGTTCGTTCAATTTTCCGGGTGTAAATGCGGACGATACAGACCAGCGGTTTCACTCAAATTTAGACTAAGCAGATGAGAAAAGAAGGATCACATTTTGGAGAGTAATAAGTAAGTTTAGTACAACCCGGTACTAAACATGATCTGCAAGGCCCGAGGCGACAGTTGGATTACCAAGAACTTCCTTCAGAGAGGCCACCAGGAGGATGATTTTGTCGCCTGGAGCGACGGCCAAACCCAACACCAAGACTACTGAGAGGCTCCTGGACGGAGGTGTTTCCACACTCCCTCCCCTCATACTCCAAAACACCGGCAGTGAGAACGAAGATTCACGCTTCCTGATCTCCGGCAAAGTCACAAAACCTAAATTTAGGGAATTTAACTTCTGAATTAGGAACACAAAAACACGTAGGTACACCCAGCATCCGAAACTTGGTGTGCTCCCACACTATCGTTAATAGGACGGCGGCTAGAGCGCTCTGAAGACCGACAATTTTTTGGCTCCATGTGAAAAAATGCAGGAAACACGAATCTACACCATTTAAGTTGTAATATACACGTAATTTTTTTTTTCAATAAATAACTGATGTGCCTGGTTCATTACGGTTGAGCCTATCCCCCCCCCCCCCCCATCCACCGTTACTTACCATTTGAAGTGGGCAATCGTTTCGCTGCTGTTTCATGCCTTTCAAAATGTCTGCCAAAAGATTTGGGACGAACTTCTTGAACGTGCTGCAAATCGGCCCTGAGTCAATTTGGAAGAAATTTTCTTTCCACCCCTGGGGATTTTTCTTGGCCACATTACACGTCATCTACGAGAAAAGAACAACTAGTAGTAAAAAATCATTTGGATTTGAAAGCACAATAGGCGCTCAATTAGCGTAAAGAAAATGTTGGCAAAGGGCATTAAAAAAAAATTTGTTCACCACTTTTTGGAGAGCTATTGAGTTCTGTGAAAAAACGCTGCAAATTTTACAGTAGGGTTTATTATTCTTTGATATATGTTACAATAATTGTTGCAATTATTACAGAAATTTGATTCTGTGTCAATGAAAAAAAGTTTTTGGGATTTTTTTTTTTTTTTTTTTTTCAAAAACTTTTCGTTTTTACTTGAAAAATATTTGACCTCCTGGTATCCTTCAAAAATCGCATTAACAGCCCCACGAAAGCCCTATAGATCGCAACAGTGAAATCGGATCGTTCCGGGACCCTGAAAATGGATTCTACGTCCAAAAATACTTCGAAAACGACACCTAACTCGATCCCATAGCCAAAACCCTTCAAAAAATCCTCCATTAGCCCCATTTTATCCCCATAGCGCCCCACGGATTGAGTCACGGCGAATAAACGGGGTGAGCATTTTATGGGCCATACCAGATTTCGGACCGACCGCGGAAAATAGGTTGGCAGCTTTACGCCACCGACTAACCACTGCCTGCAATCTGCGAGCCGACAAGTCCATAAACCCGGTTTACCCAACTAAAACCAGCAGGTGGGGCTATCCATAGAAAAAACTGCAAATTTTACACACGGGTTTATTATTCTTTATGGGTTAATTTGGGACCTCCGGTAGCGCGGTAGAATTAAATTTACGCACAAGTAACCTATCTCTCTAAGAATGATCGGTGTCTGTGTGTATGTATGTGTCCCTTTCACGGCCAAACTGTTGGACGGATTTTGATGGGGTTTTGGTTTATTATTCGTGGAATAATACACCTATGTTTTCGCGACGCGGGTCGACGACTCCGATCGGCCTCAAAATTTGACATTATCCGTTTCAAGAGGTCTACATTCAAAATCCGAAATGTCCGTCCGCCGTCCGCCGTCCGGGCCGTTTTGGGCAGTAGAAATTTTTTTTAAAATCTGAAATTTTGGCAAAATACTTGGTTTACCATCTAGTTGTGCCCGCAAGGTTTTCAGTCCGATCGCCCAAACCCGTGGGGCGCTATGGGGCTAAAATGGAGCTACAGGAGGGGTGTTTTGAAGGCTTTTAGCTATGGGATCGAGTTAGGTGTCGTTTTCGAAGTATTTTTGGACGTAGAATCCATTTTTGGGGGTCCCGGAACGATCCGATTTCACTGTGGCGTTCTATAGGGCTTTCATGGGGCTAAAAATGGGATTTTTGAAGGATCCCAAGAAGTTAAATATTTTTCGAGTAAAAATTAAAGAATTTTTGAAAAAACACATTTTTGAAAAAAAAAAAACCCCCAAAAAATTTTTTTTGAAATATAAAAATCCAAAAAAAAATTTTTTTAATTTTTTTTTATTGACAGAATTAAATGTCTGTACAAGTAACCTATATCACAGAATAATAAACCCTTGTGTAAAATTTGCAGCGTTTTTTGCATAATGATCGGGATAGCACGGGGAAGGTTTTAGGCTATTCAAACGGGTTCGAACGGAGGCCGCACAGTGGTCTGTGGGTGGCAAAAACCCCCATTTTTCAACTTGATTGTTGATGCAATTTGAATTTACAACTGATGTTTGAAGAAGTTAACTAGTGTATTCCATGGGTTTATAGGTAAAAAGAAAGATTTTACAGCGTTACACAAGCTTGAGAAGATGAAAAAACGCCAATTTCCCGAATATTTATGTCAAAGGAAACGTGACAAAATGGAGCGCTTTATGTTAAAACGAAAATTCCTTCTATTTATATCAAGTCTATATATATCAAGAGGTGTAAAATTATTTTTCCTAATTTTTCCAGTCGGTTTTAGCTTGTGTTTTTGAATAAAATATTGAAAAATTCCATCTTTGGAAAATTCAGTAGACAAGGAAACACCGTGCGCTAAGGTGCGCCAAAGTGCGATTAGTCTAGGAACACTCGGTAGGGCCTGTAGAAACAAAAAATGCAAAGATCGGATGTGGGAACTTGCGGCTTCGCTCGTTTCTCTCCGGTCTCTCCTGTCAGAGCTCCAACATTTTTTACCCTCGGTAAACGTCGTTCTGACTTCAGATTTGGATTCTACGTCCCAAAAAACGTAGGTGTACCAAGTTTTATTGAAATATTTCAAAGAAAAGAGGTTTTTGCCGCTTTTCTGTCATTTCAGACCACTGTGGGCCGTTCTGGCTGAAACCTGAGTCCTTCACGACGGAAGTTGTTTACATCCTTGGCGTATCTTAGGGAATTTGATACTTCACTACGAGAAACCAACAAGCGTTGTTAACATGAAAAAGAAAGTTGACGGGTTGCCACGGGTGCATCGTTGATAGGTGATGGACGGGAATTTGATGTTTCGAGCGAAGCACGGGTGTCCCAGCTAGTATAAAGAATAATAAAACCTTGTGTAAAATGTGCAGCGTTTGCACTGTACCATCTCATAGTTTCTCAAGATATCCTGAAAATTTCAGCTCCGCATAAGCTTTCTAGACGGATTTATGGCGTTCTGAACAAAATATGTCTCTCTGTTCCCCAATCTCCCCTACAAAGGCTGGTTCCAAGAATAATCAACCAAAAGTGATTGAAAAGCCAGGACAAACGCTGTTGGCCGGTTGAAGGGAGTTGTTAAAAAAGCCTGACGCTCTCATTGGAGTTCACTGTTGAGAGCGTTCTTACCATCCACTTATCCGTAATTGTCTTGGCAAGGTACAAATCCATGAACAAGTTGAATTTCTTCCTAGAAATTTTCTCTTGGCGCGAATAGACTAAAGCGACGTTCTTCCCAGACTTAGCCGGTGAACAAGATGAGAAGGACTGCAGGATCGCTTGGAACGGCCCCTGAAAATATGATAAAATCACTCATCACCGCCTGCGAAACTTTATAGTAAATCTATGGCGATATAAAATAAGGCTGTTCAGGCCGGAACTTCGATCTTATATATCGATAGTGAGTTAGGGTAGCTGGCAACATGGGCAACTGAGTTCGATGGGGCGTAATTAAACATTTTCAACTATTGCCGGTTAATCTCACCTACCATGGGCTCAGCATTTGTCACCGCGCTTAAACCATGAAGCACCAAAAGAAATACACACACATGCATACTGGACGGCCAAATGTTACCAACTGATGTGATGCAGAGTTATCTTTCCATCAAAGCCTCGTTAAGAATGTACCAGACTGATGAATCTGGTCCAAATGATACTCGACCAGGAACTCTATTAATGCCACATCATATCACTGGAACGGTTGACTACTTGTTAAGTAGTTTTTTTTAATAGTAGGACGTCAAGATCTAGGTTATGACGTATTGGTAATAAAGCAACATCTATTATTGAATTGTGTGGTTTCAGGAGAATTGCTTGACGGCTGACGTGTCACCACATTGAAACAGGCAGCTTTTGGTTTATTTATATTGGAATAATACACCCTTGTAATCGCGAAGGCGGTCGACGACTCGGATTTGAAAAATTTGACATTAACCGTTTCAAGGGGTCTAGATTCTAAAATCGAAACGTCCGTCCGCTGTACAGAGCTTCTTAGGTTGAGCCTAAGGCCGTTTCTGGCCCATAACAACCTTTCTCGTACCTCCTGCTCTCTTTCTTCCCCTGGGGGAAGTGCACTTATGTTTCTTCAATCTTCTCTCTTCTTCCTTGGTCTTCAGCACTCCCCTAGGGGGAGTACAGCGGGCCGTCGTTTTCATCACTCTTTCAGCACTCCCCAAGGGGGAGTACAGCAGCAACGTTTTGGGCCGTCCGCGTCGTTTTGAGCAGTAGGCATTTTTTTGAAAATCTGAAATTTTGACAAATACTCTGTTTACCATCTAGTTGTGCCCGCAAGGTTTTCAGTTCGATCGCCCAAACCCGTGTGGCTCTATGGGGCTAAAATGGGGCTACGGGAGGGATTTTTTTGGGTTTTGGCTAAGGGATCGAGTTAGGTGTCGTTTTCGAAGTATTTTTGGACGTAGAATCCATTTTTAGGTGTCCCGGAACGATCGGATTCCACTGTGGCGATCTATGAGGCTTTCATGGGGCTACAAATGGGATATATGAAGGATCCCAGGAGGTTAAATATTTTTGAAATAAAAAAACGCTGCAAATTTTACACGAGGGTTTATTATTCTATGATTTTGGTTACTTGTGCAGAAATTTAATTCTGTGTCAATCAAAAAAATTTAAAAAACATTTTTAGATTTTATTTAAAAAAAATGTTTTTTGATTTTTTTTTTTCAAAACATTTTTTCGAAATTGTTTTTGTTTTTTTACTTGGTAAATATTTTACCTCTTGGGATCATTCAAAAATCCCATTTGTAGCCCCATGAAAGCCCTAACTCGATCCCATAGCTAAAAGCCTCCCAAAAAACCTCCTGTAGCCCCATTTTATCCCCATAGCGCCCCACGGGTTTGGGCGATCGGACTGAAAACCTTGCGGGCACAACTAGATGGTAAACCGAGTATTTTGTCAAAATTTCAGATTTTTAAAAAAATTCCTTCTGCCCAAAACGGCCCGGACGGCGGACGGACATTTCGGATTTAGAATGTAGACCTCTTGAAACGGATAATGTCAAATTTTGAGGCCGATCGGAGTCGTCGACCCCCGTCGCGAAAACATTATTCCAAGAATAATAAACCAAAACGAGTGATCGGCGCATGACGATTGTTCACGTCGTTAGTCAGTTTGGCCTGTTTACCCAACATTGATGAACAGAACCCCGTCCAGAATCACTTATGAGCTTTTCGCTCGTTTGTCAGCGATCGCAATCATAATTGAACTCTATTCAAGTGATCACACTTCCTCTGATACGCGGCTCGATTGCTCGAAGCAAAACCAACCATGTACCTAAATCGCCATGTTGAAATAGCGCACGCAGTTTCACTTCCGAATCCCAAGTTTGCCAATTGAAAAACACGTTATTACTCCATCCAGGTGTATTTTCACGTCGTGTGAAATAGGTAACAGAAAAGAATACCCGACACATTACTGAAGATCGAGCATAATTTCCACCCGAAGTAAATTAGTTCCCAAACAAAGCACCCGTGTCTGGGGGAATTTACGTTGAAACACATTAATGAGCGCTGCATGTAACGCCGGCATAGTTGGCGAAGTCTGCCAACACAGCCTTTATTCCCACAAACTCACAAGTCCGCGGAAGAATTTTAATTAAGGGACTCAACTCCATTAGAGGACTTACCAAGTGCCGAATTTTCTGGTGCGGAGACAAACTCGGGTCTGAAGAAGCCGCATAATTCTGATGTGCCGAGTTTTGGCTGCTACGTGGTCACACCTGTGAAAGCAATGAAGTTTCATCGAATCTTCTAGAATAAATGTTAACTACTCTCAATATAGAATGCAAAACAAGGTATTCTGGCTCGGGTACTGCTCATCACTATTAGGTGATTGAATACAGGGAGCAGCATCAATCGATGATACATTTCATTCTTCCAGTTTTGGACTAACTTCCGTCAATGAAAACAAGTTTTTGGGGATTTTTATATTTCAAAAAAAAAAAATTTTGGATAGGTATTCATATTTCAAAAAAAATTTGGATTTTTTTAATTTTTTTTTTTTATTTTTACTTGAAAAATATTTGACTTCCTGGGATCCTTCAAAAAACCCATTTATAGCCCCTTGAAAGCCCTTATAGATCGCAACAGTGAAATCGGATCGTTCCGGGACCCCCAAAAACGGATTCTACATCCAAAAATACTTCGAAAACGACGCCTAACTCGATCCCATAGCGAAAAGCCTTCAAAAAACCCTCCCGTAGCCCCATTTTAGCCCCATAGCGCACCACGGGTTTGGGCGATCGGGCTTAAAACCTTGCGGGCACAACCAGATGGTAAACCGAGTATTTTGTCAAAATTTCAGATTTACAACAACAACAAAATCCTGCTGCCTAAAACGGCCCGGACGGCGGGCGGACATTTCTGTTTTGGAATCTAGACCTCTTGAAACGGATAATGTCACAGTCGTCGACCTCCGCCGCGAAAACATAGGTGTATCATTCCAAGAACAATAAACCATAAGGGGAAGTAAACACGATGACGAAAAGCCAATTTCAACATCGACAAATTCGTAGTTTTTGTGGTGAAAGGCCAAAAAGTTTCAGGGAGTGCTCGCTATCGACCCACTTAACAAGGATAACTTGTTAACTCGAAGGGCTCACGGCAATGTAGGGTGTGAAGCTGCCGTAAATAGCAGGGAATCGGACTTTCCTCATCAGTTAACACCCCTGGTACCAACTTTTTCCCGAAAATAAACGAGCGGGTTCCTGAGCCGAACTTTCACATTAAGAATAGTGTACAAAGGAGTTTCTTCAATTTTGAAATCAACACACAAAATATGACAAATTTCAAGGCTGAAGAAAATTTTCGACCCTAATCATGAATCCCCTATCATTCTAAAAATAATAAACCTAAGACGTGGACTATGTATCTGAACATAACAAAATAAATCAATACATTCAGTCCCGGGTCGGATTCGTGATGGCACACAATGAGGTTATCTCGTCATCCGACACAGCGGGAAGCGGTGGTAACAACAGTTGTTACCATTATAACAAGCTCCCATACCGCGTGATAGAAGTCCATTAAAACGTCAGACTCGGAATTTCTTGAGGAGCGCTTCAAGTAAAGTGATAGCTCGTATAGCCTGAGACAGGTACATGATGGGTGTGTTAGAGTGTTGCTATGAAGCCCCGCACAACCGAGAAACGTGAACGTGGTGTGAGGCAGTCAGTCGCGTTCGGCGGTTGGGGTTGACGTGAGGTGTCCCGATTTTGAAAAAAAAAAAAATGCGGTAGTCACGGGATCGCATACCTGAAGCAGAAAACGTTGTGTAGTTGAGCGAATACGGAAAAACAAAAAACAAAAACAAAACAAAAACGCTGCAAATTTTACACAAGGGTTTATTATTCTGTGATATAGGTTACTTGTACAGACATTTAATTCTGTTAATAAAAAAAAATTTAAAAAAATTTTTTTTGGATTTTTATATTTCAAAAAAAAAAATTTTTGGGGGAATTTTTTTTCTTCAAAAATGTGTTTTTTCAAAAATTCTTTAATTTTTACTCGAAAAATAATTAACTTCTTGGGATCCTTCAAAAATCCCATTTTTAGCCCCATGAAAGCCCTATAGAACGCCACAGTGAAATCGGATCGTTCCGGGACCCCCAAAAATGGATTCTACGTCCAAAAATACTTCGAAAACGACACCTAACTCGATCCCATAGCTAAAAGCCTTCAAAACACCCCTCCTGTAGCCCCATTTTAGCCCCATAGCGCCCCACGGGTTTGGGCGATCGGACTGAAAACCTTGCGGGCACAACTAGATGGTAAACCAAGTATTTTGCCAAAATTTCAGATTTTTAAAAAAATTCCTACTGCCCAAAACGGCCCGGACGGCGGACGGCGGACGGCGGACGGCGGACGGACATTTCGGATTTTGAATGTAGACCTCTTGAAACGGATAATGTCAAATTTTGAGGCCGATCGGAGTCGTCGACCCGTGTCGCGAAAACATAGGTGTATT
The DNA here is from genome assembly GCA_955831195.1 of Pilophorus perplexus. NCBI lineage: Eukaryota > Metazoa > Arthropoda > Insecta > Hemiptera > Miridae > Pilophorus > Pilophorus perplexus. The sequence continues at coordinate 4,849,475 of OY037015.1, forward strand.
ATTCCAAGAATAATAAACCAAAAATCGTAATTTCCTTGGCGTGAGATTTGAGCGAAAAGGTGGCACACGAGAGGGGTATCTAAATTAGTGTAGGCCATAGGAAACGCCTCAGAAAAGCGGATAAACATTTTATCAGACCTTTACGTCTCAATATCATTCGCATGGAAAACTCACAACAATGGCTAAAAATCGAATCCCACGGCTGAGCAAAACGGGACTACGGGAAGAAACCTAATACAAAAACACCCATCATTGGTTAATATCTTATGTATCCTCATCGGCTTGTTAGGCCGGCTGGGTGCTGTGGGGTTATAGGAGGTGGTGCGAATGACTCTTTTTCTCTCTGGCCAAGCTTTCGGATTAACCACCATCAGGGCTCTACAAAAAGAAAACGCTGCAAATTTTACACAAGGGTTTATTATTCTTTGATATAGGTTACTTGTACAGAAATTTGATTCTGTCAATAAAAATTTAAAAAATTTTTTTTTTTGGATTTTTATTTCAAAAAAAATTTTTTGGGGGGATTTTTTTTCAAAAATTCTTTAATTTTTACTCGAAAGATATTTAACTTCTTGGGATCCTTCAAAAATCCCATTTTTAGCCCCATGAAAGCCCTATAGATCGCCACAGTGAAATCGGATCGTTCCGGGACCCCCAAAAATGGATTCTACGTCCAACAATACTTCGAAAACGACACCTGACTCGATCCCATAGCTAAAAGCCTTCAAAACACCCCTCCTGTAGCCCCATTTTAGCCCCATAGCGCCCCACGGGTTTGGGCGATCGGACTGAAAACCTTGCGGGCACAACTAGATGGTAAACCAAGTATTTTGCCGAAATTTCAGATTTTTAAAAAAATTCCTACTGCCCAAAACGGCCCGGACGGCGGACGGACATTTCGGATTTTGAATGTAGACCTCTTGAAACGGATAATGTCAAGTTTTGAGGCCGATCCGAGTCGTCGACCTCCGTCGCGAAAACATAGGTGTATTATTCCAAGAATAATAAACCAAAAAACCTACCATTAGGGACCTGTTATTGTCAACTTGAGTGCACGGGAAGACCTGTAGTGCAGATGGTAACGTGGCGTGAGCGGACATCCTAGGGCACTTAGTGATCGGTCGTGGCGTTAGCGGACAGGCGCACCAGTCCAGTATGATTGTTCCTTTTCGATAGCTCGAAAGTCGAGTAAATTACTCACTCCCACTTGCTTCAAACACTTCCACTACAATCACTTGCTTTGAGACAACTGAGCTTTGATATTTGATACTTGTTCTGTCGATTTCTTAACCGTGTAAACGTCGGTGAAGTCGATTCAGTAAGGTTCCTGTTCCGAGATGGAGTTCGTCACTACTGCAAAAGGAAAACCAGCGTTGATCTTCACGGGGTTCAAATATAGGTCAGTAACTGACCTATAATACAACTGTTACTATAAATACTATAAATGTAACTGTTGTATTTTCACCAATGTTTGTGGAGAAACATTCAGAGCTTAGGATTGGCAATACAAAAAGGATGAAGTCACTCGACTTGTGTGCAGAATGTGTGGGGCCTTGTCTCTGTTACCTCCTGAATTGGTTGGTTGGTTATTATGGATACCGATAACGGGCGACTTGCCGGAAACCATTGAGCGACTCTCGAGACTCACGAAATTTGAGGACAAGCCAAAAAAACGCTGCAAATTTTACACTAGGGTTTATTATTCTTTGATATAGTTTACTATTTCTATATATAGCCTACTTGTGCAAAAATTATTTCCGTGTCAGTAGAAAAAAGTTAAGGAAGAAAATGTTTTTGATTTTTTTGGATTTTCTTTCTCAAAAATTCTTTATTTTTTACTCGAAAAATATTTGACCTCCTGGCATCCTTCAAAAATCCCATTTTTAGCCCCATGAAAGCCCTATAGATCGCCACAGTGAAATAGGATCGTTCCGGGACCCCCAAGAATGGATTCTACGTCCAAAAATACTTCAAAAACGACACCTAACTCGACCCTATAGCTCTAAGCCTTCAAAAAACCCCTCCCGTAGCCCCATAGCGCCCCACGGGTTTGGGCGATCGGACTGAAAACCTTGCGGGCACAACTAGATGGTAAAACAAGTATTTTGTCTAAATTTGTACGGAAAGTACAGAATTACATTCATTTTGCGAAAATTGTGATGGGGAGGTTGTTGGTTTGGGGGAGGGGGAGGACCTTTTTAACACCCACGATCACTTTTAGAGCGATGACTGCGACCTAACAATCATAATGAAATCGGCCCACCTCAGGGTTGAACAAATTTTTAACCTAGCGTTTTGGCGTAGGTTGGAGACTGGGACGGAGGAACCTGACATGTACCGAAGCACTGTGTCCACTACTTTAGAAGGTCTATATGCACTACAGGTCTTCCCGTGCACCCAGGTTGACAATAACAGGTCCCTAATGGTAGGTTGTTTCTTTTCTTTTTGTAGAACCCTGATGAGGGTTAAATATAACCCGAAAGCTTGACCATAGAGAAAAAACTCGTCATTCACACCACCTCCTATAACCCCACAGCACCCAGCCGGCCAAACAGCCATCAGAAAATCCCGGGTAGGTATTTCAAAAATCCGCCAACATCCACCTGGGGCGAGCGCTTTCTCCGGTTAGACCACAAATCGAAATTTAGCGTTTCATTTCGTACACATGGGATTGGATTACCTTCGCGTCACCTTCCAGCTCACCATTTGAAACTCGACCAGAACGATGGAACCCGAAGCAACGGTTGACGAGACGGAGCTGGACGATGAAGATGAGCAGAAAGACAACGATTCTACTAATGGCTCAACCCAGGAAGAACCTGTAAATACGTATATAATCTTTTTAATCAGGCTTCAAGATTGGTTCTTTAGAACAAAATTCCATCGTTTAAATTTTAGATACTACATTTTATGTTATAACGTCAACACACATTCAAATGGAATCATTGCGTCGCTATAGTTCTAACACGTGTGGAGACGTTTACAGGAAAGCATAAAACTGTCGTATTTGATTATTACAGGGATGCAAACCCCAAAAACTTCAATAAACACCTACCTACTAATTTATGTATGATCAAGTTATGAATAGATTTTGAACAAATAAGCAAAGACGCAGTAAAAAGTAGGTAGTGCAGATGTGTGATAATCTAACGTTGAGGCTTCTTGGATCGTCTGAGGCGTTATGGATTGTCCGAGAGCCTTCTTGAATCGTCTGAGAGGCTTCTAGGATGGTCTGAGGCTTCATGGATCGTCAGAGATTTAATCATATCTCCGCTAAGTATAATACAAACTTATAGGTAGCGTCAGTGCATGCTTTTGGGAATCAAATTCTTACCTACCTTGCTGGCCACCGAGAAAGGTATCAACTGGACGATTTTTTCAATAACAAATTCGTGCCCAAACCACTTATGTCGACAACTTCTGTGAAAGGACCATGCCATGACAAGCGAAACTAGATCATCGACATCCATCATTAAATGATGAAATTTTCATCTTCAGGATGCTCCTGCAAAAATAAAAGCGTTTGATTTACCTACACACGTATTTTGCTCCATTCTACAATGCGAATGTGCCAAACATTCGCATTTATGCAGTTATAACTGCAGGCATAAGATCACACCACTAGGTAGGTGTGATCTTATGCCTACTTTGTAGGTACCTAGGTGTGATCCTACCTACTTTCAGCTCCTACAAGGAGCTGAATAACCGCAGGATTCACCAGTTTTTCAAAAACCCGCATAGGTAGGTGACCTAATATTCAAATTCAGTAATAATTATTCTTCTATGACAAGCAAAAATCAATGTTTATAGAGCTATATATATATTGCCCTATATTTCGAGAAAAACCAACAAACTTACGTCCTTCACTCCGTCCATGTTGAAAAAAGCAGGAAAACAGTGCAGAATCTACCTGAGGCTCAGGCCCTGAGCTACCTGCAGATGTGCGCCGTAATCACGTCATCACTTCTATTGATGAATAATATATTATCATATATTATCGGATATTATCGGACATGGGGAAGTAAAAAAAGTATCGATTCTTGAAAGAATCGATTTTTCGAAAAAAAAAAGAATTGATAATATCAAATTATGATAAAAAAGAATTGATGGACTTTAAAAAGATTCCTTTTTTCTCCCGATCTATCGAAGAATCGATTAAAACTGAGAATCGGTCCGATTCATTCATTTTAAAGGAACATTTTTGACAATCAAGACAACTAAATTAGCATTAGTATTAAATAACCTTGGTTTGTTATTACTAATAATTTTAATAAAAATGCGATTCAATTACATTAAATCGTACATTTTACATTTTAAATTGTACAAAATTGTACCAATATTTAATATTGGTTCATTTTTGGAAAGTACTTTGTCATCAGAAGGTGCTGGTAAAATTTAATGCACTCTGGCATGTTTCGGAAGCACCGATTCTTGAAGAATTCGGTACTTTCATGAAAAATCGATTCGATTTTCTCATTCAACGATGGCTGATGATGAGTCAAATGACTCAAAATTTTTGAAATTTTTAAAAAGTGAAAAAGTCTTGATAAGATGTATCGAGTACCTATACTTTTCCAAAAGATCGATGCAATTTAACCCATTAGTGACCAGGTGGTCATTTTGGGAACAGCAGACAAGACATTAAATGTCAGACTTAAAAAAGAATCGATGTGAACACTAAATTTTAGTGTTCACATCGATTCTTTTTTAAGTCTGCCATCTCTGATGAGATAGGCAAAAATTCCCCTCTCAGACAGTGATAGGGATGTTTGATACTTCTAAAGTATCGATACAGTATCGTATCGATACATCCAGACAGTATCTAAAAGTATCGATACGATACTTTCAATAAAGTATCGGTATCGAAGTATCGATACTTTCAAAAACGCCTGCAAATTTTTAGTCAAGGGTTTATTATTCTTTGATATGGGTTAATTGTGCAAAAATTAATTCTGTCTCAATGAAAAATTTTTGAAAAAAAAGTTTTTCTTTTAATTTTTTTTTTTTTTTTACTCAGAAAATATTTGACCTCCTGAGATCCTTCAAAAATCCCTTTTGTAGCCCCATGAAAGCCCTTTACATCCCAAAGTGAAATTGGATCCTTCTGGGACCCCCAAAAATATACTCTACGTCCAAAAATACTTCGAAAACGACACCCAACTCGAACCCATAGCCAAACGCCTTTTTTAAAACTTTCAGTTGCCCCATTTTAGCCCCATAACGCCCCACGGGTTTGGACGATCGGACTGAAAACCTTGCTCCAAGCCTGGGGGGGGGGGGGGGGAGGTACAGGTAGAAAAAAGGGGAACATTCCCTCATTTGGTGAAGCTGTGGCCACACTAATTTCTACTGTGATGAGTGAGTTGGGTTGGTTGGTTGGGCCAACATTTTGGTGGTCCGCTCTTGATCGAGGACGGCTGATTCTTCTGATATGAGAGCTGGTGCAGCTCCAGTAGGGGGTGGTAGGTACCTACATCAACTTTCTCAAATTGCTGGTCAAGTTAGAGGTACTGTCAACAGTTGACAGTTACTGCCTATATGCCGTAAGTTTTGAATCTGATGAAATGTGAGGGATAAAAAAAGTATCGGCGCCGATACCGGAAAAAAAGTATCGATACTACGATATGTATCGGGGACAAAAAGTATCGATACTTTCAAGTATCGATACTTTTTCAACATCCCTAGACAGTGATGCCAAGCGCCACACGAAAAAACCCCCGGCCGCAGCTGGCAAACCTCCCGGATAGAATCATACACCCCCAACAGAAAACAACAGCAAGCGGTCATGAACTATTGCGGGGTTCTTTTTCTGGAAGTAGCAAAATTCCATTTGTAGCCCCATGAAAGCCCTATAGATCGCAGCAGTGAAATTGGATCGTTCTGAAACCCCCAAAAATGGAGTCTACGACCAAAAATACTTCGAGAACGACACCTAACTCGACCCCAAAGCCAAAAGCTTAAAAACCCCTCCCGTAGCACCTTTTTAGCCCCATAGCGCCCCACTGGTTAGGGCGATAGGGCTGAAAACCTTGCGGGAACAACTAGATGTTAAACCGAGTATTTTGTCAAAATTTCTGATTTTTGAAAAAAATGCATACTACCCAAAACGGCTTGTACGGCAGACGGACATTTGGTAGACATCTTGAAACGTTGGTACTATATCTACCTGGTAATGTCAAAGTTTGAGGCCGATCAGAATTGTCTACCTACCTCCGTTGCGATTGCATAGGTGTATCATTCCAAGATTAATAAACCAAAAGTATCGATAGGTAGGTACTTAGTAGGTATCGATATTTTGTACAATGGTGGATCCAAGCTATTTTTCTATTATTTAAAAAAAATTAAATTCTCGTTAATTTTTTCACATTTCATAAATTGACTGAATAATTCAAAAATTATTTTTGCTAGAAAACCTTTTACTGAGCGTTTCCAAACTCGGGTGGTGATGACGTGATAACGATTACGAACTTGAAATTCGAAATTTCTTAGGCTAAGCTAGGCTCCAACTCGAAAGGAGAATAACCACTGTGATGATCACTACACCCATTAGTGATTTCCTCACGCGAAATTCCATGGAGCTGCACCAACCAGACAACAAGCGAGTTGCTTTGAAACAGGTGGGATAAGTTTGTGGAACGATTTATATTCGGGGTTGATTTCACATATCGGCAATTCAGCCATTTATTTGGGTTTTCTTCGCGGTTTTTCTTTTGTATTCATGCTCAAATCATTTCAGAGGTTTTCCGTTTCCCTAAGAGGTTTCGGCGGTGACGATGATGTTTCCTCTTTGCGGTCATTTGCTACGTCCGAGATTGGATTTACTTCGACGCGTTTTATCACGGCAAGTATCCGTCCGTGTCCCAGCATCAGGGCTCTACAAAAAGAAAAAACGCTGCAAATTTTACACAAGGGTTTATTATTCTTTGATATACCTACGTTACTTGTGCAGAAATTTAATTCTGTCAATGAAAAAATTAAAAAAAATTTTTTTTTGGATTTTTATCTCAAAAAAAATTTTTTTTTTGCATTTTTTGTTCAAAAATGTGTTTTTTCAAAAACTCTGTATTTTTTACTCGAAAAATATTTAACATCCTGGGATCCTTCAAAAATCCCATTTTTAGCCCCACGAATGCCCTAAACATCGCCCCAGTGAAATCGGATCGTTCCGGGACCCCGAAAAATGGATTCTACGTCCAGAAATACTTCGAAAACGACACCTAACTCGATCCCATAGCTAAAAGCCTTCAATAAACCCCTCCCGTAGCCCCATTATAGCCCCATAGCGCCCCACGGGTTTGGGCGATCGGACTGAAAACCTTGCGGGCACAACTAGATGGTAAACCAAGTATTTTGCCGAAATGTCAGATTTTTAAAAAAATTCCTACTGCCCAAAACGGCCTGGACGGCGTACGGCGGACGGACATTTCGGATTTAGAATGTAGACCTCTTGAAACGGATAATGTCAAATTTTGAGCCCGATCGGAGTCGTCGACACCCGTCGCGAAAACATAGGTGTATTATTCCAAGAATAATAAACCAAAACAACCTACCATTAGGAAACAGTTATTGCCAAGCTGGGTGCACGGAAAAACCTATAGTATAGATGCTACAAACCTTTTTGAGTGGTGGAATTTGAAATCCACCGTGGAAAGTTTTTATAGTGCTCAGTCCCACACTCCTCCGTCGACGATATTTAGAAAAGTATCAAAAATAAACGCGATTATTTTTTTCAAAAAGAATCGATACATCTGAGAATCGATTCGTTTTCCAAATTATTTATTAAATTTCAAATTTATCATAAGAAGAAGAAGCATTATTTCATTATGAAACCTGAATTCAAATTACTAATTCATCCAACTGTTAACCAGCACTATTACATATTATAGGTAGGTATTTGTAAGATAAGTAGTGGGGAGGTAGGTAGGTACAGATGATCCGGTACTTTTCCGTTATAACCCCCCAACTCGAGTATGGTTGGCTTTGGGTGCCTTAAAGCCATCGGAAGGGGTTTTTATGAACACGAAATCGAGTGGGAGGGGGGGGGGGGGGGGGGGGGGGGGGTTAAAACGGAAAAGTACCGATGATCCTTTCATGAGGACAGTGTGGTTTTTGCCGACGGTTTCAAATGGTTCACTGGCCATCAGTAATGGAGCCAATTTTAACAGTGGGTCCATTTTCTAAAACTACTACTATTGTCAACTTACCACCATTCTGGACCGTTTTCATCAGTTATACTTTTCACTATTTGTGCTTGTTTTACTTTGTTAATATAATTTTATGGTTTTTTTCTCTGATGCTAATGACAAATGGTTTTCTTGTCAGGGCTGTAGATGAGCTTAGTTGCTCGAAACCGGTTCCCACGCTACAATAATTGTAAACAATTATTGTTTATTTAAATAAGTATACAATTTAGTACTCAGCAGAGGAGTCATTTCTCACCCTAACCACCTCACTTTCATGAGGAAATAAAAACTTTTCCACCGTTTTTATCCAGGCTTGACTGGATTGTGTTGCGGTGGAAATTAAATATAGTTATGAGATAATATACAGTAGTAATTATTGAGTACAGTGTAGTAATTATTGAGTTTAAAATAATAATAATAATAGGTATCGAGTTGAGCAAAAATGATGTAAGGAGGTGTAGTTTTTGTTGGTTCTAACGGGTAGACTGAAGTATATTGGAGCTATTTTCGATGTTCATAAGATATTAAATATCAGAAATTTATATAAGAAATTTTCTTAATTAATTTTAGGTACCTAGTTTTTTTGATCAGGTTTGTTTTTAATCTGGGTAGGTTGTAGAGTCGTGGACGGATGAAGTTAAAGGATTTCTTGAATCTTTCAGTGTTTGCCTGGGGGAGGGGGACTGTTCCTAGCCTGCTATACCTACTTGAAGTATTTTAATACATTAGTGGGGTATTTGAGGATGAATAATTTCAAAGTTTTGAATAGAAAGAGTTTTTTGTGGTCGTTGCAGTGGCTCAATTTAAAAATAATATTGATTCTTTTAAACATGAATCTGGTTTACAGAGCAACTGAATACAAAAATACTTGTTTAGAGCAGAAAAGAATCGGATTTCGATCTGGAAATTTAGAATCGAATCGGGTCGAAACAGAAAGAATCTAAAAGAATCGATTTTTTAAAGAGGATCGATTTTTCAAGAATGGTTGACACTCCTGTCGACCTGTAGGTATAGGAACCCAACCTCAAGTGCCCTGAATCTGTGCAGTTTATGGTATTGCAATGTATTAGTATTATTATGTCATAATGTAATTTACATTGAGAAGTCGAAGAGCAGAAGTCTCAGGGCAGTGATCACATGTCTCAACCATGGGTAATGCTTGGTAACAAATTGTGTGTCTGTGGTCAGGACAATAAACATTTCACTCATTCGTGAAGTGTTCGTCGTGAGGTGTAACGTAGACTGTAAAACTTTTGGGGGGCAGTATTTGTTGGGAATAGCTTGTATCGGTGTAGTAAGCATTTGAATCAATGACGTTGTTCACTGAATCATTCATAGACCGGCGTTCTACACGCAACTCTCTGAGTTCGTCTATGTTTACGCATAGGAGGAGCGTGGAAACCACATTCGAATCGCCATTTAACCCGAGGGTGAGCACGTCATGGGAATTTTTGAGTTCAGCTCCGCTTTTCCCTTACAAGTAGGAAACACCCCTGCTCTATAGGAACTAGCTACCTTATTGGTTTACCTACTAAAGACGGTAGTTAAACCTAGTTGTCTAACCTGAAATGTTCAGTGAACATTGTTCACAGTACCTATTCCAACTTGTCTCTCCACCCTTGTGTCCACCCTTGTGTTCTATGGGCTGCGAGGGCCGAGTCGGGTGTTATTTCCAAAGTATTTTTGGACATTGACTCAGGGGTCCCTCATCTGTTCAAGCAATGGACCAACAAGTTGATTTTATCATTTAATAATGATTAACAGGACGTTTCCATTTGTTTTCGTCACGTCGCGAGCGTCACGTCATGGGGGATTCTGAGCGCAACATGATCGCGAAAACTATAATCACATGGATTGGAGCGGTTGGTTACAAGTAGAGGGTTGGTGTAAAATTAATCATTATTAAATGATCTGTCTGTAGAACCATAGGTCTACCGTCCGGTTTTTTAAAAAAATAACCATGTATTGACGTAGATTTATTTATCCCACGTGTAAAAATTTGCAGCGTTTTTAAATTCTTAGTTACATACGGCCGTAATTTTTCAGCCCGATCGCCCTAACCCTTAGAGCCTAGGATATGTTGCCGCTTAAGCGTCGAAATGGAACGAAGGATGTCTGGAGGTCGAATGAGGCGCCGCGGCGCGCCGTTTTCCCAATAATTTTGGACGCAAAATCCAGTTTTTGGGATTCAACTTCTGTCCAAACATTGTGCAGGACGAATTTTTCCCCCTTTAATTTGTTAGAGAAATTCTACCTAATTTTTATTGGCATAGGAATTTACGGCCTACGATTTTTGACAATTTATTTATATCAAAGATTGATAAATTCTTGTGTCTTTGCTTTAGTACACCGAATCGAAAAGCGTCACTTTTAAAAGTGTGTGTCTCGACTGCTCTCATCAACTTCAAGAATAAATGCTAATTATTGTGCATTAGTCAACTTGTGAATTCGAGTTGAAGCTGATTTTTAATAATGAAATTGATTTTTTCAAATGGGCTTTGGCCTGGAAGTAGAAAGAAAGTGCGCTTTTGACGTCCGTATTTTGATACCGATAACCCCCCTTCAACCACTTCGTATATTGCGTTGTGGGCTGTGAATGACACCAATGCCCCTGCGATCTCTGTTTACTAGCAGAAAACTCCATTCTCACGAAAAGAAATCTCACAGGTTGCGGTTTGTTTGAGCGTCACCATAGCAGCAGCTGAGATTGAATCAATGTAGGGCAACCGGTAAAACCTCAGTGTTTGACTATAGATCGAACTTAGTGTATTTCGTTCAAGTTGAGATAGATTTTGTAGTGTGACAAGATGATTTAGCGAATTGATGAAGCTGTAGTTCGTCGCTGACATGAAGAAAGTATCTGGAGCTTTATGATATTGTAATACCTTGTGAAGCACTTGCACACCACTAATCAAGCATGTTAATGCACGGGTCTGTTCGATTTGACCGCACTTCTCCCGACTCTACAGCCACTGAGAGCCAAGTTTTTTTCCGGAAAACCAGTGAAGGCTTTGTAAGGAAATTATGATCTTATGAGCTTATATCCCTATTTACCACGTTATTGGTGTACCATCACAGTTCACACACTTGTTCATACACAGTTTACAAACTTGTACAAACATATTTTTACTGTAAAAAAGCACTGTCATATTATAATATTACTCCTCCTCCGGCTGAAAGTTAAAAGATTAATTTGGAAGGCGAAATCTATTTGTCCACCTTCTTGGCCAACTATCAGCCCAAGGTCAGCAGTTTCCCCCTCGATATCCCCCTTTTTGTTCCCCCCCCCCCCACCCCCTCCTCCTCCTCCTCGAAGCACCCTTATATTGTTGTTTGTGAGTGAGGGTTCGATTTTCCACAAGGAGGGGGCGGGAGTTGTTTCTTTCAGAAGCACACTCATGAGGAACCTCCCTCTCACCTCAAGGAACCTCCCTGCATCCCAGCCTCAGCCCCCCCCCCCCCCCCCCCGCTCAATGCTCTACAGACCTCCCATCAACCCCGACAACCTCCCTGAGGTGCCATATTCTCTCCCCCCCCCCCCCCCGTAATCAACGCCATCATCCTGTCAACTGGTTCAGCCAATATTTTTTGAACACTCAGAACACTTTTTTGAGCCACTTAAAGACAAAAATATTGGTGTTTTGAGACTTTTGTTGTTATCTACTCGCCGTTTTTGGTTTATTATTCTTGGAATAATACACCTATGTTTTCGCGACGCGGGTCGACGACTCCGATCGGCCTCAAAATTTGACATTATCCGTTTCAAGAGGTCTACATTCAAAATCCGAAATGTCCGTCCGCCGTACAGGCCGTTTTGGGCAGTAGGAATTTTTTTTTAAATCTGAAATTTTGACAAAATACTTGGTTTACCATCTAGTTGTGCCCGCAAGGTTTTCAGTCCGATCGCCCAAACCCGTGGGGCGCCATGGGGCTATAATGGGGCTACGGGTGGGGTTTTTCGAAGGCTTTGGGGTATGGGATCGAGTTAGGTGTCGTTTTCGAAGTATTTTTGGACGTAGAATCCATTTTTGGGGGTCCCGGAATGATCCGATTTCACTGTCGCAATCTATAGGGCTTTCATGGGGCTAAAAATGGGATTTTTGAAGAATCCCAGTAGGTTAAATGTTTTTCGAGTAAAAAATACATAATTTTTGAAAAAAACATTTTTGAAAAAAAAATCCCCCCCAAAAAAATTTTTTTTTTGAAATATAAAAATCCAAAAAAAAATTTTTTTTTTTTCATTGACAGAATTAAATTTCTGTACAAGTAACCTATATCAAAGAATAATAAACCCTTGTTTAAAATTTGCAGCGTTTTTTGGTTTATTATTCTTGGAATAGGTAATACTTACACCTATGTTTTCGCGACGGGGGTCGACGACTCCGATCGGGCTCAAAATTTGACATTATCCGTTTCAAGAGGTCTAATTCTAAGTCCGAAATGTCCGTCCGCCGTCCAGGCCGTTTTGGGCAGTAGGAAATTTTTAAAAAATCTGAAATTTCGACAAAATACTTGGTTTACCATCTAGTTGTGCCCGCAAGGTTTTCAGTCCGATCGCCCAAACACGTGGGGCGCTATGGGGTTATAATGGGGCTACGGGAGGGGTTTTTTGAAGGCTTTTAGCTATGGAATCGAGTTAGGTGTCGTTTTCGAAGTATTTTTGGACGTAGAATCCATTTTTTGGGGTCCCGGAACGATCCGATTTCACTGGGGCGATCTTTAGGGCATTCGTGGGGCTAAAAATGGGATTTTTGAAGGATCCCAGGATTTTAAATATTTTTCGAGTAAAAATACAGAATTTTTGAAAAGACACATTTTTGAACAAAAAAATCCAAAAAAAAGATTTTTTTTAATTTTTTTCATTGACAGAATTAAATTTCTGCACAAGTAACGTATATCAAAGAATAATAAACCCTTGTGTAAAATTTGCAGCGTTTTTTTTTTTTTTTTTTTTTCAAAATTTTCCTACAGGTAAGAAAATTTTGAAAAAAAAGTTCTCTAGTAGAGGTCTCTAGAAGTGCCTTTGAATTTAGATGAGCATCCTCCTCGGGCTAGGGCTCCAAATATAACACGATGATGGCCAAGAAAAATTTGTCGAAACTTTACATTACTTTTTGGATAAGTAGATGGTTTGAGGTGTATTGCGCTGAACTTTCCGTCCTCCATTCCAAATGCGTTTTTCTGAGTGACACCGCCTTTCTCATGGCAGCTCGTAGGCGCTATCTTGTTCGGCGAGTCGTGGAAATTTGTCACCGGAATATGCGGAATAATTGAAGATAATATGTATGCAATGCGCGTGGAAGGGGGGCGGTAGGTCCCTTTGCATCTCGAGCTTCCAGGCTTTTGTTGTTTCGCTTTTGCTGCCGCTTCCGCTCCTTACATTTCCTACTTACTGTTTTCATTTTTTATTTTCCAGTCGAGAGAAGATTTTTGGACTGTTCTCGCAAATGAGCAAGAACAAATCACTCTCGATTATGACAAGGTAAGGTTGGCCTCTGTTCTGATCCCAGACACTCCTCCCCCAATACCGCAATTTTAACTGTCACCTTCCGTTTGTTACCACAGACGCTAAATCCGTTCTAGTCAATCAAGCCGAGCATGAAGTTGCATTCATAACTTTCGTTTAAATCTCAGTTTTTATATTTTCACTTGGTCCGCAGGCAGTTCAAGATCTCTTGTCGCTCGACGAGCCTCTTCCGCTGGTCCAGTCGCTGGTCAATAGAATGCACGACCAAACCCAACGGTATAAAATGGGACTCAAACGGAAAGACGCTGAAATCAAAGAGAAAGAAGAGAAAATTGAAAAACTGAACACTCTGCTGGGGAAGTACAAAAACAGCATTACGATTGACCAGAAGAACGCTATTGAAGAGGTATTCTCTACTATCGTATACTGCACCCGCGTCCTTATTTCATCTTAGGACAATATCTTTTCATAATTTCCTCCCAGGAACTAAATAATCTCAAAAAACAAGTCGATGTGTCTCATCTGCGGGAGCAAGATCTAAAAGAGACTGTGGACTATCTCCGGAAACAAGTCAAAACCTTGGAGCAGAGCGTTGAACAAAAAGAAATTGAAGCTATGGAGCTGGATGCTGAGTTAGTAAACCAGATTTTCCCGATACTGTTAAAATCGTTGGTTTTCAAGAGTTTGTCGTTTGTAGCTTGGAGCTCATGGGACGGACGCGGGAAGGAATGCAAAAAGAAAAAGAAAAGATGAAGAAGATCATGCTACAGACGGAAGCAATGGTGTCGACAGCGAACGCCGAACGAGATGAATACGCCAAACTGTACGACACGACAAAAGCTATAATTGAAGATCTCAGGCGGCAATTTTCAGTACGAAACTAATTCATGGCGTTTGTAGCGAGTTTATCAGGAAAGAGGCTGTTTTTTTTTTTTGTTTTTTTTTTTTGCCGCTTAAAATTCGTCGTTTTTCAAATTTGCAGGAGAAAATCGTGGAAGCTGAAGAGATGACCAATAAAGCTGCAGGGTGTGAACAGACCATCAACGATCTCAAGAAGAACCACGCAGAGCTGATGGTCGAATTTGACAACATCTACGATCTGTACATGGACAGTTACCGACAATTGTCTATCTATCGAGAAACAAATCAAGAAATGGCTGTAAGACTGATTTGGCATAAAATGATTTATTTGTATTTCTATGGTCCACCTTCAATCTTTTACATAGGTAGTGGTTTTACAACCTTAATAACTCTCACCTTTTTACGCGATGCGTCTGAGGTTTGAAAATGTTTTCATCAGGTCGGCATTGAAGAGCTATTCAAAGAGAACGAAATCTACGAGGAGAGTGAAAAGCTTCTCAAGAGGAAAATCAGTATCATGAAAGTTAGAATATCTGCCAACGAAAGGCGTTTCAAAGAGCTGCAAGCGGATTACGAGGTACCTAATTTATCGAGGAGTTGCTTCTTGTAATATTTACGTTTTAAATTCTTCAATGTGGAGCAGGGAAAATGTTATGATGGTGCGAGTAAATATGAATATAGCAGTGGTGGAAACTTACAAAACAGCAAGGACATGACAGGCGCATGAACGATCGGATTTCGTAAAACATTTGCTCTTTGCGTTGCAACCAGAGTTGTCACATTATTCCCTCCTTAGTCCACCACCCAAGATTCAGTCCACTGAGTTTGTAGCTTCTGGCACCGATAACGGTTTGTATTGTGGCCAGCTTTTTCGCTTGGCTATCTAGCTGTTTCTTCTGTGTCATGTTCTTACCCAGTCCTGCTTATAAGACTGTGTCCGGGGCGGCAGTGTGGATCCAGCCGGGTTGTCACTCGTTGGAGGCTGCCCGCCATTAGGCTGCCTATAGGATCTGGAAGAGGCTTCGCTTCCAACTATGGGGGTGAAGCTTCCCCAAGCTGCACTGGGAGGTGAAGGCCACGCTCATCGGTCGGTGGCAAGAAGACTGCCGAGTCCACTGGGGGACGGGCTCATTTTCGAATTATTCCCATCAGTGGCTCGGAGGATGGAGATGACGTGAGTGGTCCTTGAACAAAGGATCAACCGGCTGCTATTAGTGGCGGACGGGGGCAAACCTACACCTACTGGCACTGGCCAACAACCCTGGCTCAGGTGTAGCCACTGCACTACCTGACGGATTGAGGCCACTGCACTCCTGTTATGTACCACAACACTCCCCAAAGCCTGCTGTGAATACGCCTTTGCTCGTCCCAAGCTACCTAAGGATTTCCAAGGCATGCCAATATGATGCCAAGCTGGATAAGAGTTTCCAAGGTTTACCAAAATAGTCCCAAGCTTTCCAGACCTGTCCAAAGCTTGCAAAGTTGGTGCCAAGCTGGCCAAGAGTTTCTATGGCTTGCCAAGATGGTCCCCAAGGTTTCCAGACCTGTCCAAGGCTTGCAAAGTTGATGCCAAGCTGGGGATGAAACTTCAGCCAGGGATGGATTGCCTTAATCTTTTCGACAGCAGGGATGGATCGCTGGTTCCCGTGCAACACATCGCTTCTATACTATCTGTTGGCGATGAGGTTAGGGAGCAAAGCTCCCGTTACAAGCAAAGTTCACGTTACAAGCCTTGGCAGCGCCAGTGCAGTGGCTATCGACCAGAGAACAAAATGGGAGTGGGCTGTCTTGGAAGCATATGGACTGGAGCAAGTATGTTCCCAGCCCTTCTCGCTTCAGGGCGTTTGTTGGCTTTCCGGCAGTCCCAGTGGCAACAAGGCCCGCACAGGCAACAGCTAACTCCAAATCGTCCCCCCCCCCCCCCCCCCCCTCCACTAAGGGTAACATCGCGTTGTAAGGGGTGGTCGAGCAGTGGCTCCCTCCCACATAGTGAAAGCCCCTGCCCCCTTCTCTCAGTTTCCATGCAGTTGGTTGGCAGAATAGCGTCTCTGGCAGATGCAGATCTTCACCGTAGCAGTGCCGGTGACACCCTGTTGTCTCATGCAGTCAATATTAGGGGCTACTTTTCGTCCTGAGTGTAGCCAGTCATTGCGAGGCATAATGTGTGTGGTTGCTTGTCATCGTTCTGCGAGTACTGCATAGAGGAAGAGGTTTAGTGTGGTTCTGTGAACACCCTAAAGTTTGTTAGACTCCGCCAGGGGCCTGGATTCAAAGTGGCGACCCTGTTCGATACAGATCTCATCACGCCACATAATTATGAAATGCTCAAACTGTCCCCGCCTGCCCCCACCAGGATACACCGATTGGCAGTCTTCATCGAAGGGTTAGGGTCTAAAATACCCATACTAATCCACACTAATGCACTGAATCGCTCCCTCCTGGGTGAAACTGCTGCAGAGGAGCCTTACAGTTTCTAAGTGGACCCTTAACTTTACTAACCACTTCGCAGGTTCTTTTAATGTGATTATATAAGTACTTGTTACCATAAGTGAATAACAGGATTGCTGTGACGTGTTGACAGAACCACAAGTGATGCTCTCCCAGTCTGTCGTCCCTCATGTAATACCCCTTCTCCCACAGGGAGGAGCCATAAGAGGATTTGTTTCAACGTCACTCCAACTCATTAGTTTTGAGCATAACCGTGCAAATGTTAATCAGTTCCCGTTCAGGTTCAAGAAAAAGCGGTGGACCGGCTCCGAAATCAATTGCGCGCGTTAGGAGTCGTGAAAGGCCTGCCAACCAAAAAGATTGAAAACCGGGAAGTTGCCGAAGATGACGGTTTGAAGTCGCTTGACAGTTCCGAAGTATGACGTAGTGTAACGGTAGAGCAGTCAGATCGGTAATTAGCGACCAACTAGGATAGGCCTGCTAGACAACATGGCTCAGGGTTTTATTGGGTTGACTTCGGTTTTTGGAGCGTGATCGACTCCTGAAGATCTCACCACTTCATCCCCCGCCGCACAGTGTCAGAAAACCCCTAATAAGTGGATTAGTTGACTAAAAAATCGTGTACTTCTGTGTTATGGAGCGCTGAATAGGTGCCTGATACGTATGACAGGTGCCTGAAATAGGCAGCTATCCTGAAATTTGGATAGATAACTTACATGATCTTTTTTCAGTGACAGCTGTCATCCTAGGATTGAACAGAAGTTGGAAAAAGTTGTCTATTTTTGACATTTGATTGAGGCTAAACGGCTGTACCGATTCTAATGTTTAAGGAGGTCATTCGACACAAACGTTTATAGGGGAGAGCGTTGTTCCTTGGAACACTTTTCAGTTTTTTGGAGATAGTGCCTGGAAATTCATCAATATTGCTCGGCTTTCGGTTTCAATACCTTACAGCAGTCTTGACTAACAGTTATGTGTGCGAAAATTGTAATCCCTTGAAGCATAGGCGAAGCTATGAACGGGTGTCCAACAGTTTGGCTGTGAAAGGGAGACGAACATACATACAGACACCGATCATTCTTAGAGAGATGACGACGTTTTTTCTCTTAGTAACAGCAGTAAAGAACACCTTGAAAACTTTAACAGAAGTAATAATTGTTCATCGTCGTCTGAAATATCATTTTATCAGCATCTGAAGAAAACCCCTGAAAAGTTACATAATATGCTATAGAAACAAACAAAATGCTATAGAAGATCACTCTGGGTTATAGCTCACATAGAAAATTGATGAGTTTGATGGCAAATTAAGTGTTTCAAGGTACACGAGGTACCGACCCTTCCAGCCACACATCTGTTCCAAGGTACAAGACCCTTTTTGTTCCAAGGTACAACATTGTCTCCCATTTTGCAAAAACGGAAAATACCCAAACCTCACATTTCTCTCATTGAAATTGGTAAGCAATTTGGTTTCTATATAGTATATAGAATCATAACAACTAACCATCGAACACTTATCTTCGAAAGCGTGGGATAAATGAGTTGAACACAACGATCTCAATAGTAACTTTCTTATCACATTTGTCAATTCGACCCCCAATCGTTTTCGTGCATTGATGAACACTGATAAGTTAGGCCTCCTCAGAGAAGAATTTAGGCGTAGAAAGATCTGCTGGAATGAGCTAATTCAAATGTTTCAAGGTACAACGTGATCAAGGTACAACGGTCTCCCCTACTCTTCAACTTTTTTAACATTTTTTTTTTCTACTACACTTAGTTTTCGAGTTACAGGCGAAAAACGAAAACACCCGGTTTTTTTGGCCGCCGTCAGTTTTCTCAGCAAAGTCCTGCTAACACTTTTGATTATAAAAAAAAAAAAAGAAAAAAAAAAGTAAAATGAAATACATAAAAAATTATTACCTATTTAAAAAAAAAAAAATCTTGTACATCATATCGCGCAAGAGTGCCCCTCTTTCAATCCTCTGGCGTCTGGCCTAAAATGTTGGTCCGAAGAAAACGGGAAAACTACGAAGCTAGTACGTATTTTAAGATAATGAGCAAAGCGGCAAATTCCTTGTAACTGATGTCTGAATTTCTTCATTCAAGATGTCCCACTGAGTGTTTCTAGACCAACCGCACGCACTTCAAGATAGATTTAAAAAAATTTTTATTCCTGAAAAGGTCGTGCTTCAAAAGTTACAAAAATGGGTCAACATTGCAGAAAACGCGTCTCTATTATTTATAAGGCCTTAGGAAAAATATAATATTTTAATTATTTGAATTCCGAGGCCTGGTGGAGGTACATGACGTGGGCTGCTTCGTCATCCTTTGATTGGCTGAGAGATTTCCCTCTCTCGAATCTATGCTAGTTAGCCAACTTTGTTACGTAAAAAGCCGACCCCGAAAATCAAAAATTGGGGTAATCATCAGAGAACGTCATTCAGAAATTGAGCATTGAGTTATCATCAAAGAAGATTATTCAAAATCGACCCGGGTTTTATTCCGATTCCATTCGGATCTATTACTCAGCGCTCTGGCGGCTCTGTGCCCAACTACTTGGCGACGTCACCTGCCCCTTTCATTTCAAAATGCCAACATTTCTAAAACACTTGCACGTAATTATACGGATATTCGAACTAAAAATGGGGCTTTAAAGAGTGTTGAATCCGAATATGTTGTTAGAAATTATGAATTCCAACCTTTTCAAGAAGCCCATTGCCAAACATAGTATTTTTCGATATTTTATTAAAAAAACACAAGCTGAAACCGACTGGAAAATTTAGTAAAATAATTTTCACTGCGTATGATAGGTATGTATGGACTTGAAGTAAATGACAAGTTTTTTTTTTTTTTTTGTATTTTTTACATAAAGTCGCTCCATTTTTATACGTTTCCTTTGACATAAATTTTCGGAAAATGGGGCAATTTCCCATCTTTTCAGGCTTGAATAACGCTGTAAAATCGTTGTCTTTACCAATAAACCCGTGGGATGTACTAGATTACTTCTTCAAACATCAGTTGTTAATTCAAATAATTTGAGGGATGATAGAATTATTCTATCATCCCTTAAGGTGCCATCCAACAGACCACTGTTCGCCGTCACAAACCACCAGTCAAGCTCAGCCCATTGGCTGCCAAAACGCCCTCAAACGGCTCAGCAGAGGCAATATTAGAAATTTCGAATTTGAATATTGATATTCCTATAATTCATATTGAAAGAAAATAGTGATATTGGCCGATTATCGAAAGAAAAAATGTAATAAGATTGAATTAATAGGTATGTACATTTATCGGGGTAGACTGGTTTGAAAACGGCCCACTTTCTTCGTTACGTCACCCTACTGATACTCTTGAGTTAACCCAACGTTTTCATCCTTCAGGCACAATGTGACGAACTGGAGAAGCTCGCCAAGGAAGTTCAAAAGTACAAGCTAGAAATCATTAAGAAGAGTGGAGCACGAGCCGGCACTGCCAAATCCGCCGCCGTCCCGGCTCCGACTCAAACCAACGCCAACGCTCAAATCAAAACCGACCCCGTAAAAATGAAGCGAATGAGTTCGGCAAACTTCCAACTCGAACAGGTTCGAGGCCTGGAGAAAGCGTTGAGGGAAAAAGATACTAAAATTTCCGAATTGGCCAAAGAGGCGGAAAGGATTTACAACGAGAAGAAATTGATGGGGGAGACCATCGCGAGAACTCTGAGTGAGTGTCCGAGGAATGTTAGTGGTAACACTGATGACATCGGGGTGGCCTTCGAAACCCTACGAACACCAAAACGTTCTCGTCGTTCTTTATCCACAGATTCGAACACTGATCTCCACGCGAAATTGAAGTACCAAAGTGACGCTTTGAAATCAATGGAGCAGTACGTGTCGGAATTACGCCAGCAGCTGAGAGAACAGAAAAATGAAGTGGATTCCCTCAAGAGGGATAAGAAAAGGTTAGTGTAAAAGAGCCTTTTCATCATTTTTGTCGGTGTAGTGTATTTTGAGGAGGAGCAATGCTCATACTTTGGGACTATTGAGTCCTTCACAGGTTATCGTATTTGATGAAAGGTTATGATTCGACGACACTTTTGGTTTATTATTCTTCTTTATTATACACCCATTTTTTCGCGACGGAGGTCGACGACTCCGATCGACCTGGAAATGTAACATTATCCGTTTCAAGAGGTCTGGATTCCAAAACCGAAATGCCCGTCCGCCGTATGCCGTACGGGCAGTAGGACTTTTTTTCTTTTTTAATCTGAAATTTTGACAAAATAATCTGTTTACCATCTAGTTGTGCCCGCAAGGTTTTCAGCCCGATCGTCCAAACCCGTGGGGCGCTATGGGGCTGAAATGGGGCTACGGGATGCGTTTTTTAAGGGTTTTTGCTATGATATCGAGTTAGGTGTCGTTTTCGAAGTATTTTTTGACGTAGAATCCATTTTTTGGGGTCCCGCAACGATCCGATTTCACTGTTGCGATCAATAGGGCTTTCATGCGGCTTTTTGATGGATCCCAGGAGGTCAAATATTTCTCAAGTAAAAAACAAGACAAAAATTGGAAAAAAAAACTTGAAAAAAAAAATCAAACAATTTTTTTTAAATCAACAAAATTTGAATAATTCAAAAATTATAATTAAGTATTATACAAAATATAAAAAAAAATAAGATTTTTTTTTGAGTGTGTAATTAAAAAATTATAATTATTATAAAAATCAAAAAAAGGAATTTTTTTCATTGGCACAGAATTAAATTTCTGCACAAGTAACCTATATCAAAGAATAATAAACCCTAGTGTAAAATTTGCAGCGTTTTTCTTTTAAGTGTCCTAACAAGGTATGAAGGCGTGAGGTTGCCTCAAATAGCAGTGACTCAGACTTGCGTCATCAGTTCACGTACTTTGTGCCCACTTCTTCCCGAAAAAAAACAAACAGCGGGTTAATGAGCGAGACTTCCCTCGATTTGTATTCTACATTGAGAATTACAGATTTTTTTTTTTTTTTCAAAGCGATTCATTGACTTACAACTTGTCTTTTCAGGGCGTCATTGGAAAAAGAAAAAACGCAGGCTAAAATTAACGACATGGTGGAAATGACGCAACAGTACGAAGAGCAACTTCTTGCAACGAGGAAGGAACTGGTTCAAAAGACTCACCTCCTGAAAAAAGAAAGGAACCAAGTGGAAGTCGTAAAAGCGGAAAGGAACAGTCAACATGCAAAGTGGTCCGAAACAAAAGTGAGTCCTCTATGCTCCGCCGCGGAATTTCCAGAAAGATAAAAATTGTCTCTTTCTCGGAAATATCGATAAAGGGCAGCTTGCTTTTCTTTATCCAGTCAATTGTTTCAAAAATATATCTTCACATTTTCAGTCAATGCTGCAGGACCAAAAGAGAATTGCAAAAGTAGAAGCCACACAAATACAGCAACTAAAAGAAGAAGTTGCAGCGAGAGATAAACGGCTCACCAAGGAGCAATTAGGTAATGAACGGTTTAGTGGGCGTTCTGTAATAATAATTATTTCCATAATTATGATGGAATCATTTATTTATTGCCATGTACATAGCTAGGGACGGCACGATACCACCAATATCTTCCCTATACCATGAATTCAGAGCGTGTCTGTGAGGGTGTGTAGGCATGTCCCAGTCTTACTCCTTTTAAACAAAAAGCGTAAAATTATCTCATTTTCCCCTGCCTCCTCCTACAAAGGAGGGTGAGATGTGGTGCAGATGGGCGCACTTGCGCTCAACTTCCTTATTTCCATATCCTTCAATATTACGGCCATATTTGACGAATTAACCATTCAGAGTTATATTCTGAACTTCTTTCTTCTGAGCTGCCATCTTTCTGGCGGAAGTTAACGTCATTAGTACTGGTGCGCACTGGCTGCGATGTCGGCACATCAAAAGGGTCCGTACCTATATTGTCGAACAGTCAGGTTGCATTGAAGGCGCTGCCCTCATTTTCAATTACATCGAAACTTATATGGGACTGTTTGAATCGACTCCTTGCAAGGGACAATAGAGTGACCGCAGGGCATTGAAGCCGCTGACGCCCTTGTAAAGGAGGGCTCATCATGTCTTTGTTGGTCTATTTACGGGCCACTGCATGCTGAGGTATGACCAGATAGGATTATCGGACTCCGAGGATGTATTATGCTCATGGAGTGCGCTTGCTCGTCTTGAGTACCTCATAGTCAATACAAAGCTGGGGGATCTCGTGGCCTTCAAGTCCTGATGAAGGCTGGGATATCAACCAACTTAGGCTTGGGTTAGGCAGGAAGAGGAAAGGGCTGTAGTCCAATTCATCTAAACAACTAAATGGAGCGGTTGAAATCAAAACTAATTTTACAGGCTCTGGAAAGAAGCTGTGTTCAATTCAGAGACCTGGTGTCCACCTCACGATGTTTTTAAATCATATATGCTTATATGGATATATTATAACCAACCCACAAGCGTGGCTGTTGGGATGGAAGCGATCCCATCCTAGCATTCTGGAAGGGCAGCATTCAGGTTCCTGGTGGGGCATGTGTCCAACACAGCGTACTGGGACGGGCAATGTGACCAACCCCACAACTTTTCTATCCAACAATTCCGTCTTGAAAAGGGCATACGTGCCCAACCTGCTCAATGTGAAATCCATTTTTAGTCGACTAGCAGCTACCGCTGTTTCTGCGCAGGCTAAGAAGCAGTACAGTAGGCAGGGGTTTGTGTCGCTGCCTACCGCCACAATTAGACCCACCAGGGACTGCGCAGTGGCGCCCAGGACTGAATGGAGTTCTACTCCAGAAGTTGTTCTACACAAATCTGAAAGAGAACCTCCTTGAAAAGCTCAATATTAACAACCAAATGCTTACGATTGAGGCTTTGTTGTGTGGTCATTCACATCTTCTGTTTGGTAAGATGAAGGATATGATGGGAAACGTAGCCCCACCTCCCCGTACATGACGTCACGACTCATGCTGTCTACGGGGTGAATTTTGGTTTATTATTCTTGGAATAATACTCCTTTGTAATCGTGACGGAGGTCGACGACTCCGATCGGTCTCAAAATTTGACATTATCCGTTTCAAGAGGTCTACATTCAAAATTCGAAATGTCCGTCCGCGTCCGGGCCGTTTTGGGCAGTAGGCATTTTTTTTAAATCTGAAATTTTGACAAAATACTTGGTTTACCATCTAGTTGTGCCAGCAAGATTTTTTGAAGGCTTTTAGCTATGGGATCGAGTTAGGTGTCGTTTTCGATGTATTTTTGGACGTAGAATCCATTTTTGGGGGTCCCGGAACAATCCAATTTCACTTTGGCATCGAAAGGGCTTTCATAGGGCTAGAAATGGGATTTTTGAAGGATTCATGGAGGTCATAATAAAGTGTATTTTACACTTTATTAATACACTTTAATTGTTTTTTTTTAATTAAAAATCATTCATCATGATGAATGATTTTTAATTAAAAAAAAATTTTTTTCCACATTTTTTTTTTTTACTCGGAAAGTATAAGTAATTACTTATACTTTCCGAGTAAAAAAAAAAAAAATGTGGAAAAAAAGTTTTTTTTTAATTGTTTTTTTCATGGACACCGAATTATTTTTCACACAAGTAAACAAAGAATAATAAAACCTTGTGTATAATTTGCAGCGTTTTTCTGTAGACTAATATTATCATCCCCTTAAACAGTTGAGTCCGAAAATTTTGCTTGAAACTGACCAACCCCTCGGTGGGAAGCAATTGAGTTACGGGAAGGAATCGCCATGCTTTTTGGAGGGCGGGATGGAATCGCTGGCCCCCGTCCCAGAGGTGTCGCTAACGATCGAATGCGCGGCCAAATGAGGGGGATTAATTGAAATGGGGGAAAGCTTTTGGTCACGTCTTTTAACGCAGAGTGAAGCATCCTTTCCCCTCTTCCGTGAATCCGTGCATAATTATGTGTCTTTCGGTAAATAAAAATATGTTGACTTCTTAATTGAAGTAGGTATTGATATTAAATATAGGCTAAATTTTGTTAAATATCTATAAGGTACTTTTAAAATAATATCGCATCGGATGATGATCGATACTTTTGAGTATTGTGCCGTCCTTAGTAGCTACAAGTAGTAACTATAATACAATTATAGTTTCTGAAGGTAAATCACACCTTTTATAATGTCTGGGGTGGCCGAACCGCGGCGTTAGTCGAGCAAGTCATTGTGGTGGCGTTCCATTCGAACGACGGGTCCTCAGACTTGAAATCTCTCTTGATAACGCTGCAATTCCCCATCGGGAGTCCGGCACCCCCCCATTCAAACTTGGTCATTTCGAATTCCCGCAGCTCTGAAGAAACTCAACGCCAAGTACAATTCAAACGTATTACACGCTAGCAAGTTGGAAAAGAGGGTGGAGGAATTGAAAGCGGAGGCTAGCAAATTCGAAGCGCTGAAAAAGAACTTTGAAAACTTGAAAAAAGAAGACGACAAAGAGAGGCAGGCGATAATGAAAAGACAAGCCAAGGTTTGACGATTTAATGGATTCTCTCTCGCCTGACGGAAACCTCCCTTTTGTTTCTTATCCTCCTTTAGCGCATCCAATTCACAGGAAACCCTTTTTTTCCCCTCGCCCGCTCACTTCTGACGGAAGGCCCATTGTTTAGATCATTGATTTGTGCCGATGAAAGAATATGTATCAAGTTTCAGGGAAAGTGAGTTAGGGGCAGCCTTTCGGAAAGTATTAGATTCCGGAAAGGTGTGACTTTTTTCGGATATTTTAAACAATAGGGGAAACATCGTTGATGAATAATACTGAGATCCGTGACGGTTAAATTCTATTCTCCCTCTTATTGAAGCTCAAATCAAATGTTCACACAGAAAAGCTGCTATAGGCAATTTAACTCACCCATTTTCTGTTGACTGCATTTCCGCAAAGAATGGACCAATGGAGGTTTCCTTTCATGGAATTTAATTCTCTACAAGTTTGAGCAAGTGACATTTTTTGATTGGGTACGCTGTTTTTGATGTAGAGGCTTTAAAACGTGGCCAAATCGTTAAATTTCAAGTTTTTCGAAAAAGCGACCATATTATGTAGAAAAGCTGTATCTCGGAATCTATTAGACCTACAGAGCTGCGGTTAGTCTCAAAAGTTAGCAAATTTTATCTGCTTTAAAAAAGGTGTGAGTAATGTTTTTTGTAGGATGCACCCCTACGGAGATATAAGCCAAAAACCAAAATAATCCGCTGAGAGAGCACGGTGCTCGTACTATTCGACAGGTGTGCCCGTTGGGGACACCCGAGACCGAGTATACCAACTGAGACCCGGGCTTCTAACCAAGTGAATTAAGACCCGCGAACGGGTTCAGAGAGAACGAGAAGGGAGGTGAACGGGAACTACAGCATGCTGCCTTCAGATGCAACAAATCGAAAACAAGCACACATCATTTGGGTCTAACATCGGAAGCCCAAACAAGGCCCGAAAGCACTTGCTGGTATCGCATCTGTGTGAACCGCTGAAACGGCTCTACACCAAATTTTGGCCAAGGTGGAAACTGCAACCAGCGGTATGAGTGCCACAACAGTGCCAATTGCTTGTGTGTATGGCCTATTAAAGGTCGCCAAATACAGTTTCGATCCATTAATTGAAGCTGTGTTTCGTGCATGGGTCACACAGACTTCGGAAAAACGTTGTGTAGGTAGCACTCAGTATTTTTCACGAGGAAGGGCGAAAACCAGAGGAACGTACGTGGCGTTGACGAGTGAAAACATGGATACAGAATTTTGGAGCTCTCTTAAAAAGTAAAGTTCCGTCGACATACAGTACGTTAGCCTGAACATAAATAGGTATAGCAAGTTTTTTTTCCAAACCTGAAACCATTCTCGAGTAGGAATATGGAGAGCATAGATCCCATCGTGGCAAATGAGATTTCCGTTCATGACGGCGATAACCGGCGGGTCTCCATTGGGGAGTTCGCATTGATTTTAAATTTGGAATTCTTTCCTACTATTCAATAATATGGCTAAAAAGTAACTTGCACAGCCTCCAATACCAACGGAAGACAAACATGTCGAAGAGGTGAGCGCACCTTTCCATTTTTTTGAGGGGAAGGTTGCGCTAAAAATCATTGTAGAAGATATAACACAGTTTGAATCGGCCGGGGTTTCCCACCAGTCAATCTTGAGGTAGTGACGTCACAGTTCCAGTGAATCTCTCACCCAGAGCGCTAGTGTCGTCAGCTTATATGATAAATTTATAGCAATTATAACTTGATACGACGGAAAACATAATTAACTTTTAATCATAATACACGATACTTGAAGTTTAAAGCCTTATCAGAAGGATTTACGGCTAAATTGAATTTCATTCTGTGATGAGTAGTGGAGTGGCAACCCTGGGCGGAACAATCCCCTCACCTGTCAAGAAGAAAACACTATCGACGACGCTCTTCAGCTGTAATGAGGTAGTGACGTCACGCTCCCTCCATGGCCGTGTCCCCCTGCTTTTTTCAAACGCCGTAATTTTCGTTAAATTATTTAAATTTTATGGAAACGATTTCAGGCGGCTGACTACTGTTTTCCCTACATTCTCAGGGAGTACTTTCAGAAATAAAATAGAAAAAAATCAATGCGAACCCCCCATTGGTCTTTGGTCAAGAAGCTCCCGGGTCTGAGTTCACCTCCCCAGGTATGGAAAAGGGTCTACAGGGTCTCAGTTCAGTCCACAGCTTAAAGTTAACGTCTTCTAATCGTCCAACCGTTAGTTTTCCGCGGACGTTGTCTCTTATACTAACAGATGGAAGGGGGCTCGCTTCGCTCGTCCATTTGTACCTGTTTTCCTCGACGGCTGGCGCCTCACAGTGTTTGTATTTTGACTATAACAACGGTTCTAATTTCCTTCTATTATCCAGAGGGTACACCTACGTATAGTTTATTCATCTTCAATTCATGCTTTATTTTATCATTTATTTACGGTTTCATTAAAAAATAGGCATTAAGATAAGTGAATATGTGAATGACAATACAATTGATCCCATATCCCCTCAAATTAACTCTCTTTGGCAATTTTGGTTTATAATTCTTGGAATAATACATATACGTGATCGCGACGGAGGACGTCAATTCTGATCGTATCGAAATTTTACATATTCCGTTTCAAAGTGTCTAGATTCAAAAACGAAATGCCCGTCCGCCGTCCGTGCCGTTTTGAGCAGTAGGAATGTTTTTTAAATCTGAAATTTTGGCAAAATACTCGGTTTACCATCTAGTTGTGCCCGCAAGGTTTTCAGCCCGATCGCCCAAACCCTTGGGGCTCTGTGGGGCTAAAAAGGGGCTATAGGAGGGGTTTCGGCTATGGGGTCGAGTTAGGTGTCGTTTTCAAAAATCCCATTTGTAGCCCCAAGAAAGCCCCAAAGATTCCCACAGTGAAATCGGATCGTTCCGGGACCCTCGAAAATGGATTCTAAGTCCAAAAAATACTTCGAAAACGACACCTAACTCGATCCGAAACCAAAAGCCTTAAAAAAACGCTGCAAATTTTACACAAGGGTTTATTATTCTTTGATATAGGTTACTTGTGCAAAAATTATTTCTGTATCAATGGAAAATCTTTCTCAAGATTTAACCTCCTGGGATCCTTAAAAAAAATCACCATTTTTAGCCCCATGAAAGCCCTATAGATCGCCACAGTGGAATCTGATCGTTCCGGGGGGCCCGAAAATGGATTCTACGCCCAAAAATACTTCGAAAACGACACCTAACTCGATCCCATAGCAAAAAGCCTTCAAAACCCACCTCCATTAGCCCCATTTTAGCCCCATAGCGCCCCACGGGTTTGGGCGATCGGACTGAAAACCTTGCGGGCACAACTAGATGGTAAACCGAGTATTTTGTCAAAATTTCAGATTTAAAAAAAAACCTACTGCCCAAAACGGCCCGGACGGCGGACGGACATTTTGGTTTTGGTATCTTAGACCTCTTGAAACGGATAATGTCAAATTTTGAGGCCGATCGGAGTCGCGACAACATAGGTGTATTATTCCAAGAATAATAAACCAAAAATTGACGTTCTGCTTTTTTCAACCTTTGGCGTACAGTTACAAGAAAACCGTAAAAAACCGTTACGATGAACCGCAGCTCGTATAAAAGGAGTTCTGAAAAAAAATGTTATGAATGGAAGGATGAATTGACACTTTTGCATGGACCGAATGCTACCGATTCGTCATGTCCCTCGCAGCCCACTGGCTACAACGAGTTGAATATAGCGTTTTATTAAACACCTATTCGTATTCATCGAGACTTCCCTTTACCGTTTACAGTTTCAAAGGGAAATGGGCGCCGTCAACACGATGTTGGACCGAAGGCTCGTCGAGTTGGGGCTCCTTTACGAGAAAGTCGACCTGATGAACAGCATGCTGAGGAGGGGAGAAATTCAGTACAAAGAGAGAACTGAGGACATTCGACTCTTGAAGCTTGAAGTCGGACGGCTCAGGTTCGTTCTGCAAAATTGATAGACGTGTAGTAGATGGACGTGCTTGAATTTCAGGAACATCGAATGAACGTCCACATGCGAGCAGCATGATTGGGTTTTGTTGGAAACGCGTGGGTAGTTGAGCTGATCGCAGGGAAGCCTACAAACAGTGCAAAATATTAATCATCCCTGCCGTATCCAATCTTGAATGTATCCGCAGTATATCAACAACTATTAATCACTCAACTAGCAACATAATTCACATTTGCCGTTCCATCGCCTGACAGCCACTAGAAATAGCAGTGGGGGGATTAGTTGGTTTCACCAATTGGGAGACCCTTAAGAGGGGAGTTTCAGAATTTCAAACTACAATTGAACGTTTAACCGCCGTCGATCCAAATAAACCTCCCGCTCATTGAGTTAAATCCCCGATTTATTTACACTTCTCTCTTTACAATTCTCCCCACTACAAGCCTTAAATTCACAGCTTAAACCCTGATGTACTTTTACCAAAGCCGCATTTACGGTGTTCCTAGCTGAATTTTCAAGTTTTGGGGGTTTCGGTCATGGAAGTCTCTTCTTGGGATGAACGAGGAGTTCTCGGAATAATGCAAAATAGGACTGGAAACTTAATCGAAATATTCATTTAAGGTGTATCTTGAATTAGCATGTCTCGTTTTGCCAAGTTGTTGTGAGTATTTTGTTTACTATCTGAATGAAAAAAAAAAAAAAAAAAAAAAAAAAGCACGCGCGCAGGAGGGGCCTTGCTTAGCTCGGCCATTTTCTCGAAGGGGGGGGGGGGGGGGGGCTTGCTTCATTTCCCTATTAACGAGAAAAAAGTCTCCTCCCTGAGCCTATATTCGAAATTAGCGAGGATTAAAAATTTTAATAGGTAATCTTATAAAAATTAAATTTGATTTAATCGTCTCCCAAGCCTTATTAGATATTATTCACCTCTGAAATCGTGGGAAAGCATAAAATGTCTCGAAAAAAACATGGTCCTGTACAAGTTATTTTACCCCCTGAAAGTCGCCAACAGTTAGGTATGTCTGCTAATTGTACTTATCTGCAGAAATAATCACCATTTGGCTGTACCTGATTCTTAATGACCTGATTTTACATAATATATTATATATATATTTATATATTATATAAATAAACGCTGCAACTTTTACACAAAGGTTCATTATTCTTTGACATAGGTTACCTACTTATGCGAAAATGTAAGTCTGTGTCAATAAAAATATTTTAAAAAAAAAAAAAAAAAAAAAAAAATTTCTGTACATCGTTCGAACGTATGTGGGGCCTCAAAAAATTGATTATGCTTCCAAAATTACTCGGCAAATATTAAATAATAAATTTCCGTCAAATTTTGACCTCCTCGCATCCCATTTGTACACCATGAGAGCCCAATAGATCCCCCCCGGTGAAATCGAATCGTTCTGGGACCCCTGAAAATGAATTATACGTCCAAAAATACTTCGAAAACGACACCTAACTCGATCCCATAGCCGAAGCCCTTCTAAAAAGTAAAGGGGGTAAAATTCTGCTAAACCCTCAATTCGTTCTGAACTCACTGAATATTTTTTTGGGGCGGTACCTATTACCGAAAAATAGAGTCTCTGTGACCGATTTACCGAAACCGAAAATTGACTTAAATTCCGATTTCTTCAAATTCGCGGGTAAAATCGGGTCGTGATGGTGCCTATGAGAAAAACGCTGCAAATTTTACGCTAGGGTTTATTATTCTTTGATATACGTTACTTGTGCAGAAATTTAATTCTGTGTCAATGGAAAAAATTTTGAAAAAAAATTTGTTTTCAAATATTACTTACCTATTTGTTTTTTAATTGAAAAATATTTGACCTCCTGGGATCCGACGAAAATCCCATTTTTAGCCCCATGAAAGCCCTGTAGATCGCAACAGTGAAATCGGATCGTTCCGGGACCCCCGAAAATGGATTCTCCGTCCAAAAATACTTCGAAAACGACACCTAACTCGATCCCTTAGCCAAAAGCCGTAAAATAACCCCTCACGTAGCCCCATAGCGCCCCACGGGTTTGGGCGATCGGGCTGAAAACCTTGCGGGCACAACTAGATGGTAAACCAAGTATTTTGTAAAAATTTCAGATTAAAAAAAAAAATCCTACTGCCCAAAATGACCCGGACGGCGGACGGACATTTCGGATTTAGAATGTAGACCTCTTTAAACGGATAACGTCAAATTTTGAGGCCGATCGGAGTCGTCGACCTTCGTCGCGATTACATAGGTGTATTATTCCAAGAATAAACAACCAAAATGGGTCTAAAACGCTAGAAAACGCTAAATTCCACTGCCCCCTTTAAACAGTGATTGCAAATTCGTACGAATTTACGAATCCATGGAAAAATCCAGCGATCAGCTCCCATTGGTCGTTGATTTGCCGAATTGGCCACCATTAAACACACGGCCATTTTGGCGTTACTGCACTGTCACTAGCACCAATTGGTGGTGAACCAATATCGATAAGATTTGATCAGGTTGGCGAGTCGACTTGTTTACAGACAGTACCTACTGGCGGATCGATTAGTTTACGTGCAGATGCTTAACAGTAGAACGTTGACGAGTTGATCGACACCTCTGCTAGGGAACGAGTCAAATCGATAGGTAGCTTAACATTCTCTCGGTCTGGTATTATTAGAGAGCGCCGTAGATAGCACTGTAGATACTGGAGGTGATAAGGGGGCCAAAAAGTTGCCTAAGAAGATAGATGAGAAGTTCTGAGTGGGTTTATACAAGTTTTGCTGAACAGAATGCGTGCAAGTTGGGCCCCCCTCCCTGTTCACTAGACTATTAGTCGTTCGTGCAACTTCCGAATTTTCCTCCACTATCAGGCCAAAGGCCCCTCACTCACTTCTCTACGTAAACTGGGGCTATTTAAGAATCGCGAGGCTACTTGAGAAACTGCTGTTTATTTTTTTCAAAAATTCATTGTAAAGGCTAGGATGCTCTTGGGACGTTGATCCAATCTTTTCTGACGCTACTATGATGGCTATACACGTTAACGTGACTAATCAGCGCATATCTGATAACGCATAGCGTTGGCGGCTTATCACATTTTCCAGCTGTTTTTGTAGGTTAATGGCACGTGGTACAACTTCTACCTGCCCAAGAGGATTCAAACATTTTCGGGTTAGTTCAACTATCCTATCTTTTCAAAGGATATCTTGGAGAGATTCTCTCAAAATAGCAGCTTTCTATCTTCAAAAATGGCGACGCTATTTTGTACAATGGGGTATTTTGAGAAAAAACCTTGGGGCTATTTGAGAATGTGTTTTTACGCCGTTTTTTTTTTTTCGCGTTTTTATTCCAGAAAATGGATCGTAGCTATAAGAGGAAGTTGAGCAACCACAGAAAAGTTAAATTGTTCAAGCCATATTGGGCGTACATGGAGGAATTGCTAGGGAAGGCGATTGATCTCTTCAAAGACTGCTCTGGTTCTCGGTTAAGTTTCGGTTCTCTGTAGTGGCAAGACAAGTTTAAGTTTCATTCAAGTTTGGAAATTTTATGGTGTAGTGGCAAGACAAGTTTAAGTTTCATTCAAGTTTGGAAATTTTATGGTGATCTTTGAAAAAAATTGAAACCCCTAGTTGGATTGTAGGGAGTCTTTTTACTATTTTGCGATTAATCGAGTGATTGTAGTAAGTACCTACTAAATAACTAGTTATTTTGTGATTTAGAAGTCTGCTTTTGTGATATTTGGACTGTGATTTACAGTACTTAAACGTTAAATGAAATAAATAACACTTAAGAGAGAGAGAGAGAGAGGAAACTTAAACATTTGTATTTTTACAAATTTTATAATAAAATGTTGGTTTTTCTTAAAAAAAAAAGGTTTTTTTATGTCCTATTTTGTCAAAACATTTTTTTGTTTAAATTTGGGGTCACCTCTCAAGTACCCCCCGTGCGATATTAATTCGGAAATGCCGCAAAAAAACACTATTCTCAAGTTACCCCAACTGTCGGGGTGATTTGAGAACGCTATTTAAAAAAATATATAAAATCCCCCCATTGGGGGATATTTAATTCTGATAACGCAGAAAAGTAGCCAAGAGGCTACTTTATCCAAAACCATTTCGAGGCGATTGAAAAAAAAAAAATGTTTAGGCACCTAAATTTGCGTTTAAACGCGAACATTTTCTCAAGTAGCCCCAGTTACCTACCTACACTATTCCTCATCCAGCTCGCCCAGGTCTTTGCCCGATCCGTCGGGTGACCCACCAGCCCCTTAATCGACCTTCGGCCCAACCCCGCTTTAACGAGGCACCCCCCCACAAAAGATTGGAGACCATCATGCGAATAGAAGATTATTCAACCTCGTTCGTCCCGCCCTTGTCCCGCGATATCAGGTCTCTGCTGAAAGCAAAAAAATCGTCTCTCACATCCTCTCCCGCAGGAAATTGTTTCCGAATATTCCTTTCACCTTATTCACTGAAAGGGGGATGCAATTTGACGATACGCCAGCTGCAATAATCTTCTTGAATTTCCAGGTACCAAAATCAAGTTCTGCAAGCGACTTTCAAAAACATGGCCGATCTAAGACACGAAATTTACCATTTGAATCGCGATTTGGCTACAGAGAGACAAAAATGCCACGCACTCCAAGAAGAGCTCGAAACGCCAATAAATTTTCATCGGTGGAGAGTTTTGGAGGTGAGTAAATTGACGTTAATTTGGTGAATGTTCAATCTCGGGTTATCCTTGCGTTTAACACGTTGAAGTGAAAGGTTTTTTTTCATCGTTTCATATTTACGTTCTGCTCAATGCACTGACCGTTATGAATGAATAGGTTTTCAACTTCGAGAGGTGGTCTTTTTCGCATCAGTGGTTGCGTTCTTTCGTTAATCGCCGTTTCTCCATGTTAAGGCTGTTGGGTTTTTATCGCCAAACATGACGTAAATTTGTGCTCGTCAACCATAAATGCTGTGGAAATGGATTGTTGGAGGGGGGCTATATAATGTTTTATAGGGAGGGCGAGGGTGTCATTCTTTGAGTGGATAGTGATCGCAGCCTGTCATGAAGACGGTGTTTTTAGTGGGGTTGTTCGGGTGGGCGATGGCTCAGGAGTTTGGCGGGTTTAGTGAAAGTGGTGCTCCGGTGGATGACGGTTCTTATCGGGCAGAACATCATAACGGCCCGTGGAACGATGGTCAGGGGTATGACGATGGTTCTTATAGGCCGGAACATCATGTTGATTCTTTGAACGATGGCGGACCTTCTGGAGCGGACCCGTACAGGCCGGAGAGGAGCTCGTGGAATCAGTTCAGCGGTTTTGACGGCTCCGAATATGACAGATCGTGGAATGGCGCGAGAAGCTCTGTGGGTGACAATGTTTACAGAAGTGACCCGTGGAGAAACAGCCGGCCCGTTAGGAGTGTCGATGACTCGTGGAACTACCGTTCAACAGGCGTCAACAATCCTGATCCCTGGGGCCACCCGGCGAGCAGCCGAGCCGACGACGGTTCTTACAGGGATCATTGGAACAACCGACCTGACGACGGATCCTACAGACCTGAACACCATAGAGGCTCAGGAGACACCGGCCACTACCGCGAAGAGCACCACCGTCGCCCCGGAGATGACGGCTCGTACCGCCGAGAACATCACGCTCCTGCCGGCAGATGGACCGGCCCCATAGCCGTGTCTCCGGGATTCCACACAAACGGGGCGCCTCTTCCCGTCCTGGAAACCCCAGAAGTCGCCGCCGTCAAGTCCAAACACTTCCACCTATTCTCTCACGGCGCGTTCGCCGCAGCCGTTCCTGGTGCGCAACACTTGCCCTACCACAAGTCTGAAGCTCAGCCCTGGCGTCAGTGATTGATACAGACGAATGCATCTCATTCCAGTGTTGGAGAAACCCAGACGGACAATCGTGAAAGCATGGGGTCAAGAGCAAATCTATTTATGTAAATAGTGCCACACGTGATACAGTCGTAGACTGTTAAAATTATTGAATTTAGAAAGGTTTGTTCCCACTCATGATCTTGGTAAACAAATTTTTTATAAAAATATAAGTTTTGTTATTAGAATCTTTTGATTTCCTTGTCCCAACTTTTCTAGTTCTCTAACGAGGACTGCGAGAGTTCTTGCAGGTATAGCGTCTATTTTTAACACCATGAACTTGAACACAGACTTTTCTTCCAGGGTACGGATCCGGACAAGAGAGATTTGATAGACAAAGTGCAAATTCTCCAAAAGAAACTGCTCAAAGAAATTGAAAATCGAGCTTTGGAGAAGGAAAGGTTTGTTGTAGTGATGGGGTTGCGAAAGAGGGAACGACTCCTAAGGGGCGGGTGTAAACTGGGCCACGATAGCAGGAGTCCAAAAAGCAGTGATCAACTCTCGATGTAAACTGGGCCCAACCTTGAACCCCTCTGTATTGTGGGTAATTGGTGAGTGATAAATTGGGCCCCGTCAGTGAGAAGTCAGTTGGAGACGTCAGTTGGAAATCGAGCGATATAAATACAAGAAGCATAAGGAATTGCAAACAGCAGAAATGAGATGGCGGTGAGTTAACTCAGTTAAGTATAATTATAGGTACTGAACTATTTGCTACGATGAAAGAGTAGGGCAGGAATAGTGACGTAGGTAGTCTTGATGCTAATATATTGACTTTTAGTTGCTGTAAATGTTCGTGTAATGCATCGGTAAAAACATTTGGAGCGAATTACGTGATTTCGGTTCTTTCACTCACATTACCTACAATTCAATATTCTCGACTTCACATCCCCACATTTTTTCGTTCACGTATG
Organism: Pilophorus perplexus; assembly: GCA_955831195.1. Lineage (NCBI taxonomy): Eukaryota > Metazoa > Arthropoda > Insecta > Hemiptera > Miridae > Pilophorus > Pilophorus perplexus. The sequence goes on from OY037015.1 coordinate 4,885,635, forward strand.
TCTTACTCGAATACCAGAAGGAACTTTACATTAAAATTAGCAGCGCAAGATCATCTCAAGCATCATCAACCAAAAATACTCACACTCTCGAGAGACATCAATTTATTGAATGCCAGCTTGAAAAATATCGTTCCGGCTTGAAAATGATCACCCCTCGGCTGTGTATCAAGAGTTAGTACCCACTAAAGCCCACAACCTTTATGATTTCCTTTCACTTGACACTTGACAATTGTCATTTCCATGGACATACTTACGCGCGTACGCATGTAAATACGTAATTAAAATGAAGTCACTGCAATGATTGACTTCTTCTATAAGCCCGTGGCCCAATTTACATTTACGCAAGGGGCCCAGTTTACCAGAGGGGCTTTATCAGACAGGTAAAGGGGACTCTTGGGGCCCAATTTACATGCGTCTTCCGAAGATGTGGCCCAGTTTACAATCGCCCCTCCTAAGGAGCGATTCTTTTCAGGGAGTTCGTTCACCAAACAGGGAATGACTCGTTCGTTCACCAGTTCAGGGAATGACTCCTGGTTCAATGAACCTGGTCTCGTGTACTCTGGAGGTTCGTCATACCGCAACAGGTAAAAAGCTTCGAGGGCCGAGCTCTGTCCCCAGCTCTCACAATGGAGAGTACCTACTACATAATATCGTTGGTCCAGCTCAAGACCGGTTTATCTAAAAAAAAATAGTCAATTTTGAGTTTTTTGCACGTATCATCTTCAAATCACCAGGTAGAGGACCTCTACTTTCATCGTTTCGTCTATAACTGCAGTTTGCTTGAACCGATGAAACCTCCTTTCGAGGCCGAAAAGTCTGATTTCCCCATTTTCAAAGCAAGCTGTTCAGCTTTTTGGCACAACAAGGGACCACTTACCGGAGCATCCTTCTCCCTAACTTCAGTAAACCACCTTTTCAGAGCTCTTTCGACTGTCTGACCGAGCAATAGTTATTATAATACGACGAACTGTTATCACAATATGCGGGTAAAAACCTACGTTATGAGATAAGTCCGATCCGTTCCAGGCAGTTTTTATTACAATAAACGAGTTATATCATTATCCATAACCACATAAAGCGGGGACTACTGTAGTAGAGGACCTCTACTTTCATCGTTTCGTCTATAACTGCAGTTATGCCCATGGACGGAACACCGCTAGATCGGGTCTGCATTCTTGGCCCATCTTGTAAGTGGGAGTACGATGCGGTGCAACAGGGAGCTATCATCAGTTGACCCCCCACCGGTGAAACTTTGAATCTATTGTGCAAGAGTGTTGTAATATGTAATAAGCCTTGGGTGAGTTACACTTCTAACACAATTCTCTGCAGAGCCATGTACATGTACTATCACATGTTGGCTCAGTTGAGATCGACGAATTAAATCATTTCTTAGTGGAGTAGTTACAATAGAGGTTTAACCGCGTGATAGCCCTCTCTTGCTCTGAAACATTGCCTGCAGTATCGGAGTCAAACTGTGATAGGTATCCCACTTTTGCGCAACAATTCTTTTGTTGTTTTCTTCAAAATATTGGCTTGAATTATCTCTAAAAACCTAAACATAATTTTGGTGCACGAAAGGAACATCTTGGATTTTGTCCATAAATTCGTCACGGAATTTAGAGGAGGGAAAATCCTCTGGGAATCAATAGAAGAGTCTTATGGTATAGTGCGTGCAAAATTCGAACCTGTTTGGATAGCGCAGGTAGAGGATATTGAAGTACGGGCAAAGCAAAAACTTTAGATGGGCTCCCCTGAAAAATTGTGTTTTTTGAGATAAACCGGTCTTGAACTGGACCAACGATATGTAGGTACCGATATATTATATCGCTTGACCCTTTCTTGCCCGCTGCTCCGCTGATGATGACGGTATGTTAGGAGTTAAAGGGAGTTGTCAACAATGAACCCTATTGGCCCAAAACGAGCGATGAAGCGAGAAGAGACGATTAGTTATAGAGGGGGAGTGGAGGAGTGAGTGAGTCAAAAGGAGTCGCTCTTTCTGGGGAGTGAGCGAATCCAGTCCCAGTCCTTTGAAGGAGCGACTTCTCACATCACTAGTTTGTTGTAGTATGCGTGAACAGTGATGCCAGACGGAATCCTCCTTACGTTTCCTCGTAATTACGGACTGTTAAAAACGTCCCTACGCGTTAATAGAGAGTTCCTAAAGAAACATCCGAGTTACGTCGACCGTTAATTTTTATCGCCGAAAGGGATTTGTCTAGGGAGAATCAAAGAAAAGCTAACTTCACATAAGACCGTAACAGAGATACGGTCTTATCAAAAGTCACGCTAAATTTAAAGTGCCGCTATTTACGTTCTATTGCTCGAAATTAACGGCGATATCCTTAAGACCGTAAGCTTATTGCCGTAACTTTACGGCAATAACGTTCGACGTTAGGCATAAAGACGTAAGTTATCGCCGTTATTTCTGCGCATGCGCGAAATCTCGAGTTACGTCGACCGTAACTCATCACCGTTAGGCAAAAAGTGGCTTTAGGAACTCTCTAATTTCGATTGATCAGATTGAAAAATCTTGAATCAAATTTTGATTTCCTCGACATTTAAAAAACGATGATAATAATATTGATCTAGTTCAGATTCAGTTAATTTTTCCTCGTCTAGAATAATAATTTTGAAGAAATTATTTCTTTAGAAATATCACAGAGATAAAAAGAGTTTTGACGCAAGGCTTTCTTCAAATTCTTACAACTAATAAGTTGTACGAAGTGAGCGGTATGTCGGTACTTTAAAACAGTTCATTTAATGATCGACGCCGGTCCGGGCCGTTTTGGGCAGTCGGAATTATTTTAAAAATCTCAAATTTTGACAAAATACTCAGTTACCATCTAGTTGATAAATCCGTATATGGATCTCAGGTCCCAGGTTGCCATCCGTAGGTATCAGACCCATCAGACCTGACCGTGGGCTTCTGGTGTATGTCAGGAGGTCAAATGAAGCGTCGTTTTCGGAGTAATTTTGAACAAAATTCATTTGTGGGGTAGTTATCTCATCTGTCCGAACGTTTCTCAGGTTGGTACTTTTTTTTTTTTTTTTTTTTGGTGATTTTTCATTGACGAGCTTCCAGATTTTTGAAACTAAACATTATTTCCTTTATTGACTTAACACTGGGTATCAGCCTTAATTTTTTTGGTCGTAGAAAAATCATCACGAAAATGACTCCCCAATCAAAAAAATTCCACTGGCCACAAAGGAACCAGCAACAATAATTATGTACATGCAAATACTACTTTTACAGGTTCAAGGATCTCGAAGCGGTCTACATGCAGATGAAGAAGAAATTGGTCAACCTGCCCGGTTCTGACGTCTTCGAGGAGCTAAACAATACCAAGAAGGCCCTCAAGGACAAAACCGACGAGAACAGGGTGAGATGAGATTCAGGCAGAATTATTCTGAACTATAGTGGACACCGTTTTAGTTGGTCACTGGGAAATTTTTCGCACAGTAAGAAAACCTCCATACTTATAGGAAATTTGACGCTGATTACGAATAGACCCCCACGTCCCTAAAATGAGAGAGTAGTAGATGATTTAACTGCACGCCCTTATGATTTCTGATTGAACACCGTTAATGGGTTAATCATGAAGCTTAATTAATGTGTGGGCTCCCCACCGTGAAAAAACTGTACTGGTGAAAATGCCGATTTCCAACTCTTCTCTGCTCTCCTCCAGACAGCTCGAAGCGACAAAACCAGTATGGTTTTTTGTTCATATAATATATTATATATCAGCGAAAGAACCAACACTAAACCGATCGGCCAGTTGCGTTTTTAATATTTCGAATTTCCGCCACCTTTTAGCGTCATCGGTTCCATAGTGGGGCAAAGGCGGCCGAAACCCCCCTAATCGAGTTGTGTCTTTTCCCAGTTTTTATGCGTGGGTTTTACACCTTAATACCTGTAGAATGGAGCCTCATAATTAGTTTTCTTAAAAAAATGATTTAGAAAATTCAGAGCCCAAGAAAGTTGACTTTTTTTTTGTTTATTCAAAAAAGTACCAATTAATTGTTACTTTTTTACCAAGTTTTTTTAACCTATAGTAATGAATAGTATAATTTAAGTAGCCACCCCATGAACTTTACTAATGTAGTTTCCAAAACTGGCTTAAAGATCACGGATAAATTTCAGTTTGTACTGTCTGCGCCACGATCTTGTAGGTTGTACAAATCTGTGTTTTTTCGCGTTTTCGATGGAATCGGAAAAAAGCGACACTGAGCTGAGCTCCGCGAGTAGAACCATTGTAATCTGTGCCTATTGAAGCGTCTTATCTCGGATTTTCTTCTCCGCTATCCGCCGTAGGTATATGTTCATAAGCACAACAAACATAAGCAAAAACACCTGTAAAAGTGGAAAGCCAGTGAGTAGGGTAAAGTGCCCTAATATGGCATACAAAAAGTTGTTCCGTCATAAAACCTATAAAAAACGTGATGTATTGTTGAAAAATGTTTACAATGCTAGGTACACTATCCCTCTACCACTCCCCATCGCTGAATTTCCTCGGAAGTGTCTAATCGCTGGTGGAACACCGATTTTCAAAAAAAAGTCGTTTTCATGCTCTGAAAAAAAGGTTGCCTAATATGGCATACAAGGGGTTCTTAATATGGCATGGTTTTTAAGCTCTGAAAAAAAGGTTGCCTAATATGGCATACAAGGGGGTTGTTAATATGGTATGGTTTTTGGCTCTTTTTCCATCTGTTTATTTCAAAAGAAATGGATGAAAATTCGTTAGACCTGCTTGGTGAAAGAATAAACAACGAAAACCTAATACATAACCTCAATATGGCATATGCCATATTGGGGAAATCGACTCACTTCCACCAACACGAAATCTTTACAATGATAAAAGGGCGACATGAAAAAATCGATGGTCAGGAATTGTTCCTTACGAATTGCTGAATCTGATGGAATATTGAAAAGTTTTGATTACACTTACTTGAGGTTCGGAAATCAATCACAATACTGGAGCAAAACGTTTCGCGACCACTCAAACACGTGTTTCTCTTTCTGTAGACTACACATAACCTGCTACCTGCTGAATGACCCACCCCTGTCGGCTACCAGGTGAAACTCTACTCGTTGATGGGTTTCCCGGTTGAGTGCAGAGTGCTAGTTCCCTCAAAACCTCACTATGCCATATTAGGCACTATGCCATATTAGGGCACTTTACCCTATACCCATTAAAATGCTGAATTATGGTCTTTACAAAATTGTAGCGCAATAACTGACGTCGAATTCGGATTCTACGCCCCAAAAAACATAAGTGTGCCGAGTTTTATTGAAATACTCGGTTTTGGTCGCTTTCGGGGGGTTTTGCACCGCTGTGCGACGTCGGAATTCCCTTGTTTTGTAGCACCTCTCAGAAAGGCTTTATTTTCCCCTAATTGGCTTCAAAATATAAAGAAACGCGTAAGTTTTCAGGTCACTCGTTAAAGAGACGTTGGGTTGAGGAGACTGACGTCCGTGTGACGCGATTCGCCCTTTTTCAACTCTGTTTTCTACCATTTGAAATAATTTCAATTATTGTCCATGTTAGGTATGATTAAAATACGGAGACGCCGAGACGGATACCGGAAAGGAAAACATTTTTCACTCAGAGAATTTTTCTGAAAATTTAAAATATCGATTTTTACCGAAATGCATACGGAAGTTTTACTATCAGCATACGGAAGACTTTTAGCTTATTCAGCCTAACGAACAGTAGACGGTAGGGGGGAGGGGGGGGGGGGGGGGCTTTAGCAGTGGAGATGAACAATCGATTGCATACTTCCTAAATGCACAGGGAAGTTTCTCCATCAGCATACGGAAGACTATAGTTAGTTATAGTTGATTCATCCAGATAGGGAGGGGAAATACTTTATCGTTTTGTACCGAAATGCAAAAGAATGTTTCATACAGAAGACTTTATTTAGTTTAGATTATTAGGTGCGTATGAAAGAGCTATTACTTCTTCATGCGTTTTTATAAGGATTTGTTAACTTAATTATTCCAGTAACTGGAATCCAGTAAATTAGAAGTGAATTAGACTTGAACTCGTAAGATCATTATAGATTATAGATTGAACTCGTAAGATCATTATAGATTGATCAAGTAAGCCACTACGAGGATAACGATTAAATTACGGAGACGGTTAGCCAGATAGGAAAAATATCGATTTTTACCGAAATGCATGCAGAAGACTAGCTCATTTAGCCGGATGTGGAGGGGGGTATCTTCTAATGTGCGATACATCTATCAATTTTTACCGAAATGCATACAGAAGTTTTACTACTGGCTGATAGTATCAGCATACGGAAGACTTTTAGCTCATTCAGCCTAACGAATAATAGACGGGGGGGTCTTCAGCAGTGGAAATGAACTATCTCGATTTGTACCTAAATGCACAGGGAAGTTTCACCATCAGCATACGGAAGACTTATCGGTTGGTCGGTTGACTTCGGTTGATTCATCCGAATAGGGAGGGGAAATACTTTATCGTTTTGTACCGAAATGTGAAGGTTCGTGTTTCATACAGAAGACTTTATTTAGTTTAGATTAAAAGGTTGATTATTCTGAACCAAAAAATTATCACTTGGATTTTTCCGTATGAAATTAACTGTCTCTTGAATCACTGTGAAGTAATTAAATTGTTGTAGCATTACTTCACGGTGATTCACGTGACTTGGTTCAACAAATTTTGTTGATAGTTCGCGTTCCAGGTCAGCAGGTGGGCTGTTCGAAAAAACTCAACAGCAATTCAGAAGGCGTTGGGTCTGCTGTCAACGTTTGTCGACAGACGCCGTCAGACCTGGAACAAACCTAGTAGGTAGTACGGGACTGTTACCAGTTGCCCGTTGCCTATTACTTCTTGATGCGTTTACCTAATTAAATGATTTAATTGTCACTTGAAATCATTCAGAAGAATCTTCTGATAATAGAATATCTGATATTCTTTGAGGTTGATCAAGTTAGCAGAAGTTCAATTTGCGCACACTTTCAAACCCATGGGGTTGTCACCTCTCATAATCACTTCGGTGCGTAGGTGCCTGTAGAATGGATTTTAGGGTCGATTATAGACGGGTTTTCACCTTCAAAGTCCCTCTGCAAACTTTTTTTTTTTTTTTTTTTTTTCTAGGAGACTTGTCTTCTGGAGAAAGTAAAGCAGTAAAGTCGAACCAACTCAAAGTACGACTTAGTTTAGTGTGAGAACGGTTTATAATGGATTTACTTTTCAACAGATCTTTGCCGCCACTTTGTCAGCGTACGAAGGCGAAATCCAGGATTACAAATATCGGTTGGAGAAGCTCCAGAAGCAGCACGACGAGATTAGGACCAAGTTCTTTAATGAAGTAAGAAATATTTTAATTTCTAACATAATATTATGTACCTAGCAAATAGAACATTATGAGATGGCGTTGCGGAAAAAAATGCAGGTGCTCGATAAGAAAAGAAACTGCGTTGAGTGGGGCACGTATGTCTAGAGCTGAATAATCCGCTCATTTTTCTCTTTTCCGGGTATAGAATTCCCTTTTTCCTAAAGAAAATTAATGACGCGGTCGCGGCTTTTTAAGTAAGGATTACATTAAATCATCCCGGAGGAATACTTATGGCCTGTCTAGGTTTTTTTGTGCGAGAGTAGGTTTGATTAGGCCCGGTAGGGTTTAATTTTCACGTTTACCTTACCGTCGTTTTTAACGAGCACGATGCTCGTTAGGGTCCGACGTAATAAGAAAATCGAGAGTGTGTTCTCAGGTGAGGGCAGCCCCAGTCACTGCTAACTAATGAGATGTTGGGAGCTTCCCGCGTGCGTTTGAAATCGGCTGATTCGCGTTATCGTTTTTTCAGAAACGTATTCAAGACAAAGCGAAGATGAAGAAATTCGAAGAAAGGCAATCCGGCAAAGGGGACGGCCCCGAAGGGAAGATCATGCTGGGAGGTGGTTTTCGGTTGGATGACTCTGTGGCTGTCAGCTGAAATCCGTCACGCCGGTCACGACGGTTCTTAATAAAACTTGGTGTAAATACTAGCCACAAATCGTGTTCTTTTTATATTACTACACCTGTATAATATACATAATATAATATATATACATAATATAATATTATACATTTTTAAAAGGAAATGTTATTTTAGTGTTCCACACTCGTTCCAGTAGGTGCAATACACGTCCTATAGGTAACCATCGTTCTAGTACAATAAGATACGTCTTCGTTTAGATCCTGTTGGAGCATTTAACAGTGAAAGCTGTTTGAACTGCCTCTTAAGCACGGTCTAAATAGCCTTAAAAACGAGATTTGAACAGTCTTAAGAGCTACGATTCTCTGAACGCTGAATTTTGGTAGCCTTCAAACAGGATTTTTTTGGTTTATTATTCTTGGAATAATACACCTATGTTTTCGCGACGGGGGTCGACGAATCCGATCGGCCTTAAAATTTGACTTTATCCGTTTCAAGAGGATTCAAAAACCGAAATGTCCGTCCGCCGTCCGGACCGTTTTGGGCAGTAGGAATTTTTTTTAAATCTAAAATTTTGACAGATTACTTGGTTTACCATCTAGTTGTGCCCGCAAGGTTTTCAGTCCGATCGCCCAAACCCGTGGGGCGCTATGGGGCTAAAATGGGGCTACGGGAGGGTTTTTTGACGGCTTTGAGCTATGGGATCGAGTTAGGTGTCGTTTTCGAAGTATTTTTGGACGTAGAATCCATTTTTGGGGGTCGCGGGACGATCCGATTTAACTGGGGATTTTTTCATGGGGCTGAAAATGGGATTTTGTAGGAAGTCCTTTGTATGGAAGTAAGGATTGTAGTTCTCGACCAGTGGAGTATAACATTTGTTAGGGTTCTGGAGGGTTGAAAATCAAATCAAATCAAACTGGTTTTTATTTGCAAAATCCATGTATATGACAATGCAAACGTCAAGATTACATAGGTAATGACAGAAACACAAGCATGAAAACAGCAGTAATTTGGGCTCCATAGTACAGTTCACAAACAAACTCTGACAACGTGAGAATGGAGCAACCCGGGCGAACTTATGGGCTTGAGGCGAATGAGATATTATAAACTCATCAACACTGTACAATTCCGCCTCGATCAGAATATCCTTCAGGGCTCGCTTGAAAGCGGGGATGGGCAAGCTCTGCAGCCTCTCTGGTAGCCGATTAAACAGACGAGAGCCGTTCTGAGTTGGGTCTGTCCGCAGCGAGACTGTCAGACGGACCGTGGGAATGGTAAGGTCCTCGTATTGCCTTGTGGAGTAATGATGGAAGCTACTGCCCCTCTGCAACGTGTTAACATTTTGTCGCACAAACATCAAAACTGAGTGAATGTACAGACTCGGCAAGGTGAGGATTCCCAAGCTGTTAAAATGCCCTCGGCAACTCTCATTCCATCCAAGGTGCTTCAGTATTCGGAGAGCCTTCTTCTGCAGGACGAACAATCATTGGTCAATTAATGGACATCTTTTTCAGGCCGACGTTTCGAAATATTTAGATTTCATCTTCAGGGCGTGGAAAATCGTGATGTTGTAGGTATTACATTGAGGGCGACTTATTTGAATATGGGATACCTTCTGCCATAGTACATTAGATGGTATTCAGTTCACACAATAGGACAACCGTGAGAAAAAACATTGAGAATAACTGAATGCTGAATGAAGAAGAGACGGGTAAACAATGACTGATTAGCAGTTTAATATTAATTGAATTGATTAAACAATGATTGTTCGAGGTTTCACGAATATTTTCAATTGGAGTTTTTAGACTCTTTCTTCTGTTACTGGGTGTATGAGGGGTCAAATCCAACCGCTTGGCGTGGAAATAAACCCCAAATAATTTCCACTATACTTGACTCGCATGCTCGGGAAGTTTTTTCTCTTTCGCACAGTTCACACTTTCCCGTCGTCGATTAGCCGACTCACTTTCGCTCAACCAACTGCCCGTTTAACACTAAGTACATTCGAAACAGCAGGTGCCTACGAGATGAGGCCGGCGTTCGTTTAGATTTTCATCGTAGCCTCAAACTCATCCCGTTAGGGATGAGACTAAGATGGATAGTATGGATACGATGGATATACTACAGAGGATAACTCCTCAAGTCTCGTCTGATGTGCACCGGCGTGACTTCCACACAACGTCACGTGACATCCGTCGTCCGGTTTTGTTGTGAAAGCAGTTCCTTACGACGAAAAAAAAAAAAAAAAAAAAAAAAAAAAAATCAGCTGGGGAGGATCAACTACACGAAAACCTTTTGGTTTATCACCTTGGAATAATACACCTATGTAATCGCCAATCGACAATTCGGCCTCGAAATTTGACATTATCCGTTTCAGGAGGTCTAGATTCCAAAATCGAAACGTCCGAACCGTTTGGGCAGTAGAAATTTGTTTAAAAATCAGAAATTTTGACAAAATACTAGGTATTAAAGGTTACAAGGTTTTCGTCCTAATCGCCCAAACCCGTGGGGCGCTATGGGGCTACGGGAGGGTTTTTTTTAAGGGTGTTGGTTACGGGATACGAGTTAGATGTCGTTTTCGAAGTATTTTTGGACGTAGAATCCATTTTTTGGGGTCGCAGAACGATCAGATTTCACTGTGGGGATCTATAGAGCTTTCATAGGGTTACAAAAGGGATTTTTGAAGGATCCCAGGTGGTCAAATATTTTTAAAGTGAAAAAAAATTTCGAAAATAATTTCTTTTTTAATTTTGGAAAAAAATATTTTTTTTTTTGAAAAACGAAAAAAATATTTTTTTTTGAAAAACGAAAAAAAAAATTTTTTACATACAGAATTAAATTTTGCACAAGTATTTTGAATCATTTACAGCGAGACGGTTTATATGGAACCAATGTCAAATAACACTGACCATCCGTTTTCATTGCTTATCTCCTGCTTCGTCTCACGCCGTTTTATTTTATTTTATTCCTTTATTACAAATTTTGTAGTAATTCATGCTACAAGCTGTAGTGCCAGTGTTGTATTACATCTCCCCCCCCCCCTTATTTATAAACCATATCACTGCAGAATGAAGTGTTCATCATCGGTGATGTTTCTGATTCCTTGGTTTTGATGAGTGATGACGCAAGTGTCACAGTGACCTTTGCTGAGCCCTGAGGAAGGCATAATGTTAGGCTGAAAGCTTGGCGAAAGCATTGAAGTTTTCTATTTGACCGTGCTCCCAATCATTGGACATCATCTCTTCGTGGGCCGATCGCCATTTCATCTAAAAACGCTTTCCATTTGAAAAATATTTGACTTCCTGGGATCCTTCAAAAATCCCATTTGTAGCCCCATGAAAGCCCTATAGATCGCAACAGTGAAATCGGATCGTTCCAGGAGCCCAAAAAATGGATTCTACGTCCAAAAATACTTCGAAAACGACACCTAACTCGATCCCATAGCCAAAAGCCTTCAAAAAACCCTCCCGTAGCCCCATAGCGCCCCACGGGTTTGAGGGATCGGACTGAAACCCTTGCGGGCGCAACTAGATGGTGAACCAAGTATTTTTTCAAAATTTCAGATTAAAAAAAAAAAAAAATCCTACTGCCCAAAACGACTCGAACGGCGGACGGACATTTCGGTTTTGGAATCTAGTTCTCTTGAAACGTATAATGTCACATTTTGAGGCCCAAAAGAATAAACCAACATCGGGAACAGTGTAAACGGTACTTCATAACTACTAAGGCTGTTCAAATCACCAATCACGTCAACAACCCTGTCAACTGGCGCAGGGAACTCGAAATCAAAACCTCGTCATCGCTAACTAAAAGTCGTTTATTTAACAAAATACAATACAAGGAAACTAAGACAGAATCGATCATCATTTCCCAGATTTAAGTAAGAAACAATTCTATGTGTAAAACGTAATTCACGTATGCAAATGTCTCTTGTGCTTCGGACATCATAAATACAAGAAGATAAATTCCACATAAATTTTTCTACAAAACAAAATTAAAACCATTCAACAAAACAAAAAAAGAATACACTTGTTAAACTTCGGTTAAGATAATGAGCAAAAGTAACCAACGTCTCATCACAGTAAAAGTCGAGGCTTGACGATTTTTTGTCGAAAAGTTTCACTTCCAAAAAAAAATCGCCATTCTTGACGCGCTTTATCACAAAAGAAAATTAAAAATTCGCAGAATGAGCTTTTTTTTCCCTCTCGCACCGTACAAACATTATAAAAATACATATTACAATGTCTGGAACGTTTTATACACACATCAAGGTTCGAGAAAAAAAAAAATGAACCGTACCAACGCCAACTGCAGGGAGAGTGATGAGCCGAAATTTATAAAGAGAGCGATTAGTTACACTAAAAATTGTTCCCTTCACCGTACAAAAGGTAAAATTCATAGCGGAATACTTTTCGACTGTTCAAAATTCGCAAAAATCAGGGGAAAAAACTGTATCCGTAAAGTTGACGTAAGTACAGAACCATATTTACAAAAACTACAGCTACTAGTCACCTGAATTAAACAGCATAAATACGAAAGGCATTCATGGCAATTTTTTCGACAAATATTGAATACAAATTTTTACTGGTTCTAAAAGAGCCTGCCGTCACTAACTACGATTAAAAGTTATTTTTTACATAAGATTACACGCAAGCGTGAACCAAAAAATTGAAACTTCGTTCGAAAACTGCGGGAAAACATTTTACCGTTGAAAGTTTCAGTTTTTCGTTTCAGGGCGTACCCTCGAAATAAGAGATTAGGATATTTGTTCAAAATTTGCATAATAACTACGACCATTTTGCAACTGCCCAGCCGATTTTAATTACTAATTAGAAATAATCCCTAGTTTTAGCGTAAAAATATGTTTTCATTTTTTTTCGTTTCCCCTCCGTGCTAACGTTAAAAACAATTTCCCGTTCTAAATGTGCGTATCACATTTTTTGATTTGATTGAGCTATTTAATTTTTTTAAAGGGGGGAGATGAGGGGGAAAATTCCAGTCGGCGCTCAGGTGTGGTAAATTTTCAGAGACGCTTGTCATGTTTTCATGCTTTGATAATAAATATCCCGTAATGTTATGACACTTTACATTATGTACAAAGGGATTTTTTCTTCGTGGTGCTTTATTTTTTATGGTTTTCCTCTTTATTAAAAAAAAAAGAAAAAAAAAGACCCGATTGAAACAAAATTAAGGGGCAGGTACGGGGCGAATATATCGATGGACTAGTTCCTCCGAACCCGCGCTGGTGTGTTTATCCTCGTTTGAATTTCAGGACGAGGAGAGATATTGTCAGGAAACCGATGATCCAGAGTCCTGAAACAGAAGGAAAGCGTTGGTCATTGAAATGTATCGTAAGGGCAGGTTTTTTTTCGAGGGGGGGAAAAACTCACCTGTCGAAATGAATCCGAGGTAGACGTCGGGCTCGGACATCGTCCACCCTCGAGTGAGCATCGACCTCAGCGACGTCGTAGCCATCGTGAGGGGAAGGCAAGCGCTGATGTACCTCAGCACGATGGGCATGCCCTCTACAGGCCAGATCACTCCTGAAAATGGAAAAAAAAGGGCGGGTCAATTCAATTCCATTTTTTGGCGGCAACTGCTATAAAGACCCAGAAGGCTTCCACCAGGTGGAGTAGGCTTCGAAGTGAGTGGGGGAGAGTGACCAGCGCACAGTGGGCCATTTCCCGAAAAACCCGATCAAAATTATTTAGGGCTTGGAAAGTATTGGTTAGGCATTGTATATGAGTATTATATGATTAAAAAGTCTCAGGTCTCCCTAAGAGTAGTTCTATTCGATTCGGCGTGCCGGAAAACATGTAAAACGTTACAAAACACTGGTTTCTTCATAAAACCGCTGATCCTTCTTCGTTTGCTCACCACACTCAATCCACTGAAAGATACAGGAGGTCGCCCGGCATTCGGATTGACCCTTTTTGGAACAGAAAAATGTAAGCTGCCCTCCAACCAGTCACGGTTTTTCGATAGGAAGAGGCTTTTCCAGCGCGAACATTTGTGCCATCTTGAATGGAATTCATGTTTGAATTTTTCAGTCTTATTTCGATATCTCCATTCGAGCGTCCAACTCTTGATTCAACCTTCTCGCTCAGGTAAATAAACTTCTGCTTAATATCCACTTCAGGAGCCTCCCATAACCACTCGCATAGCTGTTGTCGTGTTATTATTATAGACGAGTCAGACGACCCTGTAAGAATCAGTTCACTTTCAGTTCGATTGGTTATTTACTTTATATCTAGGTATTTATTTTTATTTTTCTCAGTTTACAAGCTATTCAAGGATTATCACTCATTCTCTAGGCAAGTGTGGGTATTTTTGCTTTTTAGTGAATTTCCGAATTGAAAATAGTTTAATTTATTGAAAATTATTACATTATTATTGCGCTCGTTCTGTTTAAAAAAACTACCGGTAGCATGAAAACTGTCCTGCACAAAATGTGCGAATCCGCGCTATTACAGGTAGCATATTTTACTCTAGAAAGCTTAAATTTTTACAGCAGACTCCTATGGGGCTAATTCAGACTGAACATGAAGAAGAGAACAGTAGGTGCAATAGCGGCCAGTCTGGAGCACGCTATAGGTCGAAAAACGTGTTTTCGGCACGAAAAAACGCTATTTTTTGTACGTTTCTGGTTCTAGCTCGGCTCAGGAGCAAGCTACGAAGACGGGGATGGTACCAATCGATTCAGCGTGGAAAAATACATTGAAAATGATACCCTGCATAATCATTAAGGAGTCCTGTGCGTTATTAAGGAATCATTTCTGTGATTTTCTCTATTTTTTGCCTTTTTTTTGGACAAAAGTGAGCACCATTCAGAGATTGGCAGGTATTGGCAGGATTTTTTTTGCATTTTCTCAACCCTCAGACCTTCCTGAACAACGCCTTGCCAGAGATTTAGCTGAACTCGTTGGAACTCATGCGCGTTTTTTCTATTGTATTGAGATTTCGAGTGCTGAAATTGGGTCTGATAGCCACCCTTGTATGGCATTTAAGAAATCGCTTTAAAAACTTGAAAAAATACTTTTTAAGTTAACATACCTCCAGGCAATGAGCTCATCACAGAAGGAGATCGATAACTTCACTCCTCGAGCACTGAGACGCGATTGAATGCCCCTTTGTTCGATGAGAAAATATCGGCGATAAGAGAGCGTCATGATTTTGCATGCAGTGCATCTAAACGGCTGACTCCTGGACCCGTTCCTTCGCACACATGAACTCTTTAGGATGTTAGGAAACGAACCACACCAGAAAAGGCGACGATTTTGAACTTTTTTTTTTCAATTTTGATCGGGTTTTTCGGGAAATGGCCCACTGTGCAGTGGTGGCGTAAAGAGGGTGGGTGGCAGATGCGTACGTGACACTTGCGTACACATTTTTAATAACTGGGGGCACTTGCGTACACGTTTTTGCTTCCTCTTCTTCCCGAACTTCCCTTCACACAAATTTGCAAGCGGAGACATTTCCTCGGAAAATATGTCCGGCAAGGACGACGATTCTTCCGCTACCAGTCTTTACTTGACATTGGCATACTTTGCTGCGTCCGGTACACACTAGGGGCCGTATTCAAAAACGCTCCTTAAGGTGGGATTTCCCTGACGCGTCTGCGGCGCGCGGCGGCGGCTCGCGTCTAGACGCTCCACACTCCTTCAGTGTTGTTCAGATGGAACCGATTTCCCCAGCGCGGCTGCGGCGCGCGGCGCGTCTCAGCGGCTACATGGGGTTGAAACGAGCTACATGGGAGACGCGCGGCCGGGCGGCCAGACTCCTCCCCCTAGCAGTCAAGCCGCGCGCCTTCGCGGCTGGGGTATGCAAACCTTCACAATGTCCCCAGTGGTTTTCTTTGACTGTGAATCACAGAATTGAGCCTGCTCATGACGCAGCAAGTAAAGTAAAGAGAGGCGGGGGGAAACGAGTGAATTTTATCTTTCCGTTTGCGTTCGTGTGCTTGTGTGCTTGTCTGAAATGAAGTTCACCAACGAAGAGGACGAACTTCTCATCCACATCGTGGCATTACTGTATGATAGTGAGTCGGAAGACTACAAGGACATTGGGAAGAAAGAAAAAACATGGGTAGCTGTAGCATATTATGCTACAGAGATATCTTTCGTCCGGTCTTCTCTCACCAGTGAAACAACGTAGGTAGTCACATTGTTGGAAATTCAACCGAAAGAACGATCTGAACCGTTTTTCGTTCTTTTTCAAGTGGCAGTCGATGAGAATGTTTAAAAAAAATCCCTCTTCTGTTCGTCTTAAAAACATAGGGGCGTGAGGCTCCCTATCCATCAACAATAATCCCTCTTCTTCGTCCTTCTCTGACAATAAAAGGGCCACAACAATAACCTCGCTCGACTGAAGCTGGGGCCAAGGTAGGCGGTCTCTCTGGCCGCCGCCGCGGCCGCGCCTCTTTGAGAAACCACTCTTCCATAGCGCGGCGCGGCTGGCGGCTGAGTAGAAACATGACAAAATCGCGAGCCGCCGCCGCGGGCCGCAGACGCGTCAGGGAAATCCCACCTTTAACGCTAAGGAGCGTTTTAGAATACGGCCCTTAGTCTTATGCTCGCTCGTACTCAACACTTCACCGGCTTTTCAAACTTCCCCTGCACTTATCCTTCTGTTCATTAATACACAGCCAACTAATAACACCACTTTTACTAATTCGATGTAACCGATATTGGTGCCCTTCATAAATTACTCTGCTCCAAAAAAAAAAAGCCCGTTTTGCCCCTAGACGCAGAGGTTCCGCTGTACAGTACCCGAATGTTCAAAAAACACACTTAATTTCCAACTTCATTATTTTTCAACGCCCAGGTGCTATTCTCACAGAAAATCTAACGCTGAACACGCCCATATATATATATTTTTTCCCGAAAAACTACCAAAAAACGCTGCACATTTTACACAAGGGTTTATTATTCTGTGATAGACGTTAATTGTGCAGAAATTTAATTCTGTCAATGAAAAAATTAAAAAAAAAATTTTTTTGGATTATTTTTCAAAAAAAATTTTTTTTTGAATTTTTTTGTTTCAAAAATTTTTTCTTCAAAAATTCTTTATTTGTTACTCGAAAAATTAATTTAAAAAAATTAACCTCCTGGGATCCTTCAAAAATCCCATTTTTAGCCCCATGAAAGCCCTGTAGATCGCCACAGTAAATCGGATCGTTCCGGGACCCCCAAAAATGGATTCTACGTCCAAAAATACTTCGAAAACGACACCTAACTCGAGCCCATAGCCAAAAGCCTTAAAAAACACCCTCCAGTAACCCCACTTTAGCCACATAGCGCCCCACGGGTTTGGGCGATCGGACTGAAAACCTTGCGGGCACAACTAGATGGTAAACCAAGTATTTTGTCAAAATTTCAGATTTAAAAAAAAATTCCTACTGCCCAAAACGGCTCGGTTGGTGGACGGACATTTCGGATTTTGAATGTAGACTCTTGAAACGGATAGTGTCAAATTTTGAGGCCGATCGGAGTCGTCGACCCCCGTCGCGAAAACATAGGTGTATTATTCCAAGAATAATAAACCAAAACGTGGTTTTTCATCAATCTTAAAGATTTTTGTTCACTATTTTGACGATTCTGCAAAACGCTTGCTCGAACGCTTGCCTTTTGTCGACACGGTTTCTTCCATCACGAAGCAAAACTTCTTCGCTTCAATGCCGAAAATGAACTGAAGACATCGCTCGCTATCGAAGAGTGCTAGTTCATGAACAGTTTTGATAATTTTTTTTTTTTTTTTTTTTTTTTCAACAGTAACGAAACATTTATTTAAACGAGTAGCAAGTAAAATCAAAAACAAACATAAACGAGGAACAAGGCCGCCCGCATGTTTTGATAATATTGTTTTGGATGAGCCCTTACGAATTGCCAGCAGTGTACGCAAGAGTCACTTACCGTACGCAAATGCCACCAGTTAATGAGGTGTACGCATCTGCCACTACACCGGTGGCGTACACTTGCGCTATTATCTCTAATCCCAACATACATTTGCGCTAAGCGCTTGAGTTTTGACTGCCATTACTTGCGCGAACCTCCTGGTTGAGCTATTTATTTATTTATTTACGGGCATGCCCGTAATTACATTTTAAACAATATGGCATTCTAGCGGGGAAAGCGCCAACATGGCGAAAGATCTTGAGGTCGTCGGCAAACAGCAGGCATCTGACGCTCGGTGCAAGTACCCCCACAACACTGAACACACACCCGAAGAGGCCGAGAACGGCAAGGAGAGCTGCCGATCACTCAAATAGGTCCTCAACCAATCAAGAAACGAGCCGGGCATTCCAAGTGACCTCAAGAGCGCGAGAAGGTGGCTGTGGGACATTTTTTTTTTTTTCTTTTACCTACTATATAACCCATCGGGGCTTTCAGCAGGCTCCCTTTTCAAGGGAGATGTTGGGGAGGGGAGGGTTGGGCGGCGTCATGGCCTTCGTGGATGGCAGGGCTTAGCCTGCCATTGTCCACATTCAGGCCCACATCCGTGGACCGTGGCCTTGCTGTCGCTGAGACTCGCAGGGCTGCTGCTGCAAATGCAACAAGTGCCCGGTAGTGGGAGGGGCTGGAGACGTAATTCGTCCAGTCCTCCCTATCCCTTCCAGAGAATACAACCATCTCCAGGGCCGCCCGCTCCCCACCAAATGCGGGGCAGCTCCGAAGCACATGCTCCGCCGAGCCCACAGGATCGCCGCACCATGTACAGCCAGAGTCCTCGACCAGTGCCAGCCGATGAAGGTTTGCAGGGAAGTCCCCATGACCACTCAGGATCTGGCTGGCCCTATAGTCAGGGATCACCCATGGCATCTGTAGGCGCCGAGCCACCAATGGGAAGAACATATAAGTAAGCCTCCCAGTGCTCTCGGCGTCCCAATCTGCCTGCCACCGGCCGAGGACCCGGGCAAGCACATCCCGGCTGTGGGACAATTTGTCGAACGCCTTGGCGTAGTCGGTCGAGATGACATCGGTTTGGAGAAAAAAATGTCTAAGCTTTCCCAAGTGTGGGGCGCGGCTCATTTCAGCCTCAGAACATTATTTTAATATACTATAAACTAGTACGGACCTAAAATATAACAGAATACATGGCCTGGCAACCCTAAGCACATCCCTTGAGAAGGCTCAGGCTCAAAACATCGTCCACTACCCAAAAGAGTCGTCTCTCACGAATCCTACAGGCTGCAAAGCGGTGGCCTCAAGCAAGAATCCCCACGCGAGCCCGACCTGTAGGATCAGATCACCCCAACAAGGGCCACCCTCTGCTAAAAAAACCTCGACATTATTCACTTCATTCAACGCCGGATGCTCACCACTGAGAAGGAGTGTCGGGTAGAAGCTTCCAAGCGCCAGCTGAATGGCATTACGTTCGAGCTCGCAAATAGCGGAGATCACAAAACCTGAAACAATCAACATTCACCAATAAACATTACATTGAAATATCAAACCAAACGCCCACGTAAAGTGAAACTCACCGAAGCACATTCCGCAAAGACCTTGAAGGATGGTCAGCACGATGACGAGGAAAATATCCCCTTTGCATTCGACCCCGAATACGAGAATCATGAAAATCAGGACGAGGGCAGTCTGACCGCACATGACGACGAACTGGGTGATGACATGAGAGAACAGGATCTCGTGAGGCATCACACCTGAAAAACAATTCACTATCAGAAAATCTTTTCTTTTTTTTTAAATAATAATTGCAGAGATTTGAACCTGGTTAGAGAGCTATCTGGCGAGTTCAGAACAAACAACATGGAACCATTCGATTTCACAAAGAAAAGATTCAACGAAATTCGGAAAAACATGTTTCCCTACACAACGAAGAGTACCTAATGGACAAATTTGCAATGGAATGACTTAAAACAAGAGTAGAGAAATTTTAAAGAAAACCGTCATTATCGCAAAATTAAATATATTTTATAGCCATGGCACAGATTCCCATCATAACCTTCTACAGGTCTCCCCACAAGAATATTGCGCTCCGACACTGCATTCTGGTGGCAGAAGTCAAACTAATCTTCGCACGAAATTTCCCCGGTCCCTCTCGTTTTCCCTTCCTAGTGGCAGCACTTGTCTTTTTCTCCCCTCAAACGGGTTTTTTAATCGAAAACTTTTGAATTTAACATGATAGAACCTAACGACTTTTTATTTTAGTTTTGCTGTTGTGCAGTTATTAGGAAGACCTCAAAATTTAAACAACAGTAACATCATGAACGTTCACTTAATTCTGTTCCTCGGCTCAGGATGCCACATTGGCGTTTCCTTTTGCAGGCACCAGCCCGCAGTGTCACAGCGCAATATTCTTGAGGGAGACCTATGGTAACCAATCAAAGGTTGCGACTGGGGGAAAATCAAATTTACTATTGGAAGGCAAGTGGTAGTGAATCAACCAGGAATCAAGCAGCAATAAATCAAATATTATTTGATAGGCGAATATTTACGACCTTAGTTGGTTATTCACAGGTTAAGAGAGTAAGACTTTGCCACAGTCCTACAGGTTGTGATGCCAGACTTACCCAGTATAATACAATACTATGGAATAATATTATTATTCCATGTTGTTTCCTACCTCTCATCATTGTTGGAATCTCCCCCCCCCCCCCTCAATTTTGTCACAACTCCCCTCAGTAATGAAACAGAACAAGAGCACGCCATTGATAAACAGGTTCAGATAAACCTGATTGTGAAGAAGGGGACGTAAAAAGGACCTTTAAAAAAAGGTAACTAAATTGCGTTTCGTTTTCACTTCTTTGTTCACCGAGAAGGGATGCGACAAAATATGGAAAAGTTTCAACATTGAGAAGAGATACGAAATAACATGGATGAAAAAAGTACGGACCTGCAACGGAAGTTGCATTTCGTTTTCGCTTTTTGTTCAAAGAGTAGGGATGAGACAAAATTTGGAAAAATAATTCCAACATTGAGAAGTGATACGAAATAACATGGGTGAATAATCTTGTTGCGAAAAGTAACTAAATTGCATTTCGTTTCATCTTTTTTTTTTCTTCTTTTTCACCGAGATGGGCTGTGGCATAATTCGGGAAAAACTAATTTCAACATTGAGAAGAGATACGAAATAACATGAATGAAATCTTGATGCGAAAAGTAACTGCATTGCATTTCGTTTTCACGTTTTGTTCATCAAGAAGGGATGCGACAAAATAAGGAAAAAATAATTTCAACATTGAGAAGAGATACAAAATAACATGGATGAAATAAACCTGATGCGAAAAGTACCTAACTAAGTTGCATTTCGTTTTCACTTTTTGTTCATAGAGTAGGGATGAAAGAAATTTGAAAAAATGATTCCAACATTGTGAAGAGATACGAAATTACATGGGTGAAATAATCTTGTTGCGAAAAGTAAGTAAATTGCATTTCGTTTTATCTTTTTTTCACCGAGAAGGGTTGCGGCAAAATTCGGGAAAAACTAATTTCAACATTGAGAAGAGATACGAAGTAACATGGATAAAATAAACTTGATGCGAAAAGTAACTGAACCACATGAGGTAAATGCATAGAGATATGAAACAACGTGCTGTTTAAGTATGACGTCACAATCTGTAGAAGCTCAATAACGTGACAACGACGCGGTGAAAGTGGGTACCAACTGAAATTCCGTGTATTTCCCCCATTCAATACATCAGATGAAAACATCGATGTATGAACTAAAACATCGATGTTACTCGGTCGTCAACCATCCAAAGTAAAAACATCAATGCTTCGATAGCATCAACGTTGATGTCTCATCCCTTTACAAGTACCGAAAACATATTCATCGTCCAGCTCATAGATCTGCAACAAGGGTCAGCTGACTGTGTGCCTAACTCATTTTTCGACAATCGCGTCATGTTTCGCTCTGGTGATTGTAGAAAATAATCGAAATAGGAACAGAAAACGAATAGTAGGAAATTATTCGTACCAGCAACCCAACTCCTATCCAGAAGCCCCTCCATCCTTTCAATGATGAGAACAGACGACGTGAGAGCGACAGCCAAGAAGAAGACAATCCTGAAAAAGCGAGCGAGTAATCAATTGCTGAGAACCAAAGTTGGACCTAAAAGTATTTGAAATTTACAAAACTCACGTCAAAATGACACCGGGTGCCACGAAGTCCGTGAAGCTGGGGTCGTTGCTGCCGTAGATAGGCTCCTTGAACTGTAACCACAACAGAATCAATTTTCATGCTGTACAGTTTATAGTTGTCAATGGGTGAGCTCTACCAGTCTATGAGAGGTCTACACGGGGCAGTGGCGGGTCAATAATCAGAGAACTCAGCGCTATCTGCAAGTATATTTCAACTAGGTACAACTGGTCTTTGGGATGAATGTTATTTTAAGGAACGACCAGTTCAATTTTTCAACGTTTTCCCAACCAAGCAAGAAAAAGTCTTTCGTGATTCTCACCTGAATGGGGATGTCAGCAAGTTTGGGATTCTGTCCACAGGTCCTCAAAAGCTGCTGGGCAAAATCCCTGTACGCTACTTGAAGATCTCTGTTCAACATCAATCCAATTTGCTGATCTGTGAAAGAAAAGAGGAAACCATACAGTTGATATACAGAGACAAATGCACAAAAACAGCTTTAAAGTCAACGAAGATTTATAAAAATTAGTAAAGACATAAAGAATCGTTATCTATCTGATACAAATGAAGGTAAAATGGAAACGCTGCAAACGGTTATTAAAGAATAGGCTCATACGGTTAGGGATGGCAACGATACATCGATGTGTGGCTTTCGATGTATCAAAATATTTTAATTTTGCCACTTTCTTCTCCTTCAACGAAATTTTTTGAATTTATGTGTAAATGGATTGACTGAAGATGAACAGATCAAATATTGGTTTTTTCGATGTATCGTATCGAGTTGGTAACTGTATATTCATGGAAGTAATCGATCTGTAACCTACGCTATGCCATAACCTTTTCATGTTTGGTGTTGAGTTGTTGTTGTATTGCTTTTGTTGTCTTTTTTTAGTATGAACTGGGTTATTTATTTCACACCATCGAAATTTTGTTCTACAAATTGAAAACATTGATACAAGGATGTTTTGAGAGAAAAATCTATGTTTTTGGGCCTAACACTAATTCCTCTGTAATTTTGAATTAGATAAAAAGTTTGAGTTTAAGTTGAAAATAAAATATGAAGAAGAGTAGGAAGGAAATGAGTAGACGAGATGGATTTTCGAGTAGTGAAAATCGTCCATCTTACTTGACATGTCCAACCAAACCCTCATTTCGCTCGAGTCGAGAGTTTCTTGGTCCGAGTCCCGTCCGAGGGCCATCCGGGCGACGAGGGCGTCGGTGAAATTTTCGTTGAAGTAGATGGCGCCCCAGGCTTCACCTATCCGGACGGCGTCGATGGCTTCGTCGGGCGTCTCGTAGTACTCCTAAGTGTACGTGAAACAACCAAACATGGGGGGTGAAGTGCGAACGTGCAGAAAGTGGTACAGAGTAAGCAATAAGTGGTCTAATGACGGCCACATGTGGAATTTGCAGCACGTGAAGAAAAGAAAGACAACAAACAAACTGTAGTGTATGGTCTGTTTAAACAGTCCGGTGGTAAATAAACCGATTGTAGTTAGTTTAGCACTAAAAAAACATTCCACAGAACACAAAGTCGATACTCCATCTCTAGTTAATTCATGTGCTCTAACAAAAACACTACAACACTACAAATCAAGGATGCATATCATCTTATGATATTGATTCGTTCGACAAGGACTAATACCTAACGCATATTTCTTTCATACAGCCCAACGAATCAATATCACGGAGAAAATTGAAGCAAAGAATAGAACCAATTCAGTGAGTCCAGTTGCTGATCAAAAATTGCTGGCACATTGAAAAGTAATGATTCGCAGTGAAATGAGTCATCACGGGCAGGGGTGTTTTTCCACTAAGAGGTAAATATGGCCTCAAAAAACCTTGTGGCGGAGTTCCAATGGCGCATAGTCAATGTTCACTAATGCCGGTGAAGACAGACTAGAAGCTAAGACTACTCGAGTTGTCGAGGAATTAGAATGCAATCGCTAGAAGCGTCTAGTTAGGGGATACCTCCTGAATCACCGGCGAGATCTGGGATGTGCACAGTTTCGTCTGAATCTACAGGATAGATTGTGGAAATTCCAGATCCCAAAGTATTGCATTGGTTCGTCTTACAAATGGCTACACTCCCCAGAGGCGGCAATAGAGAATACTTGAGCGGCGGCCGGAAACTCCGGAGACCCAGCACGATCACGTCGTCGAGTCGAGAAGTGGGGTTTCACCAGAGACGTTTGGATATTACGGAGGCGCATGGATTCTATTCCTCTCGATGGGATCACCAGCTTTTGTGCTGCCATGGGCGTCATTTTGGCGTGGTGGAGAGGATATCGGTGTCCTCCATCAAAGCCAGATATTGTGGGGAACGTTGGAGAATTCCACGAATCCGGAAAAGCCGATTCTCATTGTCGCAAGCAGTTACAGTTCCTGCACTACTGAGAGTAACTGAGTATGACATTGGAACGTTCCAAGCGGTTACGAGATCCACCGTTGAAGGATTAGTTTCATGGATATAGACTGGGAAGGATCGATGGAGCTGTCGGTCACGTACCGATAACAGATCTGTTCAGTTGGTATGGTTCCGTTATAAGGCGTGGCTCACACGGCGCGAGTAGTTCGACCAAGTAACAAGAGAATTCACTAGTGTTTTTCGATTCTTGGCCAGTCACTGGGCCGAGCTAATTGTGTAAACCGTGTCAACCTATTGGAGCTGTTACCAAGACTGACGCCCCTCAACTTAAGATCAGTGGGTCGACTACACGAGGGGTACCAGGAGAGGTGAAAGTGAGTTTTCGCTGTTGACGGGCGGCCCAAAGGCAGAGGGCATGAGATTGTACGAGGGGCCCCGTGAGCCCGACTGTTGAATCATGGCCAGGTTCGTTGCGGGGCGTAAGAAGGCTGGCGAGACGAAATGTCAGTCTCTAATACGCTTTATTGTGGATACTATTCCTTCCAAGCTTTCGGTAGTACCACCTTCAGGGATTTTTTGGTTATAAATGAGGTTGCGTCTCTGCTCTGCATTCTTTCGCCTGATCATTTAGTTCGCGGGGCAGTCTTTCTGGGGTGGGTGAGTTTTTCCTTGTGAGGATAGCTTTCTTTACGCGTTGTTTGTCAGGGCTCCTACTAGTCGTCTTGAGGTAGGGGGGAGTATTTTACGGAATGAAATATAGCAACAATTAGGGAAATGAGGCGAATTCGGTCTTGCCGACATGACCAGTTGAATCATAGAATCGTTCGTCGAGTCGTTGGAGATGTGCCTCAAGACCATGTAAATGTGCCGTTAAAACGCACATGCCGCTCATACATCCTGGCATTCTGGTCATGGGACCGCTCGAGTACACTAGACCAACAGTCGGACCGCTCGTTCAATTCCCCAGATCCAGCCCATGAATAAGAGAGCTATCGTGGGTTTGAGTGATTTGAGTGTCATTCACGTAAGCTGACAACAATCGACAACTAGGGATGGTACGTCGATCTCTGTGTTATCTAATGCCAATGTCATTGCAGACTAGTTGAAAGAAGGACGCACAAAGGATGGGGCATCAGCATGACCTGTGTTTACCATGACATCTATGTCTCATCCTTTTTGACAATCATTGGAAAAGACGGAGGGTACCCCAAATCTGGAAGAGTCCTGTGGGAGATCTTCCCCCTCATTTTCAAAAGCAAAAGTTAAGCAAATCGTCGAAGTTAGTTCCGATAGAAGCGAGTGTAACGAATTGGCGGTAAAAGGGGGTTCTGCCCTTCCCCCACTGATGATGTCACCAGTTTGGGGATGAACTCCGCGTAGCCCCGCCACCTAATTAGTATCTACTGACATTATTCTGCTGGTAAGCTTTTCTAAATTGCTAATAGCGAGTTTGACACAGGAACCTATTGTATCCGACCACGACACTTTGTTGGAAAGATGGGCTCCTGCACTACCGTGGGATGAGAGGCCCACCATTTACCATGACATGCCAGATGGTGGACATTCCAGATCTCCCTCCCGCAGGTTTAGGAGGAGCACGCTACCCAGACTTCCCATGGACTGGATGGACCTCCCTCTCTTGCAGCTGCAGGGAGCAGACCACCTTGCATTCCTGCTCCCTTCCCCCCAAACAAAGGCGTGATACACACCACGAATCTGAATGATTTAGGATCACAGTCGCGTTGAGTCCAATTCTCATTATCAGCAGCCGTCTCGGAAGAATCTCACCCATGATAAGAAGAAAGTGAGATTTGAGTAGAACCAAGTTCTTTAGTACCAAGATGTCTGCTGTAAGGTTCACCAGCTGATATGGAAGGCTATGGAAGACCATGCTGAACAGCTGGAAGGATCACCAGCTGACATGGAAGGCTATGGAAGACCATGCTGAACAACTGGAAGGCTCACCAGCTGACATGGTTATTGCATCAATGGCGAAAAGACATGGATGGTTTTCTGGCAGTTTGACAACAGCTGCAGCTTTTAGCGACCTCAAGATGACCGTTTTTCGGTCGGGTTAAGGGAAATTCGCAGGCTTCAACAAAATGGGGAAAAAAAACTTGATATTGTGCAAAATTGTGAAACGTCACGCTGTAAATCATAAAGTGGCACGCTAGTAAGCTTTGTGAGAAGCGGCACGCGATTTTTCGCTCTTCTCTTTCTACGTCCACTCACTCGACAAATCGAGCCAGACTTTGACTTCGGAATTAGTCAAAGTGTCGGCGTCGGCGTCCGTCCCCAGGATGACCCTGGCAGTCAATTCTTTGGAATAATATTTGAAGAACTCGATGGCTCCCCAGGCTTTTCCGTCTCTCACGGCCTGGACGGCCTCTTCCCTCGTGGCGTAGTAATCCTGTACATTGCAATTTCCCTAATTCACGCCTGGCCTTTTTTTTTCTGAATGAGAGTGATAAGAACTAAGATAAGTCCGAGGCGGACAAGCTTGACATCTTACCTTCACTATGGTGTCGTTTCGTAACGAGTTGATGTATCGACACGAGAGGTTTTTGAAATCGCACTTGCCGTAGACGATGGGACATTCCTTAGTGGTCCAGTTCATTTCGTGGTTGACGATGGCGAGATGGAGGCCGGTGGGGTCACGTCCGATGGCCAAACAGAAGAGGATCACTTGCATAACGGGAAGGGCAAAGATGAACAGCATGACTCTGCAAAAGAAAACACGATTAATAAATGCGACGGTTGACACTGCCAAGAGTTTCGAAACCAACACCCACCCAACGTTTCTCCACATTCGGAGGAAGTTCTTCTGAAGAAGAGCCCTCGTTTTGCCTTTAGTCGTCAGATTGCAGCACCCGTTGCAGTCATCGCAATTCGTATCCGCCGTGTCCTTCGATCCATGAGCCATTCCGTTCATTTTCTGAACGAACCAAACAAAATACGATTAAACGCAATCAAGAAGAAATTAATTAAAGTAGCGTTAATCTAAAAGAAGAACTGCGAAGGTGAACTTCCTAGGAATCAGTTTTCAAATTTCATTACCTCTGGCGGTACAGAAGGGACTTCTGTTATCTTCTAAGCGGCCCAAAATAAATGTAGAGGATAATTAACAATGCGTAAGCACACAATGGTGAAATATTGATTCTTATTCTTGATTCTAATTATATTCAACCGTAATTATTACAGTGGCACAACTATGTGGATCCACGAATGGTTTGGGCACTTGATGTTATAGAGCAGGGTTCCACACAAACAATATCAACTCAACGATTGTTTTTTTTTTTGTTTTTTTTTTGAAAAATTATTATGCCACCTTTTCTGAGAATTTAGAAAACTCCACTCACCTCAGCTCCGGCTTTCTGAGCCTAAGCAAAGCATGGAAAAAAAAGACCATCAGTTTCAATTTTAATTGAAGTGATATTATCCCACACAGGTACGTCTCTAGAAGGCAAATTTCTCGAAGCTGTTGTCAAAATGTTCACACAAGGGGAAGACCTTCCTCCTTAGCCAAGGAAATTTTTTTCCCTTTTTACTCTTAGTCGTCACTCAGGTGCAAGGGTCAACTTGACTTGGGAAAGTAAAGGGTTGCCCTCCACTTCAATCGTCGAATTCTTAGTTCAATCCAAGTGTTCACTAACACTTTACTAGAAGTGGAAGCGCGCACTAGCCTTAAGTGCACACTAGGATTAAGTTCAAGTGCTCGCTTCGCCTTTCTACTGGCAGTTGGCAGCCCTGGCAGTTTCAATCTCGGGAGGTTATCCTGGGAGCACCTTCAATCGATTCTACGTCCAAAATTGCTTCGAAAATGACACAACACGATTTCTGACCAAAGCCCTTCATGAACCCTGTCTGCAGCCCCTTAGAAGCCCTCGTAGAGCCCCACGGTTTGTCCAGATGAGTTTGGGACTTACATCAATCGATTAAACGCCCGAAATTACTTTGAAAACGATACTTAACGCAATTTCTGACCAAAGCTCTTCATAGATCCCGTCTGTAGCCCCTTAGAAGCCCTCGTAGAGCCCCATGGTTAGTCCAGATGAGTTTGAGACTTACATCAATCGATTAATCGCCATAAATTACTTTGAAAACGACACAACACGATTTCTGAACAAAGCCCTCCATGAACCCTGTCTGCAGCCCCCTTAGAAGCCCCATAGAGCCCTACGGTTTGTCCAGATGAGTCTGGGAGCCTCTTCAATCCACTCTACGTTAGAAATTACTTCGAAAACGACACAAAACACGATTTTCTTACCAAAGCCCTTCATAAATCCCGTCGCTGGCGAAATGCTTCCTCACTGAGCCATTCAAATGGGTTCTGCCCATCTCGAATATAGCGCTTTGGTGCTCTGATCAACCGTCGCTCTTCGACTTGCTCGGAAAAGTCGTCATCCCACTCGTCAAATTCAAAATAAACCTCATAATTCATTTTGAGAACGTAAAACCGTCATGGCAAACCGCAAAACAAAAGGTTCTTGATAACTTATCACCAAAAACAGAGGCTGAGTGCCCACTTAAGGGACCTCGAGAGGTCATATGGGATTTGTCGCCTGAAAGTCGAGGGTTAAACTTCACTTAACGGTCAAGTTTGGTTTACGAAAGCACTAAAGTGAGCACTTGGATTATCATTGGAGTGGGGCCCCTAAGTGTGTCCTTAAAACGACTATGAATAGCGCTAAGGATGGATCCTCACTCTGGAGCTCACTTTAGGGCGCACTTGCACTTGAGTGACGTCTATGAATCCCGTCATGGTAAGCTGTATTGGGATATCAGTTTTCGGTGTGGCACCACGTACATCATGAGACACTAGTTTTAGCCAACTGTCAATTTCGGCCAATGTTTTGGTTTATTGTTAAATCCTACTCTTCACGTATAAAATGCACGCTCAATTTCGCAAGTTAATGTCGAATTATATATTCCAGAGCCCGTTGAAAATTTTGGGAATTCGACCGCAGGCAAATGGTTTCTACCTTAGTCAACTTGTTAATCATAAAATTTATAAGCGAAGGATAGCATTATTATAAATTTACTATCTACTTTTATGAAAGAATCGATTAAATTAGCCCTTCGTGTCGATTTTAGAAAAATTGGTTCCCCAAGGATTTGAACGCTTTCAACACTTCAACGGCCTCACAACGCCCTGAATGCTGATCGTAAAAAGCCCATTTGAAGATTGAGCTGTTTCGTCTCACTGGCTCTTATCTTTAAAATACATCAGAATGTATCTCACATCGTAATGACCGTTGGAACTGTCCTGGATGAGGATCTCTTTGCTCTGGTGGAAATTCAACCCGACAACGCCGCTCTCTTCCGTCACGTACACCGGCTCGTCCTTTTTACCCCATTGGAGCGTTGCCTGCAAACATCGAGTTTATCAAACGACATCCAACAAAACTGTATTCCCCTTTGGGTTAGTTCTAAATTCAATCAGTTACCTGAGACTGTAGAGGTTAGAAAGCATGCAAACAAAGCCAAAACAATTTATACTTAAATTAGGGGTGTTTCAGATAGACAAACGTCTGTTTAATTCAATCAAGTTTCTAATGTAAATTTGTAATTTCCTCGTACACACCAGAGAAATGTTGTTTGAGAGGTTGGCGTCTTGGGCTGTGTTCTCCTGGCCCTGTTTTCTGCTCAACTTGAGGAAAACTTCTTCGAGACTTTGACAATTGTACATCGACAGAAGGACGTGCGGGGCTTCTTCAGCTAGGAGCCGACCGCTCCTCATCAGACCGATCTGGAAGAGTGATTACAGATGAGTAGTGCGTCAGTTTGACGAATGGACCAATTTCCACGAGTTAAACTTACCGTGTGAGCTTGCCGGGCTTCTTCGATGTAATGTGTCGTGATTATGACAGTTTTGTTCCCGTCTTTTGTTATCTGAACCAAGTGGTTCCATATACTGCAAAAGAAACCAGGAAAAATTGAGTAAGTTATCGTCAAACGCACGAAAAAGAAAAATAGCTCACCGGATAGTGTCATCGCAGTGATCACCAAACTAGTGGAAATCCTATTTTTTGGACAAGGTGTATATTGTCTGTTGTATGTTATGAAAGAATGCCAGAGAATCCGAGGGTGCAGTAAACGATTCAGATAAATAACATTAAGATCATATCGAGTGGATGTTTGGGGCTGGTCGGTAACAGAAACAAAACGTTCCAGACTAATGTGACCACATCCATTACATTCCTAGGAAATTACGCAATACAACCACCAATATAATCTAAAAAGGTAAATGATGAAGTTTGTCTACTGTTTCCCAATTCATGCCTCCTCCTACAGGACAGGATGAACTGGCGCAAATGGGCGAACATGCGCCCAATGTTCTCCTTATCTAATCAATAACACTAACAAGGTCAAGGTAGGTAATAATAATATTATTATGGTGTTTTCTTCTGCCAACACCCAATTCACGCCCCCTCCTATTAGGAAGGATACGAACAGGCGCAAATGAGCGCACATGCGCCCAACGTTGTTTCTGTATAACACAGTTCTGCGAGAAATTCTCCCTGGACCCAAACTATCATTTTCCTTCGTTTTTTGGTGCGCCGAATCCGAATCTGAAGTCAGAATTTTAGTATCACGTACCACTCATAAGTTATACACAAGTAAAAATGCTTTCCTGACCCCTACATTTATTGGTTTTTTATGTGGCATATATATAGTAGTCTAAAAATAATTTTTTTTTTTTTTTTAAATAAGGAAAACTTAAGGGGATATTGTACCGAAAATTGGCCGAAATTTCAATTTTTTCAAAAATGAAAAAAACAAAATTTCTTGTTCTATAGGAAGTGGGGAACATGTAGAAACCAAAATCAGGCTCAAAAACTATTCCGAAGTGCGTCAGAATCGCATTTTACAATTGTAGGTCTTCTCCGGATTTAGCGAAAATTGGCCGATTACCGGGGTTTTTCTCAGCGTTCGATTTTTCCACGTTTTTCAACCTTCAAATCGATATAACTCGATTTGTAATGAACGTAAGTCACTGAAATTTTTACCACGTATTCTCAGATATCTATATTTATAAAAATGACTGCCAAATCTTTGAGGACTCACTACTTAAAAACCAGTGGAGTGTTTGGCACCAAATTGTGTGAGATTGTTTGTGAAGCGTCGTAGATGGTTTTAAAGAAGTTTCTACAAAATCGGTCACTTCCTTCATCGCGAACGGAGCTTTCCTTCGCGACGAGCTTTTCACGCTGATTTCAACGAGTACAAAACGATTTCTGTGCGATAACCCGTTCGCAAGTTATTCGAAGATCGTCGGTTTTTATTGAGTGCAGCGAAGCGCACCGGGTCAGCTAGTATTATCTAAATATTCACGGTTAGAAAAGTTTCCAAGTCCACAAAAAAGAATATTACAATTTTAGCTTCTCTCTTAAGAGCGTAGACTTGGGGTGCAATACGCCTCTCAAAATACATTTTCGACATTCCCATCTCGATTTCTTCCCTGAAAACCTTGGAGCTGTTTCTGATGAGCAAACAGAACGGTTTCGTCACGACATCAGCAAAATGGAGCGAAGAAACAGCGGGAAATGGAACCAGAAGCCGACCAATGTTGGCTGATGCGAGATGCCCCCAAAGAAGAGTATAAACGGAAAGAGACCACAAAACAAATAAATAATCGAGCTTGGACTAAGTGAATGCATTTCCCAATGTGTTTTTTTTTTTTTTGTAATGAAGTACTTTAAAGAAATAGCTATAAGAAATACAAAAATAGATTTTACTGTCACACTGCACCGATAGTTTGACTATTCACTTCATACCCCAAGAAATGGTGAGTGCTAGTGCAATTTGGATATCAGATTTGGTTTCAGCACCTTCGAAAACTTCGGAATCACTCAAAATTCTCAAGGGAGCAAAAACATTTTTTCTGTACAGAACTGGGTAATCAATACGTACCACTAATTCAGACATTCAGCAAGTTACGTGGTATAATTATGGTGGTTTTTTTTCTGACTCCCGATTCATGCCCCCTGCAGAATAAGGATTGGCGCAAATGGGCGCACATGCGCCCAACGTTCTCCTTTTAAATGGAAAGCCCCAATTTTGTTGTTGTCTGATTTGGATTCTGCACTGTCTGATACACCCATCGAGCACAATTTGTGCCAGGTACAACAGTTAGTGTCTTTGTCGTTTAAACCCTGTTGACAAGAATGTTGTAGTTGCACCTTCCTCTCAAATTAATCAATCCAAGATTGGAACATCCTTGTGGCGCAAACGGGTGCGTTACAGATAAGACCCCTCTCATAGTGGAAAAGGAGGAAGACTCCCCTCAGACCCCTCGACCCTTCTACTAATGATAACGGGGTGGAGGGACTGGTACATCCCAGACTCAGGGAGGAACTGATGTACTTCGATTACAATACCCACTTCTTCCCCAGCTAATGGCCCGCCAAGGCGGGTGTAAGCCTGAGCAAATCCCCCCCCCCCCCCCCAAACTAGTTTCGGGTTATTTCATTTTACATCAACATAAAAAACCACTTGGCGCAGGGCAGTCCAGCGATATCCAGGCGGACTAATCCCCTGAAGCCACTTTGTAAATGTTCGAAGTTGATGCTTGAACTTGGACGCATCGCGCGTAATGAGTCGAGATATTCCGTTCAAAACAAGATGTTAAGAGTCGCTTGGAAATCGTTTATAATTGGCTCCATTAGCGTTCCTTCCATCAACAACCTGTTTTGAATTGTATTAAAAACTGCACGCGGACCCTCTCAAGGACGCTACAAAACGTTCCCGGCCTAACCGGACCCGCGTTCCTTTGTTCTGGCACCGAAGTGGTAATCCTCTTTTTCCGTCTTCTGGTGGGGATTTTTTTTTTTCTCTCCCTAAATTTGTCCAGAGGACGACCGGTTCGGTTGTCAACAAAGACCACAACAAACTTCACACTCGACGTTTTTTCAAGTTCCAACACTCCAAGTGTGAAATTTGTACAAAAAGTGTCAAACTATTCATCAAACATTCGCTGAAAGACGTTTAATATGATTTATCAATTTACCTCTGCCTAAGAAGAGGATCCACTCCAACAGTTGGTTCGTCGAGGATGAGCAGTTCGGGGTCGTGCATCAGAGCTACAGCAAATGAAACTCTTCGCTGTTGGCCACCACTGAAAAATAAATGTTCAACGTTTAGACTTTTTTGTACTTCGTGATTCAGCAGGACGCTGATCTGTCAGAGTTGCCTAACGAACTTATCCTATTAGGTACGAAAATTTCTGATGGCCTAAAGCCTACAAGAGAGGAGTGGTTGCAAAGAAAAGGCGCCTTCTCGCCTCACCAATTGCTTTCGATGGGCAGCTGGAAGCTTCTTTCCAAGAATCAGGGCGCCAAAAGTGTTATGTTGATTTCTCTTTTTTTATTCTTTTGACGTGCTCTGCTTGAGCTTGGCGTTCTCAAGCTCCTCCGCCTCTGCACCCACCCGTCCCATGCACCGGAAGGTGATGGCCATGCTCATCAGTCGATGGTAGGAGGATTGAGCTGCAGAGTCAACTGGGCGAGTCATTTTCAAGTTTTTCCCATCAGTGGCTTGTCGGATGGAGAGAACGTGGGTGGTCCGTGAACAGGGCCAAACAGCTGCTACAGAGCCACGGGAATTTCCCCGTAAACCTCCACCGCCTGGCACTGGCTGACGAGGGCTCAGTGAGGCACGTGTTTTGGGACTCGGCATTTGAGAGGGAGCAGGCCGTCCTGGCAGCTGTGGTGTTCTCCGACAGTGTAAGGGAGGACTGGAGCAAGTACGTTTCCAGCCCTTCTCGCTACAAGGCGTTCACTGCCTCTGCAGCAGTCGCCTTGAAAGACCTGGCGGCACCAGCAGGCGCTGAGAGGGACGGCAGCTGGTCCACCAATGACTCGAGGTTAGCCCCTCGAGGTTCTCATGGGTCACACCATATTATGAGGGGTTGACGAGCAGTGGCTCCCACTCAGGGTAGTGCGAGGCCCCCCCCCCCCCATCACTTCCCCTTCGCTTTTTTTCCTCCCGTTGTCGTGGAGCTCTTCCCAAATGTGGGGGAGGGGGTGCCTGCAGCAGCTGATATCTCTGCAGAGCTCACTCAGTTACTTGAAGAAAAAAGAGCTTGGCGACTGGGTTCACACTTAAGGCCCAAACTCTAGTACGTTAAGTTATAATATATTATGTGAAGTTGGTTTCATTTAGTACTTCTTCTTTTATAATTTATGGAAAGCAAGCTATTGCTGGTTTCCTCCACAGTGATATCACAAATTATGTTGCCAGGATACCCGAGTCGTCAGCAAAGGTCATCACTGGTAGATTCGGGAAGATCTATTGTGTACATCAGTACAGGTAAGAAGGCAGTAAAGGGATCCTCGACATGAACGGATCGCCACCACTCTTCCTTGAGCTTTCGGTGAAGGAAGGGCCCAGCCCAGTTCCATTCACTCCATACCGCAACTTTACGACTCTCCGGAGGCATTCTATGGTTTAGGTGTGGGCGCCGGACTGGGGATCTATGAAATGTTAAACGTGGTTCACCGTTTTATGCTGAAACCCTTCGGTGTTGAGGCAACAGTATGCTCGCCACTGATCAGATCTGGTCCCAGCCAGCCAGGTCGGCAAACCAACCCCCCCGCTTGATCATTCGTTTAGGTACATCAGAAGCCTACGGTAGACCGCATACGACAACGTTACGAAGGTCAGGCCCGAATACACTTCCTTGGGTTACACCTGCAGCTATTTAATCTGAAGGATTCACCCTGAAGCGTAGGCTATGTCTATGAGACCTTTTTGGACTTCATCTGTTGGTTACGTTTGGTTATAGTAGAGGCAGGTTGGGCTCCCTGTTCCGCCAAGTAGAAGCAGATGCGTGTTTTAGGGTGTCGTAAGGTTCAGAAGAAGGTTTTTTTTTCTTTTTCGAGCTATGCCATACTACTGTTCCTTAGGACTGAGCATGATTGAAGTCAAACAGAACTCCGCGGTATGATCTGACAGGTCTGCAACCCCCATAAATCGCATTTACAGAAAACATCACCCTACTCGACTTCATGGCCCAAACCCTTCAAAATCCCACTTGGGGCCCCTCACAAGCCTCACAGGGCCCTTGGGTATGATTATACTGGTCTGAAACCCTCAAAAATCGATTACAGGTCCACTATTAGGTACTTCGGAAACACGGTTAGGTACTGAAATCACCTTTAATCGATTTTACGTTCAAATTTACATAGAAAACAACACCACACGCTACTTCTAGGACAAAATCCCTTCAATACCCCACTTGAAGCCCCTTACAAGCCTCTCAGAGCCCTTCAGTATGATTGAACAAGTCTGAAATCCCAATGAATCGATCTGTCGTTCAAAATCATTTCTGTAACGACACCCCGCTCGATCACATGCCCGTAATACCGCAAAGTTTCCGCCTGTAAGCTCTTTTGTAGAAAGAAAACACTCCGAAAATATTAACTAGTACCACTACACTCCAACCAAACAACTCACAACTTGAACGCTTGAATCAGGAAACCCCCTAACCTGACACGGGGAAGGTAGCAAATTTGTTACTAGCGTTGTTACTCGCGTTCCCTTTTGAATACTTTTTCATCCTACCGATTTAAAAACGTAGACAGGTCCATTAGTGGTGGTGAATCATCAACCGTTCGTTCAAAAATGTTCTCTTTATTATGACCTCGTCTCCCGATTTCATATCCTGGTTTAGATTTGACAAGTTTGAGCGACTGTTGAGGTAAACACCTTATCACACCGCTAGAAAGAGACAATCCGTTCAACACCCGGCCTAATTAGGTAGCGAATGAACAAGTCAACGAATACTGTAGTTATTTAAAAAAATAATAATTACGCATGATTGTTCACACGTGATCGCGTTGAAGGCAACGCGATCACGCGATGAATTACGCCAGAGAACGGAAATTCACAAGAAGAACCAGTTCGCGAAGGCTGTTGCGAATTACTTTTAATAATTGGATGATGCAAATGGGGAGAAATTTACACCTCAGGGGAGTACACTGCCATTAGGATAATGCACCCAAATAAATGTATTAGTGACAACACGGAAATTGTCACGACACATTGTTTACAGCAGGAATTAATTTGTTGAAATGGAAAATGAGTGCCGTATAATTTATTTATGCAATAGGTATAATGCGGCAAAGTATATCCAAAGAGCATGGAAGATAATTGCCATGTTCAATAAAAAGTCATATAACTTCGTCTTACCTGAGATTCTTAACGAGCCTAGATTGCGATGGGAGATCAAGAAAGTTGAGCAAAAATTGAAGCCTATCGTTGATTTCCGGAGTTTCCATGCCGAAGATCCATCCGAAGTACATCATCGTTTCTTTGATGGAGAATTCGCCGAACAGAGCGATTTCCTGTGGAAAGAAAATGTTACTTCATTATTGGAAATTAATTATGACGAAGCATCATAGGAGAAGGTTTGCACTGTTTATTACCTACGAGAGAACGGAATTTGAGGAGTAGAGAAATTAATAAAGAGCTGCAGAAGGGACGTAGAAAGCTACATTGGTAAAACTTTTACCAATGTAGCTTTCTACCGTAATTTTTACCGTTTCTACTTTTACCGTAAAAGGTGAACTCGAATTATGAGTCATAATTTATGACGACACGTTGAAACTTCCCAAAAGAAGCTAGGGTTGTTGAAAAATATCGATATATCAAGATATCGATATTTTCTCTCCGATATATCGATATTTTTGGCCGATATAATATATTATCTTTTCCGATATACCTATCGATAGTTTTTTCTCAATATCGGGACCGATATTTTTTCTCCTTGGAGCCTATTAAATTTTTTGTATTTTACTGGGAAGAAAAATTCAAAACTTTAGGGCGTAAACTATGACAAAATTTGTCATTTTATTTAATAAAATATTACAGTAAATTTTTATATCATTATAAAAATACCTACCTACTTCAATTTCAATTGATACACTTCAAAAAGGAAGAGAAGATTAGATAACAATCCCTGTCTTATCATTATCAGAGATACTAATTAATTTAAAAAAAGATGATTTTTTGTGAACAGTTTTGAACCCCTACCTAAACAAAATTGTAAATTTTAATTTTAATTTAAAGAGAAATAAATTGTGAAAGTGAATGAAACTGCTTGAAAATAATTGGTAGTAAAAGTTGCAATACAATTAATTTTTATGGGCCGATATATCGATATTTTTTACGATAGATCGTTCTCCGATATATCGATAATCGATATTTTCGACTATATATCGTTCTCTGATATCGATAGTTTTGAAATATCGATATATTTTTTCGATATTTACATCCCTAAGAAGCAATTAGCTTTTAGTTTCTCAAACTGCCGCTCGAGCGCTGCCTGTCAATTTCTTCACAAAAGTGACAAGGACTAAGTCCTAATAAGTCTTATTAGTTCCTAATAAGTCTTATTAGTTCTTGTCGCTTTCCCGGCAAAGCTGATACGTACAAAATCATTTTTTGCTAGGGATTAGTATCGAAGGAAATAATATTGCTATTATCCAATGATCAATATACTTTTTTTATCATTCTTTCGATATGCGGTGTATCGATATCAATACGCTAAGTCGATACTATTTGGACCTGTGGCAAGATTATGCACTAACAAAAAAACTCCATTCTCCTTGTTGGTTGTCACTAATTTCACTGCCCTTTTCAAGGCTTCTTCTTCTTCTATAATATAGATACGATCAAAGAGGCTCTTGCTGCAAGAGTCTTGCATCAAGGGACTGGGTTTTAGAGTAAAAACAAACAAAACCCTGCAACATTCAATTGTGTAAATTTTACACTAGGGTTTAATTTCAATTTCCTTCAATTATTACTACAAATGGTTACTTGTTCGAAAATTAATTTTGTGACAATAGAGAATATTTTGAAAAAATATCTGTACATTTTTTTTGGACAGATGTGAGACCTCGAAAAATGGACTATTCGTTCAAAATTACTAGGAACATAATATGTTCCACAATATTATTTAATCTCCTGAGATCCTTCAAAAATCCCACTAGTAGCCCCATATTATGAGAGCCCAATACATCCCAACGGGGAATTCGAATCGTTGTGGGACCCCCGAAAATGGAAAAAATACTTCAAAAACGACACCTATTTCGATCCCATAGTCGAAACCCTTAAAAAAAAAAAAAATCCTTCCCGTAGCCTCATTTTACCCCCACAGCGTCCCACGGGTTTGGGCGATCGGGCTGACAACCTTGCGGGCACAACTTGATGGTACACCAAGTATTTTTTCAAAATTTCAGATTTTTAAAAAAATTCCTAAAATAAAATAAATTTCAAAAAATGCCCAAAACGGCCCGGACGGCGGACGGACATTTCGGATTTGGAATCTAGACCTCTTGAAACGGATAATGTCAAATTTTGAGGCCGATCCGAGTCGTCGGCCTCCGTCGCGATTATTCCACGTGTGTATTATTCCAAGAATATTAAACCAAAAGCGTAGCCGCCTGTAGGTGTATTGTATAGGGATGGCCCTTGACCCCGCCTACCTAAAGCCTGTCGGCTAAGATTAAAAAAAACAGGAAACAGGTTTTAGCTCTTCAATCTTTACTACGTTACTTCAAGCGCTATTTTCGTGACGTGAAATCATGCCGCTTTTTCGTCTCACTTTTAACGGAGGGGACCCATCGCTGAAACCTGTTTCCAGGTGAAAAAGAAAAATGAGCATTCTTGTTGTGTTTCGGCAGGTGTGCCCCCCCCCCCCCCCCCACTCATCGAAGACCCTTTTTAGCCCCAGGGGGTTGGGCGATCGGGCTAAAAACCTTGCGGGTACAACTATATGGTAAATAGTTTTAAATTTGAGATTTAAAAAAAATTCTTATAGCCAAAAACGGATCGGACGGCGGACGGACATTTCGTTGTTGGAATCTACACATCTTGAAACGTACAAAGACGAATTCTAAGAACTATCAAAATTTTCGACCTCCGAACACGAATACATAGGTAAATTAAACCAAAAAGGCCAAAGTATCGAGATAAAAATATCTCTATTCGATAAATCAAGTGCAACGGATAACGATATGAAAATACCGATAATTTCTGTAGAAATGTCGATATTTCCGATATATTGACGCCCAACCCTAATTTTTGCCTCAACCGTCAAATTTTCGTTCGTTCGTTCGGGCCGGTTTCACTACCTCGAGTTAGGCTAACCCACGAGTTAGCGAAAAAATTCACGTTTCACCAGCTGTTGTCTCCTAGTTACCAGGACGGTTAACTTCCACTTTTTTAACTTGCGGATTTTCGGAAGTTATCTCGTTAACTTGAAGTTATGTTGTATGCTAAAACTGATTTTATGTCAATCTCTAACCTCAAAATAGCTAACTTGAACTTTAACATGAGGTTGGTGAAACCGGGCCCTAAATAGCTTCAACATTTTTGAGAACTTGTTTTGGCGCTGCCTTCGTATAAATACCTACTGAGTTACAACGGAATCTCATAGAGCTGTACACGGGCTCCGAGAGATATGTCCCTCGATTCGTGCAGACTGCTCAAAGCAGCTGATTTGCAAGAAAACCGGCATTGCGATGTCAATACTTGGTGTAATCTTAGGGCCTCGGAATGTAACACAGGGCTACGACCCCTCAACCGACAGGCATCTCTCGATCAGGTTGAGAAACTTAAGCTCGCTGCTTTGGGTAGACCGTCGCGAAACTGCAAGACAAACTGCACTTACAAGGCCTCTTGTCGACGTGAAGGAAATAGTTTGATGAGAACTACTGTTCATCCTCAATCAAGAGCGGAGTGGGAGGTATAAGACTCCGTCCCGAGGGGGAGAAATGCAAGACTCCGTCCGAGCCAGGCATGGTGGAGACCTATTCAGACAGCTGGGTGATCCACTGATTATAAGAATCGCACATTTTTAGGGTCTTGAGTCAATTCTCAGAATTTTTTTTGCCTACTGTTTTAGAGGCCATTTCCATGACGTCCAGGGACCATTCACAAATCAAAACAAAGGAGCCAGTATGTAGCCTACAGGTTTCTTCCTACTGGCCTACAGGAATGCGCCCCATGTCACGAACGATTTCTCGCCAGCCTTGTATGGTCGCAAGCTCCAGCTGCCAGAAGACTTGGTCAGGCCTGTAATTAGGGCTATCCCGGTCCCGTATGCGTTCTCCCTTCGTAAGCACATGCAGGAAACCAGAGAGTGCGCTACAAGAATCATGGGGGTTCAGAAGCAGCAGCAGAAGGAGCATTTCGACCTCCGGCCCTGGCAGAAGGAGTTCAAGACTGGGGACTGGGTTTGGATACAAGACCCGAAACGGCGGGTTACTGCACGTAACTCCAACCACAATGGACGGGCCCGTGGATCGTCATGGAGAACAAGAACGACGCTCTGTTCCAGGTTCAGCTGGGGAAAGTGAAGAAGATGGTCCGCGTCGACAGGTTGGCTCTCGCCGAAATGGGGTAGTGTGATGGCAACCGTGCGGGACGGAGTCTTGCTCTTTTCCTAAGCCGACGTGGACTCTTAATGAAGACACCATTGATGATGAGTTATGAGTTGTTTTTCTATGTGAAGGATAAAGTGCCCTTGTGTGTTAGCTGGCACTTTTTGGCGCATACATCATAATTCTCGATAATGACCAAATCCAACAAAACACATGCAAATTACGTTCATTGCATTAGCATTATCGCCTGACACCAGACAGGGCCATGGCGTTCAAAATCATTAAAGGCGGGTGTGATGACGCTAATCACTCCTCGTGGGCCTAATCCGCCTGATCCAAGTCGCCAAAGGCCGTGACGTGAAGTTCAGACGTAATTTAGGCACGTGTGGAGAACGACTGACGGTTATTCCGCGACAATGTAAATGACTGGAAAAGGAAGAACCTAAGACCATTTATCCGCTGATTGATGTTTTTTATAGTGCGGTTTCAAAGCCGCTAGTGTCGGAAGGTCTCGGCCTCAGAAAACGTGAGTAGAAAACAGTGATAATTTCAATATAGTGAACTTGGCCTTTGACAGTGCCTCACTCATGATACATCCACCGAATTAAATTACCCAATTACAAATTGTCATTTGAAAGGGATAGTTTCACAACTTCCTTCAATGACGACATCCTGTTCTGGTTCAAGTGCACTGGGGCGCCAGAAGGAACTCAGGAGGCAACAGTAAAGAAAGATGGATCAACCACCATCAACTTCGTTTCCTAGTGGGGACTTGACTTGGGCCTGATCTACCTTGGAAAACACGCAGCGCTAACCAGTTCTCTGAGACGCGGAAACCTGTACAGGCATCACTTATGCGAAAAAAACGAAAAAAAAAAACAAAACAAAAAAAAAACAAAAAACAGACGGAACCTGCTACATGACAAAAGGAGGTACTGGTGGCTTGATAACGTCAAAAGGTACATCCCCCTCAACTAGCCTCTTATGAGCACACGGATTCTTCTCAAAACTTAAGTGGAAACATTTCATTGAAAAATGATGACAGGCTATCTCTTCTGATTCCACTACTGTCAAACAACATCATTTTTGAAGTTTTGGCTCTGATAAAATTATAAGACTAACAGACAGATGGAATGCTCTATAAGCTTGTTTCAAGTTTAAAACTTGTTGACACCGTCCTTGTTTTTTTTTTTTCAACACAACTTTGGGCAGGTTGGGAATGAAAGGCTTGATCACAAAATGTAATAGGTGCGTTCCAGGTTTGACTGACTGTAAACAGAAATCGACGGAGACATTCGCAGTTGAGATAACTGCTGTTCCAGGTCGCTCGGTCGGGGAACAGCCGCCGTCGCCAGCTGTTCCAGTTCAAATGTTGTCGGGCGGGAACCGACAGCTCAAATGAGTGTAGTTGGGAGCAGTCGAACTTGATAACCCTACTCAGTTGAAACCTCTCTCCTAACCTTCTCACTTTATTTTGGTGTGTCAAGTTGTTCGCTCTGACGATGATCTATGGGGCTGCAAATTTTGTAGCCCCCCATGAAAAACCCACAGATCCCCCAATCAGGTTCTGGGAACCCCAAAAATGGATTCAACCACCAAAAATACTTCTAAAACGACACCGTATGAAATCTAAAGTCACGTGAATCACCATGAAGTAACACTACAACAGTTCTTTGACAGTTCGGCGTTCCAGGTCTTCCGGTGCGCTTTTGGACGGTAAAAAGGACGGATATGCCAAAACCTGTTCACGAGATGCAGTAATGCCTAGACTTGGGCGATTCATAGTATCTACTCCCACACTATTCATAAACCTAAAAGATACACGCAACAGTATCGAGTTAAACTCACTTGTGGCATGTATCCGACCCGTTTACCGGGCACGCCGCTTCCTTTGGTTCCGGGTTTACCGCCAAGAACGTAAATCTCGCCCGTGTTGAGTCTCCGCCGGCCGACGATACAGCTGAGGAGTGTCGTCTTGCCGCAACCGCTGGCTCCCAACAGACCGTATCTGCGAAAAGAGAGAAAAAAAGCGGTAAAAACATTAAAAACAGGAATTATGATAAGGAGGTCGTTACAAACGGTTGGGAAATGAATTCATTTCACGTTCCAGATCCGTTAAAATAATTTCAAAAACACGGCGATCAGAAGGGCGAAACCACTTGAAAGTCCTGCTCCGTGATCTTTGGTAGCAGGGTTTGAGAGGTGAGAGGGGATGACGTCACAAATCGTGCGCTTAGTGGGCAAGCCACAGCTCGCGGTACTACTTGCTGTTCGGGGTTTGT
This sequence comes from Pilophorus perplexus, assembly GCA_955831195.1. NCBI lineage: Eukaryota > Metazoa > Arthropoda > Insecta > Hemiptera > Miridae > Pilophorus > Pilophorus perplexus. Next base: position 4,928,709 of record OY037015.1, read on the forward strand.
TACAAACCTACAAATCATTCTTAGAATGAATGAATGAATGAATGAAAAAATGTACAGTACCTACATGTTAACTAGTAACAGAGCTCATGGCTGTACCCTGACCAGACGAGAGAAAGAAACTTACGATTTCACCAAAAATTGACACTGAACTTGGGGTAGGTACCTCAAATTGAGCCCGAATAGGCTTCTTAAAAAACTAGAAATTTTAAAATTCTGACGCCACAATCGGATTTAGCAACCTTCAAAGGCCACCTTGAACCAATTTTCACTTCAAAATTAAGGCATCGCGCGAATTAATGCTGCAGTCTACGGACTTGATAGGTGATGCCGATACAATAATTATTATGGAGGAAGCATGAGCTACACGTTGGCTAGAGTTGTCTAGTTGTAGTGTGTCACCTGTAGTGTGTCATTCCTCGGAATGGGGAAGTGGAGAATTCAATATCAAACACGAAGTGTCGTGATTGGTATCAGTTCACCCACAGCTCGTAGTTATCCACAAGCAAACTGTCACTAAGGCCTGGTAAGCCGACCCAATCTAACGAAGATCCGTTCTCCCAGCGCCTGCAAGCAAATTGACGCTATTGTGCCTGTGCAGTGGATCCGCGCGAGTGAATTGGTTCCGCTGTCTCTGCTTCCCCAGCACAAGTGTCTGCAAGGGCTTATCTCGGACGGCGGATCAAACCAAAAAGTTATTGCGATTAAACCTTGTATGTTAGTCGGATCAGAGAAGGATAACTGGCAGTGAGATATGGACTGTCCGGGTCATATAGGAGGTATACAATAGGAGGTGAACTTCACCTGATGAAGCCTCCCACGCGAGAAGCTGGACCGCCCGCTCTCACCGCTTCCCGTGGTCCCATTTGGGACTAGGTACTTGCGGCAGGCTGGCAAATTGACCATATAGCGTGGGGCCTACGGTTCCCATAATCTACTAAGCCCTTTTCAACCTGTCTCAACTTCAACCAAGTGTTTTCACTTTAAGAAAAAAACTTTATTGTATTGATTTTGTTCAGCACTAAGCCACATTTAAAATCTAAGGGACGAAATTTCTCACCCTCAAATTCAACAACCCAATCAGCCGAATGTGTACCTAATAAGGTGCGTAGGTGGTGATCTGAACCTAATACCTACTAAGCCAAGTTCATGCCAGAGCCAGACAACGTGAATGTTTTGGTAGCCTAAAGGTTTTCAAAACTGCTATTGAAAAAAAAAAAAAAAAAAAAAAAAAAAAACACGCTGCAAATTTTACACTAGGGTTTATTATTCTTTGGTATAGGTTACTAGTAACATAGAAACGAAATTCTGTGTTAATGAAAAAAATGTTGGAATTTTTTTTTTTTTTTCAAAAATTCTTTATTTTTACTCGAAAATATTTAACCTCCTGGGATCCTTCAAAAATCCCATTTGTAGCCTCATGAAAGCCCTATAGATCGCAACATTGAAATCGGATCGTTGCGGGACTCCTAGCAATGAATTCTACGTTCAAAAATACTTCGAAAACGACACCTGACTCGATCCCTTAGCCAAAGCCTTCAAAAACCCCTCCCGTAGCCCCATTTTAGCGCCATAGCGCCCCACGGGCTTGGGAGATCGGGCTGAAAACCTTGCGGACACAACTAGATAGTAAACCGAGCATTCTGTCAAAATTTCAGATTTTTTAAAAATTCCTACTGCCCAAAACGACATTTCGGTTTTGGAATCTAGACCTCTTGAAACGGATCATGTCAAATTTTGAGGGCGATCGGAGTCGTCGACCTCCGTCGCGAAAACATAGGTGTATTATTCCAAGAATAATAAACCAAAAACGGTGTTTACCAATCACTGAACCGCTTGTACCTACTCATCATATTGCTCAAAAGTAACTTCAATTTTTGTTCAGCACGCGAGGAAGTGGCGTAACGTATTGTCTGGCAGATTGTCTCCGAGATTGCTCAGACTCTTCACTGACACACTTGTCTCCTGGCCTCGATTCCCCCCGCTAATCGCCCAAGTGAGGACTTAATTTAATGTATCATTAAGCCGAGTTTTGACTTGCCCAATCAGGTACGTTCGGTTATACCACTTCCGCGATGCATTTACAGTACCAACAATAGAAAGTGACTGGGGTTCTCGACCGCTTTGGCGCTGCATCTGGCAAGGGACTCTTGAGACCGAGCGTTTGGGAGTGTGTTGACGCTGCTGATAATTTACGATCCGACTAAAATGTCAGACAATGAAGTTGTCCATCTCCAGGTGCCAACTGTCAAGAAATCTCCAAGTGGAGGACACGATGGTTTAGTTGGGGTTGGATTTTTGTGAAAGCTAACGGGCGGATAATTACATTGGAGGCCTTGAACTGACCAGTTGCTGTCCAACGTGGAGAAGTTTCGTAAACCGACCTGAATCCCAGCCAAGACAAGCCGATCGCCGAGAATTCGTAATGTCAAGGCTGAATTCCGATCAATTAAAGCCGACGTACAGGTGCATTCGGATTGAATTTCGTTAGTGACGGAATCGATTGCATTTCACGTGGGATATTGCGTTTGGACCATACGGCGGAAGGAGGCCAAAAGCGGCGTGACGTCACAAGAACTCCTCCAATAGAAGGAAAGGGTCCAACTCCGCAAGTGAGCAGTTTCACAAATGTTTGTGCCGTGGGATTCCTGGGTTTCTGGACCACTAGATCTCGGGATCGCTGGATTTTGGGATTTTCTGGAGCTCTTTTGGTTTATTGTTCTTGGAATAATACACCTATGTTTTCGCGACGGGGATCGACGACTCCGATCGGCCTCAAAATTTGACATTATCCGTTTCAAGAGGTCTAAATTCTAAATCCGAAATGTCCGTCCGCCGTCCGGGCCGTTTTGGGCAGTAGGAATTTTTTTTAAATCTGAAATTTCGAATAGATACTAGGGATGGGAATCGATTTCCGATTTTTTGGAAAAATCGATTTTTGTTCCGATTTTTCGATTTTTTCGAATCGATCTTCAGGTTCCGATTTTTTTGGTGAATCGATTTTTTACTTCCGATTTTTGTGAAAATCGTGAATCGATTTTTTACTACTAATTTTTAAAAAAATCTTGAATCGGTTTTCGTCATTTACAAAAATTAGTTTATTATTTCAAGTGATTCAAGCAAATTTCGAGTCTTAGGTCGATTAAAAATTATGATAATAGCTAATAACAACAAAACTCACTAGTTGCCAGCGACGTCCTCCATGGCTTTTTCAGACAGCGAAACTGATTACTCGTCTGATTAAATGTTAATTATCAAAATTTTTGAAAACTAATGCAATTTTAATTTTCAATAAATTTTTTTCACGATTTTTTCTTGAATCCTACCTACATTAAATATATCTACCGTTATCGTTTTGAATCGATTTTCCAAAAAATCGATACTTTTATGGCGATTTTTTGGGGAAATCGATTCTGAGCATCCGATTCTAAATCGATTCAAAAAATCGATACTTCTTATCGATTTCCCATCCCTAATAAATACTCGGTTTACCATCTAGTTGTGCCCGCAAGGTTTTCAGTCCGATCGCCCAAACCCGTGGGGCGCTATGGGGCTAAAATGGGGCTACAGAAGGGGGTTTTTGAAGGCTTTCGGCTATGGGATCGAGTCAGGTGTCGTTTTCGAAGGATTTTCGGACGTAGAATCCATTTTTTGGGGTCCCGCAGCGATCCGATTTCACTGTTGCGATCTATAGGGCTTTCATGGCGCTGCAAATGGGATTTTTGAAAGATTCCAAGAGGTCAAATATTTTTCAAGTAAAAAACAAACAAAAATTTGAAAAAAAAATTTTTTTTTTTGAATCAACAAAATCAAAAAATCTTTTTTTGAAAAAAATAAAATAAAACAATTTTTTAAATTTTTTTCATTAACACAGAATTAAATTTCTGCACAAGTAACCTATATCAAAGAATAATAAACCCTTGTGTAAAATTTGCAGCGTTTTTTCACATTTGCACATATTTATGATTTTTTTTTTAAATTGTTTCTGACGATTTTGATCATGAAGGAGTGGTTTTTCGACGATGAAATCCTCACAAATTTGTAAACTGGATACAATTTGCGGCATTTTGAGACTAACCGCAGGACTTTAGATTAAATACGCTCCGAGATACAGCGCTCCAACCAAAATACCTGACATCACCCAGTAAGCGGGAAACCACGTTTTTGGCTGTAGCTCAAAAACTAATGGTCCGATTTCAAATTTCTTCTCGTGAAAGCTGATTAAATTCCCCAATCGCAGTTAATCTGTGAAATTTTGATTTGAGCTTTGATAAGAGAGTTGCGGGCGCGGCAAAAATGGAAAATTTTGAAAAACCGCGTTTTTTGTACATTTTTGCTCATAATTTCCGAGTTAAGGGCAAAAATGTACACAAAAAAAAAAAAAAAAAAAAAAAAAAAAAAAAACAGGGTTTTTCTAAATTTGCCATTTTTGCCGTGCCTGCACTTCTCTTATCAAAGCTCAAATCAAAATTTCACATAGAAGAGCTGCGATGGGGAATTTATTGAGCTTTCACGAGAAAAAAATAAATTTGGAATCTGACCAATAGTTTCTGAGCTACAGCCGAAAACGTATTGAAAAACATGGTTTTCAGGTGACCTGACTCAGGTTGGGCGTATCTTATTTTGCTTGGAACGCTGTACCGGAAATGGTAGTTCCTACATTGACCTGATAACGCATCGCTGGCGCGTGTTTTCACCAGCTGGACTTTGGCGGAGTTGGATCGCCCACATCGTCGCTGTATCCGCATTTGCATCTAATTTTTTCTACCGGGTAACCAACTTTTGCGATCCCCTGGAGCGAGAAACGATAATACCTCGACACCTTGACGGAGATTAATTCGCCTTAAATTACTTCGGTAGGGAAGGGCACATTTTACTCATTAAAGCCATTATCCTTGGCTCCTTTTCCGTGTTATCGAACGGCATAATAAATTTTGGAGACTTTACGCTATTGCTTCGAAATCGATTAAACAATATTGCGCGAATGGTGCCACATTTACATGCAAATCACGAGCGGATGAATTACTGAAACGGCCAAGCTGGAGACTGGTTCCATCATGAGATAAACAGCTAAATTCTTGTTTCCTGTAATATGGATAAACCAGTGACTGCGTAAAGTTCTTTATGGTAATGGAGTTCAAGTCATAGTTTGTTCATAGTGAAAATATCGTTTAGGGTTCCCCGAATAAATCCGTATTTCGTTTTTAGAAAAGCAATAACAAAATGTTGTTATGGACGCCTGAAGAAGGCGGCACGTTCCAGCCCACTCAGCGAACTTGGGATGAAAAAAATGACCTTGCAGAAGTTGCATTCTTCATTGTTGATTTTCGCCAAGGCAGCCGGTCAAGGTGGAACCAGAGTAAACAACTTGAAACAACGACCTCATCCTCGAGTTCGGATCGCTCGGCAAAATGTACGGCATGAGGTAGACGTTTTTCAAGTAAATTGAAGAGGTCGGAGTGACCATGGTAGACCTGGTGTGGGAGGAAGATGACAGATATAACTACCAGCAGGAACTCGTCGAAGAGAATTTTCGATGCTCTAGTTTGTTTGTAGCCAGCCCCGAACGCTTCGAAAGTCACCAAAAAGCTACGACAGGACTTTTTTCTTTTTTTCACCTTGCAAACCTGGGTTCAGTGCTCATCCCTAGAAATACCGGTGGCCAAATTTTTTTTTTACTCGGAAAATATTAGACGTCTTGGGATCCTTCAAAAATCCCATTTGTTGCCCCATGAAAGCCCTATAAGAGCACACAGTGAAATCGGATCGTTCTGGGACCCGCAAAAATGGAATCTACGTGCAAAAATACTTCGAAAACGACACCTAACTCGATCCCATAGCCAAAAGCCTTCAAAAAACCCCTTCCTTAGCCCCATTTTAGCCCCATAGCACCCCACGGGTTTGGGCGATCGGGCTGAAAACCTTGCGGGCACAACTAGATGGTAAGCCAAGTATTTTGTCAAAATTTTAGATTTAAAAAAAAAAAAAAAAAAAAAAAAATCTAGGCTAAAAAACCTACTGCCCCAGACGAGGCCGTACAGACATTTAGGTTTTGGAATCTAGAAACGGATAACGTCAAATTTCGACCTCCGTCACGATTACTAAGGTGTATTATTCCAAGAATAATAAACCAAAAGCACAAAAATAACTGCTGGGTTTGGTTCTCGGGTGTTTTAGGTATCGTTTTTTGATGTTTGGCGTGATTTTCAGAAACTCAAAATTTTAATGACGCTCTATAGGACGCCCTATATTAGCTTGCGAGTGAATTTTCTAGCAGAAAACGCTGCAAATTTTACACGAGGGCTTAATATTAATTTGTATAAAGGTGGGGGAAGTGCAAAAACGGTGTAAGTGCGTAAGTGGGATGTACATGCAACATAGAACAATTATTGTCCACTGCATCCCGTCTAGCGGCCATGTTTGAAGCTATACGTCTGTCATCACTTATCTGCCAGATGGTGTCAATGCTAATGGCAAGCTGGCTGGAAGGTTATGAAGCATTGTGCTATTTCACTCAGCTGTCAAGTTCAGTGCTCCGTTTTTTACCGTCTTCCATCCTTCAAATAGGTGAGTATTTTAAGGTGTTTTAAAATTTGTTTATAAGTTGACTAATTGAAATTTAATGATATATTTTTCTAAGCATATTAACCATTCACGAAATTTTCAGACAGACAACTTTTTCCAGTTAATGATAAGGTAAAAAATCAACTCCGTGATGGAGAGATAAGTTATGATGCATGTATAGCTCGAAAAAGTCTCGCCGCGCATCACGTTCCCCTATTGAATGAGAAAAAGGAAAATCCGCCAAATTGTGACCTACTGCAATGACTGAAAAAGTTTCGGTGAAACGAATTCCTGCTCTTCCCACCATCTTTGAGGCATAAATGGTGCAGAGGATGGCCACACAACAATCTTGTACGCCTACTATAATAATTACAGTTTTCCAGGACTGTTTGGAAAAAACAGCACTAACTTGGAGTGCTGTAGAGAAACTTGTATTAAGTACTAGCCCACGCCAAATTTCGGCGTTTTCATAATAGGCCACTAAATTTTTGACACTAAATTCGCATAACGAGATGTATCTCTGATTTTTTCGTAAGTATGTTGTTCGGACCCATTAGGGTAGTGTATGCCCAATTTTGCAACTTCCCAAAAGTTGTGCTTCACGCGTATCACACGAAAAACCGCGATTTTTTCGGACTAATTTCAGTTTTTGCTCTATATCTATTAAACTATGCATTTTTCGACGAAAACCACTATATACGTTTTTAAAGACCATTAAATGTGTGACAATATAAGCTCAACCGGAGCTGTGTAGATCAAATAGTTTCAGAGTTATGGCACTTTGAAAATAGGCCATTTTTTCCAAAATGTGAACATTTTAGTTGTAGACCTTCTTTAGACCAAAATTGCAAAATCATTAATCCAACGTATAAAACTCATGGAACAGACATTGTAGGCAATATAATTAGCGTACAAGACTATAACCGCTGTACATCAATTTTGTAAATTGCAATTTAGGCCTATGATTAAAATTGAGTTTTATTTAGCACTGGATTATTATGATGGCAGGTTGCTTCATGGATTTTTTTTATTGTAAAAGCATGAGCCGTGCAGAAACTGATATTTCGAGCATTGAGATTGACCCTTGGTGAATCTTTAATGAATCGTCAACATTAAGGAGTGACTGTTTCGGGGAATGCAAGAAACTTTCGAGCACTTTTGATTTTCATAACCTTTTTTTTAACTTGCTGGAGAACCTCATTGCACAATTTGAGGAATGTCGATATTGTATCAAATACCAACAGTAGGTTATAGCAGCCCACTAGCTCCTGTTCAGGTTTTGAGAATTTTGTCTAGACGTTTCTTTAAAGAATGACCAAAGCCTCTCGGATGCTGCAGGTGTAGCTTTGCCGTTGAGGTTACACAACCTCGCAGCGAGGGACTTTCTTTTTTCCATCCCCGGTGGCTCCTTATGGCGTAACCCCTTTAAAAGATAATCCCCGGCCGAGCTCAACTGGGATGTCTGAAGTACTGGAGAGTCCCAGTCCCAGTCTTGAGTCCCAAACGAGTGTAAATAACACACTAACCGACTCGCGGGTACCGACCTGACGACTTCCAGTTCTTTTAGGTCGACAACTTGGTCAGGTTATAAGTGGATTCGCGTTTCCATGAGTGTAGGCTAAAGGGACGAACGCAACTTTTGTCAAGTTGACGATATCATTGTTGTTAGTTTGAGAAGGCTCTGGATTTTGTTGTAGAAGAACGTCTCCATGTCAATTCTTGTCTAGACGTGTGCCGTAATATGCTAATAAAGCAAGAAGGAAACTTCAAAAGAAAAGTCCTATAATATCATATTATGATGGGGGCTCTGAGTGACTGAAGTGAAAGAAAGTTGTATTCATATAATGAAAACTAACGTAAGTTGGTGTGAATCTTTGAACAAGCCCAAAGCCACAGAGGTTAAAAGTAGGTTTTACAATAGTAAACTACTATAGTGTCGTTTCTCTAGAAACATCTCAGAAAATGTGTTATTCGTTGAGGGCAACTTGATTTTGAAACCAAGACAGTGCAAGTGGCCGAACAGGTAAATCTTGTTCAGAGCCAATGAGGTGACGTTCTGAGCGGTCCATTGAACGAAATCCTGCCGATTGACCCGATGGCGTTGGTTGCGTCACAGGCACATATTACCCCCTCTTAGAGCATAGCTTCTGCCGCCTGGGGCCCATCCCGAAAGTGAAATAACCTTCCTCTTTGGAAACAGGACGGACCTTGGGGGTGCCCGCCCCGTGACCTCCATCCTCGCCCGTGTTACGAATGCCACGGTGGGGTCTCCAGCCTCCGGATGGGGAGGTGTTACATCACCTTGCCGATTGACCAGAGTTTTATGACCAGCACTGGGTAACCTGGTCCCCTCGGCTCGAAGTATGTCAGTTTCAGCTGGAGGTTGGGGGAGGACGGAAATTTTTGCGTGCCGTATCCAATAATTAAGACAGTTGTAAGGGTGTGATTTACAAGGCTTGACTGACAAGTCGGTTCAGATCGCGGTACAATTCGCCGCTAAGGCCACACACAATGACGGCTTTTGAATCAGCTGAAGTCACTGCAAATGCCGATGTGAAATCCTCAAATTATGAATATCTGGTGACCTAGTGATCTCATTGGAAGTTGGAGGGTAGTTGAGAACCAGGTATGTTCTGTAGTTCTTCACTCGACTTCCTGGTTATTTAGCGGAATTTTGATCGTAAAACGTTTTAACTATTTTATATTATTATAACAAATCTTAAAACGGATCCGCAATTCCCAAAGGAGCGAATGGATGCCTTGAATTCCTACTCCATGAACCTCGTGCACGCCAGTCTAAGGTCGAGCATTTCAGGATCTAGAAATGAACCGTCTGGAGAGCTTAGTTTATCTTGAACGTCCGTTACATGGTTACCTCTCGTTTGTTTATCGATGAGCCAGGTGTTTTGCTTTTGACAGAAGAGTCCCATTATCGCTCCTGTTATCAGGAAGTTCGAAGCGAAATTCTTTGCTTAATCTCCAGTCATTTCTTCTTCTCAACGTCGATTTGTCAATTTACAAAGTCCTACAATTTGATCAACATTCTGATTTTTAGACCAAAATTCGCGAACCTCTCGCCTGCAAGACATTCAGTCGGAGATGCCAGACGGGGATTTTCTATACCACCAATTCAAAACGTGTCCATGGCTATCCAACAGAGTATGCCACAAGCCTTCTCCTCTGAAACAGTAAGCGATAAATATGCCGATGTTTTCTGCCATCTCGGGATCCCTACATTCTACCCCTTCTACCCCTCGGGTTTATCTACATTCTGAGGGGTGGAGAGCCCCCTGAGATGCGCGCGAACCGGCGCATTTGCGCCAAACTTTCTTATTGTAAATGGGAACCCCTAATTTTTTATCGAAGTTGGATTCCCGAGCCAATTTTACTTCCGATAACCACATTGAGCGCAATTTTTGATGAGAACAAATCCCTGCAACTCTTCCTTGTTTAAAGTCCAATTAAGTCGGCGTTAGACGGACCTAGAGATCCAAATTTTAATACTAAATCCCGAAAGAACAAATTTAGATGGTGAGTTGCGCGTTGGTATGTCGTCTGTCCAATAGACCTTATAGGGGGGTTGATATCCCCCTGAGATGAGCGCGAATCGGCGCATTTGCGCCCAACTTTCTTATTTTAAACAGGAACCCCTAATTTTTGGGTGAATTTGGATTCCCCAGCCAATTTTTCTTCCGATAAGCCGGTTGAGCATAATTTCCGATGCGCGCAACTCTTCCTATCTTCGTTGTTTACAGTCTGTTTGAGTCGGCGTTTCCACTGTATCCTACCCTATTATTCAAATGGGCGAGCGAAGCGAGGCCCTCCTTTGGGAGTGCTAGTTCTCTAAATAATCAACCTATTTTCGTGACAGAGGTAAACCATTTCTACCAGTCTCAAAATTTACCCGCTGATTTGCAAAAAAAAAAAAAAACCATCATCCAAGCAGTTTTGGGTTGGTTTATAGTACACCAACGAGCATCCGCAAGAATGTGCGAGCTGAGAACAGGCAAAGGAATGAAAAAAAAAAAAAAATCAGCCTATTTCAATTCCTGTCATCCACGAATAACCCCGACCCCGCCAGCCGCCAAAAGTCCTTAGAATGCGCAACAGCGCCTGCGAGATGACGCCATTGACCTTTTGTCGTCGGTTTGGACGTGCAAGCAGCCATATTGATCCGAGTACACCTGAATGTTGCATACATTGATTCAAGGCCGTCGGAGGGCATCGCGGAATTTTAAATTCCGTTTATGACGGCACAAGGAAGATGAATTACGGGGAGCCAAGGGGTAAATTACATCGATTCGATATAGATATCAATCGATGTAATGGAAATCTCCAGGTTGAACAGTTTAACGTCTGTTCGTCTTTTATTCACCAGAAAATCCACGCTTCATGTCAGCGATGAGTTATTCTATTTTATTGATGCGTTTTGCCCGATTCAACTTGTGAGTGGGATTGCTTGAGAATTTCTCCATTTTTGGAGTTTCTCGTGAAATTCTTTCTTCTCTTTTCATGGTTCATTCTTGTGTTTTCATCATGTTGAAAATACACCACCGGGGGATAGGGATTCACCCCGGAAGATGTCTGAGATGAAGAGACCATGCAGTACCAACTGCAGCTGAGCCTTCTATTGGCCTCAAGCGGGACCTATCATCGAATTGATTTATACAATAGAATCTGATTACTTACATGGTGCCTTTGCCGACGGTCATGTTGAGGTTCTGAAGTACGTGGTTTGGGGCCTTGGAAGAGCCATAATGCTTGAAGGCGTGCCTCACGCTTACAGCCTGCTGCCTTCTCGTCCATACTGAGCTCTGTTGGTGATCCAATTTCGGCTTGTTCGAGTCTACAGTGACGACTTCTGGCCCTTCGTCTAGACTTAATCCTGGATTCACCACGCCTCCCTCCCTGCAAAAAAAAATTGAAAAGGTAGGTAAGAGTGGTCTTTTATGAAATGAAAACAAAGCGATGTGGTAACAAGTGAGACGGTTCCAGTGGCCCCTTGCAGAAGCAATAAGGTACCTGTGTGAGCATAATCCGACTATGGACCTCTTAGCAGATCAGACGCACCGTTTCGACAGCTCGTGGCAACCACCAGCGTAAACACGAGGAGCTCAGCAGTGTCTAGTACAGCACATCCAACATGAATGTCAACTTTGCGCAGTTAGTCTTCATTGTTAGGTATAATCTGTCCCTATGATAGTTACTTGTTGAACACACTACCTGTGTTTACTGCGCAGCAAGTCTCAAACGTCAACACTGTTCTATAAAATTCCAGCTCTCACCAGAGATACGGATTTCGTGAGATAACAGGAAGTGGTATCCACTCCAGCGGAGACCACGAAAGCACAGGTCTTAGTTAAAGTTAGGGTTAAAAGTTGGCTGAACCTCCAAAATTTTCAGTTTCCACATAGGTTTCCTACCTACCACAACCACGAGAGAAAGCCAAACTCTAGGGAAGCAAATCGATTTTTGATTAGATCGAAAAAATCGATTTTTTACCTCAGATTTTATACAATCGATTGACTGTAGCGATTTTTATTGCAGAATGGATTTTTTGTGAAATCGATTTACATTTGGGGTAGGTATTTACTTTCTGTATTTCTTAGAGTAGGTACCTACTCCTTGTTTGTACTTACACAGAATACCCACAAGAAGCATAAAATCGAAAACAACGAGAACATCGGATCGTAGATTTTGAGCAAGGAGAACCAACCGAAGGAAAATTTTGTAATAAACAATAGAAGATTGCCATAGTGCTGTCTTAATATCGATAGTCTATCGATAGTATCGATAGTCTGAGGCTGTCGATATACCATCGATAGTTTTTTCAAACTATCGATAGTTTTACTTTTTGGCGGTAAAAAAAATAAAAAATAAAATTAAACCCTCCAAAAATTGGGTTTTACGGCCCGCCATGTCTTGATTACCTACACTAAAAAAATATAAATTATTATCTCATGATGATCACCGATTTTTTGATCCTCTGTTCTGCTCATCCTCACAAAACTAGGCAGGTACCTAGTCAAATTGATCGACCTTTCAAGAGTTTCAACATACAGGAATCAACTGTCCAGAAATTCCAACCAATGAATCTGTTGGCCAACAAGTATTTTTCTATCCCAGCCACCTCCGTGCCATCTGAGAAGGCATTTTCTACAGCCGGATTAACCATCACGAAGCAGAGAAATGCTTTGTCCATTGAAAAAACGAGGATGCAAATATTTTTGAATCAAAATAAAGCTACCGTAAAAGAACTTTTGAAAATTGATAAAGTTTAAATCATGACTCCAAGCTCCAACAGTAATGTTTTCTGTATTTTTTCAATCATGCTTCCATTAATATTCCATTCATTTTGGTATAGGATTACATAATAATAAATCCTTTTAAAAATGACAACTGATAATAATGTTTATATCTACCTTAGTACCTCCTTTTCCCTGACACCTGAAATATTAGTTGACCGGGAAAAATGTTGGAATTATTATTGTCAAACCCAATTTTCCCTTATGAAATCGAAAAATAGCCATAACTACGGGACAGTTTTGGGAAAAAGATGAAAAAATAACGAGTTTTGGAAGAAAAAATATAAAAAACTATCGATAGTTTTCGGGAAAATCCACTCTGAAACTATCAATAAATATCGATATTTTTTCCCGATAGTATCGAAACTATCGATAGTCGTGACTATCGATATTAAGACAGCACTAGATTGCCACCTCCACCACTACCACCTCCACCACCACAACAACAACAACTACCGCCTAATCTTCTTTCCTCCATGGGTTCCTCCTAAAGGTTCAGTTGTTTATCTCGAGTTTCGTCCTCCATTGCTCCATTTTTCTTATGTTTGTACCTTCTGAGCTGACGGAATTAACTCTCTCCAACCTCATTAAATTTTATTTAAAAAAATTGTCATTTTTACAACGCAAAAGGTGTTAAATATTACTTTTAAAGTCCCATTATTTTCGAAAATAATGCATAAAATAAAAAACACCGAATTTTCCAAAATACTTTCGCGTTGAGACAGAATTAATTTTTGCACCTAACCTATAATTAACCCTTGAATAAAATTGCATCGTTTATGAGAAAAAAAATCTTGCTCATTTCTCAAAATGTCATCCGAGGATGAATTATCTTAAATTTTCCGAGGATAAATTATCTCAAATTTTCTCAAACATTAAAATTTAATCAAACGCTTAATGTTTGATCAAGTAAACTCAATCCTACAGGAGTGGAATGGTAGGTAGGAAGCGTTAATAAAATTTAATACGATAACAAGAATATAAGGCACGACGGTTTCCGGGCGGTGTACTCACATTCCAATCCAGAGAACGCCCGTAAAAACATGTACCATGTTAATTTACGATATTAAGAATTTAATTTAATTAAGAAACCCGAATTCCTTTTATAACCTTATAAGGTTATAAGTTATAAATAACTCATCAATACACAGAGAACACAAATCAGGCGAATAATAATAAAAAATTGTTGTTCATCTCAACTTGACTTCAACACTCATAATAATATTATTACTAATAATAATATTACTCATATTGAAGTCAGAAGTGTTGAAGTTACTCAGTGTTGAAGTCAGAGGGATAGGTAATATTATTACCTATCTTTCTGAAACGTTTCATAATCTTGTATTGATCAGATTTGAAAAACACTGCAAATTATACGCAAGGGTTCATTATTCTTTGAAATAAATTATCCAATAATTAATTCTACGTCAATTAAAAAAAAAAAAAAAAAATCCATTACCTAAGTAATTAGGTAAAAAAAGTGTTTTTTTCTTGTAAAGTTTGTGGATAAATGTGGGAACCTGAAAAATGGATTATAATCGCATAATGCATAAATGCGTCCATAATTACTCGGAGAGCTACATCTCATTCGACTTTCTGGCATCCTTTAAAAGCCCCGTTTGTAGCCCCAAAGAACCTCTGACATCAAGCTCGATCCCATAGCCGAAAACCTTCAAAAACTCCTCCTCGTAGCCCCTTTGTAGCCCCACGGGTTTGGACGAAAGACCTGAAAACCTTGCGAATCAAACCGCCCGATTTCGATAGGTACTAAAAGAATCGATATTATATATAGATAAAGTATCGATACTTAGCATCCCTAGTTCTCCGAAACCCTGATAACGTTATCAGTTACTGATATCACAAGAAGTTTGATTTTCACATCAAACTTCGTGCTTCAAGTTTTGCGTTGTATCGTCGGGTCAAGCCACAGATTTCCGTGCCACAAACCCAAATTGTTGACAGATGAAATGACGCTGTGGGCAAGGGTGGGTTTTTGAAAGGTTTGGGCAAGCGATTCAAATTACCCATGTGTTGCTTACTATGTACCTCATGCAGGCCTTATTTATTTATTATTACTCGGTTCCAGAGTTACCCGACCACGTTCGACCAAAGAAATAAAACATCCAAAAGACTAATTACACCAAAATCCAATTTACAGTGTTTTATTCGTGAGATAAACCGGTAAATTTGGTTGGTTTCCCTCCCAACAGTATCAATACAATGTTTCCCACTCTTTACCAGTAGGATTCAGGAAGGTGCTTATTTTATCGATAAGTGTGACCTTGGGATATGATTAATTCACGAAGAGCAATTGAGTTGCAGTAGGAGTACGTGAATAGAACGTGAATAGAATGGGGAATGAGAATGCATTTTATTAACATAGTAGATATGAGTGGTAGTGTGTTTGAATACACTTTTAAAAGCGTAATTTCAAGGAAGCCCTTCCTCCTGAATGAGATTTAAACTTCTTGGATGAAATAGTTGAAATTTTCCCTGTCACAACACCGTTCAAGGATGAGCAATTTGAACATTAGGGGTGATGTTAACTGACGCGTGACACGACACGTACAACGTGGTCCGGTCCATTGATTTAGATTCGTATAATCATGTAATATCTTGTTGGGGTATCATTCCACCCATTAGCGTTCATTAGGACCAGCTTGCCTTGACTGAAGTGTCTAACCACGCCTCATCATGATTCGTCGAGCATGTAATTTATGTATTAAGGTATAACCTCTCGGAAGACTTCCATGTAGGCGCTTTATCGAAATGCTATCAGTCAAATCGATCAAGCTTTCGCTTCCGAGCCATTTTGAGGTCTCCCCCTAGTGATATCTATTTTTACTTTCATCATTGTTTTTGTTTTCTCCTGCCATATCGTATTTGATTGTTCCCTGTTGTTATCGAAACTCTGTTGGAAGTAGAATGGCTGTCCACTTACAACGTTAAAACTTCCTACAGTATAAATAATTTGAACCTAGATAGGACGTTTTAACTTTGGACGGCAGTAGGTATACTATGGTTTTTTCCAGTTGATACTACTGAACCCAGGAGTATAGATAGTGCCTTCTACTCATTCCTTGCCACCCTTTTGAACTTAACTACATGTGTTCAAAGACCGCATACTCCAGCGTTAGGGATGGCTTGGAAATCGAAAACTTTTTCGACTTCCCACCAGGGATTTGTACTCCCACCGGATGGCGCACGGGTAAGACTGCTCTCACTTTGGGTGTCGAATCAATTCTGTCTCACGGGCTAAACGAAATCTTGTCCGCCTCATGCAGTTCTGTGAAACAATGGGAGCTCGCTTCGCTCGCCCTTTACAAACCCCAAGTTTGATAAATTTCACCCTCACCCATCACCTGTTATGTGTTTATAACCCCAATAGTCTAAGCAATAATATTTATGGTTCTACCTACGTGAAAATGTTGAGAGCAGAAGCGATGTCTTCACCCATGGGGGTATTAAAATGCTAAAAGTCCCCTAGCCTTTTAGTGAGCGGGGGGTGGGGGGCCGAAGAAGGTCAGTTTTTTTCGCATTTTCGCCCCTAACTCGAAAACAGTAGGTCCTACAAAAACATCTTCCGCATGAAAAATTAAGCTCACAATATTTGCTACAAAAGTGTCCCTATTCATTTTTCGCGTACCTATAATTGTTTAGGAGATAATCAAGCTTGAAAGTGGGTAAAATTTCAAAAACCCTCTTTTTCGCACTTTATTTTTTGCTCACATTGCCTAAACGATGCATCGTATCGTATAATATAATACAATTTGAGCACAGGTAGGGCTCTGTAGGTCAAATAGGAACCGAGAAAACGAAAACCCATCGGTAAGCGAAAAACGACGTTTTTCAGAACGTTTTCGGCCTACAGTAGCTCAGAAACTATTGACCCGATTCTTTTTTTTTTTTTTTTTTTTTTTTTTTTTTTTTTTTCTCATGAAAGCTGATTAAATTTTCCATCGCAGCTATATGAAATTTTGATTTGAGCTTTGACAAGGGAGGGGCAGGCATGGCAAACAAATGACAAATTTAGGCAAATCGTGTTTTTTTTTGGCACATTTTTGTACAGAACAGAAGTACCTAGTAACCAAAAAAGTTGCATATTTTCCGTGATTTCATGATTACACAAATTTTTCCTGACCCCCTCGCCTTAGACGTAGACGTGTCAACTTTTTTTGTGTGTAATGTTTGTGGACAGAGGCGTCCAAAATTACTCGGAAAACGACACCTCATTCGACTTCCTGGCATCCTTCAAAAGCCTCGTTTGTAGCCCCATGAATGCCCCACAGATCCGCACGGTGAAATCGGATCGTTCTGGGACTCATCTTTGGTTTATACTCCCTATTTTGGTTTATTTTTTGGGTGCGCCAAACAAAACACATTTCTAACTTATCAACTCAGGACGAAAACAACGATTGAGTCAAATAGTCGACGCAAACGGTTATTTAATAGCTCCCTCGAAGTCGTTCTGCGCTTACTACAGTCATTTAAACTGGGGTGATTTCAAATACTGATTTATTGCTTGACTTATTTCACCTCAAAGATACAAGAGACGTTCCCCAAGTAAGTGACTTCATTTTTTAAGGTCCCAAAAAATAGAGTTGCAGTTACCAATGCATCCAGTTGTGGTTTCCCCGTTTGTGTTGGAATGTGCCGCGGAAAAACCGCATTTTCCGCGCTTGAGGATCACGAACGTACCTACAGATTAATGCATGTGGTAAATAGCTGCCGTTCCGCGCAAAACTGTCATTGCTCCCGAAAGGGTTTCCTGCTAACTCGCGTGAAGCCTGAAACTATTACGTCGTCGGCCTTGGGGGTCAGGACTTAGTCTACATAACATTCACATCAGGACCAGGCTCTCTACTTCCTTGTGGCGTTGAGTGCGTGAAAAGTTACGGTACATTTGATGTCGGGCACGATTTGAAATTGAATAATGTCGCTGATGGATGATTTACTGAGGAACGAAGAAGAGTGCTGATTGGTAAAACATAATTAGGAATGGAAATGCACCCGAATTTCAGGTTAAATCATCCTGTACCATGTTGTTAGAAGTCAAAAAGGGAAAAATACATCATGTTTTGACAACATGATACATCATCTTAAGTTGTTCCAGCCAATTCAAAAACCGGTGTAGGTGACGTCACCCGAGGTCTGAGTCGATATTCAAATTTTTTCTTGATTTTCTTGGTTGGTGGTTGGCACTAGTGACACTGGAGTAACGCCCTGTTCACGTATTGACTCAACTTATTCGTGATAAATTAACTTATTCGACGTGACTGATCCTTCAGTTTTTAGTTTTGTAATGGTGGCCACCTCGGTTTCCGCCAAAATTCAAATTGCAATTTTTCCATAAGTTTTATAAATTCATACGAACTTGCAGTTTGTTTTAACCCCATTTTCAGTATTATTTTGGACGCCTTCTATCGCTAACAAAAATAATCCAGACACGTTTCCATTCCTAATTTACTAACATTCTAATCGGCTTTCGATTACTGTCTGCTGTTGTCTCAAAAAGACCAGATTTGGCGGTTTTCAAGAAAAAGCTAGCGTCAACTTTATTTTTGTACCTAACGTTTGTATTTGGAAAAAAAAAAAAAAAAAAAAAAAAGCTGCAAATTTTTCACAAGGGTTTATTATTCTTTGATATAGGTTACTTGGGCAGAAATTTAATTCTGTACGAAAAAACTAGAAAAAAAATTTTTTTTTTTCTTTAAAAATTTTCTTGTTTTTTACTTGAAAAATATTTGATCTCCTGGGATCCTTCAAAAATCCCATTTGTAGCCCCATGAAGCCCTGTAGATTGCCATAGTGAAATCGGATCGTTCCGGGACCCCAAAAATACTTCGAAAACGACACCTAACTCGATCCCATAGCCAAATGCCTTCAAAAACCCCTCCCGTAGCCCCATTTTGGCCCCATAGCGCCCCACGGGTTTGGGCAATCGGGCTTAAAACCTTGCGTGAAAAACTAGATGGTGAACCGAGTATTTTGTCAAGATTTCAGATTTAAAAAAAAAAAAATCCTACTGCCCAAAACGGCCCGGACGGCGGACGGACATTTCGGTTTTGGAATCTAGACCTGTTGAAACGGATAATGTCAAATTTTGGGGCCGATCGGAGTCGTCGACCTCCGTCGCAAAACAGGTGTATTATTCCAAGAATAATAAACCAAAAGGCTGTTCTATCTAGAGTGGGGGATACGAAATTATACTCCCCGGTTTTTGTCGGTGAGCCTCTCGAGGCTAAGAAGAAATTTTTTCCAGACACACACGACCAAAAAGAAGGTATGGAAAAAATGAAAAGGCCCGAGGGTAATCTAAAGACGGTCCACGATTCCTATAAAGAACGGGATCCGGGAAGGCCAAAGAAACCTGTTGGGCGAGTCGGGTATCAACAATTTCAGAAACAACATGAACGGCCACTGAGGACGCCGGGTCTAGCATGGGAAAATAAACGTACACTATTAGTCGCAGGGACTTGGGGTTCCATTTTGAGTGAACTGGGTTCATTCAAGACCAACATTTCTGAGAAAAGGAACTGTCAGGACGACGCCTCACACACTGAGACGGCGATTGACGGGTGAGCACTCATCATTGAGCAGCTCAGCTTCCAAGAGTGATGGTATCGATCAAAGGGGCTAATCTGAAGAACACCTTCAGACCTATAAGTAAGCTATAAAATAACAGATTTTTGTCACAACTGACACGCAATGCCCGTCCCCACCTACTAGGCAGAGTGAGATCGGACTCAACTGCGCACAAACGAGCGCACTTGCGCCCAATTGGGCGCATTCTTCTTCCAATCAGTAACTCCCCTTTTTGGCCAGATTCGGATTTCGCGCCAAAGTTTACATCCAACAAAGGGGGGTGGGGGGTGGATCGAGTGCTATCACCACTTTGAGCAGCTGTTTGACTCTCTAGTCTCTCTACGTTTAAGGACTGATCCAGATGGTGCTTGGGCTCGCGTCTTCTTCTCAATTCAGATTTTACTTCGTTATGAACGAACAAAGTCTGACAAGTCGAGTTGGAAATGCTAAAATACAATGTAGGTATCATTGATATAGCCAGCGAAGGGGAAAGGAGACCCCCTCTGAACTGCCAGCCAGGTCCAAGCGGAGGCAGGTTCTGAAATGCCAAAATTGCTCTGCAAACTCACCAACAGGTATAAACATGTTTTTGGATTCTAAGGCCATCGGATTCGGATCTTAGCCTGTCCGATGCAGGGGGCCCCAATCGTCAGGTGGGCTAGTTACTGGATTTTCATCTTGCGGCACTTCATGTGGTTAAAGAAGCCGTCGGTGTGCTCCGATTGGAGCCTGATACAGCTAGTAGGCAACTTACGCTCACCTCGCCAGGATGCATAAGAACATTCCATTATCCCCAATTTACCCTCCGATGACGCAATCCCTGGGAATGTCTCTAATGAATAGTGACGGAAGATTGATTCCACATTTTACCTTCGCCGTTTAAGGAACCCATTCAACGCGTAATGACGATCGGTGAGGCTTGGATTCATTAACTATGATAATGATAGCGAGGACTAGTAAAGTGGCAATGCAAATAATCGCCAAGAAAAACAGCTCGTTTAGGGACAAGGTACGTTTTTCTTCAGTAGTGTTGCTGATTGGAACAAAATAAATCATTGCAGAGCAGACAAAATAGAAACGAGAGCTCGACGACCTGATAACACACACTGACACATAGACAGTTCCTATTCCAATATTTTAAGAAAAAATGCAGAAGATAACACTTCACAGGATCCTTGTCGTCCGATATCAAAAGGCATAAAAACTTTCTAAAAATGTGTAAAACGAGGAGAGAGTACGTACTAAACTTTCTTACATTGTTCATGGGGCGAGCGCGAACACCGGCGAGATTGATAATATAAGGATTGTTTTGGTCTGAATGCAGCGAAGTGGCAACCTTGAGGGTCGGTTTACATTCCGACAATGGCATTCCCCGTAAAATAGGTTGAATCATTAGCTGAGAAGGAGCCCATAGTCCCCGTGACAAAAGGACCTGGCGAGACAAGTTCGGGATAATAGCGGCGGTAACCCCCGTACAATGGCCCAAGAGACCTACATTGGCTGGAAGCTGGGGACTTGAATTTGGGAACGTCCCACGACTAATTAGAAAAGTGTAGGTAGGATCAGGCAGCTGCTCTCTCTGGAGCCAAACTATTACAGAATTAAGTTAAAAAGGGGTCTTCGTAATAGTGTTTATTTTCAATTGTAAACACACAACAGCCTGTTTTGGCCGCACTGATCAACTGAGTTCAACGGTCTATTCCTTCCGAAAATTAATTATTTACGATTGTAACACTTCCTTCAGAACAACAGGATCAAACTAGCAAATCTAGTGTATGAATGATGAGCTAAAAAGATTCATATCGGACAGTTCGAAGCGACTCCATCAAAATGACAATTATTTACAACCACTCTTCTCGCATTAGCCACTATCGGTGAGTCTACTGATGACAGATGCAGCCATGATAAACAGGGAGATAAAGTGTCTCAATATTGTCAAAGGTGGCGTAGTAGAGCATTAACGTACTCCCCAAGAGGAGATGATCGTTCACTTGATAGTTATTTGGGCGAATATTTCTCTACTAGATTTTCAGACAGAAGTATGTCTCTACCTGATACTACCACTAATTACTGCCTCTGGTTCCAGGCCCCCTCCTGATTGGCAGAGTGAGGTTGGGCGCAAAAGAGCGCATTTGCGCCCAATTGGTAACTCCTAATAGTTTGTTTGCCGGATTTGGTATTCAAAATTTTACTTCCAGTATGCCCATCAAGCGCTATATATATACTATTTAATATATGAAATAGTATTTTATATTTTCAGGTTTTACAGTCTGATCAAGGTGAAGCTTGGACACTCGTCTTCCGCTCAAATCGTTGCTCAAGTTCTAACACCGCCTACTCCCCCTCCCCTCTTCGGGTTAGGCAACAAAATTTCGAATGAATGTACTCCGAAAATTGTTAGGAAAATGCAGTCTGGCCAGGCCTCGGGCAAAGGCAGTAACTGCCTTTGACATTTATGTCAAACAGTTTATAAACTGTTTATGGTCTACGCCTATTTCGTATTAATTATTACTTAAAGTATGGGTAAATGTAAAATTATTATTATTGTGAACTGCATGTTATTGGCACATTGCAGCCATACTGTATTAATTATCTCAAAAATTAATATTGTCAACTTAGTTAAACAGATGTTTAATCAATTTCTCTTTCCCTAGACCTGGCATATTGAGACACAGATATAAAAGCAAGCAGACATTTAACGTCAGGCTGATATTGGGAATCAGAAGGCGAACTACATTAATGTATCAAATCCTTCATTTGTTATTCGTCTGTCACAGTGTTATACGTATCTCCCTAGCGTACCAGCCCTGGTAGTTGGAAGGGGGGGGGGGGGGGGGTTCCCTTCCTGCTAGGGCAACATTGACAAACGCCTGTTAGAATCCTTTCATTGTGAATCCCGTCAAAGTGTTCTGGGAAGTTCATTTTAAGTGAAATTTGTCAGAATTTTAAAGTATTTTCAGTCTCAC
The DNA here is from genome assembly GCA_955831195.1 of Pilophorus perplexus. Lineage (NCBI taxonomy): Eukaryota > Metazoa > Arthropoda > Insecta > Hemiptera > Miridae > Pilophorus > Pilophorus perplexus. The sequence continues at coordinate 4,951,126 of OY037015.1, forward strand.
TGAAATTGGTCACTGAAAATGATAACGCCGGCGGTGCGATAGGGGAGTCCGAGTAATTAGCAGCGGGAGAAGATGGATTTCTCGATCACGCCGCCGGAAGCGGCGCTTCCCGTGGCCCGAGATTGAAATAATTGGGTCGGGCGGGCGAATTTAAGCTTGTAGAGTTTGACCCTCGTAGCCACACTAATAAAAACTTGTTTAAGGTATACATAGTACAATTTCTCCTGTCATTGTCATCTCCTAAGACCACGCTGAATCTTCCTAACCCATTTATGACATTACATTGTAATTTCTCCAAAATTCTGTATCTCAAATCGTACAGGTTTTATGTGTATATACGTTTAAACATTGTGCAGAGACAGAGTTGGATGAAAAAGCCCAAAACTGAAACAACTATAAACTCTGCTGTACCCCCCCCCCCCCCCCCCCCCCCAACCAGTTAGTAGGATTGAAAACTTAACGGAATCTTACACTTGAATCCCACAGCTGCTGTACAACTTCCCCGTCAAATCGGCCTTCCGACATCTGGATCCATCTTTTGGGCTTCAACGCAAAAAGTATCAATTTGCATGCATCGGCACTTGGGGTCTTTTTTTGTGTGGACGTCCTCGCTTGTCTCGATCGAGCGCCGGAGCATCCTGTTTCTGGTCACGTGGTTCTGGATGCCGCTATTTGAGAATATCATCTGCGGCGTCCACACAAAAGGCGCTACGGCAGCTCTTGTTTTACTGGTAATTTCCGTCGTTACGAAAATTGGCCTTTTGTCGGGCACTTCCTATCTCGGCAATCATAATCACGAACGTATGAAACTTCCGACGAAACGAACGAAACAAGGGAATCCCCCCAGTGATGATCCCGAGTTTCTAACCAAACGGTTTCCTAACACCTGTGACCCCATCATATTTGACCTTCTCGCCTTGGGAAGTCCCGCCGACGTTTTAGTGACTGTTTTTAATGGCCAAGCAGCGATTCCCAACTCAATTTCATCGAGGACCCAGTGGTTAAGGATTTCGAGGCTCTCAACCCCAGAATTTATAGCCATATTTAATCGAAGAGGAATGCCAAGTAGGTTGTGGTTGGGGGGGGGGGGGGCACTATCTTGAAAAACCAATGGGGTAAGTGGGAAAGGGGGCCTAACCCCTTGATAGAAAATTGAGGCGCTGAATTTCAATTACAGGAGTGGAGAACAAAACTTGTTCAGTATTTAATACTGAACTTATAAACAAACTTTTTTAAATCTGCAAATTTGAAGGATGGAACACAACAAAAACAGAGCAATGACATTTTCATATCGTGACCTTCCAGCCTGGTTACCATTTGCGTTGACACCATCAGTTGGATAAGTGATGTCATGCACACAGTTTCAAATGTAGCCACTAAATGGCATCCAGTGGAAATTGTTCTGCAGCATTTTTACGTCCCACTTACGCACATGCCCCGTTTTTGCACTTCCCCCACGTTACCTTACTAACAGGCAAACTCACTGCATAGCCGAAACGGCCACTCTTTATTCGATGTAAAAACTGAAGGAGAGAAAACAAACACTTCATACGTCAGAAAAGATTTCCTGTGCGTTTAACCCTTCCGAACAAAATGAAACCGTGCGACTGGGTCACTTTCCAGATAATAGGTATTATAATATTATCTTCTCAAGGTTTAAAAACCTCTCATCACACTACATAAATGTACTGATAGACCACTAATTCAGACGGTCTGTGCATGGTGGGCTTTTCAACATCACTAAGTAAAATTACAGTTTTTCCTACTCGTTGGGCGCAAATTGTGTTGAATGGGTGTACCCAGCCCCGTAGAGAGGGGGGGGGGGGGGGCACTGGACCCGTTGCCCCCGGGCCCGGCCTTCGTAGGGGGGCCCGGATTTTCATGGGAACTTTTTTTCTTTTTTTTTTGTAAAAAAAAGGGGAGGAGAGGCAAAATGGGAAAAGGGACAGATCAATATAGGAAAAATAATTTTTATTTTCATACTTTTTTTTTTTTTTTTTTTTAGGGGGCCCGAAGAATTTTGCCCCCGGGCCCGGATTTTCTCTCCACGGCCCTGGGTGTACCCACTCATACACCCATTCCTGATGTGTACACGTAAACAACAATGTAATTAAACTATGTATCCGACACAAATATACCAATCAAAAAACATGTACCTAACACGTTTCCTTGCTATGAAACCTCGATCCTTGACCTGAACTTCTGTAGTCATGATGCAACATTTGCACCACGCTGGCCCAATCGCAAGAAGCAATACATCCTTAGACTGCTTTGAGCGCTAATCCCAAATTTAAACCAGATTCGGATTCTACGCCAATTTTACAATGTCATCTGTTACGCTCATTAAGCACCAATAAGCACAACTATTTTCGTTGTTTACGTCTCAGATCACGCTTGCACTCATACCTTTTGCTCAAATCATATTTTAATACTGGATTTGAATGAACGAAGAATTATTCTGACAGGAGGGATTTATGTCGAGTTGAAAAGTTGGTCGCAGACATAGGCACAGGGAGGGGCCAGCATCTTAGAGAAGGCAGCCCCGCATCACATAGTCTCTGATACCGGGGGTCTAAAGGCTGAGGCACTGTCCAAACACAGTAACTGTGTTTGGAGCATGGAGTCAACTGTTGACTCCATGCTTAGGGGTAACACGAGCTATGAACACTTGCCCCACTCCTGCAATAGAGACCCTACTGAGACTCCCACCCCTTTATGTAGGACGGACATATCTGGGGACGTTTGGATTGCTGCAGACGGGAGATAATTCACCAAGAGTTGTAGATTGCCTTCACGGCTCCTACCCAACTGTAACTTGGCTATACTGCTGATGGTTATCAGTGGCTCAGTGGTTAGAACGTTGGACTGCTGAGCCAAAGGTTGCTGGTTCGATCCCAGCAGCCACTAAACATCTACCTTGAACTGATAACCTCTTGGAAGGCAATGGCAAACCACCGACAGTATCTTGCGTGGGAAAAACTCTCACATTTGCCGTTCGGAGCCGGTGTTTAAACAGTAGGTCCCTACTACTTCTGTAACAACTGTTCAACACGCTCAACAGAAGCTAACTTCGCTACTAAAGCGAGAGTTCACCAACGCCCGTTGGTGGGTATGGCACTCAAAGAAGAAGTAGATACTGCTGGGATCCCAGGCCACCATCTTTCAGGCTGAGGTACTAGCTGTTCTAATCGTCCCCATGAGGACTCAAAGGAGCCAAGATTTACGTAATGCCTGAAGCTATCTCCTATTGCTGCTCTCAAGTCCTGGTTAGTATGGGAATGCCTTCAGGCCTTTAAGGCCGCTGTGGTTCACAATAGACTCCATCTGGTGTGGATACTAGTGCACAGGGACATCGAGGCAATGAATACGCTGACAGTCTTGCGAACAAGCGAGCAAGGGCCCTACCCATCGGACCAGAGCCCATTTTAAGGCTCACCTAATCTCACTTGACCCAGAAGGTGACCCGACGGGAAAGAGATCAAATAGCTGCCTTCTGGAATAGGACAACAGGGCTCAGGCAAGCCAAAAGGTTCATTACACCTGCAACGGTAGGGCCCAACTGTCTCTGGCAGCCTTCTCACGGGTGGCTGAGCAAAGCGAGGTCCGTATTCCAGCACACTCAAATCCATGTAGAATGAAGTAAGTGTTGGCACCCCATTGTTAAAACACTCCAAATCCTACTTATCAGCGTTGGCGTGCTTTCGGAAAATCCTATGTGCGATTAAAATGCTCCCGGGTTACTTTTTAACGTTTTAAATGCTCTCTGAAAGCTGCAGATAATTTTTGCTACAACTCGTCATATGGGGGGGTCTTTCAAAGCGTCAGGGCTGTTCCCCACAGAAGCTAAATTACCGTGAATATCCACTCTCTACTTTGACTCAGCCCGCCTTACTCGGTCGGTTAGGGTGAGTGTGTCCTCGACAGAGGCCTCAAGAAGTTTACTAGATAAAACACTTCGGTTGGTACTCACATTTTAATTTTTTACGCCGCGAACGATCAGCCACACAATCCATCTACCAAAAGGTGAATGAAAATCACTCAGATAATCAGATTTTCCATCTTAAGAGACGTTGAGCAATGGCTGGGGAGCTCACAAAAGATTTGCATTTGAAATTCCTCGGTCCTAAAAAGTAAACACGGCCATCCTTTGCTTGGTGGGGTTGGAGAGTCCTTTCAAGTGTGCTGTCAACTTAATACTTAGCTTGTTTACAATCTGACGACCTTGCCAATACCGAAATAGACGACAGGAGGTCACCTCATCTTTCATTGCGCCTCAAGCTAATCACCGGTACTGTCAAACCTGTCTTCCCTAATCAAACGCGCATTTATACGTTTCAATCAACGAGCAAGTATAGTTAAATACCCGAGTAACGAGAATTAGTTTTATTTAAGAACTCTAGCCAAACAACACAATTAGTTCTGAGACCCTGCGAAGTTATGCCTGGCTGTGCTGTAGGTCACGGCAGCCAACGCTTCAGCGCTCATGCGAGCAATTCCATTGCCAAGAATTCCGGCGTGGCGCAAACGGCAAATTAATCAGCTGGGCCGCCTACGAAGGATTGCCTTACGTCCGTAGAACAGATTTGCCGGGGGAATGTTCGATTTCGACGAAGTCGAAGAAGTGAATGTTCCTTTGAGGGCATTGAATGTGTCAGGAAACAAACAAACCCTTTGAAACGATATGGGCTAAAGATTTGGGTCATCATAACCTTTTTCTCTTCAAAATACTGAATAAGACAGTCCGTGTTAAGTCGGAAATAATGTTTCAAGACGATAAGACTTGGGTCATTTTGGAAAAAGACCGTATGGGTAGGTACTATAGTATGTATTATAATATAATATTATTATACCTTTATTGTACATCTACTAGACCGTGTAAGTATGACGTCACAACCAATGGCAACGCTTTCCTTTCATATCCTGAGAGCAACTGTTGCAAAATGTAGTGATGGCAATCCAGTCCTCAATCTTTGCTTATAGAACTTGTTAAACGACAATAAATTTTAACGTATAGTATACAGTGACCCATTCAAAGGAGATTATTTCGTTGTTTACCACCCAGTAAAGTTCTCCTGACGCCAAGCAACAAGAACAATAGGGACATCCACATTTTGAAACCCACCAAGGAGAAAGAAAGACACTCAACAAAATTTTAGACTTTTTAGACAAATTTTAGATTTTATTTTTCTTCAAAATAATTAGTTTTCGTGATTGGATGGATAGGCGTTAATACTGATGGTTACCTATTTTTTCAAACAGTTTGGAGCAATTCTATTTTTTCAACATTGAGATTTGAAAATGTCGCTTTCTGGGAGAATGGCCCATAAAGCCAGCCTGAAATACTCCAAGAGAAGAACGTCCAGGACCTACCAACCCAGTTCTCTTGATCGACTGTCGAGTTTCAACAACAAACTTTATTTTCTGTGTAAATGGCACAACTTCCAGTTTGTCGGGTTATGGCATATCCGGAGAACCGCCAATCGGACTGGAAACCCCGACGCGTAGACAGAGCCGTTTCGTGAATAAACCAGTTCCTTCCAGGAACATTCCAGTAAATTCACGGAGATATAACCTTCAAGTGAGTAATAATTAGGTAATCGAATCGTGTGGCCCTTACGAAATACAGGGCAATCAATTTTTTGATGTTTTCGACTTCAACCATATCAAGGCCTTAAATGGTTGTAACTTACAGGGCGTGACCACATCACGAGATTCCAAAGTGGTAAAGCAGAGCTCTGATGAAAGCCCCAAAATCCAAAAATTATTTTATTAGCTGGCTCTCAGAGCGAGTTGCTGCCTTCTGTAAAAATGTTTGTCATCTCGAGTTTTTCTGATCAAAACTAAGAGGAGTTGCAAATCAAAATTTGATGGGAGCCTTAAGATTCCACCCAGTGTTGTCATTAGCTCGAAGGATTTGAGCCCCTCACTGATCCCATAAGGGTGACCTTAAGACACCACTCGGTCTATTGTTGCCGGTTGAAACCGAACCTTATGAGTCATAAGTTATGACCTTCCATCCGTGTTTGCTGACCCATGTTATCGAGGAGTGTCTGGGTCCTGGAGTCTGAGCAATGGTAATACGCATGCGCGTGGACATGCATAGAATCCTCACTTTCTTTAGTTAGCATCTTTGGTCGTTCTACTTAGACGTGGTTAACATACCGCTCGGGCATCATGGCCGCCGGGGACAGGAGTTTTGGATCCTCGGCTACAAAAAACTACCTACTATCCAAAACATCTCGTATGGCAGAGTGACATTTCGTTTTCGGAATTTATAGGTATATCTTGAAACGAATTTTGACAAAATTTAATGGATTCTACGTAGATAAATACTTCGACAACGACACATAGTTAGCGGACCCACACTATTTGTTTCATTTAAACCACAGAGCAACAGGGTCCCACACAGAAAAGGATGAGGAGGTTAAGAACTACGACGTTGGGGTGCACTCGTAAGCAGCATATCAGAACCCCCCTCTGGGGGCACTTTTTCGGGAGCTAACCAAAGAAAGTGAGGATTCTGTTCACGCGCATGCGCATTACCACTGCTCAGACTCCAGGACCCAGATACTCCTATGTTATCGCCTGTCAGTACCAATACGGTAGTGCGATGGCTAATTCGTCCGTGAAACAAATAGTAACATTTTATGTCCATTTCACTTGATACGTTTTCCATGTCCAGTCTGGGGATGGAATCTTAAGATTTCAACAGATAGGCTCGGAATCTTAAAGTTACGCTGTGCTGCCTGCAGGAAGTCGAGGTGGAATCTTAAGGTTGCACTAAAGCTGCTCTAAACCTTTAAAAACCTCACTGCGTGGAATCTTATGCCTCCCAATTTGATGTACCTACGTGAGAGAGATGAATCTAAAAACTACGATGTCGACAACGCAAAACGCTGACTTCCAGAAGTTTTTTTTTTTTTTTTTTCAAAATTTTCAAAAAGAATTAAATAGGTAAATTAAAAACTCGGTATCTTTAATTTTACGTATGAATAAATTATTGTTTTTCAGAAATAGAATTTGAATAAATTAAAAAATTGGTAAGTATCTTTAATTTTACGTAGGAATAAAATATTCTTTTTCAGAAAAAGAATATTTTATTTAGACGAAAAATTAAAGATACCGAGTTTTTAATTTGAAGACCACAGGGGAAGAACGGGCTAACTCGATGTTTTTGGTGAAACGAGTTAGCGACGGTTTCTTATAGATTTTGGGATGGCGAATTCGATGGAACCATTAGTTCAGGGGAAAAACGAGACCAAACGGCCGAAAATCGCGTTTGAAGAAACGTAGGTATACAGGGGAAGAACGGGCCATCTTTCGACCTTCGGATCAGATTCGGGCTTGTTTCATAGGGTCCTAGCTCCCCCTCCTCTCGCTTTATTCTGTTTCAAATTTTTCCGGTTGCATTCGTGCTCCCGTCTTTTTTAGCAGTTTCCCACCTGTTGTTGTTCGTGTTTTTTCTTTGCTGAGTGAGTCCTTTTGTGAGTGAAATGGAGGTAAAGCAAAACCGACCAAGAAAGCCCGCGTTGGAGAGAAAAGCTCTCTTCCAGATAATACTTTTTTCTTCCCAAAGAGGGCGTATGTGAAGAAAATCGACCTTTCTAATGAAAAAAAGGCAATTCTGTGGAAGGCGAGCGCAGAAATACTACGGCAAGTTGACCCGCAACACTCGTTAATATGATGGATAGCCCGTTATTCCCCTGTCCGCTTATACCTTTCACTGTAATTTGATTTATATTTTGCAATAATTATATGATTTTTCGTATTTCTTTGTCATCATTCAATGCCCAAATACCCATGGAATGCTCTATTTCAAGTAAAATTAATTTTGAGCCTCTCAATGATTAACAATGACCGTTTTCTGTAGAAAAAATGCTCCCCTGAAAAATTGAAAAAAACGACGATAGCCCGTTCTTCCCCTGTGGTCTTCATTTATTCAATTTTCTTGAGCAGTTTTTAAACGTGTGAGTCCGCACTTGGGTGTTGTTGATGTTAAAGCGAATGCACTTGTACCAGCTTCACAATAGTAATTTCCCCAAACTTGTATGACGCCGTAATTCGACAAAAGTCATCGTACATGCTGGGATGACGACATACGCAATACTCTGACAAGGACAGCTAAGAGCCACTACGCGGAACTCGCAAGTTTTACGTCCGTCATCTCCATAATCTGGTAATTTAAACGAACGGGCAGTCCCCATCCCCAGAGACGAACTTGGGTAGTGGAGACTGGGGGGCCTTCCCGAGAGAGGGGAGCTTTCTACCAGAAAAGGCCATGATTCATATCCTCTCATGAACCTGCCTTCGGGTTATCTTCTGGATCAGTCAATCTTCCCGCAAGGCTGCACCGAGTTTTTACGCACCACGCAACTTAGTAACCTTCAAACATCGTCAACAACCATCAGTGGAGAATTCCATTGATAATCTACCAACAGTATGCCACTAAACGACTAAAATTGAATTTTGGGGGGAAAAAATCCCCGAGTGACAGAAAAAATAAATAAAACCGAGCCCATTATAATATTATTTGCCTGAGAAGACGCAATCGCCTTCCTCTTGCTTGAACAGTGCTCCACTGGCCTGCGGACTATCCGAGAGAGGGCTCCAGAGGCCTGTACGCCCCTAATCGACTATTTCGACGCTACATACCTCAACGGTGGCTTCTGCAGCAAGAAAAGGAATGGAAAACTCATAATGAAGCAATCTCCTCCATTATACAAGAGGGACATCTATGCCTCACAGAAGAAGGATGCAGAAGATGAATGAACGCCGCTCAGGTTTATTGAATAAAATTACTTTTAATCAGACGGTGGCTAAATTTTAGCGTCATGAATGTGACTATTTTGGTTTATTATTCTTGGAATAATACACCTATGTTTTCGCGACGGGGGTCGACGACTTCGATCGGCCTCACAATTTGACATTATCCGTTTCAAGAGGTCTACATTCAAAATCCAAAATGTCCGTCCGCCGTCCGGGCCGTTTTGGGCAGTAGGAATTTTTTTTTTTTTAATCTGAAATTTTGACAAAATACTTGGTTTACCATCTAGTTGTGCCCGCAAGGTTATCAGTCCGATCGCCCAAACCCGTGGGGCGCTATGGGGCTAAAATGGGGCTATGTGAAGAGGTTTTTGAAGGCGTTTAGCTATGGGATCGAGTGAGGTGTCGTTTTCGAAGTATTTTTGGACGTAGAATCCATTTTTGGGGGTCGCGGAACGATACGATTTCACTGAGGCGATCTAAAGGGCTTTCATGGGGCTAAAAATGGGATTTTTGAAGGATCCCAGGATATTAAATATTTTTCGAGTAAAAATAAAGAATTTTTGAAAAAAAAAAAATATTTTGAAACAAAAAATCCAAAAATCATTTTTTTGAAATATAAAAATCCAAAAAAGATTTTTTTTTTTTAAATTTTTTTTCATTGACAGAATTAAATTTCTACACAAGTAACCTATATCAAAGAATAATAAACCCTTGTGTAAAATTTGCAGCGGTTTTTTATTTAGGTATACATTTTGTATAATGTATATTATAGGTACATAACTACCAAACACTGTTTTATTTTACTTTTAATTTTTTTACAAAGAAACGTTTTCCAAGGAAAAATGTCCAGAAGTTTCTTCTCAACTTTTTTGGGTTGCTGAATCCGAATTTGAGGTTCGTCCCCTCGTCAGAGTTGAGATAACTTCAGAAAACGCCTAAAACCTTGAACATTTCGAACCTTCGGACGTACAAAAATAAATTAGTCAACATTTCCTAAAAGAATATATTATCAGGTTTGTTTCTATCTTTTATGGGGCGGCCGCTAGAGTGCAGTGAAGGTAGATATTAAATTTTTTTGGCTCCAAACGAGAGAAAATTGCTGGAAACCTGAATCTACCGTTGCTCTACGATGTTGCCATTCAGTTGAAATATTCATGTTTTCTGCAATATTTTCCCCACTTAAAGCTAAAATATGTCTACCTTCACTGAGCTCTAGCGGCCGTCCCATTAAAGATAGAAACAAACCTGTTAATATAATCTTGTAGGAAATGTTGATAGCTTTAATAATATTAAACAACAATATTATTGTACATGGTGGGATTTTCGGTAAAACGTACCGTTGTCGAGATTCATGCAGGAAACTGAAAAAAGTCCGAAAATAAACCATATTACGGTTTTAAAATGTTCTTCAATAAATATCTGATTTCATGGCGAGTTACAGTGAGAAAACTCTTTGGGTCTTTTAGGCCAACGTTTCGGTTTATTTACTAACCATCATCAGGGCTACAAAGACCCGAGCTTTAACGACTCTTTTTATTGGACTCAAATACAAAATCTGCGTCTGAGTATTTCTCAGATAGGCCGTTTTGAGGATGGCCGCTAGAAGCCATTTTTGGCTGAAAAAAATGCAGGAAACCCGAATGTAATGTTGCTCTACTATTGCTCTACTACATTGAGTAGTAATACCTATGCCGATAAAATGTTTTGAAATAAAGTCAGTGAGGTGCGCCATCCAATTAGCGGACCTCCCATTTTCTTGAAACCGCGCTTCTCCTAGTTGAGAGTTCTCAACTATCGCTCGTCACAACAGTGATAGTTACAATCATGACTTCATTGCCTTCAAAATATTATTGTATTCAATTATTGCCTCACAATGAAAATTACAACCTCGTTTCCACCGAACTAACCTTGAAGAAGCTGTTTAGCAACAATGAACGAAACTGTTAAGAACAACTGTTCATCCTTTCCATAGAAAGTTGGTCAACGGTCACAGCAGGAAATAGACAATTATTTGCGATTCGATTGTTTGTTCAGTCACAAAATTATTAAAATCCTTGGCCTCTTCGGCGCCCAAGATTCCCATCATAACAGTAGAAAATTGAGTTAATGGGCTCAGGTCGTCAAATGATGAGTTCACCTAAGGACAACCGTTATTTGTCTTGTGTGAGACCACTTGGCCGGTTTATAACTACGTGACATTACATCCGCACGTGAACAGATAGCGTGTGATTGGTCACAGTTGGGCGTCAGATGTAATGACCGGCCACAGACCTTAGGCCATCCTTGGGCACCGGCATATGGGAAAATATCCCATAATGGACTCCTAACTGTATGGCGTTTTACTTTTTTGGGGGCTCAATACCACCAATGAGCTCCTTGATTAGGTCGTTATTTCGCATTTCTAACATTTTCAGATTCAGCACCCTTTAAAAACCCTAAAACTGAAAGTTATAGAATTTTTTTAAATTTTGAACTGGAAGAGGAAAATAATATTATTACGTTTCGCATCGAAAGTTGGGCATCGAGCCGCCAGAGCGCGCTCTGCTTTTACTAAACACAACAACCCTGTTCACATCTTTTCACGTCTCCAAGAACTAAGGATCACTAGGTGAATTTTTTGGGTTGTCTGATGAGAATTTGATGACACCAAAAACAAGCAAGGTTGGCTAACTTGCATCTCCCGGACCAATGAAAAAACGAGTGAAAATAGAACGTCTCGTCTTGCTTTCAGGTCCCGGAATTCAAATATTATGTTCCTCAAGCCCTCTAACGAATGGAGACGGGTTTTCACCCAAGAAGCTCATTTCCAGAAAGATAACCTAAACAGCAAATTCCTAATTTAGCGCATTTTCCATGATCACAACCCAAGTAACTATTCTTGTTAATCGTGAGTTAAGACTTGTCTTCAAGGCCGATCAGGAAGCCTTGTCAATAGATTTTCCGCCGTTCAAAGCTTTCTCTGGCAAATTCAATGGGGTTGCGCACGGCTATTACCACACTTGCCTGTAAGCAGGGAAATGCAAGGTCTCAAAACCGCCGAGTCAGCAGCCATTCAACTTACCTGCAACAAAAAGGAAAAAGCGAATTAGAAAAATAGCGAAATATAAAAGAACAGAAGCACAGCGAAATATTAATAAGTCATTCGATAAACCGACCATACGCTCCTTTCTCTTCAACTAAATTTTGGGCACTCAGAAAACCAACATAAGCGATAAGTTTCTGCGCTGGAGGCTCCCCTAACCTAAGAACCTACCCCCTCATAATCAATATACGTTGAAAGATGACAAACATATTTCGGAGCTGGCGAGGGTTGTTCACGAAAGATTATCGAGGTTTTTTGTTTTTATTTTTGTTGCGACTTTGGCAGCACGCCCACAACAACCCGTATGAAAGGACGAAAGTGCAAAGGGCTTTTGGGATTTGAGAGCGAGCTTTCTCCACAAAATGGTGAATACCTACGTCAACACACTTGAGGGGCGCAATAAAACCTGACGACGCGCATCACGGCGAATCAAATGAAATTTCGCGCTGAAAAGGGTCCTACCGGACTTTCCGAATTTCCGCCTCTTTGCAAAAATGTTCTTTTTGTTTCAACTTACCCAACCGTACAAGCGGCTTCTACCGCCAGACGAGCCCAATTTGTAATTATTTCCTAAGGAAATTGGTTTTTTGTGTGCAGTTCAACTGAAAATAGTCGAGCAATTTTTCAACCGCGTCAATCCGGGAAAGTTAAGTCATTCCTTTCACCCCGAAAGGTTTTGAGGATTTGCCCAGGTGTGAAATGCATTCGGAAACGAAAACCAACAGTTGGAACGAAATTCGGGGCTATTTTTTCCAGCAGGTTGTGCAACGGGTGGCGTCTTGTCGAACGAGAAGACGTTCGGGAAACCGCACGTTTACGGGTGAGCGCCATGCATAAATCGCGCGGGGAACTTGTGTAGATTGATTGTTTTAGTACGGTCGAGAGCTCTTTCTTCGGTTTACTCAGAATGACTTGCTCTTACAGGGTGTAGGAGGTTACCATTGAAAGAAGGTAAACGATACTGAAACCTCCTTCTTCCGTGGGAGGTTTACAGTATCATTTACACGGTGGCCAGACTAGACTAGAGGATCTACGGAAATAAGAGATTAAGAGAAATGCCCTCGAGAGAAGGCGAGTCCACATATTATCGTATAGACAAGACGCATTCAAATCACTAGCTGGAACGCCCCCCAATTCAAAACTTGTCCTCAATTGCTTGGAAGCTATTTGGCAAGTTGAGCCTCAAACGAGATTCTTCTCAGACGAGCACTTGGACACATTAGAATACGAGGAAAGAGCTGACTTGAGCAGGGGGTGGGGTGGGGGGGACTAGAGATCCAGAAAATCCTGAAATCCGGAAACACCGATTCAGCAGAGATGCTTGGCGAGGAAATCATGCCCAGTTTGAATCCTGAAGCAAGCCACAATTCGCTTTCTGGGCAGCGTTTTGGGAACAGGCTCACTCAGTAAGGGGGCCAATTGCTTTTCCTTCGCTGATCTCTCGTGGGCTTCTCGAAATAGGGACCTTCTTCTTGGCGTTGACCAAGCGCTTGGCTGTGCTGCAAAGGACAGAAGCGTCAGGCTGCGGTAAGAGCGAGCCATTTTTGAACAGTGCAGTTTCTCATTTCCCTCTATTTGGCAGTGGGAGGGAACTCTCTGCAGCACCAGTTGGGAGCCCCTCGTCAACAACTGCTCAATGGCGGATCGACACATACATACACACGGGAACTTGAAAACACCTCAACAGGATGGGTATGCAGCAATGATAGGTGTCCACTTCATCTATGAGTCTGAAGCCCAGGCCTGCAGAACATAACCACCCTGGGATCGCAACAGAATCAAGAAAGCGGGCCTCGGACCTGTTTAGGGATACAACCCCATATAACGGTGATCTCAGGCAGCAGCACAACTGGCTGGATGAGACCTCCGAAGATCATCTTATGTTCCTCATATCTTGCCCAATATTCCATGATGAAAGTAAAGCTCTCCACAGAGGACGTCTTCAAATGAATCCTTTCACTTTCGTTATACATTTCTTTAGGAAAAAGAAAACTATTGGTAATCGAAAAGCGCGTAGAAGGGGTCCGAGGCCAGGTGTGGGAGCTCGGGGGTTGACTGGCTTAGCCATCAGAGGGTGGCCCTCGAGTGAACTATAAGCGTTGACGATGATGGGGGGGGGGGGGGGGGGGGTAACGCAGTGGGATGTTAATCTACCTTTGAAATGGCCGAAGGATGAGGTAGTCTGCGTCCTCATCTGCATGCTTCTATGCCACATTCCTCAAATTCCGTCTTCAGGCTCTTATCGGCTCTTAGTAGGGGGGGGGGGGGATGGAACTAGGGGCGGGAGTTGACACCTATTGATAGCGCGGTTTTCCAAGTTTTCCTAAAATTGTCCTATCTACCTAAATATCGGGTCAATTTTAAAACCCTGTTGCCTCCTGAACGCAGAATTTCAAGCTCTACACAACTTTGATTTTGTGAGTTTTTTACACAGAATGATCACTTAATTTACTGGCGTTGTTAAAGTCAGTTAATAGGCATATTTTTGACAGCCAATCGCAACCTTACCGATCGGTCGATCTTTGAAGTAGTAGCCATTCGACGCAGAATGTTATGCTCTATAATAATGTAAACAGTAAGATTTTCTGTATGACGCATAGTTTTCAAGATATTAGAGAAAAACCAATACAAGTCCGAAAGGTTTGAGGTTTTTAGACACCCAAAATTTTACTGTATTCGCTTAGTTTGCCACTATTTGGGGTGCTAAGACACAAATTAAAATTTAGAAACATAACGTTCTACCTTTTGTGGGCACCGCCGTCTAGATTGACTGGACTAAGACGCTGAAGTCACTGAAGGCACATAAAAATCCTTCGAACCCCCATCTGTCACTCCTCAGGAGCTCTCGAGTCTGGTTGTACAGGTTTGGGGCCCCAATAAGTCGATTCTAAGTTCACTAGAGGCGCTTAGAGCAGAGCACGTCGCCTAAAGAAGCGGCTAACCCTCAGGCTGTAAAGTTCACCTATAAGTGCACTACGTACAGAACGCTACTACATAATAGTGTGCTTGCTTGCACTGAGCATATAGGCTCCATTTGCTTCCAGGGATATTATTTAATTGGGGTGGGTACCCTCACATTCACATGTACATGACATGTGAACAAAATATGTACACAACACAACATGACAACGTGCCACTAGCACAAACGTTATGTGCAGTAGAGACTCTCACAACCTAAATGCAGGCCGTGCCAATGAATAGACAGACAACCGCAGAATCAACAATCCATTGAGTTGTTACTCGCGATACACCAGCAGTTAGTTGGAAACGCGGACCGGATCTCCTTCGCTAGAAGCGGTCTCCAAAGAGTAGCAGCCTGTGTCGTCACAGTAGTCAGCGGTGTAGCAACGGCGGGGGTTCTGAGTTGCTTAAAGGAGCGATGAAATTAGGCAAGTTGAAACGCGGCATGACACCCTGCCAGCCTCAAAAAGGAGCAAGCGAAGGTTAGCAAGGTCGAAATTTCCTTCCGACAAGATTCGGCGAGTGTTGCGGTTATTTCGTTAATGGAAATAACATCACGAGGGAGCCAGCAAATCCAACAAGTTCCGACGAGTACTTTTTGTTCCTACCGAAAGAGTGGTAGAATACCGTGACAGTTGTCAATAATATTTCAACTAGGAAGAACCATTATTGACATTGGTCGATTCAAATTGTCACCCTAAAATCATCAATTTGTGGAGACTTCCTTCAACCGATCTAATACCAGGTACGCGAATGTTGAAACATACTCACACGACGTTCATGTAGGATCCAATCGTTAAAACCATGAGTAGAACAAGAAATCACTATAAAGTTAAATCACCATAAAGTCGTATAAGTTTCGGCATAAAATTTATGCATTTAATGCACAATTCTTCAGCCGATACAAAATAATGAAAATTCAACTTCAAAAAAATTTCAAATTGCTATGACTGCGCTAAGAAACATGTGTCTTATCAATGTTATGATTGTTTTGTCATGTTATCAACTGCTGGGTTTTTATGGATAATCGTCGCTTATCGATGGAAATCGATACTTTTGATGGACTATCGATAGTTTTTTTCGTTGAAATTTAATTGATTGAAGATTGACGACATGAGAAGTATTTTTTTAAAGTACACCACGATTTATTATTCCTCGAAGTAGGTTATATTAGATTAGGCGCAAAAATTAATTCAGAGTCAATAAGAAAATATTTTTGAAAAAAAAAATTCTGTATAATGTTTGGACAGATGTGGGACCTCGAAAAAAGGAATAAGTATGCGTCCAAAATTCGTTAAAATTCATTCCAATATTCCAAAAATCGTTCGAGGAACCCCAACAATGAATTGTACGTCCAAAATTCTTAGAAAAACGATACTTTACACGACCCCAAAGCCGATATCCTTTAAAATAAAAAAAAAAACCTCTCCCATAGCCCAAGCCCCGTAGTATTTTATGTGGCTTTGAGGCCCTCGATTTGGATACAGGACTCACTAATAATAATAACCCCAATATGCCTTCCAACGATCAGGTACCTAGGTAGGTAACATTCACATTTACAATGTAAAATTTAACGCTGCCTACATGTCATGTAGGTAACATTCACCTTTGAAAATTTCCGAAATCCCCAACGGACGTGTCTGTCTACTTGCTTCTTGTCTGTCTCTGTGTTGTAGACCTAACAGTGAGATTTGACTCCCTGCGGCTGATTGACTTTGAACCGATTTTGATTGGACTCAAAATGGCATCAAGAAATGCTTCTCCAGTAAGTATTGGGGTTTTTTGGTTTATTATTCTAGGAATAATGCACCTATGTAATCGCGACGGAGGTCGACAATTTTGATCGGCTTCAAAATTTGACATTACTTATACGTTTCAAGAGGTTGAGCGGTTTTTTTGGCGGCACAAGTCACGAGCGGGATGATCTTTCTGGCAACCCTGTTTAAGACAACATCCTTATCAGCCAAGATTCTGAACTTTGCTTTTATCAGTGTTTTCATAATAATTATTCCTTCTAGTCGTTCTAATCGTTTATTTATTTCAGCATTGAACGCCAAACTCAGGAGTTGAATGTAGGTGCGTATTTCTGTTTTCGTTTCGATGATGAGTTGCCGCTGGTTTTTCCCGTTGTGGTCAGGCACCTTTTCGTTTGAAAATCCTTTGGCGCTTGTCATTAAAAGGACGAGTAAAATGAAACTACTAGACTTCCCTCCGAGGTTCAAGGTTTGTATGAATTCTGGTAATTTCCTTTTATGAAAACAACGTCATAGATCTGTCTGGGACTTGCCAATGTGCCTATTGGCTAGGGAGGTTTGTGTGGATATGCCTGTTCTGCAAATTAGTCCCTCCCTGGGTCATTAAATAGCGATTATTGTATGTCCCGCAGGCTGACCATTAAGACCCAGGCGTGTGCGCATGGACAATGACTTGACTTTCTTTTTCACTCATATTAGTTGGTTAGGAGGTAGCATAATTAGGCTGAAGCGCTCCTCAGGTATTTTAGTTTCTCCTTGACCTTGTTCCTGGTTCTTCAACTTTTCCTCTACTTCGAGTGTGCAGGAGGTTCGGATTTTGATGAGAAAGGGTTTTCATGCGGTTATTGTAGAAGTGCCCTTCAATACGTGGTAAAGGTCAAACATTGGGGACTTCTTGACGATCATTTTGACGAAATTGGGTTTCAACTATTCAGGAGGATGACCCCAAGACGCTGAACCTCCAATATTTATCCTTTTCTACGTAGGTACTATATAGCGCCCTCACCAAAAAGCCGCGTGAACCCGTGTAATTAATATTATTATTCTTTGGTATAATTTAACAAAAATTAATAAATTGATTCTTTCAGTAGGTGAGTCGAAGGGTGTTGAATCAATTTTCAGTGTTGAATGGATTGTTGTTTCAGGATACTTTCATCATAGACTAAATCCACGGATATCAGAAGGGAGATTGCGATAACAAATCAGCATGTAAACCTTCCAGTAGTTTTGTCAGATACCTACTGGAGTTCTTACACTGGACTCAAGTAGAAAAGACTGGAGTCCCTCAAGAAATTACCACTGCACACCCGCACAATCGAACAGGTAGGAATTGATTGGTTTATTTGTTGTAATTTATTTTGATATTTGTCATTTGTTTACAAAAATATTTTGAGCTCATTTTAACGTTTCCCCTTTTCATTGATTTTCCTTGTGGGGTGTCTGGCCATTCTGGACATTGGAAAACCCTTACAGAGAATGGTCATTTAGGAAAAATTGGGCCGTCTCGCTGGTTTTGAATGAGATGAAATGGAGCAGTAAGGTGCGGTAAGCAGTCACCATATTGGCAGGATGCCTGACGAGAGGTGACCACGAACTTGCAACCACCGAGAGTCCACAACTGCAAGGACCGGTTGTTTGGTTACCGCAACCATTAAGGCTCTGAACACCACAAATTATAATATGAGGTGCATAGAAGATATATTGCGATATCTCTTGTCCCAACGGCGATGAGAAGAGCACTGATAACGATACAAATCCCGGCACGTCTTGGTGGTCCATTCTGGAATAATATTGTATTATTATATTGATAGTTGATGGTGATGTTGACCGTTTCAATTAATGTTGTTGGAAACTTGTTGAGGGTCAGTCAAATAAGACGAGATTTTTTGCCGACGTTTCAAGAGATATATTCTCCTATCATCAGGGCCTAATGAAATGAACAAAACACGAATTTATACTTTGAATTTAACAATTGATGAAACTATATGAAAAAAACAATTGATGAAACTATATGAAAAATATATACATAGGTACTTACAATTGCAGGAAAAAGGGCAGCACACGATGCTCAAATCTTTGCTCAATTATTCGTGTCACAGTCCGCGCCTTTATGGATTAATTAAAAATCACAAAGCTGGGAATCCAGCCCGCCCAATTTGTTCATATGTAAACCCCACATTATAAAATTTCAAAATTTCTCAGCGATATTCTTAACGACAGCTTTCCACGTTCCAGGTACACTCTCAAAGACTCCTTTGAGTTTAAAAGTAAAATAGACCAAGTAAAGGTACCTGATGGATATAGGCTGATATCGTTGGATGTCGCCAGTCTCTTTACCAATGTCCCTATAGAAATTATTACTCAGTTAATTGTAGATAATTGGTCTAAAATTAAACGATATACCCGTATCCCTAAACGCAATTTTCTAAAACTCTTCAACCTTTGTACAAAAAATGGGTATTTTCAATTCAATAATAAACATTATTTACAAATTTTTGGCACTAGCATGGGGTCTCCCATTGCCCCAAAACTGGCTGAGCTCTGTTTAGACATAGTATTTGATAACGTTATCCCCAAATTGCCATTCCAGTTACCCTTTATTTTCAAATTCATGGATGACACAATAACAGCTATACCTCAAAATTCAGAACACATCGTTCTATCAAAATTTAACAAATTTCACCCACGTCTACATTTCACCATAGAAAGTGAAAATGAGTTCCAATCCATCCCATTCCTTGACACCCTCTTAATTAGAAACCCCAATGGAAATATTGAAACTGATTGGTACACTAAACCTCAAAATTCCGGTAGGATTATTCATTATAAATCAGCCCAACCATACAAACACAAAATCAATACCATCAAAAATATTTTAGATCGAATTGTCAAACTCAGCTCCCCCCAGTTTCACCAAAAAAATCATGAACGTCTCCGTACTGTTCTTACTAAGAATGGCTATCCTAATTCTTTAATCAATAAAATCATTACCCAACATTCAGCTAGCCTCACTAGACCACAAAATTTACGACAACCCCGTAGGTATTGCTCTACCCCATATGTACGAGGGGTGTCGGAAAAACTTTCCAAGATTTTAGATTCTGATTCTGCTCAGCTTGCCTTTAAAAACAAAAAAACTGTAGGAACTCTTTTCACTAAAACCAAAGACCCCATCCCTCATCACCAACAGAACAATATAATTTACGACGTCCCATGTCAACAAAATTGTCCCAAACGCTATATTGGCCATACTGCAAATTTCATGTCAAAGCGTATCAATACTCATGAAAAAGATAGCTCTGGTCCAGTAAAACCCACGTCCACCGCCTTGACTATCCATTCTAGGGAGGCTGGACATAAATTTCAATTTAATAAAGCCAAGATCATTGGTAAAGAACCCATCCTTTTCAAGCGGGAGATGTTGGAAATGATCCATATTGAACGTAACAAACATCAAACAGTTAACTTCAGAACAGATGTCAATCACCTCAGTAAATGTTACTCTGACTTAATCCATAAAGGGAGACCGCCGACATGAAACCGTTAACGCCCAATTACCTGCTCACTGACCAACCCTCAAACCTTACAAAAAGTCGGCATCCTTTGAGTTCTGTTTACCACTTTCTAAAGGAAAAAAAAAAAAAAAAAAAAAAAAAAAATTATATGTATATTTGTAAATTATATGTATTATAAAAATTATATGTATATAGTATATTTGTACGACAGCGACGGCTCACATCGTGTGCTGCCCTTTTTCCTGCAATTGTAAGTACCTATGTATATATTTTTCATATAGTTTCATCAATTGTTTTTTTCATATAGTTTCATCAATTGTTAAATTCAAAGTATAAATTCGTGTTTTGTTCATTTCATTAGGCCCTGATGATAGGAGAATATATCTCTTGAAACGTCGGCAAAAAATCTCGTCTTATTTGACTGACCCTCAACAAGTTTCCAACAACATTATTATATTGGTATAATATTATATATATTATGTAGTATCGGGCCGTAACTGACCCCAGTATAGGCCAGTCGCCAGAGGGTTTGACTTGTGCAAGCTTTGAATGGTGTACCTAGTTTTTTTTTTTTTTTAAATAATTGAAAATATATATCAACACTTATTGTTGTTATTGTCAACACTTATTGTGTTGACCAATAAGAACAATTATTGTTGTTATTGGTCTGAACAACAAAATATCAAAAATGCTAGCCAACGTTTTGCTGGGAGAACTTATGGCGACGAAAAAAACCTTGATTTTTAGGACATTTTCCAGTTTTTCACCTATACCTCGAAAACTAAGCATCGCAGAGAAAGCGTTTAAAAAACAAAGTTGAAGAGCATAAACGTCTGCGTCGAATGACCGCCTTAAACATTAAAATCGGTTCAGCCGTTTAGCCACAATCAAGCGTCAAAAAATGGGCACTTTTTTCCATTTCCATATCATTTCGTCATATTCGACATGTTTTGACAGAATGTTTCAATATAATTCTCGTCATATGTCATGACATGGCAGTGCATCCAAACTTGTAGTGAAACTACTTGTAGTTCAGGTATGTTTTGATGCGGCAGCAAAAACCGGGGACTGTCCAAAATCCCTGGAATACTCTGTAATTTACCTTTCGGTGGCATGCTACGACTCAATACTGTTACATGAAATTATGCTTATGTCAATCAGTGAGAAATGTTCGTTTGTGAGAATCCCTCCCGTTGTAAAAATGAAGCCCAAATCCTGGGAGGAGTTCGAGTGGGTATTGCGTCAGCGAGTCCTCTCACGTAGGTCTCATTTCGACGTGAGGCCCCTCAAGATGACTCGGCGGTTTCTGAGCCAGGTGGGGACCTCAACGTCTGAGGAATTCCGACGCGTAAACGTACACCGCCTCTTCGGTTTTATTGCAATTATTTAAAATTCCGCGTCACGTCATAGCTTTGAGGAGGAAATCGAGAGGACTTCTTTGCTTCCTTCTTGGTATGACGGAGTAACCTTTCAACGTCAAGGGTGGTCTGGATTGTCATGTGAATCTTTTTCTTATTTCAGCTACCAGGCGGCCATGTTACCAAGCATTGGGCTCAAGAGCTACCCTCTAAGATGCCATTACAAGGCCTCTCGTACTGGGCGCAAACGGACGCACTTGTACCCACCTTAAGGGGACCTCTCTGACCTGCTGCTCATCATTCAGAAGCAGAGGGGAGATGGCTCTTTGACCCCACAACCTTAGTGACAATTGACAGGTTGGTCTTGGCAGTAACTGTTCTATTTCAGCAGTTATTTCAAATGCAATTCACTTATTTCGGTATATGTCGGTATGTTGTTAATTGTCAAAAAGAGAAAATAAGTAATTTTTGTCACAAAAAGCTCTGGTCGATTCCAAAAGTACGTGCGTGACGTCACCTACGGACTTTCCGGTTTGACGGTCAGGGTTGCCAACTCAGAAAACTACTTTTTTACGTAGATCATTCCCTTAAACAATCTCTTCACATGTTTAGGACTAATTTGAATAGAAATAAATAGTTTTTATGCTATTCACCTTGTTAAGCACAAACCCAAAACAACGGCCGCGGTGTCACGTTTAATCCTCGCTGTGGTTTAACCCCAAAGACCGATCCTTCAGTTTGTTTTTTTTTAAATGGTGGCCTACTTGGCACCATG
Organism: Pilophorus perplexus; assembly: GCA_955831195.1. NCBI lineage: Eukaryota > Metazoa > Arthropoda > Insecta > Hemiptera > Miridae > Pilophorus > Pilophorus perplexus. Next base: position 4,973,337 of record OY037015.1, read on the forward strand.
GTGAAATCGTCGACCAATGAGAGCTGATCGCTGGCTTCCGCCGAAAATTGAAATTACGATTTTTCCATAAATTCTATAAGTTTGTACGAACTGTAAGTTTGACGTTTGTGTTTTAACCCCATTTTCGGTGTATTTTGGAAGCCTTGTACCGAAAAAAAGAAAAATCCAGATACACGTCCCTTCCTAATTGGAACATTTGGAATAATTCCAGTGAAAATTATTGTCACTGAAGAATCCAGGTTATTACAGTGGCGTCTCGCCGCTTTTGCTGCTACTACACAGTGGGGTTTGTTGTTTAAATCATCCTAGTGTTTCACACTGAAGCTAACAAGGTTCGGCTGTTTGGAAAGAATACCTAATTAAACTCACAAACTACTCATAAACAGCGTCCTGTCACGCCAAAGGCACAAATCCTCACGTAAAACTCACTTCATTCTCTAGATTATGTATGACGATTATGATTGTGGGTTTGGCATCAGGAAGTTCCGAATTAAGTTCATGATTGATTAAACCCTACAGTACGAGCTGGAGACTCGATGGGGAAGAGAGTGAGGGTTTTCAGAAGTCATTTTTCAACCGAGATATTAGGTCAACCTTGTTTTGGTTTTAGGTTTACCACAGCCATCTCGACATCAGTCACCAATCTACGTTCGTCATTGATACGGCAGATCGAATGACTTTGACATGAGAGGACTTTGTCAACAGGTCGAGTTTTGAAGCAAATGTGGGAGAAAATAAAAATATTTCCAATAAGTATTTGAAAGTAGGTAGTGTTTCTTCGCTGTGACCCATATGGGCCCCGCGCCTCACCTAGTGGGCTGAAATAGGCTGCGGCCCACTCTTGGAAAAACTTGGACTTTTTGAAAGTTCCTACTGGTCCGAAATGGGACCCTCAAATAAAAATAATGAACGATTGAAAAGTAATTAAGGCGCGAATTGAGCATCTTCTTTTTCCTGCTTTGCAGGCATTACAAATTTAATTGGGTGCGCCTCATGGAGCAACTGAGCTTCTAATTTCCTTTGAAAAAAGCGAGTAGAAGGGGTCTGAGGCCCATTGGGAGAGGTCGGGGGTTGGCCTGGTAGCTGTGATGCGGGGCGAACAAGCGTCAAGCCCACTCTCCCTGGTAACCACCTCCTCGTCTCTGTCTCGTCGCGAAGCTTAAAATACGAAGGGGGGGGGGGGGGGGTCAAGAGACGAGAAAGAAATCCCTCCCCCCGGTTTATGGAGCATTTTTTCGACCTCCGCGATAGAATTAAAACTGCAACCAATGGGCTAGGGAACCGATTGTCGACTACTTTTTTCTGAAAGAACTTCATAATTTGAAGCCATAGCACTTTTGGGCTCCTACGGTGTATACAAATTTCCAGGGCACTTTCGAAAATTTCAACTTTGAATCTGTAGGGAAGAGTGGCGCTTCCAAGAAGTGCTCTCTGGTTGTCAGGCAATGAACTAAAAGCACGAATTCAGAGAGATTCACGAGATCAGAAAAGGTGAAATCGCAAGGAAAATAGTCGTTCGGATTTGTTCTGACGCTAGAGTGACGGGACAGACCATATTCATGTTCACCAACATAACATAACCAAAAATAAAAACGATTTTTTTGGTACACTCTACTTTTTGTGCGAGTGCACTCTGGCGGATTAGTTAAAGTGTCACATATTCACTAGTGATTTACTCTGCTAAGACACCTATTTCTCAGTGCTAACTGTATTGAGTACTTTGTTCATTATTAGTTCAACTATGTTCAGCCGAATTTTCCCATTTCTCTGACCTTTCCCCTAGCCCATTGATTTTTTGTATTCATTGTGGGAATAAACATGAAATAGAGTCCTTCAGTTTTTTCAATGATTAGTTAGGCTTTAAATCTCTCCTTTTATATGGTATATCTTCAGTATAGTTCAATTTTTTTTTTTTTTCAAGCTGAATCCAAATTTGAAATCAGATTTCCGTCATCCTGTATTCATTTAAGGAACATTTTTTTTTTTTATCGAAAAGCGATTAGATGGGGTCTAAGGCCAGGTGGGAGAGGTCGGGGGTTGGCTGGCTCCCTAGTTGAATAACTGCACCCAGGGCCCATTTTGTCTGCATGCCTCATTCGCAGGGCCCATTTCGAAAATTTCGTGTTTCTTCATAGTGACTTAAGGTACATTTACTAGACTTCCTAATAATGCTTTGAAAAGCATACAGCCAGACGTAAGCTACATTTTAAGCCCCTTTGAGGTTTCCATCCATCAGATTTCCCGAGGTTACACCGCCAGTCAACAACGTCTGGAGGAAAATAGTTTCAACCCCCCACGTGAGAGTTTGTTTTTCACCGTTGACATTGACAGGCGTTGTAACTTGCCCCAGTGACTCTTGGTAATGTGATATGGATTGAAATCCCAACGGGGCATAAAAATGTAGCTCACGTCTGAGCTCGTATTATGACACGACGACCTTGCTTTGTTACCAAATCGGTATCGATCATGACCCCCCCCCCCCCCCCCTAGTGCAATACGCCTGTTTTGACTACTGATGAAGTTTTTCCCAAAAACGCGTTAATCCCGCGAGGGCGAGAAAGATGCGCCCCTGCCGGCTATTGAGTTTAATCTTCTGTAACTAATTTTTCCATTTTGTACGCCTCAGGAATTCTCTCAACGTGGAACCAGGACTGGGTTACCAGGAGCAGCCTGAGAAGGAATTGTTACGCGAGTTGGGAACTGGAGAGTGAAAGTCCTTCTAAGTCACAAATTGCCAACCACTCTATCCGTTACTATCTCCAACGGGCTCCCTGAAAGGTACGAATTTCGCAATTCTGACATCATATTCGGATTCAACACCTTTTCCATCCTCTCTGTTCCTATTGAGATTTGGAACGGAGGCGGAAAAGGCGGACCTCAAGAATTCGCCAGAAGTGCATATTGCTTACTTAGATCTTTTGGTTGACAATTATTTTATATAATTTCATGATTTTTAGTTCCACCCTAAAAACTAAGGCTGGAGGCTGAGTTTGGACCGGCCACCGTAGAAAATATTCCAGATTAACTCAGCTTAACATTTCTGAATCTAGTGACGGAAAAATATGAGGTGAGTTTGTTTCGTTATCACGATTTGTTGGTTTGATTACACAACTTATTTAATGTGAAATGCCTGTGTTTAGGTAGGAAACTGTGGACGGTTCTAGCGAGTTTTTCGTATAAGTCGCCAAAACTTATTTCTGTAGCTGAGGTGTTGCGACAGCGTAGTGGTGGTTGCAGGTGATTGATGGAGCGGGGAGGAGCTCACCTTCTTTACAGCTAAAAGGAAGCTGGTGCTAAGGGGCAGGCACGTGCCGGAGCAGGTCGCCTGTCTGTGAACTACCGCCGTTCGGTTAAATACCTTGGTAAATGGTGCTTCAAGACCGGATGAGCTTTGCCGCCCATGCTGAGGGTGCTTCTTCAAGAGACGCAGCAACTGGGGCCTCAAATCGAGCGACCTCTTGGTGGATTGGCGAGGGGCACCCTTTTCGGGTGCTGGGACGATGCTTTTAGCGTGGGCCTACTTGGGCCAAGATGAGCTAAGGCAGGAAACTGCTGGCCTTGTTGGCCAGAGGCAGGAGGAGTGGGCTGTTGTGTTCACTGGGAGGCTCACGTTTGAGTTATTCCCTTCTCAGCAGTTTCGGATGCCGTGGGTGGTCCTTGATCACTTGAGCTACTGAGCGGTCATGGGGACTTCTTGGCTAACCCGCGCCGCCTGGCGCTGGCACATGGTGCAGCAGCCCAGGAGATATAAGACTCCGTCCCGTCATCTCATTAAATTTAAGGCAGTAATCCGTGACTAATCCAAGCGGTTTAAATGTTTGTAAACACTCCGTCCCGAGGGGAAGGACCCGCCTCGAGAAAAACGCAACATTCTTTGATATAGGTTACTTGTGCAGAAATTTAATTCTGTGTCAATGGAAGAAATTAAAAAAAAGTTTTTGAATAAAAAAAAAAGGTTTTTTTTTTAATTTTTTGTTTTTACTTGAAAAATATTTGACCTCCTGGGATCCTTCAAAAATCCCCTTTGTAGCCCCATAAAAGCCCTATAGATCGCAACAGTGAAATCGGATCGTTCCGGGACCCCTAAAAATGGATTCTACGTCCAAAAATACTTCGAAAACGACACCTAACCCGGTCCCATAGTCAAAAGCCTTTAAAAAACCCTCCCGTAGCCCCATTTTAGCCCCATAGCGCCCCACGGGTTTGGGCGATCGGGCTGAAAACCTTGCGGGCTCAACTAGATGGTAAACCGAGTATTTTGTCAAAATTTCAGATTTAAAAAAAAAAATCGAGTATTTAAAAAAAAAAAACGAGTATTTTGTCAAAAAAAGATCGAGTATTAAAAAAAAACAGACAAGTATATTGTCAAAAAAATCGAGTATTTAATAGAAAGTAACTTTTTTTTTAACGAGTATTTAAAAAAAAAGTAAAAAAATTATTTAAAAAAACAAACGAGTTAAACCTTTAAAACTTTAACCTTTAAAAAAAGTAAAAAAATTTTTTTTTAAACGAGTATTTTAAAAAAATCGAGTATTTAAAAAAAAAACGAGTATTTTGTCAAAAACAATCGAGTAATTAAAAAAAACGAGTATTTTGTCAAAATTTCAGAAAAAAAATTTATTTTATTTTTTGTACTAACCAATTTTTTTTTTTAACGAGTATTTAAAAAAAATCGAGTATTTAAAAAAACAAGTATTTTGTCAAACAAAAAATCGAGTATAAAAAAAACGAGCATTTTGTCAAAATTTCAGAAAAAAAAAAATTATTTTATTTTTTGTATCAATTTTTTTTTTTTTCAAAAAAATTTAACCCCCTGGGACTCTTCAAAAATCCCATTTTTAGCCAAATGAAAGCCCTGTAGATGGCCACAGTGAAATCGGATCGATCCGGGACCCCAAAAAATGGGTTATACTTTCAAAAATTCGAAAACGACACCTAACTCGATCACATGCCTAAAAGCCTTCAAAAAAACCCCTCCCGTAGCCCCATAGCGCCCCACGGGTTTGTGCGATCTGGCTGAAAACCTTGCGGGCACAACTAGATGGTAAACCAAGTATTTTGTCAAAATTTCAGATTAAAAAAAAAAAAATCTTACTGGCCAAAACGGCTCAGACGGCGTACGGCGGACGGACATTTCGGTTTTGGAATCTAGACCTCTTATAACGGATAATGTCAAATTTTGAGGCCGATCGGAGTCGTCGACCACCGTCGCGAAAACATAGGTGTATTCCAAGAATAATGAACCAAAAAGGGAAGAGTTTTGTCCTCGTAGTCTCAGATAGGCTACTACCACTCTTCCTGCTGGCCTACAGGAGTGCGCCCCATGTGACGACCGGTTTCTCGCCAGCCTTGACGGTATACGGCTCCAGCTGCCAGAAGACACGGTAAGGCCTGTCACGTGGGAAAGACCACTTGGTCCTCCTTGGTCCTCCCCGTTGGCCCTAAAGGGAACTTCTCCAGCTTTCATCTCCAGGGCCGTCCTGGATATGCCCCAATACATAGATTATGCCTATCGGCATCGGTGATTGAGCTCCACCAAACAATACACTTCCTTTGCAACATGACGGTAGCAATAGTTAGGTCCCACAATTATAGAGCTGCCTAAAGAACATTTAGCAGTTGGCTCACCTGGTGATCACCCAATCTTCACGACCTGTTTGGTGCATACAACGCACATTCCGTGCCCTACCGCACCAAAAAATATCTTATTTTCAGTAGAATAACGTAACCTGGGCAGGCTCTATGCCTAAAATCTTTGACGGGTTAGGCCAACCTCGCGCCTTCAAGGAACCATCATAGTCACCGAGAATTATCTTTTTGTAATCAGGTAGGAATTTCCCAGGAACCAGCTTCAATAGCCGCGAAAAGAAAAATAGGTTCAACGTGACGTTTGTTTGGGACTGACGCGAACCACGTGATTGTCGCCTTTGAACGGGTTGGTGAGATATTCGAGTACTTACGTTATCAACATGACGGCCGAGCTGGAGTTCCTCTAGTTGTAGACGAATACGCGCACTTCCGTCACTTATACTGGAAAAATTGATACATGAGGATCAATGTATGGATATTTTACCAAATCGATAAACTCAATCCGTCCGGAAAAATGAAAACCCTGGCATTTAAAGGAGGACAGTCAATTCTCAATTAGTCATTCTGGGTCATTTCAAAATGGTGACTTGGCCTTGTGGAGAAATCCGGTTTAATAAGTAAATGAAAATTGCTCAAATTGTTCTTGTTAAAATGGCGCGTCTAGCTGTCGGTAGGAAATATGAATTTTTGAGGCTCAGAACTACTTTCAGTAATGATCCCTAGTATGGTGAATTATTTAATGATCCACCTTCGGCATTGTCAAGCCTTTTCCATTGGTATAATGCGGAAGGAGGGCTTGTCGGTCGTTCATTAGCGGATTCGAAATGGGTTCATTTGAAAATTCAAACTCGTTTACCTCGTTTTACCGCAATTCTACGGGGAGGGCAACCTCGTTTGGTATGTCCAACCTTCAAGGCGAACTGCTTCAGTTTACCTGTATCAAGTGACGGTACACGGAAGCTGTCACATCCCCCGAACCATCGACTTCCTTCGTTGGTTGAGTGGCGTGTGTAGCCGATGGAAGTTTTTGCAAGGTTAGTTTATGCACGGAATGCTTGAAATTCGTTACCGAGATCTCAACCAAGAAGAGCGGTTGACCATTTTTCAATGTTGTTGAAGTGCCTGAGCCACGTCCCAAAATATGTCGACGGGTTGCACTCTCAAGGGACTGCGTGGTAGTGGAGGTGGCTCTATCGCCATATGGCAGCGCTACCGGCTTCAGAGTGGCTCTTCAAGTCTCCCTGTGCCAATTTACTCGTTGGAATTAATAGGTTTGTTCCTGGTTTGGCGGGCTATTAACAGAAATCGACGGAGACATGCGCAGTTGAGATAACTGCTGTTCCAGGTCGTTTTGTAGGTTGACAGCTGTCGAACTTGATAACCCTACACTTCTCTCGTAACCTTCTCACTTTGTTTTGGTGCCTGGCGTGTCAAGTTGTCCACTCATATCCTCCTAATGATGATCTATGGGGCTTTCGTGGGACTAAAAATTTTGTTGGTCCACGAAGAACCCTTAGAACCCCAAATCAGATGGTTCTGGGACCCTCAAAAATAGATTCTACGTCCGAGAATACTTCTAAAACGGCTCCGTATGAAATTTACATTCACGTGAATCACCGTGAAGTAACGCTACAACAATTTGTTGACGGATCGGCGTTCCAGGTCTGCCGGTGCGCTGTTGGACAGAACTCAACAGCGATTCAGAAGGCATTGGTACAGCTGTCAACAGACGCCGTCAGAACTGGAACAAATCTTGTATTATTCGCTAATAGCCAGCGGCTGACAGTGCTGACAAACAACTTCCAAGATCGCTGGCTCTTTGAAAACCACTTGTTCTCGTCACAATAACAAGTACCCGTGGCAGCTGTCTCCTTTGGGTGGGTTTTTCTGGTTGTCTCCGGTAAAACTGTCACCTGTGTTCTGGACGATCAGCTGGACTGAGCAGCTCAGTGACGTCACCAGAGTAGTCCCGTATTCCAATCAATGGGCATGCTCTGGTTCCATCTACTCAAGGCGGGAGCGGACTGCCCTGAATTCACAATCCCCAGTCACATACCCTCCTGCTGAGGTCACACGCCCAAGGAGTCACATAGGGCAGGAGGTAACCACTTGCTGTCCCCAATGTCGTTATCTGGTAAACAGATGGGTCAAAAATGAATGGTTCTGGAGTACACGGAGATCAACTTGGGAGTACACGCAGCTATCAAGCTCAAATTGGGGGGAAAACCACGATCTTTCAGACCCAAATTATTGCAATTGACGTGGGGGCTATGGAGAGCTTCGGTCGACGGCACTCCAGAGCCCATGTCCATTAATTAATATTCAGTGACAGCCAGGCGTCGGTCAAGGCGCTAACAGCGTCCATCGCGTTCCTGGACTGTTAGTAGTAGTTTCACTCAACACCCTGGCAAGACGCAATACGGTCACCCTGGATAGTCCCGGGGCACAAAGGTGTCTCAGGCACTGATCAAGCCGACGCTTTGACCAGACGAGGCTTTCAATGCTGTTGGCCTTACCAAAATCTTCCATCAGAGGTGCCATCAACAGGTGGATATTTTCACTATCTGTTGAAGGTCAAACTCACTGCCAGGGGTGGCTACACCCAACACCCTTGGGATTCGTTCGGTGAAACCAGTTCTGGAAGATCAGCAGGACTGAGCAGCTCAGTGACTTCACCAGAGTAGTCCCGTATTCCAATCAATGGGAATGCTCTGGTTCCATCTACTCAAGGCGGGAGCGGACTGCCCTGAATTCACAATCCCCAGCTCTCTCCTCGACCCTGGTGTTTTCCGAACGGCCAAAAGTGGTGAGGGGGCAATCCTAGATAGTCCTGGACGTTCACCGAACGGACCCCAAGACTTCTGAAAAGCTTCTCAAATTAGAGCGGGGAAAACTAAGAAGGCTAGTAGGTTTACTGACCAGCTTTTCCCTCCTGTGACTTCATTCGAACCGGGTAACAGAAAGACGATTTCAGACGAAGTAGTCTATTTCCACGATAAATAAAATAACAACTTGTAGACGCGTTTCGGTTTACTAAACCATCATCAGTACAATACAGAATGAGGAAGTTGTGAGAAGTTCCTTATATACAAAAGTGAATGTGCCTTCTTATGGGCGTGGCATTAGAAAGGTGGCAAGAAAAAAAAATGTGAAAGGCAAATAGGTGAAAGGAGAACTCACAGGAAAATATCGATTAGAGGGGAACGCCTAATTACATCCAGGTCATTTACTGATATTCCTAAATTGTAAACTTTCTGAATTTCCAAAGATTCTAAAGCATCTAGTTTTGGACCTTTTTGGCAAACATGAGCTATCCCAATGGCTGGATTATTATTACCTATCTCATAACTGATTCTATGGTTTTCTTCTGACAAATGTTTTTCAAAAGCTTCCCTACCCCTTCCCAACCTAAGATCATCACTATGTTCCTTCAATCTAATTTTAAATTTTCTTCCAGTTTGTCCTACATATTGAATCCCACAATCACATTTTAATATATACACACCCCCTTTATCCTCTAAAGGAATTTTATCTTTCACACCCCCTAGTAATTTCTTTGTAGAATTCTGTGAATAGAATCCTACTCTGAAACCCCTATTTTCTAAAATGCGACCCACTTTCTGAGTCACTACATACGCAGGTTGTGCGAGGAGGCTGAAGAAACCGCCATCCACATCGTTGAGTGTCTGGCGTTCTAATACCGCAGAACCTACGCCTATGAGGGCATTCCTGCGCAACCCCCTGTCAAAGATCTAACAACCCAGGGGACTAGAGATTTTGGACTACAATTAGGGCGCCCAGGGAGAGCAGAATAAGCCACAGGCTGGGGGGCTCCCCGAACCTTCCTCTGCAACGTCACGAATCTGCGAATCATTTCTTCCACCACTGTATCCACCCCACACCTGCAGAGTGGACCGTGTCAGCGTTTTGCCTAAAAAAAATTAACCTTGGTGGGGTTCTCATGTTACCAAAAGCGTCAAACAGATGATCCTGTTGGAATACGAATGGGATCCCGTACAATGACAATTTTCTTGAAACGACCAATCGCACTACCCCATCCGCTGACTCACAGTTCCATCACATCAAGGTTGCAGTCTGGTTTGAATGTGAAGAAAAAAAAAAGAAAAAAGAAAAAAAGCAACAGCAAGAATCTAACTCAAGAAAAGAGCCGGCTTTCGCCGAAACGTTGCACCATCGTCGGAGGCCGCCCCGAAGGACGTCCGAGGAGGTCCGATGATTAATCGATGGATATGATCACCCCCGACTGTTGTAACTTGAATAGTCCAATCCAAGCGAAAGAGCCTAATGATCGAGAATGGTGCCAGGGCAATAACAACCTCTGGAATGGTAACCCACTGTCGATGAAGAGAATTCAGTTCGACTTGTAATTTGATTTTTTGTCTCTGTCTGCTCTTCCACTTTGAACTTGTGCTAGTTTTAGATTCAGTAACAAATTGTCAACCCAATATAGCGAACTGCCGAGCCACATAAACAGAGCTACCAAAATAATGGCTCGCTAATAGCAAGCTTCAATTTTCTATTCAATACACGAAACGATATTTACCGATTTCTACTAATTGGTGACATGGAATCGTAAAGAACACTTAATTATCTGATTGCTGCTTGAATAGGTCTGGAACTCGGCCGACTCGAAAGCCGCGCGCTGTTTTTGTCTGGCTGAATCATTGTATGACTTTCTCATCAGTCACTCGTTTCGAAATTTTTGCGCGAAATGACTCGGTGTTTGCTCAACCTCGATGACAAAGTGTCTTCAGTAAGGGCCAAAGGTCGATAAGAGTACAGTGAGTTTAGTAACCCTATTGTATCGGTTGATCGGTCTGATAGAATGGTTCGGTTTGGGCGAATTTTTTGTAGTCAAACCTATTAATAACAGAGCTAACAAAAGATTTCAAAGAGGGAGGTGGCGTGGGCTTTTTCGTGAAAGGTCTCTCATCAACTCTAAAGTCGCTGCGAATGGAGATGGTTATTGTGGGTTGTTTTTCCACCACGTTCTCGGCAGTGTAGCCTGCCGGAGTTGGTACCGGCGGGTGGAGCGGGTCGCGTTACGGAACCCCTCTTCTCCCGCCGGCAGCCCGGGATCCCCGTTCGAAGACGGGTAGAATTTAACAACTAAGTTTGCCAACTGTTCATTTATTGCGACATTTTTAAAATCAGGGATCAGATCCGCCGGCCAAGCCTCCATTGCCGACAATTGGGTTGTGGAAGCTGAGCTGGCGGGAATGATCCGTACGGATCTGTTGCCCAGGACTCCATTAAAGACATTTTGTTTGCGGAAGCCGGGAAATCGGATTCGTATAAGACTGGGTTGACTGGACAGTGACGGTTTAGTAACTGCTCACTTGAGGTAGCTGCAGCAGCTTTCTTACGTTCAACTGCGAGCCCAGGGCGAACAGATACCGGCCACGACATATCGTGTTGGGTATCGGCTACCCCTCAGTTCTTTCTGAACACTCTGCATCATTTAATGGAATTCGCGTCGGATAAGTTTTTTCTAGTTGAGATTTTAGCTGAAATCGAAATGGAAAATTATCTCAAAAATCACTTTGTGACATTCCACGTTCTTTCCCCTTCCCCTTCATCTAGCTGTAGCCGCCAGGTTTTCAGCCTTATCGTTCTAAACCGTGGCGCTCATTGGAGCTAAAATGGGGCTACAGAAGGGGGTTTTGTAGGTTTTGGGTGCGAGTGATGCGTCTTTGTCAGTGTTTTGCGACCTCAAGTCCATTTTAGTTATCTCGGACCCATCCGACTTTTGAAGGACATCAAGAGATCGAATGAGATGTCATTTTCGTAGCAATTTAGGACGTAGAATCCACTTGTGGGGGTCCTTCAACATTACTTTAATAAAATTGAGTGGAAATTTTCAACTAATTAAAACAATAACTTTTAATTATTAATAAATATTTAATTTACTGTACCAACCCTCCAGATATTTTATGACCAAAGGATTATGACCCCATTTCATGAGTTACCTACAGCAAATACACATTGCTGTTGTATTTAATATGAATTAAAAAAAAAAATTTTTTTTTTATTAGTTGAAAAATAAAATAAATTTTGGTTTATTATACTTCGAATCGCGTAATCGCGACACAGTTCAAAAATTAAGATCGGCCTCAAAATTTGACATCATACGGTCCGTCCGCCGTCCGAGCCGTTTTGGGAAGTACGAATTTTTTTAAAGCTGAAAATTTGACAAAATACTCGGATTACCATCTAGTTAGGCCCGCAAGCGTTTTTAAATAAGTACTTTTTCATTGACAGAAACTGTTGACCGATTTATTCAAAAGAATAATTAACCCTTGGGGAAATTTTTCAGTTTTTTGGTTTATTATTCTTGGAATAATACACCTATGTTTTCGCGACGGGGGTCGACGACTCCGATCGGGCTCAAAATTTTACATTATCCGTTTCAAGTGGTCTACATTCTAAATCCGAAATGTCCGTCCGCCGTCCTGGCCGTTTTGGGCAGTAGGAATTTTTTTTAAAATCTGAAATTTTGACAAAATACTTGATTTACCATCTAGTTGTGCCCGCAAGGTTTTCAGTCCGATCGCTCAAACCCGTGGGGCGCTATGGGGCTATAACGGGGCTACGGGAGGGGTTTTTTGAAGGCTTTTAGCTATGGGATCGAGTTAGGTGTCGTTTTCGGAGTATTTTTGGACGTAGAATCCATTTTTTTGGGGTCCCGGAACGATCCGATTTCACTGGGGGGATCTTTAGGGCTTTCATGGGGGTAAAAATTGGATTTTTGAAGGATCCCAGGATGTAAAATATTTTTCGAGTAAAAAATACAGAATTTTTGAAAAAAAACTTTTTTAAACATAGAAATCCAAAAAAAAAAAATTTTTTTTTTGAGATGAAAATCCAAAAGAAAATTTTTTTTTTAAATTTTTTCATTGACAGAATTAAATTTCTGCACAAGTAAGCTATATCAAAGAATAATAAATCCTTGTGTAAAATTTGCAGCGTTCCATTATCTTGTTGTATGCCATTTATGTCTTGGGTAAATTAATTTAAAAAATTCTTTCAGGTGTAAAGCTCGAAAATGACCTGTTATTCAGATTCTAAAGGAGCCACCTGAAAAATCTGAAATCGGTCTTGAAAAATCAGGCTTCCAAAGTGGAGCAAAAATCAGGGTTTGGAGCCGTTGACAGGGAATTGGGATGGTGGTGGGCCAAGGAGTGACCGAAGGCTGCGCGGCTACCCCCCCCCCCCTCCCCCCAAACAAAAATATGTATTAAAAAACGCTGCAAATTTTACACAAGGGTTTATTATTCTTTGATATTGATGATATAGGTTAGTTGCGCAAAAATTATTTCTGAGTCAAAAGAAAAAATGTTGGAAAAAAAAAAGTTTTTTCAAAAATTCTTTATTCTTTACTCGAAAAATATTTAACCTCCTGGGATCCTTCAAAAATCCCATTTTTAGCCCCATGAAAGCCCTATAGATCGCAACAGTGAAATCGGATCGCTGCGGGACCCCAAAAAATGGATTCTACGTCCAAAAATACTTCGAAAACGACACCTGACTCGATCCCATAGCCGAAAGCCTTCAAAAACCCCCTTCTGTAGCCCCATTTTAGCCCCATAGCGCCCCACGGGTTTGGGCGATCGGGCTGAAAACCTTGCGGGCACAACTAGATGGTAAACCGAGTATTTTGTCAAAATTTCAGATTTTTAAAAAAATTCCTACTGCCCAAAACGGCCTGGACGGCGGACGGCGGACGGACATTTCGGTTTTGGAATCTAGAAACGGATAATGTCAAATTTTGAGGCCGATCGGAGTCGTCGACCCCCGTCGCGAAAACATAGGTGTATTATTCCAAGAATAATAAACCAAAAAAAAAAAAAAAAAAAAAAACTACACAATATGGGAAAACGAGTTGTTGGGTCTGAGGCCAGGCGGGATGCGGTCAAGGGTTGGCTGGCGTAGCCAGCAAAGGGTGGCCCCCTAGTTGCCTAATATTAGCCGAGAGTGTACTTCATTAAGGACGTAGCGGTTAAAGTTATTGGCGACCGGTAATAGAATCACGAGACGATGAGTATTACGTCGTAATCTCCCTTTTTAAAGTCCTCGTCGAACAAATCACTGGTGACCGACATCCCGATTTTTGGGGCGGTTCGGGGCCGCGGGTTTTTGTCTACCGCGACAGGAAAATTCGACGAATTCCCCACTTCGAGTTCCGGACGTCGCGACTCGCCGGGTAAACCGGTCCGTTTTGTAAGTCTTGGTAACGTTTGAGAGAAAGTCGTACAGATTCACTTTTCTCGGGGTCGGTGGGGCTGGACTTGCAGCGTTTGGCCTACTTTGGAAAAAAAAAAAAAAATTGGTTCAGTAGGTGGAAATGAAAATGTGTCATTTTTTGTTTTTAGGGGGGGTTAACATTTAAATGAACATAAAATGAGCATGTTCCATTCTAGCGTGAGGTCAGATGAAGTAACAGCCTAAGGACGTGATTAATGCTTAGCAGGAGACTTCCTTTCCTAACCAACGTTGTAACTCGAAGTTTGACTTGCTAAATGAGAGCCTTTCAGGAACCATTTAAGGAGACTCAATACATTTATAACATGAGTATTTGAGTCGTCTAAAATCACAACGAGTCAAATCCGTTAAAGCTAAACTTTTAGGAAACGCCAAAACACTTCATGGCGGACTTTTTCAATGCGACATTTAAACCTGGTGGCTTTCTAGAATCTGTTGAGTCTAGCGAAGGGCCTTAAGTGAAAAAACGCTGCAAATTTTACACAAGAGTTTATTATTCTTTGATATAGGTTAATTGTACAAAAATTATTTCTGTGTCAATAGAAAAAAGTTTGGCAAAAAAATTTTTTTGGATTTTTTTTTTCAACAATTCTTTATTTTTTACTCGAAAAATATTTAACCTCCTGGGATCCACCTAACTCGATCCCATAGCTAAAAGCCTTCAAAAACCCCCTCCCATAGCCCCATTTTAGCCCCATAGCGCCCCACGGGTTTGGGCGATCGGACTGAAAACCTTGCGGGCACAACTAGATGGTAAACCAAGTATTTTGTCAAAATTTCAGATTTTTAAAAAAATTCCTACTGCCCAAAACGGCCCGGACGGCGGACGGACATTGGATCTTGATTGTAGACCTCTTGAAACGGATAATGTCAAATTTTGAGGCCGATCGGAGTTGTCGACCCCCGTCGCGAAAGCATAGGTGTATTATTCCAAGAATAATAAACCAAAAAGGGCTGCAATATCAGAAGCACAATTTGCCGTACGTTCTGCAAAAACAGCTCAAACAGACTGAGCACTGCACAGGACGGCAACAGTGCAGTGCATTGCTTGTTCACGATACTTGACCAGTCTCACGCGGTTCAAATCAGTGTCTACCATCACAGTGTTTCCGATTACTTCCAGTTCCCGTCTGATTACTTTCAATGTCATCTTGCCTTTTTCATGCATGGCGAACTTTTACGTGGGAGTTTTTTTTCTAACTGCAGACATTAAAATTCGCCCGTCGCGCCCATTACGGCTCAATTTTATCTTTAAGGTAGCTCATTCGACGCAGAATTTTGTACTCTCTAATTTAATATATAGAGTAATTTTACCTATAACGCACCCTGTGGGGAATCCTGGCAGGGTCCCCCACTCTCCTACTCGCGGACTGACAGCCCATCAGGGTGAGTGCTGGCGGGAGGGGCCCCCCCTTCTCCTGCCAGTGACGCCTCATCCCTTCATTTTAACATTTACTGTTCATGCTAAATGATTAATACACACAGTATTAATAATGTTATTTCCTCTGATAGCCAGGCCTCCCCTGCCGAGAATTTTGTCGAGGAAGCTGAACTATCAGAGGGATTATCCACGTGTGATCTTGCTATCCTGGACTCCCTTGCCGACACTTCGGTTAGGGAATCGGGAGAAACTATATCTCATCAAAGTGGGGTTTCTGGTCAGGCCTTCTCTGTTGACAAACTGTGGAAGCTGCAGCAGACTCCCCAATCTTAACTGTGAGCCCAGAGCGAACTGGAACTGGCCATATCATGCAGGCTCCCAGCATCCTCTCGGCCCCCTTCTGGAAGCTTTGCACCTTCACACCTCAACATATCGAGCAAGCCTGATGAGTGCTTCCCTATTCTGTGGCCGCATCTTCCTCCTGTGCAGCAGATCATGACAATTCGTGTTATGCCCAGGAAGGTAATGAATGCCACAGGCCTTCCGCCTTTTAATGGATTTAAATTCCGTGTTGGGAACACGAACGAATGAAGATACACTTCCAACCTCCGATGGGTGTTCCGCACCGCCCTTTCAAAGTTATCCGTGAAAAGCCAAAAACAAGTGCCAAAATTGCGTGTTTTTTTGTTGCGTTTTTGACGATGAGCATCCCAATCATTTTGTTGGGAAGCTTCAGATTCGTTTTCAGCACCCCTGAAAACCCCGTCGAAAAAATTCTACACCACGCGTTGCATCGAACACCCCATTTGAGGGTGACTGAACTATAATCTTATGACGTCTCATATTCTCATCATATTTCTCCAACCAGCGAGATTCTGACGCCTCTTGGATAGACTGCGGCGTTAACAAAGCATGATCGAGACTCCTCTGGTCCGAAACGTTACCCTTCAAAAGCACAAAATGTTTGTGCATTTATAACTGCGGTTAGGTAGAAGAGTTGTGCTTTTGCAAGACTCCGGAAAAAAAGTAATATTCGTTATCTCGTAGTTTGAATCACTGCTTGCGTTTGCACTCACTTCTGTGTTTGGACGGAAGTAGGCAAGAGACCAGTCCAATGTATGTACAGGCCGTGTAATAATGTGCAACAGTCAAATGTTCCGTCGACGTACACTGCTTAGTTTTCAATCAGGCATTGTAGAATGTAGAAGAGTAGCGATGTTGTTGCCAGTCTTGGGCCTCAGGAGCGTAAAGGACACATCCTCGCGTATCACCGCTCTCTCGCAGGGGCACAATAATATTATCATATTATGATATTGTCTTCAGTGAAGTGAGCTTTCACTTCAGACTGGGAGCGACGTATTAATAACACCTTGTCCATACGCCCAAAGCACCCTTAAGGGCCCATTGTGCCTGGCGTAGCGTTTTGGTTAATCATCTCCTTTGTTTTCAATGACATTGTGATAGAAAAGGGGGTATGTTTAGTTTGTGAGTCAATTTTACAAATCATTACAATCATTGTAATGTTGGCAAAAATGAAAATTTGGAATGAATTTGGAGGTTACGAGAAAAAACGCTGCAAATTGTTTACCTACTATGGATTTTCATGATTACTTAAATAATACACAATTTTTGTATAAATTGTGAAAAATTATTTTATAAAAATTTTAATTTCTAAAATTAAAAAAAAAACTTTAAAAAAACTGTATATCTGTACAGGTGTATAATAGTAGTGTTAGGACCTCCGAAATTGGATTCTAAGTCCAATATTACTTCGAAAACAACATTATTTACGACCTGAATGAAACGCATTTCCAAACAATTTGAGGGCAAAATTTGAGACCGATCTAAATGTTTAACCGCCACGAAAACACGAGTTGATTTTGTGCGAAGAACCAAAACTTTTCACTACACCGCTCTTGATTGAATTTCCCAAATTTTGATCTTAACAGGTTGAGCGGCGTGCAAGATAAACACGAAAGTAAAATTTCGTAGGGGGTTGATGTAGAGCCCTAAACCTCCATGAGCGACCAACAATCCAATCATTTCCTGGCACTATTTCAATGTAAAAACCTTCATGGTTGAATTCTGCCCATTGTAATAGCATTGCAAAGTGAACCTTGGTTAGGTTTCAGTACAGTTTCAAGTTGATGATTTGATTCTGAAAGAGTCATTAAATAACCACCAATATCAATTAGAATTCTAATTACTTTATTTATTTGCTCCTTCAAAAGAACCAGTTTTATACAAACCACCCCTTTTGGTTTATTATTCTTGGAATAATACACCTATGTAATCGCGACGGAGGTCGATGACTTGGATTGGCCTCAAAATTGGACATCCGTTTCAAGAAGTCTACATTCTAAATCCGAAATGTCCGTCCGCCGTCCGCGCCGTTTTGGGCAGTAGGATTTTTTTTTTTTAATCTGAAATTTTGACAAAATACTTGGTTTACCATCTAGTTGTGCCAGCAAGGTTTTCAGCCCGATCGCCCAAACCCGTGGGGCGCTATGGGGCTAAAATGGGGCTACGGAAGGTATTTTTTTTCAAGGCTTTGAGCTATGGGATCGAGTTAGGTGTCGTTTTCGAATTATTTTTGGACGTAGAGTCCATTTTTCGGGGGTCCCGGAACGATCGATTTCACTGTGGCGATCTATAGGGCTTTCATGGGGCTAAAAATGGGATTTTTGAAGGATCCCAGGAGGTTAAATATTTTTCGAGTAAATTAAAAAAAAAAACTAAATAAAAAAAAAAATAATTTTTTTTTATTGACACAGAATTAAAATTTTGCTCAAGTAACGTATATCAAAGAATAATAAACCCTTGAGTAAAATTTGCAGCGTTTTTAATTTTAATTTTCCTACTTATCTGTTGTCTAATGGAGGAGTGTTTGTACGTTACAGGTATGAAGATGGGTTCTTATTGACCAGTTTCGACAAGTTGACCTTACTACATACGCCTTGAAGGTAATTTAACGTCTTGATTGTATCAAGAAGATAATAAACTAGTCTTTCTGACGATTGTGAAACCTTGAATGGAACATCGGCAAATGGATTTTTGCCGACTAACCACAATTTGGAGAGATAAATGCTGACTCCCCGCGGATTCGAATTGAAATTGTAATTTTGTCAATAATTGTAAATTATTTACAATCGAGAAGTCTTTTAGCGTAAAATATACTGAGTGAGTCTTATTTGAACTGAAGACATCTGATTGTACCTCGACAGTCTACAATCAAATGACGACTTACAAAATCTCTTGTTGACAGGTTAGGATCACGACACACTTTTGCACCCCGTGAACTATACTTTGCGGAAGAACCCTTCCATGGGAACGCCGAACAATTGTAGAGGACCAAACAAAAGGAAGACGAATTGCGGGGTAAAAGCAAATTCTCACTGCCGCAGTCCCGCGATTATGTGAGGATTTCTCAGCGGGACGCGATGAATCGGTAAGGTGGGAATTTATAAACCGGTTTGGTTTATTATTCTTGGAATACTTAATACCCCTGTGATCGCGACGGAGGTTGAAGACTCGGATCGGCCTCAAAATTTGACATTATACGTTTCAAAAGGTCTAGATTCCAAAACCGAAATGTCCGTCCGCCGTCCGGGGCCGTTTTGGGCAGTAGGAATTTTTTTAAAAATTTGAAATTTTGACAAAATACTTGGCTTACCATCTAGTGGTGCCCGCAAGGTTTTCAGCCCGATCGCCCAAACCCGTAGGGCGCTATGGGGCTAAAATGGGGCTACGGGAGGGGTTTCTTGAAGGCTTTTGGCTATGGGATCAAGTTGGGTGTCGGTTTCGAAGTATTTTTGGACGTAGAATCCATTTTTGGGAGTCCCGGATTGATCCGATTTCACTGTGGGGATCTTTAGGGCTTTCATGGGGCTGAATACGGGATTTTTGAAGGATCCCAGGAGGTCAAATATTTTTCAAGTAAAAAAATAATGAATCTTTTTTTTTCATTGGCAGAATTAAAATTTCGCACAAGAAACCAATATCAAAGAATAATAAACCCTAGTGTAAAATTTGCAGCGTTTTTGTTGTTCTTTTTTAGGTTTCTTCCTCTAAACGAATCCCCACACTCCAAAACAGGGTGATCATAGTTGATTTACATCAATCCAACCCTCTAACGTAGTATGCAAACGTCAGACCTCTTCTGTAATGACCAGAAATCACGAAAAAGGCGGTCTTAGTCTTCGTTTGTTTCGAAAATTCAGTGTCATACCAGATTTCATTAATGTACTTGTTATTGGCCTCATGAAGGCCACCTACAAGCTCTATGATTCTTAATGCAAAAGCCACAATCCACAGTTGAATGATTTTGGATTCAAAATTTCACATTTTAGAAAGAAAAGAAAATATGCCAAGGGTTTTCATTTTCCAGTAGACAACTTTGTCGTTGTTGAAGTATTAATTAACATGGTACCTACATGCAGGTGAAGTAAATAGATCCTGAGGTAAATGCTGTTATCAAGATGACATCACTATCACTCACACAACGGTTCTTGACTGACTGACTCGAGTGCAAGAACTTGAGGACGCTCGGCCCCTTCTCCCCGTGATTTCCGAACACCTGATGATGGAAGGGGTACCTGGTCGAAACCCTCTCTCCTCCGCGAGCACCTCCTTGAGCCGCCGAGGGGGGAGGCTTCTGGTTCGAAGGCCTCCAAGGACCTTGGGGTTTTCCTGGATCCACAGATATTCGATCCCATGAACGTACAAGAGTGGAGAGACGAGGATGGTGACCGGGTGGGAGGGTAAGCGATGGGGATCCACAGATCCACTATCAGGAACGTTCGTATGAATCAGCCCTGATGGCAGTAACGCGAATTCTGGACACACCGACGTTCAAATCTACAAAAGCAAAAACACCAAACCTGACATCTCATCCGCTGCAACTCCCCCACTCTGACGACCCCATGGAAAGCTCCATCCATCGACATCCATGCCTCAAGAGGCCGCCGTACGCTACAACCTTTCCGGTCCCCTCTCTCATCTTTCTTCAATGACAGAAATTGCATGAAAAACCACCCCGGAGACAGTAAAAAATGGTTCGGGACTCTTCCTATCCAATTGATTTTTTTTCTAAATCTCCTCAGGAAACGCCCAACAGTCCAAAATTAATCGATAATATGCCTCCACTTCGATCAGGAACTGTTATGTGTGATTATAGGATTTTCCTGAATATTTCCGCATTACGGTAATCATCCCAGAATGGTACTGTTTAGAAAAAGTTATTAGCTCGTCCTTTTTGCTGTACCGAAGGTAGTAAAATAACAGACCCCTCACTATTATATCATAATAGGGGGGTAGGGGGCTAATGTTTGCACTTTTTCATGCGCCCCGAAGGCGCATTTACTTGAAGGCGTAGGAACGAAATTTTCAATTTTCCCCAGAGGTGTCGTTGAGAACCTTGGCCCCAATACGTGTCTATCTTTGAAGTATATTATAGTTCGACATTGGCAGTAGGTGAATTGTTTATGCTGAGCAATCAAGATTGACTCCACTGCGTTCTATTCGAGACAATAGATGCTTCAGAAGAGCGTCCATATACTGGCAGAGAAGTGGGGCAAACTCTATTCCAGTTGGTGGGATGGGCTCGTGATCGAGTCCAGCTCCCCATCATAAGGGCCGTTTCCCTTCGGCTGTGGGATTATTATTTTTTAACCAATAGAAACCTTCTAAAACGTCAAAGTCAAAAACTTGGTTAGCACGTAAGTCGTCGTACGTAATAATATGTCCATTTAAATTTCTGATTTTTTCATGAATTCTTAAAATTGATCTTCTGAATTTATAAAAATAAATGAAATGCTAGAAATTTAAATTTGTGGTAGGGCCTCCGTGTTTGATGTTACACTGCAACGAGCTCTGATTGGTTGTTGATTTGAACTTGTTGCTCGTCAGATTGGCCAATAAAATAAACCAAAAGAAAAACGCTGCAAATTTTACACAAGGGTTTATTATTCTTTGATATACGTTACTTGTGCGTAAACTTAATTCTGTCAATGAAAAAAATTTAAAAAAAAAATTTTTTTTTGGGATTTTTATCTCAAAAAATTTTTTTTTGAATTTTTTTGTTCAAAAATGTGATTTTTCAAAAATGCTGTATTTTTTACTCGAAAAATATTTAACATCCTGGGATCCTTGAAAAATCCCATTTTTAGCTCCAAGAAAGCCCTATAGATCGCCACAGTGAAATCTGATCGTTCCGGGACCCCCGAAAATGGATTCTCCGTCCAAAAATACTTCGAAAACGACACCTAACTCGATCTCATAGCTAAAAGCCTTCAAAAACCCCCTCCCATAGCCCCATACCGCCCCACGGGTTTGGGCGATCGGACTGAAAACCTTGCGGGCACAACTAGATGGTAAACCAAGTATTTTGTCAAACTTTCAGATATAAAAAAATAAAAAAATCCTGCTGCCCAAAACGGCCCGGACGGCGAACGGCGGACGGACATTTCGGATTTAGAATGTAGACCTCTTGAAACGGATAATGTCAAATTTTGAGGCCGATCAGAGTCGTCGACCCCCGTCGCGAAAACATAGGTGTATTTTTCCAAGAGTTCAAAACCGTATAATATACGGTATAATATAACCGTATAATATTATTATACTTATACACCATAAAATATTATTATGAGAAAAGTTCACTTTTTCCTTTCTTCAGGAATCCATCCGGTGGAACCTCCAGAGGACTTGTTCAGGGCTCAAACGAGTCACCGATTATCACGTCGAGGAAGGCTTTGAATTTCCTACAGAAAAAAAGTTCACCGCTCGGGAAACGGGACTCCCCTTCGATCGGTTCTACTAAACGCGGTAAAGCCCCGGCGGTATTAATCGTCATAGTTGGTCAAAAATCCGAAGGCCGAGGCAGCGAGTAAAAACAACCAACCCGTTCGAGGAAATCGGCGGATTCGCTTCGTTCACGGGCGATGAAGACCTCATTAGTGATGGACACTGTCTGGAAATAGCCGAGTCATCAGAAAGGGCGTGTTGATGAGGAGGTTCCACCGTATAGAAGTGTACTGTTAATCATCCCATTACTATTGTTACTCCTTACCCATTATTCTGTTACTCATTGCAAAATTCTATTAAACGGCTTGCGCAATGGGGCGGTTCTCAGATAACTGCCCATTTTCGCGTCCGGTATGGATAATTCTCCCACTTGAAGGGCAATGCTAAATTTTTGGTCGTGGGTTGCAAGGTAGGATTTCGTTTTGTAAGGAAACGCATTGAAATGATCGAAATTCCTATAAATCACGACGTTTTCGGAAGGATAAAGTTGTGAAATGTCATTACCGTAACTTTCCCCTGGCGAGCATGTCAATTTTTCTGTGTTTTTTACTGATAGGAGCCATGTGGGGGGTTGTCCTACAGGGGTTTATCACGTGCAAGGGTTTGTCAACACGTTTTCATTCTTCCTCCACTCTAACGGCATTTTGGAATTTGTAATGTTCGAAGAAATGACCCACGAAAAAAGTTCATTACCATCACCGACATGAAAGTAGGCGCCAAACAGAGCAAAAAGGAAATGTGTCGAAGTCGCGAAAAATCAACAGTAAGCAACCCTGCACCTCACAAAAGACGGGGGAAGGCAGGCCCAAACTGCCTGTCACGGTCTCGACGTTTCAGATTTTCAACTCTTTACCATAACAGTTTACTATAGTGTTTAAGGACGCAATCTTCAAGATTTTTGTTGAAGTCTGTTGTTAGTAGTAACAAAACGCCATACCGCTTTTCCTACCCCTCTCAGGTCTAAAAACAAACTGAATACACGAAGCCTCGAATGTCAACTCCGTAACCGAAATCCTGTCATTACCGTAGCAATTTGTTTTTGTTATGGTATAGTAATGAATTTTGGAAGATTGGAGGGTGGTGTTGAAATTGAAGGTTTTTTATGATCTAAATGAATTTTGGTAGGAAACTGATTATTTTGAGCCTCTTGATTTTGAATCAAATACTTACAAACTTTACCGTGATGTAGGAAACTCCCAGCCAGCCGACAAGCGGCGATTGACGTCACAATCACCGCCAATGACGGTGGGAGCCGCCGGGTATACGACACCCTCCCCCCTCACCCTGCCTATGTACACCTGAGACAAAACAGTCTCGAGAGTGGTCATGAGACTCGAATCGCAAATGGAAAGGTTTCCGAGAGAAGTATCTGAGACAAGTCTGGTCATGTCTCCGAGAGTGGAAGAGTCACCACACTTAGTGTACCTACATGCGATTGCCTGCTCTCGAGACTCGGTCTCCAGTCTTCCTTCAGCGCCTGAAGATTTTTCAGAGTATCGGAGACTTCGAGGGAGTGTTGACACGGGTAGACTGCTGTTTTTCGTTTCTGTTTCTGTTTTTCGATTCTTTGTTCGATTCTTTTCTCGTCTATTTACCAAAAATGAGTGGGGCGAAAAAAGAATGGAGTGACGAGCAAGTCATGGAGTTAGGTAATTCATCTCTATGAGGCGGAAGAGTTCCTGTGGGCTTTTGGCTATGGGATCGAGTTAGGTGTCGTTTTCGAAGTATTTTTGGACGTAGAATCCATTTTTTGGGGTCCCGGAACGATCCGATTTCACTGTTGCGATCTATAGGGCTTTCATGGGGCTGCAAATGAGATTTTTGAAGGATACCAGGAAATCAAATATTTTTCAAGTAAAAAACAAAAAAAATTTGAAAAAAAATGCAAAAAAAATTTTTTTTGTAAAATGTTTTCCTTTGTCACAGAATTAAATTTTTGCACAAGTTACCTATATAAAAGAATATAATAAACCCTAGTGTAAAATTTGCAGCTTTAAAAAAAATTACTTACCCCCTTTTTTGAATTTTTGCTTTTTAGCGATTTTTCAGGCAATTATAATAGCAAGGGCTAGCGTGAATCCATTCAAGACAAGATCTTTTCACAACTTTATTACGACTGCAATCACTGCGCGGACTCTGAAGTGGGATTAAAATAATCAGTTCTCGCGACTCCTGTGGCAATCGGACTCTCAAGTGGAAATACAATATTCCAGGTCTCGAGACTTGGAGTCTCGCAAAGTCTCACGAATCTGTCTCGAGAGCAAAAGAGATCTCAAGTGGACAACCCCCTGAAATCGGTCTCGAGGCTTTCTCTCGAGATTTCGATGAACGCCGGGCGAACTGTCCTCACTGCACGACGGATTGCGAGGCGTCAGGCGTTCATAGATGAGGCCCGGGGGGGGGGGGGGGGGGGGGTCGTATACCCGGCGGTTCCCACCGTCATTGGCCGTGATTGTAACGTCAATGGCCGCTCGTCGGTGGCTGGGAGTTTCCGACAGTGTGATAACCCCAATATTCGACGAAATGCCTATAAGTATTATTTGACGAGAAATTGAATTCCAATTCTTTCTAACCTTTGTATCGTCACCAGGGAAGACCACCGACTAGGAACTCATGGTATCACCTAATTGATTCACTTCGTTTCGGAATTCGACAACCTCAAACTGGCCAGTTATCTGAGAATCACCCAATATACAATATTCTCTTTCTCAAAGCCGTACATCAGTGTAAATTTACGTTTGGTTGAACACGGCTGAAGGCACACGTTCTGCCAAAAACGAGAACAGCTTCCATGTTGCTGGGAAGTTTCTTTTTAAAAGAACTTACTGCAGTCGATAGTTAAAATAGAGTTAACTGCCTGCAAAATAGTAGGTTCATTTCCGCCGGCCAGCTGCCGTTTGCCCTTATACAGACGACAGATTGAGGACAATGTCAGGCCGATTCTTCCCTTCGGCCCGTAACGCGGGCTCCGTTTACAAAACGCGCAATTAAATACCGCAGAAATTATAACGACGCTGTGGAGTAATTCGTGATGGCAAACTCAATGCAGTCTGACCCTAAAAATCATTTTCCGGTCAAGGACCCCTCCGTCACATTCGTTTTCTCTTTCAGAGAATTGATTAGGGTTGACGCCCTTGAAGCAAAGTCAATATTAAATTCCCCATCATCTCGGATTTCCATAAACACGATGTCCGTACGTATCAAGTTTTAATAGCCATCAGGAATCCGGTTAGGTATTTACAAGAAGAACATTTGTCACCCGTTGACACTTTTTTGGGCCTCACGGAAGAATGATGTTCGCGGTGACCTTAGTGTAGTAATAGAGTTGACGCCTTACGAAAATTTATGAAAATAGTGTCTACGAAAATTTATTAAGTGCACCTACTTGCTACTTAATGCTGATGGATGAATTGCTGAATGCTTACTTTGAATTTTAATCGGATTTTAGTTTTTTGATTTGTAGCGGTTTTGGTATAATATTCTGTGAATATTCACGTGGGGGTCGAACGTTTCGATCGTCTTCAAAATTTGTTGTTTTAGCTTGATGGCTCTAACCCGTGGTGCTTTGAGAGGCTACAGAAGGGGTTGTTGAAGGTTTTTGGCCCGAAGGTTGAATGATGTGTCGTTTTCCGAGTAATTTTGGGCCAAGAATTCATATGAAGTGGTCTGAGGCCCATCCGACTACACCATGAGGATCTATGGAGCTACGATTGGGACTTTTGAAGGGCTTTGGACAACAGATCGACTGCTGTGTCGTTTTTGAAGACTTCGTAAAAGTACCATTGTTTACGCATATACGCATAGAAGCTTCATAATATGAAGCTTCTATGGGGCTCCAAATGGGACTGTTGGGGGACTTCGGCTAGGAGATCGAAGTCGTAGATGGCCCAATCCCCTTCGAGACGTATGAGTTGCGGCCCGAAAACGACTTAATGGTCGTGTCAGTATCAGCCTGGGACATTAGGTCGCAGATAAATGCAATTTATTTCACACGCATTTTGACGATTGATTGTGGCTAAACGGCTGAACCGAATCTAATGTTTAGGGAGGTCATTCGACTCAGAATCTTATGCTCTTCAACTTTGTAATAAAACAGGTTTTTCCTAAGATGCTTAGTTTTAGAGTTATCGGCGAAAAACTGAATAAAAAAAATCGTGATTTTTTGGCCGCCAAAAGTTTTCCCGGCAAATATTTTGCTACCTACCATTTTTATGTTTTCTTGTTCAGACCCGTAACAACAATTTAAAAGCAAAAAACGCTTCTACACGATATCTTGCACCCCTCTGGCCTCAATGTAGGTTCTGGGAGGCGGTGGTGCGGTTGCTCCTTTTCGCCGCCTCCCCCATCGGACACCTCACCCATATTCCCAACATACTTTCAACTGGTCTTAATATTTAATACCTGACTACTTGGGCCAGTAACCCGTTGTAGTGGGTTGTTGACCTCCCCCGGTTGGTATGAGTTCTGACTGCTTGGGCCAGTTCCTCGTTAACCCGTTGTAGTGGGTTGACGGTAGGTTTCCGTCGACTGCGTGCACGAAGTTTTGTCGTACTTCGAGGACTCGATCGGCGATGTTGACCGGGGCATGAGCTGTCTTCTTCGGAGGTCCACGGTGATGTCATTGTGGTAGAGCAAGTCTGCTCCAATGATTGATTTCTCGACATTTGCGACGAGGAAGGCCCAGGTGTATGTAGTGTCGCCCAGGGTGATGTTCTTGATCCTCTCATAGGTTTTTATTCTCGTTCCATTAGCTGCAAAAGTCTTGTCAGAAGATCGTTTACGATTGCGAACGAGTTTGCTTGAAATGATGCTCGTGGTTGCGCCCGTGTCAATGAGGAAGGTGATTTTTGAAGTGGTGCAGGTGATGTGAAGTCTGTTAGGTTCGACTGCGACCTGCGTATAGCCCTGCCGTCTTCAGTTTTCCTGCCAGAAGCTGCAGGGTTTTGTTGCACTTCTGGGCTGTCTTTAAAACGTTTGTGGAAGTGGCCAATTGTAGGGTAATGCGAGTCATTCCTGCTGCTTCTGTCCCTGGAGTGGGAGGCTCGTTGCTCCCTTGTGCGATCTCTGCTCGTTGAGCGGAATTGATTTTGTCTGTCTACTCCGTCGGGTCTGGTTCGATTCCTCTCCGTCGACCTCCCCCGGTTATTCAGCGCACGTACCCCGTCTGTCAACTCCTCGATGACTCTTTGTAGTGTGCAGGTCGTGGGGTTATTGTCAGTTACATCGTGTATGGCGTTGCTTCCGACTTTGTGTAGCCAGTCTGCAATGCTTGCCAAAACATCGAGATTGTCTGTGGTAAGTCGCGAGAAGTGCACGTTGGGTTTCCGGTGGAAGTTGTTTGAGCCACAGTGTCTTCACTATTTCTGCTGGTAGCGGATAACATTTAACGCATGAGATGGTTGTTCGGCGGAGTCCGGAGAGTTTTCGAGGAATGCCCGGATGCGTTGCTCAGGCGTGGTTCCATACACCCGGAGAAGGAGCGTTTCGAGCTCATCGTAGGGTCGCACAGTGGGCTAGATCGCATAATTAGGTGGAAAAAACCCCATTTTGAAAGTTATCAGAATGCGATTCTAATAGGTGGGTTTCATAGAGGTTTTGTTTGCGAACTCTGCCCTGGAAGGGGGGGCGCCAATGTTTACACCGAGAGGCGTGAAACTATCGGAATACTCGATTTATCTCTTTTCTCACTACATAATGTGTTTGTCTGCTGTGGTGTCCAGTTGCTCTTCAGAATTAATTTGACGATGGAGAGTTCCACCTAAGGTAGGTAGAAAACATCCTTCAAAGTCGACATTTGATTAATTTCAATTTTTTTGCTGTTCCTGCTAAAAAAACTATGAAAAAGTCGATTAAATTAGCTTTAAAATAGTATTACTAAAATCGCAGGTAATTACAGGTTTTGCGCTTCTTGAATATGTGATCTACTCGAGTTCTATTCGAGAAATATGAAAAAACGGGCCGTTAGCACCCCGCGATAAAACTCAATGTTGATGTC
Organism: Pilophorus perplexus; assembly: GCA_955831195.1. Lineage (NCBI taxonomy): Eukaryota > Metazoa > Arthropoda > Insecta > Hemiptera > Miridae > Pilophorus > Pilophorus perplexus. The sequence continues at coordinate 5,001,386 of OY037015.1, forward strand.
GAGTTTCTTGGAATATCTCATATTTTATGACAATTTTCGACACAAAAACGAGTATAATTCATGAAATGTTAACTTTATCAAGTGGAGGGCAGTCTAAATCGACTCAGTACTTGAAAATACATTGAAAAAGCGATTTTTAGCCAAAACGATACTTATTTTGAGTTTTTTCCACCTAATTATGCGATCTAGCCCACTGTGGGTCGTTGACCAGGCTCCCGTAGGAGGTGTGCTATCTGGTAGTACGCCTTTCTTGGTACTACTGCGACTGCGGCGTTGAATTTTGTCAGTCGCTCTGTTGCGAGGAAAGTTTGTAGTAGTAGAAACCAGAGGTTTAGATCTTCCTCGATGAACTCCGGGGCGTTTGCCCTGTTGACTAGTCGCGATCGTGACTGCTGGAAGTTGGGCTGGTGGTTCTGCCATGTGCCGTGTTCTTGATCACGTCGGGGTCACCAGTGTCGTGCCTGACTTGTTAGTTTCTGTGACTGGTTGGTTCAATGAAAGAAGAACATCAATTCAATAGAATTCCAGAGCTGGTCCAGCTCGGTGTCTCAAGTTTGAATAAATAGTTTGAAGTTTGCATGTTGAATGAATAGAATTTGTGAACATCTTCTCATGGTTTTTTGGTTGTCTCAGGTGTGTTTTGTCACCCCATGGGAACTAGCTTCCGAGTGGACCAGCTTCACCAGATACTTTATTTGTTGTGTGACTGCAATCAGTGACCTTGCTTTTGCACTGAGAGAAAAGATTTTTTTAGTGGCTAGGTTAAATCCGAAATAACCTCGAAAAGAAATTGAAACCACCTAGAATCAATTGATTCAACCTAGAAAAAAATAGGTCCAGGTTAAAGTATCATAGAAAAATATTAATACAACCTAGACCCATATAGAAACAACCTAATCCGTTATTACCCGCCCTCTGACCACAACCTGGAATAAAAAAGTGTCAACCTAGACCAAATGTGAACTTCACATTTGGTCTAGGTTGACATTGTGAAGACCTAGAAAATATATTACCTACCTTTGACTTTTAAGTGGGGTAACCTAGAATCGAATGATTTGAAAGCAAAGTGGTTGTTTGCCGATGGTGCAGAGGTCTAATCCAATGAGTTTGGTTAGGGAGAGAGAACGACTCCTCTGCTGAATATTCAGCAGAGGAGTCGTTCTCTCTCCCTAACCAAACTCATCGAATGATTTGACATTCCATATAATTCCCCTCCATTAAAGTCTCGGTTGTACAACTGAAAACAACCGAGAGATTTAAAAGGCGAGATTGTTACTTTAGGTAACAACCCAGAAGAAAAAGTTAGACTTTCAGTCTCGGTTAAAACTACCCTAGTACCACAAATAGTTTTAGGTTTAAACAACAGTGATTGTAATTCATTCGATAAATTCCAGGTTGTTTCTACAGTACGCTAAGCGGCCGCGGAGAGCGCCACTGTAGGCGGTGGGCGTTAATTCTCATTGTCTTGGCACCCCTGCTATTTACCCAGTGACCTCAACCCCACTATGAAAGTGAAAAAAATTGAATACCAGGGTGAGACAACCAAAACATTAATGTTTTTAACCTAGACTGTAAATGGATGGAGGCGGCGTCACACACCGGGAACTTAACCTAGAACTAAAGTGTGGGGGGTGGCGCATTTTAAATCTTGGTTGTTTGCATTTTTAGGACGGTAACTTCACCAGTATTTTCAATCTAGGTTAAATGATATTCAACTTAGACTAAATTGTTCCACCCTAGAATGAAAACCAAAAAAAAAATCTAGGTTGGCAGCATTTAACCTAGAAAAAAATCGAAAAATAACCTAGAATAGGCCCTTTTTTTCTCTCAGTGTGGAAGTTATCAATTCAGGGTTCAAAAACAAAGTTTGTTCAAGTATTTAATATACCTACATCAGCTGTACATGGATAATCCTGGGGACTTAACCGGAAGAATCACTTCTACCGGATATCTCGGTTTAACGCTGAAGTTGCATGACTCCGCAAACCATCGACTGGTCAATTAACCAGGTGATTCATTCGGCCAGCCCCGAGAGAAAATAGCCGCGTGAAATCGAAATTTTCCATTATTAGTCGACCGCAAGCTCAGCGTGTAGCTAAACGCAAAATACAAAGTATTCATGTCATGAATATCCCAGAGCCCTTCAAGATCGATGGAACAAACGCGACGAAGGTTCTCTTCAACAAGGATGTAAAAAGCGACAAAACGGTTGATGAGCACTTCGCCTTCATCAGTCATCAAAATGGGACGTAAAAGAACAAGGCCGGGCCAGACAGAGCCATCCAAACCAATCAGTAGGGTCCTTTTAACGCGTTCTTGGATCTACGATTGGGCAATTCTATCTATCAAAACACCCCTCTCCTGACACGAACAAGGTTTCCACCTACTGAGGGGCTCAAATGTGTCAAGTTCAGGCGGGGGAAATATTTCTGAGGCCTTGGCTTCTTACATGGCCTTTCGTGATGTCATAATAGCGACACTTTGGTTTATGGCAAAAATCAAAGGCGTGACCATAGACGTCGTTTTCATCCGTTTCAAATCACCTGTGCCTACTGATTTCTATCAGCTGAAATCGATCAATTTGCGTGAGTTATTAAATTCCCGGGACATTTAATGTTTTGGAATCTATAAATCTTGAAATGTGTTTTTAATTTAAAAACTATACATTTCAAGATTTATAGATTCCAAAAACGAAATGTCCGATCGCCAGCCGAGCCGTGAACTGGAGGAATTTTTGAAAAAATCTGAAATTTTGACAAAATACTCGGTTTACCGAGAGATGTGCCCGCAAGGTTTTCAGCTCGATCGCCCAAACCTGTGGGGCGCTATGGGGCTAAAATGGGGCTACGTGAGGGTTTTTTGAAGGGGTTCGGCTATGGGGTCGAACTAGGTGTCGGGTTCGAAGTATTATTGTACGTAGACTCTATTTTTGAGGGTCCCAAAACGATCCGAGTTCACCGTGGGGATCTATTGCGCTTTCATGGGGCTACAGATGGGTTTTTTAAGGACCCCAGGAAGTTCACTGGTCTTACTGTTAGGCCACTAGTTCGGCATCCTCACTTGTTTTACTGTTAGGCCACCAATTCAGCGTCCTGACTTGTCTTACTGTAGGCCACTAGTTCAGCATCCTCACTGGTCTTACCGTTAGGCCACTAGTTTGGCGTCCTCACTTGTCTTATGTTAGGTCACTAGGTCGGCGTCCTCACCAGTCGTACGTTAGGCCACTAGTTCGGCATCCTCACTTGTGTTACTGTTAGACTAGTTCAGCGTCCTCACCAGTCGTAGGTCAGGCCACTAGTTCGGCGCCCTCACTTGCCTTACTGTTAGGCCACTAGTTCAGCTTCCTCACCGGTCGTTGGTTAGGCCACTAGTTCAGCGTCCTCACTTGTCTTAAGCAGGGTTCACATTCATTGCGTCAATGCGTCTGTAACGAGTACGTTCGGTGATCTCATTGGAGGGAATCTGGGTGGGAAAACTGATCAGCCAATCAGATCGCCGAACGCACGCCTTATTGACGCATGGATGTGAACCCTGCTTTACTGCTATTTTACTCGATTTTTCACTTACGGATATAAATTTTATATTGAGCGAATTGGGTCCAAAGGTACCTACAGACACACGCAATTATTTGTCCCTGCCTTGGAGAAGCTTCATTCTTCTATTTTGACCGCATACAAAAAACTTGCTACTCGAAGGAGAAGGTCTTCTTTGATGTTCGCCGCGAAAATTCGTCTTCTCGCGGAATATAGATCTGGGATTACCTTCGCACTCCGTCACCCAACATCACGTTGACCTTATCTTCCTATTTAGCGGATATCAAACGGTGTCCTTTCGGTAAGTCACGAAGGCAACGTATTTCATTTTGCAAAAGCGGATCGCTTCGGCTATTGGGGGATCAAGGCCAGAATATGGATTAAGACTCGAACTGGATACCGAGGGCGTATTAATCAACAAAAAATCCAAAGGCGGGAATAATTTATCGTTAGCTGAAATGGGGCGAAAAAGTTATTGCCGTCGTCAATCTGAAGATTATTCACGTCGTCAATCTCTTACCTGCGGATATCAGCAGCCTTTGCTCACAACAAAGTACTTACCTGAAACAAACAAATATGAAGGTCAATTCTATTATATATATTTAGATCTCATGCCTAAACATAAAATTCTCTCTCGAACAGTTCCGTCTTCATCTGTTGTAAACGTCAACTTTATCGCGCAAACAGTTTGAAGTGTAAATGTTTTTTAAATGTGGCAATAGACTGGTTAAGGTCGAATAATTCATTGTTATTGTTATAAAAGGTTTGTTCCAGGTTTGACTGCGTCTGTCGACAGAAGTTGGACAGCTGTCGACAGAACCCGACCGCACGTACTCGAGCTGTCCGTTTCCGTCCAACCTACGATCGACCTGGAACAGCAGTTTCTACACTGCGCATGTCTCCGGCGATTTCTGTTAACATTCCGTCAAACCTGGAACCAACCTAAAATTTAGCTGCCTGGACCACGAATGATCATTCATAGAAGATTGTCTCGAATTTACGGATATTGAAGTGACATGCGGCGATTCTCGTGTGCAACTCATGAACTGTGTCTCTTCTAAGCAGCTGTGCGGCAAGATACGAGGGTGACTTAAATTTCAAAATTTTGAAAACCACGCAACCCAGAGAGAACCAGTGAGAACGTTTCAAGACACGTAGCTAGATGGCAAAAACGAAATGTCCGCCCGAGCCGTTTTGGGCAGTAGGAATTTTTTTTTAAAATCTGAAATTTTGACGAAATACTTGGTTTACCATCTAGTTATGCCAGCAAGGTTTTCAGTCCGATCGCCCAAACCCGTGGGGCGCTATGGGGCTATAATGGGGCTACGGGAGGGTTTTTTTGAAGGCTTTTAGCTATGAGATCGAGTTAGGTGTCGTTTTCGAAGTATTTTTGGACGGAGAATCCATTTTTGGGGGTCCCGGAACGATCCGATTTCACTGGGGCGATCTTTAGGGCTTTCATGAGGTTAAAAATGGGATTTTTGATCCCAGGATGTTAAATATTTTTCGAGTAAAAAATACAGAATTTTTGAAAAAACACATTTTTGAACAAAAAATCCAAAAAAAATTTTTTTTAAATTTTTTCTTTGAACAGTTTTATTGTTTCCACCTTAAAAAAAAAAAAAAAAAAATTTCATTGACAGAATTATATTTCTGCCCAAGTAACGTATATCAAAGAATAATAAACCCTTGTGTAAAATTTGCAGCGTTTTTTTGTTATCAGGACGTTTCCATTTTTCCCCCTACCGTCATGTCACGGCGAAAATATCGCACCTGTGAAACCAGGTGGTTGTGTTTGCTTGTATTTGATGTAAAGATGATCATTTAATGTTCGTTGTTACGCTTCGAAGTTTTTGGAGGAAAAAATGGCGTTAAATTAATCGTTATTAAATGATCTGACTGTAGAACGGTTTTTTTTAATCTGAAATTTTGAAAAATTACTCGGAAATTTCGGCTTTGGAATCGTGTGGTGTGACGTTTTCGACGTATAAACATTTTTGGGGGTCCCAGAACGATCCAATTTCACTGTGGGGACCCATGAAGCTACAAATGGGATTTTTGAAGGTCAAATAAGGTGTCGTTTTCCGAGCAATTTTTGAGCCTTCTTAGTCTTTTACCGTTTTGGATAGTTTAGAATCGTGTAAGAGTGTTCGGGTAAGACCTAGTACCGTCAAATCCTACAACTGGACGCGCTCTTGACGGTGGGGGACTCTCGTACTGTTTCGTTGGTAGCACTGTGGGAAAGTATCGAAAAAATAGGAGTGGGATATCAACGCGAGATGTTCCTTGATCCACCCTTGTGTGTTTTTATTTGTTCCAGTAGTCGTAGGCTGCAACATGTAGGTAACATCAAGTTTTTCAGTCGGAGCCATTTCAAGGGTGGCAGAAGTGAATAAGTTGCAATCAGAAAAAAGGCATCCCAACATAACATTGGACATGGCGAAATCGCGGAAAAAGACTTCTGTCTGAATTCGTTTTTATTTGTATTCTTAAGTTATTTTTTGTTCCTTGTAATTTTAATACCTATATAAAATGTGCCTTAAAACATTGTGATAAACTCGTTTTTGGTTTATTATTCTTGGAATAATACACCTATGTTTTCGCGACAGAGGTCGACGACTCCGATCGGGCTCAAAATTTGACATTATCCGTTTCAAGTGGTCTACATTCTAAATCCGAAATGTCCGTCCGCCGTACGCCGTACGCCGTCCAGGCCGTTTTGGGCAGTAGGAAATTTTTAAAAAATCTGAAATTTCGACAAAATACTTGGTTTACCATCTAGTTGTGCCCGCAAGGTTTTCAGTCCGATCGCCCAAACCCGTGGGGCGCTATGGGGCTATAATGGGGCTACGGGAGGGGTTTTTTGAAGGCTTTTAGCTATGGGATCGAGTTAGGTGTCGTTTTCGAAGTATTTTTGGACGTAGAATCCATTTTTTGGGGTCCCGGAACGATCCGATTTCACTGGGGCGATGTTTAGGGCATTCGTGGGGCTAAAAATGGGATTTTTGAAGGATCCCAGGATGTTAAATATTTTTCGAGTAAAAAATACGGAATTTTGGAAAAGAACACATTTTTGAACAAAAAAATCCAAAAAAAATTTTTTTTGAAATAAAAATCCAAAAAAATTTTTTTTTTTAAATTTTTTCATTCATAGAATTAAATTTCTGTACAAGTAACGTATATCAAAGAATAATAAACCCTTGTGTAAAATTTGCAGCGTTTTTTTCTCTCACCATTATGTACGTTTTTTCACCACTTTGTACTTTTTGTTCGTAAACCGTTTTTAAAAACGTTTAAATATGGTCTAAATTTAAAATTACCTGGCTTGAAATTGCATTTTTGCGTTAAAAAAGGCACTGTCAAAAGTAGAGGGATTGTTATCTCAAATTTGGACAAATTTCAATTAAAAAAAAGGGAGGACACTCATTTCAGGATTTTTTTTTTTTTTTTTTAGGGTTTGTTCCCAATGAGAGGGGGAATCTAGGAGAAGAAAAAAAATTAGTAGCTGGGAAATGGCAGCCAAAAAAGTCGCCAAAACTGTCCAAAGTTGTAGGGTTTGACGCACAGAGTAACAGAGAACGGATTTTGGTTTGACGGTATTTCAAATTATTTTTAATTACATATTACACTATGTCGAGGAATGGAGGAGGAATGATTAAGGATTAACCTACCGGGCATTACTCGAGGTACTAACAAGCCTTTTCAGAATTGTCGGTTGAGTGCTCATTTTTAACTTAGAGCAGTTTTAAGCGTTATCATTTATTTTGACGTTCTCTGACGTATACATGAAATAAATTTTGATAAAATAATGATCTGTCTTGCCTACTTCCACTCCAAGTGGTCTAAGTTATATCCTGCGAAATCCGATGATCAACTTTTTTTCAACGATGAACTGCAGTCTTCGCTGGTATGGAATGGCAAGGTCAGGATCATACTCGCTTTATTTATGCGCATCCTCGATTTATTCATAAAAGCTATTTCGAAGTGTTCACTGTGAGTCTGTGATCCATCTTCATACTGGTGGATCATAAGTACGAAAAAAAACCGCAGTTTTGTCCCAGTGTATGTATTTTGGTCGGCCACAGCCGGATATCTAGGCATAATATCGTCATGAATGTTTCTATTGGTGTCATAGCACCCTCAAACATGGGAACTGACAATATTTGACTTTTTTTTTTTTAATATTATTTTTTAAGGGGGGGGGGATGGAGGAGTTATTAAATTCAAACTGAAATTTAAGTTATGAATTTATAAGTTATTTCAAGAAATCAGAAGGGGAAGGCCGAAAAATGCATTGGGCCCCAGGGACTCGAACCCACAATTTCTGCATTACTAGTGCAACGCTCTAACCAACTAAGCCACCAGGACCACCAGCTATGAAAGAGAGTTGGAGATTGAAGGCTCAAACTGCCCCCCCCCCCCCCCCCCCCAAAAATATAAATATTGCATGAGGAAGCAGATCATAAATCTCCTCAAGTCATTCCTGAAATGAAATTACTCCTCCTGGATGAGGGACAAAAGTAGGATGTCTACTGGCTTCAGATCAGATCAAGGTTCAGAGGGGGAAAAATAAGAAAAAAAAGCAACAATATGATAAGGCCGAATCAAGTGTTGGAGGCAGGGGACAGTTTGAGCCTTCAATCTCCAACTCTCTTTCATAGCTGGTGGTCCTGGTGGCTTAGTTGGTTAGAGCGTTGCACTAGTAATGCAGAGGTTGTGGGTTCGAGTCCCACCTGGAGAAAGCAGATCATAAATCTCCTCAAGTCATTCCTAAAATATTTGACTCGTCAATTCGCAGTTCGTCGTGTCACCTTTTCGGTTGGTGACCTCCTTTTTCGATTTTGCGGGTTGGGTTGAAGCATTGGCATCTTGTGTCTCTCTACTGATATAAAACGAACCAACGCTGCGTGGCGTTTCCACTCTCAGGCCCCCAGATTTCAAATCTCACCTTTCTTGAGCCCCTTTAATGAAGACGATTTGTAATAGGACAAATTTAAAAAAGTCATTCAAGGAGCACATTGGTAACTGTTCTCATGTAGATTTTCTTTCTTCTTCTGTAGATATGCATTTGTCTTGAATAATATTCATATGAGGTTATGATGCTTAGTTCTTTTACGTAACCCTGGAATAATAAACTGGACAGATACGTGAAGTCCAACTGCTTTTCACTAGAGAGAATATGACTACTCCCAGGTACCTATTAATCATTATGAAAATTATGCCTTGTGTAACGCTTGCCAGCAGTAAGGAGCTATGTATGTTCGAATCATTGGTTGGTTCTTTCAATTATGCAACTCCTTGGCGACAAAAAAAAATGTACGAAATTGGGGGAGTCAACTTATTGGACGAAATGACATTGATATTATTCACGGACGTAAGCCCTCAATAAGTCATTTCAGAATGCCTAGGAAAACGCTCCAAGGTTGCCAACCGTTGCCCTAATTGACACATCCCTTTGTAAAACTCTTTGTCGCTCCAAACACAGTAATTTAAAAACTCAGGGATTCGCGGAGGGGCTCATTACAATCGGCAAGGACGACTTCTGGCTTGGGTTGTTGACTCATGTAGCCGACATGGTTTCACCTCAAACTTGCAGTTCTCAAATGGGGCAAGATCAGATTGCAACAGAGGCGGAAAGAACGGTCGAGTGGGGAATACCTGGTTGTAGTAGACATTTCAAGTTGGTTGAACAACATGACCGGTGGTTTATGTTTGAAAGAGAATGTACCGCAGAAGTGATTTCATTACGTCATAATCCAACAGCATAAGCACCCATAGTCGACACCCCCTTCAAAAAATGAGAAAAGCTAAGCTTCAAGGACACAGATTTGCATTCCTGGGTGGCGCTCTTGATCCTTCAATGTCTTCTGAATGTTTGACCGGAAGTTGCCATGAAAACGAGCGGGAAAGACTGAAAAAGTGGAAAGATTTGCAGTTGTCATGGCCACCGTTTCTCAGGGGATTTGTTAGCGTTAGCTACTGTTTTTAGTTTAAGTTGATCCAAAATATATGCCATTTTAACGATTTTTGACTGGTTTCCGGCCATGTCGACTAGGGGTGCCAAAACAAAAACAAAAAAAACGAAAAAAAAAAAACCGCTCATTTTCAGTAGTCGACAGGGGGTGTCGACAACTGAATCATTCTGTAATCTGCTTTGAGTCAGTACCTCGACAGGGTGGTTTCTCATCGTTACAAGCCACATAATTTCGATAATATTACTAAGTAGTTACCATTGGTATATATACTAGGTTGATATATCAACTAGGTAGGTGATTTGTGACGGTTTGAGCGTTAAAAGTGGTTCACAACATCGCACATCTTTGACGTTCGGTTTCAGCCAGACGGTTCACCCTTATTGGGTCGATAGGGTGCTCATTCGACGCAGAATTTTGTCCTCTTTAAAAAAAGCCTGAAATGACTTTTCCGTCCAGGCGCTTCCTTCTGGCTAAAAACGGCCGAGAACAAAAAAAGTTTAAAAACAAAAATGGCGGTTTTGGGGGCCATCAACTGTCGACTAACGATGCAAATCCCATCACTACCAACCCACTAGTGCATAACCCCCTGTGACTACTGAAAAAATCTTTCCCTATGTCGACTTCTAGTGCAAAACCAAACTTTCGAAAAACTAATTTTTTTTCCATTTAAGCTCAAATTTTAATAAAATTTACTTACTATGCATCGTATAGAGAAGGGATTTGTGTGAACCTTGAAAAAAGTGAAAATGTGGGAAAACTCGATTTAGTGGTTGGGAGAGACAACATTTCCTTAAGGTGTCGACTACTTGTGCGTTTACCTTAATTCCATGTTTCGTTATTGTCTAGTTACAAAAACTTGTGACTTTTGACAGTTTTTACCTATTAGGAACTTACTTGGTAAGATTCCCTGACACACATGACATGAGGCTCATGCGGGAATGTCTACGGCGTACGTGCAATAAGTCAGATGAAATGACAGAAAGACCTCGAGAAGGCAATGACGGGCCTAAACAATCAACCCATTAGGGATGAGGTGCCGTCAAGTTCCGGAAGGCCTTCAAGGATTCGCTTCTTCGACTTCTAATACTCGACCAATTTACATCATTCTACGATCAAACGCTTTCATCGTTATCCCACGACGGTTATGACGACGGCTCGTTGTTCGAAATTGTTATTATAATTATCAGATTATGAGTGGGAGACCGTTTTTGAGCAGTGAACACGGGAGGAACACTGATGTAATTGTTTTCGAAACATCGATGTTTTTACCTTCAATGGTTGACTACCGATACGGACCCTTGACCAACTTCTGACTAGGGATCGGATGACATCGATGCCCAACATGGAATCTATGTTGATGAACATCGATGTTGATTTGCCAGAAGAAATATTGAAGAAATTTTATTTTTTAATAAAGTAATGCCTATTTTAATAATTTTTCAAGATTATTTTCCCCGGCGAGTGAATCATGTAGGTATCTAATTGGAACTGGGATACCCCCCCATAAAAACCCCCACAGGGGTTAAAATGACGCCAAGCATCAAAAGCCTTGATATCAAGGTTGTGCCGACCAATCGATTGAAACTTTACACCCCAACTGTAACACGTCCCTTCTGACCACAAGTTGAGTATACATACATGTGTATACACGATATTAGCAATCGAAAGTGAATTTAAAAACGTAGTACCTAGTAGGCATTACCTACTTCTATAAAATCGGGTTTCTGTGTGTCTGTCGTGCCTTATAGGCGCCAAAACGGCTGAACGGATTTCGATAATTTTTTTTAAAACGATCTCGGGTGTGATTGCGCATAACATAGGCTATATTAAAATCCTGTGTAACGCGCGCACTAATATGTGACCCCCACGTTTTAACGCGGATTTGGATTCTACGTTAAATTCTACGTCCAAAACACCAGTTGCGCGTTATCCGCGCAGAGCGCAAACGTGGGCGAATCCGCGCAACTCTTCCAATCTTCGTTGTTTACAGTCCGCCTTTTCCTCTGTATCCTACCTGGAGATATCCAAATTTCAATACTAAGTAATTGTATTATACTAATTGTATCAGTACTAAATAATTTCAATTAAGTCTTAATCTCTTGCCCGAGAAAGTGGTCGGCCGAGCGAAGCGAGGCCCCCCCAGTCAGGACAGCTATTTTATAATAATGATGGTCCCGCAAACCCTTTCACGAGTGGGTTTCCTGGCCAAGCAGGGATGGATGGAGATGAGTTTTTTGTAGGATTAGTACTTTGGTCGATAAATCGCTCCGAAATAGACCAAAAGTTAAAATTTTCACTTTTTGGAAAAAATAGCTCGTCTTTTAGGGGCTGTATCTGGGGAACTACTAAAGCTACAGAGCTCCAGTAACACTCAAATTGTAGGAAATTTTATGTACTTTAAAAGTGATCAGGGTACAGATCTTCGTCAGAAGCTTTCTTTGGTGCTTTTTGGACGAAAAACTGAAAATAGTGCAAATATTTCGTGGTTTTTCGGCAGTATCTCCTGATGCCGAACTTTACGAGGGTTGCAAATCTAGATTTATACTATCTAGGTGAGCCGTTACAACATATAAAAAAATTAAGTTTACCACAATTAATGTAGGTTGGGGCTATTTTACGTGTTTTGTATGACTGGCCTATACTTCTGACTAGTGCGATGACTCCAGGCCGGTACAGAATGCCAGCGTGTAGGTGATTCCCCACTATTGATAATATCATATTATGTTCTACAATATTATGTTCTAACATATTGTGTTCTAACATATTATGTTCTACAATATTGTAGGGATGCCGGCCTCTGTATGGCTATTGTTTTTCCGGAGGGAGGGCGCCTTTATGCATAATGCGCATTTTTCAGAAGCGATTGCTCACTCCCTTTGAAACACACCTAGAGTCAGTCTGGGGTGACGCCTCGTCGCGGATTGTGTTCCTCTTGGGAACTGACCCCCAGGCTCCCCTAGTTTCCTATGTGGGCCTTTTTATCTCAAATTTTGAGGATCGTCGCTGGGATCGTAGGGTGCTTATTGTCAGCAGTTGTCCGTGGAAATCGCCGATAAACCTCCCCGCTGAATGAATCTCCGTCATGGATTTGTTCCCGATGAACGGACCTTTTTTTTGTCCTCATGGGAAACGGTCGCATTTCATTGGCCTGTTGAACAAACTTCGAGGTATGTTACTGTTCCATCTATCGCTCTACCATACACCCCCCCCCCCTCCATATCACTCCAGTAGGGTTGCTGTAGTTCCTGATTTCACTTCCAAATTTTGATGCAAAATCTCTTACTACAGCCTCCCGAAGTTCTATCCCAAATAAACTGAACATGCACAGAAACGAGTTGTCGCATTCCCGTTTTGACGGTGTCCTGCGAACGGTGTCACCGGTACGTTTTCCGTAGAAAAAAAAAACGGGATTATCTTATTGATTCACGTCCCCATTCGAACGGTTCTTATTCGGCAGTCCTCAACAACGAATGCCGATCTGTACGGTCTAACGTTGTCATACACGTGAGCGCTGCGTCATTCCTTGAAAAAGATGGCTTTCTTTCACCTTGCGACTCGTATCGAACACGCCCTTTCGTTTGGGCAACAGCTTGCGCCTGAAATCGCCTTTTTTTTTGCAAAATGTCACTTGCGTCACACGAACAATGGATGACTATTTGGCTACAAGATCGGCGAACCGATATCGTGCCCTGCCATACGTGATGTATTGATTCACTAACGACTTCATTGGCGTATTCAGATCGACGTGTCTTTCGACGGAATGAATTTTTCCTTCGCCCATCGCAGCCTTGTCCTCACAAATAAAATGTAGGTACGGAGACGGGAACTTCATTATCTGTGGTTAAACAATTTAATGAGACTGTTATCCTCAATCGGGAGCCCGTTCTCGGCCGTTAATTAAGGAAATGACCTCTATCCGGGTGGAGCCAGCTCGCAACCTCCGCTCGGACACTGCAGGTCTGAGCTCAGCATACGCTGGGGAGCTTCATCAAGTATGTGCGAATCGCGATTGAATGTTGGCGCCAAAACCCCACATGAGCTTGGCTGTGATAATAGTTAGTTACCAGGTTTTGCTTAATTTGTTTCAACAGGTCTAGACTCCAAAACCGAAATGTCCGTCCGTCGTCCGGGCCGTTTTGGGCAGTACACTGAGAGAAAAAAAGGGCCTATTCTAGGTTATTTTTCGATTTTTTTCTAGGTTAAATGCTGCCAACCTAGATTTTTTTTTGGTTTTCATTCTAGGGTGGAACAATTTAGTCTAGGTTGAATATAATTTAACCTAGATTGAAAATACTGGAGAAGTTACCTTCCTAAAAATGCAAACAACCAAGATTTAAAATACGCCACCCCACACTTTAGTTCTAGGTTAAGTTCACGGTGTGTGCCGCCGCCTCCATCCATTTACAGTCTAGGTTAAAAACATTAATGTCTTGGTTGTCTCACCCTGGAATTCAATGTTTTTCACTTTCATAGACGGTTGATTTACCCTAAAACAAAAACGTTCTCACCCCACCTCAAACAATTTACAGCCATGGCGCGTTAACCTAGAACCCTTTTTTTCTCTAGGTTGTGTCCCTTTATTTACGAGGTTGTTTCAATTACTATCCCTGTTGTTCCAGTTAAATTTCTAGGTTCCTATTCTTTTCAGGTTGGTTCTAATAAATTACTAGGTGGTCCACTTTTCTTTCTAGGTTTGCTCCACTTCCATTGCAGGTTGTTTCTATCAACTTCAACTATCTTTCTGGGTTGTCTCTGTTTCCAACTCATACAAAAATTTGAATGTGACGTCATAATATGACTACACATAGTGACAGAAATGAGATGATTAGAATTTGACAAAGATTTGGCCTCAACCCCACCGGCTAAATAGCAGGGGTGCCAAGACAACGAGAATTAACGCCCACCGCCTACAGTGGCGCTCTCCGCGGCCGCTTAGCGTACTGTAGAAACAACCTGGAATTTATTGAATGAATTACAATCACTGTTGTTTAAACCTAAAACTATTTGTAGTACTACGATAGTTTTAACCGAGACTGAAAGTCTAACTTTTTCTTCTGGGTTGTTACCTAAAGTAGCAAACTCGCCTTTTAAATCTCTCGGTTGTTTTCAGTTGTACAACGGAGACTTTAATGGAGGGGAATTATATGGAAGGTCAAATCATTCAATTCTAGGTTATCCCACTTAAAAGTCAAAGGTAGGTAATATATTTTCTAGGTCTTCACAATGTCAACCTAGACCAAATGTGAAGTTCACATTTGGTCTAGGTTGACACTTTTTTATTCCAGGTTGTGGTCAGAGGGCGGCTAATAACGGGTTAGGTTGTTTCTATATGGGTCTAGGTTGTATTAATATTTTTCCATGTTACTATAACCTGGACCTATTTTTTTCTAGGTTGAATCAATTGATTCTAGGTGGTTTCAATTTCTTTTCGAGGTTATTTCGGATTTAACCTAGCCACTAAAAAAATCTTTTCTCTCAGTGTAGGAATTTTTTTTTTTAATCAAACTGACAAAATACTCGGTTTACCGTCTAGTTGTGCTCGCAAGGTTTTTCAGTCCAATCGCTCAAACCCGTGGGGCGCTATGGGGCTACGGGAGGGGTTTTTTGAAAGCTTTTGGCTATGGGATCGAGTTAGGTGTCGTTTTCGAAGTATTTTTGAACGTAGAATCCATTTTTTGGGGTCCCGGAACGATCCGAAATCACTGTTGCGATCTATAGGGCTTTCATGGGGCTACAAATGGGATTTTTGAAGGATCCCAGGAGGTCAAATATTTTTCAAGTAAAAATCGAAAATGTTTTGGACAAAAAATCTAATAAAAATTTTGTTCTAAATTTTTTTTTCATTGCCACAGAACTAAATTTCTACACAAGTAACCTACATAAAAGAATAATAAACCCTTGTGTAAAATTTGCAGCGTTTTTTGTTTGTTATCATCTATAATATAGATACATCTATACATATTATGTACTCATCTCCTGCTTCCTCTCTCGCCGTTTTAAATATTTGAACTAATTTTAGATATCAATCTGTAGTGCCAGTTTTATATTCCATATCATTTTCTTTTATAAACCATTAACACTGCAGAAGCTCTTCTTTTGCTCGCTGTATGGGCTGTGTTGTACTCACTTCTCTCCTCTCACTGTCTGTTTCACTTCTTTTTTAGTGTTCAACATCGTTGATGTTTTTGGTTTCCTTCTGTTTGACGGAGTGATGGCGCATTGACGTTGACGTTTGCCGAGTAAGTTTCCCTAATTTCTAGTTTAATTCTAACGTCATTGACTCAGCACTGATAGAAAAAAGTTTTGTGTGAGTCCTGACGAAGGCATAAAATAATGCTGAAAGCATTAACAGTTCCTGTCTGACCTCACTCCCAATCATTGGTCATCATCGTGGGTCGATCGTCTTTCATTGAAACAATTTAATGGCCCCAAAGACACCAAATGAACTGGCTCCCCGTAGTGTACGTTTTAACGACAAGGAAATACAATCTTGGCAAACTGTCAAAGTTGTTTCTTTGTCTGGCTGAGACGAATAAAAGAAGAGTTCCGAATAATTTAGCCCTCATGTGGCGAATATTTGTCTTGCATTTTTTTTAAAGACCCTCTGGGGAATAAGTAATCTCCCCATAATAAGCCAGGATGTTATCCTGGTAAGTTATGTGATTTGCATTTGCGATGGAAGAGAGAAGAGCTTTTCAACGTGGCTGGTCAACTGAAGATCGCCAAAAACTCGTCTTTGATACTGTCTACATTTGTCCTCAGTTGACGTCAAGAAAACAACCTGGTGGAGGTCCTTCAAAAGCCCACATTTCGTAGCCTTTGTATCCTCAAAGCCCCATAGATCTTCGTGGTGGGGACGGTTGGGGTCTGGGACCCTGGGATTCTACGTCCGAAAATACCTTCAAAACCCCCTTTGCAGACCTTTTGCCTCATAATGGCAACCGGGCTCATAATGGCAAGATGTGGCGCACTCAACCAGACAGAGAATCGTGTATTTTGTCAACATTTCGGATTTTAAAATATCCTACTGCCCAAAACTGCGGACCCCGGGCGATTATTCTCAGATTAATATATACCAAAAACTTACTAAGTGCTCAGGTTTCGTCGAGCATATCCTGTACGAGTCCTTTAAATTTGCAAGTTTACCTTCCTCGACCATAATAAAAATTCATTTCGACAACGCCTACTGCTGCCTCTGCTTGGTGTTGGGAGATTTCGCTAATCGGAAGGCCGTCGGAAACCTGTTAACCTTCATATCGGCTAACTTAATGATACGCTGCCAAAACTCTAATTTTTGTTTCATTGATGGATAATCTGCCGACAGACCATGGAGGAAAATTGAACTTGTTTTGTTGTTCTTTCCTTCGGTTTGTTAGGTTTTCCCTTCAGGCATTTATACGTTGCCCTTCTTTTTTTACTGTTTACGTTTATCTGGAGGCATTTTGAAGGGCATTAAATCAAAATATGCCTACTATTATATTTTCCCCTCTACGGCCCAGTTGTTGACCTTTTGAAAAAAATAAATCAGACGGGAAGCGCCGAAGGAGGTGATTCGGCGAGTCGACGCTTTTGGTCCGGGGTTTTTGATCCGGTAGATGAACGACGACAGATTTGAATGATACTTCGCAATTCGACCTTCGGGTAGAGCAGGGCCTTGCAAGTCACGCGATAAGGACTCGCGAATCTGCTTCGGCCCAATAAAAACCCCCAACTGAAGGGCAATCTATCGTGGGGCCTGTAATGAATCACGTGCTAACGTCTGAATCACTGGGCCAGGTTTTAAATGTACGTGTGAGTTCACTTGTCGAACGTGTCCGAGTTTGAATTTGCATCCAAATCAGATTAGTGTAGTTGGTGATTGAAACGTTTGAACTGAACGTTTTGGAACAAAATGAGAGCCTTGCACCAATGAAAATTTTCATTAAGCTTAAGCTACCTAACTCCAAAAAAATTCGAGGAGAGGTAAGCGAAGTAAGGTTCGGTTTTCGCAGGAGATTTTGGAGCTCCGCGATAAATACTTACTACCAGTTTTCAGAATACTGGCGCGCGGCCACCGTAATGCCTATAGGAGGGCTCTGACCCATGCAGTTCGGGAATATAACGATGACCGCATTAGTTCGTCATCTAATAAGATTAAGGCCTGTTGGGATGTGGTCTCTGAGGTGCTGAACACCCTCATAATATGAGGGGGCTCATATTATGAGCCATATGGCTCTCAAAAATAGTAGCGCGACTGATTTTTTGGGCGTTCATACAATGTCATATCTGGTGAAATCAGTGGCTGGATTTATTATTGAACCGATTTATTATTGGCCTACATAATAAATAAATGTTTCACGGAGGGGAGGTTCCCTAATAGTCCAGTTCCTATGTACATCGGTGCGGGAAGAAGGTGGGGTAGTTTTGATTTTTTGTTATGTTGTTAGGACCCATGAGAGTAGTCTTTGACCAAGTTATCAATTAAAAAAACCTTGTGCCGCCTTGGGGGTTAGCGAAAAACATCAATTTTTTCGGCCATTTTTCACATTTTGCTGAAAAAGTCAGTGAAGGAAGCATTTTACGACCAAAGGCAATATTCATTCTTAAACTAGACAATATTTGATACGATTTGAGTCCAACCGCAGCTCTTTACAGTGAATAGTTTCCGAGATACAGGTTGTTGAAAAATGGCAATTTTTTCCAAAATGTGCAAATTTTACGAAAACGTGTTTTTGTTTGTAAAATATCGCCTGAAATATGCATCCTACAAAAAAGTCATAAGGGATGAAGTTTTAGTACATTTAATTAGCTTTAATTTGGGACCAACCGGAGGTCTGTACCTTCATTAGCTTCTGAGATAATGACGAATAACCGAAAACTGTCGTAAGTGGGTTTTGGGAGAAGTGAAGCTATTAGGCCAGTCATATAAAACATCCGAACCTACCTTAATTGTGGTAAACCTAATTTTTTATGTGTTGTTACGGCTCACCTAGATAGTATAAATCTAGAGTTGCAACCCTCGTAAAGTTCATCATCAGGAGATACTGCCGAAAGACCACGAAATTTTTGCATTATTTTTAGTTTTTCGCCCAAAAAGCACCGAAGAAAGCTTCTGACGAAGATCTGTACCCCGATCACTTTAAAGTACATACAATTACCTACAATTTGAGTGGTACCGGAGCTCTGTAGCTTTAGTAGTTCCCCAGATACAGTCCCTAAAAGACGAGCTATTTTTTCCAAAAAGTAAAAAGTTTAATTTTTGTCTATTTCGGAGCGATTTATTGGCCAAAGTACTAATCCTACAAAAAAACCATCGAAAAGAAAGTTGTAGTAAATATTATTACCTTCATTTTAAGACCAAAGTGATGCCAATAGGTATGATAGTACGTACGAAACGAATTTAAAACAAAGTAAGAAACGCCCAATCTGACACCGCGCGAAGAGCGGAAGCACGTTTTTCAGAACGTTTTCGGTTGTAGCTCAGGAGCTGTTGGCCCGATTCAAAATTTCTTTTTTTCTCGTGAAAGCTAAATAAATTCCCCATCGCAGCTATTCTATGTGAAATTTTGATTTGAGCGTTGATAAGGGAGGGGCAGGCACGGCAAAGAAGTGGCAAATTTCGAACAAACCGTGTTTCTTTGCACATTTTTGCCTATAACCCGGGAACGGTTTGTCCGATCTTACCTTTCTTTTTTTAATCACAAAGCTGATTAAATTTTATATAAGTAGCGGCACATTGCATGTCTATTGAAACAACAAAAGTGCCATTAGTACCTATTTGTCGGAAAGTGTGGAAACAAGACATTTGACCCATCTACGACCACGTTTTTCAGAAAAATTGCTTCTTTCCCTCCCTTATCAAAGCTCAAATCAAAATTTCACACGGAATAGCTGCAATGGAGAGTTTAATCAGCTTTCACGAGAAAAAAAGAAATTTGGAATCGTACTTCACAATACATCACATTTCTCAACATGTACTATTTTACGGAAAAATTCACGTTTTAGCTTCTGAACATTCATTTATAGTATAAATGTGTTGGATTGGATTAGTGTCAGATTGGGCATTCCTTACTTTGTTTTAAATTCGTTTCGTTCGTATAAATTTTAAGAACTTATACGAACGAAACGAATTTAAAACAAAGTAAGGAATGCCCAATCTGACACCGCGCGAAGGAAGACCGTTTTTAGCGCAACCTTTTTCCAAAAAATGGAAAGGTGCGCTCACCTCTTCGACATGTGTTTTTTTTTTTTTTTTTTGTTTGTGTACAGAGCATCACGTCCGAGCGGCTCAACAGATTTTCATGAGGGTGGTCGCATTGTGATCAGCGAGTTCGGGAGGTGGTTATAGGCTACCTTGATTTTTCCTCCCTCATCCCCTTCATCGGTTTTCGGGAGGTCCTTCACGACGAAAGTTGTTTATCTCTGATGTGTAACTAAGGAGGCTTCAAAAGGGGGACGAAAGTTTTTGTCCGATTTCGTTGGTACAAGGATCTATGGAATGAGCTTTTTAGGCTGATTCCAACGACTCCAAAACGATTTTTGCAGCCTGAGCCGTTCGTTACCTCTGATCGGCATAAGGTTTTATTACGCATCGGTCGTTAGGGTGCAGTTGTTTACGTAATGAGCATCACGTGGATATTTTTGATGTGTTGTGTGGCATAGTTTGGTCGCTAGATACCTACTGTTTCTTAGTTTCTCTCGCTCATTAAATAATATTATATCGTTGCGCTCATCTATTCAATTCATTTTTTTCGCGGGATGGTATTTCTCGAAAACTAGTTGCCGAACATAGAAAAACACCCTTGGATCTAATCCATATGGCAAAACCACTATGGTCAGAATCTGACCATTCATCTGATGAATTTCCCTTAGCTAAAATATTTTACCATATTCAAACTTGCAGTGGCTGAATTACTTAATTTAATTAACAGACGACTCCTCCAGGAATTCTCTCGCTTTTTTATTTTTTTTTATTTTTTTATTGAAAGACACCTGAGAAGACCGAGAAGGACCGAATAGGCATATCCATGAACTTTACAGGCCGTGACGTAACGTACGAGTGCGTAGTGGTCTTGCTTGTCCCAATGATGCGGTAATCACGCGAGCGTTTTACCACAACACCCAACGATACGGTGTCACCGTTCTAACCTCTTGGTCGTTCCAGATGGTTCATTTTTTGCATCTTCGGTAGCCCCCAAATTTAATTGGAGATTGCTCCCTTCAAAAGATGGTTAGTGGGTTCGCCTATTTTGACTTTAAACCCGACTGTGTCGCAAATTTGTCTTGACGGTAGCATTATGAAAAGCTGAGTTAATATCCCACTCGTATCAACCTTGTTGATTGCTACTGTAGCTGCGTGAGTGGGGCCTCCTGATTCTGTTATATAACGCCGTCACCGCAGAAGACCTCGCGGCGCCACCTGGCGGGACCCACGGAAATCAAACGGCTCCTGGCAAAAAGCAAGAGTCAAGATCAATGGCATCTGCAACTTTAGTACTATTAACTGGCATGCTTTTTTATCACTCCTTTCGGATTAATTGAAGGTCATACATCGTCCTGTTGACCCTCGATATGAGGGCTGCGACGTCGTCCAAAAACATCGATGTTTAACTAACTTGATGTTTTAAAAACCCACCATCGATGCCAAAAAACATCGAAGTTTGATGTTGTTTTTTTTCATACCCTTTGTAGGTACCCTCTTTGCTCATTTCGACTCAGTTCAGGCCTCGTTGTGAGTAGTTAGTGAAAGGTATCCTCCGCCAAAACGGATCAAGACACAGAAAGATATGGTTTCCCTGAAAGTTTGAGGTTTTCATGATAGCCTCCAAAATATAATAAAATGGGTCTCGATAATAATCGAAACATTTATTAGGGTCGGCATTAACTTCTTGATGAAGGTAGTGAAATTCCCCGAAAGATTTCCTTTTGGTGAGGATCGGGCCCACCCAACATGATCTCTGCCTTCGCAATTGAATGTTGCTTTCAAGGATATAAGTAATATCTCCTCTGGGTCCATGACAAACAGAAAAAGATACAGGCACAACTTTCTATGGATGCACTTGAAAACTTGAACGTATGAGCCCCTGCCGCTCGTTGTCGCTTACTTGTTCTGCCGCCTCTTGTGCAGCGCGAAGCGCCGCGCCGCGGTCCAGAACCTCCGAAAACGTGATCGAAACTCCTAGCGACTTTAATTTTTTTTACTTTTGCTTTCAAAATGAGTAGGTCTTATGTTTTTGAGTGCGCAGATTCCAAAAATCATGTTTTGTTCACTTTGAGACCCAGAAATGGTCCAAAAATGACATTTTTCGGCTTTTTCGTCGATTACCTGAACTTTTCATGTCAGACCCAAGTGTATTATTGGTTATCTCAACGTTTTCATTAACAAATTACTGAAGTTGAATCGAAAATATTGGAAAAAATAGAAAAAAATGTCCAAATTTATTATTTATTAATCGGAAATCCTGAGAAAGTGAAATCTACAGACGAAAAATAAGGTTGGGAGAGGGCACACGAAACCGATGGAAGGGAGCTCCACTTTCGTCTCTGGACATTGATCTTGATGTGGACGAAAAGTATCCCAGGTTTAAAAGCAGAGATACGGACTTTGGATCAGAAAAATGGACCTACAGGCCAAGGTAGCAACTAGTAGCACCTGGAGTTGGATCGAAAACTAAGTTTAAAGAAAGTAACTAGTATAAAGAAAGTCTTTCTTTATACCTTTCTCGACAATCTGAGACCAATTTTTGTGCGTACATATTTTTACGATTTCTTCTACCTAATTTCGAAAAATATTCATGCAAATTGTACTTTAAAGATAATTTACTCATCTTCGGATCTACTGGTTGGCTGTGATTAACCAATCAGCAAAGATCTCCAAATTTTGGAAATAAGAAAAAAAAAAAAAATACAAATCGCTACATTAACAAACAAATCTCTAGCATCGGTCTACTTTAAACATTTCGAATTTCCTGCAAACTTTTCTAGGCAGTTTTCGGGAAAGCCTTGGCAGGCTTGGGTGTTTCAAGAACTGTAGATTAAAGGATAAAATTTTCAAATCTGTAGAAAAATATGAAAAAATCGAGTTTCGATCACGTTTTCGGGGGTTCTGGACCACTGTGCGCCGCTCGAATACGCTTCCAGTGGACGAGCACCCTGAGCTCTATATAATATTTATTAATATATCATATTATGATAACCTCGTATGTCAATTTTCGGATTTTTTTGCATTTTCTGAAATCCTCGTATCTCATCGGCCAGTATTTGAATTTTGGCAGAAATGCATTTTTCTGCCCTCTAGCGCCCTTTTTGATAACAAATTTTCCGTAGTTACGAGATTATCATTTTTAGAACAACCAGATATACGTGGTTTTGCGATATTTATTATGGTTTCTATGGCTACAGGGAGCTTGAAATACTTGAGTGGATGGTTGATGCAACATCAACATTTCTGACGTCAAAATCAGTTTTTTGTCTCTCCTGAAAAGTTTGGCTTTTCTGAGATACGAGGTTATCATATGACGCCATCTTCGGATTTTGCTCGATAACTCTGTTCTAGTGCTTCGTACATCGTTCGCACCGGGGAACATTCTTGTAGAGCTCCAAATCTACTTCAATTTTTCTTCCTGACATTTTGGTGTACACTCATTAGGTCACGAGTTACAGAGTTTCAAAGTACGACCAATCGAAATTCTGCGCAACACTGTTATGTAGCGTACAACCCTGTACCACGGATGTTGAAGGTGTACCTACCTGCCCAAAATGAGTTCGTAATTGATTAGGTCTATCATTAATTGTGTGTTTGGGGGAATGCCTGTAGCTTCGTATCTAGGATTACGCCCCAGGTGTCTTTAGAGGAAGAGGAACGAAGTGCGTGAACATCCCTGTCCAGGGCATAACACGAATGTAGGTCGTGATTTGCTGACCTGGGAGGTGATATTGATGCATAATTGGAGGATCCGCTATCTCCAGGCTGGCGGCAAAGTGTCGGGCTGACCTGGAATGCGTTGATTCTCGGAATGGTGCAAAGGGGAATCTGTTATTAAAGATGAGTAGTTGTCAACCAAATTGTTGACAATGGAGCCTGTGTCCGCTGACCCTGTCTTACTTAATTGTCAGCAATAGTGGCCTGGGCAACGTTCCCGAGCGAAATAATTGGTCCCACTGGCCTGGCTTCCCTAACTGAAAGCAGGGGAGGCCAGGTCCTCGGGTCCAACCTAAAAGTCACTGCAATTGCTCATAATGAAATGTAAACGGTCAGTGTATGATAATTTCGTCGACAACATTGGAAGGGTACCGGTAACTTGCGGTGAACCTGCTCGCGAGAGAAGCTGGACCTCCAAATCACGCCGCCGAGAGTGGCGCGACCCGTGGCCAGCGACGGGAATAGAGTTTGGAGCACTGTGATTGTCCACACCTTCCATAATGTCACACTACGCCATTTCTAAATGTTGAATCATTAATAAAATTTAAGGAGCTACTTTTTCGTGGAAACGTTCAAGCCACATTCACACGCTGATGATTCCTACAAAATCCTACCCAACCCCATTGTGTGCTTTACGATCTCTGTATGCCGAATTATTAATAGGAAGAGTCAATTGATTTTTTTTTAACGACTACCTCACATCACGCAACTTGTTGACTACCGAGTTCGTGACCTCTGAAGTTGACTAACAGCATGACACGATGACAGCTGCGTTGGCATTGGTAATATTCACATTGGGTGGGGTGTTGGGTGGGGCTGTCTGTTGCTTATTTGATCCTCAAAACGTTTATGAGCCCCTTGTCAGCTTTATTTTTCAATGTTACGTTAATTGCGAAGATGAAACTATGCTTAATCATTAGACCCGAGCGTACAGTTTCAAAAATATGAGTAAAATATTTTTCACCCTACATTTTGAGTGCATAAGTCGTTTTCTATTTTCTCCGAGATCACTATTTTGGACCATGAGGAATATCAAAGGAAGAGCCTTCAAAATCGAGGCTGTTAAACCGCCTTACACAACTGGCAAGCCGGTGCGATGTTCAATTAGAGGGCAGGCGCTAAAAGAGAAACCTGCCTTCCATGTCCCCACATCGGTGATTTAAAATTCTAAAGCCGAGTTGAAACGATCACGAGAGGCTCGTTGTGGGTTTATGGTTCACGAAAAGGTAACAGGTTCCAATGTGCTCAAGCATGTTGAGCAGAGTAAGACTGGTAGAGCAGTCCAATAATTATTATTGTGGCCATTCACGGTTATGCTTCAAAATCAGAACCCACTAGAGGGTATGAACAATGTTTGTCATGCAAGAAAGTAGGTTGTAAGTGTTTTGAAACAGTTTTTGACCCAATTTATCAAACACAGCGACGCCAAGAACGCAACTCTATTTCGAGCCATACGAAATGTACCTGCAGTACCATAATGCTTTGTGTGGGTGCCCAAATCCTCTCTCTTCCTATTCACCAGTCTGAAACTTACAATGTCATGTCATGTTGACAGGCCAAACCATGGAAGCTCCCCAGGGGCGGATAGGCAGGTCGGGCGATCGGGCGACGCCCGAAGGGCCGAAGGTCCTGAGGGGCCGGTCGAAGCTGGAAACCAAATTTGATCTTACCCGAAATATGAAATCAAGACCGAAAAGGAAAATTCAGACACAATGAAGACGATCTGGTTGGCTTTGTTCCTAAAAGGGTGGATGTCAAGTGCAATCAATGCGTAATTTACAAACAAGGTTTTAAATCCTCATGGTCTCATTGCATGCAATTCTCTTTTTGATTCACACATTTTTGGTAACCCTTTCTACCACCCAAGCTGAGTGTTAGAGTAGTTTTTCAAAATTGAAAATCATCAAAACAAATCTGAGGCTAACTCTTGAGTGACAACAATCTGGAGGATCTCATGCTGATGGCTTGCGAGCAGGAGCGTCTGGCCAGAGCACTGAGCCGAGTGGCTTCGGTCGTTTCTGGCCCTCCTCGCCATCGCCTACCGCTTGGTCACTTCTCCCTCATCAGCAAGCGTTTTGTCTGTGGACGTTACGTGATCACGTTTTGGTTAAATATTCTTGGAATAATACATTTTGGTAATTCCAACAGGGGTAAAAAATTATTAATACCTATTAAAAAGTTGTTAGCGAAGTCCAAAATGTTGATCGTCCTCAAAATTTGTCATTAGGTATATCTACGTTTTAAGATGAGCAGATTCCAAAACTGAAATGTCCACGACGGGCTACAGAAGGTGGTTTTTGAAGGGTTTCATCTATGGGAAGGAGTTAGGTGTCGTTTTCAAAGTATTTTTGGGGGTCCCAGAAACGTCAGATTTCGCCTTGGCGATCCATCAGACTTTTGAAGGATGCCAGAAAGTCGAATGAGAACTCATTTTCCGAGTAATCATTTTTCGGTCCTTCATCCGTCCAAACACTTAACATGACAAACTTTTCTAGTAATTGAATTTAAACAGCTGTAAAAGGTAAATTTACCATGGGACAGGTTGAGCCTAGAGTTCGAAAGAAATGAACAAGCAGGGGACAAACATGAGTAGGGGAGGAGGGGAGATGGCGAGGAGGGCCAGAAACACCCAAAGCCACTCGGTTCAGTGCTCCAGCCAGATGCCAAGCTGGTAAGTTGGTAGGTAACAGAAGGAATGTGCAAAAATTCAATGCATCCTAGCTTCAGTCGCTTTATGTTTGTATAGACGGTACCAAACTAACTCACCAAGCGCCACTTTTATTTTTTCTAAATATAGGCGCTGTTATTTTTCACTTAAGTACAATGTAATTATAAATAAGTATAAGTTCACCTAGGTATTAAAATTAATGAAGTGTATTCTCGTTCCTATTCATTTGCTTGTTTTTCCAAAATATGAAGAACCCCTCCTTTGATGGTCTTTGGATAGGTAATTTTTAAGGGGGGGGGGGGGGGGTTGAGGGCCGGTCAAATTGAATCGCCCGGGCCGGTCGAAACCGCCTATCCGCCCCTGAAGCTCCCACCTCTGGGGTGTTTGACGGAATATCCCGACGCTTCTGGTGAATCTGCACCCAAGAAATCCTCTGCCTTCAACTGAAGAGAAGTTACAAGGATACAACTCATCGGGAAACCTGTTCTTGACTCCATGTCATTTCTTCCACAACCAATGATAACTCGGACAAAGTGCCGACGACTTCCCAATAAACCGCCAAAATTACTACACTCCGGGAATGGAAATGCGTCTAAATGCGTTCGGATTGGGTCAAAACCTCTACATCAGATTGGAAATAAAACTTGTCCAAATCACCTATTTTGGGTAAGGCGACGTGGGGCAAGTGAGTGGAGCTTCCACAGCCGTCAGATCAGTAACTGAACGGAACTGTTCAGGATGCTGCTATCAGTGGGGAGGTTTGCGAAATAGCCTCCTTGTTGGAAGGCCGCTCACTAGAGTGCGTTACGACCGCGTATAACCTAAAAGGAAGGTTGCAAACAACCACACGATGAATCTCCTCATATTCTAAAGATGGCCGTACAGTGAAACATCGAAGACATTGTTCATTAATTTTCTATTGCTTCCGAGTCTGCCAAATGTAGCGGAAGCATTGTTTTCACTTTCGGGATCGAAAACATTCGTCCTACAAAAATTGTGTAGACTAATTTAATTAAAGTTCATTTTCTTGTTACAATTCATCAATTTTGTGATGACGTAATCAAATTCGCTGTCTACGATTTCAAATAGTCTTTGAACGCGAGGAAGCTATGTGCCATGTTCCCCTTGGCAGGGTATTTTTCTGTGGTAGCTCAGTGCAAACTTTGATTGATATTCTTCAATCGTCAGCCATGAGGATGCGGATAAGTCATACATTTCGGGAATTCAGACCATATCCACACTTGCCCCCGACTTTTTGCTGGTATGTGGCAAGTGCAGTTGCAAGTGAATGCAGATGATTTTTCTAATTCAAGTTCGAGTTTACTTTTCATGACATGAAAAGTCGTGACTTTTTGTCATCATTGTTTAGACATTATTTGGTAAATGGTGGGGTTAAAAGAGACCCTGAGCGATTTCAAAAGTATTTTCAAGAATCTGTTTTTTTTTGGCTACTCTGATCTCTGAGGTTTAAAAATCTATATTCAGTCAATATTGGTCCAAATTTAAAATGTCAAAAGTGCCTCAGAGTTTGCAGAAGGTGAAGTTTCATGCACTTGCCCCACAACTGCCTCATTTTCCCGGGGCAAGTGCGTAGTAGAGAACTCGGAAACGTTCTTTGCTTCTGAAAAATTGGTTCTTTGTTTTAGTGGTTGTTTTAATAGATAGCGAGGTGGAGGAGAATGGTAGGCAACTTTTAAAATAACTGTAATATTTGAAACATTTCAATTGCCACCAGAAGTGTAACTTTTCATTTTTTGTACGCACTTACCCCGACGCGCCTTACCTGGGAATGTGATGGAAATCGGATCAACTGTGGAAGTTGAGGAAAGAATGGGTTTTGAAAATTTGAAGAAACTACAATTCTTCGGCCTCTTTTCTTGGCCTGAACTATTGGTTGAGTCTGACTTCAATGGCTTCTTGGTGGCGGTGGCGAGCAATTTTGATGTGAAGTCTTCAAACAGCCAGTGTTTATGAACTCAACGATCACTGGGGTAATGACCGTTTAAAACTGGCGCTCGACTGCCTAAAACCAGCCGCAAGGCACCATCCAAGTCTAGCCAGAGTGATTAGAGTTGAGATGGAAGGTAGGGAAGGTGATGTAACTTCCAGTTGGGCCCTCCACCTCCACTTCAGACACCTTCCTCGACGTCTCCCTCGACCTACAACCGCATCGCCTTCTTTTCAAGGTCACACACTCTCACCCATTCACTTTCCGGAGGGGAAGCTTCCGACCATCGCGATGCATCCCGATACCACGACGGAAGGAATGAATGGGTGGTCTAAAGTAGAAATCAGTCAATACGCCGATTGACTGCAAAATCATGCTAAAGAATTTTCGTTTCTCAAAATTTCCCAAGGCTGTTTTTCTCACTTCCTTTTCAACCTGATTCAGTTGACAATTCCTGTTATAACCAGCGAGAAAGCTGTTCGTCATAGTTCAGTACACTGTCTAAATTATACAGGCATATGTCGACGTGTTCAGCTCATAAATGTAACCCCGTACCACCACCACTCGGAAATACATTATTGAAATACACGATAGAACCATTAAATATGAAAGCCTACTCCGGACGAGGGCAACCTCGTTCTAGTTGAGTTGAAATCCTTTAACATGAAGGTAGGTACATTGTTATTGATGAAACCACGTTTACGTTTGGAAAACGAATGAATAAACATGTGTGGTTAAGCTCGCGGTTTTATCTCTGAAACAGATCTCAATAAAATGAAGTGCGTGTGGTCAGTTGCCGCGTCATCCAAATATCGTGAATTTCTCATAAAGGGGGGGAAAAAAGCTCTCGTCCTTCAGGCTTCTTACATAATTTATCTCACCCTATTGAATGGCAGAGGGCAAAACCCCTGTCAACGTGTCGCAGGTTGAAAGACCCTGAAAATGAGCCGTCACAGGTTTGGAAAGAACGAGATTCATCAGGAATTTCGTTATGCTAATGTGGCGCCTTCACCTGGAGATGAGTTTCCTGTGTGTTTTCCACAGTGAGGAAATTTTATAAGATTCTAGAAGACCAGAGAAGGTCGAGTGAGAGGAGGGGGGGGGGAGATATGGGAGAAACATAATGGGGTCTGACGTCACGGGAAACGCCCCCATTTGTTGGCCATTTCAGGTCGTGGTTTCATTTGTAGGCTGTACAATAAAATGTTGCTGTACAAGTTGCTTGGTGATTTAGGTACACGACAGCACGTTGGAACACATAATGCACCTGTATTGAGTCGTGATCCTACGGTTTCTACAATGCAGCACGTCTGGCAAATGTGCGTGACGTGCAGAAAAGGAGCAAAACCAAAGTTGTTATCTTTGGGGGAGGAGTATTTGGCCAATCAGCCAAACTAGCTAGCACTACCCGCCCAGGAAAGTTAACAAGGGGCCGAGACGAGAACAAATAGTACACAGCTGGAAATCGTTTTAAACCTTTTTGAGGGTCCCGAATAAGACCCATCTGAGTTTGCGACGGTTTCTAGGTTGTGCTTCAAATGTTGGAGCCTAAAAACCTCGAAATTGTCGCTCTTTTTTCAGTATTTCGCTTATAACGCGTAAAGTACGCATCTTACAGAAAATGTCACTCCATCCTTTTTTAAAGAGGACTACATTTAGCGTCGAATGGCGTTTGTTGCATCGAAATCGGCCCAGCCGTTCAGCCGCAAACGCTCGTCAAAGATTGGTAATTTTTGCAAACTCAGCTGAAAAGTTGACTCCTTAACCTCTAACGCATGTAGGTCCCAAATGGCTGCACCGATCGAAAAATGTCACTTTTAGGATAGGTATTTAATTTTGAATCAGATGCGTTTTTTTTGTTGTTGTTGAAATTTGCACTCTTCAGTGTTGAGTTATGAATTTTAAACCGAAAGAGTTCGCATCAACACAACTTCTCACTTTCATGCCATAGCCATATGGATACCAGCAATGCCAACCTCTGTTGACGTTCGCACCAAATTGACGCGTAATGCAGTAGGATGCAGAGGGACAACAAAAATTCAGTCAGTGGTCTGACCCCCAAAAGCTGTGTACTATTTTTTCTCACCTACAGCACTAATTTGCCTGGGCTGCACCCGAATTACAGAAACTATGGCATTTTTTGGTGCCACGTGAGCCGTACTTAATGTGAATGGGATGCTTTGGTGCTGACAGTTTCTCTTCTGCGTTACATTACACGCGTTCGCAAGTTAACTCCCGACTTCTGTCCTGAAAGCCCACGAGCCGACCCGACATGTCCCTTCCCCTGAGATTGAACACATTGGGACAGGATCGCAGGCCGTCAGAGGGTGGTAAAGAACGTATAAGCAAGCAGTTGCTCTTCTATGTCTATGGAGTGGGGTCGTTACATTACACGAGAGGCTCCCCCTCTGCGAGTGGGACGCAAAAGGCGTGCTAAAAAAGAGAGAATCAGACTTTCAAGGTACAATTTGCAAGTTCGTCCGTCCCTTGGATATTCATAACATAAGGTGGGGTAAGTGGCATGGTTTGTTAAATTCAACAAAACCTCAAAAATCAGCCGCCAATTTATATTTTTGCCCTAAATACCCCCGAATCCATTGTTTTTTTGAATTACGATTGATTTTTCGTAGCCTTGTCAATTGTGAGTATTATGACCAAAATAGCTGTCCAAGTCTGACTTACGCACTTGCCCCATGGAAGGGGTAAGAATGTAACCTTCCTGTTCAATCATTGGAACGCTTATTCTGGTTTCACTGGGGCAACTGCAAAAAAGTAAATCTTTCAATGATCCTCGAGAAGTTGGAAAATTTAAATTCAAACAAAAACCCGCAGAGTTATCAACTTTTACAGATCATCGAGTCAGTACCTGGACAATTGGGGCAAACATTCAAAACAACAATAAACTTGAATCTGATCTAAACATTAATGAGTTAAATTCAGTCTTTACATGAGGTATCAATCTCAAACTTGGCTATCACCACGCACATGCCCCTCCTTGATAACCAATGGGATAAGTGCACGGTAGGGCCCAACTCACTGATAGAAAAAGGTAACACTGAATTTCAATTATAGGAGTGAAATATAACTACTGAGCTTATAAACAAACTTTAAAACACCCGAAAATACTCTCCAAATTGAAGGATGCTACACGATGGGTCACTGAACTTGGCAGCTGAGTGAAATGGCACAATGTGACTTCACTGCCTACCAGCCATTTTCCTTGACACAAGCTGGTGGATATGTGATGTCACGCACATATTTTCAAACGTAGCCACTAGAAGGCATTCAGTGGAAATTGTTCTAAGTAGCATTTATTCCCACTTATGTACCTGCCCCGGTTTTGCCCTTCCCCCACTTCTTAATTCAAGTCAAGTAATTCTCACTAATTAGAGTTTTCCTAACAACCCAATGAATCAAACGAATACGAAATCGCTTGGTAGAAAAAGAAAGGGAAAGTGTTTAGTTGGGAATCACTATAAACTGCCACCCGAGCAGAACTGACTCGTATTGAAGCCAAATCTGTCACACAAGGCTGGGTTTAATCTCTCGAGTTCACCAAACGAGCAAATCAAACGCCGAGAAAGTCCAAAATATATATTGTATGTGGCAGGAAAATTACAGTGGATTTCACTGGTTGGTGGTAGTGCATTGACGCCGTATATCTTATTTTCCTTCTGTTGCATCAAATTTACAACCAATCATTTCCGCTGAAACGGTCGAACGTTACATGAATCCTCAACGATGGCACTCTCGAGCGATGGCCTAACGAACCGTGTATTTCCGCGATGTTTTAATTACTGAACCGCCAGCCAAAATCAAAGCCGCAACGTAAGTGGCGAACTAGAGTGTGATACAAGTTTCACGGGCGGGCGGATAGCAGATCGTCAGACCAGTTATCCCGGCGGAAGTCTCGAACAAGTTGAGGACCCCAAATGGTGAAAGTTTGGCTATCACCACGTCCTGCATAATTGGCTATTGTGGACACCGTTGAGGGCAGAAATGTGCTTTGCCCGGTGGTCTGTCACGTAGTGGAGGCTGGAGCGAAATGAAGACTTGGCAGTCAAAACCAGAAAGGTTAAAGTACCAGTAGATGACTCTTTATGTGCGTCATACACCAACAGGATCGTTGAGAAAACGCAAGATTTTTCGGTCCATTGATTTTCACCTGAGGGGTTTTGGAGGTTTAACTTGCCTGACCCGACATTTCTTGAGTTCCTCTTTTGGGCACGGTAGGCGATCAAGGAAGAGGATATTCACCAGAGAAAGAACCCTAGCCAGCACTGGTAGAAACTGGACCAGCTCCCAGAATTGGAACGGTCTGGTGACCAGCAGTCACGAGATGGTTGGTCGAGGTCAATAAGGTGTGAAACGATGCTTAGCATGGACTAGTTCGTCACCCTTGCCAGCTGGGAGGGGTGATGGCGCGGTTATGGCTCTCGTAGGTCACAGTGGCCAAGATCACTACGTAGGTAATGATATTATGTCTTTCCAGGCTATTCTAACCATAGCCACTGTGGGTGCACAGGGCCCAATTCTTGCTGCTAAATTTGTCAGCGTGCCATAAGTGGTCCCGAAAGGGCCCTCAGGAAGCGCTGCGGTCCCGCTTCTCTCGCTAGTGGCCTCACCGCTCACAACCCGGACCGTCCCCATCTCGCCGCCAACTTCGTTATACACCATATTATAACAATGATTAATCCCAGTGACTTTTTGGTTGGTCCCGACGTCTGAGAATTCTCTTCAGCTGAGGGAGCCAAAACAGCGGAACCAATTATTACGCACGGGCACCTATTAGCGACAATTCACTTGTAGGAGCCAGGAGAGCAGACCTTCGTAAGATTGGGTCGGTTGACCAGGCCTCCATTGGCGACGGATCGTTTGTGCAAGCCATTTAACCAATTTCCGATACAACTGTGAGCTGTGGGAGAACCGGCACCAATCATGACTCTCCTTGTTTGATGTCGGATTCCCCACAGCCCCATTCCGAGGAAAGACGCACTCCAGGCCAACTAGACATATCCAGCCAACCTGGAGCTCGCGCTTCCTCCTGCATCGACATCACCTGCTAGGTCTGCAGATCGTGACGCTTCTTCGCATTATTCCCTAGCTAAGGATGTTCCTGCACTCCCATTCTTTCCCTCCAAAGACACCGGTGGCATAATCCTAGATATGTCGCTCGAGGCATTCGGCCAACCACACAATTAATAGAGAGTTCCTTAAGAAACATCCGAGATACGTCGACCTTTAATTTTTATCACCGTAAGGGATTTGTCTAGGGAGAATCAAAGAAAAGCTAACTTCACTTAAGACCGTAACAGAGATACGGTCTTATCAAAAGTCATGCTAAATTTAAAGTGCCGCTATTTACCTTATATTGCTCGAAATTAACGGCGGTATCCTTAAGACCGTAAGTTTATTGCCGTAACTTTACGGCAATAACGTTCGACGTTAGGCATAAGGACGTAAGTTATCACCGTTATTTCTGCACATACGCGAAATCTCGAGTTACGTCGACCGTAACTCATCACCGTTAGGCAAAAAGTGGCTTTAGGAACTCTCTAATAATATACCTGAGAAGCAATTAGGAACATATTATTATTATCATGTAGGTACACCCCAAACAACCATAGTACAGTGTGCCCTACAGCCACCATGGTCATCTGGTTCATGTTGTGCAGCACGATTATGACTTCTATGGAAAAATATGTGAAGGTTGTTACAAAAGTGAACACCCTTCTGGTCGAGTGACCACAGTCACAAGACCATTAGCAGTCTTCTGCACAGGTTGAAATGAAGATGGCCGAGGAGGGCGCCCAGGAAACCCTGGACCCGGGTGAGGAGTCGATCGACTTCTATCTGGTCTGGCGTGAGCGACCACGGACTTCTCTAGGGGTTCGCCGTCGCAGCAGTGCTGAGGAAAGGACAGAAGATGTACTCTCGGAATGCTTCCAGTGAAGGTACACTGCTTGCCCCAACTGCCTCCAAGATCACATGCAGTGCAGCAGACCCAAGGGAAGTCCTTGAAGATTCAAGCCTGGGAGCGCAAACCCAGATCAGACACATCCTCCAACCAAAAGTGGCAGCGAAAATATGGAGGATTCATATTGCACAATTCAATATTGCAAAAACTAGGAACACACCTGCACTGTGGGGTCAGTTCCCATCAACTGTAGTTGATGGGAAATAGTGAAGAATGGTTCATTGAAAAAGAGCAAGTAAAAAAAAAAAAAAAAAACGGTCCTTTGGGCCTTGCCTGGGTGCAAGCCCCCTGGACCCCCCAGACGATTTTTGCCAGAGGACGCCGAACTACAGTTATACTACAGTACGTTAACTATTGGCTAGTGGCCTAACGTATGTCAGGTGGAGACACTGAACTAGTGGCCTAACAGTAGGACAAGAGAGGACGCCGAACTAGTGGCCTAACGTAGGTCAGGTACGGACGCCAAACTAGTGGCCTAACGTTAGGACAAGAGAGGAAGCCGAACTAGTGGCCTAACGTACGACAAGTGAGGACGCCGAGCTAGAGGCCTAACGTTAAGACAAAAGAGAATGCCGAACTAGTGGCCTAACGTATATTTCGTAATATATTAACGTGACACTCCCGCGTCTCCCTTCCCAACTTATGTTTTTGGGCAGTTAGGTAACGGCTAAAGCATGCTCCACGCTAAAATCATGCAGGTGTACAAAGCAGCTCTGGGGCATGGAACTAAGCTGGATTGGGGTTAGCCAAAAACAACTTGTCCCGCCGGTTTCCGGTAAAACATGCCAATAAAAGATCGGAACACCTTGACGGATCGAGGACAGCTACTGTTAGCATTAGATCATGTCCTTATTTTGTTCATTCGCGTTCATTTTGAAGGATATTGTATATTTTCGCATTTATCTGTGCGTTAGTCTCATTGAATAATAATTATTAGAACTGGTGTGACTCAGTGATGCTGCCGTGGAGATAAGCTTCCTATCAGTTCTGGCGTTGGATAAATCAACATGTGGTATTGACATTCACGTGCAAGGAAAAATGCTAACTTTTTAGGGCTTTCCGAGTCGTTGGTGGCTATCGGCTGCTCTTGCTCCACAATATCGGGACGACCGACGGCGGCCAGTTCCACGCCGTCGACGACCCGCCGCGCCGCCGCTTCGGCTTCTTCGACGAGCCTTTGCGGCGAACCCAACGCGGCTTCGACGTCGCGACCGTCTTCCCAAGCGCTGCGCGGCCGGTCGGTGGTGTCACCTGCGCTCGCCATGTCAAAAGGGCCACTGACGACCGTTTCGCCCCCACCGACCCCCCGATCGATCGTCCGGTTGCCAACGTTACGCACGCGTTGCATCCCCCGGCCCTCAGGGATTCTCCGATTTATTTATAACTTTCTTTCGTCACGCCCGGTGTAAAGATTGCAGCATCTTCTACCAAACAACGCATTTTTCCCTTATAAATAAATCCGAACTCCCCTGAAGCCTTTTTCAACTATCCTCTTCCAACATGTTATAATAAAAACAACACCAAACACGCGTGAAACTCTCCACAACAGGCTAGAGATGACCGCCCAATTCAAAACACCAGACAGACATTATTCGAAACTCGCGAGACGACTGGCAGCATCCCACTACGACACACAAACGGTATCACAACGTCGAAGACAATCACCTCCTCTCACACTCGATGGACATAACAAGCTACAAGGCCAACTGAGGTCAACAGTCACTGCAGGAGATATAAACGGAGCGAAGGAGAAGAATTTAGCGTGATAGTCACAATCGACGGGCGATAAGATTTCCGTCATCAGATAAAAACGCTGCAAATTTTACACAAGGGTTTATTATTCTGTGATATAGGTTACTTGTACAGACATTTAATTCTGTCAATAAAAAAAATTAAAAAAATTTTTTTTTTGATTTTTATATTTCAAAAAATATTTTTTGGGGGGATTTTTTTTCTTCAAAAATGTGTTTTTTCAAAAATTCTTTAATTTTTACTCGAAAAATATTTAACTTCTTGGGATCCTTCAAAAATCCCATTTTTAGCCCCATGAAAGCCCTATAGAACGCCACAGTGAAATCGGATCGTTCCGGGACCCCAAAAAATGGATTCTACGTCCAAAAATACTTCGAAAACGACACCTGACTCGATCCCATAGCCAAAAGCCTTCAAAAACCACCTTCTGTAGCCCCATTTTAGCCCCAGAGCGCCCCACGGGCTTGGGCGATCGGGCTGAAAACCTTGCGGGCACAACTAGATGGTAAACCGAGTATTTTGTCAAAATTTCAGATTTTTTTAAAAATTCCTACTGCCCAAAACGGCCCGGACGGCGGACGGTGGACGGCGGACGGACATTTCGGATTTTGAATGTAGACCTCTTGAAACGGATAATGTCAAATTTTGAGGCCGATCGGAGTCGTCGACCCGCGTCGCGAAAACATAGGTGTATTATTCCAAGAATAATAAACCAAAATGGCTCACTGAAGATCGCCTAGGTATTCCAAGCCTGGTTTATCGTACCTACGCGGAAGATTTTTAAAAAAAACTGCAAATTTTTCACTGGCTAACAAAAAAAAAAAAAGAAAAAGAAAAGTTTTTTTGGTGCCAAGGAGATAAGGGTTGGTGTTGGGGGTTTCCAGTGTGATGAATCCAAATCTGAACCCCGTTTTTCGCTATCAGATAAGATTCTGGTCTAGTTATATAGCTCATATACCTCATTTCTAGCTACGTGTGAGTGTTAAAAATAGTAGGTAGGTACTTCAAAAATCAGAAATTATTTTTTCACTTTCAACCACTCTTTTATGGGGTGCAGAATCCGAATTTGAAAGCCGATTGTGGCTACCTTCTACCATTCCACGAGAAACAGCGGTAAAGTTGACCAAGTACACACAAAAAACCCAAAAACAATGTTTTATACATTTGAAAGTGCCGTTTTTGAAAATACAACGTCAGATAGAAAAAAATCAGATTTCAAAATCGGATTCAGCATGAAAAATCTTGTAAGAATTGCTTTCTTTCAAAAAAAGTGTCGCTTGTTTGTGAGTCAATTAGGTTTACCAGACTGTAAATAAACGCAGGTTCAAAGTTCCTTCTCAGAGCTTCGCACTGAGATATTATCAAGATACATAATAATTTTATGTATTATCATATTATTAACTTGAGCCTTTCCATGTTTATCAAATGATATATGTTATAAATGATACCATTCACCATAGCCGCCAGTCAATTGTCAAAATTTGATAGGTACGTTCTGACGGATTACGCTGACATTTAATGTAAGCGTAATCCGTCAGAACGTACCTAATCCTTACCTATCAGATGAAACAAGTGACACTTTTTTTGAGATTTGACCATTGAAAGAGTAATTCTTACAGGATTTTTCATGGTGAATCCGGTTTTAATCGGAAAAATTTAATTTCTTGGAATATTATTTAAATTAAATCGGAATAATGTATAAAAGTTTTTTTTTTTTTGTGTGTGTGTGTGTAGGTACACGTACCTACTTTGTCAACTTTACCGCATTGGAATGGAAGAAGATAGCTAAAATCGGGTTTCAAATTTGATCATAAAACGCAGAAAGAGTGGTGGAAAGTGATTAATAATTAATTGATTATTAATTATTAATAGAGATTTTTGAAGTGCTATTTTTAACACTCAAACGTA
Organism: Pilophorus perplexus; assembly: GCA_955831195.1. Lineage (NCBI taxonomy): Eukaryota > Metazoa > Arthropoda > Insecta > Hemiptera > Miridae > Pilophorus > Pilophorus perplexus. The sequence goes on from OY037015.1 coordinate 5,039,047, forward strand.
GCAGCTTATATTTATATATATGTCATGTTATATATATAGGTATGTTTATATTATAATGTCCCCCCCAATCCTCCCAATCAACATCGTGAATCTCAATGATGTCCAGTTAGCTGTATACGGCAATCCAAATTCTTTTCTTTTTTTTTGTTCTTAGGGTGCCTCATGAATCCTCTGACATTTTTTTGAGAAGGTTTAGCTTTTCCAAAAAAAAAAAAAAAAAAAAAAAAAATACAACGAAAAACTTTTACAAAATCCAGCAACTGATAAGCAAACGTGAGAATTTCGTCTTGTTTTTGGACGTCTATCGCGTTGAATCTTTGATTGGATTTGTGGGCCACAAAGCCTGCCCCCCTAAAAAAACTTTGTTCGTTAATAGCCTAAATAACAGTATCTGACTCTTTGAAGGTCGTCCAACGCAACATTCGACCTGTCGTCGTGAATCATACTGTGTCAATGTCTGGTTAATATTTAATTGACGACCCAGTTAACAGAGCTCGTTTATAGATTGGCGTGTACGTTTGCGAGGGAGGCGTCGACGGTTAATCGAATAGGTCCCTGAATCGCACTTAATATAGGGCTTTAACAGCGAAGAGATTTTTGGTGTATAAAGGTAGGCTTTAGCGGGAATATGACGCAGACTAGAACTGAATAAAGTGAGGCGCCAGCTGGATATGCTCAAAAAAATATGCAAATATGCTCAAAAAATTTCAATCGAAAACTCAACGAGAAAAATCGATGATGTACTGACAGGAGATTTCGTTCTTATGAACGGTATGAACGTATCTTGCTCCTTGAATGTACACTACAGTTGGGTTGTTATCAATGAGATTTCAAAATGTGAAGGAGTTTACTTTCAAAACGGCCTATATCCATTTTTGCAATTTTCCGTTTTTTTTTTGTTTTTTTTTTTGCATTTTCAGAATCTTTAGGATGAGCCCCATCGATCTACGCTTTGTCTTGTGGTCAAAAGTGTTTTTATCCTAGTTAAACAGTGACTTGAAAAGTCAGTTTGTGACCAAAACGGCTTTCATCCTCCCTATATAAGAAATTGCTTTTTTCACACCAAAACGGTCCTTATCCATCTGAAATGCAACGCTTGAGTTTTTTTTTTTTTTTTTTTTTTGTTTTTGTTTCAAAAGGGCTCTCATCCAAATGAGTGGTTTCCCTCCGAATTTTCAAATAAGTTCACGGTTACCCGGTGGATGGCAGCACAATGCAGGACGCTGGAACTCAAACCTCAACTTCCGCGCCAAACAGCTGATTTTGTTTGGCGCGTCTTTTTCACTCAGGTTAGACACTGTGCGTCCTCAGTAGTTTAATCTGTGGTCCTCGTTCTCGGGTCCCCATTTTTCTAGGAACGCATCGCCCGTATTTTCGGCCCTTTTCCCCTCGGATTCCTCCCTGTTCCCACGGATTCTTCTCGCGCCTTGACTTCGCCTTGACTTCTCGCCCACTGAAATTCATTTCTGATGAAATTCTGTGGTTACTGTGGTGATAGGTACCATTAAAACGTCTAAATCGTGTTTCTAATCAAAATTTAGTGATCTCAAGTTCATCAATCATTATTCTAATATTAATAATTAATATTAGAATAATGATTGACTTAATTATTTAGTCACACATCGTTCAATTCACGTTTGCAATAATAATAAAAAATTAAAAACAAAAAAAGGTACTGACTTTTTCATTTTTTAGCATTTATTCGGGTCATGCCACGGTGTTTGCGCGAAGGGTCAATTAAAAATTATACAGGGATGTGTTATTTCTGTTACCTATATACTTTGAAATATATAAAAATGTTTGGAGAAATATTTATTTTTGTCAGGTTTTCACCCGTTTTTCGTTCAAAAGAGCTATATCCAAATTTCACACCAAAACGGCTCTTATCCAAATTGAAAATGGCTGTAACTCCCTGAGATATTTGTTTAGAAATCTCACGTTTCGGGAACTTTCTTAGAGATCTAAGACCGAACTAATTTGGTAGTTTTGAAAATTGGATCAGTTCTATCATGCTCGTTAAAAGTTTTTTGCGATTTCCTAGAAAAAAGCAAAAGTGGATATAGGCCGTTTTGAAAGTAAACTCGGGTCGATAAGGGAGTCGTATTCCAAGTAATTTTGGCGCTGGGGACCATCATTAAATGACCCCAGTGCTGAAAACCTTCAAAACCCCTCTCCGGTAGAGCTTTTTTTAGCATGCTAAGGTGCATGCTGAGGTGCACCTCAGAGCTTTTCAGCTCGCAGATTTGGCTGATCAGGCTGAGACCGTAAATCAACAACTTGGTGGAGAACCGAGTTTATTGTACTGATAGTCACAATATTCGTATAATAGGTACCTACAGGTAGGCCCTACACTCCCATCAGTTCGATGTTGAACCTACTGATAGGAGATCTTGACCTTATATAGATCGTGGTGCCTTCAAAGGAACAAACCAGCCACCACTCATAGCCGAAAGGCTCGTACAAAATCGATTTTGAGCTAAAAATGGTCAGATTTTGTTTTTTAGTTTCCCGACACAGCTGGTTTTCAATTGTTACTGATGAATAAAACCATCTCTGAATCGTAGGTAATGAATTTATGCCTCCTAGTCCAATATATTCTGGGAAAAACGTTTTGTTGTGATCAAGTTGCATTGCTGACTCCAGGAGTTCATGTTCTACGATATGGCCAAAATGGGTAAAAACTTTGAAAATCACAGCACCCTTATTATGGAAGGTACAGAATCGCGGTTGGTCCCATTTGACGCAGAATCGATCTACCTACAAAGTTTCGTTGGAAAAAAATTGTTTAACGGCCTTAGTTTTTACGCTAGAAGGTAAAAAGTACCTACATAAAAACGTGCCTTTGGTTGGGAAAAAACCACGTTTTCTCAACATTTTTTTCAACACGGAAAAAGGCCAAAAAAACGAAAAACCGCCAATATCCCGAAAATTTGGACGTGACCGGAAAAAACGTCGGATTCGGATTCAGCACCCCAAAAACATAGAGTTTGAGGGTTTTTTTTTTTTTGTAAACCAGCGTTATTGAAATAATTAAAAAATTATTATTTATGATTGAAAAAACATAAGTTTTTTCTCCTATTTGGTGGCTTTTGGTTTATTATTCTTGGAATAATACACCTATGTTTTCGCGACGCGGGTCGACGACTCCGATCGGCCTCAAAATTTGACATTATCCGTTTCAAGAGGTCTACATTCAAAATCCGAAATGTCCGTCCGCCGTCCGCCGTCCGCCGTCCGCCGTCCAGGCCGTTTTGGGCAGTAGGAATTTTTTTAAAAATCTGAAATTTTGGCAAAATACTTGGTTTACCATCTAGTTGTTCCCGCAAGGTTTTCAGTCCGATCGCCCAAACCCGTGGGGCGCTATGGGGCTAAAATGGGGCTACAGGAGGGGTGTTTTGAAGGCTTTTAGCTATGGGATCGAGTTAGGTGTCGTTTTCGAATATTTTTGGACGTAGAATCCATTTTTGGGGGTCCCGGAACGATCCGATTCCACTGGGGCGATGTTTAGGGCATTCGTGGGGCTAAAAATGGGATTTTTGAAGGATCCCAGGATGTTAAATATTTTTCGAGTAAAAAATACAGAATTTCTGAAAAAACACATTTTTGAACAAAAAAATCAAAAAAAAAATTTTTTTTTTGAGATAAAAATCCAAAAAAAATTTTTTTTTTTAAATTTTTTCATTGACAGAATTAAATTTCTGCACAAGTAACGTATATCAAAGAATAATAAACCCTTGTGTAAAATTTGCAGCGTTTTATTCCCTTGAAAGTATGTAAGTCGATTCACACAATATTTAGCAGTGAAAAGGCTTCACGTGGAAAAAGAACCTATATTTTGATTTTTGCAAACGCATTAACGATATGATCGTTTAAAGAAAAACCTGAATGAAAGTGTGCACTCATTCTATGAGAAAATACATAACACAAATTAAAATGGCAATCAAAATTTGAAAACTTTGAGGGGCGATTGGCAAATCTCGAGACGCTAATTTTGCAGAGATCTGCTGACGCCTCAATTCATTAACGCGTTCTTTCGAAATCCCACTAAATGTTTGTCGTCCTTCACACGAATATCAGATTCACCTTTTCATACAAATATTACTTAGATCATACAAATTTAAAATTATTTTATCAATCCATATAAAGCCCCGTTCTTTTTTCATTTCCTATTACTCAGAAAATATCGTTTGATGATCGTCTCAGGGTGTTTACCATCATCTGATATCGCTTCGATTAAGATTCTAAAAGTTACAAGAAGTGAAAAGGATTGCATCATGAACAAACATGGGAGAAGCTGTGATCTTAACGAGCTTTTAATTCCAAGAAAGTTCCGATTCTCTAGAGAAAAAAAATTAAATCAATATAATTTTTTTATCAATTGATATCTTCCCGTACACTTGTACAATTCCGTAAAATAAAATAAAACAATTACCCAAGTTATGGACTTTTGTACTTTTACTATCAAAATTCTGTAAATAAAGTATAGGTACCTGATAAAATGTAATTACATCTTCTTTATGGTTATCTGATAGAAGCAAGTAGCACTGCCCTGCAGGAGATGAAAGTGCAACTCGCGATTTCGTAGGCTTTTAGTGGGTGAAGATGAAGTGTCTCATAATATGAAATATATTTCATATTTAAATGCGAAGATGCAATGAAGGGATGCCTTTCTATAAACTGTGTTTACCCTTGGTTTCTCAAAGGGCCAGATACCATAATTCGATATTCGTATGGTATATTATACAGTTTTAGTATTGAAAAAATAACCAGAATCATCGTCCCTCGTCTCCGATTCCGCACGAATATTGACACGAAGAAATGACCAGGCGGAATAAATTCATCAATAATGGTTTACCTGCTTCTGATGACTATCTTTTGAGGGCACTAAGACCTTCGAACCTGCCAATCATTAATCATTGATAAATGCCGCCGAAACGGTTGACGAACATGGAACGGATTTATTTTACATGAGCTTAACAATTTATTGTCCCCGCGAGAGACACTATTTTTGGTGTCTTTCTACGTGTTTCACGCCATTCTGCTCGATGTCGGTCAACATTCGTGCGATATTGATCGCTGAGTGTACAGAATTATGTCCTTATGCAAGCCTATGGAGTCCAAAGACTGCATGCAGTCGTAAGAATGCATTAGCAAATAGTACAAACGTCCAGAGATGATGTAAATTTCATAAATAATTCTGAATAATCATGACTCCTAAGTCGATTCCAAAGCTTCTTTCAGATCCGACAAAAATGCATAGTGGGGCCCGACCCTACAAGAAGCAAGTACGAACGTGTCAACACCACCTTCCTGCAAAGGGCGACGCCCAATTGTTCCCCACAAAGTAGGGACAAAAGATGAACGACTAAGTGTTGATCGGTAACAAATCTTTGTACACAAGTAGAATTTGCAAGCACTACACCGACTACACAATCATACATGAGTCGTTTTCCCAATAATTGATTACCTAGGTTTGTGGTGTGAGTGGCAGAGTGCGTCTGTGGTTACGCCGCCAGGAGTTTTGGAGGGAGTACAGGAGGAGATTCATCAGAGGCATGACGCAAGCTGTTGCGATCTGCAGACTCCGAGAATACTCCAGCTGCAGTAATGGAGGATCTGGGTTCCTGAGGCTCACCCGAAATGCCAGCAGATCCTCGGAAGGAACAGAAGAAAACTGGCTGGAAACCGAAAGGTCGTGTTGGGTAAGGTTTCCTGCGGTCGCAGTTGTACCAAGGGGTGGCTCCCTGGCGTCCAATCTTTACTTGTCAAGAATGGACTCCCGGTTACTGCCTCTGGTCTTACAAGGACCCGCTTTTTCCGGCTTCTAATCTCAACTTGTCGTGTATAGACTCCTGGACATCGGGCCCTTGTGAAAAAGGCTATTTCCTCTTCGAAAATCCCGTCTGAGATGTCAGCGGGGGTTTCCAGAACGACGTAAATAGGCACTACGATCAAACATGTGTGTAAAATGCATAGAACAACGGGCTATGAGTCATACTACGAGTCGGCCACCGTTGAGCCAAGCTCTGGAGAAGTAACATTCGCCAGCGCGCTGCGGAGCTCAAAACCTCGAACCTGCATTGGCGGGAAGGACGTCGATTGGACAAAGTGGGTACCCAGAGTTTTCCCCACATTGCATTTTACGCCGAATGTTACCTGACTTTTCAAGTCTGACTTCTCAAGCATAAATTCAGGTGACACTTACCTGCAACAAAACATAAGTAAGTAGATTATTATTTAGTGAATTCAATTATTTATAGATACATGTATAATACTTTTTTATTCACTCAGAGTAAGTGGATCCAGGGGAATGACACAACAAATAACAAGAATGATAAACAAAATAACAACCAACAACAAAAGAAACAAAAACAGCAAATGGAAAAACGGAAAAACCAATGAAGGCCGTGGGCGCCGCGGACTACTCGCCCCAGAACTGGAGTCTTCCAGTCCGAGAGACCGGGACTTTCTTCTGCTACCCCGCAGTCGGGATGCCACTGCCCGGACGACAGCGAACTGCAGCTTCACCCGAACCCATGCAGCAACTTGCGAAAATGGACGGGCCCACTTTTCAGCAAGAGTTGAGGCTGTCGATTGAATCACTGGAATTCTCCCCCCATGGATCCGTCACATGCACATACCAGTGGGGAGAATGAAGCGCTCAAGTCTTCGGCAGCCGTGTCATATTTTGCATGCTTCGTCGACTCAACATTCCTGGATACCTGGGCCCAGTTGAGGTGGGCATAGGAGGCCGCGTCGTAATAACGCGATTGTCAAAAAACGCTAACCTTTCTCTATGCCACACCCCAGGAACCAACAAGTCTGCAATGAGTGCCGGGCTGCCATCCATGGCCTCTCGAAGTACTGGCTCAGTTCTTACCCCGTTCCAGGCTAGGACTGCCATTTCCGCGCACACTACCTGCACACTACCGCGCGCACTCTTTCCCTGCCCACCTGTTCTACAATTCAGGGCGTGGTTCAGGAGATGCAGATTGCAGCTCCTAGTGTCGCGGCACCAGCGCTCCGGGCGGCCAATAGTAGAAGCTCTTCCCCTGTTATCAAGGCTGCCTTCGGGCCTGTTTCGCTAATATTATCAAATCGTCGCTATTACATTGCGTTCCTAAAAATACGTGATACCTCTCACTTTGATCTGATGATGTCTGGGATTAGAAAAAATAAATAGGTCGATCTACACAGTTCAGTGATCCGTGGCCGTCCGTGCACGGTGTCCTTCAATTGCATCGATGATAAAATTTATTCGCGAGATTAGACCTATTCTTCTGTCCGTTCTGTTGCTGTGATGTTTCAGAAAATATTTGTGTAGGTTATAAAATATGAAGTTGTTAGGTACCAACCAACTCATCTGTCTTTCCCAAATAAAGAAGTTTTCATTTTCATAATATGGCCATTTTTCGCCTTGAACTCTATTCTGAAGGGAACAGGTTACCAGTAATTACTAACTTGGTAACCTGTTCCCTTCATTAATGAATGTTACTGTGCATAGCTAAGTTTCTAAACCTAGGTTTAGAAAAATGCTGCAAATTTTACACAAGGGTTTATTATTCTTCAATATAGGTTACTTGTTGAAAATTAATTCTGTGTCAATGGAAAGAATGTTTTTTCAATTTTTTTTTTTTTTTTTTTTTTCCCCACAGTGAAATTGGATTGTTCCGGGACCCCCTAAAATGGATTCTACGTCCAAACATACTTCAAAAACGATACCTAACTTGATCCCATAGACTAAAGCCTCCACAAAACCCCCTCCTGTAGCCCGATAGCGCCCCATGAGATTTGGAGATCGGGCTGAAAACCTTCCGGGCACACCTAGATAGTAAACCAAGTATCTATTCTGTCAAAATTTCAGATTTAAAAATAAATTCCTACTGCCCAAAACGGCCTGGATGACGGACGGACATTTCGTTTTTGGAATCTAGACCTCTTGAAACGAATAAATTGTCACATTTTGAGGGCGATAGAATTTTGACAAATGCCGAGATTACATAGGTGTATTCCAAGAGAAACCCAAAAGAATGGCGATATTTGCATAGGTTTATAGGTTTGTGAATGGGCTGCACGTGAGGCACAATAAATACCTATTCTAAACGAGCGGCGAGCGTTCCTAGCGGGGGAGAGGGGCGTCCGTATAAAAGCTTCGCTTCAAAATTTAGAATTATTAGGCGCCAGCTTGAGCCTCATCAATTGGCCGCTAGGAGCGCAGGTGCCGCGACACTAGGAGCTGCAATCTGCATTTTTTTATTTGTCCGTAAAATCGATTTTTAAATAAAAATCGATTTTTTGGCCCGATTAATTGGTACAATCGATTTTCGCGTCCGATTAAAAATCGATTTTTGACCACCGATTTTGCATCCCTAGCGCCTTTCGTCCGCTGAATGGTGCATTGCTGGCGAAAGGGTAAAAGCGACAGCAGCTCATCACCTCTAACTGACAGATCAGCCTTTCTCTGGGCTCAACCAGATCTACTGCTGCTGCAGCCATCTTGGAGGTACACTGCATCCAGCCTGCCACTTTTCCTCGAATGTAAATCTTTTTATCTTCTACATACATCAACGTTGTCATTTTCCTCAGAAAAGGTTTAAGAAGATTCTCAAGTTGGAATCACCAAATTATTGAGAACCTGGTTCGTACGAATAAGTGAACGAAAAACTCGTGTAACATACATTTTTCAAACGTTGATTGAATATTTGAATTCCAAAGGGTCGTTGTCATTCGCGATTTTCTTCACAATGCACCACTACCTATTATTTATACCAAGTCTTAACTAGATTACTGAAATTGATCAAACTACACACTATAGGTACAACGCTAATAAATAGTAGGCACTCACGATCAGAATGATACGTAGTGTATTGTCACTTGGCAACCAACAAGGTGAGGATTTTACAGATGGATTTGAAAAATTGAGCTTCGACGCCGCGATTGTTGGGATAGAAAAAGTGTCTGGCGGACTCTCCTGGAAGGTAGTTTCAGTTTCATAAATGCCATTGTGCAACGCTACGTGGACCTGCTCCCTTCGCTTGACCATTGCCACTGTTTTTTTTTTTTTTCGGACTCCTGTAAAAGCTCTTTGTGTCAATTTGTTCTTTCTTTTTCTTCTTGATGGATTGAATCCGTGGACACGCTTTGGCTCTTAGAGACGGGTACCTAGGAGGGTGAATTTTACGCAACAGGCGCCACGCAGGAGGTCCTTATTGAGCGTTTGAATCATCCCGTCGCTTGGCCTTCTCGAAATCGAATGTTATCTTGACTTCTCGATAAGTTACCCGGTTCATCCTGTTACGATTGCCGGTAATGTTCTTTGTTTTGTTGATTCGTCACCGCTGAACGACAGGGTGATAAGACAACATTACACGTGGTAAGAGTGCCTTCTTGTTCCATCGTACGCGTCCTCATACCATGGAGAAGAGTCACAAAACGTCTAAAGGAGTCCAAAAAAAAAAAAAAAAAAAAAACGCTGCAAATTTTACACAAGGGTTTATTATTCTGTGATATAGGTTACTTGTACAGACATTTAATTCTGTCAATAAAAAAAATTAAACAAAATTTTTTTTGGGGATTTTTATATTTAAAAAAAAATTTTTGGGGGATTTTTTTCTAAAATGTGTTTTTTCAAAATTTCTTTCATTTTTACTCGAAAAATATTTAACTTCTTGGGATCCTTCAAAAATCCCATTTTTAGCCCCATGAAAGCCCTATAGATCGCCACAGTGAAATCGGATCGTTCCGGGACCCCCAAAAATGGATTCTACGTCCAAAAATACTTCGAAAACGACACCTAACACGATCCCATAGCTAAAAGCCTTCAAAACACCCCTCATGTAGCCCCATTTTAGCCCGATAGCGCCCCACGGGTTTGGGCGATCGGACTGAAAACCTTGCGGGCACAACTAGATGGTAAACCAAGTATTTTGCCAAAATTTCAGATTTTAAAAAAAATTCCTACTGCCCAAAACGGCCCGGACGGCGGACGGACATTTCGGATTTTGAATGTAGACCTCTTGAAACGGATAATGTCAAATTTTGAGGCCGATCGGAGTCGTCGACCCCTGTCGCGAAAACATAGGTGTATTATTCCAAGAATAATATACCGAAAACTTGGTGATGAGTAGGGCCCGGATTTATATGCTCGGAAAAATCTATTATATTGGAGCTGCAGCCCGAGGAGGAGAGCTCATTTTGGTTTATTATTCTTGGAATAATACACCTATGTTTTCGCGACGGAGGTCGACGACTCGGATCGGCCTCAAAACTTGACATTATCCGTTTCAAGAGGTCTACATTCAAAATCCGAAATGTCCGTCCACCGTCCGCCGTCCGCCGTCCGGGCCGTTTTGGGCAGTAGGAATTTTTTTAAAAATCTGAAATTTTGGCAAAATACTTGGTTTACCATCTAGTTGTGCCCGCAAGGTTTTCAGTCCGATCGCTCAAACCCGTGGGGCGCTCTGGGGCTAAAATGGGGCTACAGGAGGGGTGTTTTGAAGGCTTTTTGCTATGGGATCGAGTTAGGTGTCGTTTTCGAAGTATTTTTGGACGTAGAATCCATTTTTGGGGGTCCCGGGACGATCCGATTTCACTGTGGCGATCTATAGGGCTTTCATGGGGCTAAAAATGGGATTTTTGAAGGATCCCAAGAAGTTAAATATTTTTTGTGTAAAAATTAAAGAATTTTTGAAAAAAACACATTTTTGAAAAAAAAAAATCCCCCCAAAAATATTTTTTGGAATATAAGTAAAAATCCAAAAAAAAATTTTTTTTAATTTTTTTTATTGACAGAATTAAATTTCTGTACAAGTAACGTATATCAAAGAATAATAAACCCTTGTGTAAAATTTGCAGCGTTTTTATTCTAAGGCACTTCAAGATTTGTCTTGGCGAGCCTAGTACGAGAAAAGTCTGAAAACAACCAGCAGTCCGCTCGAAATGACTCAAAAAATGGCCTCAGTGTTCAATTTAATACTGGCTGGCTCCAGTAACGGATCCAGAGGGGGGCCCCCCCCCCCTCAACGAGAAAATAATCTCATATATTATATGAGATTTAAAATTTTATAATCGCCTAAATTTGAAGAGAAGTACTCAACATAAATTTGATTAAATGTCTGTGTGTTGTGTGGTGGCTGCGCTGCGTTCATCACTGTGCCGAGAAGGTGTCAGGACGACACGCAACAGGGGTATAGTGAATAGGGCGGAGTGAAAACGGCCAAAAAAAAAAGTTTGAGAACCGGAGAAACCCTGACCCTGGAATAGTGGCGAAATTGGTTGAAAATGATTGTGTAAAAATTTGTGGCCGAAATTCGGCCATCTTGAGGTGGCACAAATCGTTAAAAGTTTTAGGTTTGCGTAAAAAATGAAAAAGCGCGAAAATTAAAGAATTTTATTATTTCTGACCAACAAATCGTGGTAAAATGGCTTGAAAAATCATTTTAAAAACTCATTGTTGTGGAGCATTATCCTGAGGTTGATCACCACCATTGAAAAAATGACGCTTTGTCTCAAATCGTGGAATTTGCTTCCGGGATTTTTTGCGGGTCCTTATAAACCCATCTCTATTGGTTTCACCGCAAACTGAAGTAGAGGCCTCGGTTACCAATTTTATGTGCCTCTCAACTGCCTGGGAATGGCACGTGCCATACCGTTCCGTACGGAACTGCAGCAATATCCATTTTGATGCCATTTTGGGCAATTTCCCCCAGCTCAACATCGCTTAAATTGATTGTAGATGGAGGTTCCTCTGTATTATCTTCAAATGAAACCATGGTATAATATTCGTCAGCGTTGAAATCCAACTGAGGAACATCGAACTTTCGAATATCAGCAGTCCCTCCAAACCTTCTAGCATCCTGGATTCTCTGGACAGCGAGTTCACGAACGGGTACCTACCCTCTCATCGTGCAGCATTGCCAAGATGATGTTCTCTGGGTGAGAATTTTGATGTTGAGGCGCGCCCTTCTCTCTCCACTTGTCTCTCAAATCGACGTTTTAGAATTTTCGTAGTATTTTTATCTACTCCCCCAATCATCATCATTCTTTCCTGCCTCTGATCAATCAAAAACGCCCGTTCAGCAATGGGAACTTATTGTTTGCACTCGCAAGACTGGAAATCTACGCACTTGCAAAAGGCCACGTCAAAGAGGGTCATTTTGGCGTGTGCTACAAACGCCTTGATCTCCCCATTCCTCTCTGCTCTCAATTTCGGGATTTTTTTTTAACTTTTTGTATTTTTGATGATAGTTCTGTATCAAGCGACCAATTTCTTGTTCACCCTGGTATCGAAGCTTTATCCCTCACTCTTCTCAAGTCCCTGACGACGATTTGGCAGATGGCTTTCACAGATCGGTCCTTATTATTTTCTAATTCACGCAGTTCCTTCTCAACCAACAAATAATGCTTCATCGTCTGTTCATAATTAGGTAAGCTGTTCTCATTGAACATTGTCAACACTCCAAAGATAGGGCAAACGAACTTACTGCGAAATGATTTGGATGACATATTTGGTTAGCAGAAACAAATCACTCACACTAGAAGGAACTATAACAAAAAGATAAATACTCTTCAATTGTACAGGTCGTCAGTACAGGTTGTAGAAATAGCTAAACAGCTAAACTTTGACTCAGAGGAAAAATGTGCTTCACTGAATCATGAAGCAGCTTTTTCCTCTTCTCGCTACTAGTCTACTAATACGTAGGGATAAATATAGCCCAAATGCAACAATCCAAGCCCAAGGCTCAATATTTGAAAATTTTACCGGGGGGGGGGGGGGGGGGGGGGGTCGCCTGGAACACTTTTTTGGTTTGGGGGTATCTATCATTCAATCATTTTCCGCCCCCCCCCCCCCCCCCCCTCAGAAAAATCCTGGATCCGCCCTTGGCTGGCTCAGTTGAGAAAATGTTGATTGAAGGGGTGACGAGGAGCCGAAAGGATGGCTCCATGGAGTGGGAGGGAGAGTGTTGCGGAGACAAAGTGGTCGGCAATTCCCAGAAGACATTGTATACCCATTTTTCGGCTGAGGGGGGAATTAGCTCCTCCATCAGTGGTGACGGGGTGTGGAGGAGCTAATAATTCGCTGCGGTGGGGGGGTTCGCGAGTCAACACGAGGACGACAACACGTCAACACGTCAACACGTCAGACAAACGCCGTTCAGAGACTGAAAATAGGTACTTTAGAAGGGGGGAAAAGAATGTCGTGAATAACTGAAAGATCTCTGCATGGGGGGGGGGGGGGGGGGGGGTCGACCGGCGGGGGAAGGGATTTGCGGCTTAGCGGTTTAAATAAGTAAAGGACGACTTTGAAGGGGAGATAATAATAATAATAATAATTATTATTATTATTCTCAATTATTGAGAATAATAAGATCGAAAAAAGGGTACCTATTTCTGTGATCAAAATCTGCAGTTTCTCATCTCTTTTATATTATTCAGGAATCAAATAAAAGATGACGGTATCCCATACATTTTTTTTTTCAAGCTGAATCCAAGTTAGAATTTCAAAAACCCTCTTCCTCTATTTCTTTAAGAAAAAAAAAACTCCATTTTCGAAAAGCGATAAGAGGTTGTCAAAGGCCAGGTGGGAGATGTCAGGGGTTGGCTGGCTTTAGAGGGTGGCTCCCCTAGTCGATTATATTAAAGCCACACCCCGAGGAGACACGATTTTGGTCATCATTATTCTAAGCCACTTCTAGCAGTCGGAAAAATCTGAAATTGGTCATAGAAAATCCAGTTTGGCGAGCATAGTGCGAGAAAAGTCTGAAACCACCAAAACGTAGCTCCATGTGGCGTATCTGAGGTCCTAAAGTGGAGAAAACGGAAATTGAACTTTTTCTAACAAATTTGAAAAAAAAAAAAATCAAAAATCCGTTTTGGCGAGTAGGCGACGAGAAAAATATGAAACCACCAAAAAGTTGCTTCACGTGCTGCATCTAGGCTCCAAAAATCAGGGTTTGGAGTACTTGACTGGATGATGAGATTGCTGTGGGACGAGGGGTGTTGGTTGAAGGCTGCGCGGCTACCCCCCCCCCCCCCCCCCCCCCCCACCCAACCACCCAAGAAAATTTAATTTTTAATTTTTTTTAAATTTTAATGTAATTTACATCTAACCTCTTGGAATTTTGACTCGAGAGATTTGAACCTTTACTCGAGATTTTTTTTAAAATCGATGGCTGCGTAAACAAACCGACATATCAACCAATTTCCTCGTTGCTGAGGATGACCCGAATCACCTTTTTGCGCCCGCGCACCGCGTTCCGCTGATTCAATCGTCAAAATGTATAATAATATTACTTGTATAATTATTACTATTAATGTATAATATACATTATGGGACCCATATTATGGGACCTCAAGACTTGAGACTCAAGACTTAGTGGCCGGACCCGCACAATCCCTGAAATTTTTACTGAAATCGGACAAGGATCCAAATTTGCTCAGGAGGCTCTGAAACGCAAAATGCAAGTGGAAATTTTAATTTTGGAGGACAAAAATGTTTTGGATCTCGAAAGTGAAAACAATACTTCCGCTACCTACGGTAGTCTAGGAAGCAAGATTACCTTAGGTACCTACCCTTTTGCCCAATTTACCCTTTCAGACTTCACACATACCATTTTGGTTTATTATTCTTGGAATAATACACCTATGTTTTCGCGACGGGGGTCGACGACTCCGATCGGCCTCAAATTTTGACATTATCCGTTTCAAGTGGTCTAGAGTCCAAAACCGAAATGTCCGTCCGCCGTACGCCGTCCAGGCCGTTTTGGGCAGTAGGAATTTTTTTTTAAACCTGAAATTTTGACAAAATACTTGGTTTACCATCTAGTTGTGCCCGCAAGGTTTTCAGCCCGATCGCCCAAACCCGTGGGGCGCTATGGGGCTAAAGTGGGGCTACAGAAGGGGGTTTTTGAAGGCTTTGGGCTATGGGATCGAGTCAGGTGTCGTTTTCGAAGTATTTTTTGACGTAGAATCCATTTTTTGGGGTCCCGCAGCGATCCGATTTCACTGTTGCGATCTATAGGGCTTTCATGGGGCTAAAAATGGGATTTTTGAAGGATCCAAGGAGGTTAAATATTTTTCGAGTAAAGAATAAAGAATTTTTGAAAAAACAATTTTTTTTGAAAAAAAATCCAAAAAAAATGTTTTTGAAAAAAAAAAATCCAAAACTTTTTTTCCATAATTTTTTCTTTTGACACAGAAATATTTTTTGCGCAACTAACCTATATCAAAGTATAATAAACCCTTGTGTAAAATTTGCAGCGTTTTTTATTGCATTTCCTTGTGCCCGGGTACAATCCTTCTAATGGATTGGCCAATCCAGTAGAAGGAGCAGCTTTTTTGTCTTCATGAGATGTAAAATGTCTCTTCAGATACATTTTACATAGCATAAAGACAAAAAAAAGCTGCTGTGTAGAAATGCAAAATTATCGGGGCCAGAGTGCTTGGCGCATAAGTGACAAACATGGGCAAAATAACTGTTTTTTTTTTTTTTTTCTAATGCTGTAGAATTTATCATTAACATAGAATTTTCAAACTGAAATTTCCTACTAATTCAGGTATCTAATAGGGTCTCAAAGGTCCTACTAATTCAGGTATCTAATCCCTACTCCTCAATATGTGAGTCGGGGCCTTTAACGGATTAGGTAAGGGGTTTTGAAGGTTTTCGGCTATGGGATCGAGTTAGGTATCGTTTTCGAAGTATTTTTGGACGTAGAATCCATTTTCGGGGATCCCAGGCTGATCCGATTTCACCGTGGGGATCTGTGGGGCTTTCATGGTGCTAAAAATGGGATTTTTAGAATCTCAGGAGGTCAAGTGAGGTGTCATTTCCCAAGTAAAAGTAAAGTAAAGTGTTTTTTTTTTGTGTGTGTGTTAATCAACTGGTCTTCACAATTGGGGCAGGAGCCGACCCCGAACTGTACTTCGAAAAGCTTTAGGAATTCTTGCTCCAGAGAAAGGATTCACATACACTTGCGTTCAGAGGTGAATTGTCTGCCGACAAGACGTGATAGGTTTTTGGTCAAACATTGGTGTTCGGCCCCGGATTTGAACCAGGCTGATCAGCGCACCGACTGATTCATTTTCCGAGTAATTTCGGACGCAAAATCCTTTTTTTGCGAAGTCCAAATATTTTTCAGGACATTTTATTTTTCGTGTAGGTGTTTTTGCATTGTTATAAACCGTCGCGTCCGTTGGGGCTTGGCAAGCTGTTTAGTCGGTAGGTTTAGGAAAAGAACAAAACTAGAACTACGTAAAAATCCGGTTATTCCAAATCACCATTAGATCTAGTCTGGCGGGATAGCGAAACGTTCTATAAAAACTCGGAGTTCATCTTGAGGAGGGAATGAGGAAGCGTGAGTGAGCGACTGGGTAACCGGGACAAAGGGAGGAGGGATGTGTTATGCTTGGAGGGGAAGTGCCGAGAGTGGTGGTGAGGGGAATGGGACCTTGCTTCGAAGCGGGAAAGGTCCAGCGATTGTGCAAGGAAGCAGTGAAAGTTACGAACTTTCCTCGCCCATATCTGCCCATACCTTACATCACTTCGCATCATATCGACGCCTCCTGACCGCCTCAATTGGGTCAAGTCGAGTCTGAAGATTCTGCTTGTTTGTTATTTGCTGAATCATTCCCGACCACAATAATCTTCTGCCAGGGAGCAAAATGAGATCCTCGCGTGAAGTCCTGGACTGTCTCTCAATCACGCTCGGGAAACATTCATTCAACCTTCCTTCCTGTGACCTGTTCCTCATAATCCAAACTAGCGAACCTTTGTTGTCAGTTCATCCATCACTATATACGGCTCGGTATGTTTGTTACATGCCTATAGAAGTCTGAATTTCAGACTCTGAAAGCCTCCTGTCTCCACCAATTCAGTTATCTCCTTCTTCTTCTTAGGGCCTCCATACCCGTAAACGGGCGTTAGCGACCTCTCGCTACTAACTTCTGTTGAGCGTGATGAACAGTTATTACAGAAGAAGTAGGGACCCACGCCGGTTCCGAACGGAAAATTTGAGGGGTTTTATAGGCAGAATACTTTCGGTGGGTTGCCATTTCCTGCCGAAAGGTGATTATCAGTATAAGGAAGATGTCCAGCGGCTGCTGGGATCGAACCAGCAACCTTTTATTCAGCAGTCCAACGCTCTAAACACTGAGCCATGATAACCAAACAGATTCAGATTCAGATTCAAGATTTTTTATTGCCAAGAACACAGAGTGCAAAGACAAGGTCAAAATTTCCTTACAAAATTACAGCTCACAAAAACTTACTTCAATAATACAGCGGTAGGTAGTACATCATTAACAAGCTATTAGATAGTAATAATTTCCAAAACCTATGCCTAACTAGAGCTCTCTTACATTCTTTATACTGGGGAAAAATTCATTAAAATCAAAGGGTGCGATGGATTTTAAAAACTTGACAAGTTTTGGCCTAACGTTTGTTGCCGTAAATTTCGCTCGCAACTCTAGGGATGGCATTGAAAAATTTAATGCCCCACCATGAACTGCTGATGCGGGATGATTTCAAGCGGTGAAAAGGCACCAGCAAGTCACTCCCATGCCGTGTTCTATACCCATGAGTGGAGGTATGATACTCGTGTAAGTTGGAGAAAACGTTGCACGTAGCTTCGAGTATGTAAACCGCAGGGATGGTCAAGATGTTTAATAAGATATTATCTCCTACTTAGCGCTAAACACCGTACCTACGTTTGGAACAAGCTCCAGTGTTTGTCCGTGCCCTTGAGCCATACTGGCACGCTACAGCCCTGCCGAAGACAGTCTCTGACTACAGTAGTTAAACTGGCACATTCGGTACGTCCGGCCTTCAGCGATTGTTCAGGTCTGCCAGCATGCTCTGTCGGTACAACCTGCCTACCGAGGTACTCGAGGAACGAATACCTTCGGGCTTGCGGCCCGCGCCCAGTGATCATCAGGACCCAGGTCTTTGGACCCCTTCGAGGACCTACTCCAGCCCAGCGTAAAGACCATCACATTAGCCTTACTTATCCCCGCTATTTACCAATTTCTTTTGCTACTTGCCCAACATCAGTAGGTACGTCAGATAGGTATCTTGGTGAGCATAGTTATTGAAAATCCCTCCCGGTGGCCCACCACCTTCATACCTATTGTATTAAATGCACACCTACAAATTTCGTAGGTATTTCTTTGGCGTTTTGGTTGATTGTTAACGTTTCAGCTCTTGCGCTGTTCCAGCACGACCCCATTTGCTGTTTATCCCTCTGGATACACCTCCTCCCTAGTAAATACTTCCATTTTCCCCATTTTTGTTTGTAGATACAACCCCCTTCTATTGAACATATTATCTTCATATTTTATATATATTTCATTATGTTCATTTATATATATTTGTATAGTAAATTGTGTCGGTGCCCAGAATAAATTATTCCTTCCTGAATTCAGACAGAACAAAGGAAAAGCAAAATTTGCTTAATGGTTTTATTCAATTTGGTAAATTTATATTTCACCTCAAAACGCTACCAATCTACGAGGAAATTTGTAAGTTGGAGCTTGAGACGGCGATTTGAGGCGTTTTATTCCTGATTTTTTCGACTGACCCCATTTACTGTCGAGGCTGTAAGCTGTGGAGGGCTCAAAAAGCTCCAGACCAATCTAAAATCAGACTCTTGCTTAGATTAAAAACGAAATAAAAATAAAATAAAATAAATAAATTATCAATTACCTATTGATTCGCAATGGTAAATTTGTTGGCAGTACGAGATTTGGCTTCTGAATGACAATTTGCAAGCTTTGTTACATTGCAACCCCTAAAAATTCCTCTAGTGTTAAAATGATGCCAAACATCAAACCCCTTGATATCAAAGTTGTGCCAAGCAATCGATTGAAACTTTACACGTTCCTTCTGACCCCAAGTTGAGCCCCACCTATCCCCATCTATTCCTGTTTCTTAATTTCACATAAATTTATGCGAATAGTATGAAGATGATAAATTTATCATACAATTTACCCTACAATAAATGTGTTTTATGCCAATTTACATCGCAGTGTATGTGGACGATACCAGTAGGACGAAACCCGGGTCCATGGATACCTTCATGAACAGCACTTAAAGTATAGATTACAATTACTAACTTACTTACATTAATGTTAATTAAATTACATACTTAAAGTATAGGTTACTACTACTGTTAAGTGCATGTTGATGAAGGTATCCGAGTTAAAGTTATGACTTTAACATTTAAAAATCACGTAACGTAGGCAAATTTGGAGCAAACTATCAAAAATAACTGTTTTCGAGCTTTCTGAGATTTTAACCCAATTTTTGGCCCAATTGGTCCAGAAACAAATGTTTTATTTGATAAATAGAGGCAATTTTCTCTACTTTATTTGAATATAGAGTGACTACTGCGCTAAACTGCTTACATTTCGAGTTACAGGCCAAAAACCAACAAAAGTGCCAAAGTGTTGAGGTTCTTTGCAATTTTGACAAGGTTCCGTGCAAAAGTTTGATAGAAAACCTCGAATTCGCGTTCAGCGACCCGAAAAACGGAACAATAGCGATTTCTGAACCTCTTCTTTTCATCAAACCTGCCACAGCCATCGGAATTAAATATACGAAGAATTCAATTCTTAACCGTTCACACATATTTTGTAGTTATGACGGTTTTCACTCGAGATATTAGAGTTTCGTGTCTTGATTTATTCCTACATGCATGTATGTGTATACACATGAAGAACACTACCATATTATCATCGTTATTCCTGTCATGTGTGTTCAGTACTTTCCTCGGCCAACGTTACATTTATGAAACATTCATACTTGTACTCAAATGAAAGTACCGACCGACCTTTTTTCATTATTAATTAGCTTCTCTCCGGTCAATTATAAAACAAGTCAAAACTCTCGTACTTTTTCAATAATGTAATGACCTCGTATACAATAAATATCTTGAATTTTCCATAACGTTCGTGCCGATTTTCTTTTGAATCGATACCTACCCGGAGGTTGCGACGAAGTTTGCGAATCCTTATTAATTAAATTATTAATTATCTACAGTTGGAGGTCGTGATCAATGTTGCACAAGATTTCTTTTTGTTTTTTGTTTACGGTGGGTCTGAAAAAGGGTCAAAAGGGGAAAAAACTGTTGTCAATTCTTTTGTGTGCTGAGTACGGATCAAAACGGTCAAAGGCATTCTGGACTTTCTATTGGGCTCTTCGACAGATTGCGAATACGAAGGTCTTGATTAGAGGGTATTGAGTGAAATCGCATGACGCAGTGCCAAGCTACAAATGACATTAAACGTACATGTATAATAATTTTTATATTAAGATCAATTTAGTTGTGTACCTACTTTCTTTCAACAACTTGTCAATAAACTTGGTTTTGATTAGTCTTCCCAATTATTCCATTTTCTTCGCTGGTCAATGTGATGTGCTCAGAACTGACCTCCGCACTTTAGTACGTTTTGACGGTGAATATGCCTCGGAGGTGATTGAATCAGATAAGGAAGAGCGGCGAAGGCCGATCTAGATCGCATCAGGCATCATTCAGTGCCCACATAACGCCACAATGTCATCTGGTTGACGATTTACCAGCGACCCGAAATAGCCTCTCGGTCCGATTGTACGTTTCGATTACATTGCCCACTACGGCCGGCAATCTATACCACTAAAGAACGAAAAATATGAACTCGATAGCCGAAGAGCCACAAGGTGCGGTCCGACAGGTTTGAGAACTCAAATATCAATTCAACGCGTACAATAACTTCGAAACCGGCATATCGCTCGACCTACTCGCCAAAACCCTTCAAAAACCCCCATCTGTAGTCCCTTTATCTCCGACGAGCACCGTAGAGTGATGATCTATGCTACTAATTCAGACTGTCTCTGTATGTATGTCACATGCCTTCTCCTCCGAAACAGTGATAAAAAAATATGGCGATTTTTCCTACCATCTCAGCTTCTCTGTTCCCTCCTCTTCTGGTAGGGTTCAGATGCGCGCAAACCGGCGCATTTGCGCCCAACTTTCTTATTTTAAAATGAGAACCCTTATTTTTTGCGAATTTGGATTCCCCAGTCAAGTTTAGCGCAATTTCCGACGAGCGCAAATCCGCGCAACTCTTCCTATCTTCGTTGTTTACAGCCCGATTGAGTCGGCGTTTCCTCTGTATACTCCCTGGAGACCCAAATTTCAATACTAAATCCCAAAAGAACGAATTCTGACGAACGGCGAGTTTAATTTGAACGATTCTTAACAAACATAACCAAGTCCGGAGTGCTTGCGGTCTATGAAGTCTGTGCCGCGTTTGTTGGGGGGGGGGGGGTCTGTCTGGAGTGTCTTCGGGCGCGTTCAAGGTCTGTGAGATCTCCCTCAATCCTGACTGACTCTGGTGGAGAAATCGTTTACTTACCTTCTTTCTACATCCCGCGATTCTAGAGAAGGTTTTTTTTTTTTTTTTTTTTTTTTTTTTTCAAGATTTGGGAGACAGGAGACGGTTCATTCCACACTAGGACGGTTCATTCCTAATTTCGGACATATTCAGGTGTGTGGGAAGACGATTTCTCTCCCTACTCCAAATATCGGGAGGTTTTTTGACATTTAAAATGTATCACCCCATCACTTGACCAAATGGTCGAGCGAAGCGAGTCCCCCTGTCCGAGAACGAATTCCGACGATTGGCAAATTTTGACGGCGAGTTTAATAGGGGCTGGCGCCGCTTTAGGTGGGGGTTAGGTCTGTGAAGGTCTCCCAACTCGGCAACTCAGGCGAGACATTTTCCAACGATTGGCTTTTAGGTACCTATTTTCAACGCAAAAACGGATGCAAGTATTGCCAACAAATCTATCTACCTACTTCCACACTACGAAACACCAAACAACGAAATTTGGGGCTGAATCTTGAAAAGATGATTATTCGTAGTATAATAAAACAAAATTGAATAATAAGTTACACTATTATTATAGATAATCATTGTAGAAGATCTTTGAACGCCTAATTTCACTGTGGTTTGTTACTACGGCCTCTCCTCGGTCAATTTCACCAAAACTCGAGGATGATTTCCGAGATAACTTCTCAGTAACCGTTTGAGGAGTCTGATGGCGTATCTTCCTTCCGCGGGGAGTTGAAAGTGTGTAACCAACGAATTAACATAACCCAGCAATTCCTTTGCAAGGCCGGCTCAATATTCACCTGGTGCGTTCAGGTGTGCTGCAAACCCAGACACAAACTTTGGCGGGGATGGGTAGGAGTGAAGTTCATGAGCACCACATTGAAAACGCGTCTTTCAGTTTTTGTTCGACAACGATGGCTGTAGGGGTTTTGTATTTTGACTGCTAATATAAACGTGAAGGAAATTTAAAACCCAAGGTGGTCTGTCAAAAGTTTTTTGTCACTTTTTTCAATTTTATGCGTTGTAAGCACTCTCTTCCTTCGTAGCGTATTTGGTGGTTTGCGATATTTTCAAATTGAAATAAAATCAACTGCTTGATTCGGTACCTGTTTTTTTGCTTGGATGTGGGAATAAATAAATGGGAAAACAATGCTTCCTCTGCCTTGTAGACTCGGAAGCAAAAACACAAAACCCTCCCTCCACTGCGCTGTGCTTTTCCTTCCTCCTTTTGAATCACCCTTAGTAAGGCGACTCGTGAGGGAGGCAGCATCGCAACTGCACCCCCTCAATGCAGAAGGGTGAGAGGGGGGGCTACGTAATACCTACCTAATTAGTTAACTACCAAAAAATGAATCAAAACTCCTCGGCTTGAATATCTACGTTAGTTCTTGTAGACCTTACATAGTTCGCGGAACGTCTGAAAAGCCCGTGTTGATAGCACAATGATAACGGGAGCACTGCACCTCTTGAGACGATTTTTTGCATGGACCTTATGGAACAACGAACTAAGTGTGAAGCCAGAAATGTCGAAATGTGGTGCAGTGTGTGCAGGGAAGGGTGTGCTTCCTTCTCACCATTCACCAGATGATAAATCACCTCCACAATCAGTGTTGGCAGTCTTCTGCCACCAGAGCGCTCTCATTTCTGTCACAGCAAATCGGTTTTCAAGCAAGAACTCAATTACACAACCGGATTGACAACCGCATTGTTTACTGATTTACCACGGAAACTCCCATCCCCACGCTATTGAAAATTCTTCCTTCCTCGCATGATTCCAAGTTGTTACTAAGCCCGGGTTTTATTTTTTAACCTGACAACGCACCGGTTCCAAGGACGATTGAGCGTCAGGCACTGGTCTTGCGGAGTGTGTGATTAGCAGAAGTAACATCTCATTGGGGGGCTAAAGCGTGCATTTCATTGTCAAGTATTAAAGGTTTTTGACGGTTTCTCACAGTTGCGTGTCCTCGAAATTAAAACGGGGATATAGTCATCTAGGGTTCTAAATGACAGTTCGTGTACCCTTGAAGTTCAGCTTCTCGTGAACGCTTTTTTTGGTAACATGGACGAATGGAGACAATACGAGGCTTCCTCGGAAGAATCATTCTGATATTTCCAAAATAATTGTACGAATTTCGGTTTGTCATGTGATGTAGGCTCATGCAAATCAAGTCTTGTGTGCGGCTCGGCTTGAATATCCTCTCCCATGTTCAGGAAAAAATTAGCACCTCTTCGTGAGGTCACAACTTGAGGCCAAATCCATTAGTAACTTTATTTTCAATCATACGCGTCTCATGCAAATGAACAGGCAGGCAATTAGAAATAGCGGAGTCATCAGGTAAATAATGATCGGCTCCTAGCTTCAAGTTGCTGAATCAATACGGGATTAGCTTCAATCGAAGGCGTACGCAGGTCTTTCTTTGGGGGGGGGGGGGGGGGGGGTAGGCATGCTGTCAGCGAGGGTAGTTAAAATAAAATTAAAAACGCTGAAAATTTTACACAAGGGTTTATATTCTTTGATATAGATTACTTGTGCGAAAACTAATTCTGTGTCCTTGAAAATGTTTGGAAAAATGTTTTTAAATACTTTTTTTTTTTACTCGGAAATATTTGATCTCCTGGGATTCTTCAAAAATCCCATTTGTAGCCCCATTTTAGCCCGATAGAGCCCCACGGGTTTGGGCGATTAGGGTGAAAACCTTGCGGGCACAACTAGATGGTAAACAAAAAACGCTGCAAATTTTACACAAGGGTTTATTATTCTTTGATGTAGGTTACTTGTGCAAAACTTCAAGTCTGTATCTACAAAAAAAAAAAAAAAAAAGGAAAATACCTCGATTTTTAAGATTTTTTTAATTTTAATTTTTTGTTTTTTACTCGACAAAATTTGTCAAATATTTAATATTTGATCTGGGATCCTTCAAAAATCCCATTCGTAGCCCCATGAAAGCCCTATAGATCCCCGCAGTGAAATCGGATCGTTCCGGGACCCCCAAAAACGGATTCTACGTCCAATAATACTTCGAAAACGACACCTAACTCGATCCCTTAGCCAAAAGCCTTCAAATAACCCCTCCCGTAGCCCCATAGCGCCCCACGGGTTTGAGAGAATGGGCGGAAAACCTTGCGGGCACAACTAGATGGTAAACCGAGTATTTTGTCAAAATTTCATATTTAAAAAAAAAATTCCTACCTTCCTACCGCCCAAAGCGGCTCGGACGGCGGACAGACATTTCGGTTTTGGAATCGAGATCTCTTGAAACGGATAATATCAAATTTTGAGGCCGATCCTCGGATTAGTTAGCTGCAATTAAGGAAAAAAGTAAAATTCTGTATACTGTGATTTAGCAACAGTGATTTAAAGTTTAGTTTTGAGATTTTGATTGTGATAAAAATTTTGTAGGTAGGTACCTAATGTTTAGTGTTCAAAGTTTAATAACATTCGTTATCGTATTGATGATAACCATCAATATTTCACCTTCATCAATTAAATTCTATGAAAAATAGCAAGCATTCTGAAAAAGCCAGTAAAGACCGTCACAGGGATTTAAAGACCGTCACAAGATAACAATTTGATTATAAGCTGGTAGAATAAAAATAACAATACATGAATATAGTTCCCACCAGGTTTGCGCATGAATACAGTAGTTTTGGATCTTGATTAAAACATAAATTAGTCTCTAGTCATGATCATACTTATTTGTAGAAGAAGTGCATGATTTATGTTGGAATTTTTTTACATAATTTTGTATAATATCACATCCTACAGCACAAAAACTGATGAAATCCCCTTACTGACTTTTTTTTCTTCTATGTAGAATGATAATGGAAGCGTGGGACTTAGCAAGCTATTGTTCTTGGAAATTTTTTAACTGACTTTGATAGTACGCGTGACGGTCTTTACAAAATATACTACCTTGGCAGAGAAAACCCTCTGGTATAAATCGCAAAACCATCAAAGTATCTAACCATTCATCATACTGGTAAGTAAAGATGTTTTCCTAACCATAACAGTTATTACATCAAGGGAAACCAAAAGAAAAAAATTTAGAACCCGAAAACTTCATTTTGCGGAGAATCACCCCCGATTCGGCGATTACATAGGTGTATTATTCCAAGAATAGTGAGCCAAAAACGGCACTTTTTGAGCTATTATCACTACCCAATGTTAAATTTCGCAGAAGCATTCTAATTTGTGTTCCTACTAATGAAGATTGTTTTTTTTTGGAACGTATCACTACTTTATGCTAAATTTTTCAAAAGACATTTAATTTGTAGCTTCACTGTATGAAAAAAGGGCACTTTTTGAGCTATTATCACTAACTAATGCTAAATTTTGCAGAAGCATTCGAATTTGCGTTTCTACTGTATGAATATGATTTTTGTTTGAATGTATCACTGCTGTATGCAGAATTATACAAATTAGGAATTATCCTACTAATTTGAAGAGACCAGAGGAAGATGGAAAGAGGAAATCCTTACGTGGAAATTTCCACAATATATTTATATGATGGAAATAACTTTTAACCGGACCTATTTGTATACCGAAAGACTTACTAGTACGAGCTCACTGGTTACGGAGTTTATGATTTTAACAGCACTCCTACTCCTACTGCTAGCTCCAGATAACATTTTTTCTTGGCCCGACAAATATTCACGGCGAACGAAGCAATTTTCAACGGCCGCTAATTCATTTTATTTAGATCGACCACCAGCAGCTAAGTAGGTAGGCCCTACCGGCCACCAGAGCGCTCTGTAACTCATCCCATGGACGATTCGTATGGTGTTGTACGTGTCGATGTACAAAATTTGTATTTAATAGTGCTCCTCAAAATTTATTCAATAATAATAATAATTAGTATTATTATTATTATACAATTATTGTAGATTTTTTTGTTTACAATATGGTAACAATACCCTGGTTGTAATTTACATGATAAAGTAAGGTTACGTTGAACGATTGTTGATTTTAAAAAAAAGCATGAAATTAAAACATGCGTACGTTAAAGCCCTAAAAAAGTGTGTTCTCAAGAATAAATTACAGGTAAGCTATTGTACACGCAAGTGTGGTCTGTCGGTAACAGCCCAACAATTTCCCTTCATTTCGGGGAGTTCCACCCCGAAAAACGGGGACAAGACTGTATGGGCTAAATGGAGTAGAGCGCCCGTCGTTGAAGGCATAGAGGACTTTTGGTGGTCACGAGGTGGACAAGACGGCGAGGATAAAAACACAAAGGAAAGCGAAACCATTGGGGTGTTCCAAGCGGAGCGTGTGAGAGCAGAGTTACGTAAGTGAGTTAGCTAGCACGCTATAGGGTCGGATCTGGGACCAGGATCAACCTCGAAACACATCTATCCCCGATCTACACGTCATCAATCTCGTCGAGTCAATGATCGTCAAGGTGTCTTCGAATCGAAATCGCTCACCGCCAAAACTACAATACACCCAGCATTTGACCTTAAGCCCTTATTAAATAAATGGGAAATTTTGCCATCCCATTTTTTGGGAGAAAACTCCTTTTTCTTCCATTTCTTTCACAACACGCCTTAATTAGGTACCGACTTAAAAAAAAATAAAAAAATAAATAAATAATAATAATAATAAAATAAAAAAACGAGAAAAGTTTAGTTGGTAAAAATAATCGATTTTTTTATTAGATCCAAAATTGAAACTAGAAATCAATATAAAGAAAAATCGTTGGCAAAGAATCGATTTGACAAAAATTATTACAATTTAGTTTTTAATTATTATTATTATAATTAACATCGGACATTGGAAATTTTTTTTTTATCCCCGAAATAGTTCGTTGATTGATCTTCATCTTCGGGGGATTTAAATTTTTTTAACGCTGCGAATTTTACACAAGGGTTTATTATTCTTTGATATACATTAATCGTGCAAAAATTAATACTGTCTTTAAGAAAATGTTTGGGGAAAAAAGTATGTGGGTAATATTTGGACAGATTTGGGACCTCGAAAAATGGATTATATGACCAAAATTACTCGGGAAACGACACCATATAAGAATGACTTGTTAGCTTAAACCTCGTCTGAAATTAGTAAGTACTTCTGGTCCGTTTTCTGTTTTTTCAAATTCCAAAACATTAAACTGTACGAGACTTTTTAGTTCTTACAAGGTTTATTTTATTTATTTATTTATTTTTAATTAATGATTTCTCTAAATTTTTCATAAACGAACAGAATCTGTTTAGTTTAAATCTGATTTAAACTAAAAAACGTATTCGCACTGGGGGGCCTCGCTTCGCTCAGCCGACCACTTTCTCGGACAGGGGGCTCGCTTCGCTTTTCCGGAAAATGCAAACGACCGGCTACTGCAACAATCTGAACGGGCCCACAGGTGGGTACTGGGATCAAATAGGCCTCCAGGATTGAACATAAATGATTGAGATCCCAGAAACGCTGTATCCAACAACCTCGGATCCAGGAAGCACTCCAAAAACTCTTTTTCTTCTAACTTTGACAAAAATTGATTCGGAATATTAAAAAACGTTTCCTCTTCATTTCAGTGAAATTTCTCCAACCTAATTCGATATAATAGTTCACATATCGGTAGAACAGTGCATCACATCCAAGTGCATATATAATATATTATATATATTATGCTATATTACGCAGTGGAGTATATTGAACATTTTGTTTGACGATTCCGGAGAGAGCATTCCCCATAGCTGAGTAGTTAAAACTATTTCTGCAATCAGCTCCGATCAAATTTGAGTGATGAAACTATTAACTCACTGACGTTCATGATTGACGGCCTTTCTTTCAGCAAGTTCTCCCTTCTGATGGTACATCCTCTCAGCTGAGGAGAATGGCTCCATCTCTCACTCCCTTCAATGCATTCATTTTTCAATATTGGATCAAATATTTTTAAATAAATTGCCTTTTTTAAGCAAAATTATTTTATTAATTACAAAACCCCGCAGGATAGAAAATTGTGCGGGATTGCGACCCCTAGAATTTCACAAGTGGCTAACGCCGAGAACCACTCAGCTAATTCGGCCGCCTCCTTCAATATTACATGAATTCATTAAATTTTGGCTAATTAAGCCATACTTTATTTTAATCAAACTAATGCAACTGGTCAAGTTTGTTAGTAAAATATTCCCGAAATGATTGAGTTTGGTTGCCCTCTTCATCGACCTTCCATTGATTACCACCAGGTTATGAAAGGGAAACTACTCAACTGTGGATAACGTCAGAATTACACGGTCAATTCTGTTCAATCAGTATATCAGCGATCGTTGATGCTCGGTAAATTTTGTTCATTTTCCCCCTACTCTCGCTTCGCTCGTTACACCGATGATGCAGTCAGCTAGAAAGCGCTCTCCGCCAGCGCCTCATTTCGCCCAATGTTGAACCTTTCGAGAGCGCTCGTTGTTACACCTATTTCAGTCAATGTAATAACAATAACAGAAAAACCATCAAGTCAAACTCACGTTTCAGAGAGCATTATCACCCTTAGAAGACCACAAGGACACTATTCGCCTATTTTTGGCTGTTACCAGTCGACCCAGGGATTTAGAACTCTTGGAAACTGGCTTCTACTTTTATGATCGTCAAAGTTCCCAAATTTACATTCAATTTGGCTTTGAAAAAATAAAATATGATCGCCGCCGACAGTGATCCTCGAAGGGGTCATAAAGTTCGGCGTTCCGCTCGTACAACTGGGAACAGTTCAATTAAGGGAGTCATCATTCTGGATTTATGTTGTCGGAAGGATGCGAATGGGTTTTGTTAATATCCGGCGAGCGGAAGGCTCAAGTTAGTTTGAAAAGTGTAATAATCCGGGAACGTCTTGGAGGCGACGTCAAGGTGAGTTTTTAATTGAAGACGCTTTTGCAAAGCGTTTTAGACTGATGACGCCAATAAAGGAAGGATGATGGAGCATCCATGGGAAATTTGTCGAAGTGTTTGTTAGGAACATTCTCACCGAGCTATAAAGGTGGAACTGAGAACACCAATAAAACTCCGCTAGGGATTTGGGCGTGAAAAGTCATCATTAAGGTCTATTTTGAATGATCTGTCGAGTGTTTTTATTCTATTTTTACATTTTGAGAAATCTCAATGTACAAAAAACAAAAAATTAATACAATTTTTTTTTTTTTTTTTTTTTTTTCATAAGTCCAGACGAATTTGTGAAGCCTGTACCCAATAATTGAAGTAAATAAACCTTGACCGTACATTTGACGGTATTCAGGAATTATTGGTCGTTCTGAGTTGTAGCCTGACGTTTTTCTGTTGCAGGAGATGACACTTGAAAGGAATCCACTTCGATGCGAATTCAACTAACACCCTTGAAAGGTCCACTGATGAGTAACACGGGCTCTCTTCGGCGCAGGCAAAACTGAAGTTATAGAAGCCGATGGCGAGGGAGTAGCGCAGCGCGGTAGATTTCGTTTGCGCCAGAAGGGTGAAAATGAGGCGAAACATTTCTCTACGTTTGCGCGAGTCGTAAACCCTATCTTTGCGCCAATAAATGTTTCTAAAAACTACGATGGCGCCGCTCCAAAAACCTTCATTTGCGCCAGGGCTTCGTTCAGCAAAAAGCGTCAGAAAATGGTAATGTTTTCCTTGGGAGAAAAAAAAAAGGTTATAGTTTTTCATCTGTACAATCTATACCACTAATTCTCATTTACACCCTGCTAGGTATCTATGTGTCCTCCTCCTAAACCGTAAGTGATAAAAATACGCCGATTTTTTTTTTTTTTTTTTTTTTTTACCGTCTCGGTGAACCGTTTAGCTTCTAATAGGGGGGTTTATGAACCCCCCCAAGATGCACGCAAATAGGCGCATTTGCGCCCAACTGAATGAGAACCCCTAATTTTGGTTTATTATTCTTGGAATAATACACCTATGTTTTCGCGACGGGGGTCGACGACTCCGATCGGGCTCAAAATTTGACATTATCCGTTTCAAGAGGTCTACATTCTAAATCCGAAATGTCCGTCCGCCGTACGCCGTCCGCCGTCCAGGCCGTTTTGGGCAGTAGGAAATTTTTTTAAAATCTGAAATTTCGACAAAATACTTGGTTTACCATCTAGTTGTGCCCGCAAGGTTTTCAGTCCGATCGCCCAAACCCGTGGGGCGCTCTGGGGCTATAATGGGGCTACGGGAGGGGTTTTTTGAAGGCTTTTAGCTATGGGATCGAGTTAGGTGTCGTTTTCGAAGTATTTTTGGACGTAGAATCCATTTTTTGGGGTCCCGGAACGATCCGATTTCACTGTGCCGATCTATAGGGCTCTCATGGGGCTAAAAATGGGATTTTTGAAGGATCCCAGGATGTTAAATATTTTTCGAGTAAAAAATACGGAATTTTTGAAAAAAACACATTTGTGAACAAAAAAATCCAAAAAACATTTTTTTGAGATAAAAATCCAAAAAAAATTTCATTGACAGAATTAAGTTTCTGCACAAGTAATGTATATCAAAGAATAATAAACCCTTGTGTAAAATTTGCAGCGTTTTTTTTTTCCGAATTTGGATTCCTTTGCCAATTTTACGTCCAATAAGCCCAATGAGCGCAAATTGGCGCAACAATCCCTATCATCGTTGTTTACTGTCCAATTGAGGCGGTGTTTCCTCCTTATCCTACCTGGAGATCACTTGACCTATTATTCAAATGGGCGAGCGAAGCGAGTCCCCCTGTCTGAGAAAGTGGTCACCCAAGCAAAGCGAGGCCCCCCTGTCAGAGTGCTAATAAACTTTTTTTTAAATAAAAATTTCACAAAATCGATATTTAAAATTCATATATTTTGGTTTATTATTCTTGGAATAATACACCTATGTTTTCGCGACGGGGGTCGACGACTCCGATCGGCCCCAAAATTTGACATTATCCGTTTCAAGTGGTCTAGATTCCAAAACCGAAATGTCCGTCCGCCGTACGCCGTCCGCCGTCCGCCGTCCAGGCCGTTTTGGGCAGTAGGAATTTTTTTTAAACATCTGAAATTTTGACAAAATACTCGGTTTACCATCTAGTTGTGCCCGCAAGGTTTTCAGCCCGATCGCCCAAACCCGTGGGGCGCTATGGGGCTAAAATGGGGCTACAGAAGGTGGTTTTTTGAAGGCTTTTGGCTATGGGATCGAGTGAGGTGTCGTTTTCGAAGTATTTTTGGACGTAGAATCCATTTTTTGGGGTCCCGCAGCGATCCGATTTCACTGTTGCGATCTATAGGGCTTTCATGGGGCTAAAAATGGGATTTTTGAAGGATCCCAGGAGGTTACATATTTTTCGAGTAAAGAATAAAGAAATTTTGAAAAAACAATTTTTTTTATACAAAAAAATCTAAAAAAAAATTTTTTTTGAAAAAAAAAAAAAAAAAAAATTCAAAAATTTTTTTTCAACATTTTGGTTTATTATTCTTGGAATAATACACCTATGTTTTCGCGACGCGGGTCGACGACTCCGATCGGCCTCAAAATTTGACATTATCCGTTTCAAGAGGTCTACATTCAAAATCCGAAATGTCCGTCCGCCGTCCGCCGTCCGCCGTACGCCGTCCGCCGTCCGGGCCGTTTTGGGCAGTAGGAATTTTTTTAAAAATCTGAAATTTTGACAAAATACTTGGTTTACCATCTAGTTGTGCCCGCAAGGTTTTCAGTCCGATCGCCCAAACCCGTGGGGCGCTCTGGGGCTATAATGGGGCTACGGGAGGGGTTTTTAGAAGGCTTTTAGCTATGGGATCGAGTTAGGTGTCGTTTTCGAAGTATTTTTGGACGTAGAATCCATTTTTTGGGGTCCCGGAACGATCCGATTTCACTGGGGCGATCTTTAGGACTTTCATGGGGCTAAAAATGGGATTTTTGAAGGATCCCAGGATGTTAAATATTTTTTGAGTTAAAAATAAAGAATTTTTGAAAAAACACATTTTTGAAAAAAAAAATCCAAAAAAAAAAATTTTTTTTGAAATAAAAATCCAAAAAAAAATTTTTTTTTAAAATTTTTTTCATTGACAGAATTTAATTTCTGCACAAGTAACCTATATCAAAGAATAATAAACCCTTGTGTAAAATTTGCAGCGTTTTTCTTTTGACACCGAAATAATTTTTGCGCAACTATTTTGTTTTAGGTATTTAGACAAATTGAGTTTTCGTCAAACCCTAAAAAATTAGAGCGATCAGCTAAGAGAATGGTTAAAGGTTGAGTTCAGTTAAAAGCTAATTCCCATCCCTCTCACGAGGATAGAATTTGTTCGGAAAGAAACTATTCATTAGGTAGGTGCCGAAAAGCTGGTAGAAGGGGTCTGAGGCCAGGTGGGTCAGGGGTTGGCTGGCTTTAGCATTGGATGCCCCCCTAGTTGTAGTTCTAGAACTGACGCGAATGTAGAGACATTTTTCCAATTTTCCCTTTATCCGATTGGCGCAAACATGTCTCTTGCCTTCACAAACTGGCGCAAGCTGTCTGTGTCGGCGCAAACTTATGGTAGCCCCGCAATAATCATGTTACCTACTCCATCATTTGTGTTGTATTTGATTTTTGGAGTCTTGTATGTGATACGTGGATTATTTCTGGGACTCGTATCCTTCCCAGATGATTAGAAAAAAATGGTTATCAGTAGGGAAAAGTTCTGCTTTAATCGCCATCTACCGCTGAAACTGAAGTGATTTCTCAAACTGCGCGTTACGATCACTACCGGTGTTTCAATAATTGACATAATTGGCAGAATTGAGGGATATGCCCATTTTTTCCCAATTTGTGTTTTATCGTGCCAAACGAAGCGAAAGGTCGTGGGTATTTTTTCAGTTGACAAACGGTTCAAGTCCTAGAAAAGATGGACATGTATCCCATTTGGCAGCGGAATGGCTCAATTATGTCAGTCGTAAACGCCAAAGAAGTTATTCACCTCTCACAAGTTTTTCATGATTACTCATACCAACCAGTAAGTTGATTTGTGTGGGTTGGACAATAGGCCTATTGTCTGTATGCCTAGATAACAAGAGACAGTAAAGGTTGAGGAGCCTTAAGAAGTGCCAAGTTGAAACATGACTCCTCTGCTGATCGACTAAATTGTTAATTGAGATAATATCTCAATGTTCATATTATGAACATATTTAGCCTGAGGTTCGGTTTCGAGCTACTAAACCCACCTATGCCCCTGAGTGGATTGCAGCAGGTGAACCTACATAATATTATTCCGGTTGGTAATTTCTAACAAAGTAACTATTCATCTAGCTACTCGTTCATTTGTAGTTTGAAACTTGCACCGGGTGAGAACATAGCTTTCTGGGTGAATAATATACGAAATCTATGCAATCTCGTAATTTATGCAACGAGGTTTCAATGCGGTTTATTTCAATGGGCGAAGCTGAAATGGACGAATCTACTTGTTGAGGATCCTGGCTGGGTGGAAGCGGATATTTCACTAATTCGTCATTTTATTTGCCTCGCTCAACCTTTCGATTTTTTCAAAGCATAATTTGAACATTTAATGTTCAAATTTTGATGATCGACGACTTTAATTTCAGGTATTACACTCGTTTTTTTTTTTTTTTTTTTTTTTTTTTTTTTTTTTTTTTTTTTTTCAGGCAAATAAAAAATGTACCTACTAACGCCCTCCATATGAATTTCTTTCTCAAAAGGTGTTATTAAATTTTAATGTACTTTGTACAACTTACAGTGAATCCGGTTGAGTCCAGGTAAACATCTTCCGAATCCTTTCCGCTCGATCCAACGACGGCGGCTGCATTTTTGTCGGATTCGAGGATCAAACTCACAAAAAAAACCGAAAACAAAAAAATTAGGCGAAGGGCAGCCGAAACAGTCGACGGGCCGTCAAACCAAAACAACGCGGGTTTTAACGGGAGGCAAGAAACAGGTCCGGCAGGCACCAACCGACCACTTCACACACACTGGAAGCACTGACGGGCCCCCTCTGGCCTGGGGCCCACCCCTCCATCCGACCGACCCTAAAGGGCCCCGTCATGGAAATAGATCCGTGGAGGAGTTTCAAGCCTGTCAGGTGAATCGAGGCAGTCAATTGTTGGGTTGGAGGATCATAACAAGCCCAACACCACCAAGCCTTTTGTTCCTTTTTGCCGCCGTGTGGCCCTGTGCGGTTATTCAGGAATTATTAATTTCTGTATTTGATTCTACAAATACAGAATACAAATCAGTCAGATTCGTGGAAAATTAGTAAATTTGTGAAATTTAGTCTATGAGCAACCATTTGGATTTATGGAGTAGCTGTCAGAATTGTCCACACACCAGGAGAACTCCCAACTTTGGGAACAATGCAGCAACCTGTTTGCAACGTAGGGTGATGATGGGGTAGCGTTCCTTGGATCTTTTTTTTTTTTCTTCCAAAGGCAAATAAAATATTCAAGGTACCTTTCCAGGCGCGACTGGTGATGGCAGAACAAGGGGGTGCAGTCATGGATTCGTGATAATATTTTATGAAAATATTATTGCACCCAACACAGATAAAAAGTGCCTACTATCAAGATTTGCTATAGTTCATTATTTATTTGTTTGTTTAAAAATTCCAATTAACTATTACCAGTTTCCTTTCATTTCCTGGGTACACGCTGCAAACCTGGTAAAGGTGAGGTTGGCCGTCCCATGTCGCGAATGTCACACTTATCACTCACGCCTAAACGGGAAAACTCCCTCAAGATGAAATCAATAGAGTTATCCAACAAACGCTTTATGAAATGAACAATGAAACGATCGAATGAAACGAACGAATAAAAAACTTATAAATGAGACAAACGCAGATCACCGAGTTCAGAAACACTTCCCAGAAAACATGGAAGCACACTAAACCCCTGATGCCATCCCCTCAACTGCTGAAGCTTCTGGTAAAAAATATCTTTGTGGGAAAACTGAAAAAATCAGAAACCTTGGTCGATCGAAATTTCATGATTTCATACCGTACAAAGTAATATAGCAACACCAAAAAGTTTTCAAAATATTTCAAAAGTAAGCCCCTATTTTTTCCATGATTTGATACAGATTAGATCCTGAAAAAGTCCCTCATTACAAACGAAAATTCCCTGCCCTTGAACGAAGACTGCCAACACTGATTGTGGAGGTGATTTAACATCTGGTGAACGGTGAGAAGGAAGGGTGTGCGCAGTGCCCAGAACTGCCCCACATTTCGACATTTCTGGCTTCACACTTAGTTTGTTGTTCCATAAGGTCCATGCAAAAAAATCGTCTCCAGAAGGGCAGTGCTCCCGTTATCATTGCACTATCAACACAGGCTTTTCAGACGTTCCGCGAACTATGTAAGGTCTACAAGAACTTACGTAGATTTTCGAACCAAGTTTTGATTCATTTTTCGGTAGGTAATACGTAGCCCCCCCTCTCGCCCTTCTGCATCGAGGGGGTGCAGTTGCGACGCTGCCTCCCTCACGAGTCGCGCCTAAGGTAACCTTTCTAAAACCCGTTCCAGTTTAAATTTACTGAGTCACCAATAATTCTTAATTAATAAGAAGGGATTGCATCACCAATGTTTGCTAAATTCCATCCATACAAAAATAAATTGGCTTTTTTTTTTTAACTTCTAATTTGATGCGAGGTACATTCTAGAATGTAAGGGACTAGATGGGGATTAATGTCATTTCGAAAAATAGCTCTCCCTTGATGGGACTCTTAGTGATCATGGATAAGACTTTCCCTTCAAGGGAGAGCCTAATGGAAGTGTCAAATGCATTAACCAAATGAAGCTTCTCAAAATCAAACACTGTTTACACAAAAATAAATGAAGTTCCAGAGTCACCAAATTCACGCCCGGATTAACGGGGGGGCTAGGGGGGCTATAGCCCCGGGGCGCACACCCCAAGGGGGCCACTTCGCCACCGATGATTTTTTTTGAAAATTAACAAACCGTTTTCCTTATTCCTATGCTGATCTCCAAAAAATTGTTTTCCTGAAAAAGAGGGAGGTGAACGGAAAGTTTCAAGTTACCTAACTTCCACTTAGGTAGGTACTACTACTCGAAAACCGGAACACCTCATGGAGTCGTCTATGTCTACACTCCCAACGCGAGTTATAGACCTCACGGATTTTCCACACTGGTTCAGAGTTTGCTAAGCGGGTTGGACTCTGTTCCGCATTTGGTTCATAAAAACAAAAATAATTTGTTAAATTTTTGGTTTATTATTCTTGGAATAATACAACTATGTTTTCGCGACGGAGGTCGATGACTCCGATTGGCCTCAAAATTTGACATTATCTGTTTCAAGAGGTCTACATTCCAAAACCAAAATGTCAGTCCGCCATCCGCTGTACAGAGCTTCTTAGGTTGTGTCTAAGGCCATTTCTGGCCCATCACAACCTTTCTCGTACCTTCTGCTCTCTTTCTTCCCCCAGAGGAAGTGCACTTATCGTTG
The DNA here is from genome assembly GCA_955831195.1 of Pilophorus perplexus. NCBI lineage: Eukaryota > Metazoa > Arthropoda > Insecta > Hemiptera > Miridae > Pilophorus > Pilophorus perplexus. The sequence goes on from OY037015.1 coordinate 5,075,765, forward strand.
CTTAAATCTTCTTTCTTCTACCTTGTTCTTCAGATCTCTCCTAGGGGTAGTACAGTGGGCCCTCCTGTCCCCTCCAGCGTTAGCCACACCAGTCTGGTGTGCCTGGGAATGGACCAATGTGGAGGCGCCGGGTTTTAAAGGAGGTCTTATCATGTTAAATTGGCTCGAAATTCTTTGGGACAGGAGTCATCGCAGCGGACCTACCTACTATTCCACCTCTTCTTGTAACTTGTGGTGTTCGGGTGGTTGGTGGCTGCGGAATGCAGCAGACCGTACCTACTCTTCTACCTCTTCTCGTAACTTGCAGTTTTCGGATCATGGGTGGTTGCTCTCTCCACGTTTACTTGTCTGGTGGAGGGCGAGTACTTCTACAAAATTTCCTCCCCTCCCTAATACTAACTCGACCAGCCTAGATGAAAATAAAATCTGAACACACATACAATGTCACACACTGAAATTGAACCCGCATACAATGACGTCCGCCATCTGCCGTCTGAGCCGTTTTGTGCAGAAGGATTTTTTTTTAAATCTTAAATTTTGACAAAATACTCGGCTTACTATCTAGTTGTGCCCGCAAGGTTTTCAGCCCTATCCCCCAAACCCGTGGGGCGCTATGGGGCTAAAATGGGGCTGTGGGAGGAGTTTTTTTTAAGGCTTTTGGCTATGGGATCGAGTCAGGTGTCGTTTTCGAAGTATTTTTGGACGTAGAACCCATTAAATGGAAAATTTTTTGGGGGTCCCAGAACGATCCAATTTCACTGTTGCGATCTCTAGGGCTTTCATGGGGCTACAAACATGATTTTTGAAGGTTCCCAGGAGGTCAAATATATTCAAGTATAACAAAATATTTTCGAAAAAAAAAGGTTTTTTGAAAAACAAAATCCCTAAAAAAAATTTTTTTTTAATTTTCTCAATGACACAGAAATAAATTTCTGCGCATGTAACCTAAAAGAATAATAAACCCTAACTAGGGTTTACAGCATTTTTATTTATTGTAAAAAGAAACTAAGTTTCTTCTTCTTACGAAAAAAGTCTTAATTGTAAAAACAGATTGCCCTGCATTCGGAGTGTTTTTTGACTGTTTTGACCCAGTTTTTAGTTGTGAAGCGACAGACGCTATTTTCTAGTGGTTTTTACGTGATACTCCTGGCCAGAGGATCCACTTTAATATATAATATATGTATCAGTATATATATAAAGGGGGGCCCCTTGTAAGTCTCAGCCCCGGGGCCCACGAGAGGTTAATCCGGGGCTGACCAAATTAAATAGATTTTACCCTTCAATTGACCGAACTGTTAGTGCTATCAGTAACGCTCAACAAGACCTTGAAACTGAAATATGAATAGCATAATACAAGCCTTGTTGCGAGTGGTAGAAATAGCCGGATCAAATCTAAGTTCAAAGTGTCTCGCGTGAAAGTTATAAATTTTAAACCTTCTTGGGTTTCCAAATCGATATTCCAATCTCCTTCTAAAACGAATGGAACCGTACTGAGTTGATGTTCATCCAATTCTTCAATAACCGGGGGTAGTTATCATTCACAGTTAAGCCAATAGCACAACATTTAATATTAAATATCTCCTACTCCATCATGTGCTGTAGCAATTCTCTTAACTTGCAAAGTGTCTTCGCCATTATTAAAAAGTTCGTGATTATACGAATGAAGTGTGAATGAGGCTTCTTCTCTCTCGTAGATGCAAAGACCTCCAGCTCGTACAGTTTTCCGTTTGGATTGAGAAATGAGGGCCATTTTCAGGTTGGGTGTAGGCTGCGGATTGTCTGAAGCACCAAAGAGAACGTCTTTCTTCGCTCGAGATGAAACAATAGCCTCCTAGATTCAATAGAAAATTTCTGTTCATTTAATGAAATTAGCTCCCAATCTCTCAGCTGAACAGCTGGAGTCCTCACTTTTCCTTCGTACCAAATTTCAACCTCCTGGGTCATTGAAAAAGAAAGAAACGTCAGAGTTCGCTCAGTTGATCAGAATGGAAATCCAAGACAATCCCCGTGTAACAGTGATTGTTGGCGATCAGGGGGTTCGATCCCCCCACCACCCCAGCAACAGCACCCGAGAAGTGGGCGAAAAAGCGAGGGCTAAGAACCTATTTTACTGTCGCAAAAATCTTACTAACCCCCAGCCTAAAAGACATACATACAGAGGTACCTACCTAACATGTCAAAAACGCTGAAAATTTTACACAAGGGTTTATTATTCTTTGATATAGGTTACTTGTGCAAAAATTTAATTCTGTCATGAAAAACATTTTGGAAAAAATGTTTTTTTTTGTTTTTTACTTGAAAAATATTTGACCTCCTGGGATCCTTCAAATCCCATTTGTAGCCTCACAGTGAAATCGGATCGTTCCGGGACCCCAGAAAATGGATTCTACGTCCAAAAATACTTCGAAAAGGACACCTAACTCGATCCCATAGCCAAAAGCCTTCAAAAAACCCTCCCCCATTTTAGCCCCATAGCGCCCCACGGGTTTGGAATTCTTCCTCTTTAATTTCAGTCCCGAGCACAGTCTTATATCTTCTAGGCACCGGTTTCTGAAATCGGAAGACCTACAATTCATGCAATTAGCCACACGGTGTTCTTCTCGTCACTGAATTAGCGGCAGACGTTTTCGGGCCTCATTGCCAAAATGAGAGGGTCTCATTCGCTAAACTCTCGTCATATCCCACCGTGTAGGAAGTGGTGCTCAGGTGGATGAAGCTCGCTTTCACTCTCAAGTCGACACCTCTCGTCGTCGTCGATAGCCCCAAATGTTCCCCGGAGGTGCCGCATTCGAGTGGGGATTCCATAGAGGTGAATCTATGGATCCGTGTGAGGCTTGTTGCCAACGCTGTCGGTTTCCGGTGTTCGAGCTGTCGGTTTCCGTCCAACTGCTGTCAACCTACGATCGACCTGGAACAGCAGTTTCTACACTGCGCATGTCTCCGGCGATTTCTGTTAACATTCCGTCAAACCTGGAACAAACCTTATCTCTCGATGCAGGCATTTAAATCTTTGGAATCTTTTCAAAAGTATTCTTCCGGTGGGATGTCTTCTCTCTGCAATTCTGTCAGTCCAATAATCATACCTACTCATAATCATGACGGAATCAAATGAATGAAGATGACGGTATCCCATACATTTTGGTTTATTATTCTTGGAATAATACACCTATGTTTTCGCGACGGGGGTTGACGACTCCGATCGGGCTCAAAATTTGACATTATCCGTTTCAAGAGGTCTACATTCAAAATCCGAAATGTCCGTCCGCCGTCCAGGCCGTTTTGGGCAGTAGGAATTTTTTTTTAAATCTGAAATTTTGACAAAATACTTGGTTTATCATCTAGTTGTGCCCGCAAGGTTTTCAGTCCGATCGCCCAAACCCGTGGGGCGCTATGGGGCTATAATGGGGCTACGGGAAGGGTTTTTTGAAGGCTTTTAGCTATGGGATCGAGTTAGGTGTCGTTTTCGAAGTATTTTTGGACGCAGAATCCATTTTTTGGGGTCCCGGAACGAACCGATTTCACTGGGGCGATCTTTAGGGCTTTCATGGGGCTAAAAATGGGATTTTTTAAGGATCCCAGGATGTTAAATATTTTTCTAGTAAAAAATAAAGAATTTTTGAAGAAAAAACATTTTTGGAAAAAAAAATCCAAAAAAAATTTTTTTTTTTGAGATAAAAATTCAAAAAAAAAATTGTTTAAATTTTTTCATTGACAGAATTAAATTTCTGCACAAGTACTTAACGTACCTACATCAAAGAATAATAAACCCTTGTGTAAAATTTGCAGCGTTTTTTCAAGCTGAATCCAAATTCAAATTAGAATTTCAAAAGACCCTCATCCTCTATTTCCTTAAGAAAAAAAAAACTATTCATTTTCGAAAAGGAAGAAGAAGTTGTCAAAGGCCAGGTAGGAGAAGGGTGACACGATTTTGGTCATCTTTATTCTAAGGCACTTCCAGATGTCGGAAAAATCTGAAATTGGTCTTTAAAAATCCGGTTTGGCGAGCATAGCGCGAGAAAAGTCTGAAACCACCAAAAAGTAGCTCCATGTGGCGTATCTGAGCTCGTAAAGTGGAAAAAATGGTGGGGGGGGGGGGATTTTTTCTAAAAAATTTGAAGAAAATATCAAAAATCCGTTTTGGCGAGTAGGGGTGGCCCGCTAATATAATAATTATAGCGTTATAATTATTATAACGCTACTGAAGGGTTCTGTTTCGTAGTTACTGAACGTTTATCGCGTGTCGGTTTTGTGGTTCGCTTTTTGGCCAAATGTAATATTAAATATTACTTTTATTGACATTTTATGTCTATTTTAAATGCATCTTTAATTTAATTATATTATAATTAAATTAAAGATGAACTTCTCGGATCTAATATCACAATAAACACCATCAACTTCAATATTCGTATTCGTTAATCATTCGCGGCATAATCAACCTATTTTTTGACGGGGATGAACATTTTTGATCGACACCAAAATTTGTCCTAATACGAGTAGTAGGTATGCGAAACATAATATTTCGTGAATGGTATATTTCCAAAAAAGAAAGACGTTTAATGTCGGCCCTTCGGCAAATTTTACGCAAGGCTCTTGCAAACATTGATTCTGTGTCAATATAAATTTTAAAAAAAAAAAAAAAAATCGGTAGGTATCGTGTTTCGACAGATGAGGACCCCTGAGAATAGATTGTACCTACGTTCAAAAATACTTCAAACGACTCCCCATATTCGATACTCAACCCCATGGCTAAACATTTTGGATGAATGCAAAATGACGAATTTAGGTAGGTACCTTAACAATAAGTTAGTCGGTATACGTGAAAAGCCTTCAAATGACCCAGTGTGATTCGACATGCTATACGAGCCATTAAATGAAACAAAATTAATTGAAATATTTTGTTAATTGTGTTTCGTGACCTGTCGTAACATGTAATGCTTAAGCCGAATTCGGCCCCACCCACGCCATTACTTTGTATCGAAATCCTGTCAAATTTAATAAAATTGCTCTTTGGGTGCCCTGAGAAGACGGACACATTTTAAATGGACGTTGACAATATCTCCAAGGGTGATCTCTCACCTAGTAGATTTTTTCATAAATTGGTTTTGCGAGATTTCCATAAAAAAATTATCGTGAGTGAAAATGGCGACGGAGGATGAAGGAATTGAAGAGGTTGTTGGTGAGTGACGACTAATATTTTCACGTTTACGAAACGGTACCAAAATCTACATTACATTTATTTACATTTAATGTAATGGGGTTCGGGGGCAATTTTCAAAAAAACGTTTGAAGGTTAGGTATTCAAAAGTTGAAGAGCCCACTCCTATCCAAGAAAGAAGAGGGTCACTTTTTTAGGGGAAAATGAGTTAAGGCCATTCTCCTGACAGAGTTGTTTCTGTAGGTGAACTCAAAATCACAAAAAAGAAAAGAGTATCGGCTTAAATCGTAATCAAAGTTTAGGATTGCAATGCGAGAAGGATGAGCGCCAGACAACGCAAAAAGATGAATGTCGGTATATTTTTAACTTGACATTCATCTTTTTTGCAAGTTTCAAAGGTTTTTTCGGTTTATCGTCTAAAATTACCCGAAAATGTAATATTCTGCCAAAACAACAAATTGCATTGCATCTCAAATAGTTACGGAACAGTTTGAGCCACCAACTCAGGTGTAGGTAAATTTTTAAAGCGCGAGCCTTGAAACTTTCAAAATCGATTTAATCTGTTCAAAAAACATGACCCTCATCTTTCTTGGATTACTGTCTTCAGTTAGTAAATCGTTTCTGCGAAAAAGTCACCCCAAACATTTAGAAGGCGGTGAATCCTCGGCCAACACTGCGAAATTCCAATCCTCTGATGAACCCCTCAAAACTGGAGGTCTGATCTTGGTCCAAGACTCTTGGGTGTTATTTTCGAACCGGCCAACTTGTTTGAATTTTAGATGAACTTCTCGAAGAAGTTGAAGAAGAAGAAGAACTGCTCCCTCCAGGCTATCGTGTCGCTGACGGACCTTACAAGCCTTTCTGTACGTGCCAAGATAATGTCACTTGTAGTTTCTGCAGCTGGTTCCACCTCATCAGAGAATGCAGCGTCCACGGCAGAGCCACTGAGAAGCCTCCGAAGCCTTGTACGTGCGAGAAGAGCAACCAAGAGCTTCAGCTTTTTCCATCCGTGCTCAAGTGAGTGAAGACGAGGTTACGTTGCTCCTGAGATTCCTCAGTCTTGGTTTTTTAGTGTCTCCAGTCCTTATTTCTTTTTAGCTTAACGTTGCTTACCACCTAGTCCGAGCCTGATCTTTACACTGCTCATCAGGTCGTATCAATCGTCGCATGGTTCCCGCTTTATTGACCCGTGCGAGTGCGGGAAGACGATCACAATTGCCGAATGCGACTGCCTCAATATCCCCTCCGAGGCCAGCACCGTCGAATCAGCCAAAGAGGACGAACCGTTAGTTCACGACAGTTTCGATGACGAGCCTCAAGGCGAATTCGACATTGCTGGAGAAGAGCTTGTCGTCGAGGAGGAGGAAAATGTCGTCGGCGAAGACCGCATCGAGTCTTCTCTCAGTGGTGAAACAGTTGATATTGAACTTTCGGTGAAGCGGCGTTCAATTCAAGACAAAAAACCTCGTATGTATGCAGAATTAACCTCTTTATGTACCTCCTGGCTTATTATGCAGCATTGGGCATTTTGTTATTAGTAAATAACTTTGATATTAAACAGCTCAACCCTGCACCTGCGACGAAGAACCGCAGCCTCGCAGTGGATCGTCTTCAGAATTGGAATCTTCGATATCTGAGTCATCTGACACTGATGGGAGCTCCCAGTACGATTTGGGCTTGTTTGAAAACCTTGAGGTGAGCTAGTGGGCTGACGTTAAGCTGCTTATCACTGCGAAACTTCCGAGTCAGCTTGTACAATCGTATTGATAGGGGACAAGCTCGGAGGCCTCGTCTTCCGAAGACTCCTCCGTCGAAGGAACTGACGTCGACTGGACGGTCGTCAAGTGGATTCACAACGCTAGCGATCGGTCCGTCGAAAGCGTCTCGGACGACGACTTCGACGACAGAGTGAAACGTCAGCGAGCCCTCAAAAAAGTTCAGTCCCGCCCTAAAAGGCGACGCTCTTCGGGTAAAACTCCCGCCCGGCCGGCCAGGTATCAATATTTGGTGGTTCAGGAGAGCCGGACGAAGAAGTTCCTCGACATCTGTAAAGGCAAAAAAGACCAACCACGATCCTACTCTTACAACCTGATGAGAATCGTTTGAGCTTCCGATGAGCGTTCAACGTCGAGAAGAATACGAAGACCACAGCAGCAGAAAAATGAAAAATAAAACGCTAACGCCAATAAAACTTGTTCTCTAGTCTCCGTGCTGGCCGATTGCACTTTTCTGGTTTCATTAGCTTAAGATAAATGAAAAATAGATAGTTTTCATCGCCTTTACTGCTCCTCCAACTCACGCTTCTTCACTGGTCTTTTCGTAACGACGCACTTAGTTCAGTCAACGAATGCTCCAAAAAGGCTATAGAGGGAAATTCTTGGAACACAAAATTTGAATTCACAGCTTTGTTTGGACTAGTATGGAGGTGAACATATCAAAAATCCTCACTCCTAGACCGTGAGCCGGAGGAGGGGAGGGGGGTTAAAGGTCCCATTTTTCGGTTTTTCGCTTATAACTCGGGAACTAAGAGTCCTACAGAAATAACCTCTTTTACCAAAATGAAAGCTGACAAAATTTGCTACAAGTTTTATTTGATTCACTTTGTCGATATCTTGCATAGTTTCCGAGATATCCGCTCTTGAAAATCAATAATTTGAAGAAAACTGTTTTTCGCCTCACATTTTTTGCCATGGGGTTGTAGAGCATTAAATTTCCTTCAAGAATATAATATATTATATAATTTTACTATTTTATAATTTTTTGTTCGGAAGTTATATCCATTTTAGCGTTAAGCGTAAAATTTGAAGTTTAGCGACAACTTTCGATTTTCGAATTTTCCACTTTCTCGCCGTTCCCGCGATATGTATTGCCCAAAATATGGACCACTAACTAAACAAAGTGCTTACTGTACGTCTAAATAGCGCAGATATTCATTTATCAATATAGGCTGAAGGGCCCTCTGTCCAGGTTCCCCACACACAATGTAAGAAGAAACAGGCATTGTAATGGAAAAATACGGCTGTCATGGGGGTTTTAGGGTTTTAGGTTTTTAGGTTTTAGTCACGGTCAAGAACGAAACTATCGACTCAGCAAGTCCGCTGATATCCATTTCAGCGAAGACACTGTTATTAACGTCAAACAAGAAGACTTTCTGTCAAACGTCTTCAACAAAAGCAGGCTCATTACCATGCTTAAGGAGAAGCTTGAGAGCAACTCTGAATCTGGCCTCTTGCTATTCCTCTTAAGGTATAGCAAGTCTTTTCAAGTCAACGCAATTTGTTAACTTCCTTTGCCGTTGACTGTGCCGGTAGGTACTGTTCTGAATTTGGGATATTAATGGTAATAGTTGTTAGGCGAGTTTACACGCACAACCCTTGCATTTGTGGATTTTCAACCATGCATAATATGCATGATATTATCATTATATCCTTTTCCGTAAAAATCCTTCCAGGTCGCTCCTTAAATCATTCTGCCTTCCTCATCCATTCCTGCCATCCCTGCAGTTCTCTCAGTTGCCGGACTTTATAGAGTTCTTCGCAGAAATAAACTTTTCTAACAGTCTCAGTTTGGGATCCTTTTTGGACAGACTGCTCAGATGGCACAAACAGTTGATTTTCCTCTGCCTTTGCAGATCTCACCGTGTTAATCAAGTCAAGTTATTACTTTCTACTCATCAAAACGCTTTGCATCCTTCTTGTAGCTTTTTCGATGCTCTCTATACTGTCCGCAACACAGTGAGACATTTTCATGTTTTATCATGAACTTTATGTGGATAGTAGGTAGGTACCTATGAATCATTCTCAGTGGTTTTGTAGTCTTCATCAGAAAAGAAATGGTAATTAGACTCAGTTCTTTAATTAATGTAATTAACGTGCCCCTGCAAGCTACGATTCATCTCCTCCCGAGAAGATCCCCTCGCAACGGTCGATATATCATCGGCAAAAAGGAAGATATCATTAGGATCTAAAAACTGGTCAGCCGAGTCATTGATGTACAAGAGGAACAAGCAGGAGCCGAGGATACTACCCTGCTTGACACCACAAGGGATCATCACTTCCTCTGATGCGACACCATTATGGTAAACAACCTGGGACCACCCCTCCAGGAAGCTTTTGAAGAACGAGATCGTTTGATTACTGAAACCATAATGTTGCAACTTCTTTAAAAGTGTGGCACCAGGTCAAAAGCCTTTGAAAGATCAAAAAGGTTGACTGATGTGTGCTGCTTTCCCTCTAGGGCCGAGAATACCTGGGACACCAGTGAGACCGCTGCAAGTAAAACAGGCTCCGTGCGATTTGCGGACAGGGAAAGAAGGGTAGAGGGGCGGTTGTCAACAAAATCGTGCTGTTTGCGGAACGGCCTCGACTTCCGTGCGATTTGCGGACATAGTGCAGAGATCACTTACTAGATCGCATGATGACATTACGTAAACGAGATAATCTCGTCTTTAGTTCAGTCTGTCACGTCTATCAATGGAGGTCACCACAACATCGCCTGGGGGGGGCCTTAGCCCTCCTTCCGCCAGACTACATACAACTTGGCTGGTTTTTAATTTTGAATAAAGCACCATCGACAGAAAAAATGAAACTATTTTTGGAATATTTTGAAAAGCAATGGCTGGAAAATGAGAAGCAGCAAACCTCACTGTGGAACGTTCACGACGAGAGAAATCGCACCAATAACGCAGTTGAAGGTTGGAACAGGAAGTTCAATTCTATTGTAGCCTACAATTTGTAGGGTTAAACAGCCTAATGTTTTCGTTTTTCTTTCTAAACTGAAGGGTGTGGCTTGCGAGCAGTGGCGGCTCGTGCGGGGGTTCAGTGGTTCAGAGAACCCCCAAAGATAGTGAGAGGAAAGGTTAGAGTGAGCGAGAGGAGAGAAAAATTTCATTTACCTATTATCAAATCAGCTTCCCATAGTGTCACTGTTGATGCTAGTTGGTACATAACAAGTTCTTACTATTTTTGATAACAGTTCCATTCGGCTGGGGAGTGACGTCAGAACTTGGGTTCTGTCAGCTTTGAACCAAAGCAGACCAAAGAATGAGGAAAGGAGGGTGGGAGGGCGGTTGGGAAAGGTCACGTGACTGGGCGAAATTTTAAGAGGGTCTCTCGCTGGCTTCAGTTGCAGCTCATGGAGTATTTTCCTCAGGTACGAAGATTCGGAACGGGTACGAAAAATAGAACAAACAGTTGCGCAGCAGTGTTGACAACACATTTTTAAGGAAGGGGACTTTTTGTAGGGGAAAACGGATATTATTCCCAGTGAATTCGGATTATAATCGCCAAATCCTCCTGAAATGGATTAAAAAAATTGGAGATAGAGCAACCATTGCTCTAAGATATAATCGTAGGGTTTTTTGAACACTAAACTGGAAATAACAGAGAAGAAAAAGAAAAGGGAATTGTATGTGAGGGAATTTTTACTGAGCGCCCTCCTTACATGCCCATTTGTTTTGGCAAATTCGGCCTACGCGGTAACACAGGGCAGAGGACAAAGTTTCAGAGTTCGGACTCCTTTTGTATCGTTCGAGTCAGTCTAATAATTTTCTCGTATTTTTATTGTTTATTGTGTGTGTGATTTTCGAGAGATGAATAGGTACCCGTCGCAAGAACATTCCCTTCGGCCCTCCACCCTTGGATTACAGATACGAAATGAAAAGCCTGGGCGTGGAAAGTGAGTCGGTTGTATTTTTCTTCTAAAATGAGACTTCTTGCTAAAGGTTTCCATTCAGCAGACGTACGCGACTATACATTCGGGGGTGTATTACCTAGGTAATACAAGCATGTTCTTAATTTTGCTGTCGAAGTACGGTTGAACCCCTTCTTGCCTGTAGCACGAGCCGCCACTGCTTGCGAGGCTACCTTCAAGTTGCGCTCTTTTGAGGTAGGAGAGCCAGGCAATAAGAGGAAGAAGACCTATAGGCACGTATACGTGCACTTGGACGAAAGGATCGACGAAGCTGCAGCAGACTGCAGGCTGCAGGCTGACTTCTGCCATGGCAGAAAGTTTACCGAAACCAAAGACCTCTACTCCTACCTCAAAACGTTGGCACACGCCCAAAATCTTGGAAATTGATGCGAGTTTTCCTCACTCATGACGGCAGAGTTTGATCTTCCGAGCTGACACATTTCTAAACACGCCTGCAACAAGTACCTACTGTTTCGCAATGCAGCCAGTCCTAAGCCTGGAAAAAATGCGAAGGGAAATGTGTCATGTCCGCAACCCGCACGACAGATTATCGAGCTACCTCCCACCACTTGAGTTTGTCCGCAAATCGCACGTCCGCAACTTGCACGTCCGCAACTCGCACGCTACCGTAAAACACAATGGAACTTACGGCAGTCGATTTCGTAGAAAAATACGCCCTCCAGGCGATCCGAAGCTACAGCCCAAAATTGCTCTACAAAAACTTACAGTCGTCACTGCTTATCAGATACTTATCCGAAACTTTCTGCTTCTTGTACTTCAAGTTTGCCCTCTGAAGATGGAATGTTATCTAATCTAGCGCTTGCAATGATGAACACAGCAAAAATAGCCAGTGGCCACTTCCTCCCATGACCACTTTCACCCCGTGCTCCCTCACTTATAACTCAAGTTTTATCGCTTTTTTGACCTTGTGAGGGAGGGCTCCTGACCGCTGCTTCAATGGCTTTTGTGCATCACATTTTGACTCCAGGTTCCTCTAGACTACCGGCTTCCACCTTACAGCTGATTGCACTATTCTTGCTCTATCGTCTTCACCACTCCGCCTCAAGTTTCTGGGCTGATCCTTTCTTCATAATTCACCCTGCATCTGTCCGCTCTGCTATTCCTCGCCAGGCCGTTGATCGTCATATCCCTCTTCCTTCCAACTTCTCACATTCCTACCGCTTATTATTCATCACACTTCAACTCTCTTCACTTCTCTCTCCCACTTCTGACGCAAACTGTTTTTGACTTAAAAAAAAAAAAAAAAAAAAAAAAAAGTGTAGCTTTCCAAATCACAGTAATTGTTTATTGTCCTCTTATTTTAACCGTCCTTAACTCAAACATGACTACCCTCATAACAACAAAGTCGAACTCAAGCACATAACAATAGTCATTTTAAATAAATTCGTAAATTGTTTGAAGTTCGTATCAATTTTTCATGTTTTTTTTTCGCTTACGATTTAGATGGTATCACTTCCACAATGATAAACGGGAGGAGCTGCACTTTCTACGACTGCTGCGGTCTGTGACTGGCGAACGTGGAAAGTGAAAAATAATTGCACGGGGCAGGTGCGGTGATGAAGTCGGATTTCACTCGTTATGAGGGATTCCACTGGCAATGTAATCGCGATAACTCCCCCCCAAGTTAAACATTGAACGATTGAAAACAAAATTTACTCACACGGGGAGGCCGTTGATGAAGTACTCAATCCTGAGGACTTCCTCCTTCATGTTGCCCTCTTTTCCGTCGTTGGCCGGCGAAACCCTAGCAGTACTGCTGGTGCTGAGCGTCATGTCGAGTGTCGTGTTGACGGGATATTAACAATTCAGGTCCACGTTCGCCCCGATACAAGTTGAAGATTCGCTGAGGCGTAATAATTAATTCATCTGACATACGCTAACGCGGGAGTCCTTCGGCTAGAAAAACATTATTTACGCTCGTTGCCGATTTTTGACGGAATTACACGTCCGGCGGGGCGAGCTGTCGACGTGGGTGCGAGACGAAATGGACTGCCAAAGGAATCCTCCCCTTCTGGAAAAGGCGGTTAATATTTCACGAGGGAGAGTCCGTACAGTATTTACCAAGCCACGAGAACAACTTACCAATGATTGACGATCGATCAACAGACAACATGAAGTGTAAAGCACTTAAGTTTTAAAATTACCACCTAGACAAAAATGAAGTAAAAGACAAATATAGGGAGAAAATGGCTAAAACAAACCTTGACCTAAGGAACTTCTAAGGATTCGCCAAAAATTTGTTTCGTGAAACGTTACGGTTCTTTGAATCAATACTTTTACAGGTAACGATTTTTCAATCTATTATATTGGAGCTGCGGCCCGAGGAGGAGGAGAATGCTAATTTTTATTCTAAGGCACTTCTAGATGTCGCAAAATTTTGAATCACAAAAAAAAAAACGCTGCAAATTTTACACAAGGGTTTATTATTCTGTGATATAGGTTACTTGTACAGACATTTAATTCTGTCAATAAAAAAATTTTTAAATTTTTTTTTTTGGATTTTTATATTTCAAAAAAATTTTTTGGGGGGATTTTTTTTTTCAAAAATTCTTTAATTTTTACTCGAAAAATATTTAACTTCTTGGGATCCTTCAAAAATCCCATTTTTAGCCCCATGAAAGCCCTATAGAACGCCACAGTGAAATCGGGTCGTTCCGGGACCCCCAAAAATGGATTCTACGTCCAAAAATACTTCGAAAACGACACCTAACTCGATCCCATAGCTAAAAGCCTTCAAAACACCCCTCCTGTAGCCCCATTTTAGCCCCATAGCGCCCCACGGGTTTGGGCGATCGGACTGAAAACCTTGCGGGCACAACTAGATGGTAAACCAAGTATTTTGCCAAAATTTCAGATTTTTTAAAAAATTCCTACTGCCTAGGGATGGGTATCGATGAACAAAACATCGATGTTTGGACATCGATGATTTTTAAAAAAGAAACATCGATGTCTCAAAAACATCGGAGAAAAAACATCGATGTTTCGATACATCGATGGTTTTATATGTATGACAAGGGGGGGGGGATGTTATGAAAAAAAAATCTTTCCGTAAAAATTCTTTTTGTAGTTTTAGTAGAAAATGCGAAAAAAAAGTCATTAAAACTTGAAGCGATGAAAAGAAGTAGGCAGTAAAAAAGTCGGTAAAGAATATTATTTACTAAAAAAAAAAAAAAAAAAAAAAAAAAATTGACGCCAGTTCCTCTGAGAGACGATTTCTCAAGGAGCTTAAAATTAAGCCTGCTTAAGAGAATAGCCTCTCAGAAGGAACTGATGTTGGTTCATTCTTGAAAACAACTTCGGAAATGATAGAGTTGCCCGCAGTTGACCATCCAAAACCCCAAAGTGTTCTGTTCGATTTTTTCGTTGGGAGCGTTCAAGTACAGCGAGAGCTCAGCAGGGATTGTTTCGTTTTTGTGTCAGGAGTGATGCCGCATGAACACAGATAACAACAAGTGATAACGAATCAACATTAAAATTTAATCAACATTTAATGTTGATTGAAATTTTCTATTTCCGATAACTACCTACCTACTATTCGATCGACACATCGATGTTTCTTGAATCTGTGTATTATTTTTATAAAATAATAATAAACAACCGAGTAAGCATTAAATGCTTTTATAAATTTTATAAAACATGAATAATTATTGTTCAGGTATAAAAGTATCTACTATTTTTACGTAAACGACTATCAAAACAAAATTTTTTTTCGCGAAAAAACATCGATGTTTGGGGGGAAAAACATCGATGTCTAAAAAACATCGAAGAGTAAACATCGATGTATAAAACATCGATGTTTTTGAAACATCGATACATCGATACCCATCCCTACTACTGCCCAAAACGGCCCGGACGGCGGACGGCGGACGGACATTTCGGATTTTGAATGTAGACCTCTTGAAACGGATAATGTCAAATTTTGAGGCCGATCGGAGTCGTCGACCCGTGTCGCGAAAACATAGGTGTATTATTCCAAGAATAATAAACCAAAAAAAAAACGGGCAATTAGCATGGGAATCTGTGCGGAGCTTGGTCAAATTTGCGGAGCCATTAGTTGGTGAAAGAGGACCTCAGTGTTTAATTGGCTTGTGGTGGTGGGGGGGGGGGGGGCGGTCGCGAGTTCGAGAATCAGTTGAAGGGGCGGGGGCGGTGGGCTGTGTCCCCAATTCGCGAACGAATGCACGTAAATGGCGCTAATCCCTCTGAAAACCGTCTCCGCGGCTCCTCAATCAGTGGTGGGGGTGGGGGGGGGGGGGGGGGGGGCACAGTTGCGGAAACTGAGGAGCTCAAAATAGGGAGAAAAAATGTTGAAGGGGGGGGGGGGATTTCCGACAGGATCCCGTCACTCATTGACGATTTCCGCAAACTTTGGAGTCTAGCGACGCCTTTCCAATAACCCCACAAAAATTAGAATTTCAAAAAAACCCTCATCCTCTAGGTATTTCGTTAAGAAAGAAAAAACTATTCATTTTCGAAAAGCGAGAAGAAGTTGTCAGAGGCCAGGTGGGAGAGGTCGGGGGTTGGCTGGATTTTTTTTTTGCTTCGATATACTATATTAATATAGTAGTGCTGCAAAAAAATCGTAATCGATTAATCGATTTTTCCCCCCAAAACATCGAAAAATCGATGTTAAAAAAATAAAATCGATTTTAACACACAAAAATTCTCAACTCTTGCAAAGGAGGAAAAATGAAATATGCCTTTTAAAATAATTTAAATTATTCATCTAGTTTACATCAGCGAAGAATTGAGATCTTACAACATAAATTTGATCCAATTCAGTTAATAAAAATGTTATTATTTGAAATAATTTAATTATTATTCCAACATACGAGTAGAATCTAGATACAAAATGTAGGTAGGGACTGTTCTAAAATCTCGTCAGGGACGTTCTAAACGCATACATGATAAAGATGGCTATTATTCACTTTCAAGATATACTTATTATGGCCTTTTGAGCAGCACTGAGAGTGGTTAACAACTTTACGAATAGCAGCAGTCGTCAATATCAAGTTTTAGGTTGGTCGGAAAAAGGTTACATTTTCGTTAAAAAAAAAAAACCCCGTTCCAAGACTTGGACTCCAAGTTGTATGGCAGGAGGCGGCTCTGTCGACTTTGGATGGTATTAAATACTACGGTAAATTTTACAGTCGAGCGGAAAATCCTTATTTTTCGAAACCCTTACCTATATTGAAACGTTTTTTTTTTAAATTTTCGCTTTTTAATCGATTAATCGGCTTTTCCGAAAATAATCGAAAAATCGAAAAGTTGAAAAAATCGATTTTTGCAGCACTACGATATAGTCGCTGTAGAAGCAACACCGCCAAACTCACAGGTGACACAAAAAACTGTTTCATTAGAGAAAAAGTGTCTCGTTTAAAAAATTAATTCATGTAACTGTGTCATGTAAGTGTTTCATTTAAAAACAGTTTCTTGTAGAAGCTGTTTCATTTTCCGACCTAAGTGGGTTAGGCGGTGTTGCTTCTACAGCGACGATATGCGTTATCCCTGCACCACAACCGTCAACACCCCCCCCCCCCCCCCCCCCCCCCCCCCAAATGAAACACAATAAAAGGAGTAAATAACCACAACACGCCTCCGTTTGAATAAATATAATTTTATTAGGATTTTTACAAAGTCAGCATTTTTTGTCTGCATACATACCGTTTTTTTTTCCCCTCCTCGAATGAAATAAATAACGTGATAGTGAATCTGACAAAATTAACCTTACAACAGCAAAATAATACCTACGCAGACAAGAAATTTTTTGTATCATTACAAAATGCATTTTTGGCGGCAGAAGGAACATGGAAAAAATCAGCAGGCCAATTTTGAAGTGAGCTAGAATTTTGTGCATCCACAAAAAGGCCTTCGTTCATAACAATAGGCTATTTTGAATTTCCAAATACACAATCTTTTTATGAATATCAAGTAGAGTAGTCAGCTAATTCTATCATGTACTAACGTATTTAAGAACTAAAATAAATAGTTTTTAAAATCTCTCTCCCCTAAGAAACGAGAGCACCAACGGTAAGGGATTGGCATTAAAAGCTAAGAAAAATCAAATTAATAAATTAAAATGAAGTGTGATGATGAAGTTTATACGAAGTACAAGGCAAGAATCGTTGACATACTGAAAATTGAATGTCCATCAAGCATCAACGTAAATACACAATTCGTTTGATAAAAAAACACAGAAGTTCAATTTTGATAACGTGAGACGTGTAAGAAGGACATTAAATCAAACTTCTAGTAGTCGAAACCGATTCCAGGAAAGAAAAATAACGAAAAAGCAGTGAAGGGTGAAGTGTTTGGGGGGAAACGAAGTGAATGAAATCCTACCAAAGAAAGAAGACACTAATATTTACCAAATCACCTGACCAAATACCTAATTTGGAAAATTGGCTCGAGAATAGGTCCAAAATAAATAAAAAAACTAGAGCCCAAAATTAAACGATAAACCTGTACGGGTGCCTGGGGCGGAGGAATGGGGAACGCTGGTGATGCCGGTCGAGAAGAATAAGTAGTCCGGGGAGTTGAAGCTGTGTAGGCCAAATAACAAGAGAATCCAAGGGCAAGGTGACGAAGGTGAAGCGCCACAAAACAAGGAAGAGGGTCAGAACCATCGTCAGGCATCATCGACTAATTGAACATGGACAAGAAGCAGCTGGATGACTAACCACAGTGTAGCAATCACCAATCAACCAACTTCCACAACTGCAAGACAAGGCAAAAGAACCAGAATGTAGTTGATCCCAAGTGAGTGGTCAAGCGCTGAAAAAGTGCAAGATGGCAGGACCTCCAACAGACCAGAGTTGGGCACATTTTTATTTATAAATAAGGTTGTGAACTAATTCACATCATGCTTTGTTTGTGAATGTGAATTAATTCATACTTTACCTGTTTGTAAATGTGAATGTGAATTAATTCACATTCACAACTGTAGATGTGACTTACTTCACATTCACAACTTTTTCAGTAAATTAAATTAAATTCACACAAAAAATTGTAAATTATTTACATTTTTACACACAAAAAAACCTGTGAATTTTTTTTATTCACAAATAACTTGTGATTTTGTTTTAAATTTACAAATAATTTGTGAATTTAAAAAATTAAATATGTGAATTTTTTTTTTTAATTCACAACTAAATATGTGTTTTTTTACATTTACAGTGAATTAAGACCAAATTCGCGGTAATTACGGTTCTCATGGGACTGCTGATATTGTAATACACTGAGAAAAGCCGATGAATACAATTTTTCTGGCAATTTCCTACCACTTAATTGTAGTATATTATCAAGTGGTATTATTGTGGTAGAAGGATTAACTGGTAGGTAATTGCCAGAAAAATTGTATTCATCGGCTTTTCTCAGTGTATTACAATATCAGCAGACCCATGAGAACTGTAATTACCGCGAATTTGATCTTAATTCACTGTAAATGTAAAAAATTCACATATTTAGTTGTGAATTAAAAAATTCACATATTTAATTCACAAATTATTTGTAAATTTAAAAAATTCACAAATTATTTGTGAATTAAAAAAAAATTCACAAGCTTTTTTTGTAATTATTTAGGTGAATTTTTGTGAATGATTTACAATTTGTTGTGTGAATTTAATTTAATTTACAGAAAAAGTTGTGAATGTGAAGTAATTCACATCTACAGTTGTGAATGTGAATTAATTCACATTTACAGTTGTGAATGTGAATTAATTCACATTCACATTTACAAATAGGTAAAGTATGAATTAATTCACATTCACATTTACAAATATGTAAAGTATGAATTAATTCACATTCACATTCACAAACAAAGCATGATGTGAATTAATTCACAACCTTATTTATAAATAAAAATGTGCCCAACTCTGCAACAGACCAGCACATTCAGACATCATTGACGATCTGAACCTGGACAACAAGCTGACTAACAGCGTAGAATCCGCAAGGAGACAGCGGTCAAGGCCTGGAACAAAGATGGCAGAACCACTCAACCATCTTCCACAACCCTAACAAGGCAGAGAAGAACCAAAATCTAGTTGATCAGCAATGAACAAGCACTCAACCACTCAGAGAATCGGACTCCCCAACAGACCTTCAGCAGCAGACACCATCGACAAACAAAGACAAGAAGCTGCTAAACGCCCAAAATCACCACTCGACTTCTCACAACCCCAAACAAAAAGTGTTCTCAAGCGGCAGTTAGTCAAATTTCATTTTCTCGATAAGAACAACGCAAAAACTAAACAAGAAACTAAATCAAACTAAACCCCCAACGTCAACTGAAATGCCAATTTTTGATTACTTTTCAAGCAAAATGGACTAGCCAAACCTCTTTGACTAACTGTATTGCACAAATAAAACAAATTTCAATTCTATCAACAGTGCAGATGTCCAAAAAAACCAAACGATAGCACAAATGAGATCGTCACAGTAACTACGCTGCCGTCCCAATTTCACCCAACAAAAAACCCCCAGCAGGAAAAAAGCACGAAAAAAGCTGTTTACGATTGCGGAATTTAGCAAATACAATATTGATCTAATACTACCTAATTTCCTTTTCTGCCAATTTCACCGTCAATAGCAAATATCCCTTCCAAACTCTAAAATATCACTGGATCGTCAATAAGAAAATACTAAGTAGAGCTATTTGGAGGCTACCACAGTTTCCAAGAGCAGTTTTCTCTTTCGTCGTAGAGAAAAAAAAATCCTTTCAATCTCAAAATATAAAACGTTCAATCTCCTATACTAAGGCAGCTTTTCGCGAATAGACATTTTGTGCATTTCCTTCCAACAAGATTTAGCTTACGTGGGTTCTGCGCAGAGTCTTTTACAAACCAGGGCAATTTGTCTCTCTCAATTCTTAACTGTGTGCTAAGGGTAGCGGAGTGTGAGTATTTGATGTGAAACGCTACTTCAAGTTTACAGAGGAAGTTGAATAAAGTTTTGATAAAAAATAAGCTTGAAAGCAAAAGAAAAAGGGTTTTCGCTGTTCAGAGCTTAAAATAGCCTGGCGCGTTTCTTCAGCTCGTTCTTTTTCCAAGCGGGCAGCATGTAGAATTCGCTTCGGCCGCATTGGAACAGCGTTTCGAATTCCGTCTGGGATAAGTGTCTCTGCGGAAGAAAAATAAAGAGATACAAATTAGTACGGGGGCGAGCTGTGGTGGATTCAGTGTTGTGGGGGGGGGGGGGGATAAATAAATAAATCTTTTATTGCTGTATCAAATGTTTCGATGTTGAGCAAACGTCAGAAAAACAGGTAATCAACGGTCTTGGAAATAGTCCTCCACTGAGTAGAGCTCCCTCCGAACCAAATACTTCTTAACTCTTCGTTTGAAGACAGATAGTGGCGCTTTGCAGATGGCGCATGGTTTTGGAGAGACACCGCCCTGGACGTGAAGCCTCGCTCAAAGAACTGGAGCCTGTGGCGGGGTACCCGAAATTGCTCAGATCGTGGTTATGGTCGAACGACAAACGGCCGAAAGATTCCAAGTTCAGCCGAACTTGGGCCTCTAGGACGTAGTGACCATAGATGGTAAGCAGGTTCTCCTTCACGAATTCAGTTCGGCATGAGGACAAAGCTGATCGACCCTGCATCACCCGGAGTACCCTTTTTTTGGGCAATAAACACGGTAAGGAGAATAGGGGATGCCGTAAGTGGCTCGAGAGGCAAAAAGCCCATGGTATGTTGCCATCAGGGCCTCCTTGGTGGTGATATCCGGAAAGCAAAACTCAAGCTTGCCAGTTTCCTGAAGAGTTCTTGGACATGGAAACAGTATGTCAGAGCATAGTCGACAGTCACCCCCAGGAACTTTGTTCTATCGCTGAAAGGCACCATTGATTCTGCCAACAGGATGAGATTCATCAGCGCAGGGCTCCGGCGAGCTTCAAAGAGCATACAGACCGTTTTGGATTCAATCGGAGTTTCCGACTGTTCAACCAAGCCTTAGCTTCTAACCTAGAAGTTGCTGTCATCAGCGTACACAACAATTTGGGTAATGTCATCTGGGAGCATGGCAGGAAGTCCATTGGTGATGATCAAGAAGTGTAACGGCCCAAGCAATCTTCCTTGGGGAACACCCTGCGAAGAAGATCGAGGTGAAGACTCCAATCCACCGATCGAAACCACCCAGGGCCTGCGCTCAAGATACTTCATGAGTTGAGAATTGACAGAAGAACCTCTTGCGACGCCGAATCGAAGGCCTTGGCCATGTCAATGAAACATCCCATGACCGTGTAACCTGCGTCTACACTTGAAGCAATACAATTGGTAAAGTCAAGCATGGCTGTTGAGGTTGATTTGTTCCTCAAGAACCCGTGTTGGTGTGGACTGAAAAATTTGGTCTTGTGCAGGAAGCTCACCAGCCTGTCATACATGATTTTTTTTCAAGGACCTTGGCGAGAAAACACAGTAAGCTGATGGGCCTAAAGATTTTGACATCAGTTGGATCCCCTTTTTTCAAAAGGGGTTTCACAATCGAGCTCTTGAGGAGGTCTGGGAATACATCCCGGAATAGATCTAGTTATGAGAAGAAACAGACTTGATCATTGACAAACGTGAAGGTATGACGTATGCCCAATCCAGAACAGCCATAATTTAAACAGTGAGTTGGATACCAAACCCGTCCCACCTAAATACGTGGGCAAGACCCCATAAATGCTCCTTTTGTGTAGACTGGACCCACCCCTCCTCCTGCGCCGTCTGGCGGTGGAATCAACACCTACTCGTTGACGTGTCAGCACTCACCTCAAGATTGCATCTATCTACGTCGGGTGGCAGCCGGTAATTCGATGTTATCAGTAGGTGATACGGATACACTTTGGCAGGTGTTTGTATGCCGCACATGTTGGGCAGCGACCTCCTCAGATAAGACGTCCCAACGCTCTGCAAATGAAAATTATGAATTATGAATTTCGTCCAAATAATTTTGCCGTTCCCGAAAACAGCTGTTAACAATAATATTAATATACCTAGTTCGTATCAAATGGAATTCCGGTGAGTAAATTAAGCTGAATATCGTCTTTTCACGGAACATGGAATGTTCCCTAACGTTTCAAGATCAATCAACGCTACATGAGTGGGGGCTTTTCTCCTTCTTGTGCGGCTCAAGTGGCACTATGGGGTGATTCCCGTCACGTCTCCAAAATAATCCATTTCTGTGGAGACAACCTTTCTCGTCTCCGTATTTATTTGATAAGTTCGTAATGGTCGCCCGACTCGTCTCACCTTTGACCTTATTATGCCCCCAAAAAAAGTAACAGCCCGACTCGTCTCCATTCCACGGGCAGTTGAATTCTGTCAGTCTAGCTGTTCCGTCCACTAATTATGTCTCTCCGTGAAATAATTAGCCAACGAGGACACGCTTTGCTAGTTTCGAATCCATCCGGTGTTTTTTGAGGATCTCATTTCAATCATGCGTTTTCTTCAGTCTAACGGTGTAGTTCATTTAAGGCCGCGAAAATTTGCGGACGATCTGACCCAATTTTCCCCTCAAGTATGCGTTCTCCTAAAAACGCTGATTTGAACCGAACTACGAATGCCACCCCTCTATACCAAGTTTTGCTTGAATTTCAAGCAGATGCCTTCGTGAAGTATCCACCCGAAATAAAAGGAAAACAGTCACCGCGTACAATAGAAAAAAGTTAATTAGGTACCGGAATCTAATTTTGAAAAGCTCATTAGGAGAACTGACTCGCCTTCAGTACGCGAACAACGTGTCAGGTTACTGTGGTCACAAAGAGAAAAATAAAGAAAACGTATTTGTATTTGGTGAAGTAAAGTGACTTGTGGAGATAATGGAACTTATTGAAATATCCATTTGATACGGAACTGTTACTTCTATAGTAGTAGTCCTTTCCCTAGAGACGAGTCGTGCTATACACATCAGGTCGTTGAGACGAGTCATGGGTTGGTTTTAACTCTCTAATTAGGGCGTGCAATTAAGTTGAGACGAGACAGGCGATGTCCGCACTATGTAGCTTTTTTTTGGAGGTTTTCGGCTATGGGGTCGAACTAGGTGTCGTTTTCAAAGTATTTTTGGACGTAGAATCCATTTTTTGGGAGATCCCAGAACGATCCGATTTCACCGGGGTGATCTATGGAGCTTTTATGGGGCTACAAATGGGATTTTTGAAGGATCCCAGATCAAATAGGTATTTGTCGAGTAAAAAACAAAAAATTTTTGAAAAAAAAAGCACTATTTTCCAAATCTTTTCGATCCCAGGAGGTAAAAATTTTACCTCCTGTGTGGACAGATTTTTTTTTTTTTTTTTTTTTTTCCAAAAATATTTTCTTTGAGACACAAACACTTAGGACTGTCTCAACTGTAAGTGAAGGTGTGGTTAAAAATAATGAGTTGGTTAGGGAGAGAGAGAACGACTCCTCTGCTGGTTTGAATACTAAATTGTTTATTTAGGTAAACAATTATAGCGTGGGGACCGGTTTGGAGCAACTAAGCTCATCTACAGCCCTGACAAGACAACCCTTTGTCATTATCATCAGAGAAAAACCATAAAATTATATTATACTGAAGGTAGGTAGGCCTATATGTACAAGTACAAATAGTGTAAAGTATAATATAATTTTATGGTTTTTCTCTGATGCTAATGACAAATGGTTTTCTTTTCAGGGCTGTAGATGATTGAGATGCCCACATCGTAGGGGAAAATAGTGCGTCATCACCAACGTAAGTATTGTGATGGCAACCATCACATGGTTGTGGATTTGATTCTAGAAAAATAGTTGTGGCATACGAATACACGTTGTGTTCGGGTGTTGGGTGTTGGTGATATCACCCGTTTGGTGCCGTGGCTGTGTGGATGGTGGTTGAACGCTGAGGCTGGGGGAAATTGGAGAGCTCCCTTATAGAAAGGTCTGTTGAAAATTTCGTTCAATTCGATGGAGTGGTTTTGGGGATAAAGAGAGTTAAATTTGTCTATGATGCCATGTGCTTGCCACATGGCAAATAGTGGAAGGTTACATCATAGCCCTTGTGGAGCTCTGAGTCAGTAGTCCTAGTAAAGGAACTGGTACCCCTGGGTGTGATCATTGACACCCCAGTGTTGTATTGAAGGTTGTTTACCCCCACTTTTAGGTGGAAGGGAGTATCTTTTTCCCATCCCACTTGGGGCTCCCCCCCCACCTCATAGGTGGTAGAGGGAGTGCTACTGTATCCCTACTCCAAATTTGGGAGAAGTTGGACCCCGATTTCTGAGCCTCTAAAGCTTGGTCAGGTATCAGGAGACTAGGAGTTAGCAGGAGCTAACTGGAGGGACCTTGTAAGGAGGTAGCCTTGAGGCCCTGTGAAGCAAATCATAGAGGTATAAGGGGTGGATCCACCATTGGTCACAGAGTTCTTGTATTTGGCGATCGTCAGGGACCTCGTATTTGTGGACAAGGAGTGTTGGTCAAGGACCTTGTATTGACGTACTTGGCCCAGAAAAGGACTTAATCTTGCCGAGTAGCCATGGCTGAGTCACTTATGGCTGCTGTGGCAGCAGAACAACCCATTACGGAAGCCACATCCGCAGTAATTGAACTGATGGAGATTTGGGCTTCAGCTGAGGCGGCGTTTTTGATAGCTGCCAAGGAGGCTAAGGTGGGTGCAGATAAGGCAAAGGGATGTCTGGCGCAGCTAAAAGGACCTATTGGAGAAATCATGCGAAAGGTGACCCAGATGGAGGCTGCTCTCAATCGGTTGGATGCAAAAGGCGACGAACGAATTGAGCGACTGATCTGTGCCGTGGAGAAAGCCGGTTTGAACACCTTGAGTGACAACACTGAATCGCTGAAGGGGGTCCTTGAAACCACCGCCGCTCGGATAATGTCTATGGAGGAGAAGATCTGCCAGATAGCTGTGGTGCAGGGGCATACTGCCCCTTCTTATGCTGCTGTCCTGAGGCCGAGAGAACGCAGTAGAAGTAGAGGCCCTGTGGCATCTAGGGAAATCCCGAAGAAAACCTTGGTTGTCTTGAGCAGTAAAGACGAAGCTCCCGAAAAGTCGACTACTGAGGCTGTCCGTGAGACGCTGACCAGAGCAATTAAGCCCCAATCTAAGGGGTGGCAGGTGGTAGGGATGAGAGGCCGCAGAGGCAAGGACCTTGTGGTTGAGGTGGCCAGCCCCCTTGAAGCCCACAAGATTATGGCGGATGTTGACGTTGGAGCTGCCGGGTTGAAAGCTGAACTTCTTCCTAAAAGGAAGCCAACCGTTCTGGTAAGAGGAGTACCTTACAAGGTTGACGGACAGGATTTCACGGACGAAGCCTTTCTTCAGGCCTTGTGGAGACAAAATTTCAATGACGTACCAATTGATGATTTCCAGAAAGAAGTGAAGGCCATACGCAGAATCCCATGGGCACAGACAGGGAACGTCTCCAGTGATGCAAGAAGGGGCAATGTCGTCGTGGAGATGCCGAGTCAAATGAGGGAGAAGTCGGTCGAAAAAGGAACGTTTTACATCTCCTGGTTTAGATGCGCAGTCGAGGACTTTCTAGATGTCAGGAGGTGCTTCCGCTGTGGGGCTTATGGCCATATTGCGGCCCAATGCAAGAAGTGCGGAGACGGGGAAAAGTGCTGCCGTGTGTGTACGTCCAAGGATCACCTGGAGCGGCAGTGCGATAAGCGGGAGTCACCCATCTGCATAGGGTGTCAGGAGATCAAAGTGGATTGCGCCCATAAACTAGGGAGCAGGGAATGTGAGGCCCATCGGAGAGCTGTGGCTGGGCTGTTGGTAATCACCGACTATGGACGGTAGCCCCCTAACATGCAACGCGTGCGGACGTTCCTTCAACTCCAAGAACGCCCTCACCCACCATCTGAGACGGACCCATCCGGAAAGATTTGTTGAGGTCCAGGCGGCAGAGGATACCCCCAGGGGCCGCCATAAATATTGGAGCCAGGAAGAAATGCTCATCATGGCAAGGAACGAGATTAGGATACGAGCCACCCACCTGACGGAGCGAGGTATATGCCAAGGACTGATGGAGCACCTACCTGGCAGGAGTTATGAACAAGTTCGACGACACAGACGACAGCAGTCCTACATCAACATTAGGGATGCCTTACTAATTAACCCGGAGATGGGAGATCGTGTTAGCGAAGAGTTTGTGCAGCCAGCGGTGCCTGAGCTGGACACCACATCAGAGTTGGATGAGGAGACCATCCTAGACCTCGCTATATTGGAAGACCTGGAGACCAATGACGGTTGGACAGAGGAGGATCAACGGCTCTTGCTGCCTGGGATCAGAGAAGTGCTGGAAGGTAGGGACGGCATGCCCAGTATCCACCAGTGGGTAATTGCAAAGTTCGGGGAGCCTCGCCCTTGGCGATCTAGAGCAACTGATGGAGCACGACCACGAACGGCACCGTCGATCAGCGAACTCTGGAAGACAGACCGGCGAGCTGCCCTCGATGAGATTTTGACCGACGGATTGGCACGGTCAGGCGCAGTCAACCCTGAAGCAGCAACAATTCAATATTGGAGAGACCAGTTTGGACGCGCCTCGACTCCGTGGCCGGACGGCGTGCAGCCTGCATGCCCGGGGAATGACACAATGGTTGGCGTGTTTCAGCCAATCTCTGACCAGGAGCTCGATGAGCACCGCCTGCGAAGGGGAGCGGCGGGCGTGGACGGCATTCTGCCAGGCCAATGGAACACACTGCCGCATAGGTACAAAAGACTGATCTTCCATACGATTCTACGCCAGAAGGAAGCACCTGAATGGATGACGTTGGGGCGCACCACACTTATTCCCAAGGTGACTAGACCAGTGAGGCCTGATCAATATCGACCGATCACTGTCCCGTCGGTGATGTTGAGGCACCTACACAAGATCTTGGCAGCCAGGTTGATGCAGAATGTCCGGCATTGTCGGGACCAACGGGGCTTGATCAGTAACGTCGACGGTATTGGCCAAAACGTAACTCTTAAAGGGACCATATTGGCGGAAGCAAAACGGAAATTTAGGGAGCTGCACCTGGTGGTGGTCGACGTGGCCAAGGCCTTTGATTCTGTTAGCCACGACGCAATTAGAGCTGTGATGGTGGCACGAGGGTGGTCTCCGTCTTTGGTCCACTATATTATGAAGTTGTATGGATCTTCCAGCACCATCTTGGGCGGACAACGTATACGGTGCCAAGCTGGAGTTCGGCAGGGAGACCCGCTCTCTGGCACTCTTTTCAACGCAGTCATGGATCATGCCCTGATGTCGCTACCTAGCAGAATTGGCTTCACTTGCCGTGGGAAACGATGGCGATCGATTGCGTTCGCAGACGACGCGTGTTTGTTGGCGGCATCGGCCGCTGGGATACGGGTGCTCATCAGAAGTTTCCGCGAAGCTCTACAACACTGCGGGTTGTCGATCAACGCCGGCAAGTCTCTCTATGTGCCATTGGTTCCTAGGAAGGGTAAGTTGGCTGTGACTGCCAGTCTGGGTGACCTAGATGATATACCGGTAGCTCGCTCGAATGCCGTATGGAACTACCTCGGCGTAACATTTAATCCCTATGGCCCAGTCAGACCGGATCCCAACAAAGCTATCACGGATTTAGGCAAGATAATTCGGTCGACTCTTGGACCCCTGACGAAGTTAGAGGCAATCAGAACCCACTGGCAACCGTCGCTTGTGCATGGACTTGTTTTAACTGCACACACGAAGAAACAGCTCCAATGGCTTGACATACGAGTGCGAGGAATTTTACGATCATTCCTAAGGCTGCCCAGAGATGTTCCCAATGCGTTCTTCTACGCCCCCGTGGCGGATGGAGGGCTGGGTTTGATGTGCTTTTTAGCGCTTATCCCCTTGCTACGGAAGAAGCGTGTCAGCGAGGCCCGTAATACTTTGTTCCGTGAAGACAACAGTGGCATTGAATCATCGACACTTGACAGGCGCCGCGAGCGGGCAGCTGCATGGCATAACACTGTCGACGGAGCAGACATGAAAATTGCTCGGGATGTTCCCCAGTCAACAGCCTGGATGCGTAACACCAACGAACGGGTGCCCGTGTGGCGGACCCTGGCGGCGATCAAGACATACGCAGCTGCTATACCGCTGCGGGCACGGATGACTAGAGGCCGGGCAGGTTCGGCAGCATGTCGTGAAGGATGCCCCCAACGCGAGACGCCGAACCATGTGCTGCAAGTTTGTCCATCTATGCGTGAAGCACGTTGCAAACGACATAACGCTGTCTGTGCCCTGTTTGGTGAATATGCTCGGCGGAAGGGTTGGAATGTGTGGACGGAGACCCTGATTAGGACCGACGAACAAGCCATTCGACCCGACGTCATAATCAAGAAAGATGACACTGCTTATGTCGTCGAGGTGGCCATCTCGACAAACTCTCCGGCCTTTCCCTTGCGCACCCTCCTGAATAGGAAGAAATCTAAGTACGGGACTCCGGTAGCGATGCAAGCCGTCAGGGAGCTCACGGATTCGACGGTGGTGGAGGTACTTCCGGCTATTCTCCAATGGCGTGGACTCTGGGACGCACACGCAGCGAGGGGGCTCCGAAGGATCTTTCCGCCGTTCATATTGGAGTGGGCTGCCAGGAGAACGTTGGACGGTAGTGGCTTTATATGGGCTGCCTTTAGACGCAGACACCTAGCGGGGGCTCATTGAGCCCCCCCAAGGTCAGTATTCCCGTCCCTTATATTTTCTCCCGGTATTGATGCACCTTCTGATGCGCTACCTGTATTTGTTTCCGATGGACACGGCGAGGGACACAACGCCTCCCTGGGGAGACACCACGTCCCCCTATCCCCCCGGTGCAGCTACCTGGACCCCAAGGACCACGGCGACAAGAAGAGTTTATTACATGAATCATTTAAAATTGTATTGAAGTAGTATAAACCAATAAATATTTGTTAATGGACGTAGAATCCATTTTTTGGGAGATCCCAGAACGATCCGATTTCACCGGGGTGATCTATGGAGCTTTTATGGGGCTACAAATGGGATTTTTGAAGGATCCCAGATCAAATAGGTATTTGTCGAGTAAAAAACAAAAAATTTTTGAAAAAAAAAGCACTATTTTCCAAATCTTTTCGATCCCAGGAGGTAAAAATTTTACCTCCTGTGTGGACAGATTTTTTTTTTTTTTTTTTTTTTTCCAAAAATATTTTCTTTGAGACACAAACACTTAGGACTGTCTCAACTGTAAGTGAAGGTGTGGTTAAAAATAATGAGTTGGTTAGGGAGAGAGAGAACGACTCCTCTGCTGGTTTGAATACTAAATTGTTTATTTAGGTAAACAATTATAGCGTGGGGACCGGTTTGGAGCAACTAAGCTCATCTACAGCCCTGACAAGACAACCCTTTGTCATTATCATCAGAGAAAAACCATAAAATTATATTATACTGAAGGTAGGTAGGCCTATATGTACAAGTACAAATAGTGTAAAGTATAATATAATTTTATGGTTTTTCTCTGATGCTAATGACAAATGGTTTTCTTTTCAGGGCTGTAGATGATTGAGATGCCCACATCGTAGGGGAAAATAGTGCGTCATCACCAACGTAAGTATTGTGATGGCAACCATCACATGGTTGTGGATTTGATTCTAGAAAAATAGTTGTGGCATACGAATACACGTTGTTGGTCATTGTTAGAAAGTGTTTTGTTACAATGTAAAATGAAAAGATGGTTATGAATGTAGTACGTGAGTGTAATTCGTGGAATGTCTCGCCTAAAACTGAACTAAAGAGGATTTTCTTTCTTGACAACCGGAACATGTGGCCATCAGGTGATGTCCATTGCACTATCCCCTTCTTCTTTTGATGTGGATCTCTCGCCTGCACCTTCCCGATCTTCTTGATCGCCTCTGGAGCCGCTGACCCACGTGGGCGCCACCAACGTGGGGTTTCTTCTCCCCGCGGGGTCCCTCGAAACCCAGGAAGACGTCAGGAAACACCGTGTTCCCGGGGACAACTACTCCCCCACGGACCTAACCCGTCCTTCCTTCGCCTCTAGCGACACGCTGTAACAATGGCTGGTGTCGGCAGACCAGCGGGATGTCTCCCTCTCTGCCGACACCCGGAGCTCAAGGTGTCGATCCTGTCGGGGAACGAGCTGCGATCGGTTCTGCAGGACTCTTGATCCACGAACTCATTTCTGCAACACTTGATCCACCAAAGTTCGTGGTCTCTTCTTCTCACCACCCCTTCTAGAATTCTTCCGTAACAGAGTTCGGACGGGCCCCCAAATGTAAAATGAAAAGATGGTTATGAATGTAGTACGTGAGTGTAATTCGTGGAATGTCTGGCCTAAAACTGAACTAAAGAGGATTTTCTTTCTTGACAACCGGAACATGTGGCCATCAGGTGATGTCCGTTGCAGTATTATGAATGTATTCAACGAACTCTAGAGCTGATGGACTGATATAACTGATGAAAATAAGAACTGATTTCTCTGTTTTCATTTGGGGTCGGGTGTCAAAGGTAAACGGTCGCAAGCGAGCTCCCGTCAATTCTGTCTCGCTTCGGTTGTCCAACGCAAACCGATAGGCGCTGACCTTCATTGGTTCTGAGTGGCTGGGTGTCCAACGTACGTCCCCCATTTTTTAACCTGCATCAAAGAATAATAAGCCCTTGTGTACAATTTGCAGCGTTTTTCTTATATTCCTCTCTCTACATGCTCAAAAAAGTACTTGAAAAACGCTAGAAATTTTACACAATTGTTTATTATTCTTTGGTATAGGTTACTTGTGCAAAAATTAATTTCTGTGTCATTGAAGAAAATTTTGGAAAAATTTTTTTGTGTGGATTTTTTTTTCTTCAAAATTCTTTATTTTTTACTCGAAAAATATTTAACCTCCTGGGATCCTTCGAAAATCCCATTTGCAGCCCCATGAAAGCCCTGTAGACCCCCCACAGTGAAATCGGATCGTTCCGGGACCCCCACAAATGGATTCTCCGTCCCAAAATCCTTCGAAACGAAACGAAACAAGGGAATTTCACCCTGAATTTTCGTCCGACTGGCTGCTGCCGTCGCGGACGTCGTCAGCCGTCCTCTCAAGGAGGATCGGAACTTGTCTGACGATTGCGCTCATGGCTCCCCATTGCCTCGTCCCCCTGGGTTGGGAGGACTTCGCCGTCCGATTGAACGCAGAAAATACTTGTATCGGTGACCCCGCTCCTCACGCGGTCACCCATCCAAGTACTAACCACGCCCGACGTTGCTTAAATCCCCAAAATCCTTCGCAAACGACACCTAACTCGACCCCATAGCCAAAAGCCTTCAAAAAAACCTCCCGTAGCCCCATTTTAGCCCCATAGCGCCCCACGGGTTTGGGCGATCGGGCTGAAAACCTTGCGGGCACAACTAGATGGTAAACAGAGTATTTTGTCAAAGTTTCAGATTTAAACAAAAAAATCCTACAGCCCAAAACGGCCCGGACGGCGGACGGACATTTCGTTTTTGAAATCTAAACATCTTGAAACGGATAATGTCAAATTTTGAGGCCAATCGGAGTTGACGGGTTGCCAAGGGTGTCCTCATTCTAGCGCCCGTTGTATTCTAAACAACGGGAATTCCTGCTAGTTCAAGAATAATAGACCAAAACGGCTAACTGATTATTATTGATGTCTGTAGTTGATTCAACTCACCATAGTAGCTCTGTCAACTTCTGATATAGAGCCAGCAGACACTGCAAAAATAAAATGTGAAATAAATCAGAGGTAAAATGGGGCAATGAGGCGGTCTAGAAATCGGCAACGTTGCACAAATTTTGTGACTCAAATGAATGAAATTAAATTGAACAAGAGTTTTTCGTCCGTCGTCACCCTTGAATTTTCGTCCGACAGGCTGCTGCTGAAACTCACCATCAGACTTTGCGCTGCTAAAATCAGTGCTGGGAGCCCTCGCATCACCTAAGCCGCTATAAGAGAAATCTCCCTGAAACAGAAGGAAAATAAGGTACTTTTCAATCAGTTCACTACACGACGAAAATACTCCAGATAAACAAAATTAAACAACAAAACAAAGTAAAAAGAAAATAACGTTATAACATGCTTTTGACAAAATTAATTCAAGTAGACTGCAACTGTTGAAGTAAATACCATTTTGTCACACAAATAATACGAAAATGTCGAGAGATCTAAAGGACAAGTGTGATCAAGGTGTGAATTCGGTATCATGCAGCAGTTATCTCACGCCACAGTTCACTCGTGTTGTATAGCGTGGGTGTGGAAATAAGAGATAACGTTATGAAGTCAATAAGGGGATGAAACACTTCAACACGCCAGGGTGTCCACAGGAATTATTTGTTCAAGGAGCGACAACTCCAAAAGTGACACTCGGCAGCCTGAACCCGGTCCTTCAGTGATGTCGGCTGCCGCAAGAACCACAACTGGGTTTAGAGCGTTCGAACGAAGATTTTGCGCGTAAATTCAAATCCGACGTGAGATTAATACAAAATCAAACTGAAAATCTACTTTCTCTGCGCTAAATGGAAACCCTGCATACGCAAAACAAACGTCAAACTACATCGCGCAGGTTCCACATCAATGCGGGCCTCGACGCTCCGAAGACTTACGGTAGTGGAACTGAAGGTGTGAGACCTGGGGGCCAAGCCGTAGCCAGGTTTGGGTACCTGACGCAGAGAGCTCACGACTGCAACAGGTCAAAAACAACCCACCCGGGTTCCGAAACAATTGTAGGTCGGAAATTTTCGTCAATCTTAGTTCTACGACTCACCATGTAGCGCGACACCATAGG
This sequence comes from Pilophorus perplexus, assembly GCA_955831195.1. NCBI lineage: Eukaryota > Metazoa > Arthropoda > Insecta > Hemiptera > Miridae > Pilophorus > Pilophorus perplexus. Next base: position 5,108,350 of record OY037015.1, read on the forward strand.
GGGCAGCGTCGAGGATTTTCCCATAGGCCGCTCTCTCGTTTGGACAACTGCACATGCACAAATACACTCAAACTACATTCTAAGTAATTAAAAAAATAAAAATTAAAAAATAAAATAAAAACACTGGCACACTAAAATGAACACAAAAATATCAAAATCCATCCCACATGCCTTCAATTAGCCAGCCCGAATCAACACATATTCCACAAACTGTCCAAACGCTAACAAAAAAAAAAAAAAAAAAAAAAACTACAAAATTTTCAAGCTTATTTGAATAAGCCAATTTGGGAGTGAATACGGGGTTTGTCGGTACAGTGGTAATGGGACTCACATTGGAACAGTTCCAAGCAGTGACAAGACCATGTTCGGAATAGGAACTGGATGGTTAAGGCAGAGCTGTGACTGAGTAGTTCCACAGACTGAGAGGGAAACTGCTGCAAGAATTGTAGCTATGGGAATAATGCCTCGGTCCTCCAAGCCGAAGTAATTGCGATCGACGCAGGGGCTAGAGAAAGCCTGAGAAGAGGGCCCATCGGTGCCCATATACGTATACTCTTGGACAGCCAAGCGTCGATCAAGGCACTGACAGCCTCAACCATCTTGTCAAGTGGTACAAGACTGTGTGCAAGTACTCAATACCCTGGCGGAACGCAACAGGGTCTCCCTGAGTGCATAGAGGCATTTCAGGCAACGAACATGCCGACACTCTGGCCAGGGAGGGCTCCCAGACCCCCTTGGCCTACCACAAACTTCCTTCAGAGGCGCCATCAACAGGTGGATGTCATTACAAACCGCCAAAAGACGGCAACTCCTCGAAGGTCACGCTCACAGCAAGCGCATGGTGGCAAAAGTCAACACCAAGAATGCCGATGAACTCAAGCTGGATCGCGGGTAACTCAGAAGACTGGTTGGCTTGATAACCGGCTTTGCCCCCCTGCGATTCCACTTGAACCGCCACACACATCATCTTTGATCGCCCTGCACTCTCATACCGTAGATTTACCCTCCTTGGGGAACATACCCCCCATGATGACATTCCCACGCGACCTAAAAACCCTCGTCAGGGGAATAGACATCCTTGACTAGAACCAGGGCGCTCAGGGAAAGCACAATAAGCCTGTAGGCTTCCGTGCTGGGGGCATCCCAAACCTCCCTGCTGAGCAATCCCGAAAACAATCTACAATCACAGACAGCTCGTAAACTTGTAGTTACTGTATCTCATGCAAAAGGATTTTTTTAAAGTGGCAACTGCTGTAGAGCCTATGGGGCTGTAAGCAGTCTCCCACCAGGGAGCGCCAACAGGTGGAATGACTTGACCCCCATGAGTAGAGCTGGGGAGGGGAGATTTTCCATCCTAGGCGGAAACAACTGATCAACCGCCCTTAATATGTGGAAGAAGTCCAAGGCTCGTGGGGAAACTATTGAAAACTGTTACTCGACCTGTCTTCTCAGCATGGTCCAGCCTGCCAGGGCCCTCATGGCCGATGCAAAGGCAGAAAACGAAATCTAGACGGTCTGTAGGGGGCAGTGCGATCGACTCCCGACGAGAAAAGAAAAGGGGATTCGATCGCCGATGAATTGTCTTAAAAGGATTGCCACATCATCTGCGTAGCCCCTCACAAGTCCACCACAACGTGCCACAGGAACAGAATAATTCACTCCCCTCTCTTTATGATCCAGCATCTTTTGTACCCTAGAGACTAAATGGTGCAGCGACAGGACCTGTCCAGCTGGGCAGGCGCTAAGGGCCAGTTTCACCAAACAGTCAAATCTTGGCTGACATTAAATCTGAGCATAGCTCCGAATAAAACTGGTTTACCGCACAAAGAGGCAAGACCAGTGCAATCCACTCCCGAAAATTGGACCACACCTCCAACCCCAGGTGGCATTTCACTCCCGCCTTATGTTTATCTTGCTTACCGAGCATTCCTGAGCTGTCCAAGGCATGCAAAGCTGATCCCACGCTGGCCAAGGATTTCCAAGGCTTGAACACACGGTCCCAAGCTTTCCAGGCCTATCCAACGCTTGCTCGGCCTGTCCCAAGCTGAACAAGAGTTTCCAAGGCTTGCCAAGATGGTCCCAAGCTTTTAAAGGCTTGCCAAGATAGTCACAAGCTTTATAGAGCCATAAAAGGCTTGCTAAGCTGGTCCGAGCTAGGTCAATCTTCTGATCTAGGGTCAACCGCCATTGTTTGCTGTGAAAGGGTGTCGATCGCGCTCCCCTAAGTCGACCGCCGTTTTAACTTCGTCCAAAAACGTAGTCGATCACATCGGAAGTGGATTGCAATGCCCCAAAGGGCTGAGACGTACCTTCTCCTGCATCACTCCACATCACACAGGGGAAACCTCAGCCTCCAGGACGGCCTGGAAGACGCTCTGAAGCACATGCTTTGCTGAGCTCTTCAGGTCGACGCAACATGCTCAGCCAATGCCAATATAGGTTAACTGGGAAGTACCCATGAGCACACAGTCACCCTTGGCATTTGCAACTGCCACTCATGGGAAGAACTCAATGCGAAGGAAACTGTACCCCGAACTGGAGTGAATGAACTGTACCCTAAAACTGGACATGGAGTGATGATGGAAAGAGCTGGGTAGCTCAATTCCATTACATTTGGCCCCATACAGGAAATCGAACTCGAATTGGAATGGTCACATTAGTGTCACTGTGAACGTCAGAACCATTCCTGGGAATTACCTGAACCGACAAACCTCTGTAATGAATTAACAAAAAAAAAAAAAAATCACTGGCACTTGACAGATTTTTGACAACACTGAGAATGCTTTTAATAGCATTACGCTTTTAATAGCATAACGCTCAACGGCTCAAAATCTACCGATAATTTGTCTCATTTTTTGTTTTTACCCGCTGCATAACCTATCGAGGTACCCAACGAGTATACAAGCCATGCCGAGCATTACCGCACACTTAAAAAACTAACGACGAGAAAAAAATAAAAGATAGAACCAAAAAAAGTGTTAACAAAATATTACTTACCAAGGAAACTACGGCTCGGAGAATATACCAGGAGAGTTATTGTATGAAAATAAAGGATTACAAGAATTCAAGAAGTGAAAGTTATTTAATCCAAAATTGAAGTTATTCAAACCATACAGCACTACAGTGTTACAATGTCTTACATTCAGACGCGTTAGTCATTTTAGGACGCATATCGAACTTGAAAAGAACCACCGCCACCACCAGGTTATTCAAGATTATGTAACTACAGAAGGAACTTGAGAGCACTAACTGTGCTTTTGAACGAATGAACGAAAGAAAGAGAGAAATGAAGACTAGCTAAATGAGAAGGAGAGAATGAAAGTAGCAGACAACAATTAGTACAACAAATAATTATAACTTAACTTAGTAAGTTAATTAAGTACATTGATGAATCATTCTAATTTCACAATTAGAAAGGAGTAACACTGCCATTATTGTATTTAAAAATCTAACATGTTTCCAAATACTGGGTCATTCTGCGAAAATACCTAATTTCAGTCTTAGCATTGCCTTTCCTTCTCAATTGAACGTTCTCGGTAAAAAAAAAAAAAAAAAAAAAAAAAAAAAAAAAAAAAAAAAAAAAAAAAAAAAAAAAAAAAAAAAAAAAAACGCTGCAAATTTTACACAAGGGTTTATTATTCTTTGATATACGTTACTTGTGCAGAAATTTGATTCTGTCAATGAAAAATTTTAAAAAAGAAATTTTTTTATCTCAAAAAAATTTTTTTTGGGATTTTTTTGTTCAAAAATGTGTTTTTTCAACAATTCTGTATTTTTTACTCGAAAAATATTTAACATCCTGGGATCCTTCAAAAATCCCATTTCTAGCCCCATGAAAGTCCTGAAGATCGCCCCAGTGAAATCGGATCGTTCCGGGACCCCAAAAAATGGATTCTACATCCAAAAAGACTTTGAAAACGACACCTAACTCGATCCCATAGCTAAAAGCCTTCAAAAAACCCCTCCCGTAGCCCCATTATAGCCCCATAGCGCCCCACGGGTTTGGGCGATCGGCCTGAAAACCTTGCGGGCACAACTAGATGGTAAACCAAGTATTTTGTCAAAATTTCAGATTTTTAAAGAAATTCCTACTACCCAAAACGGCCTGGACGGCGGAGGAATTGACTCTCACCAATAAAGAGTCGATCGTCTTTTGATGCCCCTGCCGCGATCAAGTTATGAATAATTTTGCAAAACCCTCACAGCCTTTGAGGAAGCAATGGTCCCCCGAGTAGCTTCAAAACTCACTCTATATCCCTCATCTTTAAAACTTCATGAAATATGATATGTAACGTAACGATTTCCCAACATGAATATTTACGATTGCAATCTCATGGCTTCTCCTCTGAGAAGAAAACCATTCAAAATGTTTTCATTCAGGAGAAAATGCCACGAAATTTAGGTATTTTCGCGGAATGCCCCGCCAATGCCACAACAAAACCCTTCCACAAAGGTATTTCGAGCCGTTAGAAACGAATGACAAGCTCACCAATGATGGTTCCGCATCGAAGGAACAGAGAAACTACGTCTACCGTAACAAATAAGCCCTTGATCCATGCCAAACAAACGACCATGCTTAAGTGGAGCATGCTTAAAGGAACTTACATTATACAGATGTGACACATTTGGTCCACGAGTACAGAATTCAACAACTTATAATCAAAATAATAAATGCACTTAAAAAATTAAAACACGTGGGGTTTGTAAAATCGATGCAGAAACCCTAAATTAGGTACTACTTATGTTAATACTGATAAATCTTTGGCATATTGGGCGAAACTGAGCAGGTTTTACGCTGAGGTGATCTCGCGTTGCCGAAAAATGCAGCGTTAAATTAAGTACAAAGGCCCTTTCAACTTGTTAATCAGTAATTTACATTATAACAGCATCCACCACCAACGAGGTTTTAGGCAGGCCGTGCAAAGACAGGTTAATGACTACTTTTATAATATTTGTCCCAAGTTGAACGTTTGCGTCTACTTTATGGTGCAAGAAAAAAGTCTACAGGGCGGAAAAATTTTCGTTGACGAGTCCTTTAAATGAAATAGCTTTTTCGGCCAAAGAAATTGAACTTTCGATAAATTAACAGATTGGATTGAGCAAGAAGCAAGGAAGGATAATTACCATTGTAAGTGGGTATAGTCGGAATAGACCTCCCGACAGAGGACCTGTAGCTAGAACATCGGTCCAATGTCTCGTCATCGTCCCAGGGACGAGGAGCATCGAGATTCCGGGAAGGCGCTGTAAACTCACTCCGTGTTATCTCATTTTCAAACGATGGACAATAAGAAACAGATCTCAAGGAGAACGTGGGAGAGGGGGGAGAAAAACAAATTAATAAAAATTCGCAAAAAAAGGGGGGGAACAAAAAAAAAACTTGGTGGTGCAAAGTGGCGCATAAAAACCAATACGAGTGACTTCAAATTGAGTTCACGGCTCTTTACATGAAGGAGAGAATAGGTTGTGCTCCAATGGCTCGAAAAAGATCCGAAATATTTTTCATGGTTCGGGAGTTTCAACGTCGATTATCGAAAGTGAAGTTTCAACATCGAATCTTCATCAAGGTCACCGAAGAGTGTTGTGGCAGTTTTCCAATGTGCCGATAACCTCTTATCTAAATGATAACTTGTCCTTTGCGTTCCTTTTACCAACTGAATCGAGCTCAACAATGACAACAACATAACCTCAATGATTTCGTGGATACGTCAAGGTGCACTAAGCTTTTCGATGTTTCGATTGTAAAAACCGGAGTCTCATTGAATTTAAAACGAATTTACAAGTGAAGAGTACCCCTAAGCCCTAATGTATGGGATGCGAACTGAAAAGCCTTCGTCAGTTTATGTACTTTGTTGGAACTCCCAACGGGAGCGCTAGTGGTTGTGTAATATAGTGGCCACAGTTCTAACGTAAGGTAGATGCGGCGAAATAGTGGGAATCCATCCTATAAAAAGACGATTTCAGACGAAGTAGTCTATTTCCACGATAAATAAAATAACAACTTGTAGACGCGTTTCGGTTTACTAAACCATCATCAGTACAAGTACTGATGATGGTTTAGTAAACCGAAACGCGTCTACAAGTTGTTATTTTATTTATCGTGGAAATAGACTACTTCGTCTGAAATCGTCTTTTTATGGCCACAGTTCTCCTGCAGGGAGAAATGAAGGAAATGACGAATGATTTCATTAATGGAATGAATCATTCTAATGCGAGAGAAGACAACGCCAGTTTATCTGCTGAACGAATGCAAAATTATTCGAATGGAAAACAGGGTTGGAACAGCTGTAAGTAGGTAAGTGAGATAATGGATGGGAGAGCTTCGTGAAGACACCGCCAGTTTCTCTGCTGAACGAATGGAAAATCTATGCCACTAATTCTCCCTGTGTCTGTGGCTGCCGACTATGTGGGTATGTCACGAGCCTTCTCCTCCTAAACGGTAGGCGATGAATATATGGCGATTTTTTTCTATGGATTCGGCCACCCGTTTAGCTACTAATAGGGGGGGGGGGGGGTTTAGAACCCCCAAAGATGCGCGCAAATAGGCGCATTTTTTCTATGGATTCGGCCACCCGTTTAGCTACTAATAGGGGGGGTTTAGAACCCCCAAAGATGCGCGCAAATAGGCGCATTTGCGCCCAACTTTCTTATTTTAAATGGGAACCCTTTTTTTGGCGAATTTGGATTCCTTGGCCAATTTTACGTCTGATAAGCGCGTTGAGCGAAATTTCTGATGAGCACAAATCTGCGCAACTATCCCTGTCCTTGTTGTTCACGGTCCGATTGAGTCAGCGTCTCCTCTGTATCCTACCTGGAAATCACTTAACCCATTACTCAAATGGGCGAGCGAAGCGAGCCCCCCTGCCCGAATAAGTGGTCGGCCGAGCGAAGCGAGGTCTTCTGTCTGAGTGCTAGTTTTTCAAATACTTCAAATCTCACACTCGAACATCCGAATGATTTCAATAATCAAATGCCGCGTTCGATTCTGCATTCCGAGTTCCCATCACAATAGGAAAATGGCCGCTGCGGTTGTTACTGCAGTTGCGGTGGAGGGTGAAGTGGTGCAAACCCGTAATATTACACATTCTTGTCTGAAACTAGAGAATTTGCAGTAATCGTAGACAACGCTTGGCCTGTAGCCACCACGTAGTTCATAGTTTACGCCAGCCCTCTAATTTCAATGCTTCATCGAAGATTTCCAGGCAGGATTTGACGAGGTTTTGACGAGGGAATCATGGTTTCCTAGATGCACACAATGCACCCGTATTGAGTCCGTAGTCCTTCAGACCGATTTGGAGCCATTGTAACACTTCCGATTGCACGATTGATCCAAATCCACCCATTCCACAACCTACTGCTCGAGTGGTGCATGTCACTCTGTACTGCCTCCTTTTTATCACCTGCTGTTTTGAATCCCTGTGAGCTGAGCAAAGCGAGATTTTAAGTTTGAGTCAGCACCCCTGACCTTCAAAAAAACCTTTCTTTAGAAACACCGGCGCTGGGCCGATAAGCTAAACAATTAAAATTAGACACTAACGACCAGTCATTGAAGTTGGAACGCATTTTGAAGTCACTCAAAGCATCAAAACGTCCCAAATATTGTGCGCAAACGTCTCCACACATAATTATTACCAGAAAGCGGTGAAGCAATCACAACGAACAATCTCAAATTCAATTTTCCCTTTGACGGTCCTGCCAATCGATTTGAGAGAACCCCGCGGAATGCGCACGACTGTGGGACGCCTTATTGCGGAATAAAAACAACACATGATGGTCCCAATCACCGATAAATAATACAGGTGACAACAAAATTACATATTTACACATGAAAATAATAATTAACAAAAATTAAAAAAATAATTGTAGTGCTGTATACAAAAGCAAATACCTACGTGCCATAAAACTGTTCTCGAGTCTTTGTTTTAGGGAAAACCATATAGACGCAAAGTCAATTTTGAAGAAACAATAATACTCCCTGTCTGAGCCGATAGGTCCTTTGGTCAACAGTTGATGAACTTAAGTATTAAATAACATCGATAAAATATTCCTAATAAGTACTACAACATGAAAAAAATCAGTAAATGTAGATGCATGAGAATTTGACACATTTTGAATAGCTCAACCATAATCAATTTTAGAGATTGAAATTATATAAATTTTACAATGTGGAGTAACAATGAGAATTTATTGGAACAAGTTTGTCACCTTATGACACATTATCTATGTCCATCAATGTCGCACTGCTAAGCGATGCATTTGTGAAGTCATTCACTAAAGTTTTGCATGGCTCGTACAAGCATATCTAGGCCATTCTTCGGAAATGGTACTATTTCATGTTCAGCCACATTTCACCCCCAAATCCAATGTCCTAGATTTCCCCCAATTTTGTCGAATATTGGCCTCAAAGCAGGCAACTTGTGCATACTATTCCATATCTCAATTTCCACCTCATAGCAGGCAACTTGAGTATTCCATAACTCCTATATACAATGCAAGCCAAATTTAGAATTGAGAAAGATTATTTTGTCCTTCCCTAGCAATGTTCACACCCTGAGTTGTAAAGCTGTCAATGTATTCATACAAATTTCTTACACAATAAATACAATAATGTGGGCAACATTTTACTCAGCATCCTTTCTAGTACCGAAATAACGTTGAATAGAAATTTCAGATGGAATGGGCTAGTGATCACGTGACGTTTTACCTCTGTCCCACGATTTGAAGTGACTCCCTAGGATATTTTTGAAATGCCCGCCCTCAACCTGAGAAGAGAAATTTCGAGATAATGCCTGTTGTGGCGATTGCATCTTAAGAAGCCAGGATCATGTTATTCAATCTTGACGTAATTAGAGCTCTCTTTACATTTATGACCGCCATTTTGCTCTTCCTTGGAGCTTCTTGTGTACACACGTGGAAAATGGCTGATTTGTCCTTCCCTAGTCAGTCCCTCCCTAGCCCCAATAACATTGTGGAACGTCTATTGAGTGGCCAGGTAGGCCTTTACTAGTCCTATAATTACAGGAATGACTGAGGAGATTTTGATCTGCTCCCTCATGCAGTATTTATATTTTTGGGGGGAAGGGAGGAGTTATTAAATTCAAACTGAAATTGAAATTGAAATTCAAGTTATGAAATTTATAAGTTATTTCAAGAAATCAGAAGGGGAAGGCCGAAAAATGTATTGGGCCCCAGGTGGGACTCGAACCCACAACCTCTGCATTACCAGTGCAACGCTCTAACCAACAGAGCCACCAGGACCACAGCTATGAAAGAGAGTTGGAGATTGAAGGCTCAAACTGTCCCCTGCCCCCAATACTGGGTTCGAGTCCCACCTGGGGCCCAATACATTTTTTGGCCTTCCCCTTCTGATTTCTTATAAATTGTAGCGTTCGCTGGACCTTTGAATGGATCACCATTAAATTATTAAGTGAGGTGGGGCTGGATTTGACTGATTCGGCGAATCTGCCGGCCCTTCCAGTCCGCCCCAGCCATGCATCGGAGGGACTGGCAACTCTGATCGAGAAAAAGCAAGCTAGAAGTGAAATATTAAGGGAATCGCGGTATTTGTGAGTAATGAAAGGGCGAGTAAAATTCCGGATCATAGCTACCTTATTGATTTACGAAATGCTCAAGTGAGAAGCCGGAAATTAATTCAGTTTATCGAATCTGGAGTGAGATATAGTTGGCTGGGTGCAGGCTCTGACGTCAGAGGCTGACCACTGGCAAAATGGTGGATTGGATTTCGAGCAAAGCTGATGAACGGTTCCGGTGGGAAGAAATTTGTTAATCAAGTTGAGGGGCGAAGCCCACAAGTTTCGGATTATTTACTGTATCCAGTGAGTGGTGTTCGGCGCAGAAGCGCCTTGCGATTTCGAGTTACGAGAAGTTGGAAAGCAGAAAGGTGAGCGAAAATTTGGTGAGGCTGATTGCCACCCGTAGCGGGGATTTTGGAGAGCTAACGCGTTGTTCATTCTAGTAAACCCGTGGACTTTCTTCGGCAAGACTGGTCGCCCGAAGTGTAGAGGAGGAAAATTCAAAGGAGGAAATCTGGAAGAGATTCGATATTCAGCGTCGATATTTGAGGTGAGGTCAAACCCCAACCATGTGGATAATGGTCCGGTGTCCGGAGGCTTTAAAGGCGTAAATTTCAGGTCTCGAGAAGGCGTGAGTCGTCTGAGGAGTGTTGAGGAGACGGGGCTTTACGCTCAACGCCAAAAGGCGGGATCTGCTAGAAAGCGTTTAAGGTGAGAACACCTTTCTAGTCGGGCTGACGCCACGTGCTCCATTTAAACTAATTGGAAATGTTGTATTTTAGGAGGAAGCTCCTGCAACCCGTTTAATTACTTTCGATTCATCTGTCATGCATCTTCACTTGGGATACTAATTCGTTTGCGTGCCGACACCGGCCTGCCGTCGGTCGTTTTGAACGACATCGTTCCCCGCTCCCAGAGCGGTGCTGTTCACCCGCACTGCGTCGTCGATTCGAAGTTACGTTTTCTCTAGTTTGAACTTTAATAATTATTATTATTATTGAACTTTAATAATTATTATAATTATACCTGAAATTTCTATGAGCGCCAACGCTCAGGCTCTGGCTAATGACCAAACGCCAATCTGGTTTTGAAGCATCCACTGTTCTAGTCGCTCTTGTAACGTCGTCATTGTAAGTGTAATTTTTGATAGTGCAGAATTTGTGATATTGTGATAGTAAATTAAGTCTATTTGCAGGTCTGTGAAATTCATGATCGGGTGCACCCTTAGGCTTGCTGTAGGTATCTGATTTTCGAGCCAGGCGATGACCAGGCACATCTGAAGCTGTTAACTCCTTATAGCATGGAAATGAGGTAAGTTTAATTAAACCTCAAATATTAACAGTATTGCTTCGTTTGATTTCCCGCCGGGTAAAATTCAACTTTACTCGAAACCACCCCTGAGGTAGGAGGTGACATTTTGTCATTCTCCACAGAGGAAACCCCTCTAGGCCCTTGTCACTTCAGCAGGGCCGTCGCAAAATTCATAACTTGAATTTCAATTTCCGTTTGAATTTAATAACTCCTCCCTTCCCCCCAAAAATGTAGTCCTATAATGTCACTCCCTAGCACTGTTTTTTTTTTTTTTTTTTTAATGCTCATCTCAAAAACTACCTACAAATAATAGCGTGTGCTGGCTTACTGAGGTTTTCAAGATCCAAATTTAGAAGGAATTAACGGCAAGAAATTTGAAAATTGGACAGCTGAAAATGTTGGAAAAATGAACCTCTTCCATTTCCGAAGAAAGACCCATCTGTCGGGATCGCTCCACAGAAAGAATTGCAGAGCGAGGGGGCCAGTGGACATCGCTGTTAGGCGACATCACAGGCCCTGAGAATGGGAGAGAGGGAGAATGATTGAGGGATTTCTCATTCCACAGCATAATTACGACTCGGTTTCAGCAGGCTGGGGCCTGAGGCCACACGGCAAGAGCCTCCATGCAAATCCCCCCCCCCCCTGACTATTTTTCTTTGGCGCTACCTGAAATCCATCACACCCCGAAATCTTCAACAGTTCAAGGCAGAATGCTGGGTGAAATCGCCTCGATCCCAACAGATACTAAGGAGTCTTGTTTCAATAAATACCCATTGTTAATCGAAATTATAATTTTCATCTCATCCCAATATCTTTCAAAATGACAATTTTTTAAGCATTCAAAACGTGTCAGATTCCCATGCGCCAGTAGTTCATTTTCTTGAACAATATTTTTGTCTGTCCTCACTTTTTCTGAATAGAGAAGTTAACCAAATACTTGAGCCTACTTCATTGGTCATGTACGAGGAACCAAATTGTTGATATCGTCATACGAGTACAAAATTACTGCCAAGATTTCATCAGGAAAAATTATTTTCATCTGGGCTCTAATAGTGAGGTAGAAACCGTTAAACGGGAATTGAAAATTCTATAAGGCTACTTGCTATTATACTTACATGCGTTGATAGGACTCTGGTAGCGGAGTCTGAGTGATGGCTGGGAGGAGGCGGATGGTGATCTGGACGCGTTCCTCGGGTCAAGTTGTCGCTGCCGCATGATCCTCTCGCGTTCCTTCACGTTGGCCAGGAACACTCGCCCCATCCCGGAGCTGAGTTTGGAGAGTTCGGCTTCCTCTTTCTGCAAATTGTCGGAGAGTTAGAGTCGGGTTTTTTGCCAAAGTTTTGGATTTAGGAGTGTTTTTCATTAGCATAGGGGGCAAATTCAAAGCTCTGGCACACTATGGTACCCGGACACTCGTCAAGCAAGAAGAAGAAGGGGTCAACGCCGTACTCGGTCCCAATTAAACTGTTCGACCAGTTCTAACCCTTACTGGCACGCCAGGACTCTCAGCACTCAACCCAAATAAAACACTGAGGCAGTCTGAGTTTCAACAGTCAGATCGACACACCGAACCCACAAATCCTTCATCCAACTATCTTGAACATCCTGCTGCATCTCCCCCGACCGTCACCTTCGTTTTAGGCCATCGAAGATTCCGTTAAAAGGAGCGATTTCCCATTGCGCCCAAATCTCTCGGGTGATGCCATGACGAGAGCTCACAAGGCAAAGAGGCTGGGAAAAGTGGAGAGTGTGCGCCCTATTGCACCCATCTGAAGAGAAACCAAGTGGACTGTCGCAAGACTTCAGAGGGGGTCAAACCAACATCGCTTCCTCTATACCGAAAATCTATGCAAGATAATGACCAGGTACCAGCAATGGCATCTTGTGGAAGACCATGTCCTTAGCAATGAAAAACAAAGGACTAGACACTTCTCACTGGGAACGGGTAGTGCCAGAATCGCTCTAGGCCAACAGTTACTGTTCTCTCTTGTGCACTCCGCACGAGTCAATGTTCACGCATGCCCGTTACTCAACTAATGGTGTAGCAATTCCTTCGTGGCTCAGAAATCCACGTGCCGAAGACTTCAAATTGTAGCCCATTTGAGGAAAAAGTTAACCTCATCGAAGCAAACTATGAATATGCTCTCTTTCGTCACTCACGACGTGAGAGAATGTACCGTTTCTCTAAAACACCCAGCTCCCAGGGGGACGATTCCATATTAACTTGTTGACCTAAGCGGACGAATCCAAATTTTACCGCAGATACACCAGCTGCCGGCCAACGCCAACAAAGGTCCTGAACCTGTTGCTCTATTTCGGATCCATACGCCAGCCACGACGTCACCTTCTACCCCCGAAAGCTCTGTATAGTCCAGTCATTAGGTAGTTTGGAACGGAAAAAATACCTGAAGAACTTTTCTCGACGGATCTGTACGTTTTTGGGGGAGCTGAATCCGAAAATTTGGTTATCTACTAGATTCGGATATGGCTTCACCATGAAAAATGGCGACATTTCGGTCCTTTTCTTGGTTTTTTGCCTTTAACTCGGAAACCATGCGTCCTAGCGACATGACTACTCTATACAAAATTAAAGCTGATGAAATTTCCTAATACATGAGACCAAAAACGCCTCGCTAGCTTTCTCCGTTTGGCCGCTAGAGCGTGCTGAAGTTTGACCATTTTTTCTAACTAAGCCAAAATCATCGTATTCCAGACTTCCGAAGCCTATTAAACACTATTAAACACCACAATCGGTCCCCCGAACCCCACATAAGGTACCCTGACACCTTAATTGTCATAATATGACCGAATAGCTACTAAGTAACAGCCGTAATGAAACGTCCAATCTGACACCGCGCGGAGAGCGGAAACAACGTTTTTCAGAACGTTTTCGGTTGTAGCTCAGAAACTATTGGTCCGATTCCAAATTTATTTTTTTCTCGTGAAAGCTGATTAAGTTCTCCATCGCAGCTATTCCGTGTGAAATTTTGGTTTGAGCTTTGATAAGGGAGGGGCGGACACGGCAAAAAAAGTGGCACATTGTGAATAAAAAATGATTCTTTGCACATTTCTGCCTATTACTCGGGAACGGTTGGTCCGATCTTACTTCTCAGTCCCTTTCTCAAAATTTGAGAAATTATTGTATTTAATACAAACGACGACGTGAACATATCCCTTCTAAGCTCCCCAAACACATCACACAATTAAATATCATAAATTGATTTAAGAAAGCATACACATAGGAACTCAACAACTCCTGGATCCAGTATCTCCATAAATATTGCTGGACTTAGTAAGTCCGACTTACTTTTAGCTTGGCGTCGACTGGATGCACTTTGGTTTTTGTAATAGTACCATCAACTTCATCGACTTCGTCGTCGGATTCTGGAACACCTTTGTAAGAATCAGACCATCGTCTTCGTCTTTCTGCAAAATCAAGATAAACAGAGTGAACTCACAATTTTTTTAAATTACATCAAATTGAGGACCTTGCAACAAAAGTTCAAGTTAGAATCGCAAAAAACCACAGAAAGTCAATTTTTGGAGTTAGCTCGTTATTGCTGCAGGGCCTTCAATTTCGAAATACCCATTGATTTGCGAGGAACAAACGTATCTGAATCAATCGAATGGCTCTTGGGGAGAGAGTTGAATTTTTTTTCTCCAGGGACGACGTGCGGGGACGCAGGACAAGGTCAATTAGTGGCCGTAATGCAGTATTTCCTCGTGCTGTCAAAAGCTTAGCTCGGCATTCCAAATGACCGCAGTACGTGATAGACATATCCAGTAGTGTGAATGAGACACAAATGTGGCACTTGGTCGCCTAACAGGATTGTTCTAAGGGCCAGAGGGTCGGAATGAAGTCACTTGTTTTTTTGGTAGAACAGCTTGTGTTGAGTTCTGTGTTACAGAAGGCGAAATTGCGGGTCGGAGCCACCGTTGAGGAGGTTTCGCTGCCAGAGGAAGTCAAAAATGGTATCTAACTCCTAGTTGATTAAATCTGGATGAACCACGTAGCGGAATCGGTACGATTTCAGCCAAACGTATATTAGTCCGGTCGGCAGGTACAAAAAAACCGTGAACGCGGGAAAAAATGCAAACTTAATGGGACTTTCACACGTTATTTAGTACTATTTGGTAATGCTTAATCCAAGTTTTTGACCTTTTAGATCCTGTGGAAAAATCAGGAGAGGCGAAAAACCGCGAAATTCTCGACCTTCCGTCGGTTTTTGCTGAATAACTTCTATCCCTTACATTTTACGGTCAAGATCACCCTATTATTTTTGAAAGAACGTTAAATTATCTACAATTTTACCTGGCTACACGTATTTTTCCATCAAATAGTTTCAGAGATACCTACAAGGCTTCAAAAAAATGCGAATTTTCCAAATTCCTCGAAAATGGCCAAAAATGCCAGTTTTTATCCGATTACCTACTAAACTAGACACACCACTGTAGATGGTTTAGAAGTCAAGAGGGAGAGTCAACAATATTTGAGACCGAATTCCACCCCCCCCCCCCCCCCAATATAATTTCATTGAATGTAGGTACCTACCTATTCTAAACTATCTCACTGGTCTTCTGTGAGATAGTAGTTGAAGAAGTGATCCTTTATGTCACAGGAAAGGCGGGTAAAGAGATTTACTTTCAGTTTAAAGTTTTATCTCAGTTACAAATTGATACAAAAATGGGCAGGAGATGAGATAATTTAGAATAGGTAGGTACCTACACTCAATGAAATTATATTGGGGGGGGGGGGGGGGAATTCAGTCTCAAATATTGTCGACTCTCCCTCTTGACTTCTAAACCATCTACTTACAGTGGTGTTTCTAGTTTAGTAATCGAGGAATTTGGAAAATTCGCATTTTTTTGAAGCCTTGTACCAATTTGATGGAAAAATACGTGTAGCCACGTCAAATTGTAGATAATTTAACGTTCTTTCAAAAATAATAGAGTGACCTTGACCGTAAAATGTAAGGGAAAGAAGTTATTCAGCAAAAACCGACGGATGGTCGAAAATGTAGCGGTTTTTCGCCTCTCCTGATTTTTCCACAGGGTCTAAAAGGTCAGAAACTAATTAAGCATTACCAAATAGTACTAAACAACGTGTAAAAGTCCCATTAAGTTTAAATTTTTTTCCTGTGTCAACCACCTGCCGACTGGAGTATATCCATTGGAGCCGTTTTGGTTTATTATTCCTCGAATAATACACCTATGCAATCGCGACGGAGGTCGAAAATTCAGATCGGCCTCAAAATTTGACATTATACGAAACGAAACGTCCGTCCACCGTCCAGGCCGCTTAGGGGAGTAGGAAATTTTTTACAAACCTGAAAACTTGACAAAATACTCGGTTTACCATCTAGTTGTGCCCGCAAGGTTTTCAGCCCGATCGCCCAAACCCGTGGGGCGCTATGGGGCTAAAGAATGCTTTTTCGAAGGGTTTCGGCTATGGGCTCAAGTTAGGTGTCGTTTTCGAAGTATTTTTGGACGTCGACCCTATTTTTGGGGTTCCCAGAACGATTCGATTTCACCGTGGGGATCTATTGGGCTCTCATGGGGCAACAAATGGGATTTTTGAAGGATCCCAGGTCAAATATTTTCCGAGTAATTTCGGAGGCATAATCCATGTTTCGAGGTCACACAGAATAATTCCATAAGCTGTGGAAGCAGTTTCTATGTGGTTCAAACACCCCCCCGGAGCATAACCACATGTGCTAGCCAGGGGTGTGGACAGTTTGATGTAAATCAGCAAGACGTATGGACACCACTGATATTATTCCGATACTACCTACCAACATTTGAATAAAACCAAAGATGGATTAAATTTTTGTAAAGTTTCTTTTAACACGGACGGTTGCGTGCTCATGTTTCGGCTCATTTCAGATCAATCAAGCTGACGTTCACTAAATGGTATAGACTACATGACATGAGCTAACCCACATTGTTTTTTGATCGTGTCACCAGGCAGCTGGATTTTCAAAGTTTTGTACTTACCGGTTTCCCTTATCCTATCCATAACACGATGATTACATTTTACAGGATTTTCGCTGATAAGCTCCGCTCAAACTGAGTTTGACCAACTCCTACTTCTATTTTATTCTTTATTCACAATAGTGCTTGGAAAAATCTCCTCTAGTGTCTATAGGTAGTAGGTTCGTTCCAGGTTCGACGAACTGTTAAAAGAAATCGACGGAGACATGCGCAGTAGAGAAAACTACTGTTCCAGGTCGCTGGATCGGCGAAAAGTTGCCGTCGCCGGCTGTTCCAGGTCGATTTGAAGGTTGACAGCAGTTCAACTGCAGTCGGACGGAAACCGACAGCTCGAATGAGTTCGGTTGGGTGCTGTCGAATAGAATAACCCTACCCAGTTGAAACCTCTCTCATAACCTTCTCACTTTATTTTGGTGCTCGGAGCGTCAAGTTGTACTCGCGTCCTCTCGAAGTCCTCGTAAATACCCTCAAACACATTAAATGACTCATTCCCGCCCTTATGATACTCCTCTCTTGAAAAAGGTTGATTATTCTGAATAAAATAAACCAAAAATTATCACTTGGATTTTTCCATTTGAAATTTACTGTCACGTGAATCACCGTGAAGTAATTAAATTGCTGTAGCATTACTTCACGGTGATCATGTAACTTGGTTCAAAAAATTTTGTCAACAGATCGCGTTCCAGGTCAGCAGGTGGGCTGTTCGACTGAACTCAACAGCGATTCAGAAGGCATTGGGACTGCTGTCGACCGCTGTCAACTTTTGTTAACAGACGCAGTTAGACCTGGAAAAACCTTTTTGCTCTGTGGTCATGCCAGAGCGCCAGCAAAAATAGTGTCCAACAACAGTAACAACAACAACAACTTCTTCTTGATAACGTTGATGAGATGCGGGCGGATAACCGACAAATACCTTCAAACGCAAAAACGATCTGTCGTAAAACTGAAGGAAGCTATTGATTCCGAAGAAAACGGATAAAGCGCCTTCTGGCCAACTGACAGTGTGGGGCGAGAAGAACCTGAGATCCAGCACTGTCAGCGATTTCTCGTCCAATACAACTTCAGTCCGCACTAACTGCAGAACACAATTCTTCAGATTAACTGATAAATGAATGGGAGACTCCGGATAAACAGCATGAAAACTGATAGTCTTAAGAGGCGCTTAAGCCCTAAAAAGACGTAAATCATACCTGGGTCAGTATACGGGTACGGCGGGGCGGGGAAATCGTCCCTCTCGATTTTCGGCTTGTCGTTCGGCTTTGGAGGGTGAGCGTCTGGGAAATGCGCCAGCTCGATGGGCTCCTCGTTGTTCATGTGGGGCGACTTGGGGCGCTCTCTGTTCATCGACTCGGCAAGCACGGACATGGCTCCGGTACGAGACCATTTCCCGCTTCCTCGTAAACTACCGCCGCCCCCACCACCTCCTCCTGAACCTAAAAAAGAAAAAATTTCAAGATAAACATAAAAAAATCACAACGCAAAATCCTAACTAGATTTAGCAATACAGTCACGACATATTTCTTTAGAATAGGATAACTATTCCTTCGAAATATTTGTATTTGTTGGTCTTCAAGGTCAGACTTTTGGTTTATTATTCTGGGAATAATACACCTATGTTTTCGCGACGGAGGTCGACGACTCCGATCGGCCTCAAAATTTGACATTATCCGTTTCAAGAGGTCTAGATTCCAAAACCGAAATGTCCGTCCGCCGTCCGAGCAGTTTTGGGCGGTAGGATTTTTTTTTTTTTTTTTAAATCTGAAATTTTGACAAAATACTCGGTTTACCATCTAGTTGTGCCCGCAAGGTTTTCAGCCCGATCGCCCAAACCCGTGGGGCGCTATGGGGCTACAGGAGGGTTTTTTAACGCATTTGGCTATGGGATCAAGTTTTCGAAGTATTTTTGGACGTAGAATCCATTTTTGGGGGTCCCGGATTGATCCGATTTCACTGTTGCGATCTATAGGGCTTTCTTGGGGCTACAAATGGGATTTTTGAAGGATCCTAGGAGGTCAAATATTTTTCAAGTAAAAAACAAAAAATTTTGAGAAACAAATTTTTGAAAAAAAATCCCAAAAAAATTTTTTTTTTTTGAAAAATAAACATCCAAAATTTTTTTTATTTTTTCATTGACACAGAATTAAATTTCTGCCCAAGTAACCTATATCAAAGAATAATAAACCCTTGTGTAAAATTTGCAGCGTTTTTTCATTCAGAATCACCGTATTTCGTTACGTACCAAGAAGTGTTCGAGGTCCTCCGAGGAAAAAGCATCCAAACTGGGAACGGTGGTGAGGTCATTTTGGAATATATTTTCAATAAGAACCCTCAGCAGGTGTTTTCTGACCAAGAAAGAGTGGATCTAGCCGAAAAAGTTGAAAATTGTTTGAAGCGTTTAAGAAGATACTGGAAAGAGAGTGATTGTAATTACGCGTCTTTCCTAAAGAAGCGTCAAGAATGACTCGCCACTCAGATGATTGTTCAACAATCTGTAACATCAGTGTCTGGAGGAAGACCTTCTTCAATATTTGAATTTTCAAGTCGAACGACAAGAAAAAGAAAAATAAAGGATGTAGTTGAGCTGGTATTCGCGACTGAGAGCAAACTAAGGAAGTGTGGGAGTAGGGATGCTGCTAACAAGCTTAGAGAACTCCTTACATCACCTAAAAAGGGCTACAAAGATTAAAAAGGTTTACAGAAAAACCTTAACTGAAGAACCTCCACGACAGTTTTCTCCAGAGGAAGCATTATGTCACATTGTCTCATGTCAGTTGACCGAATTTCAATATTTATTGATTCGACTACACTGGGAAAAAAAAAATCAAACTGTACCCCTCTTACCGTGAAGTCCTTCTAGCCAAACAGTCATGTTATCTCCCAGAGACTTTTGATCTCGACAGATCCTCTTATTACCAGTATGAGGCCGCTTCCCCCTTCAAAAGATAAGGCAGACTTGCCACACAAAAAAGTGAAGGCACCAATTAAGACGAAATAGCTAATTCAGATGATGATAGTGATGATGATTTCGGCCTTGGAAATATGGAACTTTGATGTCTCATAGGAGATAGGAGATCAATATAATCTATTGTGATGTTATTGTGCTTTTAGAAGCGAATATTATGTTCGTCATCAAGAATAAATGATGTTCCTTATCATCATTACTCTTGATGAATTTTCACCTCTTAATATCTATCCTTCGGCTAGACCTACCTCAAAACCGTTAAATCCACCGTATTCTGCGTCAAAAAACCTTTAATAGCTCAAGGTTTGTGAGGAAATATGTTAAAATAAGCGCAGGAGAGGTTTTGGTCAGCTAGATTTGGATTCCGGACCCCAGCGGTATTTACATCACTCTCCCAACGGTCCGAACTTCTCGTTAGCGGTATTTACATCCGACCCTTCAATCTGGGGTCCACAGGTCGAGCGGTACTCACATGTATGGACATAGTGACAAATACCTTCGATGAAAATACAGGAGCCTAAAAGGCCACACAATTCAGGAAATTCGTTTAGAAATCACTACAACTTACTGTGTGGGCGGTGGAAATGCGGCGAAGTCGGCGGCCTGTCGTAAGGGTCTATCGGTTTCTTCAAGTAGCCCTGCGTCGGGGTCTCCGTCAGGTAACTGTACGTGTAAATCCGGCTGATGTCTTGAGGGTTGTAATTCTTGTTGTACTCCCGCAACAGCAAACCTGGGCTGCCCGCTCGCTGGAACAACATGACGTCAGAACCGCGTGAACGCATGAAACTCAACTCGCCAAAACGCAAAAGATTAATGGGCGAAAAATTCCTCGAACGGCAAAAATATTTCGCTCTATTGGCCTCCGGGAGCGTTCGAGCCAGTTGATTGCTCCGGACTGAGGCTTTCACATAGTTGACCTAATGTAACCACACCCACCTCCCTATTAAGACGGACAGTCCAACTCGCTCTGCGAACTGTCCAATCACAGCTATATACTACTTTTCGACGCGAGAACATCATGTCGGCTTAATTTCACAGCCGCACTCGAACTGCCCCAAATTGTCTTAAAATGGAAAGATGACATCTTGGGGTTTTTTTTTTTTTTTTCAAAAAATTATCAAAAGATGCGACACCTGGAGAGGTCCCTACTTTATACGGTCGATATCAGAGCTTCAAAAGGGCTTCGATACGTATCAGCGCCGCCAGCTGTCGCACTTAAAATCAGTGTTGGGATACGGGACGTGATAGTAGTCTGTTCCCACCTTAAAACGAAACATTTTTTCCACTCCGCGGAAACTACGTTTCGCGGGAACTACACAAAATGATAACAAATGAGGTTTTTAGGCAACACTAAGCAAGTTCCAGTTAATAAGAGCGGAACGATTAGATATCAACTTCCCCGTTATCCAACTTAAGAAATGATAATGAGTTAGGAACAAACCTTCAACAAAACATCAAAACTCACCTTCTTGTCAATGCCGTACAGCGAGCCGTTCAAGCTGGTGCCATGGGAATGGAGCGATAGCTGAAAACACCAAAATAACATATTGGTGAGTAATAAAACATTATCAAACATCGATTGAATGATAGTTCAGGATTTTTTCCCCCCCAAAATCTGTGAGTGAGGAAGACAATGGACGAATTCAAAAACTGGTTCTAGGGATTGTTTTTTTTTTTTTTTTTTTTTTTTAATGGTCGTCGCACTAACAAATTTATATTATAGCATGTTTTTTAGATGTATAAAAGTAAAAATTTGAGGGATTTAGGATATAAATTATTCCTAGTGCTACAATTTTTCAAAATTAGGCAACTCAAAATAGGGAACTTAATTCTCTCCACAGAATTTCCCTCCAGCGACTCTCCCAAGAGGAAAATCAACTTGAAATTTTTATCAAACCTCTTCCTCGTCAACCCAAATAGTCCAGTCAAAATCGACAATAAGTTCGCAAAACGAGATGTCTCTGCTTTTTTAATATGTTGTTCAGACCCATTAGGGTAGTGTTTACCCAATTTTGCAACTTCCCAAAAGTTGTGCTTCACGCGTAGCACACGAAAAACCGCGATTTTTTCAGCCATATTTCAGTTTTTGCTCTATATCTAATAAACTATGCATTGTCCGACGAAAACTACTATATGAGTTTTTAAATAGCATTAAATATGTGACAATTTAAGCCCAACCGGAGCTGTGTAGATCAATTAGTTCCAGAGTTATGGCACTTTGAAAATAGACCATTTTTTCCAAAATGTGAACATTTTAGTTGAAGACCTGAAGACAGCGGAAGCACGTTTTTCAGAACGTTTTCGGCTGTAGCTCAATAACTATTCGCCCGATTCCAAATTTCTTTTTTTCTCGTGAAAGCTAAATAAATTCCCCATCGCAGCTATTTCATGTGAAATTTTGATTTGAGCGTTGTTAAGGGAGGGGCAGGCACGGCAAAGAAGTGGCACATTTCGAACAAACCGTGTTTCTTGGCACATTTTTGCCTATAACGCGGGAACGGTTGGTGCGATCTTACTTTTTTTTTTTTTTTTTTTTTTTTTTTTTTTTTTAGGTGAAAGCTGATTAAATTTTATACAGGGGACGGCACATTGCATGTCTATTGAAACAATAAAAGTGCCATTCGTATTCGTCGGAAAGGGTAGAAACAAGATATTTGACCCTCGACAATAATGTTTTTCGAAAGATTTTCTTCTCTCCCTCCAAGACTATTTCTCCGATCGAAATTTCATTGACCCCACGCTTTTTAAAATTTAATCAGCTTTCACCTGAAAAAAAGAAAAGTAAGATCGGCCCAACCGTTCCCGCGTTATAGGCAAAAATGTGCAAGGAAACACGGTTTCTTCGAAATTTGCCACTTCTTTGCCGTGCCTGCCTCTCCCTTATCAACGCTCAAATCAAAATTTCACATAGAATAGCTGCGATGGGGAATTTATTTAGCTTTCACGAGAAAAAAAGAAATTTGGAATCGGACCAATAGTTCTTGAGCTACAGCCGAAAACGTTCTGAAATACGTGCTTCCGCTGTCTTCCGGTCTTCAACTAAAATGTTCACATTTTGGAAGCACAACTCTTGGGTAGTTGAAAAACTGGGTAAACACTACCCTAATGGGTCCGATGAACATATTAAAAAAGCAGAGATGGTTGAGACCTTTTGGATGAGAGAATGAAGCATTGAATGGTGGTTTCGACAAGAATCTGTCTAAATTGTCAGAATCGTTTCTTTTTCCAGATTCGTGAAAACTTGACCTTGAAACAGAAGGTGTTTAGGAGTAAGAATGATGTGATTTTTTTATAGCATGCTCAAAATTATGAGTGACGTCCATCCCATTTTTTGAAAATTTGTTGACTCGCGGTTTCGGCATAACAGCGAAGGAAGACCGAAAGATTACCGGCATGTCGCTGTTGCTGATGTGATCGATTTCCGAATGAGAGTGTCCGTTGGCCATCGGTTCCCCTTGTGGGCCTGGACCACACCGCGGGTGCCAGATAGCGGAGCCTGGAAAAGGAAACAAAGAATGACATTATCTCGACTAGTTATCTTACATTGTGGTAATAAGATGGGAGCTCATTTGACAAGCGTAATAGTGAAAGTGACTTAGTCCTTAACTACAACCCCGCGAGGGCAAAATGCTGACGACTTCGAACGCGCGACAAATGATGAGTAAGTGTTGCAGATCTGTTTTTCTTTTCCCACAATTATGATTCATCGCTTGAGCCCTTCATAACGTGAACACTAGCCACTTACCTTGCAAGTACATCTCTTCCCCGTCGCCAAATGGATCTCCACATTTGGTACAACGCGCGCACGTTGGATGGAAATGGTGATTATCGCCCGCCTGGAAGTGATGTAAAGTTAATAGTAAACAAGTCAGTAACGAAACTACTACAGTACACTCACAACCAGTATGAAACATCTCTCACCTGAAGCACCTTTCCAGAAATGAATCGACTGCAGTATGCACATTTCACGCCAAAATGTTTTTGGAAACACTTCTCGCAGTACGGACTGCCATCCCTGAAACAGAAAGAATGACAACAGGGTTATGGAGAGTAATGAGCTCCTTGAAAGATTTTTTTTTTTTTTTTTTTTTCCTGGAAAGGTCATGCTTCAAAAGATATTAACATGGTTTAACATTGCAGAAAACCCGTCTCTATTATTTACAGGGCCTTAGGAAAAATATGATATTCGAATTCCGAGGTCAGGACTGCTTAGCCATGTTTTGATTGGCCGAGAGATGCAAATTAGCCAACTCTTCTACGCGAAATGCCGATCACGATAATCAAGACTAGGGATAGGACATCGATATCGATGTTTTTGAGATATCGATGTTTTTGGTTCGATGTTCGATGTTCAACATCGATGTTGAGGGATCTCGCTATTATCGAACATCGATGTTAACACCATCGATGTTATTCCTCGCAACATCGATGTTTTTCTTAGTGGAAAGAGAAAAATTGTCCCCACTAAGTACGTGCAAATTACACATGAAAAACTTTTTTTTTTTCCCCTTTCCAGTAAGGAAAATATCTACCAAGGGGCCATTCGAATGCAAAATAACATAATATGATTTTGATAATCGAAGGCCCCATTCGATTCTGCATGACCCATCACCTTCCTGCAAACCTCCTCGACTGTTATCTGCTCGTTGTCGCTTTGTGGGGCACGTATTTAATAGGACCTATTGTACCTACTGTACCTGGTATTGTAACAGTTCTCAATGCTAATACCCTCTTTGAGCACAATTCTGTTCTGAGGGGTGGATTACAAAAAATATCAGGTCTTTTGGTTTATTATTCTTGGAATAATACACCCATGTTTTTGCGTTGTACAAAATACTTGGTTTACCATCTAGTTGTGCCCGCAAGGTTATATATATAACTCACCATAACATTACTATCCCAATATGATAGATGGCTGAGGGTGCGGGTTCGAGGTGCATCTTCTCCATTTCATGCTTCCTCGGGAGTTCCACAGGGCAGCCATCTTGGACCCTGGTGTTTCCTGCTGGCTATCAACAGTGTTATTGCCCACTTGGGTCCTGCCGTGCGTTGCCTGCTATTTGCGGATGATTTGAAGATTTTCCGATACGCCGCCTCAGTTGAAGACCGTGACATCGTTCAGCGGGCCATCACTGAACTGGAGGATTGGTGTGGTGAACTGCCTTTTTCTGAACCCGTCGAAGTGTTCTGTCGTCTCATTTCATCGCTCAGTGGCGCCCCTTCAGTTTGTGTACACCCTTGGAAATGCACCACTGGCGAGAGGGGATGAAACTTTGGATTTGGGAGTTAGGTGCGACGGTCAGCTCACTTTCTCGCGGCATATCGAACTGGTTGCCAGTAGCGCCATGCGCTCGCTTGGCTTTGTAAGGAGGCATACCCGCGAATTTAGCCACGTTCAAGCCATCGTTATGCTTTATAAGGCGCTTGTCCTTCCTAAGCTGGAGTACGCCTCAACGATATGGTCCCCATTTTATGCCATCCATAAATATCAAATTGAGCGTGTTCAAAATAAATTCCTGCGGTACATTGCATTTAAGCTTGGAATATCTTCGGAAAACGTAGACTATCCATCACTCCTCAGGACCTGCAGACTCCTACCACTGGAAGTGCGGCGTGGCATGGCTGACCTGTCATTTCTTCACAAGCTCGTAAACGGCCGTATCGACTGTCCTCCGTTGCTGGCGGAAATTCGCCTCTCCATCCCTCGCATCTCAAGTCGTCGGCCTGAAATTTTCCACGTCCCTTTTTCTGCGACGAACTACCTTCGAAATCGACCACTGCATCGCATCCCCCGTTCTGCAAACCTCTTCTTAAATTTGCACCCATATTTTGACTTTTTTAATAGTCCCCTGTCATCTCTGAAATCTCTAGTGCTTTCTTCCCCCGCCTTGTTTTAACTATTATCTCCAAATTGAACCACTGTTTTCATAAGTTATATCACTGCTACATTACCTATTGCTGTTTCTGGTAAAATCGTTTCTTTTCTTGAATGTATACACTGAATTGCTACTTTTATTATGCTGTTGTAAATTGGGCTTGCCCGTTAATAAATAAATAAATAAATAAATAAATATAAGTTGCTCAATAATTTTGTACAATAAATAATCATTTCCTAAAAGAAGTAGCTTTTTATGACTATTAACTAGGTAGTGGAATGCTGATTATTCAGACCACAGAGTAACAGAGAGCAAAATGCATGATTCAGACATCGATGTTAACATCGATGTTTGGAACCAGAAACATCGACATCGAGAAACATCGATGTTTAAATTAACGATGTTTTACGACATCAGATGTCGTAAAATTAAGCAAAATACAGATTCTGTATAATGCAACCGATGATGACATCGATGCTGACATCGATGTTTTTGTTCCGATGTCCCATCCCTAAATCAAGAATCGGGGTAACCATCAGAGAAGGTTATCAAAGAAGGTTATTCGAAAATCGACCCGGGTGTTTTTATTCCGATTCCGGTCCGATTAAATATTCAGCGTTCTGGCGGCTCGTTGCCCAACTACAACCATGCCCAGTGAGGCAAGTTTTGACGTCACCTCCGCTTTCAGTTCAAACCTCCAACATTTCTAAAACAGTTCTGCGCGTAACTATTCGGATTTGAGTAATAACAATTTGTGTAGGGGGGTTTTAAAGGGTGCTGAATCCGAATATGTTGTTAGAAATGAAAGAATTCCGACCTTCTCAAGGAGCCCATTCCTACGCAATTTTTGGTTGTGTAAATCATCAGGCGTTTCGCGTCGAGCCTTTTAGCAGGTTTATTTAAGACGGAATTAAATGTGCCTGGTTATTGGCTTTGTCTGGCTCTGCCTTGTCTTTAAGATTTCGACGGATAGACAACTGAGCCCGCCAATTTACGAGCTAGGGCAAATTGTATCGATTCATTGAAATCGAAAAGGCAGGATTACATAACGATTTCGATGTTCCGAGAAACTGAACGAGCGGAGGAATGTTTACACGCTGCTATAAATCAGAACGATTTCGTCCTCATTATTCTGACGTTGAGAGCAATCAGCAGGATGTGAGGAAAAAACCCGTCTACCAATTCTTAATAATGGTTCAGAAATAGCATTTTTAATTTGTCGTGAAACTCTCAGTCATCGAAATTCGTTCGTTCAAAATTTAGTCTTAGAATTTGGATTGAGAGGAAGGCGTGATGCGAAAACTAGCGCAAACAATGAAGATACAAAATTTGCGCTTAATGGGTGACCCAAACGTCATCACCAGAGACGTCAAAAAGTCAAGTTTTTTTTTAAATCATAATATCGTCATTTTTGTCTGAAAGGTTATGAAATGCAACTTTGAGGAATAAATGTCATGAAACGGACATTTTCGGCCAATTATGGGCCAGGAATAAAATAATTCTACCCGCAATAATCGTAGATAGGAACTTGTACACTGGGCAAGACTCCAGAAGTCAGGTAGAGAAAGGAACGTTTACTTACGGTTTAGAACATCGAAGATTTTTGAATTTTGACACTAGTATCGAGTTTCCCTGAAGACAAACTTGTCAGCTTGATCGGACCATTTCCCTGGGTTCTTTCGAGGGGTATTTAGAGGATTTTAGCGAGTAGTATGATGTTCTCGTACTTACTTGCCCATGTACTCCCCCTGCAGAGAAACACCGCAAGTGGTGCATAAGAAGCACCAGACGTGCCACTGCCGATCCAAAGCTATGAGAGCCTGCCCTTCTTTCAGTTCTTTCAGGCACCGGCTGCATTCTGAAAAAAAAAAAAAAACCGCAGCAAATTTTACACGAGGGTTTACTGTTCTTTGATAAAGGCGTTTTGCCAAATCATTTGTTTGCCATGCCTGACTCTACCTTATCAAAATCTCACATAGCTGCGATGAGAAATCAGCGTTAACCAACACAAAAAAAAAAAAAAAAAAAAAAAAAAAAATCTGGCTACGAAAACATTCTGAAAAGCGTGGTTTTCCGCTTACCGATAGGGCGTTTTTTGTTTTGGTTAAAATTCGTTTTCTCGGTGCCTATATGACCTAAAGAGCCGTACCTGTGCTCAAATTGTAGCAAATTTAATGAAGCTTTGATAATATACTAGTGTCCATACCGCTAGGATGCATCGTTTAGGCGCTGTGAGCAAAAATAAGTGCGAAATAGCGGGTTTATTGACATTTTACCCACTTTCAAGCTTGAATATCTCCTAAACTAGTATAGATACGCGAACAATGAATACGGACAATTTTGTAGCAATTATTGTGAGCTTCATTTTTCATACAGATGATTTTTCTGTAGGACCTACCGTTTTCGAGTTAGGAGTAAAAATACAAAACTGACCGCTCACCTCGGAGGGTCGGGGACTGGGTCTTAACACATCGGTGAAGAAATCGCGTCTGCTCTCAACATTTCCACCTAGAATATTTTATGGCCTAGACTAACAAGGGTTTATTATTCTTCTTTGGTAAAAAATTATCTAAAATTTGCATCTGCCAATAAGAGATTATTTTTAAAAAAATTGAAAAATAAAAATAAACTGTATTGCTATAAAGTGTGGGACACACAAAAATGAATTCTACGTCCGAAATACTCAGAAAACGACACCTCATTCGACCTACAGGCATCCTTTAAAAGCCCCGTTTTTAGCCCCATAGATCCACACGGTGAAATCGGATCGTTATATGACTCCCCAAAAAAGAATTTTACGCTCAAAAATACTTCGAAAACGACACCTAACTCGACCCCATAGCCAAAACCCTTCAAAAAAACCATCCCTTAGAACTTTTTTAGCGATCGGGCAGAACATTTTGCGGACACTAGTGTGAAACGAACTAAGAAAATATTTTTTAAGAAATCATTAATAAATCACGAATCCGACCATAAAACAACTCCCAGGGATTGTACACCAGTCAGTTCAATTTCTCAGCAAACATGTTAGAGCCTCAGATATGTTGGCTACGACTGCTACACCAGGGTGAAATCATATTGTTTACGGTTAACAGCCACTTCCTCATTCAGACAACAGACACGTCTTTAGTATGTTTTTATAAGCCATTGGTCAACAAACTGCTGATCAACAAAGCGAGCCTGCCTGACCCCTGAGTCCCCATTGTGAGTCCAGTGAATGGAGAGTTGAGGATTTGATGAATGAAGATTTGATTATGAAGAGAGAAAAAGAGCAGCGCCTTTTCATTGAGGAGGGCACGAGGTGGTTAATAGTCAGCGAAAAAAAAACGTCAGTTCAGCGTCTGACAGGGTCCATTGAATCACTGAAAGGACGTTGACGTAAGCTAAGTTTGTTGACGGAAATGGTCACAATGAAGCGAATCAACATCGACCAATAATTGTTTTCTTCTTCGTGTAAAACAATGATCCATATCGAACGAGTGATTTGGTGTCTTCTCTTCTCAAAGTCAATTGGCAATTCCGAGTCTAACTAGAAAATGACAGCCTGATACTGAAGTGGTATAGAAGAGGCATCAATCAATCCAAGCAAGTTCTAGTTCAGGGTCAATGAGTAAACGTTGAAAATAGTTCAAGTGAGCTCAATAGTTGAAGACGCACCATTTCCAGCTGCAGTTGTAGTCTGCGAAGAGTTTTCTTCGGGTAGGTTGCTGCACTTGGAACACAGAACAAGCTTCCCCGTGTAAGTGACCCTTTCGCCACTTGGAAAAGGGTTCCTGAAACGGAAACACGATTAGATATTTGCTAACCTTGTTGATGAGTTCAAATCTCAAATCTAGCAGAATGCTAACAGCCATTCATTGCATTCAAATTTTACTCACTTGCACTTTCCACACACAAAACAAGCCTGATGGTACGTGTTCCCAAGAGCAGTTACGACTTCGCCTTCCACGTATTTTTGACATTTCGCGCATTTAGTACCAAATTTCTTTTGGTAATCTTCCGTGCAAAAGTAGGCACCGTCCTTGTTGAAGAACCCTCCTTGGGCGAGAGACTGCTTGCAAACTGCAACAACCAGACACACTAGATTAATACCATTTTCGTATATAGAAGAAAAAGAGAAGTTCATTGAAACGTATCGGGAACGTATTAACACTGAAGGTACGAGATAGAACTTGAAAGAGTTGCCTGATTGGTGGTGGCTGAGCCTAAACATGAACATGCACTCGGCAGGGACCATTCGGTCGGGAATACTTAGCCGTTAGACCGAATTGTCAGAAAGTTTAATATGGTTTAATTAAATTAATTCAAGTATGGCACTGCTGGCTACAAGTTAAACTCGGTAACCGTTAACCGGTAATGACACGCGTGACAGCCGGACTGCGCCAACCGTAACCAGCAATTTCCATAATTTAGAAGCTACACCATTGCCACTTTCTCCAAAACACTGCGGCCGAGTTAGCGCATCCGGCTCAACGTTCTCGTTGGTGTTAAGAGAGAGAACGAATCCTCAAGGAGCTCCCAGATTCGTAAGTCCCATCGATCAGGAAAAGCAATGCGCCTCTAAACCATTTTTAGCCCCTTGAAAGCCCTATAGATCGCCACAGTGAAATCGGAACGTTCCGTGACACCCAAAAATGGATTCTACGTCCAAAAATACTTCGAAAGCGACACCTAACTCGATCACAGCTAAAAGCCTTTAAAAAAAAAACCTCCCGTAGCCCCATTTCAGGACCATAGTATGGGCTATCGGGCTGAAAACCTTGCGGGCACAACTGGATGGTAAACCAAGTATTTTGTCAAAATTTCATATTTTTAAAAAAATTCCTACTGCCGAAAACGGCCCGGAAAGCGGACAGCGTACGGCGGACGGACATTTTGGTTTTGGAATCTAGACCTCTTGAAACGGATAATGTCAAATTTTGAGGCCGATCCGAGTCGTGGACCCCCGTCGCGATCACATAGGTGTATTATTCCAAGAATAATAAACCAAAAGTCGGAAAGGCATCCAAATTTTACAGTACTGGAAGCACCATTTGATGGGACACTTGTCAGACTTAATTTCGTCGTCTTCGTCCTATTTACGAACAACGAATACATAACCTTTTCATTGCAATTGGCCAGTTATACAACCCAAACAATGCACCAAACCCCAGTGTTCCCCTTCAGACCTCAACAACCCAATACTTCGGACAACGAATGCTAAGGCTAGTTTTTTTTTTTAATCCTCGATTTGTATGCCTTTCCGACTTTTTATTTCATCTATTTTATCATTCCAACTACCGTCAGAGTGCGCTACTTCAATTAGATAAAAATCGCAGGTGAATGACGAATAGTCACAACTACCACATCCAGCAAAATTTCCTCGACCCGAAAGCCCGCATAACTTCAGGACAGACCCAGCGAACCCTCCTCTCCACCAGAGCCTCAAACAGCTCTGGCCACTCATCAAGCCTCCCCAAGTCTCCATGGAAATGGCTCTGGTGCTGCCACGCTAGGTGTTTGAACTCTGCAAACCATAACCCCCCTCCACCGGCCTTCCGGCAGCTGTGCTGGGGAATCTGTTCGCTGGCATCCACAAGGCCTTAGCCACATATTTCCACGAAGATTGGGTCCACCCCTGAGTCCAGATAGACGAAGAAGTAGGGCGGGCTCCTTGGAAGGCCATTCGCTCGCTTTACGAAGTATCTCAGTGTCTACTCCTGGAGCATCTGAGCGTCCAGTTACCTACTGGCACTTGATACAGCCAGGAAGACTGCACTTCAGATGAAACGGAGGGTCGAGAGATGAGCAGCTGCTGTACACGCTGTTGATACTCAACCTAGCAGACGCTGCACTCTAAATGAAGAACAGCCCCGGTGTGAGAGTGACTCCGAGATACTTTTGTGCGTGACAATCGATGGTTTCCGAAGGTACAAACGTCGTTCAAACGCATCGCCAGCACAAAGTGTACCTCCACCATCACTTTGGATTTGAGCAAATTTACTGTCAATCCCCATCTCGCCGAGCAGTGCACAGATATTGCTACTCATTTTTGTATTTTTGGACCAACACACAACGTAGGGTCCTAAACTTCGACTAGCGGGCCACCCCCTGGTGGCTACGCTACCCAACCCCCCAACCGTATCCCACCTGGCTGCAGACCCAAAAACTCGTTTATTGTGTAGGTAGTCTCCCCCCCCCCCCCCCCAAAGAAACACAGGGTTTTTTTTTTAGAGAGTCGGAGGGGTTTTGTTGGTGGGAGGGGGGGGGGGAGGCAGCAGCGATGGACACTCCTCGACCCACCACCATCCCATTATCCTGTCAACTGCTCCAGCCCCTATTTTTCACCATTTTGGAGCAGCTGATACGCCACATGGATCAACTTTTTGCTGGTTTCAGATTTTTTCGTCATTTACTACTTTTTTTTTTTTTTTCAAATTTAAAAACAAGTTTAAAATCCTGTTTTTCACCACTTTTGGAGCCACTTGTGGAAAACCAGCAACGTGCAGCAACTTTTCGATAGTTTCAGACTTTTCTCGTTATCTACTCCCCAAGCCGGATTAAATCTTAGACAATTTTTCTGAGACCAATTTCAGATTATTCCGACATCTAGAAGTGGCTTAGAATTTTTATGATCATCTTCCTCCTCCTCGGGCTGGGGCTTTAATATATTAGGTACTCACTTTTCATGGAGTGAACTCTTCATTTGATAATGTCTTCAACTCAATAGCCCTGATCGTTAGAACTATTACCATGTGCTGATACCAAGGCATTACATCACTACACCTACCATATCATTATTACATTTAAACGGGTGAATATATTAATATACTATTTGCAGACTTGAAATCCTTAAAAAAGTAATTGCAAACCATGAAAAGCACGGGTTATCCTTGAAACGGAATCACGGAAAATCGATTAAACTAACCAACAGATGAAAAAAACCGACAATGCCAGAGTTTGGAAGAGATCTCGTGGTCATCACTGCTTCTGAATGAGCCCATTTACATAACAAATCCCTAATTGACTAACAGAACCGCCTAACCTGTTGACAAGTCTTTTACGGCCCGCGAAGGTTTTTTTCCTACAATTTTCTCCACAGTGAGCAATTTAAACGGGAACAGAGAAACGTTCATGACTGCCCGATCGCTTGTTTTCATTCCATCTTCACCAACTAAGGAATTAGGGGACAGAGCAAAAGGGCTTCCGTGAATATCAACTAGCAGTGCAGTGCGGAGGGCTGTCACGAACGTCCTTCCCCTACCAATGCAGTCAAGTGGCTCTAACGTCCATCAACTCTATTCAAATAGTTTAGCCAATTTCGAACGCATTCCGCAGCTAACAAGCAAGAATACGATTAAGATCCAAAGATCGTAATAACTCCTGTTGAATATTTTTGCATAACATGAAATTCCACTTTGCAATAATCAGGGAATTCGTAATATCGAAGGAACTGCTTTTGAAAACTTCCTCTGTAAACTAGTCCCAAGTTCTGGAAGTCCTGTTGGGGAACCAGCTCGTTTATTCTCAGGATGAAGTTGGTACCAAAGATGTTTATGACGTAAGTCTGAGTCCATGCTATTCGAGGCGACCTCACACCAGCCAAATCTTGCTACAACCCTGTAGCAGGATATAATGTAGAGTATCATATTATACAGTGAAGAATTGAAACCACGTAACACCATGTGGCCGCGTGGGCCACCTCTACAATCAAAATTCACCCGCCCGCCCCACTTCGTTCCGTCAGGGCCACGGGAAGAGCCACTGTCGGCGGGGTGATCGGTAAGTTCAGCTTCTCCCATGAACACCCTGATGAGGGTCTGCGGGCCAACACATTCCAGACCATCACGACACTTCGTGCCAGTCTGGAGATTGCGGGTCTCCCTATTCTGCCTCAATACAGCATCCCAGGCCAGCAGATCACGACTCCTCGCTCATCCTCCCTTCCTCTTCCTCCAAAGACACCAGGGGCGAAATCCAAGTTATGCAGGAGACCTTCCCCCAAATACACAACACAATCAATACAGATAACACAACTATCAAAGAATTAGGAACTCATTTTGCGCACGTAGGTACACCTTTAACATACATTAACCAGGGCGTCCTACACTCCATTTGTGGCAAAAGTAGGATTTTTGTATCTAGTAGGTACTTCTCTCGCTTTTTACCGATTTTAGCGCTCTTGTGGTGGATTTTCGAAGTGTTAGGGAAAGCTTGAAAGTGAAAATATTGATAGTTTTTAAATGGTGAACAAGATGAAGTTTTGGTTACTGATTAAACCTGTAAAGTTGGCAAAACGTGACAATCATTAATTATAATTATCATTCTTCACCTTTATATATGATATTATCGTGACTTTCACCTACATATGATAAAAAACTAATACGCAGGATATGCAGGGTATGCAGGGTATACAGGATATGCAGGATATGCAGGGTATACAGGATATGCAGGATATACAGGGTATACAGGATATGCAGGGTATACAGGATATGCAGGATATGCAGGGTATGCAGGGTATGCAGGGTTCTAGGATATGCTAGTATATGCAGAGTATGCTAGCATATGCAGGATATGCAGGGTATGCAGGATATGCAGGATATGCAGAGTATGCTAGCATATGCAGGGTATGCAGGGTGCTAGGATATGCTAGGATAAGCAGGGTATGCTAGCATATGCAGGGTATGCTAGGATATGCAGGGAATATAGCATATGCAGGGTATGCTAGGATATGTAGGGAATCTGAACATGCTAGGAATCTGACGGAAAACGTGACAATCATTAATTATAATTATCATTCTTCACCGTTATAATATAACGGTTATCACCGTTATATTATATGATATTATCGTGACTTTCACCTACATATGATAAAAAACGAATTCGGCCGTAGTGAAATTCCGAATCAAAGGGAACCACCAATAATAAATAGTATAGAAACCGATTTATTAGAAACATAACTATGTGAATTATTTCCTAAAACCGAGAACTATGTCGTGAAGTGGCGAAGAGCTGGTTTTTGAATGCAGAGCTCCCAGTGTTTAATCAGCAAATACTCGATGATGAGGTCGCCTCAAATAGGAGTCACTCGAAATTTCGACGTCAGTTTACATCCTCGGTGCCTTATTCTCCCCAGAAGTAAAACTCTATATTGCTAGTAGTTCACAGAAAGGGTTTTCAAGAAAATTGACCAATCACCTCCTCTGTGTAACTCACCTGAGCACTTGAAGCACCCGATGTGGAAATATTTATCTTGCACTTTGAGTACTTCTCCACTGCACTTCTTCTTGCAGCACTGGCAGTAGGTTTTACCTGGAAATTGAACATCGTTAGAAAATGAAATAATCGATAACTATCAGCAACCAAAAAATTAAGAATGAAAAATAAACATACGCCAAAAGTTGAGGAATGGAAATGTAAACTGTGATGCAGGAAAAGAGAGAAAATAAGAGCAATTTTGAAGTAAAGCACATTGAACCTCTACAAAGCAACGTTACCTATCTCATTATTTTCTAAACTCAGTCATTCAAAACTACAACTATTTCAGATCTCTCTATCGACTGCAGAAGTTAAGACGTCTCAACCTGCATGGCTGTGGCAGATTTCTTTCATAGCCGGCTAGTAACTGGCTGAGGGTTGCAAAAGATTTTGTTAGGGATTTGGACGGAAATAATCAAATGTCTAACTTATTTGCAATATTTAATGAATTTTTCACGCACTACACAAATCTGAACGAAAGCTTACATGAGATCAGGATGGTCAATTCGTATCAGAACGTGGGAAAAAATATATGGTTGGGCTTTTTTTTGGTCTCATTCTATGATTTTTGGGGTGCTGAATCCGAATCCGAAGAGATCCAACCAATATCTGTTGATATGTTTGACCTTTATTCTTTTTTTTTTTTCATATAACTCCGTAACTATGCGTCCTACGGCAAAAGTCACTATTATCAAAGTGAAAGAGCATTAAATTTCCTATACAATTCACTTGACAGTTGAGTGTAGACCCAATAGTTCAGGAGCTAGAGCAATTTGAAAAAGGTCGATTTTTTACACGATTTTCGAAAAATCACTTTTTCGAACTTCAAACAAAACCTGTAACTGTACCTGTACCTGTACCGCACGTTGTTACCTTTTAGAGCGTTAAATTTCCCATAGGAAAGGCACCCAAAGTTTGTCGAAAAGTGCCTACCGAACGAAAGGGGGGGCAGAGTTGTAACAACGTGCGATTCGAAAACGCACCAAAGCGTTCGAAAAACACCACGTTTTTCGGTACATTTTTGGCGGTAGCTCGGAAACAATTAGTCCGATTCAAATTTCGTTTTTTTTCTTCTTCCCCAAGCTGTAGCTCCTCAACTATTGAGTTTACAATCAACTTTGACTAGTGAATTTTACAGGAAATTTAATGCTCTTTCACATTGATAATAGTGACTTTTGCCGTTGGACGCATAACTTCGGAGTTATAAGCCAAAAACTGAAAAAGAGAGCAAAACTTGGGGCTGTTTGAGAATATCTCAAAACGCAATATTGAATTTCCTCAGATTCGGATTCAGCATCCATAAAAACATAGAATAAGACCAAACAATCTAACTATATATTCTTTCCACGCCATTTTCGCTAAGGATTGACTGGACTATTAAGAAGTTTTATAAATCGCTAAAATTTTCGCTAAAACGAAGTCTTCGGGGAGTTTTTACATCGCGAGGTGGTGAGAAAGTTAAAATTTTGCAAAACTCGAGATTTTACCCCTTTTGTGCAGCCTCGTATCTCCGTTACCGTTGGTCGGATTCAAAAACCTTACTGGACCAAATTTGTAGGAAATTTTGTCTTCTACAATTCGGGTAATAGAATAGTTTACGCAAAACTGCACGGGGAACGAGTTATAGGCCCAAAACTGAAAAATGTGCGAAATTTTGACGGTTTTTTCAAGATTGCGAAAAACGCACAAGGACGAGAATGACGAAAACTTTG
Organism: Pilophorus perplexus; assembly: GCA_955831195.1. Lineage (NCBI taxonomy): Eukaryota > Metazoa > Arthropoda > Insecta > Hemiptera > Miridae > Pilophorus > Pilophorus perplexus. Next base: position 5,144,969 of record OY037015.1, read on the forward strand.
ATTTATTACCTCCTAATGGTCCGAAACAACATATCAAAAAATCAGAACTACCAGAATTTTTGTTTGGTGAATCTCCCTTATCCCCCCCCCCCCCCCCCCGCCCCATCGCCCTTATACGGGCTCAACGAGTTGGCGTTTGTAAAGGAGAGAGCCAGAGTCAAAGCGGGGATTCGCCGCGAAAGACTAAAGCCTCAGTCTCCTGCATTGGATCTGGAGTTCCATCCAGACCCGAAGAATGCGTTAAAGGACGTGATAAAAAGTCGATTATCAAAATTACGAATCAATTAGCAAAACGGGGGAGTCACCCCAAACCTGTTGATCTGCATACAGGGTGGAGTCCCAGGCTTCTTACGATCAAAGTAAGAAGCGCGATCTAGCGGCTTGTATTGTAAGCGATCTCAAAACGCTTTTGTTCACTTTCGTAAGTGCATAATTGTCTACAGAGTTGGGGTTTCCCCTAATCTAAGTGCGGGTTCATCAACATTAAATGTTACCAAATTCGGGTAAGGCATTTTAATGGCATCCTCATTTAATGCATTGATTACCTCGACTACGCTAATCCCTGAGCAAAGCTATCTATATACCTACTTAAATTGCATTTTAATAGCGTTACTCAGTGATTAGCCTCTTCGGGCTCTAATCGAGGTAATGCAATAAAACCATAACAAATTCTGTTAAACCCGTCCAAAGTAATCTAGTCAATTATAATCATTGGGAATCGCTCCATACTGGATTTTTATACCACGAATGGTACCGTAGCACACAGCTTCATTGCGCATGAGAGGTTTTGATCGGGAAGTCTTATTTCTTTTCGAAAGCAATAAAATGTGGATCATCATCATAGTCGTCGCAAGCATCGACTATTACTTTTTGACGATACTTCGAAACAATAAAAAATTTAACTGAAGAAACGGTCATGGAACCGTGAACGCCGATGTCGGGCACGTCTGAATTTGTATCGTTTGAGTTTAGAACAATTTCTCCAAATCATACAAAACGTGGATTCAGTTCCTAAAGATATTTGGAAGATGATGTCATCTAGCGCGATAAGGAGGCCAGCTGCAGTTATTTACGCCCACCCCGCCAATGACAAGTTAATGATTGTTGCCAATACAATGAGCTTTGTTATCTTCTGTCAATTACAATCCGTTGGAAACCACTTAAAATTGGATTTATAAATCAAGGAGGCGCATACGTGAACTAATATGATTTGAATGAGCACTGCGGCCCAACGGGGTTGGGAATATTGTAGGTAATATGTGCTGTAATTTCTGGCCAGAATTTTGCATGAACTGTTACGTAAATAGTGATACTTTTACTATGATAAGCTCAGAGAAATATCGCACATTTCTTTTTATTCGTTTTATCACGGCCATGAAAGTAATTAACAGAATGAGAAGCCTACAGACTATTCAATGAATTTGTTGCTAAAGAAACAAAATGTACAACTGAATATCATGCTCATAAGCGTGTTTAGGTTTCTATGTACCTACCGATAATGTAAGCAATATCTCAATTTTGAAACAACAAAAGTAACATGCATTACTTTTAACCTCGTCATGTTTACATACCATCCTCGGAATCATTGCCGTCCTCTGGGCAGCGTGAAAATCAATTTATATACAATTCCACAAGAATTTAATCACTAAAAACATGCAATATCAAGCAGTACTGAGTAATCTATAATTACTCGCATCTTATAAAACAAACTACTAGTAGCGTATATGATCACAAGGCGAAAATATTTACAAAAACGCGGATTTTTTAACCGACATGATGCAGCTCGAAGTTTGTTCCACATAAGGGCGTCGGAAGGTACCAATAAATCTCTTGGTTAGTCTCTCATTCTGACTCATTAAGGGTCCTCCAGATTGGATGAGGCATCTTCAAAAATAAACCTACTTGGATACTTCCTATTTAGGACACTTCCCGTTTACCTCTTGAGACTGATCGATCGAAGTAGTTTGATTAGAGAAAAAACACGTCAAGAGGGGGTGAAATAGCCGAGATATCACGTAAGACTATCCTATAGGTCTCCACAGAGACCGTAATATCGATAGTTTTAAGCCGATATATTGATATTTGAGTAAATAGAGACTTATTAGATGCATGTAACAGCGGATTTGTTATAATATAACAAATCCGCCAACATATCCGCAACATATTATGTTGTTTGGGTCCTTTAGAGGAGTTCATAATATGATAGAATATAAGATACTAGCTGGGACACCAAAACTGAATGTTTCAACAGGAGAGATTTTAGCAGTGTACGGATTTTTAACATTTCCCGTCATTTGAATCGTCTCTTGTACTCTCAGAAGGGCTCCCTCTCACATTTCAACGTCCAAGAGTGAACAGGAGAGATTTTAGCTCACTCAGCTGATCAGGAGAAATCCCGTCATTTGAATCTTCTCTAGTTGTCCTACAACGACTTCTTCTCAAATTTCAACGTCCAAGGGTGAACGGGAGAGACTTTACCTCACTCATCTGTTCAGGAGAAATTCATCATTAGGATCTTGTACTCCCAGAAGGGCTCCCTGTAACATTTCTACGACCCAGGGTAATAGGAGAGATTTAGCTCACTCTGCTGATCAGTAGAATTCCCGTCATTTGAATCTTCTCTGGTTGTCCTAGAAAGGGTCCTTCTCAAATTTCAACGTCCAAGGGTGAACGGGGGAGATATTAGCTCACTCAGCTGATCAGGAGAATTCCCGTTCTTATACTTCTCTCGTACCTACCTATCAAACCCGTTCATTCCTCATGCAAACACCCGCAGCAACCCGTCAACTTAATTTTTCATAGTAACAACGCTTGTTGGTTTCTCGTAGTGAAGTATCAAATTCCCGTCTATCACCAATTATATGCAGCCCATAGCAACCCATCAAATCAACATGAAATTACCTAGTACCTATCAAACTAATCGAAGGCTCGCAAAAAATACTACCGACCCACCTACCGACGATGTTCGAATAACTTGCGAACGGGTCATCGCACAGAAATCGTTTTGTACTCGTTGAAATCAGCGCGAAAAGCTCGTTTTAACATACGTAGTTTCGTTCTAAACCGACGCCAAAATTTGTACCCATAATGAAGAGTATTTTGACAAACAGCACCCTATACACCCTTAAAAAAAGGTTAAATTTGGTACAATGTGATAACAATTGGAGCTCTATAAGTCCATTGGTTGCGGAAATGCAGTCAACTGAAAATTGGCGATTCTTTCAAAAAATTCCCCCAATCTGACGCAGCTCGGTAAACGGAAATCCACGTTTTTCAGAACGTTTTCGGCTGTAGCTCGGAAAATATTAGCCCGATGCCCAATTTCTTTTTTTCTCCAGAAAGCTGATTAAATTACCTATCGCAGGAGGGGACAATGAAATTTCGGTGGGAGAAAGAATGTTCTGAATGTTCAGAATGTTCTGAAAAACGCGGTCATAGGCGCTCAAATTTCTGGTTTCCTTCCACCCATTCCAACGAATTCTAATGGCACTTTTGCTGTCTCAACAGAAATGCAATGTATCGTCCCTTGTATAAAATTTAGTCAGCTTTCACCAGAAAAAAGAGAATTAAGATCGGACTAACCGTTCCCCAACTATGGGCAAAAAACTACGACCACGTTTTTCAGAACATTTTCTTCTCTCCCTCCGAAACTAATGAATAGTTAAATAGGAGAAATTGTCTCCGATCGAAATGTAATTGTCCCCAGCTGCAATATGTAATTTAATCAGCTTTCAAGAGAAAGCAATTTGGAATCGGGCAAATAGTTTCCATACATCCAATTACTTTCTGAAAAACGAGCGCGTTTCCGCTTACCGAGCTGCGTCAGATTGGGGGACTTTTCTGAAAGAATCGCTCATTTTCAGTTCACTGCATTTCCGCAACCAATGGACCTACAGCGCCATTTGTAGCAAATTGTAGCAAATTTACCTAACCTACTTTAAGGCTGTATAGGATGATGTTTGTCAAAATAAGTACTCTTAATTATTTGGGTTTTTTTGAAAAAAAAAAAAAAAAACCTGAAAAACCACACATTTCGTGGTTTTTTATACCAAAAACGCTGCAAATTTTTCACAAGGGTTTATTATTCTTTGATATAGGTTACTTGTGCAAAAATTTAATCCTGTGAAAATGAAAAAAATTTAAAAACTTTTTTTAAATTTTATATTTAAAAAAAGTGGGGATTTTTTTTTTTTTTTTTGAAACCTTTTTTTCAAAGTTTTTTGTTTTTTACTTGAAAAATATTTGACCTCCTGGGTTCCATCAAAAAAATCATTTGTAGCCCCATCTATATCTATAAAAATGACTGCCAAATCTTTGAGGACTCATTACTTAAAACGCTGCAAATTTTACACAAGGGTTTATTATTCTGTGATATAGGTTACTTGTACAGACATTGAATTCTGTCAATAAAAAAAATTAAAAAAAATTTTTTTTTGGATTTTTATATTTCAAAAAAATTTTTTGGGGGGATTTTTTTTTCAAAAATGTGTTTTTTCAAAAATTCTTTAATTTTTACTCGAAAAATATTTAACTTCTTGGGATCCTTCAAAAATCCCATTTTTAGCACAACTAGATGGTAAACCAAGTATTTTGCCAAAATTTCAGATTTTTTTAAAAATTCCTACTGCCCAAAACGGCCCAGACGGCGGACGGCGTACGGCGGACGGCGGACGGACATTTCGGATTTTGAATGTAGACCTCTTGAAACGGATAATGTCAAATTTTGAGGCCGATCGGAGTCGTCGACCCGTGTCGCGAAAACATAGGTGTATTATTCCAAGAATAATAAACCAAAACCAGTGGAGTGTTTGGCACCAAATTGTATTGATATGTTTGTGAAGCATCGTAGGTTTTAAAGAGGTTTCTACAAAATCGGTCACTTCCTTCATCGCGAACGGAGCTTTCCTTCGCAACGAGAGATGGGTCAAATAGCGTCGTTACTAGGGATCGCTAGGAAAATTTTCGAAACTCCGAAACCCGGTACAACTTTTGTCGTCGGTTTAGAACGAAACTACGTCTGTTAAAACGAGCTTTTCAAGCTGATTTCAACGAGTACAAAACGATTTCTGTGCGATAACCCGTTCGCAAGTTATTCGAAGATCACCGGTAGGCGGGTACGAGTATTTTTTGCGAGCCACGCGAATTTGATGAGTATTTGATTGAGGCCACGATATTGACTGGCAAGGAAAAAGGTGAACATTTGTTGATACCAAGAATTCCAATGATTCCAACAGACATGCCATTCGAATTCAAACGTTTTAACCGCTTTCGCTTCGCTTCTCTTCGCTTCGCCCAAATCGCGGGCAGTGTGAATGGACCCTTACAGTTTCCTATCCGCCTTGCATTTGCAATGAGCATCAACAAATCGCAAGGATAGACGCTCCAAGTCTGCGCCATCAATTTAGAAGAACCATGTTTTTCACACGGCCAATTATACGTGGCCTGTTCAAGGGTCGGATTACCACAAAATTTATTTATTCATGCACGAGACGGAAAAACAAAAAATATAGTTTACCACACTGTATTGAGATAAATAATTACTGAAAAAACAAATTCTACATAACAGATTCCTTGATTCCAGATTCATAGTGAATTAAGATGTGATATAGTAAAAAGGTTTTTATTGAATAAATTGAATTGATTAGACTGATTTGACTTTTCATTCAAATTCTGCCAAAATTCTATTTTTACTGAGTGCAGCGAAGCGCACCGGGTCAGCTAGTTATATTATAATAAATCCGTATACGTTAGTTACAAAAGCGAGGTTCTTCTTTTTTTTTTTTTTTTTTTTTTTTTTTTTTTTTTTTTTTTTTTTTTTTTTTTTTTTTTTTTTTAGCAAACTTCAGATTCGTATTCAGCACACCGAAAAACATAGGAATCTGAAGAGAAACTTTCTACCTTTTTTTTTTTTTTTGACCGGACTAAAAAGGGTTCCCACTATTCAAGAGAATGTGATTCGGGCTCAACAAACCCTAGAGAGCAAAACACAAATGAGCCGAGGTTGTCGGTGTGACATAGAAATACGAGTAACCAGTAATTCAAAACTGCAATACTCCGCCAGTAGTGGGTAAAACGACCTTTCCCCAAAATACGACCATTAATGATTGAAAACTGAGTTACGTTCCTCCATCATTTCATACTCCAAACGTTGCTCTCCTGTGGATTTCTTCATTCTCCACTATTTACGATGAGCGATTAACAAGAACAACCGTTCGATAGACCATGTTCCGGCCAAAGAGCCCGTAAATGTGTTTAATGGCTTGGAAGTGAGTTCAATGAAAGACCACCTCCATTTAAGGCGTGCCGCCGTCGCGACGGCCAAGTTATCGAGTTATGACACGAGATTGAATTACCATAAGAAAATAAGGTCGAAGAACAGCGAAGGACTCAACCGAGTTGGGCACGGTAGATGGAGCTAAATGGCTAACAGACGCCCACACAGAGAGGAGTTGACAAATGCGAAACTTCCTTGTGAACAAGTCGTGTCAGGGGGTTTGTTTCTCGGAGAAGGTATTTGGGAGTTTAAAAGTCTGGAGAAGTATGGGGTGACATAAGAACTACATGCGTAGTGAGGGAAATCAGCTGCACGTGGGTTTACTCTGTATCTTAATAGGCTCGGAGCAGGAACGCAAAGCCAGCAGCACAAATGGGAGAGCGCCAGCCCGCTGGACAAGTGGGCTACAGTATGCCAGGCAGAGGTCTTCGCTAAAAAAGCATGCATGGCAGAGAGTGAGAGTAGAGCCCTCGAGAGAAGGCAAATCCACATATTCTCAGACAGCCAAGCTGCTCTGAAATCACTAGGGGGAACGTCTACCAAAACAAAACTGGTACTCGACTTCCGGGAGTCCATCAGGCGTGTTGGGGCCTCTAATGATGGGCCCTGGTCATGCTGGCATTCCAGGAAACAAGAAAGCAGACGCCCTGCCCAGAGAGAGGTCCAGCGAGGAACATACAGGACCTGAACCCTGTCTAGGTATCATGGGGCGCTTTTCGGCAATGTTGTTGGCCGGTGGCAAAGAGCACAGCACAGCCGGAGATGGGAAAGAGCAGCATGGACATACCATGTTGGCTGGACTAGACCGTAATAGGGTGAATATAATTCACACAGACATACTATGTCTCCATTTACGGCGGACACAATTGAGATTCATAGTGGATTCGTATACAGGGCACGGGAGCTTCAGGAAGCATTAAAACAGACTAGCGGTCATAAACGATGAACCCACCTGTAGGTTCTGGAAGATGAGAAGGTGACAGCGTATCACCTCGTCTTTGAGTGTGAGGCCCTGGAGCACAGAACGTATCTTATTCTGGGATCAGTGGACCGGGGAGAGATACTGGCGCAACAAGACCTGTAAGGACTATTGAACCTCTTCAAGGGCACAGAACTCTTACAATACAACGGATCTACAGGCCTAGGAATGGGAAGTGGGGGTGCCCTTCAGAAACCTACTTCTATACCGTCTCAGGTATTAATCTTACTCTGTTACTAGAACTCAAGGCACGGGAGCCAGTAGTAACTTCTCACTGATATACTAGATTGCAATCAGTGGCTCATGCATATGAGAAAGCGGGAGGCTGCCCCTTCCCTGCATGATGATTGTGGTTACAGAGTGACCCCCGCTTTCCGCAGGACGCATGAGACATATCGCTTCATAAGTAATTAGCTTTTATAATGTCTAGACACAGTCTTGTGGTGGGAAAGGGGGAAACCCCAGACTCAGGCTGGATGTCTGAGCCCCCCACCGGACCCTTCCGGACTTGAGCTCTTGCCAATCTGCACCGTCCAGCAGGACTCTCGGGTGCGTGAACACAGGCGTGCCTGTTGGAACCGGTGGTAGCATTGGAGTACTCTTATCGGAACGTTTCCACTGACGGTTCGCTGATCGCCCTCACAGCCTCCACCATCAGCGGGCCATTCAGAGGGGGTCTCGACTCAAGCATGGTCCATGGGAAAGCAAACCCAGACATCCACTTCCTCCACAAACCAGTGGCGACAAGAACTTGGAGCTTGCGCCTTCAGATCCCCCCCCCCCCCTCCACCACCCGCCACCACAACACTCAATTGTTAGGTATTGAAAAACCAAAGAAAACACGACGCTTAGGTACGCAAGACATCCGAATTTTGACGGAATTGTTGGGGACTCCAACACAATATTCACCCCATCCTGTTGTTTTCCGAACCACGACAGTAACGTGCCACACGTAGCTAATATGGAACTTGAAAGTCCATGTCGTGCACATCCTGCATCCAACGAGCAATATTTATATCCCTGTTCCAAGTTAAGTTCGAACTGAAGTTCGACAGAATTGATTGTTTGGGGAGGTGCTGTCACCTCCCCTGATGAGATAGGAGCTGAGTACACTTTCATGCCGGTGTAACGAAGGGGATGTTAACTGGCTGCCCTACTTTCTAATACTCTTCCTCGCCCCGCTCAAACTTCCTCCTTCGCAGCAAATAATGTAAGGCCCAAGTTTTAACAGGTATGGGCTGGAGCAGAAATTGCAAGAAAAACGTTCCAAACTGAACCTAATTTGATTATTTCCTGAGAATTCATATCCACCCCAACTATTTGACGAAGTAGCGAAGGCCCAATCGAATTCTGGTAGATCATGATTAAACGCAAGTACAAAACCTCAATGAATTCAAGTTTCCGATCGGAATTGCCTTCAACTTCCAGGTTTTCAACGTTTACCAGGTCAGTAGAAATCCTATAAAATACATTTTGACAATGCAGCACATCTTACTTTATTGTCATGAATAGAGGTTTCAATTAAACGGGTTTTACTGTATTTGTTTCCATGGGAAATTGCTCATTGCACCAGAATCACTAAACAATGCACTACGAATTGTTTGAAACACTCGCTATTTTTCTCAACCAACTTCTTTATTCATGCCTGCAACGTTTTCGGCTTAAAAGCTTCGCCGCTCAAATGAAAGTCGACCCACCGCATTAATATTCTACGAGGATCGACTCATCGATGTTCATGCGCCAAAATCGTTCGATGTTGAAAGCTTCATAAAAATGTACAACACGGGGCTGGCGATACACCGGCGTTGAATTGATTTTCTGATTGCGGACCGACGGAATCGTAACCCACCGGATGGCACGTGCGGAGCTAAAGTCTCGTGACGCCTTGTTCTTTATGAAATCGTAACTTTTTATTCGCCTTCTATCGAGCTAATGACCACAGGCCAGTAGAGTGAGTGATCAAGACAAAGGATGACAGGACAAATTTTCTCAAGTCCTCTACGATGTCCTGAGCAAGTCCTTGCAATATTGTTTATTGTCAGAGTGGCACTTCAGCAGACCTGCTCACGAATCGTAACGTAATAATTATGAATCTAAAATGCGCCTATAGAAAGCCACCTTACTCGATTCCTTGAAGCACATGACTCAGTGCTGTCAGCACGCGAGGGCTGGTGGGAGGGTTGCTAGGTCGATAATAACTTGGTTGTAACACACCGCTGATGAGTAGTAAAAATGCTCAATATATCTCAGAAGGTGAATATGGGAATGATCATAATAGACGAGTTCATCTCTTGGGCAACATGCCGTCTTCAACTCAGCGGTATATAAGGATTGGATAAAATTTCATTAAAGCGTAAACGTCAGAGGGAAAACGTAAAGAATTCTTAACTGTGGAGGTTCCTCACTCTATGATTATGTGTCAGAGCCGGTCACAGGTGCGCCACTAGGTGCGCAAACATCGGACGATGCCCCTTCTCCGCACAATGTGTCAGCGGGTCCAGGACGACACTGTCGTCAAGCATCGATTTAGTCTTAACGATTCACATTCGGATTGTGGGTGGATAAAGCAGGGTTCACATCCATGCGGCAATCAATGCGTGAACGCGTTAGCAGTTGCGAGCAGTGGATGGGATTCCGGCATTCCGGTCAGACGTTCACAAGCGTCCGGCGAATTATCATTGCGTTGCACACAGCTGTTCCGCGTTTATTCATGTTTTGTTGATGTTGCTACGGCGACCACAACAACCTGGATGCTTATCGATGCGTCAGTCCGGTAAAATATCTGATTTTTCGGATGTGTACAGTCAGCTACGAAAGTGCTTCTCCGTCAAACAGTTGCCTATCGGATCGAGTTAGGTGTCGTTTTTTAAGTATATTTGGCCGTAGGTATAATCCATTTTCGGGGGTCCCGGAACGATCCGATTTCACTGTGGCCTTCCCGCCCGCTGGCATCGGGCCAATCAGCAGACCGAACGCAATGACGGAATGATGCAATATCGCATTGCCGCATGGATGTGAACCCTGTTTTACGTTTTCGCCGATTCCCTGTGAAATGCATTGCGAAAGCGCCAAATGTTTAGGCACGATTGCACCAGTTTTGGTTTATTATTCTTGTAATAATACGCCTATGTTTTCGCGAAGGAGGTCGACGACTCCGATCGGCCTCAAAATTTGACATTATCCGTTTCAAGAGGTCTAGATTCCAAATCCGAAATGTCCGTCCGCCGTCCGGGCCGTTTTGGGCAGTAGGAATGTTTTTAAAAATCTGAGATTTTGACGAAATACTCGGTTTACCATCTAGTTGTGCCCGCAAGGTTTTCAGTCCGATCGCCCAAACCCGTGCGGCGCTGTGGGGCTAAAATGGGGCTACGAGAGGGTTTTTTTGAAGGATTTTGACTATGGGATCGAGTTGGGTGTCGTTTTCGAAGTATTTTTGGACGTAGAATCCATTTTTTGAACGATCCGATTTCACTGGGGCGATCTATAGGGCTTTCATGGGGCTAAAAATGGGATTTTTGAAGGATCCTAGGATGTTAAATATTTTTCGAGTAAAAAATAAAGAATTTTTAAAAATAAACATTTTTGAAAGAAACAAAAATCATTTAAAAAAATTTTTTAGATAAAAATCCAAAAAAAAAATTTTTTTGAATTTTTTCATGGACAGAATTAAATTTCTGCACAAGTAACCTATCTCAAAGAATAATAAACCCTAGTGTAAAATTTGCAGCGTTTTTTTTAACGAAAGCGCCGAGTGAGAACTACCTTTCTCTAACTAGCAACTGCTAATAGCATACTAGTACGAAGGCGGCGAGCACTTACGCTTTGTTGTTAATTCTCCTACAGCAAGGAGCTTTTCAGCTCAGCAAATGGGTCAGTAGTTCCAAGCTAATCCTGAACTCAGTGTAGAGCAGTGATGATTCATTTATCATTAAAATGTAATGTTTTTCGGCATTCAGCCGCCCAGCAATTGGTCAGGTTCCCATACGTAGCACCCTCAATTGATAAAATACATACCTACTTGACCAAGAACGAACTCTACATGAGGAATCTGGTCAGCCGACCTTCAGAGACTCGCATATCTGCCATAATGATGAGGTTCAAGACATCAATCAAGATGATAATTTTCCAAACGACAAGGAATCAATGAGAACGATGGACTTGACAGTGCGATCAGATCGTGATGGTTAGTTATCCTATTCGGATGTACAATGACCGGGGATATGATCGAGCCGTATAATGCATTCACGAGTCTCGTGTATCATTCCAACGCTTAAAAATCATTGACGTGTTCCTACATCCAAGAAATTTCAATCCCTGGCACTTTACAAGGCACGTAGATTTCGCACACCGTGATCATTCCAACAAACAATGACCATGAAAGATTTTTCGGCAAGGCTCCGACAACCTTTTGGCCTCTCTCTTTTGTCCTTCTAAATAATGAACCTTCGCTGCATTCTCGCATTTGCGAGGTGAATGTAAACCCCAAAACCGACCACTAAGAAAATAAGAAAATCCGACTGAGGCATTCCAAAGTCAATTTAAGTTGCAGGCTCATTTTTGAGAGGCTATCGACTAACCTTCAAACAGAAAGAGAAGCAAAACACGTAGTCAAGATAAAATTAGTTTTTATTGTTATAAAAGGATCTCTCAATACTATTTCCATGAAAAATAAACATTTTCCCTTCCATTTATAAGACGTGATTTGGAACACCTGGGAATGAATTTAATACCGTATAAAGTGGAGGTCATAAACGACGACAGGCTCGATAAATCGTCCAACTGTCCTGAGGAAAAAGGCCGTTCCAGATAGTGAAACCCCAACGACGGCCTCGTTCTGCCGCGAACAAATCGTCCACCTCGGAGTTCAGACGAAAATACCGAATCACAAACTCAAGTACACGTGGATGGGGGCCAAAAGGAAGTTGGTAAAGACGGTTGGCAGGCGTAGCCCCAGACGAGTGGTTTCGTCATAGTTAATTCAACCATTGTTCGACCTGCCCGAGATGAAAAAGCGCATCGAGAGTTATCCGGGAGGGTGTAGTTTTCGTGGGCGGATTTGAATGAAATTCTTCAGGTCGCCTGATGGTAAAGAGAAGCAGAAAATTTCTGATTACAATGTTGTACTCTGTCAAAAATGCATTCAAAAATTGTGCGAAAAGTTGATACAGTCGATAAAAATTCAATTTAAAAAAGAGAAATTGAATAAAAATTGTAATCTGTATATAATTTATACTTCCCTTATAAGGGGCCCCCAAAAATTGATTCGACGCCTAAAAGAATGATGAAAACAACACCTCATTCGACCTCTTCCTCAATGACTTTGAAAAGCTCACTCTTCAGCACCATTGATCCCCAAAACGTTAGCCGGATGGGCCAGAGATCCCGAAAAAAGGGTTCAACGTGCAGAAATACTTAAAAAACGACACCTCATTCGATCGCCTCGCGCAGGTCCTCCAGAACCCCATTTTTAGTCCTATAGAGTATTCGGATGGGCCGGAGAACCAAACAAATGGATTTTACGTCCAAAATTACTTTTTTTTTTTTTTTTTTTTAAAGAATTGTCATTTTCAGTTGACCGCATTTCCGCAACCAATGGACCAACAGCGCTCCAATTTGTTTCAAATTGTAGCAAATTTACCCTACTTTAAGGGTGTATAGGGTGATGTTTGTCAAAATACTCTTCATTATTGGGGGTTTGGGGAAAAAACTCAACAAATTTTGCGGTTTTTTTTACTAACAAAAAGTTAGAAGGTTTTCAGGGTTGCAAACTGAGGTATGAACACCTCTAAGGAGCCCAAAAATCATTTAAAAAATCCGCAGTTACATGAAACTTGAACGCCTATTTCTTTCAGCTAGCCAACGACCTACGATGACAATGGGCCCGGGAACCGACCGTCGACTAATACTTTTTTCTGAAAGAACTTCATAATTTGAAGGCATAGCAAAAAAAAAAAAAAAACGAAAAAAAAAAAAAATTTGTCGAAAATTTCAACTTTGAGGGAAAAGTGGCGCTACTCTCTCATTGGCTGCTACACGGCCGCCATTTCCGCCGTCACCTCCGGCAGATTCCCGTCGGTCCCTTCTTATGCTAGCGCACTCTGGCGGATTAGTAAAAGTGCCACCGCGGGAAAATTCAAAACGCCAAATATTCACTAGTGATTTCCTCTGCTCAGACAACTAATTTCTCAGTGCTAACTGTTCTGAGTACTTTGTTCATTATTAGTTCAACTATGTTTGGCCGAATTTTCCCATTTCTCTGACCTAGTTCCTTGGCCCATTGAGCGGGAAAAGTCTTTTTAGCTTGAAACTGCTTTTTGGGTTCTCTAAAAGTAATTCGGAGCATACAGATTTTCATACGGATTTCTGCTGGTCCAGATACTGATTTATCACGGATTTTTACCACTAACGACGCGGATTTTCGATTTTGTAATCTGGCACCACTCATACGAACGGACTTCATTTTGGAATGTACACATCATACACAAATATTGAGAAAAAGAAAATTGATGACGCGTAAACGGTGAAATTATTCTGGGAATGATGAATCAAAATGATGCAAACACATGCAAACACACAGTTTCCTCTCGTGGTGGAACTCAACCTCTGAATATATGAACGAAGTCGTAGAAGAAAAAAAAAAAAACGTTGAAGATATGCCTGTTGTTTCAATTTACTATCAAGAAGCCACTAATTACTAAATCATTTACCATTCTTGACATGCCACTCATTGAACCTAACCAACAACCAACCCACACTAGTCATCCAGCACAAATATTTCAGGCGACACTCCTATCCTCGTGTCACCCTTGACGGGGCGAGATAACGAGGCAGGTAGAACGTTCAGAACGGTTTAAAAAAAAAACCCTCCGAAATTCCACAAGTCACTCCAGATAGCCTCGGCGACAAGGTTTTGAACCGCGAAATTCTGCGACATGCCGCAATTCGTCAGCTAGGATCGTCCCCTAGTTATTCGAGGAGTGTAAAAACGGATCAGTCCGAAAAAAAACATTATCGCCCAGTTTTAAAAATACCGGCGGATTCGGCCTTTGAAATGTTTTACTCAGCGCACCCAGTGACCTAAAAAATACCGCGTCCTTGGAGCCGGTCTGGGTTCATTATGCAAGTTAGGTGCGAGTTTAGGAGAGTCTCCCCCCCCCCCCTCCACGCCGCCGCAGCCTTTAATTGAGGAAGATGACATCATCCACTCATTCCCATCCGAACGGCAAGCACCAGGTTCGGAGTTCTATCGCTGAGGCAGAGAAAAAGCTAACCAACGACAAAATTCAAGGGACTCCCACGCAATTTTCAGACGCACAGTCACGCGGGATACAACTAGTTATACCTATACATGGACCACGACAACCCTAAACTCGAATAATTCTTGTTCCCCGAAAAGGGAGAAATCCGGCATTGCGATTGTCTAGGACAATAGAATTATTCTCTCTCTATTATTCAGGCGACCAACTTCTGAAAATAAAACGTTACATGTCCGAATATCAATTCTGTCAACAAAAACATTTTGAAAAAAAAAATTTTTTTTTTTCTTGGAAAATATTTGACCTGGGATTTTTCAAAAATCCCATTTGTAGCCGCATGAAAGCCCTATAGATCACAACAATGAAATTTGATCGTTCCGGGACCCCAAAAAATGGATTCTACGTCCACAAATACTTCGAAAACGATACCTGACTCGATCCCATAGCCAAAAGCCTTCCAAAAACCCCTCCCGTGGCCCCATTTTAGCCCCATAGCGCCCCACGGGTTTGGGCGATCGAACTGAAAACCTTGCAGGCACAACTAGATGGTAAACCGGGTATTTTGTCAAAATTTCAGATTTAAAAAAATATTCCCGAATCAAAAAAACAATTCGGAATCTAGAACCTCTTGAAACGGATAATGCCAAATTTTGAGGCCGATCGGAGTCGTCGACCTCCGTCGCGATTACAGAGGTGTATTATTCCAATAATAATAAACCAAAACCAGAAAAAATCGTCAACTGAAAACATCTTTCAGCGACCAAGCACCGAAAATGGCGATTCTTGTGTTCATAGCATGCGCCAAGTATCTTGCGCCTCGATCTAAACTGAACTAATCTGGGGGTTTGGGGGTGCCAACGCCTGTGATATACACCAATGCGGCAACACTTTGTATTCTATTCCCATATGCGAATTAGGGAGAGAATGACTATCCGCTGATGGTATAAATGTATTATCAGAAAACAATTCACACCATCAGCAGAAGAGTCTCTTCCCTCTCTCACCTTGCGCAAACACCCACCTATCATTTTTACGCCGTTAGGTGCTGGTTTGGCGGGAGCAGACGCTAGTTTATGAAAAACAAGTTTTCTTATTCAGAAGGAAGAATAAATATTTATTGGTACAATTATTACAGTTGTCGCTCTTTCTGTTCATTGACCTCTTGAGTCAAGTCTTGACTCTTTGACAAGGTCCATTCTCGAAGGGCCAGTTTCGTCCAATGCCGAATTTCCTCCTACATTGAGATCCCGAAAATCAAAAGAACGTGGATACGGCCTGATACAAATCGGAGACCAAAGAAACACAGACGTACAAGTTCTTCAGTTTTTTAAGACAACTTTTTTCGAAGGAAGACATCGGTTTTATTTTTCATTTTTCTTTTGATGAAGACATTTTCTCCCTGGTTGGACAAAAAAAGAAGTCAAATAGGTAGTGATTGATAAAAATCAATTTTGAGGGAGTGAGTTGTGGTCAGCAGCGCACACTATTTTTTGGCTATACCGATGAGAGGCCCTCTCAGATAGGGCGGCAGGGGGACCTAAAGCTTCGGTTTCCTAGGAATGCGGTGCCGTTTTGTGACGACCGTAGGTGAACGGCCGGAAGACGTGGTGGGGGGGTGATGGTAACGGTGAACGTATTGACGCCCGTTCAGTGCTGTAAAGCTAGAGTCCGTCGTCAGTTCACCGCGTCCGCTCACCGTCCTTCTCCACAATGAATGAGACTGATGTAGCACTATTGTTAATTTTGGAAGACGAGTTTTCAGACGAGGACAAGCGAAGTGAAGAAAGTGAAATTTTCAAAAAGCGCAATGTTGAGGGAACCTATGAGATACTAGTTCGTCGTCATTTACTGTCCAATGAGGATAAATTCGTTACATATTTTTGATTGAGCCCCATGCTCTTTGATTAGGTCCTGAACTTCATAAAGGATGACATAACTTCAACGCCTTCAACAGAAACCGAACTCCAATTTCTCCTGAGCAAAAACTCTGCGTACCTATTTAATTATGATCAGTATTATTTACACTTCATTATCACTACCTAATTATATTCAGTATTGTATTTATTCATTTTTGTATTTTTTAACCTGATCCCTTCCTTCAAGCCTGATGGGTTAAAAACACGTGTAAAGGTGTGATTTAACAGCGAAATAGTTCTTACTTATAAAGAATTTTATTAAGATAAAAAAAGTCCATTTAATTACAGAGATTCAATATTCACAATTATAATTTACAAATTTACATAAGAAGGCTCGTCGGATTCTCGAGTGAAATAAGCAAGTCATTATTTCAAAATGAATGCTCGTATTAATTTATTTGTAAATAATTTAATGCTGATTTTATTATTATTAGATATTATTATTGCCACATTATGACTTAAAATTTTGGGCTTCACGTATTTTGTGTTATTATTGCCTCTAGGAAAAATAAAACCCAATTTCCTTCCACAGGGACAATTTGAGTTGAGTGTTCCTGAAATCCTTTGATGCCAATTGTACAAACACTCGCGATTTCTAAGGAAATCAATGAGAATTTCGTCCTCTTCCGATGAGAAACTCATTGCAAAGTATGACCGCTCTCCGTCAGAAACGTTGAACCAACTGTTGGGCTCCGCTCGAGCGCCCGTAATTTTATCTGGGTCACCGTTTGTTTACCTGACGGAGGGCCCTACCGTCCTTAGGAAACCACACCCATCTCCCAAAATGGCCTAGGTCATTCACCGTCCCTTTACGCCTGTCACATAACGGCACCGCATTCCTAGGAAGCTTAGACAGGGCTCCCATGCTCGGTGCTCTCTCGGGGGTTTAACCTGGCTAACGCTTAAACGCTCGGTAACTCGGGCGGTGAAATAGGCCCTCAGTCGGGAGATCTCATAGACCTTGCACGGGGCCAGCCCCTGTAGGGTCGACGAACGCTTCAAATACGCAAACGCTCGCTGATAACGGTGTAGGACCGAGTGGTGGGGGAGGACGGAGAAGGCCAGAAACACCTGAACTCTCTCAGGTCAGGGGCTCTGGCCAGTCCCAACAACTGAACAGACCTGACAAACAGCGGAGGGGCCAGTCACTATAAAGGCCATAGGACACATAGCAGACGCTCGCGCGATCTCTAAAAATCGATCAAATTAAATTCGGCATGAAAATTTGCCGATCATCCGAATTCGTTCATTCAGGATTTAGTATACAGGGTGTTACATTTAGCGTTGCCAAAAAAGATTTCATGGATTCTGGAGCCCATTTCCAATCGAAAATGCCTTTTAGAGTTGTTTCGAAAACCGCTTCGTTTTCTCGTTACCTATTTGCATTTTTTGTTTTTTTCCAACAACATGCATTGTTACTTCAGAAATGTGGCCATAACTTCCTTTAGAAGCATCATATTGAAAATCCAAGGACACCGTTGGAAAGGGCGTTAAATTTCATATAAGATACACCTCCCTTTAGGGCCAGAAAAGTGGCTCAAGTGCTTGATCAGGAGGGATAGACATGAAAGTAGCGAACTTTTCCAAGTTTCATGACATTTTCAAAGCAAAAATACACCATTAAATGCCTCATCAGCAATACGGCGCAAAACGGCAAAAACATCCTCAAACCCTCAGCTTTCCAACGGCATATCACTTTTTTAATTTACACCTTTATTCGCCGAGAAATCGGCATTTGAATGACTAGAAATGTGGTTTTCCTTCTCTCAAGAAATTAATGCCTGCTCATTAATTTATTATTAACCGATAATTTAATAATTCTTCGTTTTCGCTGTTCCTGTAATGATATTAATACAGTTATCGATCCTATGGTGAAAATACAATGCCTATCCTACACTACAATACTTTCTTTAAATACTGATATTGAAGGAATATCGAACCCACACCAAGAAGGAACGCGGGGAGTAGCCGGCCAGCAGGACTCCTCGCGCGGAAACCAGCGATTTCCCTCCGGAAAACCACATTTCTAGTCATTCAAATGCCGATTTCTCGGCGAATAAAGGTGCAAATTAAAAAACGTGATATACCGTTGGAAAGCTGAGGTTCTGAGGATGTTTTTACCGTTTTGCGCCGCATTGCTGATGAGGCATTTAATGGTGTATTTTTGCTTTGAAAATGTCATGAAACTTGGAAAAGTTCGCTACTTTCATCTTTATCCCTCCTGATCAAGCACTTGAGCCACCTTTCTGGCCCTAAAGGGAGGTGTATCTTATATGAAATTTAACGCCCTTTCCAACGGTGTCCTTGGATTTTCAATATGATGCTTCTAAAGGAAGTTATGGCCACATTTCCGAAGTAACAATGCATGTTGTTGAAAAAAACAAAAAATGCAAATAACGAGAAAACGAAACGGTTTTCGAAAAAACTCTATGAGGCATTTTCGATCGGAAATGGGCTCCAGAATCTATGGAATCTTCTTTGGCAACGTTAAATGTAACACCCTGTATAAATTCGGGTCGCTAGATAGGATACGCCGCCCTGGAAATGACGACTCAATCAGACTGTAGACAACGAAGAAACGGATAGTTTGGCGGATTTGCGAGCGACATAAATTGCGCTCAACGGGCATATCAGACATATATAATATATAATTATATATAATTGGCTCGGGAATCCAAATTCAGCATAAAAATTAGGCGTTCCGATTTAAAATAAGAAAGTTGGGCGCAATTGCACCGGTTTGCGCGCATCTCTGGGGATCTCAACCCTACCAGTAGGAGGGGACAGAGAGGACGAGACAGTAGAGAAAATCGCTGTAGTGTTTTTGGACGTAGGATCCATTTTTGATGGATCCCAGCTGGTCAAATAAGTTGTCGTTATCCGAATTTGGTCGCAAAATCCAATTTTTTTTTTTTTTTTTTTCAAAAATATTTTTTTGATGATACAGAATCAATTTTTTGACAATTAAACAATATCAAAGAAAAATAACCCTGTGTAAAATTTGCATCGTTTTACAACCAGTGCCGGGCTGGCTTCAGACAGCTTCGTACGGAGCGCCTGGTTTCACCATCTTACGATGTTAACCATATTATAAGTATGTAGACTTTCTTTCGATTGGAGCAACCTCAAGCCTAAAATGTCACGAAATCTCATGCTGCAAGAACTTGATACATCACACGGCAGCTGAACGTTCCACCTAAGCCCACTCTTTATGGGTTCCAGGATGCACAGCCGCACGAGTCATTTCCCAGAATAAAACATCCGAGCCAGTGGGTGGGTTACAGGATGATCAACTGTCTGCTTGCGTACGCATTTACATTATCAACACCGCGAATCGGATTTAATTACAGAGATTCGTAAGAGGCCGAAGAACCGATTTAAAACCAAATCTAAAAATAGAGGGTTCAGAGAAGTTGGCATTAACCTTCCCCAATGGAAAAAGTGTCATCGACCGCTACCTCCAGATCCAAAATACCCGCAGAGAAGCGTTTAGGGTGGCAGGGAGAGTTGCGGGATGAAATTTCAGTGTGAAACGAGCCATTTGGAAAGTTCGACCTTTCGGTTTGATGAGAATGCAGGGAAATTATTCATTGTCATACTTTTCGACTTTTCTTGGACAGCAGCCGCAGCTTTAGAGTTTTCCTGGTGGTTTGATTTATTCAAAAACTCGAACACGAAAACTACACGGAAATAAGACCGAACTGTTAGGATCGTTCGGCTTTTGCCCCCGACAATCCAAATGTTGCGTTTTTTCCTCGCTTTCATCTCCGGCCCGGTTCGGATCCCAACTGAGCAAACATCGGTCACGAACTATGATGTCAGAGACGAGTTTCCGAGACTGGAATTTCAAATGTAACACGTATTTCGACATCCATAACCCCACCATCTCAGGACGGCATTTGACAGTAGAAACGGAAGGTAGCCGCAATAAGGAGAAGCCACCGCAGAACGAGGAGTGAACTTACCCATTTTCGAGAGGCTCTCGCTAGCAGGAACTGTAAAACTTTCACTTCACTCTTCGACAGGATAACTCACTAACATCACAAGCACCCCGCCGTAATAAGGTAATAGCGGATTTTCCTGGATCTTACAGCAAAAATATCAACATATCAGAGCGATGGGAGGGGTCCATAGAGCACTGTACTTCATTTCAATCAATCGAAACAGGTGAAACAACAAAACTGTATTCTACACGAAATTTACCTTTCAAAACTTTTGATAAGAGCAGATAAGAAAAGGTTAGGTGTGATATGGTTTTCCAAATAAACATACGAAATACATTTTTAATTAAGAAATTACAGAAAATCATAATTTAATTACAAGAAAACGGCTTTTTCAAGCATTATCTTTGACAAAATATCCAGCTTGCAATAAGCCATAAACAATGTTGCCAACAAGGTAAAGTCACCTTTCCAGCGGTCAACGTTTAAAACGAAAGGCTTAAAATTCAACTTTAACTTTGGGATTCATTTTTGAAACGTTAAGGGATTATTTATTCAATTAAAACGAAGCGATTTTTTCCCAGGATAAACCCTTGCAGTGGGGAACGAACGGGATTTTCGTCGCCGCGCAGTTGGCATTATTGAAATCCGCGGCTCTCGGGGGGAAAAGGTTGGCCAGCGCTAGCACGACATTTCCCGTACAAGGGGAAAATCTAAACAAGCAGCCCACTGCCAGCTGAGACGGAAAACCGCCAAACGGACGTAGCAGTGGGTGGAAGGTAAACATCCCGCCCGATTGAGGTGGCAGGCGGATTTGAGGAGGTTTTCACTCGTCAAAGTGTTTCTTTTTTCACTCGATTTGTCTTAAAATTTAACCCAAAAGATTTTGATTATTTTGCTTAAATTGTACAAAAATAATTGTTAGGAATCATAATAATAATTAAAAATTATTAGTATGACCTAAAAATTGAGGCGTTTGCTATCAAAACCAGCTCAGTTCCATTTTTAAAATTGTTTGGGAGAAACGAAAAATGTCTCATGTCTGCAGTTTATGAGCTGAATCGATGTTTGGTTTTTCATATTGCAATATGAACGTTCATATTGCAATATGAGTTAATATAATATTAATATGAGTTAATATTAATATGAGTTAATATAATATTATATTAATATAATATAATATTAATATGAGTTAATATAATATTATATTGCAATATAATATAAGGCGACCAACAGTCATGTTTTAGCAGGATGGTCCTTTTTAAGGGCCCCATCCTGCCAAGCGTTATGTCCTGCTTTTTGTGAGAAAGACTTTAAATTTGACAGTTTGCCTAGGTATTTAGTAAAATGACTGATTTGACAGATTGACTGCGACATATGCGCTATTCCTGGAACCAACGAGCAAAAACTGATGGCAACCTTACTGAATGAATGATGAATACTGTATTTGGTGTAAAAACAAATTACAGTGAGTAGCGTCACACAAATATTGTTTATAATAATTTTGTGTGTCCGTCTGTTTTGAAACCCGGGAGGATTCTTACACTTTTGCGCTGGGTCGAGCGGGAGGATTTTTAAATTTTTCGCCGGGTCGAGCGGGAGGATTCTTCTGGACACGGCACCCAGAAAAAGGGAGGATTAAATTGAATCCCTGTAAAAAGTTTTTACGTTTTTTTTTTTTTTTTTTTTTTTTTTTTTTTTTTTTTTCAGGCGAGAGGATTTTTACAGTTGTAAAAGTTGATAACATATTATGTATATTGTTACTTGTACAAAAATTAAATCTGTTTCAATAAAAAAAATTGAAAAACAAAGTCTTTTCACTGTATTACTCGGAAAATATTTGATCTCCTGGGATCCTCCAAAAATCTCATTTGTAGTCTTTAAAAAAAAGAAATTATTGAAATGAAACAATTTTAGGAAATGTCAATGTTTATACAATTTGTCGAAATAATATTATTATTATCGAATAATAAACATTGACAAATTGTATAAACATTGACATTCCCAGGATATCCTGGGTTGCTATTTGCCTTCTTACCTACCTTCCAACATGCGGCGAGACAAAGGGCCGTTGTTTCCGTTGGAAGAAAATAGAAATAGGCATTTAGTAAAATGATTTCTACATGTCACCACACGAGCAGTACACACTAATTTAGTTGGGCAATACACAGCATAGGTAGTACCTATTTTCTTTGAGAAAACTGCTGACTCTCCTTTGTCGTCCTTTATTTATTCATATTGTTGTGGAAAATGACTTATATTATTGGTAGAAAAATTTTAATTCCTACCAATCCAGTTGTAATCTACCTTAGGAAATACTACTGGATAACGAAATTTCAAAAGTTTAAAAATACGTTGGTTAAGTATGCAATTTTCCCAATGTTTCAAACTTGAAAGTCGGCTTTTCTCAGAAAAAATAATTTTGGGCTATCCTTGTTTTTCCCTGCAGGGAGGAGTACATGACATTGTACTCTTCTATGTAAAAAAAAAAAAAAAAAAAAAAAGCTGCAAATTTTTCACAAGGGTTTATTATTCTTTGAAATAGGTCACTTGTACGAAAACTAATTCTGGGTAAGTAAAAACAATTTTTCCATTTTTTTTTTTTTAATTTGGGAAATATTTGACCCCTTGGGATCCTTCAAAAATCCCATTTTTAGCCCCACGAAAAGATCCCCCATAGATTCCCACGGTGAAATCGGATCGTTGCGGGACCCGAAAAAAATGGATTCTACGTTCAAAAAGACTTCGAAAACGACACCTGACTCGATCCCATAGCCAGAAGCCTTAAAAAAACCCTCCCGTAGGCCCATTTTACCCCCATAGCGCCCCATGGGTTGGGGCGATCGGTCTGAAAACCTTGCGGGCACAACTAGATGGTAAACCAAGTATTTTGCCACAATTTCAGATAAAAAAATTCTTACTGCCCAATACGGGCCGGACGGCGGACGGACATTTTGGTTTTAGAATGTAGACCTCTTGAAACGGATTATGTCAAATTTTGAGGCCGATCCGAGTCGTCGACCTCCATCGCGATTGCATAGGTGTAAGTATTACCTATTCCAAGAATAATAAGCCAAAAGGTTCCTGAAGTTGATCGTGCCAACAATCATGATTCATAATATGAATATATTCATATTATTATGAATATAATATATTAATTATGTTTAGGAATATAATATAATATATTATTTGTTTAGGCCTACCTATGTGAATAAGAAGAGGTCTTTGGAAAACTCGCACTTCTCCTGATTTCTGGGTGCTGATATCTTGCTTTTTCAGATAAATCTGAAAGCCCAAAATACAATTTTCTTTTAAAAAGAAAAAAAAAACAGCCCAAGGCTGAGCAGCAAAATTTGCTTTAATTTTATTTAATAAAAACCAGCCAGAAAGCGGGGGAACGGGATAATACCGGTCCACCTGTGGGGAAATTTAAAAGGTCCTCTGGCACACTGATTACGCTGTGCTGATAACTGATAGCTCGTGTTTATTTTGATAAAGACGACTTTTCCTGTTGATGTTGACCAAAAATATTGTTCCTGCTTGTTTTCGTTACCGCCGATCTGTTATCTTCACAACCTTGTTAGTCGATTGTTATTGAGTCTTGTCACGTTCTATTTAACAACATTTGACTCTGTTCAAAACGAAATAAGGTGTGCGGGAAGGGCGTTAAACGCTTCTATAGTGTACCGTATGTGACGTAAGTTTATTTCTCATACAATATGTTGGTAAAGAGCATTCACCTCTACTTACTGTAGAAACGCAATGAGCACCTACCTGGTTCTTTCAGATTCGTTTGTCTTTCTTACCTAATAAGACGCAAAAGTATCAAAACTGCGTATACAAACATAATTTCATATTATGAAATCTTAATGTAGGTTGTACTGTGTGTATACAATTTATTTGATAGCGGACATCATTACTATGAAGGAATGTCTCAACAGATTCCGTTGATTGGATGATATTCTGTCCATAATATATTTTATTATAACAAGTTATAAACGACCCGCAGTCATTTTCTCACGATTAAGTCGGTCAAGGTAATCAGATGGCCTCGGTAGAAAAAATACACATTAATGTTAATATATTAAAATTTAATGCTTTAAGTAAGTAATTTTGGTTCATTATTCTTGGACGTAGAATCCATTTTTGGGTGTCCCGGAACGATCCGATTTCACTGTGGGGATCTATAGGGCTTTCATGGGGCTGCAAATGGGATTTTTGAAGGATCGCAGGAGGTCAAATATTTTAAAGTTTTTTCACAAGTAACCTACATCAAAGAATAATAACCCTTGTGTGAAATTTGAACCTTTCTTCTTCCAGTTGAATCGTTACGTAATCGTTGCTATGACAGCGGGGCACACTCAGTGAGTATAGAATATAATATAATATAATATATTATAAATATAAATATAATATATTCTATACTCAGTGGGCACACTGCCAAGACCGTGCACCGTGATGTCTCCAGGAAGTATGTATTTTATAAACTGGTCTTCTAGTCGAGGTCGTCTTGTAGTTCCAGGATGGTTGCTATTGAAAGGTCGTACTGTACGGCGCACTTTCTTCCCCGGACGCATACAAAAGTTGGGATTTTCCACCATTGAATCGAAGTTGAAGATCCCGTGAAAGATGTATTGGACCTAACGTTAATTAAATGTTTACTGACTGGCGAACAACGGGTTAATACACTTATTTCAAATTGCTCAAGAGAGCGGGTTTTCCCTTTAAAAAAAGCGTAATAACTCTGTGGCATGAAACTTCAGATTTTGTTGAGAACCCAGCATAATTTGGACTCGTTATTCTCCCATTCCTAAGGTGACCATTGCAGTCAGACCTAAAAAGCTGTCAATTTTACACGAGGGTTTTATTATTCTTTGATGTATATTGCCCAAAAATTAATTTTGTAAAAAAAATAAATAAAAAAAATCCCGTAGGTACCGTTTTATCATAATATGATAAAACGGTACGGGATTTTTTTAAAATATAATATATTATATATATTTTTATTCATACCTATATATTTTTTCATTCATTCATATTCATTTAACCGCATCAAAATCCGTCCAACAGTTTGGCCGTGAAAGGGAGACATACATACATATAGACACCGATCATTCTTAGAGAGATTCCCGGGTTTATTTGTGAATTTTTTAAATGCACAACTAAACATGGGAATTAAATAAAATTATTTGTGAAATTAAAACAATCACAAGCTTTTATTGTAATTATTTACATTTTTGTGAACTATTCACAAAATTTGTGAATTTGATGTTTTTGTGAGTTTAATTTAATTTATAGGAAAAGTTGTGAGTATGAATTAATTCACATTAACATTAAATGTTAACTTGTAAATTTTACAAGTTGGTAAAGTATGAATTAATTCACATTCACAAACAAAGCACGATGTGAATTAATTCAAATCCTTATTTATAAATAAAAATGTGCCCAACTGTGCTGGAGTATTTGAGAAGGAGAGTTTGAAAATTTTTGTTATTAAATTTGGCGTGTAAAGCCTCACACCTATTTGCTGTTCGTTCCGAGGAAATTTTGGCTGAAGCCCACAAATGCGGCGGAAACCTTGCCTCTGAAGCTCCTCCGTGACTTACGAATGCGCGGGTCCCTCCAGTTTCTAGTCAATTTTTATGGTACCTACGAAAGCGCCTCTGAAATTTGAGTGGTTCTCCACCCAAGGGATCCACGGGTTGCCTTTGTAGGTGGCAACGAGAGTGACAAGAGCTGTTGAGTTCAGTGAGCTCTGAGTTTACCCTATAGGATGATGAAGATGATCAGATGATGGCCATGCTTCCTTATCCGTGGGAGGCAAGCTGGACCTTTCCACCAGAGCTCTGAGGGAAGTTGGGACGGTCCAAGTCATGTCTATTTGTCATCCCAGTTTATGTGGTTTTGACGATTGCTGAATACAGCAATTAAATATACATATTTAATGTGACTAAATTTTAGAGAGTTGGGGAGGAGACACCAAATGGGCTTCTTGAAAAGGTCTGAATTCAGCATTTCTGACAACATATTCGGATTCAGCACCCTTTAAAACCCATACACCCCAATTTTTAGTTCGAAAATCCGTATAGGTACGTGCATAGCTGTTTTCGAAATGTTAGAGATTTTGAAATGAACGCCGGGCAAATTTGACGTCACACCTCGCCAGGCTGGGCGTCGAGTAGTTGGGCACTGAGCCGCCAGAGCGCTAAATAACAAATCTGAACAGAATCGGAATAAAAACACTCGGCCCAGGTCGATTTTTGAATAACCTTCTTTGATAATAACCTCGATGCTCAATTTTCGAATGACCTTCTATAATGATAAACCCGATTTTCGATTTTTGGGGTCGACTTTTCGCGTAGCAAAGTTGGCTGACTTGCGTAGATGAGAGAGAGAGGGATCTCCCGGCCAATCAAAAGACGACGAAGCAGCCCACGTCATGTACCCTCTCCTGACCTCGGAATTCAAATATTATATTTTTCCTAATGCCCTATAAATAATTGAAACGGGGTTTCTGCAATATGGACCCGTTTTCGTAACTTTTGAAGCACGACCTTTGCAGGAAAAACATTTTCAAAAATCATTAAAGGAGCTCATTGCGTTTGTGGTTTGGCGGAAAAGCAGGGGCGCAGAGACCAAGTTTTTGGTGTGTGTTCCAATGTTTGTGAAGGAGGATCTAAGTATTCAATAACTATGTTTCTCTTAAACACCAGCCATGACGGATGTGCACAATGCTCTGACGTTCAATAACAATCTGCTATTATTGCGGAACGGAATGGGGAGGTTACCCACACCTGCCAGTGCTGCCATGCAGGGAAGGCGACACCTAGCGGGGCATACGTGCACTTGATGGGGCTCAGTCACTGTGATGAAAGGATTGGCCACATAATATGTTGAAGTTAATTATTAATTTGTATTATTATTGTTAATTTTTTTTCTTCTAATTTTTATAGTAGGGGCCTTATCTTACTACTTTTTTTCTGTAAAATTTAAAATAGAGGTTCCAGAATGCTAACGTATTGATTTATTTTGGTATTTTCAGGCGTCAAGTTGCTGTCAAGTTGCTATGGATAGTCACACAGATGAAGGTAAACTTATCTTCAGTGCAGAGCGATTATTCGTTCTACGTTTCAAGGCAAATGTTATTAATGTGGCACCGACTATTGGAAAGGACTCAGAGGATGGATAATACACTCTGGTAATGGAGTAGAAAACGTGGTTCTTTGCTTCTTGCTAGCTCTGTCGAACGAATTGAGTGTTTGCCGAAGAGGTCCTTTCCAATTTGAGTGACTAGGGAGAATGATAACTAATCTACTGGCTTAAATTGTTTATGTATCAATGAATTTAGCCTGGGGAACGGTCTGCCAAGCCCATCTACAGCCTAGAGTGACTTGAAGCGGTTGAGCACTAAACTCAAGTTTGGACAGTCAAAGTTCTTTTGAAATTTATTATTTAAATTCGGATCGCTAGGTAGGATACAGTGGAAGTGCTGACTGTAAACAATGAAAATAGGAAGAGCTGCGGGGATTTGCGCTCAACTGGCTAATTGTACGTAAAATTGGCTCGGGAATACAATTCCGACATAAAAATTAAGGGTTACACTTTAAACTTAGAAAGTTGGGCGCAAATGCGCCGGTTTGCGCGCATTTTGGGGGGGGGTCTCAACCCAGCTAGTAGGAAATCTGAGGGATCCCGAGAAGGTAGAAAAAACCGCTGCAAATTTTACACAAGGGTTTATTATTCTTTAATGTAGATTACTTGTCCGAAAATTAATTCTGTGTCAATAAAATTTTTATTTTTTTCAAACATTTCAAAGTTTTCAATTTTTTTGTTACTAGCAAAATATTTGACCTCCTGAGGTCCTTCAAAACTTCCATTTGTAGCCCCATGAAAGCCCTATTGATCCTCAGTGATATCGGATCGTTCCAGGACCCCCAATAATGGATTCTACGTTCAAAAATACTTCGAAAACGACACCTAACTCGATCCTATAGCCAGAAGCCTTAAAAAAACCCTCCCGTAGCCCAATTTTAGCCCCATAGCGCCCCACGGGTTTGGGCGATCGGCTGAAAACCTTGCTGGCACAACTAGATGGTAAACCATGTATTGTGTCAAAATTTTATTTTTTAAAATAAATTCCTACTGCTCTAACCAGCTCGGACGGCCGTTGTAGGCAGTAGGAATTTAAAAAAAACTGAAATATTGACGAAATACTCGGTTTACCATCTAGTTGTGCCATCTACCTAGCCACGTTCTGAATTAGTGGAATAGATTATTGTTCAAACCTGATTAAGTGCTCAGCAGCTTCAGTCACTGTGGTAAGCTCTTCCGGCTCTTTCATTTTCACCCATCCTCAATAATTTGTAATATGAACTATGTAACTTGTTAATTAGATGAGATAGTTAGTTTGAGTGCCCTCTCCCATTAATCGCCTAAGAGTGCCTGTCAGTTCTACGTCTTCCTAGCGATATTTTTGTTAGCTGCCAGTCCTGTGTACATTTTAACCTGTGCGACGCTATATAATGAATTGGGGCGGAAGCTCTATTAACCAACATAGCTGGAAGTAAATTAGTCTTCACTGTTTTAATAACTTGTAAAATTCGTCCATTTTCAGTTCCTCTACCAGTTTTTCACTTTGATAGTCAACTTAGGTTTGAGTTACCTTCAAAATAGTTGCCTGCAAAATAGTCTTATTTTGTTTGAAAAATTTTACTGCTAATGATACGCTATTCTTGTTAGGGCAGAAGACGGGCTTAGCAGCTTGAATTCGGTCTCCAAGGTAGATTTTTGTATTGGTAATAAACAATTTAGACCAGCTGTTGAGGATTCATTATTCTTCCAAGTCTTCTGCAATACTAGGAATGATAGAGAAAACATTGTGAAGCACATCGATTAATCTAGTCCGTGATCCCTTCACATTGGTTTCTCGTTGTTTGTGAATGACGTCATGGATTTATAAATTCTATGTCGAAGTCAAGGCCAGTGTCAGTTCCACTCTTTCTAAACCCCCGTTTCTGTCGATCATTGCATCTGCATCTGCGCTGCAAGTAAGTTGGTGCATCGTCGGTTATGGGGCAACATCGCGTGGTTTCACAGCCGGGCACGTTCTTAAGTGTACGTAATGTATTGAAATAGTCAAAAAACGTTTGTGACAGGTGCAAAACAGTTCTTCATGTCTTCTGGAAAATTGATAGAATTGAATAGCTGATGTTGCTTCTTAAAGGACGACTTGTTGCTTTTGATAGTAGCATCATGTGATTCCGTCCCCGGGTTAGTCTTGAAACAGAGATGTCACAAAATATGCTTTTTTAAAAGATTTCTTATTAAAAAAGAGTAATTTACAGAAAATAATGTATAGGTAGTTACTAGCGCTCAGACATAAGACCACTTTCTCGGACAGAAGGAGGAGCAAAGCGAATTTTCAGACCAATTTTTTTATTTTATTTTAAATCTGAAATTTTGTAAAAATACTTGGTTTACCATCTAGTTGTGCCCGAAAGGTTTTCAGTCCGATCGTCCAAACCCGTGGGGCGCTATGGGGCTAAAATGGGGCTACGGGAGGGGTTTTCTGAACGCTTTTGGCTATGGGATCGAGTTACGTGTCGAATCACGCATTTTTTGGGGTCCCGGAACGATCCGATTTCACTGTTGCGATCTGTAGGGCTTTCATAGGGCTAAAAATGGGATTTTTGAAGGATCCCAGGAGGTTAAGTATTTTTTGAGTAAAGAATAAATAATGTTGGAAAAACAATTTTTTTGAAAAAAAAAAAATCCCAAAAAATTTTTTTTCCCAAATTATTTTCTTTTGACACAGAAATAATTTTTGCACAAGTAACCTATATCAAAGAATAATAAACCCTTGTGTAAAATTTGCAGCGTTTTTGAATGGGGGGATGTGCTGATAGTTCTAACGAGCTCGCGCAGTTGCCACTTGAAAAAAAAATTTGAAATAAAAAATAAATTTTCTTAGAGTAATTTCTCTTTTGCACATTCTCGCATAACGAGGTAATAATTCCTTATCGTTCATTTTTTTGACACGTATATTTATCTTAAATCAAGGCCCTCTTCAAGTAGTTCCTAAATCATCACAGATCTCCTGTTTACAATGATCTCCAAACTAAAATCACGACCAAAGTTGCTGTACGACCAAACGTGCTGGATTTAAAGCGGCTTGCTCTCGATCGCATATCTCGAAAAAACGTGCGATGAGCAAAATTATAGTCGTAGACATTCAGATGTTGAGGTATGTCCCGCGCTCGGTACACAGGGGGCGGTGTGTTCTGGGTTTCGAGAAGTTCCTTGCCAATGTATTCGTTGATGGCGGTAACCACATCGGCGTTGAGAGTGGCCACGAGGATTGTACCGTCTGCTGTGCTTCTCTCACTGGCCGTTAGTCCTACGAGGACGTCATCCGTGTTAATGACGGGCCACCCAATCGTACCTCCGACTAAACCGTATTGTTTGACTACGGCACAGAAACACTCGAACTTGATCCCGATTTCGACCTTCGTCTTGTCACATACGTAGGTGTTTTTCTTATCACAATGTTGTATCTGAGTGGTGGCCGCTGAATAAGAGTTAAAGAATCTGATTTTTGACGACCTGTACTGCCTCATTCCAATCGAAACCAGTTTAGCATTTGCTTCATATAACTGGTCCGTCACATTAGTGATAGGGATTGGTGGCCATTGGGGGAAGAATTTTGGTACATCTGGTATGATGGCTGGTTCGAAAGGTAGCACGACGATCTCGCCATTCAGCATTGCTGCCTTCCCACGATTGTTTTTATTTTTGTTATATTTAATTAGGTCATCTCGTAAGAGTTGGCAGGTTAATCTGGTGTATTCCCACCACCTCAATTTATCAAGTTGTACTTCACATTCGGGCACGTAACTCGGTTCGAACTGATGTATGAAATCTGGTCTGAAATTTGCCATCACATTTGCTACGTAGAGTTGAGGCAGTTGATTTGGGGCCTGTTTCCGAAAAGTAATATCGAATTCTAGGGTTGTTTCTTTGAGACCTGAAGGGAACACTGCTGAATATCCCAGAACCGTCATCAGTACAGTATAGACACATCCGCACATCGTGAGGACGTGATTTGGCGTTATTATGGCTCCTCCGCATGCAGTACCTGGTTCAACATGTGATTGACCTGGGTCGGGCTCATTCGGGAACCATCTCTTGTAATCTCTTGAAGCTCCAACGTCCCTCCTGGAAGCAATAATTGTTCGGTTGTTACTCTGCAAACGCAATGAGTAAATGGAAGGTGGAGGTGCTTCCGCGTTCAGCCACTAGATTACAAACTCCACACTTAGAATAGTTTCCCATAGCATAACGATCAACTTGCCAATAAACGCAATGCACGTAGTATACACCCGTAATTAAACCCTTAACTATCTTGTTATTCCTTACTCCAAACTAAAGCAACATACCTGTATATCACTGCCAGGTAGGGCGTATCTGATGGTGACGTCGGATTCCAATCCTTGCCGAAATTAGTAAATGTCGGAGATTTTCTAAGCTCTTCTATCTCTGGTTCTTGGATCTCCTCATATTCGCTTGCCAGGGGTTGAACGTAATCTCTCCATTCTGGATCAAGTTCTTTCTCCCAGATGTAGTTAATCTCCTCCACCCAACGTTGTGCTGTAGTGGATTTGGGCAGCAAGGACATACCCAACAGTAAGAACCACAAGTGTATTGCCGATGACATGTCAGTATGAAATTCAGAACGATAACCAACAATTAACAACAATGAACCAACAATGAACAAATCAATGAAGAAAAACAAATCCTCAATAACTGCAGATGTTTTAAATCCATGCATGGCAACACAAGCATATTACGGCCCGCATGATGGCTGATGAAGGCGATGAATCGAATTGGTGGAAAATCCATCGGGAAACATGGAAATTGTGAGTCGAATAATTGTTAAGCTGTATAGAAGAAATTACAGGACATCGCCGTTCAATCTCAAGCTTGAAG
This sequence comes from Pilophorus perplexus, assembly GCA_955831195.1. Classification (NCBI taxonomy): domain Eukaryota; kingdom Metazoa; phylum Arthropoda; class Insecta; order Hemiptera; family Miridae; genus Pilophorus; species Pilophorus perplexus. Next base: position 5,177,320 of record OY037015.1, read on the forward strand.
AGATATGGGAAATCTCAACGACTGACGAAGACGCCTTTGACGCAATATCGGCGGAAGCGAAAGAAAGGTCAAACATATTGAGTGCCCAAGAACATTGTGGCAAAAATTAGCTGGGAAGTTCCAGCCAACGACCACGTTGAAAAGGCTTCAAGCTTAAAAAAAACCTGTTCTCGGCTAAGATGTTGCCGACGGAAGATATGGAAACATTGATCGAGTGCTAGGGTGTGCATCGGAGATCGTGAAAGCTGGCAGTATGAGAATTCACGATGAGCAGGCATGTAATGTAATTCTAAATGGACTACCTGATGAATTTGAAACAACCGTCAGCACGATTTGCAAATTTGATGATGCGGACTATACACCAGAATAGATGCTTTGCGGAGAATTTAAAAGTAAATTATTCAAAACGCTGCAAATTTTACACAAGGGTTTATTATTCTTTGATATACGTTACTTGTGCAGAAATTTAATTCTGTCAATGAAAAAATTAAAAAAAATTTTTTTTTGATTTTTATCTCAAAAAAAATTTTTTTTTTTGGATTTTTTTGTTCAAAAATGTGTTTTTTCAAAAACTGTATTTTTTACTCGAAAAATATTTAACATCCTGGGATCCTTAAAAAATCCCATTTTTAGCCCCACGAATGCCCTAAACATCGCCCCAGTGAAATCGGATCGTTCCGGGACCCCAAAAAATGGATTCTACGTCCAAAAATACTTCGAAAACGACACCTAACTCGATCCCATAGCTAAAAGCCTTCAATAAACCCCTCCCGTAGCCCCATTATAGCCCCATAGCGCCCCACGGGTTTGGGCGATCGGACTGAAAACCTTGCGGGCACAACTAGATGGTAAACCAAGTATTTTGCCGAAATTTCAGATTTTTAAAAAAATTCCTACTGCCCAAAACGGCCTGGACGGCGGACGGCGTACGGCGGACGGCGGACGAACATTTCGGATTTAGAATCTAGACCTCTTAAAACGGATAATGTCAAATTTTGAGCCCGATCGGAGTCGTTGACCCCCGTCGCGAAAACATAGGTGTATTATTCCAAGAATAATAAACCAAAATGAAGAAGGTGAGTCAAGATCATTTTGCCAGATCACGCAAGCAAAATCAGGAAGGAAACACTCGTGTCAAACCTCATCAGTCACTGAATAAGCTTCAATGCTGGTAAAGCATTACGGGATGACGAATGGTTGCTGGACAGCTGTGCATGTTCCCATTTCTCTCCGAAAAGATCAAACGTCACCACGTACGAAAAACTAACAACTCAGATTGTATCGCTAGCATCAAAGGTGACTTGCACGGTCATTGGGAAAGTTGTTGTTTCCACAAAAATTCGTGATGGGGTGTTTAAACATTCGGTTTGAAGAAGGCATCATGTGCTCGTCTTCAGTTTTCGATTGGTCTTCCAGAAGAAGAAGAAGCTCCACCAAGTGGGGAGTTAACTTACCGCCTGGCCCACCTCCCAGCAACCCCGACCCCCTCGAGTCCGACACCAGTCCAAGGGGGACGATCAAAGACCGGGGGGGGGGGGGGGGGGGGTAGGATTTTTTTTTTTTAAAATCTGAACTTATGGCAAAATACTCGATTTGCCATCTAGTTGTGCCCGTTTTTTAGCCTGATCTCCCAAACCCTCGGGGCGCTATGGGGCTAAAATGGGGCTACAGAAGACTATGGGATCGAGTTAGGTGTCGTTTTCGAGGTATTTTTGGACGTAGAATCCATTTTTGGGGGCCCCGGAACAATCCGATTTCACAATGGACATCTATAGGGCCTTCATGGGGCCTACAAATAGGATTTTTGAATGATTCCAGGTAATCAAATATTTTCCGAGTAAAAAAAAAATTTCGAAATTTAAAAAAAAAAAAAAAGAATTGCTTCAAGGGTAGAAATGGCGTATTTTGCTGAGTTTTGCTACGGACTTGATAGACATGAGTCTTGGCTAAACGAAAATGACAATAGCACACAGATAGGAACATACCCGGGAATTGAAGTTTCATCAAAAATGAAAAATTCGGGGAATCGCCAGAATTTTCATTTTTTTGCTGAAACTTCAATTCCCAGGAAATTATTTGGTACCAATCGTCATGGACGTTCAGCCAAAACGCATGCCAATCAATCCCATACCAAAACAGCAAAAAAAATCTAAGAAATGTCTCCCCTTCAGGGAAAAACATCAGCTCATGGATATGTCTTTGGTAAATATCACCAACTCCATCGTGTGTTGTTTAACCTAGCAATGATTTTGTTTACTGGTATCGCGTTGCATTAAATGTGACAACAACAAAAAACATAGCAACATATAGGTTTATTGGTATCGTCTTACGAAATTTCGCAAGACCCCCAGCCCAAAAACATATCCATGTTAATATGAAAACCAAAAAGGGGATTCCTACCCGCAATCTGTGTTGTCACTGGTACTCCAGTTGATGGGGGTCAGGGTGGCCCAGTGGACAGAGCTTCGTCTGTTTACGAATCAGTCGGAGCGTTGTATTGATCAGCCTGGTTCAAATCCGGGACCGAACACCAATGTTTGACCAAAAGTCAATCACGTGTTGCAATACCTGTCTTGTAGGCAGACAATTCACCTCTGAACGCAAGTAAATGTGAATCCATTCTCTGGAGCAAGAATTTCTAAAGTTTATCTAATTACAGTGCGGGGTCGGCTCCTGCCTCACTTGTGAGAACCAGTTGCTTAACACAAAAAAACCCACTTTACTTTACTTTACTTTACTCCAGCTGTACTTTGGGGCTGTTTGATATATCATAGTTGAGAGGGAGTCGACTGTCCTCATGCAGTTGCCACTCGAAAAAAAATCCCTTATGTTGTGTTAGAAATGTGAAATAATTTAACATTTATTTAAAAACAGAGGTAAAATTTAACAACAGAGGTTGAAATTCCAAACATGTCAAACATCGAGGACCACTTCAAGTAGTTCCAAATCATCACAGATCGTCTGTTTGCAATCTGCTCCAAGCTAAAATCACGACCAAAGCTGCTGTACGACCAAATGTGCTGCACTTAACGCTGCTTGCCCTCGATTGGATATCTTGAAATAACCTGGGATGAGGTAAATTATAGTCGTAGAGATTCAGATGTCGAGGTATGTCCTGCGCTCGGAACACAGGGGGCGGTGTGTTCTGGCTTTCGAGAAGGTCCTTGCCAATGTATTCGTTGATGTTGGTAATCACATCGGCGTTGAGAATGGCCACGAGGATTGTACCGTCTGCTGAGCTTCTCTCACTGGCTGTTAGTCCTACGAGGACGCCATCCGTGTTAATGACGGGCCACCCAATCGTACCTCCGACTAAACCGTATTGTTTGACTACGGCGCAAAAACACTCGAACTTGATCCCGATTTCGACCTTCTTGTTGTCACATACGTAGGTGTTTTTCTTATTACAATGTTGTATCTGAGTGGTGACCGCTGAATAAGAATGAAAGACTTTGATTTTTGACGACCTGTACTGCCTCATTCCAATCGAAATCAGTTTAGCATTTGCTTCATATAACTGGTCCGTCACATTAGTGATAGGGATTGGTGGCCATTGGGAGAAGAATTTTGGTACATCTGGTATGATGGCTGGTTCAAAAGGTAGCACGACGATCTCGCCATTCAGCAATTTGGCCTTACTTGGATCATGTATTCGTGTTGCCTCAACTTTGTCGCGTGTATATATCGTTTTTCGAAGGAGGTTGCAGTTTACTTTGTCGTAGACCCACCACCTCATTTTATCTTGGTCTACTTCACATTCGGTTTCAATGTAACCTGGTTCAAACTGATGTATGAAATCCGGTCTGAAATTTGTCATCACGTTCGCTACGTAGAGTTGGGGCAGTTGATTTAGGGCCGGTCTCCGAAAATTAATATCGAATTCCAGGAGGTTTTCTTTGAGATCAGAAGGGAACGCTGCTGGCGGCCCCAGAACCTCCAGCAGTACACTATAGACACATCCGCACATCGTGAGGACGTGATTGGGCGTTATTATGGCTCCTCCGCATGCAGTACGTGGTTCAACGTGTGAGAAACCTGGGTCGGGCTCATTCGGGAACCATCTCTTGTAATCTCTTGAAGCTCCAACGTCCCTCCTGGAAGCAATAAGTGTTCAGTTGTTACTCTGCAACTGTAATGAGTGAATGGAAGGTGGAAGTGCTTCCGCGTTCAGCCACTAGATTGTAAATCCCGAAATGTTGACAAATTACTCAGTTCACTATCTAGTTGCGCCCACAAGGTTTTCTGCCGGTACGCCCAAACTCGTAGGGCGCTATGGGGCTGAAATGGAACTGTGGGCAGCTTTTTCTAAAATTTTCGGCCGTGGGGTCGAGTTAGGTGCCGTTTTCGAGGTATTTTTGGACGTAGAGTCTGTTTTAGGGGGTTCCCAAACCATCCGATCTCACCGTGGGGATCTTTGGTACCGTTCGTGGTGCTACAAATGAAGCTTTTGGAGGATGACATAAGGTTTTCATTGTGAAATTCACCCTTAGATTCATTTTTAGTAATTTTAGTAAAGTACCTCTAAGTCATTCAGGAATTTCCTTCACCAACCCGGAACGTACCTAGCAAATTTTATCGATTTTTTTTTTTTTTTTTTTGTACCCGTGTATTTGGTGTATCTAGTAGATGCTACCTACCTTGATTTCAATTTTAACTTGTGTGCAGGGTCGGAGTTCTTGCCGCAGTTTGCGTTGAATGGAAAGATTGGGAGTTGTATTTGAGGATTCCCAAGATGCATGTCGAAAGCGGCAAAAGCTTCCTGGGCCCTGGGGGTTCAGACTGCTACCAGATGTGGAAGGATCTCCGGAGATGCCTCCAGATCTGTTGAGAACCTTGTTGGTCTCATGAAGGTCGGACTACTTCCGCTACTACCACCGTTCTCATCTTGGCCAAACTGTTTTCTGCCATCGAACCGTGTAGACCCTTGAAAACCCCAAGACTATCTTGTTATTCTCCTTACCTGTATATCACTGCCAGGTAGGGCGTCTCTGATGGTGACGTTGGATTCCAATCCTTGCCGAAATTAAATGTCGGAGCTTTTCTAACTTCCTCCACCACTGGTTCATCATACACGTACTCATATTGCCCTGCCAGGGGTTCAATGAAATCTCTCCATTTTTGATCAAGTTCTGTTTGCCACATGGAGTTAATCTCCTCCACCCATGCTTGTGCTGTAGTCGATTTGGGCAGCAAGGACGTACCCAACAGTAAGAACCACAAGTGTATTACCGATGACATGTCAGTATGATATTCACAAACAATAACAACTTGATTCAAATAATTACTTGAAGATAACAACTTGAACAAATCAATGAAAAAAAAAAAATTTCCTCAAGTCACTGTAGATGTTTTAAATTCAGCCCTGGCAACTCAAACAAGTACATGTCCGCATAATGGCTGAAGGAGGCGATGAGTTTTTCGATTCGACGAACATCCCGGGAAACATGGAAAGTGAAATTGTTAAGCTCAAAAGAAAACACTCCCAGACGGATTGCTAATGTTATGATCGAGGATCAAACCAATGAAACAATGTTTCATATGTCATATGTCATATGTTTTCGATAGGTACCTAATTGGCCTGGTATAGGCCTACTTGCAATATGTACCATTTCACTGTCTGACATAACTCGCGTACGGATATAATGTCATATCAACGCAGTAACTTTTTAAGGATCGAGCCCGCTGGCCAGGCCACTTTTGCCAACACTTCGACTAAGCCATGCCTTACAGCTGCAGCTGTAACAACGGGTTTCGATATAACTGCGGTCTTAGGGAGAAACCACATCCAGCGTGGCACCTCCAGCAGGGACGTGGTTTCCTCTAAGTTCCCTTCCGAGGGTGACGCCTCTCCACAGTATCCTGACGAATACGGTGAGCCTGGAGTAAGCGAGTCCTCCATATCTGTGGCTGTATCACCTACCTGATTCGTGTTATGCCCAGGATATGGATATTTTCAAACTCCCTCTCCTTTACTCCAAAAACATCGGCGGCGAAATCGTGGATAAGCGCCTCAGGCTTTCCGCCAAACGCACAACACCTAAAATAATGAATGTCACTTCAAATTTAGGTTCACAGGCACTTGTAGGAACCCTTCTCACACCCGCTGCGAGGGGTGCCCTATGCACAAAGGAGTTGGCCGCCTGAACAATTCCATATAGAGATAATACATAACAGATTCAGCTTTTAGTTGCTTTTTTTCCTGCAATATTTGGGATATATATATTCAGTAAATAAAGCATGTTTCTTGAATTTTAGCGGTAGGCTCCAAGCAATAAGCATCTGGGGGTCCAGGGCCGATTTTTAAAAAATATTTGTTGGTTTTTCATTTGTTTGAAGAAAGGAAATGACATATTTTGCTGAGTTTTGGTATGGAATTGACAGGCATGAGTTTCGGCTAAACGTAAATGGCAAAAGCTGCCAGATTGATCTGAACATATTTCTGTCATCTGCGGTGTCTGATCTTGAATCTAATGTGAGAAAAATCAATTGGGTATGATTTATCAAATTTGAGTTAATGGTGTCGAAAGCATGACATCCTGAGGATTATCGAGCAAGCGTGATGAGTGCGGGCATCCCCATACTGTGGCTGCATCTTCCTCCTGTGTAGACACGACTCATATCACGACAATTCGTGTAATGCCCAGGAAGGTAATGTTCCCATAGTCCCTTCAAGTTCCTTCAAAAACAATTCAAAAAGACATTTTGTTGGTTATTAACCCAACAAAATGCTATGCTGTGATATGTGGACATGCTCGTTTGCTATCCACCTCTCAGGTGGAACATGTACCAAACGTTGAAATAAATGATATCAAGTTGAATTATATTACAAAGATTAAATGTCTAAATATAACGTTGGAAAGTTTATCGTGGTCTGAACAGACGAATATAACCGTCAACAAAATCCATTCGACTGTATACTGCATTCAGATGATCTTAACATACAAATCTATCGAAATTAAGAAAAAATTGATTAATGCACTTGTAATGCCATATCTGCACCAGATTAATTATGAGACAACACTAAAACTTCATCGAGCCTTGAATTCCTTTATTCGATTCATTCTAAACCTTAAATATGATGATAAAGTAATAGATAAGTACACAATTTTGAATATATAAAATTTCCCGAAGCTTCAGAACTATATAATAATTATATATAATTATTCTGACATTGCTTTTTAAAATTTTGAACGCGAAAAACCCGACTTATCTGTTTAAAGAATATGTGAGCCTAGCTTATACGCACCAAATTGAAACACGTTCAGCTAACCTCAATTTTAGATTGCCCAACTGTAAAACACTAGTATATCGTAATTCCTTTCTGTTCCAATCGATTAATCTATTCAATTCATTGCCGGAAAATTTGAAGAATTTGAAAAAAACATTTGTTGCAAGAGATGTAGGATTGCTTGTCTGCCTAACCTGTGATTTCTTGAGTCGTGTATTTTCGTTGATGTAATCTTCTCATTTCATTGATTTATTCGTTTAGCTCTAAAATTTCACTGTTGAGAAAGAAATATTCCATCTTCCATAGTTCCATCTTCACTTCAAGAGAACGGATGGGCAATGAAAGTGACCTCTCTGCTTCTTCCTTGAAGAACTTGAACTTTCATTCCCCATGCGTTCTCTTGGATGTGCACCTCTGCACCATCTGGCAGTTCCCAATCTCGTTTGAGATAGTGAAGTAGTTCAAGCTCTGACCATCTTCACTTCACCTTCCTTAGTTCTAATGGGCTCATGCAGTTGCCACTAAAAAAAAGACCTTATGTTGTTAGAAACTCGAAGTAATTTAACATTATTACAGAGGCAGAAATTCAAAATACGTTAAACATCAAAGACCACTTCACGTAGTTCCTAAATCGTCTGTTTACAATGTTTTCCAAGCTAAAAACACGACCAAAGCTGCAGTACGACCAAACGTGCTGCACTTAACGCTGCTTGCCCTCGATTGGATATCTTGAAAAAACGTGGGATGAGCAAAATTATAGTCGTAGACATTCAGGTCTCGAGGTATGTCCTGCGCTCGGTACACAGGGGGAGGTGTGTTCTGGCTTTCGAGAAGGTCCTTGCCAATGTATTGGTTGAGGAGGGTAATCACATCGCCGTTGAGAGTGGCCACGAGGACTGTACCGTCTGCTGAGCTTCTCTCACTGGCTGTTAGCCCTACGAGGACGCCATCTTTGTTAACGACGGGCCACCCAATCGTACCTCCGACTAAACCGTATTCTTTGACTACGGGGCAGAAACACTCGAACTTAATCCCGATATTGAGCTTCCTGTTGTCACATACGTAGGTGTTTTTCTTACAATGTTTCATCTGAGTGGTGGCCGCTGCAAAAGAATTAAAGAATCTGAGTTTTGTCGTCCTGAACTGCCTCATTCCAATCGAAACCACTTTAGCTGTTGCTTCATACTGCTTGTCCGTTGCACTAGTGATAGGGATTGGTGGCCAATGGGAGAAAAATTCTGGTTCATCTGGTATGATGGCTGGTTCAAAAGGTAGCACGACGATCTCGCCATTCAGCATTGCTGCCTTTATAGGATTGTTTTTATGTCTGTGATGTACTTCTATTTCCTTTCGAAGGAGTTGGCAGGTTAATCTGGTGTAATTCCACCACCTCAATTTATCAAGGTTGACTGCACACCCGGGCATGTAACCTGGTTCAAACTGATGTATGAAATCTGGTGTGAATTGTGTCATCACATTGGCTACGTAGAGTTGGGGTAGTTGGTCTATAGACTGCCTCAGAAAAGAAATATCGAAAAGTAGGGGGTTCGCTTGCACATCAGACATAAGAGTAGAAGGGAACACTGCTGGCGGCCCCAGAACCTCCAGCAGTACACTATAGACACATCCGCACATCGTGAGGACGTGATTTGGCGTTATTATGGCTCCTCCGCATGCAGTACCTGGTTCAACGTGTGAGAAACCTGGGTCGGGCTCATTCGGGAACCATCTCTTGTAATCTCTTGAAGCTCCAACGTCCCTCCTGGAAGCAATAAGTGTTCAGTTGTTACTTTGCAACCTCAATGAGTGAATGGGAGATGGAAGGTGGAAATCCCGAAATGTTGACAAAATACTCGGTTCACCATCTAGTTGGGCCCGCACGGTTTTCAGCCCCTACGCCCAAACTCGTGGCGATCTGTGGGGCTGAAATGGAACTACGGGAGGGGTTTTCTTAGGTTTTCGGCTGTGGGGTCGAGTTAGGTGCCTTTTTCGTGGTATTTTTTGACATAGTCCATTTTAGGGGGCTCCAAAACCATCCTTCAAATCATTTTTAACGCGGGTAAAATCACCGTAAACCAAAACAAAAAAGTGCGGCACTTCGGCAAGGTTAGGGGGGAGTGATAAGAAGCGGGCGGAGTGGGTGACGTCGGCAATGCCGACTCCGCATCGGTGATTCGGGAGTTCTCGGTATACCTTTGCGGTTCGAGAATGTTCGGCTACGTTCAGACCAGAAGCTCCTATCCGAACTCACCGTAGGGATCTTTGGGACATTCGTGGTGCTACAAATGAAGCTTTTGGAGGATGCCATAAGATGAAATGAGGTGCCCTTTTCCGTGTAATTTTGAACGCATAATCTATTTTCGGGATCCCAAATCTGTCCATACAATGTGCGGGACTTTTTTTTTTTTTTCACTAAAATTTTAAAAGTTTCATAAAACTAATTTTTTCACAGTATGCATTCAAAAAATTCAATAACATTCGTCCATCAAAGAATAGTAAACCCTCGTGTAAAATGTACAGGATTTTCCCCCTAAAATGGGGCGTTTTCTCAGGTTTTCGGCTATGAGGTGGAATTAGGTGTCGTTTTCAAAGTATTTTTGGACATAGAATCCATGAAACCCTTGTACGTAGTCTTAAAACGCGACGGCTAGCGGCAAATGATCGAAGCAAAAGTAGGTAGTGAGCACCTTGTTGGTCTCATGAAGGTCGGACTACCACTACCTACTACTACTGTTCTCATCTTGGCCAAACTGTTTTCTGGAACCGTGTAGACCCTTGAAAACACCACAACTATCTTGTTATTCTCCTTACTCCAAACTAAAGCAACATACCTGTATATCACTGCCAGAAAGGCCGTCTCTGATGGTGACGTCGGATTCCAATCCTTGCCAAAATTAGTAAATGGCGGAGCTGTTTCACCATAGTCTGCTGATGGTGCGATCTCCTCGTAATCGCCTCCCTGGGATTGAACGTAATTACTCCATTCTGGATCAAGTTGTTTCTCCCAGATGGAGTTAAGATCATCCACCCATGCTTGTGCTGTAGTCGATTTGGGCAGCAAGGACGTACCCAACAGTAAGAACCACAAGTGCATTGCCGTTGTCATGTCTGTATGAAATTCAGAACGATAACCACTTGCACAAATTAATGATGGATAAAATTCCTCAAGTCACAGTTGGTGTTTTAAATTCAGCTGTAGGTCCCTGCTAACACAAACAGATGATCCAGAAACTGTTGAAACGATGAAAAACTACACATCTGAATTTAGACGCCGTTGAAGAAATTTTAATAAATTTTATCAAAATTTGATAAAAATTTAATTGTTAACCGAATTGAAACAACAATTCACCCAGAGCAAATGGATCATACAGGGGAATTACAAAACACATCGAATAACAAGAACGAAAAACAAATTAACAAATAACAGGAAAAATCAAATACATCGCCCAGCCAACGGCGGAAATAGAAGGGGAGCCATGGACTACTTGTCCCAGAACTGTAGGCCTGTTTGTCTTCCAGTCCGAGACACCGGAACTTCCTTCGGGTACCTCACAGTCGATGATCCAAAAATTGCAAGCTACAAGAATAGGCAGAAGTGTATGTACGGTTTGTTGCATTCCGCAACCACCAAAGACCCGAACTCCACAAGTTACTAGTAGAAGTGGAATAGTAGGTAGGTCCGCTGCGATGACTCCTGTTCCAAAGAATTTCGAGCCAATTTATTGTATTACCTCCTATAATACCCGGCATCTCCACGTTGGTCCATCCCGGGCGCACCAGAATGGTGTGGCTAACGCCGAAGGGGACAGGAGAGCCTGCTGTACCCCCCTAGGGGAGTGCTGAAGACCAAGGAAGAAGAAAGAAGATTAATTAAACATAAGTGCACTTCCCCTAGGGGAAGACAGCGAGCAGAAGGTACGAGAAAGGTTGTAATGGGCCAGAAATGACACAACCTATGAAGCTCGTTATAGCGGGTACACGGTGGAGCTCTCAGATCCCGCAGTACGACGTGAGCCCGTTCTTTCCCACCAGCCTTACATACTCGAAGTGTCGAGGTTGGATGCAGGATTAACGGGGATGATCCCATCTCCCCATCATCCCTGGTCTAGTTTTTTTTTTGGGGGGGGGGGGGGGGGGGGGGTGTGAACCCCTACTGTGGATTTGCGAAAATAATGCGATTGGATTTTTATCCGAACGGGCTCACGTCGTTCTGCGGGATCTGAGAGGTCCACCGTGTACCCGCTGTACCGAGCTTCATAGGTTGTGTCATTTCTGGCCCATTACAACCTTTCTCGTACCTTCTGACTGATGAGCAGCTGGGTAGAAAATATTAAGTAATTGGCGGTGACACGAGAAGTGCATGGCGGTTTCACACACCCCTCACATTAAGTTGCGCCCAGCATCCCATACGAGGGAAAAGCGGGATGCCATCCCCTCCCCATACGAGGAGTCGGCGCACAGTGGGCCATTTCCCGAAAAACCCGATCAAAATTATTTAGGGCTTGGAAAGTATTGGTTAGGCATTGTATATGAGTATTATATGATTAAAAAGTCTCAGGTCTCGCTAAGAGTAGTTCTATTCGATTCGGCGTGCCGGAAAACATATAAAACATTACAAAACACTGGTTTCTTCATAAAACCGCTGATCCTTCTTCGTTTGCTCACCACACTCAATCCACTGAAAGATACAGGAGGTCGCCCGGCATTCGGATTGACCCTTTTTGGAACAGAAAAATGTAAGCTGCCCTCCAACCAGTCACGGTTTTTCGATAGGAAGAGGCTTTTCCAGCGTGAACATTTGTGCCATCTTGAATGGAATTCATGTTTGAATTTTTCAGTCTTATTTCGATATCTCCATTCGAGCGTCCAACTCTTGATTCAACCTTCTCGCTCAGGTAAATAAACTTCTGCTTAATATCCACTTCAGGAGCCTCCCATAACCACTCGCATAGCTGTTGTCGTGTTATTATTATAGACGAGTCAGACGACCCTGTAAGAATCAGTTCACTTTCAGTTCGATTGGTTATTTACTTTATATCTAGGTATTTATTTTTATTTTTCTCAGTTTACAAGCTATTCAAGGATTATCACTCATTCTCTAGGCAAGTGTGGGTATTTTTGCTTTTTAGTGAATTTCCGAATTGTAAATAATTTAATTTATTGAAAATTATTGCACAAAATGTGCGAATCCGCGCTATTACAGGTAGCATATCTTACTCTAGAAAGCTGAAATTTTTACAGCAGACTCCTATGGGGCTAATTCAGACTGAACATGAAGAAGAGCACTCTTGGTGCAATAGCGGCCGGTCTGGAGCACGCTATAGGTCGAAAAACGTGTTTTCGACACGAAAAAACGGTAATTTTTTGATTTGGAATAAAAGTCAGTAGCTTCTGTTCTACGCCTTCTGACGCGCTTCTGTTCTACGGCTACTGACTTTTATTCCAAATCAAATGGAGTTCTACGATGTGAATAGTGTTACCATCAAGAAGTGGTAATTTTTTGTACGTTTCTGGTTCTAGCTCGGCTCAGGAGCAAGCTACGAAGACGGGGATGGTACCAATCGATTCAGCGTGGAAAAATACATTGAAAATGATACCCTGCATAATCATTAAGGAGTCCTGTGCGTTATTATGGAATCATTTCTGTGATTTTCTCTATTTTTTGCCTTTTTTTTTTGGACAAAAGTGAGCACCATTCAGAGATTGGCAGGTATTGGCAGGATTTTTTTGCATTTTCTCAACCCTCAGACCTTCCTGAACAACGCCTTGCCAGAGATTTAGCTGAACTCGTTGGAACTCATGCGCGTTTTTTCTATTGTATTGAGATTTCGAGTGCTGAAATTGGGTCTGATAGCCACCCTTGTATGGCATTTAAGAAATCGCTTTAAAAACTTGAAAAAATAATTTTTAAGTTAACATACCTCCAGGCAATGAGCTCATCACAGAAAGAGATCGATAACTTCACTCCTCGAGCACGCGATTGAATGCCCCTTTGTTCGATGAGAAAATATCGGCGATAAGAGAGCGTCATGATTTTGCATGCAGTGCATCTAAACGGCTGACTCCTGGACCCGTTCCTTTGCACACATGAACTCTTTAGGATGTTAGGAAACGAACCACACCAGAAAAGGCGACGATTTTGAACTTTTTTTTTTTTCAATTTTGATCGGGTTTTTCGGGAAATGGCCCACTGTGCGGCGGTACAGGGGTGACTCTCCCGCTTTTTAGTTGTTGTACAAGAGTTCATCGTGTTGAGGATAACAAACCAAAAATCGTGGGCCTTCTTGGCCAGAGAGAAAATCCCTCACGTAAAATTAGCGTTGCCTTTTAAAATCCATGTTATTATGAAAAAAGAAAAGAACTATAGGAAAATTGCCAGTTAGGTTATCATTAAGGTACATTACTTTGTTTCATTAACCATTTGCCTTTCCCGATCTAACACCCTGAGCTAAATAGTCGTAATGTTCTCCTCAATTAGTAGTCTTCAATAACAGGCTTGTGATAAATTACCTCTTTTCTCCTCAGATGAGAACATGGAATTTTCCAATAATCTCACACTAGAGTGATGGGGGAAAACCTCTATTTCTCTATTTATTTTCTTCGCGACGTTCCACTATAAAAGTGGTTCGGGTTTAGCGAGGAGGCAGTCTTTGCTGTGGAGCGGAACATCAAGCATTCCGGCCTTGAACAGACAAGCGGACAGGTGACAAGTAGCAATAAGGAAGAATGTCGTGATTTGTATTCGTCAGTACCAATTTTTCTTGATTTGGCCCGTAGGTCTCTGACCTGTACAGTCCAGTCATTCCATTGTTCTTCTTTGGGCGTTGGCGACCTCTCGCTACTCTGTTGAGCGTGTTAAACAGATATTACAGAAGAAGTAGGGACCTACTCTTTAACGCCGGTTCCGAACGGCAAATGGTCCCCCATAGTAGCTATTGAATATTATATATTTAAAATTACAAATTATAGCATCTTAAAATAAAATTCGTATTTTCTAAATTCTTAAAATAAAGTCGGGCTTCTTTTTTGAAAATTGCCGTTGACGTAGCGTTCCTTAACGAGAAAGGCAGGGTGACTGCCGAGTGAAGAAGTCACCTTTTGGATGAGGAATTCGCAAAATGGTCGTATTGACTAGTCCTCGTACTTTTTACCACCTCATGCTGCCTAAACGTGTCCCGAGATTTGAAAACGTAATTTACTAGTCTATAAACATAAGTTGGCTTTGTGGGTTGGACATCAAGCTTGAAATACAAAGTTTCTATTGGTGTGCGCTGGTCGGATTTGATTGCTATCCGTAGCACAGTGTTACTTAATTGCCACCTCAATGAATAATACGTTTTTATTCACACAATTTGGTAGCCAAAATTGCACATTTCTTATGGCCACAGACAAAATTTGAAAATATTTAATAGGGAGTACATAACCTACTATGGTTCTGGGGTTATTTCATTATATGAACTATTTGAACAGTCTATTTATTAACTTGAATTTCTTTATTGGAATCTATACCACTAATTCTCAACGTGTCTGTCTGTATGTATGTATTTATGTGTTGTATGAGCCTACTCCTCCTAAACGGTAAGCGATAAAAATACGCCGATTTTTTCTACAGTCTCCGCCTACCAGACATCTCCTACTGGTAGGGTTGAGAACCCCCAAAAATGCGCGCAAATGGGCACTTGCGCTCAACTTTCTTATTTCAAATGGGGAATCCCTAATTTTTTCCCGGAATTTGGATTCCTCGGCCAATTTTATGTCCAATAAGCGCGTTGCCCGAATTATTTCTTCAGTCGTTTGTTCGAGTCCGCGTTTCATCAGTATCCTACCTAGAGATCCGAATTTTAATACGAAATCCCGAAAAAACTCATTCCGACGATGAGCAAATTTAGACGGCGAGTTTAATTTGAACGATTTCTGGAGATCGCGCGTGAATCTCTGGGCAGGAGAGAGAGAAAATAAATTTATTCATAAATCAAGTAATATAGGTAGGTACATAATATGTATATGCTTATATATGAAGAGTCCAGGGGAAAAACCCCGTCATCGACATTTTGGGGTGAATCAGGTACGAAGTGGTTTCTAAAGGATTTTGAGGCGTAGAATCCGACGAAGCCCTCGGTTTTGGAGAATAACCCCATCATCTCAGCGAAATATTGGGTTGAATATTAGCAGTACAGGGGAAAAACCCCGTCATCGACAGCGCGTGCAGGGAAGAACCCCGTCATTGCAGTTTGAAAGGCCCCAACCAACGCTGCGGCGTGCGCCCCTCCTTATCTCATAATCTTGTGTGTTGCCGTTTTGGGCAGTAGGAACTTTTTTAAAAATCTGAAATTTTGACAAAATACTCGGTTTACCATCTATCATCTAGTTGTGCCCGCAAGGTTTTCAGTCCGATCGCCCAAACCCGTGGGGCGCTGTGGGGCTAAAATGGGGCTATGAGAGGGTTTTTTTTAAGGCTTTTAGCTATGGGGTCGATTTAGGTGTTGTTTTCGAAGTCCCGGAACGATCCGATTTCACTGTGGCGATCTATAGGGCTTTCATGGTGCTAAAAATGGGATTTTTGAAGGATCCCAGGAGGTTAAATATTTTTCGAGTAAAAAAAAAAAATTTTTTTGAAAAATTTTGTCTGAAAAAAGAAAATCCAAAACACATTTTTTTCAAAATTTTTTCCATTGACACAGAAATAATTTTAGCACAAGTAACCTATACCTATCAAAGAATAATAAACCCTTGAGTAAAATTTGCAGCGTTTTTGAATCGTAGTTTTCGTTCGTAAAAACTTCTTTTTTTTTTTTTTGGTAAATTTTTTGTAAAACCTACACAGTGTACAAATTGTACAAAGCAATTTTTTTTGGTATTTTGTGGATATCAACATGCGTTTTGCATTCTTCAAAATACTTTATTCTCTCCATTGTTTGGTTTAGGAGTAAAAGAGGGTTAAAATTCGCATTATAAGTTCAGAATTATGTATAAAATATCATTTAATAGTTGGAAAAATGGTTATTCGGGAAACACATTGTGAATCTGCATAGTTGATGGTTCAAATAAAAAATTGTTTGTATTTTTAAAATCGTTTTTGAAGTTTCTGTTAGTTGGTAAACTTTAAAATTCATTTTTCTCAAAATCAGCTTTGTATCAATGACGGGGTTTTTCCCCTGGACTCTTCCCGGCCCGTCCGTTCCTCCTGCTTATAATATTATAAGCAGGAGGAACGGACAGGCCGGGCTGCTCCCCCCTCAACCGACCTTCACCGTCCCAACCTTCTCCCAGCACGTTCTTCCAACTCAGGCGAGACAATTTCTTTTTCCAACAATCGGCTTTTGGATTTTTTCAACCTTCCACTGAAAAAACTAATTCCGACGATCGGCGGGCGAATTTAGACGGTGTGGGAAAACGATTTCTCTCTCTCTATTCCCCGGCCAATTTTAAGCCCGTTAAATTTAGCGCATTGAGCGACTGTCACCTGCCCGAGCGAAGCGAGGCCCCCCTGACCGAGATGATGCCCGATAAAGTGGTCGTATTGATTAATAATCAATGATTATAAGACGTCACAATGACGTAAAAAATTCCCTGGGGGAATTAATGAATACATCTTGGGGATATTATTGTAGCTGCTCCGGCCACTCCTCTCTGGTTAGGGAGGAGATCTTGCCTGCCGTGGGGTGCAGGAACCACCGCAGATGATCCTACGTGAACGATGGGCAGACAAGTTGAATCGGCACCAAGAAATTGATTCGGGCACGATTGCGGTTTGCCATTGCGATGTGCAGAGTGCCGAAGAACTGCTTGAAGATGAGGCGGTACTGCAGCTACGTCTCCAACATCGTTGGAGAACACCATCAGGGTCTTTCATCATAGGATTTTGGTTATTATTCTTGGAATTTAATCATCCTCAAAATTTGATATTATCCGTTTCAAAAGGTCTAGATAGGACGTAGAATCCATTTTTGGGGGTCCCGGAACGATACGATTTCACTGAGGCGATCTTTAGTGCTCTCATGGGGCTACAAATGGGATTTTTGAAGGATCCCAGAAGGTCAAATATTTAATATTTTCCAATTAAAGAAAAAATTGAAAAAAAAAAAATCCAAAAACAAAATTAGGTAAATTTTTGGAAAAAAAAATTTTTTTTGCCAAAACTTGTTGAAAAAAATCCAAAAACAAACTTAAATTTTTGAAAAAAAAAAACATTTTTTTTTTTTCAAAACAAAAAAAAATCCAAAAACAAAATTAAATTTTTGGGAAAATTTGTTTATTTTTTTATTTTTCAAAATTTTTATTGACGGAATTAATTTTCGGACAAGTATTCTATATCAAAGACTAATAAACCCTTGTGTAAAATTTGCAGCGTTTTCCCCCCATATTTTTCGCTGAAGCCTGCAGGTGATGAAAAATCCTGATTCTTTCTCTAGTGAGATATAAAATCCCTCACACGTTTGATAAACGAATAAAAACTCGGCTCAATGGAAGCAAAATTTTTTCTCACCCCAAGTGGGTATCGAACCCAAGTCTCACACTTACGGCTCGCTTGGCCGTCAATTAATTTAAAACGCGGGTTTTCACCCCACGAACACTGCCTCATGTACACTGTTTGCCCCCATATTGTCCTAATTTCCTATAGTAGAGCTCCTCCTAGTCACTCGGGTATACACGGATTCACCGCGACTGGCACACCAACTGGGTCACTAACTGACCCCCTAACTCGTCCACTATTCGACTGGTTTAAATCCTCCTGGAGTTAATTTTCTTTTCGAAATTCCGTTTTGATTGGACGCGTCGTTTGGATTGCCCTCACTGGTCAAGCATCCCCCAAATGAGAGAACCTGAGTGGTCGGTCTGGGAGAGATGCTCAATAATTATTATTGACCAATGGACTCCAGCCCATCAGCTGATGCCCCTGAACCCTCGTAGTGTCAGCTGAAAGACACATTTATAGTCAGGTAATAACATAGATAAGAACATAGGTAGGTAGTGTTTCATAAGACGCATGATCCTGGTATTCATATGACGGACGTTGGCTGCGCCCCATTCCCCAAAATCCATCCAGCCTTGTCCGATCTTTATGTCTCGCCCTCACCCTTTCAGGGAATCCCGAAAATAATAGTGATTTTTACAACCGACAACTCGAACCTGTTTCAGAATCTGGTGGCTCGGACTATTTAGGATCCGACACGGAGTCCACAATCCACGCGATGGACTCTTCTGTGGTTAATATCACCGACGCAGTTCACGGGTTAATCGAGTTGCCATCCATTTGCATGGATGTCATCGACACGAAGGAGTTCCAGAGGCTGAGGGCGTTGAAACAATGTGGATTCTGCCATCTTGTATACCCGTCGGCGACGCACTCCAGATTCGAGCACAGCATTGGGTGCGTCCATGGATAGACTCATGTTGGGTAAATACTAAATGGTTAGGAGATGGTGAACCCGTCAAAACTGAATGATTCCAGGGTGGCCCACTGGGCGAACAAATTCCTCAGCCGTTGCCAGGAAAGACAGAGAGAAGAAATATCGGTAGAAAATAAGCTGTGTGTTATTCTGGCTGGACTCTGCCACGACCTTGGCCACGGCCCCTTTTCCCATCTTTGGGAGACCTTTCTTCGTAAATGTGGAGTAGAATGGAAGGTGAGTGAGCATGGTATGACTTTCTTAGGTGTTACCAACTTACGAATAAAAAAAAGTGTTCTCGCTTGGGTTGTGTTGCCGCTTGTAATAATTACTGTTATTGTTTCTGCGAGGTCTGCTAGTGGGGTGCGTAGCATCGATGGACACGTTCAAACCCCTACATCAAGGTTAACTGGCAGTTAATAACTGCTCCTTCAACATCACCCCCCCCCCCCCCCCCCTTGAATGATAAAATGATCGCCCGGCCGATGTAAAAAAGTATCGATTCTCAGAAGAATCGATACTTTAAAAAAAAAGAATCGATTCACTTTTAGATTATTTTTTTTCTTCCGATGTATCGGGGAATCGATTCAAAATTTCGAGAATCGGCCCGATTCTTCTTTTTAATAATGGACAAGAATAATTCTAAAAAAAATAATTATTATTATTTTTGACAATCAAGACCACCAATCACCACTGCAACCACAATGGGACATGATGAGGTGAAAATACCTCAAGAAACAAGAAAACTCATCACTGCTTATCACAATCTGACCCTCACAATGGACCCTGTCCATCATCCATGGTGGATAAAAAATTCGAAGTATCGATTTTAAAAATCGATATTTTTATGAAAAATCGATACAATTTTCCTTCTAAATTTGAAAAATATCGATTTTAAAAATTGATAGGTACAATTTTTCTTTCAAAATTTGAAAAAGTATCGATTCTTGAAAGAATCGATCCTTTTTTTAAAAATCGATACGATTCTATTCGATTATTTCCAAAAAAATCGATACGATTTAAATCGATTCTTTTTGAAGAATCTGACATCCCTAGGCTGGGCGAAGCAAGGCCCCCCCCTGTCAAAGTGCTAGTGAAATCAAATTTGAAAGGTCCGCCATCAATAATAATAGAACTACCTATGTGGGCGGCCGAGCAAAGTGAGCCCCCTCTGGCCAATAAAATGATCGGCTGAGCGAAGTAAGGCCCCCCTGTCAAGGTGCTAGTGAAATCAAATTTGAAAAGTCCACCCTCAATAATAATAGAACTACTTATGTGGGTGGCCGAGCAAAGCAAGCCCCCTCTGGCCAATAAAATGATCGGCTGAGCGAAGTGAGGCCCCCCTGTCAAAGTGCTAGTGAAATCAAATTTGAAAACCCTTGAAGTTCGTTATAGGCGATTTATACTGTACCTATGTTGAAAAGTTCACCTTCAATAATAATAGAAATACATATGTGGGTGGCTGAGCAAAGCGAGCCCCCTGGCCGGTAAAATGATTGAGCGAGGCAAGCCCCCCCCCCCCCCCCTGTCAAAGTGCTCAAAATTGAAAAGTCCACCCTCGAAACTGCTGTTCCAGGTCGATCGTAGGTTGAGAGCTCGAGTAGGTTGTGGTCGGGTTCTGTCGACAGATGTCAAACTTCTGTCGACAGACGCAGTCAGACCTGGAACAAACCTAATAATAATAGAACTACGTATGTGGGCGGCCGAGTGGGTAATATATTGTCCAATAAAAAGCTTTCCCCTTAATGGGAGGTTGCTTGGGTCAAAGGGAATTTTCTCAAAGAATTTACCTCGATCGAGATGTGTGGCCCAATTTTGGGGAAAGCACGCACCGTATTCTTTGCTTTGATGCTTGACCAATAAATAATCCGGGGGTCTGGGGGTCTCCCCAGTCTCATATTCGGGAGTTCCTACAGTATGTGCAATGCACAGATGGGTTCAGCGTTACTTTTACTAGCTCTTTTATTTCTTCTTCTATTTATATTTCAAGTGGCAATTCTAACAAAATGTATTTTGACGTTTTCAGCACGAGCCCAACAGTGTGATTATGTTGAAGGCATTAATCGACAACAACAATTTGAGACCTGTATTCGCGAAGTATAACCTTGGGGAAGAGCAAATTGATTTAATTTGTCGACTGATCCGTGGAACTCCTCGCCAAAACGAAAGAGACAAGTTTCTTTTTGAGGTGCGTTGAACGGTTTTTCGTTACTCAAGATTTTATTATTATTTTGTATAAGTTGTTCGAAAATTCTCTTTTCTTTCTTTGCTTTCTGTGTCAGTAGAACGTTTTTTTTTTTTTTTTTTGTGTGGACTTGAATACCATGGGACTCATGAGGTAGATACTAAACAAACAAGAGAGTTTTGTGCTGGACTTCCATCATTCTCCGAGCCATGGAAGGACACCACCGCCCTATATTCCGAGGGACCTCCTTTCCCGAGTCCTCAATCTGAGTGACTCTGCCTCATTAGCGGCTCTGGGTGGCCTGACCCAGCATGAGGCGATTCATGTTATTGGAAAATAGAATTTGTATTCACACCCACAAAGCCAGGAATACGCGTCATACCACGATTTTTAAAAGCGATGGAAGGTTTTACTTTGCTTCTTGTCAGTGCTCAAAATTGTGATGTCTGGTTTCGGCTTATTGTTGGCCAGAACTCGACGTTCTTCATCCTTCACGCAGACTGAAAAAGACCAGAGATTCGGCCAATGAGAGAAGGGGGTTCCAGCAACAAATAAACGAAATTGACGACAACACGAAAACAACGGTCTTGAAATTGAAGCAAATATTATTGGGCATTAATCAGAAAAACAGCAGAAGTTTGACTCAGGACCTTTGTACAGATGGGGGAGAGGGAAAGAAAATAAACAGACAGGGGCGACACAGGGGGGAGTGGGGGGGGGGGGGGGAGTGAGCCAATGAGTTCCATCGCCTCCTGGCAGAGGGCTCCAAAGTCTGTCCAGCTAACGTCAAACTATCGACACTAAAACAGTTTCCTTCGAAAGCGTTTCAAAATAACAGTTGCAGCTTGACGTGATCCAACTTACCTACTACGTTTCAAAAGCTGGCTTGACGTTTCGTATTTTCGGTGTTGCCGCACCTTCAGTTGTCTATGGCCAGTCATATGAGAGAATCTCTCATAATTGATAATTATTCGGAATAATAATTTCAAATTTCTTTGGGAGTTAGAGCATCATGATTGTGTTCCCTTAATTTCCCTGCTTTCTCTTTCAGATAATCGCCAACGAAAAGAATGGTTTGGATGTTGATAAGTTCGAATACCTCCTGAGAGATACGAAACAATTTGGGATGAGTTCCAATATAGACATCAATCGGATACTCAGCAACGTCGGCATCGTTGAGGATGATGGTTTTCGATACATTGGGTTCCGAGATAAAATATCGTGCTCGCTATTAGACGTTTTTCAGCATCGAGCCTACATGCACAGAACTTGCTACCAACATGACGGCTGCAAGGCGGTTGAAATTATGTGAGTATAAGTTCACGTCAGGGTCATTTCACACCAAAACATGCGATAGTATGTGGAAAGCGTACGAAGCTGCAAGGGGTACAGTCTGGGTGAGTTTCTGAGATCGCGCCACTGTCGCCCTCGAAATTTTTCATTTGATCAAAATTTGATCAAACATTTCAGATAGTAGGATTTAATCCTACTATCCGAAATGTTGACAAATGACTCGGTTTACCATCTAGTTGTGCCCGCAAGGTTTTCAGCCCGATCGCCCAAACCCGTGGGGCGCTATGGGGCTAAAAGGGGGCTACGGGAGGTTTTTTTTTAGGTTTCCGGTTATGGGGTCGAGTTAGGTGTCGTTTTCGAAGTATTTGTGGACGTAGAATCCATTTTTGGGGGTCACAGAACGATCCGATTTCACCGTAGGGATCTATGGGGCTACGAATGGGATTTATGGGAGAGACGAGGGAGGTCAATTTTTTTTTTTTTTTTTCAAAAATATTTTCCGATTGACAGAATTAATTGATGAAAAATTACCAACATCGAAGAATAATAAACCCTTGTGTAAAATTTGCAGCGTTTTGATCTTTTTATAACATCACCTTAGCTTTGCACCTGGTCGCATAACGCTGCCATTGGTCGAACTTACAGCGTTACTATAATCTACTGGATTCGTCTTATTAGGCACTATTAGTACTAAGTACTAAGCCCCAACAAACCACTAGTAGTAAATTTAATTTTTTAATTAACTGTTGTTGATTTATATTCTGCAAGTCATGATATGAATTCTTGATTGGAAAATTTTCATTTCAGGTTGGTCGATGCTCTCGTCGCGGCAAACGAACACTACCGCATTGACGCAGATGTAACAAGAGAAAATGAGGATGGAATAGAAGTGAGGTAAGACAAGTGAATCTAACGAATGTATCCCACTCATTAAGACGCCACTTGGAGGCGATAAGACGAAGTTAAACGACGTATGAAATCCACCCAACGATTGCAACGCTCTCTGGCGTGCTTCCGCTCAGTCATTCTTTTTATAAAAAGGGTTTTCGCCGTTTTCAGTGAAGTCAAATCGTACAAATTATCCGAGTGTCACGAAAACTCCGATGCGTTCGTGAAAGCTACGGACTGCATCTTCTACAATATCCTCAGTTCCACAGCTCCCGAGCTTCAGGAGTCGAGGTCAATATTGGAGAAGATATTAAAACGCGATCTGTACACGATGGTTTTCAAGAAAGCTTTGAAGATGGTAAGTCGCCACGAAACAATGACAGTTATTAACTGGAAACTGATATTTAGGGCAGGGTTATCCAATGCAAGTAATTTTGCGATTATTCTCACTATCACCTATATGATGAGCTCCTTGAATGATTTATTCCTAATTTTTTTCCTTCAAAAGGAACGAAAAAGGGCCATTATCGCAGAAAACCCGTCTCCATTATTCTTCGCATCAAACCTGACTCGCATTCCAAATTTCATTTAAATCGGGCCATCGGTCAAAATTCACCTCCCCCACTCAACCACTGTACCCCCACCCTAATTGGTTAAGCAGAACTTGAAACCCTGAGGAGTCCCACACCAGGAATAGGCTGTGGACACTCTGGGACTAATAGAGTTCCGGCACAAGCTGAACCAGGTGCAGGAAATCCAGAAATCAGAGCTTAGTGGCCTTTAGCCAGCCTCTGCCTACATCCCTGCCAAGAGTCAGCAGAGCTGAACCAGCTCCTGGGAACCCCCTATCAGAGCTTGGTGGCTTTTAGCCATTACCTGCCAACATCCTTGCCATGTGGCAGGAGAGATTCAAGCATTTAAAAAATAAATAAATAAAAAGAGAAATTCAGACGACGTAGATAATGTGAGGTGGATGCGGCGAGATAGTGGGAATCTTATAAAAATACGATGTAGTGAGTTTGGTTAGGGAGAGAGAACGACTCCTCTGCTGAATACTGAGTCTTTCTCTCTCCCTAACCAAACTCATTGGATTAGACCTCTGCACCATCGGCAAACAACCACTTTGTAATACGATGTAGTCTATTTCTGAGGCGTCTGAAGCACGAGGGATCCATTGTTCCGTTTGCACTCGCCACACCGACTGGGCGCCTCTGAGGAGGTGAAAATACGACAACATGGACGCAAAACACCACAGAGTAAAAGAGCTCAGATGGATTGATAACAATGATAAGAGCGCCGACTACACAGCGCACCACTAGCGCCCAGTCAGTGTGGCGAATGCGACGAGAGACGATTATCCACCATCAAGCCCAGGAAATTTACCGATTGGTCCAGGCGCCTGTTTAGACCCAATTCCAGAGTCTGGGTTTTACTTTTGTTTAAAATTAATTCATTGGCCGAGCACCAACTTTCGATAATCTTTGATCTGTTTAAAGAATCATGCCTAAGCTCAGTACATGAAGCTCCCCTCGCCAAGCTAGTTATATCATCAGCAAATAAGAATATTGTCTTCGAGTCTGGAAACTGATAAGCCAAGTCATTGATAAACATAAGAAAAAAACATGGACCTAGGATACTACCTTGTTTGACACCACAGGGTCTAGCTACTTCCTGGGAAACACAACCGTTGAAGTAAACCACCTGCGACCACCCTTCAAGAAAGCTCTTGATGAACAAAACTGATTTATAAGTAAAACCATAGTGGTCGAGTTTTTTGAGAAGCAGGTCATGCGGCACAAGATCAAAAGCCTTCGACAAACCGAAGAGGCTGAGCGAGGTGTGTTGTTTACTCTCTAATGCGGAGTATAACTGAGAGATCAATGAGATCACAGCTGTGGAAGTACTACGGCCTTTGCGAAAGCCAAACTGCTGAGGATGGAGCACATCATGGTCAACCAAATGCCCTAAAATTCTCCGCAACATGACCCCCTCCATAACCTTCACCAAAGTGGGCAACTTAGAGACCGGTCGAAAACCCTCGTACTCATTGGAACTCCCTTTCTTAGGGATGGGAGATATAACAGTCTTCTTCAAGCAGTGGGGGAACCTACTATAGATGAAGCAGTTATTAATAAGAAATGTCAGCGGCTCAATGATGAGACTCGCCACTGACTTAAGCGCGCGCGAGTTTATGCCCAAGAAGTCCGTAGCGTTACTGTTTCTGAGAGCCATAACGGACGCGAAGACTTCCTCCACCGATGCTGGATGAAAAGCAAATTCAACAGGCACACTGGGAGCACGACTTAGAAACTCATCAAACTCCTGAGCCGACGACGGGGAAGGACGCTGCTGGAAAACGCTAGCAAAAGAGTCACTGAAGCCTGAGCTATTCAGATTAGAATTCTGATAAGTTTTTCTAGATTTGTAATTCAGTACCTCATTTATCACCTCCCAGCAAACCTTGTGTTTATTTGAAGCTGAACTTATACGACTATCATTGGACTCGCGGGAAGCTCTGATCAATACGCTCCTAAACTTATTTCGACTCTCATTCGCTAATAATTTGAAGTCGGGATTTCCAGAGGAACAAGCTATGTCCCTAAAATGGTGGTAACGGTCCCGTAATTCCATGGATTCCCGAGTAAAGTGGTGGTATTTCGGCTGCCTCTTCTTTGAGGCCGGTTTAACCCGATGAGAAACCCAAGGACAGGCCACATCGAGGGCCGACAATAGAATCCTCAGAAACTCCTCTGTAGACGCCTCTACGTCATTGGCCTCATAAACTGGGAACCAAGAAACCAATGACAACTGATGGTACAGAGAGAGGATGTTTTCAGGTCTCATACGTCTGAAAAGATTAATGACGGGTTTCTGAGTAGGGATACGCTTGAATAAACGAAATTCAACTCCTTGGTGGTCACTCAACCCCACATTGCTTACTGCGGCTCTGTACCAGCCGACACCAAAATTGGTTATAATCACATCCAGGCACGATGGCTCTCCAGACTGGCCCGCGTGGGGACGACGAGTGAACTCCCTCAGAGTAACCTGAAGGCCGAAACTCCCGAGGAGGTCCTCGAATACAACGCGATTTCTGACAAGAGCAGAGTTCGCACATGAGGACTCGAAATGAATATTGAAGTCTCCCATTAGGAGCAGCAAACGGTTAGGGGAACATAGTATCTCAAGGACAGCCCCCATGGAAGAGATGAAATTGTCAAAGTTACTTTGGTAGGGAGGGCGGTACACACAACAAATCGAAAAGTTGAGGGGGGCCACATGCACAGCAGATACCTCACAGCAGTCTTCAATTGACAAACCCTCAATATTATTGAGGACAGAAAACCCTACTTCTTGTCTCATCAGAATTGCAGAACCACCACCCCTTCTTGATTTCCTAGAGAAGGAAGATGCCAAAACATACCCTGTGGGGGTGTAGCATCCAATCTCCTCACGCCTGCACCAATGCTCCGTCACTCCCATACAGAAAATATCGTGGCGCTGCTCTAGTAAAAAATTCATTTCATTAATTTTTGAGCGAATACCTTGGGTGTTGAACAAAATAACTGTTATACCGTCCTCAGTGGCGGCAGAAGCCACGTCGTTCCTACACGGTAGTTATCAAATAGGTTGAGAAACGCCAGATGGGCCAACTGAGAAAATACCAGACAAATTCTGTTCGTACTGTAAAATTGAATACTTGATTCTTTTCCCAATGATGTCTCTCGCTACATAATTATAAAAGGGGTTGGAAGCTTTCGAGAGAATCATACTTTTATCAATAAGGCTCAAGTCTACCATGCTAACAAACGAAAACTTAGTAGCTAGCCCCGATAAAAATGTATTGAGGCGACCGATCTCCACATTAACTGATGACCAAACTGGGAGATTGTAGTTGAATGGAGCTTTAAGCAAAATTAACTTGGTTTTCGAGTTGCCTAAAGAAATACATGTACGCAGCAACGTGCGTTTAAATTTTGCTAATTCATTGTATTCGACGTCTACCGAGCCAGCAGACAAAATCATGTAGTCAGGAGGGGCATTTTGATTGAAGGAGGAATCCAGCAAAACCGGCAATGGAGCATCATTCTTCCGCATAGAGAAAACCGTGAAACCATGAGGAAGAACCGAACTAACCTCGCTACACAAATCTTTTGCAAAAGAATCACCCAACAAAAGGATACGCTTCGGCCTTACACCCGCCTCTAAAAGCCCACCAGAATCCCCCCGAGGGAGTCCAGGGGGGGAGAAAGGGGGAGCAGGCCGCCTCGACCGTAGATGGTGAGTTGCGGCCCTCGTTCTTGAAGGGGTGGTATGAGTTGTGGCCCATCACCTAATGATCGTGTCAGAGTCAGCCCATTTACAGGGACTTTTGGCCTAGTGAAATTGCCTGTTTCTCGCAAATTTTTACTCGACCTTCACACGCATTTTGACGCTTGATTGTGGCTAAGCGGCTCAACCCAATCTAATGCCTAAGGAGGTCATTCAACGCAAAATCTTATGCTCTTCAACTTTGTAACAAGTCACCTTTTGTCTAAGATGGTTAGTTTCAGAGTTATAGGCGAAAAACTGGAAAAAGTCCGAAAATGGCGGTTTTTTGGCCGCCAAAAGTTCCCCCGGAAAAAAAATTTGCTTGCATTTTTGATATTTTGTATACGGACTTACCCGTCTTCCGGGTGGTTTACATATGCGCCAATCCCGTTATGAAAGCGCCGAACATGGTAATGAATGACATAGTAACGAAAGCGCCAAACGAGCACACTGAATTGGGCCCTTTCCTGACCCATCTGAAATAATGCTTTCTTCTACTACATTTTTGGTAGTTAAAAAAACTATGGAAGAATAAAAGCTAGAACTCATAATTTTCATTTTCTTTAGATTTTATTAACAAAGTAAAAATGTCAGTCATGAGTAGGCGTTTTAATGAAAAAAATTTCAACAATCTAAAATATCTGATTAACATTAAATTTACGAGTATATTTTCGTAAATTTTATGAAAATGGATGTACGAGTAAATCAGCAGTTTGTAACTGTTATTTCTTTCTGTCCTTCTGCTCCCAAGTTGTTCTGGTTCATCAGCCAACTATCGTCTCTTGCTGACGTTCGCATTGATTCGTAGAGCCGTTCGGCACAGCGCTTTCGTTAGTACTTAGCTCGTGTAAAACTGGCGCTTTCGTCGCTCTGCAAGTGGCGCTTTTGTAACCTCGAAAATGAAATTAAATTTGGCTCATCGGCGCATATGTAATCCACCGCGTCCTCCTCGACTACACTCAGTCGGACTCAATGCACAATGCAAATCACTTTCACCCCAGATAGACTCCCCATCCAGTCATCCGTCACCGCAGGTAGAAGCAAGAATTGATTGAGTGTTGGGGGTACCTCTGTTTTCCTCTACCATCTCTCACCAGCTTGGTGGGACATCGATAAACGCACTAACTTGAAAAAATCGTCCATTACCTGAAATCTACATTTTGATAAATCTTAATTTAGTGGCAGCCCTCAAATTATTTCATTACTACTACTGTCTTTTTCTGTCGTAGGATTCAGACGGCTTGAAAAAGTTGGATGAAATGATCGAGGAGCTGAATGACACTGTTGGGAAGCAATATGAGTGCGAGTTCAAGCTGTGCCATAGGAAGTATGGCATCGGTGACTCTTGGAGCAACGTTTGGTTCTTCGAAAAAAATAGTTTGGAACCTTTCAGGATACCTATCGATGACATCAAAAGGTCTTCGTTTATTGGAGAGTGAGTTGCTGAAACGTATTTTGGTTTATTATTCTTGGAATAATACACCTATGTTTTCGCGACAAGGGTCGACGACTCCGATCGGGCTCAAAATTTGACATTATCCGTTTCAAGTGGTCTACATTCTAAATCCGAAATGTCCGTCCGCCGTACGCCGTACGCCGTACGCCGTCCGCCGTCCAGGCCGTTTTGGGCAGTAGGAATTTTTTAAAAAATCTGAAATTTCGACAAAATACTTGGTTTACCATCTAGTTGTGCCCGCAAGGTTTTCAGTCCGATCGCCCAAACCCGTGGGGCGCTATGGGGCTATAATGGGGCTACGGGAGGGGTTTTTTGAAGGCTTTTAGCTATGGGATCGAGTTAGGTGTCGTTTTCGAAGTATTTTTGGACGTAGAATCCATTTTTTGGGGTCCCGGAACGATCCGATTTCACTGGGGCGATGTTTAGGGCATTCGCGGGGCTAAAAATGGGATTTTTGAAGGATCCCAGGATGTTAAATATTTTTCTAGTAAAAAATACCGAGTTTTTGAAAAAAACACATTTTTGAACAAAAAAATCCAAAAAAAAATTTTTTTGAGATAAAAATCCAAAAAAAAAAAATTTTTTTTAAAAATTTTTTTCATTGACAGAACTAAATTTCTGCACAAGTAACGTATATCAAAGAATAATAAACC
Organism: Pilophorus perplexus; assembly: GCA_955831195.1. Lineage (NCBI taxonomy): Eukaryota > Metazoa > Arthropoda > Insecta > Hemiptera > Miridae > Pilophorus > Pilophorus perplexus. The sequence goes on from OY037015.1 coordinate 5,206,724, forward strand.
CTTGTGTAAAATTTGCAGCGTTTTTCTTGAGTAAGACGTGTAGAGGTTCGTTACCTCAAGTGATCAAGTCGGTAGTGGTTCGGCTATGCGCTGGAAGTTGAAAACAACGATGCGTCTGAGAAAAACATCGATGGTTGGGTGCCGATGTTTTGTGGACCGTCGATGTTTCGATAACGATGTATCGAGAGATCGATGTTTCCTCCTTTTGGGACATCGATGTTTAATATTTGTTTGTCGTTCCTCTGTAATGGGTTCAACGGAAGGAAGACATGGGTATCGTCCTCCCTCGCTTCTTCACGACAGTCGATTCAGGTTTTTTGCTTTTTACTTACGTAGTGTAGGGTGGTGGCAAAGAGCTTTCCACTTGGACTGGTCAGCCGTGCACGCGTCGCTCCTGGACAACTCACATCTTCTATTCTAGCACTTGGAGCCCAGTCCATTAGTGAATTTCTAAACTTGTACGATTGGTTTGGTTCTGTATTCAGTCCCTTCTAGTGGTTCTCGGATAGTTTCATCTTCTGAAGGTGGCTTTCAGTTTGCTGGTGATGCTTCAGGATTCGCAGCCGTAAGTGAGAATTGGCAGGTACGTCAACCTGTAACTAGCCATTCTCGTGTTTCCCGACACTTCGTGCTTTCTCGAAAACTTGACATTAATGCCATGAAACAGCCATCTCGCTCCCAGTACTCTGGCATTGATTTCATCGTCGAACTCATCATTTTTCCCCTGATTCCCACCAGGCTCTTGCACTGATGAGTGGGTTTTTAACGTAAATAATTTAATTATTAGTCAAACAGAAATGCTCGTCCATTTCCCATTGTAATAAATTCTCGTTTTTTGTTGTTTTTAGCGCAACCTTTCCCTCAAAAAATGGAAAGCTGCGCTCATCTCTTCATGTTTTTTTTTTTTTTTTTGTTTTTTTTTTTTGTAACAGCATCACGCCCGAGCGGCTCAACAGATTTTCATGAGGGTGGTCTCATTGTGATCAGCCAGTTCGGGGGGTGGTTATAGGCTACCTTGATTTTTCCTCCCTCATCCCCTTCATCGGTTTTCGGGAGGTCCTTCACGACGAAAGTTGTTAATCTCTGATGTGTAACTAAGGAGGCCTCAAAAGGGGGACGAAAGTGTTTGTCCGATTTCGTTGGTACAAGGATCTATGGAATGAGCTTTTTAGGCTAATTCCCTCGACTCCAAAACGATTTTTGCAGCCTGAGCCGTTCGTTACCTCTGATCGGCATAAGGTTTTCTTACGCATCGGTCGTTAGGGTGCAGTTGTTTACGTAATGAGCATCACGTGGATATTTTTGATGTATTGTGTGTCATACCTACTGTTTCTTAGTTTCTCTCGCTCATTAAATATATCGTAATAACAGAAAGGTTGCGCTCATCTATTCAATTCAATTTATGGCTTGTTTTTTTTTTTTTTTTTTTTTTTTCAGTTCCTTCGACTGCTCCGAGCTTCTTATATTCTGCACGAAAGGCAAGAAATCCACGGCAAACACCGTCTTAAACGCTCTGAAGGGCTCCGTCAAGGACGCCTTCTCGACGGTCTTCCCCGAAGTCTCGGCTCGTTAAGCGTTACTTATTTTGATAATTTGGTTGTTACTTAATTAAGTAACAATAATTATTTGTTACCGTGGGCTTTGATCTAATCATGCCTAGCACCTCTCGCATTCCTATGTATTCACGCTAAACTGGTGTTCTCGTATTTGATGGCTCGTTACTTGCTCTATTGAAGCTGCAATTTATTTTTCTATTAAATATTTATTATTTTATCGAATTTATGTTGTGGATACTCAACAACGATATTGTTCATTTTAATTTTTCTTTTGGGTATGAGCACATCATCTGATTTATTGATTTCTGATATTGATGAGAGTGCGGCGGTGAGTGCATAATGCTAATGCTACTTGATGTCGATCGCTGTTTTAATTCACAGCTTCAATTTTTAAATTTCTACATCTTTCATAAAAGGAGGGCAACACTGATAGTATATCAATAGATTTCTGCAGCCTACGCCGAGTGAAATGTGTTCTTCAAAAGAAATATGTACACTAGATAAAAAGGGAATAATATTATGTTTGCTCTGCATACTAGATATGATCAGGCCGTAAGTTCTTTTTTTTTTTTTTTTAAATATAGTTCCGTTGGTCCTCTCTAGATTTGTAAGAGAATGGACGAACATCTAAAAGTCAAGTTGAATCGTCTTGTGCTGTGTTTTTAGAACTCAAAAAGGTGAAAGTAGATCACGTTCATCCCTACGATAATATTCCGTGGTTCTAAATAAATCTTGATGTATTTCATCAAGAGTATTTTGACGTCAATCTGCGTCTATGTATACATGCATGTGCATATTGAACTATACATAGTTCAATTTATAAAAAAAGGTCTTTTGTTGGCTGATCCTCTTTTTTGTTGGTCAACCTGCCACATCTACCCAAATCAACAACCAATGGATTGTTGACGTCTAAAAGCAAAGTCGATCCTTCATACTCTCCACAGCTTTAATCTTCTAGTTTTTCATTCCGTTTTTAAATTGATTTACTGCTATTCATGTTTTGATTTCTTATTGTGTTATTTGAAAGCCTTCTATTGATTTAAAAAGTATCTCGAGTAATTTTTTGTTGCGCGAATACCCAGTTTTGTACAAATTTCCAGCCTCGCCAAGTGCTAGTTGGCAGAGTATTTCACATTTGTACGGGTCAATAGTATATTATTCTACTTTTGTTCTGATGTTGTTATTTTAGATTACAATTGCACTGTTGTGGGGACAATCACACTGTCGTGAAAGACACGATGACCGACAACTTGCTCAGACGACAAGTGAGGGGAAATTTGGCATCGAGTAGGGAGAATACAACACTGTTAGAGCGGCCTTTATGTCGAAGCCGCCATTATGACGTCACACTCACGACACCCTCTCCCTCCGCGCGATCGGCAAACCGTCGTGTAGTGCGAGCTGTCCTCACATGGCGGAGTTGCTCCCAATAACAATCATGAAATAACACCCGGCTTGGAGCAACTCCTTCTCTCCGGTACCTCGGGCGGGGGGGGGGGGGGGGGGGGAGCCCGCGGCCTTGGGTCTGGGGGTCATCCCTGGGTCCTTGCCCCCCCCCCCCCCTCCCAGCTTTCGGGTTGGTCTCGAGGGGGTCGTGGGGTCGCTAGGGAGTGGAGCCCACGGAAGGTTAAGACCCCGTGTGGATGAGTCCCCATCGGGGGACCTGTTAATAGGCCTTCCGGTCTGAAAAGCAGTTTCCTACTTACAAAACTGTCCTCACACGGCGGTTTGTCAGTCGTTGAGCCTTCGCTGATGAATTGGGGAGAGGGTGGCAGCTCCGACATAACGGCCTCTCTGACAAGCTCATCGGGTCGGCGGGTGTTTCCAACAGTGTGATAACCCCATTACTGTAACTCACTGGAAAATTTAACTTTCACTTTAGTAGGTATGTTTGGCCAGAACATGTTTCTTCTACCAAATGGGGATGGGGATCTGGCGATTTCAAAGAATTAATTGTTTGTAAAGAATCGATTTTTTTTCAAACTATCGAATGGTAAGCATCTTCTTCTTGTGGTGCCGTCTCCGCTAGCGAAGGTTGGCGATCACTTCACCGAATCTGTCCCTATCTCTGGCCAACTGGAACAGATCTGCTGCTCGTGGAACCCCAGTCCACTGGCGAATGTTGAGGAGCCAGGAAGCTCGTTTTCGTCCCACGCCTCTTCTTCCGGAAATCTTCCCCATCATGATGGATTGCAGCAGCTGGTACTTCGGGTTACGCATGATATGCCCCAGATAGGCGACCTTCCGGATCTTCACAGTGTGCAACAACTCGCGGGTCAAACCATTAGACTGCAAGATGAAGTCGTTAGCGGGTCGAATGGTAAGCATGGTTTTTTTTTTTTTTTGGTTTTTTTAATGGGGCGTAGGAGGAGGGCGAACTCCTAGTGGTCCCTTTGATAGTCTAGAGGAATGGGCCAACCCGGAATTGTTTAACACATTACTTCGGGTTGACTCCCCTCTCTTCGGCTTCAAGCCTCTTCTTTCTTGACTCTTCACCCTCAGAGTACATCGTCCAAAAACCTCAAAGTCCCTACGTCCTCCTCATCCTCTTCCATCTCCTCCGCTGATGACCAGCTCATATCACTCCTGTCCTCCGAGTCTAGCTCGACCTCGTCCTCATCGTCAGCTTCCTGGCTCTGCAACATCTCCACCAGCGCTTTCTTTCTCCGCAGAACTTCTTGCGCGTACTGCGCAATCATGCGCCAGTTTGTGCTGCTCTTCAGGATGGCATTTACAGCCGTCTCCAGAGAGAAAACTCCAACCTCCCGAGACAGGCCCGTACGGCTCCTCTCATGGAGTTCGCACGAAAAGAACGTGTGTTCAGCATCATCCCAGTCCGTGTCCCCCGTGTGGACATCTGGGGCTCCGTGCTCTTTGCATTCTCCATAGGTAGCCAAAGAAAAGGCCATGTCCAGAAAGGAACTGCGTCAGGAAGTAATCGACCTCCCCGTGACCCCTTTTGCACCAACCCCTGAGATCAGGGATGAGGCGTCTCGTCCATCTTCCCTGCTGTCCAGCCGCCCACTGAGCTTGCCACTCATTTATGGTCTTCTCCCTCTCTTCCTTCTTTGCCATGCGCCTGGTAGCTTGGGCCTGTCTTTCATAGAGGGCTCTCCTCTCTAAAATCAGGAGGTGGATGGGGATTACGCCTGCAATCACTGGTATCGCCTACTCGGAAACAGTCCGATAAGCGCAGGCCAATCGTAGAGCACCCCTACGCTGCACCGCCGCGAGTGGTTTTCTATAGCACTCCCGTCTCACTGCCTCGCCCCACACCTCTGACCCGTATAGGAGTATTGAGTGGGTAACCGCCATAAACAGGCGCCTCGTTGGCTGCCTCGGGCCGCCAATATTCGGCATGATCCTGCTGAGGGTGCCTACAGCCCGCGAGGCCTTTTCAGCTGCCCGTTTTATGTGGGCCCCGTACTTCAAGCGGGAGTCGATCTGCACTCCGAGATACCTGACATCCGGACGCGTCATAATCTCTTCCCCGCCCACCGTAATCGGTATGGCTGTGGGTATTCTCCTTCTGGTGACCAACACCATCTCAGTCTTGCTGGCAGCTAGGGAAAGGCCATGTGCCGCCATCCAATCATTTACCCTGTACATCACCATGTTCAGCCTGATTTGAAGTTCCTCCTGGGTCCTTCCAAGGACAACAACTGCAACATCATCGGCATAGCCAATCGCGTGTGTATTTTCCGGCAGCTGAAGGGTTAGGACTCCGTTGTAATTCATGTTCCACAGGAGTGGACCGAGGATGGAGCCCTGGGCGACGCCCGCCATCAGTGGTCTGGATTTCCTTCCTTGAGTTGTCTCGTAGACGAGCGATCTATCCGTCAAATAATGCTTCAGCATCCTCACTAGGTACTGCAATACCTGGGCAACCCGTGACAGGGGTGGAGCAAGCTCCGAACCACCCATCTGTTAACAAAAATCCGTTCAATCATCGGAGATACTCAATGAGTACCATACCAGAGATTAAGCCGATAAGAACAGATACTACACTTTGATCTTAGCCAAGAGGCCGAGAAGCGAGAATGGTAAGCATGGTAAACAAACCAGTAAGCGATCCACTCTAGAAATCTGTTGTCGGTAATTCGGAATTTCCAAAATGGAAACCTAACTGAAACTGAGAATTTTTGGCCTGTAATCACTCCTGTTGAGTTTGTTCTTCTTGTTCGTCTTTCGTCAAACGCCAAAATTACTTTCAACTGCACTGATTTTCCCAGTGGAGTAAATAGCAAACTATTCGAAAAATTTATATAAATGGATCGATTTACATAACAATTGGGTACCTTGAGATTGGTTTGAAAAAAGTCGACGTTTCAAAAACCAAACAAAATGGATTTTTTTTTTTTGTTGTTGAAAAATTGATAAATTGTTCCCCATCCCTATTAACATCTAATAAATGTCATTAATTGCCAGGTGAGTTGTGTTTTCGAAAGGGACAACAAATCAAGTTGTAAAATATTCCAAACCTAGTCCTTTTTCCCCCGATTCAATCGAATTTGGACCTCTGTGAATCACTCCGTTTTTCTTTAGTCGACGAACAATCTTTCTAGTCTTCGGTGGTTCGCTAAAGTTTGATCGTGTTGAGCCGTTTTTGTTTGTTGGTATGAATTGGTTTGTTAAGTTGTTGGCTAATTTTTGTTGAATATTGGTTTGTTCACGTTTTCAAAGCATTCAAGCACCGTTTTTATTATTTAAAAAAATCATATGCTGGGACGGTTTTCTTTAAATCTTTATTCCCGTCGCATTGTGTTGTTTGTATTGTCGTTTTCTGTCTCGTATTGTGATTGAAAACAGTATCAATGCTACTGAGGTGCCTGCTTAGTTGTAAGTTTCAACTGAAAATATTTGTAATCTCTCAAGCATTCACATTTATTCCAAGTATTTCCAATATGTGCTAACTGTGACTAAAGATCATGATTAACCTATATTTTAACCTACCTATATTTTAACAACCTAACGAAATAAATTATATTCATTAAATTATTATTCATTTCCCCCAAAGTTCGATGTTTCTAATTGAATCCGATGTTGCCGGTTGTTGTGGTATAAGAACCTTGATTTATTTGGATCGTAATATCGATGTGAAAAGCCCTTCTAGTCCCTTCTGTAAGACCGGGCAAGGTCCTTTGGCAAGGTCTTACTTCCTGGTTTCAACCCCTTAAAAGGGAGGAGTGAAAGCAAATGTTGGAAAGCAATGTTATTCTAAATTTAGTATTTACATAGACTACCTACAGTCAATTACGGAAATGTCTTAGCGCGAATTAATGCATCGAAAACCAGGGGAGTGTTGGATAGGTACGTTGGGAGCTCATCATGGTTAGTCCCGTCTGGTTAGCCGTCTGGACGATGGTGGAATGAGAAGTGGGAAGTTACGGTGATTTTCGGCTGAAGTATTCGTCGTGTTGATAGTTCGATAAACTGGGATCGTCGAGGGCGGCTTTGGATTTGACGATGTCGTCTCGTATTTGAGCGATTAGCTCGTCGACGGAGTTGAAGTTCTTTTCCGGCCTGAGGAATTTGAGAACGCAAACTCGCACTTTACCTGAGTATTCATATTATACCTATTCGTAGTTTGAGGGGTTACAGTTTCATATCGGTTTGAACTTCCGAAGTTCAAGTCTTGCAGTGAGTACCACTTTTAAAATGGTTTTCAAGTGTTGCGTGCCTGTTTGCAGAGGGAACTATGATGAAGGTTCTAAAGTAAGCGTATTTTGTTTCCCTCGGGATGAAGAGTTGAAGAAAACCTGGTTGAGGATTAAATTGTTTATACAAGGCCGCCGAGAGAAAAAGCGGGCCCGGGGCAAAAGAGAGTATAAGCCACCCATGTAAGGAAGGAGGCGGTAGAGGGTAGTTCCCAATAACGAATGTTCAATTTTCATTTTCAATTTTCATTCTGCACAAGTAACCTATATCAAAGAATAATAAACCCTTGTGTAAAATTAGCAGCGTTCTTCAAATGATTTGTCTTCATCAGTACCTCATCCTGAAGGGGTATTTAAAGTGTATTGATCACAAGTTTTCAGAAGTGTCCGCAGCAATTCACATCGCCATGAGCGTCATCGGCGTCGCGACGCTCGATTTTTAACATGGTACATGTTTTTACGGGCGTTCTCTGGATTGGAATGTGAGTACACCGCCCGGAAACCGTCGTGCCTTATAGGCGCCTAAACGGCTGAACGGATTTGAATGGGGTTTTTTTCTAACGATCTCGGGTGAGATTGCCCACAACATAGGCTATATTAAAATCCCGCGCGACGCGCGCAACCCTGCGAAATTTCGAAAAATACGAGTTTTTGGATATGTCTACACCCCCGTAAGCCGTCGTGCCCCCTTGAAGGAGATACTAACAAGACCCGTTCGAGAGCCTGTGAGGTTCAATAAGGTCTATCCCTGTATGTAAACAAACGTTTGGAAATAACTACGGACAACCTCAGTGTTTCACACTATTTTTTCCCTCCCCCTGAACAGAAACACCATTGGTTAAGTGCCAGACGCCGCATTTTCATTTGATGACCCTCAAGCACACGACGCAACAATCTTGTGAAAAAAGAAAGAACGAAGAAGAAGAAAAATATTGCCGCCTGTGATTTGTGTAGATCATGGGACATGATTGTCTTGTGACTTAGGTACCTGTGGGACACCCCCAGACCCCCGGATTATCTAAGTTTTGATCAAGGATCATAGCAAAGAAACATGGTACATGTTTTTCGGATTGGTATATTTAAATTCGCGATAAGGCGCCTGTAAGTCACGACAGACACACAGACAGAAAGCTCAACATCTCAAGGGGGGCTCGACCCCCCTAAGCAGACATAAACGGTCCACCAAACCAATAGACAAAAATTTCATCAAAATCGGATCAATATTGGCTGAAATCCCCACTCCTTCCCTTCTTTAGGAAAGGAGAGGGGGTTGAAGGAGGGGAAAACGGAAAAAATCCTTGAGGGCGCTCAACCTATCTCAGAACGTACATCATTTTTGAATTTCTCGAGATTTTCAAGAACATATATACAATATACATAATATACCTATATATTATATTGATATATATAGAAGGTTATCGGGTGGTAAGGGGGTAGATCGGCGAAGGGTTTACGGGGGGGGGGGGGGGGGGGGGGACTTGACTCCCATTCCAATCCGCAGTCCAACACGTTTCGCGCAAATTCGCGGGGTTGCGCGCGTCGCGCGGGATTTTAATATAGCCTATGCTGGGGGCAATCTCACCCGAGACCGTTAGAAAAAAACCCCATTCAAATCCGTTCAGCCGTTTAGGCGCCTATAAGGCACGACCGACACACGGACAAACAGACAGACAGACAGAAAGCTCAACATCTCAAGGGGGGCTCGATCCCCCTAAGCATACTTAAACGTTCCACCAAACCAATAGAAAAAACGCTGCAAATTTTACACAAGGGTTTATTATTCTTTGATTTACGTTACTTGTGCGGAAATTTAATTCTGTCAATGAAAAAAATTTTAAAAAAAAAATTGTTTTTGGATGTTTATCTCAAAAAAATTTTTTTTCCCAAAAATGGATTCTACGTCCAAAAATACTTCGAAAACGACACCTAACTCGATCCCTTAGCTAAAAGCCTTCTGAAACCCCCTCCCGTAGCCCCATAGCGCCCCATGGGTTTAGGCGATCGGACTGAAAACCTCGCGGGCACAACTAGATGGTAAACCAAGTATTTTGTCAAAATTTCAGATTTAAAAAAAAATTCCTACTGCCCAAAACGGCCCGGACGGCGTACGGCGGACGGACATTTCGGATTTTGAATGTAGACCTCTTGAAACGGATAATTTCAAATTTTGAGGCCGATTGGAGTCGTCGACCCCCGTCGCGAAAACATAGGTGAATTATTCCAAGAATAATAAACCAAAATAGGCGTATTTTTATCACTTACCGTCTGTGACATACTTCGATGGCCACAGAGATGGTGAGAATTCGTGGTTTAGATTATAATTGACACTATTGTTGTTGAATTTGGGTTAGTTTCCGTCAATGTCAATATATTTACCTATCAATTAACGAAAACCGTTTAGTTAGGTAAAATGTAATTAATCGTATATGTTGGTTCTAATTGGTTGAGCTAATTGTTTGGCTCTCCATCAACACAATTCAACCAAGCACCAGCTAAGCGTTGATTCCGCCATAAGTTCGTTGGTTAACGTCAATCATGATCCGAAGATGGAAAAGATAACGAGTTTCAATTAGCTTATCAAATTACTCGCTGCACAAACAGTCCCGTTGGCGTCAGTCGACGGGCAACTTTTGGTTTATTATTCTTGGAATAATACACCTATGTTTTCGCGACACGGGTCGACGACTCCGATCGGCCTCAAAATTTGACATTATCCGTTTCAAGAGGTCTACATTCAAAATCCGAAATGTCCGTCCGCCGTCCGCCGTACGTCGCACGCCGTCCGCCGTCCAGGCCGTTTTGGGCAGTAGGAATTTTTTAAAAAATCTGAAATTTTGGCAGAATACTTTGTTTACCATCTAGTTGTGCCCGCAAGGTTTTCAGTCCGATCGCCAAAACCCATGTTTTTCTGGCTGTTATGATGGATCCGGGGCCCCCCTAACACTATACAGGTACCCTCCTAATTTTTTCCCAATTTTTCCAGGATGATTTTTTATTGACAAATTGAACGTTTACACAATTTATTCAAAAATACATTCTTGTCAAAAATTTGCAGCGTTTTAAAAATTAATGTTCTTTTATGGGGGGTAATATAGAGGTGGAACATTATTCACCCAGCTAGAGATAACCGGATCACCGAGGACGTTAACCGGCCATTGTTTACTCGGGGTTGATAGTCTTCGCCACTTCACCTCGTTATTCCCATTAAACGAGCTATAAAATTTGTACCCAACTATTAAAAAACGCTGCAAATTTTACACAAGGGTTTATTATTCTGTGATATAGGTTACTTGTACAGACATTTAATTCTGTCAATAAAAAAAATTAAAAAAATTTTTTTTTGGATTTTTATATTTCAAAAAAAATTTTTTGGGGGGATTTTTTTTTTTCAAATATGTGTTTTTTCAAAAATTCTTTAATTTTTACTCGAAAAATATTTAACTTCTTGGGATCCTTCAAAAATCCCATTTTTAGCCCCATGAAAGCCCTATAGAACGCCACAGTGAAATCGGATCGTTCCGGGACCCCCAAAAATGGATTCTAAGTCCAAAAATACTTCGAAAACGACACCTAACTCGATCCCATAGCTAAAAGCCTTCAAAACACCCCTCCTGTAGCCCCATTTTAGCCCCATAGCGCCCCACGGGTTTGGGCGATCGGACTGAAAACCTTGCGGGCACAACTAGATGGTAAACCAAGTATTTTGCCAAAATTTCAGATTTAAAAAAAAATTCATACTGCCCAAAACGGCCCGGACGGCGGACGGCGGACGGCGGACGGACTTTTCGGATTTTGAATGTAGACCTCTTGAAACGGATAATGTCAAATTTTGAGGCCGATCGGAGTCGTCGACCCGCGTCGCGAAAACATAGGTGTATTATTCCAAGAATAATAAACCAAAACCCCATTCAAATCCGTTCAGCCGTTTACGCGCCTATAAGGCACGACGGCTTACGGGGGGTGTAGACACATCCAAAAACTCGTATTTTTCGAAATTTCGCAGGGTTGCGCGCGTCGCGCGGGATTTTTTCAAATGATTTGTCTTTATCAGTACCTCATCCTGAAGGGGTGTTTAAAGTGTATTGATACAAGTTTCTAGAAGTGTCCGCAGCAACTCAAAGTGCCATAAGCGTCACCGGCGCGACGAGCGCGACGGTCGCGTCACGACGCCCGATTTTGGTTTATTATTCTTGGAATAATACACCTATGTTTTTGCGACAGAGGTCGACGATTCCGATCACCCTGAAAATTCGACCTTACCCGTTTCAAGAGGTCTAGATTCCAAAACCGAAATGTCCGTCCGCCGTACGGGCCGTTTTAGGAAGTAGGATTTTTTTTTAAATCTGAAATTTTGACAAAATACTTACTCGGTTTACCATCTAGTTGTGCCCGTAAGGTTTTCACCCCGATCGCTTTCGAAGTATTTTTGGACGTAGAATCCATTTTTAGGGGTCCCGCAACGATCCGATTTCACTGTTGCGATCTATTATAGAGAAATAATAGGGCTTTCATGGGGCTACAAATGAGATTTTTGATGGATCCCAGGAGGTCAAATATTTTTCAAGTAAAAAAACAAAAAAAAGTAATTTTTTTTTTCAAAATCTAAAAAATTTCTGAAATATAAAAAAAATTAATTTTTTTAATTTTTTAATTTTTTTAATTTTTTTTTTATTTTTATATATTTTTTTCTTTTTCTTTTGGGGCTGGGGCCCCATGCAAAAGTCCGGGCCCGGGGCAAAAAGTCCCCTTTGCCCCCCCCCCCCCTCTCGGTGGGCCTGTGTTTATATTTGAATGACCTCATAGATGACGGTCAATGTGAATCGGGACACAACTACCTCACAGCTGTCAAGCACATTGTTTCAGGGGTTGAACCGAAAAACTAACACCCTTTGTACATAATTTGGTTATCAACAACATCTCTTTTTCTTTTCTCATAAGTGAGTGCCAAAATAAATATGTAAATAATAGGTAATTAAGTAAAAAATAGATATGTAAATAATGTAATGTTTTATACAAAAGAGACCTATTAGTAAATAAAATCTCTTTCAATTCTTGAATGAATCAATCCTTTCCTACACCCCTAATACACTGTCTCCGATAATTAGCAATTTTTCCACATAATCCTTCATGGAAATTTGCATTTTTTTTTTTCGAGGAGGGCGGGTGGGAACATCTCGAGATCATCTCATATTTTTCTCAAGTGAATATTTCGAACAGGGAAGACAGGAATTAAATTTATTGTAGGATGGAGGAACCGGCTGTTGAAGTCAGAAGATAACTTGGAAGAAAAGGCCGGGTTTTCTTGAAGTACTTTTAATACAGGGACCTGTATTAAAAGTACTTCAAGAAAACCCGGCCTTTTCTTCCAAGTTATCTTCTGAATTGAATTTAAGTGCGGGAGAGTCGCCCGCGTCAATGTATTCCTTATGGGAACCCTGGCGAAAGACTAGCATGAGCTATTAGCATGAGTCATCCCCTCCCAGGTAAAGACGATGTGCGGCCTTAATAGCGTAGGTCCGGGTTGGGCCGGAAGGGATTTGACGGCTTCCTGCGAATAATTGGCATCCCAATTCCTTCGAGCCCCGACCGAAACCCCGAGTGACTGTGCCGCTGACGAACAGGAGGAGGACGGGGCCGGTCATGACTTACGAATTTCCGTTGACTGTCGCGCGAGTCATCAACGAATCATGCCAGCAGTTCCAGACAGCTCGCGAACGGAGAGTTGTTTCAAGTTTTATTCTGATCTTTTATCATTTATTTTGATTCCAAGTTGTAGGTAACATGTTACGATGCGAATTTCTTTGTTGTAAAGGTCGGTGTTACCTGAAATAGCAAATAAAAATTTATTGAACCTACTATAATATAGTAGGTTCCATATTATGGTGACCACTAAAGAGCAAACGCCGAGAATCTGAAAACTGCAAGCTACAAGAAGAGGCAGAAGAACGTAGGTACGGTTCGTTGCAGGTACCTACCTACTCATGAACGGAACGCCACAAGTTACAAGAAGAGGTGGCACAGGAGTGGGTAAGTTGTTATGACAACTTATTTCTGCTTCTCGCTGGGACTGTTACAGACCCAGCGAGAAGCAGAAGAAAAAAAAAAAAAAAAGACTGCAAATTTTACACAAGGTTTTATGGTTACTTGGGAGAAATTAATTTTTGCGTCAATAAAAAAAGTTAGGAAATTTTTTTGTTTTGGATTTTTTTCTTCAAAAAATTTGTTTTTTAGGTAGGTAGGTACTCGAAAAATATTTAACCTCCTGGGATCCTTCGAAAATCTCGTATTTATCCCCATGAAAGCCCTATTATAGGTCTATAGCCCTATTATACATCTATAATATGTCGCCACACTGAAATCGGATCGTTCCGGGACCCCCAAAAATGGATTAAACGTCCAAAAATACTTCGAAAACGACACCTAACTCGATCCCATAGCCAAAAGCCTAAAAAACGCTGCAAATGTTACACAAGGGTTTATTATTCTTTGATATAGGGTTCATGTGCAAAAATTATTTCTGTGTCAATGGAAAAAAATTTGGGAAAAAAATTTTTTTCTTGGTTTTTTTCCAAAAAATTTTTTTATTTTTGTTTCAAAAAAATTGTTTTTTCAAAAATTCTTTATTCTTTTTTTTCTTTCTTCGTTACTCGAACAATATTAAAATTTAATTTATTATTATTTAATAATATTTAATATTATTACCTATTTAATAATATTATTGGTCAATATTATTGACCTCTTGGGATCCTTCAAAAATCCCCTTTCTAGCCCCATGAAAGCCCTATAGATCGCCACAGTGAAATCGGATCGTTCCGGGACCCCCAAAATGGATTCTGCGTCCAAAAATGCTTCGAAAACGACACCTAACTTGATCCCATACCCCAAAGCCTTCAAAAACCCCTCTCGTAGCCCCATTTAAGCCCCATATCGCCCCACGGGTTTGGGCGATCGGGCTGAAAACCTTGCAGGCACAACTACTTGGTAAACCAAGTACTTTGCCAAAATTTCAGATTTAAAAAAAAATTCCTACTGCTCAGAACGGCGGACGGACGGACATTTCGGATTTGGAATCTACCTATACCTCTTGAAACGGATTATGTCAAATTTTGAGGCCGATCGGAGTCGTCGACCTCTGTCGCGAAAACATAGGTGCATTATTCCAAGAAGGAATAATAAACCAAAATAGTATTTTGAAAATACGCTTGAAGAGTTGAAGTCAATTGCTCGTTAACACTTTTGAAGTGTTATCTAATGTAATCAGGTTACATTTAGCGTCACTTTTGTTGGGATAACGTTTCTTTGAGTTTTAGTTATCATAAACAAGTAGGGATGTCCGATTCTCAAAAATGAATCGATTTAAATCGAATCGATTATTTAGAAAAGTATCGAAAATAATCGCGATTATTTTTTCAAAAAGAATCGATACTTCTGAGAATCGATTTTTTTTCCAAATTATTTATTAAATTTCAAATTTATCAGAAGAAGAAGAAGCATTATTACGTTACGAAACCTGAATTCCAATTACTAATAAATCCAACTGCAAGCCAGTTGGACTGCAAGCCAGCACTATTACATAGGAAAAGGTAGGTAGGAAAGCTTCAGCTGTGTCAGTCATTGTTGTGCAACTGTTTCCATCTCTTCAGCTGTTACCTATGGTCGTTGCAGTCTCAATTTAAAAAATAATATTGATTCTTTTATACATGGATCTGTTTTACAGAGCATCTGAACATAAAAATACTTGTTTAGAGCAGAAAAGAATCGGTTTTCGATTCTGGAAATTTAGAATCGAATCGGGCCGATTCTTCAAAAAAATAAAGAATCTAAAAGAATCGATTATTTTTTCAAAAAGAATCGATTTTTTCAAGAATCGATTCTTTTTGAGCATCCCTATAAACAAGTACTAGGTACTTGTCAAGTAGTTTGCTCGCTGTTTCTCTTTCCCGTCGTCCTTTTTCGTGAATCGTCCTTTTCGAAACACATTTATGTTATCTTATAAGATGGTTCGGTGGTCATCTAAAGTATTCAAAAGAAGGTTGACACCCAAGTGCAAGTGGCGGAAGGGGACGAGAGAAGAAAATGTGCCGGGGGAAAAAACCGTCAACGCTCGCGACCCCCAAAAACACTTGGTCGCCGGCACCGGAGAAAGACCGGTGAAGAGGTTTGTACTTTCCTTCATAGTGTAGGTACACTAAAAAACCAAATTGGTGGTTGTGCGTGGCAACGAGTTCCTTGCAGGGCAGATCAAAGTTGGGGACGTCTCATTGCAACTCGTTCAGAATTTCAAGTATCCTGGAGTTATCGTGAACGAGAAATGGAATCCCGAGGTTGAAATTCGCTCCAGGATTGAGCAGGGCAGAGGCGGCGTTTATCCGGATGAAATCATTCTTCTGTGATATGCATCTTAGCTTCAGCATCCGCTATCGTACGCTTCGATGCTACATTTGGTCGGTCCTGCTCTACGGCGTTGAGACATGGACAATTATGATTGCCTCTTTGAATCGCCTGGAGGCTTTTGATATGTGGTGCGGAGATGGTCAGAAATCCACAACTTCGCGGCTCTGAAGACTGGAGCGATTGAAAGGACACTCCGGGCTGTGTAGGAGAAGAAGGATTGGTCCCCAACTGATGGTTCACGTCTATGACACCCACAGAAGAAGAAGTCAGAGGGGTGAATGATGGTCTTTACCGGTGGCCTGACTCCCCTCGTCGACCCTGCTCGATGTACAACCGGTGCAGTCGAGGATGTCCTGCATTGGTTCGGAGTCTGCCCCATTCTCACGAGTTCAGGGAGCGTCCTGACTAAAGGCCGCTTTACACGCTACGACAAATCGTAACGATCAGGTTGCACCAACTTATCGCTCCAATAAATAGAAAGGGGGAGGAGTGTTTAAGGCCGCTTTACACGCTACGACAAATCGTAACGATTTATCGTTCAGATGCACACTGGGACCCAGTGATTGGGTGGAAATCGTAGCGATTAGTTGTAGGGACCGTTTACACGTTCAAACAAGTCGCTATGATTCCGAAAAATTGATGCCGGCCTGCATCAACCTTCCAAGTCGTAGCGATTTATTGGAGTTGGAGTTGGGTTGGAAGTTCCAACCCAACTCCAACTCCAATAAATCGCTACGATGTCCCATTTACACATTCCAATAAATCGTAACGATCGCATCTGAACGATAAATCGTTACGATTTGTCGTAGCGTGTAAAGCGGCCTTTACGCCTGGCGAATATAGAGTCCAGTTTGGTGGTGCTCCACAACTTTTATTTCATGATATTTTCACATAGAACGACCGTTCTCACTTTACAGGTTTTTAAATTCGAATAATTGCAGTTTTTTCACAAGTTGGGAAAATTGGCACTTTTTGACGGCCGATTGTGACCTTACTCTTCCCTTCCAGGGACGACGACCGTTTGACTCACGCAGAAACTCGCGCAATTGAGATCATGTTTCACAACAACAACAACAACAACAACAATAACAACAACAACAACAACAATGTTTCATCAACAAAGTAAGGTGGGAAATCTGTGGCATTTCATTACAACGCCCGTGAGTCAACCGGGCACACATGTCAGATTTCATCGCCGCCGAGAGTCAAACGGTACTACGCTTTCCGTGAGTTAAACGAGTCTTTCATTTTTGGTTCTCCTGTGAGTCAACCGGGCTCGTTGGAGGCCTCCGTGAGTCACCGCTGGTAAGCGTAACGGTCTCCTCTGAAGACGTGGCTGAGGTATCCTACCTTCCGCCTTTTCACAGCCTTGAAGAGCTGACGATCCTCAAGGCCGGCGCGGCGCAGAACCTCAGAGTTCCTTACCCTCTGGACCCACGAGATCCGAAACATCCTTCGGAGGCACCACATCTCAAAAAGCCTCCAGGCGATTCACAGAGGCAATCATAATTGTCCACGTCTCAACGCCGTAGAGCAGGACCGACCAAATGTAGCACTGAAGCGTACGATAGCGAAAGCTGAAGATAAGAGGCCCTCTGAACTGCAGGACCTAAATGGTGACGCCGGGAGCGTATTTCCAATCTTTACACCGTTTGAGCCCAGGGGCGGGGTGCGTATTTACAATCTGTACACCGTTTGAGCCCCAAGGCGGGTTCGAAATCTTTAATGGTTTGGAGTGCACTTTTGCCTCCAAACTGTACACTGATGCTGAATCTGGGGCTGACCAGAGCTGGAGAGGTGAAGTCGAAATGGTGGAGGTTTTGTGAAGCGTTTCCGCCCTCCATAATGTACACTTGTTCACCCCCAATGAGAATCAACAACAAACATCTTATGCAGCATTGTTGCTCACAAAACTGTTTCATCCAAAAAACTTTTCACGAAATGTATTTATTCACAAGTCAGTTTTTCACCATTAAAAAGAGCTGATCTTACGGAACCTTTATGAATGTACAGCAAAATGACCGGAATGATTCAAAACCATTCGCGCTAAAATATGGGTCAACATTTTTGAATGTCAATAAGTATTACCTTAGTTTTCGGCATAGAAGGCAGATGGATCTTCGCGGGCATTGGAATAATTCTATTCTATTAATTGACTAGGATTTAGAGAAATCTGTTGATGAAGGGGAGGTGGGCATGTCTTGGAAGTTCTCGGAGCTGAACCAGGGTACATTATGGAGGGCAGAAACGCTTCACAAAACCTCCACCATTTCGACTCCACCTCTCCAGCTCTGGGCTGAATCAGTGTACGGTTTGGAGGCAAAAGCGGACTCCAAACAATTAACGATTTCGACCCCGCCTCAGGGCTCAAACGGTGTATAGATTGTAAATAAGCGGGCGGGGTCGAAATCGTTAATGGTTTGGAGTGCGCTTTTGCCTCCAAACTGTACATTGATTCAGCCCAGAGCTGGAGAGGTGGAGCCGAAGTGGTGGAAGGTTTGTGATGCGTTTCTGCCCTCCAAAATGTACACTGTTTCACCCCCGAGAATTTCCAAGACATCCCCTCTCCATCACCAACATATTTCTCAAAATCCCCCTCCCCACCCCTTCGCTTACTCGCACTCCGAGATTTCGATTTCACGCTTTCCATGGAAGCACCTAAGCATGTTACGTCAGCTTATTCTAGTCGTTCTCTCCATTGATTTGCGTAGATATGACGAGGAAATGGAAAATGATCGTGGGAGTGATGACGTACCCGACAGTGATGGCTCGGACGAGGGCAGCGTTTTTTCTGAAGGGAACTCCAGGCGGCAGTGATTGAGGGATTCCTCCGTGAAAACAGTATCAACGTTATGAGACCGAAAAGCTGCAGGAGATGCAGCCGTCGAGGACCTCATCATGTAACATAACTTTTTTTTTTTTTTTAATTTAAAACAAAATTCCATATGGGTTTTGACGATTGCTAATGTATTGCTTTTGGTATTTTCAGACGTCAAGTTGCTGTCAAGTTGCTATGGATATTCACACGGTTTAAGGTAAATTAATAGTACAGAGGGAGTATTCTTGCCATGTTTCAAGGGACTCGCAGCACATTATTGCCTCTTCCTCTCGCGAGTCCCCTCGCAAGTCCTTCTGCAACAGTCCCGCAACATGAGGGGGAGTGTGACGTATCCACACAGTAAAGTCTATTCATAGTCATGACTGGTTTGACTAAAGCCCGGCAACCCCCTTCCCTATTAGGCCTCAGCACGATCCTTTTGAGCGATCTTTGCGAACCTCCGCCCATTCACCGATATTTGGCGAGTCTTTTCCAAATATACCCCCTTGAATCCCCCTTCTAAGGGTGTATCCTCTGTTCCCACTTTCCCATTAGCTCTAGCGAACTTGAGGATATCTCGAGGGATCCTGTTACTATGTATTAAATACATAGTAAACAAATTTTGTTCACCATCGAATCTCTTCGCAAGGCTGGTGTTCAGTTAGGACTTGTGAAAACGTTTAAAATTAAGAATGTCCTTTTCAGACGCCACCAATGGTTCGATGCTTCTTGTCGTAGCGCGCGGTTCGCTATGAGGAGAGCCTATAGAAAGGCGAGGAGGCCTGGCTTTGCACAATCTTCACTTGATGATATAAAATATTGTTAAAGCTTAAGATAAAGGAATATTTCGAGAAGCTGAAAACTGCATTCGCTAACTGTCGAAACTCTCGTGACTTCTGGTTGGCGGTTTGACGGCATTATATACGAATTTTATAAAAATCTTCTCAACTGCTGGCTTCGCTTTGTTTTGGAGTTTTTCAACTTGATGCTCAGGGAGGGGTCTGTGCCTAGCGCTCTTCTAGCCCAGATAAGAACCTTTCTGCTTCATAAGAAAGGTGACTAATCCGATCCTAAAAATTACAGGGGGATTTCACTCCTGAATGCCATTCTAAAGGCATTTAACGCCAACCTCCAAAATATACTTATAAAATTCGTGGACGACAACAACCTACTCCCAGAAAGCCAGTGAGGCTTCCGAAAGGGGCGTGGTTGTATTGATAACATTTTCACTCTTCCAAGTCTGATTTCAATCAACACCCGTCTTCCTAAGCGTAAAGTCTTTTCTGCTTTCATCGACTTTTCTCGTGCTTTTGACAGCGTGGTGCATGAAAGACTATGGTCCAAATTTTATGATCTTAACATCAGTGCAAAATTCATTAATCTTTTGAAATCTATGTATGAAAACGCATCCGGCGAGGATTCAAAATCGTACCAGGTGCTGGAAGGTGTCTTGCAACGCGACGTTCTATCCCCGCTCTGCTTTGCCCTGTTCATTTTGTATAGTATTGGGTCCGAACAACATACTAAAAAATCATAGATACATCTCGTTTTGCGAATTTAGCGATTTTTATTGTCGATTTTGACTGGCCCTAAGTTGAAATCTGAAGTCATTTTGGCTTGAAACACTAGCGAAGTGCGGTCGCGAACGACGAGAAAGGGCTGCTGAAGAAGTCAAGGAACAGGTTGACAAGACGATTTGCTTCTCTCGGCAGCCTTCTTTGGGGGCTGTTGGTCTAAATTGTTAATAAACAATTATTCTTCCTGATTGCCTTTAGTACTAAGAATGTCTAAGAAATCAATGTGAAGCTCATCGATAAAGATCGCTTACTCTTCTCGTTATTTGTGAATTGCCTGCGTCATAGGTTTAGAATCATGGTTTATTCTGGTTGTTTAGAAATTCTATTTCTAAGGCAAGGCCAGTCTTAAGTCCACTCTTTCTTTTTGTGGACCATTGCCTCTTCAACTGCCCACATGTAAGTTGGTACATTAAGTCATCGTCGGCTTTTTGTTTAACGCTTGTTTAACACGAATACTTCCACCGTCAAGTCACCTTGTCAGGTATTCTCTCGAAAGTATGGAAAACTGTAAACATCGCATAGGCCGCAATACTGACGGAGTGACCCAAATTAAAAAACGCTGCAAATTTTACAGAAGGGTTTATTATTCTTTGATATTGGTTACTTTCGCAAAAATTATTTTTGTGTCAAAAGAAAAGAAATTTGGAAAAAAATGTTTTTTTGATTTTTTCTTCAAAGATTTTTTTAATTTTTTTACTCGCTAAATATTTAACCTCCTGGGTTCCTTCAAAAATCTCATTTTTAGGCCCATGAGAGCCCTATAGATCGCAACAGTGAAATCGGATCGTTCCGGGACCCCAAAAAATGGATTCTACGTCCAAAAACGCTGCAAATTTTACAAAAGGGTTTATTATTCTTTGATATAGGTTACTTGTGCAGAAATTTAATTCTGTCAATTAAAAAAATAAAAAATTTGGATTTTTATATTTCAAAAAAATTTTTTTTTTCGATTTTTGTTGTTTCAAAAATGTTTTTTTCAAAAATTCTTTATTTTTTTACTCGCTAAATATTTAACCTCCTGGGACCCTTCAAAAATCCCATTTTTAGCCCCATGAAAGCCCTTTACATCTCCACAGTGAAATCGGATCGTTCCGGGACCCCAAAAAATGGATTCTACGTCCAAAATACTTCGAAAACGACACCTAACTCGATCCCATTGCTAAAAGCCTTCAAAAAAACCCTCCCGTAGCCCCATTTTAGCCCCATAGCGCCCCACGGGTTTGGGCGCTCGGACTGAAAACCTTGCGGGCACAACTAGATGGTAAACCAAGTATTTTGTCAAAAATTCAGATTTTTAAAAAAATTCCTACTGCCCAAAACGGCCCGGACGGCGTACGGCGGACGGACATTTCGGATTTTGAATGTAGACCTCTTGATACGGATAATGTCAAATTTTGAGGCCGATCGTAGTCGTCGACCCCCGTCGCGAAAACATAGGTGTATTATAATTCCAAGAATAATAAACCCTCCAAGAATAATAAAAATACTTCGAAAACGACACCTAACTCGATCCCATAGCCAAAAGCCTTCAAAAACCCCTCCCGTAGCCCCACTTTAGCCCCATAGCGCCCCACGGGTTTGGGCGATTGGGCTGAAAACCTTGCGGCACAACTAGATAATCAATCGAGTATTTTGTCAAAATTTCAGATTGAAAAAAAAAAAAAATTCCTTCTGCTCAAAACGGCCCGGACGGCGGACGGACATTTCGGATTTAGAATGTAGACCTCTTGAAACGGATTATATCAAATTTTGAGCCCGATCGGAGTCGTCGACCCCCGTCGCGAAAACATAGGTGTATTAATCCAAGAATAATAAACCTAAATTAACGAGAGTGATGAGGAAGAGAGAGCCAGCTGGCTCAACAAAACTACCACTCAACTAAATTAGCCCAGCCAATTACCCCCTACAACAAACATTAACTTGCGAAGGGGAAACATCTGATCGATCCTAGTGATATCGCCAACCGGTTTGCAGTTTTCACAACTGTTGGAAGCAAATTAAATTCTGAATTCAAAACCTATGAACCGAGCAATGATTTGTCGAGCCACGTGGGATCAACATCCGCCACAGAAGAAGAAGTAGGTATATATTATATTTTATTAAAACGATCTTATCAATCAAAGGAGGAACATGTCCGGTGTGGGATGGAATCTCATCGGTTCTATTATAAAACGTGGCCGTCTCAATAACTTCACCACCCATTTAGGGTTCAACTGAATGGAAAATTCCAAGATGCTCTCAAAATCGCGTTAGTGCGGCACCTGCTTCTAGTCCGGTCAATAGAGGAAATTCACCCTACAAAAGGTGTAGCATCTGTTTTTATTTTTTCATGTTGTATTAGGCCCATAAGGTAGTTATGAATCCAAGTTTTCGTCATCCCCACCCCATTGCGAAATCCGCCAAAAATCGGCACTTTTTTCAGTTTTTGTTCATTTTTTTGGAGATTTATGTCAATATACAACAAAATTTCCAACAAATTCGATTGAATGAACAAAATTTTGGAAAAAAAAATTTTTTTTTCAAAACTACATTTTTTACTCGAAAAATATTTAACCTCCTGGGATCCTTCAAAAATCCCATTTTAGCCCCATAGCGCCCCACGGGTTTGGACGATCGTACTGAAAACCTTGCGGGCACAACTAGATGTTAAAACAAGTATTTTGTCAAAATTTCAGATTTTCAGATTTCGGGTTTTCATCTGCAACGAATAATGGATGGTCGTCGCAGGACTGTCCGCGGGGGATTTGGCAAATCTTAGAGCAATGCCCGCCTCATTTCCTGCAACCACATGCCCTAGAACTGGCTCCAACGCACCTGCAAGAAACCGTTTTCGGCGGGACCAGAGTACCGGTAGGCGAGGAAAATGAACCACGTAGGAAATTTCTGACTCAGACCAAATACAATACAATTCGCGAAATGCATATGTGCAACTGCAGTTTCTGACTTGGTGGGTTGCATATGCAACTCCTAATCGAGGAGAGCTCGTGGCTTGTGATTAAATGGCTCTTCTGATGAGAACGTGCGTATTTTCCCAATAATCTCACTCTAGAGTGAGGAGGGAAAACCTCTATCTCTTCGCCTTGAAGAGCGCATGACTTTTCTACGTGACGTAATGCTATAAAAGTGGTTTGCGTTAGGGAGGAGGCAGTCTTTGCTGTGGAGCGGAGCAACAGGTATACCGGCATTGGACAGGCAAACAGTTGGCAAGTATCCAATCAATGTGAAATGAGAGAATAATTTTGGTTTATTATTCTTGGAATAATATGTACACCTATGTTTTCGCGACGGGGGTCGACGACTCCGATCGGCCTCAAATTTTGACACTATCCGTTTCAAGTGGTCTACATTCTAAATCCAAAATGTCCATCCGCCGTCCGCCGTCCGGGCCGTTTTGGGCAGTAGGAATTTTTTTTTAAATCTGAAATTTTGGCAAAATACTTGGTTTACCATCTAGTTGTGCCCGCAAGGTTTTCAGTCCGATCGCCCAAACCCGTGGGGTGCTATGGGGCTCTAATGGGGCTACGGGAGGGGTTTTTTGAACCCTTTTGGCTATGGGATCGAGTTAGGTGTCGTTTTCGAAGTATTTTTGGACGTAGAATCCATTTTTTGAGGTCCCGCAACGATCCGATTTCACTGATGCGATCTATAGGGCTTTCATGGGGCTAAAAATGGGATTTTTGGGCGATTATCACTTGGGCCCCGATCCCTCATTAGTCGATAGTGCAAAGTAGTTTCTCGAGCAAGGGGTCGTACAAGAGGGGTGCCGTGTTTACTCTTATGGGCCCCACCTTAACTTCGTGATAATACTCCTTTGCGCCCACGGCTCACCAATCTGGTTAGGTAGTTGTTCATCAGTTGTTGACAGTGCACGAGATGCAAGAGATGCCTGTGAAAGCTTCAATAGCTAGTTTCAATCACGCTCATCCGCCTGTGTACCAATTCATCCACGTGCTACTTGCATTTCAAAATGAGATGTATATAAAAATCAATAGCATCGGCCAACCTTTCGTTTTCAAAATTCTAAATCTCCGGCCGGGGGATCCCTCTCTCTCTCTCATCTACACAAGTCAGCCAACTTTACTACGCGAAAATTCGACCCCAAAAATCGAAAATCGGGTTAATCATTATAGAAGGTCATTCGAAAATTGAGCATCGAGGTTATTATCAAAGAAGGTTATTCAAAAATCGACCCGGGCCGAGTGTTTTTATTCCGATTCTGTTCAGATTTATTATTATTATTTAGCGCTCTGGCGGCTCCGTGCCCAACTACTCGACGCCCAGCCTGGGGAGGTGTGACGTCAAATATGCCTGGCGTTCATTTCAAAATCTCTAACATTTCGAAAACAGCTCAGCACGTACCTATACGGATTTTCGAACTAAAAATTGGGGTTTATGGGTTTTAAAGGGTGCTGAATCCGAATATGTTGTCAGAAATGCTGAATTCTGACCTTTTCGAGAAGCCCATTATTAATTATTAAAAAAAGTGATCCTGTCATGATGTGTCTTGTGTTTCCTACCCCTTTACCTTGGGGCGCAAAGGAGTAATTCTTAAAAGCAGGCGAGGGGCGCAAAAGAGTAGTTCTTGAAAGCAGGAGAGGGGCGCAAAAGACTACTTTCACTGCTCCATACAGCTCATTATCTCGCAAGGGATTAGGATTAGGGCGCAAGTGATGACTGCCCGGGATTTTTGAAGGGTCCCAGGAGATTAAATATTTTTCGAGTAAAAAATCAAGAATTTTTGAAAGAAAAAATCCAAAAAAAAAAATTGAAAATTTTTTTTTCCAAATTATTTTTCTTTTGACATAGAAATAATTTTTGCACAAGTAAACTACTATATCAAAGAATAATAAACCCTTGTGTAAAATTTGCAGCGTTTTCAAATTGATTTCCTACATTTTCAAAATTTGAAATTGTTAGTAGCTCTAAGCTTTTAATGAGCTCACGGGACGGAGCCCCCCCCCCCCCCTCCCCCCGTGGAACATGTCAACCAGTCCCTCAATCCTTCCAGCCCTGAGCTTGTCTTGCCCTCACCCATGGAAGAAGGAAAGAAAGTTTCACTTCATAGCGGGTGGTGGGCCACGGGCCAAAGACTGCTGAGAGTAACGCAATCTGGCCCTGTATCCTTTGTCACTAAGTTTACCAGGTGCCCGCGAGGTAGAATCCGGCTTTGGTGGTTCCTGGTAATTACGGTTCGCGAATATTTGGGGAATGAAGCCTGCTCGGCGTCGGCCAGGCGCCAGGTTTGAAGTTCATTAAATTGTGCGTAAATTTTACTCTCTATGAAAAATGTAACGCAGAGTGGAGCTTCCTTTTCCTTCTTCCATGGCCCTCATCCCTCTCGGGGAATCCCGAAAATAAAAGTGAATTTTACAACTGACAAACTTGAACCTGTTTCAGAATCTGGTGGCTCGGACTATTTAGGATCCGACACGGAGTACACAACCCACGCGATGGACTCTAATTTGATTTATATTAACGACGCAGTTCACGGGTTAATCGAGTTGCCATCCATTTGCAAACATGTCATCGACACGAAGGAGTTCCAGAGGCTGAGGGCGTTGAGGCAAAATGGAATCAAACATTTTGTTTACCCTTCGGCGACACATTCAAGATTTGAACACAGCTTAGGGTGCGTTCAAAGACGATTTTTGTAATAACTAGTCTCTCCGGCTCGCTTCGCTCGCTCCCCGAGTGGATGAGTAGCATCGATGGACACGTTGGAACCCCAACATCAAGGAAAACTCCCTCCCCTAAAGTTCCTAAATTCACAATCGTGGGACACTTTCGGGACACTATCTGAACTTATTAAGGTCCCGCGTGTTATTATATGGTACACAGTTGGGACTTCTCGAAACGGAGTTTTCACCCGCCTGCAGACCCTGCGAAAATTAAAACGATCTAATTATTGTTTCTTTGCCAGCCAACCCCCATCGTTCCGCCCTGGCGTGTTCCTCAAATCACCCGCCGATTTTAATGTAGCCCTATTAGGCTACATTAAAATCCCGCGCGACACCCGCTACTGTGTTTTTTAAATGTATAACCTCAATTTTGGTTTATTATTCTTGGAATAATACACCTATGTTTTCACGACGGAGGTCGACAACTCGGATCGGCCTCAAAACTTGACATTATCCGTTTCAAGAGGTCTACATTCTAAATCCGAAATGTCCGTCCGCCGTCCGGGCCGTTTTGGGCAGTAGGAATTTTTTTTTAAAATCTGAAAATTTGGCAAAATACTTGGTTTACCATCTAGTTGTGCCCGCAAGGTTTTCAGTCCGATCGCCCAAACCCGTGGGGCGCTATGGGGCTAAAATGGGGCTACAGGAGGGGTGTTTTGAAGGCTTTTAGCTATGGGATCGAGTTACGTGTCGTTTTCGAAGTATTTTTGGACTTAGAATCCATTTTTGGGGGTCACGGAACGATCCGATTTCACTGTGGCGATCTATAGGGCTTTTCATGGGGCTAAAAATGGGATTTTTGAAGGATCCCAAGAAGTTAAATATTTTTCGAGTAAAAATTAAAGAAGTTTTGAAAAAACACATTTTTGAAAAAAAAAAAAATCCCCCCCAAAATTTTTTTTTTGAAATATAAAAATCCAAAAAAAAATTTTTTTAATTTTTTTTATTGACAGAATTAAATGTCTGTACAAGTAACCTATATCAAAGAATAATAACCCCTTGTGTAAAATTTGCAGCGTTTTTATCGTGGATCCGAATTCTTCGATAAATTTTACGTCCGAAATACCTGTTGCGCGTGCTCGGCGCAGAGTGCAAATCCGCGCAACTCTTCTTGTCTTCGTTGTTTACAGTCCGATTGAGTTGGCGTTTCCTCTGCATCCTACCTGGTGATCCGAATTTTAATACATAATCCCCTTGATGGGCGAAGCGAACTTCCCTCCTCTGAGAGCGTGGTCTGGCGAAGGAAGCGAGGGCGTCGCCTGTCTCGTCTCAAATTAATTGCAACCTCTAATTAGAGAGTTAATACCTAGGCATGACTCGTCTCAACGACCTGACGGGTATTGCACGAATCGTCTCAAGGGAAAGGAGTACCTACTGTAGAAGTAACAGCTCCAATAAGTTGTGAAATTCAAGCAAAACTTTTTAAAAAATTGGTAAAGAGGGGTGGGCGGAGTGGAACGATTCACATGCGTTCCTTGTTCGGGTCAAATCAGCATTTTCATCAGCATTTATTTACTAGGGGAGAATTGAGACTCCTCTGTGACGTACCTCTCCGTCAGATAGTCCGCCAATTTGCGCACAGGGCTTAAATTAACTACACTGTTCTAACACTATTAGGCTAAAGCCTGATCAGTGTAATGCTGAAAACAGTCATCAGGCATGATTGACATGAGATCCTCAAAAAAACATTCTTTAACATCTGATGGATCTAAAAATAATAAACCGAAACACCATTTCAGCCACGCCCCTACAAGTAGTGAAGTCTTCATCTTTATTTTTGTATTGTGTACTTAGGCCAAGGTTTTGAATTTTTTTTCCATGGTGCACCAAGCACTAGCTATATGGAACCTACACCCAACAATCGAACTGAGTGGCCATCTGGACTCTTTTGAGGGCAATGTGAATCACCACTTCCAAGTCTACCACTGAGATTCACCACAACTCAACTCACGGTACTTGTTGAACTTGAAATTGTTCAAAACTAGCAACGTGTGCCCTCGTTGGCTTATTATTTCACGGAGGAACATGGTGACGGACAGCTCGTGGAACGGAGACGAGTCAGGCTGTTACTTTTTGTGGACACAATAAGGGAAAAGATGAGACGAGTCGGGCGACCATTATGAACCAATAAAATAAATACGGAGACGAGAAAGGTTGTCTACGACAGGAATGGATTATTTTGGAGACGAGACGGGAATCACCCGGAAGCGAGGCCCCCCAGTCAGGACGGTTAGTAATAAATAAATTGATCACTGACAAAATCGGATCGATTCCAGGGTGGCCCACTTGGCGAGAAAATTCCTCCGCCATTGCGAGGATCGGCTGACAGAAGAAGAGGATAAGATATCGGAAGAAAATAAGCTGTGTGTTATTCTGGCTGGACTCTGTCACGACCTTGGCCACGGCCCCTTTTCTCATCTTTGGGAGACCTTTCTTCATAAATGTGGAGTAGAATGGAAGGTGAGTGAGCATGGTATGACTTTCTTAGGTGTTACCAACTTATTAAAAAAAAAAAAAAAAAAAATCGTTCCCGCTTGTTGGTGTGTTGCCGCTTGTAATTGTTTAGTTCATTTTTTCCATTAAATTATATTTAATTCAATCATTCATTTTCCATTAAACTTCGCGAACCGGTCTTGGGGAAAGTGGTTGCTTGGGGTAAAAAGGGAATTTTCTCAGCGAATTTACCTTGATCGAGAAGTCCAATGTTGGGAAAAGCACGCACCGTATACTTTGCTTTGATGCTTGACCAATAAATAATCCGGGGGTCTGGAAGTCTCCCCAGTCTCCAGCGTTGCTTTTACTAGCTCTTTTCTTACTTCTTCTATTTATATTTCAAGTGATAATTCTAACAAAGGTATTTTGACGTTTTCAGCACGAGCCCAACAGTGTGATTATGTTGAAGGCATTAATCGACAACAACAATTTGATACCTGTATTCGAGAAGTATAACCTTCGGAACGAGCATATTGATTTAATTGGTCAACTGATCAGTGGAACTCCTCCCCAAAACGAAGAAAACAAGTTTCTTTTTGAGGTGCGTTGAACGGGTTTTCATTACTCAAGAGTTTATTATTATTTTGTATAAGTTGTTCAAAAATTCTTTTTTTCTTTCTTTGTTTTCTATGTCAGTAGAACTTTTAGTTAGTAGAACTTTTTTTTGTGGACTTGAATACCTCGGGACTCATGAGGTAGATACTAAAACAAACAAGAGAGTATTGTGCTGGACTTATTTTTGATGTACGTTGAACGGGTTTTTATTGTTTTGTATAGGTAAATGGTTCAAAAATTATCTTTAATTTCTTTGTCCAACTTTTTTGTGAAAATCCCCTTGCGTCTTCTGCGGGCCGTACTTTTGGTGCGTTGCATTTGTTGCAGCTTCAGCTGTCAATGGCCAGTCATACTATCAGAGATTATTATTTAGAATATTCTAAAGCAGCGTGATTGTGTTACGTGCCTATTCCAATTTCTTTGCTTTCTCTTTCAGATAATCGCCAACGAAAAGAATGGTTTGGATGTTGACAAGTTCGAATACCTCATGAGAGATTCGAAACAGTTCGGGATCAATTCCGGTATAGACATCAATCGGATACTCAGCAACGTCGGCATCGTTAAGGAAGGTCGTTCTCGATACATTGGGTTCCGAGATAAAATATCGTATTCGCTATTACAAGTGTTTTTGCATCGAGCCACCATGCACAGATCTTGCTACAAACATGAAGGCTCTTTGGTGGTTGAACGTATGTGAGTATAAGTTCAAGTCAAGGGCATTTTAGACTAAACCTGGTGGGAAAATCGCGCAATAGTATGCGGTAAACGTTAGAAGCTACCGTGGGGGGGGGGGGGGGGGGGGGGGAAGTCAGGGGTGGTTCTTACAAAAATAGATTTCCCCAGGAAGAGATCAAGCGAGGACAACATTTATATTGATTATGTGTATTAGGACCTTAACTCTACGCTGTAAGAATATATCCAGTTGCGACGTAGCGCGAAACTTCAGTAGTATCACAGCTTTTTTTACAGAATCTCATTATCAGGGTGCACCCGTTCTATCAGTTTCCAACTTATTACAATTTCCTGCAAATTGTACTAGATTAGCTTTCACGATACACGCAAATTCACGATTTTGACAAAAAAAAAAAAAAAAAAAAAAAAAAGTGTGCTCGATCGTGGGTGGGCGAAAAACCGCGATTTTTTCGGGCTTTTTTTTTCGTTTTTCCGCCTATAACTCGAAATCAATTTTACGGGAAAATGCATGTTTTAGCTTCTGAATATTCATTTGTACGTACGAAACGAATTTAAAACAAAATAAGAAACGTCCAATCTGACACCGCGCGGAGAGCGGAAGCACGTTTTTCAGAACGTTTTCAGTCGTAGCTCAGAAACTATTGGCCCGATTCCAAATTTTTTTTTTTTTTTCTCGTGAAAGCTGATACATTCTCCATTGCAGCTATTCCGTGTGAAATTTTGATTTGAGCTTTGATAAGAGGGGGGGGACGGAAAAAAGTGGCAAATTGTGATTCTTTGCACATTTCTGCCTATAACATGGGAACGGTTTGTCCGCTCTTACTTTTATTTAATTTTTAATCAGAAAGCTGATTAAATTTTATATAAGCAGCGGCACATTGCATGTCTATTGAAACAACAAAAGTGCCATTAGTACCTATTCGTCGGAAAGTGTGGAAACAAGAAATTTGACCATCTACGACCACGTTTTTCAGAAAACGTTCTTCTTTCCCTCCCTTATCGAAATTTCACACGGAATCAGCTTTCAGGAGAAAAAAATAAATTTGGAATCGGACCAATAGTTTCTGAGCTACGACCGAAAACGTTCTGAAAAACGTGCTTCCGCTCTCCGCGCGGTGTCAGATTGGACGTTTCTTATTTTGTTTTAAATTCGTTTCGTACGTACAAATGAATGTTCGGAAGCTAAAACATGCATTTTACCGTAAAATTGTTTTCGAGTTATAAGCGGAAAACCGAAAAAAAAAACCCGAAAAAATCGCTCTTTTTCGGCCATCCACAATCGAGCACAGGTTTTTTTTGTGTCAGAAAACTCGGATTTAGTTTCCCTAGGCATCCCAAAACAACACCCCAAAATTTCATTAACTGTCGGATTACGTCCAGGCAAAAGTACCTCACTGCTGGACTACCGTTGGTTAACACACAAAAACAAAACAAAAACAAACAAAAAACCCCACAGGGTACTGCTTAGGGTACTCCCCTTGTATGTTACCTACCGCCCGTCCGATCCCCTAGTATGTTACCTACCTACCGAATCGATGAGACAGGTCTCATGAGTAGGTCTCCAAAGCGTGAAAGTAATTTATTCTTTTCGAGTAGAAGCACGTGTGGGTCCTCTCGTTCTCACTTCATAAGGGTGGCGGTTTTCATATCGTCTAAAAAAGCGTCGAAAGGGTCGTCTGGATGATGTGATCACCACCATTCTTGATGGGTTTTCGTTCCAAAAGATGCACCATGCTGCTTAATACCGTACAAAGCAAAATTTGACCACTCTCCATTGGCATTCTATTGCCTGTGTATGTGCTCCAGTTTTTGGGTCCATGAAAGTTTAAAAATGGTTTACGGTTTGTGGACGTAACCTTGGGTGCCTAGGGTGCCGTAGGCTATCTGTACTTCCGTACCCACACCGCCCATTCTCTTACGTTTGTCCCAAATTTCAACGCAAACATAATAATATTATATGTAATATAATTTAGATATAAGTAGATAAATGTCGGGATTTTAAACATGTAAGCACCTGGTAGGTATCGGCCTCGACAGGTAGATATCGAGCTCCCGGTAGGTAACATACAAGGGGAGTACCCTGCTTAGAGCCTTTGGCTAAAATTCAAGAAACATGAAACATGCTTTGCCTAGTAATGTTGCCAAGCAGAAAGAAATCAACAATTGGCAATTGTTTGATAAAAAATAGCTCCTTTGTTCTCCTAACCACCTAATACTCGTTTGACTAGTAACGTTGCCAAGCAGAAAGAAATCTACAATAATAATTATTGTTTGTTAACAAATAGCTCCTTTGTTCTCCTAACCTCCTAATACTCGTGTGACACTTCTACGTCAGCCATCTCGCGTCACGTTTTCGGGCAGTTAGCTCAAGGCATGTTCCATGCTAAAATCACTATACCTATCTAAATTAATGTTGCTACCTTATAGCACAGGCCCATAACTGAGGGACAGGTAGCGTTGGAATCGCGGCGAAATCTATTTTTCGGCAAAACTCGATTCGCGGAAGAAAGAGTTTTCCGCGCAACAGCAATCTATGTTTTCCTTATTTACGGAGGAAACGTAAACAAACTCGGCCGTGAAGGAACGCCCGAAGCGCTAGGACGACGATGCGTCCGGAGAATTAAACCTATGTCCGTCCCTGGAACACGCGGAACCCACCAGAAAAAACGCTGCAAATTTTACACAAGGGTTTATTAGTCATTGATATACGTTACGTGTGCAGAAATTTAATTCTGTCAATGAAAAAATTAAAAATTTTTTTTTTTGATTTTTATCTCAAAAAAATTTTTTTTGGATTTTTTTGTTCAAAAATGTGTTTTTTCAAAAATTCTGTATTTTTTACTCGAAAAATATTTAACCTCCTGGGATCCTTCAAAAATCCCATTTTTAGCCCCATGAAAGCCCTATAGATCGCCACAGAGAAATCGGATCGGGACCCCAAAAAATGGATTCTACGTCCAAAAATACTTCGAAAACGACACCTAACTCGATCCCATAGCTAAAAGCCTTCAAAAAACCCCTCCCGTAGCCCCATTATAGCCCCATAGCGCCCCACGGGTTTGGGCGATCGGACTGAAAACCTTGCGGGCACAACTAGATGGTAAACCAAGTATTTTGTCGAAATTTCAGATTTTTTAAAAATTTCCTACTGCCCAAAACGGCCTGGACGGCGGACGGCGTACGGCGGACGGACATTTCGGATTTAGAATGTAGACCTCTTGAAACGGATAATGTCAAATTTTGAGCCCGATCGGAGTCGTCGACCCCCATCGCGAAAACATAGGTGTATTATTCCAAGAATAATAAACCAAAAACGCTGCAAATTTTACACAAGGGTTTATTATTCTGTGATATAGGTTACTTGTACAGACATTTAATTCTGTCAATAAAAAAAATTAAAAAATTTTTTTTTTGGATTTTTATATTTCAAAAAAAATTTTTTGGGGGGATTTTTTTTTTTCAAAAATGTGTTTTTTCAAAAATTCTTCAATTTTTACTC
Organism: Pilophorus perplexus; assembly: GCA_955831195.1. NCBI lineage: Eukaryota > Metazoa > Arthropoda > Insecta > Hemiptera > Miridae > Pilophorus > Pilophorus perplexus. The sequence goes on from OY037015.1 coordinate 5,239,644, forward strand.
GAAAAATATTTAGCTTCTTGGGATCCTTCAAAAATCCCATTTTTAGCCCCATGAAAGCCCTATAGAACGCCACAGTGAAATCGGTTCGTTCCGGGACCCCCAAAAATGGATTCTACGTCCAAAAATACTTCGTAAACGACACCTAACTCGATCCCATAGCTAAAAGCCTTCAAAACACCCCACCTGTAGCCCCATTTTAGCCCCATAGCGCCCCACGGGTTTGGACGATCGGACTGAAAACCTTGCGGGCACAACTAGATGGTAAACCAAGTAGTTTGCCAAAATTTCAGATTTTTTAAAAAATTCCTACTGCCCAAAACGGCCCGGACGGCGGACGGACATTTCGGATTTAGAATGTAGACCTCTTGAAACGGATAATGTCAAATTTTGAGGCCGATCGGAGTCGTCGACCCGCGTCGCGAAAACATAGGTGTATTATTCCAAGAATAATAAACCAAAAGGCCGTATTTTTTCGAGCTACCGTTTAGGCGTGAATCGGACACAAACAGGCAGACGGACACGATGAGACTTAGTAGTATAGATGGTAAAATTCTTATTTCAGGTTGACTGATGCTCTCGTCGCGGCAAACGAACAGTACTGCATTGACGCAGATGTAACAAGAGAAAATGAGGATGGAATAGTAGTGAGGTAAGACAAGTGAATCTAACGAATGTATCCCACTCATTAAGACGCCACTGGGAGGCGATAAGAGGAAGGTAAACGACGTATGAAATCCACCCAACGATTGCAACGCTCTCTGGCGTGCTTCCGCTCAGTCATTCTTTTTATAAAAAGGGTTTTCGCCGTTTTCAGGGAAGTCAAATCGTACAAATTATCGGAGTGTCACGAAAACCCCGATGCATTCGTGAAAGCTACGGACTGCATCTTCTACGATATCCTCAGTTCCACAGATACCAAGCTTCAGGAGTCGAGGTCCATATTGGAGAGGATATTAAAACGCGATCTGTACACGTTGGTTTTCAAGAAAGAAAATCTGCCTTCATTGAAGGAGGTAAGGCACAACGAAACAGCGACAGTTATATAGTTTTGCGTGAACCGTTCTATTACCTGAATATAGAGGACAAAACATTTGGTCCGACCGACAATAACAGAGATATGATCAGTCGGGGCGCTGATCAGCCTGGTTCGAATCCGGGGACGAACATCAATGTTTGACCATAAGTCAATCACGTGTTGCAATACCTGTCTTGTCGGCAGACAATTCACCTCTGAACGCAAGTTTATGTGAGTCCTTCTATGGAGCAAGAATTTCTAAAGCTTTTTCAAGTACAGTGCGGGGTCGGCTCCTGCCCCAATTGTGAAAACCAGTTGGTTTAACACAAAGAAACTCACAACAGAGATATGAGGCTGCAAAGAAGGGACACAATCTCGTGTTGCGGAAAATTTTAACTTTCTTATCACTTCGCGATGCAAAACCACCCAAAAACTTCGTTTTAGACTTTTTTTCGTAGAGACAGTAACTGTCAAATTTATAATTTATCATCTATCAAATCCGCGTCCGTAAAAAGATTTTACAGGTAAGCCCAAGGAGTACCTACCCTACCTACTTAGTGGTAAATTTATTGGAAAGTCAAAAATCGTTTTTTTTTTTTTTTTTTTTTGCATTTCAGCGTGGACACGCAATATTATGGTGTTATCACAATGGCCGATTTTACTGTAACTTCGGGAAAATGACATTAGATGCATGCTTTAGATGAAGAATCTTCGGAACAATATCTGAAACAAATAGAAGACAACTTTCCTTCACTTGAAAAATGGCGAAAATTACAAGAGCACCCTCTCAAATAAACTAACTGCCGCCGTATCCCTGTGGTTCATAGAGACAGTTTGGGCAAATATTAACTCACTAGCATCCCAAGAGATGGCGTTAGGGTTTCGGAGTCCTGTCGGAAGGCACCTTATTATATATATATTTATTATATATTATGATAAGCCTTGGTGAGCCCCAATACCCCACTCTCCCCTAAGTGGCCCATCACAAAACATCGGATGAGTCTCTCCATGTAGTCATCCGTCAACAAGAATCGGACAGGTATAAGTAAGAATTAATGGATATTTTGGTGGTACCTCCGTTTTCCCTCTACCAGCTCTCACTAGCTTGGTGGGACATCGATAAACGTACTTAACTTGAAAAAATCGTCCATTACCTGAAATCTACATTTTGATAAATCTTCATTTAGTGGCAGCAAAAATTTTTTCTAAGCCCGCCCTCAAAATTAATTAATTTCTACTACAATGCTGTCTTTTTCTGTCATAGGAAGCCTTGGAAAAGTTGGATAGCTTCATCAAGCACCTGAATGGGGAACATAAGTGCGAGTTCAAGTATTGCATTAGGGAGTATGGCATCGAAGACTCTTGGAGCAACATTTTGTTCTTCAAAAAAAATAGGACGGATCCTTTCAAGATGACTGTCGATGACATGAAAAGGCCTTCGTTTATTGGAGAGTAAGTTGCTGAAACATATTTTTCTTGAATAGGACGTGGGAGAAATGATATTGGGACTTTTTAAAAAAGCGTTAGGAATAACTGAACCATCCAGAAAGTAAGTTTACAACGGCTCCTGTGGCGAGGGGGATTTTTTTTTTTTTTTTTTTTTAAAGTTTGTGCACCTGGCTTGAAGGAGGGGTCGTAACGGTCAGTTTGCTTCGTAGCGCGTTTCTGTAGACCGTTTTGTTCAGTCACAGTGACTGACGCCAGTTCCGGCCACCTCTCGCCCATGTAAGATCCGAGCGGTCATTCGTTTTTTTTACTTTACAGAAAATCATTTTTCCCTGGGCTCGCATTTTTACCGGGAACAGCTGATAATGCTACCGTGGACAAAGTGTGGCCTGTCCAGCTGACTCGGTCTTACATGGGACCGATCTCCCGGCTTCCATAATAATATTATGCTTATATTATAAGCAAAGAGTCGCTAACGGAGTCCTGAGCAATGGACCCATGCATCGGGATAATTCCCGTTGAATCAACTTTCAGCGGGTTTGACTGAAAAAACACTGCGATCAGACATTTAAATAATGACTAAAATATGAACAGTAAATGGCAATTTTGCCGCTAATTACGCCCGTCTTGGAACGGGAAGGGTGACTCACTGGCGGGAGAAGAGGGGTTCCCATGGCCGCACAGCATTTGCAGCGTGACCCGCTCCTCCTGCCAGTAACAACTCTAGCGGGCTGGCGATACTTCCAGAGAATGTGGGGTAAATTCCCCACACCACTGTTGTATTTTTAGCAGGGATTACATCCATGCGGCAATGCGATATTGCATCATTCCGACTTTGCGTTCGGTCTGCTGATTGGCCGATGCCAGCGGGCGGGAAGAAGTTAGTTTTGACGGAGAAGCACTTTCGAAGCTGAGTGTACTCATCCGAAAAATCAGATATTTTACCGGACTGACGCAATGATAACAGCGATAAGCATTCAGGTTTTTGTGGTCGCCATAGCAACATCTGCGTGCAGTGCAGATTCCTTCGCCAAAGCTCATCAAACATCCACAAAACACAAGTAAACCCGGAAATGAACAGCCAAAGCTTCATCGACAAAACACAAATACGCGGGAAGGGAACAGCTGTGTGCAACGCAATGACAATTTTCCAGACGCTTGTGAACGTCATGCCAGAATCCCCTCCACTGCTGACGCGTTCACGCATTAACGGATTGTGAAGCAGGGTTCACATTCATGTGGCAATCCGTCAATACGCGAACGCGTCAGCAGTGGTGAGCAGTGGATTCCGACATTCCGGTCAGACGTTCTCAAGCTTCCGCCAAATTCATTGCGTTGTACTCAGCGGTTTCGCGTTTATTCGTGTTTTGTTGATGTTTCTATGGCGACCACAACAACCTGGATGCTTATCAATGCGTCAGTTTTCAGAAAATATTTGTGTAGGTTATAAAATATGAAGTTGTTAGGTAGGTACCAACCAACTCATCTGTCTTTCCCAAATAAAGAAGTTTTCATTTTCATAATATGGCCATTTTTCGCCTTGAACTCTATTCTGAAGGGAACAGGTTACCAGTAATTACTAACTTGGTAACCTGTTCCTTTCATTAATGAATGTTGCGGTTACTGTGCATAGCTAAGTTTCTAAACCTAGGTTTAGAAAAATGCTGCAAATTTTACTCAAGGGTTTATTATTCTTCAATATAGGTTACTTGTTGAAAATTAATTCTGTGTCAATGGAAAGAATGTTTTTTCAAATTTTTTTTTTGTTTCCCCACAGTGAAATTAGATTGTTCCGGGACCCCCTAAAATGGATTCTACGTCCAAACATACTTCAAAAACGATACCTAACTCGATCCCATAAACTAAAGCCTCCGCACAACCCCCTCCTGTAGCCCGATAGCTCACCATGAGATTGGGAGATCGGGCTGAAAACCTTCCGGGCACACCTAGATAGTAAACCAAGTACCTATTTTGTCAAAATTTCAGATTTAAAAATAAATTCCTACTGCCCAAAACGGCCTGGATGGCGGACGGACATTTCGTTTTTGGAATCTAGACCTCTTGAAACGAATAAATTGTCACATTTTGAGGCCGATCAGAATTTTGACAAATGTCGAGATCACATAGGTGTATTCCAAGAGAAACCCAAAAGAATGGCGATATTTGCATAGGTTTATAGGTTTGTGAATGGGCTGCACGTGAGGCACAATAAAATTTATTTAATAATATTAATATTCTAAATAATTTAGAATTATAAGGCGCCAGCTTGAGCCTCATCAATTGGCTGCCAGGAGCGCAGGTGCCGCGACACTAGGAGCTGCAATCTGCATCTACTGCGTTTGTAGTGTTGGTAACTATGGCTACCCGGAACAGCTTTTTTGGTTAGGGGTCCTAACTTTGCCCACACAGCAACAATGGTTGCTGATATGAAGTCGATAACCGGCTTATCTGATTTGTAAACATTCTGTGATGATACTGTCAAAATTTCGAATCCGTGCGACAGTGCTGTTGGACGCTGCGGCCGATTTTGTAATTGAACTCACGCTCGATTTGTAAAGTGGGGTGAATCGGCTCACCATGCCGAGGGACTATAAACCAACCCTGGCGTCAAAATCGCCGGAAGAAATCAAGCGGGTGGTTGTTGGCGTAAAACAAGGTTTGAGCCTTCGGGAGGCTGCGCAAAAGTATGGTTAGTCTAGGCAATAAAATTTAATGCTGAGAGCAGAAGCGATTTTTTTCACCGATGTGTTTAGACCCATGGGAGGATAAAATACGGCCCTACAAGCGAGCGGGGGTGGGGGAGGCCGAAGAAGGTCGGTTATTTCGTATTTTCACTCCTAACTCGAAAACGTCCTACAGTAGGACGGTCCTACAGAAATATCATCTATATGAAGAATGAACCTCACAACATTTGCTACACAAGTGTCCCTATTCGTTTTTCGCGTACCTATAATAGTTTTGGAGATATTCAAGCTTAACAGTGAGTAATATTAAATATTACTGAAATTTTCAAAAACCCACTTGTTCTCACAAAAAAAAAAAAAAAAAAACCTTGGTGTCGCCCAACTGTCTTTGTCCTCAAACCACTGAGCCCATTGGTCCACTGGTTGGTAGAATCGAGAAAAATATTTTTTTCCATGTAAAAACATTGAGTGAGCCTATTGACCCCACCTGGTGGACCAATCGGCTCAGTGCATAAAAAACGTGTTTACGTTTTTCCCTTAGAGGGATGACTCTTGAACAGGTGAGGAATCGAAAATTGACGCCAAGACACATGAAATGCCGTTGGAACGGTTTCTCTATGTTGATTGGTTCAGATTTTACAGCTTCTCAAACTCAAAAAGTGAGCCTATTCACCCCACTTTACGGTATTAATTTAATTCATCACTTTCGTTCCAACACTTTAAAACCAGCCTTGTTGTGGACGCCAGTGAAAAGATGCGTACCTGTCTTGTGGTTCTGTCGAGTGCGTTCACTGGGGGGGGGGGGGGGCTTAACCGCACGCGGTCGTCTTTTAATGCAAATTAGTACATTTTCCATCGTAATAAACTCTCGTTTTTTTTTCCTTCTTTTTCCAGTAACTTAAACTGCTCCGAGCTTCTAATATTCTGCACGATAGGCAAAAAATCCAAGGGAAACACCGACATGGATGCTCTGAAGCGCCAGGTCGAGGACGCCTTTTCGAGGAACTTTCCAGAATACTCGTCCCGCTTTTTTTAAAAATCATTTTACTTAATACATTGTTACCGTCTGCTTTGATCTTATCATGCCTGGCACCTCTCGCATTCCTATGTATTCACGCTTAACTGGTGTTCCCGTATTGAACGGCTTGTTACTGGCTTTATTGAATCTACAATTTATTTTTCTATTATTTTTTTTAAAATTTATATTGTAAGTGAGTACTAAACAATGATATTGTTCATTTTAATTTTTCTCTCGGGTTTGAGAACCGAGGAAACAGATCTGTTTTAAAGCTGAGTAATGTTTTGTGATATTGAAGAGAGTGCGGGGTGCATAATGCTACTTGATGATCTTTGCGATTTCAATTATTTCGTAGCTTCAATTTTTATTTATTACCTAATAAATAAAAAATAATGATCAATTTCAAAAAAAATAAATTTTTATTTTTTTATTTTTTTATTTATTCATAAAACAAAAAAATCATATGCTGGGACGGATTTCTTTAAATCTTTATTGTTTGCATTGTCGTTTACTGTGTATTTGTGATTGAAAACAGTATCAATGCTACTGAGGTGCCTGCTTAGTTGTAAGTTTCAACTAAAAATATTTGTAATCTCTCATTCACATTTACTCCAAGTGTTGCCGAGCTTTGCTAACTGTGACTAAAGATCATGATTTAGGTATATTTTAACAACCTAACAAAATAAATTATATTCATGAAATTGTTATTCATTTCCCCCAAAGTGACGTCTTGTCCAGGGGTTTTACCTACCCTTCCGTCAACCTTTCTTACGGCCTGTGGAGGCGTGAGAAGGTTGATGGATTGTATGAAGAAGAAGGAAATTAATAACTTGCCATTTATCATTTCCATAACGCTCCCGCGCTCGGCAAAAGTGAAAGCAAGAGCCCGATTCTCGAGAACTTATTGCCTATAGGCTGCGTGTGCCATCACGCCATCTGTGGCAAAAAGCGGAAACTTGCAGTGTTGCTCGCTTGATTTTTCAATGCATCTGAACTCCTTTTTAGAGAGAAACTAGACTGTTACGCTGCTCAACACTGAAAATGTTTTAGGCTCAAACGACCATTTCCGAAGAATTTCATCATGCTGCTTCAAAGAGGAATGGCTCGGGACCTATTGGGAGACATGCTGAGCCCTCTTTTGCTAGGATGTCAGCAGCCTCATTACCCTCAATGCCCTGGTGGCCATGCGATGGTCACTCTATTGTCCCTTGCGAGGAGCTTGAGTCCCAGACCAGCTTTCATGTAATAGAAAATGAGGCCAAGGCCTTCAGTGCAGCCTGACTGTAGTAATATTGTGCATAAACCTTGCGTTATATTAATATATTAATTATTATAACCAATTATATTAATAACCATCGTTGAAACGTTTATTGAACCAAAGGAACTAAAATCAATGAAAACATTTACATTTTGACAATCCAGATCATGAGAACTGTGTAAAGCGCTAAGAGCCCGGGGCCTTTGGTTGAGGCTATGGAGTAACGCTGTTTCGATAAGGTTTTGGCTTGTTCGTAATCGTACAGTTGAAACTGGGCTTTCAACTCCCGTCCTCGGTACTCCGGATGAGGAGTATTCTGTTCGTACAGAAGTGCCTTCGTGAAGTGTTGCTCCAAGCGGCTGCGCAACAAATCGTGCATCACGATCACCAACACCGTCCCGTCCGTGGAATGTCTTTCGCTGGCCGAAATTCCCACCAAGTGAGAATTTTTGATGAGAGGCCACCCGATGACTCCGCCTGTCAATTTTTGGATTCCGACGACGATCGAGCACCAGCAAGCTCGTACGTTACCGGGAATGATAGAGTTGCACGTCAATGATTCTGTCTTGCAGTGATGCAATCGCGTTGCCGACGGCGTGATCGACGAAAAAAATTGGAATCTGTTCAATTTCGCCAACTTCATTCCGAATGAGATCATGGTGGCTTTTTCTTTGAATTGTGGGTCGACTACTCGATTGACTAGTATTGGCGGCCACTCTGAAAAGAATGGGAAGACATCTGGCAGGATTGGCGGGGAGAACGGGACCACCAAAGGTTCTGAATCGATGTACGCCAATTGTCTTTCTTTTGACCAACTGCTTCTGTGATTGATAATTGAACGCAATGCAGATTGGCAGTTCAAAACGGCTGTCTTCGGCCAGGCTTTAACGTATGGGTCGACCTGGTGCTTGAAATCCGGAACAAACCCGTATATTGGGCGGGTTATGTATACGGCGGTGTTGGACTTATTTGCGTAATCGACAATATCATACTTCAAGACTCCTGGTCCTAAAGGCCTTGGAATTGCATGGACGTCGCTGATCAGGGTGTATAAACAGCCGCACGGTGTGATGGCACGAGAAGTTGTCACGAAGACTCCACCGCACGCTGTCCCCGGCGTTATGTGCGACGCCCCTGGATCCGGCTCGTCCCGAAATTGGTCTTTGTAAATTTCTGGGGCTCCGTTGTCCCTCCTGAAATCATCAAGTCACCAGTTGTCAAAAAATGTGTTGCCACCCGTGGATTATATTATATGACTGGGGCACACCCCCCCCCCCCCCCCGACCCACGCGTCAGTCTTAGTAGGCACCTAACTGTACTTAAGCTCCAGCTCGTCTATTGAAGCCCCAACACGCGGAGAACGGGAAGAAGGAGGAGAGTGACCCAAACTTGGGTACTTCTAGCGGTAGGAAAAGTTTGAGAAAATCTTGAAAATTCAACTTGGTGCTCGATCTATTGAATACAAATTTGTTATTTTTTGAACATCAATTAAGTGATAAAAATTGGATCAAGACCAGCTGGAAAGAGGTTGGGATTGTGGGAGGGAGTTTGGGTGCCCGAGCCAGGTTCAGGGTTCTCGGGGGTTCACAGGCCTAGAAATACAGGCTTCAAATTTTACACAAGGGTTTATTATTCTTTGACATACGATACTTGTGCAAAAATTAATTCTGTGTCAGTAAAAAATTATTTAAACAAAAAATATATATAGGTATATATAAAAAATTTACTTAAACACTAATAAAAAAAAATAAAAAAACCTGTACCTACGTAGGTACATTGTTCGGACAAATGTGGGACCTCGAAAAGTGGATTATGCGTCCAAAATATCGGACCTCCTGGGATCCTTCAAAAATCCCATTTGTAGCCTCGTGAGAGCCCAATAGATCCCCACGGTATAATCGATTCGTTCTGGGAACCCAAAATTGTATTCTACATCTAAAAATACTTCGAAAACGACACCTAACTCGACCCCATAGCCGAAACCCGTCAAAGAAGCCCTCCCGTAGCCCTCCCGTAGCCCTTTTTAGACCTACAGAGCCCCACGGGTTTGTGCGTTCGGGCTGAAAACCTTGCATGCAGAACTAGATGGTAAACCAAGTATATCGACAAAATTTCAGATTAAAAAAAAAAAATCCTACTGCCCAAAACGGCTCGAACGGACATTTGGTTTTTGGAATCTGGACCTCTTCAAACGAATAATGTCAAATTTTGAGGTCGATCAGAATTTTCGACCTACGTCGCGATTCCATAAGTGTATTATTCCAAGAACAACCTTCGTCGGACACCCCTCGGCCCACTGCCATCCCAACTTTTTGGTGGTTTCAAATTTTTCTCATACTATGCTCGCCAAACTGGACTTTTTAAGACCAATTTAAGATTTTCCCGTCATCTAGAAGTGCCCTAGAATAAAGATTACCAAAATCGTGTCACTCTCTTCCTCGTCCTCGGGCTGCAGCTTTAATATAGTAGACTAAGGGGCCATCCCCTGCTGGCGTAGCCATAATATGACATTATCCCACCTGGCCTCAGACCCAACTCGTTTTTCCATATTGCGTAGTTTTTGTTTTTCTTAAAAAATATACATTTTTGTATTTGTGCGGGGGGGGGGGGGGGGGGGGGGCAGCCACGTCCCCGTCGGACCCCCCTCGGCTCATCATCACCCCAACATCCTGTCAACTGCTCCAGCCCCTATTTTTCGTCCATTTCTGGAGCTTAGATGCCCCTCGTGGAGCAACTTTTTGGTCACAGTTTTTGCTCGTCATCTACTCGCCAAAACTGATTTTTTGGTATTTTTTTCAATTTTTTAAGAAAAAGTTTAATTTCCTGCTTTTCTCCACTTTTGGAGCTGACGTGCGCCACGTGGAGTTACTTTTTGGAGGTTTCAGACTTTTCTCGTAGGTACTATGCTCACCAAACTGGATTTTCTTAGACCAATTTCAGAATTTTCCGACCGCTAGAAGTGCTTTCGAATAAAGATGAGCATCCTCCTCATTCTCGGAGCGGACCCCGCCCTCACAAACTGCGTCCCCCGATGGCCCTTTTTGGCGGGAAATCGGCACCTTTTTCCCGATCTTTCAAACCCCGCGGCGACGGTCGTCAGGGGTATTGGCGCCATTTTTCGCCGTTCGTTTGCAAACTGCAGACACAGCCCACCACCCCACCTTCTTCCCAAAATCCTGTCAAATGCACATGTTTGGTGTTTTCAGACTTTTCTCGTCATCTACTCGCCAAGACGAATTTTTTAAGACAAGTTTCAAATTTTTCCGATAATCTAGAAGAGCCTTAGAATTTAGGACACCCTCGTTCTCCTCCCCCTCCTCCTCCTCCTCCTCATTCGTGTTGGAGCTCCAATCATGGAGGAATAGAGAGGAGAGCTCACTCCGTGTTAAACCGCGTTCCCAAAACGCCAACCCAGTGATTGAACGGCGGGGGGGATTGCGACTGCAGCGCGACCCCTACGAGTGTCGCTAGTTCCTAGCGATTGTGGTTTAAATCATGACGGATTGATGTTTAAATCAATGGTATTGACTACGTTTGGTGAATCACCTAGAGCCGTCAGCGGTCTCAATCAGTGGAAGGTCCCTACTCCCTTGGGAGGTTGGCGAGGCACTGGAGGGGGGAGCCTGCACCTGACCTAAGGGGAGAAGGACATTGTTGTTCTGTATGGCAGTGTTCACTGCGAGTGAAGGTTGGTGAGTGAAGGTTGGTGCATGCTATACAAGGATATTTCATAGTGGTGGAATATCCCACGGGAAAATGGTAGTATTTCAGTGTCTTGTGGACGAGGAGGTTGGTGAGTCTATACAAGGATATTTCATAGTGGTGAAATATCCTGACACTATAATATACATACAGGCTATACAAGGATATTTCATAGTGGTGAAATATCTTGACACTATTAGATACATACAGGCTATACAAGGATATTTCATAGTGATGAAATATCCTGACACTAACACAATACACACATGATACACATATAAACTGTGTTGTATATAACGTTGTGGGTTTCTGAGTAAGCCAAAACCTGAATAGCTACATGGCATAGTTTGTGATGGTTACAAAGATAACCACAGCCAAGCATCTATGCATGTTAGCTATGTTGGCTATGATGATAAACACAGCGTATAGCTAAGTGGCATAGTTTGTGTTGGTTACGAAGATAACCACAGTCAGGCAGCTATGCAAGATAGCTATAATATACATACATGAGATATACATGGATAGTTCATGGTGGTGAATTATCCTGACACTTACATGATACACGAATAAACTGTGTTGTATATAACTTTGGGGTTTTCTGAGTAAGCCAACTGTCTGGAGCTACATGGCATAGTTTGTGATGGTTACAAAGATAACCACAGTCAAGCAGCTATGCAAGATAGCTATGTTGGTTACGAAGATAACCTTTGTTTGTACAGCTACATGAGATAGCTGTGTTGGTTACGAAGATAACCTTTGTTTGTACAGCTACATGAGATAGCTGTGTTGGTTACATGGATAACCATAGATATGTGAGGTTGGGCGTGTCTATAAGGGGTTGGAGGAGGACACTTTACACAAAACCTTTTAGAGGCAGAATGCTGCCTGGTTTGCGGAACCATACCATACCATACCATACCATATTTTGTTTCTTATACTGTGTAATACCATATACCATACTATCATACATGTTGGGTTAATTCGTAATCCATGAGGGATTTACGACATGGTGGAGATGCTGGGATTTGATCATTAAATGTTTAAATTTTGGTGGAGGTGCTGACAGTCCTGGATCTGAGTTTCCTAATTTTTCGTTGTTTTCGTTTTGTCGCTGGGAGGGCTTCTCAAGTTGTCTTTCTCGACTTTTCTATACCTGGAAAGATCCCGAACCCGCAAAAAATGATGCACTGGGGAGAGGGCTGACGTACACCAGACGGGTGGTCATAGACACAAACGAGTGGATTGCTCGGTAAGGCCTGCGCAGAGACCCCCCCCCCCCCCCCTGTTTCTCCCGGACAGAGAATATTGCATGTGATAAACGAGTAAATTGTGTCCATTGGGCGTTGCCGGTAATTTTGTGCAATGTCTCAATCGTTTATTGTTGGTTGCCTCTTCTGGACATATCCAAATTTGCACCCCCTCCCCCCCCCCCAATTTTCGTATCTTTGCCCTACTATATACTATATAGGTAGATACCTACTATACCTGTTCTGAAATGAGGGGGCCGGGTCGTTGGGGAAGACATCATAGACAAGACAACATAAAGGGAAGCTCAGATTTATACAAACGTTCGTGGCGTTTGATATCCGATGACAATATTTCTATACGTGGGACAACATATTATGTGCGTTGTCGATATAAAATTCGTTCGGCGTCGCTAGGAATCCGAACCTTTCAGTAATGTGCGTTGGTCGATGGGCGGCCAGGAAAACCGGTTTCTTTTTGTATCTACTTACTTCATTAGCCGATTTCTGGGAATGCCTACGTCAAGAGTTCCCGAGTTGCTTTGTTTTGAAGGTCAGGAGAGCGGAACCTTGAGCGCAAGGGATTCGGTCAGGGTTGCCATACCTCTTTCCCTTTCCGATGTAAATGATCCCGTTTTCTTGTGTGTGGGTTGTGAAAATTCCCAGGTGCGTAGTTCGCGCCACCACAGAGGTTCACACGAGCACACTACTCTTATTGTAAACCGTTTCGAACGCAGAATCGAACAAAAACTATATTTGTGTTGTTTGATAACAAATATTAAAACTCGCATCCAGACAATTGACACCCACCGATTGGAGACGGGTCTCCAAATATTCCCTCACGGAAGGGGAATATTCCCTCGGTACGATAAAACACAAAACCGGCAACGCTGGCCACGGCGTCGTCAACCCGTAGTAAAGTCTTGTCGCACGGAGTGACAAACTCGAAATTTGGAGGTAATTTCAATCAAGAACCCATTGGGTCATGGGGAACAGACACAGAAGAGGTGGATATCTGTAAGAGATTAATGGAATTTTCCCAAGTAATACCGAGCGAGTTGGACAAACCCAGTGAGTATGGAATATAATTATATTCTATATTCACTGGACAAACCCCACCGATTAAAGGATAAAAGAGGGAAATCAACGCCGGTTGTGAGATTACACAAGGTACAAGGTGCTGGTTTAGAAACGATATTTGAGGAACTCACACGCTGCAGATTGAGGTGGATGATTTTGGTTGAGTCAATATGACATATTATATAGGTACACATTGTGTGTACTCATCACGACAAATTGATAATGCTGGTTCACTCAACCCGATCCCAACAACCTTTTGGGGATCAATTCTCGTCACTCATACACAGCAGCCGACAAATGAGGGATGTGAATAAAAAATTTATAAGCCAATTATTGTCCCATCTCAGCAGCTTGGTGGAGGAAAACGGACGCCATCTGCTAACACTTCAGTCTCCAGGAAAATTTACTGACCCGAGAGTTGCTATTCGAAAGAATGAGACCATGTTTGATGTACATATGGCAAGGTCATCAGTTCACGACTTCGTCTCAGAGATTAGGGTTTGTTGAAGAAGGTGATTAGGGGTTGTGAAGAACTTGACAAGACTTATACAAAACCAGTCTTTTCACCCCAACCATGCTATCGAAGTAGTTTATGCTGGCATCAATGGGTTAAATAAACATTTTACATCAACCCCATCAACGTCAGGAGGCAATCAGTTGGAACTCGGCCAAACTTGAAAGAAGTTCAAGCACCAACATAGGTTCTCAAAGCCATGAGCTGCGTGACCAGTTAAAAATGGCCCCGTAGAGAAACTAGAACAGGATAACTAATTTGCCGCGAAATGCCCTGATAATATAGTTTTCATATTATGAACGGCTTCAAAGTGCCCACGTTGTGACAAAAGGGGTTCCCAAAACAGATCTTTGTGCCCCACATTGGGCCGATCCTCAGATAACCCAACGAACACCTACTCTTCTAACTACTCCAATGGAATGCTCTCCTACAGGCTGTCACCACACTGGAAGAAAACAAGTCTGGAAACTTGATCAAGGGCCCAGCACTGTTTGACACAGGAAGACAAATTGTGTAATAATAATATTACTTTCAATGGAACCAATGAGACTGACCGTTTTGACATGGATATGTCTTTAAGCTGGGGAACCCGGACGAGATTCCAGGTTACACACTACCTGCTTTGACTGGAGTTATACCTTCTTAATACAATTTGAACGAAAACCATCACCAAGGGGCGAACACTGGGCGCCTATTCCAACACAGCACTCTCTCGGTCTGACATACTTCCAAGGAGGTGCTCCAGAGCTTGGAGGATAAAATCATTCTTATTGAAGACGACAACATATTGGGCGTATGAGACTTGGACATGATTGGTATTGAGGTTTCCCAATAGGTTGTTGGGGATGATGAAATTCGTTCGACAAATTTAATGCCTTATTCAGACCTGATGAGGCCATCCACTGGACAGGGCCTACTTTGAATCGCCTTCAGTGCCCCTCCCTCACCAGCTCGGGGAATATGACGACTTTGCATGGTTGTTGTTGATATTGCTTGTTAGCAAAAACCTTTGTTTTTTGGCTGGGGAGTGTCGCTAGCTCCCTAGCGTTGTAAAGTTTTGCTTTTGACTGGGGAGTGTCGCTAGTTCCTAGCGATTGTGGTTTAAATCATGACGGGCTAAATAATGGTATTGACTACGTTTGGTGAATCACCTAGAGCCGTCAGCGGTCTCAATCAGTGGAAGGTCCCTACTCCCTTGGGAGGTTGGCGAGGCACTGGAGGGGGGAGCCTGCACCTGACCTAAGGGGAGAAGGACATTGAGGAGTGTCTAGAGGGCCACCGGTGATGCCGGTTCCGAGCGCCATCTCCTGTGTTTTGTTGTAACCACAAGCAGCCCGCTTTCCCTTGTGTCTGATGCGCACCGAATGGTTTCAGTGGTCCACATGGGAGCATAGAGTAACTAAAATATTGACAAGGAGGCGGGGGGCTCCTGGCAATTGATGGTTCATGTTTTTCAACAGTATAGAGAGAATCGGAAACGTTCTTTAAACGCTAGGTAGGTAGGTACCCAAAAATCAGCTACGACATTGCCATTGTTTGAGTTAGCATAGCCAAATAAAACGAGAGGTGTAATTAATTCCCCCCCTCCCCCCATGTCCAATTATTTATTGACCCACTAACAAACTATGGTAAATCAATGAAAAGGGGGGAATGTATGACTGACGACAGCTTCAGAAAGATTTAGGTAAGTACTTACCTATTTAAAATTATTCAGTCTTGAAGTGGACGTTTTAATGGCTGACTCACTGGAATTCCCTTCCCTCATTTACAAAGTCCAATCACTATCGCTGTGGCGACGGACAGTTTGCAAGAAGGTCAGATTGGATAGATAAAAGAAAGCATGAATGGCGTTAAGCGTACCTAGGTATAATTAGGTAATTAATACACGAACGTGGACACCCTGCATAATATATAAATCAGAATAATTTGGAGTTGTATATCTATATATATAGTTTTTAGAAAAAATCATGAAACCACAAGGTAGGTAGGTACCTACGTAAAAAATCACAATGAATGAAGCACGTTCATTTTAAAATTTGTAAGTACATGAAGCTCACAGACACTTTCACCAAATCACTGCAACAACAAAAAAATTCCAATTTTCGACAATTTTACCTACACCAGAGCCAACTACCAACAAAATTTGACAAGTTTCGGTTTCAGTTCGTAATTCGTAGTTGCGGTTTGGGAGGATGGCGCACAAAACACGGGAGAAGGTTACAACAAAACACAGGAGATGGCGCTCGGAACCGGCATCACCGGCGGGCCTCCAGACTCTCCTAAGGACATTGTTGTTCTGTATGGCAGTGTTCACTGCGAGTGAAGGTTGGTGAGTGCATGCTATACAAGGATATTTCATAGTGGTGGAATATCCCACGGGAAAATGGTAGTATTTCAGTGTCTTGTGGACGAGGAGGTTGGTGAGTGTTATAACTATTCTAGAAATAAGGGTTGAAATAAGCACTCCGAGTTTTAGATATCCTTGAACATACTCTATTGTAAAATATCACAACGGCAACATCCTAGTTGGTTGTCTACTCTTTCATGGCCCTGGAGGTTGGCCTATGGAGGATACAATAACTCTCCCCCCCAAATTTGAACAATTTAAATTGAAGGAATGTACTGGTAACATTGAAATTTGTAAATAAATCTTGACAATTAGGCAAGCTGGAACTATAACCCAATACTTTAAATTTCCTTTTCTGATTGAAGAAGAGACATTTTAGAAAAAATTTAGAAAAAAATTGGATTAGTCCAGAAATTTTGAATTTTTACGTACACACATACGACTGAAGATATCGAGGAGGTTTTGATTCTCGACCTGATCTTCTTTGTTGAATTTGGTCTTGCTGTCCAACTGGAGCTGAGGCTTCATCTGGAAGACGACCCGTCTCCTGTTGAGGGACCTGGATGATTGGGTCGAAAGGATTTGGAGGTGACACCATGTAGGGAGGCACCTGCAGATTTTCTTCGGGATCCGGCGTTTCTGGCTCTGGATCTGATGAAACTGGATCACTAAATGTGACAGTCTTTCGGCGGACTCCCGTTGAACGCAGTTGGTCGATATGACGCTTGTATATGTAGCCGTCATCCAATTTGATTTCGTAGTGGAGTAGTCCAAATTTCTTCGTCACTGTGCCAAATCGCCAAGTCGGTTTGTTGTTTGCATAGTATCGAGATTGAACCCGATCCCCGATGTCGAACTGTCGAGTACCTGGCTTAGGTTTGAAGCTGGCTGTTTCGATGATTGGTTTGATAGCGTCGAGTCGAATCCGAATTCGGCGTTTCAAGTATAATTCCGCTGGAGAATTGCCGTCTGCCAAGGGAGTTGCACGGTATACCTGCAAAATCTTCAGTAGTTTATCATTGAAGTCATATGGTTCATTTTCCATGGCCTTGAGTCGATGTTTTAACGTTTGAACATTTCGTTCAGCTAACCCGTTTGTTGCTGGGTGTCCTGGTGCACTGAATTTCTGTGTGATTCCATTGATTTTGCAGTAGGATCGAAATGCTTCGCTGACGAAATATGTTGCGTTGTCGGATACCAAAACTTGTGGAAACCCGTGCGTTGAGAAAATGGCATCCAACAGTTGGATTGTTTTTTGTGAGGTTGGCGCATCATTTATAGCCCGGACCTCAACCCATTTCGATTTGGCGTCGACAAGTACCAAAAGGTGACGACCTTGGTATGGTCCACAGTAGTCGATATGAAGTCTGTCCCAGTTTTCATTGGGCTCTTCCCAGGAATGGAGTGGAGCTTTTGCAGGATTTCCTCGAGTGAGGGCACATGCCTCACACTGGCTCACCAAACGTTCTATATCCCGGTCGATTCCAATCCAGGTGCAGTATCTTCTCGCCAGTTGTTTCATTTTAGAAACACCAACATGTGTTGAGTGAAGTTCCTGCAGAATCGCTGGTTGTAGTTTTTTCGGAATGACGACACGCTGGCCTTTGAAGAGGATTCCACTTTCTAGCAAATATTCTTCATTGTTTTCCCCTTCCAACAGGTTGTTCTTGATTTTTGATAAAAATTCGTCGGAATCAGTCTCTTTGACAATGGTTTCAGCTGTGACCTGATCGGTTGAAATTTGTGTCACAGAATGTTCACAGATAAGCTTGACTTCGTTGTTTATCAACGCGTCCATGGTTTGAATTTCATCTTTGACTGGAGCACGAGACAGGCAATCAGCAATTTCGTTTTCACTGCCTCGCTTGAACTTCACGGAGTAGTTGAATCCTGACAGATAGGAAGCGTAACGGAGGAGTCGTCCTGACGTCATAGCTGGAAGCTTTGATGACTGGTGGAAAATTCGAACCAGCGGTTGATTGTCAGTGACGAGCGTGAAGTGTCTTCCATGTAAATACATGAAAAATCGGCTGAGCGTGAAGACAATCGCCAGGGCTTCCCTATCCAACTGGCTGTAATTTTGTTCTGCAGCTGTCAGTGATCTCGAAGCAAAAGCTATTGGTCGCTCTTCTCCGTCTACAACGTTCGAAATCAGGCCACCGACGCCACTAGGTCCCGCGTCACAGGTCACCACTATCGGAAGCTCTGGGTTGTATGGTGTTAGGACCCGATCACTGGCTACTTCAGCCTTCAGCTTGTTGAATGCAACATTGCACCCACGAGACCACCGGAACACTGCTGATTTTCGAAGGAGAGCTCGAAGTGGTTCCGTGATATTCGACAGGTTGGGTATGAAATTTGAATAATATGTCACCAACCCGAGGAATCTCCGAAGTTCATCTGCATTCCTGGGCGCTGGCATGTCAACAATTGCTCGAACTTTCGATGGACATTTGAGGATTTGATTTTTCCGGATGACGTGGCCCAAATAGTCAATTTCCGTCTTGAAAAATTCACACTTATTTTTGTTGAGGTGAAGATTACAAGCTAGGAGTTTCGTTAAACAGTTCTTGAGGCGGTCTTGACATTCTTCTTTTGTTGACCCGTATATGATGATGTCGTCGTAGTATGACATGCAACCTTGCAGTCCTTGTAGAATTTGTTCCAGTTTTTGGTTGAATATGCTCGGAGCTGTCTTGATCCCAAAGGCAAGTCTGTTCATTCGATAAGTGCCACGGTGCGTTGATATGGTTTGGATGGCAGCGCTCTCTGGGTCCATTTTAAGATGTAAGTAGGCTTTGTACAAATCCAGGCGGCAAAAGTATGAAGAATTTCGAAGTTCACTTAGGATGTCGTTGATATTTCGAATGGGGTAGTGAGCTGAAGTGATCTGCGGGTTCACTGTAGTTTTGAAGTCAACGCAGAGCCGTACTGTGTTGTCCTGTTTTGGGACTATGACGAGAGGAGATCCCCAGTCACTGTGGTTGACTTTCGTGATTATCCCGTCAGCTTCAAGGGCGTCCAGCTCTTTTTCCACCTTTTCTCTCAGGGCGTAGGGCACGTCCCTGTGGCGCATGAAGACAGGTTTGGCGCCTTCACGAAGGTGTAGTGAACAAGTTAAACCTGGAATGCAGCCAACATTAGGTTCGAAAATTGAGGAAAATTCATCCAAAATATCAGGTAAATTGTCGATGGAATGAATGTCAAGAGAAACTGGTTTTGATTCATCCAGCTCTTTGAGGTCTATGCCTAATCGGCGAATCCACACACGACCAATTAGTGGAGTGTAGTCATCAGGGACAATGTACAAGTCTTCCTGGCTCGAGGTGTTCTTATACTGAACCAGAACACTCAATTTACCATCTGGCATGAATACATTGTTGGTATAAGACCTGAAAGCGACATCAGACTTTTCGAGGTTATTTTTGAACAAGAATTTGTCGAAAATACGGCGTGGCAATAGTGAAAATCCAGCGCCTGAGTCTACTTCGAACTGTAAGGGATTCCCGTCGACTTTGACGGTGGTAAGATATTTACTGGCATCATGGACTGGCTGGCTACCAAAAATGTCAACTACACGGTTGATACCAAAATCCTGCAGTCCGTCATCATGTGATTTTGGGTAGAGTTGAATAATGTCGATAGCGTTAGTTTTGGACGTCGATTTTGATTGATTTTGTTGCTTCCTTTTCTGGAGTAAAGCCTTGATACAAACTTTTGTGATATGTCCTGTACGCGAACATTCCGAACAGTGAAGCGTTGAAGGGTCGGTACGACAGTCGCGCGCGTCGTGAGATTCTCGCCCACATCTCAGGCAAACACCATCAAGACCTAGGTTTCGGTAGTCCAAGCGCGATTTAGAACGAGCCCGTTGACGGTCGGGTTTTGAGTCGCGAGATTTATTTCGATTTCCGCGTCCTGGAGACCTACCGCGATGTTGAGAGTCGAGTTTATTTACCTGTTCATCCGAGGCAGAACCACCTAAGTTTGTGGAAGCTTTTGATGACAAAAATCGACTGTCAAGTTTTGAAGCCTCCAGCGCTAGGGCTTTTGTTACAATGTCGTCGAATTTCTTTGATTCCGATTGCAAAATCTGTTCTCTGATCGAATTGTCTTTTAATCCTCTAATAAATTGGGCACGGATAAATATGTCGGACGAACTCAATTTCTCGTTACACTTCGAGCAAGTACCGGCGAATCCGCAATCTGTGACGTCACGTCGCAAAACGGCAACAAAATCCGCGATCGATTGTCCGGTATCCTGGTAAACAGAAAGAAATTTGTGCTGGGCAACAAGTTCGTTGGCTTGAGGGCACAAATGTTTTTCTAAAACGCCGATTAAATCTTCGTAACTCTTGTCGTCGATAGTCGCGGGGGAAACAAGAGAAACAAGTAACTGGTAATGATTTGACCCAATCGAATTCAACAACATTTGCCGAACCAACGCCTTGTCGTCGAAAACACCCTTCATCTTCAAGTAATTTTCGAACCTTTGACGATACATCTTGAAATTTTCTTTGGATTGAACAAAATTTTCGAATGGAGGAATCCGCGCGGATCGGTTTGCTTGATTACCGGCTAAGTTACCTGATCCCGTAACCGCTTTCAGGAGCGCCTCTTGATTCGATGTAATCGCCTGTAGAAGCGTCTTGAACTGTTGCGCATCCATCGTCGGTCGATTTGAAATCTTGATTCAAACAAAAATCCACCTCGTCGCCAATATTTGTTATAACTATTCTAGAAATAAGGGTTGAAATAAGCACTCCGAGTTTTAGATATCCTTGAACATACTCTATTGTAAAATATCACAACGGCAACATCCTAGTTGGTTGTCTACTCTTTCATGGCCCTGGAGGTTGGCCTATGGAGGATACAATAGTGAGTCTATACAAGGATATTTCATAGTGGTGAAATATCCTGACACTATAATATACATACAGGCTATACAAGGATATTTCATAGTGGTGAAATATCTTGACACTATTATATACATACAGGCTATACAAGGATATTTCATAGTGATGAAATATCCTGACACTAACACAATACACACATGATACACATATAAACTGTGTTGTATATAACGTTGTGGGTTTCTGAGTAAGCCAAAACCTGAATAGCTACATGGCATAGTTTGTGATGGTTACAAAGATAACCATAGATATGTGAGGTTGGGCGTGTCTATAAGGGGTTGGAGGAGGACACTTTACACAAAACCTTTTAGAGGCAGAATGCTGCCTGGTTTGCGGAACCATACCATACCATACCATACCATATTTTGTTTCTTATACTGTGTAATACCATATACCATACTATCATACATGTTGGGTTAATTCGTAATCCATCTTTGTAACCATCACAAACTATGCCATGTAGCTATTCAGGTTTTGGCTTACTCAGAAACCCACAACGTTATATACAACACAGTTTATATGTGTATCATGTGTGTATTGTGTTAGTGTCAGGATATTTCATCACTATGAAATATCCTTGTATAGCCTGTATGTATATAATAGTGTCAAGATATTTCACCACTATGAAATATCCTTGTATAGCCTGTATGTATATTATAGTGTCAGGATATTTCACCACTATGAAATATCCTTGTATAGACTCACCAACCTCCTCGTCCACAAGACACTGAAATACTACCATTTTCCCGTGGGATATTCCACCACTATGAAATATCCTTGTATAGCATGCACTCACCAACCTTCACTCGCAGTGAACACTGCCATACAGAACAACAATGTCCTTCTCCCCTTAGGTCAGGTGCAGGCTCCCCCCTCCAGTGCCTCGCCAACCTCCCAAGGGAGTAGGGACCTTCCACTGATTGAGACCGCTGACGGCTCTAGGTGATTCACCAAACGTAGTCAATACCATTATTTAGCCCGTCATGATTTAAACCACAATCGCTAGGAACTAGCGACACTCCCCAGTCAAAAGCAAAACTTTACAACGCTAGGGAGCTAGCGACAACGAGACGTAGTGAACTTTGAAGGTGGTAAGTTACCAAAACTGAACCAGAAGATGGCGCCCTGCGAATTCCGACGTGTAGTTAGCATTCACAGTGTACACAACTACACAATCAATTTCGTTTAACGAAATTCGTTATTCAGAGTTGGTTCCTTCAATTTTTCCTTTAATTGTAGTAGCACAACAGTGGAAGATAAATCCGTTTAGTGAGGTAATTGGAGCTTTCCTTCCTTCCTTTCCTAGTGGCTCACTCTAGGTTTGAAGGTACCTACTATAAGTAGTTCACTACGTTCCGAAGGGATAGCGCCACCGTCGACTATGGCACATGAAGTCCTATTCAGTGAACTCTCCTCTCTATTCCTCCATGAGCTCCAATATAACAGATGTCATTGGGTAATAATTAGGTATCTTTAATCTAATTGATGGAAGTTATAGAATTATTTTGGTTATGATGGCCATCGTTAGGTTATGATTACCATGGAGTACAAATTCTTAAATTTCAAATTATCTGGGTGGATAGTCGATTTTGATCTCAACTGAGCATTTCAAACTCATCTCCAGCTGTCAAAGGATCTCCCTGATTTTTTCAAAATTGTTTTCCAACTTGTTGTTCTGGTCATTTTCAACCTTTTGTTGAGGATCACCCGGGTACGTTACTTACAGCGGCCGCCCCACTCCCAAAGCCAGTTTACCCTCTAAAACGAAATGCAGTGATTCATAGTTAACGAATTCGCCCACCTGTAAATTATTGCTATGTAGGGAACGTCCGTAGGTGCGACTGGATACCAATCAGGAGGATCGTGTTTCAAGGCGTTCGCATCTGGTGGTATGAACGGTTGTTCTTCCGGTTGGGGATATTCATCATACGTGCCACCCATGTGCATCAAATAGTTGGCCCAATCGCTCGGGTCGCCTACCGGTTCTTCAGTGGCTTTGAGGACATCGTACGACCAATCGCCGCCTTTCCATTCGGGATAAACAACCTGAGCTTCTGGGAAGCGACTAGTTTGAACCACTAACAGCAGCTTGAGAAGCAAATTCATGCTCGTCGTTTGTTGTTGAGACGTAATATGATGGCCAGTTAAGGGCGAATTCTTCTATAAAGACTGTCCACCAACTAATAAAAGTTGTTGAGAGCACAATTCAAGATCAATTGAGTAGCTAACTGAAGATCATGGTAACACGTAAGATGCACAAAAGATGAAGGGGTTGCTCATACTATTGAAGATGTAATTTTAAAACCTTTCATCATTTCTAGGGGGTTCTTGGCAATATGTTGTTCGATTTTGCTGCTCATGAAGTGAACGTGTGTGATAGATAAGGTGTTTCGATTATCACAATTTATTCGGCAAAAAAAAAAAAAAAAAAAAAAAAAGGAGGGATTTGACTTGCAACCCGGACAGAATAGTCTTTTGCGCCTGTGGGTTGTGGGGCTGGTACGTTGGTACACCCAGCGAGGTGAATGTAAGGTCGCCAGTACACCGAAGCACTTGCAAGCACTTGCCCTTATCCAGCTTGGCACCAACATTGTAAGCCTTGGAAAGGTCTGGAAAGCTTAAGACCATCTTGTTAAATCTTGGAAACCCTTTTCCAGCTTGGCGCCATATTGGCATGTCTCATGGCTAACGTGGAACCAGCATGCTACCACTGTGTTTTGGGTGAAAATCCCTATTGATGGTCTGCACATACGTCATAGATTATTGCCAGACAGTATTTGAACGTTTCCTCAAGTTTAGACTGACTGATCACAGGCCTAGTATGAGGTGGGAGACGAGGCTGTTGGAAGGGCACGATCTGACACCTGGTTTCAATGGGCGGAAGTGATGATTCTCTCCCCTACTGTTTCAGCTAGGTACTCGTGTCCTTGATACGCTTATCCCTCCTCGCGTAACGGATTAGGACGGAAATGCAATCGCCCTCGTATTCTGAGACCCGATAAATTCATTGGATCGCCGGACTCCCCATCAGCCGCCAAAGATTGGAAGCATTTCTACCGAACTATCGCCAGCTTCATGGAAGAGACAAAGGTGCCGGAAGAGAAGAAGCTGCACGTACTGGTAAACGTTGTATCCTCCTCTAACTTCGAGTACATAAGTGATTGCACAAACTATGCTCAAGCGATTGACATTTTAAATGGCCTGTTCACGCCCAGTCAAAATCGACACTAAAAATCGCTAAATTCGCAAAACGAGATGTATCTCTGATTTTTTTTGTATGTAGTTTGGACTCATTAGGGTAGTGTTTACCCAATTTCGCAACTTCCCAAAAGCTGTGCTTCACGCGTAGCACACGAAAAACCGCGATTTTTTCGGCCTTACTTCAGTTTTTGCTCAATACTAATAAACTATGCATTGTCCGACGAAAACTACTATATGAGTTTTTAAATAGCATTAAATTTGTGACAATTTAAGCCCAACCGGAGCTGTGTAGGTTAATTAGTTTCAGAGTTATGGCACTTTGAAAATAGGCAAATGTTTCCAAAATGTGAACATTTTAAGTGAAGACCTGAAGACAGCGGAAGCACGTTTTTCAGAGCGTTTTCGGCTGTAGCTCAAGAACTATTGGTCCGATTCAAAATTTCTTTTTTTCTCATGAAAGCTAAATAAATTCCCCATCACAGCTATTCCGTGTGAAATTTTGATTTGAGCGTTGATAAGGGAGGGGCAGGTACGGCAAAGAGGTGGCAAATTTCGAAGAAACCGTGTTTCTTTGCACATTTTTGCCTATAACCCGGGAACGGTATTCGAGATTTTTTGGGGAGGGGAGGAGTTATTAAATTCAAACTGAAAATGAAATCCAAGTTATAAATTTATAAGTTATTTCAAGAAATCAGAAAGGGAAGGCCGAAAAATGTATTGGGCCCCACGTGGGACCCACAACCTCTGCATTACCAGTGCAACGCTCTACCAACTAAGCCACCAGGGGACCAGCTATGATAGAGCATTGGAGATTGAAGGCTCAAACTGTCCCCTGCCCCCAATACTGAATCGGCCTTAACTTATTGTTGCTTATTTCTCCCCCTTCTGAACCTTGATCTGATGTAAAGCCAGTAGTAATTTTTTCGGCCTTCCCCTTCTGATTTCTTGAAATAACTTATAAATTCATAACTTGGATTTCAATTTCAGTTTGAATTTAATAACTCCTCCCCTCCCCAAAAAATATTAACACTGCATGAGGAAGCAGATCATAAATCTCCTCAGACATTCCTGGTTTTCGAGATGTGGCTAGTCCATAGGCTGCTCAGGATACCATGGACAGCCAGGTTACGCAACGACTACATGATATGTACAATATTATTGTGCTGCAAATTATTTGACCCGCGAGCTGTTCCATACTGTGAAGCCGAAACGTATGCATATCTAGGGGATGAAGTCCGAAATATGATCTTCTGCAGAGGAACGTTTCTGGACGGCGGGCTGTGGAGCTGAGGTGGCTTCTCAACATTCGCGAGCGTGTGGGATTTCACGTGAAGCAGACCAGTTCCAGATCACAAGAGACAGGGACAGAATCCAACCTTCGGTATACCGAATACGGAGTGGGCACCGCAAGAAGTGAGTGAAAAGGAGAAGCAGCGAAGAGCATGAGGACGCAATTTGCAGAGCAGTCGTTTTTGGCCTTTCTACATCAGCCCATGCCTCGCATAAGGTGAACCAGGGCCAACGTCCAGCTTTAGTTTTCTCGACAGTGAACAATGAAAAGGTTGTACACAACCTTGTACACGTATGGCTCTCTTCTGGATAGCAGCGTAAACAACCCATAATGTTGCGGCAGTTAGGAACCAGAGTAATCATAGAACTTATAACACTGTAGTGTTTCCGCAAACACTAGAGTAGTGCTGAACGAGCCTCTTCGGCGTCTTCTGTGGTTTTGGACACATCACGTGTAACAATTTTGATATTGTATCAACACGTCAAACGACCCCAGAACTCTTTTACTGCTGGCAATTTACATGCACGATCTCTGGGATAATGGATATGAGCAACCTAGCAAGAGCCGCCGATTGCTCAAATGACCCGACCTAAGTAGTCATTTGAACGTAACCTCCAGCATGATGTACCAGGTTGTAGGTACTATATCACAATTCCATAAACCGCAAGATGGTCGAAAATGGAAAGCCAAAGTAGGAACACGTTTTATAATAAGAAGGAAAGTAAAAGCGCGAAGATCAAATGGAAATCGGCATAGTGGTCAGTGGCTTCGCTGTACGGCTGGGGTGTCGTCCTGAAACGAATGGACAGGTAGTCGTAGATGGGTTCCTTGAGTTCGATTTGACGGTACCAGCTCAGTGGTCTGTTTTGATGTAAGAGGACGCCTCTCCCGACGAAATCCTCGATCTCTTTGACGACACTGTCTGTGAGCAGCGACACAAACACGGTACCATCTGCGGAGCGAACTTCGCTGGCCGTCAGCCCGAGGAATTCTCCTGTCGGGGAGACGACTGGCCATCCAATGACGCCGCCGACGAGCTGTGGCGGTCTGATGGTGTTGACGGGACAAAAACATGGGCGATCGCCAACGACACTGTGTTGAAAAACGTAAGATTGATTGCAGACTTCGTTGATGATGTTGCAGTGTTTTACAACAAGAGATGTCAACCGGATTGATGTATTGACTGATCCTACGGTCCTTTCGGTTAACCTCATACCAAGTGACACTATCACGGCTCGCCTGGTGTAAGAGGAATCAGATTGGAAAGGTAATGGTGGCCAAACGGGAAAAATACCGTCTGGTAATTCAGCAATAGGCTTGAACGGCATGACAACCATATCACCATATGCCCGACGTGCTCTGGTCTTTGTGTCTTTCGTTTCCGCTTCTGTTTTGTGCAAAAGTATGCAGCTGGACTTTTTCGCCACAAAATAGTGCGATGACGAATGCAAATCAAGCGTATACTTCTTCGATGGAGCAAATCGCAAGAAATACATCGACACGAAGACCCCTGGATACTTGTCCCTTTGAATGTGGCTCTTAATGGCGTATTGAGTTGAGGTGTCTTTATTGATGTGCAGCCGAGGGAGATTTCGTTGTTCACCAGTCATTACTAATGTTAGACACCCGCACATCGTTAGTATGAACTTTGGTGATAGTAGGGCGGCGCCACAAGCTTTCGTGGGTTCGATGTGCGACATACCCGGATCCTCTTCTCCTTTGAAGAATCTTTGGTATTGTTCGGATGGTCCTTCATCTTCACTGTAAGCAAACAAAGTAGGTAATTACTACTTCTGAAGGGCACTTATAATTTTGTTTGAGTTCTTGTTCTGTTGATTTTAGATGAAGAAAAAAAAAGTTCTCACGTGAATATAACAGCGACAAACGGCGTTTCTTGAGCTGACGTAGGATGCCAATACCAGCGATTTTGTCTACGTAAGCTGGGAGAAGATCCAATATGAGCCAGCTCGTCGTACTCGGGTACCTTGCTATTCATGTAATCTCTCCAGTCTTCATCCAGTTTTTTCTCAGAGATATAGTTCAACTCGGCAACCCAATCCTCAAAACCTGCTGTTTCCGGGGCCTTCGTCATCTTCACTGCTAGCAATACAACTGATAGGTGTACTGCAAAATTCATGTCAGTAGATGAACATGGATTGGAAATGCTTGTATCAAACTTATTTTCAACAAAAATAAGACAGAGAGATAGTTCCTTAGAGACATAAGTAGTGGACGAGTTGATTGACTACACGAAACCACACGAAAGACGATAGCAGCTCTCGAAATGGAGAGAATGGCAAGAGTGGAACGCTAACCCTAGCACGAGTACAAGACTCAGTAGATCATCATGCGATACCAAGCTAAGTAAGACGCACAGTGCGTTATTTTATAGCAATTTAGGGGAAGGAAAATCGAAAAACGCTGCAAATTTTACACAAGGGTTTATTATTCTTTGATATAGGTTAGTTGAGCAAAAATTATTTCTGAGTCAAAAGAAAAAATGTTGGAAAAAAAATTTTTGGATTTTTTTTTCAAAAAAATTTTTTTGGATTTTTTTTTTCAAAAAAAATTGTTTTTTCAAAAATTCTTATTACTCGAAAAATATTTAACCTCCTGGGATCCTTCAAAAATCCCACTTTTAGCCCCATGAAAGCCCTATAGAACGCCACAGTGAAATCGGATCGTTCCGGGACCCCCAAAAATGATTCTACGTCCAAAAATACTTCGAAAACGACACCTAACTCGATCCCATAGCTAAAAGCCTTCAAAACACCCCTCCTGTAGCCCCATTTTAGCCCCATAGCGCCCCACGGGTTTGGGCGATCGGACTGAAAACCTTGCGGGCACAACTAGATGGTAAACCAAGTATTTTGCCAAAATTGCAGATTTTTTAAAAAATTCCTACTGCCCAAAACGGCCCGGACGGCGGACGGACATTTCGGATTTTGAATGTAGACCTCTTGAAACGGATAATGTCAAATTTTGAGGCCGATCGGAGTCGTCGACCCGCGTCGCGAAAACATAGGTGTATTATTCCAAGAATAATAAACCAAAAGTTGCAATAAAACATTTCAGACCCAACGTATGAGTAGGTGTAGGGGAAGGGCGGCTACCTTCAACCACTTTTTGCTTATTCTGATATTTCTGTTCTGCATTAGCGAAATATGAATTGGTTTTCGCTTCTTCAATAAGTTTAACTATTGCCCTGAACGATTAAATAGTAAAATCCTTACAAAAACATAGTCAAATACCCGTATTCTATGTCCATAAAAAAATTGTTTTTTTGGTTGAAGCTACCCCACCAGTGGGGTAGCTTCAACCATGATGTGGGGTACCTTCAACCACTTTCATAGGGTAGGTAGGTGAACGAGTGCACCCATTAAAACGCATGAATATCTTTATATTAAATATCACGATGTTTTGAAATTGTTCTTCAGAACTATATAAAATTTGTATCAAATGGATAAGAACATTGAAAAACATAATATGTTTTTCAATACGATATTATTATCGTGAGGTAGTAACCAAAGTTTTTCAATGTTCTTATCCATTTGATACAAATTTTATAATAAATATATTATATTAAATATTTCATCAAATTTTGATAAAATATTAAATCAGCCTTGGTAAAATGAGGTCATTTCTTCTCTAGTAAGTATTAATAAAGGTGCTTTTTTGCATCACAATAATGAAACAAAATACTTCAGCTTCAAAAATAAACTCAATGGGCTCCTTGAAAAGGTCATAAAAGGTTCATAATTTCCAACAACATATTCGGATTCAGCACCCTTTAAAACCACCCTACATAAATTTTTAGTTCGAAAATCTGTATAATTACGTGCAGAACTGTTTTAGAAATGTCCGAGATTTTGAAACGAAAGCGGAGGGCACGTGAAGTCACTAGGGATTGCAATCCCGAACGTTTTTCTGAATCCCGGGATCCCGGGATTTTTCAGAGGCAATCCCGGGATCCCGGGATTAATCCCGGGATTGATGATTTTTGTATGAACGTGAAAAAATTGATTAAAAACGACGAAAAACTTGTTTATTTACAATAATTGTAAATTATATAAAATATTACTTCTCTCATGAAGGAGAAATTTCACTTATGTACTCAAAAAATGTGCTTTTAGAAATCATAATGTTGGATCTTAGAAAGCACTCAAAGTTGGATCAGCCAATTTGCTTCTTAGCTTTGTCGAAAATAGTCCTGCTACTCAAAAGGCCCTCTCAGCTTCTACGGAGGTCAGTGGGATAGTCCTACGTGTTCTGGTTGTGCTTAAATTGAAGCTGAATCACTGCTCTACAATTTCATTCCTCATAACTTTCCTCGTGGATGAATTCGGGATGAATATCATAGCCGATATTCCGTACTGAAGAAGGATAAAACCACGATTTCTAAATTTGGGGGAAAATGGTCAATGTTTGAAGAGGGTTAATCTCGGGGCCCATTGGTCCTAGAAAGCTGCCGTTGCGCTCAAATGGTAGCAAATCTTGTCTACTTGAAAATAGTATACAGTGACTTTTTCGTTAGGGAGCACATTTTTGAAGCTAAAAGCCAAGAACTGAAAAAAAAAAAAAAAAATCCGAAAATTTCGCGGCTTTTCGAGCATCCAGCATTAAATTTTAGCACAAGGGTTTCGAAGCTGGTACCGTCCCTGATAACATTTTAAAAAAAAACGCTGCAAATTTCAGTGTGGTGTTTGCCGACGGTGCAGAGGTCTAATCCAATGAGGTGGTTAGGGTGAGAAATGACTCCTCTGCTGAGTACTCAGCAGAGGAGTCATTTCTCACCCTAACCACCTCGCTGCAAATTTTACACAAGGGTTTATTATTCTTTGATATAGGTTAGTTGCGCAAAAATTATTTCTGAGTCAAAAGAAAAAATGTTGGAAAAAAATTTTTTGGATTTTTTTTTCAAAAAAATTGTTTTTCCAAAAATTCTTTATTCTTTACTCGAAAAATATTTAACCTCTAGGGATCCTTCAAAAATCCCATATTTAGCCCCATGAAAGCCCTATAGATCGCCACAGTGAAATCGGATCGCTGCGGGACCCCAAAAAATGGATTCTACGTCCAATAATACTTCGAAAACGACACCTGACTCGATCCCATAGCCGAAAGCCTTCAAAAACCCCCTTCTGTAGCCCCATTTTAGCCCCATAGCGCCCCACGGGTTTGGGCGATCGGGTTGAAAACCTTGCGGGCACAACTAGATGGTAAAGCGAGTATTTTGTCAAAACTTCAGATTTAAAAAAAATTCTACTGCCCAAAACGGCCCGGACGGCGGACGGACATTTCGGATTTAGAATGTAGACCTCTTGAAACGGATAATGTCAAATTTTGAGGCCGATCGGAGTCGTCCACCTCCGTCGCGAAAACATAGGTGTATTATTCCAAGAATAATAAACCAAAATATTCTATTCTATTCTATATTCTATTCCTAACCACCTCACGCCCCTCGTACTTCTCTTCTCCCACCTCTGGAACTTCCTACTGTTCTAGTTAGTCATGAGAGTTTGATCTCTTTCAGGTGAGGATAGAAGGACCCATTGAAGAATTGCCTTACGATAATTGGAAGGACTCTGAGCCGCTTTTCTGCAAAATCCGAGCGGTCGTGTGCCACCAGGGGACTTCCATCGAGTGGGACGAGCTCAAGAAGCACCACGATCAGATCCTCAACGAATATAAGGAAGGAGCCAACGCCCTTGCCAAACCCGACCACGTGTAAGTGTTTTACTGATACTGTTTACACAAATTTGGTCATTTTGCGCTCACAATTTATACTTGGAATAATTTTTTCACCGAGCGCCGAAATCTGTTGACGGTTGCTGCCACCCTACGAGCAAAATTTCGTCTTCAGACGTGTTCCTCACTTTGACGAAAGCTTTCAATTGTTTCAGGGTCGCCTACAAGATCTTCCCGTCGATGATCGAGTTTTACGAGTCTCTTGGGCCCAGGATCGCAGACAGAGTCATGTACCTCAAAGAAAAGAACAGCTGGAAGAACGAGAGAATTGCCGCCTAAGTGAATGCCGAACATTTTGACATTCTCATCTGGGGCTTATTCTCACATATTTTTATTAATTTGTCACTTTTTTAATAATAAACGAAGCTTTTCGTAGTTTTGTGGTTTTGACTGGACTGTCTGAATATCTCACAGCTCAATGTTCGAAATGAAAGCCTGACCTAGTTGGTAAACATTATTACTGCCTGCATAATAGGGATCGTGACGGGACTGAAAAGAGAGCGTTCTGGTGGCGAAATTGATATCACTGACCGAGCTGATGAATAACAGGTTCGTTCCAGGTTTGACGGACTGTTAACAGAAATCGACGGAGACATGCGCAGTTGAGAAAACTGCTGTTCCAGGTCGCCGTCGCCGGCTGTTCCAGGTCGATTTGTAGGTTGACAGCAGTTCAACTGCAGTCGGACGGAAACCGACAGCTCGAATGAGTTCGGTTGGGAGCTGTCGACTTGGATAACCCAGTTGAAACCTCTCTCATAACCTCCTTTATTTTGGTGCTTGACGCATCAAGTTGTACTCGCGTCCTCCCAAAGTCCTCGTATATACCCTCAAACACTTTTAATGACTCATTCCCGCCCTTATGATACTCCTCTCTCGAAAAAGGTTGATTATTCTGAATACAATTATACAATTTTGTTGACAGTTCGCGTTCCAGGTTAGAAGGTGGGCTGTTCGACAGAACTCGACAGACGAAGGCATTGGGACTGCTGTCGACAGCTGTCTGTTTTGTCAACAGACGCCGTCAGACCTGGAACAAACCTTATTGTTTACGTTGAGCCTTGTATCGCATGTAGGAGAAGGGAGAAAAATAAAGGCGTAGAACAGAAGCTACTGACTTTTATTCCAAATCAAACTTTTTTTTGGACTTTTGTCCAGCTAGAGTGGCGAAAAAAAAACAGTGCGCCGCCGCCGACCGCAGACGCGTCAGGGAAATTCCAGGGAAGACAGGGTTTGTTGTTGGAGCTGAATGGAAAGATGACTGTCGGAGAGTGAAATGGCTCTCCGTTCGGGAGTCAATAATTATTATATTATGAAATGAGGGTTAATTGACTGATCTCTCTCCCAGGCAATCAGGAGGTATGGAAATTAGTTCCAAAGGGTTGTGACCCTAAGCGTATTTATTATACAGTGAAATAAATATATCGTTCGTGAACATCCTAACACCCGATACCGAACGCGAAATGTCTTCTCACGAGACGTGGGAGCTAGCTCAAGCTACTCATGAGGGTCGCTGCAGTGTAAATCGCCAGGGACTTCATCTTAACGACGTAGGGGTCCCGGGGGTCCTGTCCGGAGTTGCTTGGGCTGAGAAGAGAGTCCCGGAGGTCCAGGTGACGATCTGGAAGGTCCAGGAGATAGTCGACTCCCGGGCCTACGACGGGCAGACGGGCATACGCTCGCTCTGACTGTCTGGAATGCACTCACCCTGATGCAGCATCCCCTCAGTCCCTTTATCCGAATCCCTCGTTCACGTGAACGTGCCAAACCAGCCTTGATTCGCCCTCTACTTGGAGGCCGGTCAACACAACAGATTCTGCTGTGTCGAGACGTCACGTCCGCCGGTTTCGTTAACCGGACCGCTGTCCAGGATCGATCTCGACAATGGACAACTCTATCTTGTGGTAATTGAGGTCGATAATCGACTGTCTTGGGCCAGGCACACAGAGGTACTTTCATCTAAGCTTTCCTCCAGCATATTTATGCTGAGAAGATTGGTTGGCGCGGTTTCTCCTGAGGTTCTACGCACAGTTTACTGCGCTTGCTTCCATGGAAGCAGACTAGAGCAGCGTACAGGATCCCTCTATGGGGGAACTCATCTCATCTCTCGCCCAAAATATTCGTTCTCCAAAAAAGTGAAACAATGTAATTAATTTGTGGTTGGACCTTAATACAGTAAACCCTCACTAACAGCGGTTTTTCCTAAATGCCCTTAAACCTTGAAATCGATGGATGCTGCTCCTTTGACGTGGAAAACCCACAATATCGCACATTGCTTTTACAACATCAAGGAATCCATCGATAAAATTATGGCCTGGAGTGGTCGGGGTGATGGATCCAGAAAAAAATTTGACTGGTTCGGAAACAGCAACGTTGGGTGAAATTTTAGAGATCGCTCATAAACTGGAGGGTGAGGGATTTTCTGAAATATGGTTCAGGTGGTTGAGTGGGACTCCCTTATGGAAAGCTTTCATGGATATCGCTCCTCCGGAGTAATAGTGGTATAAGTAAGTCTAAAAACAGCTGTTTTGAGTTATATATACCATTGGGTAGCTCGCGACGAGCTTAACATGGGGGTATTATTGGTTTAAGCATAGTTCAAAAATTACTCGGGAGAGAGCAGATGAACCGGTATGTTTTCCATGCAGATTACCGACATTTCGTTTGAAGAAGGTTGGTTCATCTCTAATGAGCCGCTATCCGTCAGAAAAATCAGGTATTAACCTTATTTTTTTCACTTCAGTACTGGTATATTTCAAGAAGTACCGCTGTTCAACCAAGAAAATATCCTTTTTTGTGTGCTTGCAGTGGCAAAACCGGATCATTTCAAAAATGTACCACTACTATTCCAATATTAACGTGTGTCATCCCGTGTGTTCATCAGTACAGTAGTGGATCATGTCAAGATGTACCATCCATTTGGGCCCAATTTCTTGGGATAAGAGTGGTACATAATTGAAATTTAATTGATTTTAATACATGCGCGTCGTGAATGAGAAGGGGGAGAAGAAGCTTTGGGAAAACCTGAAAGGTAGATAATAATATGAAAGCCTGAGAAGCATCGGATATCGGAAACAAAGCCCTCGTGTCTGCAACACGCTAACAAATATGTGAAAAATCTTAAATTGCGATTTCCCAAAAGTAAGGTTTTTGGACTTATACCACTATTCCTCCGGAGGAGCGATATATCCATGAAAGCCTATAAGCTATCCACAGTGAAATTGGATCGTTCCGGGACCCCAAAAAATGGATTCTACGCTCAAAAATACTTCGAAAACGCCACCAAACTCGACCCCATAGCCGAAAACCTACAAAAAAACCCTCCTGTAGCTCCAAATTAGCCCCATAGCGCCCCACGGGTTTGGGCGATCGGGCTGAAAACTTTGCGGGCACAACTAGATGGTTAACCAAGTATTTGGTGTAGGTGAACCTATACAAAATATATTTTGTCAAAATTTCAGATTTAAAAAAAATTCCTACTGTCCAAAACCGCCCGGACGGCGTACGGACATTTCGGTTTTGGAATCTGGACCTCTTGAAACGGATAATGTCAAATTTTGAGGCCGATCGGAGTCGTTGACCTCCGTCGCGATTACAAAGGTGTAGACCTACACCTGTGTATTATTCCACGAATAGGTAATAAACCATAATCTGTACTTCGGAAGGACATAAAAAATAGATTTTGCGTCCAAAATTACTCGGAAAACTACACCTTATTTGAAACCTTCAAAAATCCCTTTTGTAGCCTCCTGAAAGCCCAATAGATCCCCACAGTGAAATCGGATCGTTCCGTCACCCCAAAAAATGGATTCTACGTCCAGAAATACTTCGAAATCGACACCTAACTCGACCTCATAGCAGAAAACCTTCAAAAAACCCTTCCCGTAGCCTCATTTTAGCCCCATAGCGCCCCACGGGTTTGGGCGATCGGGCTGAAAACCTTGCAGGCACAACTAGATGGCAAACCGAGTCTTTTGTCAATATTTCAGATTTTTCAAAAACCTGTTTAATAGGTAGGTGTCGTATTCCGAGTAATTTTGGACGTTTTTTGTTTTTTTTTATGCCCCCACTTCTGTCCAACCTAATAAGTAAGTAGGTAACTATTTTTAATTTTTTCAAAAATATTTCCTTTGGTACAGAATTAATTTTTAATTTTTTCAAAAATGTTTCCTTTGGTACAGATTTAATTTTTCATAATTAACCTATAGGTACCTATCAAAGAATAGTAACACTTATTCACTTTATACATTTTATTCATGGAATTTTCGCATCATGAGATGTTTAAGGGCAATGTTGAGTCCCAGAGAGGTCAAACATTTAGTATAGGTACCTAACTAAGAATAATAATCATTGTTATTATTTTTATTCATTGTTACCTACTAAGTTGTAGCCCTCTCGCGGAACCACAGAATCTCTACAAGGCCTGTAAGGTCTGCGCGTTCGGCCCGCAGACCTAGCTGTGTAGACCTTACACGAACACCAGCGGAGTTCGTGCAACATGCCACATCGAACGACCGCGAAGGGTGTGGCCCCGTCCTCGTCATCACTCAGTCTTCTCCCAGCAGCTCTACGGGGAGGTCATGTTGGGGTATTTTTTAAATTTAAATGTAATTTCAGCCCAATTCATTTGAAATTATCTCCACTTATCGCACAATGTGATATTATCATCCGGGAGAGTAACGAATAGAAAGAAAGTTGTCGCGTTGCCATGTTTTAGACGAAAACGTATTTGGTATGAACTGATTACAATAATAATTATTGTAAGATGAATTATTCATCTTTTACGAATAATTATTGTTTCTCACTCGCGGTATTTTCTATTCATGAAGCCCACAAACCCTCCTGATTGGTTTATTTAGTTCAGCATCAAGTTGATCTCATTGAGGGATTCTCTGTCTCTCTCGTTGAGCTTTTTTTCTACCGTTAATGAATGTTTTATTATTCTCGTGAGTTTTTTTGGAATCGGCCTCAAAATTTGTCATTTCACGTTTCAAGATGGGTACCTAAGTTCCAAAACTGTAATGTTCCCTCCCGCCGTCCGAGCCCTTTTAGGCGGCACCTAGGATTTCTTTTTTAGAGTCAACAAATCTGAAATTCTGACAAAATTTGTACACATTTAATGTTGTGCCTGCAAGGGACAGTCAGTTCGCGATGTGGCAAACTTGAAATTCGTATGTGGAGGTTAGGGAGAGAAATCGCCTGTTGTTGCAGTTTTAAAGGGGGGGGGGGGGGCTATGTCCGGGGAAGTAAACATTTTTAAAATCAGGGGACTGAAAATTACGCTTTAAAGTATTGCAGCACAAAAAATTAATAGAATATTGATTCATTTCATTTGGTCAAAGCATCTTAAATAAAAATCTAATTATTTATTGTGATCATTTCAGAGTAATAAAATATTTTCCTCGTTTCGTTGGGGGGGGGGGGGGGGGGCTACAATTATAGGGTCATGATGGGTTTCGAGCAACTTAACTCAACTACAGCCCAGAGTAGGCCTACCTACCTAACTTGAAGTAGTTGAACCTATACCTACTCAGGTTTATACTTAAAAATAAAAAAATAAAATAATAATAAAAAACCTCAGTATAGGTTCAACTACTTCAAATTCCTCTGGGCTGTAGATGAGCTTAGTTGCTCGAAACTGGTTTCCACACTTCAATTTAGTACCCACAACAGCAGAGGAGTAATTTCCCTCCTTAACCTCCTCATAAGACCTCTTCGGTAAAAAACTTCACTCAAAATTCGTATCCACTTCATTCGTATTCAATACTCCTTAAAACAAAAGTAAAGAATCATTCAGTTCACAAAATCATTCACTAAATTCAATCGAGAAAATAACTAATTCACAATGTCCTGGCAAATTGAATAAAAAATAATAATGGTATTGAGTGTAAAGGGTTTTGGGGCCTGCCAGTGACTACATAACTCTGGTTGAGCCCGTCGCTGGCTGTTTTGGCGGTGGCGAGCGCTTTCGATGTGATAACGTCATCAATAGTCAGACGATGAGGTTTTCACATTGAAAGCGCTCACCACCACCAAAACAGTGGTGACAGAATCAATTACAGTTACTTAAAAAAATCAAAATTTATTTCTAACATTCAGGTAAAGTGGAGTGTGAATCATGGATTGGGCTGAAATTAGTTGATCTTGGGAGCGTAAATAGGAGCAACCGCGTTGGGCCTCATCGGAGTGTTAAAGTGCAGTGTTGTGTAAAGTGTTTTAAGTGCGCGTAGGCTAGTTGGGTGGTGTCAACAGGATGTGTGAGGCGGTTTGTAGGTAAACGTGGTACGCAGCAAGGATAAGCCAGCTCGAAGGATCCAGCCTGCCATTCATTATTTGATAGCTTGCGAAGCTGTGCCTCCTTGCCTGCCTGCCGCGTGGATTATAGATTGTAAGTTAGTTATAGTCTTTCCCATTAGGTCTCGGGTAGGTAGGTAGTCTTAGGGTGGATGAAGTGGCGGAAGTGGTTAACAAGGCTGGAGATCGCTTCTGCCATGGTGATTCGCCGTGCATGTGAGTGGTGGTCACTGTGAGAGTAAGGTTGCAATGGTTGGTCAGCTCCAATTATCAACAGCTGGTAAACTTGGTAAACGGATCTGAACTTCCGATGCTAGTGGCAGGCGTGGTGGACTGGCACAGTGATGGAGTTTCAGTTTGGTTCGATCTGGATGGTGGGGCTGATTGTGTAGGTAGGCTCTGGTGGGAGGGGGGACTAGGTACGCCAACCAGTGAGAAACAAAACTCGAAACGTTTCTACTGTGTTAGTTACCAGTAGCATTGAACTCGACACTCAGGCGTAAATATTATCATTGGCACGTAACGATTGAAGAGCGTCAATGCCAGTCTGTGTGCGTGGGCTATCACAGTGACGGTAGTGTAAGAACACACTTCCTGTTTTGACACCACCGAGAAGAAAAGAAGACTTCTAGACTCAGTCAAGACCTCGAGACGTGCTCCTTGGCCATCACTGCGTTTGTCGACTTCACAACTTGCGTTGCCATCGCTGCTGCTGCTGCCACATCCATCCAACACGCGAGTGTCCGTTAATGCTCCCAAGTCTCGCGGCGTTTGGGTGGGGGGTGGGGTGTGGGGGTCTTCTCCGAGTTTCTCCTAAGTTCCTGAACGCTTCATGGACAAGGTTTGGGTGGTAAGTAAACTCTGCGTACATTTTGTTGAAACGTACTGTACAGTTTCACATCATTTTTTTTTAAAACGATTTTTTTTTTTTCAGGCATGCTCATCAACATTTATTGAGCCAGGTCCAATTCAAAAGCATGTCAAACCATTCAGGATGGCATTCAAGTTCCTTTTCAACATTCTTGTGACTTGATGGTCACTACTCACTTTATTTTCCACTCTTTGAAGTTTTCAAAAAACGCTAATGAAATTCGTCAAATGGTCAATCTGAACTTAAATCAATGCTTAAATACTACCCAACCTGAATGCCATTTTGTGGAGCCACTGTTGGAAATTAGTCTCTTTCCTCCCTTTGGCATGTTGAACTTCATGAACTTCAAGAACTTCAGCTGAAGGACGACGAGAGGAAGCTTCTTTTATCCACAGTCACATTTCACGTGGTATTTGTTCGTTTCAAGAATCAAGAACACGAAGAGTAGGTACATATTTAGGTGGCTAGGTTATATATACAACACACACACCCACCAGCGCACACACACACAAACTACTTAGTAGACAATTCCAATAATTGCATTCCACAAAACAATAAGTAACCCACGTAGGCATAAACGTTGTTCATTACAATTAGAATATTCTTCAGAACTCCCACAACTCCCTACTTCTTTTTGCATAAACCAGTAAAAAAACGCACATGTACTCAAAAAAGCTGGTAAAAAATTACAATAAGTTTACAATACATTAGTGTCCTCAGCTTACAAAGCATAAATTGACTCCTCCCCCCCCCCCCCCCCAAATTTACTCAACTGTATCCCCCCAAATTCCTCAAGAGAGAACAACTCAGCTCTAATGATGTGTTTTGAAGTGGTAGGCTTCGAACATTCTCCTATCAATCTCTATTCTGTAGTAAATTGCATGCCAGTGGCTCCAAGGTTTTTTTTTTTTTTTTTTTTTTTAAAGCAATTAGGGTATTAGGTAGGCAACTGTTGTCTTTGTGAATCAAATTGCTGTAGATTGTCATGTTTCTCACGCTGAGTTCCGGAGCCATGTGTTGGCTTCTCCAATCGGCACAATATTTGATTTTGCTGGCATAATGTTGTTGTCTCTGACTTCTACATTGTGCAAACCAAATATCTCTTACTGTGTCGTCCATCCGTGAAGTTTGGTGGACCGGGCTCAACTCGGGGAATATGATGACCAGGCCGGGTTGTTGTTTCCACTGTTTTTGCCATTTCTTCTTGTATTTGGTGAAACAAATTGCTATAGATTGTCATGTTTCTCACGCTGGGTTCCGGAGCCAGGTGTTGGCTTCTCCAACCGGCACAATATTTGATGTTGCGGGCATAATGTTGTTGTCTCTGACTTCTACATTGCGCAAACTGAATATCTCTTACTGTGTCGTCCATCCGTGAAGTTTGGTGGACCGTGCTCAGCTCGGGGATATGACGACCTGGCCTGGATGTTGTTTTCACGGTTTTTGCCTTTTCTTCTTGTATTTGGTGAGACAAATTGCTGTAGATTGTCATGTTTCTCACGCTGGGTTCCGGAGCCAGGTGTTGGCTTCTCCAACCGGCACAATATTTGATGTTGCGGGCATAATGTTGTTGTCTCTGACTTCTACATTGTGCAAACCGAATATCTCTTACTGTGTCGTCCATCCGTGAAGTTTGGTGGTCCGTGCTCAGCTCGGGGATATGACGACTAGGCCTGGTTGTTGTTTCCACTGTTTTTGTCTTTTCTTCTTGTATTTGGTAGTTGGTGAAACAAATTGCTGTAGATTGTCATGTTTCTCACGCTGGGTTCTGGAGCCAGGTGTTGGCTTCTCCAACCGGCACAATATTTGATGTTGTGGGCATAATGTTGTTGTCTCTGACTTCTACATTGTGCAAACTGAATATCTCTTACTGTGTCGTCCATCCGTGAAGTTTGGTGGACCGTGCTCAGCTCGGGGAATATGCCGACTAGGGATGGTGGTTGTTTCATCTTTAGGTACTTCTTCTTTATTTAGCGGAACAGTGATTTCGTAACCAGCCTCTGATGTCAGACCACGTGAGAGCATCAGCGTCATTTACTGAAGTAAGTAAGCAGGTACCTACTCCGAATGATGGGCAAGACTACCAACATAATAATATTATATAACATATTATGTTGGTATTATCTGCTCATCGTCTACGAATCAATCCAGTTTTTCTGCACTGAAGCAAAGTGATTCTGCAGACACCCCAGACAAGGTGATGCTGCAATGCGTTCAGCGTTATAGCTTTCTTCATGCTCCTTGGGTGGATATTGTTTGACTCCACAAACAGTACTCAACATCTGCAGCTGCCATCATTGACTGAATTTACAGAGAAGACATTGTTGGTGAGTTTGATTGACTAAAGTGAAATAGATATGGAGTGGATTTCCTTGCTAAACGGTCATTTTGTATTTCAGCCTCGATGGCAGAATTCTTGGGAGCATCAGCGTCATTACTGAAGTACTCTGAATAGAAGACCACCAACATATCTTCTCATCATCTACGAGCCAATCCACTTTTTCTGCACCGAAGCGACACACCAGACAAGAGTTGCTGCAGCAATGGTGTCGCCAAATTCTGCATGAAATCACCAGGAAGGCAAATAATTTGGCAAATAGCTTTTAGTGAGTTTATTTATAGAACGCTTCTCAAGATCCCAAAGGGTCTTCAGTCTGACGCTACTGCCAATCTGCTCCTCAACATCTGCAGCTGCCATCATTGACTGAATTTACAGAGAAGACATTGTTGGTGAGTTTGATTGACTACAGTGAAATAAATATGAAGTGGATTTCCTTTCTAAACGTTCATTTTATATTTCAGCCTCGATGGCAGGCTTCTTGGGAGCATCAGCGTCATAACTGAAGTACTCTGAATGATAAGACCACCAACATATCTTCTCATCATCTATGAGCCAATCCACTTTTTCTGCTGCGAAGGGACACACTAGACAAGAGTTGCTGCTGCAATGATGTCGCCAAATTCTGCATGAAATCACCAGGAAGGCAAATAATTTGGCAAATAGGTTTTAGTGAGTTTATTTAAAGAACGCTTCTCAAGATCCCAAAGGGTCTTCAGTCTGACGCTACTGCCAATCTGCTCCTCAACATCTGCAGCTGCCATCATTGACTGAATTTACAGAGAAGACATTGTTGGTGAGTTTGATTGACTACAGTGAAATAAATATGAAGTGGATTTCCTTGCTAAACGTTCATTTTATATTTCAGCCTCGATGGCAGGCTTCTTGGGAGCATCAGCGTCATAACTGAAGTACTCTGAATGATAAGACCACCAACATATCTTCTCATCATCTTCGAGCCAATCCACTTTTTCTGCTGCGAAGGGACACACTAGACAAGAGTTGCTGCTGCTATGATGTCGCCAAATTCTGCATGAAATCACCAGGAAGGCAAATAATTTGGCAAATAGGTTTTAGTGAGTTTATTTAAAGAACGCTTCCCAAGATCCCAAAGGGTCTTCAGTCTGACGCTACTGCCAATGGTGGGGGAAGAATGGCGTGAAGAGGAGCAGCAAACTATGAAAGGTAAGAAGGAACGTTGAGGGAGAGTAGTTAAGTACTGTTTTGTCTTTATCGAAAAAAGTTGTGTTTGTGAGCCCTCTATTAAATAGAGGGCTCACAAACACAAAAAAGACTTCAAATTTTGAAGCCTTATCTTTAGATTTTTAGAGTCCTTTGACAAAATGAAGACATGCAAGTTCTGATTATCTACTCTTGGCTCTCGTTCTTTAAGGGTTCCATAGGTCGCCCTAGAGGTTTTTGATGTTGGTAATGTCCATTCTCTCAAGTTTCTGGATTCCATCATTGACAAGTCAGGAGTGTGCAAATTGGA
Source organism: Pilophorus perplexus (assembly GCA_955831195.1). NCBI lineage: Eukaryota > Metazoa > Arthropoda > Insecta > Hemiptera > Miridae > Pilophorus > Pilophorus perplexus. The sequence goes on from OY037015.1 coordinate 5,282,097, forward strand.
TATTGAAACCCGGATTTCATTAGCCAAAGGAACAATTCAAGCTCTCAGCCCTCAACTGTCAGTGGTGGGGCAGAGAAATCCATTGCCGAACTAAACAGCTCATCCTCAGTGTTTTTGTTGAAAGTATACTGCCAATGGAGGGGGATGAATGGTGTGAAGAGGAGCGGCAAATTATGAAAAAGATAAGAAGATGTTGAGGGAGAGTAGTTTGTGTTTTGTCCCCAAGGAGAATCAGCTGTAGCTCGTTGGACAAGAGGACGCTCCAATGGTACAGGCATGTCTGTCATAGGTATGGCCGCAGAAAGGTTCTCCAGAAGGCGAACTGAAGAAGGGTGCCCACTCGATGCGTCGCCTCAACCTCACCAAGGATGATTGTCTGGACCAAAGGGTTTGGTGTCGGGCGATATTGAGCAGCCCCTGGTAAGAGGAGAAACCCCAAAAGTAAGTAGTTCCGTTGGCCATTGCCTGTTGCCTGTGTAAAGTTATCACCGCTAGTTTCCATAGTTGGCACGTCTTCCTTCCCTGTCACCGCTTGTTGCCATAGAATGTTTACGGACTGTTTGCTGCATGAAAGTTAATATTGCCTTTGTTCTTCATGGAGCTTGCCCGTTTCCTGCTTGGAGCATTTATACTACCTACCTGTTTGCTGCATTGAGTGTTTATACTGCCTGTTTCCTGTACAGAGCATTTATTCTGCCTGTTTGCAGAATTGTGTGTTTATGCTGCCTGTTTCCTGCACAGAGCATTTATTCTGCCTGTTTGCTGCATTGAGCATTTATTCTGCCTGTTTGCTGAATTGAGTGTTTATGCTGCCTGTTTGCTGCACAGAGCATTTATACTGCCTGTTTCCTGCACAGAGCATTTATACTGCCTGTTTCCTGCACAGAGCATTTATTCTGCCTGTTTCCTGCACAGAGCATTTATTCTGCCTGTTTGCTGCATTGAGCATTTATAATGCCTGTTTGCTGCATTGAGCATTTATACTGCCTGTTTGCTGCATTGAGCGTTTATACTGCCTGTTTGCTGCCTGGAGCATTTATACTGCTTGTTTCCTGCCTGGAACGTTTACCGCCTGTTCCACACGATTGATGCTTTGTTCCAGTAACCTAACCTAACCCAATTGGTGAGGAAGGTGTGACTATTTGGGGAAAGCCCCCCCCTTAGTTGGGGGGGTAGGAGGAGGTCACATGGGGGAAACCCCTTTTTACAACTAATTAATAATAATTAGTTGTAAAAAGGGGGTTCTCTTTATATATAAATGCCAGGGCCGAGAGTTCGATCCTTTTCTCATCATTTTCACATTTTACAGAAATTGGCATCAGCTCGGGTTCAATTCCCCTGTATTGCGTTGGAGTCACCAGTTCTCCAGTGATCGGAGGCTTAAACATGGCAGATCCAGAGGCTTCCCAGTCAACAGAAGAAAAAAAAAAACGAGGAAAGGAGCTCGAGGAAGAAGCTGCACCAAAGGATAGAAGAGAAGGCTGGCAGAAGAAAGGAAGATGGTAGGTTGAAGGTAGGATGGCTCTCGTGAAGTGCCTACAGTGGGTATTTGGTTAATGTTTAGGAATAGTTTCCCATAGTTACCCATCCTAACGAAGGCTGAGGTCGAGTAATTTGTTACATTTTCTCCCTCACTGCATTATTACACATACCAAGAACGTCTTGACAAAATTTGAACACACATAAGAGGACACACACGAGTTTGAAGAGATCGAAGAACTGGACGAAGTTGTTCGTAGTCCATCCGTTGGGTTGGTCAAGTGTTCAACTGGTGGAGGCATAGGAGGCTCAATGAGTTTAAGGTCTCTCTTCTTTTGAGGTCGAGTGTTAGGCGCCTCCATGGAACTATTGGTTGGTATTTGTTGGGAATGAAACATATCAGCAGGTATATGTTTGGAAACAGTGGAACCATTTTCTTGTCACTCGCCTGTATTCAACTTTACATTATTTCGGACTCATGAGTAAACCCCCCCCCCATTTTCTTTTTTTAAACGTTTGACGAGGTGGCTAATGCCACTGATATTGGGGGACAACGTGAGCAACCTCCTCGCGGTGTCCTCTGGGTAACGCTGATAGCTCACATTTGTGTACGACTTGTGGGGGGGGGGGGGGGGGGGGGGGCGTGCTGGCTAAAATCAGCCAACCCCCGGACTCTGGCCTCTGACCTCTTTTACTCGCTTTTCAATAATGATTGGTTTTTCTAAAAATAAAAAAATAGGGTTCGCAGGAAATTCAGTCGTTGGACGCCGAACAACTTGTCACTGTTGATAGTGATGAACAAAACGAATGATTTAGATAATCGAATGAGCATCACTCCAATACTGATGCTGCATCAGTATTGGAGATTGGACAAAACGAACCAATTTCTCTTACTTTTCGAACAGAACTACTCTTCTCCATTTGAACGTAGAACATCTACCTAATGAAATTATTGGCATCCGAACAGCTATGAAGTGAGATCTCGGATGCGAGAGCTTCACGAAGACACTGCCATGCTGAGCTTAATCTGCTACTCATGAGCTTTCCCAGTAGGTTCCAATATTACATTTTCGCGACAGAGGTCGACGACTCCGATCGGCCTCAAAATTTGACATTATCTGTTTCACGAGGTCTTGATTCCAAAACCGAAATGTCCGTCCGCCGTCCGGGCCGTTGTGGGCAGTAGGAAGTTTTTTTAAATCTGAAAATTTGACAAAATACCTACTCGGTTTACCATCTAGTGCCCGCAAGGTTTTCATCCCGATCGCCCAAATCACTGTGGGGCTACGGGAGGGGTTTTCGAAAGTGTTCAGCAATGGGGGTCGAGTTGGGTGTCATTTTCGAAGTATTTTTGGACGTAGAATCCGTTTTTGGGGGGTGCCGGAACGATCCGATTTCACTGTGGCGATCTATTGGGCTTCTTGAGGCTACAAATGGGATTTTTGACGGATCCCAGGTCAAATGTTTTTCGAGTAAAAAACAAAACGCTGCAAATTTTACACAAGGGTTTATTATTTTGTGATATAGGTTACTTGTACAGACATTTAATTCTGTCAATAAAAAAAATTTAAAAAATTTTTTTTTGGATTTTTATATTTCAAAAAAAATTTTTTGGGGGGATTTTTTTTTTTCAAAAATGTGTTTTTTCAAAAATTCTTTAATTTTTACTCGAAAAATATTTAACTTCATGGGATCCTTCAAAAATCCCATTTTTACCCCCATGAGAGCCCTATAGAACGCCACAGTGAAATCGGATCGTTCCGGGACCCCCAAAAATGGATTCTACGTCCAAAAATACTTCGAAAACGACACCTAACTCGATCCCATAGCTAAAAGCCTTCGAAACACCCCTCCTGTAGCCCCATTTTAGCCCCATAGCGCCCCACGGGTTTGGGCGATCGGACTGAAAACCTTGCGGGCACAACTAGATGGTAAACCAAGTATTTTGCCAAAATTTCAGATTTTTAAAAAAATTCCTACTGCCCAAAACGGCCTGGACGGCGGACGGCGTACGGCGTACGGCGGACGGCGTACGGCGTACGGCGGACGGCGGACGGACATTTCGGATTTTGAATGTAGACCTCTTGAAACGGATAATGTCAAATTTTGAGGCCGATCGGAGTCGTCGACCCGCGTCGCGAAAACATAGGTGTATTATTCCAAGAATAATAAACCAAAAAATTAGAACGTGTATTTTTCCGTTCTAAGCCCCCTTTTTTGTCCGCTGACCGGCCTCTAACAGGAGATATTAAATATCCACAAATTTTGTATACTAAATCCAAATGAAGAGTACAGGGGAAAAGGGGGGTAACTCGCTTTTTTGACGAAATACGACTGATGATGAGTTTCCATAGGTGTTTCGATGGCCAACACGATGAGCACCTTAAAACAGGGGAAAAACGAGACTAAAGGGCCGAAAACCGCCGCTGAAAAATTATGTACAGGGGAAAAAGGGGACTAAGCGAGCGGTACTGGGGAAGAAGGGGATAACTTGACTGCCTCTCTCCGCTCCCGTGCGCATCTTCTCCCTCCACCCAGCGTTTCTGGGTTTCACAGCGAGCTTTCCCAACTAGTTTTGTTGTTGTTTCCATATTCGCGCTGTTACTCTTCCGTTTTTTAATCAGTGAACCTTATTATTGGTGTGAAAATGAAAGAAAATTCCAAATCCGAGGATGAAGAGGCTTCTACCAGCAGTATCAGGGGCACCAGAAAAAGGAAAGTCACAGACTCAAAACGCTCCAACGAAAAATAAAAACCGACAACCAAAGAAAAAATCTCGAAACCTCCACCTGCCAAATAGGGCATTCAAAAAAGGTGGCCAATTTCCAAGGAAAGGTACGAAGACCTGCAGCACTTGGTGCAATTTTGCAGTGAAAAAGGTAAAAAGTACTTTAATAAGATACCTAAAACAAAAATAATTTTGTTCAAAAAAAATTCTCTAATAATAATTAATTGAACATTGCTCATTAACTGTAACCTGTTTGTAAGCTGTAACTTGTATGTAGCCAGTTTACTTTACTGACCCTGTTTACTTTACTGAACCTGTTTACTTCACATTTGACCTTTTTCTGTAAATAAACTCGTTTTGATGGAAAAAATATGATTTTGTGTCCTTATGCAGTTTTTAGGGACAGGTAGACCCTCGTGTTGAGACCCGCAACGCACGGAGTTACCCCCCTTTTCCGCTGTACGATAGGACCTTTGGACGATTAGCATCGTATTTCGACCCTATAACCCATGGATTTAGGGATTATTAAAATTGTATCACATTCTGCACTACGCAAGGCACATTTTGGTGTCCTTAATTTTTAAAAAAAGATGCTTATGTAAGGTGCAATTGCGTTTTTGACAAAGAAAATGGTTTTCTGAAAATTTAGAAGTGAGTGAGTTACCCCCCTTTTCCCCTGTGCTCTTCAAATGGTGGCCTCGGCTGCCTCCATTTTTGAACAGGCTCGTTTCTTTTTTAATTGTGGTCGATAAATCTTTTCGTATTTTCGGCACCGGCATCGGCTGGTTCATAGATTTCCGAATCCTTTCTTCATGGGACTTCACAGTTTTCATCTTAGAGCACTTTCACTTAGCCTTCGAATTATTGTCCGTTGTTAAAAGATTTTTCCCGAAAAGACTTGAGCAATTTACGTATGAGGTGCAATTAATTCTCGAACCCCGGGATCCCGGGATTGACACCACGAATCCCGGGATTTCAAATTGGCAAAAATCGACCGGGATCCCGGGATTTCGGGATCCCGGGATCCCGGGATTGCAATCCCTAGAAGTCACCAAGTAGTCGGGCACAGAGCAACCAGAGCGCTGAATAATAAATCTGAACGGAATTTGAATAAAAACACTCGACCCAGGTCGATTTTGAATGACCTTCTTTGATGATAACTCGATGCTCGATTTTTGAATGACCTTCTCTGATGATTGCCCTGATTCATTACTTCTGTGCATTCTCTCTTCTATTGCATGACAGCTTTGACTAATAACTAGTTTCATCACAAAGAACAATAGGAATTCAGAATAACTAAGCAATTTTGAATGGTACCCAATAGATGGGGTAGATTCAACCACTCAGAAAAGTGGTTGAAGGTACCCCACTTCGTTCTGGTTGAATCTACCCCACCCTCACTTTTTGAACTAAGTGTGACTTAACCTTCAAAGAGAGCATGCAATCAGAAAAACTCAAGTTGTTCCTAAAACTAGAGTAAATTATGAATCTAATGAGGCAGAGTTCATTCCAAAATACATATCCTGACATATGCAACAGAGCAACAAAAATTATGGTTTTACAAACCTTGCATCGCTAGAAAACACGTTTTAAACTGCAGCAAGCCACACAAATAAGCTGAAACCTCCAAAATACGGTTACAATGTCTTCTTCACTTCTTCTTCCTTTCGTAATTTTCTCAGCCCTAAAAACGTTCATCATGGCGGACAAATCGCCAGTGGTTGAAGGTACCCCATGGTTGAAGGTAGCCGCCCTTCCCCTATACCTAAAGTAAAAGATGCTATATGCTCGGGTGAACCCCTGCTGTTCGAACGTCAAACCCAAGTGGCCAGGTCACTGAGAGATGAGAAAAGCCGAGAAGAGGCAAACCCTGGACACCGGTATGTCTCCACCCTGGACATTTATTCATGTCCAGGGCCGCCAGCACTTGCCTCAGGGGCTCCAAGGCTCATAGGCCTGGGGGCAGCAGGCCGCCTTATTTTGAGAGGCATCTTTCGGAGGTGGCTGATCAGCTCACCACCCTCGAGGGTCTCAACCAGAGAATGCAGTCAACAACGGACTCTCAGAAGGGTTAAATCAAGTTCCCGATGGCTATCGATGATTCCCTTAAAATCTGATAGGTTTGATTTGTCGGCAGCACAGTTCCGCGATGCACTCTTCTTGAGGTATGGTCGCACACCTGCAAACCTCCCAACCGTCTGTGATGGGTGTGGACAAGGGTTCGGTGTGAACCACGCCCTCAACTGTAAAAAAGAGGGGTTATCGTTAAACGAGGCCATGAAGAGGTACGGGATATGCCTTAGAGTGGCGCGACCATTGAACCAGTCATGAGTGCATTCAAACTGTGCCTGAACGAAGCGAAAACCGCCACGATCGATATGACACTTCGTCCAGCTGAATCTAAGTGCAGTGTCCCGGTGAAATTCCTCGGAGTGATGCTCGACCCAACCCTCAATTGGAACGAGCATTGCACATTCATCTCCAAAAAGCTGTGTTTACGTATACCTCATTCGTAGCCTTTCGTCCAGCATATCAAATAGTAGTCTCCTCACCTTCTACTACGGATGCTTCCACTCATACCTGAATTACGCTGTCTTAGCCTGGGGCCATAGCGCTTCGGCAAGAATGGTGTTTGGCGTACAGCGTAGATGTATTCGCGTACTCGCCCGAATAGGATACAGGGACGACTATAGAAGCTACTTCACAAAGCTAGGAATCCTCACACTAACTAGTATATTTATAAAAGAATGCCTTAAATTTGCTCGCGTGGATAAGTATAATTGGGCGAAGGCTAGTGATGTACACGACCATTTCACTAGAGGAAACGGTAATTTTGTACTGCCCATCAATAGGCTCAAGCGGGCAGACAACGCGCATAGCTACTGGGCTAAAAAACTTTATAATAAATTACCTATTCACATGAGAGAACTGCCCACAAATAAATTCATCAACATCATAAAAAAACTATTGAAAAAAGAAGCATTTTACTCCATTGATGAGTTTTTAAACTATGAGTTTCCCAGTACAGTATAATTCAATTTTATTTACCTATTTCATCATCAGCCTAATCGCGTCATCAAGCAGAGGAATATTTGAGGAGTGTTTTAGCAAAACTAAACTTATCCACTTCTGACAAATTTTCAGGAGACGCAAAAAACCAACAGTTTGTAATCCATTAAATTTTTTTGAACTGCTAAGGGATCATTGCTCAGATCTCAAGGGAACTAGCAATCACCCTAATGGCCAACATTCGAAGACCATCCATCTGGCGGTTATTGAGAGTATTGTTTTGGAAAAGTTGACTTTTGATAAAAACGCTTGGATAAGTTGAGTTTTGAAAAAAACGAAAAACCTTCCATCTGAATCCTTCCTTCGAAGGTTTACACTGAATCTCCTTTTATTTATTTAGTAGCTGCTCCGGCTCGCTTCACTCGCCTACACACCCATCCGGGGGGGGGGGGGGGGGGCTGCGCCCCTTCTAGACCCCCCCAGTGGGTGAGTAGCATCGATTGAATCCCCCCATATATTACATAGACGTCCAGACCCAAGGCCTCGCTTCGCTCGGCCGACCACTCCTGTCGGGTGTTTCGGACGTAGAATTAAACATAGAATCACAATCCGAGATAAAAAAAAAGGGGGGGTTATAGGGGAGCGAAATACACGTTGCGCGCAAATTCGCAGGGTTGCGCGGGGTTTTAATATAGCATAATATGCAACATATTATGTTGTGGTGGCAAGGGCACCGGATCGTTAGAAAAAAAACCAGTGGAAATCCGTTCAGCCGTTTAGGCGCCCATAAGACACGACAGACAGACAGACACACACACAGAAACCCGATTTTATAGAAGTATTATACTTATCTATAATAGATAGATAGGTAGATAGATTAAATTTCTAAATGATAATCCATATCCTCCTCTGAGGCGGTACTGCTGATATAAATTGCATCAAGACTCGGTTTTACCTTGAACGACGTTAATACACTTACGGTTTGAAGCAATATCGGCCCAAGTTAAGCGCCCACATCGTAGGTTTTTGCTGTCGTGTTGACAAGGACGGGGCTCACTTTTCAATAGGTGAAGGTGTGGATCACAGTCACCACAATATGGTCACTGTCACCATATTTGGCAATTTTTCGTCGTTTCTCTTCGTCTGGCTTTGTCAACTTTTTCTTCCTTGAACCCGAGTTCAGAAGGCTTACAGTTCCTTCCACATGGCCAACGGAGAACTCCAGAATAAACTCGTAACACGGTTTAACAAGAAAGTTGACGAAAAAAGCTAAACACAACACCAGCCACAAAGATAAACTAAATATAATCGAAACTAGCGGTGGAAAATCCAAAGGGCAACAGGTAGGTCATCATTAAGGGAGGATCTAAGGAGAACTGCTGGGTGCTAACATACGGCTGCACCATCTCCAGATACCAGACATCATGACGAGCTTCACAATACTGGACCACTGCGCTATCTCTTGGAGTACGGAAGAAACTCGCAGATGAATACAAAGCCAAATTATCACTTTTGGAAAAGTGTAGTTTTGCAAAAATCGCTAATAAAGGGGATCGAAAAAGGCCTAGGATATGTTGACTTTTGAAAAAAACCAGTCTAAAAACTTACTACGAGGGCCTCTCTCGTGGATAAGTCGAGTTTTGCAAGAAACGGCTAATTTTGAGGGCCCATTTAGTACATGAATAGTTGAGTTTTGTTAAATCTGGCACAACCATTCGATGCGGCTTTGAATGAAGAATTAGAATCCACCAAAAAACAATTTTTCGTCAAAAGTGGATAAGTTGAGTTTTGCTAAAACACTCCTCATTTGTATCAGTACTCTTGCTCTAGTGTTAGTCCGTTTCATGTCAATATTGTTGCTCGTTTCATGTCGCTTATTTAAGTTCACCTTCTGTTCCTAATGTTGTATTTTGACGCTTGCTATGTACTGTCTTGGTATCTACAGCAATAAAGAACTGTCTGAGTCTGAGTCTGAGTGAAAGTTCCGACGGTCATAGTGCTGTAGAGGGTGACCTACTGTATGTCTGGGAAGGTGGGAGGCCAGCGTTTTTTGATAATCGCATTGTAAATGCTGTCGCTGCCTCTCATCTTTCCCAGGAGTGTCCGCAAGTCGCCCAGAGTGCTGCCAATGAAAAGCATAGAAAGTATGACCGAGCGGCCCAAGATCTCAGAGGGTCATTCACACCTCTGGTTTGTTCATGCGATGGTGCCCTCCACTGCGAATCCGACGCCTTCCTCAGAGAGCAGCCTACAAACCGGCGGAGAAGTGGGAAAGACCGTACTCCCAAGTGGTTGGGTGGGCTCGAGGTCGAGTCCAGTTCGCCATCATAAGGGCTGTTTCCCTTCGGACGAGAGGAGCTCGGCGGAACTTGAGAAGCTTGGGACTGAAGCATGAATTCGCGTTGTTGTTGATTTTCACTTATTTCATTAATAAATAATTATTAAGGAAAAAAAAAGGAAAAAAAAAGGATTTCAAAACCTTCAAGGGCGTCAGAGAAGAATGGTGCACTTGCCCAAACTTGACGATTGATGTTAGTCTGACTTTCGAACTTCTTCAATTGTGAAGTTCAATTGCATTGACCTTCACATATCTACTTACATAGGTATACCTATGTAAGTAGATATGTTATAACAATATATTGTTATAACAATATAGTTGTGTAACAGAAAGTTGTGATCTTCGTTGGTCTAAAAACCGTGCTAATTACCTATGACAGCAACATGGCCAAAAAGGGGCAGGGAAAGTGAGTACAACATTTTTTATAAGAAGAAGGAAAGTAAAAGCGTGAAGATCAAAAAGAAATCGGCATGTTGGTCAGCGGCTTCACTGTACGGCTGGGGTGTCGTCCTGAAACGAATTGCCAGGTAGTCGTAGATGGGTTCCTTGAGTTCGATTTGACGGTACCAGCTCAGTGGTCGGTTTTGAAGAACGAGGACGTCTCTCCCGACGAAATCATCGATCTCTTTGACGACACTGTCTGTGAGCAGTGACACAAACACGGTACCATCTGCGGAGCGAACTTCGCTGGCCGTCAGCCCGAGGAATTCTCCAGTCGGTGAGACGACTGGCCATCCAATGACGCCGCCGACGAGTTGTGGTGGTCTGATGGTGTTGGCAGGACAAAAACATGGGCGATCGCCAACGACACTGTGTTGAAAAACGTAAGATTGATTGCAGACTTCGTTGATGATGTTGCAGTGTTTTACAACAAGAGATGTCAACCGGATTGATGTATTGACTGATCCTACGGTCCTTTCGGTTAGCCTCATACCAAGTGACACGATTACGGCTCTCTTGATATAAGAGGAATCAGATTGGAAGGGTAATGGTGGCCAAACTGGAAAAATACCGTTCGGTAATTCAGCCATAGGTTTGAAAGGCATGACAACCATTTCACCATACGCCCGACGTGCTCTGGTCTTGGTGTCTTGTGATTCCGCCCCTGTTTTATGCAAAATAATGCAGCTGGACTTTTTCGCCACAAAATAGTGCGATGACGAATCCAAATCAAGCGTATACTTTTTCGAAGGAGCAAATCGCAAGAAATACATCGATACGAACACTTCCGGATATATCGACCTTCGAACGTGGCTCGTAATGACGTATTGAGTTGAGGTGTCTTTACTGATGTGCAGACGAGGGAGATTTTGTTGTTCGTGAGTAATTACTAACGTTAGACACCCGCACATCGTTAGTATGAACTTTGGTGATAGTAGGGCGGCGCCGCAAGCTTTCATTGGTTCGATGTGCGACATACCCGGGTCCTCTTCTCCTTTGAAGAATCTTTGGTATTGGTCTGATGGTCCTTCATCTTCGCTGTAAGGAAACACTATAATTACAATACACCTTCTGAAGAGCCACAGTGGTAAAAGAATATACTATACTACTTTGTTTTTGTTCTGTAGATGTTTTATGAAAAGAAAAAAAGTTCTCACGTGAATATTACAGCAACAAACGGCGTTTCTTGAGCTGACGTAGGATGCCAATACCAGCGGTTTTGTCTACGAAAGCTGGGAGAGGGCCCAGTAGCTTGCTCCTCGTCGTACTCGCCTCCCTTGCTATCCATGTAATCCTTCCAGTCTTCATCCAGTTTTTTCTCAGAGATATAGTTCAACTCTGGAACCCAATCCTCAAAACCTGCTGTTTCCGTGGCCCTCGTCATCTTCACTGCTAGCAGAACAACTGATAAGTGTACTGCAAAATTCATCTCAGTAGATGAACAATCTGGCATGGATTGGAAATTCTAGTATCAAATTTATTTTCAACTTAAAACATTTATAGTTCCTAAGAGACATAAGTAGTGGACGAGTCGATTGACTACAAAACCGCTTCCCCCACGAAAGACGATAGCAGCTCTCGAAATGGAGAGAATGGCAAGAGTGGAACGTTAACCCTGCACTGGGGATCATACTATCTGAATAAGGGAAGTCAGGGATATGCATAAGCTGGCACGTCAAAATCTGTGGGGGGCTGGTGGATACCTACATGCCTACAAACTTGGGGGCTGGAGAAACAGGAATGCTCACCTTCTCACCAGCCAAACTTCTGATGCTGCAAGTGCAGGCTCATGCATCCACCCATCGTTCGGTGAGGGCCTTTCTTTGACTCATATCTTGCCAACAGGCCGCAACATTAAATCCTATTGCTCTCACTGTTTAAATGTATTGCATCAAGAGTTACGTGCACAATCAAATTCATGTTCTTCGTCTCTCTATTGTCCTCGTATTGTGTAGCCGCTTCCGTTTCGGGGAGCCCAACTGTATTAATATAAAATAGTATTTTCTTAACTTCCCTCCTGCTCTGAGAATATTCAGAATAATGCGGAAACGGAACAAGGTATCTTCCTGGGGTAATTTTGCATTCTTTTGACCCATCTCCTGACACCCCCTGAAAAGGGACGTAGAGCCGGATTGCGGCAGACCTCTGGGTTGGTTCTCTTCCTCCCATTTCACGTTAAAAGCAGTTTCCGAGGATACTTTACTTAGCGTTTATAAGATATGCTTCAACCCTCCTCCGGCCCTCTCCTCCATCGCCTCGGAAGTGGGTATTTACCGGAATGGCGTCGGTCTTGAGGAGGAGGAGAGGCTGGGCTTCTGAAGGGTGCGGGGTTTTTGCGGTATACCCACATAGAATACGTTATTAGAGAGGGTCGGAGATCTCCTTTCACCCTCTGCCTCCTCTTCCTTTGCGAATAACCCTGCCCAACTCCCCGAGCTATTATTTTCAACATCTATCCGACCTAATTTTAGAAAATTCGGGTTTCTCCTAGTTTTCACGAAAAATTAATGGTTTGTGTCGAGTGTAATCCAGCAGGAATACTTATAAGTAATAAATGAGTGTTGCTCACAAAGGAAGAATTCTGTAAATCTCACGGGCGACACACTTTGTCACCTGGATTTGGCAGCGCTGCACTTGAATAGGTAGATGTGGAACACAGATTAAACTACTGATGTGGAAAGTAGGACATAGATGGACGAACTAGGCTGCGTAATGAGGTGGTTAGGGAGAGATAAGGATTTTTCCCACCTTCAATTTTCACTTTTATGTGCTTTCTTCTCTCTTCCATTTTCTCCCAGCATAAAACTATAGATAACCACAGGGGACTCTAATATTGAGTACTCGCAAGTCTCATAAATAGAAATTTATTACCATAATATTATTATCACTATATGAAGGGTAGGTAGGTACAGGGAAAAAACCAGCAATGACACTTTTTTTCGATAATGAGTTTTATACATCATTGGAATCAGAATGAACAGTACTTTTCAACGGTCTATCCAAACAGGGAAAAAACCAGTTTAGTCAGGGTCAGAATAGCACTCAAAGTTTCGCTATAAGAACCAGCTATGTCATCCGGTAGGTACCTACAGGGAAAGAACCATCTTTGTCTCCAGAGGATTCGCCTACAGATAGCGTTTTTTTCGCAATCCTGTGGGTTATTATAATAATAACCAGTGGTTATTAACCACATCGAATTAGACAAATAATTTTTCTAATTAGATTATTATTTGGCTAATTCGAGAGATTCAGGCATCGATTATTTTCTTGTAAGTATGTTTCAGATGGTCACTTTTAATATGCACAACGATGGATTTCTGAATATTTTTCATGGAGTATATGGCTGATTCTCAGGAAAAGTGCGCTTTTCATGTCACCGGAGCGTCAAGAGAGACTGAAGAGTGCTGGGGTGGATTTTTTTTCTCTGGCGATTAGTATTCCCTCCCACCTAACTGGTACACATGTTATACGCCCTCTGAAATGTATGTTTAACGTTCAAATTTAATGTTAAACGTGAAAAATGTCAGTAACGTGGATGAAACCAAGTCAATTTTCATGTATTCAAACTTGTGGTATGTCCAAAACACAAAGAGTTCGAAACCAAGCGCCCATCTCCAGTATCTGGGGATGTCCGTCAACGATTTCCACAGTTTTTGAATTCATTCATGTGTTTTAGGTTCAGGTGGGAGGTCTGTAAACTTTTGTCACTGGAAAATGTGTCAGTAGAATGGATGAATCGAAAAATGCCTACCAATTTCCCTCAGAAGAGAATTCGGGACTTTTGAGGGGCTCATTTCGTAGTGGCAACAACTATTGACAAGATTCCAGCATGGACGAGGCGAAGTTTGATGGCAGTCCCCCGCCAAACGGCAAACAGTGTGCATGGGCAGGCGCGTATTTTTATTCAGGTCAGTAAAATGGCTTAATCGTATACTTCTAACAAATTTAGTTTTGCACTATCTTTTTGCTTGCTGTTATTCTACTTGTTGAGCTTGAAAAATGCATGGTCATTGTTTTTTTTCTGCCATCAAAGTGGAGGAGTACAGAGCTTTTGAAAGGCGATTTGCCAGTGGTGTGGATGAATAGTCGTCAGTGGCATGGAAGCATCATTAATCCACGATACTGACAATACTATATCGCATATACATGCAAATATGAGTAATTCATGTGGAGGAGAATATATACAATGTATATATTACAGGTATTTGCATGTCATGCAAATACCTGTAATACTATAAACTTATAATTTACACTATATATGTAAGTAACTATGAACATTATGCTATAATACTATTATACAATAACATTATTATATAATAGTATTATTAATAACATAATATAATGTTATAATATTAATGTTCTATGTATGTGATAACATAATATAATAATATCTTATTAATAACATTAGTATTACTGTTATTATAGTGTACATATATAGTTACATATAGGGGTCAGGGTGGCCCAGTGAGCTAAGGCGACAGAGCTTCGTCTGTTTACAAATCAGTCGGAGCGCTGATCAGCCTGGTTCGAATCCGGGCCGAACACCAATGTTTGACCAAAAATCAATCAAGTGTTGTAATACCTGGCTTGTCGGCAGACAATTCACCTCTGAACGCAAGTTTATGTGAATCCTTTCTCTGGAGCAAGACTATCTAAGACTCTCTAACTTTATCCGTGATTATCTGGGCGCATTGTGGGGTCGGCTCCTGCCCCACTTGTGAGAACCAAAAATGGTTAAACACAATAAAACCCACATTTATATAGTTACTTATATACATTAATTATAAAATTATAAGTACTTATAATATACTTAATGAAGTACTTTATTATAAGTAGGTAGGTACTTATGTTATTATAAGTACATTATCTACACAAATAACTATGTACGCTATGTACATTATGTACATGTACACAAGGTACAATAACTACAATGTAATTGTATTTGTAATTGTAGGGTATTGTAGTAACGTTATAATTAATGCTCCTTAATAGGTAGTAACTAATACAATGTCATTAATTACATACAAATAGGTATGACTACTATTTATTTGTTGTTGTAGGGTTAGTAGTAATACCTAATAATTTTACAAATATACAATTTTTACCTATACAAATAGGTAAAAGTATACTCGAATGTCCATACACACCATGTCCGTAGCGTGGATTAATCAAAATTTAAATTTCGTTATCTGGGTTAAAAACGGATTCCGATCTCGGAAAAGTGGTTTAAACTATCCTGCTCCACCATGAGAACAAAAAGAAAAAAGAAAACCCCGATTCTAAACACCTAAGGTTTTTGAAAATCTGGAAGCTCAAAAGCGCACTTTTCCTGAGAATCAGCCATATATGCCACATTTTTCGATTTTTGTTACCTCTACAAATTTATTGATGACTTGAACTTTCTTGGGGCCATTCCTTCCTTCTTCTTATATATATATATATATAAAACTTTCTTGGGGCCAAATAAATCAAATCAAATAAACTTTATTGCACACGGGATTCGCATCCCATAAATTGTACATCAAATAACATATTTTTGACATTGGTGTTATATTGAATTAAGTAAGAATAGAATCAGAAAACAGAATGAGAAAATGAAAAATGAATGAAAATGAAAAATGAATGAAAATGAATTAAATGATGGGGGGGGGGGGGGGGGGTTGGATGATATTAGCACGGGGTCTTATTGAAGTTTCAAAAATCTTTTTGCTGCCTCTCTAAACGGACCGAATATGGAGGGGGAGCGCACCGAAATGGGTAGACCGTTCCAGATCCTAGCCCCAACGACAGGGAATGACTGGCCATAGAAGCGCGACTGGCATCCCTGTCGGTCTTAGTAGTACCCGATATGGAAGGTAGGCATGGATATAGCCAATAACTGGGGACCTCAAAGGTAGTGACTGTAACGTATGCAAATTATCCTCAGACTCGAATAATATTCTTGAACATCCCCTTGACCCGGCTCAAGTCCCCTTTCGTCAGAATTTCATCCTTCTTATCAAAAGACACTCAGAGCGACCCTTAATTGAAAGGATCTTCCGTACACAACGTAACTGCTTCCTAACTGAATTATTGGATTTAGGGAAATATGACCGGGCTGTGAGTTCAGTCCTAAGCACATATTTGCTTTGTTAACTCAATTCGGCCGCCAGTAATGAGATCGGGACGCTCGAAATTTCTATGAGAACTTCCAACGATTGCGAAGAGTTTTTGATTTGACTCGATCGAAATTATTCGAGTGAAAATCCTCGCCAAAGGTGACTTTTGTTTAATTAAACTTGAACGGCGTCGCGACGCGTTTCTGCTTTAGTTCAACGCAAAATTCCATTTAATGACCTAACTTGTTTGGTTGACAATTTTCGAACACTGTTGAAGCAGATATCACTTGACAACAATGAAAAACGCGGAGAGATGAAGCCAACGAACCAATCTCTTATTTTTGCTTCACGGTTTTCGTCGAAGGATTTTTATTCCACTATTCAAAGGCGGAACGTTTGAAAGGTTTCAATAATACAAGAAGAGCTCATTGGCGAAACCCTTTTCATGAAATAAAATGAGATTGGCATTAGCAATTCAAAATACTTTCTTGCCTATTCTATACCCCTCCTTCGGCCATCATTCGAAAGAAAGGCGATTTCGGGTTTGGTGAATGGCTAACCTGATTGAGGATGGGTGGTTTTTTGAGGCCTACCAAACCTGAAAACCTCCTCGCAAACCGTCGAAATGAACGACCGAGAAGAAAATTCTTGCTTTGCTTCCGAGCTCTGCGTTTTGTTGGACGAAACAGTGTGAAGGTATCCCCAAAAAAACGCTGCAAATTTTACACGAGGGTTTATTATTCTTTGATACAGAAAATTGGGCCAAAATTAATTCTGTGTCATTAAGGGACTATTTTTGAAAAAAAAAAAAAAAAATCCTGTACAATGTGGGACCTCGAAAAATGAATTAAGTATGCGTCCAAAATTACTCGGGGAAACGACTACGTTTCCTTGGATCCTTCATAAATCCCATTTGTAGCCCCATGAAAGCCCTAAAGATCTCCACGCTGAAATCGGGTCGTTATGGGACCCCCAAAAACGGACTGTATGTCCAAAAATACTTCGAAAACGACACCTACGTTGACCCCATAGCCGAAAACCTTCAAAAACCCCTCCGGTAGACCCTTTTTAGCACCACGGATTTGGGCGATCGGGCTTAAAACAATGCGAGCACAACTAGATGGTCAGCAGAGCATTTTGCCAAAATTTCAGATTTCTTGATTCTAAAACCGAAATGTCCGCCCGCCGTCCGGGCCGTTTTGGGCAGTAGGAATTTTTTTAAATCTGAAATTTTGGCAAAATGCTCGGTTTCCATCTAGTTGTGCCCGCAAGGTTTTCAGGCCGATCGCCCAACCCCGTGGGGCGTTATGGGGCTATAATGGGGCTACGGGAGGTTTTTTTTTAAAGGCTTTTAGCTATTGGATCGAGTTAGGTGTCGTTTCCGACGTATTTTTGGACGTAGAATCGGAACGAACTGATTTCACTTTGACGATCTACAGGGCTTTCATGTGGCTACAAATGGGATTTTTGATGGATCTCAAGAGACCAAATATTCGGCGGGGTTTTTGGCGGGTTTCAGCAATGATATCGAGTAGGGTGTGGTTTTCGAAGAATTTTCGGACGTAGATTCTACTTGTATGATACACCGATCGATTAGAATATCACATTTGTGACTCATGCAAGTATCCTCGGGACTGGTTGGCTGGCTATTCCCGAATGGTTTCATAAGGGCAATCAATTAATTCAACCTCGGTTTATGAAACCTGTCTAAGGAGAATGTTACTCTTTGTAGGATTACGTACCTTCAGGGAAAATCGCTATCATTGTCTCCGACCCCTTTACGCAATAATCCGCAATAACGTTTCTGCATCAAATGCGCGAGATAATAGATGGCCAAGTTTGGAGTTTGTCATTCATTGAAAACCCATTTAGCTCACCCTCTATCAATGCCGAGTCAATAGAATTAAATGGAGCGTTCAGTAAACTAAGTTCAACCATTGGAGGGGACAGGAGGGCTTCCTGGTTGTGATTCTGATGGGATGAATGCCGAGCATTTCAGACTTGAAGGATTGACATCATCTGACCTTCCATTCGGGTCACAATAGCTCTATCAAATTAACATTCGTTGATGTCTGCAGCGCCTGTGTAAAAGGTGCAGATCGTAGAATCGAAGGTCCCTTAATTGAACAATGAAGAGATAACATTACTTATTCAATTGATTTCCAAGAAATAAAATTTATTTGTCCTCTTCATTCTATCGGGGAGCGCGCCCTATAATTGACAAATACCTCGTTGATTGATTGTAATAATTGAGTGTCCGCGTAGCGGGTGAGAAAATAGGTCAACGTTTCAGGAAAAATCTGAATAAAATTCGGGGCGACATTTTATCGCAAATAAAGCTCCTCTTTTAAAGCTGAAATTGAAAATGTAATAATTTCGTTCCTGATAATCACGAATTGTGATTCACAATACACCAATATATCTTCATTTTAATGAAGATATACTGCACTGAGAAAAAAAAGGGCCTATTCTAGGTTATTTTTCGATTTTTTTCTAGGTTAAATGCTGCCAACCTAGATTTTTTTTGGTTTTCCTTCTAGGGTGGAACAATTTAGTCTAGGTTGAATATAATTTAACCTAGATTGAAAATACTGGTGAAGTTACCTTCCTAAAAATGCAAACAACCTAGATTTAAAATACGCCACCCCCACACTTTAGTTCTAGGTTAAGTTCACGGTGTGTGCCGCCGCCTCCATCCATTTACAGTCTAGGTTAAAAACATTAATGTCTTGGTTGTCTCACCCTGGTATTCAACGTTTTTCACTTTCATAGACGGTTGATTTACCCTAATCTTAACGTTCTCACCCCCCCCTCAAACAATTTACAGCCATGGCGCGTTAACCTAGAACCCTTTTGGTTTATTATTCTTGGAATAATACACCTATGTTTTCGCGACACGGGTCGACGACTCCGATCGGCCTCAAAATTTGACATTATCCGTTTCAAGAGGTCTACATTCAAAATCCGAAATGTCCGTCCGCCGTCCGCCGTACGCCGTCCGCCGTCCGCCGTCCGGGCCGTTTTGGGCAGTAGGAATTTTTTTAAAAATCTGAAATTTTGGCAAAATACTTGGTTTACCATCTAGTTGTGCCCGCAAGGTTTTCAGTCCGATCGCCCAAACCCGTGGGGCGCTATGGGGCTAAAATGGGGCTACAGGAGGGGTGTTTTGAAGGCTTTTAGCTATGGGATCGAGTTAGGTGTCGTTTTCGAAGTATTTTTGGACGTAGAATCCATTTTTGGGGGTCCCGGAACGATCCGATTTCACTGTGGCGTTCTATAGGGCTTTCATGGGGCTAAAAATGGGATTTTTGAAGGATCCCAAGAAGTTAATTATTTTTCGAGTAAAAATTAATGAATTTTTGAAAAAACACATTTTTGAAAAAAAAATCTCCCCAAAAATTTTTTTTTGAAATATAAAAATCCAAAAAAAAAAAATGTATTTTTATTTTTTTTTATTAACAGAATTAAATGTCTGTACAAGTAACCTATATCACAGAATAATAAACCCTTGTGTAAAATTTGCAGCGTTTTTCTCTAGGTTGTTCCCCTTTATTTACGAGGTGGTTTCATTTATTATTCCTGTTGTACCAGTTAAATTTCTAGGTAGCTTCCTATTCTTTTCAGGTTGGTCCTAATGAATTACTAGGTATCCACTTTTCTTTCTAGGTTTGCTCCACTTCCATTGCAGGTTGTTTCTATCAACTTCAACTATCTTTCTGGGTTGTCTCTGTTTCCAACTCAGTAGGTACCTATGAAAATTTGAATGTGACGTCATAATATGACTGCACATAGTGACAGAATTGAGATGATTAGAATTTGACAAAGATTTGGCCTCAACCCCACCGGCTGAATAGCAGGGGTGCCAAGACAACGAGAATTAACGCCCACTGCCTACAGTGGCGCTCTCCGCGGCCGCTTAGCGTACTGTAGAAACAACCTGGAATTTATTGAATGAATTACAATCACTGTTGTTTAAACCTAAAACTATTTGTGGTACTACGGTAGTTTTAACCGAGACTGAAAGTCTAACTTTTTCTTCTGGGTTGTTACCTAAAGTAACAATCTCGCCTTCATCTCGTTTCATCTTCAAATGCTTGTAGTTCTGAGGTAAGGAACAATTTTCCACCACTAAATCACAGCTAGATTGATGAATTGCGATGATACTTTTCAACCAAGATTGGCGATTCGCCCCACTGTGCGCGGACGGGCATTTCGTTTTTGGAATCTATACCTCTTGAAACGTATAATGTCAAATTTTAAGGCCGATCAGAAATTTCAACCTCCTTCGCGATTACGTAGATGTATTCCAATTATTGGTAAGGGGGTGCAGACTTCAGGTTTGTTCCAGGTTTGACGGCGTCTGTTGACAAAAGTTGACAGCTGTCGACTGCAATCCCAATATGGGATCTAGTTAGGTAGGTGTCGTTTTCAAAGGATTTTTGGACGTAGAACCCATTTTTGGGGATCCCAGAACAATTCGATTTCACCGTAGGGATCTATTGGGCTCTCATGGGGCGACAAATGGGATTTTTGAAGGTTCTCCAGGAGGTCAAATATTTTCCGAGCCGATTTTTTTTTTTTGGACGCATTATCCATTTTTTGAGGTCCCACATGAACAATGTACAGGATTTTCAAATATTTTTTATTGTCGCAGAATTAATTTTCGCACAAGTAACCGATATCAAAGAATAATAAACCCTTGTGTAAAATTTGCAGCGTTTTGGTTATCACTCAGGCATCTCACCCAGTACATTACCAGTTAGAATAAATTCACTGCGTCGCTGTACTCCGTTAAACTAAGTTTGATGCCCTTCGGTCCCGGCTTTATCCTTTGTGACGATAATAAGCTTCCTCGTTATTACTTGATCCTGTTGACGCTGCCCAAGTTATCGACGTATTTCGCCCGCCAGGATTAAATTACGCGCTGCGGTGTTCCCCCATAAACTTCGCCCTTCGGAGTGAGTTTCGGATTTCATTTTCACGATCGAATTCTCAGGGTGTCTCAGGGTACAATTATTGTACTAGAACGTAGATGCCCGCAGGAGCTGTTGATTTTGAGGGCGTAAATGTGAAGAATTTCTCAAGTTGTTAGCGCCGCCTATATTTAGAGTTCGGTAAACGTTGAACTCTAGAATATTACGGGCTGATAGGATTTTAATGAATTTCATGCATCATGATAAATTGAGAAGGGAATGAGCTAAATGTTGAAATCTCTGCTACCACCAAAATTTTATGGTATTTGGGAACCAAATATATATATAGCGTTATAAGGGGGTCTAGAGCGACCTCTGGCGCAAGGGGGTTTGGAGCACACGGGCCCCCGGGTGCCCGAAGCCCCCTTATTTGTATCACGGATATGCGGTCGAATAGCGTTATAAGGGGGTTTAGAGCGTAAATGGTTAAATATATAGGTTCTGACGAACCATAAAAATCCAGGATTTGGATTTTTGGTGCCTGGAATGAGTTTTGAAAGAGTTTCCGGCCGTTTCTTGCCCAAGGCCCACGAGAATGAGGGAATTTTCCCTCCTAGTGGCAGGAGTGGGCCACATGAGGTGGAAAGGGTAGAGCCTCAGGCGTCCAGTGGGCGGGGACAATTTTTTACACCATCACCAAAGTTACAACACGGCGGCTCGTGGAGGAAGGAGAACTCACTAGATAGGACTTCATGTGCCAGAGTCGACGGTGGCGCTATCCCTATGGAATGTAGTGAATTACACATAGAACCTTCAAATCCGACTAGAATGTGCCACTAGCCGTTCATCCAAGGTTGGCGTTTTGGGAAAGTTCGGCACTTAAAAAATGTGCTCTTAGAAATCATAATGCACTCAATTTGCTTCTTAGCTTAGTCGAAAACAGCCCTTTAGCGGAAAAGGCCCTCTCAGCTTCTACAGAGGTGGATGGGATGGTCCTACATGTTCCGGTTGTGCTTAAATTGAAGCTAAATAACTGCTCTACAACTTCATTCCGCATTACTTTCCTCGTGGGATGAATATTTCAGCCGATATTCCGTACGGAAGACGGGCGAATACCACGATTTCCAACTTTTTGGGAAAAATGGCCATCAATGGGAATCAAACTATCATACCTACTACATTTGAAAGTTTACCTACATCCTAATAGCTATCTTGGCTTCAGAGTAGGATATGCATTGGTTAAATGAAGGAATACAAAACGTCCTTCTCCGGCTGCCACAACGTGTTGCAGCGACACCAAAAAGCTATACAGCATATTCTGGGCATCTAAGGAGTCTACCCTCCAAATTTCAAGCCGATAGGGCCGAAATTGCGGCCTGTATCGCGTAAATACGGAGAAATTCACAGACACAAAAAAGTGAGTACGGAGAAATTCATAAGTTATTTGAGTGAATTTTGAGAAGTTCACAGGAAAAAACTGTGAATACGGACAAATTCATAGATAATAATGTGAATTTTGTCAAAATGATGAAAAAAAAATTCATGATAAAAAATTGTGAATTTTGAAAAATTCATAACAAATTAATATGAGTTTCTTGAAATTCATAAAAAATTCTATGAATTGTTGTGTATTTGTATTCATATTCGTATTCACAACTGTATTCATATTCACAAATCCACCCCCTGTGAATTTTATTCATATTTATATTCATGAATATGAATTTGCCCATCTCTGGCTACAGGAGGGTTTTTTAAAAAGGGTTTCGGCAATGGGGTCGAGTTAGGTGTCGTTTTCGAAATATTTTTGAACGAAGAATCCAATTTCGGGGGTCCCAGAAAGATCCGACTTCACCGTGGGGGCTTTCATGGGGCTACAAATGGGATTTTCGAAGGATCCCAGGAGTTCAAATAACGTGTCGTTCTACGACTCATTTAGGACGTCAAATCCGTTTTTTTGAGGTCCCACATCTGTTCAAACATTATACAGAAAAGTTTTTTTTAAAATTTTTTCAAAAATATTTTTGCACAGAATTAATTTTTTGCACAATTAATCCATATCAGAGAATAATAACTACTCGTGTAAAATTTGCAGCGTTTTGATGGATAGAGTACTTACCTTCCTACCAAATTTTTACCTGGAAGACATCTCATCTTACAGTAAAACGCTTGCATACGAGTCTGCAACACATTGGGACATTTTCTGTCTAAACAAGTTCCATTTCCCTAGAAACGGCTTGGGACAATTTTCGTCAACAGTTTTCGTGACGATTTTTGGTTTATTATTCTTGGAATAATACACCTATGTTTTCGCGACGGGGGTCGACGACTCCGATCGGGCTCAAAATTTGACATTATCTGTTTCAAGAGGTCTACATTCTAAATCCGAAATGTCCGTCCGCCGTACGCCGTCCGCCGTCCAGGCCGTTTTGGGCAGTAGGAATTTTTTAAAAAATCTGAAATTTCGAGAAAATACTTGGTTTACCATCTAGTTGTGCCCGCAAGGTTTTCAGTCCGATCGCCCAAACCCGTGGGGCGCTATGGGGCTATAATGGGGCTACGGGAGGGTTTTTTTGAAGGCTTTTAGCTATGGGATCGAGTTAGGTGTCGTTTTCGAAGTATTTTTGGACGTAGAATCCATTTTTTTGGGTCCCGGAACGATCCGATTCCACTGGGGCGATGTTTAGGGCATTCGTGGGGCTAAAAATGGGATTTTTGAAGGATCCCAGGATGTTAAATATTTTTCGAGTAAAAAATACAGTTCTTGAAAAAAACACATTTTTGAACAAAAAATCCAAAAAAAAATTTTTTTGAGATAAAAATCCAAAAAAAAATTTTTTTTTTTAAATTTTTTCATTGACAGAATTAAATTTCTGCACAAGTAACGTGTATAAAAGAATAATAAACCCTTGTGTAAAATTTGCAGCGTTTTTGTTTATGTGCCAAAGCAAAAAAATAAAATGTCAAAAAATAAAAACTGAATCCATCGATACAACAACAAACGCATACCTACGAGTCTGCGTTAAGTAAGACATTTTATGTCTTTAGGTAGGAACGAATGACGTATCCCAGTTTCGTACACGACCCACTTTGTATCCCAATAACAATCCTGATCATAGGTATGTACGTAAACAATTATTTAAACAATCACGCTCATACCACAGTTTGTTGGCCACGCACTCCGCAATGGTGAAGGTATTATGGTTAGGTAAATCGAGAGCTTTCAAGCGAGTGGTGAACGATTTTTGTACGATGATAACTGGCGAAGATGAAGTTCCGTAGCAACGAATCGGTTGTAAGCGAAAATCATCAGAAAATTTAGGTAACGCTTTTCGTGGACACTTTTTGGTGGACACTTTTTCGTGACGGTTTTTAATTTTAATGTGCCAAAGTAAAGACATAAAATGTCAAAATGTTTTGATGGAGTTCTTCCCTTATTGGGTTTATTTTATACTACGTAAGTATAGATACTTAACCATGTTCATAACTACGATACTTAACCATGTTCATAACTATCTACGTAAGTATAGATACTTAATCATGTGTTAATCGAACGTAAACAGATCTGTTCATGTCAATATTTGACTGAAGGAAACAAATTTTATTTCATTCACTCAAACGGTTACGTTCGATTAACCCATAACTGACTGAACTTGAGCTGAAACAAAGGGATGGAAAATGGTTTACTATGAAATTTTGAATCGCCGTGGCGTAAAGCACGTTTATACAGAAATGGGGGAGCGTAGAAGGAATGAAAGATCCATTTCACGCGACTGTATGAGAAATCGTCGTAATTTAGCAAATGGACGAAGCATTGTGGACTAGGTGGGGCGAGAGATGATGAATACCGTTCCAGGTAGAGTACTCCGCGGGATTTATAGACGTATTCCAAGTTGGATGTTCCCACAGAGCAAATAGTGAGAGTTGCATGCGTGTTCAAGTAAACCGCGCAAAAAGGGCGGTGGTGGGGGGGGGGGAGGAAAAGCAGAAAATAAACTCGGGCCGAAGCTATTTAAACTGAGATAGCGCCTCCGGACCTGGTTAGGCAAACAGAAGCCGACGGTCCTTGGGCAAACATTTTCTCCCTCGTGGGGTAATGAATAGACTGGGCCGGAGGAGAGGCAGAGTCCCCGGAGACAAAGTGGGACCTGAGGGAGGTGAGATAACACTTTGCCTCGGAAATGGGGTAAATATTAAAGGCAATAAAAATTATACGCAGTGCTCGGTAGAGGTTGTGGAGGATCATGCCCATTGTAGGGGAACAACAAGGGGGCTTGGAAAAAGGTCGTGCTGGGCGGAGTTCAAGAGGTTAAAGATCATGCCCTCCTGCCCCACATTGGAGCGGGTCAATTGACATCTTGAAGGAAATCTGCTAATCTGTCAAGACAAGGTGTCAGTTAAATGCTGTCTCTGTCCAGACTCGAGAGCAATATTGTATGTACTCTACGACCGGGGGACGACCGTTTTACTCCCGGAGAATCAAAATTTTATTCTCATTTAATGTTGAAAGGCATAATGAAGGGCGGACCCGTTTGACTCCCGGAGGCCTGCAGATCGAACGAAAATTTTTGACCCGTTTAACTCCCGAGAAAAAGTAAAGAAAGAATGTTTGAGGGCTACGTCAACAAAATGTCAGGAGCTCGCTGGTGTGCCGCTAATGCCAATGAGATGCGTGTCCGATTTCGAGCAAGCAATTTGAACGCGTTAGTAGAATTGTGGCCTACAACTACGCTCGTTGGTTGCAGATTTCGCCTCCGCCAAGCATGGTACGCTTTCTATAGAAATTCTGAGCTAGCGAACACCCAGAAAACCCCACTTTTTGGCCCAGTCTTGGACTAAGAATCTTCTTGAGGAATGGTCTTTTTGATGAACTTGATTTTATTTGTTCACCTTTTACTTTATTTGTGATTTTATTCGTGCATCTTTACTTGTGCACGATAGTGTTTTCGACCCCCCCCCCCCCCCCCCTCCCCTGTGTTTTGGAATTGAAATGAAACGCTATGGGGAAGAGAGCCTCTGAGAGCTCATAGACTCGTTGACCACCAGACGAGGAGGATCATAATAATAATATTACATATTATCATAATATGATCATATCATCATATTACATATCATCATCATATCATCATATCATACAATAATATAAAATCGTGTTGGCCGACGGTAGCCGTGTGGTTTGTTGGTACGGGTTCCCGAATGAATTTTTTCACTTTCCGCTCGCTGGCCGTTTAGGGGGTCGAAAAAATTACGAAAAAATACGAGCCGTATAGATCAGAACTGGAGGAAGACGTCGGTAAAATCGTAAATCCGAAATTCGCCCGGGAAATTCGTCGAAAATTCGTCGAAAAATCGTCTTTCTCCCGTTTGTCCTACGTTTTCCACTTTCAACTCGCGCCAAAGGCCGTTTAAGGGGTCGAAAAAAATTACGAAAAAATACGAGCCGTATAGATCAGAACTGGAGGTAGACGTCGGTCAAATCGAAAATCCGAAATTCGCCCGGGAAATTCGTCGAAAATTCGTCGAAAAATCGTCTTTCTCTCGTTTGTCCCACGTTTTTTCGGGTTCAAAAATACCCAGTAAGGAGCCATTTTTTGGGTATGGTTTCCGCGAGCCAAATGCGCGCCAAAATATGGCCAATCCGATTCCGAAGTCGGATTTCAAAAAACCCGGGGGGGAGGGGGCGATTTCACGGTGAGAAGACAATTGGATCGTTTTAATTCGCGCGGGGTGAGGCACCGCCGTGCAAACTTTACCTCCCCCCCCCCCCCCCCATTAAGGCGTGATCGGCTGAGTGAAGCGTCCCCCCCCCCCATGTAAACCCTTCGCCCATCTACCCCCTTGCCACCCGATATATATAAATATATATAGTTTCTTGAAAATCTCGAGAAATTCAAAAATGATCTACATTCTGGGATAGATAGCGCCCTCAAGGATTTTTTCTCGTTTTCTCGTTTTCTCCTCCTTCAACCCCCTCTCCTTCCCTAAAGAAGGGTAGGAGTGGGGATTTCAGCCAATATCATTTTATCAGGCAGGGGGGTTGATGTTGAAGGAGCAGTTGACCTTGATGCAGGGTTAGAAGATCGTTTTAATTCGCGTCTGCAGTTCCCCGCCCACCCGCCACGATCACTCTACCCCCCCCCCCCCCCTTCGACCTTCCAGCACCCTTTTCAAATTCAGGGGGACCTTACTTCGCTCAGCTAATCATTTTATCGGCCAGAGGGCTCGCTTTGCTCGGCCGCCCATATAGGTAGTTATATTATCATTTCAATTTTGATTTCACTAGCACTTTGACAGGGGTGGGGGGGCCTTGCTTCGCTCGGCCGATCATTTTATCAGCCAGGGGGATTGATGTTGAAGGAGCAGTTGACCTTGATGCAGGGTTATGAACGTGTCCATCGATGCTACGCACACCACTAGGGGAGCGAGCGAAGCGAGCCAGAGAGACTAGTTATATTATAATATTATCATCTCATCTTAATATAAGGTTGCCATTTCTGTCTTATCGAATATGAGACACATCATAGGCTGCTTAGAAATGTGTTTTTCGACAGACATCATCTGCTGAGTCTCTCTTCTTCTTCTTCTTCTTCTTATTATTATTATTATCATCTATTATTATTATTTTTATTTTTTTATTTTTGTAGAAATTGTAAACGCTTGGGTATTCAATTCATACTAATAGGTGTTGTGGCATGGGTTCTATTCGTAATCAGCGTTAAATTAAGTATGAAGGTTTTCAGAGGTTTTTTTTCCCGTTTCCCCAAAATATGGCCATTTGGCCTCACTGTGCGACGCAGCTTTTTTTTTTTTTTTTTTTTTTTTTTTTTTTTGAAGAAGGTGAACAAGTGGGAGGATTCAAATAGTATGACACATTGTGTAGTATTATCGGCACATTCTATTCCTTTACGAATTTTTGAGAAGATCCAAGTGGTTTATCTGTTTACACCCTCCTGATTCAGATTGGTTTTATTCTGCATACAAATACATATTTCGATGTTACCGCGTGTAAATGCATATTTTAGGGGCTAATACATATTGTATTCCGTAAAAATCGCATATTTTCGTTAACCACGTTCAAAATATCATCTGTGCAGACAGAAGGGAAGTCCTATTTGCCTCTCCTAGGGTGTAGGAATAACTTCTTCTTCTTCTTCTTCTTCTTGTAATAATAATAAAGCAAATTCGAAAGGTCGCCATGAGGCCTGGACGTAGAAAGATCGGAGTTCGACGAAATTTTGTGAACATTTTCTTTTCTCGGATTCTGTATTCTGCACCCCTATAAATGAGTAAATTTTGTGTTTGATTTCATTCTTGTGCTTAGGGATTTGATATTTCCCATGTTGTTCAATAATTATCGAACAATTGATTTCACCTTCATCCGTGGTAAATCCGTATCTGGACCAGCAGAAATCCGTATGAAATCTGTATGCTCCGAATGGGTTTTAGATAACCCAAAAAGCAGTTTCTGGCTAAAAAAAACAACCAGTTTTTACACTCAATTTTTAGCTTGGCTCGTTTGCTAGCTGGAAGGAATCAAGTACGAAATAGTTATCACATTAACTGTACGAAATTGTATGAAACTAGTTTTCACAGTCAGTTCTACGAAATTCAAATACGAAAAACGCTGCAAATTGTACACAAGGGTTAATTATTCTTTTATATAGGTCCAAAAATTAATTGACATATCAGTTTGAAAAAATGTATTTACTTATTTACCTAATAAAGTTTTTATTTTTTTATTTTCTTGTATAGTTTGTGAACGGATGTGGGGCCCCGGTAAATGGATTATGCTTCCAAAAATACTCTGAAAACGACCGCCCACTCGATATCATACCCAAAAACCTTCAAAAAACCCTCCCGTAGCCCCTTTATAGTCCCACAGAGCCCAACGGCTTGTGCGATCGGGCTGAAAAGCTTGCAGGCACAACTAGTAGTACGCAAACCGAGCAGTTGGTCAAAATTTAAGATTTAAAAAAATTCCTAGTGCCCAATACGGTCTGGACGGTGGACGGACATTTCGTTTTTGGTATCTATACATCTTGAATAGTATTTATACTTCGTCCGGCAAACAAGGAGGCTTTTCGATCCTATCAAGTTGTTCCAGACATTTCTGCTTACTTGATATTCATTTGCCGTATTTTTGTACGACAACTATTTCATAATTTATTACGAATTTCTTATTTCCCCCAGCTGGGGTAATAATTATTGTTGACAGTCTCTCTTTTGACCCGGGACCTCAGAACTGAAAGTTTTGGCTGACTTTTTATTTTATTTTATTTTTTATATTTTTATTTTATTTTTTTAAATTTTGAAAATTCGAAACTTTTTTGGTATGAACTTGGAGGGATGAGACTTTCAGGGTATTGAGAGAGGTTGCCACTTGAAGAAGGTGCCACTTGTCTCCTATAACACCAGAAATTACCTGGAAGTGTTTCTGACTTGGCCATTGATGATTTTTACATCTGTCTCTTATTAACCCTATGTGGGGAATAGGAGACAGTGACTGTACGTGAAAATTCAACGAATTTTGTCTCCTACCCGGATGAAGGCGTTGGCCTCCAAAAAATTGTGATGTTTTGGAATATAGGCTTAACACACACAAAATTCTCGATGGCGAAAAGTTGTTAGTTTGGTTGAATACAATTTTCAACCACACTAACAACTAATTTAATAATAATTTTGTCTCTTATAACCCCCCTTCTGTCTCTAATTACCCCATACCATAGCATTTTTTCTCAGATCAGGTGAGAGTCGAAGCACGGGGGTTTAGGAGCTCCCCCCCCCCCCACCACAGAAACCGCCTAACACGTTTAATTCAATTTTTCCAACAGATGAGGACTTTTGCTCGAGACCGCTCTGTCCATCAAAACTGGGGGACTGAACGACGTCCAAACTTTCGGCCGTTTGCGGAAGAGGGTGATTCAACAGGCATAGATCAGTTTAGCTCCGCGGTATTTTGAGGTTGGAAACGGTCGGGAGAGGGCATTGAAAAGTTTGCTAACTCCATTCAAATAACTGCCCCGACGTTGTGAGTTAAAATAAATTACCTGAGCGGAGAGTAATGTTCAACGAGGTTCAGGGAAACTGGGTTGGCGGAGAGGGAAGGTCAAAAACTTTGCATGTAAACCCGTTGGAACAAGAAATGAACTCGTGTCATTTCGGGGACGGGGAGTGGAGGCCTTCTATGCTTCTAGTTCGGGATTGCCAAAGTTTTAATCAAATTGAGCAGTACAACAGTTTTGCGGGCCCTTCCCGACGCTATTTGGGCCTAACAAGCCTCTGATGTCGCGTTTTGATTTGGTTTTGCGTATTAACAAAGAAAAACGGCAAAGAAATGAAGTCCCAAAATGAGAAGTTCATTATTTTGTCAACTAATTCGAATTCAAATTCATAATTTTTAATAGCATGCAAAGAAAGCCTCTTAACGATTTAAAAAATTCTCTGCCAGGCAGCAACATTTTAAACAGGCTTTCCGAACGTTCAAGAAGTGCCTCGTCGAGTGGCAGCCACTTTTAACAATTTCCGCCAGTGCGCCAAACTGACATCATTTGAAGAATACAAAAATGAATTTATCACACTAGTAGTGTTAATCAGCCACCGTTGTCGAGACTTTATTGAATAGTTATCAAAAAGAGTGGTTCGGATGTCGATACTGACGAGTTTTGTTTAATTATGCTTGGAATACATAATAATGCACCTATGTAATCGGGACGGAGGTCGAAAATTCCGATCGGCCTCAAAATTTGACGTTTTCCTAATGTTCTATAATATAGAACATTAAGAAAACGGTGGAATATTATTCCAAAAACGAAATGTCCGCCACCTTACGCCTTCCGAGCGTTATGGGCTGTAAGAATTTTTTTTAAATCTGAAAATTTGACAAAATACTCGGTTTTCCATCTAGTTGTGCTCGCAAGGTTTTCAGCCCGATCACCCAAACCCGTTGGGCGTTATGGGGCTAAAATGGGGCTACGGGTGGGGTTTTTTAAGATTTTCGGCTATGGGGTCGAGTGAGGTGTCGTTTGCGATGTATTTTCGGACGTAGAATCCATTTTTTGGGGGTCCCAGAACGATCCGATTTCTCTGAAAGGGTCTATGGGGACATTTCATGTGATATTTGAAGGATCCGAGGAGGTCAAATAAGGTATCGTTTTCCGAGTAATTTTTGATCAATAACACAGGTTTACAAAAAAAAAGGTCATTCTCAGACGCCGCGGAAAAAACCATCAAACTCGTATGTTTTTTTGGGGTGCTGAATCCGAATCCGACCCCCGTTTTTTCCGGTCACGTCCAAGTTTTCGAGATATTGGCGATTTTTCGTTTTTTTCGGCCTTTTTCAGTTCAGAAAATCGCAGGTAGGTAAACGTGCGGATGCCCAAAAATTCCACAAACTCTCTTCTTACTGGAAATTTATCGCTGATTCCGAAAATATATATGAGTTGGTGTCTAAAACCACGAGAAATGTGTGATTTTGCCAAAAAATGTTGAAAAAACGTGGGTTTTTCAAAACCAAAGTCACGTTTTTTGATAGTTTTTACCTCCTACCGTAAATACTAAGGCCGTTAAAATTTTTTCCCCAACGAGGTCTTGTAGGTAGATTGTTTCTGCGTCGAATGGGACCAACCGCTATTCTGTACCTTCCATAATAAGGGAGCTATGATTTTTCAAAGTTTCTACCCATTTTGGCCATGTCGTAGAATATGAACTCCTGGAGTCGGCAATGCAACTTGATCACAACAAAACTTTGTTCCGAGGAATATATTGGACTTGGAGGCATCAATTCAGACCGACTCAAAGATGGTTTTATTCATCAGGAGCACCGGAGTCTAGCGCTTGTCTTTCAGGGCTTCAAGTGCAAGTCCGTGAGTTCTTGGTCACCTCACCAGATGGAAGCATAATGCAGTGTTGAGGAGAAAAATCGTAAATGTTACAGTTTCAGGTCTCATCGTGCGCCTCAGAGATGAGATAAAGGCTTCCCCTTCGAGGGTAAAGTCCCTCAGAGTCCTCTCTATCGAACCCACCCATTCAAACTTGCATTCCGGTAACTTGAAAAATCATCATTTTGTTCCAGTTAGAAATCCAATCTAGCCCACTATGCTGCGTGGCGTCGTGGAGTTGGATCCTTTGGATATTCAGATCTGGAGCTACATGTAGCCCCGCCGACCGCTCCATTGAGATCGCGGCGGCATCCCCAATCACACCGCCCTACAGTGGTCCAAAATCCCTGAAAGCGCGCTCGGAACTCAATTTTTTCAAACTCCGGAAAACGTCGCCCTCTTTGACCTCCATCTGGGATCCTTCAAAAATTTTCGTTGAAAGCCCGAAAGATTCGGTGAAATCGGGACCCCCTCAAAAAACGATTCTATGTCCAAAATTACTTCGAAAATTTCCAACTTAGAAATTCTTAATTCGTGCGTCGTCTGAGGCGCAGCATGACACATCTGGCATTTTGGCGAAATCGAGTTAGGGATGGTTTCTCATTCAAAATTTCGTGCCTGAGCGATTGGCGCAAACAGTTTTTCGATTTGGCCACTCGTAGCGCTAATATTCGCGATTTAGTCAGCATAGCACAACTGAAACCACCCTTCAGCAAGGCACATCTGCACAGAACGCAAGAGAGTTTTTCGGCTCCCCTGAAAAGTTGGTTAAAGTTAGATGTGTCGTGCTGCGCCTCAGACTCCTTTGGGTTCTTCCTCGACTCCGAGCTGGCTACGCTACGGAGGGTCTGGACGTGGTGGATTTCGTTAGCACTTTTCACTCGCTTCTGATTTGATCCAGCTGAATGGCCATTTTTCGTAAAATTGAGTTCAACTTAATGAAGCCTCTCGGCTATCCACTTTTTCGTTCTGACCCCGATTTTCCTCTCTCCAGGAGTTTTGACTCTTTGCTTTTCCTGGAGAGAGGGAAGGAAAATTTCGCTTATTGGACGAGCTAGTCCAATGAGCTGTCGCCTCCGCATCTCCTGATGATTTTTTTTTTTTTTTTTTCAGAAGAACGGGAGGTCGTAGATCTTTCTACGATCATGTTTTTCTCGAGATTTTCTGCCGAGTAGGTTGGCGCCAGAAGAATCAGCATCTCTCGGGAGTTGGTTTTCATGGTGAGGATTTTTCAACATCTACCGTCATATTCAAACGTATTCGAACTAAGGGAGGTAACGGTCGAGGAAGTTTTCAGCGTTATTTGCAAACTCAGAAACACTAGCGCCATGGACTACTTTGGAATGTCCACACCAATCATTAAGGCTTCGGCTCCACTAATCCTCGAACCTCTGACATATTTGATCAACTTGTGTTTTATGAATGGCCTTTTCCCCAACTGTCTGAAATATGCTGCTGTTTCTCCCATTCCGAAGAAAGGAAAACGTTCTAACTACGATGAATTCCGTCCGATATCCAAGCTCCCAATTGTTGTCAAGATTATCGAGCATCTGGCATTGTTACAGATTAGGGAGCATTTGTCACAGAAGTCAATACTGCACTCTCAGCAGTACGGCTTTAGACCAGGGAGAAGTACTAATCAGGCCGCATGCTCCTTAGTAGCAGACCTTTTTGAGGCCTTGGAAAAGGGTGACAAATCGGCAATCCGCCTCTATGACCTGACCAAGGCGTTTGACCTAGTCCCTCATGATCTGTTGCTTAGGAAGCTAAAGCACTATGGCTTTGGAAGGACCTCTTTGTCCTTTCTGGAGGGCTTTCTGAGCGGCTGGCAACAGGTCATATTTTTTGATGGAGTGGCCTCTAGGCCTTCAGTGATTCCCTGTGGTGTTAAGCAGGGGTCTGTGTTGGGGCCGTCTTTGTTTTTACTATTTGTTAACGACCTGGCCCACCAGTTTGACATGAACAGCCAACAGCTATTCCTATTTGCGGATGACATGACGGTGTTGGGGTCTAGCCCAAGTCAGGAAACTCTCGGGGATCAGCTCCGTTCTTCTGATCGGCTGATTCATCGCTGGTGTGAAGCCAACTCCTTGAAGCTGAATGATAAAAAAACCCAAAACTTGCACGTCTGCCTTAACGGCCGATTGGTGAACTCCGTCAATTTTCTGGGCCTTCACATCGACAACCGCCTGTCGTGGAATTCTCACATTGGCAACCTGCGCCCCAAGCTGGCGTCTGCAGTCTTCGCTCTCCGTCGGTTAACAACCGCCCTCTCCTTTTCGTTCTTGCGCACG
Organism: Pilophorus perplexus; assembly: GCA_955831195.1. Lineage (NCBI taxonomy): Eukaryota > Metazoa > Arthropoda > Insecta > Hemiptera > Miridae > Pilophorus > Pilophorus perplexus. The sequence goes on from OY037015.1 coordinate 5,316,271, forward strand.
GCCTTCTTCGCCCTCTTCATGAGCAGAGCATCGTATATGATCGCATTGTGGGGTAATTCTGCGCACAGTGCCACTGTATTCCAACAACAGAAATCTGCGATCAGGTCCATTTTTAACTTGGGGTACAATGAAAGTTGTAGGGGATATTTTAAAAAACTGGGGTGTCTGACGATCCCTGGGCTGTTTGTATATTGCTGTATCGAATACATCTGTATGAATAGAGATAGGATGAGAAGGGGCTGTGATGTGCACTCCTACGAAACTCGCTTTCGAAACAACTTTTGCCCACCGCCATCTCGGCTTTCTTCTTGCTTGAGGTCAAACCCTCTTCAGACTGGCGCTAGATTTTTCAACCATCTTCCTGAATCTATCCGTATCTTACCTAATAAACGTCTCCTGGCGACCATCAAAAATTCTTTAATTCAAGCAGAATTGTACATTGTTAATGATTTTTTTACTGTTATGTTTTAGAATCTTTCTGCTGGTTTCCCTTTTTGTAATTTGGCCTGTCTGGTTCTTGACTTGTTAATCTGTTGGTCTGCAATTTGTTTTTTGTTTTTTTTTTTTTAATTGTTATTAATCTCGACGATTGTATTTCCTGCTGGCTTCTACAATAAAAAATTGATTGATTGATTGATTGATTGACATGAAACCGTGAAAAGACAAAAGATCTGTGTAGGACTTGACGTGTTCTTTTGTGAGACGATTTTCGAGTCTCACAGTAGGTACCTACTATTTGTCACCTGATGTTTCATTTTTCGTTTGATTTTTCCGATTAATATATTCAAATGACTACATTTTGGGCATTTTGGTTTATTATTCTTGGAATAATACACCTATGTTTTCGCGACGGGGGTCGACAACTCCGATCGGGCTCAAAATTTGACATTATCCGTTTCAAGAGGTCTACATTCTAAATCCGAAATGTCCGTCCGCCGTACGCCGTCCGCCGTCTGAAGGCTTTTAGCTATGGGATCTAGTTAGGTGTCGTTTTCTAAGTATTTTTGGACGTAGAATCCATTTTTTGGGGTCCCGGAACGATCCGATTTCACTGGGGCGATGTTTAGGGCATTCGTGGGGCTAAAAATGGGATTTTTGAAGGATCCCAGGATGTTAAATATTTTTCGAGTAAAAAATACAGAATTTTTGAAAAAACAAATTTTTGAACAAAAAAAATCCAAAAAAAAAATAATTTTTTTGAGATAAAAAAATTTTTTTTTTAATTTTTTCATTGAATTCCTGCACAAGTAGGTAACGTATATCAAAGAATAATTAACCCTTGTGTAAAATTTGCAGCGTTTTTTGCTATTTTTTCAAATATTTTTTATTCAACTTTAGTAATTTGTTAATTTTAATGAAAACGTTAAGATAACCAACAACACACTTGGGTCTGATATGAAAAGTTCAGGTAATCAACGAAAAATGTCACTTTTTGAGTGACACTGAGTCTCAAAAGTGAATATAAACATGATTTTTGGAATCCATGCATTCAAAAACATAAAATCTACTCTTTTTGGATGCAAAAGTGATACAACTAAAGTCGCTAGGAGTTTTGATCTCGTTTTCGGGAGTTCTGGACCATTGTGAGCCCTTCCAATGGAGTGCTAACGCGTCACTCGGCTTGTTGGTGCTCCGTGAATGGCCGCGGATTTGACCGTCTTTGCCAAGTGGAGCTTCGTTCATTGTCGTCCTTCAGGTCGAGGAAGTTGTGAACTTTGATCAATCGGCGGAGTGGATGACATTTTGTCGTGAAGCCACTAGTGAGCACACCGTTGTTCCTCTGGCTCGTCGAGCTTGTCTTTTATGATTGATCCGAATCCTAACCCACCTCAACGAGGGTTTAATATAGAAACGGCTATCCTGTACCCGCTTTTACTGTGCCAATCCCACCCCCGTCCAGAGCGGGGGGATCCTTTGAAGGTATTGTAACTCGGGGTGTGGGTTTCTGGCCCTTCCTCGAGGAAAAACGGGAGGATGAGGGAAAATTCGGCGGAGTCGTGCATGCGCACTCGGACGCCTCCAGCGCCAGGGCCTCAGTCTTTGCCGGGAAGTCGCGCCGAGCGGGTTGTTTGTCGTGACGCGTTCAAATTTCATTTTCCCACCCTCTCTCTTTGACAGCACTATCACCCCCCAGTGATTTTCCTTATCAGTGATTTGGAGACCCGTCAAATCGGTAGACATCCGTGACAGCGTGTTCTGGTGTCAGCCAACTAAATTTCTCTCAATTACAACCTGTGAAGTGATGGATTATTTCTTTTTGGATACACTTACAAGGTATTTCCACACCAAACAATTTTTTTATGAGTTTGTACATCTGCTCTAATTTACCGACCTTTGTTACAAGCCTTCGAAATGCCTTTTTACGCTAAATCTTTAATTATGTGCTCGACAAATTTGCACAATTAATCAAAACAAATGCTAAAATATAGAATTTTTTCCAATTCCAGTTGCGGACTTCTAAATCACACCCAATTTCGTATAAACAACGAGCCTTAATTTTTCTTTAGACACATTAATTTATTTCACAATTTAATTAAATTATTCTTAATATCATCAGCCTTCAATCGCGTTCTTCTTTAAAGCAGAAAGCTTGGGGGTGGGAAATGAGTGAGGACTGAGGCGTGAGGGAATGAGCCCTGAACAAGTCAAAAGCGTGTATGCGCTCGCTTCGCTCGCTCAATAATGAACCGTTTTTAAGAACCAATCGAGGTTTTAAAGTTTTTGCGTGTTTTTAAAGTATCTATTTAAAAAAAAAAATAATAATAATAATAAATAAAAAAAACAGTAGGGGGAGATATTGAACCTTGAGACCGTTTCGGTTATTATTCTCAGAAGGGGCTCGCGGTTTATCCTTCAGATGCATGGTGGTTAGATTCCAAAGATGCCGCCAATTTTACACGAGGGTTCTTTTGTGCAAAATTGCTCAGAAAAATGATCTTTTCGTCTATAAGAAATAATTTCTTATAGACTTAATTTTTCTGAGCATTATTATTGAAAATCCAATGTCTGCAAGGCTTTCAGAACGATCGCTCTAACCGTGAGGCAAGAAGAGCGTTATTATTGGGAGGAAGGGAGTTAGTGGGTCGAGTGGGGTATCGTTTTCGAAGTATGTTTTGACGTAGAATTCATTTATGGGGGGGGGGGGGGGTCTCAAACCCATGCGACTAGACCGTGGGGATCTCTGGGGCGTCTTAGAACAGTTTGACCATGTGGTCAAGTGGAGTGAAGTTTCCGAAGTAGTTTGTTAACGTAGAATCCATTTTTGGGGGGGGGTGTCATATCTGTCAAAAACTGTTCAAGTCTACTTTTGGTTTATTATTTATTTATTATTCTTGGAATAATACACAGGTCTGTTTTCGCGACGAGGGTCGACAACTCCGATCGGCCTCAAAATTTGTCATTATCCGTTTCAAGAGGTCTATATTCTAAATCCGAAATGTCCGTCCGCCGTCCGGGCCGTTTTGGGCAGTAGGATTTTTTTTTTAATCAGAAATTTTGACAAAATACTTGGTTTACTTAGTTGTGCCCGCAAGGTTTTCAGTCCGATCGCCCAAACCCGTGGGGCGCTATGGGGCTATAATGGAGCTACGGGAGGGTTTTTTGAAGGCTTTTCGCTATGGGATCGAGTTAGGTGTCGTTTTCGAAGTATTTTTGGACGTAGAATCTGTTTGGGGGGTCCCGAAACGATCCGATTTCACTTTGGCGATCTATGGGGCTTTCATGGGGCTAACAATGGAACTTTGAAGGATCCCAGGAGGTTAAATATTTTTCGAGTAAAAATAATTTTGAAAAAAAAAACATTTTCCCAACATTTTCTCCATTGACACAGAAAACTTTTTTGCACAAGTAACCTATAGGTTACTTTGATATAGATATCAAAGAATAATAAACCCTTGTGTAAAATGTGCAGCGTTTTTTGTTTTTCATCATGTTTCCTGCCATACTGATCGCCAATCCTGTCATTTCGAAGCTCACACGCGATAATTAATTACTGAAAGTGACTTACTGTAATGATGTTGAATTTTTCATCCGACAAAAACCCGCGCGATTCAACAGGAGAGTTACATAATGAATCCCCAAGAAATTGAACGGGTAAAAAAAAACCATCTACAACGTGGCCTGCCTGCTGGGCGGCGATCGCCTGAAACATGCATGTGGCTACGTGTTCCATAAATACGCAATAAGGAAGGCCCGGATGTTTGCACAACGAACAAAATAAACCCTTCTTAATGATGCAGGGGTTCATCGTAAAGTCGGCACTACCTGATTAAATAACGGGATCCCCGTCGTGTTCGATGCGGTGTCGCGGTTTTTAGGAGAATTCGAGACCGCGGACGATATAAGGGTAGATTTGTTTCACCGATCAAACGGTTCGGTCGTTCAAGTCCAGCCCCTCCCGGAGATCTTGGAACGGGATTTCGCGTTAAATCCATCGCATAATCTGTTCAAATCTGTATGCAGCCAGCTATTATGTGGAATTACCAACACTATGAATTTGGCGGATTAATTCAAGGGAAATATTGACTATTAACGTGGCCGGATGGAATAACATTGTTGTTGACTCGGCTAAGTGATACGCGTGGCAGGTCTGCGAGCATACACGCGCACGCCTCCGAATCTATATGATCAGGCCAATTATTGAGTCATTCTGCTGATTCAATAGCAAGTAATCGTGATGGTTCCGAGGATGAAATCCAGACAACCTTATCATCGTTATAATATCGTTATCTTACCCATCCCATAAAGAGCAAAAAACACGGCATCTTTAGTTTAAATTGGGCAAAACTTTGATTGTGTCTATAAGTGCTGACTATCCTCTTGTATTGAATCTCCAACACAAGGAGGAGGAGAACCATTTTTTATTTTTTTTAAAGTTTATTATTATTATTATAATTTTTTCTTTTTTCATCTTTATTCTGAGGTCGGTCTGAAAAATTCGGAAAAAAAACAAAAACATTAATATTATAAAATAAAGCTTCTTTTAGACTTGTTTTTTTTTTTTTTTTTTTTTTTTTCCACGAGGAACACGATGGGTGGTATCACATTAATATCGTGAAGAGTAAAATGTTTACCCTAAGGTTAGTCGGTTCATCGAAACGGCGAGCGGAGCTTTTGCAAAAAAGTAAAGAGAATTTATATCAAACTTTGAATTAAAATTGAACCGACAAGGAGACATTTTTGAGGTAGTGTCTTCGACGATATTCTGTGTTTAAACGAAATTTTCAGTCGAATTGTCATAATTCCACTTCAAAAGGGTCAAACGTGAGAGAAACATAATTGGGAAAATCATCGTAAAATTCCAAATAACGAATATAAATTGTTTTTTCTTCCATTTTCAGTAAGTATCGTTTTCCCATACTTTTTTTTCACGCTGAATCCAAATTTGAAATCGATTTTTGTTTTAAACCGTCACCCCGTATTTCTTTGAGGAAAAAAGTGATAATGAACACGAGAAAGCGAGTTTTTGGGCCAGGTCGAAACAGCCATGTGTGTGGGGGGGATACTTAACCCTGTTTTGCGTTAGATGGTAAACCCGAACTGAATGAATTTTGAAAAAAAAAAAATACTTCAAAATCGAATTTGAAAATTGACGTGAATATAATGGGCTTCTTGAAAAGGGCTGAATTCAGCATTTCTGACAACATATTCGGATTCAGCACCCTTTAAAACCCATACACCCCAATTTTTAGTTCGAAAATCCGTTTAGGTACGTGCTGAGCTGTTTTCGAAATGTTAGAGATTTTGAAATGAACGCCGGGCAAATTTGACGTCACACCTCGCCAGGCTGGGCGTCGAGTAGTTGGGCACTGAGCCGCCAGAGCGCTAAATAACAAATCTGAACAGAATCGGAATAAAAACACTCGGCCCAGGTCGATTTTTGAATAACTTTCTTTGATAATAACCTCGATGCTCAATTTTCGAATGACCTTCTATAATGATTAACCCGATTTTCGGTTTTTGGGGTCGACTTTTCGCATAGCAAAGTTGGCTGACTTGCGTAGATGAGAGAGAGAGAGGGATCTCCCGGCCAATCAAAAGACCACGAAGCAGCCCACGTCATGTACCCTCTCCAGACCTCGGAATTCAAATATCATATTTTTCCTAAGGCACTATAAATAATTGAAACGGGGTTTCTACAATATGGACCCGTTTTCGTAACTTTTGAAGGATGACCTTTGCAGGAAAAACATTTTCAAAAATCATTCAAGGAGCTCATTGTTTAAAAAACGCTGCACATTTTACGCAAGGGTTTATTATTCTTTTATATAGGTTACTTGTGAAAAAATTATTTCTGGCTCAATGGGAAAAATTGTAGAAAAAATGTTTTTATTTTTCAAAAATTCTCTATTTTTTACTCGAAAAATGTTTTACCTCCTGGGATCCTTCAAAAATCCCATTTTTAGCGCCATGAAAGCCCTATAGATCGCCACAGTGAAATCGGATCGTTCCGAGACCCCCGAAAATGGATTCTACGTCCAAAATTACTTCGAAAACGACACATAACTCGATCCCATAGCGAAAAGCCTTCAAAAACCCCTTCCCATGGCCCCATTTTAGCCCCATAGCGCCCCACGGGTTTGGGGGATCGGGCTGAAAACCTTGCGGGCACAACTAGATGGTAAACCAAGTCTTTTGTCAAAATTTCAGATTAAAAAAAAAAAAAAAATTCCTACTGCCCAAAGCGGCCCGGACGGCGGACGGACATTTCGGTTTTGGCATCTAGACCTCTTGAAATGGATAATGTAAAATTTTTAGGCCGATCGGAGTCGTCGACCTCCGTCGCGAAAGCATATATGCAGTATATATATAACTATAGTAACTATAGTAACTATAACACTGTTGTATTGGATCCAAGAATAATAAACCAAAAATTTTAGCTGAATTAATTCGTGTAAAAGCCAAACACCTGAGGTTTGATTCAGTAAATCGATTTTTTTTTAAATTGTTAATCTTCCCCATCTCTCACACCGATAAGAGCCTCCCGAGAATGGATTTTAAAATCTCGTTGAAAATGATTTCGAAATGACACTTCATTCGACATCCCGGCCAATGTCCAACACCTCTTTCGACTTCCTCATTTTTAGTTAATCAGTGTAGTAGTTGGAAGGGTCTCAAGATCCCTCTAAATGGGTTCTTCGTCCAAAAACACTTCAAAAACAACACCTCTTTCGACTTTCACTTCGAAGTCCTTCAAAACCCCCTTTTGTCGCCCCCATATATCCCCACAGCGTTGTCGGATGGATCTGAGACCCTCATAAATGAACAGTACGGCAAATTACCTTATAAATGACATCCCAGTCGACCAAATCTTACCCTAAATCCTTCAAACTTGACCTCAACTTGTTAGCCCCACAGAGCCTCTCGATGTAGTCGAAAGCCATACAATTTATGCCCTAAGGGCCGGTTTTTGAAACCATAGTCAAATCACCGCAAACGAGTGGTTTGGTGACCACCGTCAAACGCGATTTTACAGCCGCTATTTTGTCGGCGTTTTTAGAACCATAGTCAGCGTTCCGACAGCTGACCACGCCGCTAAAATTTTGGCGCCTTGAATATTTTCCCTAGGTGAAATTTTTTCGTCATTGCGGGTTTTGACAACTCATTTGTGAGGAAGGAGTTCACATTTCCCGCTTCTTCTGCCTTCAACATGTCATTATTTTGAGCGTTATTTGAGCGAAAAAAGTAAACAATTATCTCCATCTCTTTCTACCACTCCGCACCCTCCGCGCCGCGGAGTCCGCGGCGGGCCGTCTCGTCAGTCAGTTGTTCCTCGTCAACCAATGAAAGCGGTGGTCACGGCTCCGTAAAAATTTGACCCCAGGGTCCTGCTGTGGTTACCGTTTCGTAAAAATAGCGGCCCGTAAAACGGTAACTAAGGTTCAAAAAACGCTTTTTCCGTTTTACAGCCGTCAGAGTCGTCTTTTACGGCCGTCAGAGTTAACTATGGTTTCAAAAACCGGCCCTTAGCAATTTAATGACTTCTACATCCAAAATTACTTCTAAAACAGGTTAACTGGTCACTGACTGGTTCAACCCTGATTGAACCACCTCACCGACGGGATGTTGGTGATCTTGTGTGTGCCACAACAAGATAGTACACCTAAAAAATAAACCGCCACCGTTTCCTAGCCTCCAGTTGTGACAGACTCGCTCTCTGTGGTCCTCCCAAGTTCATTAAAGCCGCCTTGGAACCTGACTCGCTAATGCAAAGAAAACTTCTCCGCTCTTTTCGCTAGGAAGCTTTTCCTTGAGAAAACCCCTTATTATTCCTGACCCTCCTTTTTTCGGGGCAGCTTATCTTCTCTTAACCGAAAATATTAAACAAGAAGACAGCGACGATGGAGGAGAGGAAGCCCTTAAATAAAAAGTTTTACCTTAAAACCGCCCTGTTAATTATTCAATTAAAAGGCCGAACGCTCGATGGTTCAGGTCTAGCGTTTTTGGGTTGAAATTCAGATTTACTTCGTTGAAAGTTAAAAGCGTTTTCATTGGAGGACCAAATTCTCTCAAATGCCTCTGACCTGAATCTCGCTCTTAAATCATTCAAAACAAAAGTTCAAATCTTCACTAAAGTGCGGATGAGCTTCTTTTAGAGCAGCAGTACCTTTCAGCTGGATTGGGGAAAAGCAGACTTAGATGAGTCCGGAGTGGTCTTCCAATGAGTTTGGCTGGGGTTTCGTTGGTGGTTGCGTGTGTTCCGATACATGAACAAGAACTTGTTTAGATGTCTACTGTCTTTGGGTCTTTGTCCATCAAGTTTTCTTTCTTCATGAATCGTTTCAAAGTTTTCACAGCATTTTCAGCAAGGCCATTTGTTTCGGGATGGTACGGGGCTCCTGTCACATGTATAATCTTGAGTCTTGGCAGAAAATGCTGAAATTCTTCGCTCTCGAAGCAGGTGGCGTTGTCGCTCGCGATGACCTTGGGGAGTCCAAACTGCGAAAATAAGGAACTCAGGAGCTCTATCACCACCGCAGAAGAGACTTGGCTGGGAAACATTCGATCCACTTGCTACTGGCGTCGCAAACTACTAAGTATTGGGTGTTGTTGAATGGCCCAAAAAAATCTAGGTGAAGGTCCATGGCTTGCTTGGGATGGTCCATTTTTGTGGAGTCTTCGGTGGGTTTGATCTGTACAGTTGACATTGCAGTCAGCTGCCATCTTCTCAATGTCGGAGTCCAGGTGAGGCCACCAAAAGAAATTAAGGACCATTGGATGGGCCAAAATGACATTCATGAAGTTGACATGCAAGAGAGCACTGCGGGACGCAGAGGGAACAACCAATCATCATTTTCCTTTTCGGGCCAACCGTATAGAACTCGGCGGTAGACAGTAGAAAGGTAGAGTCTTTTGTTTTCGCCTCCTTCAAGGCAGTCTGGAACGATCGGCGAATTTTCCTGCACAAAGTAGGTATACGTACGAAACTGCCTGAAAGGGGTCGATGTCTTCTTGCTGTTCGGATTCTTCGGTGTGCCGTGACAGGTAGTCGGCAGCGTTTTCTTCCGACGAAACGAACTTCAAGTTGTACGTATATGGTGAGAGAATGTTGAAGTCGATTAGCTGAGCATAACGGGATGCCTCTCTTTTCACCGAAGATAACTGTGAGGGGTTTGTGGTCACTCCATAGGACCACGTTAAGATTTCCATAGATGTATTCACGGAACTTCAGAACTCCATAAACTAGGGCGGGGCCTTCCTTCTCAATCTGCGGACACTTGCTTTCCAAGGCAGTCAGTGCACGAGAGGCAAAAGCCAACGGTTTCTCAGAATTGTCTGGAAAACATGCACTGATGGCGACTTTTGAAGCATCAAATTTCAAATATCAGCAGCTCGGCCATGAAGTGTGTTAGCACCGGCGGGCTAATCAATTTCTTCTTGATCAAGTTGAAAGCTTTGGTGCACTGTTCAGTCCAATTCCACTTTGTCCTTCCGGGTAAGTTCGTGTAAAGATGTCAGCTGCTCTCGGAATGTATTTCAAGTAAAATATGACCATGCCTAGAAATGACTAGTTTCTTGCACAAGCTCTCCAGAAGTTTCGAAGTTCCATCTGAGAGTGACGCGAGTAAATACGATATTTCGCGTAGTTGCGTCGGTCGTTGGATCAACGTTGAATAAATCAGTTAATCTCGAACGGAACGAACTCCAATCTCCCGTAGATTGATCGAAAAGGACCTGCACCGTTATCGCTTGTTGTTGCTGCGGAGATCCGCCTTGTGGTGGCGTCGGCATTTTGACGAGACGCGATAACTGGGGTCACACAACAACAAAAAAATCCTCTTCGCAACTCGTAATATCGTAAGCTAATATGAGCCCGAATCAAACTAATTTTAAACTAGATCAGGTAATGAAAAAATACGCAATTTGACGATAGAAAAAATGTGGATAATTTACTGTTACTCATACGTTGGGTTAAAGTCAAAGGAAAAAGAATAATGACTGTTGTATGCAAAAAAAGTGTTTGCCAGAATTTCCCCATTGGGGAAATTTCATAAACTTCCGATTTTGAATTTAACCCTACCGTTATATTGTAGGACCGAAGCATATGTTATAGTTTTTTTTTAATTGTTGGAGGAGTGAAAAGCAAAAAACGAGTAGTGCAGTTCGAATTTTCGCGGGTCTGTCCGGGATGCTGACTTGACCAATCTACGTCACAAACAAGGCAAAGCTCTCACTTGGGGCGCTAGTGTCTACAGCTTGTAGAAGGAATTTACGAAGGTTTATCCTTTGATATAGTGAATAAATAATTCAGAATATATTATACTTATAATTTAACGTCTTATTACATCAGACTGACGGTGATTTGATAGCGTTCGTTGTGATGGGCTGTCAGATGGCAACACTGGTAACACAATCGGTGACATTAGACCAAACGACATCACTGACCCAGCTGATCGATTCTACTCCCGCGTATTTTCAAACGTCACCACTTTCTCTAAATCATAATAATTTTCTGGAAGCGATTCCAGACGGCTGACTGTCGTTTTTGTTATTCTCGTAGGAGTACTTTCGAAAAAAAAAAAAAAAAAAAAAATGAAAAAATTCCATGATAACACCCCATTGTCCCTTCTTTGTTCATGACGCACTGACGTCACTAGTGCTTTTTCGTGGTTTTCGGGCTCTCCTGAAAAACTTGAAAAATGACGATGTAGGGAGTTGCTGTGAGACCCCGACATGTTTGTGCCATGGGATTCCTGGATTCCTGTATAGATCACCAGATATCGGGATTTCTGGATTTCTTGGAGCCATTTTTCCGGATAGTTTGGAGAAAAGGGGGAACACAGCTGAACTCTTTCACGGTGAAACGCCGAGCGGGCGGTTTTAGAAACTGGACGGCGGGTGGAAAATGAGGCTCGGCGGGGCCGAGACTAGGCGGATTCAATGCGGTTTACCCCCCCCCCCCCCCCAAATTTCTCAAGTTTGGTCACGTTCGATTTGGCTTTTGAAAACCATCATCAACTCAGTCGAACAAATATGACCTGGATTTCATATTCGGCTCAACGCATCAAACAAAGAAGCATCACAAACGATAAGACATCGAGTTTTGGTTTGTACACCAACCTCGACTCTGTAAAGCAAAGCTCTAAATCATTTGATAAATTTCACCCCGCGAAATAAAACGCGGCAGGAATCCCTAATTTAAACTGGGGGGGTAAAAAAAATCGCTTTTTCAACAACCTCACCTCGCCATCTTTCTTCAATTAGACTCATCAACGTGATCTAATTGTAAAACAGCTAAATTGCCTGAGTAACTGGGTTAATTCCTAGGCCAGTCAATTTATCTCTTTTTATCACGGACGGGGAAAGAGGTTAAATTATCTCCTGAGTTATATTACACCTCTCCCTTCATTTGCCAAGTAGTCACGTACTTCGGGAATTAACTCTAATGACCCGCAAAAGGAATCTAAATATGCTGCCCGGAAAACGAAAATAATACACTTGCATTGCTCCCTCGTTGAGCATTTATTAATTATTAAATAATTAACGAATATCGGGCGGTTCATTGCATATTCAAATCACGAAGCGCCCACACTGACCAAATTCTGGAAACCGTATGAAGTTTTGATGTGCTAGTCGAGCAAGTGGTTTTCAGGGCAAAATGAAAATGATAGGTACACGTCACTTTGAATAAATTCGCTCTCATGAATTTAGAATAAACTCATTATACGCAGCTGATTGCTGGAGTTATGGAAACATTCCGTTAATTACCCCCGGGGGGTTTGCATGTATTTTTTTCTGAAAGTACTCCCTGAGAATGTAGGGAAAACACTAGTCAGCCGCCTGAAATCGTGTCCACAAAATTTAAATAATTTAACGAAAATTACGGCGTTTGAAAAACGCGGGGGGGGGGGGGGGGGGGACACGGCCATAGAGGGAGTGTGACGTCACTACCTATTTTAGAGCTGAAGAGCGTCGTCGATAGTGTTATCTTCTGCCCAGGGTTGCCACTCCACTACTCATCACAGAATAAAATTCAGTTGAGCCGTGAATCCTTCTGATAAGGCTTTAAACTTCAAGTAACGTGTAGTATAGTTAAAAGTTAATTATGTTTTCCGTCGTATCAAGTTATAATTGCTATAAATTTATCATATAGGCTGACGACACTAGCGCTCCTGGTGAGAGATTCACTGGAATTGTGACGTCACTACCTCAAGAGTGACTGGTGGGAAACCCCGGCCGATTCAGATTGTGCGTTTCGTTTTTTCGTTATATCTCCTACAATGATTTTTTTCCGTTGGTATTGGAGGCTGTGCAAGCTACTTTTTAGCCATAATATTATTATTGAATGTTAGGGAAGAATTCCAAATCTATAATCAATGCAAACCTCCCATTAACCATGCAAGGGCGGATCCAGGATTTTTCTGAGGGGGGGGGGGGGGGCGGAAAATGAATTTTTTTTTTTTAATTTTTTTGTAACATTTGTGGAAGGGATGTGGGACCCCGAAAAATGGATTACACGTCCAATCTTTTTAACATGGATATGTTTTTGGGCTGGGGGTCATTCTAAAATTTGCGACACCTGCGACACCAAACGACACCAAAATTTGTTACGCAACATAATCGCGAAAACTATAATCACATGATTGGTCTGTAAGGAAGTTTTGCGGTTGGTTACTAGAAACTGTTTCTACTCGACAACCAAAATTTGTGACGACGAGTTTACACTAAACATACCTATCCATGATTCAATGTTTTTCCGTGAAGCGGAGAATTTCCAGGATTTTTCCAAAATTGTTTTCTCATTGACACAGAATTAAAGTTTTGCACCTAGGGTAGGGTGGGGTAAGGTCCCGCAGGTTCGATTCATTTTTGTTTCTATTGACTCCTAAGCCACTATTCCTCCCATTTCTGAGCAAGGATGATTCATTGGAGCCTTGCTGAAGACATCTAACGCCCACAGTGCAGTTTGACCATTATTAGGATAGTTATACCCATTTTTCAAAAAATTGCTTCTGCGGGGCTTTGCCCCACGCGATGGGGTAAGTCCCCGCAGCAATTGAAAAATGGGTCTATAACTATCCTAATAATGGTCAAACTGCGCTGTGGGCGTTAGATGTCTTCAGCAAGGCTCCAATGAATCATCCTTGCTCAGAAATGGGAGGAATAGTGGCTTAGGAGTCACAGAAACAATAATGATTCGAACCTGCGGGAACTTACCCCACCCTACCTTACGTCAAAATACAAAAAAATGAAAATCACCTCATTGTGAAGGCTTCACTTTGAGCAGCCTCTCCAAACTGATCATTCTGAGTAGTCACATGATTGCCCTTACCTGCCCCATAGAGGACAACGAAGAAAGTTTTTGTGGGAGAGAGTTTTTGCTTTGCAAAGCAGTGTGCGGGAACTTCCCCCGTGCGGGACCTTACCCCACCCTACCCTACGGCTTTGCTTAGTTTCTTTCCCATTCCGGCGTTTTTCACTATCGGAATCTTCAATTTCTGGGGGGGGGGGTTTGTACCCATGTGACATACCTGCCAGTCCCACTCCTCCCTCAATCAATAATTGTCTCGTTTCGCTCTTTCGCTCAGTTTGGGCCAATAGGGATCATTCTAGTCAACTCCTAACACACCTACCGGCCAATCCAACTCCCCTCCTTATCAAAAATCGTATTTTCTCGCTCTTTCGCTCGTTTTGGACTAATAGGGATCATTGTTAACAACTCCCTTGGCTCACAACATACCTGCCAGTCCCACTCCTCCCTCAATCACTAATTGTCTCATTTCGCTCTTTCGCTCAATTTGGGCCAATAGGGATCATTCTAGCCAACTCCGAACACACCTACCGACCAATCCAACTCCCCTCTCTATCAAAAATCGTATTTTCTCGCTCTTTCGCTCGTTTTGGACCAATAGGGATCATTGTTAACAACTCCCTTGTTTCACAACATGAAGCGGCACCAAGAAAGGATCAAGCGATTGTGATGCTGGGGATAGCGCTAGGCCCTTTTTACCTGTTGCAGTATGACGAAACCCGGGTTCGTCGAACCAGGAGTCATTCTCTGAACTACCGCTCCTCTAAGGGAGCGATTTGGTGACCGAACTCCCTGAAAAGAATCGCTCCTTAGGAGTCGCTCACTCTTTCGCTCCCCATCACTACCTGACACCTTCTCGGCAAGTGATGAACGCAGCGCAGCCACCACACAACACACAGACATTTAATCAAACTTATGTTGAGTACTTCTCTTCAAATTTAGGCGATTATAAAATTTTAAATCTCATATATTTTCTCGTTGAGGGGGGGGGGGCCTCTGGATCCGCCACTGTAACCATGACATCACCGCCGGAAAATTATTCTGAAGACTTTATTTGTGAAACGATCCAGTTCGCTTTCTCGCGAATCTATCACTCGAGTTGTGTACGTCAGCCGGGACACATAAAAGGGTGACCTGCCTTCCGCTTAATGCCCCGTTGGACAGGCGATTCCCCTTCTTTTCACCTCGAAAAGAAAAAAAAAAGAAGGATTTTAAACCTTCAGCGGGGCGTAACTTGTCTCGTAGACATTACTTTCTCAAAGACAGTTTGGAAACAGAAAAAACGCTGCGAATTTTACACAAAAGGTTTATTATTCTTTGATATAGGTTACTTGTGCAGAAATTTCATTCTGTCAATAAAAAAATTTTTAGAAAAAACATTTTTCCACAATTTTTCGTTTTTTACTTGAAAAATATATGAATAGCTTCATGCAAAAAGGGTCCTTATCGCCACTTTTGGTCAAATCGAGATGATGGTGGTTTTTACGTCTTTACCTTCGGTTCCACCGATTCATGCAGGTTGGGACCTTCTCCCGGCACTATTTCAACTAGAAAATGGAGGGCAAATTTTTCTATTCATGCAAAAAGGGGCCCTATTCCGGGAATAAGGTCCCTTCTTGCACGAAATGCAACCCATCCTCGTGGCAGGCTCTTCCCTGTGCCTCCTATATCGCAACTTAGTTCGATTTGAACCCAACTACGAGGCAAAACTGACACAATAAAAATTGAAAAAAAAAAGCTAATCTGGTACGTTAAAACTTAGAAATTTGAAAACTTAAAAACATGCCTAATCTTCAATTTGAAAATGTGTTCAATAAAAAGTGTTCAAAAGTTGTTTTTGCGTTATTTGCAACCACCACAGCTGGTTCATGCAGAAAGGGACCTTATTCCGACAGCTGTTTGCATTTTTGACCTACAAACTATACGTTTGATCAACAAAAGCAATTTGGTTTCTAACAATGGTTACCTTGAGGAATGCCCAGTAAAAATTTCATTGAAATAACCCAAAATTTCAAGGAGATAAACAGTTTTTTTCGATTATCTCGAAACGGAAAAAAATCCATAAGGACCCTTTTTGCATGAAGCGACTGATTTGACCTCTGGGATCCTTCAAATATCCCATTTGTAGCCCCATGAAAGCCCCTATTAGGTTATAGGATCTATAATAGATCGCTACAGTGAAATCGGATCGTTATGGGACCCCAAAAAATGGATTATACGTCCAAAAATACTTCGAAAACGACACCTGACTCGATCCCATGGCCAAAACCCTTCAAAAAACTCCTTCCGTATCCCCATAGCGCCCCACGGGTTTGGGGGATCGGGCTGAAAACCTTGCGGGCACAACTAGATGGTAAACCAAGTATTTTGTCAACATTTCAGATTAAAAAAAAAAAAAAAATTCCTACTGCCCAAAACGGCCCGGACGGCGGACGGACATTTCGGTTTTGGAATCTAGGCATCTTGAAACGGATAATCAAATTTTGAGGCCGATCGGAGTCGTCAACCCCCTTCGCGAAAACATTCCAAGAATAATAAACCAAAACTGGCTCTTTTGATAGTTCTACCAACTTCAAATAACTTCACCTTTTAGTTCAACGCTTGTTCATTCACTCGTACTACCAAGTTTTTCGTTCGCTTAATTTGAGAATTTAGACACAGGCTTTCTCCCAAGTTGCGGTCTCTGTTCAAACATGAACTTGCGCCGGTTAACGCTCGACTGCTTTTCACTCAATATACTTCCTTGATTGGGGGGGAAAGCGAAGAAATTACGTTTAAAAGGTTCTCGAGCCCCTCAAACGGGCGAATTTATAAGCAAACTTGCTAAAACATTTCCGCTTTGGTTACCAACTCCTTCCCCTGAATCGGTTAACCTTTGCACTAATTTATTCAATCAAACTCTTCATTTTGACAACAAACAAGAAATGGACGTGTTTTATTAAATTTCAATGATTGAAGCCTTCGATCAATTTTAATTATTAAAACAAAAACAAACCAAAAAAAAAACGCTGCAAATTTTACACAAGGGTTTATTATTCTTTGATATAGGTTATTTGTGCAGAAATTTAATTCTGTCAATAAAAATTTAAAAAAATTTTTTTTGGATTTTTATCAAAAAAAAATTTTTTTTTTGATTCTTTTTCAAAAATTCTTTATTACAGGAATGACTTGAGGGAATTTATGACCTGCTTCCCTCATGCAGTGTTTATATTTTAAGGGGGGGGGGGGAAGGGAGGAGTTATTAAATTCAAACTGAAATTTAAATTGAAATTCAAGTCATTCATAACTTGAATTTCAATTTAAATTTCAGTTTGAATTTAATAACTCCTCCCTTTCCCCCCCTTAAAATAAAATTCTTTATTTTTTACTCGAAAAATATTTAACATCCTGGGATCCTTCAAAAATCCCATTTTTAGCCCCATGAAAGCCCTAAAGATCGTCCCAGTGAAATCGGACCGTTCCGGGACCCCAAAAAATGGATTCTACGTCCAAAAATACTTCGAAAACGACACCTAACTCGATCCCATAGCTAAAATCCTTCAAAAAACCCTCCGTAGCCCCATTTTAGCCCCATAGCGCCCCACGGGTTTGGGCGATCGGACTGAAAACCTTGCGGGCACAACTAGATGGTAAAACAAGTATTTTTTCAAAATTTCAGATTTTAAAAAAAATTCCTACTTCCCAAAACGGCCCGGACGGCGGACGGCGGACGGACATTTCGGATTTTGAATGTAGACCTCTCGAAACGGATAATGTCAAATTTTGAGGCCGATCGGAGTCGTCGACCCCCGTCGCGAAAACATATACACCTATTCCAAGAATAATAAACCAAAAAAAAGCACTAAAAATCGTTGGTAAAGAATCGCTTTTTCAGAATCTCGTTAAAAAAAACGCTGCAAATTTTACACAAGGGTTTATTATTCTGTGATATAGGTTACTTGTATAGACATTTAACTCTGTCAATAAAAAAAATTAAAAAAATTTTTTTTTTTTGGATTTTTATATTTCAAAAAAACTTTTTTGGGGGGATTTTTTTTTTCAAAAATGTGTTTTTTCAAAAATTCTCTAATTTTTACTCGAAAAATATTGAACTTCTTGGGATCTTTCAAAAATCCCATTTTTAGCCCCATGAAAGCCCTATAGAACGCCACAGTGAAATCGGATCTTTCCGGGACCCCCAAAAATGGATTCTACGTCCAAAAATACTTCGAAAACGACACCTAACTCGATCCCATAGCTAAAAGCCTTCAAAACACCCCTCCTGTAGCCCCATTTTAGCCCCATAGCGCCCCACGGGTTTGGGCGATCGGACTGAAAACCTTGCGGGCACAACTAGATGTAAACCAAGTATTTTGCCAAAATTTCAGATTTTTAAAAAAATTCCTACTACCCAAAACGGCCCGGACGGCGGACGGCGTACGGCGGACGGCGGACGGCGGACGGACATTTCGGATTTTGAATGTAGACCTCTTGAAACGGATAATGTCAAATTTTGAGGCCGATCGGAGTCGTCGACCCGCGTCGCGAAAACATAGGTGTATTATTCCAAGAATAATAAACCAAAAGTATACGAGTTGTTTTATTCCTAAATTAGCCTAACCGCGTGAGGGAAATTTCCCCACGTCAGTAAACGCTAAATCGAGATTAGACTGCATTTTGGGCTCTCACCAAAACGCGAGAAGACAGCGCAAGTGGAAAACCAGGAGGCAAACTGCTTATTATATAGTTAGGGGTAAAAATTGCCGTAGGAATTGTATACCTGGCACAAAAAATGCAGTTACGGGACCTTTTAAGGGTCGTATAATTTTCATGGACACTCACTCACTCAATCCGGAGACAGGAAATCTTTTTTTCTCCTTCGATTGAGAGGAAGATGGGAGTTTATGGTCGGTCTCCGAGGAAATGTAATTCAAGTCGTGGCATACAGATTTCATGATGGAGACCCTGAGAGGGTTAAACTTCGGTCGAGGCGAAAGGCGGAGGAGAGGCCGGGACGTGTAAGGGTTATATTGCCTTATCGGGAAGTGTTTTCACGGAAATTGGATGAAGAAGGTATCCTCGTGGGGGAGGCCGACTGATACCCATTTAATCTCTTATTCGTTCAGAGCCTGAAGGATTCTATAAAAGGGCGAGCAGATTGCAGGTTGGGATGATGAGACGTTGGTTAGAGATACGGCTGATGTGCTTGGGGGAAGGTGATGTTACTAAGTCAAAATTAAGCCTCATCAAGTGATTTTCAGGAAGCGTGAGGCGTCTCAAGAAATTTAGATTTCATTTTCGAATCAGGGCTGAATTTTCTATCAGATCAGTACAGAATGGGTCGGTTGTTTGGTGTGGTGTGCAAATCTTACCTTCTACCAATCCTGTCTCAGCTAAACCTGCCAAGCTTGGAGGGGAATGCTCTCCCATTTCTGATCTTGAGGCTCCGCCCGGACAGCCCCTGACATGGCTAGCAGGGGAAGTGCTGGTCAAAGACCTTGCAGCTGCTCTTTCATGTCTATGGAGTGGTATCGTTACATCACAAGCCGGGTTCTCCCGTGGCTTAGGTGGCCATTGTCGTCTACTTTCGTATCATGGGCGAATTGGTATCATAAACCTTCTACCTAGTTCCACTAGAAGGTCTACTTCTGCGCCCCGAGGGTGGAACCCTGGTGGGCAGAGGGGAGGGAAATGTTTTGGGAATGCAGGCGCGGATTGAGAAGAGTAGAACAAAGAAGTTGAGGTTTCAAGTGCCGTGATGTAAAGTGACGAATCTTATATTGTGATTTCTCCCACAGCAGACGCCTATGGTATGTGATAAACCTTACAATCAGATGAGATGCCATACACATAAACAGTCAGACAACCATAGGTACACGAAGAGATGTGGACAACAGTCCATCTCACCCATTCAATCATCTCACAGCATTCAGCCCATAGACCTCAACACCTGAGCTACAAGTTCAGTATTCTGTCATTACATTACTTATCACTCTGATCCCACACAACGGGATATGACCTCAGGTGAGATGTGGACATCAGTCCATCTCACACACATAATATCTCCACATTATACCAGGAAATTTTAGCGGCCCTATGCTCCTCTTAGGAGTCACAGGAAATAAGTCAAGTAAGTCATACCAGGAAATTTAGCAAATGGAGGCGGTTAAAACATCCGATGCCCGAAATGCAGTGTTCATTTACGCTTCTGAAATTGGATCGATTCTAAAAATATCAGTTTTCCGAAGGGGTTTATCAATACCACCTGCTTAATGGGTTTGGTGTGAGGTGAATTGGGGAGAAAATCCTGTAAATAAGTAAAGTAGGCATGAATTATTCGCCACGTTCCGGGTGTCTAAATCTCCCAAAGTTTCATTGGTACTTTTCCGTTATAGCCCCCCCCCCCCCCTTCCATCACTCGATTTCGTGTTTCATATACACCCCTCTCGGTGGCTCTAAGCCAACCAAAATTTAGATGGTGGAGGGGGGGGGGGGAATTTAAATTTGTATTTTAAGTATTTTGATTTTATTTACAAAATCAAATTGCAAAATAATAATTCGTCCTCCCGTACGTAAAATCTGTACCTTTTTTTATATACAGATTTTTTTTTTGCAACGTAGAATACCTATTAGTAGGGCTCGGCTGGATATGACCAATAAAATCTAGAAATATGACCAATAAATGCCCTAAATATGACCGAAAAACCGCAAAATATGACGCAAAAACATGCCCGGAAAAGTTAATAATATGCTAAAGTATGCCCCCAAAAATTGTGAGAGGGTCATGAAGGCAAGAAAAAATTGCACATATTTAGACACTAAAATATTTACATAGTTACAAGCAGTTTCATATTAACGTCTTATTTACATATTTACAACATACCTACTACTAGTCAAAGGCTTGCACATTAAAGTGGAGGATCCAAATGAATGAGGCAAAATCGGTACATGTCGACTTCACAAACCGTAAGTGTGAGTACATACCCGTTCACCTCAACAACAAAGTCATACCGCACGCAAACGAAGCCAAGTACCTGGGCATGACCCTCGATGCTAAGATTCGGTGGAAAGCACATGTCAAAAAAAAGAAGATGGAACTAACCACCAAATTTCGGAAGATGTATTGGATAATGGGGCGACGGTCATCCTTGTCAATCCCCAACAAGCTAACACTATACAATCAGGTCCTTAAGCCAGTCTGGGCCTATGGTGCACAATTGTGGGGCTGCACCGCTCCGAGCAATCGCTTGATCATTCAGCGATTTCAAAATAACGTGCTACGAGCATGCGTAGATGCGTACCGTTACACCAGGAACGAAAGACTACACGGGGAACTTCAAATTCCTACTGTCGAAGAAGTCATCAAAAACGCTGCAAATTTTACACACGGGTTTATTATTCTGTGATATAGGTTACTTGTACAGACATTTAATTCTGTCAATAAAAAAAATTAAAAAATTTTTTTTTTGATTTTTATATTTCAAAAAAATTTTTTTGGGGGGATTTTTTTTTCAAAAATGTGTTTTTTCAAAAATTCTTTAATTTTTACTCGAAAAATATTTAACTTCTTGGGATCCTTCAAAAATCCCATTTATAGCCCCATGAAAGCCCTATAGAACGCCACAGTGAAATCGGATCGTTCCGGGACCCCCAAAAATGGATTCTACGTCCAAAAATACTTCGAAAACGACACCTAACTCGATCCCATAGCTAAAAGCCTTCAAAAAACCCCTCCCGTAGCCCCATTATAGCCCCAGAGCGCCCCACGGGTTTGGGCGATCGGACTGAAAACCTTGCGGGCACAACTAGATGGTAAACCAAGTATTTTGTCGAAATTTCAGATTTTTTAAAAAATTCCTACTGCCCAAAACGGCCCGGACGGCGGACGGCGGACGGAAATTTCGGATTTTGAATGAAGACCTCTTGAAACGGATAATGTCAAATTTTGAGGCCGATCGGAGTCGTCGACCCGCGTCGCGAAAACATAGGTGTATTATTACAAGAATAATAAACCAAAAGGGTTGAAAATCCGCTACCTGCCTGACCGTGCGGGACCTAATTTAAACCAAACCCCAACCCTCTGCCGGGGGCCATCCTCCTTTGCCAAGCTTTTTGTCGTGTAGGTATGCATTCCCAAATGAAAAACCAAAGTTCAAGTAATGTTGAACAAAAATTATTATTATTTGAAAATATACTTGATGTTTTCTTTTCGCCGAACGAAGCTCTACTTGGTCTTGATCTGCACTTTTCAGTCTGTCTGTTTGTCTGTGACGCGTTACAGACCGCAATTAACTAATTTTAAATATAATTTTATGCATTTATTACTTCTGAAGGCAATTTGTCGTTCTAGCAGCATACAAATATGAACAAGCAATTTTGATATTTCTTGTCTACAATTACCTACACGCGGGTGCTATAAGGTATCTCCATTAGAAATATTTTGCGCCTGAGGAGGATGGACAAATGGTGGAAACATAGCGCGGTTATTGTATTTTTCAACTTGGGAATATTTTGGTCATGAGGATGATGGAGACACGGCTGAAACTACGCGCGGGCATTAGGTTTTTCTAATCAGAAATATTTTGGGCCTTAGGATGGTGGTAACATGGTCGAAATGTCGCGTTATTACCTTTTTCAAATCGCCGTCCACGATTCATTGGGTAATAAATTAGATGTGAGAGAACTGAGATCACCACGCTGGTCAACACCCTGGGTATACTTTTGGGCATGATAAGGGCCAAAAAACGCTGCAAATTTTACACAAGGGTTTATTATTCTTTGATATAGGTTACTTGTACAGAAATTTAATTCTGTCAATAAAAAAAATTAAAAAAATTTTTTTTTTGGATTTTTATATTTCAAAAAAAATTTTTTGAGGCGATTTTTTTTTCAAAAATGGGTTTTTTCAAAAATTCTTTAATTTTTACTCGAAAGATATTTAACTTCTTGGGATCCATCAAAAATCCCATTTTTAGCTCCATGAAAGCCCTATAGATCGCCACAGTGAAATCGGATCGTTCCGGGACCCCCAAAAATGGATTCTACGTCCAAAAATACTTCGTAAACGACACCTGACTCGATCCCATAGCCAAAAGCCTTCAAAAACCACCTTCTGTAGCCCCATTTTAGCCCCAGAGCGCCCCACGGGTTTGGGCGATCGGGCTGAAAACCTTGCGGGCACAACTAGATGGTAAACCGAGTATTTTGTCAAAATTTCAGATTTTTTAAAAAATTCCTACTGCCCAAAACGGCCTGGACGGCGTACGGCGTACGGCGGACGGACATTTCGGATTTTGAATATAGACCACTTGAAACGGATAATGTCAAATTTTGAGCCCGATCGGAGTCGTCGACCCGCGTCGCGAAAACATAGGTGTATTATTCCAAGAATAATAAACCAAAACAAGCATTAGCCCATCAGCAGAGGCTTCGGGGACACATCAATAGCGAGGTTGTCCAGCTCTTCGACGTTGAAGGCCTGCTCAGAAGACTGAAAAGAACAAAACCTCATGACCTGTGGGAGTGGGTTGCCCTTTGAACTAATTATCAGCTCAGTGAGTAATTACTAGTGCGTCAGTTGCACAAAACAACAAGTCGCATAGAAGCAGTGTTATGTGTCATCGCTTCTGGCAAGTCATTTAGTATACATCAATTGTAAATTGCTGATAAGTTTGCTTACTTGGTGCAATAAAAGTTTCAAAAAAAAAAAAAAAAAAAAAAAAAGCTTGCACAACCAAGTGTTTTTAAATATTTTCGGTCTTGAAGCTGTGGGTGGCGCAAGTCACTCAGGAGAAATTTCAAGCGGGAGAACGAACGCTCAACATCGACGGAAACCAATGGTAGAAATTTGAATCGCTGAGTGTAGAAACGGGACAAGTCCATGTTTTGGTCATTATCGCTTTTTCCAGAAAAACTGTTCTTCTCGTGTCAATACACCTTTGGTGTGAAAAAGAGACTCGTCCCGTAACCTTTAGCGGTAGAAATTGATGAACGAATTCGGCGTTGAGTGTAAGAGCGGGACAAGTCCAGGACGTGTCTTCTTCTTTCACTCAACCGATGAACTCTACCGACAGTACTTTCGTTGTTTGTTGTGCCAACCAGAACAAAACCTCCTCAAAGTTACTGTGATCAAGATTAATTAATAAAACGCTCGTTACCTTGTAATTCAACCTCTATGAACACTGTTTCTTTGGATTTTAACTGGTTACAAATTAATTAAAGAAATTTTCTTTTATACGGATTCTAACTGGTTGCAAATCACAATAGAATGAATTCTGCTATTTGATACAGAGTCAAGAACACTTCCAGATGAGACCCATAGTTTAAAAACTTTACCATTCACTGGAGAGGTTGAAATTGCATCAATTAATGGACCCTGGATGGGATAATAATCATTAGGCAACTAAATGAGTAACCCAACGGTGTGGTTTTCCCGTTTTAGACCTCTGCTAATCCAATGAGGTGGTTAGGGTGAGAAATGACTCCTCTGCTGACTCAGCAGAGGAGTCATTTCTCATCCTAACCACCTCATTGAGTAACCCAACACTCAAAACCTTCTATTGAATGTGAATAAACAATTTATTAACAAGTGTAAAATTTATAATAAGTCATTTTATGACTTATTATAAATTACAAAAATACTTAGTACTTATACGAATCTCTTCTCTCTTGGTCTTGATAGATGCTGGACAGACACTATAAATGTTTATGGACCCTCTCATTTTCAAATCTCTATGGCCTCTGGTTGCGAAACTCCCTGCTCTGAAGCATTGGAAACGCCTTTGAGATTTGCTAGGGGGTCACTCACACACGTGAAATTTTTTTTTCTAAATTCTGCTTTAATATTCGTTGGTTAATAAAAATTATTCCAGAGTACAATCTGGGTCATTATGATGTTGTCTTCTTTTCAATCTGATCGTAACTAATGAAATAGAGCCCACAACTTTGCAATTTCCATGGTTGAGTGGAAGAAAAGGACACGTCCATCGCTCAAAAGTGACTGCCACGGCCATACCTGATGGCCGACCATAGTGACGACTGGGTGTAAAATATCCCTCGGGAGTCTACATCACGTGGGGAATTTACCTAATTTTTAAATTCATTCCTCCTGTGTGTAGGAAGTTTTTTGCGTCTCCTGTAAAATTTGGTTTTTGGGACTTGTCCCGTTTTTACACTCAGCGATTCATTTGAAGGAAGCAAGTTCATGGGGAGTGTTTCAACCAGCTCCTTCTCTGAGGCCTCGAGCTTGAAAATCAACTGTGGGATCGACGCCATAATAAGGCTTTGGCCGTGCTTTAATGAAGGCCAGCGTCGCTGCAGTGTCCCTGTCCGCCATGCTTTTCTTTGCCTTAGTTATGAATTGGCTGTCATTCTCGTCGAACGAATCCACCACTGATTTGACAGCCTATAGGTGTTCAGCATAGTAGAGCGCTGCAGAAATCCAGGTTCCCCATCGACTCAGGATTGGCTCAGGGGGCAGCGGCAGTACGGGGCGCGCACTCGGCTAGGTGCCTTTACGAAAAATTGTTTCCCTGCAGAAATGAGTTTGTTGACGCTGAGAGAGAATGCTAGTTGAGAGATAAATTATTTATAGTGTTGATGTCAAAAAATCTTAAAATATGCAGAAATATTGAATAAATACCTAGGAAAATATACTGCCTAGTAGCGAAATGGCCCAAATATGCTCGTATCCAACAAAACCCCAATATATGCAATTATATTCCCGAAAAACTCGAATTTGGATCATCCGATTTGCACTCTATTTAGGCTTCTTATAGGTTGGGCATATCGGGAACGAAATATGCAAATATGCCATTTGCCGAGCCCTACCTATTAGTAACAGGCCGTTACAGTTAGGCTCAATATACTTATAATATTCCACTCTACCTAGATTATACCGGTAAAAGGCCGTGATCGTCATAACGGTAGATTCCCCCGCGAAACCCGCATTTCCTTGACGCTCGCGAAAGGGATTTCATTAATGCGATAAACTTATCGATAAGAGGTGTATTAGGTGGAGCGACATCGCCGGTAAAAAGCTTTCCGAGGGCGAATGGGCCATCAAGATAAAGTGATAGTCCAGAGCCTCCCTTGTTGTACATTCAAAGTCAAACAACAAAGTCCCCACTGTCATGGCTCCCCAGCCATGAAAATCCGAGCAAACTGGCGCAACTTTTTTGTTTTTTGTTTTTTCACCCTCAAACTCATCTCTTAACTTTAATCCGAAGAGATAGCGATACTCCTCAGCTTGGTCACAGTTTTAGGAAAAACAGGTTAAATAGGTTCAAGGTTTGAGACATCGTTGCGTTAACCAAATATTGTTAGTCAAGTAAGCTTTGAAAATTTTCGTTTAATATTTCCTCATCATAATTCAAGAAGCTAAAAGTTCTGCTGAAGATAAAAGTTGTGATTTTCAGCAGAATATTCCTTCTAAACGCTTGTAAATTAAACTAATTGTTTTATTATTATTATTATTATTATTATTATTATTATTATTATTATTATTTTCATTATTAAACTGATTCTTGGGAGCTTAAAATTGAGTTCTTTGTTGTTGAAAATTTGGTTCTTGAGGTGCTAAAAATTCGACTGTTGACGCTGAAAAATCCTATTCTCGGTGCAGAAGATTGCAGTTCGTGGCGGTTGAAAATCCCGTTCTTGTTGGCTAAAAATTCGATTCTTGAGGTGCTGATGATTCGATTCGTTTGCTGAAGATGCAGTTCTTGAGTTCTGAAAGTGCAGTTATTGAGAGCTGAAGATCTTTTAGCGTGGACCATGCTTTAGTCGAGACCTCACTGCCCAAAAACGATAGGCGGGAAGGGAGATGTGGGTGTGTCACGAAATGGTAAGGTGGGATATATATATATTAGCCGTCGAGTTGCCCCCAGAGCCAGGTCGCCATCCTCACTTGCTTTACTGTCAGGCCGCTTGTTCGGCGTCCTCACTTGTTTTACCGTTAGGCCTCTAGATCGGCGGCCTCTTCTGTCGTACGTTAGGCCACTAGTTCGGCGTCCTCACTTGTCTTAGCGTTAGGCCACTAGTTCAGCATCCTCACTTGTCTTACCGTCAGGCCACTTGTTCGGCGTCCTCTCCTGTCTTACGTTGGGCCTCTAGTTCGGCGTCCTCACATGTCTTACCGTTAAGCAGGATTAACATCCATGCGGCAATGCGATATTGCATCATTCCGTCATTGCGTTCGGTTTGCTGCGGGCGGGAAGAAATTAGTATTGACGGAGAAGCACTTTCGAAGCTGGCTTTACTCATCCAAAAAATCAGATATTTTACCTGTCTGACGCATTTTTACGGATAACAGCGATAAGCATCCAGGTTGTTGTGGTCGCCATAGCAACATCCACAAAACACAAATAAACGCGGGAATGAAAAGCCGACGCTACGTCGACAAAACTCAAATAAACGCGGGAAGGAACAGCTGTGTGCAACGCAATCACAATTTGCCGGACGCTTGTGAACGCCTGGCGTGAATGCCGGAATCCCCTCCACTGCTCACCTCTGTTGACGCGTTCACGCATTGACGGATTGCCGCATGGATGTGAACCCGGCTTTAGCCCGCTAGTTTAGCATCCTTTATTGTCTTACCGTCAGGCCAATAGTTTGGCGTCCTCACTTGTCTTACCGTCAGGCCACTATTATAGTCTATAATAGGTCTACCACAGAAAGTTTGCAACCCTTTGGCGCATTCTTCTGGAGAAAATAGAACTAGTTATCTCTTATCATCGCTTATCATCAAGCAGATTCCCCTGCGAACGATAATTTTTCGGGAATTTTTTCCCTCAAAAGTGACATGATTTCCCTCCTCGGGAGGAAGTACTTGAGAGCACACGTTCACAGCGCAGCCACTACACGAACATCAAATTTCTCACCGCTCCAATTTCCGTGTCAAGGTTTCACAATAGAGAGATTCTACTAGATGCGAGGGTAACTACGGTGACGGGAGTAACTTACGGAAAACGCAAATACTAGGGCGAGCCAAGGTGAATGCTAACCGCACAGCCACTTCTTACGAGACGCTATTTACGGGATTTCATTGGTAGGGGCACCAACGTGGAATGAGAAGTCACGTCAAGCGTCACTCAACTGTTGATGGTGTCTCTCATGGTGTTGAAAGAATTAGTGTGATTGTTTTGTTGATACAGGGATTTTAGACTAGGTGTTACTTTTTTTGAGAGAAAGTGAAAAATATAATTGAGATGAGTTGTAGGATACACATTGTTTTTAATATTGTGTTCTAATTCTGAAATATTTACTTATACGAGTATGTTTAATTAGCACAAAAGGAAACAAAACACTGTTTGAGAATCTGTGACAAGTAGAGGGGGCTGGCTCATCTTTTCCAGAATAGGTTACCTGTCGAAGAGGATGTACAAGTGCTCATTACTTTCAATTTTTACTGTTACCTTGCTTACGATAACTTACAATTGGATAAGGCTTGAAAACCCACATTTTTAATTAGGTATGTATTATTTTGAAACATTGAGCAAACTTAAGGGAAGATGAAGAGACCAGGAAATTTCGACGGCAATACCTATGTGTAAAAATTTTGCTACTTCAACCTGTTATGCTACATGAGTGACTGTTTATTCCCTTTTTGTTTGGCTATTTTACTCACAAATGCAGTATGTATGTATTTTAATACAATGCAATCCAAGCACAAAATAAGTAGAAGCGTGACTGTAAATTAGATTGTGCAAAAAGCCAAAGTTGAATAATAAAATGTTTAGACATTTCAGTGTCATGCGATTTTCAAATTGAGTGGTCCACTTCGAAACCTACCTGAGTAGGTACCTATCCTAAAGTTTTCTTGAATTACTGGCGGGCCTCATTAGATTTAGTACCAAAAAAATTACAAGTAACACTATTCATGAACAAAATATCATTTCATGTACCTAGGTACCACAGTACCAACAGATACAGAGCGATTTCTGTTTTTCGCATTATACCTAATACAGCACGCTACTGATGTACACACGCGTGTATTTTATGTACACGCTCTTCTCTACTTTACTACAAACTGCTACTTACCTACCTACTGCTCATGAATATACCTAATTTTCTAATCTAATCTAATGAATCTATCTAATTGACCGTCAGGAGACTCTCAAGTAGAGTGGGTTTCGCCCATCAAACATTTCATACCATTTTAGAAGTAGGAAAACTGATTAGATAGATGCATATCACTTACCTATTCTGTGCAGTAGTTTAGTTAGTCACCACAAAAATACTAATGAAGAACGAGGACGGAATTCCCTTCTGACCTGAGCAACTGATAACCAGCCAGACGGTGAAGGGTTATCTATCCAGAAGGTACTGGTTCAACAGCCTTACGGGGTTCTATTTGCGGTTCTATATGCGGTCCCTTCCCGGATTAAGAGCCCTTTATGCGGTTGTGGTCCCGCACGTACGACTACCTGCGTTCCCGCGCCGCCCGTATACCGTATTTACGAACGCAAATGGGGCCGCATCAAGCCCCGCGCAGGTAGTAGAAACTCTCTAATGGAAGGTTGACTCGATCGTTAGTACGCGGATCCGCCACCTCGGGGGCGCCACACGGACGCAAACTTTCTGTGGTAGACGTATAGTTAGGCGTCCTCATCAGTCGTACCATGTTCCACGTTTCTTGAATTTTAGCCGTTGGCTCCAAGTAAAAAGCATCCTGGGGGTCCAGGCAGCTTGTCTCTATTTGAGAGCAACAATCCGATTTTTGATGCTGAAAATCCAGTTATTGGGGGGTTGAAAATCTGATTCTTGATGCTGAAAATGACATATTTTTTGAATAATGTATTAATCGTGTTTTCACATTCACTTCCCTTAAAACTTAGTGAATGAGGGAGATAAATTTAGCAAGACTTGCCGCTTCTTCAATCAAAAGCAGTCAGGGAGATAATATCACATAAAATATCATAATATGATAATGATAATATTATTATGTTGCAAACTTTCGAAATTATGCACAATGTGTAATGTCATGACACATGTCTAATGACATAACACATAATATGTCATATTATTTCGATAAATTATACGAGTAGGTATAGAGGAAATCTCTTACACGATATCCGATGTCTTCCTTTTCACGGCATTTTGTTTGTTTTTCTCCCCTGGCCGCCGGCTCTCCGACACGACCAATGAAGCTTTTATTCAGGCGATGAAAATAAAATCAATGGACTCCCCGCAATCAAATAATGGCACACGAATGCCACGGTGGTAAAATATAATAACATTGTTCGGTTGGTGACCCCCCAGTTGTTCAATACTGTTCTCTTTTTCAACGAGGCAAAGTCTGACAGTGACACATCGTTTACCTTACAATGGTTTACATTCCATTCATATTTGCGACAGAGAGCACAATACCCGGAATCTATTACCTTTGTGTTGTTCCGCATTTATTTTGTATAACCCCGCTGTTTTCGATAACTCATTTATAATTCTTGCTGTTTGGGGGGGCTGTTTCGTTAACTAAGTTGGACATGTTACGCATGCGTAGCTACATATTTCATGCATGAGATAATTCAATCATGAGAACATTTTGTATCGTTATATGGCTCGGAACGAACTCGTTGAGAGAAACGCTGCAAATTTTACGCAAGGGTTTATTATTCTTTGGTATAAATTTTCCAAAAATTAATTATTTCTATAAAAATTTTATATTCTCTGAATATTTAATATTTAATATTCTCTGAAAAATTACAAAATAAAAAAAATTTAAAAAAATGTAGGTGGGTGATTCCACGAAAACTGGAAATTTTTGATGTCCAAATATGAGTGAAAAATTCTTTCTTTGTTTATAGATTTTTTGATTAGGCTTACTTTGAAGGTGGTTCAGATGAAGTTTAGCAACGAATTCAATCATACAAGTGCTCCGTTTAGCAAGAATAGAAAATTTTGTAAATTCGTAAGATGAGGGAATGAGGTAGGTATGAGAATGAGGAAAACAAATAAAATGAGACGCCAGATTGATTTTGAATGTATAATAAATTGACTCTAGCGTACATTGCTACTCAATTAATGAAAAATAGGAAATATATTTAGGTAATATAATAAAATCGTAAGAATGTAGGATCATCCTCATTCTCTCATTCCGAACCTCATTCTCTCATTTACCGATGATTAACGTGAGAGAATGAGGTTTTTGGCTTCAAAATAGGATGCTATTGCACACATTGTAATTACTGCAATTTTCAAAAATCACATGGCACAAGCACTTGGCAACGCTCACTATGTGACTGATAATCAAAATTCTGAAACTTACCGCAACTAGTTTATGAAAGATGAGAGAATGAGAATTCAAGTGCCGAAAGATAAAATTCTCCCACAAAACAGGACACCGACTGAAGAGGGAGGATATTTTGACAATGACGATTTCTCGACGTGCAGACGCGATGTGTGGAAGTGTTGCTGACCCATTTTTCCGGTCCTAATGGGGGCATGGCGGACACTCGACTTTCTCAAAATAATGTGAGAGAATGAGGTGACTACCTCCGTGACAGCCACATGATGTTGTCCTTACTCAACACGGTTCACTGTTAAAATCCGTATTCTCTAAAAAGTTGAAGGTGAAGAGCAGGTGAAAATAACGATACATTGGATTTTGGCGAAAATCTACTTGGTTCATCGTCAGTAGTTGTTGAAGTTGGAAACTCTGAGAAAGGGACACGTGAGAGAATGAGGATATCGAACTTCAAATTTGAAATTTCATACCTAAGTTTTCAAGGAAAGGGATGAAACTTGATTCGAATTAAAGCTATCGTCTTCTCCCTTAAGCCCAAAATTTTTTTTTTTTTTTTTTTTAAATCAAATAGGAGAGCCATCGTGTTTGAAAGACCTAAAATTTCCAGTTTTCGTGGAATCACCCAGGTACAGGTTTTATTTTATTATTATTATTATTCTTAGAAATATATTTCTACGTAGTTGGGACAGAAGTAGAACCCCAGTAAATGGTCTCAACGTCCAAAATTACTCGGGAAACTATACCTAATTCGACCTCCCAGCATCCTTAAATAGTCCTATACAATTTAATGTATATCTTCATATATCTATATATATAAAAATTAATCAGTATTTTGTTGCTGATCGCATAACTTGAGAACGGCTGGACCAATTTCAATAATTTTTTTTTTATAATGTTCGCAAAAGCTTAAGGAAGGTTTTGATGAGCTACAACGTGGGTCTGAAACCCATCGATCATACGATGCATGTATGGGATGTGTGGGATGTATGGGATGTGTGGGATGTATGGGACGGTGTATGGGATGTGTGGGATGTATGGGATGGTGTATGGGATGATGTATGGGATGTGTGGGATGTATGGGATGTATGGGATGTGTGGGATGTATGGGATGGTGTGTGGGAGGTGTGGGATGTGTGGGATATATGGGATGGTGTGTGGGAGGTGTGGGATGTGTGGGATGTATGGGATGATGTATGGGATGTATGGGATGATGTACTGTTAGAGAATGACGGTCATTGGGATGACACTCTGAGAGATGCTGTTATTACTTCAAATGCTAAACAAATACGAACATTATTTTCAATAATTCTTTCCACATGCTTTCCATCAACACCCATTGATTTGTGGAACAAATACAAATATCACATGTCGGATGATATTTTGAACCAGATGCGTATTAGAACTTCTAATCCACACATGGAAATGAGCGAGAACATTCATAATGAAGCATTGATTTTAATCGAGGATATGTGCTTAATGCTTACCAACAAAGTATTAACTCAATTAGGGATGACAGCGTCTAATCGCTCAATGCACGACGCGTTTAATCAAGAGCTGAAGCGCGAGACACAATATAGTTTAGAGGCAATGAAAGAAACAGTTCAACGGAATGTTCCTCTGTTGAATCAGCAACAAAAATGCGCATATAATAATTACGCGCATAATATAATGCGCATAATATAATTACTACACTTACATAATGCGCATAATATAATTACTACACTCATGAAAGTAGTAAACGATGGAACCGGAGGGATTTACTTCTTGGATGCTCCCGCTGGAACTGGAAAAACATTTTTGATATCATTGATTTTGGCAACAATTCGATCGCAAAATGGAATTGCACTTGCCCTTGCTTCTTCAGGAATTGCAGCTACATTGTTGGAAGGTGGTCGAACAGCTCATTCAGCACTCAAGTTGCCGCTGGACGTGCAAATAAATGAAACTACAACTTGCAATATTTCTAAAAACTCTGGAATGGCCAAAGTGTTACAGCAATGCAAATTAATTGTGTGGGATGAATGCCCGATGGCACACAAAAGATCGTTGGAGGCACTAGATCGCACAATGCAAGATTTAAGAAACAATCAATATCACTTTGGTGGTGCAATGATACTGTTGGCAGGTGATTTCCGTCAAACATTGCCAGTGATACCACGATCAACGCCAGCTGATGAACTTAATGCGTGTTTGAAGTCATCTGTCTTATGGAAATATGTGAAAACAATCAAATTGACTATGAATATGCGTGTTGAGTTGCAGAAAGATGACCAATCCGGAGCAGTGTTTTCTAAACAATTACTGGCCATTGGCAATGGTAACATCCCGGTTGACACTTTGTCTGGATGTATTACATTACCTTCCGATTTTTGTCAATTCACCAAATCAAAGACTGAGCTAATTGAGAAGGTGTTTCCAAATATAGCTCAAAATTATAAAAATCATGTTTGGTTGAGTGAACGTGCTATATTGGCTGCAAAAAACATTGACGTGAAAGAAATGAATTTCCAAATTCAAGATGAAATTGCAGGCGAATTGATAACATATAAATCACTTGATTCCGTTACTAGCGAAGATGATGTTGTTAAATATCCAACAGAATTTTTAAACTCACTGGAATTACCCGGATTACCGCCTCATATTCTAAAATTAAAAATCGGATCGATAATTATTATGTTGCGAAATGTCAACCACCCACGTCTTTGTAATGGTACTAGGCTTGCGGTTAAGAAACTAATGAATAACGTTATTGAAGCTACAATTCTTAAGGGAAAATACAAAGGAGAAGATGTTTTAATCCCACGAATTCCGATGATTCCAACCGACGTGCCATTTAACTTCAAACGATTGCAATA
Organism: Pilophorus perplexus; assembly: GCA_955831195.1. Taxonomy (NCBI): domain Eukaryota; kingdom Metazoa; phylum Arthropoda; class Insecta; order Hemiptera; family Miridae; genus Pilophorus; species Pilophorus perplexus. The sequence goes on from OY037015.1 coordinate 5,350,100, forward strand.
TCCAGTGCAGCTTGCATTTGCAATGTCGATAAACAAATCGCAAGGGCAGTCCTTGAGTGTTTGCGGAGTGAATCTAGAAAATCCATGCTTTTCACACGGTCAGTTATATGTCGCCTGTTCCCGTGTTGGGAAACCATCAAATTTGTTTTTTTTTTCGCGCCAGACAACAAAACAAAAAATGTTGTCTACCAAAAAGCACTGGCAAATTAATAAAATGTTGAAATTAATAAAATCCTTTTTTTTTTTTATTACTGACCCATAAAATACTGATTCATAGTTAGTTTTGATATCTAAAATTGATAGTAGGTTTGATATCTGACATTGATTCCAATTCTAGAGAAGAAGTTAAACGTACCTACTAATCTTATTTCAGATATCTAGCTTAATAGTAAATGTAGACTAACAGTGTACTTAAATTTTATTATCGTAACATGGTCATCCAGTTTATACGGGACAAATTATGTTTCATTTTATAAATAATTAAACACAAGATTTAGGACCTTTCAGCGACAGCAACGCGTCGCCGGGTCAGCTAGTTATAATATAATATAATGAAGGTATACATTAAATTTTATAGCCCCATGTAACCCCATGGATCTCCACGGTGAAATCGGATAGTTCTGAGGCCCCCAAAAATTGGATTCTATGTCCAAAAATACGTCGAAAACGACACCTAAATCGTAGCTGAAACCATTCAAAAGCCCTTTCCGTAGCCCATTTTCTACTAACTTTTTGCTCAGCCGCTAGATAGCGACTCGCGAGCGACCACTCAGGCAAGAGGCCGCCCTTTTCATATCATTTGGGTTTCTATGGGTGAACATGGATAATATCCATGTAAGTAGTATATTATACTACAGTGAGAAAATGTGTAATGTATTCGACGATTTATAAGACAGTAACCAGTATATTAGAATTTTAAGAGCTCTGCTTGAGCCTGTTGAATCGCATTCAACACTTACTTGACCACGTTGCAGGCTTGCTGACACTGCTGAGCTTTGAACCTGAGAACAAATCGCTCATTAGGAACCTACGTCTGACATAACAGAACCTACACGTACTCATGGGAACAGTTTGGCTTAATATAAGGTGGATGCGGCGAGATAGTGGGAATCCGTCTTATAAAAAGACGATTTCAGACGATGTTGCCAAAAGACGAAATATATTTCGTTTGAAATCGTCTTTTTTACAGTTAGGCTTACATTTTGCTCGACATGTTTAGTATACCGACTCTTCGAATCCCAGATTCGGTGCACTTGAAAAACCCTGAACATAACATGCAGCATGAAATTCCTTCTGGTTTGGGTAGTTTTTGTTCCACCACACTCGGAAGCAAGATTCGCTCAAATAGATAAAATTTATCTATTTTAGCAAATTTGAGTCTTATCTACCTTTATTTAATAAAGGTAGATAAGACTCAAATTTGCTAAAATAGGTTTGAGTGTAGACTATTCCAAAGAATGTTCTACTCACCAAAGCTGTAGAATCGCAACGTCAGCAACAACTTCGTGATTCCTGTCGGTCAGAGATTCCAATTTTCGTGTGTGACTGCTTTCGGGGATATACAGTTTCAATTTTTTCTATTCAATTCAATTCAAAATTTTCTTTTCGCCTCGAGGATTCACTCAACCCAAAATCCCAGCTCATCCGCACAAGGTCCACGGAAAAGAGGAACGTTGAATAAAAAACGAGCCATTATTTAACCATTTATCTCGCAACTTTCTTAGAGGGAAATGGACGGACTTTGGGACCCGGCGGCGGGAAAAAAGCGAGAAATAGTTTTAAGAGAAATCTATTTTGTAGAGTAAGATAATCTGATAGGAGGAAAAGTTGGTTAATGGAAAGACGAGGAAACCAAGTTATTCTCTTAATGAAAGGGACGGGGGTTGCTTTGAAAGTAGAGCCGCCAATTATATTACGGTTCTCTACATTTTTCCTTTTTTTTTCTGAGCTGGTAATCAATTTCCCGGCCTACCTCTATGATTTGGCTTTCCCTTTGTGTCGAGCAAACGCATGCAAGGTTTATTTCCTTCATATGACAAAGTGCAGTGGTAATTGGAGTTGACGAATATATTTCGAGCGCTATAGTTTCTAACGCGAATGAAATAATTTCATTAGCCTAAATGATGAAAATAGAACGCGAGTCTTAAAAAAAAACTGCAAATTTTACTATGATGCAGTTTAATTGTGCAAAAATTAATTCTGTGACTATTATAATTTTTTATATAATGTTTGGACAGATGTGGGACCTCGATTTTGCGTCCAAAATTACTCGGAAAACGACACCGTATTTGACCTCCTGGGATCCTTCAAAAACCCCATTTGTAGCCCCATGAAAGCACCATAGATTCCCCATGTGAAATCGGATCGTTCTGGGACCCCCAAAAATTGATTATACGTCCAAAAATACTGCGAAAACGACACAAAACTCGATCCCACAGTCGAAAACCATCAAATAGCCCCACGGGTTGGAGCGATTGGGCTGAAAACCTTGCGGGCACAACTAAATGGTAAATCGAGTATTTTGTCAAAATTTCATATTAAATATTGTAAATTTTACAAAAAAATTCCTACAGCACGAGCAAACACTCTTCACTCAGAGCTAAGGCGCCTAAGCGACAAACACATGATTCTGTCTCATCATGTATGATAAATTATTTGTGGAAGGTGCAGTACGGGAATGGATAAGTTATTTGGTCAATGAAAGAATCTTCTTGACGAAATTCCTCCGTAAACTTCTCTCAATGTAGAATACAAAACGTGGGAAGTTCAGCTCGGGAACCCGCTCGTTTATTTTCAGGGTGACGAGGGTTCCAAGGATGTGAATTGATGACGTAAGTTAGAGTCGCTGTTTGAGGCGACCTCGCACCTACAATACCCTGCCGCTACCCTGAAAATAGAAATCTGCTTATTGTTTTTAATAGCACCACGAGGAATTCGTCCCAACACTGTCCCAACAATAGTCCAACTAAACTTAACTGTTCCCGAGTTATAACACGGAATAGATAGCATTCTATTCCGTGGTTATAGGCAGAAGATGAGACGCGTGAACCTCATAAGCTCTCCACCAGGCGCGACTGGTGATGGCAGAACAAGGGGGTGCAGTCACGGATTCGTGATAATATTTTATGAAAAATTTTATTGCACCCAACACAGATAAAAAGTACCTACTATCAAGATTTGCTATAGTTCATTATTCATTTATTTGTTTAAAAATTCCAATTAACTATTACCAGTTTCCTTTCATTTCCTGGGTACACGCTGCAAACCTGGTGAAGGTGAGGTTGGCCGTCCCATGTCGCGAATGTCACACTTATCACTCACGCCTAAACGGGAAAACTCCCTCAAGATGAAATCAATAGAGTTATACAACAAACGCTTTATGAAATGAACAATGAAACGAACGAATAAAAAACTTATAAATGAGACAAACGCAGATCACCGAGTTCAGAAAACACTTCCCAGAAAACATGGAAGCACACTAAACCCCTGATGCCATCCCCTCAGAAGCTGCCTCTGGTAAAAAATACCTTTGTGGGAAAACTGAAAAAATCAGAAACCTTGGTCGATCGAAATTTTATGATTTCATACCATACAAAGTAATATAGCAACACCAAAAAGTTTTCAAAATATTTCAAAAGTAAGCCCCTATTTTTTCCATGATTTGAGACAGATTAGATCCTGAAAAAGTCCCTCATTACAAACGAAAATTCCCTGCCCATGAACGAAGACTGCCAACACTGATTGTGGAGGTGATTTAACATCTGGTGAACGGTGAGAAGGAAGAGTGTGCGCAGTTCCCAGAACTGCCCCACATTTCGACATTTCTGGCTTCACACTTAGTTCGTTGTTCCATAAGGTCCATGCAAAAAAATCGTCTCAAGAAGGGCAGTGCTCCCGTTATCATTGCACTATCAACACAGGCTTTTCAGACGTTCCGCGAACTATGTAAGGTCTACAAGAACTTACGTAGATTTTCGAGCCGAGTTTTGATTAATTTTTAGGTAGGTAACTAATTAGGTAGGTAATACGTAGCCCCCCCCTCTCGCCCTTCTGCATCGAGGGGGTGCAGTTGCGACGCTGCCTCCCTCACGAGTCGCGCCTGCTCTCCACACAATAATATCGTCACAACTCTGGAAAGTGACACATCGCTCTCTCTTGCGGTGTTCCGTGCTACTACGTTTATGAAATTTTTCCAATTGCAAGATATTGTACAAAAACGAGATGATTATCACAGCGCCGGATTAACCTCTCGTGGGCCCCGGGGCTGGGACTTAAAAGGGGCCCCCTTTATATATGTACATATACATATATATTATGTACGAAAGTGGATCCTCTGGCCAGGAGTATCACGTAAAAACCACTAGAAAATCGCGTCTGTCGCTTCACAACCAAAAACTGGGTCAAAACAGTCAAAAAACGCTCCGAATGCAGGGCAATCTATTTTTACAATTAAGAAAAAAGTTCTTTTTACGATAAATAAAAATGCTGCAAATTTAACACTAGGGGTTGTTATTCATTGATATAGGTTACATGTGCAGAAATTTATTTCTGTCAATGAGAAAAAGTTAAGAAAAAAATTTTGTGGGGGATTTTTTTTTTTGTAACAACCTTTTTTCGAAAATATTTTGTTTTACTTGAAAAATATTTGAACTCTTGGGAACCTTCAAGAATCCCGTTTGTAGCCCCATGAAAGCCCTAGAGATCGCAACAGTGAAATTGGATCGTTCTGGGACCCCCAAAAATGAATTGAACGTTCAATAATACTTCAATAACGACACCTAACTCGACCTCTTAGCCTAAAGCCTTAAAAAAAAAAACCTCCGGTAGCCCAATTTAGCCCCATAGTGCCCCACGGGTTTGGGCGATCGGGCTGAAAACCTTGCGGGCACAACTAGATAGTAAACCGAGTATTTTGTCAAAATTTCAGATTAAAAAAAATTCCTTCTGCCCAAAACGGCCCAGACGGCAGATGGCGGACGTCATTGTATGCGTGTTCAATTTCAGTGTGTGTCATTGTATGTGTGTTCAGATTGTATTTTTGCCTAGGCTGGTCGTGTTAGTTTTAGGGAGGTGAGGAAATTTTGAAGAAGTACTCGCCCTCCACCAGACAAGTAAACGTAGAGAGAGCAACCACCCATGATCCGAAAACTGCAAGTTACGAGAAGAGGTAGAAGAGTAGGTAGGTACGGTCTGCTGCATTCCGCAGCCACCAACGACCCGATTCACCATGATAAGACCTCCTTTAAAACCCGGCGCCTCCACATTGGTTCAACCCAGTCACACCAGAATGGTGCAGCTAACGCTGGAGGGGACAGGAGGGCCCGCTGTTCACTCCCCATAGGGAAGATCTGAAGAACAAGGTAGAAGAAAGAACCTATCTCTTTTTCGGGAAAACAATTTTTTGGAGATCAGCATAGGAATAAGGAAAACGGTTTGTTAATTTTCAACCAAAAAAAAAAAAAAAAAAAATTAACGGTGGCGAAGTGGCCCCCTTGGTGTGTGCGCCCCGGGGCTATAGCCCCCTTAGCCCCCCCGTTAATCCGGGCCTGGATTATCATCATTCATGAATGTTAGTGTGTGTAATTTGTGGAACGTCTGGCCTAAAACTGAACTCTCTGGGTTTTCCTTCTTGGCGACGCGTCGCGACGGGAACATAATAAGTGCCCATATTATGGGCACTTTAGGTGCTGTCCATTTCACAATACCCTTCTTCTTTAGCAAAAGGATGACTTCAGGGATCACCGTGTTCCCGGGGACATCTCCGTCTCCCCATGGTCCAAACCCGTCCATCCATCGCCTCCAACGACGTGCTGTTGATCCTGTCGGGAAAGTTCGGTAGACTTGCAGGACATACTTGACTTCTGGCAGCTGGCCAACGCTCGCCTCGAGGCTTCCCCCGGTTTGGGCACCTCTAATTTGCGAAACACAGGATGACGTCTGGGATCACCGTGTTTCCTGGGACATCTCCGTCTTCCCACGATCCCAGCCCGTCCATCCTTTGCTGATGAACACACCCAAACCTACTCCACTACATCACCAGATGAGTCTCTCTTTCTAATTCCCGTTGATGGAAAAGCCAAAAACCGATCTAAAAGATAAATTCCTCAAGTAGTTTTCGCGGAAATGTGATAAAGGCGTGATAGAGGCTGGGAGTAATTTTCAAATTTTCCGCTCCAGAAACCTCATTTTCACCCTCAGGGAAAAGTTTTGACGGGCTGTTACATGTCGGCTGTAGAAGGGCTGATGAAGTATGAACTTCGGGATTAGCTAATCCGCCATCGTAAACCAGCCTGCTGGTTGACTCTGATTACACGGGGTTAATTTTACTTTGTTGAACCTCCCCGAAACCGCCGGGGGGGCTCTCGTTGTTCGGCCTCTTACAGGGCCCCCGTTTCAGCCTTGATGGAGATTACGCGAGATAATGAGTTCCCGCTGCAGATTCCACAGTTGATAGTCTGCAGTGTACATATTTCAATTGGGTTAATCTCTGAAGAAGTTAAGGGGGCAACGGTTGTTGAAGTTCGATATCAGGAAATAGAGTGATCTCACGAACTGTAGGGCCTAGAGAATAGGAGACTGCACTGTGGCAGGGGACAGAAGGTGTGAGTTTTCTATTTGGATGTCCCCAGTCAAGGTAGGTACGATGTTCGGCCCCTCAATATCCATCTGGCTCAGCGGCATGAAACGATGGTGTGTGGACAAATGATCATTGATGCAATTGAAGGGCACGCTGCACTGATGGCCGAGGATTCTCTGATATCACTGAAATGTGTGGATCGACCTTAAAGCAGCCTTCTTATCTTACCAGGGGGCCAGCCAACCCCCGACCGTAACCCACCTGGCTTCAGACCCAACAACTCGTTTTCCCATATTGTGCAGTTTTTTTCTCAAAAAATACAATTTTTTTGGGGGGTTACCCGCGTAGCCTTCGAACATCACCCCTTATCCCACAGCAACCTCATCATCCAGTACTCTAAACCCTGATTTTTGCTCCTCTTTTGGAGCTTAGATGTGCCACGTGAAGCAACTTTTTGGTGGTTTCATATTTTTCAAGTCATCTACTCGCCAAAACGGAATTTTGGTATTTTTTTTTTTTCAAATTTATTAGAAAAAGTTGTTCAAAAATTTCCGTTTTTTTCCACTTGAGGAGCTCAGATACGCCACATGGAGCTGCTTTTTGGTGGTTTCAGACTTTTCTCACGCTACGCTCGCCAAACTGGATTTTTTAGGACCAAGTTCAGATTTTTCTGACATCTGGAAGTGCCCTAGAATAAAGATGACCAACATCGTGTCACCCTCCCTCCTCGGGCTAAAGCTAGCAAACCCGACCTCTCCCACCTGGCCTTTGACAACTTCATCTCGCTTTTCGAAAATGAATATTTTTTTTTTTTTTTTCTTTCAGAAATAGAGGATGAGGGTTTTTGAAATTCTAATTTGAATTTGTATCCGGCTTGAAAAAATGCATGAGATACCGTCATCCTGTATTTCATTCCTGAATAACATAAAAGAGACGAGAATCTGCAAATTTTGATCACAGAAATAGGTACCCTTTTTTCGATCTTATTATTCTCAATTAAATACACGAAGGGGAGAGTCGCTGACGCCTTGCCTCAATGATGGGGAGAGGGGGTTATTGGAAGGGCGCCTCCTTCACCATTAGAGAGTTCCTAAAGCCACTTTTTGCCTAACGGTGATGAGTTACGGTCGACGTAACTCGAGATTTCGCGCATGCGCAGAAATAATGGTGATAACTTACGTCCTTATGCCTAACGTCGAACGTTGTTGCCGTAAAGTTACGGCAATAAGCTTACGGTCTTAAGGATACCGCCGTTAATTTCGAGCAATAGAATGTAAATAGCGGCACCTTAAATTTAGCGTGACTTTTGATAAGACCGTATCTCTGTTACGGTCTTATGTGAAGTTAGCTTTTCTTTGATTCTCCCTAGACAAATCCCTTACGGTGATAAAAATTAACGGTCGACGTAACTCGGATGTTTCTTTAGGAACTCTCTACTTACGTCCTTATGCCTAACGTCGAACGTTATTGCCGTAAAGTTACGGCAATAAACTTACGGTCTTAAGGATACCGCCGTTAATTTTGAGCAATAGAACGTAAATAGCGGCACTTTAAATTTAGCGTGACTTTTGATAAGACCGTATCTCTGTTACGGTCTTATGTGAAGTTAGCTTTTCTTTGATTCTCCCTAGACAAATCCCTTACCGTAAAGTGGGGTGAATAGGCTCACTTTTTGAGTTTGAGAAGCTGTAAAATCTGAACCAATCAACATAGAGAAACCGTTCCAACGGCATTTCATGTTTCTTGGCGTCAATTTTCGATTCCTCACCTGTTCAAGAGTCATCCCTCTAAGGGAAAAACGTAAACACGTTTTTTATGCACTGAGCCGATTGGTCCACCAGGTGGGGTGAATAGGCTCACTCAATGTTTTTACATGGAAAAAAATATTTTTCTCGATTCTACCAACCAGTGGACCAATGGGCTCAGTGGTTTGGGGACAAAGACAGTTGGGCGACACCAAGGTTTTTTTTTTTTTGGTTTTTTTTTTTTTTTTTTTTTTTTTTTGTGAGAACAAGTGGGTTTTTGAAAATTTCAGTAATATTTAATATTACTCACTTTTAAGCTTGAATATCTCCAAAACTATTATAGGTACGCGAAAAACGAATAGGGGCACTTGTGTAGCAAATGTTGTGAGGTTCATTTTTCATATAGATGATATTTCTGTAGGACCGTCCTACTGTAGGACGTTTTCGAGTTAGGAGCGAAAATACGAAATAACCGACCTTCTTCGGCCTCCCCCACCCCCGCTCGCTTGTAGGGTCGTATTTTATCCTCCCATGGGTCTAAACACATCGGTGAAAAAAAAATCGCTTCTGCTCTCAACATTAAATTTTCCATGTTCAGAAGCGATTTCTTTATTCTAGGGGGAAATTTTCCACCTAGAATCATGCTTGCCTAGACTAACCATACTTTTGCGCAGCCTCCCGAAGGCTCAAACCTTGTTTTACGCCAACAACCGCCCGCTTGATTTCTTCCAGCGATTTTGACGCCAGGGTTCGGTTTATAGTCCCTCGGCATGGTGAGCCGATTCACCCCACTTTTCAAATCGAGCGTGAGTTCAATTACAAAATCGGCCGCAGCCTCCAACAGCACTGTCGCACGGAATCGAAATTTTGACAGTACCTATCATCCCAGAATGTTTACAAATTAGATAAGCCGGTTATAAACTTCATATCAGCAACCATTGTTGCTGTGCGGGCAAAGTTAGGACCCCTAACCAAAAACGCTGTTCCGGGTAGCCATAGTTACCAACACTAAAAACGCCAATGGACGTCGAAATAAATAACGATTGAGTTATAAATCGATACATTGAATCTTCCCCAATCGATTCCCGTTTTATTTTTTATTTTATCGTTATTAGTTCGCCGTATTTTTCAAATTACACGTTTTTCGCAAAAAGTGAGCCTATTCACCCCACTTTACGGTACAGTGATAAAAATTAACGGTCGACGTAACTCGGATGTTTCTTTAGGAACTCTCTATTATTTCTCCCTATTTTGAGCTCTGCAGTTTCCGCAATTGTGCTCCTCCCCCCCCCCCCCCCCCCAATCGTCTCGTCACCCATTGTCGCACTTTGTCTCAGCAACGTCCTCCCTCCCCCTCCGCAGAGCCATCCTTTCCGCTCCCCGACCCTCCTTCAATCAAAATTTTCCCAACTTAGCCAGCAAGTATTAAATTAAACACTGAACCTGCTTTTTGAGCCACTTTGAGCCGAATTTTTGGTGATTTCAGACTTTTCTCGTACTATGCTCGCCAAGACGAATTTTTTTGGTTTGTGATTCATTTTTTGGCGACATCTAGAAGTGCCTGAGAATAAAGATGAGCATTCTCCTCGGTCCTCCTCCGGCTGCAGCTCCAGGTAGATATCTCCTTCCTATTCTGAGAACCTCCTGAGAAACCTCTCATGAACTTCGTGAAATAGGTTCGTCCAGACGCGGTGCGTAGCGCCTGCAACTTCCCGCCACCCTAACCCATACAAAGGTTGATTGATGAGAGTATAATAAACCAAAATTGCGGTTTTCCCTTAAAATCTCCTGTTCCAACTTTATTTGGCGAGGTATGACCTCTTTACGACCAACTGGCGCCCGATGACCCCGTTGTAACCCCCTGGCCAACCCCTCTACATATCTCAGCTTTCCCCTGGCAGCCTCACTCCCCTCCAAACCCCTTTTGTCCCGACACCCCATCCCTACTCCGCCCTCCCCTGACCGGTCCCACTATTTTACAGGACGGTGGTCACGTTCATTCCGCTATTTTGCTCCCCCTGGCCGGCTTTTCCAGGGGAGAACACTATTTTACAAGCGGGTCCCCGCCCTTCTAATCTTACCTCCTTCCGAGTCATTGGGTCCGAAACGCATTTTAATGGACAGCCGTCGCCAATTTATGGGACCCTAACGGGAATGCAGCGGTGCACCCAGCAAGGATATAAAACCAGTGACAAAATCGCCTGTTCCTAATAGGTACGTCGATTGTGTCGGTGTGAGGCTGTTAATTCTGACTTCAGCACTCCAAGCGGCGCACAGTCGGGCAAAGCCGAAAAAAAAAACCAAAAATGAAAATTAGTTTTGTGAACTTTTTCCGATGGTAATATAATATATGAAGATAATAATATAATATAATATAATATAATATATTTAAACCCATTTACTATTAATATAATGGATTTAAACGATGTGGCCATATGGAAAATTTCATTTAATAATTGGCAATTAATGAAATAATAATCATAATAATAATCATAATAATCATTTAATGATTGGCAATTATATGTGTTTTCTGAAAGAGAACAAATGGTATCTGAGATCAACTGAGATCATTTTTTTGGCCTATGGTTTCCTGCAGAATTAAAACTTCAGATTTCACTTAAATTTGACAATTTTATTTGAAAGTTTTTTTCTGTGGTTCTAACGTTTTTGTTCACCTGTATCTGGGAACTATGAATAAGTTCTGTACCTTCTTGGTGAATAAATGCAAATATATTTGCATTTATTTACCAAGAAGGTACATTACATGTACATGTGTTTATTATATGTATATAAACATGAAAAAATGGAAAATATAATATTCCTGGAATGGAAATAATATTCCTTTAAATAAACGAAGAAGGTATCTACAGAACATTATTCTTAGTTGCCACTATATTATAATATAAATAGTGAATTAAATGAACTTCTGATAAGTTTATTTAATCTATTTAATGGACAGTTGAATTTTAACTAAAATTAAGTGGTTTCTAAAAAAAAAATTACACAAGGGATTATTATTCTTTGATATAGGTTACTTACTTCTGCAAAAATTTAATTCTGTCAATGAAAAAAAAAATTTTTTTTTGGATTTTTTCCTTTATTTTTCAAAACTACCTAATGAATTCCTTATTTTTTATTCGAAAAATACTTTACCGCCTGGGATCCTTCAAAAACCCCATTTTTAGCCCCACGAAAGCCCTATAGATCGCCACAGTGAAATCAGATCGTTCCGAGACCCCCAAAAATGGATTCTACGTCTAAAAATACTTCGAAAACGACACCTAACTCGATCCCATAGCTTAAAGCCTTAAAAAAACCTCCGATAGCCCCAATTTAGCCCCTCGGGTTTGGGCGATCGGGCTGAAAACCTTTCGGACACAACTAGATGGTAAACCAAGTATTTCGTTTATTACTAAGTAGGTAGGTATAGTCTAGAGTGTGTAAGTCTATAGACTTGAAAAATACCTCGTCCGTTGGCCCAATGGGCTTCTTGAAAAGGTCAGAATTCAGCATTTCTGACAACACATTCGGATTCAGCACCCTTTAAAACCCATAAACCCCAATTTTTAGTTCGAAAATTCGTATAGATACGTGCTGAGCTGTTTTCGAAATGTTAGAGATTTTGAAATGAACGCAGGGCATATTTGACGTCACACCTCGCCAGGCTGGGCTCGAGTAGTTGGGCACTGAGCCGCCAGAGCGCTAAATAATAAATCTGAACTGATCGGAATAAAAACACTCAGCCTTCTTTGATAATAACCTCGATGCTCAATTTTCGAATGACCTTCTTTAATGATTTACCCGATTTTCGATTTTTGGGGTCGACTTTTCGCGTAGCAAAGTTGGCTGACTTGCGTAGATGAGAGAGAGAGGGATCTCCCGTCCAATCAAAAGACGACGAAGCAGCCCACGTCATGTACCCTCTCCAGACCTCGGAATTCAAATATCACATTTTTCCTAAGGCCCTATAAATAATTGAAACGGGTTTTCTACAATATGGACCCGTTTTCGTAACTTTTGAAGCATGCAGGAAAAACCTTTGCAGGAAAAACATTTTAAAAAATCATTAAAAGAGCTCATTCTGTCGATGAAAAAAAAAAATTTTTTTTTTGGATTTTGGTTTATTATTCTTGGAATAATACACCTATGTTTTCGCGACGGGGGTCGACGACTCCGATCGGGCTGAAAATTTGACATTATCCGTTTCAAGAGGTCTACATTCTAAATCCGAAATGTCCGTCCGCAGTACGCCGTCCGCCATCCAGGCCGTTTTGGGCAGTAGGAATTTTTCTAAAATGCTGAAATTTTGACAAAATACTTGGTTTACCATCTAGTTGTGCCCGCAAGGTTTTCAGCCCGATCGCCCAAACCCGTGGGGCGCTATGAGGCTATAATGGGGCTACAGGAGGGGTTTTTTGAAGGCTTTTAGCTATGGGATCGAGTTGGGTGTCGTTTTCGAAGTATTTTTGGACGTAGAATCCATTTTTTGGGGTCCCGGAACGATCCGATTTCACTGGGGTGATCTTTAGGGTTTTCATGGGGCTAAAAATGGGATTTTTGAAGGATCCCAGGATTTTAAATATTTTTCGAGTAAAAAATAAAGAATTTTTGAAAAAAAAGAAAAGATTTTTGAAAAAAAAAATCTAAAAAAAATTTTTTTTTTAATTTTTTCTTCGACAGAAACAAATTTCTGCACAAGTAACCTATATCAAAGAATAATAAACCCTTGTGTAAAATTTGCAGCGTTTTTTCCTTTATTTTTCAAAACTACCTAATGAATTCCTTATTTTTTATTCGAATAATACTTTACCTCCTGGGATCCTTCAAAAACCCCATTTTTAGCCCCATGAAAGCCCTATTGATCGCCACCGTGAAATCAGATCGTTCCGAGACCCCCAAAAATTGATTCTACGTCCAAAAATACTTCGAAAACGACACCTAACTCGATCCCATAGCGTAAAGCCTTAAAAAACCCGATAGCCCCAATTTAGCCCCATAGAGCCCCACGGGTTTGGGCGATCGAGCTGAAAACCTTTCGGGCACAACTAGATGGTAAACCAAGTATTTCGTTTATTACTAAGTAGGTACCTTTCGGTAGGTCTAGACTGTGTAAGTCTATAGACTTGAAAAATACCTCGTCCGTTGGCCCAATTAACCCCATTTTTAGCGGTATTTCGCCAACCACTATTAAGTACGTTCCTACCGTGAAATTCACCCCGACTCTATCGCCACTATAGAATCCACCAGACGAGGAGAAAACCCCTCCACGGTTGGGCCCACTAGATAGCCGATGTTGCCCGCAGAGACGACATTCCCCCTTCGACATTGTAGACCCCGAACACTCGTAGTGGACCAACTATCGCAGTTAAACCGCATGCACGTCCGCCCACACCGGTGAAAAGGGCTTCCCCGCCTCCCGCTAATCGAAATCCGTTACGATGAGTTCCAGAGGTAACCTACTGCATCGCCCTTAATTGTTGGGGCAATCATACCCCCCCATGCAGCTATCGGGATAATTTGAGCGAGTATTAACTTGCTAAGTGGTTCTGTGGCCCCATCAGATCTTAACGTTTTTCTTTTTGAATTAATTGCAAATTGGTTGAGCATGCCCGTAATACTTTGTAGTAGTCAAAATGGCGAGGAGTTCCTCTGACTACCTTTGCTAGCATCTGCGTGAGTCAAAATGATACGATCTCAACCACACGTGGGCTCACACAACACTCAGTCAGTTCCCATAGTAATTTTCGTTTTTAGAAGTTGACGCCACATTAAAAGCTAATCTTCGGGGTGGGAAATATTGAGGTGGGTCCCATTCCAGCAGTGGCGTTACCCAGGAGAACACAGATACTCAAGAGAAGGAGGCGTGCAGCAGTGATGCTCTACCACCAGAAGCACTGGTCAAGCTTGCAGAAAGAAGAAGAGGCTCTTTAAAACGACGAAACTCGAGAGGTTGACAAGAGACTGTCGCGACGGTCGGTCCAGACGCTTTTTCCACGGCGGGTGACACGGAGGGCATCAATGCTAAATGTGCAAGACATTTCACCGGACTCCTCAACAGAGAAGAAACGGATTGTGGGGCAGGAAACCGTTTGGTGCTCGAAAACGCTCTGCTTGGTGACGGGAGGAACGACGATGATGATGAAACGGTATGCAGGAACCTGAAAGACATCATCAATAGCCTCAAAAACAAGGCAAACAGGAAACCGATGCTTTTGGTCGCTCAGCAAAGAGCTCAGTTGGCCTGGACATACACATTATTGTGATGAACATATCACTCTCAGCCATGACCCCTTCAACAATTGAATATCAACGCTTCGGGACCCACATCAACGTCCTCTGTTAGTTTACATCGTCGTTGGGACCCAACTGACTATCACTCGCCTCCCACAACGCCCTTATACATATTCAGCAGTCAAAGGAGAGCTATCGGAGCAATCAAAGGCTTGTTAAGCCTCTCTGCAGATCTCCCGGTAGCTTAAGCTTAAGTTGAAGTGCTTTTGGGGAGCTGGGAATACCTACTAACTGTACCAGCCCTATTACAGTAGGCATATAAAATTGTATTTAAATTTTTGTTTTATTATTCTTGGAATAATACACCTACATATCATCATATCATCATCATCATACAATAATATAAAATCGTGTTGGTGGTAGGTAGGTACGGTGGTTGGTACGGTGATACGGGATTACGTTTTTTGGGTATGGTTTCCGAGAGCCAAATGCGCGCCAAAATATGGCCAATCCGATTCCGAAGTCGGATTTCAAAAAAACCGCGGGGGAGGGGGCGATTTCACGGTGAGAAGACAATTGGATCGTTTTAATTCGCGCGGGGTGAGGCACCGCCGTGCAAACTCTACCTCTCTCTCTCCCCCCCCCCCCCCCCCCTGAAGGGGTGATCGGCTGAGTGAAGCGTCCCCCCCCCCCCCCCTGTAAACCCTTGGCCCATCTACCCCCTTGCCACCCGATATATATAAATATATATATTTTCCAGAAAATCTCAAGAAATTAAAAATAATCTATGTTCTGAGATAGTTTCAGCGCCCTCAAGTATTTTTTTCCGTTTTCCCCTCCTTCAACCCCCTCTCCTTTCCTAAAGAAGGGTTGGAGTGGGGATTTCAGCCAATATCATTTTATCAGCCAGGGGGGTTGATGTTGAAGGAGCAGTTAGCCTTGATGCAGGGTTATGAACGTGTCCATCGATGCTACGCACCCCACTAGGTGCGTCTGCAGTTCCCCGCCCACCCACCGAGATCACTCTACCCCCCCCCCCCCCCCCCCCAACGCCCTTCCAGCACCCTTTTCAAATTCAGGGGGGCCTTACTTCGCTCAGCTAATCATTTTATCGGCCAGGGGGCTCGCTTTGCTCGGCCGCCCACATAGGTAGTTATATTATTTCAAATTAAATTTTCACTAGCACATTGACAGGGGGGGGGGGGGGGGGGGGGGCTTGCTTCGCTCGGCCGATCATTTTATCAGCCAGGGGGGTTGATGTTGAAGGAGCAGTTGACCTTGATGCAGGGTTAAGAACGTGTCCATCGATGCTACGCACACCACTAGGGGAGCGAGCGAAGCGAGCCAGAGAGACTAGTTATGACATAATTGTATGAGTCGCGTCGGAGGTGGAAAATTTAAATCAGCCTCAAAATTTGACATTATCCGTTTCAAGATGTCAAGATTCCAAAAACAAAATGTCCGTCCGCCGTGCGCCATCCGAGCCATTTTGGGCAGTAGGAATTTTTTTTAAAATCTGCAAATTTGACCAAATACCTACTCGGTTTACTATCTAGTTGTATCCGCGAGGTTTTCAGCCCGATCGCCCTAACCCATGGGGGGCATTGGGGCTAAAATGGGGCTACGGGAGGATTTTTGTTTTAAGGCTTTTGGCTATGGGATCGAGTTAGGTGTCGTTTTCGAAGTATTTTTGGACGTATAATCAATTTTTGGGGGTGCCGGAACGATCCGCTTTCACTGTTGCGATCTAGAGGGCTTTCATTGGGCTAAAAATGGGATTTTTGAAGGATCCCAGGAGGTCAAATATTTTTCGAATAAAAAAAAGCAAAATTTTTGAAGGAAAAAAAATTTCCAAAAAAACTTTTTTCTCGTTAACATAGTATTAAATTTCTGCATGTAACCTACATCAAAGAATAATAAACCCTTGGGTGAATTTTGCAGCGTTTTTAAACGGTTTTCGGGCATGAAATCGAGTGAGGTGTCGTTTTCGAAGGACGTAGAATCCAATTTTTGGTGGTCCCAGAATCATCGGATTTCACCGAGAGGATTTATGGGTCATTCATGGGGCTACAAATTGGGCTTTTGAAGGGTGCCAGGAAGTCGAATGAGGTGTCGTTTTCCGGGTAATTTGGGAGGCATAATCCATTATGTCGGGGTCCCATTTCCCTTCCACAAACTATAAAACAAAAAAACAAAAACTTGAACAATTAAATGTTTTCATTGCCATAGAATCAACTTTTTGATAATTTACATCAATGAATAAAAAATAAAATGAACCCTTGTGTAAAATTTGCAGCGTTTTAAGAGAATTATAGCCCAAACCAAGGGATCTCAACTACCTCTTGAATTACCCGACTCATTCGGAACGAAAGGTAAATTTGAAGTGGCCGTGATTACGTTATGGGCTGTGGGCGGCAATTAGGGTGCTCAACCTGGCCATAATTATCGAGTAAACGACCTCAGCTGACCAAGATTTGGCTGAGGCTAATCAACCGAGTCCGAGAGGGAAGAATGAGGAAGGGCCGAGCTAAATATATGGGGAGCAAATTGGCCTTGCTAATTGGTTTTGAGTGGCGGGATGGAGCATGGGGGTTGGCCCCACTGCGAAATGGCTGCGAAGGGGTGTTAGCTCCGGTGGAGGGTTTCCCTTATCATCCGCAAGGCCTTGTGTTCTTGGCATGATACCCTTTGAGACTCCATTAGGCCTCCATGGCTCCCACCTTTCCTCCTTCCCTTTATCTCCGGCTCCCCGGTGAGTAGAAGGTTTATAATATCCTTGGCTTTGTCTTTCCCTTTAATGATGCAAGGTGGGGGACCGTGAGAGCATTTCACTCAGAACGCAGATGCCAACATCCAACTAACACGATCAGCAGTGCGCTTGCTTTCAAAGGAAAATGTCACATCGAGTTGATACTTTCAAACTCTTCTACGCTCAATAACGACAATACTGATTGTCTGAAGGCAGAAGTCCCTGGGCAGTTGTCTCTAAGCCCCTTCCATAGCCCCATAGCGCCCCACGGGTTTGGGCGATCGGGCTGAAATCCTTGCTAGATGGTAAACCGAGTATATTGTCAAAATTTCAGACTTAAAAAATTTCCTACGGCCCAAAACGGCCCGGACGGCGTACTCCGTACGGCGGACGGACATTTCGGTTTTGGAATCTAGACCTCTTGAAACGTAAAATGTCTAATTTGGAGGCCGATCAGAATTTTCGCCCTCCGTCGCGATTACATTGGTGTATTATTTCATGAATAATAAATCAAAATGAAAACACACGAATACTCCTTTTTTGAGACTTACAGGCATTTATAAAGTTATTTTCGAAGCCTCAAAAAAGTCCAAATTGTACCTACTGTCAATTTCCAGTTTCCCTCCATGTGCCTGCTGTGGATTGACAAAATTGTACTAATGAGTCCCGTTTATTTTCCAGGTACGAGTCTGATGACAAGTGGACTCCTGCAGTATGCCATATCGATCTAAGGAGGCCGCCTGTTAACCATGTTTGTATTCGGGTACGTAGGACTACCAACACTGAAGGAAATTAGGCCAATCCATTATAAGAGCATGAATTATGCATCAGGCTCCCCCCCCCCCCCCCCCGATCAGAACTGAATATTCCAGAGGTACTCATCAAGAGGCAAGACGGCTCCTCTCATTAGAAAATTGTTAGCTCTTGGTAATTGACGACGGTTATATGTGTAGTCCTATCGCAGCATTAATTAACTGAAACAATTATGAAATGGGGGAGTTGTGCGGGTATCACGGTGTTTTTGGTGGATGCAAAAAGACTGCTTGGCTACACACCTGATGACTCCTCCCCCCCCCCCCCCCCCCTGGTTAGGCTGCTACTGGCTTAGTAAGGGTGAACGCTTCATCTTTGTGGATTCGGAAGAAACCCAACCTTTTGTCCGACCTTGACGCTTCAAGCAAGGACTTGAAGGAGTCAGAATCCTGCCACACTGGGGCATGAGAGGGTGCAGACTACCTCGAGCTAAACGGCGGGGACTCCGGATTTCTCTCCTGGAAGTCCTAAAGGCACCTAAATGACCTGAACTGCTGCTAGTACGATGCTGACAGCGACGTGGAGACAGTGGAGCATGTTGTGCGTGCACCGCTTTTGGTGCCATTACTCGTGGCCTGGTTCCTCAAGCCCCACAGCAATGTAGCCTTAACGACTTGGTACATGGGGGAAGCGGGTCAGTTCACGGTCTTACAGCCGGCAAGGCCTTAGCCAATGAAGATTCTGTGCCTGACGGAGTTAACGCTCAGGAAGGGGTTTCGGATATCGCTTGAACGGAGAGGCGTATTGAGCATTGCCTAAGCGCCCAGAATCAAGTCATTTTGACCCCTGGTGAGGCTGCTCTATTCTCCTGGGTTCTTGGCTAGCGGGTCACGGAGAAAAGCCCTGCGGTACCTAGTGATGAGTGTGCGCTGAACTATCGGAGATGATGTGGAAAGCTGTTTCGTCCTTCTCCATGGAGGAATAGAGAGGAGAGCTCACTCTGTGTTAAACCGCGTTCCCAAAACGCCAACCCAGTGGTAGACCGGCGGGGGGGATTGCGACTGTAGCGCGACCCCTACGAGATGTAGTGAACTTTGAAGGTGGTAAGTTACCAAAACTGAACCAGAAGATGGCGCCCTGCGAATTCCGAATTCCGCCCAGACATGTTGTTTCCATTCACAGTGTACTCAACTACACAATCAATTTCGTTATTCAGAGATGGTTCCTTCAATTTTTCTTTTAGTTCATTTGTAGTAGCACGACAGTGGAAGATAAATCCGTTTAGTGAGGTATTTGGGGCTTTCTTTCGTAAGAAGGGCTAGTGGCTCACTCTTGTCGGGTTTGAAGGTACTATGTGTAGTTCACTACGTTCAGTAGGGATAGCGCCACCGTCGACTATGGCACATGAAGTCCTATTTAGTGAGCTCTCCTCTCTATTCCTCCATGGTCCTTCTCATTACACTGTGTGTGTGGGGGGGGGGGGGGGGGGGGGGGTAGATGGTTGAGTTGATCTCATTCAGTTCAAATGGATGCACAGCGGGGTAAAGCCAATCAGTAACCCTACCAGCCTTCTTAGTTCCCTGCGTTTCACACCAAGCAGCTCCTCAGTAGTCTTATAAGCTTCTCCTGGTGGTTTGAGCATTCAACCCTCTCCTTAATAACGTCTTGGTAATCCAACTGCCGGCCTGGCCCTGGGGTTTCAGACTCTCTTCGGCCAACGTGTCAGCTGCGCGAGTGATTTTTTTGTAACCACTCTCTTGAAAATATCCATCATCTAAAAACAAGAGAATTCTTTCCTTTGAACAAAAGGGTTTCAGTCGTTGGGTTTTCCGATGCTCCCCTTTCTACAAGAAACTAGAAACCTCAGGTTGTTTGGAAAGGCAGTCGAGCCTCCGTTAGTGACTTTTCCCGAAGAGGTTTCCGTTTTCCGAAGGGAAAAGCCCCCCTCGAGCAACTGTTGTTACACCCTTTTCGCAACGCCCTCTTCCGCCCCCAGCCTCCAACATCCAACTGAAACCCCCCTCGACGCGATAGGAGATTAGGAGCTGACGTTTCGGATGGACTCGGCCGTTTGAGGGGGTGCAACAAGTGCTTGGAAAATCAACCAACCGCATCAAGATCGTGTGCCGAGCTAGAGTGGGGCGGAAGTAGGGCACCGGGCCGCAGTGTTGCCAGATCGCGAATTTGCTCTGACAGTTTTGTCTAAACCATTTTAAAATCCATGAAACGCCCATCATTCCATCATTCGTATTTAATAGTTGCGCTCACATGCGCCTGAAGCGAAGTGCTTCAGTGGCCGTATCGCACGTGAAATTTGGTGTGTAGCGCGAATCCAAGAAATAATTCGAGATTTAGGTGTAGGTGAGGGCAAAGCTCTGCAATTTTTGGTTTCTCGACTGTTTTGAATGGTGAGAAGCTTGACTTCGTCCAAATTTACAGCGCGGGGGTTAGGTTGGGCTCTTGCTTACCTCTTGAAACACAGTCGTCTCTTTTAATTCTCAAAGGGAAATTTCATACTTTGGAAAAATATTATTGTAGGGGGTTTGCCCCACAATTAGGCGGGTAATGGATTTATTGAAAAACCAGGCCATAAAATGCGACTTTGTGGAATGAACGTCGTGAAACGGAAATTTTTGAGCCAATTCTGAGCCAGGAATAAAATAATTCTCTCCGCAACAATCGTAGATCGGAACTTGTATGAGGTGGTTTACTCAAACCTACGTAGGCACAATTTGGTGAATGTGTTTGACTCCACTTGGGAATTTCCCGAGGTTCGCTGGCCATTTGGGGGGCTCTTCCCTTGGTTGCCTAGTTAGGGAATGCTAATTTTCATTTCTCGTTAGACTCTACATCGTGCCTAAGATTCAAACCAGCAGGGCAGTGCTTATGCGAGGATTTCTGTCTAGTTGACGAAACGTTCTTCTGCAAACCATGTGGAAAACAGGCAAGCTTGCACTATTTGAATGCATTCTTGATCGATTCTGTGAATAATACACCTACGTATTCTCGTTGGGGGTAGAAAATTTTGATCGGCCACAAAATTTGACACTACGGTTTAGAACATGTAGGTTTCAAAAATTAAATGTCCCACCGCCGTCCACCTCACTTTTTTGCCAATAGGAATTTTTTTAAAATGTAGAATTTTGACACTAGTGTTGAGTCTCCATCAAGACAAACTTTTCCACGTGATCGGACCATTTCCCTGGGTTCTTTAAAGGGGTATTTAGAGGATTTTATAGAGGAAGGCGAGTGGGGTGTAAATTTCGATGAAATTGTGGACGATGAACCGATTAAAAGGGATCCCAAACCAGTCCGACCGCTCTAGAGCAATGTCGGCAGTAGAAATTTTTCAAAGAATCTGAAATTTTGTCACAACATTTGGGACCCATCCTAGTTGATCCCGCAAAATTTTCAGCGTCATCTTACCAACCGCACCGTATTATGAGGCGGCGTTTAAATGAGGTTTTCATTGTCGACGTAATTTTGGTAAATAAAAATAAGCTTTTTGGAGGATTTTTTTTTTAAATATCGTTATTTTCAATATTGTTTGTTCTTAGATTTTTTTTTTTTTTTTTTTTTTTTTTTTTTTAATCTGCAAGTTTGGAAAGGGGGTTACACTTCAATTTGAGATGCTTCTGGGCTAGTTTCTGTTGAGATCGAATTAGATTTGAAGATGTTTACTTAGGTATTTCTAAATCAGGTTTGAAGATTATTTTTGAATCGGATCTAAATTAGATTTGAAGATTTTTGCTTATTTCTAAATCCTTACAAATGAATTCTCCTTTTTGTTGTAGTATAACTTCGAAAGAAAAGTTGGACCATAAGAAGTCATAACTCGTACATCAACATTTAATGTTGTTGATTAAAAACTTCGAAAATGACACCAAAATAGATTCCATAGCCAAAAGCCTTAAAAAAAAAACGCAGCAAATTTTACACAAGGGTTTATTATTCTTTGATATAGGTTACGAGGGCAGAAATTTAATTCTGTCAATGAAAAAAATTTAAAAAATTTTTTATTTTATTTTTATATTCCAAAATTTTTTTGGGGGGGGGGGGGGGGGGGGGGGGGAAGGGAGGAGTTATTAAATTAAATTCAAACTGAATTAAATTGAAATTCTAATGGCAGCAATGGCATCAATGCATGGCATCAATTTGTTATTCAAAAAATTTTTGGTATTTTTTTTTCAAAAATGTTTTTATTTTCAGTTTTTTTTGGTTTTTAGGTACTTGAAAAATATTTGACCTCCTGGGATCCATCAAAAATCTCATTTGTAGCCCCATGAAAGCCCTATAGATCGCAACACTGAAATCGGATCGTTCCGGGACCCCAAAATACAAATACAACGTCCAAAAATACTTCGAAAACGACACCTGACTCGATCCCATAGCCAAATGCCTTCAGAAAACCCTCCCGTAGCCTCATTTTAGCCCCATAGCGCCCCATGGGTTTAGGCGATCGGGCTGAAAACCTTGCGGGCACAACTAGATGGCAAACCGAGTATTTTGTCAAAATTTCAGATTTAAAAAAAAAAAATCCTACTGCCCAAAAGGTGGAAGGACATTTTGGTTTTGAAATCTAGACCTCTTGAAACGGATAATGTCAAATTTTGAGGCCGATCGGAGTCGCGATTACATAGTTGTATTATTCCAAGAATAATAAACCAAAAATGTCACCATGTCATTCATCATATTATGAGCCATTGTATGAAATAACCTTCATGAAACAGGAAAATAATAGTCATAAAATGAAAATAAATAGGTAAATAAATAAATAAATAAAAGTCATAAACGCGGTGTCTGCTTCTAACAGAGCCTCAGTCATTTCCAAGTTCATTGTTTTGCCGTTGCAAACTAATATTGCTCATATTGCTCAAACTCATTTTGACATTGGTGACTCAGGCTAATTTATTCGTCGGCATTATACTTGATTACCGAGAGTGATTAAATTTTCGTTGTAGAGTTTGAAATTAATTTTCGCGTTTAGAAAACAGAATGCACCAAACCAGCTTGCCAATTACAAATTTTAATCGCCCTGTGCTCATAATTGTGACACAATTAACTCATTATAATTATGTTTACGTTTCTTTATTAAGTACATGTAATTAGGGAGGACGTTTCACAAAAGTCACGACTCAATTCCGAACCAAATTCTCTGATTTGACTCCATTTTAATTCCCCCCCCCCCCCCCCCCCCCCCCCTTTCAGACAACGGGACTCTATCCGGCTTGAATAACTCTGCCCCGAGAAAGAATTGCCGCTGGACATGCAAAACGACGAGGTCGGGGGGGCCTCCACGTCGTAACCGCTCCCTTCCTTCTGAGTGCCTTTCCGACGATATTTATGAGAAAACGTGCTTAGTTAGAATGGGGGCCCTCCCCAAACCAGGAAATTGCAGTTTCCTCGAGCAAAGTGGCGCAGTCCTAAGGACGCCTTGTGGCGAAGTAGGAAAATTGGGATTCCGGGGGTAGGAGGGAAGGTGACTTGTTATGAATCGAGAGTGAGAAAACTATAATATTCAACGTGTTGTCACTTAACCATTTTTGAGTCGATTTTCTGAAACGCTGTGGCGGTCGAGCTTGGGACTGAAATGACTGCGCTCTGGCGGATTGTTCAAGAAATACATGACATTTAGTTGTAGTGTATCCTAAGCCTTCAAGAAAAATTATTTCATGTGTAACGTGGTAATCTTGTCAAAGAGCCCCGGACCACAGGGCGAGCAAATGAACATTTTCCGGGCAAGAATCTAAAAAAACCAAATATTCTTTTAGGAAATACGCTGAACGAAACTTTTCCTCAGAGCTAAGGGTCTAAAACGGCTCGTTCAGAACGATGTCCCTCTACCAAAAAATGTATGTAATACATTTCTCTTCACGCCAATCTTAATTTTGGTTTAATTCTTGGAATAATACACCTATGTTTTTGCGACGGAGGTCGACGACTCCGATCGGCCTCAAAATTTGACATTATCCGTTTCAAGAGGTCTAGATTCCAAATCCGAAATGTCCGTCCGCCGTCCGGGCCGTTTTGGGCAGTAGGAATTTTTTTTTAAATCTGAAATTTTGACAAAATACTTGGTTTACCATCTAGTTGTGCCCGCAAGGTTTTCAGTCCGATCGCCCAAACCCGTGGGGCCCTATGGGGCTAAAATGGGATTACAGAAGGGTTTTTTTTTAAAGGGTTATGGCTATGGGATCTAGTTAGGTGTCGTTTTCGAAGTACTTTTGGACGTAAAATCATTTTTTTGGGGTCCCGGAACGATCCGATTTTACTGTTGCGATCTATAGGGCTTTCATGGGGCTACAAATGGGATTTTTGAAAGATCCCAGGAGGTCAAATGTTTTTCAAGTAAAAAACAAACAAAAAATTTGAAAAAAAAAAATTTTTTTTGAATTTTTTTTCATTGACAGAATTGAATTTCTGCACAAGTAACCTAATAGGTTACGATAGTGAAGCAGTAAAACCGTCTAAGTTCAATTTTTGCCGATAATAAGGTTTTGAGCTGTACTGGTAAATTGTGTCCTTGCGCATCGTCTTGATCCTTCAAAACGATTCCACAAGCTCTCATTACTTCTGTATGAGTGTTATTATAACCGTCTAAGTTTGTTACCTCCCTAACGTGAATCTAAGACCGTCTATGTTGTTTATTTGGAGTTCTTGGGAATGAACTTTTCGTGTTGCCAGGATAAAAGGAGTTTCCCCTTGATTTTCGAGTTCTATCGATGAAATTTTTTTAAGGATATCGAGGTTTATAATAGTTCTATCGGTTCTTATCATAAATATCGTTAGGGTGTTTTCGAGTTCTGTGTTATTCATCTTTTTGGGGGTGATTGATCACTTAGACGGTTTCATCACTCATAATCTGAATGTGGAAGGCTAATAACACCGTCTAAGTTCAAGTATAATACCGTCTAAGTTGATGTTAAAGTTCACATAATACGTGATAAAACCACCTAAGTTGTAAACTAGGGAATAAAAACCTGAGTTACGCAAATATTTTCAAATTTTTGGCTTAGATAGATTTCTAAGGTTTTCATATTGAACTTTAACCAGCCTGGAGTCATTTGAGGTAGCGACTAACGTTATATACTTTTTTTTCGTCCCCTGAAAAATTTGGAATTTTCAACTGAAGACGGTTTTACTACTTCACTATCTATAGTATATCACAGAATAATAAACCCTTGTTTAAAATTTGCAGCGTTTTTCTCAATTAGTTTCCTGGGAGCAGTTTTTCATAAATTCCTATCTCTGGAACGGACTTGGTATTAGTTTTTTCGTCACTTCCCATAGTAATAGCCCCGCGGATGCCAAAAGGAGGTCGATCGTAAATTTAAATCGCCGCCCAAATACCGCAGCCATTTGTAGTTTATTAAAAGTTCTCTGTCCCTTCATCACGAGAAGATACCCCGCGTTAGCGTCTGAGATCACTCGTAATTTTGGCGTTTTAACGGGCGCATTACCTAAAGTTTGCCCGCATCAATTGTTTTTAAATGAACCTAACCGCCTTCCCCTGAAGTTGGCAAAGAAGTTTCGGGCCTCCTTTCAAAAGTAGGATAAGATGGCGGGCGGTTGCAGGTTTGCAGCTTCCCTCTTAGGAGAACAGGTTGATGTTTTTTCAGTTGTTGCACTGGCAATACTGACAACTTAGTAAATAATGATAATAAGACTTATTAAGGCAAGGATTACTTAGTAATACATATTTATTATGACAAAATTATGCAGACATGGAGTACAAGGTGCGAGTAGCTCGACAGATAACAGGCGAGTGCAGTCAACACCACTAAAGTGCAATTTATAAGGTTGTGGAGGAGGAGGAGGAGGACTCTCCCATATTATGCGAAATGTTCTCTTCCGAGGAACTTGCTGCAGAATGTAGTTACAGATTTGGATGATGTATCACGATAATCTGGGCCATGTCGATGAAACGAGGAGTTTCGTTTGGTCTTCCTCTGGATATTCCTATTTTGGGGCGTGATGGAGAACTGAAGTAAACTCGGGAGAATTAACTAGGAAACTTAACTAAATAAACTGGCTAAACCAAGCAACAGACAACACAGATGATGAAAAAAAAAAAGAAAAAAAAAAGAAAAAGAAAAAAGAACGAACCGATGTAAACAATCTTGCTGATAACGGTGTTGTTGGATAAAAAAGTATATGGGTCATTCTCATGAAAAAGTGGTAAACGAAGAAAACAAAATTATCAAATAATATTTAAAAAAAGGAAATTGAACAAACACAGGTAGTGTCGAGTTTTCAAAGCTATTTTTAGAGGTTTCACATGTATTAATGTCCCTGGAGTTGACAGACTCCAGAGTTGACGAATTTTGTTTTAACCCAATAAACACGACACCTTCTTATTGAAAACTGTTTTTCAAAGCTTCAATGCCTCATAACCTCAAACTAAACAACACGCAAAATGAAATGATCATTTAAATGAACATACTTACCAAAATTTGAGGTGAGACGGAGTTGAACAGTGAACTCGACGAAGCATGCAACTGAACACACATGGAGTAACACTAACTAACCAGCTTTATTTTCCGGTTGCTGTTATATCCAAATGAAGAGGTTACATGTTCTTGTTCATGATGAACACAGAACAGCATTTTGAATATCCTTTCTCCATGATTTTTAAAATTTAATGTCCCCGGAGTGGAAAAAAAAAAAAAGCAGGGGCAGACTATCCCCATGATTTTTACCTGACAAGGAAAATTGAATAGACGTTCAAAATTCTGTGGCGGCTTCAGGAGAGGTAGATAAGCATTTTTCATGATTGTTTCCGGAAAATGACATTTTATACATGCTCATGCCGTTACTAGTGTTGTCAATTCCTACCACACTGGATGTCACGATTTTTTCATTCCAAAATTGAGGTCCTGCAGAAGTCTTTCCTCTGGGTACAAAGGAAAAGGACGTCGACGGAGTGGACATTTTGTGCCTGAATCTGGGTATAACTTCTGCTAAACATCAGTTTTGGTACCTACTTGAGGTGCCAAATGATTATCTACCTTTCCTGAAGCCGCCACACAATTTTGAACGTCTTATCAATTTTCCTTGTCAGGTAAAAATCATGGGGACAGCGTTTACCACTTTTTCCTGAGAATGACCCATATGTCCTGTAAATAGTCATGCGGTTTTAGTTTTGTATCTTCCATACAAAAACCAAGAGCTGGAAAAAAGGAATCGAAAGAGAAAATCCGAGCGAAAATCTCAGTAGCGTGGGCTGCGTCGGTGCCGCTGGGTCGTCCTGCATTTATCGCTGACATCTCAGTTCAGCCTTTTCTCGTCGTTCGGAACCTCTAGTTTTGTTTAGAGTCAACCTTTTTCGGTTGTTTTTTTTTTTTTTTTTTTTTTTTTTACGTGTTTTTTGATTCAACGAGAAGAAATGAAGCGTCTATCAGACTAAAAAAACGAAATGGGAAGACGTGAGAAATAGGAACATCCTAAGAAATAAGGTTTTAAATTCATTCCAACTTGCAGACAATGTTCTTGTCACCCGATCGTAATTTTATTTGCATCATTTCATCGATATTTCTTGCTGAACATCTTGTAAAAATTTCAGCACGATTGGTCGAGAACTTGGGTAGTTAGAGGTTCCAAACGGAGACCTCTATTTCATGTCAAAAACAAAGCGCATGTAGTACATGAGTACATGTAGGTTCTGTCAAGACAGACGTAGGTACAATAGTAGTGTACCTTATAAATAAAACGTAGTTGCGACTGAAAGGGCGACTGAATCACAGAGCCATTTTTCGCCACTTCAGAAGGTTAATTTATCAAACAATAGTTAAAGAACATAAGTGTGTTTCCGATGAGGTTTAGATGAAGCCTAAAAAAACGTGATGTCCATTACCGGTTTGTAGCTATTAACAAGCTGCTGCCTGCGGCTGTTTTTTTTTTTAGCCATCCCATTATTTAGTAATCTCCCCCTCAACGGCCAGTACCTTCTCGGTGATATTAATACGCTAGAAAATAAATATGCCGTGTTTAATAATCATTAGCGTGCCGTCTTCGCATTAATGGCCTGAAAAAAAAAGTACAACGCGGTTTTTCGCTCCTAATCGGCTCGTATTCAAACTGAGGTCGCTGTATCAGCTCGTTTAAGGCCATGTAATTCGATTGCGGGGCCGAAGGCGAACTTTTACCGTCCAAAACCCCCCTTAACTGTTATTATTCCAAAAGAGGGTTAGGAAAGGCCGATTTTCCTCGGGAACAATTGATTCGGGGTTTGGGCGAGTTTTGTTAAGGTCGGCAATTATTTGTCTTTGGCCGAGTTTCAGTTTACTCCCCACTCCCCTTCAGGACCGATAACCGTTCACCTTTTTTTTTATTTATTTTTATTTTTTAAAGGTGACCCCTCCCCTTCCATTCATAACCGACCTCTAACTGGGTTCGTGAGATAAGCGGAATTTCGTGCACAAAACTTTCAGGAAGTCCGCTAGACCGCAACCAACATTCCTAACTTTTCACACCGCATTCCTTTCACTTCATTTTGGGATGGTATGTGCCCAATAATTCAAAGTTCCTTCCGGCATCTCCGGCTCAACTACGAAACGGTTCATTTTTAGGGCTCGTGGCGAGCAAAATTTGTAACAACTGATACTTCAAATGTAATTCCATTACTCTCGCTTTCAAAGTGTCAAAAACTTGTTTTTCAACAACCCGAGAATTTGTATTTCAATCGTAAAAAGATCCATCTCCTTTCCTTTCTAGGCCAACAAGGCCTGATCAGAAACTTTGTTGAAACGCCATTTTCGGAATATCGAAGATTTGTTACAACTCGAGATAAGTTGGCCCCATCGACTCATAACGAAGTTGGGTTTCCCTTTTTTTTCGGCTTTGCCAACTCTCTTTTCCCAAAGGTAAAGAGCCTCAGGCCCGAGTGTTCGAGACGAAAGAGGTTTCCAACTCCGGGATACCACTCGAGAGGTATTGAGAAAGTGGTTTTCACTGAATAGGCAGTTGGCGGTATTTAACGTTTTTTCCGGCAACAGATTTTTTTTTTTCCTAACTCGATCCTTTACTTCGGGAAAAACTTCTTTAATTATCATGAGGGGAAGGGGCCCTATTGTAAAACATCACTGCGTGCTCTGGCGGTTTGATTCCCAACGTTCGAAGCGTGCCGTAATATTTTTCCCTTTCAGATCAAAATCGCAGCAACAGCTCTGCACGTAACTAAACGAATTTCGAACTGAAAATAGGTGTACGGGGGTTTTAAAGGGCCAGGACCGTGGAGAGAAAATCCGGGCCCGGGGGCAAAATTCATCGGGCCCCTAAAAAAAAAAAAAAAGGTATGAAAAATTTTCCTTTTGATTTCCTATTTTATTGATCTGTCCCTTTTCCCATTTTGCCTCTCCTCCCCCTTTTTTACAAAAAAAAAAAAAAAAAAAAAAAAAAATCAAGAAAATCCGAGCCCCCCTACGAAGGCCGGGCCCGGGGGCAACGGGTCCAGTCCCCCCCCCCCCCCCTCTCTACGGGGCTGTAAAGGGCGATGAACCTTAATATGTTGTAAAAAGAGCTGAATAA
This sequence comes from Pilophorus perplexus, assembly GCA_955831195.1. Taxonomy (NCBI): domain Eukaryota; kingdom Metazoa; phylum Arthropoda; class Insecta; order Hemiptera; family Miridae; genus Pilophorus; species Pilophorus perplexus. The sequence continues at coordinate 5,379,681 of OY037015.1, forward strand.
TTCAGCTCTTCTTTCATGAATTATTCATACCTACTATGTAATCTAAGGATATTTCGCGGTGATTTTCCTAATTTTTTTATCATTAATGATTGACAGAACTTTCTGAAGGGGGGGGGGGGGGGGGGGGGCAAAGTGACATGAAAATCGGCGAAAAAATGTAAAGATCTGGATAGTGGGACTTCGCCGCTTTCGCCAGTAAACCCAGAATTTCTTTTGTTGTGAACTATCATCTGACATGCAAATGTAATGTAAATTTCCAGGAGATCAGAACACTGCGGGCAACACCTTGGGGGAGACCCCCAGTACGAAAGCCTTCTGGCTTATTGTACTCCCGAGTGTCCGTTTTTGACTCTATTTGCCTCCTGACTCAGGAGTCCTGAGTGGTCGAGGTCCAATTCCTAATTAACTAACACACGTCTTATCACTGCGTCTTCTTGGGAGGTAGTGAGGAGGGGGGTGGGCACAATCCCACCGCCCCACAGTGGGGCGAAACGGCCCTTTTTAGGGACATGCTGTTCTCTTCCGTTAATACTTATACTAAAATGTTGAACTAGGTCATTATAGAATTACTAGTCTCTCTGGCTCGCTTCGCTCGCTCCCCTAGTGGGGTGCAGAGCATCGATGGACACGTTCATAACCCTGCATCAAGGTCAACTGCTCCTTCAACATCAACCCCCCTGGCTGATAAAATGATCGGCCGAGTGAAGGAAGTGCCCCCACCCCTGTCAAAGTGCTAGTGAAATCAAATTTCAAAACTCCACCTTCAATAATAATAGAACTACCTATGTGGGTGGCCGAGCAAAGCGAGCACCCTCTGGCCGATAAAATGACTGGCCGAGCGAAGTAAGGCCCCCCTGTTACAGTGCTAGTGAAATCAAATTTGAAAAGCCTTCCCTCGATAATAATAGAACTACCTATGTGGGTGGCCGAGCAAAGCGAGCCCCCTGGCCAAGCAAATGCAAGGCCCCCCCCTGTCAAAGTGCTAGTGAAATCAAATCAAATTTGAAAACTCACAGGAAAATCCCTTGGGGCGCTATGGGGCTAAAATGGGGCTGCGGGAGGGGTTTTTTGATGGGGCTGTGGGATCGAGTGAGGTGTCGTTTTCGAAGCCATTTATGCAATAGGAAATGCACTTTTCTATAATATTCGCTGCACTCTGTTCATCACCGGGCAACGTGATGCACCCGTGGCAACGACGCTATTTGACCGGGGCGTCACCACCAAGTGACAGTCGCTCAATGCGCTAAATTTAACGGGTGTAAAATTGGCCGTAAAATCGTCTTCCCACACACCAGAATATATCCGAAATTAGCGTAGAATGAACCGTTTCCCAATATTGCCCCCCCCCCCCCCCCCCAAAGATGCCCGCCTCCTTCACCTTTCAAAGGCGCGCGCCGAATTAAATCGATCCAATAGTCTTCTCACCGTGAACTCGCCCCCTCCCCCTCGGTTTTTTTGAAATCCGACTTCGGAATCGGATTGACCATATTTTGGCGCGCATTTGGCTCGCGGATACCATACCCAAAAAACGGCTCCTTACTGGGTATTTTTGAACCCGAAAAAACGTGGGACAAACGCGAGAAAGACGATTTTTCGACGAATTTCCGGCGAATTTCCCGGGCGAATTTCCGAATTACGATTTGACCGACGTCTTCCTCCAGGTCTGATCTATACGGCTGGTATTTTTTCGTAATTTTTTCGACCCCTTAAACGGCCTTTGGCGCGAGTTGAAAGTGGAAAGCGTAGGACAAACGGGAGAAAGACGATTTTTCGACGAATTTCCCGGGCGAATTTCGGATTTACGATTTGACCGACGTCTTCCTCCAGGTCTGATTTTTCGAAAGGGCCAGCGAGCGGAAAGTGAAAAAACTCACTCGGGAACGCGTTACCACACGGCTACCACACGGCCGTCTACCACCTACCACGTACCGTCGGCCAACACGATTTTATATTATTGTATGATATGATATGATATGATTTTTTCCCGCTGAATCGAATGGTGAGGTTTATTTCCCGATAGGAGTCGAAGGAAAGGCGGTAGAGCCCATATTAAATAATTCCTGTATCATAAAATTATTATGGATGCTTGCTAACGTTCCGCATGGGAAAACTGGGAAAAAGACCTTAATATAGACCAGCTTACTTCATTTATTTTATTTATTTATTTGAAAATATGAAATTTGTATAAAACATAAAATTCCATTTCTGAAAAAATAAAAATAATAAAAAAATTTAAAATAATTAAAAAGCCCATTGTAAGGCTAATAATTGAAAAAATACATTTAAAAGTCATCGAACTTTTTGCTCAATTTTGTTTTTTGCCCAGTTTTATCCAAAAATACCCTGAAAATTACCACAAATTGTTCGTAAAAAGAGTCTGTTGGGCAAATCCGCAAATTACCGCAGGAAATTCCTTCATAGTTTGTTAACTGAACATGTCAGGAATGTACCCATACCATCAGATTTTTAAGGAAACTTGAGGGAAAAACTTGCGAGCTGATTATCGCTCGAAAACACAGCGTTTTTCGGTAAAAGTGGTATGCCCCGACTACTAAGACGTCCAAAATTTTTTTCCCAACGTTGAGTCCTTCTACAGACCTCAAGGAATGAGGCTATCATGCCTGAAAAAATTTAAAAAAATTCCTAGAAGCTTCTGGGCTTCAATACACTTGACCGACGCGACGCGTCAAAACTGCAATTTCACCTCATTTTGTCAGTGATCCTTAAGAAAAACTGGGGTAAGGAAGTAGTTTAAAAAATTGAAACTTCGTCTCCAGATACCTAAGTCTACATATATTCGGAATATATCCAGCACAAAACCGCAGAAGAATTTTTTTTTTTTTTTTTGGTCAATGTCCCTAAAAAAGGCCGTTTCGCCCCACTGTGCGCCCGTTCGACCAGTCAAGGAGGGGTTTGGGGGAATTGATACTTACCCCCTCCCGTCCTGAGCCCCCAAAGCCGCGTGGCTAGTTTAACGTTCTCAGCAAACGAAACAATGTTTTTGCCGGTCCACCAGAAAATTTTTATCCCAGTTCCAGGTCCCAAGAGAGGTAGTTTACAGTGTAAACTTTGTTCCTCAGATCTTGTCTGTTGAAGACAGATGCCTTCGCCTTAGGAGCGCCTGCTAGGATTCACATAAGCGTTCAAAAGTTCAGAGGTGAATTGTCAACTGACAAGACAGGTATTACAACACCTGATTGACGATTGGTCAAACATTGGTGTTCGTCACTGGATTCGAACCAGGCTGATCAGCGCTCCGACTGATTGTAAACAGGCGTTTCACTGACGCCCTACCCCACGGGACCACCCTGTCCCCCTATCTGACATGACATGTCAGGGTTACATTGTAACAGAATGTTTTACTGTTTACCTTAATACTGCACCTTGGCTTATTGACATTCGCCCAAACGGGTTACCCTCCTTGAAACGGACGATTTTTCAACTACCGGACTTTATCTTTACTTAAGAGAATAATAATAATAATTATTATTAACCAGAATACCCTTAGTTAAATTATTAACCGAAAGTATCACAACTTTCTACAAGCTTATCCTACCTAACAATCCGTCCATTTTCGGCCTCAACTTCGAATCTTTTTGCCCACCAGGACGCAGGTAGAAATGAAATGAAAGGAGAATAAACAGGTTGAGCCATACATTTTAATGTTGAATTTCGAAAATAGGTATGTTTTGATGATACTTATGTGAATAAGAAAAAGAGATTTTCTATCCCGTTTGAAGCAACGTCTTACGTTAGTGCGGATCCTCGCGCTATTACGGCTTTTTCTATCGCTCGGATAACAATCGTTCGGTTTTGCTTTGGTGTCAAAGGGATGATGCAATTTGTCTAATAGGATCTCGACATCTAAAGGTTGAACAATCCAAAAGGTGAAAGACGTAATGACGATTCAACGGTATCGAGCGCGTATAACGACCGAAGAGCGTTCAGAATGCCAGAGCATTACGGATAAAAACTGTCGTGTCACCTGACATTTCGAAGGGTCAAGATGAATCAAGGGATAGCGAACTTGTACATTAAGCATGAAACACTGGACGCACTTCGGTGACCCAAATTCTAACGAAACCGCGCATGTTGCATTTTTTATTGCATTTTTTCTTCGTGTTATCCCGTGAAAGTTTAATTGGCCGGATCAATCAAAAATGGCCTTTTACGAAGAACTGCCATTAGGCCAAGAAATTCCGATGAATGTTTGAAACCCTGATTTGCTAGCTGTTTCCCGAGTTGTATGAATAGTTTGTGCTAATCATACCTACTGCTCAATAGGTCGGGTAATTTCCTTGATTGCCGAACTCTTAACTTAATCGTCGGTTGTAACCCCTGTTTTCTTTGCTTTTGGGCTTACATTCTTTATTGGAGCTTTCTGAAGTAATTCTTATCTTGATTGTATTCAGTAACCTCATTTTTTCTATAGAAAAAAATTGTGTTTTTTCTTTGTGTGTTCGAATTATAGAGCTTTGTGATTATGGATAGATATATATATTTTTTGCATACTTTTTTATTTTAGGTACTAATTTTTATTTTTTCATTTTATTTTTGTTTATTTATTTTTCTAATAGTGTCTACAGCAGCTATTGATTCCTCATTAGGACAGGAGTCATCGCAGCGGAACTACCTACTATTCCACCTCTTCTTGTATCTTGTGGCGTTCAGTTCGTTGGTGGATGCGGAATGCAACAGACTGTACCTACACTTCTGCCTCTTCTTTATAGCTTGCAGTTTTTGATCATGGGTGGTTGTGCTCTCCTAGTTCGCTTGTCTGGTGGAGGGCGAGTACTTCTAAAAATGATACTCCCCTCCCTACATCTAACACGACTAGCCTAGTGAAGACAGGAACAATGACGCACACTGAAAAAAAGTTGAATATACATACGATGACACACATATCACAGGTTTGTTTCCTAATATATCCTCTTTCACACCACTTTCATTCTCTTCATTCATTCTTCTAGACCAGTGAGATGGGGGGAAAACCCACCTGTCCTGCACCTAACCCTTCCTAAAGTGGCCCTTCTGGTACCCCGGACAACTACATCATGTCACCATACTGCAAGCGTACGCTGTACCGTCTCTGGATGGCTTCTGCATTCGCCCCTGGACAGTGGCCAGGCCCTCCTGCGATTTCCTGGCGTACTGCAATTACAATGTAATGCCATGAATGCACAATTTCGCAGCTCATTGGGCGCAAATCCCACAACCAAATGCGACGGATGTGACCTCCCTGCCAAGCATCAAAAGCGAGCAGGAAGTTGGTTGCCGAATGCTCGATGTCTCCGGTAGGCGAGCAGTACCGCTGACTCTCATCAATCTTGGCAAACTAATTCCAGGGAGTCCCATTGGATCGCTTCACTTGCCTAGCACTCAGAGGCGTATCTGAGCTCTGAAGAGGTTGAACTGGATTTTACCTTTCAAATGAATCCTGTCACATTCACAACGTTTCATTCTGAACACATGAAGAGCGGGACCCGCCAGGGCGGAACGAGTGGGGGTTGGCTGGCGTAACCAGAAGGGGGTGGCTAGGAATACTCGCCTTATTATTACAATGTATAGTATTTGTACTTGACCCTGTTTTCACTGTATCCTCGTAGGATTTCCCGGCGGATCCCAGAGACTCAATTTTTACCTGTTGAAAACATAATGTGATGTCGCTGCTTCTGGTTGCTGACAAGAAAAGCCAACGTTATTTCATAGGACGTTTCCGAATTGTTCCGTAGTCGCATTTGTCTTTTTTGCGGTCCCCCTGTGGAAAGTACCGGCAAAACAGGGAGTTGAAACGACCTCAGTACACGTAAACAGACCTTTCCATTTCCCCAGTGGCTTCGCGTCATTCTGTAAATTCCTCCGAGGAGGGGAGAGATTTCGGCGTTTGCAGGAAAAACAGAAATATAACCGAACGGGCCTTTCCAAAGGTCCCCCAAATCTCAATGTTGGTGGGAAAGGCCTCGTTGGGGGGGGGAGGCCGGCGAAAGTTGTTCACTTCCATTTGCTAAAGCCGCTCGGAAAATGATGTCTGCGGAAACCCAAATCCCCTCTGAGCTCAAAGAGGCCGGGAACAATACCGGTAGTGGCTTTCCACCCGAAACAGGTTTTTACACACCTTCGCTCGCTCACCTGAACTTTCCAGCTTTGGAGCGACCTTCTTCGGTTGTGTTGAGGTTGAAGAGTGATTACCAGTGTGGTTGTATGCTGCTGGATCTCTTCCACACGGCGCTCGTTACTGTACGAGGTTTGGTTGTATTGCATGAGGGGCAGTATATTATATATATACTAAATATATATTAAATATACTACTGCTAAATTTAATTTTGTTATAGAATTCATTTATTGTGGTCTCAGATATATCCGACAAAACTGTAGGAATCTGAAAGGTTTCTATTTGGCTACGAATGGGGTTTTTGAAGGAAATTGAACACGAAGTCGAAAGAGGTGTCGTTTAATATGAAATTTTAGAGGTAGGATCCATTCATGGAGGCTGAAATTCAAACCGACTTCACCGAGGGGCTCTGTTGGGGTAAAAAGAGGGGACATGTGGTGTCATTCTTGGAGTACGTTGGAGGTAGAATCCATTTGTAGGGGTCTCAGATCCAACTACACTAAATGACTGAAAACGAGGCTTTTGGTTTATTATTCTTGGAATACCTAATACACCTTACGTAATCGCGACGGAGATCGACAATTCTAATCGGCCTCAAAATTTGACATTATACGTTTCAAGAGGTCTAGATTCCAAAAACGAAATGTCCGTCGGCCGTCCCGCAGTACCTACAGAGCTTCTTAGGTTGTATCTAAGGCCATTTCTGGCCCATGACAACCTTTCTCGTACGGTCTGCTCGCTTTCTTCCCCTAGGGGAAGTGCATTCATGTTTCTTCAATCTTCTTTCTTCTTCCTTGGTCTTCAGCAGTCCCCCAGGGGGAGTACAGCGGGCCCTCCTGTCCCCTCCTTTTTTACACAAGGGTTTATTATTCTTTGATATAGGTTACTATATATTATTCTTTGATATAGGTTACTTGTCCAGAAATTTAATTCTGTCAATGAAAAAAATTAAAAATTTCTTTTTGGATTTTTATAATGTAAAATTTTTTATTAAAAAATTTATGATTAAAAATTTATTATTAAAAATTTTTTTAGATTTTTCAAAAATGTTTTTTCCTTTTTTTTTTAACTTTAAAAATATTTGCCCTCCTGGGATCTATCAAGAATCTCATTTGTAGCCCCATGAAAACCCTATAGATCGCCACAGTGAAATCGGATCGTTCTGGGAACCCCAAAAATGGATTCTACGTCCAAAAATACTTCGAAAACGACATCTAACTCGATCCCATAGCCAAAACACTTCAAAAAACCCCTCTCGTAGCCCCACAGCGTCCAACGGGTTTGGGCGATCGGGCTGAAAACCTTGCGGGCACAACTAGATGGTAAACCGAGTATTTTGTCAAAATTTCAGATTAAAAAAAAAAATCCTACTGCCCAAAACGGCCTAGACGCCGGACGGTGGACGGCGTACGAGCCGTTTTAGGCAGTAGGAATCTTTTTAAAAATCTGAAATTATGACAATATACTCGGTTTACCATCTAGTTGTGTCCGCAAGGTTTTCAGCCCGATCGCCCAAACCCATGGGGCGCTATGGGGCTAAAATGGGGCTACGGGAGGGGGTTTCGAAGCTTTACCGGCTATGGCGAGAGAGAGATCGTTTTTATTGTCAGCATACAATCGTATTGGACAATCTTCAAAATTCAACAATCTAAAGATGTAGCTATGTCTATATTGTAAACTCCCTAGTAACGTCAAGTAAAGTAAAGTACTAAGGCATGCTTTATTAAGTCTTTATGAGTCAGGAGTCCAACCATCCGCTGCCACGAAAAAGTCCTCCAGAGAGTACGATGCCGATGTTCTGAGAAACCGACCTGCCTGAGCTTTGATGGAGCGTTTATTCATCATGCGAACACTAAGAGGTACACTGTTGAACAGTTTTATCGCCCACCAGTTCGTAGCCTCACGCGCTGCATCCAGCCGAACGAAATCAGGCACGTGCTTGGAGGCATTCCGTGTATTGTAATTGTGGGATGCGACGACGAATGCCCCAGAATTGTCATATGTGTACAACAAGCATTCAAGAATGTACGAGGCTGGGATAATAAGGACATTTAGGTCCCTGAAAGCCTGACGACAGTCCTCACGGAACGATAGGCCTCCGACTACGCGAATAGCTCTCCTCTGAGCCCCAAACACCAGTGATGATGAAGGGGCATGCCCCCAGCAGATGATCGCGTATGTAGCCTTGGAATGAAAGCAGGCATAGTAGGCTGCCACTGCCCCCTTGAAAATTGAGGCAGAAGAAACGTAGCACTGTTGAGAGCACTGACGGCGGCCTCGCAATGGCTGGGGTCGAATTAGGTGTCGTTTTCGATGTATTTTCGGACGTAGAATCGTGAGCCATTTGGGGTGCATCCAATGAGGCATAATTTGACCCGGACTAGAAGGATAACTGACGACGCCAGCTTGCTTATGTTGCTTGTCATTGTCATGGAAGGAGGTCTGCTGATTACACTTGAGCTTTAGCTACTGCTAGAATCTAGAGAAATATGGGATTGAACTACTATACTCAACCACTTTCCACAGTTCAGTGTACAGCCCGAGGGCATCTAATTTTTTGGAAAGGTCGTCGAAAGAGTGGTGCCATCACAGAGACAGGTTTTCAAGAGAGTGATGAGCTCTTTCTATAGAAAGAGATATAGACCCCACTTTGGAATCGAGCATTAGATTTGAGGCTATCTTGGGGTCCCATTCTTCTTACTAGCTGCCAATTAACCAATTGTGAAGATTCTTATTTACGGCTTATTTTCCTTGACATCTGATGAACTTTCTGTAAGTATGCTGGAAGAGGATCCCTTTATTAAGCAAGTATACACTGTACGACTTAATGCACCCTTAGTAAGTAAGTTGTCAATCAAGTCAGCAACAGAAGTTTTGATTATAGCCTCAGGCAGCCCCGCCCCGCCCCGTCCAATTGTATTTGCGATACAGAAACTTCATCAGTGTCAAGAGTGAGGGCTGATCCATTGATTGTTTGCCGGTAAATATTTGTTCACTTCATCACCTGTTTACTTTCTCAATATCCTGAGAACCGGTCTTGCGACTCGTTGAATCCTCTTCCAACTTTCCCCACAACTTGAGCTCTCTCACAATAGACCTCTCATTCAAACGGCCCTCATTCTCATAACCCCCAGCGGTTTTCGACGCTTGTTTACACCCTCGCATTTTCCCTTCGGCTTCCCCCCCTTCTTTTGACTGTAAACATCTGACGCTTCGCGACCCGCGGACGACCTGTCAAGGGAGTTTCAGTGGCGTGTTGGCGTTAACGTCGGGGAAAGTTGTTGATGGAAAGTTGCTCGTCGGAGGATGAACTTATACAAGCACATGCCGGTAATTGAAGTGTATAGTCAGCGAGGTGTTCCACCTACTTAGCCCGTGCGATGGTGTCCCGTCATGATGGTTTATCTTGTACGGCAAGGCACTTGTTTACCTACCTAAGGCTGGAGGGGACAGGTGTCTGGAGAGTTTCTCTTATCTATAAGAGATGGCGCTGGCGGCCCATCAAGCGCTTTACATAACTTTTTTGGACGTAAAAACGGGAAAAACTTCGGAATAGGAATTTGATTTTTGACTTGTTGATACGGTTGTAGGTAGGCATAATATGCCTACCTACAAATCACAACATATTATGTTGTGATTTTGGCCAATTTTGATGAAATCCCAATTTTATTTTGAACACTAATTCACTTTTCTAAAATTCATGATTGTAGCACCCTTCAAGAACTATTTTCAACCAGCACTCTGACAGGGGACCTCGCTTCGCTTCGGTAGGATACAGTGGAAACGGTACCTGTGAAGTATCCAAAAATACCTAATTCTTTGTTTGGGGAAGGGAGGAGTTATTAAATTAAATTCACACTGAAATTGAATTCTAATTATGAATTTATTCAAGTTATTACAAGAAATCAGAAGGGGAAGGCCGAAAAATTTATTGGGCCTCAGGTGGGACTCGAACCCACAATCTTCGCATTACTAGTGCGATGCTCTACCAATTACGCCACTGAGACCAGCAGTCTGTATGAGGGAAGCAGTTCAAAATTCCCTCAAGTCATTACCTAATAATTCTTTGTTGTGCTGTGACTCGGTCGGTGTAAATTGGAGAGGGATGATTGACCAAACCAGTCGTGAACGTCTTTACTGCTCTTTACTCGCAAGCTTTCGGTGCCATGATGGCCACCCTCTTCAGGCGTATATCATCACCTAAATATTGACATCCCATTGTTAATAAATGTGGAAGGAAACTTCCTCTTAGCACTAATTGTGTTTGCTTAATTACTAGGGTCTTCGGCAGTGACCTAGGGTCACTAGGGTCAACAGATTTGGTTCTCCTGGCAGTACCTGGAATGGTGCTGCTGTACTGTTACAACCAACTACCAACCTTCACATGGCAGAAGGGCCTCCAGGACCCCAACGCTACTAACCCACTGGGCCCTCAAGCTTCAGTCGCGTGCCATAAAGGAAGCTCAGAGGCTCTGACGTGGACCTGGTGCGTTCAGCCTGGTGGCAGCTCAGACTGATCGGTACCCCAAGATGTGTGGGTGGAAAATGACCCTGATGGGTTGACCAGGGTCTCCTGCACAGGTTCACACCTGATGTAGTACTCGTTAAATTCGCATAACTTCAATATCAGGTGGCCTAATGATTCAATCCCCCCACAATATAAGCGGTCGATTTAGATCCCCCTCGGAAGAAGACCATCTTACCTAACTATCATCTAATGGAAGGGGATTTAGTCATGATTGGGTATGAGACGAAATCAGGGATTACAGTTTCCATTCTTATCTCTTCCCCGAATCATTATACCATTACCGGGGGACCCGTTAAAAAACACTTGAATGGGTTTATAAACGGAGAAGGCTGCTGGGGGAGTCAAGTGGCTTCTCAAAAGCTGATTAGCGGTTGAAGAACATCTTTTGAAGGGTTCATTCCGCTAATCCCTTTCGACCCAATCGCTAAAAGACGGGTCGCAAATTTTCCCTTCCCGTCGAGGACTTTTCGCAATGAACAGAGAAATTAACGGGACCCTCTGAATCTCATTAATTTCGCTTTGTGTTTTCGGAACGCGGGATAATCGCTTTTCGTTGCAAAATTGGAGAAATATAAGTTGGTTCAACATTGGGAATACTCTGCCGTGAGACCCGGCTCACAACTTTCGACGTCCGAGCATTTCATGAAAAGTACGTACGTATCTATTCAAGAAAAGTTTCTTTTAGGAACTACATTGTTATTGCTCCAGTAACTTGACAACAAATACAAATTATACACAATGGTTTATTATCTTTGATTCTTTCATATTAAAAACTAGTGGACAAATACCCGGCTTTGCCCGGTTATGGTTTTAAAACCTTCCCATGTTGAGTACGTGTACCATATTTCACGTTATTTGGTTGTCTGGTTCTTGAGTTATAAGGGAACAGGCAGACAGACAGACAGACAGACAACAAATGCGTCTTATAAAATATATAGAAACTTATCCAAATATTAATTCTATAGCAATACGAAAAACGCTGCAAATTTCACACATGGGTTTATTATTCTTTGATATGGGTTACAAGTGCATAAGTTTAATTCTGGGTCAATAAAAAAAGTTTTTGGAAAAAAAATTATCTGTTGATTTTCTTTTTCCAAAAAAATGTTTTTTGAATTTTTTTCAAAAATTTTTTGTTTTTTTTTTTACTCAAAAAATAGTAGACCTTCTGAAATCCTTCAAAAATCCTATTTGTAGCCACATAAAAGCCCTGTAGATCGCAACAGTGAAATCAGATCGTTCTGGGACCCCAAGAAATGGATTCTACGTCCAAAAATACTTCGAAACCGACACTTAACTCGATCCCATAGCCAAAAGCCTAAAAAAAAAAACCGCCTCCCATAGCCCCATTTTAGCCCCATAGCGCCTCACGGGTTTGGGCTATCGGGCTGAAAACATTGCGGGCACAATTAGATGGTAAACGGAGTATTATGTAAAAATTTCAGGTTAAAAAAAATTCCTGTTGCCCAAAACGGCTCGGACGGCGGGCTGACATTTCGTTTTTGGAATCTGGACCTCTTGAAACAGATAATGTCAAATTTTAAGGCCGATCAGAATTTACGACCTCCGTCGCGACTACATTTTATTACAAGAATAATAAACCAAAAGATGGAGAGCACGACGGCGATTTTCCAAAAATAGGTTATTTGGACGATAGGGCTGAAAACCTTAAAACCTTGCGGGCCAACTAGCCAAGAATTTTGTCAAAATTTCAGATTTAAAAAACAAACAAAAATCCATTTTTGGGGGTCATTCGGTCGTGAAACAGCTCTTTCCGCGAGAATAGCGAAGTTGTCTCTGTCAAGGCGATCTGTTACTGCATTTAGTAGCACAAAGGGGTCCTTGAAACAAGAGAAAGATTGTCGAGGTAACCGAAAACTTCCTCAAGGCCAGCAATAAAAGAGTCGCCTTCAAGTAACCAACAGTATCTCAAAGAACGCTGATTGGAGGTATCAAAGTCAAAAGTTTTTTATTCTTTTGAGCTTTTCGGATGGGCTGTTTTGTCAGTTTGTAAGTTTTGGATGTTGGGCAGTGAGAGTGATTCGATTATGTCTGAGATGTCTTCTTTTGAGTCTTGCCGCAAAACCTGGCGTATCTGTCATTGCCGCGACGCATGGATGGCGTTCCCTTCGGCCTTCTCCACCAGAATCGTGTATTGTGTTGTCTTTTGTATTGTAGATCTATCTACAGTTGAAGGTCTTCCCGGAGCTTGTCGTTTCTCACGTACCACGGGGCGTCTGTCTTGGACGATCTTGTTATGTTGTCGTTGAATCTGTTGTGTGGAAGTGTAACAGGCTGTGCCCCAAATCTCTCAGCCATAATATCATATAGGTCTTTTGAGGGCCGTGAAAAAGAGCTTCTTTTTCTCTAAGCTCAGCGTGGATCTCCATTTCTGCATTGGCCAGCACTGGAAGATTCTTTCTCATAGCGTCTCTGATGTTCTGCTGATTGGAGATCTACAGGCGACATAATCTTGGCTCCCCTCTCAGCATGTCTAAAGTGGATTATGGAATTCCTTTGACTTGATTACGAACGTCCTCCTGCAACGGTCCCCAACAAAACCTTGAAGGTGTTCGCCTCCCTGTAAAACGCAGGACTTTTTCATTGATAATTTTAGATCAAACTTTCAAGAAAGGAAGAATCCTTTGCCGCAGAATGGATTTTACTTCTGTTGCACAGTTCGTGGACAGATTTGGAGCCGATTCTCCTAAAACAACCGCTCAAACGCAAACTGTGACTTCGAACTGTATCTAAATTTTCACTCCTACTTCCAATTTACCTGGGTGCCTCCTGTGTCATCATTGAACGCCGCAGGAAAGCCGGGAAGTCAGACAAATCTTAATTTAGGCTCCCGCCTCACCTCTGCGGGCTCCTTGTCACTCACAGTTGCCAACTCTCTTAATTAGGTCGTACATCAAAGTTTAATTGCCTTCGTCTGGACTAATTACTGTGCACCTTTAAAGGGAAAAGGCGGGCTCAATTTTGAAGCAACTTGAAATTTCAATCGAGGCTGACTTGGAAAAGTCTATCCAAAATTTTGTTTCGCTTCAAAGGATACAATGGATTAGTGGTAAGGGAAGGGGGGTTCATCGGCGTCTCAGCATACTCCACTCAAGTGACTGTTTCACTTAGGGTGAGTGTTCTGAGAGAGGACAAAACCGCACCAAAAGGTCATTGGGGGCTCTATCAACAATCCGGTTCACTGTTCGCGGCCAGATTGTAAATCCATTTGCATTCCTATAGCCACTAGAGCCGTTAGAATTGTGTTTGGTTTCAATTACCGCGGCAAGCGGTGATTCATTTCAACCGAATCACCGGAGAAATGACGCTGACAGGAACATTAACCTTCGAGGTTGAAACGTTAGTACCGGATCACTCAACAGGACGCAGTTGGAAGATAAAATGTTGACCGCGTTAATTAACAGAAAATTCTTCTTCCTTTCCACTCTTCATTCTTCTTCTGTCAGGTGTTCGTGCAAGTGCAGTGCATCTTCAGTACGTTATTCTAGTGCTGCAAAAAAATCGATTTTGTCAACTTTTCGTTTTTTTTACTATTTTGGCCAAAAAATTAATCGATTAAAAATCGAAAAACAAAAAAGCGTATTGATTCCAAAAAAATGATACCAAAAAAAACGGAAATCGGTGAGTACTCGCCTCTGTAGCTTCCAAAAATTACCCAATCTTCCAACTTTTTTTTTTGTATAGCTCCACACGAAATGCTCTACCACTCTAAATACTTCTGAATTATTTCGGCTAATGTACTAGGAGAAAATCGAGATTTACTACAGAAAACTCCACGACCTTCACGCGTACTCAAGACCTATGAGCAAGTTTGGAATCGATTTTAGATCCCATATCATGGATTTACAGTCAACGCCTTCTCCCCAAGTGATTAGGAGATTCCATATTTCAATAGTTTACTACGTTCAAGGGGTTATCAATTATCTAAATCCAGAACCACCCTCTAAAAGTTGCGTACTCACGATGACTGAAGACCGGCACAAGAAAAAAAGTTAGTTTTTCATTTCGCCTGAAGAGCGTGTTTTTAACTATTTCGATCTCCGAGCTAGTCCGTTCAGTAGCCCAACATCTCTGGAAGGGAAAATACGGCTCTTGGGGGATCTCCAGCAGCCAAAGAAAAATTTTCACAGAGTTTACTGAGCTAAGTCATGTTTGTTGAGATACTTTTTTTCCAAACATTCACGCTCGTAAAATGAGTAATTCAAATTGTTTGATTAGATTGTAATCACCCGTAGAACACAAAACGGGTTCGTGTGGCGATGAAGCCCAGTTTACTCTTCTGGAACAACAGAGTTAGCTTGTCAGCCATTTTGAGATACTTTCTCATGACCGTCACACTCAAAACCTTCACGCGACCATCACGTTTTACCAAGTCAAACTTGTGAAGGTCATGAGGGATTAGTGAAGGTTTGGATGATTTAATAACCTATCTCATTGACTTGACCAAGTTATTGTAGTATATATGTACGTATATTGTATTATTACTAGGTAAAAGGCAAGAACATTGTGAAAAACTCATAACCTTCACTCAAGAGTTCATAACCTTCACACAAAAGTTCAAGACCATCACGAAAACTCAAGTCCTTCACGCCTAGCTTTCTCCATTTCAGTTGCAGAAATTGACCTTCAAATCTAGTTTCTAACCCTAATTATATTTTATATTCGGTTACTGGCTACGGATACTGAAAGTAATTGGGAATATATATTGAGTTCCTCAATAGTTATACCAACACCAATTCATGTGATGGTCTTGAGGAAAGCACATAAATCCATCGTGGTTTTGTAGTGATATCTTTTTGGGGGCTACATAAAGTATCTCACCCTATATATTTTCGAAAACTAGGGCTTTCCCTGGACCGGAATCAATAACACTTCTAGAGAAAACGATGGAAAAATTTTCGGCCTAAACGAAACCCCAAATTTCCGTTTTTTTTTGGAATCACCCATCAATACTATATGTATATAAAATACTATATGTAATATACCTAGTAATATTATATTATATTGAGTTTTTCGTTTTTCGATTGTTTTTCGTCGGCACAATGACAAAGGGGCGTACCTATCTGCAAAATTTGTCATTTTGAGTTGGGATTCAATTTGACATCATGGGAAGCTTCTCTATCGATTTTCTGACACACCTTGGAAACCCATGTAATTTCGGTTACACTGAGATTCTCTGTCAGAGAACGTATCTATTTTGATCATCTTGACAACGACAGTAGGACGTCATCAGATTCTGTCAATTACCTACGTGCTTCTGTCGTGAAACGTTGACTCATCAGTCACGTCACTTTCCAATGTTCGCTGTCGATAATAATAATAATAATTGATTGAAACTATGAAACCCACGATGTTATATTTGAGTCACCTGTCAGGGGCGGGTGTAGAGTGGGCACCGAGTCCGAGGAGATAATGAGGTGTGTAGGCTGGGCCCCCTCCTCTACTTAGATGGTACTTTTCAGCATTGCCCTTTGTTTTTCTATCAGTTGCTGACGATGTACGGTTACTTCAGCGGGCATTATATTCCTCTTGTTTTTTGTTTGCTGAAAGACAAGGTGGGGTACGTACGAATAATTGTAATAAAAACATAATTATTAATAATAATTAACATAATATGTTTCAACGTGTTAGTGGACATCTGCAATGAACATTCGTTGACGTTGCTACCGACGACCGTCGTAACCGATCTGGAAGTAGGCTTGAGGAACGCCTGTCGAGCCGCATGGCCTCTCTGTGAGTTTTTCTGCTGCCGCCTTCATTTATGGCAATCTTGGTGGCGAAAAATGCAAAACCTAGGTTACAAGCAGCAGCAGAGTACAAAGAACATAACGACAATGGGAAATGGCTCAAGACGTTTTTCGGATTGGTGTTTCTGAAGCCAGAACACGTCGAACCCTGCTTTAACATTATTGCTGCCGAACGGCCTCGTCGGACTAAGCCTCAGAACTTGTTCACGGCTTACCTACGCAAAAATTACGCCATCTTGACAACGAACGCCGCTCACAACGCAATAAATGTATGCAATTTATACTTTCACTTTTTCGTCATTAACGATGGGTGGGCCCAGTCTACAACTCCAAACTGAGGAAGGGATTAGGTGGTGAGATGTGTGGGCCCAGTCTACAACAGGGGATGAGGATTAGGGCCCAGTCTGCAATCGCCCCCTGTCAGCTTTCCGTATGTTCCACTGCTTGGGCTTGTCGCTTGTAGGTGGGGCAGTAATGACCACGTCTTGCATTCCTCGGTGGTTTGAATATTGGCGCCATGAGTCATACCATATTGAGATGGCAGTGGACTTGAAGGAGCCGTTTCCCAGGCCATTGTCAGCAGGCATGGTGACGAGAGTGTTTTCCTCGCAGAAAGGAAATTTGTCAGCAACATTTCACATTCAAAGCTTTGCATGAAGGGAGAGTGCTATTGAAGTGCTTTTTTGCTTCACTTCATGTAAAATGTGTCTAGTTTTAGAAACTATCTCCATCGGAGTAGAAAATTCAATCTCCGAGGAGTTAAATTGTTTATCTGTCATGGCTGATTATGGGGCAGTTATGACCAGAGTTGCTGGGGCAGATATAACCATGGTTATTACCACTGCAGTGGTAATAACTGCCCCAGTGGTCATAACTTCGGTGGTGTAGTTAAACCTTCAAGTCCACTGCCATCTCAATATGGTATGACTCATGGCGCCAATATTCAAACCACCGAGTAATGCAAGACGTGGTCATTACTGCCCCACCTTCCCCATGTTTTGACTACCTTAGGTACTTATTTTCTAGAAATTGTGTATATTGAACGATTACAAGTGGTTTTTTTTTTTTTTTTTTTTTTTTTTGCGTTTAATTAACGCCTCCGTTATAAAAGAAAAAATCATTTTAGATCTATTGCTCCGCTAAAAAGGATGGTCACATGTGCCCCATACCGTTGTCATAATAATAATGACAATTATTGCCCCACACATGGGGCACTTACGACCAAAATTGATCTTTTTAAAAAACACCGAAAATTGTGATTTTAGTTTGACTTTTTCTTCGACTAAATCGGGATTCTGCTGGCAAAAGAGTCCAAGTTTATGGAGAGTTTTTAAAAGTTCCAAAAAATTCAGTTCCGTGCCTTTAATAAAAGGATTTCTTGGAAATGTTCAGGACTGCCCCACATTCCCTACGCTACTACGTTCACCCGACATAATAGGGAGTTCCTAGTGGATACGATCGAGATACCACCACTTGGAATACGGATGCCGTATCTAGGGAAACCAAGCGCGATGCTAACCAAAATTGATTGAGATACCATTTAGCATTTTTAGGGGTATCTCCGAGTAGGATCTTGGAGTAACGGGTCACGTTACTATTAAAACAAGTTCATTAACATCAGGCGGTAATACCGCCGCGGTATTCAGCATTCGAAGTGGAGTTGTTTTTGGGGTTTGTCGTCGAAAGTGCCTCCTTAGGAAACTTATTAGATTTATTAAACTTCATAACCATTTTGATCAGTTGCAAGTATGTACGGAGCTTTTCCTGATTTCTGGAAATTGCGATTGAGTGGAACGAGCGAGAGATTTGAAGCTCAGCTCCTCAAATCAATAATAATTATTGAGTTACCTACAATGATTGTAACATTTAACTCATCTGGATTGCTGGCAGCAATTTGCTGCGTCCAATAGTGTAATGTTTCGTTGCTCCTCCAAATTCTTTCAACAACGAACGAACTGGTGTGAAATGAAACCGCGGTGATTCGTGAAATCGGCACCTAAACAACACCTAACGGCACCTAACAAACTCAGGACAACAGAGGAAAGTACTGGCAGCACTGAGCTGCCACTGTGCTGCTCTCGGATTTCGTTGTTGTTGTCGACGTTTGTATGTCTTCTTGGAAGCTGTTTATCAATTAGGCAGGTTACTTTGCGATAAGGATTCACTAGATACCATCTTCCGTATCGCCCGGTGGTATCGTATTTTCCGTAAACATACCACCGACGGATGGCAGATACGATACCATCGGCGATCGCGCATGCGCACTGCTGGAGTAGGATACGGATGGAATCGAGGTACCACGATGTATCTCACCACTAGGAACTCCCTAATATGATCTTTGTTCTTCTCGTCTATTTTAAGCTTACACAGTTCTATTCTCTTTTTTTTCAACAAGTTACCTCCAGGTCACAGTTACCGGTTTAATCAATGATGATATTAATCAAAGAAAATTATTTTTCATTTCTGTGTTTTTCTTGAAAAACAATTTTAGCTTTCCTCTTTTATTTTCTGTGTGATTTTTTTCGTTGAAAAAGTAGGCTTGCCCCTCCGTCTCAGGAAGTGGGACCCCAAAAATGGTACATATAGGCTATATTAAATACATATAATATATATTACGCATATTATGCGTCCCAGATTACTCAGAAAACGATACCGCATTCACCCTTCTGACATCCTTCAAAAGCCACATTTGTTGCCAACTCGTCCACATAACCGAAACCCTCCCGTAGCCCCTTTTCAGCCCCACAGAGCCCCCACGGGCTTGGGCGCTAAGGCTGAAAACTTTGCGGGAACAACTAGATGGTAAACCGAGTATTTTGTGACATTTTAGGTTGATTTTGTCCGCTCGCTGATCATTCACACTCGAACTTTAAACATGAATATCTCAAAACTTGGTCGCCCTGTCATTTTGCCGATATTAAGTCAAGGTTTCGTCAAATAAGGATTTTCAGCGACGAAGCCGCCTACTGCCAGACAGCGTGGACAAGCTTGTATTAAATTTCCCAACTAACCTAAAATTTGATATTGACGACTGAACTGATATTCGTAAAGTTGTTTACCGCTCCCACTGCTCACCCAAAACCCGAGACCCTTCCTTATGACTGAAACAACAGTTTTTCTGATTTTCCCTCAAAAGGCAAAAATATATCTTGAATTTGAAAGATTGTCATATTATGAATGCGTTTAGAACGTCCCATTCACGTCGTTCACAGTGTCCTCTCATTCCTTGATTCATGGGAGGGCTCTACCATACTCCATACCCAGGAACGTCATCCTTTTTCGGTCACCGCCTTGATGATCGCCCCTTGCAGGCGAACCCTTGTATGGACCAGGACCTGCGAATAAGGTTTTTTCCATTTTACCGCGAGAGTCTTTGCTATTCGTTTCAGGATAACCTGGAATTCTTGAGCAAGGGTGGTGAACGATCCCCTCGCGTCTTCTGCGGTCGTACTTCAGGTGCTTAGCCTTGGCTGCTTCTACCGTTCGTGGCCAGTACTGTGAGAGATCCAACTAGTGTGTCATTGAACCGTTGACGTACATTATTAATCTGTGCTTCAAGCACGGTGAATTTCCAAGCTGCCTCAAAGTGTCTGTCATCACACCTATACCAAAGAAAGGGAAGCCCACCAGGTATGATGAGTTTAGGCCTGTCTCAAAGCTTCCAGTTTTTGCAAAGGTACTGGAAAAGGTGGTTTTGGGGGATCTGATTGCGTACATCGAGGGGAAGGAATTGTTGCATAACCGCCAACATGGGTTCCGAAAGGGCAAAAATACTTGTTCTGCCGCTTGTTCAGTGCTTGTGGAGGCACTTGATTCCCTTGAAGGCAAGATGCTCACGGGTTTGCAGCTGTTTGACTTATCTAAAGCTTTTGATTTGGTTCCCTTCAATTTACTGACTGAAAAGCTTGCACATTATGGCATCTCTCCAGTTAGCCTTTCTTTCTTTGAGAGTTATCTCATGGGCTGGAAGCAGGTAGTTTTCTTTAATGGTGAACAGTCCGAAGAAATAGGTATTCCATGTTGTATCAAGCAAGGATCTGGACTAGGCCCTTGCCTCTTCATAATATATATAAATGATCTAGTATACCAATGCCAGGACACGTTCTTCCTCTCCCTTTTTGCGGATGACATAACAGCTGTAGTGCAAGGGAGTTCAGTTGAGGGTTTGGAAAGTAACATGACTGCACTTTCAGAATTGATCGAGTCATGGTGTGATGTAAATGGTCTTCGTCTCAACTCAGATAAGACCCAGAGCTTAACCTTCCAGCTGAATGGCCCTCTCACCCGTTCAGCGAATCTTCTGGGTGTGGAGGTTGATAATAGAATTTCGTGGGCTCAACACGTCGACAAACTCTCATTAAAACTCGCCTCCTGCAATTTCATGTTGCGCCGATTGTCACGATGTGTGTCCCCTGAGATCCTCAGATCAGTGTATTTTGCCTGCTTCCATAGCCGTTTGAGTTATTGCGTTCAGCTGTGGGGGAACTCTCCACACAGCCACCGTATATTCGTCCTGCAGAAGAAGGCTCTCCGAATACTGAAGCGCCTTGGATGGAATGAGAGTTGCCGAGGGCATTTCAAGAGCTTGGGAATCCTCACCTTGCCGAGTCTGTACATTCTCTCAGTTTTGATGTTTGTGCGACAAAAGGTTAACACGTTGCAGAGGGGCAGTAACTGCCATCATTACTCCACAAGGCAATGCGAGGACCTTACCAGTCCCACGGTCCGTCTGACAGCCTCGCTGCGGACAGACTCAACTCAGAACGGCTCTCGTCTTCGGCTACTAGAGAGGCTGCAGAGCTTGCCCATCCCCGTTTTCAAGCGAGCCCTGAAAGATATTCTGATCGAGGCGGAATTGTACAGTGTTGATGAGTTTTATAATATCTCATTCGCCTCAAGCCCATAAGTTCGCCTGGGTTGCTCCATTCTCATGTTGTCAGAGTTTGTTTGTGAACTGTACTATGGAGCCCAAATGATTGCTGTTTTGATGC
This sequence comes from Pilophorus perplexus, assembly GCA_955831195.1. NCBI lineage: Eukaryota > Metazoa > Arthropoda > Insecta > Hemiptera > Miridae > Pilophorus > Pilophorus perplexus. The sequence goes on from OY037015.1 coordinate 5,401,080, forward strand.
TTTGTGTTTTTTTCATTATGTAATCTTGTAATCTTGACGTTTGCATTGTCATATACATGGATTTTGCAAATAAAAACCAGTTTGATTTGATTTTGTGCCACGCCTGAAAATCAAACACGTCCAATCAGATCCAAATTTCATGAGCTTCCGTGCTCTCCACTCTTCGGATGAGTGTCACTCTGTCGTGTCACGCCCCGTTAGAACCCCCCGTAAACATAAAGGATCAGGTCCAGCAGACTCTTGTAACTCACGTTCTTATCAGCTTCGGCACTGAGTGGGCATCTCGTCACATTCTCAGTTCGTCTTGGCTCCTTCATCCTTGTCACACGTTCTCTTCAAGAGCTGTCTGATAGTACGAACTCGATCGATTGTTCAATGTTTCTGCCGAAAGACAACTTGATGTTCGCTCACCACAAACATTTAATTAGGTACCTAATAAGCAACAAGCGTTTGCAACTCATGTTACCTACCCTGCAATATCCAGACATCCTTCATTAATAAACCCCAATTCGGGTAACGTTTTTGGTGTCGGAATTTTCATTAAAATCCCTTCGATAAGATAGTCGAATCAATAATAACCGTGGAGTATGGAACACAGGAAATTCTTCATAAATAAATAAAATTAGTCAACAAAGTACCTACGTTCCTTATCCATAAAAAATAACCCTTCTTATGCATAATTGATTTCGCATTTCTAGCCCCTTCAACGAGAGTGAAGGACAAAGGCAATCATTACGTATGCCGTTCAAGACTGTAGGTGCCTCCTTAACGAACTGAAACTAATAAAGAATGGCAAAGACCTGCAAGCACGCGATATCAGTGTTCTCGACCGGCCAAATGTTTAATGCGAACCTTTTTAATTGGAGCATCGATTTCAACCCATGCAAGCCCGAATAAGACGGGGTTTCGTTAATAGCAATAATATCGCGTGAGAGATCAAAAGACGGTTTACGCGTAATGGGACGAGCCGAGAAAGAAACGAGAGGAAATATGCGAGACACGCAAGAAAGTATAACCCAGTGCCCTTCTTAGACCAATCAATAAATGATGGCTCTGCATTATGGCAATAACCGGAGCTGGTTTTTTAAAGGGGCTTTCGTATCAATTTTGTAAGGGACTTTAGTCAAACGAGAAGTAGTGGTCGATGAAGTCGCGATGCGTAAGAGCAAAGGTGGGCAACTTGTCCGGTCAATATAATAGAGGTTGAAAAGAAAAAGTCCACCCTTCAAAAGGTGTAAGTAGTATTTTTTTTTTTTTTTTTTTTTTTTAATGTTTAGGCTCATTAGGTTGTTATGAATCCAAGTTTCCGCCATCGTCACATCATTACTTCGTCCGCCATGTTGAAAAACCGCCAAAAATCGGCCCTTTTTACAGTTTTTGACGTCTAGCTCTATCCCAGTGCATTTTATGAGATTCAAGTCCCCATATAAAAATGTAGACAACAAAATTTCGAACAAATATGACGCGGGAAGTTTTTTTGTGGGACCCAGCGTAATCGAGCTACGAGAAGGCGAAAAAGGAGGAAAAGTGGCGATTCGGCAAATGTTAACTTTCTTTCCACTTCCCACCGCAAAAACAGGGGAAAACTCTCTCAGCGAAAAGTTTATTGGGTTAAAGTTGTAGAAAATTTGCTTTAATCCATGTCTCAAAATACTTACAAAAATAAAACTAGCCGTAGAACTGATGTCAGTGCGTATTTTTTCCTAAATAATGGAGTTCTACGAAGTGAGTAGTGCAACAATCCAAAAATTACGTGAGACTTGAATCTCAAAAAAAAAAAAAAAAAAATGCACTGGGGTAAGGTTACAAGTCCAAAAATGAATTAAGTGCCGATTTTTTGCGGTTTAATATTTTTATTTTTGGTTTATTCTTCTTTTTTTTTTAAAGGGCGGACGAAGCAACGGGAGATGATGATAGGAGTTGGATTCATTACTTACTACCTATTATTATTATTATGAGCCTGAACAACATAAACAACATAAAAGAGATATTTTGTAGGTCTTCCTCTATTGACTGGACTACAATGTTTTAAAAGACGCAATAAACCTTTTTACTGTAACTGTAAGAGGATTTTACAGTATGAGTAAAAACGTCATATTGCGGGTACACAATACAACTGTTATATTCCTACTCCATCTAAACATTTAACGCTATTCAGGCTTGTATCACTTCTCAGTGCTTAATTTCACAACAGTTCAAATTGGTGTTCGTTCTCGATGAAAACATTTACATTATTGAGCTGAAATATACTCTGCCAAATTTCCCGGAAAACCTTGAATTTATGTTCCTACTCAATGAAAAATGTACCTTGTTATAACTATGCGTTGTCCGACGATAACTACTATATGAGTTTTTAAATAGTATTAAATGTGTGAAAAGTGAAGCCCAACCGGAGATGTGTAGGTCAATCAGTTGCACAGTTATAGCACTTTGAAAATAGGCCATTTTTTCCTAAATGTGAACATTTTAGTTAAGACCTGAAGACAGCGGAAGCACGTTTTTCAGAACGTTTTCGGTTGTAGCTCGAGAACTATTGGTCCGATTCCAAATTTCTTTTTTTCTCGTAAAAGCTAAATAAATCCCCCATCGCAGCTATTCCATGTGAAATTTTGATTTGAGCGTTGATAAGGGAGGGGCAGGTACGGCAAAGAAGTGGCAAATTTCGAACAAACCGTGTTTCTTTGCACATTTTTGCCTATAACGCGGGAACGGTTGGACCGATCTTACTTTTCTTTTTTTTTAGGTGAAAGCTGATTAAATTTTATACAGGGGACGGCACATTGCATGTCTATTGAAACAATAAAAGTGCCATTCGTATTCGTCGGAAAGGGTGGAAACAAGATATTTGACCCTCTACGACCACGTTTTGGTTTATTATTCTTGGAATAATACACCTATGTTTTCGCGACGGGGGTCGACGACTCCGATCGGCCTCAAAATTTGACATTATCCGTTTCAAGAGGTCTACATTCAAAATCCGAAATGTCCGTCCGCCGTACGCCGTCCGCCGTCCAGGCCGTTTTGGGCAGTGGGAATTTTTTTAAAAATCTGAAATTTTGACAAAATACTTGGTTTACCATCTAGTTGTGCTCGCAAGGTTTTCAGTCCGATCGCCCAAACCCGTGGGGCGCTATGGGGCTATAATGGGGCTACGGGTGGGGTTTTTTGAAGGCTTTGGGGTATGGGATCGAGTTAGGTGTCGTTTTCGAAGTATTTTTGGACGTAGAATCCATTTTTGGGGTTCCCGAGACGATCCGATTTCACTGTTGCGATCTATAGGGCTTTCTTTCATGGGGCTAAAAATGGGATTTTTGAAGAATCCCAAAGGTTAAATGGTTTTCGAGTAAAAAATACATAATTTTTGAAAAAAACATTTTTGAAAAAAAATCCCCCCCAAAAAAAAATTTTTTTTGAAATATAAAAATCCTTTTAAATTTTTTTCATTGACAGAATTAAATTTCTGTACAAGTAACTATTTTATTATTCTATATCAAAGAATAATAAACCCTTGTGTAAAATTTGCAGCGTTTTTCGGAAGATTTTCTTCTCTCCCTCCAAGACCATTTCTCCGATCGAAATTTCATTGCCCCCACGCGAAAGCTGGATAAATTTCCTTTCAGAACTGACATTAGGATTTTCGGAAACCTCAGGAAAAGCCCATAAAATACCTCCCCAAATAGGTATTCAGAGGGAAAATTGCCGATTCCCAGCAAAATTTTCTGCTCTTCCAGCAGTTATAACGTTGAAATAGGTTGCCCCCAGTTTTTTCAAATATTGGCCTCAAAGCAGGCAACCTGTGAATTCCATAACTCAATGCAAGCGAAATTAAAAATGGAGAAGGATCATTTTGTCCTTCCCTAGCAATGTCCACACCCAGAGTTATAAAGTTCTCAATGTATTCAAATAAATTTCTTACGCAATAAATCAAATAATGAGGGCAACATTTTACTCAGCATCCTTTCTAGTATTGAAATAGGGAAGAGCTCTAATAAGCGGGCCATTCTCATTTCATTGCCTCTTCGTCGTCCGTTTCAGTTCAAACTGGATGAAGTGGAATCTGCTGGATGTCGGTGGGGTTTCTTCTTGAAAGTTATGGCAGCGAAAAGGTCCTTCTGACAAGGAAAAACGGCCCCAAAGTTGTTGACGTTGCCAAACTTGTAATAGTTCCTAACCAAAAGACAACATTGGCGGTGCGATTGTCGGAAGTGGAAACTCCATTTTGCCTTTGTCTGCAATACCAAAGGGAAACGCTCAAAGTGGGGGTTTAGTTATTCGGAAATCCTAGTGGCGCCCGACTCAATCAGCGCTTAGGATACATGTTAATGCAGGATTCCTGATCCAAACGGAGTAGAGGGAAGCCGGATTTACAATTATAATTCCGACTGTGTTAGGGCTTTCCAGGTATGCCAACCGAACGGGAGTTCCTCCATTTCCAGGAAGGTGAAGGGGCTGGTGTTTCACTCCAAACGAACCCCTTGTCTTTACCTTGTTAACCGGGATCAAACCATTGGAACTCTTCGGCTTCAGCGTTCCTCCTCTTTACGGTTTTAGTGAAGGTCAATGTTTGTTAAGTTGAGAAGGGTCTCCACCCAGTTTCTGCTCGCTCTGCCTCTTTCGAACATTCTCGTGGGGTATCAACGATGTCTGCCAAAGTCAATAACTGAATCGTCGCATTTCAAATTTGTCAAATCTTCAAATATTTGTTTTTCGTTTCTCAGCAGTTAATTTTTTGGTCTTCATTTTCTAAACCATATTTTCTACATTTGAAGCCAATTGAACTTCTATTATATTTCATACAAAATGTTTAAAATAAAATTTAGAATAAAAGTCAGTAGCTTCTGTTCTACGCCTTTATAGAACAGAAGCTACTGACTTTTATTCCAAATCAAATGGAGTTCTACGAAGTGAATAGTGTTACCATCAAGAAATTTAAAATAAAATAAGATATTATTGAAAAACACTGTTCATTTATCTGCCATAGTGTGCCGGAATGTCAACGATAATTTTTAGGCAATTTTACTTTTCATGACATTTAAGTTATTGAACGACACGTAGAGGCTATTGAAATGAAATCCCTACTAAAGCTCTAACAAAATTGCTTCGGAAAAAAAAAATTATTATTATCACTCAATCGCTGATATCTGGGGGGGGGGGGATCTCCCCGAAATGCGCGCAAACCGGCGCATTTGCGCCCAACTTTCTTCTTTTAAATGGGAACCCCTAATTTTGGTTTATTATTGTTGGAATAATACACCTATGTAATCGCGACGGAGGTTGACGACTCAAAATTTGACATTATCCGTTTCAAGAGGTCTAGATTCCAAAATCGAAATGTCCGTCCGCCGTCCGAGCCGTTTTGGACAGTAGGAATTTTTTTTTTAATCTTAAATTTTGGCAAAATACTTGGTTTACCATCTAGTTGTGCCCGCAAGGTTTTCAGTCCGATCGCCCAAACCCGTGGGGCGCTATGGGGCTAAAAGGTGGCTACGGGAGGGGTTTTTTGAAGGCTTTTGGCTATGGGATCGAGTTAGGTGTCGTTTTCGAGGTATTTTTGGACGTAGAATCCATTTTTTGGGGTCCCGGAACGATCCGATTTCATTGTTACGATCTGTAGGGCTTTCATGGGGCTAAAAATGGGATTTTTGAAGGTTCCCAGGAGGTTAAATATTTTTCGAGTAAAGAATAAAGAATGTTTGAAAAAAACAATTTTTTTGAAGAAAAAAAAAATCCAAAAAAATTTTTTTTCCAAATTATTTTCTCTTGACAGAAATAATTTTTGCACAAGTAACCTATATCAAAGAATAATAAACCCTTGTGTAAAATTTGCAGCGTTTTTTTCTCGAATTTGGGTTCCCGAGCCAATTTCACGTCCGTTAACCCTGTTGAGCTTCATAATTAAGCGATACCTACCTAATTATTATCGATGAGCGCCGCAAGTCCATCTTTCTATTTCAAAGATCGGGAGGTTTTGAGGCATTTAAAATTTATAAAATTTTATACCTCGTCACTCGACCGATGATTCATAATGGGCGAGCCCCCCCCCCCCCCCCTCCCCCTCCCCCTAATAAAATGGACCCCCTGTCAGAGTGCTAGTTTTATTTAATTTTGAGGGTTCTTAAGGCGCATTCTGAAGAAAGCTCGCAGTCGTAGTCAATATTTTGGTTAGTAGGACCCACTAAAAACGTGTGAGTGCAAAACTCGCCCTCATCACTGTAAGCCAGACTTGGGGGGTGGCCTGACTTGGCACTTCTGCTGTGAGTTCTTCTTGTCAGTACTACGATGCTCTTGAACCATTTTTCCAGTGCCGACAGACTTTATTGTCTTAACGTATCAACGTCACGGGTTCGTGCTAACATTATTACGGCTTTCGTGGCTTTGTTCTAAAGGATTGAACGGTCATGGTGTCACCCTTTATGGTTATTTGATGCGGTCGGCATTGGCATAGAACCGTCCTTGTCTGAAATGCACAGAGTGGCCGCAACCTCGAAATTGAATGTGATAAAGGCGACCCCCCCTTCTTCTCGGTTCGAGCCTATTCAACCGAACAAATCGAAAACGCTGTTACGCGGATGGGTTGTTATTCAAACAGAAAGGGGGGGGGGGGGGGTGGAGGGGTTTCGTGATGGGCGGAGAAGTACAGGAACGAACGATTTACCACAAACAAACAGGTTAAGCGGGGGAGCACAATTGACCACCGCGGGCAAACCTGATTAACCGACATCAAGTAGTGAGGCTCCGGGCGTACCTCAAAACCCGCTGCTGGTGTGCCTGTCATCCGGTACCTCCGGCAAGAACGTCAATGCAATTATCGGAAGCACCAACAGAGGGCGGGAGTTAACTAAATACGAAGCGTCGTCATAAAAGCACTCAACTCTCCAGCTTTGATGTCCGCTTCGCTTGTGAAAACCGCACAAAACCACCTTTATGCGGTGGCTTGGATGACCTTGACGGTTCGAAAGAGTTCTGGTTTATTAATAATAAAGAGAGAGTATTAATAATACAGAGACGAGTAAATGACATACTAAAATGACATAAAATGGCCATTTTTCGAATAAATGACATAAATTACCAAAATGCTGAATAAATGACATAAATTCGTTTTTGGGCTTTCCCCCGAAATACAGAAGTAGAAAAAGGCTCCGGCGCAAAAGGACGTGTACTATCACAAGCCTGCAACCCCATATACGGAATAGCTGCAGCAAGACCCATGGTACTGCTTCGCTTGTTTCCTCCGGCAGCGATTAAATGACATACTAAAATGATTTAAAATGGCCATTTTGGTTTATTATTGGTGCACGAATATTCCATGGAATAATACACCTATGTGATCGCGACGGAGGTCGACGACTCGGATCGGCCTCAAAATTTGACATTATCCGTTTCAAAAGGTCTACATTCTAAATCCGAAATGTCCGTCCGCCGTCCGTGCCGTTTTGGGCAGTAGGCATTTTTTTTTTTAAATCTGAAATTTTGACAAAATACTTGGTTTACCATCTAGTTGTGCCCGCAAGGTTTTCAGTCCGATCGCCCAAACCGGTGGGGCGCTATGGGGCTACGGGAGGTTTTTTTGAAGGCTTTTAGATATGGGATCGAGTTAGGTGTCGTTTTCGAAGTATTTTCGGACGTATAATCCATTTACGGCGGTCCCGGAACGATTCGATTTCACTATGGCGTTCATGGGGCTAAAAATGGGATTTTTGAAGGATCCCAGGAGGTTAAATATTTTTCGAGTAAAAATTAAAAATTTTTGAAAAAAAAAAAAAAAAAAATTGAAAAAGAAATCCAAACAAATTTTTTTTCAAAATGTTTTTTGAAAAAAAAAAAAAAAAAAAAATCAAATTGTTTTTCATTGAGAGAATTAAATTTTTGCCAAGTAACCTAAGTACATCAAAGAATAATAAACCCTTATGTAAAATTAGCCGCGTTTTCGAATAAATGACATACCTACGCTAAATAATGATTATTTACTTTAGATTTAGAACTTTCTAGGATAGCCAAAACTTGAAAAATAACTGACATGAAATACAGTAGAAGTCGCTTAGAAGGAACGCAACGGGCCCAGCCAAAAACGTCCACTATAAACGACCAGTAGGAAAATGCCCTAGCTTGGCAATTAAGAATCAATCATTTCTGAAGAGATCATTTTAATGCATAAATAAGTAAATAAAATTCGTCAGCAAGGTTGGTTACATAAATGTAATAAAATTCAAGATTTTGTGAAATAAGTACGTAAAATTCAAGATTTGCTGAAATAGTCCGTTATAGAAGTTTGTTTTTCGTCCTTAAATAAATCCATTCATGTACCGTTAATATCCATTCATGTACCGTTCATGTACCGTTAATATTGATAGTGGATTCCAAAATCATCTGCTCAGTGCTGGACGAATCTGGTCAAAATAAATAGAGCTTCTCTCGCTTGCCTCTTTGTCGGGGGAAACGAAATGGGCAGGTCCCGATCGGCTGTATGTAAACACATAGAGAGCTGACCTGGTATTAGGAACGAAGGTCGCCTACAGTGAACGGTTTATGGGGTCCACGTTTGGGTAAATACATGACCACGTATGACTAATTTCGTCTCGCCTCGTCAGTTATTTTCACGATCTGGTCCTGTGCACACAAATTCTCGTTATGGCGTCGGCTTCTCGTCAACGACGTGGTTTCAGTATAAGCGATAAGGTCGAAATTCTGAAAAAATGTGACGCTTTACCTTCAATGAGTCAAGCTAAAGCAGCCGTCCGTCTTGTGTAAAATCTTGAAAACCCGCAGAGTTCGATCTGCCCCGGGAGGATGAGGATCAGGCGCGACTGGTGATGGGCAAACAAGAGGGTGCAATCACGGATTCGTGATTATATTTTATGAAAATATTATTGCACCTAATACAGTTTGAAAAAGTACCTACTATCAAGATTTGCTATAGTTCATGTATTTATTTATTTATTCGTTCAAAAATTCCAATTAACATTACCAGTTTCCTTTCGTTTCAAAATACATGACATGGGGTTGGCCGTCCCATGTCGCCAATGGCACTCTTCTCACTCACGCCTAAACGGGAAAACTCCCTCAAGATGAAATCAATGCAGTTAAATATTCATCAAACGCATTATGAAATTAACAATGAAACGAACGAATAAAAAAACCAATAAATGAGACAAACGCAGATCACGGAGTTCAGAAAACACTTCCCAGAAAACATGGAAGCACAAAAAACCTCTAATGCCATCCCCTCAACCAGTGCTGCAGCTTCTGGTAAAAAATACGCAGTTTCCCCACAAAAGTGGGAAAACTGAAAAAATCAGAAACCTTGGTCGATCGAAATTTTATGATTTCATACCGTACAAAGTAATATATCAATACCAAAAAGTGTTCAAAATATTCCAAAAGTAAGCCCCTATTTTTTCCATGATTTGGGTCAGATTTGATCCTGAATAAGTCCCTCATTCCAAACGAAAATTCCCTGCCACCACTTAACGTGGTGGTGATTTATCATCTGGTGATAAAAGTTGGCCAATCACAGGAAGGGTGTGCAGTCCCCGAATCTGCACCACATTTCGTAATTTCTGCCTTCACACTTAGTTCGTTGTTCCATAAGGTCCATGCAAAAAAATCGCCTCAAGAGGTTCAGTGCTCTCAAAAATGGAGGATTAATCCGTTATCATTGTACTATCAACACAGGCTTTTCAGACATTCCGCGAACTATGTAAGGTTTATAATTAGGTTGTAGACCTTACGTAGATATTCGAGCCAAGGAGTTTTGATTCATTTTTAGGTAGGTAACTAATTAGGTAGGTAATAGGTAGCCCCCCTCATGCCCTTCTGCATCGAGGGGGTGCAGTTGCGACGCTGCCTCCCTCACGAGTCGCGCCTCATTGAGGATGAATCCCCGTTTGATCATAGGGAAATCGGCTAAGCCCCGGTGCGTCAAGAACATAAAACACCTAAAACCTGGATATGTGCTCTACCTCTACCCTAACCTGGCTACCTGCAAAACTTAGTAAGTGCAAAACCTGGTTAGCGGCAATTTCAAACTTTGTCCCGTGAGATTGCACTTATCCAGGTTCTATAGAACCTATACAGTACATACAGTATAAAAATACAGTATACTGTATTGTATGATGAGGTAGGTTGAAGGCTGATTGATGTCGGATATAAATCAGCCTTCAACCTAACTCGTCATACAATTAAGAGTTTCGAAGGGGATTGTCCTTCCGCAAATTCCCCCCGAGTTTGCGGAAGGAAATTTCCAATCCAAACTTGAGCAGACGACGAGTGCCCTTTGGAAAAATAAGTTTAACATTACAGCACTTGAAACTACGAAGTGCACCTACCGCCTCGAGTATACTACTTTAAGAATACAACTCTCTTCGGAAGGAGAGAGAAAAAAAAAGCCAGCAGAAATTGCGGATGTTTTCGAACAACTTTGACGTTAAGTGCACGAAACGTTACCTTCTGAGGGCTTTTACAACTTGGGGCCTTGAAAAAAAGGTCTCTTCCAAGGAATGGTTTTATTTCGCCGTCATTTTTCTTGGCGTGGACACACTTCAATTTCCTTTTTCTCTCCCCCCCCCCCCACCCACACGAAAAAAAAAGGCACCGGGAACTCTTACTCCCTGAGGAGAAAATAAAAATTTCGCATCGAAACAACGTTTTCAAATGGAGACGAGATGGGGGGGCGATGTTTATGAGAGTTAGCGACAGTGCTCCCGCGAACAACCGCTCTTTTATGGGTTCTGAATATGTAATGGGGGCAGCTGCCCCCCTTCTCCGCCTAGGTAGCCGCCCTTTGCCCGGGAAAGCACTAAAACCGGGGACGGTCAACATGATTTATTGTTAATCCGCTTCTGTTGTAGTCTTTTGCTAACTTTTGGGCCGCACATTTCGTTTATAGCTAATTTTTTTCCCCTCCCCCAACGGGTCGTAACGTAGCAACGTTGTCAAATTTGGCGCCTGCTTCGTGGTTAGTGAAGATGACGATAAAACAAAAACACACATTTCATGCTAAGGTTGATGATCAATCTCTTCACTACTTATTTGTGATCGGATTTCAGAGTTTTTGAAGAATCGCAACAAAACTTATTTCCGAGGAACATGTTGGTCTTGGAGGCTTCAATATTGAACGACTTGAATGACATGCTTAAGAAATTTCAAAAATTGGGCTGCAATATGGGCATAACAATTCTTATCTCTTCAATCACTTGGACAAAGTCCCTCACAACCTGTTTGATTTCAACGAGGAACGAGAGGTTCCACCAAGATATCAGAACGATAGAAACTGGAAAGAACGAACCAGCCACCACTCATAGACGAAAGGCTCATACAAAATCGTTTTTGAACTAAAAATGGTCAGATTTTGCTAGTTACTTTTTCGACAGCTGGTTTTCAAATTGTTCTTGATGGATAAAACCCATCTTGTAACCGTAATGAATTTGTGCCTCCAAGTCCAATATATTCCTCGGAAAAAAAGTTTTGTTGCGATCAAGTTGCATTGCCGACGCCAGGAGTTCATGAACTTGTATGTTCTAGATATTGCCAAAATGAACACTTTGAAAGATCGTAGCACGCTTATTTTGAACGGTACAGGGTCGCGCTTGGTCTCATTCGACGCAGAAACAATCCACCTACAAGGCTTCGTTAGAATATAAATGTTATCAGCCATGGGTTGTACGCTAGAAGGTACAAAGTACAAAAAAAAAAAAAACGTGACTGGTTGTTAAAAAAAAGAAGTTTTTCTTGTGTTTTATGGCAAGATTACATAGTTTTCTGGTTTTAGACCTCAATTCGTATATATATTCGTAATCAGCATTAAAATTCCTCTGCGTAGTTGGATCGGCTTCCATATTGTTACATCATGGTATTGGTGAGGGAGTAAGCCGTTGGTTGTTCATTTTTATGGCATTTATTAGATGTTAGACAGTGACTCGAGGCGCCTTTTGCCTGTTCCCTGGAGGGGAAAGAGGCTCTTCAGGAGTAAATAGTCGACCTTGTCAATGTTTTTCATTTTTGTCCCTTCCATTGGTCCATTCCTTCCTCCAGAGCGCAGTGCAATTTTTGGTGTAATTTACTGCTATAGCATAAATACATATGTACACATAAATACATAAATATATATATGTATTCAGAGTATAGGTGCTTTGTTTCTGCGTGGTGGTTTTTCATTTCATTGGGTTAGGAACATTGGTGCAGTTAATTAAATAAAGGAAGAAAAGGGGAGAAAATTAACCCAGTGGAGCACGTTTACATTGTTTTGAAGGGGTGGGCGAGTCATTAAATGTAGAAAATTTTTCTACGACATCTAATAAATACCATAAAAATGAACAACCAACGGCTTACTCCCTCACCAATACCATGATTAAAATTCCTGTAATAAGCGTATTGTTTCTGAATTGTTTGACTTTGCAGGTCTATGGCTATAATTTGTTAAGGGGGTTAGGAGCATACAGAGAGTTACTAAAACTTATTTACCTTTTTCTCAGCGTTGGTTGAACTTTTCTGTTTACACCCCCACCCTGAAGCACCCTAACAAAATATCTAAAAAAGCCCCCGTTAAAGTATTCCCTCACAATCAATGTATCGATTAAAAAAAAAAATAAAATAAAAAAAAAATAATAAAAAACCAAAATCGATCGATTAGGTCCGGAGAATAAGAAAAATGAATGAGCGAAAACGTGATTTTACAGGAGGGCGGTTTTACTGAAGGGGAAAATGTTTCGGGCGTTCGCGACTTTGCTGCGCTTGAGCGAGCGCTCCGCTTCTCATTTCTTTTTTTTTTCTACAGAATAATAATAATTTCATATTTTCGAAGTTGATAAACATTTATCGATTTCGAACGATACTATCGAGAATGTTTGTTGTTTTTGTATTTTTTATGGATCGGTTACGAAAGGGTTTCTTCGTGTTATCGATTTGAACTCACTTTCCAGGCATATTTCACGCCAAGTTTGTTTATTCTTCCTGCCGGCTTTTGGTTCTTACCAGTGTTGCTTCTTTCTGTTCATTTTATTGGAAAAATATGATGAGAAGTCAATTGAAAGTGTTCTTAAAGCGAAAAAGTGACGGTTTTGCACGTGTGGATGACAGGATTTGCATGTAAGTGTTGCTGGAATGAATATTTAGTTGTTATTTGAAGGAATGATAGCGGTACTGTATTTAGGTATTATTACAATATAGGTACGTGATCGTGGGATGTAGATTTTACTCTACAGAACCAATATAATTTAGAAAAGTCTTTACTGGAGCAGTAGGGGACCGGCGATGACGGAGCGCTAGTACTAGCGCGTCGCGGTTCGGTTTATAGGCCTGAAAAAATACCTATTGTTTATCAGAACCCTCAACTATATGGTATCAATTGACTCAGAAAGACCTCAGCAACAGGGAAAGAAAATATAAAAATTTGGCCAAAATTTTTTTTTTGGATTTTTGTTCGACAATGTGTTTTTTCAAAAATTCTGTATTTTTTACTCGAAAAATATTTAACATCCTGGGATCCTTAAAAAATCCCATTTTTAGCCCCATGAAAGCCCTAAAGATCGCCCCAGTGAAATCGGATCGTTCCGGGACCGCAAAAAATGGATTCTACGTCCAAAAATACTTCGAAAACGACACCTAACTCCATTCCATAGCCTTAAAAAAACCCTCCCGTAGCCCCATTATAGCCACATAGCGCCCCACGGGTTTGGGCGATCGGACTGAAAACCTTGCGGGCACAACTAGATGGTAAACCAAGTACTTTGTCAAAATTTCAGATTTTTAAGAGGAGTGTCACGTTTATGTATTGCCTACGAAATATTTAAATAAACATTAGGCCACTAGTTCGGCATCATCTTTTGTCTTAACGTCAGGCCACTCGTTCGGCGTCCTCAATTGTCTAACCGTTTGGCCACTAGTTCAGCATCCTCTTTTGGCTTAACGTTAGGCCAGTCGGAGTTATTGTTGACCTGTCAATTAAAATGTCCGTCTGAAATTACCAGAAAAACGACACCCGATTTGACCTCATTACATCCTTTAAAAGCTTCATTGCAGCCCCATGAAAGCCCTATAGATCCCGACGGTGAAATCGGACGGCTTCGGGACCCCCAAAAATGGATTCTACGTCCAAAATTAATTCGAAAACGACACCCCACTCGACCTTGAAAATTGAGGCCGATCAAAGTTTTCGACCTCCGACACGAATACGTAGATAACACATTGTGTTATTTCAATAATAATAAACCAATAGATCGTTTTAACAGATCGTTTTCACTTTTTCCTCCTTTTCCCAATATTTTTCATTAGGTACGTTCCAGCCGCGAAAAGGGCGCCCCCAACTTTCCTTCGCTACTGCGGCGTTAAGTACTACTTAAACAAAGTCATTTATAATTCTTCGCCAGCCAAGAGTTCTGGAGGTCGACAATAATTATGTTGGCCTTCCTCACTCGACTTTCATGACTCGGCCCAACTTTTGTAATCAAAGGCTTATATATAAGGTACTCGTTCATTTGGATTAAAGAAGATGAGGGGGAAACTTGGGGGCCGAAACCGGAGGGACCATAAAGTGGTAAAAGTCAACCCAGTTTCGTTGTTTCATTTGAAAATTTCACGAGGTAGAAGAGAGAATTAATGAGTGTTTTGTAATGTACCGTATTGTTGTGTTTATGCGATAAAATGGCCGATTCGGGCGACCTGGTCATAATAGATGATGCGGTTGAAATAGCGAAACCACTCAGATAAACTTCGTCAAGCTGAGTTCAGTTATAACTTACTCCATACTCGAAGTTTTGGCGCGGAGAGCGGCAGGGGCAGCGATACTAAGAAAGCAAGACTGCGGAGGAGTGACGGTGAGGAAGATCTCGTGATATCAAGAATCTTGTATAGATGGACGTCACTTGATCATCGCTTAACGATAAAGAGATGCCGTGCGTGGGAGGAAATGACTTGGTTGACTTGTTGAGATTTGCAAGTTGCATGTCCGGCGCAGGTTCATGGGGTCTACTCACCTGGCAGCGATGGATGGGGTGTTTTCACACCAGTTACTATCATGTAGGAAAGGGACGGCAATGTGCCCTACTCGCGGTTTCATAACGCGATACCTTACACGGCTGATTTGTGCACATTGACCTCACAGAGTAGAGTGTGGGTTCTCTGTAAATATTTAATATCTAATTGTTTTTAAACGGTGTTTCAGGTGAGACGTCTAATGTCGACAACTGGCGTTGTGAACCCATACTCAACCACAGATCAGGTACTGGTCAACTCCATACATCGTTTCATTCCAAAGGCATTATTTTAAAGCTATAATTTTCCTACAACTCACACTATAATTTCATTAATAATTAACAACCTCAAGTAACTTCGAACTGAACAGCTACACCTGACGACCAGATCTGACGGTATCCCTTTTGACCCCACTATCCCGTCTTACCCGTCTTTCCCCTACTTAATATCATAGTTGACAAAATAAAAATGAAAATAATAACAATCATCGTTGTGAGTGGATTGTAGTTTGTGAATCAATGTACGAGGCATATTTAATGGGGACAGACTGTATGAATAATATGCATATTATGCCTCACAGGTAATCAGTCACTGGTTTTTCCATTGTGACTAATAACCACGCTGACACCAATCGATTCCTCGTGAAATTTTACCTTAAATATAGGACCCATTATTATATCATGATCACTTAACGTTTGGGAATTAAAATTTATACTCTATTTCAATTTGAGACTAATTAATGGTCTCAATGATGAATGAGTTGCTCTTGTTTGGTTATCAGGCAACAATGCCCTGTGTTCAGCTTACACTCTCGCCAGCTATGATAGCTGAGCTATTTGACCTCCTGGGATCTTTCAAAAATCCCTTTTGTAGCCCCATGAAAGCCTCATTGATCCCCACGGTGAAATCGGATCGTTGCGGGACCCCCAAAAATGGGTTCTGCGTTCAAAAATAAAACGACACAGAACTTGACCACAAGCCGAAACCCCCTCCCGTAGCCCCATTTAGCCCCATAGCGCCCCACGGGTTTGGGCGATCCGGCTGAAAACCTTGCGGGCACAACTAGATGGCAAACCGAGTATTTTGTCAAAAGTTCAGGATTGAAAAAAAATCCTAGTGCCCAAAACGGTTCAGACGGCGGACGGACGTTTCGTTTTCGGAATCGTGAGCCCTTGAAACGTACTTACATATGTCAAATTTTGAGGCCGATCTGAATTTTCGACTTCCGTCGCGATTAGGTAATTATCCTTACCTAGGTGTATTATCCCACGAATAATAAACCAAAACGCCCTTCGCTCCATTTGTAACCCATCGAAAGCCCTGTAGATCCTCGCGGTGAGATTGCCTTTTCGGCGGGTTCAAAAAGGCGATTTCACCATTAGGTTGATAATAGGCTCCTTGAGAAGGTCGGAATTCACCATTTCTAACACCATATTCGGAATCAGCACCTTCTAAAACCCCCTCTACACAAATGTTTGGTTCTAAAATCCGTATTATGACGCGC
This sequence comes from Pilophorus perplexus, assembly GCA_955831195.1. Lineage (NCBI taxonomy): Eukaryota > Metazoa > Arthropoda > Insecta > Hemiptera > Miridae > Pilophorus > Pilophorus perplexus. Next base: position 5,417,551 of record OY037015.1, read on the forward strand.
TGAACTGTTCTAGAAATGTTGAAGATCAGCCCGTGACGTCACACTTTGACTTGCTGGGCGTCGAGTAGTTGGGCACGGAGGCGCCAGAGCGCTGAAAAATAAATCTGAACGGAATCGGAATAAAAAACCCTCGACCCGGGTCGATTTTCGAATAACCTTCTTTGATGATAACCCTGGTTGCTCGATTCTTAACTGTCTTCTCTTTTAATTACCCTGATTCTAATTTTCGGGGGTCGGCTTTTCGCGTAGCAAAGTTGGCTAACTTGCATCTCTGAAGCATATTATGCTACGTCATTTACCCTCTCATGACCTCGGAATTCAAATATTATATTTTTCCTAAGGCCCTATAAGTAATGGAGACGCGTTTTCTGCAATGTTGACCCATTTTCTTAGCTTGTGAACCCCAGGATTTTTTTTTTTTTTTTTTTTTTGAAAAATATTCAAGGAGCTCATTCTGAAAATTATCAACCAGTCAATTTTGGTTTATTATTCTTGAATAATACACCTATGTTTTCGCGACGGAGGTGTACGACTCCGATCGGCCTCAAAATTTGGCATTATCCGTTTCAAGAGGTCTGCATTCTAAAACCGAAATGTCCGTCCGCCGTCCGGGCCGTTTTGGGCAGTAGGCATTTTTTTTAAATCCGAAATTTTGACAAAATACTCGGTTTACCATCTAGTTGTGCCCGCAAGGTTTTCAGCCCGATCGCCCAAACCCGTGGGGCGCTATGGGGCTAAAATGGGGCTACGGGAGGGGTTTTTGAAGGATTTTGGCCATGGGATCGAGTCAGGTGTCGTTTTCGATGTATTTTTGAACGTGGAATCCATTTTTGGGGGTCCCACAATGATCCGATTTCACTGTCGCGATCTATAGGGCTTTCATAGGGCTAAAAATGGGATTTTTGAAGGATCCCAGGAGGTCAAATATTTTTCAAGTAAAAAGCAAAAACAAAATTGAAAGAACGTTTTGAAAAAAAAAAAATTAAATTTTTTTTGAAATATAAAATCCAAAAAAAAATTTTTAAATTTTTTCTTTGACAGAATTTAATTTCTGCCCAAGTAACGTATATGAAAAGAATAATAAACCCTTGTGTAAAATTTGCAGCGTTTTTTGTTTGTTTGTTTGCAAAAACCTATTTTTATTGCAGTAGGTAATGCGTGTAGAGTAGGAATTATCGCATACAGTGGCGGATTTGTATTAACTGGTACCCAGGGCGGACCTCGAATTGTTTGCATGGCACTCTCTCTCTCCCCCCCCCCCCCCCCCCCCACAGCTCCACCACTGATCGCTTAGCTCCTAAGCGTTGTGTTATCCCTCCATTACGCCCGCTTTGGTTTGTTAGCCACTTTTTTTTTTTCGAAACTTATCTCGAAGTAAACAAGACTATTCGGCAGGAACAAACCGCTGATCCAACAAAAACGAATTGTTGCCTTGTAAAACTTTAATTAACTGACACGTGTTTATCTAACCCGCATATGTTAGTTACCCCAAGTGGGAAAGAGTATGAGCACACATGTTGATACTCGTCGGGTAGGCTATCATCTTGAGATATCTCGCCGGAGTGGGAATCACGGAGGGTGCATTCCTCCCAGAGAGTAAACACCGCTTGGCTGGAAATGATAGATTAAAACCCCCCACACGGTGGTTGCATATTCATGAACTCCCTTTCACTATCTTGATTCCTGCGGTATGGCAATGGAGGGGGGGGGGGGGGGGGGTAGTGTGTTTGTGGGCGAGCAATGCAACCTCGTAGAGAGCTCGGTGGTGGAAATGAAGCGGAGTTCTGACCAACGACCTGGAACATCTCATTTCTTCGGCGGGTAAACTATCGCTTTACTCGGTCGCTTTTTGGGTTCCCGGGTCAGCGGGCCCGCTGAGGAGGGTCAACGTTTGACGCCCACCTCTCGTTTCTTGGCTTTTTCGGAAGGTCAAACCCCGGGGCGCGATAAGAAACGGCCGAGCACGCCATCCGAAACGGAAGTCAAGACGGAGGGTGAGGAGGGCTAATCGACCCGAACAAGGTCAGTCGGTAGAAATGTTTGTTCTGCTGTTTTACGTTCTGTTGAAGTGTAAACAACGTTTGACTCCGGGCATCGCTGCCGAAACGCTTCACAGGGACGGTAAAAGGTGGCGGAAGTTCGTAAAATAAAAAACGCGTCTTAAATTGAAAGGCCATGATGATGAAAAATATGCCCCGCCAACCTCTTCAGGATCCACTGAAATTCATACTTCTCATTTTCTTGGGTAACATATAAGCCTACAACATGGCTATAAATGATAAAAGTGACAATAATTGTCGCCTTGTTACAATTATTGTAACGAGGGTGGGGGGGGGACCTCTCAAACCTCTTCAAACTTCACTGGCATATGATAGTGGGGGGGGGGGGGGTATTTTTGGAAGAAACAGGATCAAAATTCACTCAGAACAAAAAAATATTGCTAAAAATTGACAAGTTAGAAATAATTTACCTATTTTAAATAGCTGTATCTCAAAACCTGTTTGGTCTACAGAGACGGTTTTGGTCTCAAATTGTAGCACATTTTGTCTACTTTAAAAAGGTATTTCGTAGGTATTGTCAAAAAACTAGTCCTTCAGGGTTAAAATCACCAAAAACTGAAGTAAAGTCGAAAATTTCACGGTTTTTTCGATTTTTGAAAAGGTTGCGTTCAGCGCTCGAGGTCACAAACTTGGATTATTCATTAGGCCAACATCATAAACAAGTGAGCAAAAAATCAGAACTACCAGATTTGACGCACGGTACCCCCCCTTTCAGACGACAAGGTTACTGGACTATCTGGCCGATCGGCATTTACAGCCTTTTACAGCAGTGCGCGAAGTCCTGGTTTCTCTTTGCACCCGCACAGTGGGCTAAAACGCAGTTTTATGAGCCCGAAATTCAAAATCGTCCGTAAAATGTTCAAATTCGGTAGGTACTCTAGGCTTTTCTCGGGTGTAGAAACAGAATCTGAATTCGATTTGTTAAAATTATGGTCCTGCGTGGAGCGCAACGCATTTGTAAAAGAGCTTATAGTTAAAAATGCCGTATTAATGTACCTAATATTTGGTAGAGATAAAGGTGGGAATATGGACCCCTCACATAATAATATTATGGTCCATATTAGTAGAGTTGAGAAGCGGCTTGAACCGCATCTTAGGAGTGGGGGAGCGACGGGGGCAAGCGGGGACGCTCAGTTTTCCATCAACAAGATTACTATGACGCCATGTTTTTTCTTTCTGCTCTGTCAAATATTGAACGAGGTGATTAAAACTTTCGTTTTTGCTAATTTAAACTTCAATTCAAACAAATATCGATGCTCCCCCTTCATGAGCATGCTTCAGGCTGTGATAATCCGTTTTTTGTATCCTGAATATCGTTTACCTGCCGGTTAAAAAAACCAAACAAAAAAAACACAGTTTTTGAGAAGGTCGTTTTTGATAATATGGCTCCTTCGATGATTATAATATGGACCCCGCAATGCTTACTGTGACGCCATGTTTTTTTCCTGCTGAGGAGAAAGTGGACCGGAAGGAATATGGACCCCCTATTCATTTTTTTGTTATGGAAAATCAAATTTCCAACTAAGGGCTCAACTGTTTATGGCAGACGGCCATCATTGTTATGATAAACTCGATTCTCCTGCGATTTTTGGCCATTTGGCCACTTTTTTACTCAAAATACCTTGGGGTCCATATTACCTACAATCTTTGCAAAGACACCATTTTGTCATTTCTTGGAAAAACTCAATTTATGACACCTAAATTCGATCTAAATTTTTTTCCAACTTTGATGTCACTTTACGGTGAGCAATGAAGCCGTCTGCCATAAAAAGTTGAGCCCTTAGTTGGAAATTTGATTTTTCATAACAAAAAAATGAATAGGGGGTCCATATTCCCACCGTCGCCTCTACCTATTCAGAGAGGGGTTTTTTTTTTTGGCCGAATAAGGAATGTTATATGAAGGGATATAAATTAAACTTCGTGTAAATATTGTCTCTCGGTATCCTCATACAATGCCAAACCTTCGTCAGGAGACAGCTTGACTGGGGTTTTCGATTCACAATCGGCTTTAAAGGCCTTCAATTTCTTGGTTGAAAACCTGGCGGCTTGTTTGATTGCAAAAGCAACATTTCTTTTCCCACAAGATCTCAAGCTCACCTGACAAGCATAATTAATTTTTCTGGAGACAAATGGCTCAAATTGCGCATTTTTTTTTTTTTTTTGGAGCTGGAACACTCAACGAATGATTTTGCAGGTCTACTCAGTAGACTCTACTGGCCGGAGTAGAAGGTTGAGGTAGGTAAGGGAAAGTAATTTTCCCATTTAACCAGGTCGCATACGTTTTACGGAACTTTCGTTCTTCACGGTAGCATTTAAGCCATTTTACTTGAAACTGGGCGCACAAATTTGACACTATATTGCGCCCCACGGGTTTGGGCGATCGGGCTGAAAAACCTTGCGGGCACAACTAGATGATAAACCGAGTATTTTGTCAAAATTTCAGATTTTTAAAAAAATTCCTACTGCCCAAAACGGCCTGGACGGCGGACGGCGTACGGCGTACGGCGGACGGCGGACGGACATTTCGGTTTTGGAATCTAGACCACTTGAAACGGATAATGTCAAATTTTGAGGCCGATCAGAGTCGTCGACCCCCGTCGCGAAAACAGGTGTATTATTCCAAGAATAATAAACCGAAATTAGATAACTATATCTCAAAAATTAGATATTTTCTCAATTTTATATATAAAATTGAGAAAAGCGTGAAATATGTTCTTTGCTTTGATCCTCGATCTAACCCAAACTAATCCGTTGGTCTGGAGGCGTGCGGTTAGTCATTAGAAACAATACATGGACCATGAATGAACAAAAACCATTATGAGCGGGCATACTTCAACCGGCAGCAACAAATTCGAATTATAATGCAGGTCGATTGCGCTGAACCGATTTGCTGATCCGGTGAGTTGAACTCGTTCGAAAAAAACCTATAAATTAACTAAATTTTCTTCCATCGTTATGAACGTACATGATTTTTCTGCTATTTAGCATCCAGATTTAAATTCAAAGCTTTTCATACCCTTTGTGGTTCACAGCGAAGAGAACCGATGCGGAAGAGCGCACAGAGACAGTCCAGTTTCGGTAAAATAGCCGGCGGAAATAGCTGAATACGGTCTCAAAAGGCAACAAACCAAAAATGCCTGAGAGGAAAACTTGCTTGTTGTTATTACTGGTACCAATTATTTTTATTTTTCCAAGCACCGAACCAAGTCATAAGCTCGCCCGGCACTTTGAGAAAAAGATGGAACGCCCTTAACGGAGTTCAAACCCTCAAAAGACGGATAGTAAACGGAGGGTTGAAGGCTCGCGTTGGCCCGGCAGAACAAATCTCCTCCTTAACCGCAACCTTCCCCACAAAAGAAAGATTGAAGGTTGGTTTTGAGTCAAAGAAAGGGGCCAAGTGAGTGGGCGGAAGTGCGGGAGAAAACCCCCTTTTTTCCAAGGATGAAAAAAAAAAAAACCGTTGAAAGGGAACAGATTCAAGTGGGGGCAATTTATCTGTTTTTACAGTTACCTCTATGATGTTGTGTTGGGGTTGTTCTGCTACACAAGTTATGGAGCGTTTGACGAATCTGACTCTTCCGAAAACACTAAAACCACACATTTTCACAAATAACACCTAAATGGAAAACATACCTACAATTTACAACAATACATAAAAATCCCGCCGGATGATTTTCACGAGTTGTGGAAGTTTTTGAAGCTCGAAAAACGTGAGGTATCTTCCTAAGAGGTATATTAAATATACCTAAAATTTTTAACTAGTGTCCAAAAAAAGCAAAAACCATCGCCTACAGGCTATGTATACTTGACGTATACTTGGCGCATAGAGTAGAATGTGGTAAAGTTTTTATATCATTTGGATGGGCATCGCTTTTCATATGAGAGGTTTGTGAGATTCTCTTGTTTGTGGTATTCGGTAAGTACACGTTGTCGTAGAATTTGAGTAAGGTAGACCCTTAGAAGAACAGAAGGGTTTGGGGGTTGAAGGAAAAAAACCTCCCCCGACTTCCCTTTTTAGCCTCCTCACCGGGGAATGGTTTTTTGCTGCTATCACGAATCACGCTCTTTCGCTTAAAACCAAACCTCCGACGTGGCCAGACTTTTTCACCCCGGCTCATTGGTATTATCGCTCATTTACCGCGTCACTCTTTCCCCTATGCTGACTAAAAAGAAGAGGGTTGGTTGACTTCTGCGAGGCACACAACGCGAGAAAAGTTTTGAAATGCCTAAAATGATCTGGCAGATTGAACAGGGTCTTGTAACAGTTTCTACATGCCATAGGCAGTCCCCTATCACTAGGTTGTGTCCTGTTCCTGACTAGTAACGGGGCATCCAGGCCAAGCTTTACTCTCTGTCACTTGCAAAATCGTGGCTGCACATGGTACAGGTAGCTGGACGGCCTGGTGGAGCATTTATTGCGGAATTGCTCAGCATTTCCACCTGACCATAGGTTCCACTCAGGTAGCTTCAAGGTGACATTGAACTCAGCTAAAGCTATGTTCTTCTTCTTCTAGTGCCATTTCCTTCATTGAAGGTTGGTGATCATCCTTGCAAATCTCTCGCGATCCTGGGCCAGGTGAAACAGATCTGCTGCTCGATTGATTCCCTTCCAGCTACGAATGTGCGACAATCATGACCCACGCTTCCTTCCAACGTCCCTACGTCAGCTGATCTTCCCCATCACAATGGTCTGGGGCCCCCATTGACTGTTTGGAGCTGCGCATAACATATCCTAAGTACGCCAATTTCCGTCTTTTCACGGTCACCTACTGTAGGGGTTTTTCGAAGGCCTCCAGCCAGTTTATGATCTTGGCCTTCAACTTCCAGTTTTCTATCCCGTATAGCAGGATATACAATTTTACAACACGACAGCACAGCGAAAATTTTATATCCCGGCGACACAAAACACTGCGCAAGTTATTGAATGCTGCCCACGCTATTTCGGTCTCCCCCTCCAACGACCACGTCTCTGAAACCCATTGGCCTGCCCGTTGACTACCAGCTTCACGCCATTGTCGATCGTCTTTCATATGACCATTGACTTAATTTTGGATTTGTTAATAGCCTCGCCCTAGTTCCTATCAGCGATTGCTACTCAGTTTAATAGAACCTGGAGCTCCGCCTCAGTGTGAACCAGGAGCATCATGTCGTCCGCGTATCGCAAATTCGAGACAGGTAATCCATTGACTTGGATGCCAATGTCACCTCCTTCCAGGGCCTCTTCAACCACCTGTTCCGAATAAATGTTGAAAAGCAACAGTGACATTATGCAGCTCTGCCTGACCCCTTTTGCTGCAAAAGTTTTGCACCTGCCACCTGCTTGGATTGGGCTCCATCTACACGGACTTGCGCCTTCTGGCCCCAATACAGGTTTCTAATTAGGTCCTTGAAATCCGGCACGACCTCTTGCAGAACCCGAACGAGATTCTCATGCCGCACATTATCAAATGCCTTCTCAAAATCTATGAAGCAGGCAAACACTGAGCATTGTTGATCAGGGCAGCTGCTATAGGATTCCTACGAGGGAAGGACCGCAATAGCTCCTGCCCCGGGGTGGAGAGTCCCCGACTGGTTGTATCTTCTCTGCGTGCTCCTCTGGTCGGGTTCAACGGAGACTGGAACCAGGTGGTAACCAGGCGGCCCAACTAATTGTTGTACATTTTATTGACCTGCTAGATGTTCACACCCCTGGCAATCGAGGTGCTGCAAGTTTTCCCCCCCAAGTATCCCAACCTTTCGACACCTCAATGAAAACCTCGTTTCATTCAATATATTAAGATGTAGGTTCTGGCAGCAGGGAGGCGCCAAAGATCCTCAAACGACCGTGATGAGGGTAAAGGATTGGAAAGATGTAACACTGGATGGGCTTGTAGGTACACTGCGTGAGACCGGCGGATGGTGAAGGGGTATCCATTGGGGTGTAAACCGCGATAAGAAGTACAAGTACCGAAGAAGGCTTCTTTCCTCACCCCGCGTCCTCAACACTGTTTCAACTCCACTTTAACTGATATTCCCGCCCAACCACCGGCAAAATATTTCTCCTGCGTTCCGCATAAACTCTCGCGTAGGTAAAGTTTTGATTGAATTCGTTCTCTCGGGAATACAATTTAATGAATCGTATGAAGTGGTGAGTCTTAGCCGATAGCGTTTTAAGAATTACACTCGCTGCAATTATTTCAAAGGGAGAAAAGGCGTCGACCTCTTTGCCAATATAGTTTTATAATTTTTCAATCAGGCTGAGTATCAGTGGTTCTGTGGTATACTTGTGGATCCTGCATTACACCATCATGACAAATGCATCAAAATGTGTCTGCCAGGTCCTTCCACGCTATGCCGAATGAGGCTGGGCGGCTCAAGCCACACTTGTTTTCGGCTTTCGGCAGGGCAGCAAGGCCGAACATCGCGCCCACTCTAGTTTAACTTTCCATAATCTAACGAATCCCTGCTTTCTTACGCCCTAATCTGAGTCGCGAGCAGGGATGAGCCGTTCACCCCAGTACCAGCAGGAGGCCGAGGTCATTGGCGGTATCCAAGTCTCGTCAGAAAGAGAGCACTGTGGCAGTTGTGGGTCAGCCTCTGAGAGATTTGATGTATGTTGAGTCATGGACTCGACCGTGGGCAACAACTGATTTGAGGCGTGGTTGATCCAGAGGATGCTGAAGATCCCATGGTCTGCGGAACAACTAAAGCTGTCGCAGAATATATAAATTCAGCAGCACAAAACAAACGGGAACAGGAACTCCTGAACAGCACTGTTGCGAGTCTGGGTTACACTATGAGGATCCCAAAAGACGAATAGCTGCAGAACATCATGATGGGCAAGATTGTATGTGCAGAGGAGTGGGTCAATGGAGAGCATCGACGCTGCTGAACATCGTCATTGAACTGGAGTTGCTAGAGCAGCCGATCTTTTTCAGCTCACACGGAATAGAAACGTAGAGAGTAGATATTGTTCCGTGAAAGGGGCCCCGCAAGCCAAAAAGTTTGGGAAGCCTACACCAGTTTACATGATATGAGCATTTTCCGCAGAAACTCGTATGAGTCCAATTCCTTTATTAGACGGGCCAGGAGTGGGTGGAGTCGAATCAGTTGCATAATTGGGCGGGCGTAGACGTCCCAGTTCACGTGAAATGACCAAGCGATGCAAGCCCTTTACATCTCTCTACCCGCCATGATTTTTCCATCGTTTCACAATCTCCCAAAAGGACACCCGGCGCACTTTCCTCTCTCCCCTCCCAAGTCGGTTCGAAGGCCCTTACAAAACTCGAACCATTAATAGTCAACTTCCTCGCAGGTCGTCAACTTGGTTCCAACTTCATCCCCCCCCTCCCCCCGCCCGACAGTGGCTCCACGTAGTTTAATAATCGGAGACGTGACTCCCAGGACTTGTTCCTTCGGCCGGACCGACCAGGTGGTAAACCAACTTGCGGGGCGAATATTTATGGGTCATGATTTTGTAATTGTTTTCAGCCCTCAATTCCCTCCAATTATCGCTGCGCGAAGTTTGGAATCTCGTTAACGCTGAATAAAAAATCAAAAAAAATCGGGGGTTTTGATAAGACCAGAAGGACCAGTAATTCAGGATCACACCGCGTTTGGGGGAAAGATTACGCTCTGGCTAGCTTTCCCAGGGTCCATGCTTGAATTGTCCAAGCATCCACCAGCGCTTGGCTGAGGGAAAGCAGTGGGCTGCTCTCCTTAGCCCGCATCCCGACCGATGTTCCCCCTCATGGATCCGTAGCAGCATTCAGATCCATCACAGATCAAGACTACCTGAACGGACTCCGGATGAATGGGTCAAGCTCCTTGTGCAGCACATCCCAACCCGTGACCTCTACCCACCTTTTTGACTGTCCGCCACTCGAGGACATACGACAAACTTTCTCTAATGATCGAAAACCTCAAAACTTTATTGGGCTGCCAGAAGTCTACTAATGGCTCTGTTGAGTGACTGTTCGGCGTAGGATAAAAAAAAAAAAAAAAAAAAACGCTGCAAATTTTACACAAGGGTTTATTATTCTTTGATATAGGTACATTACTTGTGCAGAAATTTGTTTCTGTCAATGAAAAAATTTAAAATTTTTTTTTTTTTTTTATCTCAAAAAAAAATTTTTTTTGGATTTTTTTTTCAAAAATTCTTTATTTTTTACTCGAAAAATATTTAAAATCCTGGTATCCTTAAAAATCCCATTTTTAGCCCCGTGAAAGCCCTAAAGATCGCCCCAGTGAAATCGGATCGTTCCGGGACCCCAAAAAATGGATTCTACGTCCAAAAATACTTCGAAAACGACACCTAACTCGATCCCATAGCTAAAACCCTTCAAAAAACCCTCCCGTAGCCCCATTATAGCCCCATAGCGCCCCACGGGTTTGGGCGATCGGACTAAAAACCTTGCGGGCACAACTAGATGGTAAACCAAGTATTTTGTCGAAATTTCAGATTTTTAAAAAAATTCCTACTGCCCAAAACGGCCTGGACGGCGTACGGCGGACGGTCATTTCGGATTTAGAATGGAGTCCTCTTGAAACGGATAATGTCAAATTTTGAGCCCGATCGGAGTCGTCGACCCCCGTCGCGAAAACATAGGTGTAATATTCCAAGAATAATAAACCAAAAGCTTGAATTGTTGAGGATTCCCACTGGGTCCGCTGTACAGGTGATGTTTGAGGCAGTGAGTGGGGGGTGCACAGTGTAATTTCACTTGAGCTGTCTAGATAGAGTGCATCTTCTGTCGCACTGCAGCCTTGCCATGCGCAAACCTGTCAATCCCCTCGGACGTTCCCGTTTTCGCAGGATCACCCGAGAGTCCGGACGACGATGACGATCCAGAAACCCAGATTTCCCAAGTCCGTAGCAAGAACTGACAAAGGGCCAAAGTGCTCCTTGCTGCCCCATCCCCCCATTCCAGCTAAAATATGTTAAGCGTGCATTACAAAAGGCCGATTAGGGGAAGATCTCCTAGTGAGGGATAACAGGGGCGGATAGGCGGTTTCGACCGGTCCGGGCGATTCAATTTGACCCCCCCCCCCCCCCCCCCCTTAACCGTTACCTATCCAAAGACCATCTAAGGAGGGGTTCTTCATATTTTGGAAAAACAAGCACATGAATAGGAACGAGAATACACTTTATTAATTTTAATACCTAGGCGAACTTATACTCATTAATAACTACATTGTACTTATTGAAAAATAACAGCGCCTATATTTAGAAAAAATAAAAGTGGCGCTTGTTGAGTTAGTTTGGTACCGTCTATACAAACATAATAGCGACTGAAGCTAGGATGCATTGAATTTTTGCACATTTCTTCAGTTTCATTATCACAGCATATTGATGAGGAGCATCTGGCTGGAGCACTGAACCGAGAGGCGTTGGGTGTTTCTGGCCCTCCTCGCCATCCCCCCTCCTCCCCTACTCATGTTCATTCACCCTGCTTGTTCATTTCTTTCGAATTCTAGGCTCAACCTCAGCCCCATGGTAAATTTACCTTTTACAGCTGTTTAAATTTAATTACTTAAAAATTTTGTTTTTTAAATTGTCATGTTAAGTGTTTGGACGGATGAAGGACCCAAAAATGATTACTCGGAAAATGAGTCCTCATTCGATTTTCTGGCATCCTTCAAAAGTCTGATGGATCGCTAAGCCGAAATCGGACGCTTCTGGGACCCCCAAAAATACTTTGAAAACGACACCTAACTCCTTCCCATAGATGAAACCCTTCAAAAACCACCTTCTGTAGCCCGTCGTGGACATTTCAGTTTTGGAATCTGCTCATCTTAAAACGTAGATATAATGACAAATTTTGAGGACGATCACCATTTTGGACTTTGCTAACAACATAGTGTATTATTCCAAGAATATTTAACCAAAACGTGATCATATAACGTCCACAGACAAAACGCTTGCTGATGAGGGAGAAGTGACCAAGCGGTAGGTGATGGCGAGGAGGGCCAGAAACGACTGAAGCCCCTCGGCTCAGTGCTCTGGCCAGACGCTCCTGCTCGCAAGCCATCAACATGAGATCCTCCAGATTGTTGTCACTCAAGAGTTAGCCTCAGCTTTGTTTTGATGATTTTAAATTTTTTAAAACTACTCAGCTTGGGTGGTAGAAAGCGTTACCAAAAATCTGTGAATCAAAAAGAGAATTGCATCCAATGAGGCCATGAGGATTTAAAACCTTGTATGCATATTACGGATTGATTGCACTTGACATCCACCCTGTTAGGAACAAAGCCAACCAGATCGCCTTCATTGTGTCTGAATTTTCCTTTTCGGTCTTGATTTCATATTTCGGGTAAGATCAAATTTGGTTTCCAGCTTCGACCGGCCCCTCAGGACCTTCGGCCCTTTGGGCGTCGCCCGATCGCCCGACCTGCCTATCCGCCCCTGAGGGATATAATGGTTCAAAATGGCTCTTATTGCAGTGTCGCACGTCTGAAGACGAGTACCAAAGTGCAATAATTCATGATTAAAACTCAGAAAAAGAGGGTGGCCAACACGAGGAACAAGCGGCCAACTACTGGGCCAAGGACCCCTTTCAACTTGACTGGTGCTTTCTCGCGTGTGGGAGCAGGTGCTCGCAATCTAGCGGTTTAGCGAGACTTCCGTCATCTGAGTCAGTGATTCCAGATTCAGAGCAGCCCGCGCGTGGGGTGTTTTCTCACTACCCCTCTCACACTGAGAAAACGTGAAGTGGAACTCTCACTTCATCCCTTGAAACTTGAAATGCAAAACGTTTTATAGCCCCCGTGAGCCACGAGTTTCACACAGCTGCTTCACATGCGTATTTGACTTGAGTTGTAGGCCGGCGTAACATTGTTTCGACCCTGGAGATTCAATCCGATTGTGGGAACAACAGAGTTTCGGAATGACAAGGGAACGAGGGAGCCCCCATTGATGAATGACGCAGAATACTCAGGACGACTTCCAACTTCAACTTGGACCGGTTACCCCCCTGAGCGCCGGTCTCACAACAGTAATTGTAATGGATAACGCCTTCCTCTCCCTGTTCACCTAAATAACGAATCACAGGAACTAATCACCAAACAGTAGTTCATCAACTGGTTCGAATCACGTGAAAACCTCCTTCGGTGGCTGACCAGTTCCATTCATTATCCTCACTCGTGTTTTGACCCACTTCCAACTTGGGGGAGTTAATCTGTACCTAACCCAACTTCGTCCCTTGGCCGCCAGCTTGGGCCTAAGAGTTCTCAGCAAATAGAGCTCGCCGATATAGTTCGAGATGAGATTCGAAATCCTAATAAATAATCCTCTTCACCGGCCGTAGTTGAGTATTGAGTCTGGTCCAATGGAGAGCTCTTTTCGACAAGACGGATATTTTCAGAAGGTAGGTATATTAAGCTAGAGAAGTGTCAGAAACCCTCATTCCTGAAATTGATCGCCTGTTTCAACGCTCAAAAACCTTGAGGCGAATCCGAACTGTGGCCAAGCAGCAGAGCCAACTGTGGACGAGTCGCGGAGCTGCCTTGTTGAAACTCCACTATATAGATATATCTCTTACTCTAGTATATAGGTTTAGATACATGATGCTAAATTTGTAGTTTGTGGTAAATTAAAGTTGAGTAAATTTGCCAGCCTTATTATTCGTGGTGGAGAGGAATATGAAAACCAACATCACATTTACAAACTCTGGTGGGCAAAAAAAAAAAAAAAAAACGCTGCAAATTTTACACAAGGGTTTATTATTCTTTCGCACTTCTTGTGCGAAAATTAATTCTGTCAATAAAAAAAAATTGGGGAAGAATTTTTTTTTTTTTTTTTTTTTTTCAAAATTTTTTTTTATTATTTAATAATGATTAACAGGACGAATCCTCGAGATCGCAAGAAACTCGAATCACAATGTCATGATGCTACGATATCAAGAAAAAAAAATTCTGCAACTCCCGAGACGAGCGCTTCAGAACGTGTTTTTTTTTTTCAAAAATTCTTTATTTTTTTACTCGAAAAATATTTAACCTCCTGGGATCCTTCAAAAATCCCATTTTTAGCCCCATGAAAGCCCTGTAGATCGCCACAGTGAACTCGGATCGTTCCGGGACCCCCAAAAATGGATTCTACGTCCAAAAATACTTCGAAAACTACACCTAACTCGATCCCATAGCCAAAAGCCTTTAAAAAAACCCTCCCGTAGCCCCATTTTAGCCCCATAGCGCCCCACGGGTTTGGGCGATCGGACTGAAAACCTTGCGGGCACAACTAGATGGTAAACCGAGTATTTTGTCAAAATTTCAGATTAAAAAAAAAAAATTCCTACTGCCCAAAACGGCCCGGACGGCGGACGTACATTTCGGTGTCACATTTTGAGGCCGATCGGAGTCGACGACCTCCGTCGTTATTACATATACCTATGGACACATTATTCCAAGAATAAAAGCCAAAAGTAGAAAATTTTGAGGTTATTTTGACTTTCGAACTTGCAAAATTTGCTCAATTTCATTGTGCCTAAACTCCTCCTGTCTCTTTTACATTCTCAATGCTTGGAGAAGATGGCTCTCCCCGATCTTGACCTTCTCGGCTCCGTCCAGATGGTCCATCATGAGGACGGGATGACGGACCGCCATCTGGGGGATGGTGTGGAGCAAATACCTAGCAGTTATCTTCTATGTCTATGGAGTGGTGTCGTTATATTTCACTGCAGTCGCCCCATCCTTTAAGCTAGTTTACTCCACATTGTCTATTTTTATACAAAGACGGAAACGCAAAAGGATTTCACAACAGTATTCATTATTTATTTATTTTTTATTTTCATTTGCACTGAAATGGATTATTGAGTTTTTAATTGTATTTATTTTTGTAAGAATTTATCAATTTTTCGAAATTCGCCGCGGATCCCCTAGTGAGGTTTGGCGGACCCCTGATGTAGATTGTCAGGAAACCGTGTAAAAATAAAGGAATAATCCGCTTTGGCGCCTTCTGCAGACGCTTGACAAACCCCTGTCAGAGCAATTTCGAGTTCAAGCATGACTTGCGGGGTACCTGCAGAGGCTGACTAACTAGGAAGTCGGTACATACCATCCCAAGGGACCGCTTTCATGTGCAAATTGCTGTCAACGAGGCTCAAAGTTTGATAGACGAGGAGTTTGATTACTGGGAGTCAAAGTAGAAACCCCCCCGCTAATAATTTTCATGTGTATCAAAAGGAAGGTTGCTGCGGAGGGTTAGACGCGAAACAACCGACTTCCCCTCGTGCCAAGGTGTAATATATAACCCGCACAAATAGCAGGAAGACAAAGGTTGAGGGAAACCGCACGGCTTAGTTTATTGTGGTTTCAGAGGAACCTCACAAGGGCGGGTGAGAAATGGCGTCATCCAGGGGCGGTTCTTGTCAACCTGTATTGCCAATTGCTGTATCGTGAGTCGCAATTCCTTGATGTCTTCGTTCTCTATCACCCAACGACTTCTTAACTTGGGAGGGGATCCTTTTACGAAACAGAAGAGCTTATTCGCTGAGCGGGGATACTGTGGAGGGCGGGGGGGGGGGGGAATGTTCTCAAAATGGGTGGGTATCATAAGCGCGAAAATTATTGTGCTCAAAAGCGCGAGGTCTCCAGCTGGGTGCAGGGTGGCCGCCATCTGGAAAAGTCAGGGAATGAAAAATTTCAGGAAAAGTCAGGGAAATCGGTCACAAGACAGGGAAAAATTTTTGATAAAAAAAAAAAAAAAAAAAAATCAAAAATTGTATTAAAATACGAATTTTGTTTGGTGACAAGTTTGTCCCTCTCTTCCGTCCCGAAAATGATGATAATTTTTGAATTTTGGTGGGAGTGACTTTGCCGGGTTTGTTTTCCCCTCACTCTTCATCAATGTTGCCCGCACAAGTTCAATGAGTAGGCGGAATTCCCGTTACAGATATAATATCCCCATTCACACGATGAAAAGTCCCACTTCATGCACCAATATCCCTCTCTTCATAATGGAATGTCCCACTTCACCCACGAAGTAACCTATCAATCTTTCACTTGGTATTTTGGTTCGAGATCTCTGTCCTTGTAATCATTACTAGTTAATTAAAAATATTTTTTTCTGTTCGGGTACGTACCCGAACCCTGCTTTTATTCGCAGAATCTGGCTTCTCGAAAATTATTTTTAGCTAGAAAAAATGTAGGGAGAAATTATCGGGAAATCCGTTAAAACTGATGGGGAAGTAGGAAAAATTTTGAGCATATGATGGGAAAATCCGGGTTGGGAGCACCGGCAGGCGGCAGCACTGCAACACTGCCGAGTTGCACCTTGCTCCTGCTTCGTATGTTTATCTGCGTTGTTCCTTTTTCGTTCCACTCGTTCGCTCGTTTCGTATAGGTATTTTTGTTTTATTGTTTTTATATTGCGTCTCCTCCAAGATGGGGAAGAATACCAGATTCGACCGATATTATGCCAATTGGTTGGAGGCTGTCGAAGATAATATTTTTAGTGCGAAGTGTAAGTACTGTCGAACGAAGTTTTCCCTTAGCAACATGGGTGTGAGAGCTCTCACAAGCCACATGGGGGGAAAAAAACATCGTGAGGTGATGGCCATCATCGGAAATTTTTGCCCAATGCGCCATTCGGACTATTTTTGTCAAATAAATAGTTTTTAAAACGCAGTTTACTTATCTACTTTCCCTGGGTTTTAATTGTTTGGTGTAAA
Organism: Pilophorus perplexus; assembly: GCA_955831195.1. Classification (NCBI taxonomy): domain Eukaryota; kingdom Metazoa; phylum Arthropoda; class Insecta; order Hemiptera; family Miridae; genus Pilophorus; species Pilophorus perplexus. The sequence continues at coordinate 5,434,256 of OY037015.1, forward strand.
AATTTATGTATTTTCTAATCAACTTTCAATAACAAAAAAAAATTCAAGCGATTAAAATTATCAGAATTAATAAAATGTCAGATTAAATTATTATTATTAATAATTAAATTATTAGAATCTCAGATTTTGAATAATTTCGGGTCTGGAAATTAGGTATTTTTGCAGGGAAAAGTCAGGGAATTAATTTTTCCCAGCTTGGCGGCCACCCTGTGGGTGTCGTTCATAAGCGCCTAATCGGTTTCCTATTTTGACTTCAATTTTAAAATACTGCAAATTTTACACTAGGTTTTATTATTCTTTGATATAGGTTACTTGTGCCGAATTTTAATTGTGTTAATAAAAAAAATATTGCCGCTTGTGATTTGTGTAGATCATGGTACATGACTGTCTTATGACTTAGGTACCTGTGGGACACCCCCAGACCCCCGGATTATCTAAGTTTTGATCAAGGATCATAGCAAAGAAACATGGTACATGTTTTTCGGATTGGTATATTTAAATTCGCGATAAGGCGCCTATAAGTCACGACAGACACACAGACAGAAAGCTCAACATCTCAAGGGGGGCTCGACCCCCCTAAGCAGACATAAACGGTCCACCAAACCAATAGAAAAAAATTTCATCAAAATCGGATCAATATTTAGGGAAGGAGAGGGGGTTGAAGGAGGGGAAAACGGAAAAAATCCTTGAGGGCGCTCAACCTATCTCAGAACGTACATCATTTTTGAATTTCTCGAGATTTTCAAGAACATATATATAATATACCTGTATATATTGATATATATTTTTTATATATATAGAAGGTTATCGGGTGGTAAGGGGGTAGATCGGCGAAGGGTTTACGGGGGGGGGGGGGGGGGGGGGCTTGACTCCCATTCCAATCCGCAGTCCAACACGTTTCGCGCAAATTCGCGGGGTTGCGCGCGTCGCGCGGGATTTTAATATAGCCTATGCTGGGGGCAATCTCACCCGAGACCGTTAGAAAAAAACCCCATTCAAATCCGTTCAGCCGTTTAGGCGCCTATAAGGCACGACCGACACACGGACAAACAGACACACAGACAGAAAGCTCAACATCTCAAGGGGGGCTCGACCCCCCTAAGCATACTTAAACGGTCCACCAAACCAATAGACAAAATCGCCGTATTTTTATCGCTTACCGTTTAGGAGGAGGAGAGGAAAAACCATGTTCCGCGAGTACAAAATTTCGAAATTTCGAAATTTCGAAATTTCGCAGGGTTGCGCGCGTCGCGCGGGATTCTAATATAGCCTATGTTGTGGGCAATCTCACCCGAGATCGTTAGAAAAAAAACCCATTCAAATCCGTTCAGTCGTTTAGGCGCCTATAAGGCACGACGGTTTTCGGGCGGTGTACTCACATTCCAATCCAGAGAACGCCCGTAAAAACATGTACCATGTTAAAAATTTTTTAGAACAACCCACCCCCCTTTTTTTAAATTTTTTTTTACTTGAAAAATATTTGACCTCCTGGGAGATGAATGCCGCCACTCAGCTCATTACCAGCAAGCGCCAGTGGAGCACAACCCACGACGGAGTTTATTACTCGTTCACCAAAAGTGCGGCTACATGGGGGGACTAAATTCTTTTATCCGTCTCGTCGAAACTTTCCTGCAGACTCCCTTGAACCTACAAAACCCTCAACTTTTGGAATCATTAACTACCGAGAAGCTCTTGAAACTGTAATTAGGCGCGAAAACTCTTCCCAACTCGTTGAAAACTTGTTCATAAAGATACTTCGACTTTGCAGTGATTCAAGCAGCATCCTGATGAGCATAATATAGTGCAGACACGTCGGAATGGAACTGCAATGAAACTAATTCCGTCTTGACCTTTCCGGATAATGGACTGTGACGAAGTTAACCGAGCCAACTTGATCCCAACTAAAGGAGGATTACGTGATATACAGTCACGATTGGATCCTATCGGTTGGTGTGCCAAATGCATCGAATAGATATTGATATTGGCTCTCCTGAAGTGATTGTATGGCGTCCCCAAACGGAATAGGGTTACAGACCGGATCATTCTTGAAATTGCTTGTTCGAGCTAAGAGGAGGCTCGTGTGAGGAGGAGGCGGCAAACATAGCCGTAGGGGCACTTGTTGTCAGGACTGGCGACGCCTCGAATGCCTTCCGGAATATTTTTTCTACGGTGAAGGTGAGGGGAGCGGCGACTCAAATGGGTGATGATTAACGTTATTAAATTTTTACCACCCCCTTCATATCCTTCAAAAATCCCATTTGTAGCCCCACGGAAGCCCTGTAGATCGCCACGGTGAAATCGGATCGTTCTCGGACCCCCAAAAATGGATTCTCCGTCCAAAAATACGTCGAAAACAACAGCAATCGATCCCACAGCCAATAACCTTCGAAAATCCCTCCCGTAGCCTCATTTTAGTCTCATCACGTGTTTGGGCGATCGGGCTGACAACCTTTTGGGCACAACTAGATGGTAAACCGAATATTTTGTCAAAATTGCAGATATTTTTAAAAACCTACTGCCCAAAACGACTCGGACGGCCAAGAGGGGGTCTTTGAATGGTCGCGAGGGGGCGGTGGGGGGAGGCAGAAAACAACTTCTCCCCCTCACCCCGCACATGAAGAATGAACCATTCACAAGCGAGAATAAACGGATGCTCGGTGAGGGGGGTGATTGTGAAGGGGGGGGGGGGGGGGGGTAGCGAGAGGAAAACCGCTGATCTCTGGATGAGAGATGGCCAAAGAAGAGTTACAAAATGTAATGGATTTCACCTTCCAAATGATTGTTCAGCTCTCATTCTCTATTTTTGTAAGAATCAATTCAGATAAGACATTCAATTCTGTAAGAATCACTTTCAATATTGACTAGTTGGTTATTATTATTGATTATTGATATGCACAAGAGACGAAAGACCCTATGTAGCGCTATTAGTGGGGGCTTACCCAAGTCTCGCTTGTGAATGGTTAATTCTTCATGTGCGGTGTGAGGATAAAAAAAAACTGCGCGTGTTGGAAAATGAGATACATGGTCTGAGAGCCGTCACTATTTGCGTATTTGAATTCAGGATTCCTGGTCAGCATTCCAGAGAAGTTTATAAACATCCTTGAAAATGATGAGATAAATGGTTTTTTTTTTTAAGCGCGTAAGTCCATGGAACCAAACCTTTGGGAAAAAAAAAATAAAAAAAAAAAAAAAAACTTCCTATATACCACTGCTGATAAAATTGTGGGATAATTATAATACAAATTGTATTAATACAAATTTTCCCTGTCACAGCAATCGATTTGCCATGTTTTACATATTTTTCCAGATTTTTATACCCTACCTAGGTGTTCGAAATTCACTGATCTATCTCATGGACTTACGCCCATTTTAAAAAAATCGCGCGCTAGGTCACTTTTTCGAATTGCTGGCATTCTGAAATCATGATAAATTTAGCTTTGTCAACCCGGGAAATAGTGAAATTAAGGAACGCAATAGCTATAAAATAGTAAAAAAATGAAATTTTTATTTTTGGAAAGTTTGAAAGATCAAATCACTAAAAATTCTTCAAAATCAGTTTAGCTTCTTTTGTTTAGCTTCTTGGCGAACCTCTAACATCTAACATCTGGTGAACATCTAACACAATAGCTATAAAATTGTTAAAAAATTTTCATTTTTGGAAAGTTTGAAAGATCAAATCACTAAAAATTCTTCAAATTCTACAAAATCAGTTTAGCTTCTTTTGTTTAGCTTCTCGGTGAACCTCTAACATCTTCATCTTCAAATTCAGTACAACGAGATGGTTGATTTTTTCTTCTCCAACAGAGTGCGCCGTTCTACATTTCTTTTAAAGGGGCGTATGTCCGGACTTACGCCCTTTTAAAAGAAACCAGGATTTTCAAAAGCCATTTGACCACGTTAGAGACCGCTATCACCTGCCCTTTTAATTGCAAACGATGCGCCTAGGGTTGTAGAACAGGAAAATGATAAAAACCTAAAATGCCTTTTTTTGGACTTACGCCCTTTAAAAAAACCGATTCAAATGGTCAGTGGACTCAGAGTACACTGGCCACACTTTGATCCTGGCTCCTGGCGAGCTGCCCCAAATGTAATTCGGCATTGTAAAACTAACCTGGTCAGCAGCATGGGTTTTGTTACGCGAGGCACCTTGTCGGCACGCCGGAATTCAACCAACCTCTGAGGGCCGGGGGTATCCTGAATCCCGTATTGGCTAGCCGTTCGGATCTGGCGGACTGTCGCCGGGCTCCTGCTGCTGCTGTTTTTCGGCTGCTCACTCCCTGTTGTTTCCACCGTTGCTGCTGGACACTCGAGGAGTCGGCTCTGGAAAGTTGTCTGGCTTGACTTTCACCGACTTCTCGATCCAAGACCAACCCAAAACCTGGGGCCACTCCTGGCCACACCTTCCTGCGTTTCGGGTTAAGCTATATTTCTGGCTATTGCTACTTGGAATCCAGTACCTACTATTTCTGGCTATTTTATGGCTACATGGAATCCATAACTTTTTACGGTAAAATAACGTGAATTGGAAACACTGGCGCTTGCGATTAGGAGCGGGGGTCACCCTGGTGAACTGTAGCGATCGCTGAGCGATCATCGCTCGATGGGAAAGCTGCGCCAAACCCATACCTGGCGGCGCATCGGCGAACCGCTTTTGACTGGAGTGCTCATTGTAGAATGGCGAACACACAAAATCGATTTCTAGGAACTGACATCCCCATTTCTGAGAGGGATGAAGAGCTGCCAACTCCCACATCCGTATTCTATGTTCGAAAATTCATTAACCCATACCCAGACTTGTCTGGTAGCTCAGTCTGATATTCTCGACCTTCATCGCGACTTCATCTCAAAATTACGTTGTCAGGAGTTATGACAGAAACAATTTTTCCCGTACACGCTTTCTCATTTACAACGTAAATAAGGAAACTCATATCCTCTGCAACGAACCGAAATACACCTGTCAGTGACATGTTTCCTCATTTTTTCGACATAATTTCAAGGCTCCTTCTTTTCAAGGGAAGTCAAACCGCTCCAAGACACGTTTAAACTTGAACCTGAGCACAAAAAGCCCTTTCCCTTCCATTGTTGCTACATTCAAGGGGAAACTTTTAATTCTAAGACTTTTCCTTGCCAAAGTTTTCATAAAGCCTTTTCACAAGCGAACCGACAATGTGGAAGATAAGAGAAGGGGATAGAATATGAATCCAGTTTTTCCAGGGTTTAGAAAACCCGTGGTTGAGAAGGTCTCGGTAATACCTATAGGTTTTTCCAACATTTTTAGTTAGCTTGCAATAGTGCTCCATGACTGTTTGAGTGATTGGAAGATACTAAAACGGTTTATATAATACTAGTCTCTCTGGCTCGCTTCGCTCGCTCCCCTAGTGGGGTGTGTAGCATCGATGGACACGTTCATAACCCTGCATCAAGGCTAAATGCTCCTTCAACATCAACCCCCCTGGCTGATGGACACGTTCATAACCCTGCATCAAGGTCAACTGCTCCTTCAACATCAACATCAGCAAAGCCCCCCTGTCTGAAATCCCCACTCCTACCCTTCTTTAGGGAAGGAGAGAAGGTTGAAGGAGGAGAAAACGTAAAAAATCCTTGAGGGCGCTCAATCTATCTCAGAATGTAGATCATTTTTTAATTTCTCGAGATTTTCAAGAAACTATATATATTCTACTTATGTGGGTGGCCGAGCAAAGCGAGCCCCCCTCTGACCGAGAAAATGAACAGCCGAGCGAAGCAACCCCCCCTCTCTCTCTCTCTGTCTAATCAAATTTGAAAAGTTTTCCCTCAATAATAATAGAACTACCTACCTACATGGAAGGCCGAGCCAAGCGAGCCCCCTGGCCGATAAAATGATTAGCTGAGCGAAGTAAGGCCCCCCTGTCAGAGTGCTAGTGAAATCACTTGTATACTTGGCCGACCAGTTTCCCTGCCTCTCCACCTTTCTAAGATCCCTGGCCCCGCGTGAATTAAACCGATCCAATTGTCTTCTCACCGTGAAATCGCCCCCTCCCCCTCGGTTTTTTTGAAATCCGACTTCGGAATCGGATTGGCCATATTTTGGCGCGCATTTGGCTCGCGGATACCATACCCAAAAAATGGCTCCTTACTGGGTATTTTTGAAACCGAAAAAACGTGGGACAAACGCGAGAAAGACGATTTTTCGACGAATTTCCGGCGAATTTCCCGGGCGAATTTCGGATTTTCGATTTGACCGCCGTCTTCCTCCAGGTCTGATCTATACGGCTGGTATTTTTTCGTAATTTTTTCGACCCCTTAAACGGGCTTTGGCGCGAGTTGAAAGTGGAAAACGTAGGACAAACGGGAGAAAGACGATTTTTCGACGAATTTTTCCCTGGCCCCGCGCGAATTAAAACGATCCAATTGTCTTCTCACGGTGAAATCGCCCCCTCCCCCTCGGTTTTTTTGAAATCCGACTTCGGAATCGGATTGGCCATATTTTGGCGCGCATTTGGTTCGCGGATACCATGCCCAAAAAATGGCTCCTTACTGGGTATTTTTGAACCCGAAAAAACGTGGGACAAACGCGAGAAAGACGATTTTTCGACGAATTTCCCGGGCGAATTTCGGATTTTCGATTTGACCGACGTCTACCTCCAGGTCTGATCTATACGGCTCGTATTTTTTCGTAATTTTTTCGACCCCTTAAACGGGCTTTGGCGCGAGTTGAAAGTGGAAAACGTAGGACAAACGGGAGAAAGACGATTTTTCGACGAATTTCCCGGGCGAATTTCGGATTTACGATTTGACCGACGTCTTCCTCCAGTTCTGATCTATACGGCTCGTATTTTTTCGTAATTTTTTCGACCCCCTAAACGGCCAGCGAGCGGAAAGTGAAAAAACTCACTCGGGAACGCGTTATCCCGTACCAACAAACCACACGGCTACCACAAGGCCGTCGGCCAACACAATTTTATATTATTGTATGATTGTATGATAGCCAGTTTGTCAAAAAAGTTCATAATAACATAATATTATGCCACTTGGCAGAATAAACGTCATGATACAAACAATTCTTCTTAATCGATGCTCTAGATTTTGGTTTATTTTCTGGATTCTTTTGGATTATATTCTTTAAATAATACACCTATACTATCTCGACGGGGGGCGACGATTTTGATCGACTTCAAAATTGGACAGTTTACGTTTTCAAGACACTGTGATATCCCGACTTCAGGGTTACCATCAGGATGACGGGAGGAGATTTAAGCGAGGATTATGCAACGAAGATTGCATTAGGCAGAAACAGAAATACGGGGTACAGAGGTTCAGGAAGCACTGGCTACACGAAAGCTAACTGAAGATGATCAAAACACGCCTATATACTAATACTGGAAGCGTATGTGAAGGCCGAAGTGTTTACCTTCAGGATGAAAGCGAATGCCGCCTACGGTGTTGGTCCTTTTGGAAAATAACAATTAAGAAAAGGAGCTAATCAGCGAATGACGCCTAAGGTGGTCGTCCTCTTGGTCAATAACAATTAAGCAATGAAAAACGCTGCAAATTTTACACAAGGGTTTATTATTCTTTGATATAGGTTACTTGTGCAAAAATTATTTCTGTGTCAAAAAAAAATGGGAAAGAAAATTTTTTGGTTTTTTTTCCAAAAAAATTGTTTTTTTTTCATAAGTTCTTTATTTTTTACTCGAAAAATATTTAACCTCTTGGGATCCTTCAAAAATCCTATTTTTAGCCCCATGAAAGCCCTATAGATCATAACAGTGAAATCGGATCGTTCCGGGGCCCCCAAAAATGGATTCTACGTCCAAAAATACCTCGAAAACGACACCTAACTCGATCCCATAGCCAAAAGCCTTAAAAAAAACCTCCCGCAGCCCCATTTTAGCCCCATAGCGCCCCACGGGTTTGGGCGATCGGACTGAAAACCTTGCTGGCACAACTAGATGGTAAACCAAGTATTTTGTCAAAATTTCAGATTTAAAAAAGAAAAATTCTTGGACGGCGGACATTTCGGATTTAGAATGTAGACCTCTTGAAACGGATAATGTCAAATTTTGAGGCCGATCGGAGTCGTCGACCCCCGTCGCAAAAACATAGGTGTTTTCCAAGAATAATAAACCAAAAGGAGCTAATGACCAGCTCCCAGGGCCTACCAAAGGTACAATAATATCTAGAGATCATACATGGATAATACATGGTAGTTATATGAATATATGACAACACTCTGTGTCCATGTCATGGAGGTTTCAAAAATTGAATGCCCTCCGCCGTCCAGGCCACTTTTACCAGTAGGAATGTTTTGTTAAAATTGATTTATAAAAAATTAAATTAAATTTAAATATTTTTTAAAAATTGTTCAAGTAAAATTTAAAAGTAAAATTTTTCAATTTTCAAATTTGAGTTGAAATTTTACCTCAACTTTTAGGAAAAGTTGGTCCCACCAACTTTGATATGACAATTTCCTGGGTTGTATTAGGCTTTTATGGGGCGATAAATGGGGGTGTGAAGAGGATTTTGGCCAGGGAGGGGAGTGGTGTGTGAATTTCTATGTAAATTTGGACGTAGAATCGATTAGAAGAGTCCTCAAACGAGTCCGACCACTCTAGAAGAACATTTGTGTACCTACAATAACCAATTTGGCAGTAGGCATTTTTCAATGGCTCCGAAATGTTGACAACGTTTGGGACCCATTCTAAATTGATCCTGAAAAATTTTCAGCTCGATCGATACGGGGTTTTAAGATGGTTTTATTGGGCGGAAAGGAGGTAGGTATTTCAAAGGGATTTGACCGGACAAGCGAGTGGGGACATTTTTCAGTAATTTTGGGCGTAGACTCAAGTAAAAAGATTCATCGAAAATAATAATACCCCTTGCGTAATCCGATTTGCAGCAGGACGATCCTCGAAACTTTTCACTCCGATCGGATCACTCGAGGGCCTTTGAAGGGCCAAAAATAGATTTTTTTCTTTCGAGGGATTTTGTTGTCTTTAACATATATAATACAGATATAACATCTGCAAGACTAGCAAACTTGGAAAGGGAATTACACTTAATTTGACCCTGGACTAGAATCTGCTTTAATTAAAGCTCGACCTCAACAGATTATTAAATAACGAGCGATTAATATAAACGTCACACTCTTTTGGGTAAAGCGTCATGAAATGAGCTAATTTTATGAAATGAAAAAATAGTCATAAACGCGGAGTCTCTCACCAGTAAAGCCTTTAAATTACTACTATTATATTATTATGATTTATATTACAAATTTTAATTAATACAGAAAGTAACTTACATTTCGATATAAATATCGAAATAACGCGAATTCGCGTTAAAAATTTTGACTCAAAAACTTTGAGCAACTTTGAAAAACTTTTTTTGAATCAACATTTTTAACGCGAAGGTTTGGAATGCCCTTTTGTTCCTGAAACATACCAACACAAAAGGATTAGAAAATCAGAAACTGACGTACAACAGTTGTACTAGTAACCCAACGACTGAAGGGCTGCGTGTAAAAGATAATTGATTCTTGGAATCACTTTGTCAGTAGGTAGGTAGTAAATTCGTCAAAGATGGTGACAAGCTGTCAGAGATGAAACTAATCGCCCGTATATTGCGTAGGTAAACCCTTTTGTTGGGTCTTCCAGGAAGCAGCTTCCTAACGTTCGTGGGGGGGGGGGGGGGGGGGGGGGCTTATATCTCTGCTATGTCTATTGCCAAACGACACAACCTTTGCTCTCTGTTAGGAACTGGTAACAGACTGTTACTCTGTGGACACAACCCACTCGGCCATTCTGCTGTATTTGTTTTTTTTTCTTTCTTTCTTACCACTAATTTGCCGTGAATATGGAAATTCATCACTGAATCGTTATGCGGATTGAAATTGTCAAAATGCAAATTGAAATGGCTTTTATGATCGTTAAACGAGTTTACCAAGTACCACAACAGGACCTGTTACTACTGGTACTATAGTAGACGCTAGCGGGGAAATCCCCCCACACTTTAACAGAACTATTAACTTTTAACAGAAATATTAATTTATATTGCACTGAAATGTATCCAAAAGGTCATGGATAGGCTTCAACACAATAAATTTGTCCAAAATTACTCGGAAAACGACACCTAACCTATTTGACCTTCTGGGATCCTTAAAAAATCCCATTTGCAGCCCCATGAAAACGTCATAGATCCCCACAGAGAAATCTGATCGTTCTGGGACCCCCAAAAATGGATTCTCCGACCAAAAATACTTCGAAAGTTTTTGGGATCTCGACAACTTGAATCGGATAATGTCAACGTGACGGAAAACCGTCACGAGCTTCCAGCCGGAGAAAGGGAGGCCAGGGCAGGAAAATCCCAGGACCGGAGTATTTGAATGGAGCTCTTATCCGAATATGGGTCGAGGAATGCAGTCGGTCACCGAGCCCAATGCTCGAAAATTGCTTACCTTGTCACCCAGGATATGGGGGACAAGGCAGGCCACAGAGTAACAGAGAACAAACAGAGAGGAAACTCCCTATACTCCCTGTGTTGGCAAAGTTTGGCCGTGAAGTCGGTGGAGGGGGGTGTTTGAGATGGACAGTGGCGCCTCCCAGGGGTGATTGCTCGCAACTCGCCGACGCACGGCCCCCTCCCCTCCCTTCCACTTCCAGCCGATCCCCTCCCCCCCCCCCCCCCCCGCAATACCAGGCCTTTCCCGTTCGTTTTCAATAGGCCCATCATCACCGGAATCACCCACAGAAAAATAATTTTATAATTATTATTCCGATGGTGAGTTCCTGTGATGTGAGATCCATTGAAAACGAGTGGGAATGGCCTGGTAGTGGTGGGGGAGAAGGACGAGTGAAAAATCTTGCATAATTGGCACAATAAGTAATTATCGCTTTATTTTCTCTTTTCTTCAATATCATAGTGTTCTAGATAGAGGGGGAATAAATTCAACAACGTTGGTGCGTATAACAATATCTATTGAAGAATAAGGAACAAAATAATGTACTGGTAGGTATAAAAATACAGATACTCAAACACTGTACTGGTAGGTATAAAAATACAGATACTCAAACACATACGTGAAGGAATTGCAAACATTATACATTTAATAAATTAATTCCTTGGGCATAACTCTTAACAGGAGTTCTTTTGGAAAATGGACTATAAAAGTCGGATTCCCACTACCTATCTCTTTGCATCAACAATGATAGAACTGATCTGAAATGATCTCTTACATTATGATAGATCAACTGAAAAAAAAAAAAAAAAAAAAAAATAGGGGTTCAATTTACTGACGTAAGTTTAACGCTTGAAATAGATATCCTAAAGCAGGTTTTTAGTCACCTGTTACGGCGTTATGGAGATTAGTTCGATAAACGGGATCTGTTCCTGGTCGACGGGGCATAAGAAGAACACCCTGTAGCGTGTTCCGTTGATGTTACGTTGAGCCACTTTGATCCATAAGAGAAACCTGAAAAACAAAATGAATAAGGAAAGTGCACTTTAAAAACCAATAAACATGACGCCTGACTCGACCCCATAGCCGAAAACTTCTAAAACCCCTCATGTATACCGGCCCCCGAGCGAATGGGTCGCAAACCTTGCGGGCAAAACTAGAGAACCGAATATTGTGTCAACATAATATGTTGACATAATCAGATTCATTTTGACAATATTTTCAGATTGCTTAAAAATTTCCGAAACGGATGACCGGAACGGTTGACAGACGTTTCATTTCTTCAAGTACCTACACCCATTTATCACACATTCGTCGGGCTGATGTCGCGACGGACGGCAAGCCAACGTGATGGATGGTCGAAGGAGACAACTGTCCGACGGCGGCCCGACATTGGAAAATGGTCAGGTTGGCAAAGTGGACGGCCCCGGCGACCGTCGCGACGTCCACCACCCGAAGAATGTGTGCTACATGGGCACAATGTCATCTTTGTTTCTGTCTCTAGAATGAACGTACCTGCTTTCACTATTCCTCGGAAAGGAGTGCTTCAGAGTAACAGAGCTTCGCCTGGGAGTGTAGTTGCGTCGACTGGGCAACACTTGACTGTCGATTCGTCCGTGGGGCCTGTAGAGAAATTTCACACAAATATCAGTCATAATTGGTTATATCAGCAATAATTGCCAGCTTGCCTACTTCTGACCTAACCTACGCGGTTGTTTCAACAGGTGGATTGATTTATCAGATAAGTTGATTGTCAGATTCGAATGGCCTACTACATAATAATAATAGTATTCTGAAAAAGTGTTAGCAACTTACCAAATCGTTGTCGATGCGGGCTGTGAAATTGAGTGATCAAAAGTGAAGCAGTTGAAGCTGTTGAAATAGCTTAGGAATGAAAACAATACCTAATTATTACTGCTTTCGAGAGATCGAACTGATGAACTTGAACCTGAAGAAACCGATTAGCAATGAACAAAGTTTTTGAAATTGAGAACGAAGGAAAGCGCGTGAAAAACTATAAAAAAAATGTTCGATGATGAAGCCGTTGTAACGGCCGTTACAAACCGCCCAGTTGTTGGTGTGGTACGGTACCACTGGTACCATTATCTACGATGGAGACACTAATGGCGGACACCTGGACTGAGGGGTGCGACAGGGGCGCTCTCTGTTACTCTGTGGGCGAACCCTTGGGGTGATTCTGTGGCCACGCCCCTTTTCAAACTCTGGCCGTGAAATGGAGGGGAGTTTCCGCGGCCTGAGGCAGGCCGAGCCGGACTGCCTGACGAAAGGAAAGGAGTTTTTTTAGTCGTCGGTGTCGTGTGTTGGCTTCGCCCCGCGTTCGATGCTCTGGCTGCGTCTGGTGAGTCCCAATTCAAATATCCTGGTTTGGGTGGGCTTACTGACTGGCTGAGGCTGAATTTTGCAGTTGAAGACGTAGGAGTGGGTTTGCTCATTCATAGTCGTTCATATCCAGTTTGAAGTTACGTAGAGGGTTAATTGTATAACCGAGTTTTGGTAGAACAGTCGAATAAATAGGTTGCCAGAGATCTGTAATTGGGGAGGCCCCGCCTGATCATTTTCCCTTCTCCCTCTTTAGGCAAGTTTTATTACGAAATGGTGGGTATTCCTTCTGTCTGGGGCAGTTTTCCCGCCACAGTCAAATTTTGACGCCGAACAGAGTTTTTGATCTCCGTCTCGATTACCTACATAGGTGTATTATTGCAAGAATAATTTAGGAATAGGAATAGTGATGAAAGGATACCCGCACCAAAATGAACCAATTTAGTTTACTTACATACCTACTGTCACGCTAGCGGATTAGCAACACTTCGCTGTCTGATTGCATCCTGAAGGTACAGTAAATTTTTATTGAGGGGATCATTGTTAACTCAGCGAAAGGTCGGTGGAAAGATCCCTTGAACCCTGGGTGGAAGATTTTGAAGGGTTGATTCTATTTCCGTGTTTCTGAAAATGCGGGCAAATCTCCGCTTAGCGTGTAGCTAAGGGTTAAGCCGCAGACTTTTGAAACTCCATTATTTCCATTTCGAGTGAATCTACCTTAATTTGTAGATCCTCGGTAAATGTCACCCAGGCCCAATCGGCATTTTCTTGTTTTCCTACCCAGGAAAAGAGAGCAGCATTTTGGTCTTTAGCGGTGTAAAATGTACCTAAACGCAAAATTATTTTTGCCAGAATGTTTGGTAGGTAGGTACACAAATGACCCTAAATAGTTTTTCTTTTCGAATTCAGTAGGATTTGACAGATAACACCAACGAATTTCGTTCTAATTTAGGAAATTCCTCTCTATGTGCGAGTTTCAAACCCATAAGTGTGTGTAAAAAGTCTACAGGTGTTTGTACAGCATATTTTGTGATTTTGTCGAGCTGATCAATCCGAGCCCTCGTAACTGCGTGCAGGTTGGGATGTGGCGTGTGGAACTGCCTGTTGTAATCTCCATGAAAGCTTTCTAGTTGTCCACGACTGTGTGGTCGGAGGGGATGAGGCTCAGATGGATAGGGGGTAAGCGAGAACCGTCTTCTTTGTAGTTGGTCAGCACGTAATAACTGAAATCGTGACCTTCCAGAGGTGCGTGTTCCGTGAAGAAGAGGAACACGCATTGGGCATTGGGGACTTGGTCAAAAGGGAAGCGAGAGGCCGATGAAATCGCGATGCGTCGGCCAAGGAGGGCAATGTTTTTGTGAAAAAAACTTGTGTTCCTTCACTTAGACTTTTGACATAGATATGTCTTCAGGGGAGGGGGTCAGTCCAGAATCTGGGTTATCAAAAAAAAAAAAAAAAAAAAAAATGTCACCGCTGTTTGTAATCAACCATAGTTACCGTCAATAATATTTATAATAGTTATAATGTTGTTAAGATGGTTACCGCTATAGGAATTACTGAAGAATAAGACTAATAGTGATTTTGTAATACTGAAAATGAAGTTGGAAACATTAGGTAGCTACCGTTGTCCTACAATCTGACATTTCAAATGAAATTGTTAAGAACAATAATGGCCTATCTAAAAAATGGGGTTTCGGCTTAAAGTGCAGTCGATCCTAATTTTTCAATCCCCGTGCGTTGGTATCCTTACTTTTTACCTGTCGTGGCTAGAAAACGTCCAAATTATCAGTTTTTTGATAACGGCCTATCTATAATAGATTATGGCCTATCTCATCACTCTGCTGTAGTTCCTCCGTCCTTTTTTCTGTGACTATTCCTCGATAAAAATGCCTGTAAATGACGAATTTCATGAAGATTTGAGTGACGATGACTTGATTTTATCAGCCGATGCATTGGTGAACAGTTTGAAACGTACGTACGGAAATGATTGTGTTATAGCCGACTCCAAGTCATCATCTAGTTCCTAGGTGAGCGATTTTACCTAAGTTGTCAAGCCAACCACTGATTCCAGCTCGGAACAAAACTCGCGTTCTGTAATCTTGGAAGAAAGTCCTACTCTAGATGTCAACCAGAACTCAGAATAATTATTATCACACGCTTCAGCCGGAAGCCCAAACTCGGATGATGCTTCAACCTCGGTTGTTGCAAGCACTTCCCTGCCATGCAGCACTCTTGAAACTCCAAAACGTTCTCGAAAACGAAGACAATCCCGTGATTATAATCCAAAAAAGTGGTCAATTGTGGAAAATAAACGAAAGAGGATCCTAGGGGAGTCATTCATTGGTTATCGCCAGGCCGAAGAAAAAAATCACGATCCATGACGTTCCCAGAGTTGAGATGGGCCATAATAAAATAATATTTTTCTCAAGAGATAGGCCATAATAATTATATAATGGCCTATCTCACCACTCACACTTACATTATTAAGGCCTAACTGCGATATTTTTCTTTATTAACTACTTAGGTTAAATTTGTGAATAAGGACTAATGAAGGCGTCAGTGTTGTTGGCTGTCGATGAAGAACAATGAATTTAGCATGACAAATGGAGTGGGAAACGCGTTTTTTGTTGTTCCTGAAAAGTTATGGTTTTTGAGATAGGCCATTATTGTTCTCGGTATAGTTCAGATGGCCCGAAGAAGCTACAAATTTTGTAGCTTCTTCGGGCCATCTGAACTATACCGAGATGAACATTACAAGACGTATCTATGATCCTATTTCTTCCCATTCAGGGAAAAACAATAAACACTTTCACTTTTGGTTTATTCTTGGAATAATACACCTATATTTTCGCGACGCGGGTCGACGACTCCGATCGGCCTCAAAATTTGACATTATCCGTTTCAAGAGGTCTACATTCAAAATCCGAAATGTCCGTCCGCCGTCCGGGCCGTTTTGGGCAGTAGGAATTTTTTTAAAAATCTGAAATTTTGACAAAATACTTGGTTTACCATCTAGTTGTGCCCGCAAGGTTTTCAGTCCGATCGCCCAAACCCGTGGGGCGCTCTGGGGCTATAATGGGGCTACGGGAGGGTTTTTTTGAAGGCTTTTAGCTATGGGATCGAGTTAGGTGTCGTTTTCGAAGTATTTTTGGACGTAGAATCCATTTTTTGGGGTCCCGGAACGATCCGATTTCACTGGGGCGATCTTTAGGGCTTTCATGGGGCTAAAAATGGGATTTTTGAAGGATCCCAGGATGTTAAATATTTTTTGAGTTAAAAATAAAGAATTTTTGAAAAAAACACATTTTTGAACAAAAAAAATCCAAAAAAAAAAAATTTTTTTGAAATAAAAATCCAAAAAAAAATTTTTTTTTTAAATTTTTTCATTGACAGAATTTAATTTCTGCACAAGTAACCTATATCAAAGAATAATAAACCCTTGTGTAAAATTTGCAGCGTTTTTTACAGTTGTTTCTACTTCGTGGAAAAATTTAACGCTATTCGAGCTTGTATCACTTTTCAGTGCTTAAGTTTGTTTGATCACTACTGTATGCTAAATTTTACATTCCGTCAACGCATTGGTGGACATATGCATTCATTTTGCTACCACCTGTTGTTGACGAAAGCCTTCCGAGGTGTTGGGCTCAGTTCGCATTTCGATATGAAGGTCGGATGAGGGAGAAGGAATTATCATAAGAAGAGGGCCAGATATCTATTTTTCCTCCTTTTTTTACAAAATAAAGTTGAAATCAATTGAAAAAAAAAAAAAAAAAAAATTGTTTTTGCTATGGTATACCATCTATAGATGACACCTTAACGCAGCTGTTCTCGTAAGTTTCCACCCCTGGTCAAGCTCAGGGAGCACTGCTGACAACAGATGTGAAGATTGGAAAAAATGATGACTCCTTTGCTGATATAGAAACTCCTGGAATATGTTTTTTCTCATTGAAAACTAACTTGAAGCTCGACGCGCGAAAACGCTTGCAGTGGACGACCTCTGCCGCTCTTTGCAGCTTCTTCTGTCGCCTCTTGCGCCCCACCTATCGAATACGCTTCCAGTGGACGAGCAGCCTCTTTTAGTTTGCCCGAAGCTCTCTTTTGTTTTCAAGGAGCAGCATAAATGAACGCTGAAACATCAGTGACTTCAAGTTGCATCTTTTGGGAGAACTTCTCTTCTACAATACGTTCAGAACAGTGAAAAAAAAAAAACTTTTCCAAAAAAAAGGTAATTAATTCGGGCTTCAAACGCGTATTTTAAATTCGGGTGTTTTCAGAAGGAATACAAATCTACTATTCTTTGATTCATCCATTCCCCCTTTGTTTCCCACGCGAACTTTCCCTTCGCATAAAACATGACCAACATTCAAAACCCGGGGCATTTAAAATCGGCCAACCCCCCCCCCCCCCCCCCCCCCCCCTCGACTGCGCAGAAAGGGAAAAGGTTGGTCGGGGCATTTCCTTCGGATTAACGAACTCTCGACTCGAAAAACGCGGGAAGGGCAATCAGCATTTTGATTTTGAGCATTAACTCGGTTATTGGCATTGAAGGGGGGAAAACGGAGCCAACACAAACGAGCACGAGGCCCCGCTTTTCTCCTCAAACTTCCGCATTTTCCATTACCCTCCAGCGCTCCGGTATTATGGAAGGAGGCGGGTTTCCGGCTTTTTTTGACTCTCTCCCTTCTTTCTTCTTCTTTTTTTTCCCCCTGCCACTTGAGGCCCTCGGAAACTTTTTAGGTCTACTCTCAATGGATATGAATGGCCTGGTACGATACAAATTTGAAGAGAGCTGGAGGGTAATTAAGAATAGGTATTTTCATTGTTTTCATAAATTCTGTGAATAGCATCATTTCCGTATATAGGAATAAAATTTATTCCTTGATGAGATTTCATTTCTTCCTTCCTAAATTGAAAAAAACGCTAATATTACACGAAGGATTCTTTGGCACAATAAAAGTTATTTAAAAACTAATTTCACGTTTAAGAAAATAATTTACCATTTATATACTGTGTTCAAATTATACTCCAAAACAACAAATAATTCGACCTCTTGGCATCCTTCAAAAGACCCCATTTGTAGCCCCACGAAAGCCCAAAAAATCCCCACCGTGAAATTCGTGGTTCTGGGACCCCTAAAAATGGATTCTACGTTCAAAAACACTTCGAAAATGACACCTAACTCGACCCCATAGCCGTAACGCTGCAAAAAGCCCTCCCGTAGCCCCACAGGTTCGTGCGATTGGGCTAAAATCGTTGCAGACACAAACAGATGAAGAACCGAGTGTATTGTCAAAATGTTGGAGTTATGAACAACTTCCTTCTGCCCAAAACGGCCTGGCGTACGGCTGACGGACAATAAATTCATTTTTGAAATCTATACATCATTTGTATAGGTAAGAACAAAGTTGAAGGCCGTTCCAAATTTCTCCCTTCACCGAGAATACTTAAATAGGAGGATTATTTCATGAATAATTATCCAAAATAAGATCATTTTCCTTTAATTACTGTCTCAACTTCTCTATCCCCTCCTACTGGTAGGGCTGAGATCCCCCTGAGATGCGCGCACATGCGCGCATTGCGCCCAACTTTCTTATTTTAAGCGGGAACCCGTAATTTTTTCTCGAATTTGGATTCCTGAGCTAATTTTACGTCCGATAAGCTCATCGAGGGCAATTTTCGATGAGTGCAAATCCGCGCAACTCTTCCCATCCGATGCACGTCTTCTCCAACGACAGTGACTGCTATATGAGATGCTGACAGCTCACTAGCTGTGACTTTGTCAGCACCCTCCGCTGCTTGTTTACATGAAACGTTGCCAGCTTTCAACCTCTCCATGACCATTACTACGAAACGTTGCTTGTTTCTCCCATTAGCAAAGGCAATATCATTCGTCACATGGGAGCACTTGCACCGCAGATGTAAGAAATACCTTCAAAAAACGTTAGCCTTGCATACGAAACGGTAAGGAAAAGAAAATAGTCGCTAGGAATAAGTTTTGACGGAAGTGGGGAAATTTGGTATTATTCAACGCGCTCCAGCTCTTTTGTTAGCAGGACAAAAAACAAAGTTGACTAGTGCATTTTGTCGGGAATTTAATGCTCTTTCATTTTGTTCCGAGTAACATTTGCCGTAGAACGCATAGTTTCGGAGTTTTAAGGCAAAAACTGAAGAAAAAAAATTGGAGTTTTTCACATAATATGAGATATTTCAAAACCTCATATTTGCTGGGCTCAGTCTAGTGTGGGGAGTCCCCCCCCCCCCCCCCCCCAATCACTCCAACTAGCTGAATCGTGCCGCGCGGCATAGTGTGGACGCGCCTTAAATAAGTGTAGACACATCCAAAAGGGCCTTTCCGGGATTATAAAACGCACGGAATAAAAAAAAAAAAAAAACGAAAAAGTTTCATTTTATATGATCAATCAGGTGGACGTTGATACAAAAACTCGTGGAACGTTTCGCTTCGCTCGATTGTTAATTATTCAGGTGGGGGGAAATACCGCGTTGACCGCAGTTTGAATTCACTGACAGTTCTGCGAAAATAAAAAGTACATAGCCGGGGGTTTGTTCCAGAGGGAGGCTACCGGTGGCTCTAATTAAAAAATAGCGTGTAACCCAGTTGGGGGCGGAAGCGGCTGGTTCGTTACAAGCTTTATATGTTCGTCATGTGAGTGTGTGAGGTGTGCTCGGCCCCTGAACCGCATAAGTGGATTTATTCGAAAGTTTCTTCCACCTTTTTCAACTTTAAACTCCGGTCAAAAAGACACGTTGCGGCAGAAATAGATCGAACGTTGGCGAGAGAATTCACGATATTAATTCTTTCGTGACCGACCAGTTTCGTGCGGATCATAATTTCTCGTGCGAAAAAGTGTATAATACCTTCATTTTTCGAGAGGCTTGAGGCGGTTCGTCTTCAGAAAATGACCGGGTTTTCACCGCAACACTTCGCCACGGCATTTTTCTCCAAATTTTACTGCCGCCCGAACACGCAGGTATTTTCTCGGCTGAAGGCCGGTCTACTTTGAATGTTGTGAAGACCGACGATTTTTACCACTCATTCTAATTATCCGAAATGGTCTCTGTGGATCTATACCACTAATTCACAACGTCTCTGCCACAAGCCTTCTTCTCCGAAGTGATAAAAATACGCCCATTTTGTCCACCGTCTCGGGATCCCTCACATTTCTTACTGCAGTTAGGGCGGCTTGAGATCCCCTCAAAATGCGCGCAAATCGGCGCATTTGCGCACAACTTTCTTATTTTAAATGGGAACCCCTAATTTTTATGTCGGATTTGGATTCTCGAGCCAATTTTACCCCGTTGGGCGCAATTTCCAACGCGCGCAAGTCCGCGCAACTCTTCCTATTATCATTGTTAACAGTCTGATTGAGTCGGCGTTTCCTCTGTATGCTACCTAGAGATCCACATTTTGAACACCCCCCCCCCCCCCCCCCGAATACGTCAAACTTGGATGATGTTATTTTACAGTTTGACTACCTACCAAGCGAATAATGGGTCTTTCCTGGAGGTCTACAACAAAATTGATCGATGGTTCTATTATTTCCGCTCGAACTACACGACTTGGCCAAACAAAACTGGCAGGAAGTAAATCAGCTGCTGAATAATTTATGATTGAATGTAATTAGAATTGGTTACTGCCACCGTAGAGTATTGAGCCAATATGCACCGATAGCGAACAGTTTGCAGTGTAGGCTCTTAGTGGGGTGGCTAATAGATTCATAAGGGGTTCACTGGGGCGTAAGGTGGGCCAGTGTTAGCGAGGAAGGAGGGCGGTTCTGACGAGGAATATGTAAACAAGATGCGGGATACTGAGGTGGCAGCGATGGAGGGAGGTTAAGTTCAATAGAGCGGAGATCAGCCTGCTCAAACCTGCTCAGGGACCACCGGGTCGGGCATAATTAGGGCGGAGCAGCGCAGAACCCGCCTTGCACTGAGTTATTCATTGTGGATTACGCTTGCGACCATGAATATTCACGTCTAATTACGTCGCCAGGAAGATGATATCCGGCTGAGAAGGCGCTAACAGTGGAACATTGTGAACCTTCGCGAAAAAGTCGAAAATCTATGCCAAAAAGAAAAAACGCTGCAAATTTTACACAAGGGTTTATTATTCTTTGATATACGTTACTTGTGCAGAAATTTAATTCTGTCAATGAAAAAATTGAAAACAAAAAAAAAAAAATTTATTTTTATTTTTATCTCAAAAAAAAGTTTTTTTTTGAATTTTTTTTGTTCAAAAATGTGTTTTTTCAAAAATTCTGTATTTTTTACTCGAAAAATATTTAACATCCTGGGATCCTTCAAAAATCCCATTTTTAGCCCCATGAAAGCCCTATAGAACGCCACAGTGAAATCGGATCGTTCCGGGACCCAAAAAAATGGATTCTACGTCCAAAAATACTTCGAAAACGACACCTAACTCGATCCCATAGCTAAAAGCATTAAAAAAAAACCTCCCATAGCCCCATTTTAGCCCCAAAGCGCCCCACGGGTTTGGGCGATCGGGCTGAAAACCTTGCGGGCACAACTAGATGGTAAACCAAGTATTTTGTCAAAATTTCAGATTTTAAAAAAATTCCTATTTCCCAAAACGGCCTGGACGGCGTACGGCGGACGGACATTTCGGACCTCTTGAAACGGATAATGTCAAATTTTGAGGCCGATCGGAGTCGTCGACCCCCGTCGCGAAAACATAGGTGTATTATTCCAAGAATAATAAACCAAAAAGCATCGTAAGTAGAAGGAAAAAGGAGGGGATAGCACCAAATTGTACAGGGTAACGTATACGGTCCCACCGTATACGGTCCGACTGTATCGGTCCCACCGTATACGGTCCGACTGTATCGGTCCCACCGTATACGGTCCACCGTATACGGTCCACCGTATGCGGTCCACCGTATACGCTCTGACCGTATACGGTCCGACTGTATCGGTCCTACCGTATACGGACCACCCTATACAGTCCACCGTATACGGTCATATTATACCGTAAGGTCCCAGCGTATAATATCTCGCAAAAATATAAAATTTCGGTAGGTCCCGGCTGGAAAAAAAATATTTGTTTAAACTATGCTGGGATCGAACCATCAATCTCTGACTCAGCAGTCTAATGCTTTAACCACTATGCCATCGATAACCAAATTAGAGTGAGCACTTTAAGACGGTATCTAGGTATTTCCTAGAGACACACACACCACACACAACCGCGGTAGTCGGTCCCATCATCTTTTAAAGCTACGGGTATGCTACATTGAGCGGATTATTTACTATAATGACGAGTCTAGGTTGTGATAAGAGAAGGCAAAGTGAACAACAACCCAAAGTTTGTAAATGGGACAGAATGACAATTTATTTATTTAATAAAGATAAAATGAATGTACGTAGATATTCATGTAGGTAATTCAACTTATATATTCAGTCGAAAATATCTTCGCGTCTACAGAGGTACGAGTTTGGAGGATGCTTTTTCTTGGGGTCATCACTCAGTTTCCAATCTTGAATCAGCCGGCCGCAGAATATACATTTCGTCCTATCGCCAACGTTCGTGTAAAATAGTCCGGCTTCACTTAGTCGAGGGACGAGCGGTTTCAAACTGTTAGGCCAGTTCTGGAAGCTATCGACTCGGTTCTGATAATTTCCATAATATTGGTACTTCCAGGTGATGTTGCGAGCGTTTCCCGTAACGTCATAGCCACTTCTACCAACTCCTCTGCCATAAGAATTGTGTTTGAGTTTACGAATAAATTTACAGGCCGGAGCCCAACGCTCATGTTCGGCCACAGGTTGATCACCTTCAACCCATTCGCAAAGCTCGATATTGCAAAATGCGCATCTAACTCGATCACCTTTTTGTTCATAGTAGAATCCTGCTCTTGACATTTCTTCTGGAGATAGGAAGGGTACAGGCCATTTCTCGTACGTCGCGAGTCTTTTTGATTCGTCTTCAAGTTCGACGATATTGTCCTCCTCCTCCGTCCCTTTGACGACTGATGTTCTGGAGGTGTCTGCTGCTAGCACCGCCACATCGTTGTCTAGTTGGAAAAAGCTAAAAAAAGAGCCCATTTTTTCCTCCGGTTTGAATCTAGTACGAGATCCCAAAAAGAACTGACCTGTGCGTCAGTTTTAGCTCAAATTAATATTATTGGAAGTGGAGGTTGAGGAAGAGGAAGAGTGTTTTTCAGTTGTTCCTTAATTTTTTGAGAATTTTCCCAAGTTTATGATATGTTTCATCATCATATTCCACTTTGTAAAGCTTGTTGAGAGATAATGAGCGTGAGGAATTTCAGGGAAGGGAGAGTAAAAACAGTATAATCAATTAATTATTTATTCTCAGAATAAAAGTCACACATATAACATACAATCGGATACCTAATTAATTAGGTTTAAAAATTACAAAAATGTGTACCTATATACAGCATGTCATCGACATCATTTACATCTAGAGAAATTTAAAGATACCCCGAAATGGAAGCCATTACCATCAAAAATGATTTACACCCCCCACCCCCCTGTTTATCAGAATAGAGAGAAAGAAAGAACATACAATCGGATAGCTAATTAATTAGGTTTAAAAATTACAAAAATGTGTACCTATATATAGCATGCCATCGACATCATTTACATCTAGAGAAATTTAAAGATACCCCGAAATGGAAGCCATTACGATAAAAAATGATTTACACCCCACCCACCTGTTTATCAGAATAGAGAGAAAGAAAGAATGCTTGCAGAGGGCCCTCCACTCACATTCTGACAGACTCCCCACACAATGTTGTTGTTGTGGGAGACAAGTCAACAAACCCGTACGGTCGTGTGTCAATACCATTTTCCAGGATGATACGCTTATCATCATGAAAAGAAAGAGATTTTTTTGTAATATTCAGAGTATAAACTTCGTGTTGTTTGGAACCAATTTTTCGAAAATTTGTATACAAATCTTTCTTAGTTTTAACTGTTTTCAAGTAGTCTTCATACATCAATGTCCGAACTGCACTCTTCTTAACCCCTTTAGCTTTTTTTTCAACTTTATCCCCAAATTTTATGGCGTAAAGTTTAGGCCGTAAGCCTACAAACCCTTGGATTGGAACTGACTTCGTTTCGTCCTTGATTAGACCTATTTTCTTTTTATTTTCGAGGGAAAACAAATTGTGATCGGGAGGATAGTCGCTGGTATCAAAGAGATAGCTCATTGATTTTAAATCCTCGTACAAATCCGGAGTTTTAATTTTCCAAATAAAGGAATCTGTATCCATATAGCACAGGTTGATATTTTCCCCAAAACGAGCCACCATTTTATTATAATGAATATCGTACATGAGTGATTTACTCAATTCTAAAATTGCGAATCCTACGTAAATCGGTTTATCAAAGATTATTTTTTCATGACCAAGGCGGACTGAAGCAAGTTTGTTTTTGTATATAACACGATCCACAAAATTCGGTTTCCTGGCCAACTTCAAAAGCTCCTCTTCTGTTCTTACTAGTCGAATATTGATTCGGTTTCTTTTGGATTCCATAGTTTTACCGAAAACGGCGTTATTGAGAAGTTTGAAGAAATCTTTTTCAAAATCGTTAGTTGCCGACTTCCTGAGTTCCGTATTAAAATTTATATATTCCGCCAGCCAGTTAGACTGTCTAAACTTTAGAACTCTGTGAATTTTGTCCAATTTTAATCCAGCATTTATGGCCTGTTTGAGGTTGGTGAGATGAACTGGGTAATTTTTTTTATCTTCAAAATCTAAAATTAGTTTTTCGACTTTACCCTGGGGCGGTTTCTTTTTGATTGGTAAATATGGGAAATCTGAGTGTGATTTAAATAACTCTCCCGGGTAACTAATGTCTACGTCGAGAAAAAAGCCAAAATCACCATCATCCGGAGTGGTCAGAACATCGAAATTTTGCGGATCGTCCACCCATTCAAAATCGCCAAAAGGTAATTTTTGAATCATACTCCAACCATAGAGATTATTTATATCGCCGTAATAAATAAATACACTATCTTTGGAGGAATCAAAAGTTTCAGGAATGTACTTATTGTTGGCAACAACGTGTCGCTTGATACATTGAGTTATACCTCCTCTGATTCCTGCTTCCAGAAATTGCAACATAGAAATATCGTCGATGATTTGTAGACTGACTCTCGAAACTTTTAAGGCAGCTTTAAAGCTTAATCCTGGTAGAGTGAAAAACCAGGCACTGTCTAATTGAAAGCGTTCGAACGTTAGCCTCCTGAAACCTTCAAATACTTCACAAAGCAGTATTATATCAGTTTTAAGGTATAGCAATGTGTAGTCTTTTAAATTTTTAATCTCAAATTTTTTCCACACCTTTCTGGCATGTTGATAATCATCCTCACTGATTGATTCGTTTGTCAATTTATTGAAAAATTTATCTTTGCTAGGCAGTTCTGTCTCATTTAAGACGGTCCAGCTCGTGATGTGCTCATACGGATAGACGCCCTTTCTGAGCAGAAGTTTTCTCAACTCAGGGTCAGGAAAATGCCGTTCCATTTCTGGAAACTCATGACAGATGTTCACGAGCTTCTCAAGAGAAGTTGGTAAAAATCTAAAGGAATCCAGAAATCGAACCCACAAATTACATCCGTTAAATTTTATGGAGAAACTGTTCAAACGTTAGGTTTGAACCCAGCTTAACGTTCCCAAATATTTCGCCTGTCAGTCAGATCCATTTATGCTCAACCAGGAATTAACCCATGTACAGGCCAATACCCTCTTTTATGTCCACCTTTCAATATTAATTGGCAGTCACAGGCCGTTAGGCGACTCCCAACAATGTACTGGTATTTCCCCGTTTCTTTTATGTTCGCAGGTCAACACCCTTTTGGGGTTTTCCCCGTCTACACTTGTAAGCCTCACTACTTCCTAACCGTATAAATTCCTATTGGTTCCCCATTTATTTTCTCATCCCCACTTATGCCCTTTGAGGCGGTCCTTAAATGATATAAGTTGACTGCAGAAGTAATTTTCTGCTAACATCTTCTTGAGATACTGTTAAACTGCAATCGCTCTAACATTTTTCAAACTAATCGTGAATGTGTATCGTGAGTGTATACGTGTAAATATAGCCATTAAGCTTGTAAATATATTCCCAATCGAAAGTGTGCGTGTTCAAAAAACCTACCTATTTTCCTGGGCACAAACATTTGGTGCCGAAACCCGGGAAAATAGTTCGCGGAAGCAGCGAGAAGGAACCCGTGCTTCCGCACAAAAGCATTCGTGATAAGCAGTGAAGTGCCGCGAATTACTCCAAGAGATGGCGACCAAAGAAGAATTCGAGCGTCTACTCGAAGGTAAAACTTCACATGCCGACATTTTCAACTTATACCGAAACACCATCTTAGCGCTCAAACTCGAAGCCACCAAAACTCATGACCCAACTGCCCTAATTAACCAAGCCGACATTCTTTCTTCAGAGTTTCATACACTATCTGTCCGGTTGTGTGGTATCACCCATCCAACGAGCTATCAATTCAATAAGGCCGATTCCAAACTGACTGATCTCAACCTTCAACTACAAAACCTCCTCCCTAAGCTTTTTTCAAGTTTAAAATACTCGTGGCTTTCGGATCCAATACGCTTGAAATTATTTGATGCCCGTACTTTCGCTGAAGACTCCTTGGATACGATGCATGACAAGTTATCAACATCTTCTCCCCCTCTCTCCGTTTCACAATCAACTGTATCCAGCGATGACCGCAACAAGGCGACATTAACTGCGCTAAAAACCTTGGCATCTCTCTCTCCATCTGTGCCGATCTTCAATGGAGACATCCTTGATTTTCCTGCGTTTAAAGAAATTTTCACTCAGTGCGTTCATAACTTGGAGGTTCCAGATGTCAACAAGTTTGAGACATTGAAGACAAAGTTAGGGCCGAAGATGAAGGCCTGGATAACACCGCATCTTGTAAACCGCACGAAATACCAAGATGTGTGGAAAACATTGGTTGATGAATACACTAATCAATACCACTTCACCATGGCCATTCTGGATAAACGGAACGACATTAGCCAGTTAACTAATGACAGACCTGAATATCTTCAACCATTCATTCAGTCTGTGGAAGCGTATTCTGCTGCCCTAGCAAGCATCCCAGCGACCAATTTAGCTGATATCTTAGTGTATCACACCGCAGCAAGAGCTCTTCCCCCCTACCTGCACCGCACATTTTTCGACGAAAAAATTGCTGGGTCCACTGACTTGCCGGATTTACGAAGTCTATTGACCTTTTTAAAGTCTCGCTTGACTAGAAATCTTGCTGTTGGAGACAAACCAAGTACCCCTCACCCTTCCCCTCGCCAAAGGACGTCCGCAGAAAATGCCCGTGCTCACTCCTCTCAATCACAGAGCATCCCACGTGCTCCTAACTGTTCGTACTGCCAGGAGAAACACCAACTTTACAGGTGTTCCTCCTTCTTGAAGCTTCCTTTCCAAAAACGGAAATCTTTCGTTGAGGTCGCAGGGATTTGTACGAATTGTTTGGGTGGTAATCACACAAAAGACCAGTGCCGTTCGTCTCATGCTTGTTACACTTGCAAGAAGTCTCATCATTCAACACTGCACGATTTTGGAGACCCGGATCGCATGCTGCCTGAATTTTTGATCTCCAAAATGACCTCAGTAAGATCCTCGACGAATTCAAGAGAAAATTCTCCACCCCGAAGTTCTACCAGGACGTTTGAACGAAGGTCAAGTCATCCAGTGCAACAAGAAAACCTCTCAAACTTTGAAGAACAACCTCGGTATGTCAATCATAATTCTGAAAGCGAGCGAAATACGCATATTATCTCTAATAATGCGTCCCCCTCTTTCACATCAATTTCTGGTTCCTCATTTGTTGCGCCCCCTGTTACTAATATATCTTCTTTTCGCTCGCTTTCCCCCAATTTTGCATTACCCTCAACTTCTAGGTACTCGCCTGTCCCCTGCCAATGTAAAACTGCCTGTGACTGCTCCATGAACATGAATATATGACTAGGATTACTCCCAAGAGACAACAATAGCCTCTGCTCCTTAACTCTGAACCTTTCAAAATCAAATTCTAAGACCCCTCTCAAACCAAAAAAGTCGTCTATTCGTCTTCCAATCGGGTTCTCTCTAATTCCAACTACTCAAGTAAATATTTCTGCACCTAATGGTCAAAAGTCATTCCTTGGTCGAGCAATCTTAGACTCTGGCTCAGATTCAAATATAATGTCCCTCGAATTTGCCAATACAGCCAATTTAACCCTCCAACCAACAAACTCCAATCTCAAGGGTGTAGGGGGGGCCACCTTAAACCAAAAAATATTTATTACGTACGCTGTTCTGCATTACCCAATAATAAAGGATCAGGTTAGTAGTCCTCTTCTCTTAAAATTCTTGGTGCTCCCACAACCCACTGCCCCACTACCTGTGGTCAGCTTCTCCAGGAATAAGTGGCCCTTCATTGAAAAATTGATCCTCGCAGATGCACGTTTTAATACAACTAGCAAAGTCCAAGTCATACTATCGGCGGATGTTCTGCAAAAGTCCCTCAAGCCTGGGACGATATACCCTATTGCTGGCTCCCCATTTTTTCAAAATTCACTCTTTGGTTGGTTAGCATCAGGCCAAATACTTACTCATGCAAAACATAAGGTCAGGTTTTCTCAAGACACCATTGATAATGAACACAAAGCTGGAGAATTAATTAAAAATTATTACGCAAAAAAGGGTATTCGCAATCCAAATTGCCCTTCAGGTAAATGTTCTATGGAGGTGACGCCTACTAGCGAATACGAGAGACAAGCACGTCACACACGCTCCCTAACGCCAAAACCTCAGCGAAAAAATAATATTATCATCAACTCCCTTCAACAATGTCATCAGCCTGTAAATTCTCAGCACCACTATCGTAGAAGTATAGAAACTACAAATCTTCACACTTTATTTCCCCCCAAGATTGACATATCCGTGGAGACTCAACTGAGGGACATATTGCTCAATTATTTTGCATATGAGGCTCCCATGAAATTAAGACTCACCAATGAAATACTTTCGACTTCTACCATTACTTCAACTTCCCCCTCGATATGCGCAAGACAGCCATCAAACCTTGAAATAGCGAAATTGCTAGAACAAATGTTCACGATTGAATCAGTGGAACTCCATAATCCTCTTACACCTGATGAAATGCTGGCCGAAGAAATCTTTCACACTACGACACTTTCACTCCCCGATGGACGTTTTCAAGTGAACCTTCCCTTTAAACATAACCCGAGCATGTTAGGAAACAGCCGTAAGGTAGCCCTTTCACGTTTTTTTGGACTCGAGAAACGCCTGGCTAAGGATATGAATCTTTATCAGTCCTACAGGAATTTCATGGACGAATATCTCATTCAAGGACACATGGAAAAAGTCCCACCACCTGCACCTGACCAAATTGCTTATTATATTCCTCATCATGCCGTGAAGAAAAAAGATGACCCGCCAGAAAAAATTAGAGTTGTTTTTAATGCCAGCCAAAAGACTAGTTCAGGGTTCAGCTTAAACGAAATTCTTCTCCCAGGGCCTCGGCTACAGCAGGACATTTCTGAAATTTTAACCTCCTTTCGCTTCTCAAAATATGCTGTCACAGCCGACATTAGACAAATGTTTCGACAGATAATGCATAATCCGGTGCATAGAGACTTCCTACGCATTTTTTGGAGAGACGCTCCATCCTTTCCACTCACTGAATACCGCCTCACCACCGTGACATATGGAACGACCTCGGCTCCCTATCTAGCGTGTAAAGTAATACAACAAATTGCCAACGAAACTGCCTCAACTTTCCCACTTGCTTCACAAGCTCTAACCCATTCAACTTATGTTGATGATATCCATTTTGGATCAAATTCCTTGGAAGAAACAATAATTGCAAGGGACCAATTAATCCAAGCTCTCAAAGCTCGTGGATTTGAACTAAGAAAGTGGGCTTCAAATGACCCAAGCATTCTAGAAGGCATTCCATCTGAGCACATTCTTCCCAACTCTCAGTATATTCACTTAGGAGTGGACCAGGGTGCACCTCTGAAAGTCCTTGGGATAGTTTGGGATAACCTACTTGACGTATTCTCCTATACCATCTCAGGAGTACCTGCAATTCAAACGAAGAGAGACTTAGCCTCTCAAATTGGCCAACTGTATGATCCTCTTGGCTGGATTATTCCTATTTCTGTTCACGCCAGAATTATCCAACGCCATGTAGTTTTGAAAAAATCGGATTGGGATACTCCACTCTCGCCTGAAATCCGGGCACAATGGGCACAATTTGCCAGTAGTCTACCCTATATCACACATATTTCGATTCCGCGATACATCCCCATCCACCCACCGCACTTCTCAATTGCCGCATTTGCTGATGCAAGCGAAATGGCTTATGCCACTGTGGTATATTTGATCTGCCATGGCACTGAACAAATTTCCTCCCATTTATTAACTGCCAAGGCGCGTATGGCCCCCATTAAAGTTGAAACCTTGCCGCGACTGGAACTACTGGCGGCTGAATTACTAGCAAAAACAGTGAAAAAGGTTAAACGCCGGCTGCCTCATGTTCCTAATGATCAAATTTTCGCATTTTCAGACTCCACTATAGTTCTATCTTGGTTAACTGCTGACCCTGCACCTACATGGAAAGTTTTTGTGGGAAACAAGGTGGCTAAAACTCTTGGAGAAATCCCATCTAACAGATGGTTTCACATATCCTCTAAAGAAAATCCAGCTGACATTGCGTCCAGAGGAACCCCCGCTGCAAAACTCCTTAATCATCCTCTTTGGTGGCAAGGACCCTCTTGGCTTTCTCAGCATCCAACTAAATGGAATCTCACCCGTGTTAGACCCTTGTTAGAAAACCCAGTAGTTCATTCAGAACAACGCCAAATTAAATGCTCTTATCCGCTCCAAATAGAACCTGAGCTTTCAAATTCATTGGAAAACAAATACTCTTCACTCTCCAAGCTGCAATCCCTTGTTGGTTATTGCTTCAGATTTCGGAACAATTGTGACAAGTCCAAAGACAAACAAACTGGCCCACTTAAATCTCATGAACTGAAGGCAGCACTTATGGCCCTTACTAAACGCTCTCAACTTCTTACCCTGGCTGAGGAATATGCAGATGCCAGTCAAGAAAAACCTAAGTTACGCCTTTCTAAAGTGCTAGGTCTCTTTGTTGATTCGACTGGGGTGTTGAGAGTTGGAGGACGTCTCAGATATGCCCAGCTCCCATATGAATCTCGGCACCCAGCCCTTCTGCACCCAAAGGATAAATTCACCCAAATGGTAATTCATCAGGCTCACGAAGATTGTCTACATGTAGGACCACGAGCTACATACGCAAAAATTCTGAACAACTTTTGGATAATTAATGGTGAACATACAGTAAGAAAGCAGTTATCAGGCTGTCCCAGATGCTACTCTCTCAATCCAAAACCCTTTAAGCCAGAAATGGGACAGTTACCTCCAGATCGAACAGAGTTATTACATCCATTCAATCAAACAGGTATCGACTACGCTGGCCCCTTTCCGCTCTCGCTTACTGGCAAACGGGGTTCAAAAATAATAGACGCCCATCTATGCGTATTTGTATGCATGACTACAAAGGCTATCCATTTAGAGTTGGTTTTAGACCTTAGCTCAGACGGTTTTCTACAAGCCTACGATAGATTCGTTAGTCGCAGAGGATACCCAGCTATAGTCTGGACTGACAATGGTAGAAATTTTGTAGGAGCCAACAACCATCTTAGGCGTCTTAAATCCGTTTTAACTGATACACACCATTCTGACGCCGTTATACGCCACACTGCTCGCCAGGGAACCATCTGGAAATTTATTCCGCCTCGGGCCCCAAATTTTGGGGGACTTTGGGAAGCAGCTGTAAAGTCAACAAAAAGACTACTAAAACTAGTGTTAAAAGACCAAACACCCAGCCTCTTGACTCTACAAACAATTTTAGCAAAAATAGAAGCAATTCTTAATTCACGGCCCCTTCTGGCCTTATCTAACTCCCCGGCCGACTTGGAAGTGTTAACTCCAGCACATTTTTTAATTCACCGCTCGCTGATGGCTCCACCTTCGGATCCCGATGATTCTCGGGCCTCCTTCCTCCCAAAATGGAAATTGGTTAAAAACATTGAAGAAAATTTTTGGAAACGTTGGAAGAAAGAATATTTACGAACCTTGCAAACCAAAGAAAAATGGAACACCCAAAGTCGCATCCCCAAAGAAGGAGAGATAGTAATAATCATGGAGGATAATGCGCCTCCCCTTTCCTGGAAAATAGGTAGAATTACCAAACTTACTCATGGGGCAGATGGAACAGCCAGGGTAGCAGAGCTCCAAACTTCTTCTGGCCCCATAACCAGAATTTTGTCAAAATTATGTCCTTTGCCAGCCTGCCCATAGTTAGTGTTCAATGTGGGGGGCAGGATGTTCAAACGTTAGGTTTGAACCCAGCTTAACGTTCCCAAATATTTCGCCTGTCAGTCAGATCCATTTATGCTCAACCAGGAATTAACCCATGTACAGGCCAATACCCTCTTTTATGTCCACCTTTCAATATTAATTGGCAGTCACAGGCCGTTAGGCGACTCCCAACAATGTACTGGTATTTCCCCGTTTCTTTTATGTTCGCAGGTCAACACCCTTTTGGGGTTTTCCCCGTCTACACTTGTAAGCCTCACTACTTCCTAACCGTATAAATTCCTATTGGTTCCCCATTTATTTTCTCATCCCCACTTATGCCCTTTGAGGCGGTCCTTAAATGATATAAGTTGACTGCAGAAGTAATTTTCTGCTAACATCTTCTTGAGATACTGTTAAACTGCAATCGCTCTAACATTTTTCAAACTAATCGTGAATGTGTATCGTGAGTGTATACGTGTAAATATAGCCATTAAGCTTGTAAATATATTCCCAATCGAAAGTGTGCGTGTTCAAAAAACCTACCTATTTTCCTGGGCACAAACAGAAACTAATGTACTTTTCCTCAGTTTGAGGAATTATTTTAATTTCACAGTCAATTTTATGTAGTTCAGATATAATGAAATGACTATCATAGCCAGAGAGGTTGTGGAAAAAAATTGGAATAAAATTTGGTTTCCTTAATTTTTCGTTATTGCAATAGCTACAGCAAGTAAATCTGTAGGATCCGTCCAAATGATCATGATCAGCACATTTAACCTCACTTCTGTTCGAGTTATTGAAATTCCTACCACAAAGTTCACAGTTAGTCAGAGAGTTATGTCGTTCAGTCTGTTCCCTAGTCATTCTTGATTTAATGTTGGTTTTTTGATAGATTGTGTCAATTCTTAAAGCAACAGTTTTGATTTTCAACAACATTTCGGTGACGCTATTCTTTCCAAAGAATAAAAATGTCTCATCCTGAAGCAGGTGAGGGTAATAGGATTTTACGTGAAAACCTGTACAAGTAGGGATATGTTTTTCAACATATTCCGTAAGAGGCTCATCTTTTTCCGGTTCTGAATTGACACGATCTATCGGGGCAAGCTTACATTCTAGATCTCCATACATAACAAATCCAACCTTGGTCATGAATTGATAATCTTCAAACTCTATGGAAAGTTTTTCTGGAAATTCATATCTACAGGGCTTAAATTTATTACAAAATACGGTGTGCTCATTGAAGCGATCGTGACCAGTTTTTCCTTTGACTGATACACCGTCAGAACGGAAAGTTTTAAAGCAGTTTCTACACATGAGGTAAGAATGTTTATCACGTTTGTAAAGTTGTGGGTTGACCAGTCTAGGGAGGTTAGTGATGGTGCAGTAATGCGAGGAGAGTTCGTTTTCCAAAAATAGAAGGTCAACAGTAGGAATATGGCATGAGTTGACGTTAGGTGAAATGAGGATCGGATAAACCTCATCGAGATCATTCAGAGCGTAAATGTTGATGGAGCAAAGATGACTGTTTTGCTTTTCGAAGCGAGCTACATCATGAAAGTTGGAGGGAAAGGAAATCCCTTCAAAGTTGAATGGGTGAACCAAATTTTTGTAAATTCCGGGCCGCTGTAAATTCCGAATATTGGTCGCATTTTTCTTCAGGTACCATGCCAGCACGGCGTATTTGAAACAATAATTGTCCTTATTTTGAACGGAAACAACGGAATGAGAAGCACGAATTTTTTTATTAAGTGGGAAATTACAGCGGCCCGTCAAGGGCGAATATTTAGTCAGTCTAATAAGTAAACCATCTACCGATTTTAAGCTCCAACCTGAGCCTTTTGTTTCGAATGTGAGCATTTCTTCTATGATCCTCTCAAATGATCTCATGAGGTAGTCTAATATGTCTGTAGTAGTTAGGATTATTTCATTTTTTGTTTTAAAATTTGCATTTATTGATTCTTCTTCTATTTCTGATTGTTGACAGTCTATTTTTGTCTTGAAGAATGTACATTCTAACAACAAATTCATTTTAATATTACGCCATTTGGTCAAATATTCTAAAATTAAATCCTTAATAACGTCAGTCAGGTGGAGGAGAAAACTTTCGGGGAGGTTGAAACGTTCAATATTTTTAAAATAAAGGTCTACCGCTGTGTCCCCAAATTTTAGTACAACCTTACCCTTTTGCTCAGGTACCGCATGTAATCGTATCAGTTTGTCGTCATTTTTTTTCGGTCTTTTTGGAGGGGGCTGAGGTTGTGGAAACGAAAAATTATTAGAATTGGAGGAGTTAACGATGTCTAATTGCGGTGAGGCCGCTGATGATGTCGATGGCATGTTTTCATTAACACTAGGTATTTTAACCTTAACTTCTAAGCATTTATGACTAATTCTACATGTAGACAGATAGCTCACTCTACAGATACTGCAAGTAACTAAATATTTACATTTGTGAGCTATCTGTCTACACTTCCTAGTAAAAGATTTGGCACAATTGCCACAAACTAATTCTTGCTTCCCCTCCTTCGGGTGGCTATCTCCTGCGCGTGTGACGTTTTTTTTTTTTTAATGGGCTGAGGCTCCTCCTCCTCTTCTTCTTCTTCTTCTTCTTCTTCTTGGGTACCTTTGAACGCCAATTCAAAGGTCCCGCGCGGCCCCACTCCCGTGAAGGCAAGTTTTAATTCACCAGCTAAACAAAGAAGAAACAAATCGGAGAAAATTAACCACTGTCAGTCTTTTTTCTTTCATCACAGTTATGATTAGCAAACTCAAAAATGGGAATGACGCTTGAGCAATAAATGCACTGCACACAGTTTTTCACAGTTTTGACACATAAAAATCCCGCGTTGGCTATTTCAAAGGGATTTTCAACGTTTTTCCAAATTTTATGGTCGAGCTGAAAGGTCATCACTCGTGACGATGGAGTGGTTAGATCAATTGTCGGAAAGTTGGTTTTCATCCACTGCCTCAATCCAAAAGTCTGTCGATGTGAGCAGACAGGAGGATTTCTCGTTGTGATCATTCCTGCTGAATGGATTGAACATGTTTCGACATGGTCAGACATGAGCCCCTCAAGGTCTTTCAACGAGGGACAACCAAAATCAGCCAAATCATAGATGGGTCTGTGTAAGAGCGACTCCAAGAACACGCATTTCTCATGACCCTTGGAGAATAGAAAAGAGACAGCTTTGGTGACACTTTTCAATCTGGTTTCAAGCTCAGAGTACTCGAAGTCTCCACTATTCCACGAAATTGCGTGATGATGTCGCAGTACCCAGAAATTCGAGGGGGTGTTAGCCTCAGGCTCCGACCTAGTCGGAGGCTTGAAAGTCAGATGACAAACATTTTCCCCAGTCAGGTCAGAAAATGTCAGCTCTTTCACGATGAACCGCAGCTTGACACCTTTATAACCTTGAAAATCGACCACTCCGAACCGGGAGAAACACTGTTCAGAACTCTCGCTCCCATGGTTATACATAACGAACCAATTTGACGACACCGACGACTGATCAAATACTGAAAAGAAAATGAAAAAATATGCGTGTTTAATTAAACTACCCCCTCCCATTTTTTTTTTGTCTACCTCCCACTTCCACATCCACATTTAAAGGACAACATTATTCTTATCAATCCAGCTGCGCGAATTCATACCCAACCATTGTACGTATATCTTATCACCTTTGGTCTTGAGCACTTTTTCCACCAAGTACGTGCCTGGGTATGCCGTTTTTTGAATTTCATGCCTATAGAACTTCCCCAAAATGGTTTCTCCGTTTTCATCGACGAGAGAGTACGTTATTGGACAGGTATTATGAACGTTACTTATTGTAAATAGCTCGGTGCTCCAATTCAAATTATAGCCCTTGTGAAAGATGGAGCGCTGCTTGCTAATTCTGACCACATCCCCCTCTTTCAACTGACGAGGTCCAGTTTGACAGAGTGTCTGATAAGAGTATACCCCATGCAGAAGCCTTTTTTCGTCTTTTTTCGTCACCTTTCCCGGGTACATACCTATCGTTCTATGCTTCATTTTATAATTATAGTGATTTATCAGTCTTGGAATTAAATCGAAATATTTTAATGACCCTCTAAATTTCATATTCAAGTAAAGGAGCCTTTTAAACGTTCGTATGAATCGTTCACAAATGTATGCTTTCATGGATGAAAAAGTGTGGTACAGTTGAATTCCAAATTTATCGAGTACTTTCAAAACGTGTTTATTGAAAAATTCGCGTCCCTGATCGCAATGAATTTTCCGAGGAGGAGTCACACCAGATTTTGAAAGAAGGCGTTCAAGAGTTTCCGCAATTTCCTTGCCGTTTTTGGATTTGACGGGTAAAGTGTAGGCAAATTTAGAAAAAATATCGATTATGGCTAAAATATATTTATAGTTGTTGTTTTCCTTGGCAAGTTTTTGCATGTCGATCAGGTCCATCTGCCAGGTGTCGTTGATCCTTTTCATCACTGTACGTCTTCGTGGAAAGTGAACACGCGGCGTCCTGAAGATTTCTTCATAAATCATCTCCTTCACTGGTCTCATAGTGGTTCTCTCTGCTGCTGCTGCTACTGCTTATTAGATGAGTCTCGTTTGCCATCCAGCACTCGAATGCAATTTTCTCGAACGTAATCCATCATGTATCGAACGGTGACTGCATCATTTGGGTGTGTAGGTTCACCTAAATTCGTCAGTCTTTTCCCGTGGCAGACATAACCGGGGTCTGATTCATGAAGCATGAAGGGAACGTGTTTCTCCAGAAATTTCCGGTTGACTCCATCTCCACTTCCTTTTGGATCACCAATTCGACGAATGGTTTTACCACCAAAGTCAACTGAATTACCGGGATGATTTTTAAAGTCGATTGCACTGTCCACGTATTCTTTGTTTGCTGCGTCTTGCCGGTCTGTTGGTCTGTTCAAATTAACAATTTTATGATGTTCCACGTCAATACTCGTGCTTCCACGGAATTTTGCCATTTCTAAACCTGAGACAAGGGTCGAATTTTTACTTTTTCCCCCTGCTGCCGTCCCCGTAGAGTTTCTGCAGAAAATGTGTCGTCCATACTTATCGATAGTCATGTTTGAAATGTTTGATGATGCCAAGCTCCGAGAGTTCTTCTAGGATAGATTCTATTTCATTGTCATGAGCATGATTGCCAACCATTTTGGAACTTATGAGAATTTTTAATCGATCTACAAGCTCGTTAGGGTCATCGAAGTATTCAATTCTTATTTGATCATTGTGCATACCACCTCCTTTCTTCTTCTTTGTCGTCTGAAATAGGGGTTTTATAATATTCATATACTTGTACGATGAGCTGGACGCGATTTGCTTATTCACGGAATACTGCTGTTTGTGCGCGTTAGTAAGTTCCAGTAACTTTTTATATGTTTCTAAATCCTCATCAGAATAACTATCCCGTAACGGGTGCTCCAGAAATAAAAGCTGAGCCAATCCATCGGTTACCTTGAATCTGTTATTATTTACGAGAATTGACCCTCCGTTATCTACATTATCAATCACCACGTTTTCCGAGCCCATCATAGCTGCGCCTGAAGGTGAAATCCTTATACCAAAACGTGAGTCTAATCCTTTCGTTTTACCTGTGACTATGTTTTCGAGGTAAGGTCTAACTGCATGAGGGAATTCGCGGAGATATGAATGCATAGCGTTGTTCCCTTCCGGAGTTAAAGCTTCTTCATTCAAAGCCCTTACAACGTGAAATTTATCATCTTCTTCATCAAGATCCGAAAGTACAAGTTTTTCCCCGACCTCATCAGTATGGGGTGGTCCGCTACTGGGAGTTGAATTTGTCAATTTTAAATGTTTCCTTGAAGTTAATTTTTGTTGAGTGCGTAAAGCCAAAGGTGTTGTATTGCTAGCAGGAGTCATAAATTTCCAATCATCATTTCCCCCCTCGATTTGTAGCTGTTTCTTAGAAGTGTGAAGTGGCGTTGAGATTATGTTGGCATCGGCTGTTTTGTTGTTGTTGTCGTGTTGAAGTGAGTCTCGAATGTCTTTCAACGGCCGAATGATGGGAGTCAACGTTTCATTAAGCGCGGAATCAGCATTCTCTTTGTGCCGCCTTAGAGCAAGATATTTGTCCCTAACAACCTTTGAGATTCTCACTAGCTTTCGTTTAGCTTCTATTGAATCCATGTTGGAAACTGACAGTTTAGTAAAAACATTTTTGGTATATATCCCCCCTGCTCCTCCTCCCACCCATTTACACAACGTCTAATGGCTGGAGAAACTGGTCAAACCCTTTTCGATATCTACCATTACCAATTTCACAGTCAGTTACAATAACTAGAAATCCATATCTATCTTTCCAACATTCTGAGCAGAGATGTTTGAATTGATCGAAACTCATGTCTGTACAGACATAAGCGTTAAAAATATGCTTCATGGAGCCTGTATCCGTTTTAAAAACGCAAATCATATTGGCATTGTCTCGAATCAAAGCCTTTGGAATCCTACTGAAAGACTGTCCCATATATAGAAGATCACATTGTTTATGTCTACAAATGGAAAAATATTCTTTAATTGACTCTTGGCGATCTACAATCAAATCATCAAATACGATAAGAGAGTTCTTCCTAACCTTTTCCACAGGTACCACCTCCTTCGATGAATCAAACGTGAAAACTTTGATTTCGGGAATGAGTTTCAAGATTTCCAACAATATTTGATATTTCTCCTGTTCCACCGTTTTGCAATAAATGTAGATATTTTCAAATTTGACACCATTTGGCTCGATTATTAGGGATATTGCAGCCTGGGTTTTCCCACTTGAACTCGGACCCGTGAAAATAGCGCGAATAGATTTGGGTAGGAGGGGTCCGTTCTTTTCAAAACTAGTTTTCAAGGAAGTTTTATCAGCATTTTCGTCGTCGACAAAGGGGGAGACGTTGAGTCGGACAGGTTGTTTCCTGAAGCGTATCATGTTCAACACTGAAGTTGAATATAATGCTCCGTCAGCTCTTATGACGATGGGGGACAATAACATATATGATAAGCTTACTAGTGAGTGATATTCACATTAGTACACTATGCCTCGACGAGTTCAGACGGTAAGAAGAAGAAGAGGACGGGGGTTCGATTTAGTAAAATTGATTGGGAAGGTTGACAAGGAATTTCATCTTCCAGGTGGTTACAATTACTGTGGTCCGAACACTAGACTAAGACAGCGTCTTGCGAGAGGAGATAAGCCAATTAACGGTCTGGACGAAGCCTGCCTTTCCCACGATCAGATTTATGATCAGCATCCCAATGATTTGAACAAAAAGCACCAGGCCGACAAAATTCTACAAATGCGTGCCTGGAAAAGAGCCAAATCAAATGACGCTAACCTCAAAGAACGTTTACTAGCGTTAGGTGTGGCAGGAGTCATGAAACTTAAGAGAAAAATTGGAGCTGGGTTAGGGGGAGTGGGGAAAAAAGTGAATAAAAAAGGGTCGAAGAAGAAGAGAGGATCTACACGTCGCCAACACCACCATAAGGGCAAAATCGTCAGATTCGACAAGTTAATCAACGTGGCTAAAGATGCCATCCCTAGAAAATCCTCTTTCAAAGAAGGGATAAAAAGAGCTATACTGGCGACAAAAAAGTTCGTCAAAGAGAACATTTCATCGGGGATTAACATTCCAAAACCACCTGGAAGAATTATTCCTATTCCTACAAAGACGGGGGGGGTTTCTTCCCAGCTGCCTTAATTCCAATCCTCGCTGCCCTTGGAGGAGTTGGTGGTTTTGCGTCCGGTGTTTCATCGATAGTCAACACAATTAATAATATTAAAACTGCTAAAAAACAACTTGATGAACAAAAACGGCACAATTTGAAACTCGAAGGAAAAATGGTAGGATCTGGACTCTATCTGCGTCCACACAAGCAAGGTTATGGGTTGTATTATAATCCATACGACCCCTGTCAAAAAAACTAAACTTATCTTTACCGAAAATTGCTTTGACTGATGTCGATCTGAAGCAGGCGGTAAAAATTCTAAAAGTTCAAAATTTCAAAGGCATATTTATGCGTGATGAATTGACAGGTGATGGTGAGCCTAAGAAAAGGGAGTGCGCCATAGTCAATCAAGATCATTCTTCAAATCCAGGCACGCACTGGTGCGCTTATAAGAAGAGTGGGAAGAATGTAAATTATTACGATCCTATTGGAAATTTGAGACCTCCTCCGGAGTTGGTCAAATATTTGAAGGGCTGTGACATCTCCTACAATAGAGAGGGGGATCAGAAATTGGGAACCGTAAATTGTGGCCATTTATGTCTCAGATTTCTTGAAAATGATCAGACATGGCCGCGACCTTCACTCTGACGGGTCATACGAGCACGCTGACACAAGATTTCCGCTCCCCTATGATCTTGGACCCTACGAAACACTATGCAATTGGTCTTTTAAGTTTCGATACGTACCACAGTATTCCCAACATTAGCGAAAAAAATGATAAATTCCGGATTTATTATGACAACAATGAAACAGCTACAGTACTCTCGATTCCTGAAGGAGGATATGATATTGGTTCCTTAGAACGTGAGATTCAGCGTTTGATTCGGCATAATTCAACAATCCAGCTCAAGATTAAGGAGAGTAGTAACAAAATTGAAATTTTCAGTTCGGTAAAATTAGAGTTGGGCCACACTGACGATTTTGGTAATTTGCTGGGTATTAAAACCCCCACTATAATCCTGCCAGGCGTGAGTTACATTCCAGACGGTATAGTTAACATACATCCGTTGAGCAGCTTGGAAATCACTTGTAATTTAGTCAAAAATTCCTATAGGAACGGTGAAGAAGTTCATTCGATTCATGGGTTTGCTACGTCTGTCCCATATGGTTACAAATTGCTTGAAAAACCAACAATTCCGGTTTACTACCCCATCAACACGAAAATAATACAACATATATCGTGCTCTGTAGTCGATCAACACGAGAACCCAGTATCTTTCCAAGGAGAAAAACTTACGATACGTCTACATTTAAAAGAAGTGCGAAATGGGTATTGACTTTCGAAACATGTCAAACTTTGACATGCGTGGAGGAACAAGAATCATTAGAGGAGGAGGAGGAGGAGGAGAAGGAGGTGGTGGTGGCGGCGGTGGAAAGGGAACACGACAACACCAACAACAACAACAACAACGAGGAAAATACGACAAAATCAATGTCTCCCGCTTAAAATTGGTCAGTGAACCAGTAAACATCAAACGATTAACACCCGAAAATAAAAAGTTCCTAAAGAGTTTGGGACTGCTCAATAACAAACAGCGACGACGAAGACGACGACGATGAGAAGCAGCGGCGTCGTCAGACGAGGAGGAGGAGGACGTGGAGGAAAAATGCTCGAAGGGAATATTTTCAATCTTACGAAGCCAGTTGAATTTGACGAGTCCATAACTGAATATGAATATCGAACCTATCTACCGTATTTGAGCAATTCTCTCGATCAGTCTGATGAAATTCGAATACCTATACAAAATCAAGACGCGTTGGTTGTGCCAAGTGCTAGTTATCTCGTCCTCGAAGGGATCTTAGACAAAGCTGAAGACAGTTCCGCCGAGTTGATTCAAAACGCATTTGCTTATATGTTCGATGAAATTCGCTATGAACTGGGAGGTATTTGTATAGATGAGGTTCGAAATGTCGGAATTACTACCACCATGAAGGGCTATGCATCTCTTTCACAGTCAGAATTGATGTCTATAGCGAATAATTATGGATGGGGAGGATCATCAGCTGTGGTGACGGATACTGAAGGAAATTTCAACGTTTGCATACCACTTTCACATTTTCTGGGCTTTGCTGAAGACTACAAGGAACCAATAGTCAATATGAAACACGAGCTTGTTCTACTACGAGGAAACAATGACAAGCAATGTATAACTGGAGACGCGGAAAAAGCTAAAACTGTGAAAATCAGCTTGAGAAAATTAGTTTGGAAAATTCCCCATGTCAGACTATCAGATGAAAATAAGCTGGAATTGCTCCAGATTATAAATTCACCATCGAGGACTTTACAGATTCCATTTCGCTCCTGGAATTTAAATGAACTACCCACTCTTCAAACAGGATCTCAATCGTTCATATGGCCGGTCAAAAGCTCAAACCAGCTAGAAAAAGCCCGCTGGATACTTTTTGGTTTACAAGTGGCTCGAAATACCGACTTGACGAAAAGCTCTTCCGAATTCGATCATGGGAATTTGTCAGAAATTCAAATTCAGCTAAATTCCGTCAAATTCCCCTACGAACCTCTCAACATGAATTTCGATAAAAATCAATTCGCAGTAGCGTATCAAGCATTTTGTTCGTTCCAGGGAAGCTATTATGGTAGTAATGGAAAACCAAATCAGGGACCTATTGTGAGCAAGGAAGATTTCAAATCGAAAGCCCCATTATTTTTCATTAATTGCACCAAACAGGAGGAAGCCATCAAGACGGGTTCAGTTGAATTGAAAATTGAGTTTCGAACGAGAACACCTATGCCGGCAAATGCAAAAGCGTTCGCCCTCGTCTTACACGACCGCGTTATCGAATATAGCCCGCTTTATCAGACCGTGAGAAAAATGTGAAAAACTGTGTGCATGTACCTACTTATTTACATTATAAAAAATAAAATTTTATCACAAAGCTTACCTTTATATTTTTGAACGTCCTCCGACGTTATTTTTTTTGCAAATCTTTTCGGAAGC
Organism: Pilophorus perplexus; assembly: GCA_955831195.1. Lineage (NCBI taxonomy): Eukaryota > Metazoa > Arthropoda > Insecta > Hemiptera > Miridae > Pilophorus > Pilophorus perplexus. The sequence continues at coordinate 5,477,163 of OY037015.1, forward strand.
CAGGTCATAAAGGCTTCGTCGTCCTCCTCCGAAGGCGGCGGCTGGAGCAGTGCCAGTATGCTCCTCCCATACGGCCCGTCTGCCTCCACAAACTTCATTATACTGTGAAATTCATTAGGCTGGAGGCTGTTAAGCCTCCTCACCTCAAATTCCCTGGTGTTATCAGGGATGGGGGCATTTAGTTTTTTTAGAAGATCCATCTGAAAAAAAGGTGGGTGCGGCATTTATTATTCCGGGGGAAAATCCTACTAAAAAAAATTTTAAAAAATTGAAAAAATGACAAAAGGGAAAGGACGGGGCGACAATCCGACTATGAGAGAAGAGGTCGCCAAAGTCCTAGAAAGATCTAAAGTTGAACATTTTAATTTAAAGCTCCACAACAAAATAAAACTAAAAATCTGATAATTATGACTAGTCTGAACGTATTACTGCTAATTTTTGTTTTTTGAATCTTTTAACGGAAATATTAGGTAGATCTTCAAATTTGAGTATTTTTAAAATTAAGTGTCGGCTCATATCATCGAGAATTAAATTGAAAGAATTATTTACGTTAAATACTTGAGCTGTTCGACCATCTCTATTCTTCACTGTTCCTCTTAATGCTCTTTCGACCTCGAACTCCCTCGGGTTCTCGCCATAAGTTAACACCCGCGATTCTGACGAGTGTTGAAGACATTTATACAATGTCAAAATAGTCAACGATTTTACCATTTTATTTATTTATTATATTTTCTCACTGTTTTGAAAGATAATTTTATTGAAAAACTTACTGTAATGTGGTAGGTATGTAGTTGTAGGTAGGTAAGTCAGAGCTGGGGAGCTGAACACTGCTGCTGGTGCTGAGTAGAACTGATCGATGAATGTTGAAATCGATCGAACGGAAAACCCCCCAGCCGGTAGTAGCAGAGGTTCAGAAACGAGATGGTGGGGATTCAAGTCGTGGAAATGAAAACTGCTTGTTCAGCGAAGGGGGCCGGCTACTGACAACTTCGTCGTCGATCTATGATGCGTTTTTATTTTTTCCTTCATTTCAAAATCCGAGGATCTGATCGCTCCCCTCATCCTCATCTCCCCTCACCACCCATATATGGAGCTCCTCGAACTCGAAACCAACCCTTCGCCACTTCATCCCCACAGATGAAGCGGTGAAGGGGTAAAACTGGGGGGACCGTAACGGTGGACCGTATACGGTGGGCCATATACGGTGGGCCGTATACGGTGGGCCATATACGGTGGGGCCGTATACGGTGGACTGTATAGGGTGGTCCGTATACGATAGAACCGATACAGTCGGACCGTATACGGTCAGAGCGTATACGGTGGACCGTATACGGTGGACCGCATACGGTGGGACCGATACAGTCGGACCGTATACGGTCAGAGCGTATACGGTGGACCGCATAGGGTGGGACCGATACAGTCGGACCGTATACGGTCAGAGCGTATACGGTGGACCGCATACGGTGGGACCGATACAGTCGGACCGTATACGGTCAGAGCGTATACGGTGGGACCGTATACGGTGGGACCGTATACGGTGGGACCGTATACGTTACCCTGTACAATTTGGTGCTATCCCCTCCTTTTTCCTTCTACTATCGTACGAAGTTATATAAAAGGGAGTGGTAATACTAGTTTCTATTCAAACCATAGTTATGCTGGTTTGAATGTAGAAATTACTGTAATTTTCTATTCAGGTCCCAATTGGGTGGATCTTCATCCGGATTTCGTAGGAGTGGCTTCAGAAATGCGAACTGGGACGTAAACTAGTGGAAACTCTTGATATAATGAAGTTAGATGATGAGCTGCTAAAGTGGCTGTGAGGCTTTTAGCAGACTTCACCGAGAATGCCACTAATGGGCTTGCTTGGCTTCCGCCTGGCGCCATCTCCTGCCACTCATGAGAGTAAGAGAGGGCTGCCTTCCCATGGCATGACTACTGATGAGAGTTGGTTGTCCATGATTGGGCTCATTGTTGCCAGGGCCTTGTTGCCGCCGTGGTCTTTGTGGCCATGTCAGGATCAGCTGGAGGCGTTACTGTTCCAGTCCTGCCTCACGCTGGCAGCGAAAATGTTGGCCTCCTGCCCAGCCTCTTCCTCGCAAATGCCGGGCACTTGTCAAGCACGCTGGGTCGCAGCATTTGGGTTGCTGGGGCAGTTTGCCAGCACCAGTTGGAGTATGCTTTCTGGGAATTCCCTGTTACTGCTCAGTAATTATGATCAGGGACCACCATCAGCGACGGATGAGAAGAACTCCAAGGCGAGCCTCATCGTGAATTTGGTGTCCTAGTCCTTCTACCACCGGCCGACAAGCACGCCCATCATATTCCAATACAGCCTGACCTGAGCGATCCTCCTCAATTCTGGAGGATGTTAGACGGTAAAGGCCCAGCAAGAACCACCAATGCCGCACATGAGACCATTCAGTGGGATCAGGTCACCCTGACACGTCCTGAGAGGATTTGCGCTTCATCAAGGCCATGTGACGTCTGGCCAGTCCATGCCTAGCAGGGATGAGGCGGTTTCATCTCTGTGTGGGCCTGCTTTTGGAGCTCTTGGAGAGTCTTGCCAGGCTGCGTTATCTTCAGGATGGTTTCTCGTTGAGCTTTTCAATCAGGATTTTACTGCGCCCCTTCTCTTTGTCGCCCTGCCCCTCACTCAATTCATGAAAATGAAATTATTTCTTCTTCTTTCTTTTGAATTCTCGCCAATTTATGCACCTCTCACTCAAACAGTTAATTTTTACCCTCCGGACCTCCGACAAACGTCGAGGAAATAGGGAGTGTTCCTTACAAAAAATTCCAGTATGGATTTTGAATTCTCCTGGATAATGGATCCAAATGGAAGAAAGATACTTAAGATAGTTTTTCGTGTGGGGGGTCTCTTGCGTATAAATCTGAAAGCTGGGTGGAGCTTCCTGCTTTTACGCTCTTTATCCTCGTTCCACAAGTAGTGACCCCCTCACTCCTTCGCCATTCAGGCCACCCCGTTCCTTTGGCATTCTCTCGTCGTGTGTCAGGATTTGGACAAGGAACCCGTAACCCTCGCAACACGGTCATGGCGATCAGGGTGGGATGTTTGGACGGGGGGAAGTCTCCTACCGTTGTAGGATTCTGGCAGACAGCCAGCTGGACGGTTCGCGGTACGTTTCTCTACGAGGTGATTCTCTCAACTATGGAAGTTTCTGATTACTATCCTTAAGAGAAATAACGCAACAGCAAAAGTTATATTATGAGTTCAGGTCATAACAATTGTCGAGGAAGAAGAAAAACAGTTCCTTCCTTTCAGCAAACACCTCCGTGAAACAGATAGGAAAACTATAACACTTTCGATTCGCTCATTGAACTATTCATCCTTTACGGCGCCTTTGGACTGAGTGAAGATTTTTAATTCAGCAACTTTACTGATTAGATTGACGTTGACCCCTCGGGGCACCCAAGAGCTGAGTTTTCTTTGAGAAAGTTCTCTCGACCTCGCTATACCTCCATCGATTTCCTCTCAATGTCCGCCTCAGAACCTCCCCTAACGAAATCGGAGGAACGTGGGACCGGGATCTACGAGTGGACGAGTTTAGCTGTCCCGATGCTTCAGAATCCCCGCCAGCTCTTCTCTTCGAACGGAATTCAACATGTATGGGCTGAAAAATTATACACAAAAACCTCCTTCCACAAATATTTTTCAGCCAACACTCAAAATAATTGGTGACCCAGTTGATGAGAGTCAAAATCAATTAATAGCATCCCTTTGAAGATTTTCATGTATAAAATATGAATACGCCTCGAAATAAAATTTAATATTAAAATTAACTTTCCGCTGCCTTTCATGCTCCGTAATACACCCTTCTAAATTAGCACAAAATCATCCGTTTAATCAGGCTTTTAAACGACGAATTCAATTATAAAACAGGTTATTAAACTTGGGCCCTAAATTCTGTACAGAAACTCCTCAGCGCTTCAAAGAAACTGCCTTGAAACAAATCCTCCGAGTTGATAATGTGATTATGTAAATCTGGGGAAGTTTAAACGTGCTGTCAAGATTGTATTAAAGCATGTAAATGAGGCAAAAGAAAACTTTCGAGGTTCGCCGGAATTACACCTGCATGGAGAAGTGGGGTATTCACGAGGCACCTTCCATTTGAGTCGGTGACAGAATTTGCGCACGAAACTCGCTAACTGTGGAGATAATACTGAATGAAATGTTAAGACTGCATGATATTCACATATTACGTTGGTATGAGAACTGTTCGCTCCGTTGACAAAATCTGCAGATTTATACGACTTGTTACCGTCAGGAAAGTCGGTAGTCTTTGTACGCCTTACAAAGCCTGCTTACAGCAGGCGCGCATTGATCCAGAACGCTAATTTTGCAAGTCAAAAATCTTAGCGCAGTTTTGTCTTCCCCTCAGTTCCCTTCTGAAGACTCTGCCTCTCCACAGTACCCTGCCATATCAGGGAAGCCTGGAGCAAGCGAGTGTTCCATATTTGTGGCTGCATCTTCCCCCAGGTCTGCAGATCACCACCATTCGAGTTATTCTCTGGAAAGAAATGTTTCCGTACTCCCTTCATCCTCCTTCACAACACCGGTGGCGAGAACGAGCGGATTCACGCCTCCGAATCTCTGCCAAACACATCACAATATAGCTCATGTTTCTATATCTAAAATTGTTCCTTAACCTAATTCCCCCCCCCCTCCCCCCCAAAAAAAAAGAACTCTAAAAACCCACGTTTTCCACGTTATATTTTACATTTTGGAAGGCCAACAAAAATTCCAAGCTATAAGTCGCCGTGATGTAACTTCGGTGATGATCTTACCCTCTCCAAACCACCCTAACCATCCCCTACTCCAGTTTCCAGGTGTGCCACCTGTGCAAGATTAGATTTGACTCTACCCCAAACGTCAATATTCAAAAAAAAAAAAAAAAAAAAAAAAAAACTGCAAATTTTACACAAAGGTTTATTATTTTTTGATGTAGGTTACTTATGCAAAAATTATTTCTGTCAAATGAAAAAATGTTGGAAAAAAAAAAAAATCGATTTTTTTTCAAAGAATTTTTTTGGGAATTTTTTCTTCAAAAAAATTTTTTTTTTCTAAAATTCTTTATTTTTTACTCGAAAAATATTAAATTTTAATCTCCTGGGATCCTTCAAAAATCCCATTTTTAGCCCCATGAAAGCCCGATAGATCGCAACAGGGAAATCGGATCGTTCCGGGACCCCCAAAAATGGATTCTACATCCAAAAATACTTCGAAAACGACACCTAACTCGATCCCATAGCCAAAAGCCTTAAAAAAACGCTGCAAATTTTACACAAGGGTTTATTATTCTTTGATATACGTTACTTGTGCAGAAATTTAATTGTCAATAAAAAAATTTAAAAAAAATTTTTTTTTTTTAATTTTTATCTTAAAAAATTAAAAAAAATTTTTTTTAAATTTTTATCTTAAAAAATTTTTTTTTTGGATTTTTTCTTCAAAAATGTGTTTTTTCAAAAATTCTGTATTTTTTACTCGAAAAATATTTAACATCTTGGGATCCTTCAAAAATCCCATTTTTAGCCCCATGAAAGCCCTAAAGATCGCCCCAGTGAAATCGGATCGTTCCGGGACCCCAAAAAATAGATTCTACGTCCAAAAATACTTCGAAAACGACACCTAACTCGATCCCATAGCTAAAAGCCTTAAAAAAAACCCTCCCGGAGCCCCATTATAGCCCCAGAGCGCCCCACGGGTTTGGGCGATCGGACTGAAAACCTTGCGGGCACAACTAGATGGCAAGCCAAGTATTTTGTCAAAATTTCAGATTAAAAAAAAAAAAAACTCCTACTGCCCAAAACGGCCCGGACGGCGGACGGACATTTCGGTTTTTGAATGTAGACCTCTTGAAACGGATAATGTCAAATTTTGAGGCCGATCGGAGTCATCGACCCCCGTCGCGAAAACATAATATGTTTTCGCTAACATAATATGTTTTCGTTAACATAATATGTTTTTTATTGTATATTATATGTTTAGGTTAAACATATATACCTATAGGTGTATTATTCCAAGAATAATAAACCAAAAGGCCTCATTTTGAATTTCCGAAACAAAAAATTTCAACTTTGAGATGCTTTTACAATTACATTGGGTTGGTTAATCGCCATCCAACGAGGATTTGGATTGCTATTTACATTTTCTATTTTCAGTAATATTGCACGTATTTGAAGTATTTATGCCTAGAACGGTCCTGAAGTGGTGATTCCTGAGTGTCGAACTCAGCACCTTAATCGGATTAGACGGTGAGTGGAGTGAGTTATTTGCGTCACAATGCAGGACAATAGATAGGTACTAAAGCGGATTTGACGCTGGAGTCCTGTATTCGAAAATGACCTCAAATGAACCCAATAATACTCTAGACTCTAGAGTCTAGAGAAAGCTGATATTCAAATATATCCTGGGTTTAGGAAGAGTTTTCGGCCGTTTCTTGCCCAAGGCCCACGAGAATGAGGGAATTTCCCCTCCTAGTGGCAGCAGTGGGCCACGTGAGGTGGAAAGGGTCAATCAATCAATCACATCTTTATTCATTGTCCTTCGGGAAGGTGCGAATGCGTCAAGAGACATATAAGTAAATTCAAATAAAGCAACACAGCATTCCATTGAAAAGACACGCTTCGTCAGTGTGGCACTAGGCACCTCCACGTCCAGGTATAGTATAGGCACCGTTCCAGACTCATAAAACTCGGACACGCTGTAGAAAGGGTTGGCTAGGAGGAAATCCTTGATACAGTTTTTAAATTTCTTCATGGTGAAGGCTCTTGTTGCTTCTGGAAGTCTATTGAACAGCTTTATCGAACTGAAGCGGAACTGCGTCTGTGAGGTGGTGAGACGATAGTAGGGGGGTCGAATTTCCTGCTGTCTTCTTGTCCCTTAGTCATGAGGAAGATCTCGGTCCTGGTCCCCTACGCTCTTAGCAAACAGGCAAGCTTCAAAGATATAGGTTGATGACCGTCATTATTCGCTGGTTTATGAAAAGGGGCTCACAGTGGGCTCGGTAGTCCGCCTTACATAGTATCCTGAGTGCCTGTTTTTGCTTTTGTTGAACCTTTTCAATCTCAGCTGAATTTCCCCAGATGTGCAGGCTGAATGTGCAGACAGAATGAAACAGTCGGAAATATATCTCCCTGTGATAGGCAGAGGGGAGTACTCTCATAATCTGTCGAAGGGCGTAGTTTGCATTAGGTGTCAGTCTTCTGCACAGCGAATCCACATGAGGCCCCCATGCCATAGATATCCTTCGCTGCTGAACTCCTCAGGCTGCTTATCACACTTTTTACTTCTCCCGTATTCTTATATCTTGGGAGTACCTTCTTGGCATATTTCATCCAGGTTTGAGGTGGGGCGACAGAAGGCAGTTGATTCTTTACGTATTTATTCGAGCTTTCGGCCAACAGGGTGCCATCTTCAGGAACTGGGGATAAGACCTTAATATTAGCGACTGTCATGACTAGAATAGGTATACAATAAATTTATTTATGTAGGCTTACTTGATCTAATACTGGTATAGGTAGTGTCTCTGCGTGCTGCGCTCCCTCAGCGGCCGCCGCCGGGCAGCTGGTCGTTTGATTTTCATTGTATGATCTGGTGGAATGTAAATTGGGTTAGGGGGGAAAAATGGTATGGTGAATTTATGACTATTTCGGCTATTTCGGAGATGTGGCCATGTGGATGCTGTTCACCTTTTTTCGGGTTCGTTATACTTCTATCAGATGATACCTATAATAATTTAACAGGTACACCAGCTCACTATGTAACTGCTCCTGCGCTCCACCAGACGTCCGCCACAGCCGGCGACTGGACGTAAGATAACAAAAAACCCAAGTATAACCAGATACATACCTACCTCAACACTAGTCACGTCAACCCCCGAACTCACGCTAAATTCAGCAGCTCCAAATTCGCACAATTTCGTCATAAGCCAAGTTTTGACCATTCTCCCCCCACCGCAAAGCATCCAGCATTATCGCCGGCGGCTAGCCGCCCCCAATCCACGAACCATATATAGAAGTATAACGAACCCGAAAAAAGGTAAACAGCATCCACATGGCCACATCTCCGAAATAGCCGAAATAGTCATAAATTCACCTTACCATTTTTCCCCCCTAACCCAATTTACATTCCACCAGATCATACAATGAAAATCAAACGACCAGCTGCTGCCCGGCGGCGGCCGCTGAGGGAGCGCAGCACGCAGAGACGCTACCTATACCAGTATTAGATCAAGTAAGCCTACATAAATAAATTTATTGTATACCTATTCTAGTCATGACAGTCGCTAATATTAAGGTCTTATCCCCAGTTCCTGAAGATGGCACCCTGTTGGCCGAAAGCTCGAATAAATACGTAAAGAATCAACCGCCTTCTGTCGCCCCACCTCAAACCTGTTCTCCCGTATTTGTAGGTCGCAGAAAAAGGCTCCTGGCTCGACACGCTATCTTCGGAAATACCCAATCAAGGGGATCGTCGGCTAGAGCCTCAGGCGTCCAGTGGGCGGGGACAATTGTTTATACCATCACCAAACTTACAACACGGCGATTATATATATAGTTAAAACACTGAAGAAAAGTTGTAGAGCTATAACGTTTGCGTCGATTGAACACCCTAAAACAGAAAATTACTCGAAAAACGAGATAGTAAAAGATGATTTCCGATTGAACGCCCTAAAATTGACAATTTCAATAATTGAAACAATAATTGTTCAATTATTGAACAACTGTTTCAACACTGCCTTCAGTAACCAGCACTGGTGTATGTTCCCATAACCCCCCCTGGGGGGAAAACAACATCCTGGCTTAACAGAGCTCATCAACGTTTATTCCATATCTACTTATCCTGACGGTTCACCTTGTCGCATTGCAATGAAGCGTGATTGCGAGGGGAGAATTGTTTTTCCTGCGAAGAGATGTACGTAACTCGAAACCCTCCCCGGAGCTAAAAAGGTCGATAGATATCCCGGAGTGGAGAAGAGGAGGCTATAAATTAAAGATATGATGCACTAACGTTCCGAGTGGAAGTGGTGATTGGCTGTACGGGCGTTTACGGGCATTGCTTACCAGAACACGTTCCGTAGAGTGAGATAAAAAGTACGAGCGAGCCGGGAATGGATCTTCAGCATTGACCGGGAGATCCTTCATTTTATTATCCAAGCTGAACTCTTTTGGATTGGCTGCAAAAAAAAAACTACTTACTGAACGATCTCAAGTTGGTTGGTAGTTCGATAACGGAAAACGAAATTATGAAATTATAACTTACAAATAGTGCACAAAATATTTAAAAAATTATGACTTGATAATAAATACTACATCGTATTACATCATTTTAAAATTGGCTGAGCAGGCGAAAACTGTTATTCTTTAAAAAAAAGAAAAAAATCCAAGGTTCCCCAGAATTCAAAATTGGAAGTAGTTGCAACTACTTGGGTGAATCTACGAAAAGTGCCATTTTCGAGGTCACACATTTGAAAATTTAAAAATCGAGAAATTCCGAACTTTTTTTATGGTAATACCTTGGTGATTATTGTGTATCAGTGGCTACGCAGCAACTTTCATCGTTCTGTTGTTTGACAGCCAGATGAATGATTAAGACCAGATGAATGAAAAATGAGAGTGTAGACGGAATTTAAAAGAGAAATCCAGCGAATTGAAACCATGGTATACATTTTTTTAACGAAAAGTGTCAAAATCTTGAGTAAAGGCAAACTCCAGTGCTGTCATTTGCTGACTTTCTTTTGCTGTGATATTCATTCATCTGGCCACAAGAATGTTTGTTGGCCAGATGAATGAAGACCAGATGAATGAAATTTTTTACAATAAATCACTTGTACAAGTAGATAAAGGTAAAACAGAAAAAACAAAGAGCTCATCATAATCTATGCAGGTGTTTGTACAAAATTGGACTTCGAGCGTTTTGATAGATCTACTGGAACACCCACAACCATGACCAGAAGAATGACTCACAAAAAAGTCACGCACCTGATATTTCCCAGAGCTGTTGTTTGGAGGCCTACAAGATGGATAATAAAGAGACCTCATGGTGAGGGATTGAAGCCACGGGCTTCAGTGGTGCCACTTGTAGCACAAGAATGTTTCCACAAGTTGTTGTTTCCCTTCACCAAGCATGAACTTCAGGAGCCAGATGAATGAATTGAAAGCTCGGGACAGGACGATTATCAACAGTAGTTGCTAACCTTCATTAACTAAATATTCAAAAGACACATGCTCGTAATCTACAGGCTTATAGGCACTAGTAAAAATATTGGCTGATTTTTTCTTTCTCACGTTAAGGTGGGGTACATGCTGAAAGTTGACTACCTCATGATGGGGACAGGCCAGATGAATGAAAAATTGACCATTCAACCCAGATTTTACCTGTGAAATATTAAACTGAAACACCCCAACTGACACGGAAGAATGGAGCCCGTACCTATAGACACATAGAAAAAAAAGCTTTCTTATCATGCCCAGAAGTAGAGATATTGTGCCGGGACAAGAAAATGGCACTTTTCGTAGATTCACCCACTTACTCATGACTAAAAATTCTATTGATTAGTTTTTAGTTTCCCCATTCAGGCCAAAACTAAATTAGTTCTTAGTTGATTTTTTGAAACTAAATTAGTTATTTAAATATTTTTAAAAAAATCGTTCATGCGATAGTGCCTTCCTCAGAAGAGCAGCCTACAAACTGGCGGAGAAGTGGGAAAGACCGTACTCCCAAGTGGTTGGGTGGGCTCGAGTTAGAGTCCAGTTCGCCATCATAAGGGCTGTTTCCCTTCGGACGGGAGGAGCTCGGCGGAAGTTGAGAAGCTTGGGACTGGAGGATGGGGCTGGATTTCCTGATGTCCAGGACTGAAGCATGGATTGTTCGCGTTGTTGTTATTGGTGTTGTTGATTTTATTTTTTATCACTTATTTCATTAATGAATAATTAACATATGAAAAAATTACAACAAAGACATCCTATTCGATGTTCTACCATTATGAGACATCAATAAGAAGTCGTGTCAATCTTATTGAAACTTGCAATTTTTTTTTATAGGCTCGCCATCCGAATTGGATGGGATGAATAAAGCCTGGTCAGCAGAAATGAATAACTTTCCTGCTTTTCCCCTCCCTGCTTACCGTAATGTCTCTCCCAATGGATACCATTAGGAGGTCTACCCCAAAGAGCAAATTTGGTTAACGGACAAATAAAAAAATGAATAAATAGCTAAAAACAAAATAGCGGAACTGATGAATTGAAACTTTCAGTTTTGGTTTGACATTCGAAAATCTGAATTGAAATTCAGTTCGGAAATGAGTTTCAGAAGTCAAAACTGAAACTAATAGTTTTAATTATTAAGTTCGTGAAAGAACCAGTTCAGTTTTAGTTTTTTGGTTTGAATTTAGTATCTGCCCAACTCTGGATTATACCTTCAAAGTAGAACTCAATTTCAATTTTTGGCCTGTATTGAAATTTACAAATTTAATATGGTGATGGTAATGAGAAAATGCAAGTTTCCTTACAGCTCGTAGATAGATTTACGCACATAGATTGACTTTATTACCGTTTCTATACCAATATCAGTAGTTTAATCTGTGACCAATATTATTGGAAGTAACTAAATGAAATATAAATGAAGAGGCGCATGCGCGAGGATTGGCGGCCATTTGCCGACCAACGAATTGGCGGGATGTGTTACTTCCAATGTAAACAAACGGAGTTTTGGCTGTTTACCTTTTAGTACCTACTGTGTATAAGTGTATTATTAAATACAAATTTTGTCACTCATTATTATCATAATAATGCACAGTGCCTTTGGTGACTGCAACAGTGACAGTAGATTCAGTAGATCAATAACACAGGGTGAGGTTTTTTTGGTTCCTTCAAACTTGCATAATGCCCCGAAATGCCGGTTTCGAAATCTTTCGTGGACTTTCAACGTAAAATTACACTTAAGAGGGGGCTGCCAAAACAGCGCCATGTCCTGCGGCGTGAAAAGCTTCAACTAGCCAAGTTTGACTAGGTGGGCAACTGAAAAAAAATCTGGTAACGTTGTCCTGTATGTTGGGGGGATTGAGCTCCCATTGCGAAACCGTCTCATCAGACCGTAATTGACTACCTACCTGGTACCTGTAAGCGACCCTCGTCATTGTGCAATAAACGGGACTACAAAGAGAGATTCGGTATGCACCGCTCGATAGCCAAAAACCTATGTGCCGTCTTGCTGAAAACCTTGCGTGCACAGCTAGAAAGAATGGCTGCAAATTTTGCTAAAGGATTTATTATTAAATGTTATTTGTGATAACAATTAATTTTGTGTCAATAAGAAAATATTTTTGAAAAAATTAAAATTAAATTTCCTCCTGTATAACGTTTGGACAAATGTGGGACCGCAAAAAATGCATTATGCGTCCAAAACTCGGGGAAAAGAAACCTTATTTGACCTTCTGGGATCCTTCAAAAACCCCATTTGTAGCCCCATGAAAGCCCCAGAGATTCCTAATTAACCTATATCAAAGAATAATAAACCCTTGTGTAATATTTGCAGCGTTTTTACCTAGCAATAGCATGGGCACTCATAGATGGGTGTAGATGATGGGTCACTCATATATTATGATAATTGGGGGTATTGCTAGGAAAAAAATTCAAATTTTCAATTGTTTTGCGCTTTATTTTCGCTTTTAGAATCTACACATCTTGAAACGTATAATGACATTTTGCGGCCGATCAAAAGTCTCCACCTCCGACACGAATTACACCGATCACAAACTACCTACACCGAGACACGAAAAAAACCACCGATCTACACAATGTACCTATGCACAATTTGGACCTTGAAGGAGTTCTCTCTTCTACTCATAAGCTCAGAACCAGAATTTTAATGCTTGCTACTTTCCACTTTTTGAGCATAATTCGATTGGCCCACAACAGGTCAAACATTGGCCTGTAGGTACAGTCAATTATGGACCACAGGCACAATGATATCCTATGAAATTTTGTAGGTACAATCGCTTGAAATTGCCAGCTTCATATGTCTCATATTGGAGTTGAATTATAGTGAGAAAGAATGAGTTGGTGGGTCAATTGACCCATTTGAATTGGGTCAGAGTGACCCCATAGACTGCATCGCATGCTTAGCTTGACCACGTGTGCTTTTTTCAGATTTTTAAATGTATCAGTAGAGTTTTGGTTGTTGGTTTGTATCAGTAAGGTTTTTGGTTTGGAAAGCCGAATGCGATGTCGTTTTCCGAGTAATTTTGGCACATAATCCATTCATCGGGGTCCCACATCCCTCCACAAACTTTACAAGAAAAAAAATCGAATAATTGATTTTTTCAATTGATATCAATTTTTAAATTGATAATATCAATTAAAAAAATAATTCAATTATTAAATAAATATAGTAATATAACAACGTATTATATTACCTATTATACGATTATACCTATTAAATAATATATTACATTACCTGTTTATTACTTTTTTAAATAATTTATATAAAAAAATAATGAACTCTTGTGTAAAATTTGCAGCTTTTTTCCGAAAAACACCCGTTTTACTCCACTGTGTGCCGGTAAAATCATTTAGCTCTAAAAATTACCTGATACCTACCTGGTTGCATATAGGTAACTGAAATTTTGGGCTTAGGCTAGAAACAATGAAAAGGATAGTTCTCCGTTGTCAAGGAAAAATAAAACATCATTGACAACAGTCAACCCTTAATGGTAAGGTTGCCGAGGGTGGTTGAGGTTGGTGGCCTCTAGCGTAGAACCCCCAGAACTTCCTCGACGCCCGCTACTCTTCGGACATTCGAAAACTCATCAAATTGCGCATGCATCATCCCGCTCACAGAACTTCGCGAAAAATCAACGGATTTTATCGTTTGAACACTTGAATTAAAGCTTGAAATGTAAGGAAGACAACGGTCGAGGCGGATTTTCGATAACTCATCTTCCAACCAAGCAATGGTCACTTGAAGAGAGCAACACCCTTAGACGTGACTTTGTTGATGAATTGCAGCTTCCAGTGACATTTCGCTCCAAAAATTTTTCCATTTCGCCTCGACGGATTGCTAGACACTAGTCTCACTTGAAGATTAAAAAAAAAATCATGAAAATCGGTGCATAATTCGAGGATTTATGATGGCGGGAGAATAACATGGCCGACACGGGAGCCCGCTCTTAAATGCGTGTGATACGTGCGTGCGGGAAAACATGTAGGGTTAATACAATATCAAGGGTTGTGGAAACACCCACTTCATATGTTTGGGATGTTATTACCTACCTACCTATAAAAAAATTATGTCCCAAATTACTAGAAATTTTATAAAGATAACTAAATTTTTCCCCTTCAGGGAAAAACGTCAGATCATGGATATGTCTTTGGTTAATATCACCAACTCCATCGTGTGATGTTTAACCTAGCAATGATTTTGTTTACCTATATGTAGCTATGATTTTGTTAACTGGTATCGCGTTGCATTAAATGTGGCAAAAAAAAAAAAAAAAAAAAAAAAAAAAAAAGTAGCGAAAAATTCCTTGACCCCCAGCCAAAAGACATATCCATGTGAAAACATTGATTAAATGGATTTCTAACATTCCGTGTTGTCACACTACGTGACAGGTGGGTCAAGATGTGCAAACGGGGTGATGGAAAATTTTCCGCGATCCTCGATGTCAACCGCGGGACCCGGATATTTTCCAGGCACTTCAACATCCGAGAGGAGGAAAAATTGGATTACAGTGAACATTTCCCTGGCGAACGGGTAAATATCCACCACCCGTTTCATGAATAGAACGTAATTAGGTCGATAGGTTCTACGCAACCGAGAAACCAAGTTGGTAGGGAAGTCATTTTTGGACCGGCCCATCCATCCCTGTGGCAGATGTTGTGTTGGTCGTATTGAGGACGACGACAGAATAAATTCGTCATATTATGAAGAATACTTACTCCCCAGCAGCCTCCTATATATTTCTGAGAGTAACCCAGTGCCTAGCGGCTCAGTTCAAAATAAACGCGCTGTAGTGTCATCATTGCAAAAACCAATGACTGGAAAATTGGATCATAAAACTGCACAAAATCGATTATAGTGCGGCAATGAACCTATTCGACGAACAAATCTGCTAGCAAAGGACGGGTTTTCCGAAATCCTCTGCAGTACGAGTCAGATTTCAATCAATTTTCGAAAGGGAAACGTTTTTATACAAGCGCGGCCGTTCTTGGAAAGGTTCGTCTGTTGAATTTTGATTTCATAAAATTTTTATGTATAAATACTCTTAAGTGTATTAAATATATTGAGAAATTTTCTGAAAGCCAAGGAAAATACTTGGAAGGCAACAACGAGCGCATCACAAACGGCGGTGATGAGTTTTAATAATAAAAAAATTCATTACTGAGAAAAGTTAGTTGTTTGAATATTAGGAGATGCGAAAGAAACCTTTCAACAATGGAGCGTGGGTTTGGAGGAATCCTCCGGGCACTAGGTTTTTTTCTTTTTTCTTATTGCACCCATAGTAATTATAAACAAACTCGTCCGCTCATTGAACAGCTAATTAATACAATGTTTAATTGGACAAAGTTATTTTCTCCCCCCCCCCTTTGCGAAGCCAGCGCCGGACAAGGGGATCTGGCGTTAAGTGGGCATTAGGATAATTGATGAGGCCTAATATGGGACTCATTAATGTCTCTCTTCATAATGAAGTGTTTTCCGCCACCTCCGCTGTTCAATATTCAATTGTATCGTCGATATTCGGGATCGGGTTTATGTTGTGTGACGACCTCGCAATGACACCGTAATTGGCAATTTCAATTCGAAAAATTGCCTCCGGCGCGTTGATCGAATTGCATTTGGATGGAGTCCTAACGTGAATGTTTGCGGAGGTTGTTTCAATCATTAAAATTGAAAAAAAAAAAAAAAAAAAAAAAAAACGCTGCAAACTTTACACAAGGGTTTATTATTTTTTTTTGATATAGGTTAGGTTACCTACTTGTGCAGAAATTAAATTCTGTCAATAAAAAAAAATTTAAATTTTTTTTATATAAAAATCCAAAAAAAAAATTTTTTTCGAAAGTTATTTCTAAAACTTTTTATTTGTTTTTACTTGTAAGATATTTGACCTCCTGGGATTCATCAAAAATCTCATTCGTAGCCCCATGAAAGCCCTATAGATCGCAACAGAGAAATCTGATCGTTACGGGACCCCAGAAAATGGATTCTATGTCCAAAAATCCTTCGAAAACGACACCTGACTCGATCCCCTAGCCAAAAGCCTTAAAAAAAAACCTTCCGTAGCCCCATTTTAGCCCCATAGCGCCCCACGGGTTTTGGCGATCGGGCTGAAAACCTTGCGGGCACAACTAGATGGTAAACCGAGTATTTTGTCAAAATTCCCTGCCCGAAACGGCCCGGACGGCGGACGGACATTTCGGTTTTGGAATCAAGACCTCTTGAAACGAATAATGTCAAATTTTGAGGCTGATCGGAGTCGTCGACCTCTGTTGCGAAAACAGTGTACCTATTATTCTAAGAATAATAAACCAAAAATGACGCCTTATTTTTAAAACCGTTTACCCAACTGAGAGAAACACGCTGAGTCGTCCTTTGCCAGGGCTACAGCAGATTTGTTAAGCACATCTAATCACCGAATATGTTGTCCAGAAGCCGCCAATGTCTCCGAATCAGGTCCTGCCGAGATCCCAAATTTATGCAACCTCGTCAGTTAAGCATTATAAAGCTGTATTACGTTGAACATCTTATTCAAGAAAGGAGCTTAACGAAAATGAGGACTCAAATCTGAAGTTTATTCGGTGAAAACCCTTTTTCTCTTTTCTGTTTCTTTTCTAGTTGAGAAAATTAAAACCCGAAATGATGGCAAAAAAAGGGCCTTCGTCCAATGAAGCCTCGTAATGAAGCTACAACTTATTTTTCCGCTGTGTGCTGGCTATCTGTCACGGCAGTGAGAGGTTCCCGTTTTTAAAAGACAACCCTCCCCCCCCCCCCCCACTGTTCACCACCATCAGCCCTGTCTTGCTTACGTCGCTATTCCCTCTCCTTCGTCATTTTCTCCTTCTTAAATCTTCTTTTTTTTCGGGTGCTCCTCCTAGGAGGATTTTTTTGAAGGATTTCTCGCTTCCCTGTCTCGGACTAAAATACATCAACTGACAAAAGACTTTTTTATCTTCGCTCAGAACCACCTCTCTAAAAAAATTCGTACACCCCCCCCCCCCCTCGCCACTTTTTTTTTTTTTTCACTCATTCACTTTGCAATCTTCCCCCCACCAAACCGCAACATTACTATAGTGAGAATTTTCCTTTATGAAAAGTGTTATTGTCGTCTCAGGCTCGTTCCTTTAGCTCAATTTCAGAAATTACCGCCCGTCCTTTTATTCTTCTCCCTTCTTCTCCGCAGAGATTGAAATTTAGCGCCATCTTCCGGGTGCATCAGGCGGAAATGAAGAGGAGTGCTTGCCGCCATTTCCCGGAACATCATTTTCAGATTGGTGTCCTTCGTAATCCCCTTCAGGATTTTTAGGTCCCAATGATACTTACAATCTTTTTTTTGCTGACTAGAAATTGCGCTTGCTCTCTCAGCGTATTAATCAAACTTGATGAGTGTGATGGGTTTAATTTGAACGTGCCGTGGAGCTGTTAGTAGGCAAGGGAGGCGGAGTGGCTACCGCTTAGCGCATTTTACCGACAACAACCCAGTGATGAGCCGAGTATGAACAGGCAGGATCCTGCTTGCCTCGAGGCTCTCCACTTTGGTGCAGGAGCCACTGTTCAACTGCCGGTCTACCAGGCCTGCGAGGACGGCTATCGCTTGACCACTTGTCGTCCCCGCTGGATGGCTGCCAGCCCTAATGCCGCCAGTGCCCTCCAGAAGGTTGTTGCCAATGAACCAAGCGCCTGAGGTCGCTTCAATGCCGAATCTTGCGGCTCAAGTTCGAAATGACGTCCACACTGTTTCAAAGTGGCCGAACGGAAGATTGGTTCGCTCAAATCACCGTTTTCGATAGCTGATCCACACTGTGACCTTTGCATCAACTTGACCGAAAGGGGGAAGGGTGGCGGCCGTAACGAGCAAGGTGGAATGATGAGGTGCCCTTTCGTCCTCAGAGAGAGCATGTTGATCAGCTTCTCCCTCAGATGTGCCATTTTTTCAATACCCCGATGGCTGGCATTACCCAATGGCTGGGATTAGGTTCTCCTCTAAAATAAGGATAAAGCAGCATAATATTATTACGTATATTATCTTATATACTGTGGGGGATTTATCCCACTTTCCCTCTCATCTCGCCAGCCCGCCAGAATTGGTACCGGCGGGGGGAGCGGGTCGCGCTGCAGTCACGGTGCGATCGAGCAAACCCCTCTTCTCCCGCCAGCGAAGCGGCCTTCTCGTACACATATGGGAGGATTTTCTCCCTTAAATTAAAATCTGATCAGTTAGATCAGTGGCGGCTCGTGCTACAGGCAAGAAGGGGTACAACCGTAGTTCAACAGCAAAATTAAAAACATACTCGTATAACCTAGTTACTAAAAAAAACCCGAATGTATAGTCGCAGTACGTCTGCTGACTGGGAACCTTTAGCAAGAAGTCTCATTTTAGAAGAAAAATACAACTACAAAAAAAAAAACAACCGACTCACTTTTCCACGTCCATGCATACAGCCCATGCTTTTAATTTCCTATCAGATTCTGTAATCCAAGGGTGGAGTGCCGAAGGCAATGTTCTTGCGATGGGTATTTGTGAAGGGATAACTGTTCCAAACATTCCGGCCTCGGATTTCTTTTTCCACCCTGGCCCCCCCTTCTCCTAGCTGGATGTTCATGACGGTTCCCCGTCACAGTATTTATCTCTCGAAAATTACACACACAATAAACAATTAAATGACTAGAAAATTATTAGAATCGACTCGAATGAAACAAAAGGAGGCCGAACTGTAGGCAGAATTTACCAAAACAACCAGACATGTAAGGAGGGCGCTAATTGCCAGTAAAAATTCCCTCACAGACAATTCCCTTTTCTTCTTCTTCTCTGTGAAAAAAAAAGACAACACTGTTGCGAAACTGAGAAACTGCTCTTCACACCCGTTCCTAATCTTCGTACCTACCTACCTGCGTAAATAACAGACAGGAGCTGCCCTAGTCTCCAGCGCACGCATCCATTATAATTTCGCTTAGTCACGTGACCTTCCCCTGCCATCATGCCGTCATCTCCCATCGTCATAATTTATATTATATTTGCATGGAGCGGTTCTGAATGGCAGACAGCTCCAAATTCTGACGTCATTGCCCAGCCGAATGGAACTGTTATAAAAAACATAGGTGTATTATTCCAAAAATAATAAACCAAAATGAACTAGTTACTAACTTGCATCAACAGTCGACACAATGGGAAGCTATTATTTTCTCTCCTCTCGCTCACTCTAACCTTCCCTTTCTCTCTCACTATCTTTGGGGGTTCTCTGAACCACTGGACGAGCCGCCACTGAACTTATCACCATTTACTGTGTGTTAATTAAGCTATGTCTTATTTACGCAGTGCCGTGTTCGAGATCAATCCCGACAACCAGGCCTCCCTCGGTGGCAATGTACTCAGAAAGTTGAGTCCGCGGGAGGGAGCCCGACACCTGGATCTGCTGTCCAGGCCTCCTTTGTTGACAATCCAACCATGGAAACCAAGGCGTTTCCAGGTGAGACGACCAGTGGGACAGGCCTCCTCTGACGACAATACTTTGTCCGAGCTGCAGCCACTGACTCCGGTATTACTGCGGGCCCTGAGAGAAACAATACCCCTCTCGACACTTCCTGCGTGGTATTGTCATCCTCACGGTTCCCTACCGGAGATGATGCCTCTGCGGTGGATCTTGACAGTTCACGCCAATTCGCAGCAAGCTCATATCCCATTACTGTGCCCCATTACTCTCCCCCAGGTCAGTAGATAACGACAATTCGCGCGACTCCCTGGATGGCGGTGTTTCCACACTCCTTCCCTCTTCATCCAAAACACCTCAAACTACCTCATCGCAATGCAAGGCATCATAACACATTAAATATGTAAAATTTTGATGTAACCTCTATATTATAATAGATTCTTACTAATCAGTTGTCCATCCGCAAACACACGGACGTGGGCTCAATAAAATATAATGAAACTTGTTTGTTGGACTGATATTTATAGCTACTCTTGGAATTCTAACATAAATGCCAGTTGGAAGTGCTCGGAAAAGTGGACCAGGTGAGTGCCGGAACTGACGTTTTTCGAGGAAACATTACCCTCAAGCAAGTCTCTCATTAATGCATATGATACTTACTCTCCCAAAGGTCACTAATTAGTGAGCATTAGCGTTAATGCTTATTTGATGTCACCACGACGTACATTTTATTGGACTTTCCTGGAGACGTCCCGTCGACCTTTCCCTCAACATGAAGGATGAATCTCTCGATTGAAGTTGCTCATGGTTGAAAGCAGCCCAGCTGACCTGAGTTTTTAAAAACAATCCCTCACTTCAATTCACTAACGGCCACGAACTTCCCCCTTCCCTCTTTCTAAATATTCAGTAAGTGGATTTAAAATGTGAATGAAGATAACTTTTAAAAGTTCTGCCTTCAGAGAGAAGTTTAATGGCGCCCTTAATGAATGTTGGTTCGATAATCGCCAGCGTGTTGAACAGCTTGCCGTAATGAGTTTCTGATAGTATTTTTCGAAGTAATCACTGGCCATCTCCAACTAAGGTATTCAGTTTGGTTATCTCTTCCATGCAAATTGGATGATATTGCGGTGGATGTACCACTGGTGGAGTACCGTCATTTAGAGACCGAGGTGCGATGGCGGATTTGTGCAAGTATGATACATTAGCTCCACATTGTGTCCAGACTATCGTGCTACAGGGCGCTGGTTGCTTTCGCTGTGGCTTTCCGGAGGAATCAAGGCTCTGGCTGATGCAGGTAGGCCCAGATGGGTTACCATTGGTGGAGCAATGGCTCCCAATTGTCGTCCCCATGATTGTTGAGCGTGACTCTTTCCCGGTGGTTCACTCTTAATCCATTCTCTGGGTTGTGGCCATTCAGAAACGGAGCCAGGCGGTCGCCAGTAGGACTCAGCTGGTGGTCCTGCCTCCCAGGTGGAACCAGCCAATTAATCCGTTGTTCTTTTGCACACGCCCAGCTACAAACTGTATGTGCTTGCTTACAGCCTTGACTGTGTGTTGTGTGGATCCCTTAGGTCTTGGAAGCCTTGGCTTTTCAATGGAAATGGCACATCACCGATGGGGGGAACTGAAGTGATTTGATCATCACTCAGAGTGAAATATCACTTAGATAGAGCAGTAGAGCTGCAGAATGTGATCCATAAGCATCACATGGCGATAAACTGTCTGGTTAATGAGGCTGGCGAGGGTCTCTCCAACGGGCCCTGGGTCGTGGTCACTTCTGAGTTGAGCCATTTGGTGGGTTAAGGGCTCCCATTTAGTGAAGTTGCTCCACCTCTGGGAAGGGCATTGAAAGGTCATATTATGAACCATCAGGCAGTTTCCTAAATGACCTTGTTTTCGTCAAGATGAACAGATCCTGCTGTCCAGGGCGGCAGGTACTTGACGGTGTGCTGCCCATTGAGCTGGAGGGTGTTTGTTATTATGCCGTTTGCGGTGCTTCTGGGCACCCCGAGGGGCACTGCAGACGTACTCGAGCCCAGTTGAGTCGGAGATGCTGGCCACACTCATTGGCTGTTGGCAGGTGGTCTGGGCTGCTCAGTATTTTTGCGTTCTTCCCGTCTGTCGTTTGGCTGCTGGCGATACCGTTGGTCGCCCCTGATCACTGGGCCTCCCAGCTTTTGACAGGTCCCAGGGTCATCCCTACAAACCTTTACTCACTGATGCTGGCCGATGGCCAAGCTGTACATGACGCCATGGTCCAAAAGACCAGCACTCAGTGGGGAGAGAGGCCATCAAGGAGGGGGCATCTTCCCTGGTTGTAAACCTCTTTTCTAGAGAGCAGAAGGATATCTACGAGGACTCTGACAGGGCGCGACGACAGCTGGAGGAGAAAAGTGGACAACTTAACCCCCCCGAGCACCAAAATAAAGCGAGAAGGTTATGAGAGAGGTTTCAACTGGGTAGGGTTATCAAACTCGACAGCTCCCAACCACCTTCATTCGAGCTATCGGTGCCCGTCCGAATGCAGCTGAACTGTTGCCAACCTACAGATCGATCTGATACAGTTATATCAACTACGCATGTTTCTATCGTTTTCTGTTAACAGTCCGTCAAACCCGGAATAAGCCTGCGATCTCTAATTTCATCGTGTCGTTTTCCCATGGACGATACATCATAAAAATAAAAAAAAGTCACAAATTAAAGCATTTACCTGGCGACGTTATGGTGTGTTGTGCCAGAAGTACAACAGCAAATACAACTAAAATCTTGTCTTGTTATGGCATTGTCAATGTCAGTCGAATGTTCCTTTTTCGCCCTCTATCGTCACCCAACTCGTATCAGAGGGAAAAAAATCGTGGTTTCTACGTCGACAACGCAACGGAATAAAAAAAAAATAAAAAAAAAAGAGGAGGGGAGGAAATATGGAATCGAGAATTTTCCTTTACTTTTTTTTCGCATTTGTTTGACAAGAGAATTACGCAGACGGAAGGAAGGCGATGATTGATATTGACGGAAACAAGTTCAACCGTCGGTGTTTCCCTCGCAAAGAAGATTCACGGGTGTTTCCAAAGGATTAAACCATACTTCTTTCTTATCGTGCAAAGCAGCGTTTCAGATCTGACACAGTCTTATTTATGTCTTTCGCGGTTTTGGGAGATACGACGGCGTTGGTGGGAGTTGAACAACTTGTAAAAAGTATGTTTTTGATCGTTGGGAAGGTCGTTCGGGGTGACCTGCGTGCATTTGGGGTTTGATTTTTTGAAGTTTGCTATTATCGTAGGTTTTAACGATTTAAATTTCGCAATATTGGTGTATACGACTACGACGAAACGAACGAAACGAAACAAGGGAATTTCACCCTGAATTTTCGTCCGACTGGCTGCTGCCGTCGCGGACGTCGGAATTTGTCTGACGATTGCGCTCATGGCTCCCCATTGCCTCGTCCCCCTGGGTTGGGAGGAGTTCGCCGTCCGATTGAACGCAGAAAATACTTGTACCGGTGACCCCGCGCCTCACGCGGTCACCCATCCAAGTACTAACCACGCCCGACGTTGCTTAACCTCGCTGATCGAGGGAAACGGTAGTTTACCCAACGCCACACCGGACGACTGGTGTATACGACTATAGTCCGGTGGCATCAATGAAACACTTCCTGGATACTTGGCTGCCTCTCTGCATTTGCGGAAACCAGCAGCAAGCGTTATCTTGGTTTGTTTATGTTCATCCTTTCGTCAGCTGGTTGGGCTGATGCACTCATCCCCAAAGTGGCTTCTGAAGACTCTACTTCCTCCATGGTGGACATGGTCTTGCATCAGACCCCAGCTCTCTCCAAGGTGCTGTGTTGGTGTGGCAGGTAGCAATCTTTCAGCCTTACAAGACGTTTCCTTGCCCTTTCCAGAGAATCCAAGGGACTTGTCAGAATTTGAACGTGTCCCCTGTCTTGGCATGGTCTTGCACAGTACATGATCTGCTGGTTCAATATTCCAAAGTCGGCCTTCAGTGTGCAATCCTAGTTTGTGAACGTGATAACGGAATTATGGCCTTGGCATAACGTTATTCTCCTGCCTCAGTGTCCCCCTTGATCCGCACAATGTTATAATTTGTCTCGCCTGCCTATGGCCTAGGCGTTTTTGCCAGTGCAGCACTCTCTCCCATTCTTGGTCGCCTTGAAAAATGGTCCATTGCGACTTGCCCGTTTCCATTGAGTAAGCCCAACCCCTCCAGCTTGGCCGGACTCATGCGCTCTTATGTAAAGTGACTTCTACAGGCTCAAAATCCTCCCCAGCCATTGTCCTGGAGCAGACCCCTAGCTGTCTCCAAGATATCAGCTTTCCTGATAGTTGGTGGTTGGACCCTTCCGCTTTTTTTGAAGTAGTCTTCAAGGGTCAGCATTTTAACCTGTCCCAAATCTAGCCATGGTCCTGCATAGTCCATGCTCTGCTGAGTCTGGTTCAGCGACGCAAAGGCAGCATTCTGTAGCCCCATTTCGTGGACGTGATTGGAAGCAAGTAGAGGCATATCATTCTTCTTCTGACTGCACATCCTCCATGCTCTTGATCAGGATATTGCTATCATTAGTCCTCGAGTCTGCGACTGTGCAAAAGTGTCTGTTGTCTTTTACTTCTGGTCACTCCGATTACTGGTTCACTTACCTCAGCCTTCCTTAGCAAAGGCCCCAGTAGCGTAGTTGTCTTTTGATATAGAGTAGTTCGGCCATTTCAAAATTTCGGTCACATTTAGACCTAAAACTCTTCTGGAAAAAAAAAAAAAAATCAAAAATGGGCAGTTTTTTCGTTGGTAACACATCTCTATGGTTCTCCCAGCATGTTAATAAAATAAGCACGCATAAACCTCAACCTAATCATGGATACGCCATTTTGAAAAAAATCACTTTTGAAGGGAGTGATGTGAATGAGTAGGAAGTAAGAGAAGCAAAAAATGTGATTTCCGATTTTCGAATTCAGATTAGGATCTAATCTTGTTTTCTGGAAGTACCCTCCATCACACCCACCATCTGAACCCCCTATTCAGAAATGAACCTAATTTCCCATGCCAAAATGGTGAAATATCTCACACCCTACAAGCAACCGTCACTCCCTACTCTCTACTATGTGGAAAAAGAGGGACATTGTAGGGAGTGTCAAAGTAGGTAGTGACGTTTTAGCCTTCCAGAGCCATTACAGAGTAGTAAACAAAAGGAACGAGCTATTTCAAAACATTATCAATGAATTCGCTACAATTATACTTAGTTAGTGAGATTAAATTACACTTACTGTAACCAAAATTGAGTTGAAGTAAGGAGTGAAAGTCAAAAAAGCCACGCTTCTGGCTTACCTCATGACACCTCCAGTTGAACTGCTCTGATTCAGAGCCTCTGAACACGTCTAGAAAATTTGCACCAACAATGCTGGAGCCATCTTGCATCAGGGTAGCCAACAGCGTTGAAGCATCCCCAAACATACTGTCTTCCCGCCAGTTGGGGTCTTTTTTAAACTAGATGTACGGAGTGACGGTAAACAGTGTGACTCTCTTGAAATGGAATGTATGGTGGATTGTGATCATTTTTTTTTTTTCAACAATCGATACTGTCTTGACTTATATCTATATCTTAATATAACTCGAATTTGAGCCTTGATGTAACATTTCACAATGTAATGAATGTTGCTAACCTCCACCCAGTGACAGCAGTAGGGAGTGACAAATCACCATTTGAGAATTTTACCCTGGGTCCCCTGAATGTATTTGTTACCCTTTTCCACAGGGTGAGTATACATATTCATGTATATATCACGATAACATTTAGGAGACCGCTTTCAGGTGTGATTTTACCCCACTTTTACCCAGTGACGTAAATGTGACCGAAATTTTGAAATGACCCAGTTGAGAAATCCCGAGTTGCTAATACCATTTGGTAAATCTCTGTGAGACTGGGGGACATTGTTTCTGTTCGGCCTGAATCCGGGACGAACGTCAGCATTTGACTGAGGGCCAAGTGCTGTCATACCTGCCTGTGGTCAGTTCACCTCTGAACCATCTGAATCTGTCCAGTTGGATGGATGGATCACTGCAACTGCCATTGCAGACGGACTTAGAGCAAGAACCCAGGAGTCACTTCATTTCGCTTACTACCAAGTCAGCAACCCGAACGTCTTTCAGGGACTTTTTCTCATCTCGTGCGAGTATTAAATAGAACTAAATTTTAGTTCCACCAGATAGCGAATATTAAATTTTGTTGGTTCGGTTGAACTGATTTGTGGAACGCCTGCCATGAAATGTAACGACCCGGGGTCGTCGACCCCTCTTCATAGACTTAAAAGAACAGCAGCAATATCCTTTCCCCTTACTCTCACACCACCCTTGGCTCATCATCCCAAAGTATTTGGGGGGGATGTCCTGAACCTTTTGGGCGGAGCATCGCGATTGGGACTGGAAGAAGATTTTCTCCACGTTCGGCACACTGAGAGAAAAAAAGGGCCTATTCTAGGTTATTTTTCGATTTTTTTCTAGGTAAAATGCTGCCAACCTAGATTTTTTTTTTTTTTTTTTTTTTTTCATTCTAGGGTGGAACAATTTAGTCTAGGTTGAATATAATTTAACCTAGATTGAAAATACTGGTAAAGTTACCTTCCTGAAAATGCAAACAACCAAGATTTAAAATACGCCACCCCCACACTTTAGTTCTAGGTTAAGTTCACGGTGTGTGCCGCCACCTCCATCCATTTACAGTCTAGGTTAAAAACATTAATGTCTTGGTTGTCTCACCCTGGTATTCAATGTTTTCCACTTTCATAGACAGTTGATTTACCCTAAAACAAAAACGTTCTCACCCCACCTCAAACAATTTACAGCCATGGCGCGTTAACCTAGAACCCTTTTTTCTCTAGTTTGTTCCCCTTTATTTACGAGGTTGTTTCATTTACTATTCCTGTTGTACCAGTTAAATTTCTAGGTAGCTTCCTATTCTTTTCAGGTTGGTCCTAATAAATTACTAGGTGGTCCACTTTTCTTTCTAGGTTTGCTCCACTTCCATTGCAGGTTGTTTCTATCAACTTCAACTATCTGTTGAACTTCTCATTCTGTTTCCAACTCAGTACCTACGAAAATTTGAATGTGACGTCATAATATGACTGCACATAGTGATCGAAATTAGATGATTAGAATTTGACAAAGATTTGGCCTCAACCCCACAGGCTGAATAGCAGGGGTGCCAAGACAACGAGAATTAACGCCCACCGCCTACAGTGGCGCTCTCCGCGGCCGCATAGCGTACTGTAGAAACAACCTGGAATTTATTGAATGAATTACAATCACTGTTGTTTAAACCTAAAACTATTTGTGGTACTATGGTAGTTTTAACCGAGACTGAAAGTCTAACTTTTTCTTCAGGGTTGTTACCTAAAGTAACCATCTCGCCTTTTTTATCTCTCGGTTGTTTTCAGTTGTACAACCGAGACTTTAATGGATGGGAATTATATGGAAGGTCAAATCATTCAATTCTAGGTTACCCCACTTAAAAGTCAAAGTTAGCTAATATATTTTCCAGGTCTTCACAATGTCAACCTAGACCAAATGTGAAGTTCACATTTGGTCTAGGTTGACACTTTTTTATTCCAGGTTGTGGTCAGAGGGCGGGTAATAACGGGTTAGGTTGTTTCTATATAGGTAGGTCTAGGTTGTATTAATATTTTTCGATGTTACTTTAACCTGTACCTATTTTTTTCTAGGTCGAATCAATTGATTCTAGGTGGTTTCAATTTCTTTTCGAGGTTATTTCGGATTCAACCTAGCCAATCAATTGATTCTAGGTGGTTTCAATTTCTTTTCGAGGTTATTTCGGATTCAACCTAGCCACTAAAAAAATCTTTTCTCTCAGTGCAGGTTTAGCGTTAGGAGTGGTTGAACGCCTTTGATGATGTAAATTCAAGAAAAGTAAGTTCCGCGTTTATTGCTTTGATCGTCGATCTAACACAATGCGTATTCGCTTTGTTCGATAAGTACCCCTGGCTCAGTGCCGCTGACAGGATTCTTACTACCATACTTGCTCGGTGTACCGGTCAGGTCTTGACCGGATCGGTTTCCATGAAACTTGCAGAGAATGCCTCGGGCTTTGAAGACATCAAAGGGAGTCGGAACGGAACCCAAGTTCCCGAGGGGACTTTCCCCCATGTCCTCTGACCTGAGAACTGCGTGGGGTGAGGAATACGCCGGGCTATTCTGGCCCGTGTGAAGGGGGGTGTTGGCCTGACTGGGCAATCACTCTGGTATGAATGTCCTTCATTCCGCCGAGTGTCTCGACCAGGTCATTCAATTCCCTACAATCGCTCTAATCCGGCTGAACTTTTGAGAACCGTCAGACGCTATTTATGAGCCGCATCATTTACTGTGGGAATCGACCGGGACTTCTGCTTTCACATCAAAGACAAAATTTCATCATAATTTCCCTAAAGACAAAAGAATTACAAATAGTCAACACAATTAGATCAACCGGTCAATTGCTGTAGCTCTTTTGATGTCACATTAATTATCTCACCCCAAAAAACTGGATTTGAAATAATTTTGAAACTGTTCATGCTGCTTGGCAGCCTCCCCGGAACTATTTATGTGCGCATTGTCTTTGGGGGGCGACTGGATCTCGTTACGTGGGTACAAAAGAAGGCATTCCATTGTCTTTGCTCTGCCTTCTTTATTCTTTTATGAACCTCTCCAATAGAAGAAAAAGAATGGGCGCAAAAGATGAAAGGGGGGGGGGGGCATAAAAAATATATACGACAGAAGGCTATTAATAGTGAGGAGTGGAAGGCTGCGGGGTGTTTTCAACATCAAATAAGGACTCGGGGAGAATATTTATCACCCTACTTGAGTGAAAAGAAGGTGATATATTTTGTTCTGGAAAATAAAGGCTGGCTCGAGTCGAGGTTGGGAAAAACGATTATATCATCACGCTCGATCCCTTTTTCGGTTCAAGTGGCGTTAATTAATTTGGACGTGGGGACGGCGAGTTTTCTGCTGCCGTTCAAACTGATGCAAAAGTTGGAATTTATTCTGTTATTTTTCG
The DNA here is from genome assembly GCA_955831195.1 of Pilophorus perplexus. NCBI lineage: Eukaryota > Metazoa > Arthropoda > Insecta > Hemiptera > Miridae > Pilophorus > Pilophorus perplexus. The sequence goes on from OY037015.1 coordinate 5,505,883, forward strand.
CGGATTTAGAAAAAGCAATGGGGGTGTGGGGGTCACGCCGTACAGTGGGGCAAAGCGGGAAAATGTTATTTTAATAAAAATAATACCTTTTATCGCCGGAAAGCTTGTACAAATAAACCGTTTTCATTTCATTTCGTAAAAAAAATAAACAAAAATTAATCAATAAAGTGATTGAATTAGGTTATTGACATTTAAAAAAAAAAAGCTGCAAATTTTACAGAAGGGTTTATAATTCTTTGATATGGGTTACTTGTGCAGAAATTAATTCTCTGTCAATAAGGAAATATTTTTGAACAAATTTAAAACACGGATTTTGTGTCCAAAGTTACTCGGAAGACGACACCTTATCTGACCTCCTGGGATCCTTCAAAAATCCCATTTGTAGCCCCGTGAAAGCCCCATAGATCCCCACGGTGAAATCGGATCGTTCTGGAACCCCCAAAAATGGATTCTACGTCCAAATATACTTCAAAAACGACACCCCGCTCGACCTCATAGCGTAAAACCTTCAAAAAAATCCCCATTGCCCCATATCGCCCCACGGGTTTGGGCGATCGGGCTAAAAATCTTGCGGGCACAAACCGCGTATTTTTGATGAACGAAAATAGATTTAATTATTTAAGAAAGTTTTTTTCTTCTTGTAAACATTCTGAACGGATGTGGGACCCCTAAAAATTGATTAGGCGTCCAAAATCACTCGGAAAACGTCACCATTTTCGACTTCCTTACATACCTACTTCAAAAGCCTAATTTGCAGCCCCATGAAAGCTCCATAGATCCTCACGATGAAATCAGATGGTTCTGGGGCCCTCTAAAGTGAATTCTTCGTCCAAAAATACATCGAAAACGACACCCCACACGACATCAAACCCGAAAAACTGCAAAAAAAACCCTCCCGTAGCCCCTTTCAAGCCACATAGAGCCCCACGGGGTTGAGCGATCGGGCTGAAAACCTTGCGGGCAAGACTGGATGGTGAACCGAGTATTTTGTCAAAATTTCAGATTTAAAAAAAAATGCCTACTGCCCAAAACGGATGGACATTTCGGATTTAGAATGTAGACCTCTTGAAACGGATAATGTCAAATTTTGAAGCCGATCCGAGTCGTTGACCTCCGTCGCGAAAACAGGTGTATTATTCCAAGAATAATAAACCATAACCAAAAGGGTAGGTAGTGTCAAAGGTCACTCAACTTTTGTTGTTCCAAACTCGTGAGACGTGAGCTTACCAATAACGTGCCTACTTTAAAAGTCTTATGAGTAGAAGAGGGCGAAAAGTTTGTTCTTAGGGGATTTCAGGGTGCAAAATCCGAACATGCGGCCGTCTAAGGGAAAAGGAACCTCACTTGTCAGCGATTTTGTCGTTTTCTGATCAAAAATCGTCGGGATTCGTCCTTGTACATATAATTATCATCTACAAATTTTGAAACAAATCTTGATTGTGTCAAGATTTGTCGATTTCAAAAGTCTGACTTTCTTCTAGGTTACCTAATCCCCCCCTAATCCAGCTTTTCCCATCCCAAAACCCTCCAAAACAAACAGCGGCAACTTGGAAACAACACAATTAAATTTAAGCCCATCAGGACACGTTTTATCCAAAGTTTGTTCGATATCCATGTATCAAACTCGATTCAAATCCGATTAATGTGACGGTCCCGTAACGAAAGTGACAGATAGTCAAACTTTCCCTCTTCAGAAGACCATCATTCCCGATAGCAAACATTTTGAAATGGACCATCAAATGGTTTTAATTTTACCCGATTATTCCAGGGAATGAACCAAGCGCTTATCGATTTATCGCTTGGCATGAAGTATTGATAGGGGAAAGTTACTATCTGGAAAAAAAAGAGAAAAAGTTTCGCTTTGGTGGGAATCGTTGAAGCTTTCTAGTCAATACGCCGTGTAATCCCTCCAGTCAATAGAAAAGAACGAAACGTATTTGTACAACAGGAAATATTTATCAAAGGGAGGAGTGGCGTAATATAACTCGTATCTCTGCAGCCTCTCGTCCTCCCATTATTTGCTTTTGCAGCTGAAAGGGAGGAAGAGAAGTTGGGAGAGCCGTGTAGTTAAAGATTGATGGGGTTACTGCTGCAGTAGAGAGAGAGAGAGCCCTCCGCTCTTATTCCCACTTTCTCAAAAGCGTTTCTGGGTAAAAAGACACTCAGGTTGAAGGGGGAGGTGAAGGATGAAGCGGGGCTTCCACCTTTAGAGTGGGGCACGCCATCTCGTATGAAGTTACCGACGACGTTCTGTGAGGAGAAATCAGCGTTCATGATGTGAGAGAAATGTAAAGTAGTGGATAAAATGATCAGGCGTGTCACGTCTTTAACGTGGGGTGGTCAACGCTTGTGAGTGTTCAAGCATGTAGTGAATTACGACTGCTAGAGCATTTTAATGCTTTTAGCCATTGTAAAGGTACGCAGGTGAGGAGAATTCTGGTGGGAGCCAAGCCTGACTCATGGAGCGTGCCCTGCTTGTTGTTTGACGCTCTGGCCTGACCAACAATGCTGTATGGGGCTGAGTTCTGGGGCCGTCGGTATTTGGAGGCCCTTGCTGTCACAAGATACTTCAAGGCGATACTGGACTGCAACGAGTTGAGTTTTGGGCTCCTACGGTGTAATACAAATTTCCAGAGCACTTTCAAAAATTTCAACTTTGAATCTGGAGGGAAGAGTGGCGCTTCCAAGAAGTGCTCTCTCGTGGTCAGCCAATGAACTAAAAGTACGAATTCGGAGAGATTCACGAGATCAGAAAAGGTGAAATCGCAAGGAAAATAGTCGTTCGGATTTGTTCTGACGCTAGCGTGACGGGACAGACCATATTCATGTTCACCAACATAACATAACCAAAAATAAAAACTTTTTTTCTTGTACACTTTCTACTTTTTGTCCGAGTGCACTCAACAAAGCACTTAATGTTTAAATAAAAATAATAAAATAGCCAATGTAAACTGGCTTGAAGAGCGCGACGCGTGAAGTGGTAATTCCCCCACTCCGTAGATGAAGAAGAGCAGATGCTCCTTGCCATCCCGAGGACTCGTCCAAGTCATTTGCATGGACTGAGGGGCGTCAGGCAGCGTTTGAGGCAATAAAACAAGTTTTGACAACACCCCCAGTTTTGGCTCATCCTCTCCCAAGCGGCCAATTTATCCTGGATGTCGATGCCAGTGGATACGGTGCTCTCATAGGTACAGCAAGGTGGGGGTCTTACTACTCGAAGTGCCTTGAGCAAGCTGAGCGGTACCCTGAACGTGATATAATTTCTTATCCTCGCCCTCATTTTTGTATTTGCTGAAAATATTTAATATAGCTCGTAAGCTTTTTTTTTTTTTTTTTTTTTTTTTTTTTAAATGTTATTTAATTTCATTCTCAGAAATAGGTTCCTACTGAGGACAGAGCTACGTGAACAGTTTTCAACGACGTTTAAACAGGGAAACGTTGTCTTTGGTCGATTTCTTTTCGCATCCCGACGTTGCCAACAGAGCTTGGCTCGAATGCAGTTTTGGTTCTTACTAGTTTCATTCATTTTGCCTTCATTGATCCTCAAACTTGCTTTGGCCAGATTTTCCACCAACCTCAACTTCACCAGGATTGAAATACTTGGACTCCCTTTGGATATTTGAAATTTTCGGGTTACCGTCCGATAGATCACATATTATGTTATAGCAATGAAAATGATTAAATCATGCAAATTTTGCATTATTGTCAGGACTTTGGAAGGCTGGCTCTTGTATAGTGAGGGATAGACTGATGTGGAAAATATCGCAAAGGTTGCAGAGAGCAGTTATGAAAACAAGCTGTAGAATACCTTCTCTGTGCACTGAATCCATGACCCAGTTTAAAACATTAAATAAACATAGCCGATGTATTGAAACTAAAATACCCCTCCATGTTATAAATACATTCGCTACGTTTATTTATTTTTGAATCCATTATCCGTTCTAATACTCCCACAAAGAGAGAGAACACCAAAGAGGTATGCTTCTTACAGAATATCTACTCAGTGATGCAAATCCTCTGTAAATACCTTCTCTGTGTGGGTTCTCTACCTTTTAATGCGTTCTCATTTCCCCGAGCTTTTCTCTTTTGTTCTTGAGTTACCAAACATAATATTATGTATATTCGATATTTTTGTGAGGAGGTCGACAATTTTCAACTGACCGAAAATTTGTTTTTTCTGGATTCGAAAAATACTATCCGGCCGTCGAACGCGCCTTCGTGTTATCGTTCAAAGCTATGCATTGCAACTCCTGAGCCTCGACAAGGCCGTGGAGCATTTTTCTTCCTATGGGGTGGGCAGCTCAGCTGCAGAGGAAAGGTGTGCGCCCATAAAATGCTATCATTGATGTGGTGGCGGAATCTCCATAACCCGGATGGGCAGCTCGGGAGGTGGTTGAACCGTCTGACACCGATTAACGTTGAGCTTCGTATCGTCCAAGAACGCGGATGGGACGTTTCGGCGTCCTTGCAGGGAGGCGGGCGGAAGAGTGGGATGAGAAAGGTGCCAAAACTGGGTGAAACTCAGAACTGGTGCTCGTCTGGTGTTGGATAATGGAGCGATCAACGGACGGAGTAGCATTGCCATTGTTAAGTTCGGGTTCTTGCATAAATAAAGTAACGAACTTAGCGAGAGCACGTGTATTCTGTCAGCGGGGTACATTCGGACTGAGGCCTCTTTTTGTTTACCTCATGTGATAAACACATAATATTATTATGTAACACGCTCTTTTTTTTCTTTTTTTCTTTTAAATTAAACACATCAACAATTGTGATATTTTATGCATGCGCAGAATAAAGGACAATTAAATATTACAGTAGTAGTACTAATATACGTTTCAATACAATATAACAATAATACCTACTACAATATAACGATACACAAATTGTCTTATCACATAATTAGGGAAAATCTGAGAATGTAAATCGTTTGGGGGGTTTCAATGTTCTTCCAAACGAGGAAGAATTTTTATTATGGTTTTCACCTTCGCTTGTTTTATCTAATTCTTTGTCCAACGTATGATTGGTGTTGTTTTTGTTACTATTATTGTTAATACTGTTTTTCTTCTCTGGTGAACGAGGTAGTCGAGTTGGCGAAGAATCAATTATTTTATCATGCACGTAAGATTTTGGTTTTGGAGATATGGATTTTTCTCCGCGGGTTGAGTTGTTACTTTGCGGACAAAATATGTGAATACGGTTTCTACGGTACTTATTGTCATGAACGTCGCTAACAATATAAGATCGAGGACCGGCAAAGCTATCTATGGTTGCTTCTCGCCAATAGGAAGTTGGCGTTTTTTTGAACATTACTGAATCACCGATACTTAGATTCTTTAGGGGATGAGCGCGCTTATCGTAATATATTTTGCTCCTTTCTTGATTTTCAAGTAAGGCTGCTCGATGTCTGGTATACATGAGGTGTCAATAATTTTTGAATGATTGGCAGAACGCATCTTAATCGACGAGACATCAGAATCTGGGACGGCGACGTCATATTTTCCTTGGGGGTGTTACGATAATGTAATAATGCTAGAAATATATCGTCATTTGCATCTTTGCATTTTTTGATAATGTTTTTCGCGATTTTGACTCCAGATTCTGCCTGTCCATTGCTACGCGCATAATTGCAGCTGCTGGTTTTGTGGTCAATTTCCCACTTGTCTACGAATTCTTTAAAGAGTTTCGAATTAAATGGAGGACCAATGTCAGTTATCAGTTCAATGGGAACTCCATGGCGGCTGAAAATTGCTTTTAGGTGTTGAATGGTTGTGACCGCCTTTATTGAGTTCACTTGAATTAATTCTATGTACTTGGAAAAATAATCCATTATTACTAATTATGACTTGGAGTCCAACTCGAAAAAGTCGGCACTCAACTTTTGCCACGGTAGATAGGGGATTTCATGGGGTATAAGCGGTTCATTGCTTTGCCCAGATGTAAATTTCAAACAGGATGGGCAATTTTCAATGAAACTCTTTATGTCAAAAGCCATTCGTGGCCAAAACAGGACTCCACGAATGAGTGACTTGGCTTTTTCCACGCTCATGTGGCTGGTGTGGATTTTATGCAAAATGTTAGAGGTCAGAGTTCGAGGAACAACGACACACGAGTTCTTGAGTAAGACTCCATCTATTTCTGATAATTCGTCGCGAAAACTCCAGAACGACCTAGCCACATTATTTACTAATTTTTTATTTTCTGGCCAACCATTTTTGCAATTAGGTTTTTATCAAACTCAAGCATTCATCTTGGCCAGTTGCGATCTTGATTTCTTGCAACGTTTGAGGACGTATAGCCAGTGACTTGTGAATTAGATTTACATGTACAGTGACGTTTTCATCATGAGAGTCGTCAGTATCGGGTAGGGGGGCACGAGAAAGTGTGTCAGCCTACATAAGCTTCCCTGGCTTATGCACAAATTCATAATCGTACGGTTGTAACTGTAAAAACATGTACTGCAGACTGGGTGGTACCTTAGCGAGAGGTTTTTTACCCAGCGTGACCAATGGTTTATGGTCTGTTTCATTTGTGAAAGACTGATTAAAAATGTATTGGTAGAATCTTCTGCAGGCGAAAACTGCAGCATATAACTCCTTTCCTATTTGAGGATAGTTTTGTTGACTTTTAGATAGCGTCTGCGAAGCATATGCTACAGGTTTGTTGTTCTGAATAATGCTGGCACCTACGGCTGATTTACAAGCATCAACGGTTAATGTTATCGGGGCGTTCACGTCGAAATGGGACAAAATAGGGGCTGATGTAATTTCAGCTTTCAAATTTTCAAACGTTTTTTTACATCGCGAGTCCCATACGAATTTAGCGTTATTTTTAATTATTTCGCGTAACGCTTCAGTCTTCTCAGACACGTTTTTGATATAGCTGCTTAGATAAGTAATCATGCCAAGGAATCGCTGTACTTCTGTATTATCCTTAGGAGTTGGCATCTCACAAATTGCTTTAATTTTATCTTTGTCTACTTTAATTCCATCTTTGGAAAATATATGGCCAAAATATTTGATCTCGTTGAGTCCGAATTTGCATTTGGATTTATTGAATTTAATGTTGCACCTTTTTTGCACCTCAAGTACTGCTCTTAGCCGAGTGTTACGTTCCTTTACGTTACGACCAAAAACAATAATGTCATCTAGAAATATACAGCCATAATATTATCATTCTTTTGACTGTGCTCCCCCTGGGTTCACCAGCATGGAGCAGTGTAGAATCAAGTGAAGCGCTGCGTCGTCCACACCCCAACCACAAATGGAGCACAGGCATAGCAAGAAGCCCACTGATACCCGCTACAAGAATCCGAGGGGCATGCTTGCCAAGCATCCTCAGCTGAGCCAGGGAACGACAGAGATTGGCCAGTCCTAACGTAGATGCCCCTGCGGTTGGAGAGAAGCCTCCTGGAATGCGAATGGCCCATACTCTGGGCAAGCACGAGAGGCAGTAGCCAGCTGCAAGTCGATGTTCCGGGAGATGAAAGGCATGGAATTCAAAAGGCTGTGCAGCGTCGAGCGGTCCATCTCCATTATTCCTGAAGCTGCCGGCAACCTCATCTCAAAGGCATCAGGATTTTGAAATAATACAGGGAATAGTTGTCATGGAAGTACCTCGCCACCGCATTTAATGCTCTCAGGCTTTGGTAAGTCTAATCGTGGAATGCCCTTTTGCAACGCATACCGAAGCCCTATGAGCATTGAATTCATGTACCGACATGTTGTTGGCTCGATGCAAGATTTAGCGCCGCTAAATTAGCGGTGATAAACGACAAGGCGGTACACAGCCCCGCCCGCGTGTTCTTCCGACGACGGGCCCCGTATCGTTTTTGGTTAAATTGACACAATTACTTGAAACCCGCTGGGAAGGGTCTCCCGAGCGTTTCTCCTACGTTGCCAAAGGGGGGGACCGCGGAGATGTATTGGGAAACCAACTCCCCAGATATCTGCGGCGAGGTTGTTAGTCGTGTTCTGCCTACCGGATATGCGGCCAAACTTTGCAGAAGTGGTGGAAACTGACGAAAGCCGAGTTTATTGTACCAAGTGAACCGTAATTTACCTGTAGTGACGGGCCTTGCATGAGGTCTCCCAACCTTCCCGGAGTGCGTAGCGTGCTTTCGTTTGTGCTCCCCTTCAAAACTCTGAGCGGAAACTTCATAAGCAAACAAACGGAATCGTTGAAGTGCGTACAAAAGTGATATTAAGGCCACTACCCGCCTTTGAACGATGTTTCTACTGTGCTGCATCGTCATGTATGCGTATCATTTTATAGAGAACTGCAAACAAATGAGCAAAAATTGCGTTTTTCAACGTTTTTTGTTCTTCTTATATTCCTCTCTACTAGCTCCAAAAAGTCCTGAAAAAAAAAAAAATCGGGGGTAATGTTTTGAAAGCTTAGACCTTTCTGAACAGAATGGGACCAACCGCGGCTCTCAAAAATTGAAAGTACGGGAGCTACAATTTTTGAAAGTTTGGCAACTAAAAATAGGGAAGTTGATTATGTACCCAGAATTTCCCTCCAACGACTCAAGTGTAAGAGAACGACCAGTGTAATATATTTCACATATATTCACGAATTATGTGAAACATTTTCCGATAGTTGCATGAAAAAATTTAGGTTGCATGAAAAAAAAAAAAAAAAAAAAAAAAAAAACTGATTCAATTATTTAAAGTCGAAGTAAATTTCACAATTTTGGCATACAGGATGTTTTTGTCAAATTGAATTATTTGAAACACGTCAAATTGATTGCTGTTACAGGAAAAATTTGTTCCTCCCACAATTCTGGCATGTGGGATGTTTTTATATATTTTTTTTTTATTTATTTAAATTCCCCAATAGTTTGGTTGCATGAAAAAAAGAAAAAAAAAACTGATTCAATTATTTAAAGTCGAAGTAGAGTCCACAATAATTGTGGACTCTACTTCGACTTTATTATCGAACTTTATAATCGAGAATTATTCTGGCATGCAGGATGTTTTTTGTTTTTTAATTTTCCGATAGGTTGCATGAACAAAAAAAAAAAAAAACAAGCCATCAATTGAATTGAATAGATGAGCGCAACCTTTTTGTTATTACGATATATTTAATGAGCGAGAGAAACTAAGAAACAGTAGGTATCTAGCGACCAAACTATGCCACACAACACATCATCCACGTGATGCTCATTACGTAAACAACTGCACCCTAACGACCGATGCGTAATAAAACCTTATGCCGATCAGAGGTAACGAACGGCTCAGGCTGCAAAAATCGTTTTGGAGTCGTTGGAATCAGCCTGAAAAGCTCATTCCATAGACCCTTGTACCAACGAAATCGGACAAAAACTTCCGTCCCCCTTTTGAGGCCTCCTTAGTTACACATCAGAGATAAACAACTTTCGTCGTGAAGGACCTCCCGAAAACCGATGAAGGGGATGAGGGAGGAAAAATCAAGGTAGCCTATAACCACCCCCCGAACTCGCTGATGACAATGAGACCACCCTCATGAAAATCTGTTGAGCCGCTCGGGCGTGATGCTCTGTACACAAACAAACAAACAAAAAAAAAACATACATGTCGAAGAGGTGAGCGCACCTTTCCATTTTTTGGAAAAAGGTTGCGCTAAAAACTGATTCAATTATTTTGAAAGTCGAAGTAGGTACCTCATAACGTAAAGTCGATTTTATTGTGTTAACCATTTGCGGTTGTCACGAGGAGCGGAGGTAACCCCATCTGTCTCTGAACCGTACATGTCCGTAAGTTTACATGTAAGACAAGGATGGGTTACTCGACTGCTAGGCTCAGAAATATGTTGTGGGATCTTGACTGAACCTCAAGATCCCACAACATATTTACATGTAAGTTTACATTCTATACTCCGTTCCGGGACCTGAGTACGGGCCGAAAGTAATCTAGCTCATTGAGGGGCTCGAACCCACTAAGTATATATCAACAACTACAATCCGTCACGGTCTCGATTGAGCTACGACAAAAATAATGATCATTTTTAAGTACCTATTGATTGACATTTATTTTGGCACTAGCTGGGACACCCGATCTTCGCCCGGTCTGTTGTGATCACGAAACAAAACTGAATGTTTCAACAGGAGAGATTAGAGCCGTATACGGATTTTTAACTTTTCCCTTCATTTGAATCTTCTTTTGTACTCCCAGAAAGGCTCGCACTAAAATTTCAACGAACAAAGGTTGAACGGGAGAGATTTTAGCTCACTCAGCTGATCAGGAGAATTTCCGTCGTAAGAATCGTCTCTTGTGCTCCCAGAAGGGCTCCCACTAAAATTTCAAAGAACAAAGGTTGAACGGGAGAGATTTTAGCTCACTCAGCTGATCAGGAGAATTCCCTTAATTATACCCCTCTTGTACCTACCTATCAAACTAACCGAAGGATCGCAAAAAAACTCGCAGGTTCCCACTTACCGAAGATGTTCGAATAACTTCCGAACGGGTTGTCGCACAGAAATCGTTTTGCACTCGTTGAAATCAGCGTGAAAAGCACGTTTTAACCGACGTAGTTTCGTTTAAAACGGACGCCAAAAGTTGTACCGGGTTTCGGCGTTACGAAAATTTTTGACCCGGCTCTCGTCGCGAAGGAAAGCACCGTTCGCGATGAAGAAAGAGAGTTCACGAAATGACATTTTGTACATTGTACTACAGTCTATGTTCTTCGCTGGAACTCGCTCGTCAATTTGCGCCCGCTCCCGTCAAAATCCGTCGAGCCGTTCGGGCGTGATGTTGGAACATACCCAGTCCGCCCGCCAGAAACATATGATTTTATAAGCATAGATTTAGGCCCTTTGGCCCCAAAAGTCTTCCATTTTCACCATCGACGTATTGCGTTTTCTAAAAAAAAAAAAAAAAAAAAAAAAAATAAGAACAAAAAAGTTTATCATTCATCGTTAAATTTTGAAATGTAGAGAACTCGAGTAGTACTGTATGAACAGTTGCATGACGGTGTTCTCACCACAGCATTCCACCGGCTGGCTGGAGCAACATAATTATCAGATAATAGAGTTGAGTTTCATTCCCTCGCTTCGCCGGTCTAATGTCTCCTTTTCCCCTGATAAGAAATCGTAACTGTTATTAGGTACCAGATAAAACGTTCGTTTCATCGCTCCAACTGCCGGCAAAAGGGCTAAAGTCGCTGACGACATGTAATGGGGGGACAAAAAACCTTTAAGGAAAACGGGTGGGAACGATTAATCACAAATTCCATAATTGAACGCGACGGGTATTGCGTCGGACTGGGAAAAGATGGAAAGATTAAAAGAGATATTGGAGGACCTGGAAAGACGATGTTGCGGCTTATATCGAGTTCCGCATCAGTGGAGGTTAATCCAAAGTGATCCTTCGAAAAGTCCGCCGAACCACCCGGATTGATTATTAACCTCCTTCGTTTGGAGCTTCTCAACGAAATTCAAGGGAGGAAACGTTTCTTAAGACGCTGGAAGTTTTTATGGACACATTCTGTATTGATGGTACTTATTTGTTAGCAACTTAGCTTATGAGATAGAGCACTTTTTGAACCGCCAGGATTCAATTTTAAGACATTAAAGTGCCATGTGAAACAACAATCATGCAGAGACATAGAAGAGCTGTATTTTCCCCTACCGATAGTTCAAACGCGAGTTTCAACTCGAATGAAATAAAACGTTTTGACGAATTTCATAAGATTCTTTTCATTTCGCCGAACGAAAGAAATCGCTGGAGCGTTAACATAATAAATTCCACGTGATGCGGTTTTTTGTCAAATACTTTCAGTACAAATGACGAGTTGAGGGTGTAATAAAGGTTGAAGAGTGCCGATGATATCCTACTTTTTTTTTAAATTTTATTAACGCTCATTTCTATTGATCTTTACATTTTGTTATTCTTCAACGTAAGGTAAGCACCTACAATTTATTAGAACCTACTACTAATAGGTCTTCTCTCTCGAGCCCCTTTCTCAAAATCAGAGAGTGTTGGCGGTGAGGCGAGTTGAAATAAACCCAACCAAACCCCCCTGACTTTGTCACTGGCTTGGGTTGGGTTTATTTCAATTTCATACTAGTAAAAACCCGCTCAATCGTCGTAAAAAGTTGGCTTCAAAATTTAGTATTAATTTTCGATTCGGAAAGAAGGCGAAATTCTGATTGTGGGGCCGAACGGCCGTATTTTGGAAAATACTTTTGAAAGCCAACATACTTATAGTACATTTGACGCTGATTACGATTATACTGAAAGAAAAAACGGCCTAAAATACTGTTAAAGTTTAACAGTGTAATCCTGTAATGCTCTGCCAACAGTATTGATACTGTTAATGAGTGAATACTGTTATTGAAATGCCGCCCCCTGAGTATACTGTTAATGTGTGTGCTCATCAACAGTATTATACGGTTACTGCAACCGACTAACTCTGTTATTGTCACCAAAACACTGTTAAAGTTGAGCAAAACACTGTTAAAGTTGGGCAAAACATGGCAAGGGGCGGCATTTTACTCAATAACCTTCTTATTCTGTTATTGCAATACCGGGAATCGACGATGTTTTTAAAGTGTTAAAACAGTATTTACTCATTAACAGTATTTTCTGTCAAACTTTAACAGAGTCGTTTTCTCAGTGTTGGGCCAAACGGCCGTATTTTGGAAAATACTTTTGAAAACCCACATACTTATAGGACATTAAATTTTGACGCTGATTACGATTATACCCCATGGAATTTCTTCTTACCCTCATTATTAAAAAAAAAACAAAAACAAAAAAACCGCTGTTAATTTTACACTATAGATTATTATTGGCCTGGTTTGGCCCTGAAGAAGAAAGAAAACTTTTCGAAAGCATGGCGAACGAGTAGAACTTTTCGTTTGACCCTATCCCGATACAGCAGACGAGCTGATCAGTTTTTGGAGCGATCTCCGCAGCCAACAGATTGACGGCTCACATTTTGTTGGTATCGTTTCCAGATTTCCAGCTATCGGTGCAATGAGCCTTCGAGGAAAAATCTACATTTCGGTGGTTGCACTGGTCGCACTGTTCTCAGCAGCGTACGCAAGTAGAGGCGTGATATGTGAAAACGGCGTGTGTTGGGACTGTTGAGGCTCCGAAGGCTCGACTCAGAATTAAGTTCTTTAGTTGTACTTGACTGAATAATAAAAAGAATTTGCAAAAAGTTAAGAGTTATTATTCACTGCCCAAATGTTTCGAGAAATTCTATTGGTGGCAAAATGACTCTTTTGACGGTTCCCCTTAACGAAAATTTTGAGTTATTCAAACCGATGAAAGCGTTTGGCGACGAATGTGACCCCTCTGGTTTTCCTTTAACTTTTGTGCTTAGGTCAAATGATTGGAGACCGGTTTCGAGCTTACGCTCATCTTCAGTACTAAAAAATTTTAAGGAAAGCAGAGGATTTCCTGGATAAGCACCTCTTCACCATCAGAAGTCCCATCTCATGGGATAGTGACGTAATTCAAACCAATTTTTAACTTGCTTAAAACCAATACCTATCAGTCTCTGGTACGTCAAAACCGGTTTCTGCTCCCTCAAATAAGTGATTGCTTCCAAAATCAGTTTCTGCACTTGAAGGTACCTACCACAGATATCAACCCGCTCTACTTCAATCTTCCGTGTTCCCTTTTCAACAACAAATCACTTGCTAAACTCTCCGCTCAGACGACTACTACGTGAAGCCAACTACCTCAGCAGTATTTTCCCTGACCTGGATTTCTTCGCAAGTCCCTCCTCTTCGTTCCTGTTATTTAAGATTGTAACTCTGAGACGCCTGAAGTTGAACGTCTCTTAACTCCTGACAAGCTGCTAATAACGAAAATAACGTTGCCACCCGATTTATTACCAGCTCGCCGGCCATTTCTTGCTGTGCCTGATTTTGCGTTCACCCCCACAACATAGTGCATTCAAAAAAACTACCGGCTCGACAAAATTGCTGGACGTTCATCCAAACGGTTTCTCCTGTTTCCTGTTGCTAGGGAAAGAAGAGGTTGAAAAAAAATTCCCGTCCCGAGCTAAAAGAGGCGCGTTTGGAAATGGCGGTTGGAAACTGTTGGGAGGAGAGTACCTGAAAGCTATGAATATTGATGGCGTTACGTCGTTTCAGGTTCGTAGCCCGCATCGATTCCGAGTGAAAAATTACTTGTTGAAACCAAGGAAGGTTTCAACTCCCGAGGGAAATTAACCACCCACGCCTGGAAGAACATCAGAGGTTCGCTCCTTGTTTCTTTTCAACGGCTCAATGTGGGCGCTCAGGAAAGGAAATCAAAGGGGAAATAATTTACGAGAAAGGCGAGATCGGGATTTGTGTAAGCACGTTAGAGGATCTGTGAAAGGATGCAAGCTTTTGAATTGACTCCGACAGGAGCGGGCTGGCCTGTAGGGGCTCCACTTTTTGAATCGTGTGCGCGGCTCTCGTCCCACTTGGTTCGAACGAAATGGGTTCTCAGTCGTGTCAAAGAGCTCGGAATAATTTTTCAACCACGTTAGTCGGATTTACCGCAGTTGGTGAGCCTGGCAAACATCATGAAAGATTCCCCCCTCCCGAAACCAATTTCGGCTCCCTCCAAAACAGTTTCTGTCCCTCAAAACATCTTTTAGCTCCTTCAAACAAGTGTCCGATCCCTTCAAACTGGTTCGTGGTCCCTCAAACAAGCGTCTGATCCCTCCAAAGCTGTTTCTTGTCCCTCAAACAAATGTCTGATCTCTCCAAACCAGTTCTGTCCCTCAAAACATATTTTAGCTCCTTCAAACAAGTGTCCGATCCCTCCAAACTGGTTCCTGGTCCTTCAAACAAGTGTCCGATCCCTCCAAACCTGTTTCTTGTCCCTCAAACAAGTGTCTGATCTCTCCAAACCAGTCTCTGGTGTTACAAACAAACGTCTGATCGCCTGAAACTGGTTTCTGCACCCTTAAATTGGTGACTACTCCTATAGGATATTATAAAAAACCGGTTTCAGCTCCCTCAAGCAAGAGTATGATCCCACAAACAAGTGTCCACTCCCTCCAAAATGGTCTCTGGTCCCTCAAACAAGTGTCTGTTTTCTCCAAACCAGTGTCTGGTCTTACAAACGAGCGTCTGATCGCCTGAAACCGGTTTTAGCTCCCTCAAACAAGCGTCTGATCCCCCAAAACCGGTTTCTGCTCCCCCAAACAGGTGACTGCTCTCCTCAAACCTGTTTCTGCCCCCTCTAACAAGTTTCTGCCCCTCCAAACCGGTTTCTGCACCCTCAAACAGGTGACTGCTTCCACAAAACTGGTTCATGTTCCCCCAAAACTGTTTCTACTTCCTCAAACAAGTGTCTCTTCCCTTCTGCTTTCTCAAACAAGTCACTGCTCCCTCCAAACCACTTCCTGCCCCCCCCCCCCCCCCCCAACAAGCGAATGATGCCTCAAGACCGGTTTCTGCACCCTCTAACAAGTGTCTGTCCCTCCAAACCACTTTCTGCCCCCCCCCCCTCCCCCAATAAGCGCATGATGCCTCAAAACCAGTTTCTGCACCCTCAAACAGGTGACTGCGCCCCCAAAACCGGTTTCTGTCTCCTCTAACAAGTTTCTGTCCCTCCAAACCGGTTTCTGCTCCCGCCCGACAAGCTTATGATGCCTCAAAACTGCAAAACGGTTTCTGCTCCCTCAAACAAGTGACTGCAGTCATGACCCTCTAAACGGAGTCTGCTCCCTCAAAACTCATTTCCACTCCAACAAATCTATTTTTGCCTGCGTCAATAATTTACACGATTTCAATACAGGAATTTAACAATCGGACGTCAACAACGTGAGTTCTGGCTTTTTAAATTGAACTCGAAGCAACGAAGTGGATGAATACGGCTGTCACGATAATGATTGTTGTCATCTGTCACGTACACGTCTTCCTTTGTGCTCGTCGTCATCAAAGTGTCCTATTTAATTTTATTTTTTTGACAAAGCGCTCATTTGTTTCAGGTGGGTGCTTACACGGTGAGATCCCGAGTGGAAACGACATGTTCAGAGGTAAATACCCGCAGAGAACAAAATGATGCAGGTATCATTATTTCGGGGGGTTGGTTTTGAGAGGTTACGCTGAAACAAGCGCGATTCGAATTGAATATGATATCAAATTTTGAGTTAATTTATGTTCCTGGAAAGGTCGTTGTTCATATTATATGCCTTTCCAGGAACAATATAATATATTGTTGTTCATATTATGAATCATGTATTTCGAATTCCAGAAAATGCGCCATCCGTGTGTTTGATGGGGGTTCATATTAAATATTCTCTCATTGAGGGATTTCAAATTTTGAAGTCGCACAACAGCGAGGTTTTCAGTTTTAGAAAAATTCGTAATTGTTCCCTAAAATGGAGAAATTATCAGATCTATCATATTTCCATGTTGTGCTAAATCGTCTCATTATCTGAGGCAATTATCTTCTGAAGGATAAACTTCATCCCTCGTCAACAATTATAACCAACGCGGCCGAGTGAAAGGAATCACGTCACGAGCATTTGGGGCGGGATTAGCACGTCTTCGGCACATTCAGCCATCTCATTAAATTTTGGGCCGTGGGCATTTTTTTTTTTTAATTTTTTTTAAATTTAATTTAATTTAAATTTAAATTTTTTTAATTTTAATTTCGGCAAAACACTTGGTTTACTATCTAGTTGTGCCCGCAAGGTTTTCAGTCCGATCGCCCTAACCCGTGGGGCGCTATGGGGCTAAAATGGGGCTACGGGAGGTTTTTTGCAGGCTATTGGCTGTGGGATCGAGTTAGGTGTCGTTTTCGAAGTATTTTTGGACTTAGAATCCATTTTTTGGGGTCCCGGAACGATCTGATTTCGTTGTCGTGATCTATAGGGCTTTCATAGGGCTACAAATGGGATATTTGAAGGTTCCCAGGAGTTCAAATATTTTCCGAGTAAATAACAGAAAAATTTTGAAAAAAAAAAAAAAAAAAAAAAAAAAATTATTGACAAAATTAATTTTTTGCACAAGTAACGTATATCAAAGAACAATAAACCCTTGTGTAAATTTTGCAGCGTTTTACTGCTGGCGTGCCGTTGTTTAAACACCCATGCCATCTATAACGATGGATCTAAAGATTCGGGAAATACATTTGCCTGCCTAAGCCAAGTCCTTATGAAAAGTCTTCGGGAAATACGCCGTCACGGTTGGGGGGGTTTACACGGAGAAGAGATGCCGAGGGTGGCACAGTCTGGCGCTGGCTTTTACAAAACATCCCTTTTCGAAGCTCGTCCTCTTTTCCGCGGGGCCTTCCGTGACTCCCGCGATTGATCTTGAGACAGTCATCATACCTTTGCCTTTTATGCTTATGTCCTCCCCCTCGGCCTCGTTCCGGTCCGATTCCCTCGCATAACGGGGTTAAACTGTTCGCTCCACGTCCTTTCGAACTCAGTTCAAATAACTTCGGTTGCCAGCCGTTTAAATGAATCAGAAACTTTATTGCCTGTCGAAAAGAGCCCTTGCGGATCTTTAAACAATCGCATAAACTTAGATATTGTCGGTGCTTGTGGGTTTCTCTGTTCGGGCGTTCGTTAGATGCGGGGGTGACGTCACTTTGTTGGCAGGTCAGTGAGCGTCAACTGGTGTAGGTTATTGGGGAAGACTCATTGGCTGCCAGTAACTGGCAATCGTTACGAAAAGAGACCATCAAATCTGCAACTGCTGAGCCACCGATGGGAAGAACTCAGAGGTGAGCTCAGTGAGCCGTTTTTTCCTGGCGCTGCAAAGGCCTACATTTAGACGGTCTCGAGGCATCCTGTCAGGGAACACATCGTCCTGCAGGACAGCCCTCTCCCTTGCGAGTGCCAAGACCTGGGCCGTTTCACCAGCAGCATTTCTTCGGCCAGTTGGTGCACGTTTGGCGGGAAGCCCTCGTTACTGCTCAGTAGCTGTCAGGTCCTGTGATCAGGGCGGAAACCGCACGAATACACCCAAGCGAAACTATATAGAAATGTTAGTCCTTTTATTATTAGCAAAAATTCCAGATAATTCGGGTTTAGCCACTGCTCTCCCTGACGGAATCCCCATGCCAATGTGGTGCCAAGCTGGATAAGGGTTTCCGAGGCTTACCAAGATGGTCTCGAGCTTTCCAGAACTGTCCAAGGCTTGCAATGTTGGTGCCAAGCTGGATAAGGGATTCCAAGGCTTTCAAAGATTGCGCCAAGCTTTCAAGACCTGTCCAAGGCTTGCAATGTTGGATGAATTGAGACTTCGTCCAGGGATGGATTCCCTTAACCTTTTCGACGCGCCGGGAGTGCAGTGGCTCTCAACCAGAGCCGCTCAGAATTGTTCAGGTGTACTCGCGTCATCTGACGCGCCGCAGACCGATTCTTCTTGGGTGTACTGGCGACCTTACTTTCACGTACCAACCCGATCAGGGACCAACCACTGAGCTCAAAGGTGAGTTTTATAGACTCGGTGGTCTACTCCTGCCACCGGCCAACAAGCATAGCCAGCTCATCCTGGTCTGAGAAGGACCAGTCTCAACGCTTCACGAATCCTACCGCCTTCAAAGCAGTAGGCTCCCTCCGTCTCAACCTTCCATTAATTCTTGTGATTTTGCCGTAAAACTACCTTCCCTGTTCGCCGCTGGGATCTACAACTTGAGAGCCGCACAAGTCGAACTTTACAACGCGCAAATTTCTCTCCATAGTTGGGACGAGGAACTGGGCCTTTATCGTCGGGAGGATCCCCGAGAATCGGCAATAAAATTAGGTCGGTTTGTGAAGGTGGAAGCTCCCGACCTCCCTGCGGAGGAATCAGTTTGATAAATAACGGCCCTTTGAAGCGGGTAAATCCCTTCAAAGGGGGCCGTTAAGAAGTAAGTTGGGTAGTTTAGGAGAGAAACCGTCAGGTAAAGTGGGGGATACAAACTACCTACGAGCAGTAGTGACGCCAATTAGCGTGAAGACTATCACATGGAACTTGATGAGTTCTGCTCTAAGGTCTGTGAGCGTAATGCAGACAAGCCATGAAGTTGTTTCGCCTGATACACTATAAATTGTTGAGTTAACGGAAGGGTTTGCATTTCTCATTTTTGACGTGATGTACTGATGCAGCACTCGTGAGCACGATGAGAAATGTTTGGGAGACTGCTTGCTAATGAGCAGCCTTACAAAATACACAAACTACTAGCAGGCTTGCCAGCGAGTCACTTTTGTCACTATTTTGGAACTTCTGGGCGGTATTTTTGTCGATTTATCCCAAAAGGCGCTGAGTTAAAATTGATGCGAAACCCAAATCGATGTATCGAAGCAGTCGGGTGATGTCGGACGGCAATTCGGGCGAAGGCGGTGTAGGGATTGCAAAAAAAAAAAGTCCCCAAACAGTTCAGAATGGATGAGCGCCTGTTGAACGCCAAGGTAAGGGACGGACTGATATCGTACGGAAGGCCGGGTCCCCATTACAAAGAAACTGATTGCTGCTGGGCACAAGGCTTATTACAGTTACACAGAATATCTGCAGGAGAAGCGAAATAAAGAAGGAGCTGCGAGAAAACTGGCAGAAGAGGAGGAGCAGCAGCGCCAGAGAAGGGAAGCTGACGAAAGGCAACGCGAGAAGAAGAAGGAGAAGAACAAGAAGAAAACACGTTTATTAAACTAACAGTACTATGTCATACTGTACTCAAGATACACTCAACCAAAAAAAAAAAAAAAAAAAAAAAAAAAAAAAAATGTCTTGCCCTGAGGGGCTCCTCCCATTGGCACTTTCCAGCGTGTCGTCTGTAAGGTGCCTTGTGAGGAGACGTTGAGCCGACTGGGGTGGACCGCCTCATACCAACGCGCGCCCGTAACGTGAGCCGCCACCCGCTGTTGCGTCCGTACAACTTCAAATCCTATAAAATAAACTCGCCGTGTATATTCGCTCAATTTCAGAATGAGTTTTTTTCTGGATTTCCTATTAAAATTCGGATTTATAGGTAGGATAAGGAGGAAAACCCGACTTCATCGGACGATTAACGACCGAACAAATCGAAAAATCAGCTTGCAGACTCGTCTGCCACCACAGGAGACCATTTTCATGACTTCGTATTATTATTCACCTTATTGTGTTTGTTGTTGACCAGGAGACGCTACTTAGTTACAAATTTCGTGCTGCGATATCATTACACTAAAAGTTTACTGGTTGCCACGGGTTTCGGTAACGTTTCAAAAAGTAACACTTTTAGTTTACTAGTTGCCACGGGTTTCGGTAACGCTTTTAGTTTACTAGTTGCCACGGGTTTCGGTAACGCTTTTTTCGGTTGTGTGCCAAAGTAAAGACATGAAAATGTCAATAGCATTTGAATTTAAAATAAACTTGATTTTAATTTATTTGAAATGGATCGCGTTATATACGTCTGCGGGGCTTCACCAATTAAATTCGGCAACCAACGGCTCTCTATACCTCCAAGCAATGAAACCAATTGGTTTAAACTGCGCCACCCTCAGCCAGCGCTCACTAGAATTCAGCCATAAAACCATCTGCTCTGTGCTCAAGGTGTGCTAAGATAGGTAGAGAGATCTAAGACCTCCCAGCACCGGGCAGATTCCAAAGAAATGAACAATGTCCTCATTCACGCCCAGGTTGCACATGGAACACGTCCTCCTGGAACTGTCCGACCTCACATAAACCCCATCGTTCAGGGCCAGCAGCGCTCCTCTCAGTTTCAGGACCCAACGTCGCACCCACATGGGGTGATCAATATTTGACTGCAACGCGGCTGGACTCGCCCCCTGGTTCAGCAGACTGTACAGTGGGTTCCTAGACTCCATAGCTCCTACCTGCATGTCACTGGTCCAACCCAAACGAACCGCCTCCACCAAAGACCCGAGCTGCTCCTCCCAGTCACTCAGCCTAGCCAGATCGCCATGAAAGATGCAACGGTTACGTTGCGCCAATTCCCTGATCGCTTTATACCACCGCTTTTGCACTTCCCGAGCATTATATTGGGGTATCGCTCCGAGGGCATCCTCAGGGCTCTGACCACGTACTGGCAAGCAAGCGACAGTGTGTGTGCGAAAATCGGGCTGGCTCCTGATTCCAAATATATAAAATAGTTTGGCGTATTTCTAAGAAGGCTGTTTGATGAAGAACCGCTGTACCTGCTCCAAGGAGTTGGACATGATGTGGCCCGTGACCTGGGCACCGTAGCACAAAACTGCTCTTGATACTGCGTTAAAAATCTTGTGCTTGGCCTGGACAGGGATCGACGGGCGGCTGAACACACCCCTGTAGATACTGTTGATCCCAAGCTTCGCTGCAGCCGCTCTCTCCGCAAAGTGCCGGGTGAAGGACAGTCTCGACGTTATAGTGATTCCAAGGAACTTGTAACTAGGGACAATCTCAATGGGCTTTCCGTTGAACTTATCTCCAGCACCAAGCTTGCCTCCTCTGCGAAACACCACAGCGCGATAAAGATCGGTCCACAATCAAAAACCTCCAGGAATTCCTAAAAGCTTGAAAAATCTCAGGAAGCAGAAAATGACCAAATGAGAGTGGCTGATGAGCTTGTGCTGGAGGCTACTCACAAGCTGGGCGAGGCTATCAAAGGTAACCAGCCAAAGTGGCCCAGGGGAAGGCATCTTCAGAAGAAGAATGAGCCGCTGCAAAAAACTTGTTTCAAAGCGAACATCCAGCCTGCTGGAAAAGCTCTTCCAAAACCAAGCGGCGAAACGGAGAAAAGCCACTCCTGAAGACAAAGCAGCCTTAAGACGAGCCAAGACTGGTTTTTTTTTTTTTTTTTTTTTTCACTTTATTCAAATATTTAACAAATAATTGTGACCAATGTAATATTTTGTGATATTTTCAACTGTTTTAGATGAACAATGTTCATTGAACTTCCCTCCTAAGCTCCAAAATAACGCCTAAATGTCATTATTTCCACTGAAAAGTAAGGGGATTTTCTCAGAAAAAATTCACTTTTCTGTCACTTTTTGAAAACTTTTGAGTCACTTTTTTTTAATTTTTTTTTTTACCTTCACTTACAGCAGCGGCAACCCTGACTACTAGGCTTCCCTTCGATAGGTTGCTTGCCTTGCACGGAGAGGATGCTGCAGACTGCCTCATGGCAGTCCTGGTCTCTTACGGGGGGTTCTTTACGAAATGGGAGGAATCTTCGAACTCTAGAAACGACCAGAGAAGGCTGATGCTGGCACAGTTTGTGGATAGGCAACTGAAAGTGTGTTGTGACTTCCCATCCTGGGCAGGAGCAACTGCTCATCTGTCTCTTATTATGGAGAATACCCGAGGAGCAACTGGGCCCATTGTTGCTTGCCAACGACTTGTGTCTACACGTTCTGAAGAGATACCTGCGCCAGTACTGCTTCATGCGTGGTCTCCGGGACATCCTTCTCTACCACTGATGGGAAGAACTTAGACGTCAGAGGGACGCCAGCACCTCCAAGGATTTTCGTGTCCATAGGGTCCCATTCAAAAATTGTGCGGATCTTCAAGAGATGAGCTCCTCAGCCGCTATGAGCGCTTCGAGTGCCGTCTCTATCTGGAGTATTCCAAATTGGCTCGACCCGGTAGTCGAGTAAGGGGTCGTTTTCAAAGTCATTTACGTAACATTTCAACATTTCACTTCGTCTAATCACCGTCTTCTTTTGCCTGATAGTTGATGAAAAGGTGATTTCCGTCTGGCACTGGCGTACGTGGGTGGGTTTTGATCCTTTACGTGAAGATGATTGATGGGGTTCTCAGGTTCAAAAAGGGGAAGCATGCCCTATTGCTTTTCCGATACTCATCTCGGCCCTTTATTGGCCCCTCACATGCATTTAGGGTCGAAGGCAAGTTTTCACCCTCTCAGAGGACTTTGACGTGGGTTGCCTTTGGAGAGGTGTATCCTTGAAGGATTATTATTCGGGCACTCGAGCGGTAGTTTATGGAACAGATGCATTTTTGGCTCTCGACCGTTTTCAACATGTTCAAAACCCTAATATGAAATGATCGCTGAAACAAATGTGGCTATGTAGGTATGGTTAAAAATGTGTTTTTCGTTCATTCCGCCGAGGGGATCGACTTGGGGCGTGGGGTGGGATTAGAAGAAGTTGCGGTTCACACACACGATACACAACAAAACACAGAAAAAACGAAGAACACTAGTAATAATGGCAATAAAACTAAAACAAGGTAAAATTCAACTAAATTAATCACAGAAAGAACTCTTTCAGAAAGTAAACAACTAACGGAGAAGTTGGCAACTGTCGATCAATGTCCGCGATCCTATGAGTGAAAAGTCAGATTAACGCCCCAAGCGGAGGAAGCTACAACCACACAGCTTGCCTTCCAGTAGTAGACCTGCGGCTCTGCCCCCACAAGGTCTGTGAGTCCAGCTGTTTTCCTGGTTCAACCAAGTCGAGCCAAGGCATTCAGCTCCGCAGGTGCTTGACTAGGAGGGAAGATGCTCAAACGGTACCTAGTTCTACTCTCTTCTCGCGGTCAATTAGAAGATCAGCTGCGCTAAGCACAAAACAAAACAAAAAATTATCAAAAAAAAAAAAAAAAAGAAAAAAAAAAAAGGAAAGCACTGGGCAAGCAATGTTTACGCCAGAGAATTCGCCTCTTGAGTTTAATCATTCTTTTTTACGCCCAAACTCCTGTTGGTTTTTTTCTCGAAAAAAAAAGTCTATGAAAGAGTGAATTCGGGCGAAAATAAACGGGAGACGCCGAACAATGAGATTGACGCCGGTTAAACACTTCCTTCCCGTTAACAGTTAACTGTCAGGGTCCCTCAACGTTAACAGTTGGTTCCCCTATTGAGTATAGCCGGAAGATTGATTAAGATTGATACAGTCCGGTAATTGGCGGTTATCCCCTCCTAATAGGAAGCCTCTTAATGGTCGAATCATTTTCCACCCCTCCCCCCCACCCCTTTGAGCCGTCTTATTCCCCCGCCGCTTGTTTCCCCGCTTTTCTTTCGGCATCCCACAAGACGGACGGCTTTCGGCTCGGGCGGTTCTTTTGTTGACCCCCCCACTCACAATGGTTCTAATCCCCTTAACGTTGTTGATTATTGATATCAATGGAAGGAGACGCCTATTGACATTAATGGAGAGACGCCCTCATTTATCGCTTTTGAGGTGATTACGACCGACGCACGGGAGGGTCTGTAGAAGTTTTTTTCTCAACGGTTTTCCTTGTTTGTTGGATCGCTGAATCCGAATTTCAGGTTTGCCTTCTCGCCTGACGTGAGTTTTCAGAAACCGCAAAAAAAAAAAAAAAAATAATAAAATAAAATTAAAAAAATATAAAAAAAATAATATAATACATGAAATATGAAAGTTTTTTCAGTTCCCTCCATTTCTCTCGAAAAAGATACTTTTGAGCGAAAAAGGCACCTGGCACCAAATTAAAGATGGGAAAATTTCCGACAAAAATACATCATCGGGTTCGTTTCTATCTTCAATAGAACGACCTGTAGAACACTCCGAAATAGACAATTTTTAGACTCCAAGACTTTCACTTAGTGAAAAACGCTGCAAATTTTACGCAAGGGTTTATTATTCTTTGATGTAGTTGTTCGAATATTAATTTTATAATGATAATAAAATAATGTCAATAAAAAATATTTTTGAAAAAAAAAAAAAAAATCTGTCCTACATTGTTTGAACAGATCTGGCACCTCGAAAATGGATTATGCATCCAAAATTACTAGGAAAATATTTGACCTCCTGGGATCCTTCAAAAATCCCATTTGTAGCCCCATGAAAGCCCTATAGATCGCAACAGAGAAATCGGATCGTTGCGGGACCCAAAAAAAAAATGGATTCTACGTCCAAAAATCCTTCGAAAACGACACCTGACTCGATCCCATAGCCAAAAGCCTTTAAAAAAAAACCCCTCCCGTAGCCCCATAACGCCTCACGGGTTTTGGCGATCGGGCTAAAAACCTTGCGGGCACAACGAGATGCGAAACTGAGTATTTTGTCAAAATTTCAGATTTAAAAAACATTTCTAAAAAAAAAAAAGTTGAAAATAAAAAAAGAAAGTTTTCCGTACATACAACGTTTGGAAAGATTTTGGACTCCAAAAAAAGAATTATGCTTCGAAAATAACTCGGAAAAGTACACTATGACATAGTTGGGACAATGGCTGAATCACATCAATTTTTTCTGACTTTTTTCAATTTTTCGCCAATTAACTCGAAAACTAAGCGTCGCAGAGTAAACTTGTTGACGAACATAAAATGCTGCGTCGAATGACCTCCGTAAACATTAGAATCGGTTCAGCCGTTTAGCCACAATCGCGTCAAAAGTAGGCCATTTTTTCCAACTGTTCAGTCCGTCTTCATCCCTCATACCTATCAGGTAGCTATCATAATTTTTCATTATAATTGATTGGACGATCGTCAGTGAGGTGCTCGTTCTAATATTTGTTTGACCCAATAGCCGAAAACCTTCGAAACCCCCTCACGTAGCCCCTTTTCTCCACAGGTCCACATGTTTGGCGAGAAGAACGATGTATCGACGGAAATTTTTTCGATATTTCGATATACTTCCAGCCTCCCGTCTTCTGGACAGGATCCTTTAGTAAATTCCAGCAACATCGTTCTCCTTTCCGAAAGTCTCAAAGGGGTGTCTTATCTGAGCGGGAAAACGAGGAAATTTCCTTCAAAGGGGGAAAAAAAAGGAGCTTCTCGGCGTCGAGTACCCCAACGACGAACAAAGAGAATACAAAAAAATGTTGAAAATGAGTGGACATGAATCCACATCGACATCCGCTGGCATTCATCCATCGCGGAAAAAAAAGAGACGCCCCGGAGAGGAGACGAGAAGATACCCCAGCGACATCATTAGTGAAAAGATGCTTCAGAGTTTCCGCTGACGGAAGCAGAAAATACGCCGAGATAAGAGAAGGGACGACATTCGACGGGGAAACCCTCTTTCGTGATCGATTAGACGGAGAAGAGAAAAAAAATAGATTTGATAGATTCGAAAACGATTTATCGACTAAAGCCTGTCGACGTAAACATATCAAACGGAGAAGTTGGCGGAGAGACTATAAAAAGTATTTTGGACAAAATACTTTAATATTATATTTCCTTATCAAGCCAAACCAACAGGTTTACCATCTAGTTGTGCCCGCAAGGTTTTCAGTCCGATCGCTCAAACCCGTGGGGCGCTCTGGGGCTAAAATGGGACTACAGAAGGTGGTTTTTGAAGGCTTTTGGCTATGGGATCGAGTCAGGTGTCGTTTTCGAAGTATTTTTGGACGTAGAATCCATTTTTTTGGGTCCCGGAACGATCCGATTTCACTGTGGCGATCTATAGGGCTTTCATGGGGCTGCAAATGAGATTTTTGATGGATCCCAGGAGGTTAAATATTTTTCGAGCAAAAATTAAGAATTTTGAAAAAAAGAAAATTATTGAAAAGAATCCAAAAAAAAATTTTTCCATTGACACAGAAATAATTTTTTCACAAGTAACCTAAGTATATCAAAGAATTAACCCTTGTGTAAAATTTGCAGCGTTTTTTATTCACGAAATTACACCAAAAAAACCCTAAAATTGGCTATAGCTCAAGAAAAAGTGGGGCTCCCGAGAAAGCGGAGGCCATTTTCGGATTCAGCACTTCAAAAAAACATGTTAGGTACTAAGTGGTTTTTAGCGACGGACCTCAAAGTCGACTTATTTAATTTCATTTTTTCAATTTTATATAAATATTTTTTTGTATTTTAGTTAAGTACCTATTTTATTTTTATTTTTTATTTTAAATGTTAGAAAAAGGGGCGACGGGGGGGGGGGGGGGTCCTTAGGTCCAAAAAGTCGGGGTTTTTTGAATTTTTGATAACTACACTAGGTACCTATATCCTCAACTCAAAAAATTTATTCCAAGCGCTTACCATAAATAGAACAGTCACAGCGCTATTTCAAAATTGAAGTGTTCACAGCGCGCGGAGCTCAGAAGCCGCCCTGTAAGTAAAAACGTCCTCCTTCAGCAGTCTCTACAATATAGATTATAGATATTATCTTCCTCCACGTTTCCGTAGCCCACTCTAAAACAAAAATACAATTTAGAAATAGAAATAGAAAAAAATTGTATTGTCGGTAGTACATACTTGGTTTTTTTTTTTTTTTACATCTCATTACATGGAATGGACTGTAATATAATTCATAGTATTAGAGAGAAAATTATCTCAAGTAGGTAAAATCACAAAAACAAAACAAAAATTTTCATAATCTGAAGTAATATTTAAGTCGCCTCAACTCGAACAGAAGGGCTATTTAATTTTGCTCTCCAAAATTGAGCAAAAAAAAAAAAAAAAAAATCGTCAATTTCTTTTTGTTCGAAATTTGTGCATGTTGCGTACATTGTGAATGACGAGTGAGGCGAGGACACAAAAGCCGCATACATTGTCGCTGCTCCAAACTGACCACAATGGCTGGGGGGGGGGGGGGGGGGGTGTTCAAATTTATTACACTCGAAATGGACGCGTAAAACTCATGTCGCAGGGAAAGCTGCTATCCGGTTTAGTTAGTCGGGCGGGCCTTTTTTTTTTAAGAGAGAGCTTTGAGGCCCTTTCCCGTCAGTGGACCTGTCAACCTGGGAGGGGGCCCCGTCAGTGTGAAGTATGCTCTGCGTCCGGGTGGGGGGGGGGGGGGACTTTTCAGCTTTTTAATCCATTAGAGAGCCCTTCGGCGGGGGGCGGACCCTGGGGGGGTCCATTTTATGACCGCGGGCACGTCAACTTTTATCGCGGGGTCACCCTCCCTCCATACACTCGACCCCCTTCGCGTAATTTCCACCCGCCCACTTACTGTCAGGTTGTAGTGACCGTCAAGCGCCCCAACGTGTCACATTTGTGTCAACAATTTGAACCCCGTAAATGAGGAAAATTCGCCGTGACGCGTACGAAGGTGGAAATGTGAAAAGGGGAAGGGGGGGGGGAGTGATACGAGGTGTCCGAAGGACATGAGCTATGGAGAGACTCGCGTGGTTGTTAAGGGCGTCACGGCGGGAGTTGGTGCCGGATGAATAGGACGAAAGTTATGGGGAGACATCATAGATCGGGTGGGTGGTGTTGTGTGGGGGGGTTACAGGGAGCGATCGGCAAGTGCAGTTAACCCCACCTGGTTTTCCACCCCCGTTGCGGCAAAGGGGTTGCGGACACGCTCTAGTTACCGTCGCTCAACGCCCTCGTAAAACCCGCCCCTCGCAAGCCGACGTGAGAAAGACAGGAATGATCCTGCAGGGGGGGGGGGGGGGGGGGGCTCGCTAGGGGGTGCACCGTGTAAAACGCGAGGGATGCAAATGCGGCACAATCAACTAGTTTCGCTCTCTCAATATTTTTCTCTCTCGTCACCTACTAATCGCCATTTAACACAATTCAATGTTAACGGGGTGATTACGATTTGCAGTTCAATAAAAACCCCTGTGATGAAAAGGACTACGCTCAGATACACCACTTAGGGCCACTTTGAAAAAGTAAACGGTGCGCTGACGCCGTAGCGGTTTTCAGAGCTTTCCCTTCCAAGATATCGACGGAAAATGTGCCGCGTGCAGACAGAATACAAGACGAGATGTTGATGAAGGGTAAACGATGCAAAGTGGAAAGGGAGATTAATTCTAAAGAGAAAAGTGCGGTCTGACTCCATTCCAGACGGCGCTTTTCCTCTCGAAAGGTCAGTCAACGTAGTTGGTTAAGACCTGGAAATTAGGTCGGCAGTTTGCATGGCAATGAGGGCCCCAACTAAACAAGGGTGATTGGGTGGGGGGGACAGGCCCGCCCTCGCAACCCCACGCGGGGCCGTGCAACGCAGCCCCATTCCACCCCCGGGGATCTGTCCTGTTACCCCCCTACACTGACAACATCCTTTTGTAGCATCCCCCCACCCACACCAACCACCCACCGCCCCCCAATCACCCTCTTTACTGCCACTTCATCGTATCGATCAGGGCCCATTGTCCGAAGTCGCCCTTCCTGTCATCGTCGTCGTCGTCGTCTTTGATGAAATGGAATTACTACCTACTTCGCTTTCGCTTTATGGGGGGCCCTTCGTCGCCTTCGTAGCCCTCGTTGATCAAATCCATCCGACGAGAATTACATCCGCGTCACTGACAAATCCCCCATTTACGGTTTGACTCCCCGATTCTCCCACTCGTTCAGATTGTTCGGAAAACGACAAAAATCTCGACAAAAAAAAAAAAAAAAAAAAAAAAAAAAGAAAAGTCAACGGATTTGGCACCTTTTTTTAGAACATTTTTTGTATTTTACAAGAAAAATATTTGACCTCCTGGGATCCTTCAAAAAATCCCATTTGTAGCCCCATGAAAGCCCTGTAGATCGCCACAGTGAAATCGGATCGTTCCCGGAACCCCTAAAAATGGATTCTACGTCCAAAAATACTTCGAAAACGACACCCAACTCGATCCCATAGCCAAAACCCTTCAAAAACCCCTCTCGTAGCCCGGAGGGAAACTGTAGGGCTTTCATGGGGCTGCAAATGGGATTTTTGAAGGATCCGAGGTGTCTTATTGACACAGAATTAATTGTTGCACATTAACGTTTATCGAAGAATAATAAACCCTTGTGTAAAATATGCAGCGTATTATATAGAGATTTTAATTTAAAATTCGTAACGCCGCCAAATTTGTAGTTCGATGGCAATAATTTTTACGTGATCAAAAGTCTATTGTTCATCATTTCCAACAAATTGTCAGCGAAACTGCCACAATTCGAGTTAATTAGTCGTTCCGCACTCGAGTGATTCATGAAAAGTGTGCTAAAGTAAACACACTAGTAGTCGACCCATTAAGGAAGTTTCGACAGGTTTTTGTCTCTCCCACCCTCAAAATCGAGTTTTTTCCACTTTTTCACTTTTTCAAGGTTCACACAAATCCCTTCTCTATACGATGCAATAGTAAATTTTATTAAAATTTGAGCTTAAAATGGAGAAAATTGAGGTTTTCGAAAGTGTGTTTTTGCACCAGTCGACATAGGGAAAGAAGATTGTTTTAGTAGTCGACAGGGGGTTGTGCACTAGTGGTCGACATACCTACCTGCGTTGGTAGTCGACATGGCAAATTTTGCATCAGTCGACAGGTGGTGGCCCGAAAACCGCCATATATTTTTATTTATTTTTGGTTTTCGGTCATTTTCACCCAGAAAGAAGCGTCTGGACGAAAAATCTAATTCGTGCTTTTTTAAAGAGGACAAAATTCTGCGTCAAATGAGCACCCTATCGATCCAATCCGGTCCAGCCGTCTGGCTGAAACCGAACGTCAAAGATGGGCAATGTTTTCCAAAAAAGGGGAAAAACTGAATTTTGAGCGACTTTTAACGCTCCGACAGTCACAAATCACCTAGTTGATATTCTAATGTTCACTGCTTAGTAATATTGTTGAAACACTCGACAAACCAAAAGTCACGGATTTGGCACCTTTTCTAAGTGCCGTAAACCTACTTATAAATCACTGCAAATTTTACACTTGCGCAGAAATTTAATTCTGTCAATTTTTTTTTTTTTTTTTTTTTCAAAAATGTTTCGTATTTTATTTGAAAAATATTTGACCTCCTGGGATCCATCAAAAATCTCATTTGTAGCCCCATGAAAGCCCTATAGATCGCAACAGTGAAGTCGGATCGTTCCGGGACCCCAAGAAATAAATTCTTCGTTCAAAAATACTTCGAAAACGACACCTAACGATCCCATAGCCAAAACCCTTCAAAACCCCCTCTTGTAGCCCCACGGGTTTGGGCGATCGGGCTGACAACCTTGCGGGCACAACTAGATGGTAAACCGAGTCAAACTTTGAGGCCGATCGGAGTCGTCGACCTCCGTCGCGATTACGTAGGTGTATTATGCCAACAATAATAAACCAAAAGGGACAGATTTGGAACAGTTTCTTGCACTAACAGCAAGAATGGATTGCTGGCCGTCACTGACAATGAGTGATACGAGAAAAATTCTCTGTTGCTTGAATATTTGTCAACTGTGAAGCAATTTGTATCCAATTGTGTGATTGTATTTGCGCTCGAAATGTTGCATTAATTACGGAGGTCAAACATCTCGCTCTCACTCACTCCCTCCCTCTCTCTCCTTCTCTCTCGGTGTTACTCATTTGAATGAGATTAACCTGATTCCTGTCGACAAGCGAAAAACGGCGGTAACTAATGGCGGGAGGGGGCTCGTACATGTAATACTGCACCATATACATATAATACCGCGTGTATATGTTACGAGGGGGGGGGGGGGGGATGTTCTATCTTTGTTCGCAAAGATATTGTTGGTGTTTTGAAGTCGTGTGAACGGGTATAAAGCGGGGGAGGATACACGGGAGGTTATGTTTATGCATGAAGACGAGCCCTAAAGGGAGCCCCTTTGAGCCCCTTGAGCCCCCCCCCCCCCCCCCCCCCCCTGTAGGGAGATTGCCGCGCGTAATAACGTCCGACACCCTCAGTAGAAATATATTAAATACAAAGGAGAGATTAATGACGTGAGGTCAGGTCGGGTCACTGCGCGGTAACGTATTGTAAGCTACTTCGTTAGGCAGTTTTGGGGGCTGTAGCGTGGGAATTGAGAAATTCAATTCTTAATAGAAGCAAGCTTGAACAAAATTGTACCCTGTTCCGAAAAGAGTTAAAATACACACACTCTGACTAGGACGGGGCGAAATGACGTAGTCGACAACCAGAGACAATTTGGGTTTTAAATGGTTATAATTAAATGAAATAAATAATGTACAAAATAATACAATAAATGAATGAAAATGTATCTGAAATGTATCTAAAATGTTCCTACAGAGTATCTGGGAGAGAGTACGTGAGAAATGGGTGAATGTATCTACAACGTATCTATAATGTATCCGCAGAGTATCTGAGCTAACAGGAGGGAAACATAAATGTGGATGTACCTGAAGGGTACCTGAATTGTACCTGCGGTGTACCTGAGGGGCATCCGCTATTGTACCTACTGGCAGTACCTAATATAGTGCCTGAAGGGCGTACTCCAATAGTTATAACAAAATAAGGGTTTGTATCTGAAGGATAAGTGCCCGTACCTGAAGGGTACCTACGTTGTACCTGAAGGGTACCTGAAAGTTTGGGTACAGAAGCACCAAGAAAGAATGAAGAATCACGCGCCGGCGCTGCGCGTACCTAACTAGAAATAGAAACAATCACGCCGGAGAAAGACGTATCTAAGTACAAACACTACCACAACGTATCTGAAACAACCTGGCTTGTGACAATGAAGAAAGAGGGAGGAGGACTGAATTTACCGTATCTGGATGGTCTAGGAGTCGTCTCAACTGTTGTACTCTTGATGTACCTGGAGGCGCCTGACGTATCCGGAGGGCAGAAGACGGTCCTGGGCGAGGGGAAACACGGGCCCGAAGGTATCCGAGTGCAAGTTAATTGGTTGAGGGACTAGGGAGGCACAAGCTGGGTACGTGATGGATACACGAGAGATACTGTGTGGGTACTTGGGAGATACTGTGGGAGTACTTGGGAGGTACACTGACACTGAAAACTGAAGACTTTTGGGCTTAGACACTTAGGCCGAACACAACTGAACAACTGGAGCTCTGATGACAGACTGACCCGTGGTGGTGGAAGATCTGGGAGAGGGAGAGCCTTCCCCACTCCTCACATGGGCATCCCTACTCTTGAAGGCTCCTCCCTGGGGTAGGAGGTGGTCCTGAGAGGGGGAAGAGCTCATCAAATCCCCTGTAGGGGGTGCTGGAAGCTGCAGGTGGGTTCGGTGTTTCTCCACGGGGAGCGCTAGGGGTTGGCGGTGGATTTAAAGTAAGCGCCAGCTTACAGTATTTATATCGAGATTCACGTTTATTGTACAAACGTGGGGATATGTTAACAACCACTCGGCTAACTTTTACCTTTACCATCACCTTAACCGCAACTGCTCATATAGTCCAGGAGCCAGGCAGTTTGAGGTGGAAAGTATTTGGAAGTTTTTGAAATTTTCACAGGTCACTCAGGGGTCCTCTGGGATGTCAATGCTAAGTTTTCGACCTCGTAGACCCTGAGCTAACTTGGGGAGGGGGAAAAAACCGCGATTTTTCGGTCCATTTTTCGGTTATTTGTGAATTTCTCGAAAACTATTGCTCGTAGCGAACTTTTTATCATAAAGTTTATAAAGTACATTAAATTTCCTTTTGATTGCACTACCTACGTTCTTATTTTGGTCCAATAGGTACCAAACTATGGCATTTTGAAAAATGCCAAATTTTTCAAAATGCGAATGTTAGCGGAAAAAAAGGCGTTTCCGCACCCATAAAATACACAGTATCTACGTATAGTAGTTGTGGAGGGTAAACGTACTACGTGTGGTATACGTAGATACGTTGAATACTCAATTAATGATGATTAGTGTATTTTATGGGTGCGGAAACGCCTTTTTTTCCGCTAACATCCGCATTTTGAAAAATTTGGCATTTTTCAAAATGCCATAGTTTGGTACCTATTGGACCAAAATAAAAACGTTGGTAGTGCAATCGAAAGGAAATTAAATGTACTTTTTAATAAACACGTTCTCTACGAGCAATTATTGCTTTTATAGTTTTCGAGATATTCACAATTAACCGAAAAAAGGACCGACAAATCGCGGTTTTCCCCCCTCCCAAAGTTAGCACAGGGTCTACGAGGTCGAAAACAGTTTTCATATTATATGATACGTTTTATCGAAATGCCGAACCGTTACAGAGATATATGCATCGAAAAATTGAGAAATTATGAAAATTAGGTTTTTAGCTCACGTTTCAGAAAAGTGGCCTGACAACATTTCAGTAAAAATGACGAACATTGGCGTAATTTTTGATTGGTCAATGACAAATTGGCAATCAGCCGCATATTATTCAAGGAAATTTGATGCTCTACAACTTTTTCTAAGAGAACTTTTTTCTCAGATCAACCGTTTGGACGCAAATCAACCAAGTTGTCCGAAAAACGTGAGCTAAAAACCTAATTTTCATAATTTCTCCATTTTTCGATGCATACTTCTCTGTAACGGTTCGGAATTTCGATAAAACGTATACGATCAAAGTTGTAGAGAATTTTTTCAGCTTTCATTTACTATGGGGCAAGGTTCATCGAAAAAGACACCGTTTCTAAGATATTCACGAAAAACCTGAAAAAGGGACCTTTGGAGGACCCCCCCCCCCCCCCCCTAGAGCTCATACCCCACCTCCCAGGACTTTGAGTATGTTAATTAGGATACCCCCCCCCACCACTGTTGAATTTAGTATAAATGAAACAACCGGAACTTCAGTTTTACTGTTTTATTGAGGAAAGAAACGCATGTGGTTTTTAGCAAATTAATCTTGACGGTGATATCTTTAATTCGGCTCATTGGTTGAGATCAAACATGGCCGTCGCCGTTTCAGCCAATTAGAAATTAATCGGGTCGAGCCCGCTAAGTTACAAAATTACGTCCAACATACCTCTCTTAATTTTGTAATTGGTATGTAAGTATTTAACATTTCAAAAAAAATTGAGGACATATGTTAGTCAACAAAATATATCTCAAACATTTAAACAATACTCAAGTATTCAATTTTAAGGAATAAATTTTGATAAGTGTATGCTTCAGAGATCAAGATAATACATCAACATCCATAACTTATTCACAGAACAATTTAATTTGTTCGACATCATTGCTTAGCACTTTCATTAGATATTTCATCAATCATCACATTTTTAACACGCAGTCTTGTTTTAACTAGCAGTCTCATAAGTTTGTTGGGAAAATTCAATTTTAACATTAAATTTTAACTCTCTTAAATAGGCAAGAAACGACAATTTATACAAAATAAGATTTTCAGGAATTATTTTCCTATCACATAACACAATAATCATAGATATAAATCATCACAGTTTTCAGACATTTTAGTTTTTTTAGACATTACAACAATTATATTATTTTTAGATATATTTTTAATTTAGAATTTAACCATTTGTTTCTGAAATTGGCCGAATTTTGTAGGCCCAAGTGGCTTAGTGAGCAGATCTGCTGTTTGCTTGTCCGTAGGACAATATTCAATATTCACAGTTTTATTTTCAATCAATTCTTTTATATAATGAAAACGAACATCGATGTGCTTGCTTTTACGGCTAAAATTACCTTTCTTAATCAGACTTATAGCACTTTGGTTATCAACTTTAAGTGTAGCTTTAATGTTATTACCCGTAAGTTCTTCATATAAATTTTTCAGGTAAACTACTTCTTTACAACATTCGGCTGCAGCTATATACTCACTCTCAGTGCTGGAAGTGGCGACGATAGGCTGTTTCTTCGATGACCAACTGATAGGACCGCCTGCATAGTATATGATGTAGCCTGAGGTACTTTTTCTGGTATCAGGGTCTCCGGCGTAGTCGGAATCACAGAATGCGACGATCTCTTCGTTGTAGCCTCTTGAGTAATGGATGCCAGCTGGTATCGTGCCCCTTAAATACTTCAGAGTCCTTTTGAGGTTTTGAAGATCATTTTTCGTTGGGTTTTCAACTCGTCGACTACTCATTCCCACTGCGTAGGCCAGGTCAGGCCGAGTTTTTGTGGAAATATATAGAAGACTGCCGACGGCTTCTCTGAATGGAAATTCTGTAACTAGGCTGTCATTTTCTAGAGAAGGTTTCATGAATGGAGTTGAAGCTGATTTGGAATTGGCCATTCCGAACTTTTTTAATATTTGTTTTGCATATTCTGGCTGTGCGATTTTTAAACCATCTGCTCGACGAGTGACTTCCAGACCCAAAAATGTGTTTGGATTTTTTACAGCTGACATCTCAAACTCCTGAGTTAACTGTGCAAGAAGTCTTGAGATTTTATCATCACTGTCAGAGGCCAAAATCCCATCATCTACGTGAATCGCCAGATACAGTGTAGAATCTGAGTTCTTGAATATGCAGGGTTCGTGTTTTAGAGCCTTTAAACCGCTTTTAGTGAGAAATTCTTTAAAACGCTTATTCCATCGGAGGGGCGCTTCTCTTAAACCGTACAGGGCCTTTTCAAGGCGACATATTTTATTTTTAGGATTTTCAAAACCTTGTGGCACCTCCATGTATACAGGGGTTTCCAGTTTTCCGTACAGGAAAGCCGTTTTAATATCAAATTTTGATACATGGTAGTTTTTAGTCGCAATCAAGGCATGGATTAGTCGCAGAGCATCACTGCTTACAACTGGGCTGTATGCCCTTGACATCGCAGAAATTTTTGAAGTCGTTTGAAACGTACTCTCCTCCATTGTCAAGACGTATTTTTTCAACTTTAGTGGACCATTTGTTTTCAATTTTAGTGATGTAATTTTTTAAGGCTTGCTTGGCTTCATCCTTACTTTTCAAAAGGAATGCAGCACAAAAATGCGTGTAATCATCCATTACTGTGATCACGAATCTCCGATTGTCCCAGGTTGGCGTTTCAATTGGGCCAATTACATCTGTGTGAAGCAGCTGTAATGGCTTGGTGGCTCGCGTTCTGTTGAAACCAAATGGCTTTCTGCAGGCTTTGGCCTTCAAGCATACTTCACAAGACTCAATCGGTTTTAAATCACTATTGGTTAGCTTGATGCCTGTTGAAAGATTTTCCAGTTTTTTAAGGTATTTTACCCCCAAGTGCCCAAGTTTTCTGTGCCAGGAAGCGCCGCTGTTGTCTGAGGCCATCAGGGCTTGAGGTTGAGAGCACAACTTAATTTCGAAGAGTCCGCCGGAATTTTTCTTCCCGCTGAAAGCTAGCTCTTCACCTTGATAAATTTTCACGGAGTTTTCCTCAAACACCACCTTGCCGTTGTTTTCCGTTATGGCGTTCACGGACAAGAGGTTTTTAGGCAGCTCTGGAACAAAAAGTACATTACTTAGATGGCACTCTGAGGTCTCCATTTTACCGGCACTGATTGCTCTTACTGGACTGCTACCCTTAGCAGTGGTAATCAGTGTATTTGTTGGACGTTTTTGAGAGAGAATTTTATCATTTCTGGTCATGTGAGAAGTTGCGGCGCTGTCCACTACCCACGTAGTTTTCAAATGCGAATTTTCAAGACCTTCAGCAAAAAATGCCGCTTGCTTCTTTCCTTCATTATTATTTTTACTTGTTTTATTACGGAAAAAACAATCCTTAGGGTCGTGGTTATTTTTCTTATTTTTACAAATTTCGCAACGAAATTCCTGTTTCTTATGCTCGCTTTTGTTTGACTCTCCTTTCTTTGATTTCTTATTTTTCCAATTTCTTTTTCCGGAGAAAAAAGCTACAGGAGCGCATGAGTCATTGCTGGTTTTACGGGACTCTTCACTCAGAAGAAGGGACTTAAGGTTTTCCAGCGTTTTCTTATCTTTCGCGGTTGAGTTCCACGAAGTAATGAACGAGTCATAAGTACGTGGCAGGCACGAAATGATTTTTCCGATCAACATTTCGTCATTTACTTTTTCTGTCACGAGAGAATTCAGGCGAAATCGAATGTTTTCAAGGTTACTTATGTTGATCGCGACGTCTTTCGAATCCTCGAATTTATAACTAAAAAACTGCTCGTATGAGGCATTAATCTGATGTTCCGAATCACGTTCAAAGATAGTGCATAATGTTTTGTACATTTCGTGGGCAGTTGTGCAAGATAATAGGTGCGATCGGTGTTTCCTATCAACGCTACCCACGATCGCCTGACGGGCTTGTGCATCTTTCCGTTTCCATTCGGTAATTTTTTTACTTGGAGTTTCGGGCTCACTCGGAAGTTTTTCTTCCCCTTTGACAATTTCAATGAGGCATTTAGATTCGAATAGGATGGAAATTTCGAACTTCCACAATGGGAACGATGCCGAGTCGATCAGCTTTTCAACATTGGATATTTGTTGATCAAACTCACCCATGTTGACGAGCACTGTTTTTACTTTTCACTTCCGCGTATCACTGGGCTTCATAACCTGTTGAATTTAGTATAAATGAAACAACCGGAACTTCAGTTTTACTGTTTTATTGAGGAAAGAAACGCATGTGGTTTTTAGCAAATTAATCTTGACGGTGATATCTTTAATTCGGCTCATTGGTTGAGATCAAACATGGCCGTCGCCGTTTCAGCCAATTAGAAATTAATCGGGTCGAGCCCGCTAAGTTACAAAATTACGTCCAACAACCACTACGTCTGTGCCAATTTTGATTTGGGTTCTATTTATTTCTACCTCAAAACCTTCGTTTCCTGGACTAATGATATGATCGACGTGAACACCCACCACTTCCAACTCGCGACAGAGGAACAAGAATTAGTTTGAGGAACTGACGATGGGCGGTTTGTGCTCACCCCAGTAATTTTTCTAAATTGGCTCAACCGGCCCACCAACCGAGCCAAATACTTATCGATACGAAGGCCAGAAACTCATCCAACTCGGCCAATAGAGATGAATGGGAAGTTGCGTCCGCCCATCGTTTATTGTTACAAAAAGGGGGGACGGTGTAACGTAACCGTCGAAGACTGTTTCCACTCGTTCGTTTTCTACTGCCGCCGATAAATTTCAATCGGCCGCCTCGGAGGCGAAGAAACTTTATTTATGTTCGGGAGAAATCATTCCATCTGTTCCGAATTATATTCCATTTGCGCCGGAATCTTCGAGAGTGGTGGCGGATGCTGGGGGGGGGGGGGGGGGAGTCGCTTTCATTGGTTGATTGACGAGGACCTTTCGAAGGGGTGGTTTCGCCCAGTTGAAGAAAAGCAAGAACTTTGTATTGATCTCAATATTTGTTAGGGATTGGCGTTATGGTCGTTTTAAGCCGATGTTTAAAAAAAAAAGGTTTTTTCTCTTCCCTCAAACTTGCATAGAGCTCCTGAACGCCGGTGTCGAAATTGTTTGAGGCACTTTCAATGTAAAAATACACAAAAAGCGAAACAAAAACACTGCAAATTTTACACAAGGGTTTATTATTTTTTCGTATAAATTCTCCAAAAATTCAAAAATTGGGTTAGTCATTCTAAATCAATGAAAAAATTGTAATTTTATTACTTATTACTGTAATTTTATTAGTACTTAAACAAGTTTTTTTCTGGATGTGAGAGTCCGATAAACGGATTATGCGTCCAAAAACTCTTAGAAAATGACACCTCATTTGACTTCCTGGCGTCCTTCAAACGCCCCATTTGTAGCCCGTTAGATCCTCTCAGTGAAATTCGATGGTTTTGGAACGAACGAAAATAAACACAAATGCTGGGAACCAGTGAGAACGTAGGAGCAACTAACTTGGGTTGGGTGAGTCAGTGGCTTGCAAATGGCGGCCGGCTCTTATCAGATAACTGGCTCCGATTCCAAAGATGGGATCCTCAGAGCGCCATTGAGAGACACGAGGAACGGCCGTGTAATGTTCCCCGTGCGGGCTCTGTCCTCCTTTAAGTAATAATTAAATATGGAGAATTATTCTCCTTGACCATAAAAAGGCGCTATAAGTGGCTTATCAAAACTATCGCGCCATCACCCCCGGTTGAACTTTTACAATTGCGAACACTATAAACCCCTCGACTTGGAAGTGCCTGGAACATTTTTCTCGCACCGCATTACACCGCAAAAGGCTTTATTACCGAAGTAGAACCGACTCCCCGGAGGACAACAAGACTCGCCTCGTATTTATGGTTTGACGGTGCCATTGAGTTTAAGAAAGAGCTTTCCATGTTTTATGTAGGCCGGCCATCCCGCGCGCCCGTAAATAACCGTTTTTACTCTTCGGGAGGGCTGCCGGAGATCTCAAAAAATATCTCGGATGTATGTAATCCTTTTATGGGAGCCTAAGTGGGCCAAATGGTTCTCCGGGCCCTTCGTATAGTGCTCCCGTTCCTCATGTTTCTCAATGGCGCTCTGATGATCCCATCTTTGGAATCAGAGCCAGTTCTGTGAGTGCCAATGTAGGAATTGAACCCAACTGGGCGTTTTACTTTTTTTCACCTACTTCCGGGAATGTTGTTAAATTTGCGTTAATGGAGGTTTGTGTTTGGGAGAGATTTGAGGCCACTAACTTCTTGTTCTCGCCGCCGTTTGTGTTGAAGATTAGACACTTATCTGGAACAAAAGCCGCATGGCTTCTTTTCCTCACGACATGTGCGCATCGCCGAACTGCCACCTCCCCCGAAAACTTCGCGCTCTTACGAAAAAATAATTTCGATTTGCACAGAAAAATCCGTCTCCTCCGAAGTAATTTGAGTTCGTTAATCTGCGCAATCAATCGGATAGGTAGTGTTTATAATTCCTATTTTTGTACAATAGTTAAAAACGCTGAATATTTTACCCAATGGTTTATTATTCTTTCGATGTAAGTTACTTGTGCGAAAATTAATTCTTTGTCAGTGAAAAATTTTGAGGGGGGCGAGGAAACGTGAAGGAGGGCGGAGATACAGGTATGCTTGGGCCTGAGATGGACGAAAGGATGGACGCATTTTCAAACCGCAAGACCCTCGGAAGAAACGCATTATGTGTTCAAAATAAATAAAAACACTTTTTGTGTGGGCACCTATCGCCTAATAAGTTTTTGGGGTGCAGAATCGATTGGTAGTCCCCAACAACCCATTGTCCAAAATATTCAAAATAAGGTGTAAAAATTTGTCATAATAGGCAAATGGGGTGTCGTCAAATTAGTGTTTTCGAAAGCTGAATCGATTGGAGCCAGTCCCTTCTTTCTTCCTCCGGCCTAATAGTAACATGCGTTATCGAGTTGTACGTTGTCCCTGTGCTCCTGCGGCTATGGCCCTGACTGGTAGGTGTACTACTCAACCCGAAAACATGGAACTTTGCACATCCTTGATGACAACATGGTGGTAACGAATAATATCTAGGCTCATTATATACTGCTAAAATAATATTTAGGTTCGATATATATTGTGAATTAAAGTACGTAATGCACATCTAGTACATAAAAAACTTGAAAGGACATATTATGAACTTATTAAGTTCTGAAAAATAGGACTACTGCGAAACACCAAATTTCCTAACAAAAATATTGAAATTGGTGTAACTTTTGACGGGTTGATGGTAAATAATAATATATGTATATATAAATGAAGGAAATTTAGTGCTCTACAACATTGATTATGAGAACTTTTGTTATAGGATGAACATTCTAGAAGATATGGACGCAAGTTTAACAGAAAACGTGAGGTGAAAATCACTTTTTCGCAAATTGTCACTTTTCAAAAGCGTATATCTCGGAAACGGTACGGTTTATGAAAAAAACGTATGATATGAAAGTTATAGGGAATTTAATAAGCTTTAATTTGATAAATAGTGATGTTTTACGTACGACGCTCCGTTTCCATGATATGAGCGAAAAAGCGAAAAAAGGGACCTTCTAACCCCCCTCCCCTCCTTTCCCCTTCCCGGAAACGTGGGGACTTTTAGTATGTTTACTTTCTAACTACCCTGAACATGTTTCCGAAGAAAAACCTTGGACTTCAGACAACGCACTCTACACCCCCTTTTGGGGCCCCCTTTTGACGCACTCTACGCCCCCTTTTGACTGGACTAATAATAACCTGAGATGGTAATGAAATAAAAGACAGAGTTCACTTCATGAAACGGGAATCATGATCGGATTGTTTCCCTGGGTTCTACGAGGCTTTTATGAGGCGAAAATGGGGGTATGTAGCGGATTTTAGCGAGGAAGGCGAGTGGGGAATTTCGACGTTATTTTGGTAAAAATAGGCTTTTTTCGAGGTTTTTTTTTTTTTTTTTTTTTTTCAAAATATAATATCAGATATTATATTTTGCAAGGGGATTGCACTTCAACTAAAGCTGCTTCTGGGCTATTAGTATGTATATCTGAATAATACCTGTTGAGCTTTAATTTGTTGGTAAAATAAACGTCGCCCACTTTTGGGTAAAATGTCATTAAAAAAAAAAAAATTAAAAAAAATAAAAAGTCATGAAATGAAAAAATAAACGTCATAAAGTCTCTGTCAATAACTCGCGACAGCACGATATTCAATGATGGACCGATCAGGAGCCGTATCGAGAACCCAGGGTTGCGCAAGAACGGGTACGTGGGGGAAAGAGACAACTTATCGGCCGCAATCGGGCTATGGCGTTTTTGACTACTGCGACGGCGCACAATGTGGCAGAACCTCCAATTTCGGGGGAAAAAAAAAATTCCTTGAATTTTCAAAACGTTTGTGATCATTTCTATAGTACTTTTTCGCGCTGAATTGAATACTGCAATAACTTTGACGATTACAGCAACTGGCAAAAAAATACAGCCAATTATTGGATGAAATAGCTACGGCACCACACAATTTTGGCAACAATATTTACTGTAAATTAAAAAAGTAAATTTAGCTTTATAATAAACTTGAGAAAAAACAATAAATGCAGAAATATTTGATTTAAGTTCAAAATGAATGATTTTTTTTTTTTAACGAATACATAGGTAATTATATAGGTAAGACAACAAATAAATAGCTCCTACATTCAGTCAATGAGTAATTCTTCTGCCTCGTCACTTAATTGAATTGATTTCGTTGATTCACTCACCTTTATCGCCTCGACCTCTAACCCGAATACACCAAAATCCTGTTAACCGGCATCTTTGAAAATTCACTGCTCCTGAATACGGTGGAAAATGGCGACGAAATTTTCACAGCATCTTTATTAGGGTCTGACGTTTAAGAAAAAAAAATAAGCCATACCTTAGGATGGCCTAGCTCGATTTGCACGCTTCCCTAAAGTCAAATTCTGCAGAAAACCGTGAATTCGGAGGTGTTGTTCATCGGAATTCATTTGGTACCTATTGAGAACATGTAAAATTTTAAAAACTACACGATTAAACCGAGTGAGAGGGGATTTTTTTATGTTATACCTATAAAATGCTTAAAATCTCATAACCTCATGTTTCACTCCTCATTTAAGTAGTGAAAACTAATTTTAATCGCAAACAGACTATTACTCGCTGATTCTACGGTTAAAAACCTTGGAGAAAACCACAAAAATTTTCTATACACACTTTGCAAATTTGACTTTTTTCCACACCGCGGCGGCGGACCGCAATCGTGAAGCCTCCATATTGGTTTAGTATCCTTGGAATATAAGGCATCCACATCTATGTATTCGCGACGGGTATCGGACTCTTTGATTGTGCTCAAAATTTGTCATTAGGTATGTTTAGAAATTTTCGTCCACCGTCAAGGCCGTTTTGGGATGCTGGATTTTTTTTTAAATCTGAAATTTCGAAAAATAGGTACTCGTTTTGCTATCCAGTTATGCCCGTAAGGGTTCCAGCCCGATCGGTAAAGCCCGTGGGGCTCTGAGGGGCTAAAAAGGGGTCGCAGGCTTTCGAGTCACTTGAATCAAGTGGGGTGTCATTATGGTAGTATTTTTGGACGTAGCGTCCAGACTGTGGAGTCCCAGAAAGATTGGATTTCCACCGAGAGGATCTGAGGGGCTACGAATGGGACTTTTGAAGGGTGCATTCGCTGGAGAC
The DNA here is from genome assembly GCA_955831195.1 of Pilophorus perplexus. Taxonomy (NCBI): domain Eukaryota; kingdom Metazoa; phylum Arthropoda; class Insecta; order Hemiptera; family Miridae; genus Pilophorus; species Pilophorus perplexus. The sequence goes on from OY037015.1 coordinate 5,549,230, forward strand.
ATTGCCGAACGTGAACAACCCTAGAACTTCAGAATAATTATGAAGCGGTCAATGTTAAAAGGGGATATGTTTAAAGTAAAGTAAATGTAACACATCCCCTTTTAACATTGACCGCAATTGCCGACGCAGGTGAGCACATGCTCTACAGAAGATAGCAAAGTTAGAAGAACGTCGCACTGAGAGAAAAAAAGGGCCTATTCTAGGTTATTTTTCGATTTTTTTCTAGGTTAAATGCTGCCAACCTAGATTTTTTTTTTTTTTTTCATTCTAGGGTGGAACAATTTAGTCTAGGTTGAATATAATTTAACCTAGATTGAAAATACTGGTGAAGTTACCTCCCTAAAAATGCAAACAACCAAAATTTAAAATGCACCACCCCCACAATTTAGTTCACAGTGTGTGCCGCCGCCCCCATCCATTTACAGTCTAGGTTAAAAACATTAATGTCTTGGTTGTCTCACCCTGGTATTCAATGTTTTCACTTTCATAGACGGTTGATTTACCCTAAAACAAAAACGTTCTCACCCCCCCCCCCCCCCTCAAACAATTTACAGCCATGGCGCATTAACCTAGAACCCTTTTTTCTCTAGGTTGTGCCCCTTTATTTACGAGGTTGTTTCAATTACTATCCTCGTTGTACCAGTTAAATTTCGAGGTAGCTTCCTATTCTTTTCAGGTTGGTCCTAATAAATTACTAGGTGGTCCACTTTTCTTTCTAGGTTTGCTCCACTTCCATTGCAGGTTGTTTCTAACAACTTCAACTATCTTTCTGGGTTGTCTCTGTTTCCAACTCAGTACAAAAATTTGAATGTGACGTCATAATATGACTGCACATAGTGACAGAAATTAGATGATTAGAATTTGACAGAGATTTGGCCTCAACCCCACCGGGTAAATAGCAGGGGTGCCAAGATAACGAGAATTAACGCCCACCGCCTACAGTGGCGCTCTCCGCGGTCGCTTAGCGTACAGTAGAAACAACCTGGAATTTATTGAATGAATTACAATCACTGTTGTTTAAACCTAAAACTATTTGTGGTACTACGGTAGTTTTAACCGAGACTGAAAGTCTAACTTTTTCTTCTGGGTTGTTACCTAAAGTAACAATCTCGCCTTTTAAATCTCTCGGTTGTTTTCAGTTGTACAACCGAGACTTTAATGGAGGGGAATTATATGGAAGGTCAAATCATTCAATTCTAGGTTACCCCACTTAAAAGTCAAAGGTAGGTAATATATTTTCTAGGTCTTCACAATGTCAACCTAGACCAAATGTGAAGTTCACATTTGGTCTAGGTTGACACTTTTTTATTCCAGGTTGTGGTCAGAGGGCGGGTATTAACGGATTAGGTTGTTTCTATATGGGTCTAAGTTGTATTAATATTTTTCGATGTTACTTTAACCTGGACCTATTTTTTTCTAGGTTGAATCAATTGATTCTAGGTGGTTTCAATTTCTTTTCGAGGTTATTTCAGATTTAACCTAACCACTAAAAAAATCTTTTCTCTCAGTGCGCATGAGCTGCGACAGACGAGTAAAATCTCCACTGCTTTGCCACCAGTCGGTTTTCAAAAGAGGACCTCGCATCGATTGTACTTCGTGAACTGGCGAAAGGGAAGCTGCGGGGGGTCGCAATCCCTTGGTTACCATAATCATCAAGTTCATCAAAGATACATGAGACTCAAGGTGGAAAGAGGGGAAGAGACAGAAAGGGCTCACCCCCTTCTGATTCGGAACTAACTTCTGACGTCCCCCCCCCGCGGGTTCCCTCCAGCTGAAAGAGCTTTTGTTGGAGTTGCTCAAGTTCGGAATTTGCAAATGCTCACCCTTGAAAGGAGGAGAGGCGTTAATTACGAAACAGAAGACATCGGGCGGCCTTCTGGAAATCTACAAGCGGTCGACGTCAACCGGGACATTATTTTTGACGAGTTCCATCGCCTTCATTAGCGGATAATGCTGGAAGGCACCGAAACTCATCAAGTTCGGCGGCAGTACATCACATGTTATCTGCGTTGACAAGCTTACTTTTCATTTAATTTAGTTCACACGTGACCAGTTCCAGTCGGATTTGATTCCCATAGTTTCCTTTTAATGACATCCCAAACGCCTGAAGAATTGATTGCGCTCAACCCCACAAACACGAGGTTGCAGTGGAAGCGGTTCTCAGTAGCGATGCCTCCATGTGGCCCAGACGACATTCCCACAACCTGCTGCTACATTGTTCATTCGCTTTTCCGGCGAAACGTGGCAATACACCGCCAGACTGACACGAGGGGTTTTCAGAACCGATTATATTAGCACCGTTGCGTTCTTGGAAAACGGAGACAAAATAATTCCGTTCCTCGGTGTATTGTTATCCTCAAGCAGGGTTCACATCAATGTGGCAATGCGATATTGCATCATTCCGTCATTGCGTTCGGTCGGAGAAGAAGTTAGGGTAGGTACTTATCCCTTAGAGGCCCACATGTCCGAGCTCGACCGGAGCCTCGACCCCTCATTTCCTTTAGAGGCCCACACACATGAGTCTTCGAGGGCATATTATGTCTAGAGACAAAATAATGTTTTATGGAGGCCGTGCCGGATCGGAAAGTAGCTACAGCAGTAATACGAAGGAGGAATGCTCGCGGAACGACGATTTATTCAGACTGTTGGCGAGGCTACTCCACCGCAGAGCTACAATCATCTGATGGTCAACCATACATACAATTTCGTGGATCCGACGTCTGGAGCTCACACACAACACATAGAAAGATTATGGGGAGCAGCGAAATGGAGAAACAAGCAACATCGCGGGACCGCACGCCAATATGTATATGTATATACATAAAAGCATTTTTGTCTGTTTATTGTAATTGAAAGCTAGTTCCATGAAATGACTAAAAACGCCCTGATACCGCAAAAAATTCCCGATTTATCCTTCAGGACCTTAAAGAAGTTGGAAGGTTTGAAACTGAAAGGACGTCATTTACCGTCCTGAACCAGAAAGCAGACCTGACTACAGTTCTCCAAATGTCCGTAGAAACCGACTGTATCGGTGAAGACATCCCTAACATACACAATCAGCCATCTTGAAGGGAGGTTCAGATTAGCCAACCTTTGCGGACATGAAATCTGCACTGTGTATGGTGGCGTTGTGTTGTACTACTATCCGAAGGTCAATCTTACCACCAAAAGTTCAAACGCTGATTATTTTCATACTCTCTCCTGATTTCTGTAGAGGATTCGCGATTTACATTAAGCATGCGAACTCTGGTGGTGCTTGAAAGACTCACTCAAAAACGGCAAGTCACCCGCCCGCCCTATGTAATTTGAAGTGCCCTGCACCTAATTATTCAGTTTTCTTCCAATTATATCCATGTCGGGGTATGATAATTGGAAATTGAAGAAGAATTAGTTTGTTAAGAAATAAAGATGCAGTTCGAGGTTGATTTCGCAATTTCACTAAAAGAAAAATAATTATTTTTTAAAATTATTATTTCTAATTATAATCGTTTGTGTGGACCTTGACGACGAATATGCGGGGGGGGGGGGGGGGGGGGGGGTTTGCTGTGTTTACGGGTGCAAAACAAGGATTTTTCTTATTCAGTTTTCTTCCAGTTTAAAAATAAACCTAGTCAGGCAATGCATAACCCAACCAGCGAATTTTCTTTGAAAAGCCCTCATGGGCTGGAAATTTAAATCTGGGTGGCCGGTTGGTCATTCTACCTGGCTGGATGGTAATTTTGCCCTGGCAAGCCGATCCGTTTTTGGCAGTAGGCATTTTTTGCCTACATACCAAAAACTAGGTACTCAAATTTTGACAACATACTTGGTTTACCATCTAGTTGTGCCTGCAAGGATTTCATCCCGATCACCCAAACTCGTGGGGCGCTATGGGGCTAAAATAGGGCTACGGGAGGGTTTTTTAAAGGGTTTTGGCTATGGGATCGATTTAGGTGTCGTTTTCGGTATTTTTGGACGTAGAATCCATTTTTTGGGTTCCCGGAACGATCTGATTTCACCGTGGGAATCTATAGGGCTACAAACGGGATTTTTTAAGTATCCCAGGGTGTACAGTATGTACGGAGTATTTGTTTTTCGTAATTGCCATATAAACCTGTTATCCGAGAGTTGAGAATAGTTTCGTGATGATTAAAAACCTTTAGCAGCCGAAACGCAACCAAAATCGAGTGGGGGGGGGGGGGGGGAAGTAACTCAGACCTCTTGATTTAGCAGTCTAGAGAACAATACAATGTATAATATGTCATATTATTAAGTCAGGATCGAAGGAATTAGGTTTTACAATGTGCCTCGTCAAAATGAGAACAAAGTCAGAGGTCAGAAAGTCCAGCTGGACAGGGAAGCCTCTTTTTAACATAACTAACTATAAACCAAACAAGCGCTTGGACTGTAAAATCAGAACAACATGGGATCTTGGGGGAAAACGATTGAAGTTGGAATTGACTATTAGGCTGGTAGGACCTTACTGGTTGCAATAAAGTAAGACGGCGACGACGTACTTACATTCCGCTGACGCTCCGGCCTTACATGTACAGTGGAATGATAAAATTTCCTCTCCTTTTTTGCTGATTCTTCCTTCCATGACGTGCGAACCAATGCATAGATATTGGTGCAGACATCCTCTGGCGGTCGAACACCACACACAATAATTATTATGTGGCCAGCATTGATCACAGTCTACCCCCTCGCGAAAATTCCGGGACTCAACATTACAATTGGCGTATTTGAATATAGAATTAAGCCTAAGCATAACGTTAGGTAAATAGGAAGGGGAATCAGGGAACCGAAAGGAAATACGGAAAGGACGGATTTTTATTATTTTGTCAGAGCTGAGATAAGAGTGATAAGAGATTCCTTATTCTTCTTCTTCTCGTCCGATTATCTAGTAATCGATTTTTCATGCCAACATCGATTTCATGTGTACCAAAAAATAATTATGAGCGATTTTGTGAAGAAATCCTTCATATCGCCTCTTGAGATTGAGGCAGCTTGCCGGGAATGAACGGCCATTTTGGAAACGACTTCAGCGCTCCAGTGTTAATGTAAATCGCGAATAAAAAACACAGGCCTGCAAAAAAAATATTGCTGAAAACGTTTTTGATCTTTTTAGGTAATCTTATAGTTTTGAAGGGCGCTGAATCCGAAAATGACATCGGTTTTTCTCTATCACCCACCGTTCTTCCTCATTTTGACCCAATATTTGGAAATTAATGGGCTAAAATGACTATTATGGAATATAGAAATAAATATTTCAAAAATGTTTAAAAAGGTTTTATTTAACCAAATTCCTTTTACTTGTCACCTGCTTGTTTGAAGTAGTCAATAAACTCACGATCTCGAAGTCTGTATTGATGAAAAGATGACTCAAGGGGCAATGTCCAACTCCCCATGTGGGCAAGGATTGAAACACAAAGTCCAACATACCCAGCGAGGCTCTAATGGTCCTAATGCTCTAATTTTGTACTCATTGAAGTGTTCCAAAATTTCCAATTTCATTAAGTCCATATTGATACACTTACAGAAAAAAATATATGAAAATGAGGAATGAGGCTGCTTTTAAGTAAAAATGCCATCTCGACACCCCAAAAAAAAATTAAATATGCGATGAAACGGAGGGTGATGGATTTTGTTCATTATTTTTCACGGATTCAGCACCCAAAAATCTATAAAGTTCACCTATTAGTTTCAAAAAAGTTTTTTGGTCGCAGGCCTGTGAAATTGTGCAGACGGTATAAAAACAAGTATTTTACTCAACAGAATGGGATTCGACTGAAAAAACTGCGATTTTCAACCGTCCTTTTATAGCTCTTTGAGCCCAGATTGAGACGTCTCTGAGGCTATCTCTGCTGTGTGGGCTGTTTTTCCCATTCCCGCCAACAGAAGCGTGATCTGGCGGTCCGCAGGCGACTCCTATCTTTTTCCGCCCTTGATTGCAAAGTTGTACAGAGTAAAAATTCCAACGAAGTGAGGGCACTTCGTGCAACCAGCATTGTCGACGAGGATCCCTCACAGAAACACGCCGCTACATTCATTTTTACCGGAGATGCCAAAAAACAAAGGTTGCTCAACGTTTAGCGAATAAAACGAGCACCGCAATAGCTCACAGGGACTTCCGACTTTCCATATTCATAACGAACTCCCGGGCGTGTTCGGAGCAGATATGGAAATTGATGGAGCGAAGTCTGAGCAGACCGACGTCGCACCAGATTTAACAAAACGGCGGAGAATTTCAAGCGCGAATAACTTCCCGGCCTGAGAAACAAGCAACTATTTCTCGTTTTCTTGCTTTTCCGCTCCCCGTTTTCGCGCGTTCATTTAAATAGGCGGGGTTTCAAGATCAAATGAGAATTTCATTCATACGCGAGGCGCATCCTGTGAACATACGAACATACGGGGCCGTGTTTGGGCCCTTATTAAATTTTCGTTTCTCCGGGGGATATTTTCACGGCCGGGGAAGATTATGAAAACAAACTCCTCGCAATCGTATTTAGCTTCACGCGGCGAATGTGGGGATAAACGTGAAATGAAACTCCCTCCGGGGGGGCTCAACGGGGTGGAATCCCCGGTCCCGTTATTTCGACGCTAGAGACGGCGGCTAGTTCGTAAATTAATTTGGAGAGGGATAGAAGTGACGGTGGATGATAAAACGTGAGGCTTCCGGGCTGGAGTGGCGGAATATCGTAGTTTTTTTTTATGAAAACGGGGGGAAGCCGTAAAAGCCAACGTGCCGGACGGAAGAGTCAAATTATACAAATCACGGCGAGCGTTAGAGACGTGGAAGATATGGCTCGAGCGTCGACAGAGTAATTCGCACACAGAAAGTGCCAATTCGTGCAAATGCACAGTTTGAAGGCTTCACGACTCCCTCTAATAAGAAACACTTCGCCTACCTTTCGCTATTTTGTGGAACTTGAAAAGAGATCCACAAGCCGTAACGGCACCCTCAGGGCGGAACACGCAGCTGTCTCAGTTCGTCACGGAATCCTTTTACAGTGTGTGGTCGAGCCAAAGCCGTTTTGGTGATCGCGACAGATGTCATAAATTCTGATCGGCCTCAAAATTTGACATTATTTCAAGATGTCCAAAGATTCCAAACAAAAGATACATTCAGGAAAAAAATACAAGAAAAAATGCCTAGTTTTCTCACTCGCTTCGCTCGCTCGGGGTGGGATGTATACATAATCAGCTTGCAGACTCGTCTGCAACCACAGGAGACCATTTTCATGTCTTCGTCTTCCATATTATTCACCTTATTGTGTTTGTCCTATGCGCAATAAAGTTATTAATTAATTAATTGTTGTTGACCAGGAGACGCTACTTAGTTACAAATTGCATGATGCGATTTCGGTAACGCTTTTTCATTACATTAAAAAGTAACGCTTTTTTCGGTTGTGTGCCAAAGTAAAGACATGAAAATGTCAAAAACGAAATGTCCTTCCGCTGTCCGAGCCGTTTTGGGCAGTTGTGTACAATGGAAACTGCAATCAGCGGTAGGCTATCTAGCAGGCTCCCCGAAGGGAGCTCCACCCTGCGGGGCCTGACCTTCCGCCGGGCTCCACCTTCCGGCGTCCCCACGACCCCCTCGAGACCAACCCGAAAGTCCGGGGGGGGGGGGGGGGCTAAGGACCCAGGGATGACCCCCAAGCCCAAGACCGCGGGCTCCCTCCCGCCCGAGGTACTGGAGAGAAGGAGCTGCTCTAAGCCGGATGTTATTTGCGTTATTGGGAGCAGCTCCTCCCCATTAAGGCCACTCCGGTCGGAGACCCGAGAGCCCGAAGGCTCTCTACCGCTTTACATGCCCCCAACATCCCAGCGTTAACCGGGATATCGGCCTGAACATTAAAGGGGTGGACATGAGGGTCGAAGAGCCGAGTCCGCCAGTGAGCCATAGCACACTAGCATCAACCTACGGCCCCCGCGAACGGCCCCCGCGAACGGTCCCCGTAGCCGTTTTGGGTAGTAGGAATTCGTTAAGAAATATAAAATTTTGGATTTCACTGTGGGGATCTGTAGGGCTAATAAACCCTCGTTTTAAAATTTGCAGCGTTTTTTGTTGTTGTAGAACCTAAATGTTGATTTGAAGAGCAATTGAAGAACCCAAATCTAAATCTGGCGGTTTGTATTTACAGGCCCTGAAGAGGAACAAATGAAATGTCAGAAACGTTGGCTGAACCAAGAGATTTCATTGACCGAACCTCAACAATCCCCACAACTCCTATGTAATCGTGGCGGAGGTCGAAAACTTTGTTCGGCCTCAAAATTCGTCATAGATCCGTTCCGTGAAGATTACACAAACGTCCGTCCGCCGTCCAGGCCGTTTTGGGCTGTAGGAGCTGTTTCAAATCTCGCCCGGTGACGTCACTCGTGTCACGGAGCCTGTCAGAGTGCCCCCTTGTCCACATTCTAGTTCAGAGGATATATTTAACCAAAACACCCAATCAAAAGAAGTAATTTCGGAACATCGGAACGTCGAATACAATAATTATTTGAAAACTGCTTCACGCATGGAATTAACCAAGTTAGTCCAGTTCCTTTGTACTTGAAATGGAGGTCGTGCTGGGAAAAGGTGGGGTAGTTTTGATTTTTTGGTATGTGGTTAGGACCCATGCGAGTAGTCTTTGACCAAGTTATCATTTAAAAACCTTGTGCCGCCTTCGGCGTTAGCGAAAAACTACGATTTTTTCGGGCCTTTTTCAGGTTTCGCTAAACAAGTCGGTGAAGGAAGCATCTTACGACCAAAGGCACCATATTCATTCTTAAACTGGACAATATTTGCTAAGATTCGAGACCAACCGCAGCTCTCTACAGCGAATAGTTTCCGATATACAGGTCGTTGAAAAATGGCAATTTTTTCCAAAATGTGAAAATTTTACGAAAAAGCGATTTTTTCGTTAAATATCGCCTGAAATTGGCATCCTACCAAAAAGTCATAAGAAATGAACGTGTTCCTGGGCGATGGTTATGAATGTAGATCCGTCCAATGTTAATTCTTAGTTGGCATGTAATGCTGAGCGGCGGAGTCTTTCGGCTGTCTTCGTATTCTGCTTTGCTGCATCCTCAGGGTAGCCATCAAATACGACCGGAACATTTTGCCCAAAGTGGTTTGCCACATAGGTGGTGTAGCGGGCTACTTGATAATACTTTATTGAAAATTTTATATAGTAAGTGTAAACGGTAGACTTGTAATTTTATCATTTAATTTCTTTTTGTAAATACTTAATTGAAAATGGTATGTAGTAAGGGTGAACTGTACAGATTAATAATTAATTACTAATTATTAGTAATAATTACTAATAATTACTAATTATTATTAATATTATTGACACTTAGTGGTAACAGTTTATATTTAATTTTTGTAAGTTAATTACTATCTAATTGTAATAAAAGCGTTTCTTTACATATACAAAGGCTTTCCTTTTATTTCCCCCATAACCCACTTACGACAGTTTGCGGTTATTCGTCATTATCTCAGAAACTAATAAAGTTAAAGACCTCCGGTTGTTCTCAAATTAAAGCTAATTAAATGTCCTAAAAGTTCATATCCTATGACTTTTTGGTAGGATGCATATTTCAGGCGATATTCAACAACAAAATCACTTTTTCGTAAAATTTGCACATTTTGGAAAAAATTGTCATTTTTCAACAACCTGTATCTCGGAAACTATTTACTTTAGAGAGCTGCGGTTGGTCTCAAATCTTAGTAAATATTGTCTCGTTTAAGAATGAATATGGTGCCTTTGGTCGTCAGACGCTTCCTTCACCGACTTGTTTAGCTAAGTCTGAAAAATGGCCGAAAAAATCGTCGTTTTTCGCTAACGACGAAGGCGGCACAAGGTTTTTAGCGCAACCTTTTTCCAAAAAATGGAAAGGTGCGCTCACCTCTTCGACATGTATGTTTTTTTTTTGTTTTTTTTGTTTGTTTTGTTTGTTTGTTTGTGTACAGAGCATCACGCCCGAGCGGCTCAACAGATTTTCATGAGGGTGGTCTCATTGTCATCAGCGAGTTCCGGGGGTGGTTATAGGCTACCTTGATTTTCCCTCCCTCATCCCCTTCATCGGTTTTCGGGAGGTCCTTCACGACGAAAGTTGTTTATCTCTGATGTGTAACTAAGGAGGCCTCAAAAGGGGGACGGAAGTTTTTGTCCGATTTCGTTGGTACAAGGGTCTATGGAATGAGCTTTTCAGGCTGATTCCAACGACTCCAAAACGATTTTTGCAGCCTGAGCCGTTCGTTACCTCTGATCGGCATAAGGTTTTATTACGCATCGGTCGTTAGGGTGCAGTTGTTTACGTAATGAGCATCACGTGGATGATGTGTTGTGTGGCATAGTTTGGTCGCTAGATACCTACTGTTTCTTAGTTTCTCTCGCTCATTAAATATATCGTAATAACAAAAAGGTTGCGCTCATCTATTCAATTCAATTGATGGCTTGTTTAAATTGATAACTTGGTCAAAGACTACTCGCATGGGTCCTAACAACGTGCCAAAAAATCAAAACTACCACCTTTTTCCAGCACTACATAGGAACTGGACGAAGTTGTATAAATGTAAACATTAGAAGGTCCCTTACAAGAGAAAAACAGCATTACTGATTCACGCCCGGAAGGCAATATTTGACCGACTGTATTGATAGTAATAATGAATGCTGTCCAAATATTGTCCTCCAACCTCCCCAAAGTTTGGTTTTCGTTGTTGGTGGGTGTCCCCTGGCAACTTTGAGAAGTATCATTCCCCTTAACTCTCCCCTTCGTTCGAAGAGAGAACAACGCCGAAAAAAAACCAATTGCACCCTTCCCGACAGATAAAAAGGTGGTAATGAATAAATAACTCGAGTAATTCTTTCCCGCTGTTATTTTCCTCGGTAGATAAATTTTTATCTCTCATCCTCCCCTCCTAACGGGGTTGTTCGTTGGGGTTGATTGTTTCGCAAGTGCGTTTGGAGCACCGGAAACAAAACGAAGGGGTGCTGGAAAGCGGGTTAAAAGGGGCAGAAACAGATCGGGTTAATTAGGCAGTAATTCCAAGAGAGTGAATAATGAATGGAAAGGGAGAGTAGTGCATCGTCCCATTAAGAGGACCCGGGCGAGGGGGTTTACGGGGGTGGAATGCGGTAAATACACCCCCGCCGGTTGGAACCGTGAAGGTGACTGGCCCTCGGTGGATTTATGACCTTTAAAAACTCGAGCTCATTCACATGCCTTCACTAAGGAGTTTGCAGGGGAATTAGAGGTTTTCACAACTTGAGGTCGCGGGAGGAAAGTTGTAGCAACTAGAGAGCCACTCGTTTTCACCGCCCGCGTAAAACTTGAGTCTTCGTTATTATGATATTCTCTGATCAAGCAATCTATGAAGCTTCGATTCGGAGAAGTATGGAAAACGCTGCAAATTTTACACACGGGTTTATTATTCTTTGATATAGGTTACTTGTGCAGAAATTTAATTCTGTCAGTAAAAAAAATTTTTGATTTTTTTTTTTTCAAAATTTTTTCGTTTTTACTTGAAAATTTTTTTGACCTCCTGGGATCCTTCAAAAATCACATGTATAGCCCCATGAAAGCCCTATATATCACAACAGTGAAATCGGATCGTTCTGGGACCCCAAAAAATGGATTCTACGTCCAAAAATACATCGAAAACGACACCTAACTCGACCCCATAGCCCAAACCCTTCAAAAAACCCTCCCGTAGCGCCCCACGAGTTTGGGCGACAGGGCGGTACGCTCGGATAACGTCGAAACAAAATCTGCAGCTCCGAGTTTAGCTCACTCATGTTTTATTTGTGTTCTGACATCCGCATCACAAGAAGTATCGCTCTAAAGGAGCTCCTTTCTCATTCCACCTCTCCAAGTTGAGATGTAAAGGAGGGCAGACGGATTTTCCCCCCCTTCGCCGTCTACAGGAAATCCTCTAAGAAATTCCCGTCCCATTGATTTCCCTTGACAGGTAGGCAAAAGATCTGATTGGCTCTGACGGACCATCTGCCGTAGAAAATGTAGCGGGGGAGACTCCCAAGTTGAAAGAAAAAGGGAGCCGAACTTTGTTGGATCGGAGGTTCATTTGGGATGCACAGACTCCGCCAAAGGGCATTTTCGTTAGACGCTAATGGCTTCCACTTTGCCTTCGCGTTGCTCCATCTGTACATATCAGGCTGGCTTTGTGAATGATGCAGAGGACGAAAAGTGGGGTGGAAAAAGGGCGTATCATCTGCTGCTGTTTTCTTATGCCACAACTCTTGCCCTCTCCGGCGCTTCACTAAATGTCTTCCTCATTGTACTGGTGTTAGCCTTCCGCGGCACAGCACCAAAAGGCGACACTAGGATGATGACTACTCGATTTTCAATCCGAAAAGGCAAATCTCGGAGCATTGTGGTTGAAATGCCAAGGTTCTTCGTGGCTGTATGCCATCAGGTTAGACCACAGAAATCAGCGACGTGAAAACCAGGCACCAAAACACAAACTGACCTTATAAAAAAACTGATCTTATTCCAGCTACTAAAAATAATTTTAGAAGAGGGGGGGAAGGTGAATTCCTCCGTAGGATTGCACGAGCAATGAATGCTGCTAATGACGCAGGGGTATGTATTTGGGGGAACCTGAGGAAGCTCGAGGAAAAGGCGCCTTTTGAGGAATAGGCACTGTGCCAATGGGGGTAACAAAAATTTTGATTTGCCCTATGAAAAAGCCCAACTTTGAGACCCAATAAATCCTAAACTACTCAACCCTTTTCCACGAAATTTTGAGCACAGTTCTATCAAATGGTGAAGAGTCGATTGACCTAAGAACTTTTTGATAGTGTGATCGATGTGTAAATAATCGATTTTACAAATGAGTGTAAAAACCAATCTTTTTTTTCTAACTTTGAAAAATTGCCAGGATTCAAGGGGTTCAGGGTTTAAATTTAAAAATGCTCAAAAAAGTGAAAAAGTTTTGTGAATTTTCTAAATAAAATAATTTTATTCGTTGTTCTGTATTCTTGTTATAATAATATTGTTATCCCCCATTGCTCCAACATATTATTAAGTCGAAGGTGACTAATAATGCCTCCAAACAGGTTTTAATATGTATATTGGTGTACCAACCTAGTTAAAATTAAACGCTGTTTGTTTGTATACATAATATTTTTTCTTATTTTTAAAGTAACCCCCCCCCCCCCCCCCCCCCCAGGTAAAAAGTTGTCATTAGGTTCTAGTTGTCAACTCTATACGCCCACTACTCTAATTAATTGATTTAACAAGAATTTTTGTGTCTTTGGAGAATCTTATCTTTCCTCAAAATTCAGGGTTTCAATCAAAAGGGCACATCATGACATTTTTCCTTCAAAAGGGCACATATCCAAAATTAAAATGGCGATTTCTCCTCCATTTTTGAATGCAAGCAGTTAATATTTTGGGATAATGTACGTTATGCTTGTTTGTACAATAATACGCCCAAAAACCCTGAAAAAAATATGAAAATGGCTGTGCCATTCGTTGTTATCTCCTCCTCAACATTTTTTGCAAATGGATATGTTCCCTTTTGAAAAATTTTATTATTATTTTTAATTCTCTTTGGTCAAAAGACGTATTATAAGACTAAAAACCTGCTGTAAAAATGTCAACACTGTCAGACTTATCGTTCAGTAATAATTGGGTTTTATGTGTGAAAAAAAGTCGATTTTTCAGGAGAACCATTTTTCTGAAAAGGATACGAAATCCGCTCATAAACGTATCTCTTGATCCTAAAAGTGGCTGCAATCACTCACCGCCATGGACTGAGCATTACTAAGGCAGGGAAAAGTGAAAACAGCAACACCTTATCGAAATAGTTTTTTTTTATCAGAGGGTTTGATGTTTATTAGTGGTATTGTCGAGATGTTTGGTTTACGTTTTGTTTATATTTTGTTCCGTGATGACTGTACTGTAATGACAAGACCTAAGAGTATCACTATCTCAATGAGATTGGAACTGCCAGATGGTGCAGAGTTGCTGATCGAAGAGAACGGATGGGCAATGAAGGTGACTTCTCTGCTTTTTCCTTTTAACTTTGTATTTAGGCAAAATACTACATAAGTTGGAGACCGGTTTCGAGCTACACGCTCATCTTCAGTCCTATAAAACAAACACTCGTAATTACCAACTCTAATACACTTACAAATTAATATGAAACATTAAAATTAAAATTACAAAATTGTGTGAAAGCTTATACAATTCTACAACGGGCTTGTTGAAAGACAATTATAATCTTATAATAAACGTTAAAAGTTTTTAGTCAGTGGTCGTAAACAATTAGGTTATGGGTGAAATTTGAAAAGAAGAGAAATGGCACGTACCAGGAGACGATGGTGATGTTGTTGCAAACTTCCAAACGTGAATGAGGTTTTCCGATTCTAACCAGGGAGTGAAGGGAAGGAAGGTATCTCAGTCAGTTGTGGGGGGGGGGGGGGGGGACTTTCGGCGCCTAGTACCCCATTATATTATATTATTGTTAACATTGCAGGTCAGGTAAGCGGCGGTCGGCGTTAGATGAAAGGCTATTTTTACGATTGACTATTGAAAGGCTATTTTTGCGATTGACTATTATGTCCCATTAGGATTCTGGTTGGCTGTTAACTTTTAAGAAATCTAATATCACCGACCGATACATGGTATCCCTCTCGTTGCAACAAGATGCTGGATCCCTGGACCTAAGAGTATTAAAAAAAAAAAAGTCATTCTATTCCACCAGGTCGTTATGGTGTTTTTTTGTTGTTTTTTTTCGACGAGATGGCATATCGAGGGCGTCAGAGCAATACCCCAAATCGTCATTTTTGGCGAAAATGAGTTTGGGATATCGTTGGACGCGTCCTCTCGTGACAAATTTATCAAATTAATAAGTTCCATGAAAAAATCGATAGGCAGCGCCTAAATCGTCTCTAAGTGAATACCCCACATCGTCATCTGAGTCAGGTGTTTTATACCTACAATTTCTATAATTTCAACAATTTCAACACCCCATAACGACTCGTTTATTAGAAAACAAAGGGTTTTTCCGAATATTTTCTCATAAGTCTATAGAGATTGGTGTTCTGAATGTGGAAAGCACAAGTATACTTATATGCGTGGTAATAGAGAGAAGCAAGTCATTGGCAGGTAGTTTTTTGGCTCTCCTGAAAAGTTGTCCAAATGACGATGTGGTGGGGTATTGCTCTGACGCCCTCGATATAGTGAAAACTCCTGATAATCGTCAGTCCCTAAACCTGGATCCTGGAGAATATGGACCATCGAACTTGGAGTCTCAGGTATCTCTAGATCCACTGCTAGATCCTCCTAGTATCCAAACACCTGATGAAAGGTCTGATAAATCGCGCAGTAGTTCTGCATTTTCTTCAGATTGGAAAATCGGAGAGCGAAGGTGGCCCTTCTTCTCCGCGCCCGGAGCATGTTGAACTCCACTTTGAAAGGCATTTACACCAGGTTGGATTTTTTTTTTTTTTTTTTTTTTTTTTTTTTTTTTTTTTTTTTTTTAATATAAGATATTGGAATTTATGCGTAATATAGTGGTTTCAAAAAAAAAAAAAAAAAAAACTGTTCCCCAAAATCGATTTTTTGGTCGAAATTATTTTGGTTACCCCCTTAAGGGAGTGGTTTCTTTTTGTTGATTAGGCCTGCATTGGTTTTACTAAGATTCTGGACATCAGTGCGAAAATTGACTGTTCGGTTTTTATTCCTCTCAATGTGGACCTTCTCTAGGAGTTCCCGCTTGAATTTGTCTTGGCTCCCGTCCTATAACTTTGGCCTCGTCAACAACAGTTACTGTAATAGGTATAATAAATAGCTGTAAAAAATATTTTTTTTGGCCTCAGAAGTGTCCATTTGTAGGTGGACAGTGTATATACCTACTGGTAAGTCTAAAATGTTGAAAAAAATTGAGGGCATAAAGCGGCGAGGTCACGAGAGGTTTCGTTTTCGAAGTAATTTTTAACGACGATACCATTTTACCGAGTCCGAGAAGCAGATCCGTACTCAGATGATGTGACCCTTTGAGATGTTTTGAGCACGAATCCGTCTAACCTTTGCAAGCGTGAATTTCAGCACAAGATGAGTTTCATGCTTTTAGCGCTTTTTTTTTTTTTTTTTTTTTTTTTTTTTCATCTCGAGGACGCTCGTCAGGGAAAAAAATTGTCGTTGTCCCCAGTCGATCGTGTGAGAGGTTCTTGCACGAACCTGCCTGATTCACGCGATGCGCTACTCTTCAATAATAGAAAACGGCGTCCAAAGAGGGGTCTCAGGAGGGACTTGTTAATCTTTCCAGGAGATCAAGAGCCAAGTTGGAGGTCGCGTGCCACGCACTGAAAGAGCGTCAAAACACGTGTTCGTGCCGTGTGTGACTTCCGTGGCACGTGTCACTGGGGTTTGAAGTGGACAGTCGAAGGGGGCCTTTGGCGAATTGTGACGGAAACTGTTCGTTTAGTAAATGAGACACCGTATGTGCGTGCCAACAGGCAACGCAAACTTTTTGTAATTTGAATTCCTTCTCTTTTTTCCGACTTTATTGTCTTGATTCGGATTCTAACCATTACTTATTCAGAGAGAGGTGCGAAAAGGCACTTTTTTTTTTGCTCTACTTTCTGTCGCCGATGAAGAATGGGGGGAGGAGAGGCTTTCCCTACCGAGCAGGAGCATCTGCTCGACCGCCTCTTATGGGTAGGAACTTGAATGCGCGTGGGGATAACTGTTGGGAGCTGTCGTTCAGCTGTCATCTCCAACCAGGTCCAATTTTGCCTGCTGGGCCTTCAGGGCAGCAAACACCCTGTGTCTCGACGGGCTGGAGACGGACGCCAGTCCTCCCGGGCGCCGTCAGGGAAAACCTCAGCTTCCAGGACGAACCTCTCCGTCGCAAATGGAGGGCAGCTCTGAAGCACTTGTTTTGCCGAGTCTTCGGTGCAGATGAGCGAGCAAGTCTGGCTGCGGTAGCTGTGAGGTCTTATCAAGGACCATTCACGGCTGTCGCGAAAGCGATGGTTCTCAAACAGGCTGGAGGTAAGTTGGAGGGGGAAGCGTTTGGTGTCCCCCTCTGCAGGAGTAGTGTTGTCATAGCTATCGAAGTGAATGGTACTAGAGTTTTATGCGCAAGTGTCAAGTGATTTGGGTCTGGTAAGTCCCTCACCGTGGCACATGCCAGCTTATTTGATACACTTTGTACTTCAGGTCAATCTGTCACTAACATACGTACAGACCACCCACGACATATTAACAAACCGCTGGCTCCTGCTGGCTCATCGATGATCCTGCTGGCTCTAGTATCCAGCTCAGCAAGTCTTGTAACAGATACTGCTGGCACCCATAGCCAGCTCAGTGGATTTGGTAACAGATACTGTTGGCTCCTGTATTCAGATCAGTGTATCTTGTGACAGATCCTGTTGGCTCTTGTATCCAGCTCAGTGTATCTCATGTCAGACACCGCCGGCTCCTGTATCCAGCTCACACTTTGACAAACACTGCTGGCTCCTGTATCCAGCTTAGGCTTTATCGTACAACAAACCAAACCAAACCAAACCAACATTGCAAGTTCCTCTTAAGTCCTACTATTCATCTGTTAAATTCTGGACTAGTACGACAGAAACCTCTGGATGGGCAAGGAGACTGCTATAAGGGGAAAACGGGAGGCAGTTCTCAATAAAACCAAATTACTGGGCTCTCTATTGAATAGCCAGGCCCGCCGGCCGGTGGGCCGGTGCTGCGGCCTTTGGAAAATACTTACTTGCGCCCTTTGGAAAAAACTAACCTGCGCCCTTAATCCGAAAACCATCAACCCAACGGTTATAATAAAAACAACTTTTATAAGTTAAAGCCACACTCGTGAATATCTCAAATGCCTAAATGCTTAAGCAATGGTGGGGCGCCAAAGGGATAGTTCTAGCTAGGCGACAACGCGACGCACAGTGAGGCGAAAACGAAAAAAACCGCTCATAAGTCGAATTTTCGAAAGTCGAGATTTGGACCAAGTGTTGGTAGAAAGTGATTTGTTTGCTGTCAATGCCAATGCCAAACGACCAAGTGATGAGTAAAGCGTTGAGATTTTTATCAATCATGAGCACTTACTCGACGGGTGTATTTTTACAACTGTTGTAATAATGTTGATGAAATTTAAAATAGAAATCAATTCATTTTCAATGGTCCAAGAAAAATTTGTTTTTAGCTTACATATCTACTATAGTATATAAATAATATGTACAATAGTAGAAGTACAAAATTTGTGATTTTGCCGAGTCAGAATAATTAAGCTTCTCAAGCTCGGAACTTTGCAAAAAGAAGACTTCTTCCGTTATACACTTACTTAGTAAGTGTATAAGTAAAGTTCCGTTATACACTTACTTAGTAAGTGTATAAGTAGTGTGCATTTTTCATTTCACTGAACAGTTTTTACGCATCCTGGCGCACCTTAATTTCCACGATTAAAAGAAGCCTCTACCTATCTAGAAACATTCCAACAATAGTTTGCTGCAACCACTTGCAACCCAGAGCTCCAGAGCCGTACCTATCTATCTTGAAACAATCTCACCCGAGATCATTAGAAAAAAAACCATTCAAATCCGTTCAGCCGTTTAGGCGCCTATAAGGCACGACGGTTTAGGTGGGGGGGGGGGGGGGGGGTGTACTCACATCCAAAAACGTTAAATTTCGAAGTTTCGCAGGGTTGCCCGCGTCGGGCTGGGTTTTAATATAGCCTATGTTGTGGGCAATCCCACCCGAGATCGTTAGAGAAAAACCCCATTCAAATCCGTTCAGCCGTTTGGGAGGAGGAGGAGAGGAAAAACCATGTACCGTGAGTACAAAATTTCGAAATTTCGAAATTTCGCAGGGTTGCGCGCGTCGGGCTGGGTTTTAATATAGCCTATGTTGTGGGCAATCTCACCCGAGATCGTTAGAAAAAAAACCAATTCAAATCCGTTCAGCCGTTTAGGCGCCTATAATTCACGACGGTTTACGGGGGGGTGTACTCACATTCCAATCCAGAGAACGCCCGTAAAAACATGTACCATGTTAAAAGTTAGCCATGTCATTTTTTGTCGATAAACAAACGGTGTTGGAAGGCACTGTAAAAACAATGACGAATTAGAATGTAAGTTAAATCGTTTAATGATTCATAAACAATGTTTGAAATTTCAATCACTAGTACCTACATAAAAGAAGCCAACTTACAATTTCTGGCAAGATGGGGAACAAATAAATTATTTTGTTTGCAATTATTTCACGATATTTTTCTTTTCTTTTGTTTTTTGTGGATACTTAACTTCTTTGTCAATTATTTATGAACTTTGAACCATATTGTATAAACTACCTTATGTTGAATCAATAAAATATTTGAAATTATTTCACGATATTACACTAATGTTTGAATATTAAACCCAAAGAAGACGTCGAACCGCTCGAAAAAATGATTCCTTTGGATTCAGCATGGAAAATACTTCTAATAGCACAAAAATTTTTCGGATATCGATTTAGACAGTTGATTCTGAATTATAGGCGCGTTTTTGCGTTTTCACCCCATTAATATGAATTAGGTACCTATACCTATTAAGAAATTATAAGTGTTTCGATTTTCCCACCAATTCTGCTCTGCAAGATAAAATGAAATAGGAAATGTACGTTCTAAGAATTGAAGATTATGAGCATTTTTGGCCGAGATAGATCCTACCATTAGATGAACAAGGATGATGATACAATGTATGATAAGTGCCTACGTAAAATATAATCTAAACCACTAATATTATATTATAATAGTTGTGGGGATTGTTGAGGTTCGGTCAATGAAATTGTAGTTGCCAACGTTTCTGACAATTTATTTGTCCATCTTCAGGGCCGATAAATACAAATCATCCGATGTAGGGTCTTCAACAGCCCTTCACATAACATTTAGGTTCCACAATGAACTTAAAACTATAAACCCTACACAATTGACTAGGTAACGTAATAGTAGTTCAATTGTAGAACCTAAATGGAAATGAAGTACTGTTGAAGACCCTGCATCGGATGATTTGTATTTATCGGCCCTGTAGATGGACAAATACATTGTCAGAAACGTTGAAACGTTTTGAAATTTTCCCCCGGATTGCGCCTTTTCTTAAGTCAAAGGCCGCGCCCTTTCAGGGGTCCCAGTCCGGCCCTGTGAACAGCCCTCAGAAACTCCAAGATGCAGCTACACGCAGTTAATGCGTGTTTATCAACCCAGGAAATTAACAATACAATCGACAAGATGTGAATTGTCGACAACGGCATCTGCAACCGCAGAGCCACTGATCGGAAAAACTCAAACATGAGTCTCCCTGTGGACCCCGCCGCCCATCCTCCTGCCACTGGTCGACCAGCAAGGGGCTCAAAGACTCGTTCCAAGTCGCCTGTCTGAAGCACCTCAAGACCCAAAGGAATTGGGGGCAAAGTGACGACCGGTTTTTTGGTCACAGATGGCATCATTTCGTGTACCGGAAGGCCTTTGATATGAATAATTCGGAATTTCCCTCATTTTCTCACCTCATCCAATTTTTTTTTACGTCGAGCTGAATCGAACCCCTTGAAATTGGCGTTCGCCCCATTCATCCTCGATTCCTTCGTGTCCCGTCCTCTGGAGCGCCTTAACGCGGGTTAACGTTCAGGAAATCGGATGGGACGTAAAGACGGGGAAAAACTAGGTCTGGCACGAAACCGGAGAGGTGAAGGCCTCTCAGGTGAGTTAGAGGGTGAAATTTACGACAGACGGCGCTCTAACCCAACCAAAAAAACCCCAATACTTCTCCATTAGCTCTCCCGGCGGTAATCTACATTTCTATTCGGTCGACGCCGACTGAATTCAATTATATCGTTGAAATTTTATCCGGTACCTCCCTGCCGACGTTAATCCGACGAATACAACCCCCGGTGCTTGAAATATTAATGTCAACCATTTTGTGGTCGTGTAATCAGACCCAGATTCACTTCTGGTTTAGCATTCATTAACGCACCTATGTCGCGACTGAGTTCGAAAATTCTGATCCGCCTCAAAATCTGACATTATCCGTTTCATGACATGTAGATTCCAAAAAAAAAAAAAAAAAAATTGCTCGTCCGCAGTCCGAGCCGGTTTGGGCAGTAGGATTTTTTTTTTTTAATTTAAAATCTGAAATGTTGACAAAATACTCGGATTACCATCTAGTTGTGTCTGCAAGGTTTTCATCCCGATCGCTCAAACCCGTGGGGCTACGGGATTCGGCTATGGGGTCGAGTTGGGTGTCGTTTTCGAAGTATTTTTGGGCGTAGAATCCATTTTTGGGGGTCCCAGAACGATCACATTTTACCGTTAGGATCTATGGGGCTTTCATGGGGCTACAAATGGGATTGTAGCTGAGCTACAATTGGTTAAGTCCACTTTCATATCGAGAAAAACGGCAAAATTGAGATAGATTTTTGTTCAAAATCAGACGTTTGATGGTTCCTGGTGAGAGATTAGGTCTCTCTAAATAGGAAAGAATCTATAGGTACCTTACGTAAACTTTCATAAATAATTTATGTCGATTATTGTGGTTATCAGTGGCTCAGTGGTTTGGGCGTTGGACTACTGAGTCAAAGGTTGCTGGTTCGATCCCAGCAGCCGCAAGACATCTTCCTCATACTGATAATCACCTTTCGGAAGGCAATGGCAACCCACCGAAAGTATTCTGCCGTGGAAAACCTCTCAAATTTGCCGTTCGGAACCGGCGTTAAGCAGTAGGTCCCTACTACTTCTGTATTAGCTGGTCAACACGCTCAACAGATGTTAGTAGCGAGAGGTCGCCAACGCCCGATTACGGGTATGGCACCCAAAGAAGAAGAATTGACGTAGAATTCGATAAAAACGTTCGGACTTGACCAGTTTCGCTTCAAAATGCTGGACCTAACGAGTTTTGCTAAAGAACTGGCGGGATCGAACCAGTTCTGAAACAAATGTGGTGAAATGAGGAGGTCCGTGAAACAAGGGCGCGTATGACAAAACGCTGCAAATTTTACACAAGGGTTTATTATTCTTTGATATAGGTTAGTTAGATTGTGATATAGGTTACTTGTGCAGAAATTTAATTCTGTGTCAATGAAAAAAATGTAAGAAAATTTTTTTTCGATTTTTATTTTTCAAAAAAAAAAAGATTTTTATTTTTCAAAAAAAAAAGATTTTTTTTTTACTTTTCCAATAATTTTTTTTTTCTTATTTTTTATTTATTTTATTTTTTATTTTTCACTCGAAAAATATTTGACCTCCTGGGGGAAGAAAGCGAGCTGAAAGTACGAGAAAGGTTGTTATGGGCCAGAAATGGCCTTAGATACAATCTAGGCTCAGTACAGCGGGACGGCGTAGGGCATACGGCGTACGGACATTTCGGTTTAGACCTCTTGAAACGGATAACGTCAAATTTTGAGGCCAATCGGAGTCGACGACCTCCGTCGCGATTACAAAGGTGTATTATTCCAAGAATAATAAACCAAAAAACCTCGCTGTTCGATTCCTCGCACTAAAATCCTTCTGGAATGACTTGATAGAAAATATGATTTGAAACAGAATTAATTTTTGCAGAATTAAGCTTTGTGTGAAATTTTCAACCTTTTTTGTTGTGGATATGTCTGATTTTTAGAATTTGAGAGGGCAGATGCCAGTTTTGTAGTGAGAAGAAACCGTTTCTGAGGGAGCTCATGAGCAGGTTTTAGAGGAAGCAGAACCGGTGTTGAGGGAGCAAACGGCAGTTAAAGTGAGAAGAAACAGGTTTTAAGGGAGCAGACTCCAGTTTTTAAAGAGGAGAAACCAGTTTTGACTGAACAGACTCCAATTTTCAACTTCATTAACTTGGAGCTGTAAATTCTAAGAAAGAGGTTGTAAATGGCGCTAAATCCGGGTATCAATTATACTGTTCTCACCCTTCAACCCCATTCTCACATGTGCTCTTCTCACTTTCGGAGTTGGCCAACTCGAGTCGAGACCTGATGCGACTTCTTGGCACGATGGGGGCGAAGTGATTTACCGAAGTTAGCCCAAACTGATTACGTATATCGGAAACTAGTTTAGTGCCCGACTGATTCACTTAGTACCTTCTCCCTCACCCCCGCCCGCTAGCACTATCTTGTCGTGTTAATTCGAAAGGATCCCTCTGGCTCGAACGGGGTGAGCTAATGGGGTATCACTATGTGGAACTTGGCAGACTCGGTTTGCCGTAGGGTGTCAAGTTGGGTGAGGATGCAACGAACAGGGGGTTCGACGTGGTAATTTCAGCTTGATTTCTAGAGTAAAAGTTTATCATAAAGGGCGCCACTGAACTCTTGGAGTGTATTCCCTGCTGTTTCTTTGCCTTTGCTCAAACCAGCAGTAGGATTCACTCTGCCTACTGTTTTGCGGCCCTACGATGGTGAAGTCCTACCAGGTGGGTCGGTTGGCCACTGCCTGGCTTCACTTCTTAGAAACGACGACCCAGACAACCAGGGAAAGGAGGAGGGGGAGATCTTCAAACCCATTATTGGGGACTGACCCTTGAGTCCGTGAGAAAAATGAGTAGAACTGAACCGGCAATTGGGATTAGGAAAGAGAAGTAGGCAAGTATTTGAGCTGTAGGTGGTTCACGTGGAACGTGTTGAGGTGAAGTGGCGAGGAGGGATTCCTTGTCCTATTCTTTCTTCAACATTGGTCACTTCCCATCGTATCATGCTTATGTGGTTTCCGTACAAATTGCTCATAATAGGGACGGTACCTTGAATAGGGACAGAACTGGCGGAACGAGATTAAAATCGCCCCTGGCGGCGTCCTATTACACTAAAAATCATGTTCATGATGAAAGTCAACTCTTCTGGATGTTAATGATGAGTCAACAACAAAAGAAGAAGACGTTTTTCAACTCCCGCCGTCTGGGAGGTGATAACAGTGATAACGTGATAACGGGCTTAGTCAGTTTGTACGAAAAACTTCTCATAGTGATCGTATAAGGGGACCAGCTGGTAAGTTGTCTCCTGGATTTATTATTAGCCTCATAATTAACTAGAGGGAAGTCGTTGTCAGATTTCAAAAAAGGGAAACCAGCGAATTTTGGCAAGTGGTTTTTCCCAAAATGGCAATTTAGGGGTGTCCAGGTTCCTCAATAGGGACATAGCTGTTTTGGCCGATTTTCGATCAAAAACGTCATTTCAGCGTGTTTTAATGGGTTTATATAGACGAAATCTCGGTTTTGCCGAACGTAGTGAGCCCTCTCTTTGGACTCGTTTTGTTTTGAGTGGAAATAAGCTGGTGTTGGGGTCAATTTGCAAGTTTTCAGGCATGCCGAATCGAACGAGGACGTCTTCGGCCGTGGACTCAGGGCCGTGGAGAGAAAATCTGGGCCCGGGGGCAAAATTCTTCAGGCCCCCTAAAAAAAAAAAAAAAAAAAAAAAAAAAAAGTATGAAAATTTTCCCTATATTGATCTGTCCCTTTTCCCATTTTGCCTCCTAAAAAAAAAAAAAAAAAAAAAACCTCAAGAAAATCCGGGCCCCCCTACGAAAGCCGGGCCCGGGGGCAACGGGTCCAGTGCCCCCCCCCCCCCCCCCCTCTCTACGGGGCTGCGTGGACTCGCTCATCTCTCCACAATGGATATGAATATAGCCACCACGTTGACGGTATTTACCTACCTACCACCTGAAAACCGCTCACCCTCATGTTTCTGTCTTTTCAACGCCATGGCTCCGAGGGTGCGCAACCCTGAGAGCTGTGATTTTGATAAGGATCTTAAAAAAGTAGTCTTTTCTAGGGTAACCCTTTGTATGATATGGAACCTGTGATTTTGATAAGGGTCTTAAAATGCAGTTTTTTTTTTCTAAGGCAACCCTTTGTATTTATATGAAAAAGTTCATTAATTTTTTTTTTTTAATGTTTTGGATCGGAAAATGGTTTTTTTTAAAGCATAACTATGTCCCTATTGAGAATACGAGGGCTGTGAAGCGGTTTAAGCTTTAAAAAAAAAAAAAAAAAAAAAAAAAAAAAGTGTGTCCCTATTATGGCACATGTGAACTAGAATAGGGACACTTTTCAAAAATAAAATAAAAATACAAGAAATACATATTTTACACTTTCTCAACGTCATCCTGTCGGGAATTCAGTAAGGAAAACGTACCAACCATAAAAAGTTTGAAAAACGTACTATTTCTAGTGGTTAACCTGCGAAAACCTTCAAAAACCGTCTCTATTAACCCTTATCCCGGCAAGACATCAAATTTTGGAAGTTAAGGACAATTTACAATAATAATTATTGTGTGTAAAGTTATAAATTATTTATAACCGACGATTGTCTCATGTCGACTCAGATTAAACTGCTAGTCCTTGCCTACCTATATGTTGAAAAATACAACTTCATGTTTGTACTCCTGTGTAAGTTCTTTGACTACAAACCTTTATTACATCAAGTAGGTAGAGGGTATTTATAAATAATTGCCGTCGGAGTTGATGACCATTCCCTCAGAGTTGGCTGCTACCCCGGGTAGCCTACCCGTACCTATTGTCTCCTTCTTGTTGTATTCAGAATCGGACTCTGCTGAATTCCACCAGTGTTGTGTATTCTGTATTCACCTGTCTGTGTGGTATTATGTTTCCTATGTTTCCACAACGGGGCGTAGGTCGGGTGAATGATTTAAACAGTTAGATGGTAGAGGCTTTATTACAATAAGGCATTAAAATGAACAGAGGACTAAGAAGTGACTGAGGACTACATGCTGACTGTTTGCTCCTTGATGACTGGATATTCCTCCCGCTCTGGGGGAAGCTTATAAAGCCAAGGTCAACTTTTGCTCTTTCAGATTTAAGTGACCTCATTTCGATTTGCCATAAGCCACAAGCTTGCAAATCGACACGGAGCCAAATGGGAACGAACGTCTTGAAATCAAGGCATTTCCTTATGGGCAGCCGACTTGACTTTCCCATTTGTTTTTCAGCCAGACGTGGATTAGTTACCTACATAACTGATACAACATCCACAACAAAACTTCATAATGATATTATCACACATTATCTTGAACTTGTATTATCTTAATTTTACGCATTGTTTATTCTAAATCATTCCATTTGTTTGTTTCAGGTACCTAAGGACCAAAGAAGTGGAATGGGCTCAAGTTCGGATGCAGTTAGCCATCATAAGCGCTGTTTCCCTTCGGCTGAGGGAAGCCCCGCAGAAGGGAAGAATCTTCGGGCTGGAGGACTGTGCAGGATTTCTTGGGGTCCAGGACTGCTTGATTTTCCGCGGTCGTTTGTTTCTACGGTCAAGTCCACACAAGCTGTATTTTCATTCATTAAATAAATATTAAAAAATAAATAGAAAAATTAAAAATGAAATGAAATGGAATGATTGAAAGCGACTTAGGTAGGTACTATAAAAATTACTGTAAAAATCAGTTATCCATTGCATGGGTCATTCTCTGAAAAGGTGACATTTTTCAGACAAACATTTTGAGTTCGTGAACTGCACCCGATTTTTAACTTTTTCAGCTAAATAAGTGGTTCTCTTACTGGGGGGGGGGGGGGGGGGGGGGGGGGAAGCACTTTCCCAAAAAAATTGTTCGGTTACAAGTTGACAGGATTTGTCATCAGTCACAGGTAGGAAAGTCGACAGAGGATTGAAAGGAGGGGGGAACTCGTGCAAGAAATGATGTAGAAGCTTTTATTTTTTATTAATTTACCACCTTGTGGTGTGCTCGAGCGAAGCTACTATCAATCCCCTGACTCGATTCACCTGACAAATCAAACAAAATAAGATTACAGCTCATTAGGTACTCACCGAGAGAAGTGTGTTCTTGAAATGATACACAAATTCACGAGAAGCGGTATATTCACGAAGATACACTTGGAGGCGGGTAGCAAGTAAAACGCAAGAAAAACAAGACAAATCGAGAGCATTAATTTCAAAAGAAGCGTTAGCAGCCTACCGGCGAAACATGAAGCGAAGCGAAACGAATGAGGGAGACACAAGTTAGCAGAAGCAGAAAGCGCGGGTTTACAATGTTACCAACTAACGCAGTTCGGTGAGGTGACATAGAGAAAATGTTCATAAAATAAAAAAAATGTTTGAGCATCGACAGCCACAAGGTATCGATTTTCTTTTTTAGTTCACGACATTTTTTTTTTTTTTTTTAATGGTTGTAATGGGTATTGTCAGGTTCCCCTAGCTAGAGTGCAGGGAGGATGGACTGAAGTCGTCCCCGAGCACTTGAGAAATAATCCCAGGGATGGGTTCGAGATTTCAACCCTGGGGCTTCTGAATAAGAGGCGAGCACACAAATTATTATTAATGATTTATTAAATTAATATTCACCTTTTTGTTGGTGCTAAAAAGAAGATCGACGAGTACAGCGTGCTGGCACAGCCTCTCACAGACAGGTGTGCATCATAAGGTTATTCAATTTGACTCGACGGGGTACCCCAGCAACATACATAAGTTCCTGTAAATTTAACGGTGTTACTGATCTGATTACATCAAAATTAACTTAACTAATATATCACAGGGAGATCAGGGCGTTGCCTTATCATGGTAAGCGCCCAGGAGTAAGTATTTTATTGTTAATGCCTTGGTAACTTGGCAAAACTTCGACAATCACGTTAGTAGAAATTCAAGTAACTTCATTAGGGTGTTCAAGTGACAACCCTCACGCAACCTGCTAACAGGTGCTCACGAATCTAGCAGATTATGAAGGGCTGATAGTGGTGCCACCACAATAGAGTTCGAGCAAAAGGAATTGGCAATTGGGCCATCACATTGGAGAAAATTGTAGCTCTCCGAGATCAAAATCTTGTCACAATCGGCACTGGTAATATGGACCCTCAGGTCAATAAATAAATAAGTGTAAAAGTAGAAGATGGGCGGACCATAAATTGTAGAAACGACGAGGCGACAGTAAGGGGTCGCTGTCGACAAACGTAGCAGACGCAGGGCGCACAGGCCAAGTAAACACAATCCCAGACTCGGAAATGGAGTCCCTCAGAAATGGGGTCGCAGGATCAACCTGTAAAATTCACTTAGGTAAGCTCCTGTACCAAAATCTCTTATTCTTAGGATGGGGAAACTTCCTACGAGCTCACCTGGTGGTTCTCAAAAAGCGCCCAAGTAAACGCCAAACCGAAATCCCCCTTGCAGCAACACGTGACGACGACGAAGCGAAATTCATCAGTTTTTCCTGAAATTTTCAGGAAATTCAATACTGGCACCTTCACAACACGAAGTTAACTAACTGCGGGTGCCAATGGCACTTGAAAATGCGTGAGAGAAGGCTTTACCTTGTGGAAATCCCACACGGTCAGAAGACAGGTTACATGGTGATGGACCAGCCGGCAAAAAACCTCTCCAGACGCCGATGAAAGTTTTCCCTCGTATCGCCCGATGGTACGCGATGACCAAAAGAAATCCGGTAAGTCAATACTCGGGAAAATTCGGCCGAAAAACTAGATGGAGACGGATAACTTTCGGGCCCCCCTGGCCAGGGGCCCGACCTCAAAAAAACCTTTGATAGCGGCCTATCAGTCCTTATCTTCACTTCGCTGTGATCTCATCCCATAAGTGCTGCCATTTCGACTGACAGCGCTCTGGTTAAAAGTAGCCCGCGGGGCGGATTCGGGCGGAGATTGTTCGATTTAATTTATCCATTTCCAACGTCCTCCACAGGGAACTTGGAGAACGTTACAGTATGAACAACAAAATATCAAAAATGGTAGCAAAAGTTTATGCTGGGAGAACTTTTGGCGGCAAAAAAAAAAAAAAAAAATCGAGCTTTTTTCAGTTGTTCACCTATAACTGGAAAACTAATCATCGCAGAGAAAACATTGAACATGATGTGTGACTCATACTTGGAAAATCCAACACCACACTGGCACCGACGGCACAACAGACTGTCCCCACACCGGCCTCGGTGAACTCACCGAAGCTCAGTCAGGCCACCACCACCAGGAGAGGAGAGGAGAGCTCCGCCCTCACCTCGACCCTGCTCCTGGCTCGGAGCCTGCTCACGCAGGCCACCGAATTCTCACAGGCCCAGGCCTACAACAACCTGACTACCAAGTGCAGCTGCTCGCCAGTACTATAATAGTACTGAGCCCTATAGGGCTCACTGGGGCGGTTACCCGCCCATGCAGCACCGGGTTCCTGTACATTGAATGTCTAGGAGGTTAAAGGAGGGCTCGCCCACTACCAGAGCTGTGCCTCTCCCGCCAGTTGCAAGCCGGCAAAGCCCACCGCCAGAGGTCCGTAGACGTCCAAACGAGGGAGACCCGGCGCCACGAAGGTGCCAGTACTTCTCCTACTGAGCCACAAGTCAGACCGAGTGTTCTAGCGCACTCTGCCAGCTAAGCGGGCTGGTACCCGAGTTAATGACCAGAGTCACATGACTCACATGCCACCAGGTGAGCAGACTCGTCCGCCCACCCAGCTACCCCTGTCTCTTGCGAGAGTGGGTTAACACCACGACCAACCTCGAATCCAACGCCAATTGAGGGGCCTGGCCAGCGGCGCCTTGCGAGTGCTGGACACCGAAGTGCCCAACACCCACGGTGCGCCTGTGGCAGCGGGGGCTCCCCCTCTCCCGAGGATTACTGGATTAGGAGTGTGGGAATGCCACGTACTCCACTTTAAGGCCGCTCCAGTCGGAGGCCCGAGAGAGATTAGGTCTAGCATCCCTCTCTACCACTTTTCATGCATCTCCCACTGGAGTAGGATCCCGAACATTACGGGTGGTATGCATGACGGAGAGCTGTCTCGTCCTCCGGGTTAGTGAAAGGAAATAGTAGTCCTTCCCCACCCCCGGTATCAACCATGGCAGCCCGGTGCAAAGCACGTGGTCCCGAATTTGGTGGGAGTGCCTACGCCCACTCCCCAGACGGCCAATCAGGACTTTATCGGCGGTAGCCCATCAGGTTCCTGTACAGGGTGAGGTGCCCTACGTGGATGCCCCTAAAAAAGGGCAATGAGGTCCATCAGAGGGACACGACTTCAGCTCTGCCGCGCCATAGTGTGGGCGATCATTGAGAGTTCCCACAAAGTTGAAGTACACTTTTTCCATAGCGCGTCATTCAAGGTCGTCAAACAATACCAAAATCCTGACCCAAAATCATCTTTCATCGGTCGTTTCTCACAAAACTGCATACGCCTCCGGTACATGACATATGTGACTATCGGTTGACCGTTTTGAGGATGGATTCTCGCGATAAAACACGCATAACGTTTCATTGAGCTCTTTTAGGGGATGTCACTCGCTTTCGGGCTGGAAGGGGCCTCACGGTCCGTTGATGGAAAGGGAAGCAGTAAATAAAGTTGATAAAAGTAGTCGCCCCCTCCACCTTTTGGCCCCTTCGCGCCCATTTATCAGTAACAGCCGGTTTGAAGGGGAAAATTTGGGGTTGTCCACCAAACTACAGGGGAATGAAAAAAAGACTTCCCTTTCCCTAAACGCCTTTCCCGACCCCCTTAACCACCCGCAACTTTTTTTTCTTCTCGTTTTCCCTTTTCCACCCTAACATTGGTGTAATCATGATGGATGACCTTTTAGCGAAAGGGTTTGAGCTGCGGATTACAAGTCTCTGTGAACGAACATTTTTTTAAGGCCTCTTTTAATTTCGCTGTGGTTTCTGATCCGTTCGGTTCAATATCGAAGAGCTTTGATCATCGCGCGGGACTGATGGTGAGGGGATTTGATAGGATTGGTGAGTTTTGCCGTTTTAACAAGCATGATGAATAATCCGATTTTCGATCGAGCCAATGGTTTGTATGGTTTGGTATTATTCGTGCAATGGGGATTGTGTTGGGTGAAATGGTGCTCTTCAAAGTCCCCAGCAAGGTGTGCTGGCAGGTACTGATCGTCCTCTATGAATCGATTTCAGTGGTTTATTCCACTAAAACACGGCTCGGAGACCTGCGTTCAACCAAAATTCTGCCACTTGGCCGTTTTCCACGTTGAGTGATCGGGTTTGTAAAGGGTGAATTGTATGGACGGGGGTTGGAGCGTACGTAGCAAATATTTGAGCTCGACGAGAGAACTCATACAGAAGCTATGGCAAACCGCCTGGTTTGGAAAGACGGCGGAATATCGGGGCTCAATTCGCGGGGTGCTCGGGGGTCAGGCAAGGGCGTCCACGCCAAACACATCCTCTCCAATAAAGTGGTCGAGGCCCTGACGAACGCCGTATAAACCCATCAGAGAGTGAAGGGATCAACTTGACTTCAACCGTTCACCAGCGTTCTCCGGTCAATCGATACATCCCACTCATTCATAAGAGAGGAAGGCAAAACGCCTCTTAACAAGCTGTTTTTAGTTCGCCGAAGGACGTTATTGAACAGAACTACAGCTGAAAAATGAACGTGAAAATCTAGAATTATCTGAATCGTCCAGCCAGGAATAACAGAGTAACCCCGGTGCTCCGGTCAACTGATATTGAGGGCAATGAACCCAATAATGCCCACACAAAGTTCTCCGCATGTTTCCCAATCCAAAACCCTTTCTATGGGAGTAACGGTCTATTTCAACTTTCGGATTTACATTCTAACTTCATTTCGGATTTACATTCTAAATCCGAAATGTCCGTCCGCCGTACGCCGTACGCCGTACGCCGTACGCCGTACGCTGTCCGCCGTCCAGGCCGTTTTGGACAGTAGGAATTTTTTTTTAAATCTGAAATTTTGACAAAATACTTGGTTTACCATCTAGTTGTGCCCGCAAGGTTTTCAGTCCGATCGCCCAAACCCGTGGGGCGCTATGGGGCTAAAATGGGGCTACAGTAGGGGTGTTTTGAAGGCTTTTAGCTATGGGATCGAGTTAGGTGTCGTTTTCGAAGTATTTTTGGACGTAGAATCCATTTTTGGGGGTCCCGGAACGATCCGATTTCACTGTGGCGATCTATAGGGCTTTCATAGGGCTAAAAATGGGATTTTTGAAGGATCCCAAGAAGTTAAATATTTTTCGAGTAAAAATTAAAGAATTTTTGAAAAAAAAACCAAAAAAAATTTTTTTAAATATAAAAATCCAAAAAAAAATTTTTTTAAATTTTTTTTATTGACAGAATTAAATGTTAGTACAAGTAACCTATATCAAAGAATAATAAACCCTTGTGTAAAATTTGCAGCGTTTTTTTAAGGCTTTTAGCTATGGGATCGAGTTAGGTGTCGTTTTCGAAGTATTTTTGGACGTAGAATCCATTTTTTGGGGTCCCGGAACGATCCGATTTCACTGGGGCGATCTTTAGGGCTTTCATGGGGCTAAAAATGGGATTTTTGAAGGATCCCAGATGTTAAATATTTTTCGAGTAAAAAATACAGAATTTTTGAAAAAACACATTTTTGAACAAAAAATCCACAAAAAAATGTTTTTGAGATAAAAATCAAAAAAAAATTTTTTTTAATTTTTTCATTGACAGAATTAAATTTCTGCACAAGTAACGTATATCAAAGAATAATAAACCCTTGTGTAAAATTTGCAGCGTTTTTCAATACCTACCCCGACGGCTGGCATTACCCAATGGCTGGGATTACCCCGTTCTCCCCTAAAATATAGGATTAAGCAGCATATTACCTATAATATGTTAAATATTTTTCGAGTAAAAAATACAGAATTTTTGAAAAAACACATTTTTGAACCAAAAAATCAAAAAAAAATTTTTCGAGATAAAAATCCAAAAAAAAAAAAAATTTTAATTTTTCCATTAACAGAATTAAATTTCTGCACAAGTAACGTATATTTCTTTTTCATAACGTTTTATCGGGCTGCCCGCCTTTTATATATTTCATCCCCAACAGAAGTGACGAAAGACTCAGCACGCAGATTTTACAATCGTGAGATCCCACTTTTGATGTCACGAATAACGTGAATAATTCACGGCAGAAAAGAATGTATTCCAAATAAAACGTTTAAACGACGTCGTCCTCTCAGCGCTCTGCAGATTGTGTGCTCTCTCCAATGGCCAATTTGGAGCCCGCCTCTTCTGCTGTGCAATAGTCCCCAATGCCACACGGATCCCACAAATTCAACTATATTGTTAGCTGAAAACGGCCACAGAATGGCAGAGCTCGATTATACAATGCAGCGTTCTTTGGCACGTCACCAAACTTGTCCACTTTGTGCTATCCAATTAGCACCTCATGTCCTCTATAGAACCGTTTTCCTTGAGCCACCCCTTGTTCAAGGTAAATTGCCATAGCGATGGGAATCAAAACCCGAGCTGGCAGGCTAATATCCCTCCGTTAATACACGTGAATGGTCGTTTGCTTCCTAATGCGGTACGAGCGCTACGTGATTTCGTTCCGACGACAATCAGAGCCCCCTCAAAGATCGGATCACACCGATAGTCCTCCATTTGGCGGACATAAATGCGGCGTCGACGCTGATTTTCGGACAAAGCGACTCAATCGACAAATAGAGACCGTCCCATTATGTTGACGCCCCTTTCACGGACTCCACTTGACAACTGCCCGGTTATGTCGGACAACGAAATAACCAGCCGCTCATAAAGAGGAGAATTTGTTCAGTGTTCGAATGAAGCAGTTTTCTCATTATGTTCCACAATTTGAGCATTGTTGTATGAGAGCATCTTCAAAACTTAACTCAATTTCACCGAAATCGGTTCAAAAGTAAACGTGAAAACTCAGGATAAGTTCCAAGATACTATAGCGTCTGAAGAAAGGAGATGTAGGGGAATGAAACAAAGTTACCGCCGTGGACGGTCACCAGAAGCGATTCTTATTGCGCAAAAGCTCAACACTGAATGGGATGACAGCCGAGAAAGGGACAGACTTGATTCAGTGAAAAAAGTTATGTCGTATTAAATGCATGTTGAAAGAAAAGAAAGTAACGTCGGTCGTACTACATTAATCAATGCATTGAAAGAAAGCTGAAGAAAGAACGGAATCTGGAAGGGTCTGAAGCGGATCTTGCGTGTAGTTCAATTGGAGAATCCAATCGGCGAACTGCCAGATCATTGATCAGTGTTTTGGCACGTTCTGAATCCATAACTCGGCCAGCTGCTTGATATCAGTACCCTGTAGAAGTTCGAGGTGGTTCAATCCTGCTCAGCAGCCCATTCTCACACCTGAAGCGGAAGCCATGCCGAAAACAACAGGCGTTTCTTAGAAAAGTTCTTCTTCTTGAGCCATCTCGACTTGGCAGTCATTTCTCTATAACTCTCGCGAGTTTGACAACATATCTTCAAGCTCTATCATGTTTGCTGGTCATTCCCATCATAATTACCTTCAGGACTTTCTGCCACACGAATCATACCCCGAGGACTTTACCTTGCAATTGCAGTTGCCTTATGGCAACCTTGCGTCTTTTCTGACTAGCAGTTCACCATTCAAATAGTTCGCCAGTCCACGCATAACCATCCACATTCAAACACCCTCCCATGGTTCACATTTTCAACTTATAATGTCCAAATCTCTCACACACACAATACCGGTGACACAAAATACTATGCTGAAGACTGCTGATCTTGCTATCTCAATCCGATCCCCCCCCCCCAAGGATCCCTCCAAGTACATCCTTGCAACCTGCTAAATCTGCCTGTCCATTGTCAATCTCAAGCCTTCAGTTGCTGTTATCGAGACCGTCGACTTCATTTGGGCTGTGTTGACAGCCTGGCCATAGTTCTTGCAGGCCAGTGCCACTTCACCCAAGAGAAAAATCTCACCCTTAATGT
The DNA here is from genome assembly GCA_955831195.1 of Pilophorus perplexus. Lineage (NCBI taxonomy): Eukaryota > Metazoa > Arthropoda > Insecta > Hemiptera > Miridae > Pilophorus > Pilophorus perplexus. Next base: position 5,583,858 of record OY037015.1, read on the forward strand.
CAGATTCAGTTCAAGACAACCAAAGCGTTACAGTGCTTTTGGTGACAATTTAGAAGAATTAGGCCACATTGAACGCCTTGTTAGCAGACAAGACCTTCTTTAGGGCCGTGATGGAAGGAAATGGTGCTCCATGGAGCAGAATTTCTGCAGAAATCATCAACAGTGTTGCTGTTTCAGAGCCAATTGCAGCCACAGAACTGCAAACCGGGATTGAGTCTCAGCATAGTGTAGGCAAGAAGGGCGGATAATACCTAGTGTACATTCTAGTTTGGGTATGCTGCTCAGTATAAGCTGTATCATGCTTATTGGAACAAGACTTCCACTTAGTGATGAAGAGCCTCATTGAGCAATGGCAGGGACATTTAAGAAAATTATGCTCCGGCACTCAGTCACTGGGTTGATGGCAGAAGTTTCATGGTTTTATGGCTGGGGTTGAGCTCCCCTGGGGTGATAGGTAATGCAGGGCTAATCCCTCCGGCTCGGCCGTTCCTTGTGATTCCACCTCGCTGGCGGACAAGCGAGGAAGGTGGACCTTGGAAATGCACGCCTGGTGCGTATTCAAACTTTGAACGTTGCTCTTTGGATCATGTATACCTTTCGGTTTTGCTCATATATTTTGGTTTGACCGTAGTCTCAACATTTCGGTTAGCCCAAGTCTGTGGTTTGCGCTCGGTTCCAGGAGATGCGACTGTCGGTCCAGACTCCCAGAAAGTTCAGCGAGTTGTCCGCCCTACCATTAAAACGAAGATCCTGAGTCTTGCCGAAGTCCAGAACAGAGAGCTGGTTGTGCACCAAGCTTGCGCATTTTCGTCCAAAGATTGGAGATTGAGCCATTCTCTACTCCAGTGATGATCAGTATGGTCAGCGAACAGAAACATTTCCCCATCTAGCAAAAATAGGGTTGGCCCCAGAACGGAACCCTGCTTTACCCCAATTGGCTTGACCTCCTGCTCAACGGCTCGGATTGTTGTTCTATTGCTTTTGTTTGCTCTATTTGGCTCATGTCCTTCTGATGGGTCATGTCTCAACCTGCAGTGACTTCCTAGGTGTTGTTAGGACGATGATAATGGGTGATGCGGAATCCCATCATATTCCTAAGCCGGTCTAAACCCACAAGTCTGTGGTGGAATTCGTAGCCGCCCCTGTAGACTGAACTGAAGCCGCCACACTGCCATTGTCGCGTCCACACTGCGAACTTCACTTCTAAAGGAGTGTCTGGAGGGTGCCCTCGGGGATCCGTGGTGCGCATGCGCGAGGCTTAGATCGAATCGCCGCTATTTTCAAGTTAGCATCTCCGTAATATGCCCGTAGAGGTGGGTTCATGCAGTTAGTCCTGGTATTTTCCCGCTCCGATGTGAACCGGCCATCGACCAATATAACTTCAAGAGTGGTCCTTCTCTCTGAACTGGCTAACTTTCAGAATCACATTTTTTATCTTGGGTTTATACCTACTAGGAGGCGAATTTTTATCTTCTAAATTTAACCATTTTTCAACAAAATCTCATCTTGGGCCACTGAAGTTCAAAGAGCAGAACAGCCATGAAGCCTTCGCGGTCGGCTGTCAAGGGGAACAACAAGATGCTAACTTGAAAATAGCGGCGATTCAATCAGGCCTCGCGCATGCGCCCCACGGATCCCCCGAGGGCACCCTCCAGACACTCCTCGCTTCTAATGGGTTCGACTTTCTTTGGTCCAGACCCAGTTGTTTCTGGTTGGATTTAGCATGATTCTATGTGGCTTTCAACGAGCCACCAAACGACGCGTCCTCACTACGGCTTCGCTATTGGCCGCAACGCGGTGGAGCGTAGAGTGGAAGCGCCTTTGAAACAATCCACCAGCTCGTTGAAAGTGCCTTTTTCAGTCCCCCCAAAAAAGGCTCCAACCTTGGAGGATTGTAACTTTTGATCCCGGAAGTTTATTGTGACTGGTTAGCCAGAAAACCTTTTAATACAATATATTTAAGCGGGAAGAGGAGAGAGGCGCAGTTTTTCGCTCCGTTCCTCCCAGTTTACTTTAGAAGGAAACGAGAGAGAGAAAACCTGGTAGAGAGGAAACTGCTCTGAGCTCCAAGTTAGATGCTGTCGAGCGAATGTGGGCAAAAAAAAAAAAAAAAAAAAAAACTTCAGAGGTTAAAAATTGCTTATATAGAAAAGATATTTTCAAATTTTCCTTTCTGGAAGTACACAAAATGTGGAACGAGAAGAGAACGAAATGTCTTTGTCCGTGAACATCTCAACTAGGTCCTTGTACAACAGAACCTTGAGAGCTCAAGAAGAGGCGGGCACCGAAAAGACGATGGAGGCCCAAAGCATAACGCGAAGGAGGGAAAAAAAATAAAGTCCTATCCGACCGGCTCCGAGACTTAACCAAAAAAAAGAAGCCATTCCCTTTTACGGCCGAGCTCTACCATCGCTACCTTCGCCCCTCCTGCGCGGTTACATTATCCAAAGCTTTATCTACCGACCTTCTCGTTGCCTTGATTTCGATTCCGTATAGGGGCGGGGCAATACATTTTTTCCTGACTTGGCTCCTTCCGATATAGTCAACAGATATACCTCCAGTATGGGCAGTTTATTGAATAACCGGAGGATCAATATGACCCCCGCATTGACTCGGGAATTTATTTTATATTCCTTGTTCCTCGGAAAGGAGCCACTTTGCTTGCTATTTCCGTATTTACGAGTATCCAACTTGTATCGTATTTTCGGCGAAATGGTATTCTTGTACCGTTGATGATAAATATTGGGGGCTTATACGAAGGAGGGAAAGAAAATAGAATCAGGCGATCTTGCCGTTTGGGTTCGCATTTACCTTGCTGTGCTGATGAAATTGAGATCTGCTTTTTGCAGTCATTCAATAGTCAATTGGAGCTGTAGGTGATTCATTCTAATATTTCGGTGCATTTTAAAGTTTGGAAGAATTCAAATAATAATGTCAATTATTGACATTTCGTAAAAGCCCCAAAAAATGTTTTTTTGTTCATATTCTGGCTCAATTTTACTTTGATGAGCCAGAATATGATTAATAAATTATGTTATTATACATATTATGTCATCCTCCTTGAGACAGAGCTGGAGACTGTCTCTTCGTACACCCTGGGGCAGCATCTGTCGTATGTGGCCCCCGCTGTAGATATGCCAGCCTGTAGACTCCCTGGGGTCGTTGCACGAGAAATGATTAGTGCTGGTATAGGCTGGGCAAGCTCCTGGGATGATTTTTCCGTAAGGCTGGGCGTCACCAACGACCTATTCTTCTGCGATGCAGCCGCTAGAAGGGTTAATGGAGACAGGTTCTTTACTGCGTTTGTCAATGACAAGAGGTTGCAGTTCTTGGCTGGGGCGGAGACGTCGGAGAGCTTCACGCTCTACAGGGAGCTTGACACGGGAGTTAGATGTGCGTGCTTCAGGAACCCCTCTCAGCGACCGCTACGAGAGATTAGATTGGCATTCAAGGTCCGTTCCGAGCTTCTTACCTGAATTCGAAGCCTTTTACCGGCACAGTAACCTCTGCAGAGTGCAGGCTATGCGGTGGGGACAGCCGGGAGAACACCTTCCATTTCCTCTGCGCGTGCCCTCAATTGGAGGATTTTCGGCAGGCCGCTTTTGACCAGGGAGGACGCTTTGGCGCTGCTGAACGGTCCCGACTGGCCCCCCCGGAACAGTTTGGTCACCCTGCTTGGCGGTAGAATGAAGCAGCACTCCTTCCTGTGAGCTTCAAAATAGGGAATAAAGAATGATATTGAGTGAAAAGCATGTGACTTTGGGTAAAGTTTGGGAATTACCTATTCCTGAACGGTGCCCCATAAGTCGCAAGTTTAATGTCATGTCCATATGTTGATTTTATGTGGCATAATACGTAATTCATACAAAATAATGTAATATATTATATTATATCCGAACCTCCGGCAGACGCGTCTGGACGGCTTTCAGCCATGCTGTACTGTTTATTAGGTAGGTACTATTTTTGTACTCCAGAAGTTGTACTTTCGTTTAATAAACTTTATATATCTATCTATATATACATATCTATCTGGATAAATACATGCCGGGTATTTGGGTATACTGATATAAATATTATGTATATATTCTATAAGTAATGATAGGTATATATTATCTAGAGATTGGTAACCTGTAAATATTATAATATTATTATCTATCAGTAGGTAAAGCCTGGAAATATATATAAAAATGGCTCAAAACGACCATAATATGCACCCAAGCGAAAATACATTTAAAACATTGGGAATATTACATTTTATTAACTATAGTTAATCACAAATTTTGTGATTAACTAAAGTTAATTACAAATATTTTCAATTTTCTAATAGTGCAAAATATAATTAATTACAAATATTTAATATTTTCAATTTTTTAAATTTGTAAAATATTGTTAATTACAAATACAATTTTTTAAATGTAGGTATTTTCGCATCTATATCAGATACAGATTCTATAGATTTTGCTGCGAGACGTGCTGGTAGTCTGAACCATAGAAGAAAGCTTATAATTTTTATAAAGGATCAACGAAGGCAAACGCAGCAAATTTTACAAGGGTTTATTTTATTTTGAAGATGATATTTATCTTTATCTTTTATCTGTCCAAATGAATTTTATGTCTATAAAAAAAAAAAAAAAAAAAAAAAAAATAGAAAAATGAACCATTAAAAAAAATTTCTGAACGACTTGGACAAATTTGTGACCCCGAAAAATGAATTAGGCGTCCAAAGTTACTCGGAAACGACACCTCATTCGACTTACTGGCATCCTTCAAGAGCCCCATTTGTAGATCCTCTCGGTGAAATCCATAAATTGGATTCTACGCCCAAAATTACTTCGAAAACGACACCCCACTCGATATCATACCCCAAAACCCGCTAAAACCACTCCCGTAGCCCCTTTTTAGCCCCACAGGGTTGAGCGATCGGGCTGAATCCCTTGCGGGCAAAACTAGATGGTGGACCGAGTTTTTTTTTGACAAAATTTGAGATGTAAAAAAAAAAATCCTTCTGCTCAAAACTGCTTGAATTAGTGAAAAATAAAAATTGAAGCTTGTCGTTTTGGTTGAGGCTTAGGGTCAGGCCTATCTTTTGGTCAGAAACTTTCAGTGACATAAATTGTACCAAAATCTTGAAACGAAATGATAAGAAAGGGTAAATAGTAATTAAGAATGAGTTTTGACGTAAGTGAGGAAGTTCGGCAAGTTTTCATTGCTCTAGCTCCAGCTCTAGTGGGTCAATAATCAAAGTTGACTAGTGCATTTTGTAGGACATTTATTGCTCTTTTACTTTGTAAAGTAACGTTTGCCGTGGAACGCAGAGTTTTATAGTTACATATAAGGGGGGGGGGGGGGGGGGGGAGACAAAACGCTCAAGCCGAATTCGTTGGAGCCCTTCAGATTCGGATTCAGCAATTCCAATAAACATGAAATAAAACTTGAAACTCGACCCACATTTTTTCGCTACGGTGATAAGTTATCACATCATATTGTTCTATTCAATGGTTATCACTGATAACCATTGAATAGAACAATGGCTGGTCCCAAAAAAACCATCAGGCATCCGGCAGTGTATTTCCATTGCTTGGATCGATATTCAACTTTGATAAAGTCTTGCTTTCCCTTCCTACGGAACAAATTGACAAAAGAAACCCACTCGAGAGGAAGAGGGTTGACAAGAAATCGATGACGAGTGGACAGAGCCGACCTGCACCTTTTTCATTTTTTATGAACATTCTTTCACGCATAGAGAGCTCTCACTGTGACCCCCCCCCCCCCCCCCCCCTTCCACGACATAACTTGTTGATCCGAAAGTAGGGTGATCAACTCAATGAATGGGCGGGAATAAAAATAAATCACCTCGGTATATATCCACCCCTTTTACGACTATATTAAAGGTAATTTGGAGCGATTCAACCTGGGAAGGAAGTGGCAGTAAATAAAAAATAATAATTCGGTCAGGGGTAGCCAGGCTGGGGGCTTCGCGAGCCGGGTATTTGAGGCTTAAATCTTCGGAAGTGTGCTAAGCTGCCATATTTATAACTTACGTGGTTCCATAACTCACATATATGGCGCCCAACTAGAGGCCTTTTTTTTCCACCCTCGCGGAGTAGGCATTGTTAGGCAACGGGGTGCACCGTCACGTTTCCTTTCCTCGATGTTACCTCGGAGGTTTTTTTTTTTCGTCCTCCGCTAAACGGACGACGTTTACGTCGGAGAAAAAAGAACTTTTTCACGCCGCCGAGGCCTTTTTTTTTTTCAGAGGCTTTTGCGGTAAACCGTCAAAAGTTGGAAAAAACTAAGTACTCACCTTCTAAAGCGCAGGATGTGGACGTCTTGACGATGGCCAAGTATTCAACTGTAGAGAAAACCTCTGTTAGAATTTAACATTTAATGTTACCTTGGATGAGACAAGCACTATTCTTTTAGGTGCATGTGTCCTCGTCTTGCCTTCAAAATATTCCTCAGGAAATTATTCCATCACCAAAGAGTACCCTTGATCACAAATTCCAGTCTTACTCATGAATCTGGTCATTGGGCCCTCTTCTTTATCAGGAATTGATATTCCAAATATACATTGATATAACAGTCTCCATAGAGACTACTTTGGCCTCAATACAGCTTGGAGTAATCCCTCCGTCCATTCACTATCCACCTGCTACGGCCAGTCACGCTATTTCAAATTGAAAGGAAAATGAGATGAGGCCTTTTCAGTTTTAATGTAAGGGAACATTAGATTCAATCTGGGGGGAAGGGGAAGGGGCAGTGAATCATCCCTTATCCGCATGAGAACTTCCCACGCGATTAGAATAAGCTTCCTCTTCCCCTTCTAACGCCTTTGGGAAACTGACCGTTTTGCTATTCTGCAGATACAGCGAAAGTGCTATTTACCTGAAAGAGTTGAAGAGAAATTACGCAGCGACACGATATGGGGTGATTGAGTGGAGTTTGAGGATGATCTGGAGTAGAAAAATTATGTTGCGACAGTAACAGATTTTGTTTCTTGTAAGATATTCGTAAACGAATATTTCGGGGAGTATTATCAGTTTGGTTTTTTGATACAGCGTGTGGCAGCACATCTTGCCGCCGCAAGTACTACCACACTCCGCTAGGTGTAGCGTGTGTGACCTAGGGCCTCCCTCTTTGCCTCCCTACCCGAGATAAGCAATCTCTACAATGCGGCGCCCTTTCGCCTTCCGTCTCCGAATTGGCTCTTTACGATGATCAGTTGAATCGTGTCTTTTGGTTTCTGCAGATTTTTCATCGTAGAAAAGAGGGATCGTGCCACTCTGCTCACAATTATTCAAAATGAAATTGTACCGGGTACGACGATCGTTTCAGACATGTGGAGGGTATATTGCACTTTGGGAGATAACGGCTACGATCACAAAACGGTTAACCATTCCGACACTTTCGTCGATCCCACCACCGGTGCTAACACTCAGACAATATAATGTCTCTGGAACCACGTCAAACACAGATAAAAAGTTAAACCCACAGGAGCACGACAACTTCTTCGAAGAATGGCGGAGATCGCTCCAATGGATGTTTGAGGCCTTTTTCGATTACATGAAGTCAAAGTTTCTTTGACATTCCCTACCCCCCACACTGACGAACTTCTCATCAGAAGAGAGATCCTACACGACCCACATGAACGACTCTCTCCACTTCAGAAGACATAGAAAGGTACACTTTCAGTAGGTAACTCGAGACTCACCAATCGCCAGTGGTAGGTCATCTAGATGCCGTAGGTCACACATAAGAAGTGTACCCGTCACTCAATAGCACACAGGTTGATTTTGAGAAAAGCAGGATATCCGCAGCCAGAAATCCGGTTAAATCAGGAAAGCTCAGGGCAAGCACAATTTTTCTTCAGCCATTTGTACAGCAAGAACAACCGAACTGGTTCTACGGAATATCCAGTTTCATTGGCTCTCAGACCAGTTCGTTGGCTCTTCATTCCTGTCTTACAGTACTGCAAACCTATTGCTGTTGTGGTTGGATGCTTAACCCTCTGGAGGTACGGTGCGGGTCGTATCCGACCCAAGCGCCCTTCTTGCAGTTACCCCTCCCCCCCACCATTTTGTAGGGGCCCCTACTGGTCAGTAACCCTACTAGTCAGTCCCGCGGAACCTGCTGATGCAGCCCCCAGCTACTTGGTGATTGATCAGCTAGTTCCTAACCTAGTTTTTCTGTGAGCTCTCTGGTTTTGGGTCGCATCCGACCCGACCGTACCAATGATGCTACAGATTTTACTATAGATATATTTCAATTATTTTGCTGTCCTGACCCAAAAATGCCTCTGACACCGTTATTCAGTAAACCGGAGGATGTATTTGCATTACTCCGTCAACAGGCCGCCTGCGACGATGACGTGGAGGGGGGGAATACTTTTGAAGAAAATTTTTCTAAATCGAGGACGAAATTCTTGAAGATAGTGATTTTGACTGTGATGAGGTGGCTGAAAATTCTGGTAAAGAAGAGAAAATTAGTGATGATGAAGGTACGGAAGATGATATCAAGTTCGAGTTGGGGAAGGGCGATGAAACAATATGGTCTGATAGGCCATTGCACTCGAAGATTTCGAGAACTCCTTCTTCGAAAGTGATTACACATTTGCCTAGACCTAAAGGGAATGCTCGAGGAATTACGAACGAAGAACAATTATTTTCGCTCTTCATAAATCAGAAAAATACTTGAAAAAAATCGTCCATAATAGCAACGCTGATAGAGCACTCTTGGCTGAACTATGCTTACCCTTCTTGTTCATTCTGGTACCTAATTTGTTCACAGATTATTGTTCTGGGTGGTGAAATGTATTAACAAATTGACTGCTTTAGTGAATAAACGTTGATATTCATTCTTACATTACATATTACATGCTTGTAGTGCAATTATTTTGACCAAAAACCCCCATTGGGTCGGATCCGACCCGACTGTACCTTGTATGTCACCGCGCTCCACCGTACCGCCAGAGGGTTAATTAAAAAAAAAAAAGGAATTACAAAAACTGGATTGACAGGTCAGGGCACCCTTAAAAACGTCTCCTGAAAAATGATGAAGTCTGGCAACCACACAGATAACTCGCCCAATATCATTACCGAACGCGCTCATCTTCGGAAACACGGCATTGCACTCTGGCCCAATTTCGTAGCTGAACCTTGGCTCTGAGTCATCGAGCTTTCGACGACCTTTCACTTTCATTTGGCCCAAAGTCGTAACGCCCTTGAATCTCCCCTTCTTCCAAACAAGTTAGGCCGACTGGTTCTCCAATCTCCATCTCATTTTCATTAATGTCAGTGCTGAGCATCAGAGTTGGGCGTAGTTCAACTAAATTTTCAACTAACAACTATTAGTTGTTAGTTGAGTTTCAACTGACAACTAAAAGTTTAGTTGTTTAGTTGAAAGGCTCAACTAAATTTTTCAACTAAATTAGTTTTAGTTGTGAGTGCAACTACAACTAATTTAGTTGAAAAAGTTAGTTGAGACCTTCAACTAAAACTTTAGTTGTTAACTGTAGTTGTACGTGTAACAACTAACAACTAAAAAAAATTAAACAAAAATTTTGAAAAAAACCATTTTTTTCGAAATTTTTTCAATTTTTTTTTTCGGAAATTTTTTTTTTTTCAAAAAAATTTGTTGAAAAAATATTTTAAAAAAAAAGTTTTTCGGAAAAAAACATTTTGAAAACTTTCCGAAAAAAATTTTTTTTTTTTTCAAAATTTTTGTTCACTCTTTTTTTAAGTTGTTAGTTGTTAGTTGTTACACATACAACTACAGTTAACAACTAAAGTTTTAGTTGAAGGTCTCAACTAACTTTTTCAACTAAATTAGTTGTAGTTGCACTCACAACTACAACTAGTTTAGTTGTACTAGTTTTGTTGCACTTACAACTACAACTAATTTAGTTGAAAATTTTAGTTGAGCCTTTCAACTAACAACTAAACTTTTAGTTGTAGTTGAGGTTTAGTTCGAATAATTTAGTTGTTACAACTAACAACTACAGTAGTTGTTAGTAACTAACAACTGTTGTTAGTTGCAGTTGGTTTTTGCCCAACTCTGCTGAGCATACAATGAGATGGTTATGCGCTTGAATGGAGAAGACCCAGATCCTCACCACAATAAAGAATCACTCTAGCCCATGGCAGCTCTCAGGTAAACCCTATAGGGAAGCCATGGACTCCATAACTGGTTATCTCCAGGTTATCTGGACGTTACGGGTGAAGTCCTTGCTCCAATAACTGGACAATAATTATTATTGCTCCGCAACTATGACCAAGGAAATCACTCACGACGACCTGGGACACATCTTTCAGACTTGCTGCTCTTCCATGTCTACGGAGTGGGGTACCACACACCACACATCAGTCTTGAGTTCCAGGCAGAATGTGTCTCTTTACCGAACTGTCAATTAGAACTATCTTCCCAGGCGTTCAACGTGGCCAAAGTTTGACTCAAGATCCCAAAGGTGAGCAGTCCCACTTCCACAACCCTCGCTCACTGGAGAATATAGTGTTTCTCTCTAGCTATTTCGTTAACAACCAACTCCCACACCCACTCCGGTGTTTTTCGAGAAATGCCCACCTCGGGCATGAGATATCCCCGTAAGTGGATATTCAGCACGTGGGAAGGTAAACTGAGTGTGCAAAGCTAAAAATGTAAGAGGCTTTCAAAGGACCATTAAAATAAAGTGGAGTTTCATGTGGAGTCAGGCAAGTGTGAGGGATTATATGGGACAGACGGTTCCTCAGAAATACATTTCAACTGTATGCTCAGATAGCAGGAACGTTTAGTTCAATGTTGAGTGGCTCAGAATTAGGCCATATGGGGATGGATTGAACTAGCGAATGCGTAAGGGGTTTAGTTGGCTCGTTTCTAATTCGTTTTTCGGTGTGGGGAACATTTTCCTCGTGCATCCTCTGCGCACAGATGTCGATCTCACTAAGTGATAAGTCTTATCAAGAGACCCGCTGTACAGAGCTTCCGAGGTTGTATCGAAGGCCATTTCTGGCCCATAACAACCTTTCTCGTACTTTCTGCTCTCTTTCTTCCCCTAGGGGGAGTACAGCGGACCCTCCTGACCCCTCCAGCGTTAGCCACACCACTCTGGTGGGCTCGGGATGGACCAACGTGGTGGTGCCAGATTTTATAGGAGATCTTGTGCATATTTAAGTGGCTCGAAATTCTTTGGGACAGGAGTCATCGCAGCGGACCTGCCTACTATTCCACCTCTTCTTTCGCGGTGTTCGGGTCGTTGGTGGCTGCAGCAGACCGTACGTGGGTCATTCTCCCAATATGTCGGAATTCATGTCCCTTGGAGTTTGTGGGCTCCGTGTATAACTTAGAGCGGATTTTTTTTTTTTTTTTTTTTTTTTTTTTTACCAACGGAAAATAGACACCCTGACCTTGATTTCTAATCACATTCAATCTCAGTATTCACTCGTTTCCATATCAAAATTTAAATTCAAAGTGCCAAAAAATCAGTCCCTAACCTGTCCCCTGACTAAAATTTCTAACTTCAAAAATCAATTACTCTATGAGTAATGGTAACCGTTTTTTTTTTTTTTTTCTTTCACAAACGATTTCATATAACTCACAGAAATATCCCAAGAGTTGGTAGCCACGCTCTCTAGCGTCCAACCCTCCAATACGTAGCCTTGAACCCTTGTCCCCAGGTTTTTCGACGAGTCCCTAACTTTTTTTTAAACACGGCGCCACCACTCTCCAGAGCACAGAAACCAAGTTTCCAAAAGTTTGCTAGATTGGTCCAATTCCCGCCTAAGTGCGGGTATCCTTTTCCAGGGCAACCTACCAACTGTTCAGTTTATTTGTGGATGTCAAGGAATCCAGATCGAGAATTTCTTATCAAACGGGTAAGTCCCTAACCGTCACGTATCTTCGTCAGATAAGAGGAAGAAAATTATTAACCTGTGTCAGTTTGTGTGTTTTTAGAGGGAGTACAGATTCTCATATTTATTTTTCCTGATAAAAACACGTGGTAGGGTGCACGTCTGAAAAACGTGCAAATCGTTAGTCCCTAATGCGCGAGTCCCTAACTTTTTCTCATTTCTTTTACTGAGGGACTGATGCCAAATAATTTAGGGACTGACGTTATTTACTCAAAGCAACAAAAAATTATATTTTTCATGATTAATTTATGAATTGGAATGTCTCCTCCTTGTAGCATTCAAGTAGGATGCTCAAATGCCAGGATGTGATAATAAAAAGGTACTTATGTCCATGATATTGAGATAATCAGTCCCTAACTAAAGTGATTTTGAGATCATGCTATATCTCTTGAATAGTGAACTTCTATGATAGGATTTTTGGTAGGTACGGGTCATCAGTAGCATGTGCTAAGAAGGAATTCACAAGAAATTGGTTGAAAAAGTTAATTTTTAAATGGTGGAATTTGAAACTCGAAATTCGGAGGTTTTGGGAGAATGGCCCACCTGCTCTTCTGCCTTATCAAGAGACCCGCGAGATCGTGCTTAGAATCCAGGCAGGCTGGACACCATGTTTTCCTTGTACGACGATGTCGACGGTGCAGGGATGACTCCCTTGCTTTCCCCGTGCTCACCACTCGTCTTTAACCGTGTCACATAACGTATTTCAATCAGGTCTCGGGGAATCCTCTGACCTGGCCAAGGAGTCTGAGGACACCTCCTCTGCTTCTGCTGGACTCTAGGCTCACACAATAATTGTTGTGAACCGATCCGAGGCAATCGGCAACGTCCCTGCTAAAACAACTTGTAGGAGTATCGTATCTGGACGTTTCCACTGAAATTACAATGAACAAATCCGTGTAGAATGGGACTTCAGTTCTCCACCAAAAGGCTTAGTAACTTGGGCTCAGTTTCCATTACTCAGATACGCAACTGGACTGCTCTGCTAGGTGGTATGAGAACCAACTCCACAGTGGATGGAGGTGCATTTCTAAATTTGTGTCTGGGTTTCCTTTCCCAGAGTTCATGCTTGATATGAATTTCCACCTGGGTCCACTGCTCAGTCGCCGATGTTAATGAAGCATAATGAAGTGCCAATTACTAATGTGTCGTTATAACGACACACAGCAGTATACTGCTGAGAACACAGATTAAGCTACTGACAACGTCGTGCAGGGAAGGGTGTCATCTTCCACACCCTAGAACGGGTGCTGCGATCCACTGGTTGCCCGAGAGACTAATTACGTGCACTGATTCTGGGAATGGAGTATGCTATAGTCTGCGCGTGGGTCTTGTCCCTCAGATGAACCACCAAATATTGAATAGACGTGCTTTAAGTGGCTCGTTTCTAATTTGAACACGTTCTTCTGTCGTACGTCCAAAGCTTTTATGAAGTATCGGGACCATTCTTGAGAAATACGGGAGAGCCCAACAGGACGTGGCCCATAAAAACTGCCTACTTTTCGCGGTGCCAAGTTTCTGCCGATAATTTTTAAATTGTGACACTCAATAATGGTCGATTTCCCATTCATTTTATGGGTCACTCTCTATCGTTCCTCCCTTTTTGCCCCACTCGGGGGGAAAAGCCAGCGTCCCCTCCTTCACCACTCGGGTTCCTCTAATGGCAGCGGGTCAGGGGAGGGGAGGTCCTTTTGAATATATGTGAGTTATGCCGTCCTGAAAGCCGCCGCGGGTGGGCCTGGCATTGGTTCCACTTGGGGTCGCGTCGATATCTCATCGGGTAGTCTGGATCAGGGACCACAACCCCCTGCACCTCTTGTTCCCTCCAACTGTGCAGACTCTCACAGAATGCCCCGACTTCCCACACCATCAACACCGACTGTCCACCTTCCCCATCCATTCTTACTCCATATTCTCCGTCTGACCGTTGTTCCGCCGAACGGACAAACTCTTTGTTGCTCTGACCTCCTTCCTGGGGTTTTCTTTGGCCTTTTCCTCGTTCCTAGACAGATGGTTCAATTTAATCAAACTATGCAAACCCATCTAGTCGAAATACCCTCTCAAATGGGGAAAAAATCGATCATGATGAAAGCTCTCAAACTGCCCCATTCACTGGCCATCCTCTAACTGGTATTTTTGAGACGAACTGGTAAAAACTCTCGACTCCCCCAGTCTGGAGCTGACCGTAAATTTTAAACTCGCAAATGAAAAGTCGCGGACGACCCACAACCGCGTTTACGGCAAAGTTTTTTATTGTCTGTTTACACAACGCTTATACCGAACCCGGTTATCTCTTGGCGCTTTTGACCCTCGCACTTTTATCTCACTCTGAATGGGTGACTCGCTGTTATTGTCTGAGCAAACTCCATTCATTTTCTCTCTCGGAACGGATTTCAAAGGACGAGCCACATAAGTTTCAAGAAACTCAGCCTCATTTCGGACGTGGCGCTGGCAATTTCTTCTTAATGCCGTAATGACTGTAAAGTGATTTTCAAATGTATGCTGGGTAGGCGGCGGAGTTCTTTCTCATTAGATGAGCTTTCATAAAGACGAAAGTCGACCTTGAATTTTGTCCCACACTTTTGAAGCATTGAGCGTAATGGTTGCAGATGGTGGCTGCCCTCGGAACAAATTCCACTCGTTTAACCGCACCCTGTGAACAGGAACTCTCACCAGGGCGACCAAGAAGGGTATCGTGGTCGTGGTTGAAAGCACGCGAGGAGAAGAAGTCGCCGAGTCTCCTAACCAATAAAAAGAGGCCTCCGGATCAAGCAGACCGTAGCAGGCTCTCACAGGCGAAGTATGAACGACAGAGAAAGCAGAGCAGGCTGTCGTTTGTGGATCTTTGTCGTTTCAAATTTTGATGTAGGTACCGTACATGACCTCTTGAAACGGACAATGTCAAATTTTGAGGCCGATCGGAGTCGTCGACCTCCGTCGCGAAAACATGGACCTATCTATTCACGAATCTAAACACCTGTGTATTATTCCAAGAATAAGAAACCAAAATTCAACGTGTCGTTGATTTTCAAAAATCGGTGTTTCCAAAATAGCCCGCTGGTCACTTTCAGGTATTGGAGTCACCTGGTGAAAATTCATGATTTTTGTTCGAATCGATTTTTTATTGAAAACGCTGCAAATTTTACACAAGGGTTTATTATTCTTTGATATAGGTTACTTTTGCAGAAATTTAATTCTGTCAATGAAAAAAATTAAAAAAAAAAGTTTTTTGGATTCTTATATTTAAAAAAAAAAAATTTTTTGGATTTTTTTGTTTCAAAAATGTTTTTTTCAAAAATTCTTTATTTTTTACTCGAAAAATATTTAACCTCCAGGGATCCTTCAAAAATCCCATTTTTAGCCACATGAAAGCCCTGTAGATCGCCACAGTGAAATCTGAACGTTCCGGGACCCCCAAAAATGGATTCTACGTCCAAAAATACTTCGAAAACTACACCTAACTCGATCCCATAGCAAAAAGCCTTCTAAAACCCCCTCCCGTAGCACCATTTTAGCCCCACAGCGCCCCACGGGTTTGAGCGATCGGAATGAAAACCTTGCGGGCACAACTAGATGGTAAACCAAGTATTTTGTCGAAATTTCAGATTTAAAAAAAAAAAAAGAAGCCTACTGCCCAAAACGGCTCGGACGGCGGACGGACATTTCGGATTTTGAATGTAGACCTCTTGAAACGGATAATGTTAAATTTTAAGGCCGATCGGAGTCGTCGAACCCCGTCGCGAAAACATAGGTGTATTAGGTATTCCAAGAATAATAAACCAAAACGCTGCAAATTTTACACAAGGGTTTATTATTCTTTGATATAGGTTACTTGTACAGACATTTAATTCTGTCAATAAAAAAAAATTAAAAAATTTTTTTTTGGATTTTTACCTATATTTCAAAAAAAAATTTTTGGGGGGATTTTTTTTTTTTCAAAAATGTGTTTTTTCAAAAATTCTTCAATTTTTACTCGAAAAATATTTAACTTCTTGGGATCCTTCAAAAATCCCATTTTTAGCCCCATGAAAGCCCTATAGAACGCCACAGTGAAATCGGATCGTTCCGGGACCCCCAAAAATGGATTCTACGTCCAAAAATACTTCGAAAACGACACCTAACTCGATCCCATAGCTAAAAGCCTTCAAAACACCCCTCCTGTAGCCCCATTTTAGCCCCATAGCGCCCCACGGGTTTGGGCGATCGGACTGAAAACCTTGCGGGCACAACTAGATGGTAAACCAAGTATTTTACCAAAATTTCAGATTTTTAAAAAAATTCCTACTGCCAAAAACGGCCCGGACGGCGGACGGCGGACGGCGTACGGCGGACGGACATTTCGGATTTTGAATGTAGACCTCTTGAAACGGATAATGTCAAATTTTGAGGCCGATCGGAGTCGTTGACCCGCGTCGCGAAAACATAGGTGTATTATTCCAAGAATAATAAACCAAAACGGGTTGAGATGATATGCAATAAAACGAGGAGAAAACTTCTGGGAGTTAACTGGTTTGAGTTTAATGGAGCCAAGGAAATGATCATAGCGATTTGGAGGTGGAATCAGTAGAATCTGCAGAGGAGTTGGACAACAGGTGACTCCTCCTCTAAAATGTAAAAGGTTCAATTAGGAATGGAAACGTGTCTGGATTGTTATTATTATTATTTTTTTACGATAGAAGGCGACAAAATAACACTGAAAATGGGGTTAAAACAAAAACTGCAAGTTCGTACAAATTTATAACATTTATGGAAATTTTTGCTAATTTTACACAAGGGTTTATTATTCTTTGATATACGTAACTTGTGCAAAAATTTAATTCTGTCAATAAAATAATTTAAAAAAAATTTTTTTTTGGATTTTCCTCTCAAAAAAAATTTTTTTTTGGATTTTTTTTTTCTTCAAAAATTCTTTATTTTTCACTCGAAAAATATTTAATTAAATATGTTAACATCCTGGGATCCTTCAAAAATCTCAGTTTTAGCCCCATGAAAGCCCTAAAGATCGCCCCAGTGAAATCGGATCGTTCCGGGACCCCAAAAAATGGATTCTACGTCCAAAAATACTTCGAAAACGACGCCTAACTCGATCCCATAGCCAAAATCCTTCAAATAAACCTCTCCCGAAGCCCCATTATAGCCCCATAGTGCCCCACGGGTTTGGGCGATCGG
The DNA here is from genome assembly GCA_955831195.1 of Pilophorus perplexus. Classification (NCBI taxonomy): domain Eukaryota; kingdom Metazoa; phylum Arthropoda; class Insecta; order Hemiptera; family Miridae; genus Pilophorus; species Pilophorus perplexus. The sequence goes on from OY037015.1 coordinate 5,600,927, forward strand.
ACTGAAAACCTTGCGGGCACAACTAGATGGTAAACCAAGTATTTTGTCAAAATTTCTGATTTAAAAAAAAATTCCTACTGCCCAAAACGGCCCGGACGGCGGACGGACATTTCGGTTTTGGAATCTAGACCTCTTGAAACGGGTAATGTCAAATTTTGAGGCCGATCCGAGTCGTCGACTTTTCTCATGCAAAGGTGGCGCACCTGGAAACTGGATGGTTTGGAGAGGGACCTGAGAAGGTCATCACCGAAGTTACATCACGGCGTCTATGTATATTTACTGGGCTGTTGCCACTTTATCAGTTCCAATATTTGGGTGTGGAAGTAACGTGTACCTGCATACAGAATATCATATTCTGATACAATATTGTCCCCTGGATGGAATTGTCGTAAACTTGTGTGAATTGCCTCTGAAAACGTATCTGGCCGGCGAAATAAACATAGCGTCAATCACTGTCGAGCGCATTATTCAAAATGCTAGGCGAGATTCGCAGTTGAGGTATATCGTAAACGACGAGAGGTTGTGAGGTATATCGTGCTCGGTTGAATGGACGATGGAAATGGCGAGGGGAGTGCAGTTGTTCCTGACAGCGATACGGTCCGAATCCCCGCCGCCCAGCTCCTGCCCATTCTCGCATTCTCGACGGTCCACATTTCATAAGAGCCCGCTGTGCAGTGTCAAACCCCCTCTTTGATCGCTCACACGGGAAATTGCTCTGAGCCACATTCACCGCCTGGAGGAAAATCAACTGAGCAGAATCAGTTGGCCGGTAAATCCACGAATCCATAATAATGATGCCTTGAGCTCCAATCGAGCCCCACGGCGTTAATTAAACGCACAAAAATCCTCCAGTGGGGATATTTCCTAATAACTGTCGCGGATCCGGGGTTCACCGTCGCACATGCGTGGTGCTCGAAAAACCGCCTTTTGGTTTATTATTCTTGGAATAATACACCTATGTTTTCGCGACGGGGGTCGACGACTCCGATCGGCCTCAAAATTTGACATTAAGTATCCGTTTCAAGAGGTCTACATTCTAAATCCGAAATGTCCGTCCGCCGTCCAGGCCGTTTTGGGCAGTAGGAAATTTTTAAAAAATCTGAAATTTCGAAAAAATACTTGGTTTACCATCTAGTTGTGCCCGCAAGGTTTTCAGTCCGATCGCCCAAACCCGTGGGGCGCTATGGGGCTACAATGGGGCTACGGGAGGGGTTTTTTGAAGGCTTTTAGCTATGGGATCGAGTTAGGTGTCGTTTTCGAAGTATTTTTGGACGTAGAATCCATTTTTTGGGGTCCCGGAACGATCCGATTTCACTGGGGCGATCTTTAGGGCATTCGTGGGGCTAAAAATGGGATTTTTGAAGGATCCCAGGATGTTAAATATTTTTCGAGTAAAAAATACAGCATTTTTGAAAAAACACATTTTTGAACAAAAAAATCCAAAAAAAAAATTTTTTTTTTGAAATATAAAAATCCAAAAAACATTTTTTAATTTTTTTCATTGACAGAATTAAATTTCTGTACAAGTAACCTATATCAAAGAATAATAAACCCTTGTGTAAAATTTGCAGCGTTTTTCTGACGTTTTTCAGTTTTTGGCTTACTGCAAGGCCGGACATGCTTCTAAATGCATGAATGTCATTTCCTCTTGATGGCAAAGAGTGCAGATTGGACTGTCTTAGACACCGATTCTGCGAAGATGCTTGGCCAGGAAATCATGCCCAGTTTGAATCCTAAAGCAAGCCACACTTTGCTTTCTGGGCATCATTTTGGGCGCAGGCTCACTCAGTAGGGGCCCCATTGCTTTCCCTCCGCAGCTCTCTCGTGGGCCTCCCGATGGCTGTAATCGATGGCTGAAGTCTTTAAATCTGCCATTCTGTAAATCTGTAAATTCATGCCATTGGGCCGTTGTTCCCCATGGGATGCTGGAAGTTGTAAGGAAAGCGCCAAAACCGTGTCATAGGAAAGCGCCAGCCGTTTACCGGCAGGAAAGGCAAAGATCATATATACAAACACCCCGGGTTGAGAACTATCTCAAGTTTTGTGTATTATGGACGAAAGTTCAAGTTTCATGTTGGCTTGCGTAGTGATATCTCTGTCACCTTTTACTGTTAGTCGATCACGGTACGGCCGGTCGTGTTGTTAGACTCTCGCGTGCGATATGAACCCCAACATTATAACAAGAATATCGACAAATAAGGCGAATGATGGGGTTATATATCAAAATTTCACTTTTCGGCGCGTGGGTGACTTGAAGGACGGCACTATTCGTTGGCGGTGCACCAATCGGGGGCGTTCGTGTACAATTTACTCGGATAGTGGGATCAACAGGGTTCTGAGGGTAGTGCGCGATCATTCCAATCATAGCAGCCTTACCTCAAAGCAATTGGAAAGGAATATCGTAAGAAATACTTGTAAGCGTAGGGCGGCAGACACACTGGAAGAGAAGCCAGCGAAAATAGTTCGACAAGTTCTGCACGAAAGCAGTAACATCAGGGAGCTAACTGAGTGCGAGTTGTCCGGTGTTAGACAGGCGATGTATGAAACGCGTCGAAAACATCTTCCGAAAGCACCAGCTAGTATATCAGAAGCCCTGGTTTATTTGGCTGAGACAGAAATTTTGACGAGCAGAGGTGAGCGTTTTGTTTATGTACGACGACGTCGTTATTTTGACGACAAAGCAAAACCTGCAGCACATGACTTCACATGATACAATCCTTGCTGATGGCACTTTCTATGTCTCTCCCAAACATTTTTACCAGCTGTACACGATTCATTCATATACTGAAGGAACTTATGCATCCGTTGTTTACTGCTTCTTACCGTCCAAAACAATTACGTGCTATGAAAAAATGTGGAGCCACTTGAAGTTACTAATTCACTCGTTGTTGAACGTCGATTTTTGTCCAGCAGCAGTTCTAGTTGATTTTGAGGTAGCTGCACACACAGCAATCAGAAACGTGTTCCCCACAACTCGCATAAAGTGTTGCCGATTCCACCTAGGCCAAAGTTGGCACAGAAAAATTGTAGCAGTGGGTTTAAAGCAGATATATCAAGACAAAACCACTGAAGAAAGCAAGTGGCTCCGTGCTTTTTTCGGCCTTTCATATCTGCCTCCCGAAGAAGTTGGCGATGCGTTCAGTGAGCTCATTGCAGCAGCCCCTACTCCATGCTTGCCTGATGCACCGACTCCAATATTTCTGTTTGCTGATTACGTGCACGATACCTACATATCTGAAGACGCTACGTTTCCTCCTGGTATGTGGCGTGAGCCTCCGTCTGATGGACCAAGAACAACGAACGGCGCTGAGAGTTATCACCGTCATTTGAAAGATGTATTTTACAGTCCAAAGCCACCGGTCACAAAATTAGTCATCACTCTCAACAAACTCCAGAGCGAAATCTACCTTAAAATGAATGGTGCAAAACGCCGAAAAAACCAGAAAGTTGATAACAAACACAAGAAGGTAGAGGAAAACTACACGAAACTGTCGAACGGGCAACTCACCTTCCTGGCATTTTTATATGCTGTTGGTCCAATGTTTGAGCCACCCAACATGACGAAGAAAGACGAACCCCAAACCTCCAAGAATTGAATGACGAAGACGTTTTGACGACCGTATACTTCAAACGGCATGTAAGTAAAGTAACTTCCCTGCGTCCTTTCTCCCTGACACCGACTGCCAGTGGTATGAGTAGTTGTATCTATGAATCGTCTCAAATATCCGGAAAATGAAGGGGGCGCGAATCTGGCGCTTTCCTATGGTTTTTTTTCGCTCACCTTTGGCGCTTTCCTATGAAAAATTCAGGGGATTGGCGCTTTTCTTGGTCACCGCTCCCGATCCAGGACCTTCTTCTTGGCGTCGACCAGGCGCTTAGCTGTGCTGTAAGGGACATGAACTGGCCCCGGCGCTTGGCTGTGGTAAATGCCACCCATTTTTGGCCAGTGCATCCACTTTCTCATTCAAGCAATCTGTCTGCCAGAAAACCACCAAACTTCATAAACGCGCCATTTTCATTCCATCCCCAAAGAGAAATACGCGAAATTGCGTTCACTGATCTGCAGATGTTCAAAAGAAAGTGAAAATCACAGGAGAATAAAGTATGAAGCATGAAAGAATAAGAAGAACCAAGTTCCGAATCCGTTGGAAATGTTGTAAAATATGGGCGACGTTATTGTATGATGGCGATATATATCACCGGCGAACAGTTGGGGCGCAAAGGGGGAGTTTTCCTTCTTCGACAAAGAGGCTGCTCGGAGGGTTGTCGGCTTGTTGGGTTTGATATCGGGGAAGAAAGCGATTTCCAGGTGGTGGAAGCTCCCAGCGGTCCCATCTGATACAATGGAGCGTCGACACCGATATTGGCTTGTGTTGAAGGTTCTTCGGGGGTCGAGAGGTTCGAAAAGACGGCTGGAGCTGTCTTTTGGTTTATTATTCTTGGAATAGTACACCTATGTAATCGCGACGGAGGTCAACGACTCGGATCGGCCTCAAAATTTGACATTATCCGTTTCAAGAGGTCTACATTCAAAATCCGAAATATCCGTCCGCCGTCCGGGCCGTTTTGGGCAGTAGGAATTTTTTTTTTAATCTGAAATTATGACAAAATACTCGGTTTACCATCTAGTTGTGCCTGAAAGGTTATCAGCCCGATCGTCCAAACCCGTGGGGCGCTGTGGGGCTAAAAATGGGCTACGGGAGGGGTTTTTGAAGGCTTTTAGCTATGGGATCGAGTTAGGTGTCGTTTTCGAAGTATTTTTGGACGTAGAATCCATTTTTGGGGGTCTCGGAACGATCCGATTTCACTGTGGCGATCTACAGGGCTTTCATGGGGCTACAAATGGGATTTTTGAAGGATCCCAGGAAGTCAAATATTTTTCGAGCTAAAATCAAAAAATGTTTGAAGAAAAAAAATTTTCAAAAAATTGATTTTCTAGACACTTTGTCACCAAAGACTCCAATTGATTTCCCCAAGCCAGGCAATGTGGGTCAGAACGCGGCGTCATATCTCCTCTAATTGGACGCGTGGGGAGCTTTTGAGTTCGAAAAATATGACCGGATTTGAGTCCGTATGAACTTCCACCCATCCATCGCGGAGAACTAGCGAGATAGGACAGAAAGGGCTATTTCGAACGGCCACAAAGCTACCAGAGCCATCCAGGTGACCCTCGTGCGTTTGTCACAAAAGACAAATGACAGAAACTTTCTGGATAGGAAATGTTTCCAATGTTGAAAAAAAAGAGAGAACTGTAGAAAAAAAAATCTTGTTCACTGCGAGGACAGAACAGAGAGAGATGAGAGGCCATTCGTTTGTTTTGCTCAAACAAGGGGGGGCAGACAGGGATGAAGAGCGTTCGTACGCCACAATATTTCGGGCCTACGCACCGCGATCGTGATAAATAATTCATTTTGACGGTCTGCGGAGAATGAAAACGGGGAGAAGCTACTGTTTTTGGGGCATCGTCTCTCATCTCTGCCATCTTTTTTTTTTTTTTTTTTTTTTTTCCTCGGTTGTGTGTCACGAGTTGATGAAATGCCGTCCGTCTCGTGACGCTCGCCAAGACCGTCTCGAATAACATTTACACGTTGAAGGCTCGTCACGAGAATTTCGAGGAGTGGCGGTCGATGTGCCAAACCACGAGTGACTCCTACACGACGAGATATACGGTATGAGGAATCTTCCCCCACGCACGTCTCTCTCTGTGACGAACATCTTCGAACGAAAGATGGAAATAATTCTCAACATCGATAGCAGAGAAAATGGTCATATTGAAGAAGTAAAATAAGTAAAGGAAGAGAAGCAAATGAAGTAGAAGAAGAAGTAAAAGAAGGAGAATATTTGAATATATATATATATATATATATATTAAATTTAAGGGGGTGGGAACGTTAATAATATCCTGAAAAATTATCTTATAGTGATTAACAACCAGTTTTTTTTTTTGCCTTTTAGAAAATAACGGAAAAGAAAGAAGAGGATCTGCCTCAAAATTTGACATTGTCCGTTTCAAAAAGTCTAGATTCCAAAAGCGAAATGTCCGTACGCCGTCCGGGCCGTTTTGGAATCAGTATAGGAATTTTGACAAAATACTCGGTTTACCATCTAGTTGTGCCCGCAAGGTTTTCAGCCCGATCACCCAAACCCGTGGGGCGCTATGGGGCTACGGGAAGGGGTTTTTAAGTTTAGGCTATGGAATCGAGTTAGGTGTCGTTTTCGAAGTATTTTTGGACCTAGAATCCATTTTCGGGGGTCCCAGAACGATCAGGTTTCATTGTGAGGATCTATAGGGCTTTCATGGGGCTGGAAATGGGATTTTCAAAGAATAATAAACACTTGTGTAAAATTTGCAGCGCTTTTATTTTATTTTATTTTTTTTAAAGTTTTTCCATGTTTGTGAGTTCCCGCCTCAGTACAAGTGTCCGATTTCAAAGATTCAACCATTCAAAAATTTCATCTGGCCAGGGTTGAGAAGCGTGGCAAATGGGGGATGACCCGAGGATTTGGTTCCTACTCATAAAGAGGGTCAATGATATCATAATATTATTATGATAACCTCGTATCTCAGAAAAGCAAACTTTTCAGCGGAGACAAAAAACTGATTATGACGTCAGAAATATTGATTTTTATTGCATCAACCGTCCATTTGTCTCAATGGACTACCGTCTCGAAGTATTTTAAGCTCCTTTTAGCCATAGAAACTAAAATAAATATTGCAGACTCGATTTTATTTCTAGTTACGAGGTTATCATCATAGAACAACCAGAAATACGCCAAATATACGTGGTTATCAAATGATAACCTCGTATATCTGGTTGTTCTAAATTTTTGTTCTAAACATTGTGATAATAATATTATTATATATTATATAGTGTTATATTATGGTATATTATATATATATTATATATTATATAGTGCTTTTTGAATTGAATTTCATATTGGCCCTTTTTGCTCTCAAGGCTCGAAATGATAACCTCGTATATCTGGTTGTTCTAAAAATGATAACCTCGTAACTACGGAAAATTGGTTATCAAAAAGGGCGCTAGAGGGCAGAAAAATTCGTTTCCGCCAACATTCAAATACTGGCCGATGAGATACGAGGATTTCATTCAGAAAATGCAATTAAAAAAAATGCCAAAAATTGAGATACGAGGTTATCATAATAATATTATGATATGGCGGCATCGCTATGCTTAATAATACTTTTTTTTTCTAATAGTATTGGCCATTTTTCACAGGCAATAAACAAGTAGGTAAATATTTTCACTTCCCTGTCATTAGAGAAAAATTGAAATGACAGGGTTGTGAAAAAAAGGAGAAAAACTGAGGAAAAGGCCTCGTGGCCTGGCACAGGTAAACACTTAAAAGTTCGAGCTTTTTTCCGCAGTTTCAGGCCTCTTTCTCGCATTAATCGCTGCAAATAACAACAGTTAATTATTTGCCTGGATCTTGTGGTTGGGGATAGGGGGGGGGGGGGGGACCTTAGTTTGAAGCACCGGACAAAACCTAACTTCCGAAGAACGAACCAGGGCTCGACAAAGTGCGCATGAGGCACTTTACTATCACAATTTACTATCAATTCTTTCCCCATTTTCGGCCAACTTTCGGAGCTCAGCAGTTTTATGCTAGCTAGCACCCCCTTTTTCGCCACGACCCCGAATTGTTGTTTTTGAATATTCTATTATGTATAATAGAATACCTATGTATACATAGGTCTAATAGTCCAGCAGTGAGGTACTTTTGCCTGGACATAATCCAGTTAATGAAATTTTGGGGTGTTGTTTTGGGGTGCCTCGAGAAGCTAAATCGGAGTTTTCTGACAAAAAAAAAGCCTGTGCTCGATTGTGGGTGGCCGAAAAAACGCGTTTTTTTTTTCGGTTTTCCGCCTATAACTCGAAAACTATGCCTCGTAGAGCTATTGAAACATCAAAAGTGCCATTAGTATTCGTCGGAAAGTGTGGAAACAAGAAATTTGACCATCTACGGTCACGTTTTTCAGAACATTTTCTTCTTTCCCTCCCTTATCAAAGCTCAAATCAAAATTTCACACGGAATAGCTGCGATAGGGGATTTAATCAGCTTTCACGAGAAAAAAAGAAATTTGAAATCAAGCCAATAGTTTCTGCGCTACAATCGAAAACGTTCTGAAAAACGTGCTTCCGCTCTCCGCGCGGTGTCAGATTGGGCGTTTCTCATTTTGTTTTTTCTAAATTCGTTTCAGAAGCTAAAACATGCATTTTTCCGTAAAATTGTATATGTTGGGAAGTTTGATGTACTTTGGAACGGCTGTAACTTAGCAGCTATTCGGTAAAAAAAAAAAAAAACCTGACTAGTGATATTTGAAGGAAATTTTATGCTCATTCCGGGACCTTTACGAGTAATAGTTTTCGAGTTATAGGCGGAAAACCGAAAAAAGTCCGAAAAAATCGCGGTTTTTCGGCCACCCACAATCGAGCACAGGCTTTTTTTGTCAGAAAACTCGGATTAGCTTCCCTAGGCATCCGAAAACAACACCCCAAAATTAAATTTTCATTAACTTTCTGATTATGCCCAGCAGTCCACAGATTTTTCGACCTCACTGCTGGATTATATTCGTGCAGTTTTTTATGACCCATGAGCTCTACAGATATTGGGAAGCACTTTTTCGCCGCCTTCCCCACCATTTTACCCCCCTCAGACACCCAACCCGACGTCCATCCACCTTCCACCTTCCTGGCATCCTTTCAACTGGTCTTGACACTATTTTTGAACACTTGGTTGGTTCAAATTGGCCACATTGAGCAAATTTATCTGGAGATTTCAGACTTTTCGCGTAGGTACTATGCCGCCAAGCTGAATTTTTCAAGTTTTTTTTTATTTTTCTATTTTTCTATATTTGTATATTTTTCTATATTAAATACAAATTTTGTTGGTTATTTTTATTATTTTTTTTATTTTTACGACTTCTGGAAGTTGCCTAGAATAAAAATCTTTTTATTATGTAAAGCGCGCGGCTGGCAGGACACCTGCAAACCTTGTGATATCTCTCGAAGCGTCCAACTGTATAATTCAAATTCAGTTAGTCCCACAGAAGTATAAATGCTCCCAACAGTTTGTTTTCTTTTTCATATTTAATATGCTCGAATCCAAACCTTACTAATAAACAACATCTTTTTGTTTCAGGTTTGTGAACATTCTACACGCCAAGACAGTGCAATCGGATGTAACATTTGGTTAGTCAAACTACTTCAAAGTACATGCTTATGTGTTTACAAGGAGCGACATTTTTCCAACTTCCAGAGACTGAAAAATTCGTCAGCTCATGAAAAATTGACGAAGCTCTTCGTGTATTCAGAGTGGGGCATACTATGGAGACATCTGGCCATATGGGCAATACAGACCTTCTCACTTATTCACTCGCATCTCTACCCGGTGGCCTCAATAATATCACTACCGTGTTTATTAGGCGCGTTCAGCAATTTATTGGCAATAATAGGCCGTTTGAAAAGGGTCCAATAGGCTCTGGAGCAAATGGCGTGAACAGAAAGCGGCCTTTTGGAGCGACCCGACCAGCCGGTCGAAGGGATTGAATACAAAGTAGAAGAGGGTGGAAGGGATGAGAATATCGGCGGAGAGGAAGAAGGTGGGGAGAAGGAGAGCCTGAATTTTTTATAAGCCCTTCGGGGCATCGAGAAAGTCGCAGATGTCAGAGGAAACTCAATAGTGGCTCGGGCCAAAGAGAAATAGGAAACGGGCAAAAGTACAGGTCAAGCTACCAAGTGATCTCCGGATAAGTTGGGCTTCAAGAGGACCTTTCCTGCCTTGAAAAGTTAGCCGTACGTAATGCACAGGAAGTTGAACATCGAGGATTTACAGGGAAAGTCTCTTAACCTGTCCAGGGGTCGCCGTATCCGAGTTGGCAGAACTGACCGGCTCACCGAAGATAAATAAAGAGCTGACGGAGTTTCACGATCACGATCGATCTCAAGACAGTAAAACCACGGGAGTGTGCCAGTGATGTGGGTCAAGTTGGAAACCTTGCGGAATCAGGAGAGATGGAATAAAATTTGTTCTTCGCGTAGTTGATGGCACTCACACGCAACCAGAATCAGCGAATGGCAGACGTGAGCACTTCCACGCTTGGTCGCAAGAGCGTCAGAGCCTTCTTCCAGGCGCGAGAAATGGGAGGTTGTTCCTTCTTTGCGTGTCAGGCGTGACCAGGTTATATTATAAGGTCTCCCTTCATCACCCTTGTGCTCAGTTTTTCTTCATCTCTTCAGTGTTAGGTATTTTAATTGGCATTTTAATTGATCACGAGCTTTTGCCTGCAGCCTTTCCATGGAAAGGGGAGAAACCATGGGTCAGAGCAAAGGATGCCGCCGCTGTCCTGTGCCTTTAAGCAAACAAGACAAGCAAGTTTTCCCACTTCACAAGTCCCCATTCCATCTCTCATTGAAATGTGCTGGAAATTAGCCGAGTACAAGCAGGATAGTCATGACCCAAGCAAACCCTGGGAGGCGACTATTGGGAGTCAAAACCAGCTGTCATTCCCCTCAGGGCTGCCGCAAAGGCAACAAACGCCTTGTACCGGGATGGGCTGGTGACATACTTGCTCCAGTCCTCCCTCACGCCGTCAGGGAACACCTCCAGGACAGCCCGTTCTGTGCCAAATGCCGGGCAGCTCTGAAGCACATGCCTCGCCGAGCCCTCCGGGTCCTTGCATCACACACAGCCAGTATCGTCGGCCAGTGCCAGTCGGTGGAGGTTTGCAGGGAAGTCCCCACGAGCCACAGATGGGAAAACTCAAACTTGAGCCTCCTTGTGGACTCAGCAGCCCACTCCTCCTGCCGCTGGCCATCAAGCAGGGCCAGAACATCCAGGCTGAAAGCTTTGTCCCAGCACCTGAAAGGGGCGCCTCTCTCGAATCCTATAGGTACCAAAACAGGGCCGCCTCAAGCTCAACATAATTGATGTCTTGTGTTTAGGGGGGGGGGGGGGGGGGCTTGCCCGCTACCAGGGATATTCCTATCTCGCCAGCTGCAAGCTGGTATTTACAGACGCAGACATGGACCCCCAGCCTCAAAGGCTGGTATTTGTTTGCCTGAGCACACAAGTGAGGCCGAGTGTTCTAGCTCACTCTTCCAGCTTAGCGGGCTGTTAGCGTGTTTACCTCACCACGTAGGAGGGAAACTATCATCACAACCAACCTCAATCACCAGCTGAGGATGATGGCCAGTGGCACTTCACACTTGGTGGAGACCTTTAGTTGTGTGACTGAGGCAGCGTGGGCTCCCCCTCGCTTGATGATTGCTGGATTAGGAAGGTGGGAACTCCTCTTTAAAGCTGCTCCAATTGGAGGCTCGCGAGGACAAGATGTTGCGTCCCCTCTAGGGCTTTACATGCCTCCTACACCAAGGCGATGTTCTGAACATTACAGGGGTAGACATGAGGGAGGAGAGCGTTGACCAATGAGTGTTGAGGAATAGTGGCCTCTTTGCAATTTTGGCATCGGCCACCGCACACATAGTGGTTCCCCTCCTCAAGCTCAACAGAGAGAACCCAAGAAAGATCCCAAATTGCCGCACCCCGTCTGGTTAGATCGCGTCACCCTGATGAGGGTGATCTCTGCCTCCTCAGATCACTTTTCATCAGGAGATCAAAGATCCCCCTGGTCTCAGCCAGAGACGCAATACCCCGGCAAAGACTCCTATACTCTGGTGATCCCACACCCATGGTCTGAAGGAATTGGCTGCAGCACCAAAGCAAGGGCAGAACGCGTACATGACAGCTCCAGGAAATATACGCTTCTCGCTCCACTGCCTCCACCATCAGCACCAGCGCAGCAGACCCAGGGGAAACACTTGACATCTCGTGTAGACCCTGGGAAAGCCTACCTGGCCAACGACTATTCACCACAAACGAGCGGTATAATATAATAATTATTGTTGATGCTTGTTAAGCAGCGTTCTGAAGGTAGAATTTTGCCCAACATTTAGGAACACGCCTTCACTTCGTCCCACTGGACACTCGCACTGTGGGGACGGTTCCCATAGGAGACATTATACACATTTTTTCAGTTTCAAAATATATTCACTTTTCGCCCGCTTTGATTTTGGGATTGCTGTATATTGATTTGAGCTAACTGTTTCTCAGGAAGGTGAAGGCGATTGTAACCAAGAGAAATGTCTCCAAATGCTCTCTCGTGGCCGAGGCACATAGAAACGGCCACTTGGATGTTTTATTGCAGGCAGTGCGCGATGCGCATTTACTACAGGGGCACCCTACCGTGTAAACTGGTTCGTACAGAGTGTTGGTACTGTCCCCAATGATGCAAACAAGCATGTTGCCCATCACTGACTCTTCGCCGGCATAGTGAGAGTACGTACAACCAACGTGTGAGGATCGCGCCCATAACACGGCAGTCTTCATCGGCAGATACGCTGCGGTGCGGTCCTCGTCGGCCATGTCGCCGTCGTTGAGTCGTTCCGGTTCGACAGGTTGGAACGAGTTGATCATTTCCGGTTCAATTGGTACGGCCGATAAACTAGTTATCACTTCCTCCATATTGGCGGGATCGGAATCGATTTTTAAAGTAGCAGTTTGTTCCAGTTTATCGGTAATAACGCACACGTCCCTGACCCACCCGGTTAAACGATGAATTTTCACACCTTTGAAATAGTTCGTACTCAAAATCTTGGCGAGGTGTTGCAATTCTTCGTCCCATACCAACTTCCGCATGTCAGCGCTGACCGGCATGTCGGTGCTCCCTCCGGCTACTCTGTTGCGATAATCATTCAGCGACGTCAAAATCTCCTCTCGCTGATCCTCTCGCGTGATTGAAGTGACAACACCGCCTCGTTCATCAGACCATGACGTCATATGGTGTCTACACGCGTAGTTCGTCTCATTACCGCAGTTATACGCGGGTGCGCAGTAATCCACGGGACCGGCCATGTTCATGCTCATATTCATGCTCAACGTCAACAAAAACATCAAGTTTTTCATTTTCAGGATGAAGCATAGAAAAACTTGAAGTACTGGCTTTTAGGAAAATATCACCTGTTAAATATCGATAATTTGAGCGAAATTCTTGCGTGAAGGGTGATAGTAAATGAGGACGACTTCCAACAAGACTTCACTAAGCGTTAATTGTGAAGCACGATTCTGCTTGTGAAACGGAAAGTGGCGACGACTTTGCTTGAACGCGTTTATTTGTCAGAACTACAGTAGGTAGGTACTTTGAGCATATGGAAATTTCGGATATAACTTCCATGAGGACCGATTCTTACAGGAAATTTGACTCTGATAACGAATGTATAGGTACCCCTTAATATGGGTGTTATCTAAAGTTGTTTAACGAAAATAAAATAAAATAAAAAAGTGAATAATTCAAAATTATTTTGGTTGGTTTCTGAATAAAACGTTATTACGTAGGTGCATTGCACATTTCAAGAGGTCTAGTTTCCAACACCGAAATGACCGTCCGCCGTCCGGGCCGTTTTGGGCAGTAAGAGTTTTTTTTTTTTAAATCTGAAATTTTGACAAAATACTCGGTCTACCATCTGGTTGTGCCCGCAAGGTTTTCAGCCCGATCGCCCAAACCCGTGGGGCGCTATGGGGCTAAAATGGGGCGGCAGGAGGGTTGTTTTGAACGCTTTTGGCTATGGGATCGAGTCAGGTGTCGTTTTTGAAGTATTTTTGGACGTAGAATCCATTTTTGGGGGTCCCGGAACGATCCGATTTCACTGTTGCGATCTAATAGGGTTTTCATGGGGCTACAAATGAGATTTTTGATGGATCCCAGGATGTCAAATATTTTTCAAAAAAAAAAAAAAAAAGAAAAAAAAGTTGAAAAAAAAATGTAATATAAAAATCCAAAAAATTATTTTTTAAATTATTTCATTCACAGATTTCTGCACAAGTAACCTATATCAAAGAATAATAAACCCCTGTGTAAAATTTGCAGCGTTTTTCCTAAAGTGAGTACGAAAATGATGAAGCTGTGGCAAAGGCTGTTTGTAATTTATTTGTATAGGTAAGTTTTTAATTGTCGAATTTGCCTTTCATGCGCAGGTAGTGTTAACGCCACCAGATTCTGGTATTGTCGTTCATAAGGAGTAGAATTTAACAAATTTAAAGGGGCTTCAAGGTGATAGGGCAGTGAAGTGAAAAAAGTGCGCGAAAAGGCCCTCGGAGGCCCGCCTCCTTCCTTCACTCCGGCTAGTCAGTTCGTCAGTAGCAGCCAAACTGTAAGGTGTTTCTACGACTCCGGGTCTTCGACCACATCCCCACGTAAAATCCACCAGGCCGATTTCCACACCCAGATCGGCCCCCTCAGTCAGCCCTGCACGAGATGAAGCCGTCCCACGACACCCGACGTCTCGTCAGTTCTACGTCCCGGCTGCCGTCGACATCAGCTGTCATCAGCAGTCAGGTCGTGCAAAGCGCTAATTTTCCTACTCCTCCATATACTAAAATTCCCCGCGAGAACTACTCTCCGGACATCAAACGTCTACGATCTTCACTACTAAAATTTGATCAAGAGACAATTTAATTCATTAAGGGCAAGGGCCCAATTTCTACCGACATTAATTCCAGGCACCAAAATTTCTCCTTTTCCAGGTGCAAAGCACCAAATTCATTTGGCGTCAATTAGGCTTGTAAAAGTATTATTTTTGTACTGTAGACTATAAGTTTACGTCGAGTACACCTCAATGTTTTGATTCCAATTTTTTTCTATATTGACCTTTTTACCTTGGTGGGAGAATTTCTCATAAGACAAAAGATCGATCACTTGAGAAATTACACAAGCTCTCTTGAGAAGGCTTAACAAGCAATAAATTTGATTACATCATAAAGCAAACAACAGGTCCATTATTGAAGATCCACCAGGTCTCCTTCAGGAATTGCCACGTCCATTTATTTGATTTCTTCTTATTTTTAGGTTGATTGTCATGAATTAACCCTCTTTTTATGAGCTCCGTTATTTGTGTTACTTGGAGACCATCAATTTCACACTTTGCCATTTTCTGATCGATCTGCATTAATTAATTACCTCTTCACTTTTAACGGCGGCTACAATGCGCAGGTAGCATATTCTGGGATCGATTGGTTCGAATCCAATGACCAGCTTGGAGACCTTCCTGTCAACTACAAAGCCACTGCCAAATTGGTGTAACCTTTCATGGCAGCTGTAGTATATGGTGTGCCCGCTCTTCTTAACTGTCCCAGTCCCTGTCCATCTTACTTTCTGGATTGCAGCAATGTCAACCCTAAGGTAGTCAAGTTGGGTTAAGAGCAGGTGGAGTGCTCCAGGCCGATATAATGACAGAACGTTCCATGTTCCGAGTCGAAAGTCAGTTAGTCGTGCGTTTTGTCGTAATCGTGAGATCAGTCCGGCATTTTTTATTTTCAGGCTTCGCTGTGTTGAGTTTTTTCTGTGGTTGAGATACCAGCCCAAAGCACAACCCCCAACCTGGAGGGCAAGTCTGGCTGAAGTTGACCTTCTACGAGCTGCAAGCAGTGCTCCGACACAAGACACTCCACAACACACAAGACTCAAGACACAAGACACAAAACTCAAGACACAAGACACAAGACACTTCACAACACACAAGATACAAGACACTCCACAACACACAAGACTCAAGACACACAAGACTCAAGACACAAAACTCAAGACACAAGACACTTCAAAACACACAAGACTCAAGACAAAGCACACAAGACTCAAGACACAAGACACTCCACAACACACAAGACTCAAGACACAACACACAAGACACAAAACTCAAGACACAAGACACTTCACAACACACAAGACTCAAGACAAAACACACAAGACACAAAACTCAAGACACAAGACACTTCACAACACACAAGACTCAAGACACAAGACACAAGACACTCCACAACACATAAGACTCAAGACACAAGACACAAGACACAAGACACAAAACTCAAGACACAAGACACAAGACACTCCACAACACACAAAACTCAAGACACAAGACACTTCACAACACACAAGACTCAAGACAAAGCACACAAGACTCAAGACACAAGACCTTTGAGAAAAAATTGTCGTTTGATGCGGTGGCCAAATCGTCCCATCAACCCGTCTCGGCTGCCCACAGAGTAGGCAGGGTTCAATCCCAGCTATGATCGTTTTATGTCCAGATCATACTCGCATGCAAATATTGCCGTAAATGGCGACAACGAACTCAATCCATCGCTCCGTCGTCCTTGAGAGTGTTAACGTGAGCAAACCTATCTCCAGGGATTCTTCGTGATGGTTGACGTAAAGGGTAATTAGCCGTGTCAAGCACTTGGGAGTTTCCAACCCCTCAGTAACAACATCCTATCAACGAGGGGTTAACGAGAGGTGCGTTTCGTACTTGACAACGAGGGGTGGCCGACGGAAGTTTGAGTTCTATACGAACTGTTATTACTGCTGATTAATACAATGGTGTCTGCTTGGGGGGAAACACGACGGTAACATGACGTTGTTTGTGCGAGTTAAAGTGATGGCGAATCGTTATGGCAACCTGGCGAGGTTGAGGGTGCACGTAACAGTCCGATGACAGAGAGTGCAACTCGTGTACAACATTCAAACCGCGTGGGGAAAACAACCAGGAGATCCCCAGGAAACTGGAAGAGCTAAATTACCCACGTGAAATTATCGCTGTCGTAAAAGAAAAGCGCAAGGCCAGACGTAAGTGGCAGCACACTTGTACTCCTGCACACAAGGCCAAATGGTGTGGACTTGCAAGTGAACATGCTGAGAATAATCAAGCTTGAGAGATTGAGACGTGATACAGACTGTGGAGGGCGACTAAGCACATCAAACGTCCCATTGTTCAAACACCACCAATCAAGGAAGTCAATGACACAAGGATTAAGAGTTCGCATTTGCTCGTCATTTGGCCACAATATTCACTCAAAACCCAGGAGATCTGAGTTAAGAACTAGAGACAGTAGAACTAACGGGTCACGAAGTTAGAATACCACTTGTCACAGACAAAGAAGTTCAAAAAACCATTCACGATGAAATTAACCCCAAGAAGGCACCTGGGTATGATCAGATTTCAGGACATATCTTCAGAAACCTTCCGCGAAAATTTATAGTAAAAATCACCAAAATCAATCGATAAAACTTAGGAACGTCCCCCAGCTATGGAAATTAGCCAGTTTGGTTTCTGGCAGATGCACTCAACCAGGTACATCGAATAACAAACAAAATGAGCAGACACTGAAGGAGAAGCAAGTCTGCTCTGCAATATTTCTGGACGTAACTCAACATTTGATAAAGTCTGGCATGACGGGCTAAATTATAAGCTCCAAAAAATGCTACCAGCTAATGCAGAGTTGCTGCAGTCCTACCAGCAGGTTGGTTTTTCCGAATAAAACATGAACATGCTTACTCAGAAGCTATAGAATACACGCTGGAGCTCCACATGGAAGTGTCCTTGGTCCACTCTTTTGTCTTGTTGACCAGTGATATACCGGAAAGAGAAGAGACTACGTTTGCAGACAACTCTGTTCACAGTCGGTGAAACGAATCATGTAACAAACCCAAAACTTCAAAGATCCATCAAGCAACTCCAAGACCGGACATCGAAATGGAGACTCAAGAATGAAACGAAATCGGTCCATGTCGACGCCACCAATCGTAAGCTTGGCTATATTCCCGTTCGTGCAAAACTGCGTTGGAAGGCGCACGTGAAGAACAAGAAGGCAGAACTCAAGTTATAGGCCAGTATACTGGGTGATGGGTCGGAAATCAAAAATGTCGATCCAAAATAAATTTTTCGCTGTACAATCAAGTCCTCAAGCCAGTTTGGACTTACGGAGCGCAGCTGTGGGGCTGCATTGCTCAAAGCAACCGAGATATCATTCAAAGGTTCCAAACTGAGGTGTGTTGTCGATGCATACCGATACACTAGAAATATCAGACTCCACAAAGAACATCAAATCCATACAGTAAATGAGGTGATCAAGATTCACGCAATAGCTCATCACAAGAGTCTACAAGTACACGTCAATGAGGAAGCGGTCCAGTTGCTCGACGTTGACGAACTGCTCCGACGTCTCAAGAGGAAGACTCTTCCTCGTCGCTTCTGAAGCCTCATGACCTTATGGTCAATGAAATTTAGTGAATTCCAAGTGCGGTCTACAAGCGTCACTTCTAATAATCACAACTGATAGAGACTTAGTGAAATAGTCTATCTAAGTTTGAAGTACCCATCAAAACAAATAATGTTAGCACAAATCTTATTAGGAACATATTTTTGACATATTATGTCAAAAATATGTTGCTAATAAGAAATAACTTGGTGCAATAAATATTTCTCAAAAAAAAAAAAAAAAAAAAAAAAAAAAAATTGAGTCAGTCAAGCTTTTAAATTATTGATACTTCAAAATTATCTTTTGGTATAAATAATTTATACCAAAGAATTGCACAATTATTGTAAAAGGAAGCATATGTGCAGATGATGAGGGGATCGAGTCCTCGGCAAGGCAACGTATGATTGTCCATGAGAAACCCTAGAAATGCTCGCATACGAGTGTGCAACACATTGGGACATTAGGACATAGAATTTTTATGTCTTTAGTACCCCCCCCCCCCCCCCATTTCCTACTCATTCACCTACCCTTGTATCTCTACCCACGGCTTCATTTTGGCGTTTTCTCAAAGTGGTTTCTAACGTGGAAACTGATAACAACAAAACAAGCCGCATTGTTTACTGCATCCATTAATAAAATCAATAAATATAAAATGGCGACATAAATACCTACCAAGAACAAGTACGAAAGAAAGGCGTGATAAATCGAGAGCTTTCCAACGAATGGTGAAAGATTTCTGTCCCTTGAAAACTAAAGAAGTTTCATTTCCCCAGCAACGACCCGGTTGTAAGCGGAAATCATCAGAAAATTTCATAACGCTTTATTCGTCACACCGTAGCGTCACACTTTTGAGTTTTGTGCCATAGTAGAAACATAAAATGTAAAAAAAAAAAAAAAAAAAAAAAAAGAAAAGTATAGAGTGGTCATGTCGCTGGAACGCATAGTTTCGGAGATATAAGCGAAAAAACAAAAATAGTGCCACAATTTCGAGGTTTTTTGCAATTTTGACAATGTTACGGGCAAAAATCCTGTCAGCAAACCTCAGATTCGTGTTCAGCGACCCAAAAAAAAAAAAGAACATAAAGGAACGTGGTGATTACAACTACTAAACTTTCCGCTTACTTTTCTAATTTGCCTGAAGTATTGCTGCCAAAGCGCTGATTCCCCCGAATCGTGGCCACTAAGAATGTTGTCCAGACTTGGGTTTGATACATTTGCAAGTCAGATTTCTTATCAGGGATTCACCGACCAACTATTCATTCCTTTCATTTCATCCATTTTTTTTATATTTTTTTCACTCATTATTAGTAAAAAAACGTTGAATCAATGAATAGGAATAATTATTGTTCTACATTTAATGGAAAATCGCATGCCAATTTCTATGAACCGACCGTAACAAGTTACCTACACCCAATCACCTTATTTGTTACAAATGGTTGAAGGCCGATCGGAATTTTCGACCTCCGTCGCGAAAACAGGTGTATCATTCCAAAAATAATAAACCAAAACTGAATTAGGCTGATACAAGTGGGATACGGTTTGATGAATGAAGGCAATCGCGAAGTAGGGAATGTGCGGTACATTATGGAACTAGTCAATCATTGATCCTGCGTGATTAATGTCTCTTGAATTGATTGATTGAGCGGGATCAGCGGTTTAGTTGTGGATGGGAGGGGGGAAGAACAATCAAGGCTCCATACGTCACGGAATACCATGTAGACAAGTCTGCGGGGGGTGAAGGTGTTTGGATATCGCCGGGGGAACAATTATGCCGACGTTTATGAGTCGAAGATGGTCGACGGGAGGACGAGGGGTGGGGTGGGGGGTCGTTTTAGCGTAGGCTGAGTTTGTGTGGAGGTCGCGAAGAGGTCGGGGCGTTGGTGCAGCGGGTGTTTGTGCGGCGGGAGGGAGGACGGCTCGTTATAAATTGACTTCAGGTTTCCCACCAGGTTGTAGGGGGTTGCAATGGTTGCGAAAGGGGGTGGGTGGTGGGTGGCATTGAGGGGGGAGACGTAATTGATGGTGCGTCACTGTAGATATCGTTTCGCGGTGGATTCGTGAGGCAGCGGCGGGGAGCTCTCAGCTCTCAACCCCCCCCCCCCCCCCCCCCAACAACCACCCCCGCCCAACAACCACCCCCGCCACCGATCCAGCCTTCCAAGATTTGTTGAGGTAACCTACATTCCGTGCAGGAATCTCATCTAACCACCAGAATCAACTACTTTTCTAACATACGCATCGGCAGACTATTCCCTAATTCTCTGTTCGTATGATTATATTAAATATATAGTACCTAGTAAATTTTACTACTAAAATGACTTGATTAGAGGTTGGCGGTGTAGGTACGATAAATAATATGATGATATTTAATATGAGGGGAGTACGGGGTAATGCCAGTCATGGACGTTTTGAAAAACGCTGCAAATTTTACACAAGGGTTTATTATTCTTTGATACGTCCGAATAGTAATTCTATGTCAATTCTTTTTCAAAACCATTTTGTTTTTTTTACTCGGAAAATATTCGACTCCCTGGGATTTTTCAAAAATTTGTAGCCCCATTTGTAGCCCCATAGATCGCCCCTATAGATCGCCACAATGAAATTGGATCGTTCTGGGACCCCAAAAAAATGGATTATACGTCAAAAAATGCTTCCAAAACGACACCTATGGGTCTTATATTATAACTCGATCCCATAGCCAGAAGTCTTTAAAAAAAAAAAAAAAAAAAAACCTCCCGTAGCCCCATTTTAGCCCCATAGCGCCCCACGGGTTTGGGCGATCGGGCTGAACACCTTGCGGGCACAACTAGATGGTAAACCAAGTATTCCGTCCAAATTTCAGAAAAAAAAAAATCCTAATGCCCAAAACGGCTCGGACGGCGGACGGACATTTCGGTTTTGGAATGTAGACCTGAAGCGATAAGAATCAAAACCGGACATCTTTAAAATGAAAAATTATCAGGAGAACGAAAAAACGGTTTGTGCTACTATTGTTTGTGGATTATTATTTTGAAAAAATCAACTTCAGCAATTATTAGAGAAAAACTCCGTGATCCGACTGAACCAACGCCGGATTGCCACTAATACCTGCTGAATAAAATTGATATTTCATTTTTGAAAAAAATTGGGTTATGTCAGGCTTTGAAAAAAAAAATTGAATTGCGAACCACCGAAATGTTTAATAATAAAAAGAACAGCGCACTTTTTGACCAAATATAAATATGAAGGAATAATATAAAATATTAATGAAAAATATCAGAAATGATAATATCATCACAATGTGATATTATCACAATATGTCATATTATCAACATTCAAAAATAGATACCTCTCTGACCTCTGGAGATTTCTCAGAATATCCTCGTCGTGAAGAGTTGGGCACATTCACATTAAATTTTACCAATAGGTAAAGTATGAATTAATTCACATCATGCTTTGTTTGTGAATGTGAATGTGAATTAATTCATACTTTACCTATTTGTAAATGTGAATTAATTTAGATTCACAACTTTTTCTGTAAATTAAATTAAATTCACACAAAAAAATTGTAAATTATTCACAAAAATGTAAATAATTATTTAAAAAAAACCTGTGAATTTTTTAATTCATAAATAATTTGTGATTTTTTTTAAACAAATAATTTCTGAATTTTTTTAAATTCACAATTAAAAATGTGATTTTTTTTTAATTCGCAACTAAATATGTGAATTTTTTTACATTTACAGTGAATTAAGACCAAATTCGCGGTAATTACAGTTCTCATGGGTCTGCTGATATTGTACCTAATACATTGAGAAAAGCCGATGAATACAATTTTTCTGGCAATTTCCTACCACTTAATCCGACTACCACAATAATACCACTTAATAATATACTACAATTAAGTGGTAGGAAATTGCCAGAAAAATTGTATTCATCGGCTTTTCTCAGTGTATTAGGTACAATATCAGCAGACCCATGAGAACTGTAATTACCGCGAATTTGGTCTTAATTCACTGTAAATGTAAAAAAATTCACATATTTAGTTGTAATTTAAAATTCACAAATTATTTAAGAATTCACAGGCTTTTTTTTGTAACTATTTACATTTTTGTGAATAATTTACAATTTTTTGAGTGAATTTAATTTAATTTACAGAAAAAGTTGTGAATATGAATTAATTCACATTTACAAATAGGTAAAGTATGAATTAATTCACATTCACATTCACAAACAAAGCATGATGTGAATTAATTCACAACCTTATTTATAAATAAAAATGTGCCCAACTCTGCTTCTGAGAGCATCAGAGCATCAGAGCTCCAGCAGAGCTCTTCTGAGCATCATTCTGATTCTTTAGAGGATCAGCACAGGCATTTTATTTAAATTGTAGTAATTTCCAAAAACAATTTTTGTTAATTCCCAATTCTACTACAATGGTCCACACATAGTATGTTGCTGGTCCAACCAGTCTACCAGTCTGGTCAAAAAACTGGTTTTGTTAGAACGAAGCACATGATTGTTCTATGAGTTTTATGTTCTTTTGTACGCCTGCACAAGTATCTCCATGAAGGTGAAAACTCGACACGTTTGTTCACTCAACTGACGTTCGAACGGCTTCCAGGAAAATGGGATCGCCTAAATGACTGTCAGGGTAAATGTCCGGTAGATTCGGCGAAGGTTTGGGGCATCTTGTGATTCTCGAGTGGCGATGAGAAGGGGGGCTCGCTGCGCTCATTCTTACGTTTAAAAGGGTGGTAATGGTTATGAGCCCGTTCCACCCCCTAAAGCCTCACAGCCTTTTCCCCCTGTTACCGCCGCATTTCGCTGATTAAATTGGAAGTTATGGGATCATGAGAAATTCAGAGGGCCTCTCCGTAAGAAGCTCTGCGAAGTCCGTTATGGAAGGGGGTTGGCAGGAGAAAGCAATGAATTTCCAACGTCAGGTCTGAGTTCTGCTTGTTCTCAGACACTAAAATGTATTGTGTGGGCAATGGGACAAGCGGTTACGGTTACGTTTGCTAAAACAACTTATTCTTCTCGATGTTCACAGAAATTTCTACGAGACTCTAAAAATGTCAGCAAAATTCCTCTTTTTGGTTCATCATTCTTGGAATATACACCTTTGTAATCGCGATGGAAGTCGACGACTCCGATCGGCCTCAAAATTTGACATTATTCTTTTCAAGGTGTCCAAAGATTACAAAAACGAAATGTCCATCCGCCGTCCGGGCCGTTTTGGGCAGTAGGGATTCTTTAAGAAATATGAAATTTCACAATATACTCGTTTTACCATCTAGTTGTGCCCGCAAGGTTTTCAGCCCGATCGCCCAAACCCGTGGGGCGCTATGAGGCTAAAATGGGGCTACGGGAGGCTTTAAAAAAAAAGGCTTTTGGCCATGGGATCGAGTCAGGTGTCGTTTTCGAAGTAATTTTGGACGTAGAATCCATTTTTGGGGGTCCCGGAACGATCAGATTTCACAGTGGCGATCTATAGTGCTTTCATGGGGCTACAAATGGGATTTTTGAACGATCCCAGGAAGTCAAATATTTTCCGAGTAAAAACAGGTATTTTGAAAAAAAAAAAAAAAAATTCAAAAAACGCCAACAAATTTTTTTTCCCCAAATTGTTTTTATTGACACAGAACTTATTTTCGCACAAGTAACCTATATCAAAGAATAATAAACCCTTATGTAAAATTTGCAGCGTTTTAGCTTCACTAGTCAATCGTTTGTTAAATTTTTCACTTGTTTCGTTTTTTCGTTTTTTCAAAAGATTGAATTCATTTTAACTTGGACAAATGAGTTTCAAAGGCGAATGTAAATCATTTTTATCAACCTTCGTCGCAAAAACAGAATGATTTTTCAGAGAATAATAAACAAAACAAAGAACTGAGGTCCTCCTGTAAAGCCCATTGTGCCTGACCCTCCAAGACTTTATACGGATTATCCAATCTTCATTATTTTATAACCCTTTGATCAAAACCTTTCACGAAGGGCATTCGGATTTCTTTCTGAGCTTCAATTAACTCGACGGAAGAATTTTCCAACTCGTGTAATGACGTTACCCGAAAATCCCTTCAACTCCGTCGGAAAAAAACAAGAAGAAAACTCTCCGGCCTTATTAACTGCGGACGGGTTTCTTTCCAACTCGGGGCCCCACCTAAGAACCTCCGTCATCAAGTCCGGAGCGGATATTGTCAACCCCATGAATAATTCACCGAGGACGTTGTAAGCTTCTTGTAATTTAAAACCATCGTTAAACTCGAGACGTTTCAGGGGGGGGGGGGGGGATCTTTAATTCGAAAAAGGATAGTTCGTCCTGCGGGCGTCCAGCGGTGTGGATTTTGAAAAAGGGCGGATTTGGGCGTTCAACGGACTCAGGCGGTTTGTTACGGCTTTCATCATCCAAAGCTTGATAACGAAAATCCCACTATAGGTCTCCCGCAAGAATATTGCGCTCCGACACTGCAGTCTGGTGGCCGAAAAAGAAAACGCCGATGTGGTATCCTGCGGCGCGGCCGAACGAAGGGACTTAAAGTTTTTTCCGTTGGCAACATTGTCTCCGCTTGCCCGCGGTTTCGTTGTGCCGCGTTTCGTCTCCCCGGTTGTGTTTCACTTTATTTTGAAGCACGATGGAAGAAAATAAAACTAGAAATTCGCGGGTGAAAGCCATTGAGGAGTCAAGTGAGGGAAATAGGTAGTGTTCAATGTCGCGCAAATTTTCATCGCCAGGAAGACGATTGATCATGATAAGGGTGATTCCTAAACTAGGGGCAATTTTGATCGGAGAAAAATGTTGGAAAATAAGTTTTGAAAAAAACTTACCGGAATTTTTTTTATATGGATTTTAGTTACCCCCCCTAAAGCAAAAAAAAGCAATGGCAGCTCATGAATCACTTCTAAAATTCCAAAATTTGAATTCAAATTCGGGTCCACGACAATGTGAATTGAGGCACACGACAATGTGGATAAATTTCTTTTCGTGGGAGTAACAATTTTTTTCTTGGGTTGATGAAATGAAAAAACAGCATTGTATTTGGAAAACTCTTTTCTTAAGTCAATAGCCGGTTAAAAAAAATTTTGGTGTAGGTAATCTTGGTTTTGGTTTATTATTCTTGGAATAATTATAGGTGTATATATAGGTGTATATGTAGGTGTATTAATACACCTATGTTATCGCGACGGGGGTCGAAGACTTGGATCGGCCCCAAAATTTGACATTAGCCGTTTCAAGAGGTCTACATTCTAAATCCTACATGTCCGTCCGCCGTCCGGGCCGTTTTGGGCAGTAGGAATTTTTAAAAATCTGAAATTTTGACAAAATACTCGATTTACCATCTAGTTGTGCCCGCAAGGTTTTCAGTCCGATCGCCCAAACCCGTGGGGCGCTATGGGGCTAAAATGGGGCTACGGGAGGGTTTTTTTTAAAGGCTTTTACCTAGGCTTCGAGTTAGGTGTCGTTTTCGAAGTATTTTTGGACCTAGAATCCATTTTCAGGGGTTCCCGGAACTGTTTGAGTTCACTGTGGCGATGTATAGGGCTTTCATGGGGCTAAAAATGAGATTTTTGAAGGATCCCAGGAGGTTACATATTTTTCGAATAAAAAATAAAGAAATTTTGAATAAAAAAAATTTTTTTTAAATCCAAAAAAAAAAAAATTTTTTTCAAATTTTTTCTATTGACAGAAATAATATTAATTATTAATTTTTGCACAAGAAGAAGAAGAAAATCCAAAAAAACAAATTTTTTTTGAACAAAAACCTAAAAAATTTTCTCGTTTTCTTCTCAACCTCTCCTCTTCTGAAATTCTCTGCTCCCCCATTTTTACACTTTAAATCATAAGTTGCGCCAGTCACTAAACAAGTACCTTCGTAGTGGTGCCTACATAGTACCAAGGGTTGGTAAAAAAACTATGATTACCTAATTTTAACATTGTCGTGGACTTCTGATAATTTTGAATGTCCACGACAATGTTAAAAACTAAAAGCCACGACAATGTTATTTTCAACTTCAAGATCACATTGTGTCAAAACTAATCATGTTTCAAAGTTCTTCCAACGCTAATTAATAAGAGCCTCTTACGACGTTGTGAAAACATGCATTGGATGGAATTTTGATTATTAAAATCATAGAACCAGATGCGACCATAACAATGTTACTAATAAACCTACGCACCTGAAATATTTCCTCTGTAAGAGTTGGTTCGGCACTGAGTGGCCACTGGCACTTGGTGCGCATGATGGCAAAGACCGACAGGAAGCCCCCTACATGTGACGAACTTCAACTTCCAAAATATCCTGAATGCCCTTTGCACAGCAGAGGATTTCTTTTAGCCACGACAATGTTGAAAAAAGTTGTGGACAGCTTTGAGTTGATCATAATTGTTGACATGATTTTTACATGAGCATTGCAAGCCCTCTTTTCAAGACCTAAGCTCCCAAACTTGAATGAGGAAAAAAATTGCATTCATAGAAAACTTGTAGGAGGATGAAAATCAACGACTGAGTATTTAACTTTTAGACCAACCACGACAATGTGAATAGGTAGGTAAATGACCTTGTTACGTTTCTTCAAAAACCAAATGTCCTTTTTTTCCTAAATGGTATTGAAGAGCTCATCAGAACCTGCAATTGGGGAAAAAATCAAGGGCATAGGTCGAATGAGTGAAATTTCACAGGTTGTAGACCCGAATTTGCCCCTAGTTTAGGAATCACCCATCACTTTATAAAGTGAACGTTCGCGATGAGACCAGTGTGGCGACGGGCGTTTCCCCCAGAACGGTATCTTCGATACTAGAGGCGATTTTTTTTTTTTTTTTTTTTTAGCGCAACCTTTTAAAAAATGGAAAGGTGCAATCATCTCTTCGATTTTTTTTTTTTTTTTTTTTTTTTGTGTATTACAACATCACGCCCGAGCGGCTGAACAGATTTTCATGAGGGTGTAATAAATTGTAATTAATAGATGCGTCAATGTACACCTGGCGCACGTAAACAGTGGAATCCTCTCTTGACAGCATGATTCCTGCTGAGTTTTGCTCAAGCATACCCTCAAGGAGTCTGATTAGCTTACACTTCAATGTGACTTCTATTCGTGTTATCGAGCCATAACCTCCCTTTCAAACGGCCGACAACCGCTTAATTGTATCATAACGAGACCTCTAATTACACTTCTTCCACCCGGGGTTGAGAGGCCTGAAAAGCGATAAAGATCAAGAAGGGATTGATGTACGATTTGGGAAAACTCTCGGAACACAGCGAAGGGAAAATACTTCTTTAAGAAAACTCGGGGGGGGGGGGGGGGGGGCTAATGAATGTGGAGTGATGCAGAGTTCGGACTATAAATATGGGCGGAGGAAGTCACGCAATCCCGTGATGGTATACCATTTTCCCGCTAAATGTTTGGAGTTGGCGAAGTCCTAATCAGTTCAGGTGTCCGTTTTCTGAGCTTGTGCAATCGAAAATCTGAGAGATGTTTCTTTTTTTTCTGTTTCATGTTAGACTGCCAAATGTTTGAAGTGAATGTGCACCTTGGTGAGGAATTGTTCATTGTGAAGGTGGCAGCACTGTCTTCATTTTATCAGGCTCAGATTATCCCACTGCCTGGAAGAGTACGAAAAAGACTATGAATAATGTATTTTATTTCCAATAATTCACAACAAGTATGACTGGAATTGTCAAGTATAAATTGTACAAGTATAACAAAAATATCACAGATACAAAAATAGGCATAACATTACTAATGGTTAAAAAATACATAAGTACCTAGACATTTCTGAATCACAATAACAAAAAACAAAACTATGAACCTGGATTTCAACAGTTGAAATCCTGGTTCATAGTTTTTTTTTTAGTTATTAGTTACTAATGAGGGGAAACGAGAGCCGAAGAATTCATTGATTGTGTAGAATTCATTATCTACAGAGAATCTCTTCATCGTCGACTTGAATTTGCCATCTGGGCAACTCAGCACCCTATCACCCATGTGGTTCAGAATCTTGATGATGTTGTAACTTGCGCTTCGCTCAAAGAAAGATAAGTGGTGGTGAGGGACCATCAGGAGTTCAGTTCTGCGAGTCTGGTAACGATGAACGAATTTCATCCCCTCGAACACTGGTCGGAGCTTACGAGCAAATAAGAGGGAACGATAGACTGGAATTTCCCTCGACAGGATTCATCTGGTTCAAGCCCCAGTAAAATCCTTAAAGCCCGTTTTTGTACCTTGAAGACACGCTCCAGATTTACATTCGAGCCCCAGAATAGGATGCCGTACAGAGCTCGAGACATAATAAACGAGTGGTAAGCCGTGAACACCACAGCATCGTTTGCCAGGGTTTTAAGTCGCCTCAAGCAATAAAAGTAGCCACTCAGCTGCCTACACAAGTTCAAGGTATGTGTTTCATACTTGAGATGGCCATCCAGTTGGACACTCAAGAAACGGGTCTCGTCCTCCACTTTCACAGGCAATCCATCAAGAGTGATTGAGACAGGGCGAGCAACTCTTGATTGGGATGTCCTGAAGAAGATGCATGTTGTTTTTGAACCGTTCAGGCACAAACCATTCGCCGTCAACCATTTCTTTATTTCGCAGTATAGGGTGGAGCATGCTTCAGTTGCCTCGGAGATAGTGTCCTTACGTATGATGATGTTGGTATCATCCGCATACTGCACAACCGTACAGTCCATGTCCACTGACGATATCACTTCAGGAAATCTATTCACGAAGAACAAGAACAGTAGTGGGCCCAAAATACTACCCTGGGGAGCAGATCTATCCACCTCTGCTCAGAGTATACGAGACCGCTTGAGTCACGCACACCAACTTTCCAAGGTCTGTAGTCCAGTCAATGAATGCTCAAAAGGGGGGTGTAGAGTGCAATTGGGGTACGAGTTTTGTTTGCTTCGGGGATGCATTTAGGGTCGTTAGGAGGTAAACATACTAAAAGTCCCCGCCCCTAGGGGGTGCGGCAACGGGGGGAGAGGGGCGCAAAGTTGAAAAATTCGGACTTTTTTCGGTTTTTCGCTTATAACTCGGAATCTAAGCGTTCTACAGAAAAAATCCTCCCTTCCAAAATGAAAGCTGAGTAAATTTCCTACAAAAATCACTGCTTGAGAAGTTTTCTAGATTGAACCGTTCCCAAGATATTTGCTAATGAAAAACGACTATGTCCGGAAATTTTCTTTTCGGGCCCCTTTTTTCATCAAATTCAACTCCTACACCCCTCGGATCTCCATTTTAGAACATCAAAGGACATCAAAATATGTTGTACTGCTTTTTAACTATATACCCATAAATACATAACATGATCACATATGAATATTAAATACCTATTCTACAAATTTTGTAGATACATTTATGTATATATATAGGTACGTAAGCTGTGTTAAGCTCAAATGTTGGATTTTAGGATTTCGTTCTGTTCTACTTCCTACTTGAAATTAGTTATATCTCTACATTGCTCTTACAAAATCCTCATTTAAATGTTATATAAGCCACGATTTAAAAACGAACCCTAGTATAATATAAAGTCTTGAAGAGAAAAGTTCAGTAGGAGATAATATTATTTCAGTTATTTGATATTTGATGGTATTCAAAGATATCGCCTCAAGAAGTGTGTTGATACATAATATGTATCAACTGTATATTATACAGTTCACTACGGGAACACCAAGCTTCGCATTCACAGGCTGTGACACCACCTCAGCAGCCTTCCGTAAAAGCAAGGTTGGCTTTGCCAAACTGTACAAACGAAACAGGGCTTTGCAAGAAGCAGAAGAAATTTTCACCAGCCCTTCGTCCACACCATCTGAAGTTGAAAGGGCTGGTAATATAGCTATTCTGTTATGGTAAGGGGCTCCAGCCAAACAAACATCCCTGAATGCGTATAGGTCTTTCTTGAAGTCAGTTGCCACAATCAAACCTGACATATCCACCACCACCCATTTCATTAGCGAATATCTTGAGAACGGTTCAATCTAGAAAACTTCTCAAGCAGTGATTTTTGTAGGAAATTTACTCAGCTTTCATTTTGGAAGGATTTTTCTGTAGAACGCTTAGTTTCCGAGTTATAAGCGAAAAACCGAAAAAAGTCCGAATTTTTCAACTTTGCGCCCCCCTCCCCCCGTTGCCTCACCCTCTAGGGGCGGGGACTTTTAGTATGTTTACCTCCTAACGACCCTAAATGCATCCCCGAAGCAAACAAAACTCGTACCCCAATTGCACTCTATAATCATTCATTGACTGGACTACTGTGCGCGAGGTAGTCCTATAGGACTCGAACCACTTCAGCGAAACGCCTCTAACACCATAAAACTCCAATCTAGCCAGTAGCAGATCATGTGGGACCAGATCAAAAGCCTTTGTCAGATCAATAAACAGACCAAGGACACACCGGCCATTGTCGACACCCTGAAAGATGAATTCTGTCAGTTCGTATATTATAGCTGTCTCAACTGACCTGCCTTTCAAGAATCCATGTTGATGGTGGCTGAGGACACCGCTGACCTGATGGAAAAATCTGCCTGGATCACCAGCAGGGTTTGGATGGCTCAAAGACGTCGCCATCACTCAGCACAGTCTGGTGGAGGCTCAAGGAGTTGGGCTCCACCTTCTTTTGAGAAGGGAAGAGAGTTAGACGAGACAAGGTGGTGAGACAAGACTCATTAGGTGCAAGGATTGCTCTTAGTACATAAATGATTGCAGAACCTGTTCTTCTCACTCATTTTACAGTATGACCACGCTCAAAGAAACTATTCAAAGTCAACTGTGGAAGATTCATCTGATCCCCCAACATCATGCCACACATGTAAACCATGGTTTGTGCACAATATTTTCAAAAGCATACTGACAGTTGTTAATTAGACGCTTTGCTGCCCTTATTGCTTTGTTCACCAGTAACAGAAAAAACTTAGCTCAAGTTACGGGTTCAATTAAAAAGTTATTCGGGGCCTGTCCCTGGCCCATCCTCACGGTTTCATCGGGGATATTGGTAATTGGATTTTATGGTAGTTTGCCGGAGACTTTGTCTCTCCCGTCGGATAACTTGTTTTCAAACTTTCGCGTTCGACAACATTAAAAGCGTTTTTGTTTCCGAGGCGCGAAAGTTGCAATTTTCGGGGGGAAAATAAAAAAATGAGGAAGTGATGTGTTGCTTAATTTGAAACGGAATCCTGTCGTTCGCATTCATTCGAGTCGGAAACCGAGAAAGTGCTAGTAGAAGAAAACGGGAAATATTCGAAGGTGGGCAATAACCATTTGTTATGACCTCGAGAGGAAAATAGATCAACCGAGGAAAAATTATTCTCATACGCATCGGCCATTGAAAAACGTAGTTCCTCGGGACGGAGGAAGAAGTGAGGCTTAGGGAGCATTGAGCCTTAAACCCTCTTCGGTTCATATATCATCCGAGTTGGGGTTGCCGAGCAATTAGTAAGTGTCAACATGAATCCATCTTCTGCTTCGGGGAGATATTTCCAACGAATTGAGAAGAGTAGCGTTCAAAGGAGCATAATTGATTAACTGGGAAGAGAAGACAATGTTCTTGTTTCTGAACCTGTTTCAACCATACTAGCAGTCTCTTTACAAATCAAGGTCAGCTATGACAGTGTGTCCCTCTCAAGTTCACCGCTGGTAGCCCTGTGTGCCCTTGCGCACTAGGGTGGCCATTATTTTGCGTCTTTCGAAATGTTGAAGTCTTACCCTCTCATATTGTTCCATTAGCCGAAAAAAAAAGAAATTCCCTCAAAATTTGAGCCAAATACACGAAAAATCGACCGCGACCGAATAATTCAATAAAACTCAAAATTTCCAGTCAAATCGTTCTTTGTGGTTAACAATTCATTAAAAGGATATATTTGTTTAGTAATATAGGAAAACAAGATATTTGTGAGATTTTATGTAAGAATGATGTTTTGGAGAAATTAATATAAGAAAATAGTTGGTTTTCCCAAAATGAAGAAGGAAATGGAAATTTTCCGGGACAGAGACTCCATTTCTGGTTGTTCAGACTGGACTAGGTTGTTCTGAAAAATAAATCAACATCCAAACCAGATAAGAAAGCGTTGTTGGAAAAGAAGAAATCAATGTCTTTACAAAATGAGTTGTTTTTGAATATCTGCGCTAATGGCTGTCTGAAACCTAAATTGGACTTACCTCACGTTTCCATTAATCTACACTTTGTTGCGACGGGGTACTTCTCTCTATTCTCTTTGACGATCTGAAGTAGATATTGCTTCTGTTCTTCATTAAATGAAACTAAAAATTTTTTAGTTAGGGGCAAATTGTATTATTCGGCGAGCCTCACCCCTCTCTCTGGCACATCATTTACAACTAAGGGGTTCCTCAATATTCCGCAGGCGCGTTTATATTATTCGTCCTCTAGCCACGTCAACGGAGGTTTGGATAAAAATGTTGAATTGATGGAAAACCTCTCAAAAAAATTGGAGGGATTCAAAATTGAAAAACTGCCCAAACTGCATTACCAAGAAATGAGGAAACTCCTTTTGATCTTTAATGTATCTTTTGGTTTGGTTTGTTACTGTTTTTCTTGCACGCCTGATAGTACTCCCACAATTTTGGTTTTTACATCAGACGGAAGTGATGAATCAAACAGGGAAAACATCGAGGTTAGAAAAGTTTTTTGCTGTCAACTCCATCCACGTTCAGAACCGCCATCCATCCGCCTGTATGATCTGAGCAAAGCCTTTGACCTTGTCCCCCATGAAAAATTATTAGTTAAGCTCGCTCATTAAGTATGGTTTCACGAGCAAGACTCTGAAGTTCTTTGATGGTTTCCTGAATGGATGGACTCAGACGGTCTTTTTCAACGGTTCCACTTCTGCGGCGGCTCCGATACCGTGTGGTGTCAAACAGGGCTCTGTTTTGGGGCCAACATTATTCCTGTTGTTCATCAATGACCTGATCAATCAGTTCGATAACAGGCATGGTGAACTGTATTTGTTTGCTGACGACATGACGGTGCTGGAGACCGGTCACAATGATTCTACCCTCGGAATTGGTATTCAGTCGTCGGACGAGATGATCAAGTCTTGGTGCTCCGCAAATTCCCTGAGGCTCAACGTCGACAAGACTCAGGATTTGAGATTCGGTCTTAACAGTCGGCTGGAGGATGCTGTAAATTTTCTGGGCATTAGAATTGACAATAGGCTGTCCTGGACCCATCACTTGGATCATCTTTCTTCAAGCCTGGCTTCGAGTAATTTTGCTCTGCGTCGTCTGTGTGGTGCAGTTTCGTTTCCTGTGTTGCGTGCGGTGTTCTTTGCGTTATTCATGAGCGGTTATCTTACGGTGTTGTTGTTTGGGGTAATGCACCAGGTGCTGTCTCGATCTTTAGAATGCAGAAATCAGCAGTTCGGACAATTTATGGTCTTGAGTTCGGAGCAAGTTGTAGAGGGTATTTTAAAAGGTTGAATTGTCTCACTCTCCCTTCCATGTACGTATTGGCATGCCTTGATCTAGTCAAAAATAATGTTGATGCCATCAAAAGTTCCCACCTGTCTCATGGTTACCACACGCGCTCTTCCAATAACTTACAGCCACATTTTGTGCGCCTGTCTACATCCTTGAGAATTAATCCCATGCAGAACGGGATTCGTTTTTTCAATCATCTACCAACCACCTTTCGACAATTAAGTAACAAAGTGTTCTTAAGTAGATTAAAGTCAATCCTCATTGAGGCCGAACTGTATGATGTTTCGGATTTTTTCAAACTTTCTGTATCTTGAATGTCCTTCGAAAGTGTTGAGTATGACTAATCTAATTTTAAATTTATATTTTAACTGACGATTGTACTACCTTAAGGCTACTACAATAAAAAATGATTGATTGATTGATTGATTGAACCTCGTGATTTTGCAAAAACAGACACCTTGAGGCTAGAAAAACTACTTACCAGATTTATTTAATTAGTGATGCAAATTTTATGTAGCGGAACAGTTTATTCCGCTTACATCTCAAATGTACGTCCTTTGAGGGACTACTTAGACTTGTCCGATTTTGCTCAAATTTTGAGGGAATTTTTTTAAAGGTGAATGGAACAATATGAGAGGGTAAGACCGATAAATTTCCGACTTTTTTTTTTTCACCCTATAGCTAATGACCACCCTATTGCGCACGTTAGGTATAAGTACCTTATAGCGTCCATCATCCACGATGGATTCCAGATTGGGATTCCCAGTTTGCTCGTGATGTTGGAATTTGGATCACCACATTACCGTCGAAATCAGACATCAGGAAGCACCACATTATGCCCATTATGCCAAAAGAACGATTTATTAAACAAATTGATTTAAGTTAGAAGATAACTTGGAAGAAAAGGCCCGGTTTTCTTGAAGTGCTTTTAATACAAGTCAAGTACAGTCAGAGAGGAATTTGACTTGACTCATCAACAGGGCCTTACGTTTGACAGTGTACTTACATTTATTCAGGTACTCATATTGTGGTATCGTCAAGGTGTTCTTAAAATACTCAGAGAGGTGTCTCTCATCGTCCCCACTGTCTTCCCTGCAGTGGTGATTCATTGTAAGATGGAGGAACCGGCTGTCGAAATTACAATGATGTCGTTACAATGAATCACCACTGCAGGGAAGACAGTGGGGACGATGAGAGACACCTCTCTGAGTATTTTAAGAAC
Organism: Pilophorus perplexus; assembly: GCA_955831195.1. NCBI lineage: Eukaryota > Metazoa > Arthropoda > Insecta > Hemiptera > Miridae > Pilophorus > Pilophorus perplexus. Next base: position 5,635,662 of record OY037015.1, read on the forward strand.
ACCTTGACGGTACCACAATATGAGTACCTGAATAAATGTAAGTACACTGTCAAACGTAAGGCCCTGTTGATGAGTCAAGTCGAATTCCTCTCTGACTGTACTTGACTTGTATTAAAAGCACTTCAAGAAAACCCGGCCTTTTCTTCAAAGTTATCTTCTGACTTCGACAGCCGGTTCCTCCATCTTACATTGATTTAAGTTGATTCAATTTTGAACCCATGATTTTGAAAATTACCGACTTTTCCAGTTTCGACGATTAACTTACGTCTACCGAGATTACCCCTAATGTCATAAATGGTAGTAAATCTCGTAGCTGGGTAAAACAGGGTATGGTTTAATAAATGATTGCATATTAACTACAACCTGCCTCGAAAACAACAGACTAAGTCACGTTTACATTACAAATCCAATTAAAACGAATAAATTGCTTTCTGTTCTCAGAAGGGGCTTCACCACCTCGTTTCAATTTCCCCCACTCTTGGCTATATTTTACCTAGCTGTCAAAATTTAATATCGAATGAATTGCACCGTACTAGTCTTCAGGAGTCAACCAGAGTGTTCCTATTGTTTTGACCTCTTTCAATAATACATAGGTCGTAATACAATCGAACGCCACACGTGTCGATGAATCATTAAGTGCCCATAAATTCTAATAACGTCGATAAATCTTTCTCGATTGGTCCACTGAAATAACAATACAGTTGATTTGATTGGTTCAGCTATAAGTCATGGCTCAAAATTGAGGGGCCTTCCGATATTAATTTCCTCCCTCGATGAGCATTGGGTTGACCTAAACCGGCCATTATCATTCAACAGGGTCAGGAAACCGATGCATTGTTTGGCACATGAATAGCATTGTTGCGATAGATCAGGTTAACCCTTTTGTTATCGAGCGAACAATGATATTCTTGTCAGGGATGGTCGGCGGGGGAGAGAAAATGGGCTATTTAGTAACGACGGGGAATATTTCACTCCCTCCATTGTGACCTTCGGAGGTTCCTTAATAAGAGGTTTCGTCGAACCGAAATAAGAGAAACAAGAGTCAAAAGAGAGGGAAATTATCCAATTATAGCGGGAGATCGAGGAGTTGGGGTATGCGGTGGAAATGCGGAAATCGGGGAGTCTCTATTTTGTAGAGCTGAAGCTATTATGCTTCAAGGCAACAATGTTCTAAGTGGTGGCCACCAGGTTTATGGTATTTTCGTTCTGTAGAATGAAACGTAATGCAAAAGCGACCTACCCAGGTTTGACAGGGCTTAGCGTGATTCATATCACCTACAAGGGTCATTCTCAGTTAAAGTGTCTCATTTGGAGTGCAAAGCTTTTTCACTTGAATGGTGATAGATAGAGACAAATGGCAAAAACGGTTGTGGAGAGCATTATTCAGGGAAACCCCTGCACTAGAACGAACATCTTGCCCCCAGTCGTTCATCAATGGTGAATTTTAGAACAGTCAAAATGTAACTCCCCTGGGTGTCCCCCTCCATAGGTTGACTTCTTCACGAGCTCATTGATTGTGTTATTTTAGTATTCAAACAATGTACGGCAGCTCTTTTAGTCAGGAAAATCCTGCAGTTTACGAGCATTTGCGTGAATAGTTTTTGAAAATGAGACCTGAAGGTTCGTGGCCCAATTTATGGTTATTCTCCTGTGATTTTTTTACTCTAAACTGGGCCCAACTCGAAAGGAAGAAAATTGAAAGAGGGGAGTGGAGTTGGCAAGCCTGATTCTTTCCCTCACCAGCCCCGCCATTTTTTGCAAGCTCAGTGCATGTCACATGGCCCTAGGGTGAGGAATGTGATTGAAAACAAGATGTCTTTTTATTTCTTGTAACAACCCTGTCTTCTCATTGTGTCTTTTCCTTTATTGCTATATTTTTTCTTCTTCAGTTATCTATTAACACCTCTATAGAGGAGTTGATGCCACTAATCAAAAGTTTTTTATATTCACTGAAAGAGGAGTAATTATGGAAAAACTATTAAAATGTAACTCCCCTGGGTTTTGCCATTTTCCAATTGACAGAGGAGTTACAGTGGTGACAGGGGAAGCAAAATCCGAAAAATAAATGCGATTTTTCCAGTTTCTTTCGCCTCTATAGCCTCAGTAGGGGTCACTATTTCAACATCCTGTAGTGGGCACACATCATACATCAAGTATGATGATAATTACACTGCCCTACAAAAAAAAATATTTTTGGGAGTTTCCTGCTTCTAATTAGCCAAATCTTACTGAATTTTCAACGAGGAACACGAATATCACAACGAAATTTTTTTATTAGCTCTAGTTCTTAAGATACAGAACAGGGCCCATATGTGTTCACCGGGCACATAGCGTAAGATGTAAAATGAAGCAAAAAGCTGTCGCATTCATATATATCTTTATTTAAAATCATACATACTCGAACAAAATAATATATTATATTGTTTATCATTACAGGAGAGAATTACTTAATTTTCATTTAATCTTGAGTTCGTTTTCTCTTGGACTGCCTCTTGTATACACGGCACCTATAGGTGGAATCCGGAGCATCTCTCCCGAGAGTCCAGCAGTAGTCTGCAAGCATAGACTCGTCCCAACGACCCTGATACCTACGTTCCATTGAAGAGATGTCCTGGTGAAATCTTTCACCGTGCTCTTCGCTTACAGATCCGCAGTTTTCAGGAAAAAAATCAAGATGAGAATGCAGGAAATGAATTTTTAGGGACATGTTGCAACCGAGGTCTTGATATTTCTGAAGCAGTTCTTTCACCAAATCTTGGAAGTTCTCTTCTTTCCTGTTGCCTAGGAATCCTCCTACTACTTTTCTGAATGCTTCCCAAGCTGCTTTCTCTTCTCCCTCCAAAATTTCATCAAACAGTGGATCCTTCAGAATTTCGCGGATTTGAGGGCCAACAAAGAAACCTTCGCATCGCTCAATCTGGGGAATTTCGCCCTGAGGTACTTGAATGCCTCTCCATCCTGGTTCATGGCCTTTACGAAGTCCTTCATCAGCCCTAGCTTAATATGTAGAGGAGGAAGTAGAATCTTCTGAGGATCAACTAGAGGCTGATTTTGAACATTCTTCTCCCCCGGCTTCAGGTTTCTTGCAGGCCATTTGTCTCTTATGTAGTGAGATTTTCTATCTCGGCTGTCCCCCAAGCACAGGAAACAGCAGTACTTGGTATAGCCCAACTGCATACCTAGAAGCAGAGCGACAACTTTCAGTTCACCACAAAATTTGTGGTGAAATTTAATTTGCCATTTGTGATCCTCGTATTTGAATGACTCCAGAAGTAATTTCTGTTTCCGTATGTTTCCTTCATGTGAACGGTATGACCAACGGCAACCTGGTTGTCTTTCTTTTCAAAGAAACGAATCAGATTTTTCTGGCGATTCCTGTACTCTGTTATCTTGACTCCTGGCTGGAGGAGATTCCATTGCTGCAGTCGTGTTCCCAGAAGCTCTGCCTTTTCCTTTGACAAGTCGAGATCTCTTACAAGATCACTCAACTCCCTTTGATTTAGTCTATGGGGCTCGTCCAAAAAGCCAATTTAAAAATCAGGATCATGAGAAGTGCCAGGCTGAACCTCACCTGCTTCTTCACAAGGTGGATCATCTTCTCCATCAAAATCCTCAACGATTTCAAAACTACAGGGCGAATGGCTGATGGAACATTAGGATACTCCACAAGAATCTTCTTTCTGGCATGGCTACCAACCTTTGAAAATTCAATATCCCTCGAAAAGGCCATTTCGACTTAATAACTCAAGGTAGATACTGTATCGTCAAAACAAGAACTAATCCAAATTTCCCGTTGTGATTTTCGTGACCAGCACGACAAAATACTTAAGAAATAGCTACTTTCGAGCCCGAAACATTTTCTTTGTCGAGCAGTGTTATCGAATTTCCCTGGCTGTTGCAGAGCGAATTTCCCATTTGTTGCGGGGCGTGAGGTTGTGAGGTTTGAGAGGTTATTCTCAGCTGCCGTTCACACCCTGGCCAGTTTTCACAGGGAGAACATCAACTTGACATTGATAGCCATGATATCCTGTTCTCCTCCACTTTTGGAGCTTACAAGCGCCACGTGGAGCAACTTTTTGGTGGTTTCAGACTTTTCTCGTACTATGCTCGCCAAACTGAATTATTTAAGACCTATTTCAGATTTATCTGACGCTAGAAGTGTCCCAGAATAAAGATGATGGCGAGTTTTGTTTATCAGCGTAACTCCCCTGCCCAACCAAAATCCAGCTCCCGTCAAAACCTACATAAATACATTTTCAGCTATAATCCTTGTAAAGTAAACAAACCCTCAACGATGAAACTTCTCCGGGATTTGTGTAAGTAAATAATTTAATTCGTATCAATTTGTTTCATTACAACTCACTAATAATCCTCGAGATGTTGGGAGGCCTCGGCGTTTCACACTGCCCGGTAAACTCTGCGAGTTCTCGATGGTAATTAGTCGGTAATTAAAAGGCAAGGAGTTTCCGTAAGGCTTTCGAGAAATCCTCTGTACCGCCGGCACTCGGGGATCCAGGGTTTAAACCAAGTCAACCTCCTTTGCATGACATTAGAGAAGTTTACTAAGGAGGAAAGGAGGGAGATATTGAATTACTACAATGTAACATAGCATAGGCCTTCCCTCCCGCGAAAAGGGGAAGTTATGACAAATGAACGGCTAATGAAATTACCGGGACACACTTAAGGACGAAGGAACAGAGGCTCTGAGCCGTGTATCAAAGTTGAAATTTCATTTGACATTCGCTAACGTCATGAAAGGGGACGTCATTCTGGGGGAACGTCCCTTTTTGAAGAGTCAACTTGAAGTGAGAACGTCTTGTTATTCGACAAATAGTTTGGGAGGTGCTTTAGACAACTTGTAACAAATATGGAACAACCACCTTCCAATGCGACAATGTCTTGGAAATAGGGCACGTAGTGTCTATAATATAGACATCATATTATGACCTCCGGATTATTTCAGTTGAGGTCAAGGATCCAAGCATAGACATCAAATAACGAGAAAAAAAAAAAACAATAACAATTCAGTACATTGCCAAGAAGTTCCCAACTACTCGGCAAATCTATGGAACATCTGTCCATCGCGATATCTTGAAGAAAGTCATAGGGGACCATCGAAGACTACCGCTCATTTATACAGTAGAACCTGGATAAGTGCAATCTTACGGGAAAAGGTATGAAATTGCAGCTAACCAGGTTTTCGCCTCGTCTTTATTTCCTCAAGTACAGTACAAGACTCATTATACAGAAAAAAATCGGTCATTTTTGCCTGTTTTGGCGGGTTACACTGACGGACAACAGTTTTTCTGAAACGTCAGAAACGTTTCTGTCGGCTGTTTCAAAGAACTGTAGCAGTTTGTCGATAGCTTTCAACGCTGTCTTCTTTGAAATCGGCTCACCTTGATCGTCATCAGTAGCTGATTCATCTTGATCGTCATCAGATTCTGTAGTGAGTTGGTTATCGAGAGAACGACTCCTCTGCTGGTTTCAAAACCAGCAGAAGAATCGTTATCTCTCCCTAACCAACTTATTGGATTAGACCTCTGCACCATCGGCAAACAACCACTTTGAGATTCCGGAGTGGCGATTATGGTGCTCACGATGTCCTCATCTGTCATCTCCCCATATACTGTCAACTCATCGTCTACGGCTACGTAATCTAAGAATGTAGGCGCGTTTGAGTTGTCACCAACGAGTTTTCCCAGCAGCTGCTCGTACTTCCACCTGACTCTGGAGCTTCTTCAACAGTTATTTCTGGGGTTGAGGAGGTAAAACCGCACTTCCGGAAACAGTTTGCCACAGTAGTGCTCTTTACAAAGAACCAAGCTTTTTTTGGCAAACCGCATGGCTTGGAGAAGTGTAAGGTCGTGACGCTCGTTGCCATCTTCCATGCACTGTCAATATGGAGAACGATTTCTTTTCGATACTGCATCTTAAAATTTTGGATGATGCCTTGATACGATTTTTCAAAACACGGCACACAGTTGATGGGTGCGCCCCAAATGTTTTGATCAACTCATCTCTGGATTTCCCAGCATCTGCTTTCACCAGCAATTTCATTTTGGTGCTCATGTCCAACCCCTTACACTTCCTGTTCACAGACATTTTGCTCGCACAACACCGCAACTTGAACATGAACTGAACAAACAATACACTGTTGAAACTTGTTTGATTGATTGAAAACGAACGGGGATCTCTACTACTCTCGCACGTATAGAGGTGGAGCCAGTGTCAGTTGCAACTAATCAGTTTTTGGACCAAAAATCTCTTTTGCAGGTATCCAGGTTTTCTTTTGCAGCTATCCAGGTTATGGGGCCTCGACACTTTTATTGCAGCAAAGCAGTTTTGCTCTTATCCAAGTTGCACTTCCAGGTTCTACTGTACATGATGAAATCAACAATGTTGATTCAACATGGCACCTCTGGAGGCGGTATAAGAAATAATATTACCAAAATGTAACCAAAATGAACACACTCACGGGCGTTTTTTTTTTTTTTTTTTTCAAATAGGTACCTACTATAGTCTTTATTTTGATTTTCTAGGCTTCCTTTTACATTTTTTTTTTATTTTTACTTTTGATGTTCTTAATAAGCTAGGCACTAATTTAAGGCTCGGTACTTCAATGCATGGATTCCAGATTGGTCCACTCTCATACAGTGCCTTTCATCCCTCTGCTGCTCAACCATCGTTCTCGTGCTCAAAACTCTCTCCCAGGAAACGCATCTTCAACTTCCCCAACACCGAACTTGCCTTCGACAAAGTGGAGAATATTATCCTCACATGAGTTGCCCAGTGCGCAAGTTCCGTCATTCTCCAGACTGAAGGGTTGCGCATACATGTCGAGCAGTGAATGGAGAGGGTACCTACTTTGATTGCTGAGGTCCAGCCTGCATCTCCATCCAGCTCCAGCAAACCGCTTCCACCAGCCATCTGAGCTGGTCCAACACGCGTAGCACTGCGCCGGCTCCTTGAGGCCCTGACGATATCTCTGGCAATCACCCCTAGGAACCTCAGCTGAATCAGAATCAGAAGAAGCTTTATTTGTCGTGTACACATGGTATATGACAATGGTCAGATTGATGTCTTACAGGCTAAACTAGAGGTACATACATGCACATATCAAGTAAAACAAATTAAAGTCAAGGAGAACATCAGGTGGCAAAAGCTACAAATAGCGTTTAGTGAAGGCAAAATATTCGTCAAAAGAGTAAGGCACAATTTGAGTCAGGAGTTCTTTACATGTATTTTTGAATATTGTGTCTTTTTCTTGACGTACATGCAGAGGGAGTGCATTGAAGAACCTGATCCCGCACCAATTTTTTGAATTTCGGCTGGCGGTCAAGCGGGAGAACGGGAGGACCAACAAATACAGCATTTCTCGTGAAATGGGAATGCGTCGGAAGCCTGAACCCCGCCAAGTTCCTATGGACATATACCAGGCACTCGAGGATGTACAGGGCAGGGATAGTCAGAATTTCTAATTCCAGGAAAGCATCACGGCAGTCATTCCTGAAATAAATTCCTGCAACAGCTCTAATGGCTCTCCTTTGGCTTGCGAAAACCAAGTCACTGTGTGGAGTGACCCCAGCACAGAATACAGTATGTGGCTGTACTTTGGAAGACCGCATAATAAGCTGACAAGACTGCGGATTTTGATAGTTTTTCGGTAAGTCGGCGGAGAAGATATGCTATGCTGTTTAAAGATTTAGCCAGCTGTGCACAATGGGCTTTCCAGTTCAGCTTAGGGTCGACAAATACTCCCAAGATTTTAACTTTGTCAGGGTTATTACCAATACTCGAGAGATCTCGCAGGCTGAAATAAATTTGTTCCGTTTTAGAATCATTGACCGCCAGCCGATTTCAACTGAACTAGTGTGGACGCGTCGTTTGCCCCTGCTGCCTTGCCAAAAGTCAAGATCAGCCTCATTCGGCATATTGTGGACGTGCCTTCATGGATCTTAGGTGGCAGTTATTCACCGGTATCTATCAGTCTATAGACTGAACTGAAACCAATGATAAGGCTGCAAGACCGAACGACGCGATCAAACTAGTTCAGTTACAGATACAAGAGGAGGTGCTGTCGAACACTGCAACTGAATTATCTTCTTTCGACAAGTGTAATTAATGTTGAATGAATCTTGTCAAATTCCTCCATACTGGAAGCGATATGAGAAGTTGAGTTGTAGCAGCCCTGTTCCGCTAATATCAATTACCATCCCGTTACAAGACATATCCGAGTTGATGGAGCGGTACTGGGTGCTCACAATGGAAATCGTGCGAGGCACCTCGTCTAAGTTGCTTTCGAGAGTCTTTGCCGTTGTAGGGAGCACGTCACGTTTGGAGAATAATGTGAGAGGGTTCAGCCACTTTCCTGACTCCGGCAGATATTTCTGGGCCGGAATATTACAGGTGAAACTGATGTACATATTATCATAATCCGAGCGCATTGTCTCGTAAACAGGGGAAGAGAGACATTTCGCAGTCCCGCCAGACATCACGGAGAGAATATTGATATACCCGGGACAACCCTTTGCCTTGTTTTACTGCCTGTACGGGGATGTTAAAAGACTCATCCAACAGCTTTCAGCGGTAATTCTGACGTTAAATTACGCTCTGTATTTGCCAGTTTCATATAAACAGCACAACATTCTCTAAACTTGGTGTCGAGAAAATATTAGTAGTGCCAAGACGCTTTTTGTATCAGTTCTGGAGGCGACTCCAGATTTGGGCCAGGGGACTGCAGACCATCTTTTCTGGCGATCAGTCTTCTTGACACATCAGTATTCGGTTCTTTACTGTCCACTTGACTACAGTGAAGCGGCTGGGCATGGACCTGCGGAATGATAACTCTTCCACACTGAGATGCCCTCAGGTGATCCTGCGAGCAAGGGAAGGTCTGACCAAATCGTTGGTAGCACCTTAGTGGGAGCAGAAGGCAGGATATAATCTACCTGGACTGCTCCAGTCACACACTGCCTCAGCCATCAGTTCCTGCTCGGCCGGGCTGCTGATACCGTCTTACGGAAGTCTGTTCTCCCAGCGACAACAGTTGAAGTGTCAACAGTGGTTGCCCAGGCAGCAGACGTGACAAAAAAAATCAAATCCGCTGACCTGGCTTCCACAGACGAAATGTCGCCAGGGGATCCCTGGACTTGATCAAAACGTTACTGCGCCTATGCATCGTACATTAAATGATATAAAAAAAATACTGATGACTTTTATTTGTCAGGTATCGGGACCGGGGCCAAAACAGAATTACGCCTTTTTCGCCGAGCTTTCGATTAGTATATAATCTTCATCAGGGCTTATAACAGCAAAACAAACTCGTCATAGACATAAGGCATGGACTTGTAGGCTCAATCATTTAAAAAAAAAAAAAAAAACATATATTAAAAAATAATAACAATAATCTATACTTCCCACTAATTATCAACGTGTCTGTGGCTGCTGGCTGACTATCTGACTATGACATACATTGTATGTCAAAAGCCTACTCCTCCGAAACGGTAGGTAATTACGCGATAAAAATACGGCGATTTTGGTTTATTATTCTTGGAATAATACACCTATGTTTTCGCGACGGGGGTCGACGACTCCGATCGGGCTCAAAATTTGACATTATCCGTTTCAAGTGGTCTCCACTCTAAATCCGAAATGTCCGTCCGCCGTACGCCGTACGCCGTACCCCGTACGCCGTTCGCCGTCCGCCGTCCAGGCCGTTTTGGGCAGTAGGAATTTTTTTAAAAATCTGAAATTTCGACAAAATTCTTGGTTTACCATCTAGTTGTGCCCGCAAGGTTTTCAGTCCGATCTCCCAAACCCGTGGGGCGCTATGGGGCTATAATGGGGCTACGGGAGGGTTTTTTTTGAAGGATTTTAGCTATGGGATCGAGTTAGGTGTCGTTTTCAAAGTATTTTTGGACGTAGAATCCATTTTTTGGGGTCCCGGAACGATCCGATTTCACTGTGCCGATCTATAGGGCTCTCATGGGGCTAAAAATGGGATTTTTGAAGGATCCCAGGATGTTAAATATTTTTCGAGTAAGAAATACGGAATTTTTGAAAAAAACACATTTTTGAACAAAAATATCCAAAAAAAATTTTTGAGATAAAAATAAAAAAAACACATTTTTTTTAAATTTTTTCATTGACAGAATTAAATTTCTGCACAAGTAACGTATATCAAAGAATAATAAACCCTTGTGTAAAATTTGCAGCGTTTTTCTATCGTCTCTGTGAACCGTTTAACTACCAATAGGGGGTTTGAAAACCCAAATTTTTGGCGCGCGCAAATCCACGCCACAATTCGTATCTTCGTTGTTAATGGTCCGATCGAAATGGGATTTCCTCCGTATCCTACCTAGAGATCCGAATTTTAATACGAAATCCCGAAACAACGAGTTCTGTTGATGAGCGAATTTAGACGGCGAGTTTAATTTGAACGATTTCCAGGGGTTGTTGCCCGCGAACTCCAGCGGTTGCCCTCGAAACGGAACGCTGTCAGGGACGTTAGAAAGTGGGTGCCAGGGACCTTAGAAAGGTGACGGAGGCGGGCAAACTTCGGGGGGGGGGGGGGGGTTAATTCTACGCTAATTTCGGATATATTCTGGTGTGTGGGAAGTTAATTTTCTGTCCTAGAAAGTGGTGATGCCCGATACAGTGGTCGGCCGAGTGAAGCGAGTCCTTATGTCTGAGTGCTAGTAATACCGGTACTGTATAATATAGGTACTGACGGTATTTTATTATTATTATTATTATTATTATTATTATTTTTTTTTTTTTTTTTTTTTGTCAGCGGGACCATCGATGAGATTGGGACCATCCGCGCATAATTGTGGCCCGTCGGCTACAATAATTATTACTCGTCACTCTTTAATAAAGAGCCTGTATCGAGCCTTATCCCCGACTTACAAGTTGAGCTCAAGAGAATTTTCTTAATCGAGACCCCCCCTTGATTTCCCACTCCGCCAAGGCCCTCGCATTGCTAAGAAAAAAAAAATTAAGTTCGAGTTTTGTAAAATGAATTTCTTAACTTTTCCACTCCCTCTCCCCTCAACTTACTGTCCGTTCTTTCTTTTTATAACGGGATATCGGGGAATACATTTTTTATACGCCATTAAAGCAAATCGGATTAGCTCCTTGACGGAGAGGGGGGTTGCATAAATAATCCGTTCGGTCTCCTTTGGGGCGATTACTTTGGCCTTTTGGGGTCTCAGCTCCGGCTATGAGCCCTCATTCAAGTTTCAAACCTTTTTTTTTTTCTTAATGAATAAAGAAAAAGGACGAGAGGGAACAAGGGATGAAGGTTGACGTCGGGCTCGTTATTTCAGGAACTTAAGTTTAATTTTGAGGGAGATGAATAAGATGGGGACTCTGGAGCAGGTTTTTGGAAATTTGAGGAAAATGACTTCCCTCTCTCTCGATGACGGGCGACGGTGATGAGGAAAGATGGGTAAAAATTAACAGTAAACTGTGAATCCGTTTCCACCAAAGAGGGACATATCCTGCAAGTTGAAAGGGTTGTTTTTTCCAAAAGGGCACATATCCAAAAAGGTTTTTCTCCTGATGAGTTTGATTGTAGTTTACTGGGTAATTACTCGAGTGCATCCGTAGTTTAATCTGTGAGTGCATCACTTATCAAGAATACGATTCACGAGCTTAACTCCCCAGCGTTGTAGGTGGCGACACACGGCGGCTCTTGTGCACGCGTGTTATTGGTTGTGCGCTACGATTTCGAACCTTGCTCTGTTTTGTAAACAATTTCTCGACGGTTTCGTTGTTCGCTGTTCGCCGTTTTCGTGTTCAGTTTGGTGATTTTTCTGTTGAGTGCATTTGCCAACCCTACCACAATTGTGGTAGATCTACCGCTTTTCAATCTCATCTAGGCCACTATACCGCTTCGGCACTCAAATCTACCACTTTGGGGCATCTCATTCTGAGGGATGTGCATGAGAAAAATGGTGCCTGAGCAAGATGATGTGCACATCTGGAAAGTTGTCTTCTTGATTTTCAAGTGTTTTTCAATTTTAATGATTTTAAAATAATTTTACCACAAAAATAAAAAAATTAATAATCCAAATTATTTGATTTTTTTTTTTTTTTTTTTTTTTTGGTCAATGAGTTTCAATCAATCAATCAATCAAGGCTTTTATTTGCAGAGGCCAAAAATGACACAGCAAACGTCAAAACATGAGTTGGTACAAACGTAATTATAAACACGAAACACATCAGGCATTTGCATGGTATGTACAAAGCAAACATGTTTGCAAACAATGGTAGGTACCTACATGATGGGTGTGGTCATATGGTTAGGTAATCAAAAACAAACTAAAACACCTCAGGACTTAAATATAAATATGACACCAGGTGTGCGGCAAATTACAAGTTGGCAGCGAGATAAGGCTTCCCTATCCACGATCCACTCAACTCAAGACACATCGCTCCATGAAATACCGAAAAACTCCTCCAAAGAGTAGAGTTCGGCTTTGAGAAGATGTGATTTTATCACGTTATTGAAGGATCTATCAGGGAGCTGTTGTATATGATTTGGCAGGGCATTGAAAAGACGAGAACCTACTTGAATTGGGTTATTCCTCAAGGCCACACTGAGACGGGTAAATGGAATGGCAAGGTTCCCTCGGGAGCGGGTGTAATGCTCGTGGACATCGGAAACCATGGGGAGGGTTGACAAGCATGACTTGACTGTGTTCAGAGCCGCCAAAACATAGGAACTGGGAATGGTTAGAATACCCAGACGCACAAAAATGCCCCGACAACTTTCATTCCAAGAGAGACCGGCAATTATCCTGATTACCCGCTTCTGGAGCCTGAAGACCCTGATGGCATGGCTGGAATTTCCCCATGCAATGATACAGTAAGTTTAATGGCACATCAATGCAGAATTAGCTATTTAATGTTTTTTCGTCAATACAAATACACGGTACTTATTTGGTTGGACGCCGTTTTTTCTTCAAAAATTTGTTTCACACCAAAACGGCACTTATCCAAATTAAAAATGTTGATAATATCTATGACATTATCATCCGATAGAAAATATTATAGAATTCCTAACTTCCTTATTTTCATCATTCGAACCAAGCCTTAAGCAATACAGTAAATTGGGAAAACTATTAACTTTTCTCAAGGCCACTAAACGTTTTTTTCAGTTCCTCAATAAAAAGTCTAAATTGATATAATATATCGACGTGGGCATATTATGCCCTTTTGAAAGTAAACTCCTCATTTATTGTTATATTGTTGAGCATTTTGTTATGTTGTTGTGCATTTTTTGGTACTCAACGGGACTCGAACCCGTGGCCTCATCGGAATGCATCGCAAAGTGACAAACACCATTAACCAAATAATTTCGCTCAGAATTTCGAGCAGTTTCGGAATGATTCGTGTAGACACTAGCCGACTGCTCAAACCCAAGTTCAAGTGAACAACGTTCACATGTCATGTTCTGCAGACTCAATTCAGTTAAACTTGAAATTAACGGGAACGACTAGCACCCCCCCCCCCCCGCCCACCAGATTTTTGATTATCCCTTCCCTGTCATGATCTCAGAGCACCGTTGGTTTCAGGGCTGAAGCCCCCACCGGTTGAGCGTGTCAGGGAATCCTCCACCAGGTGTGGCGACTACCTCGTAGAATCGGTATGACCATAAGGTGGCCACGTATTCGCACTTTGCAGCTCCACTAGCTATGCAAATGTAAACATATTAATAATTGATCGTTCCTTAGCATTACAATCGGATTAAATTCCCTTTCCCGGCCTTCCAAACTCGGGTTAGGCTCTCCCCCTCGTAATTGTACCATTTCTCCCTCGGAGGCGGCGTTTTCAACCCTCCGCCCGACCGCCGCTGGCTAAAACTCGACCTGTTTCTACCCTTTACGGCTCATTTAACTGGAGAAACTGTTTCTAGCGCTTCCTGGATGGGCGCGACTCCGAACAAATGGGTCACCTTTACTGCCTCGGCAAAGTGCTACAAAAAGGTTTGAATTGCGCTTGATTTGATTAGGCTCTCGTTTGCTGGCCTTTAGCTTAGTTTTATTATCCATTTGAGTTCGCTGCAACATTGCGGAATTACATTGGCCAGGTTGGTGAACCGAGGTGCCTACCTTGGTGGTCCGAAAATAGGGGCTGGAGCCGTTGACAGGATATTGGGGTGGTAGTGGGCTGAAGGGTGTCCAGCGAGGACGCGGTTGCCTCCCCCCCCCCCCCCCCCTAAAGAAATCACCAAGAAAAATATGCCTATTGTGAAATTCTGGAGGGCCTCGCTAAACCCGGTTCTGCGCAGTGAATAGGTGGAAGGCGGGAGGTAAAAGGATTTTGTTCATGATAGGCTTCCTCAAACAGAAGTAAGAGAAAATCCAATTCTAAAGCCGATTCAGTCAAAAGTTCAAGTGGAAATAAATGAAAGATTGACCGAATTCCATTAAAACTGTTCATTGGATTCTGTTCTCTCGGGAACGGAGGAGGACTTCTTGATCTTCTAATCTCCTTTCCAGAAAGTTGTATGAAACATTTGCAAGTTTTCTCGTTCAGGGGCTGCCCCCAGGTGTGGGGGGAGGGGATCAGGTGGGGGAAACAACTTGAAACTTAACCGCTCGAAAGGCCGGGTTTCACCTTCGGGAGGATCAAAGATTCAAAGTTCTTCGAGCAAAAGTCTCTTTACATTTTTCACGGAGCGGCGTTACGCGACCAAGTTCGGCGTTAAAGAAGTCGGAAAAGGCGCCGCCCAAGGAATCGAAGACGGCAAAAAGAAATCGGCAGTGCGGAGAAAGAAGCGCAGCGAATTTTCCCACACGGGAAAACATCCTTAAGAATACAGTTTTGGAATCCCCTTCAGTCAATAATGATGAATCTTGGCAAGCAGCGCATAGTGTTTCGACCATACGTAGGTATTTAGGTAGAAAAAATTGGAAAAAATAAAAATAAAATCAATTGAAAACCTAATAGGTATATATATATATATTAGGTTTTCAATTGATTTTATTTTAATTTTTTCCAATGTATAGGTTAATTATAATTATTAACCAAAAACGGTTTTGATTTCCTTGTATTAGTTGGCTGGTGTACCCTACGTGTGCGGGCCTTTCACTAAACCCAGCCAAGTGTGCAGTTTCTTCATACTACCGTTCCCATTCACCACTGCTCTTCAACTACACCATCTGCGGCGTTTCACTTGCTCGTCACTCCACTATTAGGGATCTGGGTGTGCTACTGGACTCAGCTTTCCTTTTCTGAGCACGTCGATCATGTCTCTACTCATGCGATGCGATCCCTGGGCATCCTGAAGAGAAATACCAGAGGGCGATTGTAACTGGGCCACATCTTCGGATGATGCATGTAAATCGGGCCCCAACAGACCCCTTCACCTGTTTGATGCACAGCCCCTCTGGTAAACTGGACCCCTTGCGGATGAATGTAAATCGGGCCATGGGCTTATAGAAGAATCATTGCAGCGAGTTCATTTTGATTACGTATTTACATGTGCACCACAAACAGTTAGAAAGTAAATGGGTGGAATTCACAGTCGTCACTCGAATTGGAGGGTGTCCTTGAGGGTACGCATGAGGGGGCGTGGGTCAACCCGTGGGGCGCTATGGGGCTAAAATGGGGCTACGGGAGGAGTTTTTTTTTTTTTTAAGGCTTTTGGCTAGGGGATCGAGTTAGCTGCCGTTTTCGAAGTATTTTTGGACGTAGAATCCATTTTTGGGGGTCCCGGAACGATCATGGGGCTACAATTGTGATTTTTTAAGGATCCCAGGAGGTTAAATATTTTTCGAGTAAAAAACAAAAAAACAAAAAAAATGAAAAAAAAATCAAAAAAAATTTCTTCTGAAAAATAAAAATCCGAAAAATTTTGTTTCCAACTTTTTTTTCATTGACAAAATTAAATTAATATTCCTAATTATTATTATTTTTATTTTATTTATTTATTTATTTTTTTTTTTTTTTTAGCGTGGTTGGGATGAATTTGAGACTGTACCCATAGACGACGATTACAGGTGTAACCTGATTGGCTGAGAGGCACGTCCTCTCCCCCCACTTCGTAGTTACACATCCCGAGCGATGGTGGGGGAACCTGTACCTACTCAAGCAGTCCTTACGAAAACCCGTAACAACTTGGGACTGGTCATGGAACAAGGAAAGTTTTCCTTGTTCCATGGGGACTGGTCTTGAACTGGTTCAAAAGCGCGTAGGAATACAGAACACTTGGTCCTGGAACTGTCCTCACGGTGTACGGAATTCGCTTGGTGGTCATAACACTGTCTGGACAAGTGGTTGGGAAATTCCTATGGTTGCTCTCCGTCCACCTGCTTTGGTTGGCAGGTTTTTTTTTCTTCCCTGGCTTTATTTTTAGAGGGGCGGCGAGGAAAATTAAAAATTTGTTTCTTGAGTGCTGTATTTCGTTCCCTCCTGATGGCTGTGGTAGCGTTTCCTATCCTTAGCGGCTCACCAGTTTCTCCCGTGTTTGTCATCCCAGATTGGGGGTTTCTTTCGTGTTATGCTTTCTTCAGGTCTGAACGATGTGGTTGTTCCGACCCCACCCTTCCAACTCAAGTGTCCCACGTGTCGACATGGAGGGAAGAATGCATTCTTCCGTTGCGTAATTTTGTATTTCTCATCCGCCCTCTCCGCTTTCAACACTCTCTTGATTCCCGCGAAAAAATTAATCTTCGATTGTTTTCCTCTTCCGCCTCTTCCAACGTCCTCACGAAGACGGGAAATCGACTCGCCTCGAATCCGGGGGGGTCGGGCAAGTATAAATCAAACCTTTCGGTTAGGCCTGTGGATGGTTCCCTCTTGGCAAAACCCTAATGCGGGGAAGTTAAAGAAAAAGAACTAACCAAAAAGGCCTCCGAGTGGGGGGGGGGGGGGGGGGTAGGCAGGAAAAGGGGATAAGGGCAATATATTTCAATTCCTAATGTGCTATCCTTCGTTTTTCTCATCTTCCCCCCCGCGGGTTTTTGTTGAATTCTAATGCAGGACAAATAACGAAAAAAAAGGAGGCAAAAAGGTACAACTAAGGAGAACCGAAGCGAGGAAGGAAAACTGGAATGGGGATGAATTTATTTTTGTTGTCTTTAATATAAACCGAAAAACTCTTGGGTTGGGGGAAGAAGAAATCTAAAATAACAAGGCTGGTATTGTTTCTTTTTCCACCTCCCCCCCCCCCCCCCCCTTATTCTTCTTTTTTCCACGCCTTCCTTTCTTGACTCCTATTAGGCTTCTTTTTACATTCAGTCCATTTGTGAAAAGCTGTGATGGGTTCTCTTTAGATTCCACGGTTATTCATTGTGATCACAAAAGTTTTAGAATTTTCGTAATGATGAGACATTGGCTGACGGCTACGCAAGCTGCTTGGTGTAGGATTTTTGTCTCTTTTGTCACTTCTTGTGAGGAGTTTTGGTGTTGGGGGTTCGGAAAAGCTTTGAGTGATTAGTTTTCTCTGGGCGAAAGGATTTTTTTTTTTTTTTTCGTTGGGCTTCAAAGGGGTTCTTTCGCCCGAGAAATGTCTTTTTCATGGGGGACACACTTGGAGTGAGCGTTCATTAGACAATTCGTTTTACGTAGATTCAACGAATTCTAAAACATAGGATGAGGATGAGGATGTAGGGAAAACAGAGGAAACCGGGAACACATTGGACAGGACTGGAAATAATCGGGGGACTAAAAAGTTGCCTAAGAAGAAGGATAAGAAGTTCTGAGTGGGTTTGTAGCTACACTAAGTAACTCTGCTAACAGTAAGTGCTCTAAAACCAGTTCAGCATCAACAGGGGACTGATAGATCTCGCGCTCTGAAAATCTTTTCCCTTCCCTGCCAGACGAGGCCATTGCAATGGCCATGTTTGACATGTCTAAAGCCTTTGACTTGGTGGACTTCGCTCTGTTACTGGAGAAGCTCAGGTTCTACGGTCTTGATGACTCTGCAATAGCCTCCTGATGTGTTGGTGCCGATCGTCATGTATGCTGATGATACCTCGGCGCTGATCAGGGCTTCATCTGTGGAGCGCCTTCATTGGGCCTTGGAGCTCATGGTGCCTGGCCAACTGCCTGGTGCTCAATGCTGCAACAACTCAGAGATTGAGGTTCTCTGCCCGCCCCACTGACAGGTCCTTTGTCACCTTGCTGGGGATGAGGCTGGATAATGCTCTGACCTGGCGTGAGCAAGTCAGGTCTCTGATGGGGATCTGGCTCGTGCAGTGTTCCTGCTGCGGAGGCTTTCCAGGGCTGTGTCTCGCACCATTCTCCTAGAGTATACTACGCCTTCTTTGAATCGCGTGCGAGCTATGGGCTGCTGCTGTGGGGGCTCTCGAGCGTTGCAGCAGGAATTTTTCATCATTCCGTCAATGCGTTCGGTCTGCTGATTGGCCGATGCCAGCGGGCGGGAAGAAGTTAGTTTTGCTGGTGAAGCGCTTTCGAAGCTGAGTGTACACATCCGAAAAATCAGATTGATAACAGCGATAACCTGAGCAGTTCACTGGTGGACGCCATAGCATCATCGACAAAACACAAACAAACGTGGGAAGGAACAGCTGTGTGCACCACAATCAGAAAATTTGCCGGACGCTTGTGAACACCTGACCGGATTGCCGGAATCCCCCTCCACTGCTCCCTACTGTTGACGCGTTCACGCATGGATGTGAACCCTGCTATTAAGTACTGGGCCAGAACTGGCATCGCAATTTTTCCCTACGTTACCTAATTTTCTCTTTTTGGGAAGTTGATTACCCTCCCTGCTCATTGAAACGGAACTAAACTACGATGGAACGACGCCACAGCCAACAGCGCTATTCCTACCGAATGTTTACAGTAATTAGACCCATGTTTGGGTTTCATTTCCAATCGGGTAATTAGTAGGAAAATAAAATCCGCCGTCTTCTGATTAGTTGACGGTGTGATTACGGGCCGACAGTAATAACCAAACCGGTCGCACAAAGAAGAGGAAAATCCACGTTAGCGTTACTGGAGGGTTCGGGATTTGGCGGTAATTTACTGTAATAAATTGTCGGACATGATCAATTCGTTGATCCGGTCGAGAGAGAACGCGGATTAATTATTGAGGGAAACGGGAGGAAAATCGAATCGTCAGGACCTTCTGTAAAGGGATTTCGCGGTTCGGGCTCGCTCGGACCTCCCCCGCGTTAATTCGGGTTTAGAACAACATGTGATGACGATGGAATAATATATGGAGTTGTGGAGGTCCCGCATATTGCGCGGGGGTCTATTGAAAATGCTCTCTGAACCGTGCCATTGTGTCGCAGCAGTTTCGGGGCGGGCTCGTTCATCACCCGTTCAGAACTCGCCTGGTACCATATGAACTGACTCCCAATATCGCTGAGAGGTGGAACACACAGCTATACCCGGCAAACGTCAATAAGGAAAAGACGGCAAAGAAAATGGTCGTGATTTGAGTAGGCAATTACTTCAATTCAAACGGAAGCTTCTTTTCCATTTGATTTTTTTTTTTTTTTTTTTGCTTGGCATGTGTCGATCCATTTCTAAAAATACTGTTGTAGCAAGTTCACACAATACGTGGTGTGTGAGGAATCACCCATAAACGGGCTACTCTATACCAAGGCTCAATGCATGGAACACGGAAGTAACCCCCCCCAGATCAAGAGCGGCCACTCACGCACGCGAGAGACGTAGCCTACTCATTTACCACCACGACACAAATAGGTACACATAAAATAATAATTTTGTAAAATTATTATTCTTATACATATATGTATAATAAAATTATAAACTAACTGAATATATGCGTTTTATACACCCTTATTTTTAGAACAGGGCATCGAGTCGCCGACTCGATAGCTGGCGACTTGACGACTGGGTCTTTCAATATATATACATGTATATTATGTAGGTATATTATACATAAAATTATTATCCCGCATTGCCACTATAATATTATTATAGTGGCAATGCGGGATCGATTGATGGGAAAGACGACACAGCACCTCATTCTTTGGCGTTTGCGCCTGCGCACAGCGTTCCGCTGATTCAATCGTCATGTACCTAATTTATATGGGACCTCAAGTGGCCGTACCCACACAATCCCTGAAAATTTGACCGAAATCGGATCAACATTTTAGAGGTTATCGCTGTAACGAGGAAATGCGGACGGACAGACAGACACGGAACCAAATTTGCTCAGGAAATTCTGAAACGCAAAGTGCAAGTGGACATTTTAATGTTGGAGGACACGATTTTTTTTCTCGATCCCGAAAGTGAAAACAATGCTTCCGCTTTGGTAGATTCGGAAGTAAAACTCTTCACGTCTGGAAAACCCACCCGTTAAATTAAAGAAAATCGTGCGAGATTGAAACGACACCGGGGGGTTGTAGCAGAAATTTTCGCTGGAGTTTCACTTAGTTGCAGAAAGTTGGAAAATTGCAGTGCCAGACCAGAAGAAAACCGAGGCATTTTTAAAAACCACAGAAACCATAGACATGAATATAATAATATTCATTCATGAAACGCAAAGTATAATAATAAATACATTCATTTGCCTTCGTTGTCGGGGTCCAATCCCTAATATGTACAAGACTAAGATGTAACTCATCACTACGGCTGTACGTCCGTCAACGAGCCGGGTCAGCAGCCCCCAGCTCTCCTCTCTCAGCCGTAGAGTGCTATGGCTAGCTTTTAACGTTCTCAGCAAACGAAGGCATGTTTGCACTGCCAGAGGACTCCCAAGAGAGGTTCTTCGATCCCTCGATCTTGTGTGTTGAAGACAGATGTGTGCCCGTTTAGCACGTTTAAACCGTCGGGGCTCAAAGTCAAAATATGTAGTGGATTTGATGTGTGAATTCAACTTGAGTGTTAGGTATAACTGGAAAAGGACCGCCGTTCTGATCGAGAGCGAAGTGAAACCTCCTCTTCCATATTCTGAATCGTACGATTCTTCTAACGTTAGAAGAACGAGAGTGGGTATTTTCCGAAATGTGATTAATTTGTGAATATTCACATCTATAAATGCGAAACGACTTAGGCTCAAATCCGTACATTCAGAGAACAATCCCCCTGAACGTTACTTTCGAATCAAATCTCCTTCGAGTGGAACGAGCTGATATGGAAGGTGTTGATGGTGTGAAGACAAAGCTGCTCCTCCAAACTCTTCGACAAACTTTCCATAATACATGGCAGACGGTAGATCGCTTCCTGGGCGGGATCGACGAGCATTTTAAGCCTCTTCTCTACCGTCTTAATGGACTATATAATGCCGTGGAAAGGGAAACACTATCTCCGCTTCCCTTCCCCCTCGCGACGGTTAAGTACATTACTCATTCATGGCGTCATTAGCCCGACACCCGATGCAGGTTGTTCGGGAGTCTGTTGAGCTTCCTGGTTAGATCTCCGGGTAATCGAGGGGATATCCAAACGCGTTTACGACGTCAAGACCGTGCGCCGACATTATTCGCAAGTGAATAATATACTTGTGTCGAGAGGCCAAAAACATTTCGCACGCGCTCGCTGAAACGCTGGATTAGCCAAGGAATGCCTCATGCAAGGATCGCTTCCCAGGTAGACGCTCAGGTTCCTTACGATGCTGAATGATGCCAGGTCGCTCAGGCCGAGCTGCTCGTTTATTTGGGAAAGCGGGGTTGAAATTGGCTGAAATTTGAGCCCAAATCACCTTTTTCGACTCAGCACGCGATTGGACACTATGACGTTTAGTTTGGAAATCTTTGTTCCAGAGCGAGCTGTTTGTCATTGATTGGGAACGATTTGGTCCAGCTTTCAGCAGCTAACAAGTCTTTCACGTACCTGATCAGCGTTTAGGTCCATCTTCCTCTGGTTTCATGCCTCCCTCGGTTTTACCATTTTCGAATAGTCTCTTCCCTTTCTTCATTTCTCCTCACTTTACTGTCACAGTCTCTGCCCGAATCCCACTGGTTAAAAAACCTCCCTCCAAGGGCGCAGTTCAACAACCTATTGGTCATATTGAGGATTCATCTCTCTTCATGACTCGGTGAGGATGCGAAGGATACCTGCTCATGAAGCTTGCTAGGGAAGAGATTTAGGATAAAAGGGTCTAGCCCAGTACGGCAGTCAAATGTCCCCTCTCGCCAAATTTGATTTTGACTTGGGGGATGGATAAAGCTTGAAAAGTAAGACCTGTAGCCAAAATTTCAGCTCCCAAGACCGCTTATAGAGGGCGCTACGATAGAAAATGTGTTTTTCACTGTTTCAACGATTTATGCGAACTATTGGCGTTTTGCGGGTCCGGACCTATTTCATCTAAAAGATGGTCGGAAAATGCATCTGGCCTATTTTTTCAAATTTTTTGGCGCCAATTTTGAATATTTTCAGGCCAATTTAAAACTAAAAATCGATTTTTAAATAGGAAAATTGATAGGTGCCTCTGATTTGAACTTTGTTTCTTGAACGATTTTTAGTGTACTTTCACCCCCCATAACTCAAAATCGGATCAAAGTGGTAGAAAGTACCTAAAAATTGAAAAAAACTCATTTTTTTTTTCCGTTTTTCGGCTCTTAAAAGACTGTTTGTGACATTATATTAACTGTACAAGATCGAGAACTCGCTGGAGATGTTCTAGCAACGTCTTCTATTTTGATTTCCAATAAAGTCTTTATACGACTTTTTTTTTTTTCAAGCTAATTAAACAATTAAGTCTGTTATATGAAACATTATATTTTATAATAAAATTCTTTGTAATAATTTGATGTAACTTCTCATGAATTTGGGCAACTCTGGTTATTTTGAGGAATATAAACATAGAAATGCTGTACGTTAGCTGCGGGCTTCGCTTCGCACACCTCTTCAATAATTCAATCAAGTAAGTGCTTGTCTAAAAGGCTTGCAGAAATGATGGCATTAGCGACCAACTATGAGATGTATAGAAATGTTACCAGATCCTTATAATCTAGTAAAATTGGAAATTCTAGCAAGCTGGACTGTAATAATAAGTGAAAGAAAGTGTAAAGTATAAAAGATGATGCAAATGAGTTTCTACACTAATCGTGTTTCTACACTAATCGTTTTTAATTAATTTTTTTAATTTTTTTTAAAAGTTCAAATCTTGTCAGAAAAAAATCCCTTTTTGATAAAGATTTCGACTTCTTTTTTTTAAACAAATATTTATGATTTTCTACAATTGGGAAAAAATATAAAAAATTCCCGTATATCCTCGAGACTTTAAGTAAACCATGATAGCGAAATTTTTTGAACAATCTTTTTATTATTTGAAAAAATAAAAAAGAAATTTTTTTGTAATTTTTGAGTTTGAGTTGCCTCTTATTTCTTTTATTAAGACGATCAATTGAAAAATCAAGAATCGAAAAAAAAAAAAAATTATCATGTCGTATAAAGACTTTATTGGAAATTAAAATAGAAGACGTTGCTAGAACATCTCCAGCGAGTTCTCGATCTTGTACAGTTAATATAATGTCACAAACAGTCTTTTAAGAGCCGAAAAACGGCAAAAAAATGAGTTTTTTCAATTTTTAGGTACTTTCTACCACTTTGATCCGATTTTGAGTTATGGGGGGTGAAAGTACACTAAAAATCGTTCAAGAAACAAAGTTCAAATCAGAGGCACCTATCAATTTTCCTATTTAAAAATTGATTTTTAGTTTTAAATTGGCCTGAAAATATTCAAAATTGGCGCCAAAAAATTTGAAAAAAATAGGCCAGATGCATTTTCCGACCATCTTTTAGATGAAATAGGTCCGAACCCGCAAAACGCCAATAGTTCGCATAAATGGTTGAAACTGTGAAAAACGCATTTTCTATCGTAGCGCCCTCTATAAGCGGTCTTGGGAGCTGAAATTTTGGCTACAGGCCTTACTTTTCAAGCTTTATCCATCCCCCAAGTCAAAATCAAATTTGGTGAGAGGGGACATTTGACTGCCGTACTGGGCTAGACCCTTTATCCTAGACTTAATTTCAGCTGAGGATGCCAATGAACTCGTTCCATCCGAGCCCCTCAAAGACTTTGGTAACTTCCTGCTACTTTAATGTTGTTAGGTGACAAATATTACTCCCAGACGATACTGGCTCAGTGAACATGTTTGATAACTGAAGTTGGAAAGATAGCTGGCCCAGTTGACAATTTTCTGGAATACTAGCACTCAGACATAAGGCCTCGCTTCGCTCGGCCGACCGCTTTGTCAGGCATCACCACTTTCTTGGACAGAAGGTCTCGCTTCGCTCGGCCAACCACTTAATCAGACAGAAGGCTTCGCTTCGCTCAACGAACTGCTATTCGGATATTTTTCTGTAATACTAGCTTTCAGACATAAGGCCTCGCTTCGCTCGGCCAACCACTTTATCGGGCATCACCACTTTCTTGGACAGAAGGCCTCGCTTCGCTCGGCCAACCACTTAATCAGGCAGAAGGCTTTGCTTCGCACAGCCAACCGCTTATTCGGGTAGAAGGCCTCACTTCGCTCGGCCGACCACTTTCTCGGGCAGGGGGGCTTGCTTCTCTCGCCCAAGTGACAGTCACTCAATGCAGTAAATTTAACGGGCGTCCTAAATCGTCTTCCCACACACCAGAATATGTCTGAAATTAGCGTAGAATGAACCGTTTCCAAAAACTGCCCCCCCCCCCCCTCACTTTTGTAAGGCCTGTGGCCCACTACGTTCCTCCCATACGTCCATCCGAGGACCCTGGCAGCGTCCCGTTCCGAGGGCAAGCGCGCCGGATTTCTTCAAATCGTTCAAATTAAACTCACCGTCTAAATTCGCTCATCGTCGGAACTCGTTGTTTCGGGATTTCGTATTAAAATTCGGAGCTCTAGGTAGGATACGGACTCCGTATTACGGAGGAAACCCCATTTCAATCGGACCATTAACAACGAACATACGAATAGTTGCTCCAAAGAATTTGAGTTCTCAAACCTCCTATTCGAAGTTAAATTAAATTAGTTAAATCACGTAGTCAGATTCATCACTCGCCTGCTCAACACAAAAGTTCACACCTAATATTAGCACAATATTATCCTCGAACAACCCAGACGTTACTGAAAGCATCTTGAAAGTGAAATTATATCGCCACCAAGTTTCCCTCCGAGTTGAGAGTGACGGAGTAGGTAAAGTTCAACGTTTTTTTCTTATTTCGCTCGATCAAGTTGAATGATGATGCTTTCAACACGATTGGCCGATTACAACAGTCGTGTTTTTCCCCGATCTGCATTGATTGGACGTCAACCACCTGCGATGAGGTTGTTCTTGGGGGTGTATTTTTGGATGGCGATAAATTCGATGTCTCAATCTGGCAAGATCGATTGTGGGAGGGGGGGGGGGGGGGGGGGTGAATGAACGGAGATGGTAGACGAATTCAGCCTTCATGTAGCCCGAGTTGGATCAATGGAGGCACGTAGTGGATGATGAAATGCATTAACATTACTTTGAACTGAAGGGACAATTGCATTTAGACCCAGGTTGACAGTTTTGCATAAAGTGGACAGGTTGTAGAGTGTGACGCGTGGGGGCATTAGCGAGTCATAAACGAAGTGGCGTCTGCGGAAAATTAGGTCGACCAATCTCATTTGGCAAATAGAGCTCACGAGGTGGAGTGACCCAGATGGTCGCCGCCCCCTGAAACAACCTTAGTAGACTTTTCGTATACAGTTACAGTCTGAGAGATAATATCGTATTCAGTCTGATATCGTTTTCTGCTGGTACCTAGATGATATTATCATCTAGGTACCAGCAGAAAACGATATCTGGTACAGGTCAGAAGTGGGAGACTATCTCGCTCGAAGCTCCGTGGGTTTAGTCGAGACAGGAGCAGTTGAAGGTGCAAACCTGTGGAACCCCAACCAAAAATCCCCCCCACCCCCACCCAACCGTTCTACGGTATTGTACAAACACAAAGCGTCATTGTAATATAATGATAATGATCATCCTATTATGATAATGCGTTTATGCCAAATTACCGCGCATCGTGGTGATTATGCGAGCGTCTGCCTTTGATCGAACTATAAAGCCGTCCCCGCCGTCGTGTCTCTGATTGGACTAATGAGCTCTATATAAATAGCGAGCTAGCTGCTTTGCTCGACCGCTATGGAATGAATTTAACTGGGAATGCCGGGGATAGAGCGGCTCTGGATGAAGAGGGCAATGACAAAGAGACGCAGACAAAGGGGCGGGAAAATAGAGGACTTCGCAGTGATGAAACTGCATGAAAGAACTCTACATCAAAAACGAGGATGAGTCCTGCATTTGGTTTCATTCGATTCAGATCATAAAAACGCTGCCAATTTTACACAAGGGTTTATTATTCTTTCATATAGGTTACTTGTGCAGAAATTTAATTCTGTGTCAATGAAAGATATAATTTTTTTTTAATTTTTATATTTCAAAAAAATTTTTTTTTTTTTTCAAAATTTTTTCTGCAACATTTTTTGTTTGTTTTTCACTTGAAAAATATTTGACCTCCTCGGATCCATCAAAAATCTCATTTGTAGCCCCATGATAGCCGTATAGATCGCAACAGTGAAATCGGATCGTTCCGCGACCCCTAAAAATGGATTATACGTCCAAAAATACTTCGAAAACGACACCTGACTCGATCCCATAGCCAATAGCCTTCAACCCCCCCCCCCCCCCAATTTAGCCCATAGCGCCCCTCGGGTTTAAGCAATCGGGCTGAAACCTTTGCGGGCACAACTAGATGGTAAACCGAGTATTTTGTCAATATTTCAGATGTAAAAAAATCCTACTGCCCAAAACGACCCGGACGGACATTTCGTTTTTGGAATGTACACATCTTGAAACGTAAACATTTTACGTCATTTAATGACAAACGTTGACACCGATCAACATTTTCGACCTCCCTCGCAATGATTTGTCGTCATTGTTGTTGTATGACATACATTGCATCGTATTAGAGAGTTCCTAAAGCCACTTTTTGCCTAACGGTGATGAGTTACGGTCGACGTAACTCGAGATTTCGCGCATGCGCAGAAAGAACGGCGATAACTTACGTCCTTATGCCTAACCTATCAACTAAACTGGAGCTATTTGAATGGACCCTATTTAACATAGATTGGGAGTTTGTCTATAATAGTTTCATGGATCTAGATTCAAGGTGGTCATCCTTTATGTCAACCATCTCAAGTGTTGCTGACCATGCGTTCCCGAATTTAATAGTGAAGCTAAAATGTAAGAAGTCAAAACCGTGGTTTACAGCCGATCTAAAAATTTTAAAACAAAAAGTTTTACGTCTATATAAAGCTTCTAAAGATTCTGACGACCCAAATGATCGGGGCAGGTATCGGGCGCTTCGAAGTGTATACGGGAACTCAATCAAAGTAGCTCAAACTTCCCATAACGAGCGTGAGATATTTTCTGCAAAAAACCCACGTAAAAAAATGTGGCAGGTAATAAATGAAAACCGTAAACCAAACGCTAATCAGGCTATTCACAACCCCCCCTTTTCAGCTGATGACTTTAATAACTATTTCTTATCAGTTGGCCGGGATACCGTGGCAAATTTGCCCTCAACCTCTAAGAACCCACTTGATTTCCGTACGAATGAGTCGCCGAGGTTTGACTTCTCCTCAGTCGAGCCGGAAGTGATTATTGAAATCATAGGAAATCTCCAGAACTCTAGTGGTTGTGACTACTACGGCCTGTCCTCAAACATGATCAAAAAAGCGGCTCTGCCGCTGGTGTACCCATTGACGCACCTGATCAATGAATCAATCCACTCTGGCCTCTTCCCAACAGCCCTAAAAATAGCAGAAGTTATTCCTTTGCATAAAAAGGGTGACCTCGACTCTATGGCACACTATAGGCCTATATCTAAATTGCCCATATGCTCGAAGATATTTGAAAAAGCTATAAATAAGCAAATCAAAGATCACTTTGAAGACCATAACCTTTTCTGCACTGAACAGTTCGGATTTCGTTCGGGAAAATCCACAAGCCAAGCAATTCTAAGTGCATCCAATTTTGTAAGCTCTGGCTTCGAAAATAGGAATTACGTCGCAGCCACTATGGTAGACGTATCAAAGTGCTTCGATTGCATACCACATGATATTCTGGTGGCAAAATTGCCCAAATACAACTTTTCGGGTAATGCAGTGAACTTGGTTAAATCATATCTGGAGGGCAGGATGCAGCTGGTCCGAATGGGCGACCAGGTTTCCCAAATGGCGCACTTGGGAGGACTGTCGGTAGTTCAGGGCAGCGTGTTGGGGCCTACCCTGTTCCTGATCTTTTCCAATGATCTCCCCCAGCAAACTCAAGGTCACATGACTCTATTCGCCGATGACTCGACACTGCTCACGGTGGATGCTGACCTGACATATCTGAAGCGAAAAACTGCTGACCTGGTTAGAGAGATTCAGGATTGGTTTCACAGCAACCGGTTGGCAGTAAATGACTCCAAAACAGAACAAATGTTTCTGGGACTCAGAGACCTTTCAGGTATCGAAAATAACCCAGATAAAGTAAGAACGTTTGGGGTCTTCCTTGACCCAAAACTAAATTGGAAAGCTCATTGCGAACAACTGGCTCGCTCTTTAAACAGTATCGCTTACCTTTTACGTCGACTAACTGACAAACTTTCAAAATCCGCGGTCTTGTCGGCATTTCACGCGGTTTTCCAAAGCAAGGCCACATACTGCATCCTCTGCTGGGGACACTCCCCGCATAGTGACATGATTTTCAGTAGTCAAAGGAGAGCAATAAGAGTTGTGGCAGGCTTAGCCTACCGGAGTGACTGTAGGGACGCGTTCGTCGAATTAGGAGCCTTGACTATACCGGCCGTATACATTTTTGAGTGCCTGATATATGTCCATACCAATATAACAGATTTCTGCCACCCATCTCATCCTTATGGCACAAAAAGTTCCAAGTCACTTGTCCCCCCGTTTACACGACTGACAGCCAGTCGGAACTCTACAAACTGGTGGGGAGTTAAATTCTACAACGCCTTGCCTTCTTACTTACGCCAACAAAACGACTCTATTTTTAAGAAAAATTGTAAAGAGCTGTTAATTCAGATTGCTCCCTATAATTTCGATGAATTCTTTGTTTTTGTCTCATCTTACCTCTAGGACCATAAGCTAAATTGACTTCGCAGAATTAGTCTTAGTGATAAATGAACTTTTTTGGACCCTCAAGCTAAATTGCTCACTGGACAAATTTTTGTGTACAAAATTTTTACATCTGACTAAATTGCAGCCTGTTCACCTTGTTGACCATTGTCATATACATTTATGTAATCGGCAAATAAAACCTCTTCTGATTCTGATTCTGATTCTGATAACGTCGAACGTTATTGCCGTAAAGATACGGCGATAAGCTTACGGTCTTCAGGATAACGCCGTTAATTTCGAACAATATAAGGTAAATAGCGGCACTTTAAATTTAGCGTGACATTAAATTTTGATAACACCGTATCTCTGTTACGGTGATATGTGAAGTTAGCTTTTCTTTGATTCTCCCTAGGCAAATCCCTTATGGCGATAAAAATTAACGGTCGACGTATCTCGGATGTTTCTTTAGGAACTCTCTATTAGGGAGTTCCTAGTGGATACGATCGAGATACCACCACTTGGAATACGGATGCCGTATCTAGGGAAACCAAGCGCGATGCTAACCAAAATTGATTGAGATACCATTTTGCATTTTTAGGTGGTATCTCCGAGTAGGATCTTGGAGTAACGGGTCACGTTACTATTAAAACAAGTTCGTGTAAAAACATTAACATCAGGCGGTAATACCGCCGCTGTATTCAGCTTTCGAAGTGGAGTTGTTTTTGGGGTTTGTTGTCAAAGTGCCTCCTTAGGAAACTTATTAGATTCATTAAACTTCATAACCATTTTGATCTGATCAGTTGCAAGGATGTACGGAGTTTTTCGTGATTTCTGGAAATTGCGATTGAGTGGAACGAGCGAGAGTTTTGAAGCTCAGCTCCTCAAATCAATAATAATAATTATTATTGAGTTACAATGATTGTAACATTTAACTCATCTGTATTGCTGCGTCCAATAGTGTAATGTTTCGTTGCTCCTCCAAATTCTTTCAACAACGAACGAACTGGTGTGAAATAAAACCGCAGTGATTCGTGAAATCGGCACCTAAACAACACCTAACAAACTCAGGACAACACAGAGGAAAGTACTGGCACACTGAGCTGCCAGCTGTGCTGCTCTCGGATTTCGTTGTTGTTGTCGACGTTTGTATGTCTTCTTGGAAGGTGTTTATCAATTAGGCAGGTTACTTTGCGATAAGGATTCACTAGATACCATCTTCCGTATCGGCTGGTGGTATCGTATTTTCCGTAAACATACCACCGACGGATCGCAGATACGATACCATCAGTGATCGCGCATGCGCACTGCTGGAGTAGGATACGGATGGAATCGAGATACCACGACGTATCTCACCACTAGGAACTCCCTATTGTCTTGGAGTTTCGCGTATCCGTACTTACAACGTCCATGGCACACTACCGGGTTTTTCAGGTCTGCATTTTATACGCGCACCCTGCAACGAATACTAAAGTGTACAACGCTATTTTACTCGTCGTGTGCGAATAGACGTTGTGAGCTGCCCTGAAAGTTTTACACGGCCGGGAGATATTCGCCTCGGCAAATGACTGTTGAGCCGCCCGAATGGGCTCCGTAACCCCCCGTATTTTTCTCTGGGGAGACCCTTCATGAAGGAACTTGATAAGGCTCGTAATATTCGGGTGTGCGAGCAGTAAAATGTCCCACGTCATACTTGGCAGATGTTTTACTCAGAGAGACCGAGAGAAATTGAAAGAAGATGAGAGAGAAAGGTGTAGCGAAATTGAAAGAGAGAAAGAGAAATTGAAAGAAGATGAGAGAGAAACGTGTAGCAGATCCCAAACACTGTTAAATCAGAACATCATAGTTGCTCTGGGTACCCTAAATTTTAAAGATTCTCCAACAAAGTAATCCTTCCAGTCTTGATATGGCAGCGTCTCATGTCCCTTTCCCAGACTCTGATCACTGATCATCCTCTCGAGAGATGCATTCCCTGACGATCACGCACGATGCACATATAACCGTAGCCTCATACGTAATTCTTGTAAGATACTACTCGTTCTGCCAAAAAAGTGGCGTGACAAAGAAGGTAGGTACGAGTTGAAAACGCCGATTTAAAGATCGATATTTTAGTTGATCGATTTTTTAGGTTCAAAACAACGTCGATTTTACATCGATTTTATATCGATTTTTCCCACCCCTACTCATCGCTTGCCTATCCAAGTACAGTTTGCAGACGGAAAGAATGCAGTCGAATTATTTTCTGGCCAGCCTACCAAGGGTACCTTTTAAGCTAGTCTACTATTCTTTCCACAAATTTACGGTTCCGATGGATTAAGACAGGTCAGGTGTTGACCCTCCGCCTTCCCATTAGTGGTGTGAGCCAACTTTTTTTGCACGGCTAGTCGTCCTTTCTCCGACTGCATACTTATTCAAATCGAAACAATTTCAATGTGACCGATCATTTCGTGTATTGGATTCTAGTCGTGACAGCCTTCATATTCCAGTTAGCTCACTCCGAGTGCACACGACGTGAGCGCTGCTCCGGCGACCACATCGGACCGGAGCGTCGCCGGCGCTCTTGTCCGCTTCCGGCTGTCTCGGGACCGCAAGAACGCTCGCTTCGCTGCTCCTGACCGCCAACACGTGCGCCGCAGCGGGCGCGTTGCGTGTTTGCGGGACGAACATGGCCGGCTCGTAGGCAAATTCCGAGTCGTCGGCTTCGACTCGACCTCCGGACAGGAACAGACACCGCGTGCCGCAGAACCGGACGAATTTGGTCACACCTGCGGTAATATGAGTTTCAAGTACCTACTTACATAACAATTGGACGGCATTAAGCAAAAGGGAACCAGCGGCCATTTTGAGGTTTCGAGAAAAACGAAGTCAAAGTCTAGAAGCTCTTGTAATTCAGCTAATCGTCCGACAAATCTCGTTCTGGTATTTTTAGAAAGATATTGACTTTATCGATCATTTCCAACCTCGAGAGAATCGATATTACCTGTACATTCCCCAAAAATACGCTTTTTTGTGGACTGGTTCTCTTTTGCTTTTTAGGACTAACCCATTTATACATTCATCTAGGGAACCACGTTGACTGGTTCCTTTTAGGTGAAATAGTTAGACAGCACGATTGGTCACAATGCAGGAACCACTATGACTGGTTCTTTTTTTGGTGTAGTAAAACTCTTACTAACTTTAAATTTCTGAATATATTTTTATTGTCTTATTGACTTTTAGGCACTGTTTTATCACAAATCACAAACGTTTTTCTACTTGAAAAATATATGACCCCCTGGGATCCATCAAAAATCTCATTTGTAGCCTCATGAAAGCCCTATTGATTGCCACAGTGAAATCGGATCGTTGCGGGACCCCAAAAAATGGATTCTACGTCCAAAAATACTTCGAAAACGACACCTGACTCGATCTCATAGCCCAAAGCCTTCAAAAAACCCTCCCGTAGCCCCATTTTAGCCCCATAGCGCCCCACGGGTTTGGGCGATCGGGCTGAAAACCTTGCGGGCACAACTAGATGGTAAACCGAGTATTTTGTCAAAATTTCAGATTTAAAAAAAAATTCCTACCTACTGCCAAAGCGTAAAAAGATTATCAATAAAACTTGGTATAAAAACATTATCGATACATCGATAATGTTTTTATATATTCTATAGAATTTTTAGAAACAAAATAATTTTTTTTAAAGGATCACAAAAGCGTTGTCAAATCACGGTAGGTACCCACTTGTATAAAAACAGCATGAAAAATGCTAATAGGTACCTTTATAAATGCATTGAACCCTAAAAAAAGTAAGCCCAACCCATTCGCAATGTTTTAGTACCTACCTAACAAAAGTTATTTTAAATTTTTCATTCCCTCACTTTCAATTTTCAGTCTTGGTCTGAAAGGACTAGTATTATAGAACGTTCCTACCTAATACAAAATACACTGACGTTACTTGCCTCAGGAAGCAAACCACTTCTTGTCTTTCATTCTTCATCTTCCAAGTCAAAGTCAGGAGGAGCACCAAACCCTTCTAAGTCATCCACAATATTGCGATCTCCGTACAAGGAATGGTAGAAACTTTTGGCAT
Source organism: Pilophorus perplexus (assembly GCA_955831195.1). Classification (NCBI taxonomy): domain Eukaryota; kingdom Metazoa; phylum Arthropoda; class Insecta; order Hemiptera; family Miridae; genus Pilophorus; species Pilophorus perplexus. The sequence goes on from OY037015.1 coordinate 5,668,764, forward strand.
GGGATGGAATGAGGTGTATCAAAGCTTTAAAATCTTTTAATTTTGGAGGGGCTATGGGCTTGCTCTCCTCCCATATGTGCTGAAGATGCTGTTGAAACGAAAAGGGGTTGTCAGTAGACTTCTTTCTGCCTTCTGTTTTTTTTTTTCTCAATCCAAATAATTCAGCAATTATTGCTGAATATTCTGATTTTAAATCAGGACGACAGAAGAATGTTAGGGGCTCAGACTTCACTATTTTGATCCCCCTCAACAGTAGCCAGTTAATCTTTTCGTTGTTTTCCCCAACTTTACGGTTAGTTATTGCTTCTTCTAACTTTTGAGTCCCAACAAAGTCAGAATCAAAACGAAAATGAGCAAAAAATGAGCTACCTACGCTACCTACCTGAGCTACCTACTACCTACTACCTACCTACTCTAACTTACTCCTCTACAACTCACTACTGTTTTTTACACAAGAAAACTTCATAACCACATTATTGAACAGCGTTGCCAACAAAACATTTCACTAAAAGGAGCCAATGTCAGTAGTTTAATCTGTGGCCAATGTGTAGTGGTTCTCTTTTGCTTATTGCCTTTCGTTGTTGCAGTGGAGTGGTTCCTTTTATTGAAACAAAATGCCCTACTAGAGATTCACCCTTTTTTTTCAACCCTTTTTTTCAGCTTAATACTATTACTTTCGGCTGACACAATTTTTTTTCATACAACAACAACCTCAAACTACCCAGAAAAGTCCTAACTCGATTTTCATGATTTTGTGGACTGGTTCCCTTTTGCTTAATGCCGTCCAATTGAAACTTTGTTCTTCGAAGCGTGTGTGATTAATTCGATTACAATTATTGTAAGCGAAATAATCATTGGATAGTTTACAACAACCAATGCTGATCACATAAAAGGGAAAAGCACCAATAATAATTATCAACAATTATTGATTACTTGAATGTCCACATTCACCTCATAAAACCTACTATTGCCACAAGTCTCGATAGGTATCTTCTTTTCCTAAAAGACAAGGAGCCGTATGAAGAAAAGGCCTGGTTGGTATTATTTTCTTTCAATACTTTTGGTGTCTAGCTTTCGGGATTACTAATTCTACAAATACTACTTCATATTGTGATAAAAAACGTTAATTCAACAAAGTAGGTATATAACTCGATGATACGATATTGCAGGCACGATTTCTGCCTTAGAATAATTCGAACACCAGGTTTTACGGGTTGAACAACTAAATGAATAAGAAGGAAGGCAAATCTGACAAAAGCCTTCCTACCGACCAGACGGCACGTGCAGGAACGGAGGAAACAGGATCGCTTCTCTTCACAGTATCCTGACGCTATCCAAAAACTTTTAAGACCTCACGATGCAAAGTCAACAGGTCTTGAGGCATCGCTCGTTCCCACGGATTTTCGAAGCGTTGCCAAAACCCATGAAATCAAGGCCGAACTCTTGGATTCTGGAAGAATGGATTCGGCCAAAGCAGAGCATTCAACGGTAGATCGCACCTTCTCTCCACACTACAAAGAACGAAGGATCAGAGTGGGGAAGTCGAAAGTTTTCAATGATCAAGATATCAGACAGCCAAGAAAGACATAAACGAAATTTGAGATCTGTTCTTGAAACAGTAGGAACTTCATGAAGGTTGGAGACTAAAATCCGTCAAACTCAGGTACTGGCGATTCAGCCTGGAAGCATTTCTACCTTTGCTGATGTTCTCCACTGCCACTTTTGGTTCAATATCCCTTTCCGAGTCTCAACTTTAAAATTAAATTTTAAAGATTTAACAAAATTTTTGTGATGTTATTTCAACTTTAAATAAATATTTTACAACTTTCCCATTTCCCTTGATGATCTGGGTTCTCCTAAAACTAAATTGCAATTTTCAATTACCTATAGTTCCTAGTTCTAATAACGCACAATCGAACGGTGCAGTGAGATTATTGCAGTGTATAACAAAAGCGTGCTGAAGCATGTTAAACCTTTGACTAGGAAGAGAATGGAGATAATGATTACTGCTCCTAATTATTGGGAAATGCATCAGTGGAACAAATGATTGCGTTTATACGGACGTCATCAACTTCAAACACGGAATAATTTCAATCTAATGGCTACACTGCTGTAGATCGGCGGACAACTAATTATTATCAAAAGCTTCAAATTCAATCAACTTGGCTATAGCGGGAATAATCCGTTGTTGCCAATGGTGCTTTTCCTCCCAATTTTCGTGTACCTTTACAGAAACCGCAGCCACTTCCCGAACGTTTCACTGAATTTTTGTCACTTTCCATATCAATTTCACGCCTTCAGGCTTCTTGATCATTGTCGTTTATCTCGAAATCACGCCGGTTTCGGTCCTCTTTCAAAATTTACTCGAGCGCGGTGAGTATTGTTGCTGTGAGTTAAATGTAATGAATTCGATGTTGCTCTTTAGTGTTGTGACTGCACTGATAAGACAACAGTGAGCCATGGGAACGATAACGCGGTCATGAGAGAGAATCAGTGTTGGGCAGAAACTAATTCCTTAACTGAAAACGAAAACGAAATTAGGTTGGTTTCACTATTATATTTAGTTTCACTTACGAAACAAAATTTCGAACTAGTCGTTTTCTTTTGAATAATTTCACAATTATTGTGAAACTAAAAACTAAATCAGTTTCAAAGTTAGTTTCAGAATGAAACTAAAACTGATAGTTTTGGTTCTTTAGTTCCAATAAAAACGAAAATCTACCTACTTCTTTAAAAAAAAATTTAAATGTATATTTATAGCTGGTGATGTGGGAAGGACTTGAGAACATTGATACCTCCGCGTCCTTAATTGGGACGTGCCTTTGGGAAATGATCAATCTTACGACAATCGAATATTGGCAAAATCCATCATTACTTGGTCATAAGAGACCGCTCATGTTGCACCCATTTTGAAACCTCAATACATTGAAAAACGCTGCAAATTTTACACTAGGCTTTATTATTCTTTGATATAGGTAGGTTACATGTGCATAAATGGAATTCTGTGTCAATGGGGGAAGAAAAAAAAATTTTATTTTATTTTATTTTTTTTCTATTTTTTCAAAAATTTGTTGTGGTTTTTTTTTTTTTTTTTTTTTTTCAAAATGTTTTTGTATTTTTACAAGATTTTTTTTTTTTTCAAGATTTTTTGTATTTTAACTCGAAAAATATTTGACCTTCCCGGATCCTTTAAAAATCTCATTTGTAGCCCCCATGAAAGCTCTATATATCGCAACAGTGAAACCGGATCGTTCTGGTGACTCCCAAAAATGGATTCTACGTCCAAAAATACTTCGAAAACGACACCTAACTCGATTCCATAGCCCAAAACCCTTCCCGTAGCCTCATTTTAGCCCCATAGAGCCCCATGGGTTTGAGCGATCGGGCTGAAAAAGTTGTGGGCACAACTAGATGGTAAACTGAGTATTTTGTCGAAATTTCAGATTTAAAAAAAATTCCTACTGCCCAAAACGGCTAGGACGGCGGACGCACATATCGTTTTTGGAATCTAGACCTGTTGAAACGGGTAATGTCAAATTTTGTGGCCGATCTGAGTCGTCGACCTCCGTCGCGATTACATAGGCGTATTATTCCAAGAATAATAAACCAAAAATTTGACCTAAAGAGTGACGTTATAAGTTGGTTATGTCGACACGTTGAGAACTGGAGAAGGTCCCAGCCTATCAATCCTTACATGGCGCAACCTCGGCAATCCTTTCCAACAAATGTCAGTCGAATCGAATCTTCCGTGTGTTTGCTCTCCAATTGGACGACGTGAGGGGGGTCGTCCTCCATCGACGACTCCAGTAGGAACAATCAGCCCGCGATAGTCCAATCGACGAGTCAACATTTGCCCACTTCGGAGTTTACTGGCTGTCGACGCAATCGGAGCTCATCACCTCCGTTCGTAAACGTTTGAATTGAAGCGATACATGCGTGGATTGGAGGCAGGGGAATGATCAAGTGCCTAGTTAGTTTTAATCCTGTTGACAGATGGCATTGGCATTTCTAAGTAGGCAGCTCAACACTCGAGCGTCAATGAAATTTTGATGGCAGAAGGCTTGAGCGTCTTCATGGTAGTTTCGACGAAGAATCGGGAGTTTTGAAGGGCTTTTCTAGGTAGATTACGAAAAAAGCCTGAAATCGCCAAACCGTTGCTCCTTGTGGGGTACCTGATTAATCTTTCACTTTCTTCTTGTATTTCTTCAAGGAAAAAACCTCAATGAACGTGGGAAAAGCGAGTAGAAGGGGTCTGAGGCCAGGGTCGCGTGTTGGCTGGCCCCCTAGTATGTCCGCCCTTGGACTGGACCACCAGATTAGTTTAGTTCAGATCGAATATCAAACCAAAGGACTTGGTAGGTACGCGGTGAGGTCCAAATTTTGACCTCATTCTCACATGGGGGCTAAATTGTATATCAGAGAAGTAAAATGTCTGTAAAATGGTGAGGTGTGCATATAGCGCCTTCAACAGCTTCTGTCTGTTAGGAACACCCTTCTATCACGAATAGATAGACCTTGGAGAATTACATCTATTATTTGCTCTTCAATGTCTATGGAGTGCGGTCGTCACTTACACAGTGGGCGTCTAAGCAAAGTACCAACATGAAAATTTCCGCTCCCAGAACCCGCTATAATGTGTTAACTGTCCAAATACGCCCTTCGTACATATTTCAAATACCGCCGTAATTCACCCATAATTTCCTCTCCGATCGCGTGTCCACAAATCGCCCTACTTTGTAAACTATCTCGCGAAACCCCCAATTCCTCCCCCCCTTCAGAGATAATACCGTTGTTGTACAATTTTAATGAGGCCAAAACAAAGGGTATCAACAGGTATCGGCCAGGTATTGTCTGTGCCTTTAGTGATTTCGAATAATGGGGGTTGAACAACTTGGTCACGTAATGGCGTATTTTCACGATAAGAAGCGAAAATCGTACCTTTGTCAATAAGCTCAAGTATTCCTTTTGTCGTCGTGGACAGGTACTTTCCACTTTATCATTCATTGAAAGGCTCAATGAGCAAACACGCGTAGGATGAACTGTTTAAAACGATCAGTAAACATCGCCATATTCGTAAGTTAAGTTTCTGTATTAATGTGAGAGCCATCTGCAGTTATTTTTTCATCGATTCGTTAGAGTTTAGGAGCATAAAAGAGAGTCATATTTTGGCCACACTCTTCTATTTATTTAAGAAAATATCAATGCCACCAATAGGTACAGATGGAAGAGCAAAGTGGTCGTCTGTCTCCGATTCGTTGTAGTAGGGACTGATCTAAAACTATTGATGAGCGGTCAGGAATAAAATCCTGATGGCTGCACGTTTATACAACCAACCAACACAAATAGTGGTGGCTTGGTATGGTTTTCTTGGGCGCTACAGTCCCATAAGAGAACCTGAGCCTCCTCAGTTATCCTACTCCATTCGTCCTGGGCAGCCGATCGCCATCTTCGTAGATCAGCGTCAACTTCATCAGCCCATCTCATGCGCGGCCTGCCTTTTCTTCTGCAGCAACGCGGATGTCCATGTAGGTACCATCCTTCTTGGTACGCTGTTTTGGTCCATCTTCTTAACGTGGCCCAACCAACAGAGCCTGCCCCTCTTGATGAGCGATTTTTCATCAGCGTCCTGCTTACGGGAGGTCCACGATTCCTCTCCAAACTCCTCTCTTCTTCACGATTCCTCTCCGAGCAGATTTAATTGCGTTAAGCCTACGGGCAAGCCCATGGAAGGTCGGGGACATGCTATGGATAGTCCTGGCTGGTTGGATCCAGTCGACTTTCATTTTTCACTCTCCGGTTGATTAACACTGCACTCCCAGCGCTGCCGAGGCTCGCAACAGAAACTTTTCCACTGCACTCTCCAACTTCATCTCTGATAGGATAGGTAGCTGATAGGTAGGATAGAAGCGATGGGTTGGGCAGGAACCGCCAATCCACCCCCGCCGTCGAAAGGGTTAAGACAATCCATCCTTGGACGAAGTCTCAATTCATCCTCAGCTTGGCACCAACATTGTGAGCCTTGGCCAGTTCTAGAAAAATCGGGACCATCTTGGCAAGTATTGGAAGCCATTGCCAGCTTGGCACCAACTTTGCAAGCCTTGGACAAGTCTGGAGAGCTTGGGGCTATCTTCAAAAGCCTCAGACTCCCTTAGCCAGCTTGGCACCAACATTGCAAGCCTTGGACAGGTCTGGAAAGTTTAGTACCATCTTGGGAAACCCTTATCCAGCTTGGCACCAATTTGCAAGCCTTGAAAGAGTCTCAAAGCCCATAATAAAAATAGAACTTTAACTTTAACTTCACGACCCTCTCCCTCATTAACTGAGAGGAATCCTGCCATTAGAAGCAAAATGTGAGTTGCGCGTAATCCCTATCCAAGCATGGGGCTTAGTGGCCCCCCCCCCCCCCCCCATTCATTATAATTGGAGAGGAATCCGGCGACGCCCCTGCTTACTCCAGCTTTGAAAAGGCTCCTGACATTCCAGGTGGTTTCTGTGCCTTGGTCCTTTTCCATTATGTCTGTCTGTGTCTTTTTTGAGGTTTCGTAACGTGGTCGAGGGTGGTCAAAGTCGGATGATGACCTCGGCTGAAGGAGCTGAGATTCTCGTTCAAAACAACCCCTGTTGATGGAACTCCGGATAATCGGACTCTTTTTGCTGTCAAGTACAACGATGGGCCTGGCTTGACGAAGACAAGTCTTGACTGGGACTGACTCAATCCGGCTATCTCAGACCAGTTTTGTTCTATTCATCTTGAGCGTTATGATGTCCAGTCTTGGATTCGCTCAATAGATCTTCGAAGTTTCGGGATAGTGACGTGGTTCGTTATATTAAGTGCGCTACTGCGAGCATAGTTTGTTCCTTCTGAATTCGCTCTTTCTGGTGAATAAGAGATAGCCAGGTTGGCTTTGTGCGGAATGTGAGCCTCCAAGTATGGCTGTCAACGCTGCCTGACTTGTCTGAGACGATCTTAGACGAGCTCCATTGAGTTTGTTCTTCACAATCTGACGAGAACTGGTTTGTAGCTACTCCAGCTTGGAGGTGGCCTGGGATCCTGGCGGTTCGGGTTGGGGTACCTGACCAGAGACAAGGAAGGTTGTTGTCTAGCCTGCTTCTATATATTCGAGCCGCGGCTCACGAGACCATTTCTTTGGAACGTTCCTGTTTTGTTTCATTATTTGAAACAATAAGAAAGGTTTTGCCCTAGGAACGTTGTTATCTTCACTGCAGTGCTCGTTGGAAGTTTTACACACTTTCATTCCCCGTAGTTCTATTATGTCCTCCGTGTGTACTCCCGTGATCGAAATACACTGTTGGCTCTGGAATCGTCTTCCTCCCCCAGGTATGTTTCTCCGTCCGGAAATGCGGTCTCGAAAGGGGAAGACGAGGTCGAAAGAATGGAAGTCCATGAAAGTAACAAGGCGGAAACTCGAATAAGAGCTGGATGGTGAAGCTGCCGCACGCGTGAGGTCCTTATCACCCCCTTGGGTAATTTTATTTTACGAGAGTTTCTCTCTAAATTGTACTCGCCTCGGTGGAATATGAAGGTTGGTGAGGCATGTACCAATCTAGCGAGCCCCTTGGTCCATTTACTCGGGAACGGTCGTGACATAAATTCCTGCACAACGTCGGGGGTGAGGATTTCCTCCGTGTTACCTGCCAGGGCGGTTGTTTTGAGGAAATGTGTTACAATTAATATTCTCGCCGCTTTCTTCATTTTACACTGCAATTCATTGCCCAGTCATACTTATGCGGTGAGGGGGTGCATGAAATTGATGACTCAGTGGCTCAACATGGTTCTTGTGGAAAAATTGGCTGACACGGATGTTGCTTGTTTCTGTACGAGTGATAGTTTTTATCCATCCATTCCAATCCTATTTCTGTCCATGTTCACGCCGCCAGTGTTTGGGAAGAAAGAGCCCAGGATTGCTGCAGCATGGGGAAGACGTACCAGGTGGATTGCTCGAATTATCGAGAGCTCCAGTGCTCACTGTGTGGGATTTGGCCTGGAAGGACAAAAATACTGGGAGCTACGTTATTTCAATGTATTTTCCGAGTTCATTATCCAGGTCTATGAGATATTTATTGGGTGTCGAACCACAAAAACCCATCTCGCGCGCCTGATTTCAATAAATCGTTGGCATTAAGCTCGCCGTCTAAATTCGCTCATCGTCGGAAGTCGGTTTCTTGGGATTACGTATTAAAATTCGGATCTCTAACGAACCAGCCTGATTATTTCTCACTTCCTAGACTCATACCTCACTACCTAGATAGTTGATTTTATTCAAAATGGTGTATCCATGCCCACGTCAATGATTATACATAATGTGTGCTCACTTAGGAAACACACTAAGAGACCCGTACTTTATGCTACAAAGTAAAAAAAAAAAAAAAAAAATTCCTAATGTTCCTATTTTTCCAGAAAAATGAAAGCCCAACATTTAATGTTACCGAAATTTTGAAATTTTTCAAGTTTCAATAACTTGGACGCGTGATTGCTTGAAATTAGGATTTCGTAGTTGGTTCATGTCTGGGTAATGCCTTCTACTATTTGGTAGAATAATAATAGTATCTAATAGAAAATTGTTACTCCGGATTCGTGAAACTAAAAAAAAAAGTTGGTATGATTAATTCGTGGTAAGTAATCCTGTTAACGTGCACAATTTGTGTTTCGTGTTCCTTCATCAATTTCGGTTGGGTACTAAATGGCCTCTCACGAGTCAAAATGGGTTTGGCAAAGTGAGCAAACGAGTCACGTCTACTTTAGCGCGGCCGCGTACGCTAACCATTTAATTTCCTCGGCCCACCAGGAGAAGGAAATTAGCTCCCAACCTCGGACCATCAACTCCCTCAGCTTTCGATCTCGGCCAACGTCGGACGTCTGAAACCCTCCCGTCCATTCTAATATTAATCACGGGCCTTTCCCTTCGGCGGGACGAGGGAAAACAAATGAATAGGGCAACGTTTTCTTTCAGCTTTTCTCGTGGAAAGCTACAATCAAGTAAATGGAGACCTTAGAAGCCCCCCGTGCGAGGTTTTCCCGACTAACGTGATGTATTGCTCGGGCCGGACCTCCATGTTGGGGCCCTAACCCCCACGCCACGCCACAGGGTCCTGCTTTCAAACTGATAGGTTTCCTTTCTCGCTGACAAGAGACACATTAGGTGGTTGTGGGTCAAACAAGTTTGCTTTTGAGGTTCGCCGAGCTCGGTTCCATTAGATCCAACCAGAAGCTAATCTTCCATGCAAATAGAACGAGTACATTTCAATTTTGTGGTGCGGTTCAGGACTCTCTCAAGTGCTAATGAATTTGGGCTAGTTGTTGGAGGTGAGTTTCAATATTCAATTAGGTGCAATAAGTTTGATTTCATCATTGTTATCAGAGTCAGCGTCTTGCCAGTGGTAGGATTGCTCTGAAGTAACGTATTGGAACAAAACTGGAGGCGTCCATTGAAGGGAAGATCACAGAGCAGCAGGCTGGGCAGGTTCACCACGGAGAAATCATGTATAGACAACCTATTTATACACTAATCCAGGCCATACGGCTGGTCAGACTGGCACATGGTGTGCTGGTGAATTGGGCCACCTAGGGTAGGTGGGGGCAAAGCCCTGCAATTTCCGGTTTTTCGACCATTGCAACCGATTTGAAGCAGATTTCCTCTAAATGTTATGCTTGAATTTTAGGTTGGGCTATTATCTATAACCCCTTGGAAACACAGTCATCTCCTGTCAATAGTAAGGGAGAAATTGAACATTTAAGAAAAAATATTTTTGCAGGGCTTTGCCCCAAATAGGTAGAAAAAGTTTTAAAAAAAATTCTATTGAACAAAAATGCTCAAATTAAGTTATTTCTTTATTTAAAAATTCCTTATTTCTTCATGATCGAAAGAAAACCCTGAACGGAGGGATGAAATCAAATGACGAGGGGACATGGCACAGTGTCCTCGCGTTCAACCACTCCAGCCAAATACACCGATTAATCGGTCGGATTTACCACCAAACTGGATTATCAGTAGTTTAATCTGTGATTATCGGTTATCAAAACATTGGCGGACATAAGTGACTGTAACAAGAAAATTACGTTCGCGCATGCACCGAAATGATCGCTGATTCAATCATGATGAAACTTATAGGGACCATCTAGGACTTAATTCACACTATTCCGGAAAATTTCACAGAAATCCGATAAAAGTTGGTGCAGTCATGGCTTTGGCAAGGAATGTGGACTGACAGATGCGCGGACGGACAAACACGGAACCAAATTTGTTCAGGAATCCCTGATCATCAAACCTGGCAATTATTGGCAATTGCTCCCCACTCTTTGGAAGTGATGTGCACCTATTTGATTGGCATTAAATTATAAATGATGAAATTTTAAATTTACAATTCAACTTCAATGTCATTATTGAATCCAAATGTTCCATACAATGCCAAAATACGTGCTGGTAGTGAATGGGGCAAAGACCTGCACTTGAGGGGTGCAGGGATTTGCCCCAAACATCCTGCAGGGACTTGCCCCAAATGGCATGTTTGGAAATTACTCTTTGATATGGTTAGGAAAAGTGAGTTAAAGAAACGGTTCTCCCCTGACATTGAAGCTCATTTACAGTACTATTCATTGGTGATTAGCTGATTAATTTGGCGCAACCCTATCTCACACAAAATTGACGTCAACGTTCCTGAAAATTACATACAAAAGGTGAAAAACAAACTTAAGTCATTTTCTCAGCCTATTGCCCTCAGAGACGCCATTACTTTTGATGACAGACACCTGTTGCTGAACCTCAACTGCTGCCTGGTTGCCAGTTTCTCAATCACTTGTGAAGTACTGAAAAAGCCACTGCATAGCTTTGCCCCACGCATGGCTTTGCCCCCACCTACCCTATGCACCAAAAAAGTAATCCTCAATGGTGGATTATGGTGTTTATGGAAGAAGGGTGGTTGTTGACTCTGTGCAGGCAGAGACTCTGTAGGGGTTGAGGGGCTCAAGTGTAGCTATAGAGAGCTCAATTTGAAACCAAGTCTATGGACTTTTTTGGGCTTACGACTGAAATGATTAAGACCCTGGCTCCTCAGTTACTTGAACCATTAACTTTCCTCATTAACCTCTATTTCACTAAGGGTTGCTTCCCAGACTGTTTGAAGTTTTCAGCTGTAACGCCAATTCCGAAAAAAGGGAGCTCTAAGCAATATAACGATTGGCGTCCAATTTCTAAATTGCCTATCATGGTGAAGGTTATTGAACAGTTAATCCTCTCCCAGCTGAGAGTGTTCTTGAACGATGAGGGTATCCTACATCCTCAGCAGTTTGGTTTTCGGGCGGGTAAAAGTACGACGCATGCTGCTTGTGCTCTAGTAATGGACTTATATGAAGCTCTTGAATGTAAGAATCAGGCTGCCATTCGCCTCTTTGATTTGACTAAGGCCTTCGATCTTGTGCCTCACGTTTCCCTCCTTAGCAAACTCGCTCATTATGGGTTCTGCCAGACTACCTTAAGTTTCTTTGAGCAATTCTTGAGTGGCTGGCAACAGGTTATTTTTGTCAATGGTACTGCATCGACACCTGCCCCAATCCGTTGTGGTGTCAAACAGGGATCCGTGTTGGGGCCTACCTTATTTCTGTTGTATATCAATGACTTGGCCTTCAACTTTGTCAAAAGAGGGGAAAATATATTTTTGTTTGCCGACGACATGACGATCCTCTCGAATGGGCCAAGGTCGGTTGATGTAGATCAACAGCTCACTTCCTCCAGCCACCTTATTGAAAAGTGGTGTGCGGTTAATGGCCTTAGGTTGAATTGTGATAAGACCCAGGATCTAAAATTCTCCCTTAAGGGTAAAGTAGGAGACCCTGTGAATTTCCTTGGTCTCAAGATTGACAGTCGGCTGTCCTGGGCTCAACATACTGATTCTTTATGTAGTAGGCTCGCTTCATCTAACTTTGCTCTACGTCGTTTGACGAAAGCAGTTTCTTTTCCAGTACTGCGATCGGTTTATTTCGCCCTTTTCATGAGCCACGCTACGTACATGATTCTGCTGTGGGGAGGCTCTAGTGGCAGTGATAAGGTATTTAAACTTCAGAAGGCAGCAATTCGCATAATATGTAACCTTGGGTACTTGGAGAGCTGTCGGGGTAGTTTTAAGAAGATCAACTCTCTAACTCTTTATGGTGCTTATGTGTATGAGTGTCTAAAATTTATTAAAATTAATGAGAGTGTACTCGTACGTGGTTCCGACCACCACACATATGAAACGCGGTATCGCGATAATATAGTCTTACCTGCTGTACGCCTCACTACCTCTCTAAAGTGTAACCTATTTCAAATAGGTGCTCGCCTCTTCAATCACTTGCCAGACTCGTTAAAGGCCCTCCCCCTTATTGCTTTTGAGAAGACATTGAAGGGCATATTAATTGACGCTGAACTGTACTCGGTATCTGAGTTTTTTGAAATCCATTTTCTTGAGTATAATGTTAATGTGGATCGGTACTGAATGTCTTCTCGCGTTTTTGTTTGTTTTTATACCATGTTTAAAAGAGTTGTTTGTTGTGTCTTGTCTGTCAAGTATTGCCCTTTGTTTAATGTTAAGTTTCTCTGTGTTATATTTGTTTGTTTTAGTTTTAAGTCTATTTTATTGTAATTGACGGTTGCTATGCCAGTTTGGCTTTTGCAATAAAAACTGATTGATTGATTGATTGATTGGGTGGAAGTGACCAACCTCAGCCTTTCATCGGATTGATCAGAAAGGTCCTGCGTGTTAGACATCTGAGGCGTACGCTGGACAACCGATGGCCGAAAAAGGCAGCAGTCAGCAGAGGGCCGAAAGAAGAAAGGTTGCCTTCGAACTTGGAGGGGAGGGGTAGACGACGCTGGAGTGGGAATCTGGAGGATGATCAATGAGAAGACCGGAGGCCTCGACAGCAACCCGTGACAATAGCTTAAGCTATAAACGTAATAGGTGACATCAGTAGGGTTAGACGCAATGGCTCCATTCATTTACTGAAATCCTTGTCGAGAAGAGACGTTTCATCCCACGTCATGATGTTCCCATGATTTGAGCAATCCCATGAGTCTCATTGTTAGCAGGAAACAGTTCTCCTCCCAGACATGTGCGAACTGGCCAGCCCACCACCCTCCCTCTGACTAGCCGAGCATTTCAAGGTGGTGGTTAAGTGGGGAGTGATCAATGAGAAAATGATGACTGAGACATAGCTTTTGGCTTGCACTAGCTCTGCAGATAAAGTTGTTCCACGACACCAAATTGGTTATTGTCCCATCCGGTCACCTGCTGGACAAAGTGACTCTTTGGAAGCCTTAGAATGGGCTCTGGTCCAATCTGTGGTGATCCTTCCCATTCCTTTGCCAGCCTACCAGCCTTTTCATGGCTCTCTAAGCCCGTAAGCGTGGGATGAGGTCTGCCCTAAACTGCCACAGCTTTCGGGACTATTTGGGAGGATACACCGAGATCTTCGCTCCCTTGAGTCTTCTGAATCGCCACAATACAATGTTCATGGAATGTTAAATTTGAATTTAACTAACAATTGTTAGTCCAATAAATAGTGCTTGATCACTTTTGGGCCGTGCGAGTAAAACACTTGTGGAATCAGGCCACCATGCTCTGTTGGATCTTTGTGCGGAATCTTTTTTTTTTTCTCGTTCTCATCTCGTATATTTCTAACCCACTATAAATGGGAAGGTGAATGGCATGAACGGGGTCCCCTTCGGAGAAGATCCTTGCAGTTGACAGCTCGTTGTCAGGCTACGATAACGAGATTTGTCAAGGTGAGTTGAAGACACTTCCTTCTTCCTTCGCCTCACCTCCGGGGATCCCTGTTTCCCATCAAGGTCTGTGCCTCCAATACGCCCTCCGTCGTCTCAAACTAGCGTGCGCGTCTGAGCGGAACGAGGAACACGAAGCGGAGCGCACTCAATCGCTAACACACGTCCTTTTATGATGAGTGTTCGATCACGATCAAAGAGATGCTTTTGACAGATATTTTTACCTCATTGGAAGGGAAACAATGGAAGGGGGCGACAAAGAAGAAGAGAGTTTAGGGCTTTTCCCGTAAACGTTAGACCACTTAACAAAAATTTTTTCGTCATTGCTTGTACGTTTGAACATAAAAAATTATTTAATAGCATGATGGTGAAGGTGAGTTGAAGACAGTTCCTTCTTCCTTTGCCTCACCTCCGGGATCCCTGTTTCCCATCAAGGTCCTTGATAAGACAATAACACACTATATAAGACACCTGAAACACAATAGACACCCGTATAAGACAATATTTAATATTTGCAGCCTGCTATACGCAGACAATACTAAATTTTATAGTCTGCTTATAAGCGGAGAGTGTCAGGTTTTCCGTCATCTTTGATTTGATCAAACATTCATCAAAGCGGCATAATCAGGTGATCGAACTTCCTCAGGCTGTTGTGATTGAGTAATGACAATATTATTATGCCATTACTCAATCACTCAATCAACTTATTAAGTTGAAGGCATGAATTTCAACTCTCTAACTTTATAAAACGATTTGACCTTTATACAAAGGATATAGAAAGTTGCATCAATTAATTTTGTAAATTAAAAATTACTTTAAACACCCCTGCACAGAATGGGTATAAGGAAGGAATCTGCCTTCTAAATTCTTTAACGATTCCTATCAATTTTGCTGATGATACATCTTTGGTCATGAGAAGCAAATCTTCTACTCTCTGCAGGGCCGCCGAGAGAAAAAGCGGGCCCGGGGCAGAAGAGAGCATAGGGCCCCCATGTAAGCGATGGTACGAATAATGGTGAACATCGATGTTTTCCTTTCGATGCTCCATCCTTCATACCGCTTTGCCGCCGCCCGTCTCCTCATCCTGACGATTTTTCTATTTTGATTCACATTGCTTGAGTTTTACAAGGCCTAATCACACGGAAGACTACGTTGCCTGCCGAGTGGCAACTCAGCGATTTTGTTTATTATTCTTGGAATAATATTATTCCATACACCTATGTAATCGCGACGGAGGTCGACGACTCCAATAATTGGCAATTATTGCCCTCGAAATATGACATTATCCGTTTCAAGAGGTCTAGATTCCAAATACGAAATGTCCGTCCGCCGTCCGGGCCGTTTTGGGCAGTAGGTACGATTTTTTTTTTTTTTTAAATCTGAAATTTGCACAAAATACTCGGTTTACCACCTAGTTTCAGTCCGATCGCCCAAACCCGTGGGGCGCTATGGGGCTAAAATAGGGCCACGGGAGGCGTTTTTTGAAGTACTTTGAGTATGGGATCGAATTAGATGTTGTTTTCGAAGTATTTTTGGACGTAGAATCCATTTTTGGGGGTCCCAGATCGATCCGATTTCACTGTGGGGATCTATAGAGCTTTCATGGGGTTCCAAATGGGATTTTTGAAGGATCCCAAGAGTTCAAATATTTTCCGAGTGAAAAAAAATTTCGAAAAAAATAATTGTTTTAAAAACAATTTAAAACAATTTTTTGAAAAAAAAAAAAAAAAAAAAAATTCTTTAAATTGTTTTTCCAGACAGAATTAATTTTTGCACAAGTAACCTATTCGAAGAATAATTTTATCTATACCACTAATAATTAGAATTATTCTCACTGTCCAGCTGGCTGGCTTGCTATGTCACGAGCCTTCTCCTCCTAACCAGTAAGCGATAAAAATACTTTTCTATTGGTTCGGGATCCAGTTTAAAATTCGGTAGGGGGGTTAAGGCCCTCCCGAGATGCGCGCGAGTAGGCGCACTTGCGCCGAACTTTCTTATTTTAAATGGGAACCCCTAATTTTTTTTCTCGAATTCCTATTCCTCAGCCAATTTTACGTCCAATAAGTGCTTTGCGAAAACTTTTTGGCGCGCGCGAGTTCGTCAAATTAATTTTTTTGCAATTCTTCAGTCGTTAATGGACCGATTGAAATGGGATTTTCTCCTTATCCTTCCTAGAGATCCGAATTTTAATACGAAAAAAAAAGTGTTGGGGGGGGGGGGGGGGGGGGGGGGGCAGTTTTGGGCAACGGTTTGGAAGACGATTTCTCTCTCTATTCCCCGGCCAATTTTATGCCCGTTAAATTTAGCGCATTGAGCTAATGTCACTTGGCTGAGCGAAGCCAGGCCCCCCCTGAGAAATTGTGAAATTTGCAGCGTTTTTTCTTTGCTTTTTGTTCTTCTTTTTTGCCCCCTTTTTCCTTTTTTCTCATTTTTCTAGGGCCCGCTGGGGCCCCATGCAAAAGTCCGGGCCCGGGGCAAAATTTTGCAAAATTAATGTCCCCTTGCCCCCCCCCCCCCCCCCCCCCCTCTCGGTGGGCCTGACTCTCTGCGAAATAGAAGTTGCTTCTCTTGAAGCTGTCACAAATTGGTTCACAGTAAACCGACTCTCAGTAAATTGTGACAAGACCAGCATTATGAGGTTTGGGTTCTCATTGTGCTGCCTCTCGGACTTACTATGGTAGGAGTTTTGTGCCCTTCAAGAGGTTCAATAGTTCTCCTACCAGGTCCTTTCGTGCCAGTAGTCTCTCCCCGGTCTACAGAGCCCGTAGCAAGATACCTTCTGCGCTCCAGGGCCTCACATTCAAATATGAGTGATCCACTGTCTCCTCCTCATCTTTGCAGAACCTGCAGGCGGGCTATCATTTGTGGCCCCTTTCCTGTTTAACCCCGGTGTTCCCAAGCAATGCTCACTTTACCGGCCAGGCTCCACTGCCCTCTAAATTGCTGCATCCCAGCAAGACGTGGGGACAATCCTTCACTGCCGTCCAGGTCTCAGTGAGCGTTTGGAGTTGAACATTGTAAGGTAAGGAAGCTCATCTAGGAAGCTGATTCACGCAACGTTCGCTGGGTTAGAGCTGGAAAACCAGGAAGGCGACCAAACTAGAGCAGGCGGATCCGCTGATAGAGGAGACGCTGGACAAGATAAAGACCGCGGGTGGCCCGTGGAATTCGTGATCTCTGGGTCCTCCTTTCCCCATTTCTTGTGTTCCGTTCCTAAAGCAGGCTGTAGGCCAGGCCTCATTCAGAGCAGGACGCACCTTTAGACCTCAACTTCATCTCTCCGTCAATCTCGCTGTTTTCTTCCCGTCCCGTTTCCAATATACCAGGGCACACAGTTTTTAAGATTGAGATTCAAGAAAAGGTGGAAGAAGATAAGAAACAATTTTCGCCCGAGAAAATCTAACTTGCGCCTTTCCCGAGCGAAATTGGATCGGCGAGTACACAACTCCCGGCATATCTTATGCGGAGACAAAAAGCCGTATTAACTCGGCGGTTGACAGGGGCGACGGTGAATATTTCAGCTTACACTTCCCGGATGGAGTTATGAACTAGCTGGTAAGTTGAGGGAAGTTTAACTTTGTTGTTAGCATAATTTACTCAAGTTGGCCCTTCCTCCCGGAGCTCATACCATGTGGTAACATCACCTTGGCGAAAGGGGGAAAAGCGGCTCTCGCCTTTGGTTACATAATGCGATCAGTGTCGTACTCTGGGTTGGCAAGGTTGGAATAAATTTGATTCGCGTGAGGGAAACAAAAATCTCTTTTTCGTGTATTTAATTCTATTTTATACGACTTTACGTGAGTTTCACTGCTCTACACTGGTTGTAGAAGAGCTGCAGTGGTGTCGCAGAGAGCATGAGATAAGACTACACGAGACTATGGGGGCTGTACAGTATTAGTCCAGTCACCAGTTGCCCTCAGATGTTCGATGCAAGGAGTGGAGTAGAATGTTTCTCGACGGTTTTATAGGTTTTTTGGGGTGCTGAACGCGAATCCGAAGTTTCCAAACGAAATTTCTGGGACTCTCACCATCAAAATCGCAAAAACCCTCGACATTTCGGCACTTTTTTTGGTTTTTCACGGATAACTTTGAGAGGGAGCGTTATAGGTGAAAATGATCTATATAGTAAATTAAAGAGCACAAAATTCTGCGTCGAATGAGCTACCTAACAGTTAAAATTGACCAAGCCTAAGGGCGCGACGGGCCGTAAAAATGTCGATTTTTTCCCACTAACTTCAACTTTGAATGTCTACTCAAAAATGGTTACTCTCACGCAAAAACCCATAAAATGGAAGTTGTAGAGCATCTAATTCTGCGTTCAGAGAGCACAAAATTATTATTTAATAATGTTACTTTTGGTCAAACGAAACTTAAAAAATGAATGAATGTTCGAAAACCTTCCTGAGCGAGCGGCTGCTTACACAAAAAAGGTCGACCTCTGCTGGGAGTAAGAATCCGGATTTGCGAGTACGAAAAGCTAGTGGAAGCGACGTAGTAGCCGGAAAGCCTCAATTTTTCGCACTGTCTTTGGTTTTTTTATAATAGCTCAATAAGTAAGCGGTTTATCGAAGAGACCACCAATAGACCTTTCAAAATAGATTAAATTTGCGACATTTTGAGCTCAAATCGAGCTCGGTCCGATTTTTCAGTTCCGAGATGCAGCCCCTTAAATATGCCTTGGATCCTCCAGCGCTCGGTAGGCGAAACGCGTTTCAGAACGTTTTCGGCTGTAGCTTGGAAACTATTAGTCCGATTTCAGATTTTTTTTTTTTTTTCTCTTGAAAGCTGATTGAATTTCCCATCACTGATATTCTATGTGAAATTTTGATTTGAGCTTTAATAACAGAGGGGTAGAATTTTTGTTGGGAAACTTCGGATTTGTGATCTGCGTTTCACCCCGTTGAGAAACATTCTACACCACTCTTTGCGTTGAAACATCACCAGGTGACTGGACTATATTACGAGCCTCGTAATATAGTAATAGGTATAGCCTCGTAATACGAAGTGCAGCATTCGTTCGAACAAACAGTCGGTGGCGCGCGAAGGCTGCCGCTTTCCTACGACTGTTTTGATGGGGGATTTAACCCAATTACCATAAGCCCGAATACGCCATGGCAAGGCAAAACTCTGATCCAGGCGACATAAGGGCATTCATAGTTGGTGCCGTCTCCAGTTACCGATCCTCCAAAACCCATGTCCCATAGGACCCTGCGGTAAAAGACGATTTTTTTTTCCGCTTCGGCAATTTCTTCTCTCGGGGATTTTTTTCCTAGGACTGTGGCCAATTCGGGGATTTTATTTCCGGGGACTTTTTTTCCGGGGTGGTTACTTTGGGAATTTTTTCCCCCGGGGATTTTTTTTTTTCCGCGAGCCGCCTGCTCGGGATATGGGGGGAGGGGATTCGTGCATTTGCCGGCCATTTCTTTTCCTTCATGACCCTCTCGACAAATTTTGTTGTTGCTGCATAGTTTGTTTTGCTGCTGACTGATCTTGTCCATACCTCTTCAGGGGATGGGTTTCCCAGTGTGCATTTCATTTCCTGTCTCCACTCAATATACAGTGGGCATTCTCTGAAAACATGTTCGCGCGTTTCTTCTTCATTTCCACATGCACATGCTGCCCGGTCTTCCTGTTTAAACTTGGCTAAGTAGCTTCCAAAGTCTCCATCCGAATACGAATATCACAAAAAGCACGCCCAACCTGCGAATACGAATACGAATTTATTTGTATTCTCAACTGTAAATACGAATATTCGTATTTTCGGACGTATAAATAAGAATATTCGCAGAACAAATTTGCGAATATTCGTTTTCTCGATGATGAAATACACACACAGTATTGAATAAATTCGTATTCGTATTCGCAGGTTGGGCGTGCTTTGGGTGATATTCGTATTCGTATTTGCAAATAAAAATACGCCCATCTTTGACATTAATTTGACATTCATATATTATATATTATATTAATATTAGTTATAATAATAATATTATTATAACTAATATTATTATAACTAATAATATTAGTATAGTATAACTAATAATATAACTAATATTATTAGTTATATTAAAACTAATATAATATATTACTTAATATTATTAAGTATGTGAGTGGAAGAATCGCTAGTAGTCTCGTTTTCACCCCTATAGGCCTACTCATAATATAGCTTTTTTGGGGGAGGGGATGAGTTATTAAATTCAAACTGAAATTGAAATCCAAGTTATGAATTTATAAGTTATTTCAAGCCGGCGGGGTTTGATGAGGGTGGTAGATGGGTTGTTAATTAAAACAGCAGAGTTTGTGTTGGCAGAGCGCTTTCGTGATCAACAGATACATCATCAGTGCCTATACGGACAAATCCATGTATCAGGCACAACTTCAATTTTTATGGAGGGGTTTCTTAAGCCCCAAATAGTTTATGCAAGGATCTTTATCTTATGCAAGGATCTATATCTTATGCAAGGATCTTTATCTTATGAAAGGATCTTTATCTTATGAAAGGAACCTTATTTTATGAAAGGATCTTATCTTATGAAAGGATCTTTATCTTATGAAAGGATCTTTATCTTATGCAAGGATCTTTATTTTATGCAAGGATCTTTATCTTATGAAAGGATCTTTATCTTATGAAAGGAACCTTATTTTATGAAAGGATCTTTATCTTATGAAAGGATCTTTATCTTATGAAAGGATCTTTATCTTATGAAAGGATCTTTATCTTATGCAAAGATCTTTATCTTATGTAAGGATCTTTATCTTATGCAAGGATCTTTATCTTATGAAAGGATCTTTATCTTATGCAAGGATCTTTATCTTATGAAAGGATCTTTATCTTATGCAAGGATCTTTATCTTATGAAAGGATCATTATCTTATGAAAGGATCTTTATATTATGAAAGGATCTTTATCTTATGAAAGGAACCTTATCTTATGCAAGGATCTTTATCTTATGAAAGGAACCTTATTTTATGCAAGGATCTTTATCCTATGCAAGGATCTTTATCTTATGAAAGGAACCTTATTTTATGAAAGGATCTTTATCTTATGCAAGGATCTTTATCTTACGAAAGGATCTTTATCTTATGAAAGGAACCTTATTTTATGCAAGGATCTTTATCTTATGAAAGGATCTTTATCTTATGAAAGGATCTTTATCTTATGAAAGGAACCTTATTTTATGCAAGGATCTTTATCTTATGCAAGGATCTTTATCTTACGAAAGGATCTTTATCTTATGAAAGGAACCTTATTTTATGCAAGGATCTTTATCTTATGAAAGGATCTTTATCTTATGAAAGGATCTTTATCTAATGAAAGGATCTTTATCTTATGCAAGTATCTTTATCTAATGAAAGGATCTTTATCTTATGAAAGGATCTTTATCTTATGAAAGGATCTTTATCTTATGCAAGGATCTTTTTCTTATGAAAGGATCTTTATCTTATGAAAGGATCTTTATCTTATGCAAGGATCTTTTTCTTATGAAAGGATCTTTATCTTATGAAAGGATCTTTTTCTTATGAAAGGATCTTTATCTTATGAAAGGATCTTTATCTTATGCAAGGATCTTTATCTTATGAAAGGATCATTATCTTATGAAAGGATCTTTATCTTATGAAAGGAACCATATTTTATGAAAGGATCTTTATCTTATGATAGGAACCTTATCTTATGCGAGGATCTTTATCTTATGAAAGGAACCTTATTTCATGCTAGGATCTTTATCCTATGCATGGATCTTTATCCTATATAAGGATCTTTATCTTATGAAAGGAACCTTATTTTAAGAAAGGATCTTTATCTTATGCAAGGATCTTTATCTTATGCAAGGATCTTTATCTTATGCAAGGATCTTTATCTTATGCAAGGATCTTTATCTTATGCAAGGATCTTTATCTTATGAAAGGATCTTTTTCTTATGAAAGGATCTTTATCTTATGCAAGGATCTTTATCTTATGAAAGGATCTTTATCTTATGCAAGGATCATTATCTTATGAAAGGATCTTTATCTTATGAAAGGAACCTTATTTTATGAAAGGATCTTATCTTATGAAAGGATCTTTATCTTATGAAAGGATCTTTATCTTATGCAAGGATCTTTATTTTATGCAAGGATCTTTATCTTATGAAAGGATCTTTATCTTATGAAAGGAACCTTATTTTATGAAAGGATCTTTTATCTTATGAAAGGATCTTTATCTTATGAAAGGATCTTTATCTTATGAAAGGATCTTTATCTATTGCAAAGATCTTTATCTTATGAAAGGATCTTTATCTTATGCAAGGATCTTTATCTTATGAAAGGATCTTTATCTTACGAAAGGATCTTTATCTTATGAAAGGAACCTTATTTTATGCAAGGATCTTTATCTTATGAAAGGATCTTTATCTAATGAAAGGATCTTTATCTTATGCAAGGATCTTTATCTTATGAAAGGATCTTTATCTTATGCAAGGATCTTTATCTTATGAAAGGATCTTTATCTTATGCAAGGATCTTCATCTTACGAAAGGATCTTTATCTTATGAAAGGAACCTTATTTTATGCAAGGATCTTTATCTTATGAAAGGATCTTTATCTTATGAAAGGAACCTTATTTTATGAAAGGATCTTTATCTTATGAAAGGATCTTTATCTTATGAAAGGATCTTTATCTTATGAAAGGATCATTATCTTATGAAAGGATCTTTATCTTATGTAAGGAACCTTATCTTATGCGAGGATCTTTATCTTATGAAAGGAACCTTATTTCATGCTAGGATCTTTATCCTATGCAAGGATCTTTATCCTATGCAAGGATCTTTATCTTATGAAAGGAACCTTATTTTATGCAAGGATCTTTATCTTATGAAAGGATCTTTATCTTATGAAAGGATCATTATCTTATGAAAGGATCTTTATCTTATGCAAGGATCCTTATTTTATGAAAGGATCTTATCTTTTGAAAGGATCTTTATCTTATGAAAGGATCTTTATCTTATGCAAGGATCTTTATTTTATGCAAGGATCTTTATCTTATGAAAGGATCTTTATCTTATGAAAGGAACCTTATTTCATGCTAGGATATTTATCCTATGCAAGGATCTTTATCCTATGCAAGGATCTTTATCTTATGAAAGGAACCTTATTTTAAGAAAGGATCTTTATCTTTTGCAAGGATCTTTATCTTATGCAAGGATCTTTATCTTATGCAAGGATCTTTATCTTATGCAAGGATCTTTATCTGATGAAAGGATCTTTTTCTTATGAAAGGATCTTTTTCTTATGAAAGGATCTTTATCTTATGAAAGGATCTTTATCTTATGAAAGGAACCTTATTTTATGAAAGGATCTTATCTTATGAAAGGATCTTTATCTTATGAAAGGATCTTTATCTTATGCAAGGATCTTTATTTTATGCAAGGATCTTTATCTTATGAAAGGATCTTTATCTTATGAAAGGAACCTTATTTTATGAAAGGATCTTTATCTTATGAAAGGATCTTTATCTTATGAAAGGATCTTTATCTTATGAAAGGATCTTTATCTTATGCAAAGATCTTTATCTTATGAAAGGATCTTTATCTTATGCAAGGATCTTTATCTTATGAAAGGATCTTTATCTTACGAAAGGATCTTTATCTTATGAAAGGAACCTTATTTTATGCAAGGATCTTTATCTTATGAAAGGATCTTTATCTAATGAAAGGATCTTTATCTTATGCAAGGATCTTTATCTTATGAAAGGATCTTTATCTTATGCAAGGATCTTTATCTTATGAAAGGATCTTTATCTTATGCAAGGATCTTTATCTTATGCAAGGATCTTTATCTTATGAAAGGATCTTTATCTTATGCAAGGATCTTTATCTTATGAAAGGATCTTTATCTTATGCAAGGATCTTTATCTTATGAAAGGATCTTTATCTAATGAAAGGATCTTTATCTTATGCAAGGATCTTTATCTTATGAAAGGATCTTTATATTATGAAAGGATCTTTATCTTATGAAAGGAACCTTATCTTATGCAAGGATCTTTATCTTATGAAAGGAACCTTATTTTATGCAAGGATCTTTATCCTATGCAAGGATCTTTATCTTATGAAAGGAACCTTACATTATGAAAGGATCTTTATCTTATGCAAGGATCTTTATCTTACGAAAGGATCTTTATCTTATGAAAGGAACCTTATTTTATGCAAGGATCTTTATCTTATGAAAGGATCTTTATCTTATGAAAGGATCTTTATCTAATGAAAGGATCTTTATCTTATGCAAGGATCTTTATCTTATGCAAGGATCTTTATCTTATGCAAGGATCTTTATCTTATGCAATGATCTTTATCTTACGAAAGGATCTTTATCTTATGAAAGGAACCTTATTTGATGCAAGGATCTTTATCTTATGAAAGGATCTTTATCTTATGAAAGGATCTTTATCTAATGAAAGGATCTTTATTTTATGCGAGGATCTTTATCTTATGCAAGGATCTTTATCTTAAAAACGCTCTTTATCTTTATCTTTAACTTAATATTATTAAGTATGTGAGTGGAAGAATCGCTAGTAGTCTCGTTTTCACCCCTATAGGCCTACTCATAATATAGCTTTTTTGGGGGAGGGGATGAGTTATTAAATTCAAACTGAAATTGAAATCCAAGTTATGAATTTATAAGTTATTTCAAGCCGGCGGGGTTTGATGAGGGTGGTAGATGGGTTGTTAATTAAAACAGCAGAGTTTGTGTTGGCAGAGCGCTTTCGTGATCAACAGATACATCATCAGTGCCTATACGGACAAATCCATGTATCAGGCACAACTTCAATTTTTAT
This sequence comes from Pilophorus perplexus, assembly GCA_955831195.1. Lineage (NCBI taxonomy): Eukaryota > Metazoa > Arthropoda > Insecta > Hemiptera > Miridae > Pilophorus > Pilophorus perplexus. The sequence goes on from OY037015.1 coordinate 5,693,345, forward strand.
GGAGGGGTTTCTTAAGCCCCAAATAGTTTATGCAAGGATCTTTATCTTATGCACGGATCTATATCTTATGCAAGGATCTTTATCTTATGAAAGGATCTTTATCTTATGAAAGGAACCTTATTTTATGAAAGGATCTTATCTTATGAAAGGATCTTTATCTTATGAAAGGATCTTTATCTTATGCAAGGATCTTTATTTTATGCAAGGATCTTTATCTTATGAAAGGATCTTTATCTTATGAAAGGAACCTTATTTTATGAAAGGATCTTTATCTTATGAAAGGATCTTTATCTTATGAAAGGATCTTTATCTTATGAAAGGATCTTTATCTTATGCAAAGATCTTTATCTTATGTAAGGATCTTTATCTTATGCAAGGATCTTTATCTTATGAAAGGATCTTTATCTTATGCAAGGATCTTTATCTTATGAAAGGATCTTTATCTTATGCAAGGATCTTTATCTTATGAAAGGATCATTATCTTATGAAAGGATCTTTATATTATGAAAGGATCTTTATCTTATGAAAGGAACCTTATCTTATGCAAGGATCTTTATCTTATGAAAGGAACCTTATTTTATGCAAGGATCTTTATCCTATGCAAGGATCTTTATCTTATGAAAGGAACCTTATTTTATGAAAGGATCTTTATCTTATGCAAGGATCTTTATCTTACGAAAGGATCTTTATCTTATGAAAGGAACCTTATTTTATGCAAGGATCTTTATCTTATGAAAGGATCTTTATCTTATGAAAGGATCTTTATCTAATGAAAGGATCTTTATCTTATGCAAGGATCTGTATCTTATGCAAGGATCTTTATCTTATGAAAGGAACCTTATTTTATGCAAGGATCTTTATCTTATGCAAGGATCTTTATCTTACGAAAGGATCTTTATCTTATGAAAGGAACCTTATTTTATGCAAGGATCTTTATCTTATGAAAGGATCTTTATCTTATGAAAGGATCTTTATCTAATGAAAGGATCTTTATCTTATGCAAGTATCTTTATCTAATGAAAGGATCTTTATCTTATGAAAGGATCTTTATCTTATGAAAGGATCTTTATCTTATGCAAGGATCTTTTTCTTATGAAAGGATCTTTATCTTATGAAAGGATCTTTATCTTATGCAAGGATCTTTTTCTTATGAAAGGATCTTTATCTTATGAAAGGATCTTTTTCTTATGAAAGGATCTTTATCTTATGAAAGGATCTTTATCTTATGCAAGGATCTTTATCTTATGAAAGGATCATTATCTTATGAAAGGATCTTTATCTTATGAAAGGAACCATATTTTATGAAAGGATCTTTATCTTATGATAGGAACCTTATCTTATGCGAGGATCTTTATCTTATGAAAGGAACCTTATTTCATGCTAGGATCTTTATCCTATGCATGGATCTTTATCCTATGCAAGGATCTTTATCTTATGAAAGGAACCTTATTTTAAGAAAGGATCTTTATCTTATGCAAGGATCTTTATCTTATGCAAGGATCTTTATCTTATGCAAGGATCTTTATCTTATGCAAGGATCTTTATCTTATGAAAGGATCTTTTTCTTATGAAAGGATCTTTATCTTATGCAAGGATCTTTATCTTATGAAAGGATCTTTATCTTATGCAAGGATCATTATCTTATGAAAGGATCTTTATCTTATGAAAGGAACCTTATTTTATGAAAGGATCTTATCTTATGAAAGGATCTTTATCTTATGAAAGGATCTTTATCTTATGCAAGGATCTTTATTTTATGCAAGGATCTTTATCTTATGAAAGGATCTTTATCTTATGAAAGGAACCTTATTTTATGAAAGGATCTTTTATCTTATGAAAGGATCTTTATCTTATGAAAGGATCTTTATCTTATGAAAGGATCTTTATCTATTGCAAAGATCTTTATCTTATGAAAGGATCTTTATCTTATGCAAGGATCTTTATCTTATGAAAGGATCTTTATCTTACGAAAGGATCTTTATCTTACGAAAGGATCTTTATCTTATGAAAGGAACCTTATTTTATGCAAGGATCTTTATCTTATGAAAGGATCTTTATCTAATGAAAGGATCTTTATCTTATGCAAGGATCTTTATCTTATGAAAGGATCTTTATCTTATGCAAGGATCTTTATCTTATGAAAGGATCTTTATCTTATGCAAGGATCTTCATCTTACGAAAGGATCTTTATCTTATGAAAGGAACCTTATTTTATGCAAGGATCTTTATCTTATGAAAGGATCTTTATCTTATGAAAGGAACCTTATTTTATGAAAGGATCTTTATCTTATGAAAGGATCTTTATCTTATGAAAGGATCTTTATCTTATGAAAGGATCATTATCTTATGAAAGGATCTTTATCTTATGTAAGGAACCTTATCTTATGCGAGGATCTTTATCTTATGAAAGGAACCTTATTTCATGCTAGGATCTTTATCCTATGCAAGGATCTTTATCCTATGCAAGGATCTTTATCTTATGAAAGGAACCTTATTTTATGCAAGGATCTTTATCTTATGAAAGGATCTTTATCTTATGAAAGGATCTTTATCTAATGAAAGGATCTTTATCTTATGCAAGTATCTTTATCTAATGAAAGGATCTTTATCTTATGAAAGGATCTTTATCTTATGAAAGGATCTTTATCTTATGAAAGGATCTTTATCTTATGAAAGGATCTTTATCTTATGAAAGGATCATTATCTTATGAAAGGATCTTTATCTTATGCAAGGATCCTTATTTTATGAAAGGATCTTATCTTTTGAAAGGATCTTTATCTTATGAAAGGATCTTTATCTTATGCAAGGATCTTTATTTTATGCAAGGATCTTTATCTTATGAAAGGATCTTTATCTTATGAAAGGAACCTTATTTCATGCTAGGATATTTATCCTATGCAAGGATCTTTATCCTATGCAAGGATCTTTATCTTATGAAAGGAACCTTATTTTAAGAAAGGATCTTTATCTTTTGCAAGGATCTTTATCTTATGCAAGGATCTTTATCTTATGCAAGGATCTTTATCTTATGCAAGGATCTTTATCTGATGAAAGGATCTTTTTCTTATGAAAGGATCTTTTTCTTATGAAAGGATCTTTATCTTATGAAAGGATCTTTATCTTATGAAAGGAACCTTATTTTATGAAAGGATCTTATCTTATGAAAGGATCTTTATCTTATGGAAGGATCTTTATCTTATGCAAGGATCTTTATTTTATGCAAGGATCTTTATCTTATGAAAGGATCTTTATCTTATGAAAGGAACCTTATTTTATGAAAGGATCTTTATCTTATGAAAGGATCTTTATCTTATGAAAGGATCTTTATCTTATGAAAGGATCTTTATCTTATGCAAAGATCTTTATCTTATGAAAGGATCTTTATCTTATGCAAGGATCTTTATCTTATGAAAGGATCTTTATCTTACGAAAGGATCTTTATCTTATGAAAGGAACCTTATTTTATGCAAGGATCTTTATCTTATGAAAGGATCTTTATCTAATGAAAGGATCTTTATCTTATGCAAGGATCTTTATCTTATGAAAGGATCTTTATCTTATGCAAGGATCTTTATCTTATGAAAGGATCTTTATCTTATGCAAGGATCTTTATCTTATGCAAGGATCTTTATCTTATGAAAGGATCTTTATCTTATGCAAGGATCTTTATCTTATGAAAGGATCTTTATCTTATGCAAGGATCTTTATCTTATGAAAGGATCTTTATCTAATGAAAGGATCTTTATCTTATGCAAGGATCTTTATCTTATGAAAGGATCTTTATATTATGAAAGGATCTTTATCTTATGAAAGGAACCTTATCTTATGCAAGGATCTTTATCTTATGAAAGGAACCTTATTTTATGCAAGGATCTTTATCCTATGCAAGGATCTTTATCTTATGAAAGGAACCTTACATTATGAAAGGATCTTTATCTTATGCAAGGATCTTTATCTTACGAAAGGATCTTTATCTTATGAAAGGAACCTTATTTTATGCAAGGATCTTTATCTTATGAAAGGATCTTTATCTTATGAAAGGATCTTTATCTAATGAAAGGATCTTTATCTTATGCAAGGATCTTTATCTTATGCAAGGATCTTTATCTTATGCAAGGATCTTTATCTTATGCAATGATCTTTATCTTACGAAAGGATCTTTATCTTATGAAAGGAACCTTATTTGATGCAAGGATCTTTATCTTATGAAAGGATCTTTATCTTATGAAAGGATCTTTATCTAATGAAAGGATCTTTATTTTATGCGAGGATCTTTATCTTATGCAAGGATCTTTATCTTAAAAACGCTGCAAATTTTACACAAGGGTTTATTATTCTTTTATATACGTTACTTGTGCAGAAATTTAATTCTGTCAATGAAAAAATTTAAAAACTTTTTTTTTTTTTTTTATCTCAAAAAAATTTTTTTTTTGGATTTTTTTGTTCAAAAAAGTGTTTTTTTTTTAATTCTGTATTTTTTACTCGAAAAATATTTAAGATTCTGGGATCCTTCAAAAATCCCATTTTTAGCCCCACGAAAGCCCTGTAGATCGCCACAGTGAAATCGGATCGTTCCGGGACCCCAAAAAATGGATTCTACGTCCAAAAATACTTCGAAAACGACACCTAACTCGATCCCATAGCTAAAAGCCTTCAAAAAACCCCTCCCGTAGCCCCATTATAGCCCCATAGCGCCCCACGGGTTCGGGCGATCGGACTGAAAACCTTGCGGGCACAACTAGATGGTAAACCAAGTATTTTGCCGAAATTTCAGATTTTTAAAAAAATTCCTACTGCCCAAAACGGCCTGGACGGCGGACGGCGGACGGCGTACGGCGTACGGCGGACGGACATTTCGGATTTTGAATGTAGACCACTTGAAACGGATAATGTCAAATTTTGAGCCCGATCGGAGTCGTCGACCCCCGTCGCGAAAACATAGGTGTATTATTCCAAGAATAATAAACCAAAAGGAACCTTATTTTATGAAAGGATCTTTATCTTATGAAAGGATCTTTATCTTATGAAAGGATCTTTATCTTATGCAAGGATCTTTAATTTATGCAAGGATCTTTATCTTATGAAAGGATCTTTATCTTATGAAAGGAACCTTATTTTATGCAAGGATCACTGATATTCTATGTGAAATTTTGATTTGAGCTTTAATAACAGAGGGGTAGAATTTTTGTTGGGAAACTTCGGATTTGTGATCTGCGTTTCACCCCGTTGAGAAACATTCTACACCACTCTTTGCGTTGAAACATCACCAGGTGACTGGACTATATTACGAGCCTCGTAATATAGTAATAGGTATAGCCTCGTAATACGAAGTGCAGCATTCGTTCGAACAAACAGTCGGTGGCGCGCGAAGGCTGCCGCTTTCCTACGACTGTTTTGATGGGGGATTTAACCCAATTACCATAAGCCCGAATACGCCATGGCAAGGCAAAACTCTGATCCAGGCGACATAAGGGCATTCATAGTTGGTGCCGTCTCCAGTTACCGATCCTCCAAAACCCATGTCCCATAGGACCCTGCGGTAAAAGACGATTTTTTTTTCCGCTTCGGCAATTTCTTCTCTCGGGGATTTTTTTCCTAGGACTGTGGCCAATTCGGGGATTTTATTTCCGGGGACTTTTTTTCCGGGGTGGTTACTTTGGGAATTTTTTCCCCCGGGGATTTTTTTTTTCCGCGAGCCGCCTGCTCGGGATATGGGGGGAGGGGATTCGTGCATTTGCCGGCCATTTCTTTTCCTTCATGACCCTCTCGACAAATTTTGTTGTTGCTGCATAGTTTGTTTTGCTGCTGACTGATCTTGTCCATACCTCTTCAGGGGATGGGTTTCCCAGTGTGCATTTCATTTCCTGTCTCCACTCAATATACAGTGGGCATTCTCTGAAAACATGTTCGCGCGTTTCTTCTTCATTTCCACATGCACATGCTGCCCGGTCTTCCTGTTTAAACTTGGCTAAGTAGCTTCCAAAGTCTCCATCCGAATACGAATATCACCCAAAGCACGCCCAACCTGCGAATACGAATACGAATTTATTTGTATTCTCAACTGTAAATACGAATATTCGTATTTTCGGACGTATAAATAAGAATATTCGCAGAACAAATTTGCGAATATTCGTTTTCTCGATGATGAAATACACACACAGTATTGAATAAATTCGTATTCGTATTCGCAGGTTGGGCGTGCTTTGGGTGATATTCGTATTCGTATTTGCAAATAAAAATACGCCCATCTTTGACATTAATTTGACATTCATATATTATATATTATATTAATATTAGTTATAATAATAATATTATTATAACTAATATTATTATAACTAATAATATTAGTATAGTATAACTAATAATATAACTAATATTATTAGTTATATTAAAACTAATATAATATATTACTTAATATTATTAAGTATGTGAGTGGAAGAATCGCTAGTAGTCTCGTTTTCACCCCTATAGGCCTACTCATAATATAGCTTTTTTGGGGGAGGGGATGAGTTATTAAATTCAAACTGAAATTGAAATCCAAGTTATGAATTTATAAGTTATTTCAAGCCGGCGGGGTTTGATGAGGGTGGTAGATGGGTTGTTAATTAAAACAGCAGAGTTTGTGTTGGCAGAGCGCTTTCGTGATCAACAGATACATCATCAGTGCCTATACGGACAAATCCATGTATCAGGCACAACTTCAATTTTTATGGAGGGGTTTCTTAAGCCCCAAATAGTTTATGCAAGGATCTTTATCTCATGCAAGGATCTTTATCTTATGCAAGGATCTTTATCTTATGAAAGGATCTTTATCTTATGAAAGGAACCTTATTTTATGAAAGGATCTTATCTTATGAAAGGATCTTTATCTTATGAAAGGATCTTTATCTTATGCAAGGATCTTTATTTTATGCAAGGATCTTTATCTTATGAAAGGATCTTTATCTTATGAAAGGAACCTTATTTTATGAAAGGATCTTTATCTTATGAAAGGATCTTATCTTATGAAAGGATCTTTATCTTATGAAAGGATCTTTATCTTATGCAAAGATCTTTATCTTATGAAAGGATCTTTATCTTATGCAAGGATCTTTATCTTATGAAAGGATCTTTATCTTATGCAAGGATCTTTATCTTATGAAAGGATCTTTATCTTATGCAAGGATCTTTATCTTATGAAAGGATCATTATCTTATGAAAGGATCTTTATATTATGAAAGGATCTTTATCTTATGAAAGGAACCTTATCTTATGCAAGGATCTTTATCTTATGAAAGGAACCTTATTTTATGCAAGGATCTTTATCCTATGCAAGGATCTTTATCTTATGAAAGGAACCTTATTTTATGAAAGGATCTTTATCTTATGCAAGGATCTTTATCTTACGAAAGGATCTTTATCTTATGAAAGGAACCTTATTTTATGCAAGGATCTTTATCTTATGAAAGGATCTTTATCTTATGAAAGGATCTTTATCTAATGAAAGGATCTTTATCTTATGCAAGGATCTGTATCTTATGCAAGGATCTTTATCTTATGAAAGGAACCTTATTTTATGCAAGGATCTTTATCTTATGCAAGGATCTTTATCTTACGAAAGGATCTTTATCTTATGAAAGGAACCTTATTTTATGCAAGGATCTTTATCTTATGAAAGGATCTTTATCTTATGAAAGGATCTTTATCTAATGAAAGGATCTTTATCTTATGCAAGTATCTTTATCTAATGAAAGGATCTTTATCTTATGAAAGGATCTTTATCTTATGAAAGGATCTTTATCTTATGCAAGGATCTTTATCTTATGAAAGGATCATTATCTTATGAAAGGATCTTTATCTTATGCAAGGATCCTTATTTTATGAAAGGATCTTATCTTATGAAAGGATCTTTATCTTATGAAAGGATCTTTATCTTATGCAAGGATCTTTATTTTATGCAAGGATCTTTATCTTATGAAAGGATCTTTATCTTATGAAAGGAACCTTATTTCATGCTAGGATATTTATCCTATGCAAGGATCTTTATCCTATGCAAGGATCTTTATCTTATGAAAGGAACCTTATTTTAAGAAAGGATCTTTATCTTTTGCAAGGATCTTTATCTTATGCAAGGATCTTTATCTTATGCAAGGATCTTTATCTTATGCAAGGATCTTTATCTGATGAAAGGATCTTTTTCTTATGAAAGGATCTTTTTCTTATGAAAGGATCTTTATCTTATGAAAGGATCTTTATCTTATGAAAGGAACCTTATTTTATGAAAGGATCTTATCTTATGAAAGGATCTTTATCTTATGAAAGGATCTTTATCTTATGCAAGGATCTTTATTTTATGCAAGGATCTTTATCTTATGAAAGGATCTTTATCTTATGAAAGGAACCTTATTTTATGGAAGGATCTTTATCTTATGAAAGGATCTTTATCTTATGAAAGGATCTTTATCTTATGAAAGGATCTTTATCTTATGCAAAGATCTTTATCTTATGAAAGGATCTTTATCTTATGCAAGGATCTTTATCTTATGAAAGGATCTTTATCTTACGAAAGGATCTTTATCTTATGAAAGGAACCTTATTTTATGCAAGGATCTTTATCTTATGAAAGGATCTTTATCTAATGAAAGGATCTTTATCTTATGCAAGGATCTTTATCTTATGAAAGGATCTTTATCTTATGCAAGGATCTTTATCTTATGAAAGGATCTTTATCTTATGCAAGGATCTTTATCTTATGCAAGGATCTTTATCTTATGAAAGGATCTTTATCTTATGCAAGGATCTTTATCTTATGAAAGGATCTTTATCTTATGCAAGGATCTTTATCTTATGAAAGGATCTTTATCTAATGAAAGGATCTTTATCTTATGCAAGGATCTTTATCTTATGAAAGGATCTTTATATTATGAAAGGATCTTTATCTTATGAAAGGAACCTTATCTTATGCAAGGATCTTTATCTTATGAAAGGAACCTTATTTTATGCAAGGATCTTTATCCTATGCAAGGATCTTTATCTTATGAAAGGAACCTTACATTATGAAAGGATCTTTATCTTATGCAAGGATCTTTATCTTACGAAAGGATCTTTATCTTATGAAAGGAACCTTATTTTATGCAAGGATCTTTATCTTATGAAAGGATCCTTATCTTATGAAAGGATCTTTATCTAATGAAAGGATCTTTATCTTATGCAAGGATCTTTATCTTATGCAAGGATCTTTATCTTATGCAAGGATCTTTATCTTATGCAAGGATCTTTATCTTACGAAAGGATCTTTATCTTATGAAAGGAACCTTATTTGATGCAAGGATCTTTATCTTATGAAAGGATCTTTATCTTATGAAAGGATCTTTATCTAATGAAAGGATCTTTATTTTATGCGAGGATCTTTATCTTATGAAAGGATCTTTATCTTAAAAAAGGAACCTTATTTTATGAAAGGATCTTTATCTTATGAAAGGATCTTTATCTTATGAAAGGATCTTTATCTTATGCAAGGATCTTTAATTTATGCAAGGATCTTTATCTTATGAAAGGATCTTTATCTTATGAAAGGAACCTTATTTTATGAAAGGATCTTTATCTTATGAAAGGATCTTTATCTTATGAAAGGATCTTTATCTTATGAAAGGATCTTTATCTTATGAAAGGATCTTTATCTTATGCAAGGATCTTTTTCTTATGAAAGGATCTTTATCTTATGAAAGGATCTTTATCTTATGGAAGGATCTTAATCTTATGAAAGGATCTTAATCTTATGAAAGAATCTCTATCTTATGAAAGGATCTTTATCTTATGAAAGGATCTTTATCTTATGAAAGGATCTTTATCTTATGAAAGGATCTTTATCTTATGAAAGGATCTTTATCTTATGCAAGGATCTTTATCTTATGCAAGGATCTTTATCTTATGAAAGGATCTTTATCTTATGCAAGGATCTTTATCTTATGCAAGGATCTTTTCCTTATGAAAGGATCTTAATCTTTTGAAAGGATCTTTATATTATGCAAGGATCTTTATCTTATGGAAGGATCTTAATCTTATGAAAGGATCTTAATCTTATGAAAGGATCTTTATCTTATGAAAGGATCTTTATCTTATGAAAGGATCATTATCTTATGAAAGGATCTTTATCTTATGAAAGGATCTTTATCTTATGAAAGGATCTTTATCTTATGAAAGGATCTTTATCTTATGCAAGGATCTTTATCTTATGAAAAGATCATTATCTTATGAAAGGATCTTTATATTATGAAAGGATCTTTATCTTATGAAAGGAACCTTATCTTATGCAAGGATCTATATCTTATGAAAGGAACCTTATTTTATGCAAGGATCTTCATCCTATGCAAGGATCTTTATCTTATGAAAGGAACCTTATTTTATGAAAGGATCTTTATCTTATGCAAGGATCTTTATCTTACGAAAGGATCTTTATCTTATGAAAGGAACCTTATTTTATGCAAGGATCTTTATCTTATGAAGGGATCTTTATCTTATGAAAGGATCTTTATCTAATGAAAGGATCTTTATCTTATGCAAGGATCTGTATCTTATGAAAGGATCTTTATCTTATGAAAGGAACCTTATTTTATGCAGGGATCTTTATCTAATGAAAGGATCTTTATCTTATGAAAGGATCTTCACCTATGGAAGGATCTTTATCTTATGAAAGGATCTTTATCTAATGAAAGGATCTTTATCCTATGAACGGAACTTTATCTTATGCAAGGAACCTTATTTTATGCAAGGATCTTTATCTTATGAAAGGAACTTTATCTTATGCAAGGATCTTTATCTTATGCAAGGATCTTTATCTTACGAAAGGATCTTTATCTTATGAAAGGATCTTTATCTTATGAAAGGATCTTTATCTTATGAAAGGATCTTTATCTTATGAAAGGAACATTATTTTATGCAGGGATCTTTATCTTATGAAAGGATCTTTATCTTATGAAAGGATCTTTATAATAATAATTTATAATAAGGTTCCTTTCATAAGATAAAGATCCTTGCATAAGATACAGATCCTTGCATAAGATAAAGATCCTTTCATTAGATAAAGATCCTTTCATAAGATAAAGATCCTTTCATAAGATAAAGATCTTTGCATAAAATAAGGTTCCTTTCATAAGATAAAGATCCTTTCGTAAGATAAAGATCCTTGCATAAGATAAAGATCCTTTCATAAAATAAGGTTCCTTTCATAAGATAAAGATCCTTGCATAGGATAAAGATCCTTGCATAAAATAAGGTTCCTTTCATAAGATAAAGATCCTTGCATAAGATAAGGTTCCTTTCATAAGATAAAGATCCTTTCATAATATAAAGATCCTTTCATAAGATAATGATCCTTTCATAAGATAAAGATCCTTGCATAAGATAAAGATCCTTTCATAAGATAAAGATCCTTGCATAAGATAAAGATCCTTTCATAAGATAAAGATCCTTTCATAAGATAAAGATCCTTTCATAAGATAAAGATCCTTTCATAAAATAAGGTTCCTTTCATAAGATAAAGATCCTTTCATAAGATAAAGATCCTTGCATAAAATAAAGATCCTTGCATAAGATAAAGATCCTTTCATAAGATAAAGATCCTTTCATAAGATAAGATCCTTTCATAAAATAAGGTTCCTTTCATAAGATAAAGATCCTTTCATAAGATAAAGATCCTTGCATAAGATAAAGATCCTTGCATGAGATAAAGATCCTTGCATAAACTATTTGGGGCTTAAGAAACCCCTCCATAAAAATTGAAGTTGTGCCTGATACATGGATTTGTCCGTATAGGCACTGATGATGTATCTGTTGATCACGAAAGCGCTCTGCCAACACAAACTCTGCTGTTTTAATTAACAACCCATCTACCACCCTCATCAAACCCCGCCGGCTTGAAATAACTTATAAATTCATAACTTGGATTTCAATTTCAGTTTGAATTTAATAACTCATCCCCTCCCCCAAAAAAGCTATATTATGAGTAGGCCTATAGGGGTGAAAACGAGACTACTAGCGATTCTTCCACTCACATACTTAATAATATTAAGTAATATATTATATTAGTTTTAATATAACTAATAATATTAGTTATATTATTAGTTATACTATACTAATATTATTAGTTATAATAATATTAGTTATAATAATATTATTATTATAACTAATATTAATATAATATATAATATATGAATGTCAAATTAATGTCAAAGATGGGCGTATTTTTATTTGCAAATACGAATACGAATATCACCCAAAGCACGCCCAACCTGCGAATACGAATACGAATTTATTCAATACTGTGTGTGTATTTCATCATCGAGAAAACGAATATTCGCAAATTTGTTCTGCGAATATTCTTATTTATACGTCCGAAAATACGAATATTCGTATTTACAGTTGAGAATACAAATAAATTCGTATTCGTATTCGCAGGTTGGGCGTGCTTTGGGTGATATTCGTATTCGGATGGAGACTTTGGAAGCTACTTAGCCAAGTTTAAACAGGAAGACCGGGCAGCATGTGCATGTGGAAATGAAGAAGAAACGCGAGAACATGTTTTCAGAGAATGCCCACTGTATATTGAGTGGAGACAGGAAATGAAATGCACACTGGGAAACCCATCCCCTGAAGAGGTATGGACAAGATCAGTCAGCAGCAAAACAAACTATGCAGCAACAACAAAATTTGTCGAGAGGGTCATGAAGGAAAAGAAATGGCCGGCAAATGCACGAATCCCCTCCCCCCATATCCCGAGCAGGCGGCTCGCGGAAAAAAAAAATCCCCGGGGGAAAAAATTCCCAAAGTAACCACCCCGGAAAAAAAGTCCCCGGAAATAAAATCCCCGAATTGGCCACAGTCCTAGGAAAAAAATCCCCGAGAGAAGAAATTGCCGAAGCGGAAAAAAAAATCGTCTTTTACCGCAGGGTCCTATGGGACATGGGTTTTGGAGGATCGGTAACTGGAGACGGCACCAACTATGAATGCCCTTATGTCGCCTGGATCAGAGTTTTGCCTTGCCATGGCGTATTCGGGCTTATGGTAATTGGGTTAAATCCCCCATCAAAACAGTCGTAGGAAAGCGGCAGCCTTCGCGCGCCACCGACTGTTTGTTCGAACGAATGCTGCACTTCGTATTACGAGGCTATACCTATTACTATATTACGAGGCTATACCTATTACTATATTACGAGGCTCGTAATATAGTCCAGTCACCTGGTGATGTTTCAACGCAAAGAGTGGTGTAGAATGTTTCTCAACGGGGTGAAACGCAGATCACAAATCCGAAGTTTCCCAACAAAAATTCTACCCCTCTGTTATTAAAGCTCAAATCAAAATTTCACATAGAATATCAGTGATGGGAAATTCAATCAGCTTTCAAGAGAAAAAAAAAAAAAAATCTGAAATCGGACTAATAGTTTCCAAGCTACAGCCGAAAACGTTCTGAAACGCGTTTCGCCTACCGAGCGCTGGAGGATCCAAGGCATATTTAAGGGGCTGCATCTCGGAACCGAAAAATCGGACCGAGCTCGATTTGAGCTCAAAATGTCGCAAATTTAATCTATTTTGAAAGGTCTATTGGTGGTCTCTTCGATAAACCGCTTACTTATTGAGCTATTATAAAAAAACCAAAGACAGTGCGAAAAATTGAGGCTTCCCGGCTACTACGTCGCTTCCACTAGCTTTTCGTACTCGCAAATCCGGATTCTTACTCCCAGCAGAGGTCGACCTTTTTTGTGTAAGCAGCCGCTCGCTCAGGAAGGTTTTCGAACATTCATTCATTTTTTAAGTTTCGTTTGACCAAAAGTAACATTATTAAATAATAATTTTGTGCTCTCTGAACGCAGAATTAGATGCTCTACAACTTCCATTTTATGGGTTTTTGCGTGAGAGTAACCATTTTTGAGTAGACATTCAAAGTTGAAGTTAGTGGGAAAAAATCGACATTTTTACGGCCCGTCGCGCCCTTAGGCTTGGTCAATTTTAACTGTTAGGTAGCTCATTCGACGCAGAATTTTGTGCTCTTTAATTTACTATATAGATCATTTTCACCTATAACGCTCCCCCTCAAAGTTATCCGTGAAAAACCAAAAAAAGTGCCGAAATGTCGAGGGTTTTTGCGATTTTGATGGTGAGAGTCCCAGAAATTTCGTTTGGAAACTTCGGATTCGCGTTCAGCACCCCAAAAAACCTATAAAACCGTCGAGAAACATTCTACTCCACTCCTTGCATCGAACATCTGAGGGCAACTGGTGACTGGACTAATACTGCACAGCCCCCATAGTCTCGTGTAGTCTTATCTCATGCTCTCTGCGACACCACTGCAGCTCTTCTACAACTTTAACCAGTGTAGAGCAGTGAAACTCACGTTAAGTCGTATAAAATAGAATTAAATACACGAAAAAGAGATTTTTGTTTCCCTCACGCGAATCAAATTTATTCCAACCTTGCCAACCCAGAGTACGACACTGATCGCATTATGTAACCAAAGGCGAGAGCCGCTTTTCCCCCTTTCGCCAAGGTGATGTTACCACATGGTATGAGCTCCGGGAGGAAGGGCCAACTTGAGTAAATTATGCTAACAACAAAGTTAAACTTCCCTCAACTTACCAGCTAGTTCATAACTCCATCCGGGAAGTGTAAGCTGAAATATTCACCGTCGCCCCTGTCAACTGCCGAGTTAATACGGCTTTTTGTCTCCGCATAAGATATGCCGGGAGTTGTGTACTCGCCGATCCAATTTCGCTCGGGAAAGGCGCAAGTTAGATTTTCTCGGGCGAAAATTGTTTCTTATCTTCTTCCACCTTTTCTTGAATCTCAATCTTAAAAACTGTGTGCCCTGGTATATTGGAAACGGGACGGGAAGAAAACAGCGAGATTGACGGAGAGATGAAGTTGAGGTCTAAAGGTGCGTCCTGCTCTGAATGAGGCCTGGCCTACAGCCGGCTTTATTGGAACGGAACACAAGAAATGGGGAAAGGAGGACCCAGAGATCACGAATTTCACGGGCCACCCGCGGTCTTAATCTTGTCCAGCGTCTTGTCCATTTTTACGGCCCGTCGCGCCCTTAGGCTTGGTCAATTTTAACTGTTAGGTAGCTCATTCGACGCAGAATTTTGTGCTCTTTAATTTACTATATAGATCATTTTCACCTATAACGCTCCCTCTCAAAGTTATCCGTGAAAAACCAAAAAAAGTGCCGAAATGTCGAGGGTTTTTGCGATTTTGATGGTGAGAGTCCCAGAAATTTCGTTTGGAAACTTCGGATTCGCGTTCAGCACCCCAAAAAACCTATAAAACCGTCGAGAAACATTCTACTCCACTCCTTGCATCGAACATCCCTTCATAATATAAAGATCCTTTCATAAGATAATGATCTTTTCATAAGATAAAGATCCTTGCATAAGATAAAGATCCTTTCATAAGATAAAGATCCTTTCATAAGATAAAGATCCTTTCATAAGATAAAGATCCTTTCATAAGATAAAGATCCTTTCATAAGATAAAGATCCTTTCATAAGATAAAGATCCTTTCATAAGATTAAGATCCTTTCATAAGAGTAAGATCCTTCCATAAGATAAAGATCCTTGCATAAGATAAAGATCCTTTCAAAAGATTAAGATCCTTTCATAAGGAAAAGATCCTTGCATAAGATAAAGATCCTTGCATAAGATAAAGATCCTTTCATAAGATAAAGATCCTTGCATAAGATAAAGATCCTTGCATAAGATAAAGATCCTTTCATAAGATAAAGATCCTTTCATAAGATAAAGATCCTTTCATAAGATAAAGATCCTTTCATAAGATAAAGATCCTTTCATAAGATAAAGATTCTTTCATAAGATTAAGATCCTTTCATAAGATTAAGATCCTTCCATAAGATAAAGATCCTTTCATAAGATAAAGATCCTTTCATAAGAAAAAGATCCTTGCATAAGATAAAGATCCTTTCATAAGATAAAGATCCTTTCATAAGATAAAGATCCTTTCATAAGATAAAGATCCTTTCATAAGATAAAGATCCTTTCATAAAATAAGGTTCCTTTCATAAGATAAAGATCCTTTCATAAGATAAAGATCCTTGCATAAATTAAAGATCCTTGCATAAGATAAAGATCCTTTCATAAGATAAAGATCCTTTCATAAGATAAAGATCCTTTCATAAAATAAGGTTCCTTTCATAAGATAAAGATCCTTGCATAAGATAAAGATCCTCGCATAAAATAAAGATCCTTTCATTAGATAAAGATCCTTTCATAAGATAAAGATCCTTTCATAAGATAAAGATCCTTGCATAAAATAAGGTTCCTTTCATAAGATAAAGATCCTTTCGTAAGATAAAGATCCTTGCATAAGATAAAGATCCTTGCATAAGATAAAGATCCTTGCATAAGATAAAGATCCTTGCATAAGATAAAGATCCATTCATTAGATAAAGATCCTTTCATAAGATAAAGATCCTTTCATAAGATAAAGATCCTTTCATAAGATAAAGATCCTTGCATAAAATAAGGTTCCTTTCATAAGATAAAGATCCTTTCGTAAGATAAAGATCCTTGCATAAGATAAAGATCCTTTCATAATATAAGGTTCCTTTCATAAGATAAAGATCCTTGCATAGGATAAAGATCCTTGCATAAAATAAGGTTCCTTTCATAAGATAAAGATCCTTGCATACGATAAGGTTCCTTTCATAAGATAAAGATCCTTTCATAATATAAAGATCCTTTCATAAGATAATGATCCTTTCATAAGATGAAGATCCTTGCATAAGATAAAGATCCTTTCATAAGATAAAGATCCTTGCATAAGATAAAGATCCTTTCATAAGATAAAGATCCTTGCATAAGATAAAGATCCTTTCATTAGATAAAGATCCTTTCATAAGATAAAGATCCTTGCATAAAATAAGGTTCCTTTCATAAGATAAAGATCCTTTCGTAAGATAAAGATCCTTTCATAAGATAAAGATCCTTGCATAAGATAAAGATCCTTTCATAAGATAAAGATCTTTGCATAAGATAAAGATCCTTTCATAAGATAAAGATCCTTTCATAAGATAAAGATCCTTTCATAAGATAAAGATCCTTTCATAAAATAAGGTTCCTTTCATAAGATAAAGATCCTTTCATAAGATAAAGATCCTTGCATAAAATAAAGATCCTTGCATAAGATAAAGATCCTTTCATAAGATAAAGATCCTTTCATAAGATAAGATCCTTTCATAAAATAAGGTTCCTTTCATAAGATAAAGATCCTTTCATAAGATAATGATCCTTTCATAAGATAAAGATCCTTGCATAAGATAAAGATCCTTTCATAAGATAAAGATCCTTTCATAAGAGAAAGATCCTTTCATAAGAAAAAGATCCTTTCATAAGATAAAGATCCTTGCATAAGATAAAGATCCTTGCATAAGATAAAGATCCTTGCATAAGATAAAGATCCTTGCAAAAGATAAAGATCCATTCTTAAAATAAGGTTCCATTCATAAGATAAAGATCCTGGCATAGGATAAAGATCCTTGCATAGGATAAATATCCTAGCATGAAATAAGGTTCCTTTC
Source organism: Pilophorus perplexus (assembly GCA_955831195.1). NCBI lineage: Eukaryota > Metazoa > Arthropoda > Insecta > Hemiptera > Miridae > Pilophorus > Pilophorus perplexus. Next base: position 5,710,913 of record OY037015.1, read on the forward strand.
ATAAGATAAAGATCCTTTCATAAGATAAAGATCCTTGCATTAAATAAAGATCCTTGCATAAGATAAAGATCCTTTCATAAGATAAAGATCCTTTCATAAGATAAGATCCTTTCATAAAATAAGGTTCCTTTCATAAGATAAAGATCCTTTCATAAGAAAAAGATCCTTTCATAAGATAAAGATCCTTGCATAAGATAAAGATCCTTGCATAAGATAAAGATCCTTGCATAAGATAAAGATCCTTGCATAAGATAAAGATCCTTTCATAAGATAATGATCCTTGCATAAGATAAAGATCCTTTCATTAGATAAAGATCCTTGCATAAGATAAAGATCCTTTCATAAAATAAGGTTCCTTTCATAAGATAAAGATCCTTGCATAGGATAAAGATCCTTGCATAGGATAAAGATCCTTGCATGAAATAAGGTTCCTTTCATAAGATAAAGATCCTCGCATAAGATAAGGTTCCTTTCATAAGATAAAGATCCTTTCATAAGATAATGATCCTTTCATAAGATAAAGATCCTTGCATAAGATAAAGATCCTTGCATAAGATAAAGATCCTTTCATAAGATAAAGATCCTTTCATAAGATAAAGATCCTTTCATAAGATAATGATCCTTTCATAAGATAAAGATCCTTGCATAAGATAAAGATCCTTTCATAAGATAAAGATCCTTTAATAAGATAAAGATCCTTTCATAAGATAAAGATCCTTGCATAAGATAAAGATCCTTTCATTAGATAAAGATCCTTTCATAAGAAAAAGATCCTTGCATAAAATAAGGTTCCTTTCATATGATAAAGATCATTTCGTAAGATAAAGATCCTTGCATAAGATAAAGATCCTTTCATAAGATAAAGATCCTTGCATAAGATAAAGATCCTTTCATAAGATAAAGATCCTTTCATTAGATAAAGATCCTTTCATAAGATAAAGATCCTCGCATAAGATAAGGTTCCTTTCATAAGATAAAGATCCTTTCGTAAGAAAAAGATCCTTGCAAAAGATAAAGATCCTTTCATAAAATAAGGTTCCTTGCATAAGATAAAGTTCCTTTCATAAGATGAAGATCCTTGCATAAAATAAAGTTCCTTGCATAAGATAAAGTTCCTTTCATAAGATAAAGATCCTTTCATTAGATAAAGATCCTTTATGAAAGGAACCTTATTTTATGAAAGGATCTTTATCTTATGATAGGAACCTTATCTTATGCGAGGATCTTTATCTTATGAAAGGAACCTTATTTCATGCTAGGATCTTTATCCTATGCATGGATCTTTATCCTATGCAAGGATCTTTATCTTATGAAAGGAACCTTATTTTAAGAAAGGATCTTTATCTTATGCAAGGATCTTTATCTTATGCAAGGATCTTTATCTTATGCAAGGATCTTTATCTTATGCAAGGATCTTTATCTTATGCAAGGATCTTTATCTTATGAAAGGATCTTTATCTTATGCAAGGATCTTTATCTTATGAAAGGATCTTTATCTTATGCAAGGATCATTATCTTATGAAAGGATCTTAATCTTATGAAAGGAACCTTATTTTATGAAAGGATCTTATCTTATGAAAGGATCTTTATCTTATGAAAGGATCTTTATCTTATGAAAGGAACCTTATTTTATGAAAGGATCTTTTATCTTATGAAAGGATCTTTATCTTATGAAAGGATCTTTATCTTATGAAAGGATCTTTATCTATTGCAAAGATCTTTTCTTATGAAAGGATCTTTATCTTATGCAAGGATCTTTATCTTATGAAAGGATCTTTATCTTACGAAAGGATCTTTATCTTATGTAAGGAACCTTATTTTATGCAAGGATCTTTATCTTATGAAAGGATCTTTATCTAATGAAAGGATCTTTATCTTATGCAAGGATCTTTATCTTATGAAAGGATCTTTATCTTATGAAAGGATCTTTTTCTTATGAAAGGATCTTTATCTTATGAAAGGATCTTTATCTTATGCAAGGATCTTTATCTTATGAAAGGATCATTATCTTATGAAAGGATCTTTATCTTATGCAAGGATCCTTATTTTATGAAAGGATCTTATCTTATGAAAGGATCTTTATCCTATGAAAGGATCTTTATCTTATGCAAGGATCTTTATTTTATGCAAGGATCTTTATCTTATGAAAGGATCTTTATCTTATGAAAGGAACCTTATTTCATGCTAGGATATTTATCCTATGCAAGGATCTTTATCCTATGCAAGGATCTTTATCTTATGAAAGGAACCTTATTTTAAGAAAGGATCTTTATCTTTTGCAAGGATCTTTATCTTATGCAAGGATCTTTATCTTATGCAAGGATCTTTATCTTATGCAAGGATCTTTATCTGATGAAAGGATCTTTTTCTTATGAAAGGATCTTTTTCTTATGAAAGGATCTTTATCTTATGAAAGGATCTTTATCTTATGAAAGGAACCTTATTTTATGAAAGGATCTTATCTTATGAAAGGATCTTTATCTAATGAAAGGATCTTTATCTTATGCAAGGATCTTTATTTTATGCAAGGATCTTTATCTTATGAAAGAATCTTTATCTTATGAAAGGAACCTTATTTTATGAAAGGATCTTTATCTTATGAAAGGATCTTTATCTTATGAAAGGATCTTTATCTTATGAAAGGATCTTTATCTTATGCAAAGATCTTTATCTTATGAAAGGATCTTTATCTTATGCAAGGATCTTTATCTTATGAAAGGATCTTTATCTTACGAAAGGATCTTTATCTTATGAAAGGAACCTTATTTTATGCAAGGATCTTTATCTTATGAAAGGATCTTTATCTAATGAAAGGATCTTTATCTTATGCAAGGATCTTTATCTTATGAAAGGATCTTTATCTTATGCAAGGATCTTTATCTTATGAAAGGATCTTTATCTTATGCAAGGATCTTCATCTTATGAAAGGATCATTATCTTATGAAAGGATCTTTATATTATGAAAGGATCTTTATCTTATGAAAGGAACCTTATCTTATGCAAGGATCTTTATCTTATGAAAGGAACCTTATTTTATGCAAGGATCTTTATCCTATGCTAGGATCTTTATCTTATGAAAGGAACCTTACATTATGAAAGGATCTTTATCTTATGCAAGGATCTTTATCTTACGAAAGGATCTTTATCTTATGAAAGGAACCTTATTTTATGCAAGGATCTTTATCTTATGAAAGGATCTTTATCTTATGAAAGGATCTTTATCTAATGAAAGGATCTTTATCTTATGCAAGGATCTTTATCTTATGCAAGGATCTTTATCTTATGCAAGGATCTTTATCTTATGCAAGGATCTTTATCTTACGAAAGGATCTTTATCTTATGAAAGGAACCTTATTTGATGCAAGGATCTTTATCTTATGAAAGGATCTTTATCTTATGTAAGGATCTTTATCTAATGAAAGGATCTTTATTTTATGCGAGGATCTTTATCTTATGCAAGGATCTTTATCTTAAAAAAGGAACCTTATTTTATGAAAGGATCTTTATCTTATGAAAGGATCTTTATCTTATGAAAGGATCTTTATCTTATGAAAGGATCTTTATCTTATGAAAGGATCTTTATCTTATGAAAGGATCTTTATCTTATGAAAGGATCTTTATCTTATGAAAGGATCTTTATCTTATGCAAGGATCTTTATCTTATGAAAAGATCATTATCTTATGAAAGGATCTTTATATTATGAAAGGATCTTTATCTTATGAAAGGAACCTTATCTTATGCAAGGATCTTTATCTTATGAAAGGAACCTTATTTTATGCAAGGATCTTTATCCTATGCAAGGATCTTTATCTTATGAAAGGAACCTTATTTTATGAAAGGATCTTTATCTTATGCAAGGATCTTTATCTTACGAAAGGATCTTTATCTTATGAAAGGAACCTTATTTTATGCAAGGATCTTTATCTTATGAAGGGATCTTTATCTTATGAAAGGATCTTTATCTAATGAAAGGATCTTTATCTTATGCAAGGATCTGTATCTTATGCAAGGATCTTTATCTTATGCAAGGATCTTTATCTTATGAAAGGATCTTTATCTTATGCAAGGATCTTTATCTTATGAAAGGATCTTTATCTTATGAAAGGAACCTTATTTTATGCAGGGATCTTTATCTTATGAAAGGATCTTTATCTTATGAAAGGATCTTCACCTATGAAAGGATCTTTATCTTATGAAAGGATCTTTATCTAATGAAAGGATCTTTATCCTATGAAAGGAACTTTATCTTATGCAAGGAACCTTATTTTATGCAAGGATCTTTATCTTATGAAAGGAACTTTATCTTATGCAAGGATCTTTATCTTATGCAAGGATCTTTATCTTACGAAAGGATCTTTATCTTATGAAAGGACCTTTATCACATGCAAGGATCTTTTTCTTATGCAAGGATCTTTATCTTATGAAAGGATCTTTATCTTATGCAAGGATCTTTTCCTTATGAAAGGATCTTAATCTTTTGAAAGGATGTTTATCTTATGCAAGGATCTTTATCTTATGGAAGGATATTAATCTTATGAAAGGATCTTAATCTTATGAAAGGATCTTAATCTTATGAAAGGATCTTTATCTTATGAAAGGATCTTTATCTTATTAAAGGATCTTTATCTTATGAAAGGATCTTTATCTTATGAAAGGATCTTTATCTTATTTAAGGATCTTTATCTTATGAAAGGATCTTTATCTTATGCAAGGATCTTTGTCTTATAAAAGGATCTTTGTCTTATAAAAGGATCTTTATCTTATGAAAGGATCTTTGTCTTATGAAAGGATCTTTATCTTATGAAAGGATCTTTATCTTATGAAAGGATCTTTATCGTATGAAAGGATCTTTATCTTATGAAAGGATCTTTATCTTATGAAAGGATCTTTATCTTATGAAAGGATCTTTATCTTATGAAAGGAACCTTATTTCATGAAAGGTTCTTTATCTTATGAAAGGATCTTTATCTTATGAAAGGAACTTTATCTTATGCAAGGAACCTTTTTTAATGCAAGGATCTTTATCTTATGAAAGGAACCTTATTTTATGCAAGGATCATTATCGTATGAAAGGATCTTTATCTTATGAAAGGATCTTTATCTTATGAAAGGATCTTTATCTTATGAAAGGATCTTTATCTTATGAAAGGATCTTTATCTAATGAAAGGATCTTTATCTTATGAAAGGAACTTTATCTTATGCAAGGAACTTTATTTTATGCAAGGATCTTCATCTTATGAAAGGAACTTTATCTTATGCAAGGAACCTTATTTTATGAAAGGATCTTTATCTTTTGCAAGGATCTTTTTCTTACGAAAGGATCTTTATCTTATGAAAGGAACCTTATTTTATGCAAGGATCATTATCTTATGAAAGGATCTTTATCTAATGAAAGGATCTTTATCTTATGAAAGGATCTTTATCTTATGCAAGGATCTTTATCTTATGAAAGGATCTTTATCTTATGCAAGGATCTTTATCTTACGAAATGATCTTTATCTTATGAAAGGAACCTTATTTTATGCAAGGATCTTTTTCTTATGAAAGGATCTTTATCTAATGAAAGGATCTTTATCTTATGCAAGGATCTTTATCTTATGAAAGGATCTTTATCTTATTAAAGGATCTTTATCTTATGAAAGGATCTTTATCTTATGCAAGGATCTTTATCTTATGAAAGGATCATTATCTTATGAAAGGATCTTTATCTTATGAAAGGATCTTTATCTTATGAAAGGATCTTTATCTTATGCAAGGATCTTTATCTTATGCAAGGATCTTTATCTTATGAAAGGATCATTATCTTATGAAAGGATCTTTATCTTATGAAAGGATCTTTATCTTATGAAAGGATCTTTATCTTATGCAAGGATCTTTATCTTATGAAAGGATCATTATCTTATGAAAGGATCTTTATCTTATGAAAGGAACCTTATTTTATGAAAGGATCTTATCTTATGAAAGGATCTTTATCTTATGAAAGGATCTTTATCTTATGAAAGGAACCTTATCTTATGCAAGGATCTTTATCTTATGAAAGGAACCTTATTTTATGCAAGGATCTTTATCCTATGCAAGGATCTTTATCTTATGAAAGGAACCTTATATTATGAAAGGATCTTTATCTTATGCAAGGATCTTTATCTTACGAAAGGATCTTTATCTTATGAAAGGAACCTTATTTTATGCAAGGATCTTTATCTTATGAAAGGATCTTTATCTTATGAAAGGATCTTTATCTTATGAAAGGATCTTTATCTAATGAATGGATCTTTATCTTATGCAAGGATCTTTATCTTATGCAAGGATCTTTATCTTATGCAAGGATCTTTATCTTATGCAAGGATCTTTATCTTACGAAAGGATCTTTATCTTATGAAAGGAACCTTATTTTATGCAAGGATCTTTATCTTATGAAAGGATCTTTATCTTATGAAAGGATCTTTATCTAATGAAAGGATCTTTATTTTATGCGAGGATCTTTATCTTATGCAAGGATCTTTATCTTATGAAAGGAACCTTATTTTATGAAAGGATCTTTATCTCATGAAAGGATCTTTATCTTATGCAAGGATCTTTAATTTATGCAAGGATCTTTATCTTATGAAAGGATCTTTATCTTATGAAAGGAACCTTATTTTATGAAAGGATCTTTATCTTATGAAAGGATCTTTATCTTATGAAAGGAACCTTATTTTATGAAAGGATCTTTATCTTATGAAAGGATCTTTATCTTATGAAAGGATCTTTATCTTATGAAAGGAACCTTATTTTATGAAAGGATCTTTATCTTATGAAAGGAACCTTATTTTATGAAAGGATCTTATCTTATGAAAGGATCTTTATCTTATGAAAGGATCTTTATCTTATGCAAGGATCTTTATTTTATGCAAGGATCTTTATCTTATGAAAGGATCTTTATCTTATGAAAGGAACCTTATTTCATGCTAGGATATTTATCCTATGCAAGGATCTTTATCCTATGCAAGGATCTTTATCTTATGAATGGAACCTTATTTTAAGAAAGGATCTTTATCTTTTGCAAGGATCTTTATCTTATGCAAGGATCTTTATCTTATGCAAGGATCTTTATCTTATGCAAGGATCTTTATCTTATGAAAGGATCTTTTTCTTATGAAAGGATCTTTTTCTTATGAAAGGATCTTTATCTTATGAAAGGATCTTTATCTTATGCAAGGATCTTTATCTTATGAAAGGATCATTATCTTATGAAAGGATCTTTATCTTATGAAAGGAACCTTATTTTATGAAAGGATCTTATCTTATGAAAGGATCTTTATCTTATGAAAGGATCTTTATCTTATGCAAGGATCTTTATTTTATGCAAGGATCTTTATCTTATGAAAGGATCTTTATCTTATGAAAGGAACCTTATTTTATGAAAGGATCTTTATCTTATGAAAGGATCTTTATCTTATGAAAGGATCTTTATCTTATGAAAGGATCTTTATCTTATGCAAAGATCTTTATCTTATGAAAGGATCTTTATCTTATGCAAGGATCTTTATCTTATGAAAGGATCTTTATCTTACGAAAGGATCTTTATCTTATGAAAGGAACCTTATTTTATGCAAGGATCTTTATCTTATGAAAGGATCTTTATCTAATGAAAGGATCTTTATCTTATGCAAGGATCTTTATCTTATGAAAGGATCTTTATCTTATGCAAGGATCTTTATCTTATGAAAGGATCTTTATCTTATGCAAGGATCTTCATCTTATGAAAGGATCATTATCTTATGAAAGGATCTTTATATTATGAAAGGATCTTTATCTTATGAAAGGAACCTTATCTTATGCAAGGATCTTTATCTTAAGAAAGGAACCTTATTTTATGCAAGGATCTTTATCCTATGCAAGGATCTTTATCTTATGAAAGGAACCTTATATTATGAAAGGATCTTTATCTTATGCAAGGATCTTTATCTTACGAAAGGATCTTTATCTTATGAAAGGAACCTTATTTTATGCAAGGATCTTTATCTTATGAAAGGATCTTTATCTTATGAAAGGATCTTTATCTTATGAAAGGATCTTTATCTAATGAATGGATCTTTATCTTATGCAAGGATCTTTATCTTATGCAAGGATCTTTATCTTATGCAAGGATCTTTATCTTATGCAAGGATCTTTATCTTACGAAAGGATCTTTATCTTATGAAAGGAACCTTATTTTATGCAAGGATCTTTATCTTATGAAAGGATCTCTATCTTATGAAAGGATCTTTATCTAATGAAAGGATCTTTATTTTATGCGAGGATCTTTATCTTATGCAAGGATCTTTATCTTATGAAAGGAACCTTATTTTATGAAAGGATCTTTATCTTATGAAAGGATCTTTATCTTATGCAAGGATCTTTAATTTATGCAAGGATCTGTATCTTATGAAAGGATCTTTATCTTATGAAAGGAACCTTATTTTATGAAAGGATCTTTATCTTATGAAAGGATCTTTATCTTATGAAAGGATCTTTATCTTATGAAAGGATCTTTATCTTATGAAAGGATCTTTATCTTATGAAAGGAACCTTATTTTATGAAAGGATCTTTATCTTATGAAAGGATCTTTATCTTATGAAAGGATCTTTATCTTATGAAAGGATCTTTATCTTATGAAAGGATCTTTATCTTATGAAAGGATCTTTATCTTATGAAAGGATCTTTATCTTATGAAAGGATCTTTATCTTATGAAAGGATCTTTATCTTATGAAAGGAACCTTACATTATGAAAGGATCTTTATCTTATGCAAGGATCTTTATCTTACGAAAGGATCTTTATCTTATGAAAGGAACCTTATTTTATGCAAGGATCTTTATCTTATGAAAGGATCTTTATCTTATGAAAGGATCTTTATCTAATGAAAGGATCTTTATCTTATGCAAGGATCTTTATCTTATGCAAGGATCTTTATCTTATGCAAGGATCTTTATCTTATGCAAGGATCTTTATCTTACGAAAGGATCTTTATCTTATGAAAGGAACCTTATTTGATGCAAGGATCTTTATCTTATGAAAGGATCTTTATCTTATGTAAGGATCTTTATCTAATGAAAGGATCTTTATTTTATGCGAGGATCTTTATCTTATGCAAGGATCTTTATCTTAAAAAAGGAACCTTATTTTATGAAAGGATCTTTATCTTATGAAAGGATCTTTATCTTATGAAAGGATCTTTATCTTATGAAAGGATCTTTATCTTATGAAAGGATCTTTATCTTATGAAAGGATCTTTATCTTATGAAAGGATCTTTATCTTATGAAAGGATCTTTATCTTATGAATGGAACCTTATTTTAAGAAAGGATCTTTATCTTTTGCAAGGATCTTTATCTTATGCAAGGATCTTTATCTTATGCAAGGATCTTTATCTTATGCAAGGATCTTTATCTTATGAAAGGATCTTTTTCTTATGAAAGGATCTTTTTCTTATGAAAGGATCTTTATCTTATGAAAGGATCTTTATCTTATGCAAGGATCTTTATCTTATGAAAGGATCATTATCTTATGAAAGGATCTTTATCTTATGAAAGGAACCTTATTTTATGAAAGGATCTTATCTTATGAAAGGATCTTTATCTTATGAAAGGATCTTTATCTTATGCAAGGATCTTTATTTTATGCAAGGATCTTTATCTTATGAAAGGATCTTTATCTTATGAAAGGAACCTTATTTTATGAAAGGATCTTTATCTTATGAAAGGATCTTTATCTTATGAAAGGATCTTTATCTTATGAAAGGATCTTTATCTTATGCAAAGATCTTTATCTTATGAAAGGATCTTTATCTTATGCAAGGATCTTTATCTTATGAAAGGATCTTTATCTTACGAAAGGATCTTTATCTTATGAAAGGAACCTTATTTTATGCAAGGATCTTTATCTTATGAAAGGATCTTTATCTAATGAAAGGATCTTTATCTTATGCAAGGATCTTTATCTTATGAAAGGATCTTTATCTTATGCAAGGATCTTTATCTTATGAAAGGATCTTTATCTTATGCAAGGATCTTCATCTTATGAAAGGATCATTATCTTATGAAAGGATCTTTATATTATGAAAGGATCTTTATCTTATGAAAGGAACCTTATCTTATGCAAGGATCTTTATCTTAAGAAAGGAACCTTATTTTATGCAAGGATCTTTATCCTATGCAAGGATCTTTATCTTATGAAAGGAACCTTATATTATGAAAGGATCTTTATCTTATGCAAGGATCTTTATCTTACGAAAGGATCTTTATCTTATGAAAGGAACCTTATTTTATGCAAGGATCTTTATCTTATGAAAGGATCTTTATCTTATGAAAGGATCTTTATCTTATGAAAGGATCTTTATCTAATGAATGGATCTTTATCTTATGCAAGGATCTTTATCTTATGCAAGGATCTTTATCTTATGCAAGGATCTTTATCTTATGCAAGGATCTTTATCTTACGAAAGGATCTTTATCTTATGAAAGGAACCTTATTTTATGCAAGGATCTTTATCTTATGAAAGGATCTCTATCTTATGAAAGGATCTTTATCTAATGAAAGGATCTTTATTTTATGCGAGGATCTTTATCTTATGCAAGGATCTTTATCTTATGAAAGGAACCTTATTTTATGAAAGGATCTTTATCTTATGAAAGGATCTTTATCTTATGCAAGGATCTTTAATTTATGCAAGGATCTGTATCTTATGAAAGGATCTTTATCTTATGAAAGGAACCTTATTTTATGAAAGGATCTTTATCTTATGAAAGGATCTTTATCTTATGAAAGGATCTTTATCTTATGAAAGGATCTTTATCTTATGAAAGGATCTTTATCTTATGAAAGGAACCTTATTTTATGAAAGGATCTTTATCTTATGAAAGGATCTTTATCTTATGAAAGGATCTTTATCTTATGAAAGGATCTTTATCTTATGAAAGGATCTTTATCTTATGCAAGGATCTTTATCTTATGAAAGGATCTTTATCTTATGAAAGGATCTTTATCTTATGAAAGGATCTTTATCTTATGAAAGGAACCTTACATTATGAAAGGATCTTTATCTTATGCAAGGATCTTTATCTTACGAAAGGATCTTTATCTTATGAAAGGAACCTTATTTTATGCAAGGATCTTTATCTTATGAAAGGATCTTTATCTTATGAAAGGATCTTTATCTAATGAAAGGATCTTTATCTTATGCAAGGATCTTTATCTTATGCAAGGATCTTTATCTTATGCAAGGATCTTTATCTTATGCAAGGATCTTTATCTTACGAAAGGATCTTTATCTTATGAAAGGAACCTTATTTGATGCAAGGATCTTTATCTTATGAAAGGATCTTTATCTTATGTAAGGATCTTTATCTAATGAAAGGATCTTTATTTTATGCGAGGATCTTTATCTTATGCAAGGATCTTTATCTTAAAAAAGGAACCTTATTTTATGAAAGGATCTTTATCTTATGAAAGGATCTTTATCTTATGAAAGGATCTTTATCTTATGAAAGGATCTTTATCTTATGAAAGGATCTTTATCTTATGAAAGGATCTTTATCTTATGAAAGGATCTTTATCTTATGAAAGGATCTTTATCTTATGAAAGGATCTTTATCTTATGCAAGGATCTTTATCTTATGAAAAGATCATTATCTTATGAAAGGATCTTTATATTATGAAAGGATCTTTATCTTATGAAAGGAACCTTATCTTATGCAAGGATCTTTATCTTATGAAAGGAACCTTATTTTATGCAAGGATCTTTATCCTATGCAAGGATCTTTATCTTATGAAAGGAACCTTATTTTATGAAAGGATCTTTATCTTATGCAAGGATCTTTATCTTACGAAAGGATCTTTATCTTATGAAAGGAACCTTATTTTATGCAAGGATCTTTATCTTATGAAGGGATCTTTATCTTATGAAAGGATCTTTATCTAATGAAAGGATCTTTATCTTATGCAAGGATCTGTATCTTATGCAAGGATCTTTATCTTATGAAAGGATCTTTATCTTATGCAAGGATCTTTATCTTATGAAAGGATCTTTATCTTATGAAAGGAACCTTATTTTATGCAGGGATCTTTATCTTATGAAAGGATCTTTATCTTATGAAAGGATCTTCACCTATGAAAGGATCTTTATCTTATGAAAGGATCTTTATCTAATGAAAGGATCTTTATCCTATGAAAGGAACTTTATCTTATGCAAGGAACCTTATTTTATGCAAGGATCTTTATCTTATGAAAGGAACTTTATCTTATGCAAGGATCTTTATCTTATGCAAGGATCTTTATCTTACGAAAGGATCTTTATCTTATGAAAGGACCTTTATCACATGCAAGGATCTTTTTCTTATGCAAGGATCTTTATCTTATGAAAGGATCTTTATCTTATGCAAGGATCTTTTCCTTATGAAAGGATCTTAATCTTTTGAAAGGATCTTTATCTTATGCAAGGATCTTTATCTTATGGAAGGATATTAATCTTATGAAAGGATCTTAATCTTATGAAAGGATCTTAATCTTATGAAAGGATCTTTATCTTATGAAAGGATCTTTATCTTATTAAAGGATCTTTATCTTATGAAAGGATCTTTATCTTATGAAAGGATCTTTATCTTATGCAAGGATCTTTATCTTATGAAAGGATCTTTATCTTATGCAAGGATCTTTGTCTTATAAAAGGATCTTTGTCTTATAAAAGGATCTTTATCTTATGAAAGGATCTTTGTCTTATGAAAGGATCTTTATCTTATGAAAGGATCTTTATCTTATGAAAGGATCTTTATCGTATGAAAGGATCTTTATCTTATGAAAGGATCTTTATCTTATGAAAGGATCTTTATCTTATGAAAGGATCTTTATCTTATGAAAGGAACCTTATTTCATGAAAGGTTCTTTATCTTATGAAAGGATCTTTATCTTATGAAAGGAACTTTATCTTATGCAAGGAACCTTTTTTAATGCAAGGATCTTTATCTTATGAAAGGAACCTTATTTTATGCAAGGATCATTATCGTATGAAAGGATCTTTATCTTATGAAAGGATCTTTATCTTATGAAAGGATCTTTATCTTATGAAAGGATCTTTATCTTATGAAAGGATCTTTATCTAATGAAAGGATCTTTATCTTATGAAAGGAACTTTATCTTATGCAAGGAACTTTATTTTATGCAAGGATCTTCATCTTATGAAAGGAACTTTATCTTATGCAAGGAACCTTATTTTATGAAAGGAACCTTATTTTATGAAAGGATCTTTATCTTTTGCAAGGATCTTTTTCTTACGAAAGGATCTTTATCTTATGAAAGGAACCTTATTTTATGCAAGGATCATTATCTTATGAAAGGATCTTTATCTAATGAAAGGATCTTTATCTTATGAAAGGATCTTTATCTTATGCAAGGATCTTTATCTTATGAAAGGATCTTTATCTTATGCAAGGATCTTTATCTTACGAAATGATCTTTATCTTATGAAAGGAACCTTATTTTATGCAAGGATCTTTTTCTTATGAAAGGATCTTTATCTAATGAAAGGATCTTTATCTTATGCAAGGATCTTTATCTTATGAAAGGATCTTTATCTTATTAAAGGATCTTTATCTTATGAAAGGATCTTTATCTTATGCAAGGATCTTTATCTTATGAAAGGATCATTATCTTATGAAAGGATCTTTATCTTATGAAAGGATCTTTATCTTATGAAAGGATCTTTATCTTATGCAAGGATCTTTATCTTATGCAAGGATCTTTATCTTATGAAAGGATCATTATCTTATGAAAGGATCTTTTTCTTATGAAAGGATCTTTATCTTATGAAAGGAACCTTATCTTATGCGAGGATCTTTATCTTATGAAAGGAACCTTATTTCATGCAAGGATCTTTATCCTATGCAAGGATCTTTATCCTATGCAAGGATCTTTATCTTATGAAAGGAACCTTATTTTATCCAAGGATCTTTATCTTATGCAAGGATCTTTATCTAATGAAAGGATCTTTATCTTATGCTAGGATCATTATCTTATGCAAGGATCTTTATCTTATGCAAGGATCTTTATCTTATGCAAGGATCTTTATCTTATGCAAGGATCTTTATCTTATGCAAGGATCTTTATCTTATGCAAGGATCTTTTTCTTATGAAAGGATCTTTATCTTATGAAAGGATCTTTATCTTATGCAAGGATCTTTATCTTATGAAAGGATCATTATCTTATGAAAGGATCTTTATCTTATGAAAGGAACCTTATTTTATGAAAGGATCTTATCTTATGAAAGGATCTTTATCTTATGAAAGGATCTTTATCTTATGCAAGGATCTTTATTTTATGCAAGGATCTTTATCTTATGAAAGGATCTTTATCTTATGAAAGGAACCTTATTTCATGCTAGGATATTTATCCTATGCAAGGATCTTTATCCTATGCAAGGATCTTTATCTTATGAATGGAACCTTATTTTAAGAAAGGATCTTTATCTTTTGCAAGGATCTTTATCTTATGCAAGGATCTTTATCTTATGCAAGGATCTTTATCTTATGCAAGGATCTTTATCTTATGAAAGGATCTTTTTCTTATGAAAGGATCTTTTTCTTATGAAAGGATCTTTATCTTATGAAAGGATCTTTATCTTATGCAAGGATCTTTATCTTATGAAAGGATCATTATCTTATGAAAGGATCTTTATCTTATGAAAGGAACCTTATTTTATGAAAGGATCTTATCTTATGAAAGGATCTTTATCTTATGAAAGGATCTTTATCTTATGAAAGGAACCTTATCTTATGCAAGGATCTTTATCTTATGAAAGGAACCTTATTTTATGCAAGGATCTTTATCCTATGCAAGGATCTTTATCTTATGAAAGGAACCTTATATTATGAAAGGATCTTTATCTTATGCAAGGATCTTTATCTTACGAAAGGATCTTTATCTTATGAAAGGAACCTTATTTTATGCAAGGATCTTTATCTTATGAAAGGATCTTTATCTTATGAAAGGATCTTTATCTTATGAAAGGATCTTTATCTAATGAATGGATCTTTATCTTATGCAAGGATCTTTATCTTATGCAAGGATCTTTATCTTATGCAAGGATCTTTATCTTATGCAAGGATCTTTATCTTACGAAAGGATCTTTATCTTATGAAAGGAACCTTATTTTATGCAAGGATCTTTATCTTATGAAAGGATCTTTATCTTATGAAAGGATCTTTATCTAATGAAAGGATCTTTATTTTATGCGAGGATCTTTATCTTATGCAAGGATCTTTATCTTATGAAAGGAACCTTATTTTATGAAAGGATCTTTATCTTATGAAAGGATCTTTATCTTATGCAAGGATCTTTAATTTATGCAAGGATCTTTATCTTATGAAAGGATCTTTATCTTATGAAAGGAACCTTATTTTATGAAAGGATCTTTATCTTATGAAAGGATCTTTATCTTATGAAAGGAACCTTATTTTATGAAAGGATCTTTATCTTATGAAAGGATCTTTATCTTATGAAAGGATCTTTATCTTATGAAAGGAACCTTATTTTATGAAAGGATCTTTATCTTATGAAAGGAACCTTATTTTATGAAAGGATCTTATCTTATGAAAGGATCTTTATCTTATGAAAGGATCTTTATCTTATGCAAGGATCTTTATTTTATGCAAGGATCTTTATCTTATGAAAGGATCTTTATCTTATGAAAGGAACCTTATTTCATGCTAGGATATTTATCCTATGCAAGGATCTTTATCCTATGCAAGGATCTTTATCTTATGAATGGAACCTTATTTTAAGAAAGGATCTTTATCTTTTGCAAGGATCTTTATCTTATGCAAGGATCTTTATCTTATGCAAGGATCTTTATCTTATGCAAGGATCTTTATCTTATGAAAGGATCTTTTTCTTATGAAAGGATCTTTTTCTTATGAAAGGATCTTTATCTTATGAAAGGATCTTTATCTTATGCAAGGATCTTTATCTTATGAAAGGATCATTATCTTATGAAAGGATCTTTATCTTATGAAAGGAACCTTATTTTATGAAAGGATCTTATCTTATGAAAGGATCTTTATCTTATGAAAGGATCTTTATCTTATGCAAGGATCTTTATTTTATGCAAGGATCTTTATCTTATGAAAGGATCTTTATCTTATGAAAGGAACCTTATTTTATGAAAGGATCTTTATCTTATGAAAGGATCTTTATCTTATGAAAGGATCTTTATCTTATGAAAGGATCTTTATCTTATGCAAAGATCTTTATCTTATGAAAGGATCTTTATCTTATGCAAGGATCTTTATCTTATGAAAGGATCTTTATCTTACGAAAGGATCTTTATCTTATGAAAGGAACCTTATTTTATGCAAGGATCTTTATCTTATGAAAGGATCTTTATCTAATGAAAGGATCTTTATCTTATGCAAGGATCTTTATCTTATGAAAGGATCTTTATCTTATGCAAGGATCTTTATCTTATGAAAGGATCTTTATCTTATGCAAGGATCTTCATCTTATGAAAGGATCATTATCTTATGAAAGGATCTTTATATTATGAAAGGATCTTTATCTTATGAAAGGAACCTTATCTTATGCAAGGATCTTTATCTTAAGAAAGGAACCTTATTTTATGCAAGGATCTTTATCCTATGCAAGGATCTTTATCTTATGAAAGGAACCTTATATTATGAAAGGATCTTTATCTTATGCAAGGATCTTTATCTTACGAAAGGATCTTTATCTTATGAAAGGAACCTTATTTTATGCAAGGATCTTTATCTTATGAAAGGATCTTTATCTTATGAAAGGATCTTTATCTTATGAAAGGATCTTTATCTAATGAATGGATCTTTATCTTATGCAAGGATCTTTATCTTATGAAAGGATCTTTATCTTATGAAAGGATCTTTATCTTATGAAAGGAACCTTATTTTATGAAAGGATCTTTATCTTATGAAAGGATCTTTATCTTATGAAAGGATCTTTATCTTATGAAAGGATCTTTATCTTATGAAAGGATCTTTATCTTATGAAAGGAACCTTATTTTATGAAAGGATCTTTATCTTATGAAAGGAACCTTATTTTATGAAAGGATCTTTATCTTATGAAAGGATCTTTATCTTATGAAAGGAACCTTATTTTATGAAAGGATCTTTATCTTATGAAAGGAACCTTATTTTATGAAAGGATCTTTATCTTATGAAAGGAACCTTATTTTATGAAAGGATCTTTATCTTATGAAAGGATCTTTATCTTATGAAAGGATCTTTATCTTATGAAAGGATCTTTAATTTATGCAAGGATCTTTATCTTATGAAAGGATCTTTATCTTATGAAAGGAACCTTATTTTATGAAAGGATCTTTAATTTATGCAAGGATCTTTATCTTATGAAAGGATCTTTATCTTATGAAAGGAACCTTATTTTATGAAAGGATCTTTATCTTATGAAAGGATCTTTATCTTATGCAAGGATCTTTAATTTATGCAAGGATCTTTATCTTATGAAAGGATCTTTATCTTTTGAAAGGAACCTTATTTTATGAAAGGATCTTTATCTTATGAAAGGATCTTTATCTTATGAAAGGATCTTTATCTTATGAAAGGATCTTTATCTTATGAAAGGAACCTTATTTTATGAAAGGATCTTTATCTTATGAAAGGATCTTTATCTTATGAAAGGATCTTTATCTTATGAAAGGATCTTTATCTTATGAAAGGATCTTTATCTTATGAAAGGAACCTTATTTTATGAAAGGATCTTTATCTTATGAAAGGAACCTTATTTTATGAAAGGATCTTTATCTTATGAAATGATCTTTATCTTATGAAAGGATCTTTATCTTATGAAAGGATCTTTATCTTATGCAAGGATCTTTATCTTATGCAAGGATCTTTATCTTATGCAAGGATCTTTATCTTATGCAAGGATCTTTATCTTATGCAAGGATCTTTATCTTACGAAAGGATCTTTATCTTATGAAAGGAACCTTATTTTATGCAAGGATCTTTATCTTATGAAAGGATCTTTATCTTATGAAAGGATCTTTATCTAATGAAAGGATCTTTATTTTATGCGAGGATCTTTATCTTATGCAAGGATCTTTATCTTATGAAAGGAACCTTATTTTATGAAAGGATCTTTATCTTATGAAAGGATCTTTATCTTATGCAAGGATCTTTAATTTATGCAAGGATCTTTATCTTATGAAAGGATCTTTATCTTATGAAAGGAACCTTATTTTATGAAAGGATCTTTATCTTATGAAAGGATCTTTATCTTATGAAAGGATCTTTATCTTATGAAAGGATCTTTATCTTATGAAAGGAACCTTATTTTATGAAAGGATCTTTATCTTATGAAAGGATCTTTATCTTATGAAAGGATCTTTATCTTATGAAAGGATCTTAATCTTATGAAAGGATCTTTATCTTATGAAAGGAACCTTATTTTATGAAAGGATCTTATCTTATGAAAGGATCTTTATCTTATGAAAGGATCTTTATCTTATGCAAGGATCTTTATTTTATGCAAGGATCTTTATCTTATGAAAGGATCTTTATCTTATGAAAGGAACCTTATTTTATGAAAGGATCTTTATCTTATGAAAGGATCTTTATCTTATGAAAGGATCTTTATCTTATGAAAGGATCTTTATCTTATGCAAAGATCTTTATCTTATGAAAGGATCTTTATCTTATGCAAGGATCTTTATCTTATGAAAGGATCTTTATCTTACGAAAGGATCTTTATCTTATGAAAGGAACCTTATTTTATGCAAGGATCTTTATCTTATGAAAGGATCTTTATCTAATGAAAGGATCTTTATCTTATGCAAGGATCTTTATCTTATGAAAGGATCTTTATCTTATGCAAGGATCTTTATCTTATGAAAGGATCTTTATCTTATGCAAGGATCTTCATCTTATGAAAGGATCATTATCTTATGAAAGGATCTTTATATTATGAAAGGATCTTTATCTTATGAAAGGAACCTTATCTTATGCAAGGATCTTTATCTTAAGAAAGGAACCTTATTTTATGCAAGGATCTTTATCCTAGGCAAGGATCTTTATCTTATGAAAGGAACCTTATATTATGAAAGGATCTTTATCTTATGCAAGGATCTTTATCTTACGAAAGGATCTTTATCTTATGAAAGGAACCTTATTTTATGCAAGGATCTTTATCTTATGAAAGGATCTTTATCTTATGAAAGGATCTTTATCTTATGAAAGGATCTTTATCTAATGAATGGATCTTTATCTTATGCAAGGATCTTTATCTTATGCAAGGATCTTTATCTTATGCAAGGATCTTTATCTTATGCAAGGATCTTTATCTTACGAAAGGATCTTTATCTTATGAAAGGAACCTTATTTTATGCAAGGATCTTTATCTTATGAAAGGATCTCTATCTTATGAAAGGATCTTTATCTAATGAAAGGATCTTTATTTTATGCGAGGATCTTTATCTTATGCAAGGATCTTTATCTTATGAAAGGAACCTTATTTTATGAAAGGATCTTTATCTTATGAAAGGATCTTTATCTTATGCAAGGATCTTTAATTTATGCAAGGATCTGTATCTTATGAAAGGATCTTTATCTTATGAAAGGAACCTTATTTTATGAAAGGATCTTTATCTTATGAAAGGATCTTTATCTTATGAAAGGATCTTTATCTTATGAAAGGATCTTTATCTTATGAAAGGATCTTTATCTTATGAAAGGAACCTTATCTTATGCAAGGATCTTTATCTTAAGAAAGGAACCTTATTTTATGCAAGGATCTTTATCCTATGCAAGGATCTTTATCTTATGAAAGGAACCTTATATTATGAAAGGATCTTTATCTTATGCAAGGATCTTTATCTTACGAAAGGATCTTTATCTTATGAAAGGAACCTTATTTTATGCAAGGATCTTTATCTTATGAAAGGATCTTTATCTTATGAAAGGATCTTTATCTTATGAAAGGATCTTTATCTAATGAATGGATCTTTATCTTATGCAAGGATCTTTATCTTATGCAAGGATCTTTATCTTATGCAAGGATCTTTATCTTATGCAAGGATCTTTATCTTACGAAAGGATCTTTATCTTATGAAAGGAACCTTATTTTATGCAAGGATCTTTATCTTATGAAAGGATCTCTATCTTATGAAAGGATCTTTATCTAATGAAAGGATCTTTATTTTATGCGAGGATCTTTATCTTATGCAAGGATCTTTATCTTATGAAAGGAACCTTATTTTATGAAAGGATCTTTATCTTATGAAAGGATCTTTATCTTATGCAAGGATCTTTAATTTATGCAAGGATCTGTATCTTATGAAAGGATCTTTATCTTATGAAAGGAACCTTATTTTATGAAAGGATCTTTATCTTATGAAAGGATCTTTATCTTATGAAAGGATCTTTATCTTATGAAAGGATCTTTATCTTATGAAAGGATCTTTATCTTATGAAAGGAACCTTATTTTATGAAAGGATCTTTATCTTATGAAAGGATGTTTATCTTATGAAAGGATCTTTATCTTATGAAAGGATCTTTATCTTATGAAAGGATCTTTATCTTATGAAAGGATCTTTATCTTATGAAAGGATCTTTATCTTATGAAAGGATCTTTATCTTATGAAAGGATCTTTATCTTATGAAAGGATCTTTATCTTATGAAAGGAACCTTATTTTATGAAAGGATCTTTATCTTATGAAAGGATGTTTATCTTATGAAAGGATCTTTATCTTATGAAAGGATCTTTATCTTATGAAAGGATCTTTATCTTATGAAAGGAACCTTATTTTATGCAAGGATCTTTATCTTATGAAAGGATCTTTATCTTATGAAAGGATCTTTATCTAATGAAAGGATCTTTATCTTATGCAAGGATCTTTATCTTATGCAAGGATCTTTATCTTATGCAAGGATCTTTATCTTATGCAAGGATCTTTATCTTACGAAAGGATCTTTATCTTATGAAAGGAACCTTATTTGATGCAAGGATCTTTATCTTATGAAAGGATCTTTATCTTATGTAAGGATCTTTATCTAATGAAAGGATCTTTATTTTATGCGAGGATCTTTATCTTATGCAAGGATCTTTATCTTAAAAAAGGAACCTTATTTTATGAAAGGATCTTTATCTTATGAAAGGATCTTTATCTTATGAAAGGATCTTTATCTTATGAAAGGATCTTTATCTTATGAAAGGATCTTTATCTTATGAAAGGATCTTTATCTTATGAAAGGATCTTTATCTTATGAAAGGATCTTTATCTTATGCAAGGATCTTTATCTTATGAAAAGATCATTATCTTATGAAAGGATCTTTATATTATGAAAGGATCTTTATCTTATGAAAGGAACCTTATCTTATGCAAGGATCTTTATCTTATGAAAGGAACCTTATTTTATGCAAGGATCTTTATCCTATGCAAGGATCTTTATCTTATGAAAGGAACCTTATTTTATGAAAGGATCTTTATCTTATGCAAGGATCTTTATCTTACGAAAGGATCTTTATCTTATGAAAGGAACCTTATTTTATGCAAGGATCTTTATCTTATGAAGGGATCTTTATCTTATGAAAGGATCTTTATCTAATGAAAGGATCTTTATCTTATGCAAGGATCTGTATCTTATGCAAGGATCTTTATCTTATGAAAGGATCTTTATCTTATGCAAGGATCTTTATCTTATGAAAGGATCTTTATCTTATGAAAGGAACCTTATTTTATGCAGGGATCTTTATCTTATGAAAGGATCTTTATCTTATGAAAGGATCTTCACCTATGAAAGGATCTTTATCTTATGAAAGGATCTTTATCTAATGAAAGGATCTTTATCCTATGAAAGGAACTTTATCTTATGCAAGGAACCTTATTTTATGCAAGGATCTTTATCTTATGAAAGGAACTTTATCTTATGCAAGGATCTTTATCTTATGCAAGGATCTTTATCTTACGAAAGGATCTTTATCTTATGAAAGGACCTTTATCACATGCAAGGATCTTTTTCTTATGCAAGGATCTTTATCTTATGAAAGGATCTTTATCTTATGCAAGGATCTTTTCCTTATGAAAGGATCTTAATCTTTTGAAAGGATCTTTATCTTATGCAAGGATCTTTATCTTATGGAAGGATATTAATCTTATGAAAGGATCTTAATCTTATGAAAGGATCTTTATCTTATGAAAGGATCTTTATCTTATGCAAGGATCTTTATCTTATGAAAGGATCTTTATCTTATGCAAGGATCTTTGTCTTATAAAAGGATCTTTGTCTTATAAAAGGATCTTTATCTTATGAAAGGATCTTTGTCTTATGAAAGGATCTTTATCTTATGAAAGGATCTTTATCTTATGAAAGGATCTTTATCGTATGAAAGGATCTTTATCTTATGAAAGGATCTTTATCTTATGAAAGGATCTTTATCTTATGAAAGGATCTTTATCTTATGAAAGGAACCTTATTTCATGAAAGGTTCTTTATCTTATGAAAGGATCTTTATCTTATGAAAGGAACTTTATCTTATGCAAGGAACCTTTTTTAATGCAAGGATCTTTATCTTATGAAAGGAACCTTATTTTATGCAAGGATCATTATCGTATGAAAGGATCTTTATCTTATGAAAGGATCTTTATCTTATGAAAGGATCTTTATCTTATGAAAGGATCTTTATCTTATGAAAGGATCTTTATCTAATGAAAGGATCTTTATCTTATGAAAGGAACTTTATCTTATGCAAGGAACTTTATTTTATGCAAGGATCTTCATCTTATGAAAGGAACTTTATCTTATGCAAGGAACCTTATTTTATGAAAGGAACCTTATTTTATGAAAGGATCTTTATCTTTTGCAAGGATCTTTTTCTTACGAAAGGATCTTTATCTTATGAAAGGAACCTTATTTTATGCA
Source organism: Pilophorus perplexus (assembly GCA_955831195.1). Classification (NCBI taxonomy): domain Eukaryota; kingdom Metazoa; phylum Arthropoda; class Insecta; order Hemiptera; family Miridae; genus Pilophorus; species Pilophorus perplexus. The sequence continues at coordinate 5,733,834 of OY037015.1, forward strand.
AGGATCATTATCTTATGAAAGGATCTTTATCTAATGAAAGGATCTTTATCTTATGAAAGGATCTTTATCTTATGCAAGGATCTTTATCTTATGAAAGGATCTTTATCTTATGCAAGGATCTTTATCTTACGAAATGATCTTTATCTTATGAAAGGAACCTTATTTTATGCAAGGATCTTTTTCTTATGAAAGGATCTTTATCTAATGAAAGGATCTTTATCTTATGCAAGGATCTTTATCTTATGAAAGGATCTTTATCTTATTAAAGGATCTTTATCTTATGAAAGGATCTTTATCTTATGCAAGGATCTTTATCTTATGAAAGGATCATTATCTTATGAAAGGATCTTTATCTTATGAAAGGATCTTTATCTTATGAAAGGATCTTTATCTTATGCAAGGATCTTTATCTTATGCAAGGATCTTTATCTTATGAAAGGATCATTATCTTATGAAAGGATCTTTATCTTATGAAAGGATCTTTATCTTATGAAAGGAACCTTATCTTATGCGAGGATCTTTATCTTATGAAAGGAACCTTATTTCATGCAAGGATCTTTATCCTATGCAAGGATCTTTATCCTATGCAAGGATCTTTATCTTATGAAAGGAACCTTATTTTATCCAAGGATCTTTATCTTATGCAAGGATCTTTATCTAATGAAAGGATCTTTATCTTATGCTAGGATCATTATCTTATGCAAGGATCTTTATCTTATGCAAGGATCTTTATCTTATGCAAGGATCTTTATCTTATGCAAGGATCTTTATCTTATGCAAGGATCTTTATCTTATGCAAGGATCTTTTTCTTATGAAAGGATCTTTATCTTATGAAAGGATCTTTATCTTATGCAAGGATCTTTATCTTATGAAAGGATCATTATCTTATGAAAGGATCTTTATCTTATGAAAGGAACCTTATTTTATGAAAGGATCTTATCTTATGAAAGGATCTTTATCTTATGAAAGGATCTTTATCTTATGCAAGGATCTTTATTTTATGCAAGGATCTTTATCTTATGAAAGGATCTTTATCTTATGAAAGGAACCTTATTTCATGCTAGGATATTTATCCTATGCAAGGATCTTTATCCTATGCAAGGATCTTTATCTTATGAATGGAACCTTATTTTAAGAAAGGATCTTTATCTTTTGCAAGGATCTTTATCTTATGCAAGGATCTTTATCTTATGCAAGGATCTTTATCTTATGCAAGGATCTTTATCTTATGAAAGGATCTTTTTCTTATGAAAGGATCTTTTTCTTATGAAAGGATCTTTATCTTATGAAAGGATCTTTATCTTATGCAAGGATCTTTATCTTATGAAAGGATCATTATCTTATGAAAGGATCTTTATCTTATGAAAGGAACCTTATTTTATGAAAGGATCTTATCTTATGAAAGGATCTTTATCTTATGAAAGGATCTTTATCTTATGAAAGGAACCTTATCTTATGCAAGGATCTTTATCTTATGAAAGGAACCTTATTTTATGCAAGGATCTTTATCCTATGCAAGGATCTTTATCTTATGAAAGGAACCTTATATTATGAAAGGATCTTTATCTTATGCAAGGATCTTTATCTTACGAAAGGATCTTTATCTTATGAAAGGAACCTTATTTTATGCAAGGATCTTTATCTTATGAAAGGATCTTTATCTTATGAAAGGATCTTTATCTTATGAAAGGATCTTTATCTAATGAATGGATCTTTATCTTATGCAAGGATCTTTATCTTATGCAAGGATCTTTATCTTATGCAAGGATCTTTATCTTATGCAAGGATCTTTATCTTACGAAAGGATCTTTATCTTATGAAAGGAACCTTATTTTATGCAAGGATCTTTATCTTATGAAAGGATCTTTATCTTATGAAAGGATCTTTATCTAATGAAAGGATCTTTATTTTATGCGAGGATCTTTATCTTATGCAAGGATCTTTATCTTATGAAAGGAACCTTATTTTATGAAAGGATCTTTATCTTATGAAAGGATCTTTATCTTATGCAAGGATCTTTAATTTATGCAAGGATCTTTATCTTATGAAAGGATCTTTATCTTATGAAAGGAACCTTATTTTATGAAAGGATCTTTATCTTATGAAAGGATCTTTATCTTATGAAAGGAACCTTATTTTATGAAAGGATCTTTATCTTATGAAAGGATCTTTATCTTATGAAAGGATCTTTATCTTATGAAAGGAACCTTATTTTATGAAAGGATCTTTATCTTATGAAAGGAACCTTATTTTATGAAAGGATCTTATCTTATGAAAGGATCTTTATCTTATGAAAGGATCTTTATCTTATGCAAGGATCTTTATTTTATGCAAGGATCTTTATCTTATGAAAGGATCTTTATCTTATGAAAGGAACCTTATTTCATGCTAGGATATTTATCCTATGCAAGGATCTTTATCCTATGCAAGGATCTTTATCTTATGAATGGAACCTTATTTTAAGAAAGGATCTTTATCTTTTGCAAGGATCTTTATCTTATGCAAGGATCTTTATCTTATGCAAGGATCTTTATCTTATGCAAGGATCTTTATCTTATGAAAGGATCTTTTTCTTATGAAAGGATCTTTTTCTTATGAAAGGATCTTTATCTTATGAAAGGATCTTTATCTTATGCAAGGATCTTTATCTTATGAAAGGATCATTATCTTATGAAAGGATCTTTATCTTATGAAAGGAACCTTATTTTATGAAAGGATCTTATCTTATGAAAGGATCTTTATCTTATGAAAGGATCTTTATCTTATGCAAGGATCTTTATTTTATGCAAGGATCTTTATCTTATGAAAGGATCTTTATCTTATGAAAGGAACCTTATTTTATGAAAGGATCTTTATCTTATGAAAGGATCTTTATCTTATGAAAGGATCTTTATCTTATGAAAGGATCTTTATCTTATGCAAAGATCTTTATCTTATGAAAGGATCTTTATCTTATGCAAGGATCTTTATCTTATGAAAGGATCTTTATCTTACGAAAGGATCTTTATCTTATGAAAGGAACCTTATTTTATGCAAGGATCTTTATCTTATGAAAGGATCTTTATCTAATGAAAGGATCTTTATCTTATGCAAGGATCTTTATCTTATGAAAGGATCTTTATCTTATGCAAGGATCTTTATCTTATGAAAGGATCTTTATCTTATGCAAGGATCTTCATCTTATGAAAGGATCATTATCTTATGAAAGGATCTTTATATTATGAAAGGATCTTTATCTTATGAAAGGAACCTTATCTTATGCAAGGATCTTTATCTTAAGAAAGGAACCTTATTTTATGCAAGGATCTTTATCCTATGCAAGGATCTTTATCTTATGAAAGGAACCTTATATTATGAAAGGATCTTTATCTTATGCAAGGATCTTTATCTTACGAAAGGATCTTTATCTTATGAAAGGAACCTTATTTTATGCAAGGATCTTTATCTTATGAAAGGATCTTTATCTTATGAAAGGATCTTTATCTTATGAAAGGATCTTTATCTAATGAATGGATCTTTATCTTATGCAAGGATCTTTATCTTATGAAAGGATCTTTATCTTATGAAAGGATCTTTATCTTATGAAAGGAACCTTATTTTATGAAAGGATCTTTATCTTATGAAAGGATCTTTATCTTATGAAAGGATCTTTATCTTATGAAAGGATCTTTATCTTATGAAAGGATCTTTATCTTATGAAAGGAACCTTATTTTATGAAAGGATCTTTATCTTATGAAAGGAACCTTATTTTATGAAAGGATCTTTATCTTATGAAAGGATCTTTATCTTATGAAAGGAACCTTATTTTATGAAAGGATCTTTATCTTATGAAAGGAACCTTATTTTATGAAAGGATCTTTATCTTATGAAAGGAACCTTATTTTATGAAAGGATCTTTATCTTATGAAAGGATCTTTATCTTATGAAAGGATCTTTATCTTATGAAAGGATCTTTAATTTATGCAAGGATCTTTATCTTATGAAAGGATCTTTATCTTATGAAAGGAACCTTATTTTATGAAAGGATCTTTAATTTATGCAAGGATCTTTATCTTATGAAAGGATCTTTATCTTATGAAAGGAACCTTATTTTATGAAAGGATCTTTATCTTATGAAAGGATCTTTATCTTATGCAAGGATCTTTAATTTATGCAAGGATCTTTATCTTATGAAAGGATCTTTATCTTTTGAAAGGAACCTTATTTTATGAAAGGATCTTTATCTTATGAAAGGATCTTTATCTTATGAAAGGATCTTTATCTTATGAAAGGATCTTTATCTTATGAAAGGAACCTTATTTTATGAAAGGATCTTTATCTTATGAAAGGATCTTTATCTTATGAAAGGATCTTTATCTTATGAAAGGATCTTTATCTTATGAAAGGATCTTTATCTTATGAAAGGAACCTTATTTTATGAAAGGATCTTTATCTTATGAAAGGAACCTTATTTTATGAAAGGATCTTTATCTTATGAAATGATCTTTATCTTATGAAAGGATCTTTATCTTATGAAAGGATCTTTATCTTATGCAAGGATCTTTATCTTATGCAAGGATCTTTATCTTATGCAAGGATCTTTATCTTATGCAAGGATCTTTATCTTATGCAAGGATCTTTATCTTACGAAAGGATCTTTATCTTATGAAAGGAACCTTATTTTATGCAAGGATCTTTATCTTATGAAAGGATCTTTATCTTATGAAAGGATCTTTATCTAATGAAAGGATCTTTATTTTATGCGAGGATCTTTATCTTATGCAAGGATCTTTATCTTATGAAAGGAACCTTATTTTATGAAAGGATCTTTATCTTATGAAAGGATCTTTATCTTATGCAAGGATCTTTAATTTATGCAAGGATCTTTATCTTATGAAAGGATCTTTATCTTATGAAAGGAACCTTATTTTATGAAAGGATCTTTATCTTATGAAAGGATCTTTATCTTATGAAAGGATCTTTATCTTATGAAAGGATCTTTATCTTATGAAAGGAACCTTATTTTATGAAAGGATCTTTATCTTATGAAAGGATCTTTATCTTATGAAAGGATCTTTATCTTATGAAAGGATCTTAATCTTATGAAAGGATCTTTATCTTATGAAAGGAACCTTATTTTATGAAAGGATCTTTATCTTATGAAAGGAACCTTATTTTATGAAAGGATCTTTATCTTATGAAAGGATCTTTATCTTATGAAAGGATCTTTATCTTATGAAAGGATCTTTATCTTATGAAAGGATCTTTATCTTATGCAAGGATCTTTAATTTATGCAAGGATCTTTATCTTATGAAAGGATCTTTATCTTATGAAAGGAACCTTATTTTATGAAAGGATCTTTATCTTATGAAAGGATCTTTATCTTATGAAAGGATCTTTATCTTATGAAAGGATCTTTATCTTATGAAAGGATCTTTATCTTATGCAAGGATCTTTTTCTTATGAAAGGATCTTTATCTTATGAAAGGATCTTTATCTTATGGAAGGATCTTAATCTTATGAAAGGATCTTAATCTTATGAAAGAATCTTTATCTTATGAAAGGATCTTTATCTTATGAAAGGATCTTTATCTTATGAAAGGATCTTTATCTTATGAAAGGATCTTTATCTTATGAAAGGATCTTTATCTTATGCAAGGATCTTTATCTTATGCAAGGATCTTTATCTTATGAAAGGATCTTTATCTTATGCAAGGATCTTTTCCTTATGAAAGGATCTTAATCTTTTGAAAGGATCTTTATCTTATGCAAGGATCTTTATCTTATGGAAGGATCTTTATCTTATGAAAGGATCTTAATCTTATGAAAGGATCTTTATCGTATGAAAGGATCTTTATCTTATGAAAGGATCTTTATCTTATGAAAGGAACCTTATTTTATGAAAGGATCTTTATCTTATGAAAGGATCTTTATCTTATGAAAGGATCTTTATCTTATGAAAGGATCTTTATCTTATGCAAAGATCTTTATCTTATGAAAGGATCTTTATCTTATGCAAGGATCTTTATCTTATGAAAGGAACCTTATTTTATGCAAGGATCTTTATCCTATGCAAGGATCTTTATCTTATGAAAGGAACCTTATTTTATGAAAGGATCTTTATCTTATGCAAGGATCTTTATCTTACGAAAGGATCTTTATCTTATGAAAGGAACCTTATTTTATGCAAGGATCTTTATCTTATGAAGGGATCTTTATCTTATGAAAGGATCTTTATCTAATGAAAGGATCTTTATCTTATGCAAGGATCTGTATCTTATGCAAGGATCTTTATCTTATGCAAGGATCTTTATCTTATGAAAGGATCTTTATCTTATGAAAGGAACCTTATTTTATGCAAGGATCATTATCGTATGAAAGGATCTTTATCTTATGAAAGGATCTTTATCTTATGAAAGGATCTTTATCTTATGAAAGGATCTTCACCTATGAAAGGATCTTTATCTTATGAAAGGATCTTTATCTAATGAAAGGATCTTTATCCTATGAAAGGAACTTTATCTTATGCAAGGAACCTTATTTTATGCAAGGATCTTTATCTTATGAAAGGAACTTTATCTTATGCAAGGAACCTTATTTTATGAAAGGATCTTTATCTTATGCAAGGATCTTTATCTTACGAAAGGATCTTTATCTTATGAAAGGATCTTTATCTTATGAAAGGATCTTTATCTTATGAAAGGATCTTTATCTTATGAAAGGAACATTATTTTATGCAGGGATCTTTATCTTATGAAAGGATCTTTATCTTATGAAAGGATCTTTATCTTATGAAAGGATCTTTATCTTATGAAAGGATCTTTATCTTATGCAAGGATCTTTATCTTATGAAAGGATCTTTATCTTATGAAAGGACCTTTATCACATGCAAGGATCTTTTTCTTATGCAAGGATCTTTATCTTATGAAAGGATCTTTATCTTATGCAAGGATCTTTATTTTATGCAAGGATCTTTATCTTATGAAAGGATCTTTATCTTATGAAAGGAACCTTATTTCATGCTAGGATATTTATCCTATGCAAGGATCTTTATCCTATGCAAGGATCTTTATCTTATGAATGGAACCTTATTTTAAGAAAGGATCTTTATCTTTTGCAAGGATCTTTATCTTATGCAAGGATCTTTATCTTATGCAAGGATCTTTATCTTATGCAAGGATCTTTATCTTATGAAAGGATCTTTTTCTTATGAAAGGATCTTTTTCTTATGAAAGGATCTTTATCTTATGAAAGGATCTTTATCTTATGCAAGGATCTTTATCTTATGAAAGGATCATTATCTTATGAAAGGATCTTTATCTTATGAAAGGAACCTTATTTTATGAAAGGATCTTATCTTATGAAAGGATCTTTATCTTATGAAAGGATCTTTATCTTATGCAAGGATCTTTATTTTATGCAAGGATCTTTATCTTATGAAAGGATCTTTATCTTATGAAAGGAACCTTATTTTATGAAAGGATCTTTATCTTATGAAAGGATCTTTATCTTATGAAAGGATCTTTATCTTATGAAAGGATCTTTATCTTATGCAAAGATCTTTATCTTATGAAAGGATCTTTATCTTATGCAAGGATCTTTATCTTATGAAAGGATCTTTATCTTACGAAAGGATCTTTATCTTATGAAAGGAACCTTATTTTATGCAAGGATCTTTATCTTATGAAAGGATCTTTATCTAATGAAAGGATCTTTATCTTATGCAAGGATCTTTATCTTATGAAAGGATCTTTATCTTATGCAAGGATCTTTATCTTATGAAAGGATCTTTATCTTATGCAAGGATCTTCATCTTATGAAAGGATCATTATCTTATGAAAGGATCTTTATATTATGAAAGGATCTTTATCTTATGAAAGGAACCTTATCTTATGCAAGGATCTTTATCTTAAGAAAGGAACCTTATTTTATGCAAGGATCTTTATCCTATGCAAGGATCTTTATCTTATGAAAGGAACCTTATATTATGAAAGGATCTTTATCTTATGCAAGGATCTTTATCTTACGAAAGGATCTTTATCTTATGAAAGGAACCTTATTTTATGCAAGGATCTTTATCTTATGAAAGGATCTTTATCTTATGAAAGGATCTTTATCTTATGAAAGGATCTTTATCTAATGAATGGATCTTTATCTTATGCAAGGATCTTTATCTTATGAAAGGATCTTTATCTTATGAAAGGATCTTTATCTTATGAAAGGAACCTCATTTTATGAAAGGATCTTTATCTTATGAAAGGATCTTTATCTTATGAAAGGATCTTTATCTTATGAAAGGATCTTTATCTTATGAAAGGATCTTTATCTTATGAAAGGAACCTTATTTTATGAAAGGATCTTTATCTTATGAAAGGAACCTTATTTTATGAAAGGATCTTTATCTTATGAAAGGATCTTTATCTTATGAAAGGAACCTTATTTTATGAAAGGATCTTTATCTTATGAAAGGAACCTTATTTTATGAAAGGATCTTTATCTTATGAAAGGAACCTTATTTTATGAAAGGATCTTTATCTTATGAAAGGATCTTTATCTTATGAAAGGATCTTTATCTTATGAAAGGATCTTTAATTTATGCAAGGATCTTTATCTTATGAAAGGATCTTTATCTTATGAAAGGAACCTTATTTTATGAAAGGATCTTTAATTTATGCAAGGATCTTTATCTTATGAAAGGATCTTTATCTTATGAAAGGAACCTTATTTTATGAAAGGATCTTTATCTTATGAAAGGATCTTTATCTTATGCAAGGATCTTTAATTTATGCAAGGATCTTTATCTTATGAAAGGATCTTTATCTTTTGAAAGGAACCTTATTTTATGAAAGGATCTTTATCTTATGAAAGGATCTTTATCTTATGAAAGGATCTTTATCTTATGAAAGGATCTTTATCTTATGAAAGGAACCTTATTTTATGAAAGGATCTTTATCTTATGAAAGGATCTTTATCTTATGAAAGGATCTTTATCTTATGAAAGGATCTTTATCTTATGAAAGGATCTTTATCTTATGAAAGGAACCTTATTTTATGAAAGGATCTTTATCTTATGAAAGGAACCTTATTTTATGAAAGGATCTTTATCTTATGAAATGATCTTTATCTTATGAAAGGATCTTTATCTTATGAAAGGATCTTTATCTTATGCAAGGATCTTTATCTTATGCAAGGATCTTTATCTTATGCAAGGATCTTTATCTTATGCAAGGATCTTTATCTTACGAAAGGATCTTTATCTTATGAAAGGAACCTTATTTTATGCAAGGATCTTTATCTTATGAAAGGATCTTTATCTTATGAAAGGATCTTTATCTAATGAAAGGATCTTTATTTTATGCGAGGATCTTTATCTTATGCAAGGATCTTTATCTTATGAAAGGAACCTTATTTTATGAAAGGATCTTTATCTTATGAAAGGATCTTTATCTTATGCAAGGATCTTTAATTTATGCAAGGATCTTTATCTTATGAAAGGATCTTTATCTTATGAAAGGAACCTTATTTTATGAAAGGATCTTTATCTTATGAAAGGATCTTTATCTTATGAAAGGATCTTTATCTTATGAAAGGATCTTTATCTTATGAAAGGAACCTTATTTTATGAAAGGATCTTTATCTTATGAAAGGATCTTTATCTTATGAAAGGATCTTTATCTTATGAAAGGATCTTAATCTTATGAAAGGATCTTTATCTTATGAAAGGAACCTTATTTTATGAAAGGATCTTTATCTTATGAAAGGAACCTTATTTTATGAAAGGATCTTTATCTTATGAAAGGATCTTTATCTTATGAAAGGATCTTTATCTTATGAAAGGATCTTTATCTTATGAAAGGATCTTTATCTTATGCAAGGATCTTTAATTTATGCAAGGATCTTTATCTTATGAAAGGATCTTTATCTTATGAAAGGAACCTTATTTTATGAAAGGATCTTTATCTTATGAAAGGATCTTTATCTTATGAAAGGATCTTTATCTTATGAAAGGATCTTTATCTTATGAAAGGATCTTTATCTTATGCAAGGATCTTTTTCTTATGAAAGGATCTTTATCTTTTGAAAGGATCTTTATCTTATGCAAGGATCTTTATCTTATGGAAGGATCTTTATCTTATGAAAGGATCTTAATCTTATGAAAGGATCTTTATCGTATGAAAGGATCTTTATCTTATGAAAGGATCTTTATCTTATGAAAGGAACCTTATTTTATGAAAGGATCTTTATCTTATGAAAGGATCTTTATCTTATGAAAGGATCTTTATCTTATGAAAGGATCTTTATCTTATGCAAAGATCTTTATCTTATGAAAGGATCTTTATCTTATGCAAGGATCTTTATCTTATGAAAGGAACCTTATTTTATGCAAGGATCTTTATCCTATGCAAGGATCTTTATCTTATGAAAGGAACCTTATTTTATGAAAGGATCTTTATCTTATGCAAGGATCTTTATCTTACGAAAGGATCTTTATCTTATGAAAGGAACCTTATTTTATGCAAGGATCTTTATCTTATGAAGGGATCTTTATCTTATGAAAGGATCTTTATCTAATGAAAGGATCTTTATCTTATGCAAGGATCTGTATCTTATGCAAGGATCTTTATCTTATGCAAGGATCTTTATCTTATGAAAGGATCTTTATCTTATGAAAGGAACCTTATTTTATGCAAGGATCATTATCGTATGAAAGGATCTTTATCTTATGAAAGGATCTTTATCTTATGAAAGGATCTTTATCTTATGAAAGGATCTTCACCTATGAAAGGATCTTTATCTTATGAAAGGATCTTTATCTAATGAAAGGATCTTTATCCTATGAAAGGAACTTTATCTTATGCAAGGAACCTTATTTTATGCAAGGATCTTTATCTTATGAAAGGAACTTTATCTTATGCAAGGAACCTTATTTTATGAAAGGATCTTTATCTTATGCAAGGATCTTTATCTTACGAAAGGATCTTTATCTTATGAAAGGATCTTTATCTTATGAAAGGATCTTTATCTTATGAAAGGATCTTTATCTTATGAAAGGAACATTATTTTATGCAGGGATCTTTATCTTATGAAAGGATCTTTATCTTATGAAAGGATCTTTATCTTATGAAAGGATCTTTATCTTATGAAAGGATCTTTATCTTATGCAAGGATCTTTATCTTATGAAAGGATCTTTATCTTATGAAAGGACCTTTATCACATGCAAGGATCTTTTTCTTATGCAAGGATCTTTATCTTATGAAAGGATCTTTATCTTATGCAAGGATCTTTTCCTTATGAAAGGATCTTAATCTTTTGAAAGGATCTTTATCTTATGCAAGGATCTTTATCTTATGGAAGGATATTAATCTTATGAAAGGATCTTAATCTTATGAAAGGATCTTTATCTTATGAAAGGATCGTTATCTTATGAAAGGATCTTTATCTTATGAAAGGATCTTTATCTTATGAAAGGATCTTTATCTTATGAAAGGATCTTTATCTTATGCAAGGATCTTTATCTTATGAAAGGATCTTTATCTTATGCAAGGATCTTTATCTTATGAAAGGATCTTTGTCTTATAAAAGGATCTTTATCTTATGAAAGGATCTTTGTCTTATGAAAGGATCTTTATCTTATGAAAGGATCTTTATCTTATGAAAGGATCTTTATCGTATGAAAGGATCTTTATCTTATGAAAGGATCTTTATCTTATGAAAGGATCTTTATCTTATGAAAGGATCTTTATCTTATGAAAGGATCTTTATCTTATGAAAGGTTCTTTATCTTATGAAAGGATCTTTATCTTATGAAAGGAACTTTATCTTATGCAAGGATCCTTTTTTAATGCAAGGATCTTTATCTTATGAAAGGAACCTTATTTTATGCAAGGATCATTATCGTATGAAAGGATCTTTATCTTATGAAAGGATCTTTATCTTATGAAAGGATCTTTATCTTATGAAAGGATCTTTATCTAATGAAAGGATCTTTATCTTATGAAAGGAACTTTATCTTATGCAAGGAACTTTATTTTATGCAAGGTTCTTCATCTTATGAAAGGAACTTTATCTTATGCAAGGAACCTTATTTAATGAAAGGATCTTTATCTTTTGCAAGGATCTTTTTCTTACGAAAGGATCTTTATCTTATGAAAGGAACCTTATTTTATGCAAGGATCTTTATCTTATGAAAGGATCTTTATCTTATGCAAGGATCTTTTTCTTATGAAAGGATCTTTATCTTATGAAAGGATCTTTATCTTATGGAAGGATCTTAATCTTATGAAAGGATCTTAATCTTATGAAAGAATCTTTATCTTATGAAAGGATCTTTATCTTATGAAAGGATCTTTATCTTATGAAAGGATCTTTATCTTATGAAAGGATCTTTATCTTATGAAAGGATCTTTATCTTATGCAAGGATCTTTATCTTATGCAAGGATCTTTATCTTATGAAAGGATCTTTATCTTATGCAAGGATCTTTTCCTTATGAAAGGATCTTAATCTTTTGAAAGGATCTTTATCTTATGCAAGGATCTTTATCTTTTGGAAGGATCTTACTCTTATGAAAGGATCTTAATCTTATGAAAGGATCTGTATCTTATGAAAGGATCTTTATCTTATGAAAGGATCTTTATCTTATGAAAGGATCTTTATCTTATGAAAGGATCTTTATCTTATGAAAGGATCTTTATCTTATGAAAGGATCTTTATCTTATGCAAGGATCTTTATCTTATGAAAAGATCATTATCTTATGAAAGGATCTTTATATTATGAAAGGATCTTTATCTTATGAAAGGAACCTTATCTTATGCAAGGATCTTTATCTTATGAAAGGAACCTTATTTTATGCAAGGATCTTTATCCTATGCAAGGATCTTTATCTTATGAAAGGAACCTTATTTTATGAAAGGATCTTTATCTTATGCAAGGATCTTTATCTTACGAAAGGATCTTTATCTTATGAAAGGAACCTTATTTTATGCAAGGATCTCTATCTTATGAAGGGATCTTTATCTTATGAAAGGATCTTTATCTAATGAAAGGATCTTTATCTTATGCAAGGATCTGTATCTTATGCAAGGATCTTTATCTTATGCAAGGATCTTTATCTTATGAAAGGATCTTTATCTTATGCAAGGATCTTTATCTTATGAAAGGATCTTTATCTGATGAAAGGAACCTTATTTTATGCAGGGATCTTTATCTTATGAAAGGATCTTTATCTTATGAAAGGATCTTCACCTATGAAAGGATCTTTATCTTATGAAAGGATCTTTATCTAATGAAAGGATCTTTATCCTATGAAAGGAACTTTATCTTATGCAAGGAACCTTATTTTATGCAAGGATCTTTATCTTATGAAAGGAACTTTATCTTATGCAAGGAACCTTATTTTATGAAAGGATCTTTATCTTATGCAAGGATCTTTATCTTACGAAAGGATCTTTATCTTATGAAAGGATCTTTATCTTATGAAAGGATCTTTATCTTATGAAAGGAACATTATTTTATGCAGGGATCTTTATCTTATGAAAGGATCTTTATCTTATGAAAGGATCTTTATCTTATGAAAGGATCTTTATCTTATGAAAGGATCTTTATCTTATGCAAGGATCTTTATCTTATGAAAGGATCTTTATCTTATGAAAGGACCTTTATCACATGCAAGGATCTTTTTCTTATGCAAGGATCTTTATCTTATGAAAGGATCTTTATCTTATGCAAGGATCTTTTCCTTATGAAAGGATCTTAATCTTTTGAAAGGATCTTTATCTTATGCAAGGATCTTTATCTTATGGAAGGATATTAATCTTATGAAAGGATCTTAATCTTATGAAAGGATCTTTATCTTATGAAAGGATCTTTATCTTATGAAAGGATCTTTATCTTATGAAAGGATCTTTATCTTATGAAAGGATCTTTATCTTACGAAAGGATCTTTATCTTATGCAAGGATCTTTATCTTACGAAAGGATCTTTATCTTATGCAAGGATCTTTATCTTATGAAAGGATCTTTGTCTTATAAAAGGATCTTTATCTTATGAAAGGATCTTTGTCTTATGAAAGGATCTTTATCTTATGAAAGGATCTTTATCTTATGAAAGGATCTTTATCGTATGAAAGGATCTTTATCTTATGAAAGGATCTTTATCTTATGAAAGGATCTTTATCTTATGAAAGGATCTTTATCTTATGAAAGGATCTTTATCTTATGAAAGGATCTTTATCTTATGAAAGGTTCTTTATCTTATGAAAGGATCTTTATCTTATGAAAGGAACTTTATCTTATGCAAGGATCCTTTTTTAATGCAAGGATCTTTATCTTATGAAAGGAACCTTATTTTATGCAAGGATCATTATCGTATGAAAGGATCTTTATCTTATGAAAGGATCTTTATCTTATGAAAGGATCTTTATCTTATGAAACGATCTTTATCTAATGAAAGGATCTTTATCTTATGAAAGGAACTTTATCTTATGCAAGGAACTTTATTTTATGCAAGGATCTTCATCTTATGAAAGGAACTTTATCTTATGCAAGGAACCTTATTTTATGAAAGGATCTTTATCTTTTGCAAGGATCTTTTTCTTACGAAAGGATCTTTATCTTATGAAAGGAACCTTATTTTATGCAAGGATCATTATCTTATGAAAGGATCTTTATCTAATGAAAGGATCTTTATCTTATGAAAGGATCTTTATCTTATGCAAGGATCTTTATCTTATGAAAGGATCTTTATCTTATGCAAGGATCTTTATCTTACGAAATGATCTTTATCTTATGAAAGGAACCTTATTTTATGCAAGGATCTTTTTCTTATGAAAGGATCTTTATCTAATGAAAGGATCTTTATCTTATGCAAGGATCTTTATCTTATGAAAGGATCTTTATCTTATTAAAGGATCTTTATCTTATGAAAGGATCTTTATCTTATGCAAGGATCTTTATCTTATGAAAGGATCATTATCTTATGAAAGGATCTTTATCTTATGAAAGGATCTTTATCTTATGAAAGGATCTTTATCTTATGCAAGGATCTTTATCTTATGCAAGGATCTTTATCTTATGAAAGGATCATTATCTTATGAAAGGATCTTTATCTTATGAAAGGAACCTTATCTTATGCGAGGATCTTTATCTTATGAAAGGAACCTTATTTCATGCAAGGATCTTTATCCTATGCAAGGATCTTTATCCTATGCAAGGATCTTTATCTTATGAAAGGAACCTTATTTTATGAAAGGATCTTTATCTTATGCAAGGATCTTTATCTAATGAAAGGATCTTTATCTTATGCAAGGATCATTATCTTATGAAAGGATCTTTATCTTATGCAAGAATCTTTATCTTATGAAAGGATCTTTATCTTATGAAAGGAACATTATTTTATGCAGGGATCTTTATCTTATGAAAGGATCTTTATCTTATGTAAGGATCTTTATCTTATGCAAGGATCTTTATCTCATGCAAGCATCTTTATCTTATGCAAGGATCATTATCTTATGAAAGGATCTTTATCTTATGCAAGGATCTTTATCTTATGCAAGGATCTTTATCTTATTCAAGGATCTTTATCTTATGAAAGGATCTTTATCTTATGCAAGGATCTTTTTCCTATGCAAGGATCTTTATCTTATGAAAGGATCTTTATCGTTTGAAAGGAACCTTATCTTATGCAAGGATCTTTATCTTATGAAAGGAACCTTATTTTATGCAAGGATCTTTATCCTATGCAAGGATCTTTATTTTATGAAAGGAACCTTATAGGGGAAGTGTACCAGCTATTGACCACTTAAGGTAGAAATCCAACTTCACTTCTTCCTGGCATGTTACTTAAAAACATTTTCTACTATCTGAAGTTAGTTATGGATTCTTCAGAAGCTCGTGAATCGAGTGGTATATTCAAAACTCAAAATGCAATTAATACTTTTTTTATAATGGTCCCTTTATACGGAAAAACGTGTTTACACCAGCTATTGACCACTTGACACCAACTATTGACCACCTCTGTACCAGTTATTGACCACCCCTTACTAGCATCAAAGATCAGGCTTTCTAATTACCTGTTTGATCAAACAGCTCCCGAAACAGAGTTTACTGAATTTAAATACGTGTATTTTAACTGAATCCCTGGCCTACAAGCCAAAAATGCAACTGGTTTCTAATTTCTCGCCCTAGATTGGCGAGTTTGAGAGATTGAAAAAAATGGATATCACTTTTCAGTTTAAACTTATAATATATTTCAAAATTAAAACAATAATACATTTTTCATACAGTTCAATAGGAGTAGGCAATATGTACCGCCATAATGACAAGAGAGAGTACAATAATGACTAGGTACCAAAACTGACGTAGATTTGATATAAATTAGTAAAATAGCAATAAAAATAATGCTGGTTTGGGAATAAGATTCCTACAGCTGGGGCAACTTAAAAAGTACATCAGTAGGTTGGTACGTAGGTACATTATATAATTACGAGTACATACAGAGAATTGAATAATTCTTGAAAAGAAAATAGAAGGAAATGTCGTTGAAAAATAAATGTATCACAAAAAATCACGCTCAGGATTTAAAAAAGTCAATTATTCCCAGTGTCCCTCTCATTCTCCCTCCAATTCTGTTCCACCACGCCGATTTCACTGCATAACTCGCTCAGCTGGAAAGTAAGGTGGCTCTTGTGACCGTCGACAAAATTTAATAGTATCACCGGTCTCTTGATATTTTTTTCTTCCAAATGAAGATTGAATATGAGTGAGATGAACTCGAAAAATACTTCAGATGTCATCCAGCCATTGTCACTTCTGCCAATGCCCCATCCGTCTGGAACTGATTCCGCAATTTCTCTAGGACAACCTCTTGTAAGGATACACAATCATCGGTGGTACTTTGTCTCCATTTGCCGAAAATGCGTACATGACTGTGATGGAGCTTTTAGCTTGTGCACAGTCCACTTCGAAGACGTTACCGGCGCCTTTCTTAGCCAGGAATATTCCCTTTTTGGGGCCAAGCACGAACCCAGTTTTGTCTGCGTTGAAGAAGCGAGCAGGATCTTCAAGGATGTCCATCATGTCTTCTTTTCGCAGCAGCTCTTCCACAGACGAAAACCATCCCACGATGTCTTGCTGGGAAACACAGGCACTAGCGTATGTGACAGCCTCGAAAGTACGACTGACGACCTCGGGATTTCGCTTGAGGAAGCCACACATCCACTTCCTTCCCGGTTTATTATTTTTGAAAGCACATTTGCTCTTGGATTCATGTCGAGGAATTCCTGGACGCTCAGCGGAACCTCTAAGCTTCGCCTAGAAAGCCTTTCCTCGCACTCTCCAAAATCCAATTGACCAGCTACGCTTCTTCATCCTTCGTCAGTATCGGTTTGGGTCCTATTTAAGGTTTCTTGAATTTAGGGCTATTCCTGAAGATAAGAGTGGCATGTGGAATCTCGTTTGTTCGAGAGGCAGCTCTAATCCCCAGTGTGCCATTCGCAATTTCTGTTAGAGCTTTCTGTAAATCCTCTTGACTGCAACCTCTTGGCAACTTTCCTATTATTTTCTTCTTTGGTTTTTTGGGAGCTATTAAGTGTAAAATGTGCTGAGGTCAATTAGTTACAACAACCTGACACGAAGAAGAACTTACTTGACTAATTTTCATGTGGTGGTCAGTAAATGGTATGCAGAAAAACCGGACTCGTTCCAGATATTGACCACCTGGTCAATAATTGGGACAGCGTCTTTTTTGTGTTCTAGTTATTAACCACCCTCTTTATATAACACAAGAAAACAATTTTCATGAGTTAAGGGGTACTAATGGAAAGGAAAATATCTCTAGTATGTGAAAATTTCAAGAAGCAATCATGAGGAAAAGGTTAAGTTTACGAAAATGCAAAATGCGCTAGGCGTGTTGCCTTACCGAATCCTTAAGAAAACGGACCGAAGTTGACCACACATACGTAAAACGGTAACTGAACCCTTAATTCGGCTCCCCTCTTCGCCAACTTCTGGTGAACGGATCTGAGGTCGTTACCCTAACATTAGATAATTTATTTGAGGTCAAAACCCTTTTCTAATCCTTATTATACAAAGAAATAGACCTAGGTGGTCAATAGCTGGTGCCTGGTCAATAGCTGGTACACTTCCCCTATTATGCAAGGATCTTTATCTTATGAAAGGATCTTTATCTTATGAAAGGATCTTTATTTTATGAAAGGATCTTTATCTTATGCAAGGATGTTGCGGCGACAATTATTCTTACCTTACGTTCCGGAGAAGTCGCTCGAATTGTATGTGGACTGTATCTAAAGGGGGGAATAGATGGACAACGATACCTGCAGGTGGAAAGGAGAGATTCTAAAGAAATTGGGAACAAGGAAAACCCTTTTCTCACTGCACTGAAGTTACTTAAACTATTCGAAAATTGATGCGAAATCGCCGGAAACTGGAGGACGTAGGAGGCGTATCCCTTTGAGGAGGCGAACAAGACAAGACTGGCCCTCCCACCTAGGGAACCCCGAAAATTATGTGTCGCAATTCGTCCCAAGCCGACCCTGCAGGTAGTTGAAACAAGCTCAAGGTGCTGGTTTTACATAAACTAGTTCACAACCAATGAGCACATGTGCAAGCCATGGATTTAGTATTCGAGACCACTTCAAAAGAATCCTGCAGGTACACGTTGGAGCGGGTCAAAAGATCTATTTCAAGACCCTGAAAAACAGTTGACTAATGTACGATAATAATAATCATGATTAATTATTTCAAGTAAAAGTAAAGTAGCCTTAAGGGGGGTCCAGACGTGCGAACCAAACGGTATGCGAACCGTACGCAAGCCTGAAAATCGCCCGTGTGGACAGCGCCGGCGAGCGGTATGCGAACCGCTCGCGAACATGAAACTGCGAACCAGATTTTGTGGGTTTTTCCACGAACACAAAGGAGGCGCGCACGCTCCGTCTGGACGGCCATTTGTCGTGTGGACACCAGCAGGTGAAGGTTCGCGAACGTATTTATGCGAATGAAGACTACTTCGTGCTCGTGGCTGGTTCGACAGAAATAGTTGGATCGCCGCGCGTGAGCCGTACGCGGGAAACAAAAATTTCGACGAACGGTTCGCGTACCGTTTGGTTCGCACGTCTGGACCCCCCTTTAGCGGACATCATCAGCCGTCCTCTCAAAGACGATGGAAACTCGTTCTGACAAAACTTTCCTGTGATGGATTTAATTTCCCGCAATAAATTTCTAAATCTGTTTGTCTCCTCTTATCGGCGGGCAGGTGCTTCTGGGGCGGCATAACGTTCGTATTTGTACGGAGATAGCAAGCCCCGGGAAACTTATTGCAACAGGGTGATAGATCGGATCAGTAGCAAAACAAGGCTGGTTTACCGGAGAGAAAAAGGCCGGCCGGAGCCCCGTATTTCACTATAGATTTGCTACCCTTTTCCCGGGGCTTGGTACAATAAAACAGGCATTCTTCTCACCAGGACGTACGATGCCCTGGGGGGCCTCAAAGGATGCAAACCCGCGAAGGTGCCGGGTATTGTAGACGGTCTTGGTAAAGGGAGCGCGAAGAGGGGGGGGGGGGGGGGAAAGACCCAAGGAAAAGATGGAGGTGAGTTGTGAGGCTATTTTCCGAGGTTAGGTTTCGCACTATCGTGTGCGTGTAAGTCCGAACTTCACAAATCCAACCCCCAACCTGACCTTCCAACCACCCTACGATACCCTTGTGGGCAACTTATTGAATAAATTTATTCGACCTATTCCTTTTCCATTGCTTTATTAATACCCGAGGTAGAAAACTTGTAGCCTTCTACAAAGTCCGTGATTTTGGTTTATTATTCTTGGAATAATACACCTATGTTTTCGCGACGGGGGTCGACGACTCCGATCGGCCTCAAAATTTGACATTATCCGTTTCAAGTGGTCTAGATTCAAAAACCGAAATGTCCGTCCGCCGTCCAGGCCGTTTTGGGCAGTAGGAATTTTTTAAAAAATCTGAAATTTTGACAAAATACTCGGTTTACTATCTAGTTGTGCCCGCAAGGTTTTCAGCCCGATCGCCCAAACCCGTGGGGCGCTATGGGGCTAAAATGGGGCTACAGAAGGTGGTTTTTGATGGCTTTTGGCTATGGGATCGTGTCAGGTGTCGTATTCGAAGTATTTTTGGACGTAGAATCCATTTTTTGTGGTCCCGCGGCGAAGACTTTTTCCTATTTTTTGAAGGATCCCAGGAGGTTAAATATTTTTCGAGTAAGTAAAGAATAAAGAATATTTGAAAAAACAATTTTTTTTGAAAAAAAAATCCAAAAAAAAATTTTTTTGAAAAAAAAAAAATCCAAAAATTTTTTTTCCAACATTTTTTCTTTTGACACAGAAACAATTTTTGCGCAACTAACCTATATCAAAGAATAATAAACCCTTGTGTAAAATTTGCAGCGTTTTTTCGTTAAGGCCATTCCTCATTTGTTCTGCGTTGCATTTCATTTTTTCATCATTTTGGCGCGGGTATGTTTTATTCTTCGGTATTTCATGTTCAGCCTCATTTCTGTTGCAATTCAATCAACTTGAGGTTAGTTCCCAGAATCCGGGCCTGCAACAATCCCGAGACGAATTCTTTCTTTTTATCAAAATGTGAAAATAATTCCTGCTGCCGCGATCACCAAGCAGGTTCGGACTCAGATAAGAGAAGAGGGATTCAGGTTGAGTGACGTGAACGCGGTGTTTTTCCAATCCGCGTTGTCACACGCGAGCAGTCCAAGTCGACGTTCAAAGCTGTCCCGCCGTTTATCGGCCTTTCGTGTTTTTTATACACATTTTTTCTCTCTTCCGTTTTCCCCCCTTTCTCGTCCTCCCCTCAGCTTCGTGCTCTTCTCGAAACCGAACGTGCGAAAGATACGAGATAGGGACGCAGCTTTTGGCGTGAAAGCTGACACATCGTGTGACCTCGAGCAGCCCCTGTAGCATAAACTCAGATAGTACGGGATTCCTGTTGTGGGGTGAAAGAAGCAATGTTTTTCGTATAACTCTTCAAAAGTACTCAACTAGAATGCCATTTCAGGTGAAGATCGTAAAAAATGTCATTTACATTGTCAAGTGGACATTGGAAAGATAAATCGCTTAACCAAAATCAGTCCACGTCAGCGTTCTCCACCCAACTTTATTCCTGCTGAGCCCAAATGGTAAAGAGGGGTCTTTGGGAAATGCCAACAGGGCACAGGTTGACGTACAGTTATATCGCCAAGATTACGTGAGAGCCCTGAGGTAATCAAATGGTTTAACCGGAGGGTCGGGAAATTGTGGGGGAGGCAAAGTAAACAGTCCTGCTAATGATGGGGATCTTTGGTGGACTCAACAAGGGCCGACTTCCCCTTTTCACATTCATCTCAGGACGTAAGGGGGGTCTGGAAATGAACCGAAGTGTAAGCCAGGAATACGGCTATGAGGTGAGGTTTTGGGTGGATGTTTGTTTCTAAATTTCAGATCAACTTGAAGTATTTTTTTAGTCAGTGGTTTGAGTTTGGTTAGTCTCCACGGAATAGAATGCCATTCTATTCCGTGGTTAGTCTCCTACTGCAAGCGCCTCGAGGAGTCTCGGAGATGAGGCGTCCAACCGTCTCTCGTTTTACATGAAATACATTTCTTCAAGTTTTTTATGTCTTCTTAAGGATTACGAGAAATAACAACACTTTGCTTTTAATTATTTTTTATTGAAAACTTGTTAAAAACCAGCAAACAGGTAGGGGGTAGAAAACTATAATTGTAAGGGGTTTTCATGCGCACCTAATATAATATTGATACTATCAACATTACCAATTATAATATTATAATAATATTATAATAATATCATAATAATTATGATATCCACATATTGCACCCTTGCTTTAAAAGTGCCACATCTCAAAAAATTTCAATTTTTCAGGAAGCAGGAAAAACGTGTACGCGGCCAGCGTACTTTGACTTGATATTTTTATATAATATATCACAATATCAGAAGAATATTCTTCTTCTGTTTGATCTCATTAATTACTAAACAGATCTATTTGAGTCTATCTATATGAATAAATTGGGATTCTAGAAGTATTTTCAAATTTTTAAATTTTAAAAATTAATACCTATCTCGCTTTCCGGGTGGTGCCTTTTTGACGTCATTGGCTTGAGTCGTTTTTATTTTGATTGGTGACACTTTTGTTGTTCGTTCTCATGTGACTCTTTTGATGGTTTTCAAGTAAGCCGTCTCCATCATGAATTCAGCAATATCCTCCCATGGCGTATTTATGGTGTACCTATTTTTATCACTTGCCCTACGTTCCCGACAAGTTGGCGTATTTAGTACATGGATGGGTTGGGTCACCGATACGAAGATTCTCTGCGTCCAATTGGACGGCGAACTCCTCCCGAACGAGGAGAGACTTGGGCGAAATCGTCAGAACAAGCTCCGATCCTCCTTGAAAGGACGGCTGACGACGTCCGCGACGGCAGCAGCCAGTCACAGCTCAAAAAAGTCAAAGGTGGAAATCCCAAGTTGCATTTCATTTCTTACAAGTTGACGGGTGATTTTGCTACATTTAGAACCAACCGAGGAGGCAAATGACGAGGAGGCATTGAAGACACAGGAGCTGCAGCCTCCACGATATTGTTCCACGGCTGCGCTCGAGATTGAAAATGGACACTGAATTGGCAATTTCCGAAGGGGTATGGTCCAGAAATGACGTCCCTGCACCGAAGAGTGACTCTCTCTGAACCCACCTCCAAGGCACAGAACTTACCCGTTCTCCTTGGATACAGCTGTCTATCTCTTTCGTCATGTGCCACATTCCCTCAGTCCTTGCTGTTCATGGGATTGGGAACGCTCATTTCTCGCGAATTCTCTGTCCCTCTTCTTCTTGCTAGCCATCCAGTCTTTGACATCTTTGTACGTTTCCACCCAGGTTGTCAAATTGAAGCTTTACAATGATGACTCATTCTCACCTCCTTTCTTTCTCGAGCATTTTAAATTATCTTCCTCCTCTGCCTTCTCAACAGCTTCTTTCCCTACTCCAGTCCTTTGTACTTTCATTATGACTGGCTAGCATTTCAGTCGTGGTGACCGTATCTTTTTCGATCCAGGTTGTTAGATTGTTGCTTTCCATTGATGGCTTCAGAAGCAGAATCTGCTCTCCATCCTTTCTTTCCTGTACTGGGTCTTCTTTCTTTTCTTCACCCTCCGCCTTCTCTACAGGTTCTTCACCAGCGGTTTCTCCAATTTCGAGCTTTTGTACTTCGACTCCATTACGAACTTGGGTCTACGCTTTCTGCATCGTGTTCCCCCTCAGTAACTTCTTGTGGGGTTGAAACTTTGATGACCGCGAGTCCTGAAGTTGAATATCAGCAATGTCAGAAATTATCTCAATATAAGTACTCTTCTTTGTTTTTCCTACTCCACTCAAGGCCCGTTGACAATCGCCTGTGTAGCTTCTCTTCGCGACCTTTTCTCGTTCCCGGAGATGTTCGCAACGACCGGGTTGGTACTTTAAACAACTTTTCTCCTACACTGAGTCTGCCTAAGCACGAGCCTGTTACCTCAAAATTGCCGTCAAATCCTGATAAGAATCGTCATAATACCCCGCGTTCTCAACACAATGAAAACATTCTTCCTCACAGACACATCCAGGTAGGCGAGGAAGCAACAAAACTCCCAACGCATCCAGGAAACGACTCTAGCGACATGACGGTGAAGAGTGTGTTGTCAAAGACAAAAAGGCCTCTTGTCACAATAGGAGTTCGCAGATGGTGATGAAAAGGCGGAAGTTTTGCGACAATGGGAGAACTTTCATTTATAATACACAATATCCTCCGTTGTGGGGGTCGCGAGGCGGCAATCTCGCGCACTTTGAAGGAGAGGCTTTTCGTGTAAATCTTTTCCTCCCTCTTTGACAAGTTTTCAAGAGAGAGGAACCAAACGGTAGGTAGTACTTACGTAACAGGAATCTAAAATAATTAAAACTTCGAAATGTACTCGATCATTGCTTTTACAGTTCAATAATTATACAAGTTATGGGGGTTTGCTCATAAGGGGACTGTCAATGATATTAGGCCTACACAGTTATTTTGATTACTAGAGACAATTCACAACAATACCATGTACCGTTCTTGGGCACCTTTACTTTGCTGGTTGAATCCAGTACCTGCACGACGTGGCAGTTAGGGTTGCCAACTCCAAAATTCTGTTCAGGAGGACGCTTGGGAAAATTGGGGAGGACACCGTGTAAAAAGGGAGGACATCCACTCCAACATTGATATTTGCAATATAATATATTGCAATAGTATTATAATTAGTTTTACAAATTCATTTTCAAAATTATTTTCATTTAATGAAAATAATTTTACTACCTAACGTACGAAGGGCCGGAATACAAAATTAACTGATGCACTACACAAACAAGGCAAAAAAGGTTTATGTTTGAAAATACAGATTTGTAGGTATTAAACCAAACTAGGTAGGTATTGACATAATAATATTATGTAGTACACTCAGGTATTAAGCTAGGAACTACTTTTATAAAATTTATAAAATGCATTTATGAAAATGCATGCCTGCATTCAAAATTTGAATATTTAACCCATATAGTAATTCAATATTCAGGTATTGATTGTCGTACATGCACTTCAATCATAATATCACGAATATTATGACGAACGTCTTAATTTGGATATCGATATCCAAAAATCTATTACAAATTTATTACAAGCAGGCAAACCCATCGGTGATTACCGATGGGTTTGCCTGCTTGTAATAAATTTTACATCGTATGTTTAACTTTTCAAAATGGTCCTTTCCCTCTTTTGAGGGGACGTTCAAACACGAACAACGTAGACGAAACATTTCGAATCAAATCAAATCAAATCAAACTGGTTTTTATTTGCAAAATCCATGTATATGACAATGCAAACGTCAAGATTACATAGGCAATGACAGAAACACAAGCACGAAAACAGCAGCAATCTGGGCCCCATAGTACAGTTCACAAACAAACTCTGACAACATGAGAATGGAGCAACCCGGGCGAACCTATGGGCTTGATATATGTATTTGACAATGCAAACGTCAAGATTACAAGGTTACATCGGTAATGAAAAAAACACAAGCATCAAAACAGCAACAATTTGGGCCCCATGGTACAGTTCACAAACAAACCCTGACAACATGAGAATGGAGCTACCCAGGCGAACTTATGGGCTTGAGGCGAATGAGATATTATAAAACTCATCAACACTGTACAATTCCGCCTCGATCAGAATATCTTTCAGGGCTCGCTTGAAAGCGGGGATGGGCAAGCTCTGCAGCCTCTCTGCAAAGCTTCAAAACACAAACAAAATTTTCTGATACGAAAAGAGAATTTTATTTATATAAAATAAAATATAATACGAGAAAAATTCCATCAACTAACACGAACAAGAAAGGTAGGTAATCAAAACCTTCGAAAAATGGATTAAAATATAATCATTATGTCCAAAATTACTCGGAAAATATTTGACCTCCTGGGATCCTTAAAAAATCCCATTTGTAGCCCCATGAAAGCCCTATAGATCGCAACAGTGAAACCGGATCGTTCCGGGACCCCTAAAACTGGATTCTACGTTCAAAAATACTTCGAAAACGACACCTAACTCGATCCCATGGCCAAAAGCCTTCAAAAAAATCCTCTCGTAGCTAAATAGCTACCACTATGTCACACCCCATGGGATACAATTTTGTCATCTCAGCGGCAACGATTTTCTCATTTTCAGGAGTGAAAGTTGGTCTGGACATAAAGCATGCCAACGTTTTATTCTGTATGATGGCAGAAGCATTACTTTTATGAGTTTGTTTGGAAGCATGACGTTTCAAAGAGCTTATTCCACCATATTTTATAAAGAAAGATTTCTTGCAAAAGGAGCAATACGCTTTTTTGGGATTTACCTTATCTACCCGTGCCTATAGGTAATCCTTCTCCCACAAAAAGTTTAATGGACACGCACGTTTAGAAGTCCAAGCCTTCGAACACTTCGGGTCTTCCTCAGCATCACTTTCGGCTTCTTAGCACAAACTGTACCTCAACTTCGCCACCAAAAACTAAGCAAAATTCTCACAAAGTAATCGCGATCCATGTGAAGACGATAACAACCACCGGTATTCAAACATGAGACGGCATATAAAGTGACAGAAAACGACAACGCTGATAAGAAATGTGATCACTCCTTCTTCCTCTTCCCATTTGTTCTCGTTCTGTTGCTTATTATATTGCTTGTTGAAGAAATATTAATCCACAAACAGAAAAGGGAGGACATTTGGGCGTCCTCCCGAGGTCCCGGGTTTCGGGAGGACAGATGACCAAAAGGGAGGACGGTTGGCAACCCTAGTGGCAGTAGATGGCACTAGATGCGTTGAGCCTCTGACTAGGCCACCAGGTGGTTAACATTGAGGGATGCCTACGTCATGACTTCAGGGTATTAGGCCACAGAGTTTCACCGGTGCCGTCTACTGACTAGTCATGCGGGTGCTGTTTTCGACCCAAGAGGAAAACTAAAGGCGACGAGGAAAGGTGGAATGTCCCTCAGAATGGATGTAAATCGATCACTGCAAGCAGAAGATGAACACCTGAGACGCCCGTCCTGCTATACTGAGCCTGATTGTGTCTGGGCCAGATATGGACCAATGCAACCCGTTCTGGCTTGGCTAGTGGTCTTATCTCGCCATTTTCTGCTCATCAGTCTCACGGTGGCTGCCGCAAACGGCCATGGTTTTCCGTTAACCAGAGGCTTGCTGCCTTGCCAAAAGCTGAAGCGAATCTTGCAGAATCCAACCCGAAATAACTCGATTTACAAAGGACAAACTAAATGGAAGCAAACGTCATAGTGAGGAGGTGCCGATCGGCTTCTAGTTCAGTTGAAAAGGGTGTTGTGAAGTAACAATTAAGCTCGGCCTGTTTCGGCGTCATTTCGAACCAGATTTCCTTTGAAAGGTGCTGCGCTGCTTGAGCGCGCCATTCGGCTCAGTCTGGCCACTCAACATCCTCACTTAGGAAAACAACTGTCCCGAGCCCAACGATTTGAAACGGGGTTTGGACAACTGGTCTGCGAGGCAAAAAAAGTGGGGACGTCTGGTCCTGCCCTTCTGGACAACTGGTTCAAAAATGACTTGGACGAGTGTTCCGCTAGCTGTCAAGTGGTCCGATTTACGAAGTGACAAGTGGTCCGTCACAAAATTTTCCTTCCCACATGTGCAGACTTAAACTGTCTACATAAGAAGGTCTGGTTGAAATTTTTGTGGTTTTTATATGACATCTTCCACATTGTTGGGGGTAGGCATATTGTCGGAAATACTGACATCTGGAGCCTCCACTTCATTAACTTTGATTTTGGTTTATTATTCTTGGAATAATACACCTATATTTTCGCGACGGAGGTCGACGACTCCGATCGGCCTCAAAATTTGACATTATATCCGTTTCAAGAGGCCGACATTCTAAATCCGAAATGTCCGTCCGCCGTACGCCGTCCGGGCCGTTTTGGGAAGTAGGCTTTTTTTTTTAATCTGAAATTTTGACAATATACTCGGTTTACCATCTAGTTGTGCCCGCAAGGTTTTCAGCCCGATCGCCCAAACCCGTGGGGCTCTATGGGGCTAAAATGGGCCTACGGGAGGGTTTTTTTTTTTTTAATGCTTTTAGCTATGGGATCGAGTTAGGTGTCGTTTTCGAAGTATTTTTGGACGTAGAATCCGTTTTTGGGAGTCCCGGAACGATCCGATTTCACAGTGGCGATCTGCAGGGCTTTCATGGGGCTAAAAATGGGATTTTTGAAGGATCCAAGGAGGTTAAATATTTTTCGAGTAAAAAATAAAGAATTTTTGAACAAAAAAATTTTTAAATATAAAAATCAAAAAAAAAAAAATCAATTTTTTTCATTGACAGAATTAAATTTCTGCACAAGTAACGTACCTATATCAAAGAATAATAAACCCTTGCGTAAAATTTGCAGCGTTTTTTTAAATAAAAATCCACAAAAAAATGTTTCTAAATTTTTTTCATTGACAGAAATAAATGTATGCACAAGTAACCTATATCAAAGAATAATAAACCCTAGTAAAATTTGCAGCGTTTTCATATTATATTTTTATATTTTAGATTCCCAACGTCGTTTTCAAACTAGGTTCTAAGATTTTGTACGATTCACTAAGATAATATTATTACTTTTATAAATGTCATAACATTTAAAATTTTCCTTTGAATTGTGCAAATAAACCATGTTAAATGACTCTTCATGTTTAGAAATAGCCCGTTACACAACTGAAATATCTTACACCATTTTTTAATGAAAAAAGTTTAAACAAAAAAAGTGGTCTCGTGATTTTTAACGTTCTGACGGCTAAGGGGGTGCAAGAAATCTTCTCGGACATGAAATGGAGTAAATTTAATGCTCTTTCTTTCTATGTAAGCTTTTTTTCCTACACTATAGGTATTATAGTTTAGGAAGTGGAGTTTTTCCTAAACTATATTATAGTTTCGGAGTTAAGTATTTACAAAAAAAAAAACTTTACAACTCCCAATTTTTTTTTTTTTTTTTTTTTTTTTCAACAACCGTTTTTCCAGGCAAAATTTTCAGTACAACAAATTTTTTCTCTATTTTTCCTAATTTGGCTGGACTATTTCGTCCAGATTCCGTTTTAAATTCCAAACTAGCAAAAAATACCAAATCAATGAGCTCAATGGGATTTTCAATCTCTTTATGGAGCGTACATTTCAAATTTTCCTTTGAATTTTGCAAATAAACCATGTTAAATGACTCTTCATGTTTAGAAATAGCCCGTTACACAACTGAAATATCTTACCTACACCATTTTTTAATGAAAGAAGTTGAAAAAAAAGAAAAAAAAGTGGTCTCGTGATTTTCAACGTTCTGAAGGCTGAGGGGGTGCAAGAAATCTTCTCGGACATGAAATGGAGTAAAATTTACTTTAAATAAAATTTAATTTAATGCTCTTTCTTTCTATGTATTTTTTTTTTTTTTTTTTTTTTTTCCTACACTATAGGTATTATAGTTTAGGAATTGGAGTTTCTCCTAAACTATATTATAGTCTCGGAGTTAAGTATTTACAAAAAAAAAACTTTAAAACTCCCAAATTTTTTTTTTTTTTTTTTTTTTCAACAACCTTTTTTCCAGGCAAAATTTCCAGTACAACAAATTTTTTCTCTATTTTTCCTAATTTGGCTGGACTATTTCGTCCAGATTCCGTTTTAAATTCCAAACTAGCAAAAAATACCAAATCAATGAGCTCAATGGGATTTTCAATCTCTTTATGGAGCGGACCACTTGACACGGACCACTTGTCGCGGACCAGTAATGAAAGATGATCTAAAGATCATCATGAGCTCATTTTTAGTCTGCCCTGCAGCCTATAGTGCACTTGTTACGACGAGGGCCCTGGGCCAGTAACTTATCAGCCCCGCTTTGATGGGGGGGGGGGGGGGGGACACTGGTCCTGTTGCCCCCGGGCCCGGCCTTCGTAGGGGGGCCCGGATTTTCTTGAGAATTTTTTTTCTAAAAAAAGGGGGTAGGAGAGGCAAAATGGGAAAAGGGGCAGATCAATATAGGAAAAATTTTCACTTTTTTTTTTTTTTTTTTTTTTTTTTTTTTTTTTTTAGGGGGCCCAATGAATTTTCATACTTTTTCCCCCCGCCCAGTTCACTGTTGACGGACCAGTTGGGATACTCCCCGATCCAGGCAGAAGCAGCAAATTCTGCTCCCTGGAGAGGATTAGATGTCTGCAGCCATGCTCAGAATGACAGCGTTACCACTCCGAGGTACCGTAAGCTTTCATTACGTGCGCGTATGTCAGGTCAGTACTTGGGACTGAGAGTTCAATAAAGACCCAACTATTGTATTTGTTGTGCTCACTTGGCCTGCGGCAAAGGAGGATTGGTACGTTCTGCCACCTCCTGAATAAGTCAGGGCTTCGCAATCATTTCAACACCTCACTTCGAAGGAAAAACGCCCACGTCCTGCGAATCTTTTTGCTACCTAAATTTGATATACGTTTAAAAGGTCATCACCAAACTCATTATGCGCAACGTCTTGGGACGTATTTTGGGTGGAGCGCCCGTCGGAATAGAACTCTGATAAGTACGTCAAAGGGAGGAAATTTGGGCGTCATGGCGTCAGACAACAAAGATGCCGTTAATTGGGATGCTGGTAATTAGTGGAGCCTTTTCTTGTTAGCTGTCACGGTATGTCCGTGTGCGTTAGTGCGACACACTTGTGTGTCTTTGATGGCAGGAACCCCTTACGCACCCGTCGCAAAGGACCTCACACGCTCAACTGCACAGGGTCCCTTTTTGCTCGGGAAAGAGCCGTATTTGAAAGGGACTGTTTGAATAGTCGCGTGCTTCTTGAAAGAGGAGTCAATGCCCGACGAGTCAGTCAAATCTGTCGGTTTC
Organism: Pilophorus perplexus; assembly: GCA_955831195.1. NCBI lineage: Eukaryota > Metazoa > Arthropoda > Insecta > Hemiptera > Miridae > Pilophorus > Pilophorus perplexus. Next base: position 5,764,265 of record OY037015.1, read on the forward strand.
GCCAACGCTAATGACATCATCCTACTCAACGGCGGCACCAACCCAGCTGTATTATAGTCTTGATGCCCCTTCAAGGTTTGCTATGATCCGAGAGTTAAGAAATAAATGGCAGACTCACAAAACAATTATATTAAATTTTAATACCTGCTCCTGATCGCTTTTCTCGATTTCGGAGCGCCACACGTTCTTCAGGCAGATAAAGAGACCAAGAAACTCTTCGTACATGGAGAGTTCATAATCATCATGAACTTTTGATGCACGAAGGATCTTTGTATAATTTCTGACATTAATAATTATTATTATTGTTTGGTGGATCCACCAGCCAATCAGCGCCGCTAATGAGCATAATATGCAGAGCGTGAACGTTCCTCTTACTCTCTGTATTTACAACTGCTGTCCTCTTTTGAGACGCTTGGAGGTTTTGGGCACCCACATGGGTCATTACCCCAATAAGGGCCAATCCAAACGCCAATATCTCAGAATGTTTAAAGTTAGAATTGAGTTCTACGTCACAGCATTCAATACAAGAACACAGTGAGGCGCCAGATGAAAAACACCAAGCCCAGGGTTGCACATGGGGTATTCTGCTTTTCTCGCGTTCTGTTGCTGATATTCAGGATTCCAACTATATCGCTGGAACCAACTCGATGGAATCTAGAACTGGAGACACTGCGAGGGCGTCAGACCGGAATAATACTGAAGCTTGTGAGCGTTACCCATTTGGTGGTAACTCATACCAGGGTTGCAGTACATAATTCTCTAAGAGAATCACCAAGGTATGAATTACCACCCTGGTATGAGTTACTTACCACCAAATAACGCTTACAAGCTTCACTTCATTTTTCATTCCCCATCGAATATTGAAGTCGTCGCGTGCGCTCACTACCTTTTACCTTTAAATATTGATGTGGGAACAGCCCACCCTCTTCTTTTTGTTGGAAGTTGGGCTTGAGCTTCCTTCCATTGTGGCAGATGGCGGATTCAATTGGGGGATGGGAAAAATCCGGGCTCAGCCCTTCTTTGAGGAGTTGCCTCAGTCTTCATGGACGGTATTTCGTCACTTCTCCGTTAGTTCACGTTTCTTTTTTGGCTTTAATGGCCCATCTGTCTCGTTGCACAGCACTCTACCGATGACATTGAATATTTCTCAAATACTGTTTTTGTTTCAGGTCGGTGAAAAGGAACGACGCTGGTCACCGTTTTTACGGTAAATAAAATGATATAGTTGGCTGCCATCAGTGTATTGCTGCTTTGGTTGTTTTAGCAGGGTCGATGTATTTTTATATCCTGTCACTGGGGGACACCCTCTAACGCCAGGATTAATTTAGCACCTCGCCCTGCGGCTTTATTTTTATTTAGCATAGATCGAGGATCAAACCGAGAACATGTTAGAAGGTCATCCCAACATATCACATCATTTTTTATTCAGGGCTAAAATTAATGTCTGAGCTGGAAAATGCCTAAGCGTGGATTGTTGAGGTGTGTGACTCGCGCCTTCAACCGCTCTGGTATCCTGTGAACCGGCAGAGGTAGGATGGGAATTCGCGCCCAGATCTTAAATGAAGTACTGTAGAATTGTCTCAAGGCATCAGTACGAGCTCCACGATTTTGCCTTCACTTGAAACAACCGCGGAGAAGTTGAGAGCGCAGCCTGCATCCCGTCAGGTTCTACCTGCAACGTTCGTACACCTTGATTACAGAACCTCATGCTTTTGTCAGAGATGACATCAGGAGAAACACCGGCCTCACAAATTACCTGCTTGAAGTCAAGCGAGATGTGACAATCCATTGTGCGGAATGGAAATTTCCAGTTTGTTTGAAAGACTGAAACTGGCGTTTCAGGAAAATGACGTGGAAGAATTGTTGGAAGGATGGCCAGGTATCGTCAGAGCCAGAGCTAACATCCCTGAAAAATAACGACCATCAGCAGCGACTCAAGATGGCCATGGACCTAGAAGGAGAGCAAGTGAGACTCCACCTTCTGTCAATAGAGGCTGTGGACCGCGCGTCCTCAAACTACCAGCTACCATCAATCCTGCTTCGAAGACGCGAAAAAAAAAAAAAACAAAACAAAGAAAATTCATAGACCCTCTAAGTGATCCTGATGTAACGATGAAAACTGCAATTAGGAATGGAAGCGTTTCTGGATTATTTATTTATTTATTTTTTTTTTTTATCGATAGAAGGCGTCCAAATAATACTAAAAATGGGGTGAAAACACAAACTGCAAGCTCGTATGAATTTATAAAATTTATGGAAAAATTGCTATTTGAATTTTGGCGGAAACCCGAGGTCAGCTCCTATTGGTGGACGAATTGGCCACCATTACAAAACTAAAAACTGAAGAATCGGTCAGTGGAATAAGTTAATTTATATCACAAATAAGTTGAGTCAATAAGCATGATCACATTCACAAAAAAGCGAACACGGCCAATTTCGCGTTACTCCAGTGTCACTAGAGCCAAAACACCAAGAAAAAATCGAAAAAAAAGAAAAAGTCGACCTGCACTCTGGTGTCTTTGATTGGAAACCGGAACCGCTGTAGGTGACGTCACGTACAGCGGTTTTTGAATCGGCCAGAATTACTTAAGATTATTATAAACCACGTGAAAGACTATTTGTCATAAAAATGATGCATTTTCCCCATTTTGACTTCTAACAACACGGTACAGGATGATCTAACCCGAAATTCGGGAGCACTTCCATTCCTAATTGTATTTTGTGGAGAATCGCCTACACTTTCAATGCACCACCACGACATTTTGACCAGAAAGAGGGAAACCCCAGAACGGAGCGGAGGGTCTGCTGGAACGGCCCTGGATTATTCAATCGCTCCCACACTATCAGAGGGAAGCAACGACGCTTTTTGACCCTGCTCTCGTCACGCAGGAAAGCTCCGTCCGCAATGAAGGAAGAGAGTTCGCTAAATCTACTCTAGCCTATTATCTAAGTCGGAACACGCTCGTCAATCTGCGCCCACCCGCACGGAAATTGGTTCAGCCGTTTGGGCGTGATGTTGTAACAAACATACATACATCCTAGCTGGGACAACCGTGCTTTGCACGAAATATTGAATAGATATCCAATTCCCGTTCAATAATGCATCAATCCTTCACTCAGAACGCAAGCACGTCCAACCCATCCTACCTTGTTGTGAAGTATCAAACTATCTCGAATCGAAGGCCTGTATAGTAAGAGAGGATAAAATTACCTGTCCATGTAGGTTTACTAAGATTGATCCCTTAGGAAGCTGTACTCGTACCAAATTTTAGCGCTCTGGGAGGAGCAGGAGAGAAATTTGTTATTCCGCTAAACTCCCTATCAATAATGCAACCCTTGCTTCTTAGTAACAACGCTTGATGACCCGTTTCTTGTTATGAAGAATCAAAATATCTCAAATCGATGGCTCGTAGAAGAAACTTACTGACAATCTTCGAATTACTACCCGCGTACCGTAGCTGGGACACCCGTGCTTCGCATGAAATATCATTTCCCGTCCATCGCCTATCACTCATGCAAACACCCGCACGGAAATAGGTTCAGCCGTTTGGGCGTGATATTGGAACATACATATTTATCGTTGTCCAGAGGTTCACTTTGATCAAGACTTTTCATTTTCTTCCATCTTTTGGAAGAAAATATGAGTCTCGCTTTATTTTGAGCGGATATAAAGTTTGAGTGAAGAAGCCCATTGTCCGATCTCGCTCAGCACAGCCTTCCCACAAACTCAGTAACAACGAGGTCACCTAAACCTTTATGCCTGTCATTAAAACAAAACCACTTTACGGGTCTATCGTCGCCGCAACTTGACTCGAGTGAGCGGCCCCCTCTTGAGAGGCTCTCGACATTTTTATAGAGCTCGCCTAGTGCATCTTAACCGCTTCGTAAAGAGGCAAAACCCGGCGGAGAAAGCTTTAAAGCCTCAAGCCCCGCCAACCTAGCGAATAATTAACCATCATCACTTGGTTTCAACTAGAGACAACTGATGAATACCGTATGGGTAAAGTTTGGTGAAGAGGGAAATAGGTGTCGAACATTATATTCAAGGAGCTCTTTCAATTTGAGGTGGATCCAAGGAACATCGCGCACCAAAAGATGAATATAAAAATGGAATATTGAGTCCTGGTGGTTCTGGGTCTAGTCGCTGGGCAGTGGCCGCGAGCACGAAGGTATTCAAGCAGGTGAAGTCCTCTGAATGCATCGGAAGGCTAGTCGTACTGACGGAGCGTGCCGGTAGACTGGAACGATCACTGAGTGCCTTGGAAGGCAGGACGTACCGACAGAGCTTGCTGGTAGTCAGAGACGCCGCCTCGGAAGGCTGTTCTTCGGATTCATAGGAATGTGCCGACACGTCTCAAGTTCGAACTCTGGCAGACGTTCCAAAAATATGATCGTTTACGCTGTGAAGTGCGTTTGGCGTCTATTAACAACTGGTGTGGGCAGAGAAACTACAGCCAAGGACATTCACATACGCCATACCGTTGTGGGGGTCTTCTCCTCTCCCAGGTGTTGGCGGTGCGCAGGTGACTGAGAAGGATTCAAAATCAGCCGCTCTCGATGTGGTCGGTGGGTTTACCGCCAGCTAACACTTGGTTCTGCTGAATCACAAGAATAAATAATATGCATGCAAGTGCGATAATCTGATATCTGTCAGGAGTGGATATAAGTAATTGATTGCCAGACTTGGAGCAATGTATTGACATGTAGCTGTGGCCTTTGGAGAAAAAGTGGCCAACATTTTGAATGCTGCCGCTTGAGGGCTTGGTCCTGCTGTACAACCTGCCAAACAATTTAGTGGCTTCATACATTTCAGAACTTCATTGATGTTTTCCCTAGTAGGTCCCTGTGATGAAATCTAGTTCCTATTTGAGCGTTTCTTTTTCCGCCCATTTCGGACTTCATTTTATAGCCTTTTGGATTGACTATCATTTATTGCCAGAGTTAGAACAACGTATTCATTTGATGCTGAAGACCTTGGTGAATACGTGGCAAGCATTTCGAATACTGTCACTTCGGGGCTCGGCCTTGCTATGGCAAAATATCCAAACGGTTATTCTGTGGCTGAGTTGGCACTCAAAGTGGAACTTTTCCGGTCTGATTTTTCTTTTCAAGGAGAAAGGGTACCAGGAAAATTGGGCCTCCGATCCCAAAAAAATAACTACAACGCCGCACAGAAGACTTCAAGAAGTCCAATAAAGGTCCGAGCACACAGAAAGCGAACTGTCCGCCGCGAACCGTTGTCGCTAGTTCCCTAGCGATTGTGGTTTAAATCATGATAGGATAAATAATAGTATTGGCTATATTTGGTAAACTCCCTGGGATTCTTCAGTGATCTCACATTGTGCAATTTGCTTCGCCCTTGGGGGGAGGGCGAGGCAGGAGAGAGGAAGCGCCCGCATCCCCAGAGGGAGGGGACAGGCGGTGGTGACGCATTTAATGCGTCGCATTATTATGACAGTGACTTGTGTACGAAGAGCTTGTCGAGTTCATATCGTATGTGGCGCGGTATTGCGAAGTAATGACATTACATTGTGTCCTGTGCACAAGGGGGAATCCGTGAGTTCTTATCCCATGTGGTACATGATGTAGGTACATGGATATTTCATAGTGGTGAAATATCCTGATAATTAAATGATATTCCTATAAACTGTGTTGCATGTTATACATGATTCATATAAATTGTGGATATTTATATTATGGGTATTTCATGGTGCTTACATGATACATATAAATTGTGTGGTATATAAATTGTATTGTATATAAATTGTGTTGTATATAAATTGTGTTGTATAATGTTGTGGTGTTCTGAGTAAACCACAGTCTGAATAGAGCTACAGGGCATAGTTTGTGTTGGTTACAAAGATAACCACAGTCAAGCAACTATGCATGCTAGCTATGTTGGTTACGAAGATAACCACAGTGTGTACAGCTACGGGAGATAGCTGTGTTGGTTACAAAGATAACCACAGTTATGTGAGGTGGGAGTGCCTATAAGGGGTTGGAGGAGGGCACATTACACAAAACCATTAAGAGGCCAAATGCTGCCTGATTTGCTGAACCATACCATACCATACCATATTGTAAATTGTTTCTTATATTGTGTAATACCATATACCATACTATAATACATGTTAGGTCGATTCGTAATCCATGAGGGATTTACGACAACCGTGTCCCCTGTGTTGTTGCACCATCCCCGCCAAACAGAAAGCGAACCACCGGTGCAACCGCTTCGGTGCAACAACACAGGGGACACATTTCGCTCTGACGCGCGATCGGTTCGCGGCGGACAGTTCGCTTTCTGTGTGCTCGGACCTTAAAACAAGGAAGCTGAATGCTGAGGAGTGAGTGTGCTATTCCTGGTTTCGCCGCTGCGGAGCGCTGTAGTGGCCGTTCGTCCCCGGCTTCTTATCTATACTTCTATAAAATACTTTATAGGCAGAGAAGAACGATTGCCGTACAACGTGTATGTATTCGCTGAAAAGTAAAGAAAAAATCGGTAGTGTTCACATCGCGTTTCAATAGACTGCGGTCACGATATCAAAAGCGCTCGCCGGCGGTACAAAACAAATTTGATTTCATTAGTTCACTTCCGGTAGACGGTCTGCAATACGTGGTGAATGGAGAGCTCGGGATACCGATAGAATTTCTCAATAAACGAACCCTTCACGGGCCCAAAGGAAAAATTGCTTGGACCCCCAAGAGCGGTGGGGAAAAACCGAAGTCGATTGTTTTCTAATGGCCGATCCTTTAATTGACCCATAAAGGTGGGCAGGACAAACGGCCGTGGCGAGAAAAAAAAAAAAAAAATTCCCTGGGTCTTGGTAATCTGACCTTTCATTTTTCCCACCCCTTGTCACCCAGGCCAATAATCCCATTAATGGCCGAGGTGATTATTTCGCTCAAATCTCCCCCTCGGTACTATCTGGCCCCTCTAAACGCATGTTTTACGACCGAGTTGGCTTTTAGCTAGCTTTTATCTCGTTACACAATGCTTCCCCGTGAAGCGCCAACGTTTATTTGCTCTTCCTAGTTCTCCCTCCGACCTCGCTCTATCCCAACAGGGGAAATACCAGTTAGGCTCGGACTTAAAAGGCAACGCCCATTAAACGATATATTCAATCTGCAAATCCTGTTGGAAATCTTTTATGGAAAAGCCTAAGGGGATGTATAGAAAAAGAGAAATCCGTGAAACCTCACAGCTGCTAAGTGGCCACTGAGACTTCCTGGCTAACGGGTAGTGCCCATAAGAGCCGTCTATTGTTAACATTGCACCCAGAAGAGCCATTAATCCTACGAGTAGTGACTCGACTCTTTGTGAAGGAATCCATTTGCATGAACCGTTGTCTGAACGCGAATTGGAAAGTTATAACGTTAAAAATTCGTGCAAAAACAGAGCAAGTGACATGGTTAGTGCCAGGCCAGCTGTAGTAGTTCGAAATGCGTTGTGTACCATCGAAAATCGTCATCTGGAACGACAAGACCTTATAGCTATCAAAAAAGCTGTTTATCCCGAGAAACGGAAATCGTTAGGCAACAAGGCGCGACTCGTGAGGGAGGCAGCGTCGCAACTGCACCCCCTCGATGCAGAAGGGCGAGAGGGGGAGCTACGTATTACCTACCTAAAAATGAATCAAAACTCGGCTCGAAAATCTACGTAAGTTCTTGTAGACCTTACATAGTTCGCGGAACGTCTGAAAAGCCTGTGCTGATAGTGCAATGATAACGGGAGCACTGCCCTTCTTGAGACGATTTTTTTGCATGGACCTTATGGAACAACGAACTAAGTGTGAAGCCAGAAATGTCGAAATGTGGGGCAGTTCTGGGCACTGCGCACACCCTTCCTTCTCACCGTTCACCAGATGTTAAATCACCTCCACAATCAGTGTTGGCAGTCTTCGTTCATGGGCAGGGAATTTTCGTTTGTAATGAGGGACTTTTTCAGGATCTAATCTGTCTCAAATCATGGAAAAAATAGGGGCTTACTTTTGAAATATTTTGAAAACTTTTTGGTGTTGCTACATTACTTTGTACGGTATGAAATCATAAAATTTCGATCGACCAAGGTTCTGATTTTTTCAGTTTTCCCACAAAGGTATTTTTTACCAGAAGCTAGCTAGTTGAGGGTATGGCATCAGGGGTTTAGTGTGCTTCCATGTTTTCTGAGAAGTGTTTTCTGAACTCTGTGATCTGCGTTTGTCTCATTTATAAGTTTTTTATTCGTTCGTTTCATTCGATCGTTTCATTGTTCATTTCATAAAGCGTTTGTTGGATAACTCTATTGATTTCATCTTGAGGGAGTTTTCCCGTTTAGGCGTGAGTGATAAGTGTGACATTCGCGACATGGGACGGCCAACCTCACCTTTACCAGGTTTGCAGCGTGTACCCAGGAAATGAAAGGAAACTGGTAATAGTTAATTGGAATTTTTAAACAAACAAATAAATAATGAACTATAGCAAATCTTGATGGTAGGTACTTTTTATCTGTGTTGGGTGCAATAATATTTTCATAAAATATTATCACGAATCCGTGACTGCACCCCCTTGTTCTGCCATCACCAGTCGCGCTTGCTCACGGTTCATTAGGAGAGTAGGCAATGAGCAAGCCTTAGTAGGCAGTGAGCAAGCCTTACATCAGCTACATGACGCTCCTGCAGTAACTAACCAGAATGAAGTATTTGTTCACGTGGACATGGACAATAAAATCGTGACCCTCACAACTCAACAAAACTTGAACTTCCAGTCGCAGTGTGACATCATTTTAGCCGACGGAACGTTCTATGTGGCTCCGGCATTTTTCACGCAAATGTACACCATTCACGCGTACTGCGATGGTAACTACCTTCAAGCAGTGTACTGCTTCCTACCCGACAAAAAGCAGACGACTTACACTCAAATTTTGTGTGTAACTTCCACATTTAATGTGGAAGAACATTGTTGACCTTAGCTCACAGAGTAACAGAGAGCAATGCCTCAGCTCAATGTACGGTCATAATATGATTCAGTATATTATACTGATTCCTGAGGTTTGCATTTTGGACTTCGAATTAGGCGCGCATTCAGGTTTCTCGAACATTTTTCCTGGGTCAAGTGTGAAGTGCTGTACTCTCCATTTCGGGCAAGGAAAATCCAAGGAACAGGGCTTTCCAATGACTAAATATCACATAGGATCCGAAACAGGTCGTTTTTTGAATTTTTTTTTTTTTTTTTTTTTTTTTTTTTTTTTTTATTGCCATATTTACCACCTGAGGATGTAGAGGAGGCTTTTTTGGATATCTGCCGTACGGTCCCTGGAAACGAAAAAGTCGCACCTTTAGTAGAGTATTTGGCGAGCACCTACGTCGGCCCAAGAAGCTCATTTCCACCGCATCTGTGGTCCAGACCACCCGATTCTCTCATTCCACACACCACAAATGGCCCGGAATCATTCCACCGTCACATGAAAGACGGGTGGCTCTTCTGTACCACGACACCAATTAAAGTGGCTCATCTGTCCGCCACCGCTGGCTAACCGTCTGGCACTGGGGGACGATCTTGGCTGCACATGGTGCGGCGGCCCTGAGAGCTCAGCAAAGCGTGACATGCACAATGTGCTTCGAAGTTGTCCAGCGTTTGCAAAGGAGGGCTGGAGCACGTATGTCTCAAGATATAGGGCTTTTGCTGCCTTCCCAGTTTAAAAGCCCTGGGAGGCAGCAAAGGACCCGGTTGGGGTGACAGCTGATCGAGCTCCCAATAGTTGTCGCCACTGGCTTTCGCGATCCTCCTCATTGGGCCTTCCGCTCGGGATTGAAAGCCTCCCCTTCCCCGCTCGTCACGTTTGTCAGGAGATGAAGCGAGGTGGTAGCCAAGTGGCGCTCCCTGGTTCCTACTGGGGGGGCTGCTGAAGGCCCATGTGCTACATAGCTGTTGCCGTAAATGAGCACCCACATGCCGTATGAGGCTGGGCAGCTTGTCGAATTGGCTACAATTGGAGCGGTACGACATCCAAACTGTTTTGTAGAAAGAGGGCGACTGGCTGCATCGCGACCCCAAATCACTGTTGTCGACTGAACTGAAGGCAATTGGAACTTCCACGCTGTGACCTCTGCCGAACCAAATTGTAAACCAAATCTTGCTGCAAGGCATAGTGTGGACGCACGTGAATAGCTTTTCGAAAGTTCTGAAAAGGGCCAGGGATTCCTTGCAGTGGTAAGACGTGGGGGCTTTCTCTCACAATCAGGGGCCGTTGCTAGCATGGGGCAAGTGGGGCGGTGCCCCAGGGCCCCCGACGGGATGCCCGACCAGCTTTTTGGTACTGAAAGAGCCTTACGTCAGGAAAGACTTTTGGGTCTCCTGAAAGTACCTCAAATTTAACACAATCGTCTCCCAAAATGAAACAATCCTACATTTTTTGTAGTATTATTACTAACGATCATGCATGGTTGATTTGATTGGAGGACGTTGAGCAGGTCGCTGCTAGTGGGGGTTGTAAAGAGGTTGACGGGTCTGGCCCACCTGCACAGCTTGGATTTAGTTTGGCTTTTGGCGGGGAATCTAGGCCGAATGATGCGTTAACACTCGGATCAAGTTGAACGTTGTCGTGCGGCCAGCTCTGCTCGTTGCTTGGAAACGTTGCTTGAGCCGTCCGGTATTGTGTGGACGCGCCAAGGACGTTTTCCACTGCGCCACAAAGACCTTGGCGATTCCAGTACAATCGTAATTAAGAAAGATGAACAAATATTGTTGACAATTTTACACCGCAAACACGACGAAATTTGATTTTGTAGAAAATCGTTACGCCGGTGACTCGGAATCATATCAACCCATCAAGTGACTAACTGCTGAGACAGATTACTTTATGTTTCAAAGTTACTGTAAAGTAGTCTTTGTTTAAGCAGGCGTAAGTGTTGTTAGGGGATAAAAGCTTCCTCGTGAAGAGACAAGACGGAAAAAAAAGGACAAAACGGGAGTGACAAGCCTTGATGGAAGGAAAGCAGTGGTGAGGGGGGGTAAAGGGGGGTGCTTTTCAAAGCTTAAAGCTCCTTGAAGGACAATAACCGCCTCTGCCAGGCTTGCTGGATAGGTTTTGAGCTTCCACTCTCACGCACAGTTAGCGATCAGGGGTGAGAAGAGGTTCGGGATTAAAATGTGTTTTGCTGCTAAAAGGACCTGAGCTTTTAATTTTGAAGAAAGGTCATACTTTAGATGGAAATGTCTGCTTATTGCGAAGCCCCACAAAGTTAGCTGCAGTGACGGTTTTAAACCCTGCACTTAGGGCCAGCTGTAGGTTTTGTCCTAATTGTACAGCATCTTACGACACAGTCCTGCTTGTCTACTATTAATTCAAGTATGGTACATGATTTTTGCTGGGAATAAACTACCTCATTGAGCAGGACGCCTGTGTAACGTAACAACGCCACTCTATAGAGGTAGACGAACAATAACTTGCAGTGTGCTAAGATCTCCTGTTTATGATACCATTAATAATATGCGAAGTCTACAAGAAAGATCTTATAATGAAATAGCAGTAATATCTGTTGGATAATATCAATCTCTTGATAATATTGGTTGAGTGTTTACAATCACTAGGTCTACTCACAACTTCCTTCATTCTGTACTGTACTGATTATTTTATAAAGTTTACCGTGAAAATAGACTACTTCGTCTTCAATCGTATTTTATAAAATGAACCAATGTGTGGAATTTGCAGCTTTGTCTTTATGCATTGTCAAGTTTGGTAATTGCCATTCGGTTCAAGCTTCTCATTACTTTTGTAATGTATTGGTTTCTAACGGTTAAGATATACTTAACTGCAATCGAAATTTACGATCCCATATATTTCGCTGTAACTTCTCTATTTCTTCTGACTTGGTGGTTTTCAGGGTCAACCTCCTTATTGCAGTTGTATCAGTCGAAGAAAACGGGTTTCATTTCAGTAATTGCCGCACAACTTGGCTCTCGGTGGCGAACCGTTTCCCTTCCCGGCTTCTGCTCGACGAGCCTTCAGTAACTCCGGGCGGGGCGTTCGTCTTCATTTTCCTCGGATTCCCCTGATTTACGAGGCACCTTACCCAAATCAGATTTAAGTTTGAACAACTGATATGAGGCGGACGGCTCTCCGCAGACGCAACCCCCCCGCCGAGTGTCTTAGTGGAAATTGGATCCAGGCCAGGGGAAGAGGGGGGGGGGGGGCAAATGAATTGCTCTCTCCCGCAAGTTGGCGGTTTTAAATGATTCGCCGGGAAATTCTACGGTGCCCTCATTTATTTCCGGATGAACGTGGCTATTAATTTGATTCGGGCGAGCGGCGTTTTCAAAGTTGGCCGGTAAAGGTTACTGCGAGGCCTGATGATGAATGAAGGTCCAGTGTGCGGAACGGTAGGAGAACTTTTCACGATATGGACACTTCATTTTGGTTTATTATTCTTGGACCTACGTTTTCTCGACGGAGGTCGACGACTCCGATCGGCCTCAAAATGTGACATTATCCGTTTCAAGAGGTCTACATTCTAAATCCGAAATGTCCGTCCGCCGTCCGGGCCGTTTTGGGCAGTAGGAATTTTTTTTAATCTGAAATTTTGACAAAATACTCGGTTTACCATCTAGTTGTGCCCGCAAGGTTGTCAGCCCGATCGCCCAAACCCGTGGGGCGCTATGGGGCTAAAAAGGGGCTACGCGTGGGGGTTTGCAGATTTTAGGCTATGACATCGAGTGGGGTGTCGTTTTCGAAGTATTTTTGGGGGTTCCAGAAACTTTACAAGAAAAAGAAAAACTTTTTTAACCCCCCAGTTGAATAATTCAACTTTAATTATTTAAGTTTTTTTAATTGTGATATCGAATTAATTTCTGGATAATTTACATCAAAGAACCATCGTCTAAAATTTGCAACTTTTTTTTTTTTTTTACTCAGATTTTATTTTTCTTCTTCTTCAGCAAACTGCCAATATTGTTACGCAGAAACGCCTTTACAGGAAAATCATTTCATTAAAGCTCTTTGTCCAATTAATGAGCTCCCTATTCCATGCAGAATTGTAATTAGATTAATTCTAGAATATAACGTGATTCTCTGTAGGTGTTCGTGAATTAATTGAGGACGCGGCTCTCATCACAACCCAATTATCTCTTAGTTCTAACCACCTCAAACAGTTCAAGTGTGCCTTCGAAGAGAATTAGGACACTCCCAGCGCCGACATAAATTTTGTTTATAAAGGAATACAAACACGCGGGAACCCGTCTCAATATTGGATCTCCCTACGCGTTAGGAGCCTCCGCCAACATTCCGCCAAACAAATTAATTATCAGGGGACCCATGTTTACTCGGATTGAACTATGTTGTATCGTTAGTGGCCCTTCCGGGGTGGCTTCCCCGTTAATTTCCTGTTAGCGTTATTAACCCTTAATGCAACTAGAAATTAATACTCTTCTCTCACCTTCTGTTGATTCTAATTTCGGTGATGGCTGTTGACATCAGTATCATGGGGCGGCTTCTTCGAAATCTCACCCGGTGTCTGGAGGAAGAGGGAGTACTTGAATACCCCTACACAGGGCATAACGCGAGATGGTTCGCCCTGAATCCGAAAATATCGCGGGAATCAGAACGAGTTTTCGCCAAGGGAGGCCGGGCCCGGTGACTCCGTCTTACGGACGTCTGATCTCCCGGCGACCACTGTTGAAGTGTCAACAATGGTCGCCTGGGCAACAGATTCGCGTGTAAAAATTGGTTCTACTGACCTGGCTTCCCCAGACGAATTGTCGCCAAGGGATGCCAGGTCTTTGGATCTAATCAAAATTCACCGCGTGTAGTCATTGTAATAACAAACCATCAATTGAATTGAATACATGAGCGCAACCTTTTTGTTATTACGATATATTTAATGAGCGAGAGAAACTAAGAAACAGTAGGTATCTAGCGACCAAACTATGCCACCCAACACATCATCCACGTGATGCTCATTACGTAAACAACTGCACCCTAACGACCGATGCGTAATAAAACCTTATGCCGATCAGAGGTAACGAACGGCTCAGGCTGCAAAAATCGTTTTGGAGTCGTTGGAATCAGCCTGAAAAGCTCATTCCATAGACCCTTGTACCAACGAAATCGGACAAAAACTTCCGTCCCCCTTTTGAGGCCTCCTTAGTTACACATCAGAGATAAACAACTTTCGTCGTGAAGGACCTCCCGAAAACCGATGAAGGGGATGAGGGAGGGAAAATCAAGGTAGCCTATAACCACCCCCGGAACTCGCTGATGACAATGAGACCACCCTCATGAAAATCTGTTGAGCCGCTCGGGCGTGATGCTCTGTACACAAACAAACAAACAAACAAAAAAAAAAACATACATGTCGAAGAGGTGAGCGCACCTTTCCATTTTTTGGAAAAAGGTTGCGCTAAACATACATGTCGAGGAGGTGAGCGCACCTTTCCATTTTTTGGAAAAAGGTTGCGCTAAAAAACATACATGTCGAGGAGGTGAGCGCACCTTTCCATTTTTTGGAAAAAGGTTGCGCTAAACAATGAAAAGAAAAGAAATAAATAGTCAGTATGATGAAGTAGGCGGTGAGATTTGAACCGTCTGGGTAATTAGCGGTGCTCCCTGTGGCGGCGGGCGGGCGAATTCACTATAATATAATTCATCATAATATGATGGGACACACCATATTATGGTGTGTCCCATCGGCTACATGTTTGGTCGTAGTATTCATCTTTAAGGTTCCCATTTCACCGAGGGGATCCATGGAGTTGTTGTTAGGCTGTTAACCTCGACCGTAGTTACTGCTGCAGACGTTGACGCACCTTGCTTGGCCATTTGTTGTACCCAGTGTTGCTCCAACTTTCACCAAAAGGGAGTCCCGTCTAGCCAACCAATGCTGTCGCATCATTATTACGATATTTCTCCTTGTTGCTGCAGAAACTTGAGTTACCAGTTTTTCCCCTCCCCTCTTCAAATACCCCACACGCAGGTACTTGGCGCGCATTATCATTCCCTCTGTATTCCCCCTTTTCCCACTTCTGGGGGGGGGGGGGGGGGACGGGATATCCCAGTCTCCTCACGTTTGTTGCGGCGTTCAAATGATTTATACGGTTCTCGAGTGTGTTGCAGGCAGCTACCTTCGGAGCGTGTTCATCGTTATATCCACTCTGCTAACGGCCCGAAGAGCAGATGGAGGGGGGGTTAAAAGGGACAAGGGATTTGGCGAAGAAATAGGAGCTGTACGAGAAAAAGTTGTATTTTGTATGTGGATCACGGAATCTTAAACTCCCCCGCAAGCACCTGAGTGCAGCTGGAATGGGAATTCGCGAATTTACTTTTGAAAATATTTTGCCCCACTTCACAACTGCTCTCGCGGTTTTAGAACGAAAGTTGGAGGCGAAGTTGAGAATTGAATTCAGTTAGGGGAATTTTTAGTCGGAAATGGGTTCAGACTTGGTCTATTCACGTAAAATACCGTTTTTTTTTTTCTACTTTCAACCTTTTCTTGCTGAATATTTTTCTTTGGTCATTTTAGCACCAGTCAATGATAGATGGAATAAGGGGGTTTGAGCACCAAATGGTACAGAGACACCCCTCCCGTCATAGTTTTCGCCCCTCGTTTAAGTATTAAGTATGGTGAAGAGGTAAGAATCGGGTGGACCTGATGATGCTCGTGTTCGAGGAACTTTATATATAAAGTATATATACGGCGAGGAGGAGGCGAATCCTCTGGTAAGGTGCTCGCGGACGAGGGGTATATTAAGGGGCCCCAAAAGGATCATGGCTCGTCGAATCCATATTTTGGGGAAAACCTCTGAGAACCCCATACTTATAGGAAATTTGACGCTGATCTCGAATATACTCCACGTCCCTTTACCTAAAATTGCTTCTTAGCCTTATTTAAGAAAAAAAAAAAAAAGAAGTTTTTCAGTATAATATAAAATATTATTTTCAAGTGTGGAAGCCAAGTAAGGATTCTCCCGAAGTTTGAACACAAAGAAAATTTGTAGAGCAATAAATTGTGCGTCGATTAAACACCCTAAAATTGATATTTTCTCCCTAAAGTAACTTTTGGAACTGTTGGAAAACTGCTGAGCCAGACTGGAGGAAAATGACTTTATTTTAATTTGTAAATGATTCATGATTTTATCTACCTTTCAGCCATTCCTTGTTTTTATAATATAAAAAAAACCTAAATTATCTTTATACATATCTTTATAAGTAATTATACCTAATAATAATTAAAAAAACACTTTCAAGTAGTTTGTTTCTTTTTTCTTCATTTTAAATCGTGACAGAAAATGGTTATTAATTTCTCGCGCGTTAGGTAATTCTGTTTCAGTAAAAATATATTTTTGAAAAAATTAAAAATAAATTAATAAATAAAATAAAAAATGAAAAATAAAAAATTCTGTACATTGTTTGAACAGATGTAGACCTCGAAAAATGGATTATGCGTTCAATATTACTCGGAAAACAGTTGGTCTCCTGGGATCCTTCAAAAATCTCAATTGTATACAATAAGCCCCGTGAGAGCCCTATAGATCCCCACGGTGAAATCGAATCGTTCTGGGACCCCAAAAAATGGATTCTACGTTCATAAATACTTCGAAAACGACACCTAACTCGATCCCCTAGCCGAAACCCTTCAAAAAACCACTCTTGTAGCCTCTTTTTTAGCCCCACACACCCCCGTGAGTTTGAGCGATCGGGCACAACTAGATGGTAAACCGAGGATTTTGTCAATTTTTCAAAACAAAAAAAAAAATAAATAAAATTAATAAAATCCTACTACTCAATAGGGCTCGGATGGACAGTTTTGTGTTTTGGTGATTCAGCACATCGTCTGAGTTTACGCCGCCAGTGGTTGTGGAGGATAGAAGAGGGAGTGTAGGTTGATACTTGCCAGGGGCATAATCAGAATCAGAATCAGAATCAGAAGAGGTTTTATTTGCCGATTACATAAATGTATATGACAATGGTCAACAAGGTGAACAGGCTGCAATTTAGTCAGATGTAAAAATTTTGTACACGAAAATTTGTCCAGTGAGCAATTTAGCTTGAGGGTCCAAAAAAGTTCATTTATCACTAAGACTAATTCTGCGAAGTCAATTTAGCTTATGGTCCTAGAGGTAAGATGAGACAAAAACAAAGAATTCATCGAAATTATAGGGAGCAATCTGAATTAACAGCTCTTTACAATTTTTCTTAAAAATAGAGTCGTTTTGTTGGCGTAAGTAAGAAGGCAAGGCGTTGTAGAATTTAACTCCCCACCAGTTTGTAGAGTTCCGACTGGCTGTCAGTCGTGTAAACGGGGGGACAAGTGACTTGGAACTTTTTGTGCCATAAGGATGAGATGGGTGGCAGAAATTTGTTATATTGGTATGGACATATATCAGGCACTCAAAAATGTATACGGCCGGTATAGTCAAGGCTCCTAATTCGACGAACGCGTCCCTACAGTCACTCCGGTAGGCTAAGCCTGCCACAACTCTTATTGCTCTCCTTTGACTACTGAAAATCATGTCACTATGCGGGGAGTGTCCCCATGAATCGTTCTGGGACCCCAAAAAATGGATTCTACGTTCATAAATACTTCGAAAACGACACCTAACTCGATCCCCTAGCCGAAACCCTTCAAAAAACCACTCTTGTAGCCCTTTTTTAGCCCCACACACCCCCGTGAGTTTGAGCGATCGGGCACAACTAGATGGTAAACCGAGTATTTTGTCAATTTTTCAAAAAAAAAAAATAAAATAAAATAAATAAAATCCTACTACTCAATAGGGCTCGGATGGACAGTTTTGTGTTTTGGTGATTCAGCACATCGTCTGAGTTTACGCCGCCAGTGCTTGTGGAGGATAGAAGAGGGAGTGTAGGTTGATACTTGCCAGGGGCATAACACGATGGTACGTGATCTGCAGACCCCTGAAATAGCAGTTCTCTATTATGAACTTCCAGGGTCTGCAGATCGCTGAGCTACTAGAGTGGAGGACCTGGGTTCGTCAGGCATACTCGAATGGTCGAGTTGTTGTGAAATTGACGGGTCCTCAAAAGGTTCAGTTAAGTACTTCCTCACGTGGCACAAAGTGCCGTGTTGGATGAAGTTTCCATTAACTCCCGCAGTCGTACCAAGGAGTGGTTTTCCAGCTTCTAGAAGTGTCAAGAATGGGCTCTTGATCCCCACTCCTGGTCTTACAGAGGCACGCTTTCCTGATTTCCAAACTCGAAGTGTCGAGGATGGACTCCTGGGCAACGGACCTCTGCGTATGTAATTTCCCCTTCCCGAGTTCCTTGTCCGGAGTATCCTGAATCAACAGGGATAGAGCAAAAATGATTACGATTTGAATGAAGGAATTAATAACGGAAATATTAACGGGTTGTAAAAGCTATCTAGGTCGTGTGGAGATTTAGGCGTCAGCCGAGTGATTAGGGGCCAAGCCGCACTTGGGGGAAGACGGGCGCGTTAGCACGCCCGTGAGCCGCAGCACGCTGGGTGTGAGCCCCTCGAACCTGTCTTGGCAGGCTGGAGATCGAGGGATGTAGATGAGAGGAGAGTTTTCCCCACATAGGTACACTACACTCAACAAAATAGCATTTCTCGGATCTCCTCAAGTTACTGAGGTCTGAGGGCATAGCAAACTCATACTTCATGACATCGAGCGAAATGTAATAACGTTCCTTTGGAATCCTAATGGAACCTAGCGAATATTCAGGACTGTCATCGACATTTATAAAACATCGTAACGTAAATCCAAAAACGAAACGACTTGCGAGATCCAAGAAATTGCGTCACTTTCTCTACTTATCCGAAAATATCCCTGTTTTTTCTTCGAGCCCTCAGGGAATATGAGCCACCCCTTTCAACCCGTCCGGAGCAAAGGGAATTCGCTAGTAAAAAGGAATTTTCCCCGAGGAATGAAATATGAGCGAGGTCGGGTGTCGCTGTACGATAAGGCCCTCGAGTCTCGAATCTCATTCCAAAATCCTTCAAAGTTCAGGATGAAATGTGAAGTGCGAATGAAAAGTCTTCGTTTAACAATGGAACGAGTATGACGTGGGCGTTTTCTCTCTCTCCTTGAAAATGAGTTACGTTTTTATATGGATCAAAACTGTTCTGGGAGTGGGTAGATGTTGTAGCATAGTGCTCATAGAATGTCTACCAAATTTGTTGAATGGGTAGAACTCCTGTCAACAGGATGTACGATGTACTTGTTCTTGTACTTCGATGTTACCTCATTATTACAAAGGTAACGAAAATATAGATGGAAACTGGTTGGATCCACAAAATCGCAAAACAACAATAAGTAGGACCTACCTACCTACCTAATTGAAAATGAAGAAGGTTGGCGCTATAGCTATGCAGGTACACTATAATAGCAAGGCACAGACCACCGTGATCCCAACCAATTGGTCCAGAACCCATCCAGCAGATGACACGATGGGAGAGAGACCAAACAACTGCCCTCTGGAATAACACCACAGGGCTCAGACAAGCTAAACGGTTCATTAGGCCTTTTGCGCCAAGGGACAGGACCTTATTACCCCTGTCAAGAAAAGATGTCAGGATCATTACCAGTCGTCTCACCGGCCACTGCCCACTGAGATATCACCTGAACAAGATGGGCAAGTCAAAGACGACAGATTGTCGCCTCTGTCTGGAAGATGACAGAATCCCCCCCCCCCCCCCCCTCAGCATACAGTTTGTCAAAGTAGCCCATGGTTCTGGCGACCTGGTACCTTAGTGACTATAAACACAGGCAGTAAAACCTTTTATCCTAATCCACTCAGTGATCAACCAAATCTTTCTCTCGGGCAGAATTTAACTTTGATAAATCTACCAAGTTTTAATGCTCCTTTTGGTTTATTATTCTTGGAATAATACACCTATGTTTTCGCGACGGGGGTCGACGACTCCGATCGGCCTCAAAATTTGACATTATCCGTTTCAAGAGGTCTACATTCAAAATCCGAAATGTCCGTCCGCCGTCCGGGCCGTTTTGGGCAGTAGGAATTTTTTTAAAAATCTGAAATTTTGACAAAATACTCGGTTTACCATCTAGTTGTGCCCGCAAGGTTTTCAGTCCGATCGCCCAAACCCGTGGGGCGCTATGGGGCTATAATTGGGCTACGGGTGGGGTTTTTTGAAGGCTTTGGGGTATGGGATCGAGTTAGGTGTCGTTTTCGAAGTATTTTTGGACGTAGAATCCATTTTTTGGGGTCTCGGAACGATCCGATTTCACCGTCGCGATCTATGGGGCTAAAAATGGGATTTTTGAAGAATCCCAGGAGGTTAAATGTTTTTCGAGTAAAAAATACATACATAATTTTTGAAAAAAAAAAAAAAAATCCCCCCAAAAAAATGTTTTTTGAAATATAAAAATAAAAAAAAAATTTTTTTTTTTTAAATTTTTTTCATTGACAGAATTAACTGTCTGTACAAGTAACCTATATCAAAGAATAATAAACCCTTGTGTAAAATTTGTAGCGTTTTCCTTTTTTCAACCGTTGCCTTAATGCAGTAAAATATACTCGATTTATAATTTACGATTTAATCCAATTGCAGAGGCTTCTTTATCTTAGAAAGGATCTTTATCTTATGCAAGGATCTTTATCTTATGAAAGGATCTTTATCTTACGAAAGGATCTTTATCTTATGAAAGGAACCTTATTTTATGCAAGGATCTTTATCTTATGAAAGGATCTTTATCTAATGAAAGGATCTTTATCTTATGCAAGGATCTTTATCTTATGAAAGGATCTTTATCTTATGCAAGGATCTTTATCTTATGAAAGGATCTTTATCTTATGCAAGGATCTTCATCTTATGAAAGGATCATTATCTTATGAAAGGATCTTTATATTATGAAAGGATCTTTATCTTATGAAAGGAACCTTATCTTATGCAAGGATCTTTATCTTATGAAAGGAACCTTATTTTATGCAAGGATCTTTATCCTATGCTAGGATCTTTATCTTATGAAAGGAACCTTACATTATGAAAGGATCTTTATCTTATGCAAGGATCTTTATCTTACGAAAGGATCTTTATCTTATGAAAGGAACCTTATTTTATGCAAGGATCTTTATCTTATGAAAGGATCTTTATCTTATGAAAGGATCTTTATCTAATGAAAGGATCTTTATCTTATGCAAGGATCTTTATCTTATGCAAGGATCTTTATCTTATGCAAGGATCTTTATCTTATGCAAGGATCTTTATCTTACGAAAGGATCTTTATCTTATGAAAGGAACCTTATTTGATGCAAGGATCTTTATCTTATGAAAGGATCTTTATCTTATGTAAGGATCTTTATCTAATGAAAGGATCTTTATTTTATGCGAGGATCTTTATCTTATGCAAGGATCTTTATCTTAAAAAAGGAACCTTATTTTATGAAAGGATCTTTATCTTATGAAAGGATCTTTATCTTATGAAAGGATCTTTATCTTATGAAAGGATCTTTATCTTATGAAAGGATCTTTATCTTATGAAAGGATCTTTATCTTATGAAAGGATCTTTATCTTATGAAAGGATCTTTATCTTATGCAAGGATCTTTATCTTATGAAAAGATCATTATCTTATGAAAGGATCTTTATATTATGAAAGGATCTTTATCTTATGAAAGGAACCTTATCTTATGCAAGGATCTTTATCTTATGAAAGGAACCTTATTTTATGCAAGGATCTTTATCCTATGCAAGGATCTTTATCTTATGAAAGGAACCTTATTTTATGAAAGGATCTTTATCTTATGCAAGGATCTTTATCTTACGAAAGGATCTTTATCTTATGAAAGGAACCTTATTTTATGCAAGGATCTTTATCTTATGAAGGGATCTTTATCTTATGAAAGGATCTTTATCTAATGAAAGGATCTTTATCTTATGCAAGGATCTGTATCTTATGCAAGGATCTTTATCTTATGCAAGGATCTTTATCTTATGAAAGGATCTTTATCTTATGCAAGGATCTTTATCTTATGAAAGGATCTTTATCTTATGAAAGGAACCTTATTTTATGCAGGGATCTTTATCTTATGAAAGGATCTTTATCTTATGAAAGGATCTTCACCTATGAAAGGATCTTTATCTTATGAAAGGATCTTTATCTAATGAAAGGATCTTTATCCTATGAAAGGAACTTTATCTTATGCAAGGAACCTTATTTTATGCAAGGATCTTTATCTTATGAAAGGAACTTTATCTTATGCAAGGATCTTTATCTTATGCAAGGATCTTTATCTTACGAAAGGATCTTTATCTTATGAAAGGACCTTTATCACATGCAAGGATCTTTTTCTTATGCAAGGATCTTTATCTTATGAAAGGATCTTTATCTTATGCAAGGATCTTTTCCTTATGAAAGGATCTTAATCTTTTGAAAGGATGTTTATCTTATGCAAGGATCTTTATCTTATGGAAGGATATTAATCTTATGAAAGGATCTTAATCTTATGAAAGGATCTTAATCTTATGAAAGGATCTTTATCTTATGAAAGGATCTTTATCTTATTAAAGGATCTTTATCTTATGAAAGGATCTTTATCTTATGAAAGGATCTTTATCTTATGCAAGGATCTTTATCTTATGAAAGGATCTTTATCTTATGCAAGGATCTTTGTCTTATAAAAGGATCTTTGTCTTATAAAAGGATCTTTATCTTATGAAAGGATCTTTGTCTTATGAAAGGATCTTTATCTTATGAAAGGATCTTTATCTTATGAAAGGATCTTTATCGTATGAAAGGATCTTTATCTTATGAAAGGATCTTTATCTTATGAAAGGATCTTTATCTTATGAAAGGATCTTTATCTTATGAAAGGAACCTTATTTCATGAAAGGTTCTTTATCTTATGAAAGGATCTTTATCTTATGAAAGGAACTTTATCTTATGCAAGGAACCTTTTTTAATGCAAGGATCTTTATCTTATGAAAGGAACCTTATTTTATGCAAGGATCATTATCGTATGAAAGGATCTTTATCTTATGAAAGGATCTTTATCTTATGAAAGGATCTTTATCTTATGAAAGGATCTTTATCTTATGAAAGGATCTTTATCTAATGAAAGGATCTTTATCTTATGAAAGGAACTTTATCTTATGCAAGGAACTTTATTTTATGCAAGGATCTTCATCTTATGAAAGGAACTTTATCTTATGCAAGGAACCTTATTTTATGAAAGGATCTTTATCTTTTGCAAGGATCTTTTTCTTACGAAAGGATCTTTATCTTATGAAAGGAACCTTATTTTATGCAAGGATCATTATCTTATGAAAGGATCTTTATCTAATGAAAGGATCTTTATCTTATGAAAGGATCTTTATCTTATGCAAGGATCTTTATCTTATGAAAGGATCTTTATCTTATGCAAGGATCTTTATCTTACGAAATGATCTTTATC
Organism: Pilophorus perplexus; assembly: GCA_955831195.1. Classification (NCBI taxonomy): domain Eukaryota; kingdom Metazoa; phylum Arthropoda; class Insecta; order Hemiptera; family Miridae; genus Pilophorus; species Pilophorus perplexus. Next base: position 5,787,629 of record OY037015.1, read on the forward strand.
TTATGAAAGGAACCTTATTTTATGCAAGGATCTTTTTCTTATGAAAGGATCTTTATCTAATGAAAGGATCTTTATCTTATGCAAGGATCTTTATCTTATGAAAGGATCTTTATCTTATTAAAGGATCTTTATCTTATGAAAGGATCTTTATCTTATGCAAGGATCTTTATCTTATGAAAGGATCATTATCTTATGAAAGGATCTTTATCTTATGAAAGGATCTTTATCTTATGAAAGGATCTTTATCTTATGCAAGGATCTTTATCTTATGCAAGGATCTTTATCTTATGAAAGGATCATTATCTTATGAAAGGATCTTTATCTTATGAAAGGATCTTTATCTTATGAAAGGATCTTTATCTTATGCAAGGATCTTTATCTTATGAAAGGATCATTATCTTATGAAAGGATCTTTATCTTATGAAAGGAACCTTATTTTATGAAAGGATCTTATCTTATGAAAGGATCTTTATCTTATGAAAGGATCTTTATCTTATGAAAGGAACCTTATCTTATGCAAGGATCTTTATCTTATGAAAGGAACCTTATTTTATGCAAGGATCTTTATCCTATGCAAGGATCTTTATCTTATGAAAGGAACCTTATATTATGAAAGGATCTTTATCTTATGCAAGGATCTTTATCTTACGAAAGGATCTTTATCTTATGAAAGGAACCTTATTTTATGCAAGGATCTTTATCTTATGAAAGGATCTTTATCTTATGAAAGGATCTTTATCTTATGAAAGGATCTTTATCTAATGAATGGATCTTTATCTTATGCAAGGATCTTTATCTTATGCAAGGATCTTTATCTTATGCAAGGATCTTTATCTTATGCAAGGATCTTTATCTTACGAAAGGATCTTTATCTTATGAAAGGAACCTTATTTTATGCAAGGATCTTTATCTTATGAAAGGATCTTTATCTTATGAAAGGATCTTTATCTAATGAAAGGATCTTTATTTTATGCGAGGATCTTTATCTTATGCAAGGATCTTTATCTTATGAAAGGAACCTTATTTTATGAAAGGATCTTTATCTCATGAAAGGATCTTTATCTTATGCAAGGATCTTTAATTTATGCAAGGATCTTTATCTTATGAAAGGATCTTTATCTTATGAAAGGAACCTTATTTTATGAAAGGATCTTTATCTTATGAAAGGATCTTTATCTTATGAAAGGAACCTTATTTTATGAAAGGATCTTTATCTTATGAAAGGATCTTTATCTTATGAAAGGATCTTTATCTTATGAAAGGAACCTTATTTTATGAAAGGATCTTTATCTTATGAAAGGAACCTTATTTTATGTAAGGATCTTATCTTATGAAAGGATCTTTATCTTATGAAAGGATCTTTATCTTATGCAAGGATCTTTATTTTATGCAAGGATCTTTATCTTATGAAAGGATCTTTATCTTATGAAAGGAACCTTATTTCATGCTAGGATATTTATCCTATGCAAGGATCTTTATCCTATGCAAGGATCTTTATCTTATGAATGGAACCTTATTTTAAGAAAGGATCTTTATCTTTTGCAAGGATCTTTATCTTATGCAAGGATCTTTATCTTATGCAAGGATCTTTATCTTATGCAAGGATCTTTATCTTATGAAAGGATCTTTTTCTTATGAAAGGATCTTTTTCTTATGAAAGGATCTTTATCTTATGAAAGGATCTTTATCTTATGCAAGGATCTTTATCTTATGAAAGGATCATTATCTTATGAAAGGATCTTTATCTTATGAAAGGAACCTTATTTTATGAAAGGATCTTATCTTATGAAAGGATCTTTATCTTATGAAAGGATCTTTATCTTATGCAAGGATCTTTATTTTATGCAAGGATCTTTATCTTATGAAAGGATCTTTATCTTATGAAAGGAACCTTATTTTATGAAAGGATCTTTATCTTATGAAAGGATCTTTATCTTATGAAAGGATCTTTATCTTATGAAAGGATCTTTATCTTATGCAAAGATCTTTATCTTATGAAAGGATCTTTATCTTATGCAAGGATCTTTATCTTATGAAAGGATCTTTATCTTACGAAAGGATCTTTATCTTATGAAAGGAACCTTATTTTATGCAAGGATCTTTATCTTATGAAAGGATCTTTATCTAATGAAAGGATCTTTATCTTATGCAAGGATCTTTATCTTATGAAAGGATCTTTATCTTATGCAAGGATCTTTATCTTATGAAAGGATCTTTATCTTATGCAAGGATCTTCATCTTATGAAAGGATCATTATCTTATGAAAGGATCTTTATATTATGAAAGGATCTTTATCTTATGAAAGGAACCTTATCTTATGCAAGGATCTTTATCTTAAGAAAGGAACCTTATTTTATGCAAGGATCTTTATCCTATGCAAGGATCTTTATCTTATGAAAGGAACCTTATATTATGAAAGGATCTTTATCTTATGCAAGGATCTTTATCTTACGAAAGGATCTTTATCTTATGAAAGGAACCTTATTTTATGCAAGGATCTTTATCTTATGAAAGGATCTTTATCTTATGAAAGGATCTTTATCTTATGAAAGGATCTTTATCTAATGAATGGATCTTTATCTTATGCAAGGATCTTTATCTTATGCAAGGATCTTTATCTTATGCAAGGATCTTTATCTTATGCAAGGATCTTTATCTTACGAAAGGATCTTTATCTTATGAAAGGAACCTTATTTTATGCAAGGATCTTTATCTTATGAAAGGATCTCTATCTTATGAAAGGATCTTTATCTAATGAAAGGATCTTTATTTTATGCGAGGATCTTTATCTTATGCAAGGATCTTTATCTTATGAAAGGAACCTTATTTTATGAAAGGATCTTTATCTTATGAAAGGATCTTTATCTTATGCAAGGATCTTTAATTTATGCAAGGATCTGTATCTTATGAAAGGATCTTTATCTTATGAAAGGAACCTTATTTTATGAAAGGATCTTTATCTTATGAAAGGATCTTTATCTTATGAAAGGATCTTTATCTTATGAAAGGATCTTTATCTTATGAAAGGATCTTTATCTTATGAAAGGAACCTTATTTTATGAAAGGATCTTTATCTTATGAAAGGATCTTTATCTTATGAAAGGATCTTTATCTTATGAAAGGATCTTTATCTTATGAAAGGATCTTTATCTTATGAAAGGATCTTTATCTTATGAAAGGATCTTTATCTTATGAAAGGATCTTTATCTTATGAAAGGATCTTTATCTTATGAAAGGAACCTTACATTATGAAAGGATCTTTATCTTATGCAAGGATCTTTATCTTACGAAAGGATCTTTATCTTATGAAAGGAACCTTATTTTATGCAAGGATCTTTATCTTATGAAAGGATCTTTATCTTATGAAAGGATCTTTATCTAATGAAAGGATCTTTATCTTATGCAAGGATCTTTATCTTATGCAAGGATCTTTATCTTATGCAAGGATCTTTATCTTATGCAAGGATCTTTATCTTACGAAAGGATCTTTATCTTATGAAAGGAACCTTATTTGATGCAAGGATCTTTATCTTATGAAAGGATCTTTATCTTATGTAAGGATCTTTATCTAATGAAAGGATCTTTATTTTATGCGAGGATCTTTATCTTATGCAAGGATCTTTATCTTAAAAAAGGAACCTTATTTTATGAAAGGATCTTTATCTTATGAAAGGATCTTTATCTTATGAAAGGATCTTTATCTTATGAAAGGATCTTTATCTTATGAAAGGATCTTTATCTTATGAAAGGATCTTTATCTTATGAAAGGATCTTTATCTTATGAAAGGATCTTTATCTTATGAATGGAACCTTATTTTAAGAAAGGATCTTTATCTTTTGCAAGGATCTTTATCTTATGCAAGGATCTTTATCTTATGCAAGGATCTTTATCTTATGCAAGGATCTTTATCTTATGAAAGGATCTTTTTCTTATGAAAGGATCTTTTTCTTATGAAAGGATCTTTATCTTATGAAAGGATCTTTATCTTATGCAAGGATCTTTATCTTATGAAAGGATCATTATCTTATGAAAGGATCTTTATCTTATGAAAGGAACCTTATTTTATGAAAGGATCTTATCTTATGAAAGGATCTTTATCTTATGAAAGGATCTTTATCTTATGCAAGGATCTTTATTTTATGCAAGGATCTTTATCTTATGAAAGGATCTTTATCTTATGAAAGGAACCTTATTTTATGAAAGGATCTTTATCTTATGAAAGGATCTTTATCTTATGAAAGGATCTTTATCTTATGAAAGGATCTTTATCTTATGCAAAGATCTTTATCTTATGAAAGGATCTTTATCTTATGCAAGGATCTTTATCTTATGAAAGGATCTTTATCTTACGAAAGGATCTTTATCTTATGAAAGGAACCTTATTTTATGCAAGGATCTTTATCTTATGAAAGGATCTTTATCTAATGAAAGGATCTTTATCTTATGCAAGGATCTTTATCTTATGAAAGGATCTTTATCTTATGCAAGGATCTTTATCTTATGAAAGGATCTTTATCTTATGCAAGGATCTTCATCTTATGAAAGGATCATTATCTTATGAAAGGATCTTTATATTATGAAAGGATCTTTATCTTATGAAAGGAACCTTATCTTATGCAAGGATCTTTATCTTAAGAAAGGAACCTTATTTTATGCAAGGATCTTTATCCTATGCAAGGATCTTTATCTTATGAAAGGAACCTTATATTATGAAAGGATCTTTATCTTATGCAAGGATCTTTATCTTACGAAAGGATCTTTATCTTATGAAAGGAACCTTATTTTATGCAAGGATCTTTATCTTATGAAAGGATCTTTATCTTATGAAAGGATCTTTATCTTATGAAAGGATCTTTATCTAATGAATGGATCTTTATCTTATGCAAGGATCTTTATCTTATGCAAGGATCTTTATCTTATGCAAGGATCTTTATCTTATGCAAGGATCTTTATCTTACGAAAGGATCTTTATCTTATGAAAGGAACCTTATTTTATGCAAGGATCTTTATCTTATGAAAGGATCTCTATCTTATGAAAGGATCTTTATCTAATGAAAGGATCTTTATTTTATGCGAGGATCTTTATCTTATGCAAGGATCTTTATCTTATGAAAGGAACCTTATTTTATGAAAGGATCTTTATCTTATGAAAGGATCTTTATCTTATGCAAGGATCTTTAATTTATGCAAGGATCTGTATCTTATGAAAGGATCTTTATCTTATGAAAGGAACCTTATTTTATGAAAGGATCTTTATCTTATGAAAGGATCTTTATCTTATGAAAGGATCTTTATCTTATGAAAGGATCTTTATCTTATGAAAGGATCTTTATCTTATGAAAGGAACCTTATTTTATGAAAGGATCTTTATCTTATGAAAGGATCTTTATCTTATGAAAGGATCTTTATCTTATGAAAGGATCTTTATCTTATGAAAGGATCTTTATCTTATGAAAGGATCTTTATCTTATGAAAGGATCTTTATCTTATGAAAGGATCTTTATCTTATGAAAGGATCTTTATCTTATGAAAGGAACCTTACATTATGAAAGGATCTTTATCTTATGCAAGGATCTTTATCTTACGAAAGGATCTTTATCTTATGAAAGGAACCTTATTTTATGCAAGGATCTTTATCTTATGAAAGGATCTTTATCTTATGAAAGGATCTTTATCTAATGAAAGGATCTTTATCTTATGCAAGGATCTTTATCTTATGCAAGGATCTTTATCTTATGCAAGGATCTTTATCTTATGCAAGGATCTTTATCTTACGAAAGGATCTTTATCTTATGAAAGGAACCTTATTTGATGCAAGGATCTTTATCTTATGAAAGGATCTTTATCTTATGTAAGGATCTTTATCTAATGAAAGGATCTTTATTTTATGCGAGGATCTTTATCTTATGCAAGGATCTTTATCTTAAAAAAGGAACCTTATTTTATGAAAGGATCTTTATCTTATGAAAGGATCTTTATCTTATGAAAGGATCTTTATCTTATGAAAGGATCTTTATCTTATGAAAGGATCTTTATCTTATGAAAGGATCTTTATCTTATGAAAGGATCTTTATCTTATGAAAGGATCTTTATCTTATGAAAGGATCTTTATCTTATGCAAGGATCTTTATCTTATGAAAAGATCATTATCTTATGAAAGGATCTTTATATTATGAAAGGATCTTTATCTTATGAAAGGAACCTTATCTTATGCAAGGATCTTTATCTTATGAAAGGAACCTTATTTTATGCAAGGATCTTTATCCTATGCAAGGATCTTTATCTTATGAAAGGAACCTTATTTTATGAAAGGATCTTTATCTTATGCAAGGATCTTTATCTTACGAAAGGATCTTTATCTTATGAAAGGAACCTTATTTTATGCAAGGATCTTTATCTTATGAAGGGATCTTTATCTTATGAAAGGATCTTTATCTAATGAAAGGATCTTTATCTTATGCAAGGATCTGTATCTTATGCAAGGATCTTTATCTTATGAAAGGATCTTTATCTTATGCAAGGATCTTTATCTTATGAAAGGATCTTTATCTTATGAAAGGAACCTTATTTTATGCAGGGATCTTTATCTTATGAAAGGATCTTTATCTTATGAAAGGATCTTCACCTATGAAAGGATCTTTATCTTATGAAAGGATCTTTATCTAATGAAAGGATCTTTATCCTATGAAAGGAACTTTATCTTATGCAAGGAACCTTATTTTATGCAAGGATCTTTATCTTATGAAAGGAACTTTATCTTATGCAAGGATCTTTATCTTATGCAAGGATCTTTATCTTACGAAAGGATCTTTATCTTATGAAAGGACCTTTATCACATGCAAGGATCTTTTTCTTATGCAAGGATCTTTATCTTATGAAAGGATCTTTATCTTATGCAAGGATCTTTTCCTTATGAAAGGATCTTAATCTTTTGAAAGGATCTTTATCTTATGCAAGGATCTTTATCTTATGGAAGGATATTAATCTTATGAAAGGATCTTAATCTTATGAAAGGATCTTAATCTTATGAAAGGATCTTTATCTTATGAAAGGATCTTTATCTTATTAAAGGATCTTTATCTTATGAAAGGATCTTTATCTTATGAAAGGATCTTTATCTTATGCAAGGATCTTTATCTTATGAAAGGATCTTTATCTTATGCAAGGATCTTTGTCTTATAAAAGGATCTTTGTCTTATAAAAGGATCTTTATCTTATGAAAGGATCTTTGTCTTATGAAAGGATCTTTATCTTATGAAAGGATCTTTATCTTATGAAAGGATCTTTATCGTATGAAAGGATCTTTATCTTATGAAAGGATCTTTATCTTATGAAAGGATCTTTATCTTATGAAAGGATCTTTATCTTATGAAAGGAACCTTATTTCATGAAAGGTTCTTTATCTTATGAAAGGATCTTTATCTTATGAAAGGAACTTTATCTTATGCAAGGAACCTTTTTTAATGCAAGGATCTTTATCTTATGAAAGGAACCTTATTTTATGCAAGGATCATTATCGTATGAAAGGATCTTTATCTTATGAAAGGATCTTTATCTTATGAAAGGATCTTTATCTTATGAAAGGATCTTTATCTTATGAAAGGATCTTTATCTAATGAAAGGATCTTTATCTTATGAAAGGAACTTTATCTTATGCAAGGAACTTTATTTTATGCAAGGATCTTCATCTTATGAAAGGAACTTTATCTTATGCAAGGAACCTTATTTTATGAAAGGAACCTTATTTTATGAAAGGATCTTTATCTTTTGCAAGGATCTTTTTCTTACGAAAGGATCTTTATCTTATGAAAGGAACCTTATTTTATGCAAGGATCATTATCTTATGAAAGGATCTTTATCTAATGAAAGGATCTTTATCTTATGAAAGGATCTTTATCTTATGCAAGGATCTTTATCTTATGAAAGGATCTTTATCTTATGCAAGGATCTTTATCTTACGAAATGATCTTTATCTTATGAAAGGAACCTTATTTTATGCAAGGATCTTTTTCTTATGAAAGGATCTTTATCTAATGAAAGGATCTTTATCTTATGCAAGGATCTTTATCTTATGAAAGGATCTTTATCTTATTAAAGGATCTTTATCTTATGAAAGGATCTTTATCTTATGCAAGGATCTTTATCTTATGAAAGGATCATTATCTTATGAAAGGATCTTTATCTTATGAAAGGATCTTTATCTTATGAAAGGATCTTTATCTTATGCAAGGATCTTTATCTTATGCAAGGATCTTTATCTTATGAAAGGATCATTATCTTATGAAAGGATCTTTTTCTTATGAAAGGATCTTTATCTTATGAAAGGAACCTTATCTTATGCGAGGATCTTTATCTTATGAAAGGAACCTTATTTCATGCAAGGATCTTTATCCTATGCAAGGATCTTTATCCTATGCAAGGATCTTTATCTTATGAAAGGAACCTTATTTTATCCAAGGATCTTTATCTTATGCAAGGATCTTTATCTAATGAAAGGATCTTTATCTTATGCTAGGATCATTATCTTATGCAAGGATCTTTATCTTATGCAAGGATCTTTATCTTATGCAAGGATCTTTATCTTATGCAAGGATCTTTATCTTATGCAAGGATCTTTATCTTATGCAAGGATCTTTTTCTTATGAAAGGATCTTTATCTTATGAAAGGATCTTTATCTTATGCAAGGATCTTTATCTTATGAAAGGATCATTATCTTATGAAAGGATCTTTATCTTATGAAAGGAACCTTATTTTATGAAAGGATCTTATCTTATGAAAGGATCTTTATCTTATGAAAGGATCTTTATCTTATGCAAGGATCTTTATTTTATGCAAGGATCTTTATCTTATGAAAGGATCTTTATCTTATGAAAGGAACCTTATTTCATGCTAGGATATTTATCCTATGCAAGGATCTTTATCCTATGCAAGGATCTTTATCTTATGAATGGAACCTTATTTTAAGAAAGGATCTTTATCTTTTGCAAGGATCTTTATCTTATGCAAGGATCTTTATCTTATGCAAGGATCTTTATCTTATGCAAGGATCTTTATCTTATGAAAGGATCTTTTTCTTATGAAAGGATCTTTTTCTTATGAAAGGATCTTTATCTTATGAAAGGATCTTTATCTTATGCAAGGATCTTTATCTTATGAAAGGATCATTATCTTATGAAAGGATCTTTATCTTATGAAAGGAACCTTATTTTATGAAAGGATCTTATCTTATGAAAGGATCTTTATCTTATGAAAGGATCTTTATCTTATGAAAGGAACCTTATCTTATGCAAGGATCTTTATCTTATGAAAGGAACCTTATTTTATGCAAGGATCTTTATCCTATGCAAGGATCTTTATCTTATGAAAGGAACCTTATATTATGAAAGGATCTTTATCTTATGCAAGGATCTTTATCTTACGAAAGGATCTTTATCTTATGAAAGGAACCTTATTTTATGCAAGGATCTTTATCTTATGAAAGGATCTTTATCTTATGAAAGGATCTTTATCTTATGAAAGGATCTTTATCTAATGAATGGATCTTTATCTTATGCAAGGATCTTTATCTTATGCAAGGATCTTTATCTTATGCAAGGATCTTTATCTTATGCAAGGATCTTTATCTTACGAAAGGATCTTTATCTTATGAAAGGAACCTTATTTTATGCAAGGATCTTTATCTTATGAAAGGATCTTTATCTTATGAAAGGATCTTTATCTAATGAAAGGATCTTTATTTTATGCGAGGATCTTTATCTTATGCAAGGATCTTTATCTTATGAAAGGAACCTTATTTTATGAAAGGATCTTTATCTTATGAAAGGATCTTTATCTTATGCAAGGATCTTTAATTTATGCAAGGATCTTTATCTTATGAAAGGATCTTTATCTTATGAAAGGAACCTTATTTTATGAAAGGATCTTTATCTTATGAAAGGATCTTTATCTTATGAAAGGAACCTTATTTTATGAAAGGATCTTTATCTTATGAAAGGATCTTTATCTTATGAAAGGATCTTTATCTTATGAAAGGAACCTTATTTTATGAAAGGATCTTTATCTTATGAAAGGAACCTTATTTTATGAAAGGATCTTATCTTATGAAAGGATCTTTATCTTATGAAAGGATCTTTATCTTATGCAAGGATCTTTATTTTATGCAAGGATCTTTATCTTATGAAAGGATCTTTATCTTATGAAAGGAACCTTATTTCATGCTAGGATATTTATCCTATGCAAGGATCTTTATCCTATGCAAGGATCTTTATCTTATGAATGGAACCTTATTTTAAGAAAGGATCTTTATCTTTTGCAAGGATCTTTATCTTATGCAAGGATCTTTATCTTATGCAAGGATCTTTATCTTATGCAAGGATCTTTATCTTATGAAAGGATCTTTTTCTTATGAAAGGATCTTTTTCTTATGAAAGGATCTTTATCTTATGAAAGGATCTTTATCTTATGCAAGGATCTTTATCTTATGAAAGGATCATTATCTTATGAAAGGATCTTTATCTTATGAAAGGAACCTTATTTTATGAAAGGATCTTATCTTATGAAAGGATCTTTATCTTATGAAAGGATCTTTATCTTATGCAAGGATCTTTATTTTATGCAAGGATCTTTATCTTATGAAAGGATCTTTATCTTATGAAAGGAACCTTATTTTATGAAAGGATCTTTATCTTATGAAAGGATCTTTATCTTATGAAAGGATCTTTATCTTATGAAAGGATCTTTATCTTATGCAAAGATCTTTATCTTATGAAAGGATCTTTATCTTATGCAAGGATCTTTATCTTATGAAAGGATCTTTATCTTACGAAAGGATCTTTATCTTATGAAAGGAACCTTATTTTATGCAAGGATCTTTATCTTATGAAAGGATCTTTATCTAATGAAAGGATCTTTATCTTATGCAAGGATCTTTATCTTATGAAAGGATCTTTATCTTATGCAAGGATCTTTATCTTATGAAAGGATCTTTATCTTATGCAAGGATCTTCATCTTATGAAAGGATCATTATCTTATGAAAGGATCTTTATATTATGAAAGGATCTTTATCTTATGAAAGGAACCTTATCTTATGCAAGGATCTTTATCTTAAGAAAGGAACCTTATTTTATGCAAGGATCTTTATCCTATGCAAGGATCTTTATCTTATGAAAGGAACCTTATATTATGAAAGGATCTTTATCTTATGCAAGGATCTTTATCTTACGAAAGGATCTTTATCTTATGAAAGGAACCTTATTTTATGCAAGGATCTTTATCTTATGAAAGGATCTTTATCTTATGAAAGGATCTTTATCTTATGAAAGGATCTTTATCTAATGAATGGATCTTTATCTTATGCAAGGATCTTTATCTTATGAAAGGATCTTTATCTTATGAAAGGATCTTTATCTTATGAAAGGAACCTTATTTTATGAAAGGATCTTTATCTTATGAAAGGATCTTTATCTTATGAAAGGATCTTTATCTTATGAAAGGATCTTTATCTTATGAAAGGATCTTTATCTTATGAAAGGAACCTTATTTTATGAAAGGATCTTTATCTTATGAAAGGAACCTTATTTTATGAAAGGATCTTTATCTTATGAAAGGATCTTTATCTTATGAAAGGAACCTTATTTTATGAAAGGATCTTTATCTTATGAAAGGAACCTTATTTTATGAAAGGATCTTTATCTTATGAAAGGAACCTTATTTTATGAAAGGATCTTTATCTTATGAAAGGATCTTTATCTTATGAAAGGATCTTTATCTTATGAAAGGATCTTTAATTTATGCAAGGATCTTTATCTTATGAAAGGATCTTTATCTTATGAAAGGAACCTTATTTTATGAAAGGATCTTTAATTTATGCAAGGATCTTTATCTTATGAAAGGATCTTTATCTTATGAAAGGAACCTTATTTTATGAAAGGATCTTTATCTTATGAAAGGATCTTTATCTTATGCAAGGATCTTTAATTTATGCAAGGATCTTTATCTTATGAAAGGATCTTTATCTTTTGAAAGGAACCTTATTTTATGAAAGGATCTTTATCTTATGAAAGGATCTTTATCTTATGAAAGGATCTTTATCTTATGAAAGGATCTTTATCTTATGAAAGGAACCTTATTTTATGAAAGGATCTTTATCTTATGAAAGGATCTTTATCTTATGAAAGGATCTTTATCTTATGAAAGGATCTTTATCTTATGAAAGGATCTTTATCTTATGAAAGGAACCTTATTTTATGAAAGGATCTTTATCTTATGAAAGGAACCTTATTTTATGAAAGGATCTTTATCTTATGAAATGATCTTTATCTTATGAAAGGATCTTTATCTTATGAAAGGATCTTTATCTTATGCAAGGATCTTTATCTTATGCAAGGATCTTTATCTTATGCAAGGATCTTTATCTTATGCAAGGATCTTTATCTTATGCAAGGATCTTTATCTTACGAAAGGATCTTTATCTTATGAAAGGAACCTTATTTTATGCAAGGATCTTTATCTTATGAAAGGATCTTTATCTTATGAAAGGATCTTTATCTAATGAAAGGATCTTTATTTTATGCGAGGATCTTTATCTTATGCAAGGATCTTTATCTTATGAAAGGAACCTTATTTTATGAAAGGATCTTTATCTTATGAAAGGATCTTTATCTTATGCAAGGATCTTTAATTTATGCAAGGATCTTTATCTTATGAAAGGATCTTTATCTTATGAAAGGAACCTTATTTTATGAAAGGATCTTTATCTTATGAAAGGATCTTTATCTTATGAAAGGATCTTTATCTTATGAAAGGATCTTTATCTTATGAAAGGAACCTTATTTTATGAAAGGATCTTTATCTTATGAAAGGATCTTTATCTTATGAAAGGATCTTTATCTTATGAAAGGATCTTAATCTTATGAAAGGATCTTTATCTTATGAAAGGAACCTTATTTTATGAAAGGATCTTATCTTATGAAAGGATCTTTATCTTATGAAAGGATCTTTATCTTATGCAAGGATCTTTATTTTATGCAAGGATCTTTATCTTATGAAAGGATCTTTATCTTATGAAAGGAACCTTATTTTATGAAAGGATCTTTATCTTATGAAAGGATCTTTATCTTATGAAAGGATCTTTATCTTATGAAAGGATCTTTATCTTATGCAAAGATCTTTATCTTATGAAAGGATCTTTATCTTATGCAAGGATCTTTATCTTATGAAAGGATCTTTATCTTACGAAAGGATCTTTATCTTATGAAAGGAACCTTATTTTATGCAAGGATCTTTATCTTATGAAAGGATCTTTATCTAATGAAAGGATCTTTATCTTATGCAAGGATCTTTATCTTATGAAAGGATCTTTATCTTATGCAAGGATCTTTATCTTATGAAAGGATCTTTATCTTATGCAAGGATCTTCATCTTATGAAAGGATCATTATCTTATGAAAGGATCTTTATATTATGAAAGGATCTTTATCTTATGAAAGGAACCTTATCTTATGCAAGGATCTTTATCTTAAGAAAGGAACCTTATTTTATGCAAGGATCTTTATCCTATGCAAGGATCTTTATCTTATGAAAGGAACCTTATATTATGAAAGGATCTTTATCTTATGCAAGGATCTTTATCTTACGAAAGGATCTTTATCTTATGAAAGGAACCTTATTTTATGCAAGGATCTTTATCTTATGAAAGGATCTTTATCTTATGAAAGGATCTTTATCTTATGAAAGGATCTTTATCTAATGAATGGATCTTTATCTTATGCAAGGATCTTTATCTTATGCAAGGATCTTTATCTTATGCAAGGATCTTTATCTTATGCAAGGATCTTTATCTTACGAAAGGATCTTTATCTTATGAAAGGAACCTTATTTTATGCAAGGATCTTTATCTTATGAAAGGATCTCTATCTTATGAAAGGATCTTTATCTAATGAAAGGATCTTTATTTTATGCGAGGATCTTTATCTTATGCAAGGATCTTTATCTTATGAAAGGAACCTTATTTTATGAAAGGATCTTTATCTTATGAAAGGATCTTTATCTTATGCAAGGATCTTTAATTTATGCAAGGATCTGTATCTTATGAAAGGATCTTTATCTTATGAAAGGAACCTTATTTTATGAAAGGATCTTTATCTTATGAAAGGATCTTTATCTTATGAAAGGATCTTTATCTTATGAAAGGATCTTTATCTTATGAAAGGATCTTTATCTTATGAAAGGAACCTTATCTTATGCAAGGATCTTTATCTTAAGAAAGGAACCTTATTTTATGCAAGGATCTTTATCCTATGCAAGGATCTTTATCTTATGAAAGGAACCTTATATTATGAAAGGATCTTTATCTTATGCAAGGATCTTTATCTTACGAAAGGATCTTTATCTTATGAAAGGAACCTTATTTTATGCAAGGATCTTTATCTTATGAAAGGATCTTTATCTTATGAAAGGATCTTTATCTTATGAAAGGATCTTTATCTAATGAATGGATCTTTATCTTATGCAAGGATCTTTATCTTATGCAAGGATCTTTATCTTATGCAAGGATCTTTATCTTATGCAAGGATCTTTATCTTACGAAAGGATCTTTATCTTATGAAAGGAACCTTATTTTATGCAAGGATCTTTATCTTATGAAAGGATCTCTATCTTATGAAAGGATCTTTATCTAATGAAAGGATCTTTATTTTATGCGAGGATCTTTATCTTATGCAAGGATCTTTATCTTATGAAAGGAACCTTATTTTATGAAAGGATCTTTATCTTATGAAAGGATCTTTATCTTATGCAAGGATCTTTAATTTATGCAAGGATCTGTATCTTATGAAAGGATCTTTATCTTATGAAAGGAACCTTATTTTATGAAAGGATCTTTATCTTATGAAAGGATCTTTATCTTATGAAAGGATCTTTATCTTATGAAAGGATCTTTATCTTATGAAAGGATCTTTATCTTATGAAAGGAACCTTATTTTATGAAAGGATCTTTATCTTATGAAAGGATGTTTATCTTATGAAAGGATCTTTATCTTATGAAAGGATCTTTATCTTATGAAAGGATCTTTATCTTATGAAAGGATCTTTATCTTATGAAAGGATCTTTATCTTATGAAAGGATCTTTATCTTATGAAAGGATCTTTATCTTATGAAAGGATCTTTATCTTATGAAAGGAACCTTATTTTATGAAAGGATCTTTATCTTATGAAAGGATGTTTATCTTATGAAAGGATCTTTATCTTATGAAAGGATCTTTATCTTATGAAAGGATCTTTATCTTATGAAAGGAACCTTATTTTATGCAAGGATCTTTATCTTATGAAAGGATCTTTATCTTATGAAAGGATCTTTATCTAATGAAAGGATCTTTATCTTATGCAAGGATCTTTATCTTATGCAAGGATCTTTATCTTATGCAAGGATCTTTATCTTATGCAAGGATCTTTATCTTACGAAAGGATCTTTATCTTATGAAAGGAACCTTATTTGATGCAAGGATCTTTATCTTATGAAAGGATCTTTATCTTATGTAAGGATCTTTATCTAATGAAAGGATCTTTATTTTATGCGAGGATCTTTATCTTATGCAAGGATCTTTATCTTAAAAAAGGAACCTTATTTTATGAAAGGATCTTTATCTTATGAAAGGATCTTTATCTTATGAAAGGATCTTTATCTTATGAAAGGATCTTTATCTTATGAAAGGATCTTTATCTTATGAAAGGATCTTTATCTTATGAAAGGATCTTTATCTTATGAAAGGATCTTTATCTTATGAAAGGATCTTTATCTTATGCAAGGATCTTTATCTTATGAAAAGATCATTATCTTATGAAAGGATCTTTATATTATGAAAGGATCTTTATCTTATGAAAGGAACCTTATCTTATGCAAGGATCTTTATCTTATGAAAGGAACCTTATTTTATGCAAGGATCTTTATCCTATGCAAGGATCTTTATCTTATGAAAGGAACCTTATTTTATGAAAGGATCTTTATCTTATGCAAGGATCTTTATCTTACGAAAGGATCTTTATCTTATGAAAGGAACCTTATTTTATGCAAGGATCTTTATCTTATGAAGGGATCTTTATCTTATGAAAGGATCTTTATCTAATGAAAGGATCTTTATCTTATGCAAGGATCTGTATCTTATGCAAGGATCTTTATCTTATGAAAGGATCTTTATCTTATGCAAGGATCTTTATCTTATGAAAGGATCTTTATCTTATGAAAGGAACCTTATTTTATGCAGGGATCTTTATCTTATGAAAGGATCTTTATCTTATGAAAGGATCTTCACCTATGAAAGGATCTTTATCTTATGAAAGGATCTTTATCTAATGAAAGGATCTTTATCCTATGAAAGGAACTTTATCTTATGCAAGGAACCTTATTTTATGCAAGGATCTTTATCTTATGAAAGGAACTTTATCTTATGCAAGGATCTTTATCTTATGCAAGGATCTTTATCTTACGAAAGGATCTTTATCTTATGAAAGGACCTTTATCACATGCAAGGATCTTTTTCTTATGCAAGGATCTTTATCTTATGAAAGGATCTTTATCTTATGCAAGGATCTTTTCCTTATGAAAGGATCTTAATCTTTTGAAAGGATCTTTATCTTATGCAAGGATCTTTATCTTATGGAAGGATATTAATCTTATGAAAGGATCTTAATCTTATGAAAGGATCTTTATCTTATGAAAGGATCTTTATCTTATGCAAGGATCTTTATCTTATGAAAGGATCTTTATCTTATGCAAGGATCTTTGTCTTATAAAAGGATCTTTGTCTTATAAAAGGATCTTTATCTTATGAAAGGATCTTTGTCTTATGAAAGGATCTTTATCTTATGAAAGGATCTTTATCTTATGAAAGGATCTTTATCGTATGAAAGGATCTTTATCTTATGAAAGGATCTTTATCTTATGAAAGGATCTTTATCTTATGAAAGGATCTTTATCTTATGAAAGGAACCTTATTTCATGAAAGGTTCTTTATCTTATGAAAGGATCTTTATCTTATGAAAGGAACTTTATCTTATGCAAGGAACCTTTTTTAATGCAAGGATCTTTATCTTATGAAAGGAACCTTATTTTATGCAAGGATCATTATCGTATGAAAGGATCTTTATCTTATGAAAGGATCTTTATCTTATGAAAGGATCTTTATCTTATGAAAGGATCTTTATCTTATGAAAGGATCTTTATCTAATGAAAGGATCTTTATCTTATGAAAGGAACTTTATCTTATGCAAGGAACTTTATTTTATGCAAGGATCTTCATCTTATGAAAGGAACTTTATCTTATGCAAGGAACCTTATTTTATGAAAGGAACCTTATTTTATGAAAGGATCTTTATCTTTTGCAAGGATCTTTTTCTTACGAAAGGATCTTTATCTTATGAAAGGAACCTTATTTTATGCAAGGATCATTATCTTATGAAAGGATCTTTATCTAATGAAAGGATCTTTATCTTATGAAAGGATCTTTATCTTATGCAAGGATCTTTATCTTATGAAAGGATCTTTATCTTATGCAAGGATCTTTATCTTACGAAATGATCTTTATCTTATGAAAGGAACCTTATTTTATGCAAGGATCTTTTTCTTATGAAAGGATCTTTATCTAATGAAAGGATCTTTATCTTATGCAAGGATCTTTATCTTATGAAAGGATCTTTATCTTATTAAAGGATCTTTATCTTATGAAAGGATCTTTATCTTATGCAAGGATCTTTATCTTATGAAAGGATCATTATCTTATGAAAGGATCTTTATCTTATGAAAGGATCTTTATCTTATGAAAGGATCTTTATCTTATGCAAGGATCTTTATCTTATGCAAGGATCTTTATCTTATGAAAGGATCATTATCTTATGAAAGGATCTTTATCTTATGAAAGGATCTTTATCTTATGAAAGGAACCTTATCTTATGCGAGGATCTTTATCTTATGAAAGGAACCTTATTTCATGCAAGGATCTTTATCCTATGCAAGGATCTTTATCCTATGCAAGGATCTTTATCTTATGAAAGGAACCTTATTTTATCCAAGGATCTTTATCTTATGCAAGGATCTTTATCTAATGAAAGGATCTTTATCTTATGCTAGGATCATTATCTTATGCAAGGATCTTTATCTTATGCAAGGATCTTTATCTTATGCAAGGATCTTTATCTTATGCAAGGATCTTTATCTTATGCAAGGATCTTTATCTTATGCAAGGATCTTTTTCTTATGAAAGGATCTTTATCTTATGAAAGGATCTTTATCTTATGCAAGGATCTTTATCTTATGAAAGGATCATTATCTTATGAAAGGATCTTTATCTTATGAAAGGAACCTTATTTTATGAAAGGATCTTATCTTATGAAAGGATCTTTATCTTATGAAAGGATCTTTATCTTATGCAAGGATCTTTATTTTATGCAAGGATCTTTATCTTATGAAAGGATCTTTATCTTATGAAAGGAACCTTATTTCATGCTAGGATATTTATCCTATGCAAGGATCTTTATCCTATGCAAGGATCTTTATCTTATGAATGGAACCTTATTTTAAGAAAGGATCTTTATCTTTTGCAAGGATCTTTATCTTATGCAAGGATCTTTATCTTATGCAAGGATCTTTATCTTATGCAAGGATCTTTATCTTATGAAAGGATCTTTTTCTTATGAAAGGATCTTTTTCTTATGAAAGGATCTTTATCTTATGAAAGGATCTTTATCTTATGCAAGGATCTTTATCTTATGAAAGGATCATTATCTTATGAAAGGATCTTTATCTTATGAAAGGAACCTTATTTTATGAAAGGATCTTATCTTATGAAAGGATCTTTATCTTATGAAAGGATCTTTATCTTATGAAAGGAACCTTATCTTATGCAAGGATCTTTATCTTATGAAAGGAACCTTATTTTATGCAAGGATCTTTATCCTATGCAAGGATCTTTATCTTATGAAAGGAACCTTATATTATGAAAGGATCTTTATCTTATGCAAGGATCTTTATCTTACGAAAGGATCTTTATCTTATGAAAGGAACCTTATTTTATGCAAGGATCTTTATCTTATGAAAGGATCTTTATCTTATGAAAGGATCTTTATCTTATGAAAGGATCTTTATCTAATGAATGGATCTTTATCTTATGCAAGGATCTTTATCTTATGCAAGGATCTTTATCTTATGCAAGGATCTTTATCTTATGCAAGGATCTTTATCTTACGAAAGGATCTTTATCTTATGAAAGGAACCTTATTTTATGCAAGGATCTTTATCTTATGAAAGGATCTTTATCTTATGAAAGGATCTTTATCTAATGAAAGGATCTTTATTTTATGCGAGGATCTTTATCTTATGCAAGGATCTTTATCTTATGAAAGGAACCTTATTTTATGAAAGGATCTTTATCTTATGAAAGGATCTTTATCTTATGCAAGGATCTTTAATTTATGCAAGGATCTTTATCTTATGAAAGGATCTTTATCTTATGAAAGGAACCTTATTTTATGAAAGGATCTTTATCTTATGAAAGGATCTTTATCTTATGAAAGGAACCTTATTTTATGAAAGGATCTTTATCTTATGAAAGGATCTTTATCTTATGAAAGGATCTTTATCTTATGAAAGGAACCTTATTTTATGAAAGGATCTTTATCTTATGAAAGGAACCTTATTTTATGAAAGGATCTTATCTTATGAAAGGATCTTTATCTTATGAAAGGATCTTTATCTTATGCAAGGATCTTTATTTTATGCAAGGATCTTTATCTTATGAAAGGATCTTTATCTTATGAAAGGAACCTTATTTCATGCTAGGATATTTATCCTATGCAAGGATCTTTATCCTATGCAAGGATCTTTATCTTATGAATGGAACCTTATTTTAAGAAAGGATCTTTATCTTTTGCAAGGATCTTTATCTTATGCAAGGATCTTTATCTTATGCAAGGATCTTTATCTTATGCAAGGATCTTTATCTTATGAAAGGATCTTTTTCTTATGAAAGGATCTTTTTCTTATGAAAGGATCTTTATCTTATGAAAGGATCTTTATCTTATGCAAGGATCTTTATCTTATGAAAGGATCATTATCTTATGAAAGGATCTTTATCTTATGAAAGGAACCTTATTTTATGAAAGGATCTTATCTTATGAAAGGATCTTTATCTTATGAAAGGATCTTTATCTTATGCAAGGATCTTTATTTTATGCAAGGATCTTTATCTTATGAAAGGATCTTTATCTTATGAAAGGAACCTTATTTTATGAAAGGATCTTTATCTTATGAAAGGATCTTTATCTTATGAAAGGATCTTTATCTTATGAAAGGATCTTTATCTTATGCAAAGATCTTTATCTTATGAAAGGATCTTTATCTTATGCAAGGATCTTTATCTTATGAAAGGATCTTTATCTTACGAAAGGATCTTTATCTTATGAAAGGAACCTTATTTTATGCAAGGATCTTTATCTTATGAAAGGATCTTTATCTAATGAAAGGATCTTTATCTTATGCAAGGATCTTTATCTTATGAAAGGATCTTTATCTTATGCAAGGATCTTTATCTTATGAAAGGATCTTTATCTTATGCAAGGATCTTCATCTTATGAAAGGATCATTATCTTATGAAAGGATCTTTATATTATGAAAGGATCTTTATCTTATGAAAGGAACCTTATCTTATGCAAGGATCTTTATCTTAAGAAAGGAACCTTATTTTATGCAAGGATCTTTATCCTATGCAAGGATCTTTATCTTATGAAAGGAACCTTATATTATGAAAGGATCTTTATCTTATGCAAGGATCTTTATCTTACGAAAGGATCTTTATCTTATGAAAGGAACCTTATTTTATGCAAGGATCTTTATCTTATGAAAGGATCTTTATCTTATGAAAGGATCTTTATCTTATGAAAGGATCTTTATCTAATGAATGGATCTTTATCTTATGCAAGGATCTTTATCTTATGAAAGGATCTTTATCTTATGAAAGGATCTTTATCTTATGAAAGGAACCTTATTTTATGAAAGGATCTTTATCTTATGAAAGGATCTTTATCTTATGAAAGGATCTTTATCTTATGAAAGGATCTTTATCTTATGAAAGGATCTTTATCTTATGAAAGGAACCTTATTTTATGAAAGGATCTTTATCTTATGAAAGGAACCTTATTTTATGAAAGGATCTTTATCTTATGAAAGGATCTTTATCTTATGAAAGGAACCTTATTTTATGAAAGGATCTTTATCTTATGAAAGGAACCTTATTTTATGAAAGGATCTTTATCTTATGAAAGGAACCTTATTTTATGAAAGGATCTTTATCTTATGAAAGGATCTTTATCTTATGAAAGGATCTTTATCTTATGAAAGGATCTTTAATTTATGCAAGGATCTTTATCTTATGAAAGGATCTTTATCTTATGAAAGGAACCTTATTTTATGAAAGGATCTTTAATTTATGCAAGGATCTTTATCTTATGAAAGGATCTTTATCTTATGAAAGGAACCTTATTTTATGAAAGGATCTTTATCTTATGAAAGGATCTTTATCTTATGCAAGGATCTTTAATTTATGCAAGGATCTTTATCTTATGAAAGGATCTTTATCTTTTGAAAGGAACCTTATTTTATGAAAGGATCTTTATCTTATGAAAGGATCTTTATCTTATGAAAGGATCTTTATCTTATGAAAGGATCTTTATCTTATGAAAGGAACCTTATTTTATGAAAGGATCTTTATCTTATGAAAGGATCTTTATCTTATGAAAGGATCTTTATCTTATGAAAGGATCTTTATCTTATGAAAGGATCTTTATCTTATGAAAGGAACCTTATTTTATGAAAGGATCTTTATCTTATGAAAGGAACCTTATTTTATGAAAGGATCTTTATCTTATGAAATGATCTTTATCTTATGAAAGGATCTTTATCTTATGAAAGGATCTTTATCTTATGCAAGGATCTTTATCTTATGCAAGGATCTTTATCTTATGCAAGGATCTTTATCTTATGCAAGGATCTTTATCTTATGCAAGGATCTTTATCTTACGAAAGGATCTTTATCTTATGAAAGGAACCTTATTTTATGCAAGGATCTTTATCTTATGAAAGGATCTTTATCTTATGAAAGGATCTTTATCTAATGAAAGGATCTTTATTTTATGCGAGGATCTTTATCTTATGCAAGGATCTTTATCTTATGAAAGGAACCTTATTTTATGAAAGGATCTTTATCTTATGAAAGGATCTTTATCTTATGCAAGGATCTTTAATTTATGCAAGGATCTTTATCTTATGAAAGGATCTTTATCTTATGAAAGGAACCTTATTTTATGAAAGGATCTTTATCTTATGAAAGGATCTTTATCTTATGAAAGGATCTTTATCTTATGAAAGGATCTTTATCTTATGAAAGGAACCTTATTTTATGAAAGGATCTTTATCTTATGAAAGGATCTTTATCTTATGAAAGGATCTTTATCTTATGAAAGGATCTTAATCTTATGAAAGGATCTTTATCTTATGAAAGGAACCTTATTTTATGAAAGGATCTTTATCTTATGAAAGGAACCTTATTTTATGAAAGGATCTTTATCTTATGAAAGGATCTTTATCTTATGAAAGGATCTTTATCTTATGAAAGGATCTTTATCTTATGAAAGGATCTTTATCTTATGCAAGGATCTTTAATTTATGCAAGGATCTTTATCTTATGAAAGGATCTTTATCTTATGAAAGGAACCTTATTTTATGAAAGGATCTTTATCTTATGAAAGGATCTTTATCTTATGAAAGGATCTTTATCTTATGAAAGGATCTTTATCTTATGAAAGGATCTTTATCTTATGCAAGGATCTTTTTCTTATGAAAGGATCTTTATCTTATGAAAGGATCTTTATCTTATGGAAGGATCTTAATCTTATGAAAGGATCTTAATCTTATGAAAGAATCTTTATCTTATGAAAGGATCTTTATCTTATGAAAGGATCTTTATCTTATGAAAGGATCTTTATCTTATGAAAGGATCTTTATCTTATGAAAGGATCTTTATCTTATGCAAGGATCTTTATCTTATGCAAGGATCTTTATCTTATGAAAGGATCTTTATCTTATGCAAGGATCTTTTCCTTATGAAAGGATCTTAATCTTTTGAAAGGATCTTTATCTTATGCAAGGATCTTTATCTTATGGAAGGATCTTTATCTTATGAAAGGATCTTAATCTTATGAAAGGATCTTTATCGTATGAAAGGATCTTTATCTTATGAAAGGATCTTTATCTTATGAAAGGAACCTTATTTTATGAAAGGATCTTTATCTTATGAAAGGATCTTTATCTTATGAAAGGATCTTTATCTTATGAAAGGATCTTTATCTTATGCAAAGATCTTTATCTTATGAAAGGATCTTTATCTTATGCAAGGATCTTTATCTTATGAAAGGAACCTTATTTTATGCAAGGATCTTTATCCTATGCAAGGATCTTTATCTTATGAAAGGAACCTTATTTTATGAAAGGATCTTTATCTTATGCAAGGATCTTTATCTTACGAAAGGATCTTTATCTTATGAAAGGAACCTTATTTTATGCAAGGATCTTTATCTTATGAAGGGATCTTTATCTTATGAAAGGATCTTTATCTAATGAAAGGATCTTTATCTTATGCAAGGATCTGTATCTTATGCAAGGATCTTTATCTTATGCAAGGATCTTTATCTTATGAAAGGATCTTTATCTTATGAAAGGAACCTTATTTTATGCAAGGATCATTATCGTATGAAAGGATCTTTATCTTATGAAAGGATCTTTATCTTATGAAAGGATCTTTATCTTATGAAAGGATCTTCACCTATGAAAGGATCTTTATCTTATGAAAGGATCTTTATCTAATGAAAGGATCTTTATCCTATGAAAGGAACTTTATCTTATGCAAGGAACCTTATTTTATGCAAGGATCTTTATCTTATGAAAGGAACTTTATCTTATGCAAGGAACCTTATTTTATGAAAGGATCTTTATCTTATGCAAGGATCTTTATCTTACGAAAGGATCTTTATCTTATGAAAGGATCTTTATCTTATGAAAGGATCTTTATCTTATGAAAGGATCTTTATCTTATGAAAGGAACATTATTTTATGCAGGGATCTTTATCTTATGAAAGGATCTTTATCTTATGAAAGGATCTTTATCTTATGAAAGGATCTTTATCTTATGAAAGGATCTTTATCTTATGCAAGGATCTTTATCTTATGAAAGGATCTTTATCTTATGAAAGGACCTTTATCACATGCAAGGATCTTTTTCTTATGCAAGGATCTTTATCTTATGAAAGGATCTTTATCTTATGCAAGGATCTTTATTTTATGCAAGGATCTTTATCTTATGAAAGGATCTTTATCTTATGAAAGGAACCTTATTTCATGCTAGGATATTTATCCTATGCAAGGATCTTTATCCTATGCAAGGATCTTTATCTTATGAATGGAACCTTATTTTAAGAAAGGATCTTTATCTTTTGCAAGGATCTTTATCTTATGCAAGGATCTTTATCTTATGCAAGGATCTTTATCTTATGCAAGGATCTTTATCTTATGAAAGGATCTTTTTCTTATGAAAGGATCTTTTTCTTATGAAAGGATCTTTATCTTATGAAAGGATCTTTATCTTATGCAAGGATCTTTATCTTATGAAAGGATCATTATCTTATGAAAGGATCTTTATCTTATGAAAGGAACCTTATTTTATGAAAGGATCTTATCTTATGAAAGGATCTTTATCTTATGAAAGGATCTTTATCTTATGCAAGGATCTTTATTTTATGCAAGGATCTTTATCTTATGAAAGGATCTTTATCTTATGAAAGGAACCTTATTTTATGAAAGGATCTTTATCTTATGAAAGGATCTTTATCTTATGAAAGGATCTTTATCTTATGAAAGGATCTTTATCTTATGCAAAGATCTTTATCTTATGAAAGGATCTTTATCTTATGCAAGGATCTTTATCTTATGAAAGGATCTTTATCTTACGAAAGGATCTTTATCTTATGAAAGGAACCTTATTTTATGCAAGGATCTTTATCTTATGAAAGGATCTTTATCTAATGAAAGGATCTTTATCTTATGCAAGGATCTTTATCTTATGAAAGGATCTTTATCTTATGCAAGGATCTTTATCTTATGAAAGGATCTTTATCTTATGCAAGGATCTTCATCTTATGAAAGGATCATTATCTTATGAAAGGATCTTTATATTATGAAAGGATCTTTATCTTATGAAAGGAACCTTATCTTATGCAAGGATCTTTATCTTAAGAAAGGAACCTTATTTTATGCAAGGATCTTTATCCTATGCAAGGATCTTTATCTTATGAAAGGAACCTTATATTATGAAAGGATCTTTATCTTATGCAAGGATCTTTATCTTACGAAAGGATCTTTATCTTATGAAAGGAACCTTATTTTATGCAAGGATCTTTATCTTATGAAAGGATCTTTATCTTATGAAAGGATCTTTATCTTATGAAAGGATCTTTATCTAATGAATGGATCTTTATCTTATGCAAGGATCTTTATCTTATGAAAGGATCTTTATCTTATGAAAGGATCTTTATCTTATGAAAGGAACCTCATTTTATGAAAGGATCTTTATCTTATGAAAGGATCTTTATCTTATGAAAGGATCTTTATCTTATGAAAGGATCTTTATCTTATGAAAGGATCTTTATCTTATGAAAGGAACCTTATTTTATGAAAGGATCTTTATCTTATGAAAGGAACCTTATTTTATGAAAGGATCTTTATCTTATGAAAGGATCTTTATCTTATGAAAGGAACCTTATTTTATGAAAGGATCTTTATCTTATGAAAGGAACCTTATTTTATGAAAGGATCTTTATCTTATGAAAGGAACCTTATTTTATGAAAGGATCTTTATCTTATGAAAGGATCTTTATCTTATGAAAGGATCTTTATCTTATGAAAGGATCTTTAATTTATGCAAGGATCTTTATCTTATGAAAGGATCTTTATCTTATGAAAGGAACCTTATTTTATGAAAGGATCTTTAATTTATGCAAGGATCTTTATCTTATGAAAGGATCTTTATCTTATGAAAGGAACCTTATTTTATGAAAGGATCTTTATCTTATGAAAGGATCTTTATCTTATGCAAGGATCTTTAATTTATGCAAGGATCTTTATCTTATGAAAGGATCTTTATCTTTTGAAAGGAACCTTATTTTATGAAAGGATCTTTATCTTATGAAAGGATCTTTATCTTATGAAAGGATCTTTATCTTATGAAAGGATCTTTATCTTATGAAAGGAACCTTATTTTATGAAAGGATCTTTATCTTATGAAAGGATCTTTATCTTATGAAAGGATCTTTATCTTATGAAAGGATCTTTATCTTATGAAAGGATCTTTATCTTATGAAAGGAACCTTATTTTATGAAAGGATCTTTATCTTATGAAAGGAACCTTATTTTATGAAAGGATCTTTATCTTATGAAATGATCTTTATCTTATGAAAGGATCTTTATCTTATGAAAGGATCTTTATCTTATGCAAGGATCTTTATCTTATGCAAGGATCTTTATCTTATGCAAGGATCTTTATCTTATGCAAGGATCTTTATCTTACGAAAGGATCTTTATCTTATGAAAGGAACCTTATTTTATGCAAGGATCTTTATCTTATGAAAGGATCTTTATCTTATGAAAGGATCTTTATCTAATGAAAGGATCTTTATTTTATGCGAGGATCTTTATCTTATGCAAGGATCTTTATCTTATGAAAGGAACCTTATTTTATGAAAGGATCTTTATCTTATGAAAGGATCTTTATCTTATGCAAGGATCTTTAATTTATGCAAGGATCTTTATCTTATGAAAGGATCTTTATCTTATGAAAGGAACCTTATTTTATGAAAGGATCTTTATCTTATGAAAGGATCTTTATCTTATGAAAGGATCTTTATCTTATGAAAGGATCTTTATCTTATGAAAGGAACCTTATTTTATGAAAGGATCTTTATCTTATGAAAGGATCTTTATCTTATGAAAGGATCTTTATCTTATGAAAGGATCTTAATCTTATGAAAGGATCTTTATCTTATGAAAGGAACCTTATTTTATGAAAGGATCTTTATCTTATGAAAGGAACCTTATTTTATGAAAGGATCTTTATCTTATGAAAGGATCTTTATCTTATGAAAGGATCTTTATCTTATGAAAGGATCTTTATCTTATGAAAGGATCTTTATCTTATGCAAGGATCTTTAATTTATGCAAGGATCTTTATCTTATGAAAGGATCTTTATCTTATGAAAGGAACCTTATTTTATGAAAGGATCTTTATCTTATGAAAGGATCTTTATCTTATGAAAGGATCTTTATCTTATGAAAGGATCTTTATCTTATGAAAGGATCTTTATCTTATGCAAGGATCTTTTTCTTATGAAAGGATCTTTATCTTTTGAAAGGATCTTTATCTTATGCAAGGATCTTTATCTTATGGAAGGATCTTTATCTTATGAAAGGATCTTAATCTTATGAAAGGATCTTTATCGTATGAAAGGATCTTTATCTTATGAAAGGATCTTTATCTTATGAAAGGAACCTTATTTTATGAAAGGATCTTTATCTTATGAAAGGATCTTTATCTTATGAAAGGATCTTTATCTTATGAAAGGATCTTTATCTTATGCAAAGATCTTTATCTTATGAAAGGATCTTTATCTTATGCAAGGATCTTTATCTTATGAAAGGAACCTTATTTTATGCAAGGATCTT
Source organism: Pilophorus perplexus (assembly GCA_955831195.1). Lineage (NCBI taxonomy): Eukaryota > Metazoa > Arthropoda > Insecta > Hemiptera > Miridae > Pilophorus > Pilophorus perplexus. Next base: position 5,815,443 of record OY037015.1, read on the forward strand.
TATCCTATGCAAGGATCTTTATCTTATGAAAGGAACCTTATTTTATGAAAGGATCTTTATCTTATGCAAGGATCTTTATCTTACGAAAGGATCTTTATCTTATGAAAGGAACCTTATTTTATGCAAGGATCTTTATCTTATGAAGGGATCTTTATCTTATGAAAGGATCTTTATCTAATGAAAGGATCTTTATCTTATGCAAGGATCTGTATCTTATGCAAGGATCTTTATCTTATGCAAGGATCTTTATCTTATGAAAGGATCTTTATCTTATGAAAGGAACCTTATTTTATGCAAGGATCATTATCGTATGAAAGGATCTTTATCTTATGAAAGGATCTTTATCTTATGAAAGGATCTTTATCTTATGAAAGGATCTTCACCTATGAAAGGATCTTTATCTTATGAAAGGATCTTTATCTAATGAAAGGATCTTTATCCTATGAAAGGAACTTTATCTTATGCAAGGAACCTTATTTTATGCAAGGATCTTTATCTTATGAAAGGAACTTTATCTTATGCAAGGAACCTTATTTTATGAAAGGATCTTTATCTTATGCAAGGATCTTTATCTTACGAAAGGATCTTTATCTTATGAAAGGATCTTTATCTTATGAAAGGATCTTTATCTTATGAAAGGATCTTTATCTTATGAAAGGAACATTATTTTATGCAGGGATCTTTATCTTATGAAAGGATCTTTATCTTATGAAAGGATCTTTATCTTATGAAAGGATCTTTATCTTATGAAAGGATCTTTATCTTATGCAAGGATCTTTATCTTATGAAAGGATCTTTATCTTATGAAAGGACCTTTATCACATGCAAGGATCTTTTTCTTATGCAAGGATCTTTATCTTATGAAAGGATCTTTATCTTATGCAAGGATCTTTTCCTTATGAAAGGATCTTAATCTTTTGAAAGGATCTTTATCTTATGCAAGGATCTTTATCTTATGGAAGGATATTAATCTTATGAAAGGATCTTAATCTTATGAAAGGATCTTTATCTTATGAAAGGATCGTTATCTTATGAAAGGATCTTTATCTTATGAAAGGATCTTTATCTTATGAAAGGATCTTTATCTTATGAAAGGATCTTTATCTTATGCAAGGATCTTTATCTTATGAAAGGATCTTTATCTTATGCAAGGATCTTTATCTTATGAAAGGATCTTTGTCTTATAAAAGGATCTTTATCTTATGAAAGGATCTTTGTCTTATGAAAGGATCTTTATCTTATGAAAGGATCTTTATCTTATGAAAGGATCTTTATCGTATGAAAGGATCTTTATCTTATGAAAGGATCTTTATCTTATGAAAGGATCTTTATCTTATGAAAGGATCTTTATCTTATGAAAGGATCTTTATCTTATGAAAGGTTCTTTATCTTATGAAAGGATCTTTATCTTATGAAAGGAACTTTATCTTATGCAAGGATCCTTTTTTAATGCAAGGATCTTTATCTTATGAAAGGAACCTTATTTTATGCAAGGATCATTATCGTATGAAAGGATCTTTATCTTATGAAAGGATCTTTATCTTATGAAAGGATCTTTATCTTATGAAAGGATCTTTATCTAATGAAAGGATCTTTATCTTATGAAAGGAACTTTATCTTATGCAAGGAACTTTATTTTATGCAAGGTTCTTCATCTTATGAAAGGAACTTTATCTTATGCAAGGAACCTTATTTAATGAAAGGATCTTTATCTTTTGCAAGGATCTTTTTCTTACGAAAGGATCTTTATCTTATGAAAGGAACCTTATTTTATGCAAGGATCTTTATCTTATGAAAGGATCTTTATCTTATGCAAGGATCTTTTTCTTATGAAAGGATCTTTATCTTATGAAAGGATCTTTATCTTATGGAAGGATCTTAATCTTATGAAAGGATCTTAATCTTATGAAAGAATCTTTATCTTATGAAAGGATCTTTATCTTATGAAAGGATCTTTATCTTATGAAAGGATCTTTATCTTATGAAAGGATCTTTATCTTATGAAAGGATCTTTATCTTATGCAAGGATCTTTATCTTATGCAAGGATCTTTATCTTATGAAAGGATCTTTATCTTATGCAAGGATCTTTTCCTTATGAAAGGATCTTAATCTTTTGAAAGGATCTTTATCTTATGCAAGGATCTTTATCTTTTGGAAGGATCTTACTCTTATGAAAGGATCTTAATCTTATGAAAGGATCTGTATCTTATGAAAGGATCTTTATCTTATGAAAGGATCTTTATCTTATGAAAGGATCTTTATCTTATGAAAGGATCTTTATCTTATGAAAGGATCTTTATCTTATGAAAGGATCTTTATCTTATGCAAGGATCTTTATCTTATGAAAAGATCATTATCTTATGAAAGGATCTTTATATTATGAAAGGATCTTTATCTTATGAAAGGAACCTTATCTTATGCAAGGATCTTTATCTTATGAAAGGAACCTTATTTTATGCAAGGATCTTTATCCTATGCAAGGATCTTTATCTTATGAAAGGAACCTTATTTTATGAAAGGATCTTTATCTTATGCAAGGATCTTTATCTTACGAAAGGATCTTTATCTTATGAAAGGAACCTTATTTTATGCAAGGATCTCTATCTTATGAAGGGATCTTTATCTTATGAAAGGATCTTTATCTAATGAAAGGATCTTTATCTTATGCAAGGATCTGTATCTTATGCAAGGATCTTTATCTTATGCAAGGATCTTTATCTTATGAAAGGATCTTTATCTTATGCAAGGATCTTTATCTTATGAAAGGATCTTTATCTGATGAAAGGAACCTTATTTTATGCAGGGATCTTTATCTTATGAAAGGATCTTTATCTTATGAAAGGATCTTCACCTATGAAAGGATCTTTATCTTATGAAAGGATCTTTATCTAATGAAAGGATCTTTATCCTATGAAAGGAACTTTATCTTATGCAAGGAACCTTATTTTATGCAAGGATCTTTATCTTATGAAAGGAACTTTATCTTATGCAAGGAACCTTATTTTATGAAAGGATCTTTATCTTATGCAAGGATCTTTATCTTACGAAAGGATCTTTATCTTATGAAAGGATCTTTATCTTATGAAAGGATCTTTATCTTATGAAAGGAACATTATTTTATGCAGGGATCTTTATCTTATGAAAGGATCTTTATCTTATGAAAGGATCTTTATCTTATGAAAGGATCTTTATCTTATGAAAGGATCTTTATCTTATGCAAGGATCTTTATCTTATGAAAGGATCTTTATCTTATGAAAGGACCTTTATCACATGCAAGGATCTTTTTCTTATGCAAGGATCTTTATCTTATGAAAGGATCTTTATCTTATGCAAGGATCTTTTCCTTATGAAAGGATCTTAATCTTTTGAAAGGATCTTTATCTTATGCAAGGATCTTTATCTTATGGAAGGATATTAATCTTATGAAAGGATCTTAATCTTATGAAAGGATCTTTATCTTATGAAAGGATCTTTATCTTATGAAAGGATCTTTATCTTATGAAAGGATCTTTATCTTATGAAAGGATCTTTATCTTACGAAAGGATCTTTATCTTATGCAAGGATCTTTATCTTACGAAAGGATCTTTATCTTATGCAAGGATCTTTATCTTATGAAAGGATCTTTGTCTTATAAAAGGATCTTTATCTTATGAAAGGATCTTTGTCTTATGAAAGGATCTTTATCTTATGAAAGGATCTTTATCTTATGAAAGGATCTTTATCGTATGAAAGGATCTTTATCTTATGAAAGGATCTTTATCTTATGAAAGGATCTTTATCTTATGAAAGGATCTTTATCTTATGAAAGGATCTTTATCTTATGAAAGGATCTTTATCTTATGAAAGGTTCTTTATCTTATGAAAGGATCTTTATCTTATGAAAGGAACTTTATCTTATGCAAGGATCCTTTTTTAATGCAAGGATCTTTATCTTATGAAAGGAACCTTATTTTATGCAAGGATCATTATCGTATGAAAGGATCTTTATCTTATGAAAGGATCTTTATCTTATGAAAGGATCTTTATCTTATGAAACGATCTTTATCTAATGAAAGGATCTTTATCTTATGAAAGGAACTTTATCTTATGCAAGGAACTTTATTTTATGCAAGGATCTTCATCTTATGAAAGGAACTTTATCTTATGCAAGGAACCTTATTTTATGAAAGGATCTTTATCTTTTGCAAGGATCTTTTTCTTACGAAAGGATCTTTATCTTATGAAAGGAACCTTATTTTATGCAAGGATCATTATCTTATGAAAGGATCTTTATCTAATGAAAGGATCTTTATCTTATGAAAGGATCTTTATCTTATGCAAGGATCTTTATCTTATGAAAGGATCTTTATCTTATGCAAGGATCTTTATCTTACGAAATGATCTTTATCTTATGAAAGGAACCTTATTTTATGCAAGGATCTTTTTCTTATGAAAGGATCTTTATCTAATGAAAGGATCTTTATCTTATGCAAGGATCTTTATCTTATGAAAGGATCTTTATCTTATTAAAGGATCTTTATCTTATGAAAGGATCTTTATCTTATGCAAGGATCTTTATCTTATGAAAGGATCATTATCTTATGAAAGGATCTTTATCTTATGAAAGGATCTTTATCTTATGAAAGGATCTTTATCTTATGCAAGGATCTTTATCTTATGCAAGGATCTTTATCTTATGAAAGGATCATTATCTTATGAAAGGATCTTTATCTTATGAAAGGAACCTTATCTTATGCGAGGATCTTTATCTTATGAAAGGAACCTTATTTCATGCAAGGATCTTTATCCTATGCAAGGATCTTTATCCTATGCAAGGATCTTTATCTTATGAAAGGAACCTTATTTTATGAAAGGATCTTTATCTTATGCAAGGATCTTTATCTAATGAAAGGATCTTTATCTTATGCAAGGATCATTATCTTATGAAAGGATCTTTATCTTATGCAAGAATCTTTATCTTATGAAAGGATCTTTATCTTATGAAAGGAACATTATTTTATGCAGGGATCTTTATCTTATGAAAGGATCTTTATCTTATGTAAGGATCTTTATCTTATGCAAGGATCTTTATCTCATGCAAGCATCTTTATCTTATGCAAGGATCATTATCTTATGAAAGGATCTTTATCTTATGCAAGGATCTTTATCTTATGCAAGGATCTTTATCTTATTCAAGGATCTTTATCTTATGAAAGGATCTTTATCTTATGCAAGGATCTTTTTCCTATGCAAGGATCTTTATCTTATGAAAGGATCTTTATCGTTTGAAAGGAACCTTATCTTATGCAAGGATCTTTATCTTATGAAAGGAACCTTATTTTATGCAAGGATCTTTATCCTATGCAAGGATCTTTATTTTATGAAAGGAACCTTATAGGGGAAGTGTACCAGCTATTGACCACTTAAGGTAGAAATCCAACTTCACTTCTTCCTGGCATGTTACTTAAAAACATTTTCTACTATCTGAAGTTAGTTATGGATTCTTCAGAAGCTCGTGAATCGAGTGGTATATTCAAAACTCAAAATGCAATTAATACTTTTTTTATAATGGTCCCTTTATACGGAAAAACGTGTTTACACCAGCTATTGACCACTTGACACCAACTATTGACCACCTCTGTACCAGTTATTGACCACCCCTTACTAGCATCAAAGATCAGGCTTTCTAATTACCTGTTTGATCAAACAGCTCCCGAAACAGAGTTTACTGAATTTAAATACGTGTATTTTAACTGAATCCCTGGCCTACAAGCCAAAAATGCAACTGGTTTCTAATTTCTCGCCCTAGATTGGCGAGTTTGAGAGATTGAAAAAAATGGATATCACTTTTCAGTTTAAACTTATAATATATTTCAAAATTAAAACAATAATACATTTTTCATACAGTTCAATAGGAGTAGGCAATATGTACCGCCATAATGACAAGAGAGAGTACAATAATGACTAGGTACCAAAACTGACGTAGATTTGATATAAATTAGTAAAATAGCAATAAAAATAATGCTGGTTTGGGAATAAGATTCCTACAGCTGGGGCAACTTAAAAAGTACATCAGTAGGTTGGTACGTAGGTACATTATATAATTACGAGTACATACAGAGAATTGAATAATTCTTGAAAAGAAAATAGAAGGAAATGTCGTTGAAAAATAAATGTATCACAAAAAATCACGCTCAGGATTTAAAAAAGTCAATTATTCCCAGTGTCCCTCTCATTCTCCCTCCAATTCTGTTCCACCACGCCGATTTCACTGCATAACTCGCTCAGCTGGAAAGTAAGGTGGCTCTTGTGACCGTCGACAAAATTTAATAGTATCACCGGTCTCTTGATATTTTTTTCTTCCAAATGAAGATTGAATATGAGTGAGATGAACTCGAAAAATACTTCAGATGTCATCCAGCCATTGTCACTTCTGCCAATGCCCCATCCGTCTGGAACTGATTCCGCAATTTCTCTAGGACAACCTCTTGTAAGGATACACAATCATCGGTGGTACTTTGTCTCCATTTGCCGAAAATGCGTACATGACTGTGATGGAGCTTTTAGCTTGTGCACAGTCCACTTCGAAGACGTTACCGGCGCCTTTCTTAGCCAGGAATATTCCCTTTTTGGGGCCAAGCACGAACCCAGTTTTGTCTGCGTTGAAGAAGCGAGCAGGATCTTCAAGGATGTCCATCATGTCTTCTTTTCGCAGCAGCTCTTCCACAGACGAAAACCATCCCACGATGTCTTGCTGGGAAACACAGGCACTAGCGTATGTGACAGCCTCGAAAGTACGACTGACGACCTCGGGATTTCGCTTGAGGAAGCCACACATCCACTTCCTTCCCGGTTTATTATTTTTGAAAGCACATTTGCTCTTGGATTCATGTCGAGGAATTCCTGGACGCTCAGCGGAACCTCTAAGCTTCGCCTAGAAAGCCTTTCCTCGCACTCTCCAAAATCCAATTGACCAGCTACGCTTCTTCATCCTTCGTCAGTATCGGTTTGGGTCCTATTTAAGGTTTCTTGAATTTAGGGCTATTCCTGAAGATAAGAGTGGCATGTGGAATCTCGTTTGTTCGAGAGGCAGCTCTAATCCCCAGTGTGCCATTCGCAATTTCTGTTAGAGCTTTCTGTAAATCCTCTTGACTGCAACCTCTTGGCAACTTTCCTATTATTTTCTTCTTTGGTTTTTTGGGAGCTATTAAGTGTAAAATGTGCTGAGGTCAATTAGTTACAACAACCTGACACGAAGAAGAACTTACTTGACTAATTTTCATGTGGTGGTCAGTAAATGGTATGCAGAAAAACCGGACTCGTTCCAGATATTGACCACCTGGTCAATAATTGGGACAGCGTCTTTTTTGTGTTCTAGTTATTAACCACCCTCTTTATATAACACAAGAAAACAATTTTCATGAGTTAAGGGGTACTAATGGAAAGGAAAATATCTCTAGTATGTGAAAATTTCAAGAAGCAATCATGAGGAAAAGGTTAAGTTTACGAAAATGCAAAATGCGCTAGGCGTGTTGCCTTACCGAATCCTTAAGAAAACGGACCGAAGTTGACCACACATACGTAAAACGGTAACTGAACCCTTAATTCGGCTCCCCTCTTCGCCAACTTCTGGTGAACGGATCTGAGGTCGTTACCCTAACATTAGATAATTTATTTGAGGTCAAAACCCTTTTCTAATCCTTATTATACAAAGAAATAGACCTAGGTGGTCAATAGCTGGTGCCTGGTCAATAGCTGGTACACTTCCCCTATTATGCAAGGATCTTTATCTTATGAAAGGATCTTTATCTTATGAAAGGATCTTTATTTTATGAAAGGATCTTTATCTTATGCAAGGATGTTGCGGCGACAATTATTCTTACCTTACGTTCCGGAGAAGTCGCTCGAATTGTATGTGGACTGTATCTAAAGGGGGGAATAGATGGACAACGATACCTGCAGGTGGAAAGGAGAGATTCTAAAGAAATTGGGAACAAGGAAAACCCTTTTCTCACTGCACTGAAGTTACTTAAACTATTCGAAAATTGATGCGAAATCGCCGGAAACTGGAGGACGTAGGAGGCGTATCCCTTTGAGGAGGCGAACAAGACAAGACTGGCCCTCCCACCTAGGGAACCCCGAAAATTATGTGTCGCAATTCGTCCCAAGCCGACCCTGCAGGTAGTTGAAACAAGCTCAAGGTGCTGGTTTTACATAAACTAGTTCACAACCAATGAGCACATGTGCAAGCCATGGATTTAGTATTCGAGACCACTTCAAAAGAATCCTGCAGGTACACGTTGGAGCGGGTCAAAAGATCTATTTCAAGACCCTGAAAAACAGTTGACTAATGTACGATAATAATAATCATGATTAATTATTTCAAGTAAAAGTAAAGTAGCCTTAAGGGGGGTCCAGACGTGCGAACCAAACGGTATGCGAACCGTACGCAAGCCTGAAAATCGCCCGTGTGGACAGCGCCGGCGAGCGGTATGCGAACCGCTCGCGAACATGAAACTGCGAACCAGATTTTGTGGGTTTTTCCACGAACACAAAGGAGGCGCGCACGCTCCGTCTGGACGGCCATTTGTCGTGTGGACACCAGCAGGTGAAGGTTCGCGAACGTATTTATGCGAATGAAGACTACTTCGTGCTCGTGGCTGGTTCGACAGAAATAGTTGGATCGCCGCGCGTGAGCCGTACGCGGGAAACAAAAATTTCGACGAACGGTTCGCGTACCGTTTGGTTCGCACGTCTGGACCCCCCTTTAGCGGACATCATCAGCCGTCCTCTCAAAGACGATGGAAACTCGTTCTGACAAAACTTTCCTGTGATGGATTTAATTTCCCGCAATAAATTTCTAAATCTGTTTGTCTCCTCTTATCGGCGGGCAGGTGCTTCTGGGGCGGCATAACGTTCGTATTTGTACGGAGATAGCAAGCCCCGGGAAACTTATTGCAACAGGGTGATAGATCGGATCAGTAGCAAAACAAGGCTGGTTTACCGGAGAGAAAAAGGCCGGCCGGAGCCCCGTATTTCACTATAGATTTGCTACCCTTTTCCCGGGGCTTGGTACAATAAAACAGGCATTCTTCTCACCAGGACGTACGATGCCCTGGGGGGCCTCAAAGGATGCAAACCCGCGAAGGTGCCGGGTATTGTAGACGGTCTTGGTAAAGGGAGCGCGAAGAGGGGGGGGGGGGGGGGAAAGACCCAAGGAAAAGATGGAGGTGAGTTGTGAGGCTATTTTCCGAGGTTAGGTTTCGCACTATCGTGTGCGTGTAAGTCCGAACTTCACAAATCCAACCCCCAACCTGACCTTCCAACCACCCTACGATACCCTTGTGGGCAACTTATTGAATAAATTTATTCGACCTATTCCTTTTCCATTGCTTTATTAATACCCGAGGTAGAAAACTTGTAGCCTTCTACAAAGTCCGTGATTTTGGTTTATTATTCTTGGAATAATACACCTATGTTTTCGCGACGGGGGTCGACGACTCCGATCGGCCTCAAAATTTGACATTATCCGTTTCAAGTGGTCTAGATTCAAAAACCGAAATGTCCGTCCGCCGTCCAGGCCGTTTTGGGCAGTAGGAATTTTTTAAAAAATCTGAAATTTTGACAAAATACTCGGTTTACTATCTAGTTGTGCCCGCAAGGTTTTCAGCCCGATCGCCCAAACCCGTGGGGCGCTATGGGGCTAAAATGGGGCTACAGAAGGTGGTTTTTGATGGCTTTTGGCTATGGGATCGTGTCAGGTGTCGTATTCGAAGTATTTTTGGACGTAGAATCCATTTTTTGTGGTCCCGCGGCGAAGACTTTTTCCTATTTTTTGAAGGATCCCAGGAGGTTAAATATTTTTCGAGTAAGTAAAGAATAAAGAATATTTGAAAAAACAATTTTTTTTGAAAAAAAAATCCAAAAAAAAATTTTTTTGAAAAAAAAAAAATCCAAAAATTTTTTTTCCAACATTTTTTCTTTTGACACAGAAACAATTTTTGCGCAACTAACCTATATCAAAGAATAATAAACCCTTGTGTAAAATTTGCAGCGTTTTTTCGTTAAGGCCATTCCTCATTTGTTCTGCGTTGCATTTCATTTTTTCATCATTTTGGCGCGGGTATGTTTTATTCTTCGGTATTTCATGTTCAGCCTCATTTCTGTTGCAATTCAATCAACTTGAGGTTAGTTCCCAGAATCCGGGCCTGCAACAATCCCGAGACGAATTCTTTCTTTTTATCAAAATGTGAAAATAATTCCTGCTGCCGCGATCACCAAGCAGGTTCGGACTCAGATAAGAGAAGAGGGATTCAGGTTGAGTGACGTGAACGCGGTGTTTTTCCAATCCGCGTTGTCACACGCGAGCAGTCCAAGTCGACGTTCAAAGCTGTCCCGCCGTTTATCGGCCTTTCGTGTTTTTTATACACATTTTTTCTCTCTTCCGTTTTCCCCCCTTTCTCGTCCTCCCCTCAGCTTCGTGCTCTTCTCGAAACCGAACGTGCGAAAGATACGAGATAGGGACGCAGCTTTTGGCGTGAAAGCTGACACATCGTGTGACCTCGAGCAGCCCCTGTAGCATAAACTCAGATAGTACGGGATTCCTGTTGTGGGGTGAAAGAAGCAATGTTTTTCGTATAACTCTTCAAAAGTACTCAACTAGAATGCCATTTCAGGTGAAGATCGTAAAAAATGTCATTTACATTGTCAAGTGGACATTGGAAAGATAAATCGCTTAACCAAAATCAGTCCACGTCAGCGTTCTCCACCCAACTTTATTCCTGCTGAGCCCAAATGGTAAAGAGGGGTCTTTGGGAAATGCCAACAGGGCACAGGTTGACGTACAGTTATATCGCCAAGATTACGTGAGAGCCCTGAGGTAATCAAATGGTTTAACCGGAGGGTCGGGAAATTGTGGGGGAGGCAAAGTAAACAGTCCTGCTAATGATGGGGATCTTTGGTGGACTCAACAAGGGCCGACTTCCCCTTTTCACATTCATCTCAGGACGTAAGGGGGGTCTGGAAATGAACCGAAGTGTAAGCCAGGAATACGGCTATGAGGTGAGGTTTTGGGTGGATGTTTGTTTCTAAATTTCAGATCAACTTGAAGTATTTTTTTAGTCAGTGGTTTGAGTTTGGTTAGTCTCCACGGAATAGAATGCCATTCTATTCCGTGGTTAGTCTCCTACTGCAAGCGCCTCGAGGAGTCTCGGAGATGAGGCGTCCAACCGTCTCTCGTTTTACATGAAATACATTTCTTCAAGTTTTTTATGTCTTCTTAAGGATTACGAGAAATAACAACACTTTGCTTTTAATTATTTTTTATTGAAAACTTGTTAAAAACCAGCAAACAGGTAGGGGGTAGAAAACTATAATTGTAAGGGGTTTTCATGCGCACCTAATATAATATTGATACTATCAACATTACCAATTATAATATTATAATAATATTATAATAATATCATAATAATTATGATATCCACATATTGCACCCTTGCTTTAAAAGTGCCACATCTCAAAAAATTTCAATTTTTCAGGAAGCAGGAAAAACGTGTACGCGGCCAGCGTACTTTGACTTGATATTTTTATATAATATATCACAATATCAGAAGAATATTCTTCTTCTGTTTGATCTCATTAATTACTAAACAGATCTATTTGAGTCTATCTATATGAATAAATTGGGATTCTAGAAGTATTTTCAAATTTTTAAATTTTAAAAATTAATACCTATCTCGCTTTCCGGGTGGTGCCTTTTTGACGTCATTGGCTTGAGTCGTTTTTATTTTGATTGGTGACACTTTTGTTGTTCGTTCTCATGTGACTCTTTTGATGGTTTTCAAGTAAGCCGTCTCCATCATGAATTCAGCAATATCCTCCCATGGCGTATTTATGGTGTACCTATTTTTATCACTTGCCCTACGTTCCCGACAAGTTGGCGTATTTAGTACATGGATGGGTTGGGTCACCGATACGAAGATTCTCTGCGTCCAATTGGACGGCGAACTCCTCCCGAACGAGGAGAGACTTGGGCGAAATCGTCAGAACAAGCTCCGATCCTCCTTGAAAGGACGGCTGACGACGTCCGCGACGGCAGCAGCCAGTCACAGCTCAAAAAAGTCAAAGGTGGAAATCCCAAGTTGCATTTCATTTCTTACAAGTTGACGGGTGATTTTGCTACATTTAGAACCAACCGAGGAGGCAAATGACGAGGAGGCATTGAAGACACAGGAGCTGCAGCCTCCACGATATTGTTCCACGGCTGCGCTCGAGATTGAAAATGGACACTGAATTGGCAATTTCCGAAGGGGTATGGTCCAGAAATGACGTCCCTGCACCGAAGAGTGACTCTCTCTGAACCCACCTCCAAGGCACAGAACTTACCCGTTCTCCTTGGATACAGCTGTCTATCTCTTTCGTCATGTGCCACATTCCCTCAGTCCTTGCTGTTCATGGGATTGGGAACGCTCATTTCTCGCGAATTCTCTGTCCCTCTTCTTCTTGCTAGCCATCCAGTCTTTGACATCTTTGTACGTTTCCACCCAGGTTGTCAAATTGAAGCTTTACAATGATGACTCATTCTCACCTCCTTTCTTTCTCGAGCATTTTAAATTATCTTCCTCCTCTGCCTTCTCAACAGCTTCTTTCCCTACTCCAGTCCTTTGTACTTTCATTATGACTGGCTAGCATTTCAGTCGTGGTGACCGTATCTTTTTCGATCCAGGTTGTTAGATTGTTGCTTTCCATTGATGGCTTCAGAAGCAGAATCTGCTCTCCATCCTTTCTTTCCTGTACTGGGTCTTCTTTCTTTTCTTCACCCTCCGCCTTCTCTACAGGTTCTTCACCAGCGGTTTCTCCAATTTCGAGCTTTTGTACTTCGACTCCATTACGAACTTGGGTCTACGCTTTCTGCATCGTGTTCCCCCTCAGTAACTTCTTGTGGGGTTGAAACTTTGATGACCGCGAGTCCTGAAGTTGAATATCAGCAATGTCAGAAATTATCTCAATATAAGTACTCTTCTTTGTTTTTCCTACTCCACTCAAGGCCCGTTGACAATCGCCTGTGTAGCTTCTCTTCGCGACCTTTTCTCGTTCCCGGAGATGTTCGCAACGACCGGGTTGGTACTTTAAACAACTTTTCTCCTACACTGAGTCTGCCTAAGCACGAGCCTGTTACCTCAAAATTGCCGTCAAATCCTGATAAGAATCGTCATAATACCCCGCGTTCTCAACACAATGAAAACATTCTTCCTCACAGACACATCCAGGTAGGCGAGGAAGCAACAAAACTCCCAACGCATCCAGGAAACGACTCTAGCGACATGACGGTGAAGAGTGTGTTGTCAAAGACAAAAAGGCCTCTTGTCACAATAGGAGTTCGCAGATGGTGATGAAAAGGCGGAAGTTTTGCGACAATGGGAGAACTTTCATTTATAATACACAATATCCTCCGTTGTGGGGGTCGCGAGGCGGCAATCTCGCGCACTTTGAAGGAGAGGCTTTTCGTGTAAATCTTTTCCTCCCTCTTTGACAAGTTTTCAAGAGAGAGGAACCAAACGGTAGGTAGTACTTACGTAACAGGAATCTAAAATAATTAAAACTTCGAAATGTACTCGATCATTGCTTTTACAGTTCAATAATTATACAAGTTATGGGGGTTTGCTCATAAGGGGACTGTCAATGATATTAGGCCTACACAGTTATTTTGATTACTAGAGACAATTCACAACAATACCATGTACCGTTCTTGGGCACCTTTACTTTGCTGGTTGAATCCAGTACCTGCACGACGTGGCAGTTAGGGTTGCCAACTCCAAAATTCTGTTCAGGAGGACGCTTGGGAAAATTGGGGAGGACACCGTGTAAAAAGGGAGGACATCCACTCCAACATTGATATTTGCAATATAATATATTGCAATAGTATTATAATTAGTTTTACAAATTCATTTTCAAAATTATTTTCATTTAATGAAAATAATTTTACTACCTAACGTACGAAGGGCCGGAATACAAAATTAACTGATGCACTACACAAACAAGGCAAAAAAGGTTTATGTTTGAAAATACAGATTTGTAGGTATTAAACCAAACTAGGTAGGTATTGACATAATAATATTATGTAGTACACTCAGGTATTAAGCTAGGAACTACTTTTATAAAATTTATAAAATGCATTTATGAAAATGCATGCCTGCATTCAAAATTTGAATATTTAACCCATATAGTAATTCAATATTCAGGTATTGATTGTCGTACATGCACTTCAATCATAATATCACGAATATTATGACGAACGTCTTAATTTGGATATCGATATCCAAAAATCTATTACAAATTTATTACAAGCAGGCAAACCCATCGGTGATTACCGATGGGTTTGCCTGCTTGTAATAAATTTTACATCGTATGTTTAACTTTTCAAAATGGTCCTTTCCCTCTTTTGAGGGGACGTTCAAACACGAACAACGTAGACGAAACATTTCGAATCAAATCAAATCAAATCAAACTGGTTTTTATTTGCAAAATCCATGTATATGACAATGCAAACGTCAAGATTACATAGGCAATGACAGAAACACAAGCACGAAAACAGCAGCAATCTGGGCCCCATAGTACAGTTCACAAACAAACTCTGACAACATGAGAATGGAGCAACCCGGGCGAACCTATGGGCTTGATATATGTATTTGACAATGCAAACGTCAAGATTACAAGGTTACATCGGTAATGAAAAAAACACAAGCATCAAAACAGCAACAATTTGGGCCCCATGGTACAGTTCACAAACAAACCCTGACAACATGAGAATGGAGCTACCCAGGCGAACTTATGGGCTTGAGGCGAATGAGATATTATAAAACTCATCAACACTGTACAATTCCGCCTCGATCAGAATATCTTTCAGGGCTCGCTTGAAAGCGGGGATGGGCAAGCTCTGCAGCCTCTCTGCAAAGCTTCAAAACACAAACAAAATTTTCTGATACGAAAAGAGAATTTTATTTATATAAAATAAAATATAATACGAGAAAAATTCCATCAACTAACACGAACAAGAAAGGTAGGTAATCAAAACCTTCGAAAAATGGATTAAAATATAATCATTATGTCCAAAATTACTCGGAAAATATTTGACCTCCTGGGATCCTTAAAAAATCCCATTTGTAGCCCCATGAAAGCCCTATAGATCGCAACAGTGAAACCGGATCGTTCCGGGACCCCTAAAACTGGATTCTACGTTCAAAAATACTTCGAAAACGACACCTAACTCGATCCCATGGCCAAAAGCCTTCAAAAAAATCCTCTCGTAGCTAAATAGCTACCACTATGTCACACCCCATGGGATACAATTTTGTCATCTCAGCGGCAACGATTTTCTCATTTTCAGGAGTGAAAGTTGGTCTGGACATAAAGCATGCCAACGTTTTATTCTGTATGATGGCAGAAGCATTACTTTTATGAGTTTGTTTGGAAGCATGACGTTTCAAAGAGCTTATTCCACCATATTTTATAAAGAAAGATTTCTTGCAAAAGGAGCAATACGCTTTTTTGGGATTTACCTTATCTACCCGTGCCTATAGGTAATCCTTCTCCCACAAAAAGTTTAATGGACACGCACGTTTAGAAGTCCAAGCCTTCGAACACTTCGGGTCTTCCTCAGCATCACTTTCGGCTTCTTAGCACAAACTGTACCTCAACTTCGCCACCAAAAACTAAGCAAAATTCTCACAAAGTAATCGCGATCCATGTGAAGACGATAACAACCACCGGTATTCAAACATGAGACGGCATATAAAGTGACAGAAAACGACAACGCTGATAAGAAATGTGATCACTCCTTCTTCCTCTTCCCATTTGTTCTCGTTCTGTTGCTTATTATATTGCTTGTTGAAGAAATATTAATCCACAAACAGAAAAGGGAGGACATTTGGGCGTCCTCCCGAGGTCCCGGGTTTCGGGAGGACAGATGACCAAAAGGGAGGACGGTTGGCAACCCTAGTGGCAGTAGATGGCACTAGATGCGTTGAGCCTCTGACTAGGCCACCAGGTGGTTAACATTGAGGGATGCCTACGTCATGACTTCAGGGTATTAGGCCACAGAGTTTCACCGGTGCCGTCTACTGACTAGTCATGCGGGTGCTGTTTTCGACCCAAGAGGAAAACTAAAGGCGACGAGGAAAGGTGGAATGTCCCTCAGAATGGATGTAAATCGATCACTGCAAGCAGAAGATGAACACCTGAGACGCCCGTCCTGCTATACTGAGCCTGATTGTGTCTGGGCCAGATATGGACCAATGCAACCCGTTCTGGCTTGGCTAGTGGTCTTATCTCGCCATTTTCTGCTCATCAGTCTCACGGTGGCTGCCGCAAACGGCCATGGTTTTCCGTTAACCAGAGGCTTGCTGCCTTGCCAAAAGCTGAAGCGAATCTTGCAGAATCCAACCCGAAATAACTCGATTTACAAAGGACAAACTAAATGGAAGCAAACGTCATAGTGAGGAGGTGCCGATCGGCTTCTAGTTCAGTTGAAAAGGGTGTTGTGAAGTAACAATTAAGCTCGGCCTGTTTCGGCGTCATTTCGAACCAGATTTCCTTTGAAAGGTGCTGCGCTGCTTGAGCGCGCCATTCGGCTCAGTCTGGCCACTCAACATCCTCACTTAGGAAAACAACTGTCCCGAGCCCAACGATTTGAAACGGGGTTTGGACAACTGGTCTGCGAGGCAAAAAAAGTGGGGACGTCTGGTCCTGCCCTTCTGGACAACTGGTTCAAAAATGACTTGGACGAGTGTTCCGCTAGCTGTCAAGTGGTCCGATTTACGAAGTGACAAGTGGTCCGTCACAAAATTTTCCTTCCCACATGTGCAGACTTAAACTGTCTACATAAGAAGGTCTGGTTGAAATTTTTGTGGTTTTTATATGACATCTTCCACATTGTTGGGGGTAGGCATATTGTCGGAAATACTGACATCTGGAGCCTCCACTTCATTAACTTTGATTTTGGTTTATTATTCTTGGAATAATACACCTATATTTTCGCGACGGAGGTCGACGACTCCGATCGGCCTCAAAATTTGACATTATATCCGTTTCAAGAGGCCGACATTCTAAATCCGAAATGTCCGTCCGCCGTACGCCGTCCGGGCCGTTTTGGGAAGTAGGCTTTTTTTTTTAATCTGAAATTTTGACAATATACTCGGTTTACCATCTAGTTGTGCCCGCAAGGTTTTCAGCCCGATCGCCCAAACCCGTGGGGCTCTATGGGGCTAAAATGGGCCTACGGGAGGGTTTTTTTTTTTTTAATGCTTTTAGCTATGGGATCGAGTTAGGTGTCGTTTTCGAAGTATTTTTGGACGTAGAATCCGTTTTTGGGAGTCCCGGAACGATCCGATTTCACAGTGGCGATCTGCAGGGCTTTCATGGGGCTAAAAATGGGATTTTTGAAGGATCCAAGGAGGTTAAATATTTTTCGAGTAAAAAATAAAGAATTTTTGAACAAAAAAATTTTTAAATATAAAAATCAAAAAAAAAAAAATCAATTTTTTTCATTGACAGAATTAAATTTCTGCACAAGTAACGTACCTATATCAAAGAATAATAAACCCTTGCGTAAAATTTGCAGCGTTTTTTTAAATAAAAATCCACAAAAAAATGTTTCTAAATTTTTTTCATTGACAGAAATAAATGTATGCACAAGTAACCTATATCAAAGAATAATAAACCCTAGTAAAATTTGCAGCGTTTTCATATTATATTTTTATATTTTAGATTCCCAACGTCGTTTTCAAACTAGGTTCTAAGATTTTGTACGATTCACTAAGATAATATTATTACTTTTATAAATGTCATAACATTTAAAATTTTCCTTTGAATTGTGCAAATAAACCATGTTAAATGACTCTTCATGTTTAGAAATAGCCCGTTACACAACTGAAATATCTTACACCATTTTTTAATGAAAAAAGTTTAAACAAAAAAAGTGGTCTCGTGATTTTTAACGTTCTGACGGCTAAGGGGGTGCAAGAAATCTTCTCGGACATGAAATGGAGTAAATTTAATGCTCTTTCTTTCTATGTAAGCTTTTTTTCCTACACTATAGGTATTATAGTTTAGGAAGTGGAGTTTTTCCTAAACTATATTATAGTTTCGGAGTTAAGTATTTACAAAAAAAAAAACTTTACAACTCCCAATTTTTTTTTTTTTTTTTTTTTTTTTCAACAACCGTTTTTCCAGGCAAAATTTTCAGTACAACAAATTTTTTCTCTATTTTTCCTAATTTGGCTGGACTATTTCGTCCAGATTCCGTTTTAAATTCCAAACTAGCAAAAAATACCAAATCAATGAGCTCAATGGGATTTTCAATCTCTTTATGGAGCGTACATTTCAAATTTTCCTTTGAATTTTGCAAATAAACCATGTTAAATGACTCTTCATGTTTAGAAATAGCCCGTTACACAACTGAAATATCTTACCTACACCATTTTTTAATGAAAGAAGTTGAAAAAAAAGAAAAAAAAGTGGTCTCGTGATTTTCAACGTTCTGAAGGCTGAGGGGGTGCAAGAAATCTTCTCGGACATGAAATGGAGTAAAATTTACTTTAAATAAAATTTAATTTAATGCTCTTTCTTTCTATGTATTTTTTTTTTTTTTTTTTTTTTTTCCTACACTATAGGTATTATAGTTTAGGAATTGGAGTTTCTCCTAAACTATATTATAGTCTCGGAGTTAAGTATTTACAAAAAAAAAACTTTAAAACTCCCAAATTTTTTTTTTTTTTTTTTTTTTCAACAACCTTTTTTCCAGGCAAAATTTCCAGTACAACAAATTTTTTCTCTATTTTTCCTAATTTGGCTGGACTATTTCGTCCAGATTCCGTTTTAAATTCCAAACTAGCAAAAAATACCAAATCAATGAGCTCAATGGGATTTTCAATCTCTTTATGGAGCGGACCACTTGACACGGACCACTTGTCGCGGACCAGTAATGAAAGATGATCTAAAGATCATCATGAGCTCATTTTTAGTCTGCCCTGCAGCCTATAGTGCACTTGTTACGACGAGGGCCCTGGGCCAGTAACTTATCAGCCCCGCTTTGATGGGGGGGGGGGGGGGGGACACTGGTCCTGTTGCCCCCGGGCCCGGCCTTCGTAGGGGGGCCCGGATTTTCTTGAGAATTTTTTTTCTAAAAAAAGGGGGTAGGAGAGGCAAAATGGGAAAAGGGGCAGATCAATATAGGAAAAATTTTCACTTTTTTTTTTTTTTTTTTTTTTTTTTTTTTTTTTTTAGGGGGCCCAATGAATTTTCATACTTTTTCCCCCCGCCCAGTTCACTGTTGACGGACCAGTTGGGATACTCCCCGATCCAGGCAGAAGCAGCAAATTCTGCTCCCTGGAGAGGATTAGATGTCTGCAGCCATGCTCAGAATGACAGCGTTACCACTCCGAGGTACCGTAAGCTTTCATTACGTGCGCGTATGTCAGGTCAGTACTTGGGACTGAGAGTTCAATAAAGACCCAACTATTGTATTTGTTGTGCTCACTTGGCCTGCGGCAAAGGAGGATTGGTACGTTCTGCCACCTCCTGAATAAGTCAGGGCTTCGCAATCATTTCAACACCTCACTTCGAAGGAAAAACGCCCACGTCCTGCGAATCTTTTTGCTACCTAAATTTGATATACGTTTAAAAGGTCATCACCAAACTCATTATGCGCAACGTCTTGGGACGTATTTTGGGTGGAGCGCCCGTCGGAATAGAACTCTGATAAGTACGTCAAAGGGAGGAAATTTGGGCGTCATGGCGTCAGACAACAAAGATGCCGTTAATTGGGATGCTGGTAATTAGTGGAGCCTTTTCTTGTTAGCTGTCACGGTATGTCCGTGTGCGTTAGTGCGACACACTTGTGTGTCTTTGATGGCAGGAACCCCTTACGCACCCGTCGCAAAGGACCTCACACGCTCAACTGCACAGGGTCCCTTTTTGCTCGGGAAAGAGCCGTATTTGAAAGGGACTGTTTGAATAGTCGCGTGCTTCTTGAAAGAGGAGTCAATGCCCGACGAGTCAGTCAAATCTGTCGGTTTCGCCAACGCTAATGACATCATCCTACTCAACGGCGGCACCAACCCAGCTGTATTATAGTCTTGATGCCCCTTCAAGGTTTGCTATGATCCGAGAGTTAAGAAATAAATGGCAGACTCACAAAACAATTATATTAAATTTTAATACCTGCTCCTGATCGCTTTTCTCGATTTCGGAGCGCCACACGTTCTTCAGGCAGATAAAGAGACCAAGAAACTCTTCGTACATGGAGAGTTCATAATCATCATGAACTTTTGATGCACGAAGGATCTTTGTATAATTTCTGACATTAATAATTATTATTATTGTTTGGTGGATCCACCAGCCAATCAGCGCCGCTAATGAGCATAATATGCAGAGCGTGAACGTTCCTCTTACTCTCTGTATTTACAACTGCTGTCCTCTTTTGAGACGCTTGGAGGTTTTGGGCACCCACATGGGTCATTACCCCAATAAGGGCCAATCCAAACGCCAATATCTCAGAATGTTTAAAGTTAGAATTGAGTTCTACGTCACAGCATTCAATACAAGAACACAGTGAGGCGCCAGATGAAAAACACCAAGCCCAGGGTTGCACATGGGGTATTCTGCTTTTCTCGCGTTCTGTTGCTGATATTCAGGATTCCAACTATATCGCTGGAACCAACTCGATGGAATCTAGAACTGGAGACACTGCGAGGGCGTCAGACCGGAATAATACTGAAGCTTGTGAGCGTTACCCATTTGGTGGTAACTCATACCAGGGTTGCAGTACATAATTCTCTAAGAGAATCACCAAGGTATGAATTACCACCCTGGTATGAGTTACTTACCACCAAATAACGCTTACAAGCTTCACTTCATTTTTCATTCCCCATCGAATATTGAAGTCGTCGCGTGCGCTCACTACCTTTTACCTTTAAATATTGATGTGGGAACAGCCCACCCTCTTCTTTTTGTTGGAAGTTGGGCTTGAGCTTCCTTCCATTGTGGCAGATGGCGGATTCAATTGGGGGATGGGAAAAATCCGGGCTCAGCCCTTCTTTGAGGAGTTGCCTCAGTCTTCATGGACGGTATTTCGTCACTTCTCCGTTAGTTCACGTTTCTTTTTTGGCTTTAATGGCCCATCTGTCTCGTTGCACAGCACTCTACCGATGACATTGAATATTTCTCAAATACTGTTTTTGTTTCAGGTCGGTGAAAAGGAACGACGCTGGTCACCGTTTTTACGGTAAATAAAATGATATAGTTGGCTGCCATCAGTGTATTGCTGCTTTGGTTGTTTTAGCAGGGTCGATGTATTTTTATATCCTGTCACTGGGGGACACCCTCTAACGCCAGGATTAATTTAGCACCTCGCCCTGCGGCTTTATTTTTATTTAGCATAGATCGAGGATCAAACCGAGAACATGTTAGAAGGTCATCCCAACATATCACATCATTTTTTATTCAGGGCTAAAATTAATGTCTGAGCTGGAAAATGCCTAAGCGTGGATTGTTGAGGTGTGTGACTCGCGCCTTCAACCGCTCTGGTATCCTGTGAACCGGCAGAGGTAGGATGGGAATTCGCGCCCAGATCTTAAATGAAGTACTGTAGAATTGTCTCAAGGCATCAGTACGAGCTCCACGATTTTGCCTTCACTTGAAACAACCGCGGAGAAGTTGAGAGCGCAGCCTGCATCCCGTCAGGTTCTACCTGCAACGTTCGTACACCTTGATTACAGAACCTCATGCTTTTGTCAGAGATGACATCAGGAGAAACACCGGCCTCACAAATTACCTGCTTGAAGTCAAGCGAGATGTGACAATCCATTGTGCGGAATGGAAATTTCCAGTTTGTTTGAAAGACTGAAACTGGCGTTTCAGGAAAATGACGTGGAAGAATTGTTGGAAGGATGGCCAGGTATCGTCAGAGCCAGAGCTAACATCCCTGAAAAATAACGACCATCAGCAGCGACTCAAGATGGCCATGGACCTAGAAGGAGAGCAAGTGAGACTCCACCTTCTGTCAATAGAGGCTGTGGACCGCGCGTCCTCAAACTACCAGCTACCATCAATCCTGCTTCGAAGACGCGAAAAAAAAAAAAAACAAAACAAAGAAAATTCATAGACCCTCTAAGTGATCCTGATGTAACGATGAAAACTGCAATTAGGAATGGAAGCGTTTCTGGATTATTTATTTATTTATTTTTTTTTTTTATCGATAGAAGGCGTCCAAATAATACTAAAAATGGGGTGAAAACACAAACTGCAAGCTCGTATGAATTTATAAAATTTATGGAAAAATTGCTATTTGAATTTTGGCGGAAACCCGAGGTCAGCTCCTATTGGTGGACGAATTGGCCACCATTACAAAACTAAAAACTGAAGAATCGGTCAGTGGAATAAGTTAATTTATATCACAAATAAGTTGAGTCAATAAGCATGATCACATTCACAAAAAAGCGAACACGGCCAATTTCGCGTTACTCCAGTGTCACTAGAGCCAAAACACCAAGAAAAAATCGAAAAAAAAGAAAAAGTCGACCTGCACTCTGGTGTCTTTGATTGGAAACCGGAACCGCTGTAGGTGACGTCACGTACAGCGGTTTTTGAATCGGCCAGAATTACTTAAGATTATTATAAACCACGTGAAAGACTATTTGTCATAAAAATGATGCATTTTCCCCATTTTGACTTCTAACAACACGGTACAGGATGATCTAACCCGAAATTCGGGAGCACTTCCATTCCTAATTGTATTTTGTGGAGAATCGCCTACACTTTCAATGCACCACCACGACATTTTGACCAGAAAGAGGGAAACCCCAGAACGGAGCGGAGGGTCTGCTGGAACGGCCCTGGATTATTCAATCGCTCCCACACTATCAGAGGGAAGCAACGACGCTTTTTGACCCTGCTCTCGTCACGCAGGAAAGCTCCGTCCGCAATGAAGGAAGAGAGTTCGCTAAATCTACTCTAGCCTATTATCTAAGTCGGAACACGCTCGTCAATCTGCGCCCACCCGCACGGAAATTGGTTCAGCCGTTTGGGCGTGATGTTGTAACAAACATACATACATCCTAGCTGGGACAACCGTGCTTTGCACGAAATATTGAATAGATATCCAATTCCCGTTCAATAATGCATCAATCCTTCACTCAGAACGCAAGCACGTCCAACCCATCCTACCTTGTTGTGAAGTATCAAACTATCTCGAATCGAAGGCCTGTATAGTAAGAGAGGATAAAATTACCTGTCCATGTAGGTTTACTAAGATTGATCCCTTAGGAAGCTGTACTCGTACCAAATTTTAGCGCTCTGGGAGGAGCAGGAGAGAAATTTGTTATTCCGCTAAACTCCCTATCAATAATGCAACCCTTGCTTCTTAGTAACAACGCTTGATGACCCGTTTCTTGTTATGAAGAATCAAAATATCTCAAATCGATGGCTCGTAGAAGAAACTTACTGACAATCTTCGAATTACTACCCGCGTACCGTAGCTGGGACACCCGTGCTTCGCATGAAATATCATTTCCCGTCCATCGCCTATCACTCATGCAAACACCCGCACGGAAATAGGTTCAGCCGTTTGGGCGTGATATTGGAACATACATATTTATCGTTGTCCAGAGGTTCACTTTGATCAAGACTTTTCATTTTCTTCCATCTTTTGGAAGAAAATATGAGTCTCGCTTTATTTTGAGCGGATATAAAGTTTGAGTGAAGAAGCCCATTGTCCGATCTCGCTCAGCACAGCCTTCCCACAAACTCAGTAACAACGAGGTCACCTAAACCTTTATGCCTGTCATTAAAACAAAACCACTTTACGGGTCTATCGTCGCCGCAACTTGACTCGAGTGAGCGGCCCCCTCTTGAGAGGCTCTCGACATTTTTATAGAGCTCGCCTAGTGCATCTTAACCGCTTCGTAAAGAGGCAAAACCCGGCGGAGAAAGCTTTAAAGCCTCAAGCCCCGCCAACCTAGCGAATAATTAACCATCATCACTTGGTTTCAACTAGAGACAACTGATGAATACCGTATGGGTAAAGTTTGGTGAAGAGGGAAATAGGTGTCGAACATTATATTCAAGGAGCTCTTTCAATTTGAGGTGGATCCAAGGAACATCGCGCACCAAAAGATGAATATAAAAATGGAATATTGAGTCCTGGTGGTTCTGGGTCTAGTCGCTGGGCAGTGGCCGCGAGCACGAAGGTATTCAAGCAGGTGAAGTCCTCTGAATGCATCGGAAGGCTAGTCGTACTGACGGAGCGTGCCGGTAGACTGGAACGATCACTGAGTGCCTTGGAAGGCAGGACGTACCGACAGAGCTTGCTGGTAGTCAGAGACGCCGCCTCGGAAGGCTGTTCTTCGGATTCATAGGAATGTGCCGACACGTCTCAAGTTCGAACTCTGGCAGACGTTCCAAAAATATGATCGTTTACGCTGTGAAGTGCGTTTGGCGTCTATTAACAACTGGTGTGGGCAGAGAAACTACAGCCAAGGACATTCACATACGCCATACCGTTGTGGGGGTCTTCTCCTCTCCCAGGTGTTGGCGGTGCGCAGGTGACTGAGAAGGATTCAAAATCAGCCGCTCTCGATGTGGTCGGTGGGTTTACCGCCAGCTAACACTTGGTTCTGCTGAATCACAAGAATAAATAATATGCATGCAAGTGCGATAATCTGATATCTGTCAGGAGTGGATATAAGTAATTGATTGCCAGACTTGGAGCAATGTATTGACATGTAGCTGTGGCCTTTGGAGAAAAAGTGGCCAACATTTTGAATGCTGCCGCTTGAGGGCTTGGTCCTGCTGTACAACCTGCCAAACAATTTAGTGGCTTCATACATTTCAGAACTTCATTGATGTTTTCCCTAGTAGGTCCCTGTGATGAAATCTAGTTCCTATTTGAGCGTTTCTTTTTCCGCCCATTTCGGACTTCATTTTATAGCCTTTTGGATTGACTATCATTTATTGCCAGAGTTAGAACAACGTATTCATTTGATGCTGAAGACCTTGGTGAATACGTGGCAAGCATTTCGAATACTGTCACTTCGGGGCTCGGCCTTGCTATGGCAAAATATCCAAACGGTTATTCTGTGGCTGAGTTGGCACTCAAAGTGGAACTTTTCCGGTCTGATTTTTCTTTTCAAGGAGAAAGGGTACCAGGAAAATTGGGCCTCCGATCCCAAAAAAATAACTACAACGCCGCACAGAAGACTTCAAGAAGTCCAATAAAGGTCCGAGCACACAGAAAGCGAACTGTCCGCCGCGAACCGTTGTCGCTAGTTCCCTAGCGATTGTGGTTTAAATCATGATAGGATAAATAATAGTATTGGCTATATTTGGTAAACTCCCTGGGATTCTTCAGTGATCTCACATTGTGCAATTTGCTTCGCCCTTGGGGGGAGGGCGAGGCAGGAGAGAGGAAGCGCCCGCATCCCCAGAGGGAGGGGACAGGCGGTGGTGACGCATTTAATGCGTCGCATTATTATGACAGTGACTTGTGTACGAAGAGCTTGTCGAGTTCATATCGTATGTGGCGCGGTATTGCGAAGTAATGACATTACATTGTGTCCTGTGCACAAGGGGGAATCCGTGAGTTCTTATCCCATGTGGTACATGATGTAGGTACATGGATATTTCATAGTGGTGAAATATCCTGATAATTAAATGATATTCCTATAAACTGTGTTGCATGTTATACATGATTCATATAAATTGTGGATATTTATATTATGGGTATTTCATGGTGCTTACATGATACATATAAATTGTGTGGTATATAAATTGTATTGTATATAAATTGTGTTGTATATAAATTGTGTTGTATAATGTTGTGGTGTTCTGAGTAAACCACAGTCTGAATAGAGCTACAGGGCATAGTTTGTGTTGGTTACAAAGATAACCACAGTCAAGCAACTATGCATGCTAGCTATGTTGGTTACGAAGATAACCACAGTGTGTACAGCTACGGGAGATAGCTGTGTTGGTTACAAAGATAACCACAGTTATGTGAGGTGGGAGTGCCTATAAGGGGTTGGAGGAGGGCACATTACACAAAACCATTAAGAGGCCAAATGCTGCCTGATTTGCTGAACCATACCATACCATACCATATTGTAAATTGTTTCTTATATTGTGTAATACCATATACCATACTATAATACATGTTAGGTCGATTCGTAATCCATGAGGGATTTACGACAACCGTGTCCCCTGTGTTGTTGCACCATCCCCGCCAAACAGAAAGCGAACCACC
Source organism: Pilophorus perplexus (assembly GCA_955831195.1). Lineage (NCBI taxonomy): Eukaryota > Metazoa > Arthropoda > Insecta > Hemiptera > Miridae > Pilophorus > Pilophorus perplexus. The sequence goes on from OY037015.1 coordinate 5,841,718, forward strand.
GGTGCAACCGCTTCGGTGCAACAACACAGGGGACACATTTCGCTCTGACGCGCGATCGGTTCGCGGCGGACAGTTCGCTTTCTGTGTGCTCGGACCTTAAAACAAGGAAGCTGAATGCTGAGGAGTGAGTGTGCTATTCCTGGTTTCGCCGCTGCGGAGCGCTGTAGTGGCCGTTCGTCCCCGGCTTCTTATCTATACTTCTATAAAATACTTTATAGGCAGAGAAGAACGATTGCCGTACAACGTGTATGTATTCGCTGAAAAGTAAAGAAAAAATCGGTAGTGTTCACATCGCGTTTCAATAGACTGCGGTCACGATATCAAAAGCGCTCGCCGGCGGTACAAAACAAATTTGATTTCATTAGTTCACTTCCGGTAGACGGTCTGCAATACGTGGTGAATGGAGAGCTCGGGATACCGATAGAATTTCTCAATAAACGAACCCTTCACGGGCCCAAAGGAAAAATTGCTTGGACCCCCAAGAGCGGTGGGGAAAAACCGAAGTCGATTGTTTTCTAATGGCCGATCCTTTAATTGACCCATAAAGGTGGGCAGGACAAACGGCCGTGGCGAGAAAAAAAAAAAAAAAATTCCCTGGGTCTTGGTAATCTGACCTTTCATTTTTCCCACCCCTTGTCACCCAGGCCAATAATCCCATTAATGGCCGAGGTGATTATTTCGCTCAAATCTCCCCCTCGGTACTATCTGGCCCCTCTAAACGCATGTTTTACGACCGAGTTGGCTTTTAGCTAGCTTTTATCTCGTTACACAATGCTTCCCCGTGAAGCGCCAACGTTTATTTGCTCTTCCTAGTTCTCCCTCCGACCTCGCTCTATCCCAACAGGGGAAATACCAGTTAGGCTCGGACTTAAAAGGCAACGCCCATTAAACGATATATTCAATCTGCAAATCCTGTTGGAAATCTTTTATGGAAAAGCCTAAGGGGATGTATAGAAAAAGAGAAATCCGTGAAACCTCACAGCTGCTAAGTGGCCACTGAGACTTCCTGGCTAACGGGTAGTGCCCATAAGAGCCGTCTATTGTTAACATTGCACCCAGAAGAGCCATTAATCCTACGAGTAGTGACTCGACTCTTTGTGAAGGAATCCATTTGCATGAACCGTTGTCTGAACGCGAATTGGAAAGTTATAACGTTAAAAATTCGTGCAAAAACAGAGCAAGTGACATGGTTAGTGCCAGGCCAGCTGTAGTAGTTCGAAATGCGTTGTGTACCATCGAAAATCGTCATCTGGAACGACAAGACCTTATAGCTATCAAAAAAGCTGTTTATCCCGAGAAACGGAAATCGTTAGGCAACAAGGCGCGACTCGTGAGGGAGGCAGCGTCGCAACTGCACCCCCTCGATGCAGAAGGGCGAGAGGGGGAGCTACGTATTACCTACCTAAAAATGAATCAAAACTCGGCTCGAAAATCTACGTAAGTTCTTGTAGACCTTACATAGTTCGCGGAACGTCTGAAAAGCCTGTGCTGATAGTGCAATGATAACGGGAGCACTGCCCTTCTTGAGACGATTTTTTTGCATGGACCTTATGGAACAACGAACTAAGTGTGAAGCCAGAAATGTCGAAATGTGGGGCAGTTCTGGGCACTGCGCACACCCTTCCTTCTCACCGTTCACCAGATGTTAAATCACCTCCACAATCAGTGTTGGCAGTCTTCGTTCATGGGCAGGGAATTTTCGTTTGTAATGAGGGACTTTTTCAGGATCTAATCTGTCTCAAATCATGGAAAAAATAGGGGCTTACTTTTGAAATATTTTGAAAACTTTTTGGTGTTGCTACATTACTTTGTACGGTATGAAATCATAAAATTTCGATCGACCAAGGTTCTGATTTTTTCAGTTTTCCCACAAAGGTATTTTTTACCAGAAGCTAGCTAGTTGAGGGTATGGCATCAGGGGTTTAGTGTGCTTCCATGTTTTCTGAGAAGTGTTTTCTGAACTCTGTGATCTGCGTTTGTCTCATTTATAAGTTTTTTATTCGTTCGTTTCATTCGATCGTTTCATTGTTCATTTCATAAAGCGTTTGTTGGATAACTCTATTGATTTCATCTTGAGGGAGTTTTCCCGTTTAGGCGTGAGTGATAAGTGTGACATTCGCGACATGGGACGGCCAACCTCACCTTTACCAGGTTTGCAGCGTGTACCCAGGAAATGAAAGGAAACTGGTAATAGTTAATTGGAATTTTTAAACAAACAAATAAATAATGAACTATAGCAAATCTTGATGGTAGGTACTTTTTATCTGTGTTGGGTGCAATAATATTTTCATAAAATATTATCACGAATCCGTGACTGCACCCCCTTGTTCTGCCATCACCAGTCGCGCTTGCTCACGGTTCATTAGGAGAGTAGGCAATGAGCAAGCCTTAGTAGGCAGTGAGCAAGCCTTACATCAGCTACATGACGCTCCTGCAGTAACTAACCAGAATGAAGTATTTGTTCACGTGGACATGGACAATAAAATCGTGACCCTCACAACTCAACAAAACTTGAACTTCCAGTCGCAGTGTGACATCATTTTAGCCGACGGAACGTTCTATGTGGCTCCGGCATTTTTCACGCAAATGTACACCATTCACGCGTACTGCGATGGTAACTACCTTCAAGCAGTGTACTGCTTCCTACCCGACAAAAAGCAGACGACTTACACTCAAATTTTGTGTGTAACTTCCACATTTAATGTGGAAGAACATTGTTGACCTTAGCTCACAGAGTAACAGAGAGCAATGCCTCAGCTCAATGTACGGTCATAATATGATTCAGTATATTATACTGATTCCTGAGGTTTGCATTTTGGACTTCGAATTAGGCGCGCATTCAGGTTTCTCGAACATTTTTCCTGGGTCAAGTGTGAAGTGCTGTACTCTCCATTTCGGGCAAGGAAAATCCAAGGAACAGGGCTTTCCAATGACTAAATATCACATAGGATCCGAAACAGGTCGTTTTTTGAATTTTTTTTTTTTTTTTTTTTTTTTTTTTTTTTTTTATTGCCATATTTACCACCTGAGGATGTAGAGGAGGCTTTTTTGGATATCTGCCGTACGGTCCCTGGAAACGAAAAAGTCGCACCTTTAGTAGAGTATTTGGCGAGCACCTACGTCGGCCCAAGAAGCTCATTTCCACCGCATCTGTGGTCCAGACCACCCGATTCTCTCATTCCACACACCACAAATGGCCCGGAATCATTCCACCGTCACATGAAAGACGGGTGGCTCTTCTGTACCACGACACCAATTAAAGTGGCTCATCTGTCCGCCACCGCTGGCTAACCGTCTGGCACTGGGGGACGATCTTGGCTGCACATGGTGCGGCGGCCCTGAGAGCTCAGCAAAGCGTGACATGCACAATGTGCTTCGAAGTTGTCCAGCGTTTGCAAAGGAGGGCTGGAGCACGTATGTCTCAAGATATAGGGCTTTTGCTGCCTTCCCAGTTTAAAAGCCCTGGGAGGCAGCAAAGGACCCGGTTGGGGTGACAGCTGATCGAGCTCCCAATAGTTGTCGCCACTGGCTTTCGCGATCCTCCTCATTGGGCCTTCCGCTCGGGATTGAAAGCCTCCCCTTCCCCGCTCGTCACGTTTGTCAGGAGATGAAGCGAGGTGGTAGCCAAGTGGCGCTCCCTGGTTCCTACTGGGGGGGCTGCTGAAGGCCCATGTGCTACATAGCTGTTGCCGTAAATGAGCACCCACATGCCGTATGAGGCTGGGCAGCTTGTCGAATTGGCTACAATTGGAGCGGTACGACATCCAAACTGTTTTGTAGAAAGAGGGCGACTGGCTGCATCGCGACCCCAAATCACTGTTGTCGACTGAACTGAAGGCAATTGGAACTTCCACGCTGTGACCTCTGCCGAACCAAATTGTAAACCAAATCTTGCTGCAAGGCATAGTGTGGACGCACGTGAATAGCTTTTCGAAAGTTCTGAAAAGGGCCAGGGATTCCTTGCAGTGGTAAGACGTGGGGGCTTTCTCTCACAATCAGGGGCCGTTGCTAGCATGGGGCAAGTGGGGCGGTGCCCCAGGGCCCCCGACGGGATGCCCGACCAGCTTTTTGGTACTGAAAGAGCCTTACGTCAGGAAAGACTTTTGGGTCTCCTGAAAGTACCTCAAATTTAACACAATCGTCTCCCAAAATGAAACAATCCTACATTTTTTGTAGTATTATTACTAACGATCATGCATGGTTGATTTGATTGGAGGACGTTGAGCAGGTCGCTGCTAGTGGGGGTTGTAAAGAGGTTGACGGGTCTGGCCCACCTGCACAGCTTGGATTTAGTTTGGCTTTTGGCGGGGAATCTAGGCCGAATGATGCGTTAACACTCGGATCAAGTTGAACGTTGTCGTGCGGCCAGCTCTGCTCGTTGCTTGGAAACGTTGCTTGAGCCGTCCGGTATTGTGTGGACGCGCCAAGGACGTTTTCCACTGCGCCACAAAGACCTTGGCGATTCCAGTACAATCGTAATTAAGAAAGATGAACAAATATTGTTGACAATTTTACACCGCAAACACGACGAAATTTGATTTTGTAGAAAATCGTTACGCCGGTGACTCGGAATCATATCAACCCATCAAGTGACTAACTGCTGAGACAGATTACTTTATGTTTCAAAGTTACTGTAAAGTAGTCTTTGTTTAAGCAGGCGTAAGTGTTGTTAGGGGATAAAAGCTTCCTCGTGAAGAGACAAGACGGAAAAAAAAGGACAAAACGGGAGTGACAAGCCTTGATGGAAGGAAAGCAGTGGTGAGGGGGGGTAAAGGGGGGTGCTTTTCAAAGCTTAAAGCTCCTTGAAGGACAATAACCGCCTCTGCCAGGCTTGCTGGATAGGTTTTGAGCTTCCACTCTCACGCACAGTTAGCGATCAGGGGTGAGAAGAGGTTCGGGATTAAAATGTGTTTTGCTGCTAAAAGGACCTGAGCTTTTAATTTTGAAGAAAGGTCATACTTTAGATGGAAATGTCTGCTTATTGCGAAGCCCCACAAAGTTAGCTGCAGTGACGGTTTTAAACCCTGCACTTAGGGCCAGCTGTAGGTTTTGTCCTAATTGTACAGCATCTTACGACACAGTCCTGCTTGTCTACTATTAATTCAAGTATGGTACATGATTTTTGCTGGGAATAAACTACCTCATTGAGCAGGACGCCTGTGTAACGTAACAACGCCACTCTATAGAGGTAGACGAACAATAACTTGCAGTGTGCTAAGATCTCCTGTTTATGATACCATTAATAATATGCGAAGTCTACAAGAAAGATCTTATAATGAAATAGCAGTAATATCTGTTGGATAATATCAATCTCTTGATAATATTGGTTGAGTGTTTACAATCACTAGGTCTACTCACAACTTCCTTCATTCTGTACTGTACTGATTATTTTATAAAGTTTACCGTGAAAATAGACTACTTCGTCTTCAATCGTATTTTATAAAATGAACCAATGTGTGGAATTTGCAGCTTTGTCTTTATGCATTGTCAAGTTTGGTAATTGCCATTCGGTTCAAGCTTCTCATTACTTTTGTAATGTATTGGTTTCTAACGGTTAAGATATACTTAACTGCAATCGAAATTTACGATCCCATATATTTCGCTGTAACTTCTCTATTTCTTCTGACTTGGTGGTTTTCAGGGTCAACCTCCTTATTGCAGTTGTATCAGTCGAAGAAAACGGGTTTCATTTCAGTAATTGCCGCACAACTTGGCTCTCGGTGGCGAACCGTTTCCCTTCCCGGCTTCTGCTCGACGAGCCTTCAGTAACTCCGGGCGGGGCGTTCGTCTTCATTTTCCTCGGATTCCCCTGATTTACGAGGCACCTTACCCAAATCAGATTTAAGTTTGAACAACTGATATGAGGCGGACGGCTCTCCGCAGACGCAACCCCCCCGCCGAGTGTCTTAGTGGAAATTGGATCCAGGCCAGGGGAAGAGGGGGGGGGGGGGCAAATGAATTGCTCTCTCCCGCAAGTTGGCGGTTTTAAATGATTCGCCGGGAAATTCTACGGTGCCCTCATTTATTTCCGGATGAACGTGGCTATTAATTTGATTCGGGCGAGCGGCGTTTTCAAAGTTGGCCGGTAAAGGTTACTGCGAGGCCTGATGATGAATGAAGGTCCAGTGTGCGGAACGGTAGGAGAACTTTTCACGATATGGACACTTCATTTTGGTTTATTATTCTTGGACCTACGTTTTCTCGACGGAGGTCGACGACTCCGATCGGCCTCAAAATGTGACATTATCCGTTTCAAGAGGTCTACATTCTAAATCCGAAATGTCCGTCCGCCGTCCGGGCCGTTTTGGGCAGTAGGAATTTTTTTTAATCTGAAATTTTGACAAAATACTCGGTTTACCATCTAGTTGTGCCCGCAAGGTTGTCAGCCCGATCGCCCAAACCCGTGGGGCGCTATGGGGCTAAAAAGGGGCTACGCGTGGGGGTTTGCAGATTTTAGGCTATGACATCGAGTGGGGTGTCGTTTTCGAAGTATTTTTGGGGGTTCCAGAAACTTTACAAGAAAAAGAAAAACTTTTTTAACCCCCCAGTTGAATAATTCAACTTTAATTATTTAAGTTTTTTTAATTGTGATATCGAATTAATTTCTGGATAATTTACATCAAAGAACCATCGTCTAAAATTTGCAACTTTTTTTTTTTTTTTACTCAGATTTTATTTTTCTTCTTCTTCAGCAAACTGCCAATATTGTTACGCAGAAACGCCTTTACAGGAAAATCATTTCATTAAAGCTCTTTGTCCAATTAATGAGCTCCCTATTCCATGCAGAATTGTAATTAGATTAATTCTAGAATATAACGTGATTCTCTGTAGGTGTTCGTGAATTAATTGAGGACGCGGCTCTCATCACAACCCAATTATCTCTTAGTTCTAACCACCTCAAACAGTTCAAGTGTGCCTTCGAAGAGAATTAGGACACTCCCAGCGCCGACATAAATTTTGTTTATAAAGGAATACAAACACGCGGGAACCCGTCTCAATATTGGATCTCCCTACGCGTTAGGAGCCTCCGCCAACATTCCGCCAAACAAATTAATTATCAGGGGACCCATGTTTACTCGGATTGAACTATGTTGTATCGTTAGTGGCCCTTCCGGGGTGGCTTCCCCGTTAATTTCCTGTTAGCGTTATTAACCCTTAATGCAACTAGAAATTAATACTCTTCTCTCACCTTCTGTTGATTCTAATTTCGGTGATGGCTGTTGACATCAGTATCATGGGGCGGCTTCTTCGAAATCTCACCCGGTGTCTGGAGGAAGAGGGAGTACTTGAATACCCCTACACAGGGCATAACGCGAGATGGTTCGCCCTGAATCCGAAAATATCGCGGGAATCAGAACGAGTTTTCGCCAAGGGAGGCCGGGCCCGGTGACTCCGTCTTACGGACGTCTGATCTCCCGGCGACCACTGTTGAAGTGTCAACAATGGTCGCCTGGGCAACAGATTCGCGTGTAAAAATTGGTTCTACTGACCTGGCTTCCCCAGACGAATTGTCGCCAAGGGATGCCAGGTCTTTGGATCTAATCAAAATTCACCGCGTGTAGTCATTGTAATAACAAACCATCAATTGAATTGAATACATGAGCGCAACCTTTTTGTTATTACGATATATTTAATGAGCGAGAGAAACTAAGAAACAGTAGGTATCTAGCGACCAAACTATGCCACCCAACACATCATCCACGTGATGCTCATTACGTAAACAACTGCACCCTAACGACCGATGCGTAATAAAACCTTATGCCGATCAGAGGTAACGAACGGCTCAGGCTGCAAAAATCGTTTTGGAGTCGTTGGAATCAGCCTGAAAAGCTCATTCCATAGACCCTTGTACCAACGAAATCGGACAAAAACTTCCGTCCCCCTTTTGAGGCCTCCTTAGTTACACATCAGAGATAAACAACTTTCGTCGTGAAGGACCTCCCGAAAACCGATGAAGGGGATGAGGGAGGGAAAATCAAGGTAGCCTATAACCACCCCCGGAACTCGCTGATGACAATGAGACCACCCTCATGAAAATCTGTTGAGCCGCTCGGGCGTGATGCTCTGTACACAAACAAACAAACAAACAAAAAAAAAAACATACATGTCGAAGAGGTGAGCGCACCTTTCCATTTTTTGGAAAAAGGTTGCGCTAAACATACATGTCGAGGAGGTGAGCGCACCTTTCCATTTTTTGGAAAAAGGTTGCGCTAAAAAACATACATGTCGAGGAGGTGAGCGCACCTTTCCATTTTTTGGAAAAAGGTTGCGCTAAACAATGAAAAGAAAAGAAATAAATAGTCAGTATGATGAAGTAGGCGGTGAGATTTGAACCGTCTGGGTAATTAGCGGTGCTCCCTGTGGCGGCGGGCGGGCGAATTCACTATAATATAATTCATCATAATATGATGGGACACACCATATTATGGTGTGTCCCATCGGCTACATGTTTGGTCGTAGTATTCATCTTTAAGGTTCCCATTTCACCGAGGGGATCCATGGAGTTGTTGTTAGGCTGTTAACCTCGACCGTAGTTACTGCTGCAGACGTTGACGCACCTTGCTTGGCCATTTGTTGTACCCAGTGTTGCTCCAACTTTCACCAAAAGGGAGTCCCGTCTAGCCAACCAATGCTGTCGCATCATTATTACGATATTTCTCCTTGTTGCTGCAGAAACTTGAGTTACCAGTTTTTCCCCTCCCCTCTTCAAATACCCCACACGCAGGTACTTGGCGCGCATTATCATTCCCTCTGTATTCCCCCTTTTCCCACTTCTGGGGGGGGGGGGGGGGGACGGGATATCCCAGTCTCCTCACGTTTGTTGCGGCGTTCAAATGATTTATACGGTTCTCGAGTGTGTTGCAGGCAGCTACCTTCGGAGCGTGTTCATCGTTATATCCACTCTGCTAACGGCCCGAAGAGCAGATGGAGGGGGGGTTAAAAGGGACAAGGGATTTGGCGAAGAAATAGGAGCTGTACGAGAAAAAGTTGTATTTTGTATGTGGATCACGGAATCTTAAACTCCCCCGCAAGCACCTGAGTGCAGCTGGAATGGGAATTCGCGAATTTACTTTTGAAAATATTTTGCCCCACTTCACAACTGCTCTCGCGGTTTTAGAACGAAAGTTGGAGGCGAAGTTGAGAATTGAATTCAGTTAGGGGAATTTTTAGTCGGAAATGGGTTCAGACTTGGTCTATTCACGTAAAATACCGTTTTTTTTTTTCTACTTTCAACCTTTTCTTGCTGAATATTTTTCTTTGGTCATTTTAGCACCAGTCAATGATAGATGGAATAAGGGGGTTTGAGCACCAAATGGTACAGAGACACCCCTCCCGTCATAGTTTTCGCCCCTCGTTTAAGTATTAAGTATGGTGAAGAGGTAAGAATCGGGTGGACCTGATGATGCTCGTGTTCGAGGAACTTTATATATAAAGTATATATACGGCGAGGAGGAGGCGAATCCTCTGGTAAGGTGCTCGCGGACGAGGGGTATATTAAGGGGCCCCAAAAGGATCATGGCTCGTCGAATCCATATTTTGGGGAAAACCTCTGAGAACCCCATACTTATAGGAAATTTGACGCTGATCTCGAATATACTCCACGTCCCTTTACCTAAAATTGCTTCTTAGCCTTATTTAAGAAAAAAAAAAAAAAGAAGTTTTTCAGTATAATATAAAATATTATTTTCAAGTGTGGAAGCCAAGTAAGGATTCTCCCGAAGTTTGAACACAAAGAAAATTTGTAGAGCAATAAATTGTGCGTCGATTAAACACCCTAAAATTGATATTTTCTCCCTAAAGTAACTTTTGGAACTGTTGGAAAACTGCTGAGCCAGACTGGAGGAAAATGACTTTATTTTAATTTGTAAATGATTCATGATTTTATCTACCTTTCAGCCATTCCTTGTTTTTATAATATAAAAAAAACCTAAATTATCTTTATACATATCTTTATAAGTAATTATACCTAATAATAATTAAAAAAACACTTTCAAGTAGTTTGTTTCTTTTTTCTTCATTTTAAATCGTGACAGAAAATGGTTATTAATTTCTCGCGCGTTAGGTAATTCTGTTTCAGTAAAAATATATTTTTGAAAAAATTAAAAATAAATTAATAAATAAAATAAAAAATGAAAAATAAAAAATTCTGTACATTGTTTGAACAGATGTAGACCTCGAAAAATGGATTATGCGTTCAATATTACTCGGAAAACAGTTGGTCTCCTGGGATCCTTCAAAAATCTCAATTGTATACAATAAGCCCCGTGAGAGCCCTATAGATCCCCACGGTGAAATCGAATCGTTCTGGGACCCCAAAAAATGGATTCTACGTTCATAAATACTTCGAAAACGACACCTAACTCGATCCCCTAGCCGAAACCCTTCAAAAAACCACTCTTGTAGCCTCTTTTTTAGCCCCACACACCCCCGTGAGTTTGAGCGATCGGGCACAACTAGATGGTAAACCGAGGATTTTGTCAATTTTTCAAAACAAAAAAAAAAATAAATAAAATTAATAAAATCCTACTACTCAATAGGGCTCGGATGGACAGTTTTGTGTTTTGGTGATTCAGCACATCGTCTGAGTTTACGCCGCCAGTGGTTGTGGAGGATAGAAGAGGGAGTGTAGGTTGATACTTGCCAGGGGCATAATCAGAATCAGAATCAGAATCAGAAGAGGTTTTATTTGCCGATTACATAAATGTATATGACAATGGTCAACAAGGTGAACAGGCTGCAATTTAGTCAGATGTAAAAATTTTGTACACGAAAATTTGTCCAGTGAGCAATTTAGCTTGAGGGTCCAAAAAAGTTCATTTATCACTAAGACTAATTCTGCGAAGTCAATTTAGCTTATGGTCCTAGAGGTAAGATGAGACAAAAACAAAGAATTCATCGAAATTATAGGGAGCAATCTGAATTAACAGCTCTTTACAATTTTTCTTAAAAATAGAGTCGTTTTGTTGGCGTAAGTAAGAAGGCAAGGCGTTGTAGAATTTAACTCCCCACCAGTTTGTAGAGTTCCGACTGGCTGTCAGTCGTGTAAACGGGGGGACAAGTGACTTGGAACTTTTTGTGCCATAAGGATGAGATGGGTGGCAGAAATTTGTTATATTGGTATGGACATATATCAGGCACTCAAAAATGTATACGGCCGGTATAGTCAAGGCTCCTAATTCGACGAACGCGTCCCTACAGTCACTCCGGTAGGCTAAGCCTGCCACAACTCTTATTGCTCTCCTTTGACTACTGAAAATCATGTCACTATGCGGGGAGTGTCCCCATGAATCGTTCTGGGACCCCAAAAAATGGATTCTACGTTCATAAATACTTCGAAAACGACACCTAACTCGATCCCCTAGCCGAAACCCTTCAAAAAACCACTCTTGTAGCCCTTTTTTAGCCCCACACACCCCCGTGAGTTTGAGCGATCGGGCACAACTAGATGGTAAACCGAGTATTTTGTCAATTTTTCAAAAAAAAAAAATAAAATAAAATAAATAAAATCCTACTACTCAATAGGGCTCGGATGGACAGTTTTGTGTTTTGGTGATTCAGCACATCGTCTGAGTTTACGCCGCCAGTGCTTGTGGAGGATAGAAGAGGGAGTGTAGGTTGATACTTGCCAGGGGCATAACACGATGGTACGTGATCTGCAGACCCCTGAAATAGCAGTTCTCTATTATGAACTTCCAGGGTCTGCAGATCGCTGAGCTACTAGAGTGGAGGACCTGGGTTCGTCAGGCATACTCGAATGGTCGAGTTGTTGTGAAATTGACGGGTCCTCAAAAGGTTCAGTTAAGTACTTCCTCACGTGGCACAAAGTGCCGTGTTGGATGAAGTTTCCATTAACTCCCGCAGTCGTACCAAGGAGTGGTTTTCCAGCTTCTAGAAGTGTCAAGAATGGGCTCTTGATCCCCACTCCTGGTCTTACAGAGGCACGCTTTCCTGATTTCCAAACTCGAAGTGTCGAGGATGGACTCCTGGGCAACGGACCTCTGCGTATGTAATTTCCCCTTCCCGAGTTCCTTGTCCGGAGTATCCTGAATCAACAGGGATAGAGCAAAAATGATTACGATTTGAATGAAGGAATTAATAACGGAAATATTAACGGGTTGTAAAAGCTATCTAGGTCGTGTGGAGATTTAGGCGTCAGCCGAGTGATTAGGGGCCAAGCCGCACTTGGGGGAAGACGGGCGCGTTAGCACGCCCGTGAGCCGCAGCACGCTGGGTGTGAGCCCCTCGAACCTGTCTTGGCAGGCTGGAGATCGAGGGATGTAGATGAGAGGAGAGTTTTCCCCACATAGGTACACTACACTCAACAAAATAGCATTTCTCGGATCTCCTCAAGTTACTGAGGTCTGAGGGCATAGCAAACTCATACTTCATGACATCGAGCGAAATGTAATAACGTTCCTTTGGAATCCTAATGGAACCTAGCGAATATTCAGGACTGTCATCGACATTTATAAAACATCGTAACGTAAATCCAAAAACGAAACGACTTGCGAGATCCAAGAAATTGCGTCACTTTCTCTACTTATCCGAAAATATCCCTGTTTTTTCTTCGAGCCCTCAGGGAATATGAGCCACCCCTTTCAACCCGTCCGGAGCAAAGGGAATTCGCTAGTAAAAAGGAATTTTCCCCGAGGAATGAAATATGAGCGAGGTCGGGTGTCGCTGTACGATAAGGCCCTCGAGTCTCGAATCTCATTCCAAAATCCTTCAAAGTTCAGGATGAAATGTGAAGTGCGAATGAAAAGTCTTCGTTTAACAATGGAACGAGTATGACGTGGGCGTTTTCTCTCTCTCCTTGAAAATGAGTTACGTTTTTATATGGATCAAAACTGTTCTGGGAGTGGGTAGATGTTGTAGCATAGTGCTCATAGAATGTCTACCAAATTTGTTGAATGGGTAGAACTCCTGTCAACAGGATGTACGATGTACTTGTTCTTGTACTTCGATGTTACCTCATTATTACAAAGGTAACGAAAATATAGATGGAAACTGGTTGGATCCACAAAATCGCAAAACAACAATAAGTAGGACCTACCTACCTACCTAATTGAAAATGAAGAAGGTTGGCGCTATAGCTATGCAGGTACACTATAATAGCAAGGCACAGACCACCGTGATCCCAACCAATTGGTCCAGAACCCATCCAGCAGATGACACGATGGGAGAGAGACCAAACAACTGCCCTCTGGAATAACACCACAGGGCTCAGACAAGCTAAACGGTTCATTAGGCCTTTTGCGCCAAGGGACAGGACCTTATTACCCCTGTCAAGAAAAGATGTCAGGATCATTACCAGTCGTCTCACCGGCCACTGCCCACTGAGATATCACCTGAACAAGATGGGCAAGTCAAAGACGACAGATTGTCGCCTCTGTCTGGAAGATGACAGAATCCCCCCCCCCCCCCCTCAGCATACAGTTTGTCAAAGTAGCCCATGGTTCTGGCGACCTGGTACCTTAGTGACTATAAACACAGGCAGTAAAACCTTTTATCCTAATCCACTCAGTGATCAACCAAATCTTTCTCTCGGGCAGAATTTAACTTTGATAAATCTACCAAGTTTTAATGCTCCTTTTGGTTTATTATTCTTGGAATAATACACCTATGTTTTCGCGACGGGGGTCGACGACTCCGATCGGCCTCAAAATTTGACATTATCCGTTTCAAGAGGTCTACATTCAAAATCCGAAATGTCCGTCCGCCGTCCGGGCCGTTTTGGGCAGTAGGAATTTTTTTAAAAATCTGAAATTTTGACAAAATACTCGGTTTACCATCTAGTTGTGCCCGCAAGGTTTTCAGTCCGATCGCCCAAACCCGTGGGGCGCTATGGGGCTATAATTGGGCTACGGGTGGGGTTTTTTGAAGGCTTTGGGGTATGGGATCGAGTTAGGTGTCGTTTTCGAAGTATTTTTGGACGTAGAATCCATTTTTTGGGGTCTCGGAACGATCCGATTTCACCGTCGCGATCTATGGGGCTAAAAATGGGATTTTTGAAGAATCCCAGGAGGTTAAATGTTTTTCGAGTAAAAAATACATACATAATTTTTGAAAAAAAAAAAAAAAATCCCCCCAAAAAAATGTTTTTTGAAATATAAAAATAAAAAAAAAATTTTTTTTTTTTAAATTTTTTTCATTGACAGAATTAACTGTCTGTACAAGTAACCTATATCAAAGAATAATAAACCCTTGTGTAAAATTTGTAGCGTTTTCCTTTTTTCAACCGTTGCCTTAATGCAGTAAAATATACTCGATTTATAATTTACGATTTAATCCAATTGCAGAGGCTGCCTGGCGAATAGTTATTAATCATTGAGCGTCTTGCTGAAGCAGAGCTCCCATGAGGGGTTTTCTGTCGCTCTTTCTCTTGTAATCCCTCAAAATATTATAAAATATGCCACGTTAAATAAGTTAACACCATTATTTCACGGAAAGAAGAAAAAAGCCTTATCCCCCAACGGAAAATGAAAGTAAAATTGAAAAAAAAGTTGAAGTTTGGAGCGAAAGTTTCCAGGTGAGGAAAGTGGAAACTTTTGCCACCCGGTGTTTGCAAACTTTTAGCGCACCTCTGCTCATTCAAGTGTGATAGTGACCAGTGTAGGCGGGTTAGGGAGGAGGGGGTTGAAGCGTTTTGCACAACAAAGGGAAAATATTCTTACCTATTCTCTCTTAGGTATAAATGTGCGCTGAACAGTTTCACAAAGTAACATCAAACATACCAAAAACACACGTTCCCCTTTGAGACGGTGCACTTTGAGACCTTTTTCGACTTCATGGGAAGGTTACGTTTGGTTATCATTGAGGCAGGCTAGTGGGCTCCCTGAACCGCCAAGCTGAAGTGGATGGGTGTTTTAGGGTGCTGTAGGGTTCAGAAGAAGTGTTTTCCAATTAATTGTTGTGTTTTTTTTTTTCAGCTATGCCGCATTACATTAGTAACTGTTCCTGCATATATTATATGCCTGTAGACGTAGATTTTTAAGGGTTTGAGCCAGGCATTTGAGTAAGTTGGCGTTTTTGACACAGTTCTGTAAAAGAATCGATTTGTGAATTTTTCATAAATGACATATCCGTCCAGCCGGTAGGGCTCAATACTGCTTCTGAGGAGTTAGACGTAGATTTTGAAGGCTTTGAGCCAGGGTGTCGTTTTCGACTAAATTCTGTGCACAGAATCGATTTTTGGATTCTTTAAGTATGTGCGTCCTGTCGATGAGGCTCAACGATGATTCTGAAGGGTTACAGACGTAGATTTTGAAGGGTTTGAGCCAGAGTATCGAGTAATTTTTCGTTTTCGACGAACTTTGGTAAACAGAATAAATTTATGGATTTTTCAAGTATGTCTGTCCAGTCGATAGGGTTCAATAATCAGAGCAGAATTTACAGGTTCTTTAGAAAAACGGTGGACTTACCCTTCTAGGTAGGTCCTTTTTGCTCGAATTTTCAAGAAACTTGATACCCCTTACTTACAAGATGCCTTCAGAGCCGTCGTCTAATTTGCACTTGGTTTGGGATGAGGAAGTTTTGCTCCTGGCACATCTTTCTCAAGCGAGTCTCACGCGAGTGCCAGCTGAGCCATTTTGGGTATTGTCGACCCCCGCACACTGTTTCTTTTCTGTTGTGAGGAAAATGAAATAGAAAAACTCCGAAAATATTAACTACCTAATAGCTGGGACACCCGTGCTTCGCACGAAATATCAAATATCAAATTCCCGTTCAATATTGCATCCATCCTTTACTCGGAATGCAAACATGTAGGTTTTCTTCAATTGATCCCTCAATAAGCTCTACTCGTACCTAATTTTAGCTCTCTGGGAGGAGCAGGAGAGAAATTGGCTATTCCGCCAAACCCCCAATCAATAATGCAACCCAAGCTTCACTTGGAACACCCGAAGCAACCCGTCAACTATAATATTAACTATAGTTGTACGACACTACAAACAACTCACTACACACATTGAACCCACTAACCTGTCATTGGGAAGGTTGCAAATTCGTAGCTAGCGTCTCAAAAAAGGTCTGGCAGATTTCCATCAATGGGATTTCGTGATTTCCATCGAAACTCCGTTTCTTTTTGGTATAAATAGGTGCCTGGAAACTTTTGCCTCCCTTCATTCCAGTCAATTTCCAGAGAGGACGAACTCTTTTTCTAAAATCGAATGCCAATCAAAAGCCAAACCTAAACTGAACCATTTGTATTTAGAATACGCTAAATACCGTCGACCGTTGTGACAATCACACGAACCACTGTGCCATGTATTGTGGACAAAGCAGGTGGCTGAAGTTTAACCGCCAACCCCCTCCTCTCCTTTTCTGAATCTATGAAAACACACTACAGGGCTTAATGGGTCTGCCGGTTAGTCCCGCGTTATGATCCCTCGGTTAGCGGAAAAGACGATTCGGGAAACCGCAGCCGACCCCCTCTCGACCCGGTCAAACACAAAACGCTGGTCGGAGTTTAACCATTAGGGACCAACTTTGACATTTCCGACCCGCCCTCCGAATTTCCCGTCGAATAAACGAAGGCCGGACAGACCGCGGAAAGTGGTGCGACCCGGGAAACCCCGAAGGGGGTCCCGAAGAAAGGGATTTGGAGCAACAGAGGTTATCGACCCCTGGAAAGCGTAGGAATCCAGTGGTAATTCTAGTATAGTGGGATTGTTGACGCTGCTGAGTGGCTGAGGTGCTGCTGTGTCTCTGGGGAACTGGTAGCTGAAGACTAGGATTTGTATGATCGCGCAGTTGTATGAAGGCGCTTCGTCTAATGCCAAAGCTGAACTAGTTTGGACCCTTTCCACTCCACGAGGCCTAAGCAATGTCAATAATCCAAGCATTCAGGATATACCGTAGGACTACTCGGTACTTTACACACTTCACGAATCGTGCTTTTCCCACAAGATACTCTCGGGGGTTTGCCATTGCCTTCCGAGAAGTGATTATCAGTATATGGAAGATGTCTCGCAGCTGCTTGGATTGAACCAGCAACCTTTGACTCAGCAGTCCAACGCTCAAACCACTGATCCACTGATACGAAAATCGAAGGAGTTTATTGACATAAATCAGGTGCAAAATACAATGCATCATAATGGTGAATAGTTCCGGCATATTTTGTCAAATGTACTGCCTTCATCAGGGCTTGGGAAGAAAGTAGTTAGTACGTAAAATATGAGACAGCATGAGAAACAAGTAGTCCAGGCAACGAAGACAAAAAAGCGCCCTGAGGTAGAAATAAATAGAACCCAAATCAAAATTGGTACAGACGTAGGGGGGTATTCTAATTAACATACTCAAAGTCCTGGGAGGTGGGTTATGAGCTCTAGGGGGGGTCTCCAAAGGTCCCTTTTTCAGGTTTTTCGTGAATATCTCGGAAACGGTGCCTTTTTCGATGAATCTTGCTCTATAGTAAATGAAAGCTGATAAAATTCTCTACAACTTTAAATATATACGTTTTATCGAAATTCCGAACCGTTACGGAGATAATATGCATAGAAAAATGGAGAAATTGTGAAAATTAGGTTTTTCGGATAACTTGGTTGATTTGCGTCCAAACGGTTGATCTGAGAAAAAAGTTCTCTTAGAGAAAGTTGTATAGCATCAAATTTCCTTGAAGAATATGCGGCTGATTGCCAATTTATCATTGACCGATCAAAAATTACGCCAACTTTTGTCATTTTTACTCAAATGCAGTCAGGCCACTTTTCTGTGTCCTCGAGCTTCAATCGTCCTTCTGTCTGTCATCTGTCGTCATTTAATTCTATATATACGTCCACACGAACCCAGAATTACATACCAACAGATCGGGGGGGGGGGGGGGGGGGGGTTAGATGAGAAGATGAGCTATTGGGATACAAACTCTCTCCATTCCCTCTATCCCTGTTCAATTCGGGTGGCCTGAGGAAAGGAACCACGTCCACCCTGTATACCGTTCTACCAGAAGAGGAGAATCCAACTGTTGTGGACGTTGGTTTCCTGCTCCATCGGGTCAAGTGGAGACCTCGCTCAACGATAGCTTCAGCACATCAACAGCACCAAAAGAGCCGAGCAGAAGCGGAGAGGCCTCATGAAAACGTCGGCTGACATAAACTTCCAAGACGCGACCACCATCACCATCCAGCAGGAGCACTTCCTAGCTAACGACAAAAACATTGATTTCCTAACAAGGAGGATGTCAGCAATCAACATCCAAACAATCATTGCCTCAGGAGATGCTGATACGTGATTGGAACGAGCAGCTGAAAACGTGAGGGTAGCTGTGATTGGGGAGGATGTTGACCTCGTGGTGCTGCTTGTAGCCTTGACGCCCCACAATCACAGTGGCCAAGTATTCTTCCTGAAGCCAGGCCGAGGGAACGACCCCTGAAAGGTGTATTCCATCCACAGGCTACAGCAGCTGCCTGTGCTTGCCTGACTTACCACCAAGTAGCCTATGATGGGCCATGGGGGAGGATGGACTAATCTATCCAGTAACCCCAGTAGCACCTGAAGAAGTGCTGAACTCCATAGTATTCTGTCGGTGCACAACCGGATGTGGCACTCGCTGCGGTTGCCGAAAAGCAGGCATTGCCTGCTCTGTCGCCTGCGGCGGGTTCAGCGGCATTTGCACCAACGATTTATGAATACTCTTCTAATCTTCTGAATATCTATACTTATTAAAAATTAAGAACCAATACAACTACGAGCACGAGGAAGCTTCTGTGTCATGACCTTGGCAGCGTGTTTTCCTTGAGTCTCTCTTCCTACAACTTGAAAACATGTAGGTAGAAGCCCAATGAATCCCTACTTGATCTTGCCAGTTACATTGAGGAGCTGGTAAGAGGGTCATATCCTATGGGAACCAAGGAAGCAGAGGCAAGCTGGCTCATGGCGTTTAGGAGCCTTTTGCCTTGAGTTTTGTCTGGCACTCGGCAGGTTTGTTCGTGGCACTACTGGTTGACGGCGCATATTTAGTAATAAGGATAGAGAGTAGAAATTGTCCATCAAATTGATATTTCCCCCATCAATTCCCGACCCACCTAAACCATTCTGCTCCCTCTCGTTCTTCCACACTGTGTCTGACAGGGTTGGCAAATTACTTGCTAAACATGTCAATGTGGCCTTCCGAACAAATTCGAATTTGGGACAACAGCTAGTCAGAAACAAAGACCCTATACCCCCAATGGAAAAGAGTGGGATTTACCAACTTGAATGTCCCTGTCATCAAAAACGTTACATTGGCCGAACGTTTAGGTCTTTTTCAGTACGGGCGGGGGAGCATGAGAGGGATTTTAGACTCCAAAATGGTAGATCAGCTTACTCACAGCATCTTATAGAGGAGGGTTCCACCTTCGACTTCAATAACTTCCAAATCCTCCATTATAGGGACAGGGGTCTGTCGCTAGTTCCTAGCGATTGTGGTTTAAATCATGATGGGCTAAATAATGGTATTGACTACCTTTGGTGAATCACTTAGAGCCATCAGCGGTCTCAATCAGTGGAAGGTCCCTACTCCCTTGGGAGGTTGGCGAGGCACTGGAGGGGGGAGCCCGCACCTGACCTAAGGGGAGAACAGGGGGAGTCAACAAGGTTCATATCGCGATGGCCAAGTTTGGAGGGTCTTTAGTAGCGGTCCTAGCGGAGAGCACCGAAATTAGAGAGCGAACTGTCCCCCCAGTGGGTGTACAGTCTTTTGTAGTTTTTACTCTGTGGTGGCACCCACCCCCCACCCCTGTCTCGTCCAGCCCACGGGCCGGGGTAATGTAAAATGTAAATTTGTCAGGAGATCGGAACACTGCGGGCAATACTTTTGGGGAAATCCCCAGTACGGAAGCCTTCTGGCTTATTGTACTCCCGAGCATCCGTTTTTGACTCTATTTGCCTCCTGAGTGGTCGAGGTCCAACTCCTAATTACCTAATATACGTCTTATCACTGCGTCTTCTTGGGGGGTAGTGAGGAGGGGGGGTGGTGACAGTCCCACCGCCCCGTCAGGGACCCAGGGATTTGGGGGGAGCCGACACTTCCCCCCTCCCGTCCTTAGCCCCCAAGAGATCACAGATAGCATAGCTAGCTTAACGTTCTCAGCAAACGGAGACAATGTTTTTTTACCGGTCCACCAGAAAATTTTTATCCCGGTTCGAGGTCCCAAGAGAGGTTGTTTACGATGTAAACTTTTGTTCCTCAGATCTTGTGTGTTGAAGACGGATGTCTCGGCCGCCTTCGTCACGGGAGCCTCTGCTAGGATTCACATAAACGTTCCAACGTTCAGAGGTGAATTGTCAACCGACAAGACAGGTATTACAACACATAATTGACTTTTGGTCAAACATTGGTGTTCTTCCCCGGATTCGAACCAGGCTGATCAGCGCTCCGACTGATTGTAAACAGGCGTCTCGCTGACGCCTTAGTCCACGGGGCTACCCTGTCCCCCACGGGCCGGGGTGCTCTTCTCCCCACTTCTACACTTCTAGAAAAATACGTTACATGAATATTATTCGACCGTTCTCAGTCACTGTGTTTGACCGCCATGTTGTCGATTGTTTACGTTTGTTTCGCTATTACTAGCATTTCACCACTTTTTCAAAAGCCGTTTTCATTGCTATATTTCATAAGTCAGTTTCATTGCTAGTCAGTGTTTTCTGAGCTCTTTTTTCAAAGCAATTTTTATAGATCTACAGTTTTCTCCTCTGCTAGTGTTAACCTCACCGTTCTTTTGGTGTACCATTTATTCTCAAAATAATCATGTCAAATTGTTGTCAAAAGTTGTTGTATTACGAAATTATTAGGTACTTATTATTGTCAATAAAGTTGTCGATAATCAAAAGGTATTTTTCTTATGCCGTGTGATATCATGTGGATCGAATTTGTCAATGGTATCAAAATTCGATCCCTTTCCGCTCCCCACCATGACAAACAATGATTTTCAAACAATTCTGGGTTTTCCGATTTTTTATAACCAAGTATTGGAAAAATCGGAATTGTTTGGCATCCACTTGAGGCCTCAACTCTATGTTGGAGGCTGGAGCTCATCGCGGGGAGGAGAAAGGGATCTTGACCGTGGCAAGGGGGAGAAACACCTAGTGGAACGGGGAGGGAGGAGGGGGGGTTTCACGTTGGATGTTGACGGAGCTCTCCGCTAGAAGGTGCAACTCCCCAAGACCAAACTTTGCCATCGCCTTAACGTAGGAGTTTCTCCTCTGTCTTTACTACCTTACTCTGTGGGGGAGAAGGACATTGTTGTTCAGTATAGCAGTGTTCAGTGCGAGTGAAGGTTGGTGAGTTCAAATCGCGTGTGGTGCATGCTATACAAGGATATTTCATAGTGGTGGAATATCCCACGGGAAAATGGTAGTATTTCAGTGTCTTGTGGACGAGGAGGTTGGTGAGTCTATACAAGGATATTTCATAGTGGTGAAATATCCTGACACTATAATATACATACAGGCTATTCAAGGATATTTCATGGTGGTGAAATATCTTGACACTATTATATACATACAGGCTATACAAGGATATTTCATAGTGATGAAATATCCTGACACTAACACAATACACACATGATACACATATAAACTGTGTTGTATATAACGTTGTGGGTTTCTGAGTAAGCCAAAACCTGAATAGCTACATGGCATAGTTTGTGATGGTTACAAAGATAACCACAGCCAAGCAGCTATGCATGTTAGCTATGTTGGCTATGATGATAAACACAGCGTATAGCTAAGTGGCATAGTTTGTGTTGGTTACGAAGATAACCACAGTCAAGCAGCTATGCAAGATAGCTATAATATACATACATGAGATATACATGGATAGTTCATGGTGGTGAATTATCCTGACACTTACATGATACATGAATAAACTGTGTTGTATATAACTTTGGGGTTTTCTGAGTAAGCCAACAGTCTGGAGCTACATGGCATAGTTTGTGATGGTTACTAAGATAACCACAGTCAAGCAGCTATGCAAGATAGCTATGTTGGTTACGAAGATAACCTTTGTTTGTACAGCTACATGAGATAGCTGGGTTGGTTACATAGATAACCATAGTTATGTGAGGTTGGGCGTGTCTATAAGGGGTTGGAGGAGGACACTTTACACAAAACCTTTTAAAGGCAGAATGCTGCCTGGTTTGCGGAACCATACCATACCATACCATATTTTGTTTCTTATACTGTGTAATACCTATACCATACTATCATACATGTTGGGTTAATTCGTAATCCACGAGGGATTTACGACAGGGTCTTGCCCTGAACTATTTGGAAAACATAGAAATAAATCGCGCTTTCAATAATCGTACTTGCCTAAACATACAAACAGATTTAACGCATTCAACCCTTCTAAATATTTTTAATTAAAATAATTATTGAATAAGACCCCCCCAACCAAAAACGCTAGTGGTGATGTATCACTTTCACCTCTCTCTCTATCTCTCTCGTTTTCTCTCTCACTGTGCCTTGTCTGCATTTACTGTTATACCTGTACCTGAACCCCTGGTCACCCTCGTCTCAGCCCCCCTCAGGGAGACCCTTTGTATGCCAACATTCCTCCAATTCGATTTTCAGTTAGTACTAACTTTTGGTTCAACAGCTTCGGGAGTGAACGAGCGATTTAGAAGGTGAGGCCTTTTTCTCGTGATTATTTATCAATGATGATTCTGATTCTTGTATTATTTAACAATGTTAATTCTGTTTCTTGTAATTATTGTACATTAATATTAATTTATTCTATAACTGCACATAAGCATACCTCCCTATCATATTCTACCCCTATCATGTTATAAGGTCCAGGATATTTACGATAGTGTTAATTGTGATTTGCAGAGGCTGATGATGGGCTAAAACCCGAAACCGGTCCCATGTAATTTACCAATACAACCCGTGTGAATGGACAATTTCTACTCTCTATCCTTATTGATAGACCTCACACAACCCCAGGACACTATATGATCTTTTTGATCAAGTAAGCATATTTAGTAATTCACACGGTTCGTTATGCGGGTTCAGTGCGAAAACGATGTACCATGATTGGTTTGGTCCTCAATCAAACCTAAATTAATCCAAGGGTCTCCAAGTTCCCCCGTGATAACAATCCCAAGCAGCAATATTTTGATTGCAGAGTAAACATCATCACTGGCCAGACGCATGGGGTTGTTGTAAGCGTTGAGATTCAATAAAGGGAGTTGTTCACGGAGGAATGCGACCAAACATGCCGAGCGATTCAACAGTTGCCCAGTCTGAAAGTGAAATAGGGAAACGGTATATTGGGGGCGCTTAGGGGGAAGATTACCAACAACGGCCTTAGTGTAATAATCCCAGTTGCAGACCTTCAGTAATGAATTTCCCTCTCAGGTTACAGGGCAGTAATGACCTTTAGAGGGGAAGATAGGGAAATGTAGTCCGAGGGTGAGGAAGCAAGGAGAGGTTATTCAATTCCGTCGTCCCGTGTTTACCTCCCAGGGCGGTATTTCCCCCTTCGTCTCCCGATAAAAACCCCGTCTGTCCCACAGGAGCCACACGGGATACGTTGTCTTCAGTGCCTGCGCTAATACTCATCGACCGTGCCGAAGGTTGAAACCCCAAGTGGCATCGTCTTATTCGTAAGACGGGAAAAATTCATCTCTATGAATGAGGCTCTGAGTGGTGGCACTAAAAATTCGAACTTTGGATTTTTGAAACTTGGTGGTGCCGAAAAGCTTACCAGGTTGAGAGGTAGGTGAAAACTAAGACAAAGTAGGGGAAAGGTGGGAAAGACGGGATAGTGGGGTCAAATGGTCATCTGTAGGCTGATCTTGATAAGATCGTCTTGAAGAAGCAATCAGTGCACAGTTGGTATTTTTGGCTCAAAGTCGCTTTAAAAGCGACAAAACACAAAATTTGTGTATGTCAAGACGATTTTTGCAAAATTCCAATCGCTGGAACTGGATGTTTTCCCCGTGTCATTGCTCCACATCAACGCGAAACCTCAGGGCAAGCGGCTGAAGACGAGAATCACTTGACGAATTGCTGCCATCGACATGGGCGTATACAGGGTGGGGCAGGGGGGGCCGCGGCCCCCCCCCCCTAGAATTTTCGGGAACACAAAAATAAATTGTGCTGCACTCAAAAGAAAGAATGCGTAGGTAGGGGCAATGAAAGGAAATTATTGGAATTATTGGAATTTGGAAACACTAGCACTCTTACATGGGGGCCTCACTTCGCTTGCCCATTTGAATAATAGGGATTTTGTATTAAAATTTAGATCTGTAGTTAGGATACAGAACAAACGCCGACTCAATTGGACTGTAAACAACGAAAATAGGAGGAGTTGTACGGATTTGCGAGGGTCAGAAATTTCGCTCAATGCGCTTATCGGACGTAAAAATGGCCGGGGATTCCAAATGCATAAAAAAATTAGGGGTTCCTAAGTTGGGCGCAAATGAGGCCCGCATTTTGGGAGGATCTCAACCCCCCTATTAGTAGCTGAAAGGGATCCCGAGACGATAGAAAAACGCTGCAAATTTGACAAAATGGTTTATTATTCTTTGATATAGGTTACATGTCCGAATATTATTTCTGGAACAACAAAATTTTTTTAAATTTTTTTCCTTTAAAGCAATTTTTTTACTCGGAAAATATTCGACAGGTCGGATTCTGGGAGTCTGAATCGACAGGAGGTCTCTTGGAATTTTTAGGCTGGTAGGTCCGTTGCGATGACTCCTGTCCCAAAGAATTACGAATGAAAGTTGAACAAGACCCATGGGGGTCTTTTAATGCATTAAAACCCGCCACCTCCACGTTGGTCCATCCCGGGCGCACCAGAACGGTGTGGCTAACGCCGGAGTAAGCAGGAGGGCCCGCTGTACTCCCCCTAGGGCAGTGCTGAAGATCAAGAACAAGAAGACATCAAATTTTGAAGAAACATAAACTTATGCACTTGTGCACTTCCCCTAGGGGAAGAAAGCGAGCAAGAAGTTACGCGAAAGATTGTTATGGGCCAGAAATGGCCTTAGATACAATCTAAGAAGCTCGGTACAGCGGGCCTACGGCGGACGGACATTTCGGTTTTGGAATCTAGACCTCTTGAAACGGATAGTGTCAAATTTTGAGGCCGATTGGAGTCGTCAACCTCCGTCGCGATTAAATAGGTGTTGACAAAATACTCATTTCACCATCTAGTTGTGCCCGCAAGGTTTTCAGCCCTATCGCCCAAACCCGTGGGGCTCTGTGGGGCTTAAAAAAAGGACTACGGGAGGGGTTTTTAAAAGGGTTTTGGCGATGGGATCGAGTTATAACTCGACCTATAGGTTTTCGAAGTACTTTTGGACGTAGAATCCGTTTTCGGGGGTCCTAGAACGATTCAATTTCACCGGGGGCTCTAATGGTACTACAAATGGGATTTGTGAAGGATCCCAGGAGGTCAAATATTTTCCGAGTAATTTTGGATGCTTAATGGAGGTAGGTTTCATGACTGTTCGTTCAAACAATGTGCAGATTTTTTTTCTCAAAAATATTTTTTTATTGGCAAAGAATTAATTTTCGCACAAGTAACTTATGTCAAAGAACAATAAACCCTTGTGTAAAATTTGCAGCGTTTATATATGTATATATATATATGTAAAATAGCGCTTAGTGGGGTGGCCCCCCCCTTGGCTAAATCCTGCCTACGCCCATGGCCATCGACAGACGAATTCGTCTTTGAAGACTATGGCCGTGCCTGTATCCACTCCCATCGCCTGTAGGCACAACATTGACTGATAATTTTCTTCAGTATATGCACAGTCTGCAAGGATAGAGCTCACAGCTATTGATGCAGTGGAATTGAAGGAGATGAGCAGTTCGTCGACGACTCCGATCGGCCTCAAAATTGGACATTATCCGTTTCAATAGTAGTATAGTATAGGTTTAGATTCCAAAACCGAAATGTCCTTCCACCGTCCGGGCCGTTTTGGACAGTAGGGTTTTTTTTAAATATCTGAAATTTTGACAAAATACATGGTTTACCATCTAGTTGTGCCCGCAAGGTTTTCAGCCCGATCGTCCTAACCCGTGGGGCGCTATGGGGCTAAAATGGGGCTACGGGAGGGGTTTTTGGAGGCTTTTAGCTATGGGATCGAGTTAGGTGTCGTTTTCGAAGTGTATTTGGACGTAGAATCCATTTTTGGGGGTCCCGGAACGATCCGATTTCACTGTGGCGATCTACAGGGCTTTCATGGGGCTAAAAATGGGATTATTAAAGGATCCCAGGAGGGTGAATATTTTTCGAGTAAAAAAATAAGGAATTTTTGAAGAAAACATTTTTGAAACAAAAATCCCAAAAAAATTTTTTTTGAAAAATAAAAATCAAAGAAAAACAATTTTTTTTTTTAAATTTTTCATTGACAGAATTAAATTTCTGCACAAGTAACGTCTATCAAAGAATAATAAACCCTTGTGTAAAATTTGCAGCGTTTTTTGGTTTATTATTCTTGGAATAATACACCTGTTTTCGCGACGGAGGTCGACGACTCGGATCGGCCTCAAAACTTGACATTATCCGTTTCAAGAGATTCAAAATCCGAAATGTCCGTCCGCCGTCCAGGCCGTTTTGGGCAGTAGGATTTTTTATTTTTTTTTTTTGTTTTTTTTTTTAATCTGAAATTTTGACAAAATTCTCGGTTTATCATCTAGTTGTGCCCGCAAGGTTTTCAGCCCGATCGCCCAAACCCGTGGGGCACTATGGGGCTAAAATGGGGCTACGGGAGGGGTTTTTTGAAGGCTTTTAGCTATGAGATCGAGTTAGGTGTCGTTTTCGAAGTATTTTTGAACGCTTAATCCATTTTTTGTCGTCCCGGAACGATACAATTTTACTGTTCTCAAGGCTCAATCTCTAGGGCTTTCTTGGGGCTACAAATGGGATTTTTGAAGGATCCCAGGATGTCTAATATTTTTCAAGTAAAAAACGGAAAATTTTTGAAAAAAAAAAAAAAAAAAAAATCCAAAACAAAACTTTTTTCTAAACTTTTTTTGTTGACAACTAAATTTCTACACAAGTAACCTACATCAAAGAATAATAAACCCAAGTGTAACATTTGCAGCGTTTTTGATATTTTGTGGTTCATACCCATAACAACAATTTGATAAGAAATGAATAAAAGCTTCTACGCCATTTCTTGCACTAATCGAACCCTCTGGCGACTGGCGTATAAACAATACTCTTGAAATTTACCTCTTTACAAACTGTTACTAGTGATCTGCACAAGGATTGTTCCCACAACAGTCGTCCTGCTCTTCGAGCCATGTTCCACGCTAACAATGCTTCTGTCTCACGGATATGTCGGGGAAAAATGACGATACTCCCCCTAAAAATACTTTGTGGAAGACAGTATCTGGTTTGGGACAATGTTTTGACCGGCGGTGCACATCCCAACAGCTTATAACAGCCCCTCTTTGATATATGGAATCAACAAACCCCCCCGGGGAATTTCTCCCCCTAAAGATACGCTAAAGGAATTCTCCCCTTTGATTCTCGTCTGAGGATGTAAATATGATTCCGAAATGTTGGGACGGTTGCTTTATGCAATTTACAAAAAGGTATATAAATCTAAGGAGGATGTCTGGGGAAAGACACTCTGGGACCCCCCAACGGTATAAAATACGAGAGGCTCGTGCGGTGAGGGGTAAAAGGGGAATGGATACAGTTGAGTCGCGTTGTTAACGAATCAGAGAACGCAGCATGAATCAACACGTTTCGCATCTGAAGGGGGTCTTTTTCTTCCCCTTTTTCGTTTAGTGGGGGGTTTCTGCCGAAAGGAAGACAACACTAAAAGGCTTTCTGGGAAAAGAGGGGCCTTAGGAGCTTTCGAGGGAGGATAAAACTGAGGGTTGTGAGAGTCTGCAGAGTAGAAGAAGCTCACATAACGCGTGAAAAAACGCGCACAACCGAACTCGGCCTGGTGAATGACGTTCGGTTCTGAACAGTTTGGCAACGTCTCTAATGACGCTGATACACGCACGTTACAGGCACAATGTCATGTATAACCAAGATGTATGTATAACCGATGTGACATTGACAGATGGCTCGAAACCACTAGTAGAGAAGCACAACGCATGCAGTAGGACTCCAAATGTAGAAACACCGTGAAAGATTAGCAGAAAACAGGCACCAGCACAGTTCAAAAATGAGATTCCAATTCAGGGATGAAAATGCTGCAAATGCAAATATATATACTCGAGTTTATGAATCTAATGTCTCAGGGGCGTTTAAGGGTAAATGTTGGCTTTGATGCACGTCAGGAGGTTGAAAAAGGTTTCATTTTCGAGGTCATTTTTACGATAACTGTCACGCGGACTGAGGACTCGCTTCGCTCGCCTACGTCCTTGCACTTACCCCTGGATTAGACTCATCCGGTGGTTAAAGATCCGGAAAAAGCCAGCAATGAAAATCCCTAAAATCCCAGAATGAGTGTGAAATAAAATAGTCCCGTAAGTTGTAGAAATGCTTTGGTAATGACTTGCTCCGGAATCATCAGCCCACCAGAACCAAACCACTTGCCCTGATTGGGTATCGAACCTTTTTGAAATTTGAAATGTGTGCAAAATATACTATTTCAATAAAAATGCATTTTAAATAAAATTGAAAGAAAAAAAAACTCTGGACCTCAAAATGGATTTTACATTAAAAATTACTCGGAAAACGACCACTGCCCTCGATTGGGAGAGTCGTGAACTGCAAATGCTTGAAACGTTTCATTGGGCTACTATATATATATATATACCGTTATATTGGCGTTACTGAAATGGAAGGTTAGCTTAGGTTAGTGGAGGAGGCTTCTAACAGTCTTCCTTTTGGTTTATTATTCTTGGAATAATACATATGGAATGTTCCCCTAACATTCAGTGACTACAAAATAAAGTCCACTCGGGAGCTGGTCCACTCGAAAGTTGGTAGCTACCAGGTGTGAAATAAAACATACCTGGTAGACAACACCGTTCAAAAATGCTAGTCAGTTTTTGTATTGAATTGGTGTTTTCTTTCACGTAAAAGTCAGGCACAACACTGGTGACCTCGACGTGATCAAGAATACGGCACATGGCAGAACCACCAGCCCAACTTTCGAGTGGACTTTATTTTGTAGTCCCTGAATGTTAGGGGAACATTCCATAATACACCTATGTTTTCGCGACGTGGGTCGACGACTCGGATCAGTCTCAAAATTTGACATTATCCATTTCAAGAGGTCTACATTCTAAATCCGAAATGTCCGTCCGTCGTCCGGGCCGTTTTGAGCAGTAGGAATTTTTTTAAAAATCTGAAATTTTGACAAAATACTCGGTTTACCATCTAGTTGTGCCCGCAAGGCCTTCAGCCCGATCGCCCAAACCCGTGGGGCGCTATGGGGCTAAAATGGGGCTACGGGAGGGTTTTTTAAGGCTTTTAGCTATGGGATCGAGTTAGGTGTCGTTTTCGAAGTATTTTTGGACGTAGACTCCATTTTTTGGGGTCCCGCAACGATCCGATTTCACTGTTGCGATCTATAGGGCTTTCATGGGGCTAAAAATGGGATTTTTGAAGGATCCCAGGAGGTTAAATATTTTTCGAGTAAACAAATATAGAATTTTTGAAAAAACATTTTTGAAAGAAAAAATCACACAAAATTTTTTTTTTTTGAAATATAAAAATCAAAAAAAAATTTAATGTAGGTATATCAAAGAATAATAAACCCTTGTGTAAAATTTGCAGAGTTTTTTTCTCCTGCTTTTTTGTCATGTTTCGTTATTTCCCTGAGCTCTTACAATGTGGCGAACAAACGAGAGCCACATCCTCACCACTGTGGAGATTGTTAAAACTCCCAAACAATGTATAAATTTGCCTTCAATCAGAATGCTGAGTTTTAACCGATGAATATTCATAGATATCTATTTCCGCGGGAAGGTTCGGAGGCTTTATTCATTTACGAGTGAACGTTTCCACTGTCAATAATTGTGATATATTGATTTTTGGGCCGTTTTGAGCAGTAGGAATTTTTTTTTAATCTGAAATTTTGACAAAATACTTGGTTTACCATCTAGTTGTGCCCGCAAGGCCTTCAGCCCGATCGCCCAAACCCGTGGGGCGCTATGGGGCTAAAATGGGGCTACGGGAGGGTTTTTTAAGGCTTTTAGCTATGGGATCGAGTTAGGTGTCGTTTTCGAAGTATTTTTGGACGTAGACTCCATTTTTTGGGGTCCCGCAACGATCCGATTTCACTGTTGCGATCTATAGGGCTTTCATGGGGCTAAAAATGGGATTTTTGAAGGATCCCAGGAGGTTAAATATTTTTCGAGTAAACAAATATAGAATTTTTGAAAAAACATTTTTGAAAGAAAAAATCACACAAAATTTTTTTTTTTTGAAATATAAAAATCAAAAAAAAATTTAATGTAGGTATATCAAAGAATAATAAACCCTTGTGTAAAATTTGCAGAGTTTTTTTCTCCTGCTTTTTTGTCATGTTTCGTTATTTCCCTGAGCTCTTACAATGTGGCGAACAAACGAGAGCCACATCCTCACCACTGTGGAGATTGTTAAAACTCCCAAACAATGTATAAATTTGCCTTCAATCAGAATGCTGAGTTTTAACCGATGAATATTCATAGATATCTATTTCCGCGGGAAGGTTCGGAGGCTTTATTCATTTACGAGTGAACGTTTCCACTGTCAATAATTGTGATATATTGATTTCCTTTCTTGCCAAAATTGTGTGCAAAAATTGTGTTTGAATAAGTGAGAGAAGACTCGGGACAGAAAGTTTCCGGTACCAACTGGAACACAAATCAAATCAGTTCGTTCAGTCTGCCCTTGTCGTTATCGGTGTTCTCCGTGTCAAAACTTCAACATATTCCTAAGTAAATGAACCCTCACCCGACTGAATATCGTTCAACTGCCAAAACTAGTTGAACTAAACTGAGCGAGAACTACAGGCCCATTAGAGTACCGCGATAGCCAACTTGAGGGGAATAATTCTCTTTGGCGCTTATAACGGGCGAAGTAATCTATAGCTTATAGAGGAAACTTAACCGAGTATTATACCAGAGCACGCTCAAGCGATCAGAGTTCATTTGAAAGAAAACGGTTTGAATGCGGGAGGAAGGAAGGAATTGAGAGGGTAGTTTAAGTAAAAGGGCCAAACTATTAAGGAGAAAATGAATCGTCATTTTAACCGAGCAATAAGCCTGAACGGGTGTTTTACTTGAGTTCATTGGGAGGAAATATTAATTTATTCACGTTATTTTTATCAAATGGCCTCAGTATTTTCCATTCATTTTCCTTTCCATTCAAGCTTTTTGATAAACTGCTTAAAATTTAATTATGGCCATCTATACTTTCTATGCAACGTTATACTTTCTTTACAAACTAGTGTGAACCCTTGAAAATCCTTTCGTGAAAAATCTCTCTATGTTCAGTGTAATTGTGGTCTAAGCAGGGCTGCCTTCCGTACCGTTTTGAAGGGATGTTAACTAAGTAGTTGAGAGTAGTACTATTTCAAGTTGAGGAAGCATACACTACCAGAGTCTACAGACTAACTAAACCTTTGGACATGACATTGTGAGTTTCTGAACATAAATAAGTGGACCGAACATGATATGCTGATGCGCCTTGCCCACGTTCTCCCCGCGCGTCAGGTCCGTCTAGGCCAAGGAGGAGCACCCAGGGCGTCAGGGTTCCACCGGAGGGAGCGTAGGTACCTATTAATCAGACCTAGCATTTCATTTGTTTACTTACTGTTATCTGGTGGACCTTATTGATATAACGTCGATGGTAATTGAGATGAGACCAACCGCGATTTATGGCACTGAAGGATTGTATTGTCCAATTTAACAATTTCAAAGAACACCGGAAAAGCATAGTACGCGGACATCTTTGGAATGTCCTGCCGCTTAGCGAGGAGGGGTGTCCTTTTCTTTCCGGCCGGTGCTGCTCTCTCACTGGCGTTTCACGAACTATAGATATATCAGCGATCATGGCGCATGTGTTCCCGCTCCATTTGAACTGGAGGAGTTTCAGGCCGCCGACACGGCCAGACCCGAGCGCACCTGAAAAATGAAAAATTGGAGTAGCAAAGGGAAGCAAGACGGCGCAGGTTCAGTCACATCGGCCAGACCTGACGGTCAACAAATTTTTGAGTTAGAACGAAAATTCACAACTTGTCGTATAATATATGACAAGTTGTGAATTTTCGTTCTAACTCAAAAATTTGTTATATATTATATAACATCAATTACACTGATAACGCACCCCTGGTACCAACTTGGTTGGGCCTTTAAGTTATTGCCTGAAACATTGTGCGATGTTTGGGTGACTGCTGGAGGCGACGAGATAGAGACACTGGCACTGGGACTAGCTTGGAGCACTTCAACATCCATCAACGAGCCAGGTGCCCCCAAAACTACCGTTTCTCGCACCCGCTCACTTCGCAGCCTCTTCTGATATTGGCCAAGCGAGGCTATGCCCACTACCTGTGCGCCAACCCGCGCCTTCCGTGCAAACTGTTGAGATCTCAGAACCTCCGGAATGATCCATCTCCATCTCCAGCAGTTCACCCAACTCTCCATAGCCCTGCTCTGAAAAATATTGCAGCTTGCATTGGGCAGTCCCACGTAGAGAGCCACTGTGATGCACCCACAGGAAAATAAAGAAAGGTTACCAGCAACTTACATATCCGTTGGGATTGAAAGCCGGTGGAATCGCAAGACCCCCATCGGTGAATTGTCTTCTTCTCCGAGAATGCAGAAAGTGCTCCCATCGGTCCAGTCCTTTGACTCCACAGGACGCTGCCCACCCTGCCAGTATCGTCTATGCTTCGACGGGTTTTCCAGCTGCATAGACGTTACTGCTGCTTCTCACCTTTCGTCGTTCGCTGTCTCCTAAACATCTCTCATGTCTTCGTAGGCCTATACGTGATCGTCGTTCTTTGCATGGCTTGCCAGAGGCTCCTCTCACTTCTCTTTCTCCACCTCAACGACCTCTTCAACAATATGCCGCAATGGGCTCGCACGTCAGCTCCATTTCTCGTTCCTGTCTAGGAACCAATCCATTCGGTCATCCCGCCTTTCATCTTGGGTGGTTTCTGATAGACCAACTACTCTCAAGGTCGAATAGACCTTGAGTACACTTGACAGGTTCAATGGTCATACCTGACGAAGGCTGGTTCTGGTCGTCAATACGAGGAACTATGTGGTTCTTCAATGTTCACTGTGGTGCTACGTTCTCCTCTCAAGGTCAGCCTCATAGGCCCGCTTCAGATCTCTGCACGTCTTCAGCCTTGCACCGGAGACAGGCAAGTTGTCTTGTGACTTTCGTCGCTCTCTAGTTCGATCAGAGAGGCGTTCCGTTGTTTCCATCGAAGACTTAGAAGACTGAAGACTACTTCAGAACACGAACTACCCGGCGATAATAATGTCTTTCCAGGCTGATCTAACCACGGATGCCACCATATTGTAACCTACGAGGGCCACAGCCTTATTTCTACTCTACTCCATTCTGAGAGTATGTTCTTAAATTCAGCCCACACTCAGGCCACTCCTCCCAGCCAGCTCGGGAGACAAACCAGACCCTGCTGAGCCTGGGTTTTCATCGGTTTGAAAAGACAAAGACACTCGAGTCTAACGATCGAGTCTAACGATCGTTATGCGTTATGTGATATCGGTAGGGAAACGTTTTTGCTGAGAGGGTTAATTTTTTGTCTGGTGGTTTTTCCGGCTGAGTCTGGGTCATACTTCAGCAAGCTAATGGATCAAGAGCAATTTTCATACGGCTTGATTTCCGAATGGTTTGTTTATTTGGGTGCTTCGGAGTCCCTACAAGTAAACATCGAAATGCACCTGGTTGGTAGTGGTACCTTCACTCATCCGACCAACTCCTACAGTTTCAGACCAACTAGATAGTCTCAGCTGGTTAATTTATCAAGACGGGATAGAAACGCCTGGAGCCACTAAGATCGGTCGACCCACTGCACCTACACCATCACTGTTATTGTACCATATTAGTATTATACCACGTCAGTGGGATGTAATTCATTCCCCTCTCGAGAATAAACCCCTCTGGCTATAAGTTTCTATTTAGTTTCAATCGGCTCGGAATGAATAGTGAGCCCAACAACAGGCAAAGTTGGACTTGGGTGTTCAGTCCATTAATGCTTTGCTAGAGGGAACAACAATATTTGAGCAATATTTGATGGACTAAGGTGGCTTGCTGATGTTGGCTTTATCATGCTTATTCTAAAGAAAGGCGTCAGAATCAAAGGTATAATGATTCATAAAATTCCAGCGCTAGCACCAAAACCAAAACTAATACGTCAAAGGGCTTTTCAGTTCCACGAGCTCAGTCGGATGTTCAAGTTCACTACTTCCTTTAGTCCACCCTCCTAAACTTTTGGGCTCAGGGACAGCTCTATAGAGTAGTTGGAAAGGTCAGACCACCTCAATGTGAAGGCATCTTGTTTGATCTCAGGCTCTTCGCTGAACTTCTTATCTGGTCTCCCTCGGGGGCATGAAGTACGTTTTCGTATTCTGTCTCGTTGCTCATAATCTCTTTTTCTTTAGAATCTACATAAATGTTGTCGGATTCTGTTTTGACTTCTCCTTCGACCCTAGTGTCCGGGAGTTCATCTTCAAAACCCTTCATGCGGCCATTTTCAGCCTCGTTTAGGTATCTGGTGTAATAGGTTTCTTCTTCATCTTCTCCATGCGGCAGTGACGTATTCGCGTCCATCATTGATATCCCATTTTTCACGTTGAGGAATTGGCTGACATTTTTGGGAAAATGGCGAAGAAGAAGAAAGAAGGAGAAAAAGAAAAGGAGAAGAAGCGAGTGAAGATAGGGAAGCTTAGGAAGATACGGAAGTTGTGAAGGAAAGAGCCTACCGAAGGAAGAAGCAGCGCTCCACATTATCGCCTCCCCCCCCCCCCCCCCCCCCACTAATGAAGAATTGAACTGAAACAACTTGTCCGGGTTAATTTTTTGACTAATTAAATTTCTGAAGTTCATTTTAGCTTTGGTTTTCTTTCTCCCTACGATGTGTTCTCCGTTCCTACGAAGTTGAGAGTTTCTTAAATTGGGTATCTCGAAAAACAAAAATTATCAGTTACTGACGGTGTGTGCACTAGTGTTAGAAAGGACTTACAGAAACCTTTGGTGTAAAAAGAATCTGCTTAAAAGTAATTTCATTTAGGGGGGGGGGGGGGGGGGGGAGAGACCACCCGATCAATACAGCTGAGCCCGAAATAACCCGAAATTTTGAAATGACCCAACTATCACCTGAAAGGTAAGCCCAACATCTTGGCTTTCTCAACTACCAGCCAGTCTAGAGAGTGGTGCCAGTCTATCCAGAGGAGCTGTCTTCAACCGACTGCACGGAGAAGCTCAAACAGAAATTCCGCCCTTCCCCACAAGTAGTCATGACATGACATTGTGGGTGCGGCGGAAGTGAGTGAGTGAGTAAATACGTGTATTTAGTTTTTTTAAACATTACGGGCTTCGGCAGTAGTGTAAATTACATTAAATTTTACATTTCCAGATTATCAGTAGTATGGTAATCATATTGCATTTTCAATAGTATAAATCAAATAACAATTAGGTACCTACCTACATGAAATCTCATAACAAACATGTATCATGTTTTTTCTCTTTATAAAAACCAGCCCCGTAGAGGGGGGGGGGGGGGGCACTGAACGACCCGTTGCCCCCGGGCCCGGCCTTCGTAGGGGGGCCCGGATTTTCTTAATTTTTTTTTTTTTGTAAAAAAAGTGGTGGAGAGGCAAAATGGGAAAAGGGACAGATCAATACAGGCCTTCCCCATCCCTTTCCGATCTGAACGCGGTTTGAGGCACCTGGTCAGCGGAATACACATCGAACAAGGGGTGTGCGTGGGCCCCGACCGATTACGGAGATAAAACTGCAATCAAGGATATCCTTGATTTACTGCTATTAATGCCCTTAATGAAACTTTTTCGTTTTTATGGAAATTCAAGTCCATGGACGATTCTGAGATTTCACAAGCATGCGAGAACTTTTTGGTGAAATACTCATGCGATGTATCTAACGTACCTACTGGGTGACGAGATCAGTCACCTAAAGCGCATTTGTGGGACTAACCTTAAGTTCGAGTCCCCCTTTGATCTTCTGAACGATATTTATGACAACAATTTGGAAGCCTTATTCCCAAAATTTGGGACAACATTTAATGTGTGTGTAGGGGCTGAGCATATTTTGCACATTGCCAGTTTCGGTTGCCTCGGCTGAAAGATCGTTCAGCGCTCTTTCAAGAATTAAAATCTTCCTGAGGTCCTGTTCAACCCAGAATCGAACACGAGCTGGCAAGAAAATTGAATTTCCAGCAAATAATTGAAAATTTTGCTGGGAAAAAAGCTATAAAAGCTCAGATTTAAAATAGTACATGATGTTTAAAAAACAATTTGAGTTCCCTGCTGATCAAATAATATAATTTACTTCCTCTGCTTCGATATTTTTCAAATTAAAAAGCGTTTGCACTCATATATTATCGTTTTTATTACTCGCTCAATTCTAGTGTGTGATTCTAGTTATTAAACAAGGACTGAAAGACTATCGTTTCTATTCGCTCAATTAGGTATCATTTTCCGACTTAATTTGGAGCTGAAAGCTCAAGGCTGAATATAATGTAGGTACTCATGTATTAAAAAGTGCCTGCGTTTTGAGAAATGTATTTTGAGATATGTCGAGTTGGCTTAGGTATCGTAAGGCCCATATTCCAGAGCTGTAGAGGAGAGTCGACAAAATCATACGTCGGTTCAAATATATGATTGATTTCCATGAACTCATTTTCGATTTTACTATTAACTCACGAAGAGAGATTCCTGCGCAATTGCCTTTCCCCGCAAGTAGTCATGTGGATGCGGCGGAAGTGTTGATGTGATGGCAAGCACTACCTTCACTGGAAGCGTCCTAATAGAGTACACCATCTGCCGCCTCTGCTACGCCACCAATTCCATGATTCTCTCAGACCTGTCACTGAATTCCTAGATGAGTCAAGAGATTCCTAAAAGACGTGCTGTATTCCTCCCAAAGCCTCATGTGGATTCGTTGAGTAGAAGACTGAGTAATGCAAACTACGCCCTACGACAGATTATGAGAGTATCTACGTAAATGTAGGTAATTCCGAACAGTGCAGGTAATTCCGAACGATTTTGAATTTGGGAGGGAAAAAGCGGTTAGCATCCATATCGCTCTCCGTAGAAGGCTGTTGGGGATATCATCTGATTCACTGGTAACCGCTCGATCTTATCATCAAGTTGGCGGGATTCGTTTTCGTTATCACTCCGTTCCCTGATAATCTTTGTTAGCAGTGAAAATTGTCAAAAGTTTGAATAGCCTGCAAACATCGCTGTGGTACGTATGGATCGAATACAATGTCATTTTAAATAATGCAACTGATTTCAATGGGTTTTGTAGGATGTAGACGACCATGTCTGTGAGTTTCATTGATGTAGGAGGGTTAGTTTCTTTTCTATGCCGGTTTTTATTCATTTTCTCCTTTTTTGTAGGTAATTCCGAACATGGGTAAACCACAAAAAAATTTGGGAAAGATGACGTTTATTTTATTTTTCGTGATGTAGAGGATGTCATGGGGAATATTGTGAGAGGTCAAAGAAAAAAAAACAACTTGTGATTAAGAAAATTTTGCGAGGCCGCCATAATTTTAGAATGGTCGATGCCCAACTGGACCTAGTTCGTTAAGGTCTAAAATGTTCAAATTTTGATATTTCTGTCTGCACCTTCAGCCTGCACATCTGGGGAAATGCAGCTGAGATTGAAAAGGTTCTAAAAAAGCAAAAAAAAAAAAAAAAAAAAGGCACTCAGGATACTATGTAAGGCGGACTACCGAGCCCACTGTAAGCCCCTGTTCATAAACCAGCAAATAATGACGGTCATTAACCACTTATGAAGCTTGTGTTTTCGATGTGATGCTGTATTGCTTTATTTGAATTTATGTCTCTTGACGCATTCGCACCTTCCCGAAAGACAATGAATATCTGATTGATTGAGTGACAGGTCACCCGAGAACCGTCGAAATTGTTGTCACCGTCACGCGTCGTGTCGACATCCAAGTCGCCAGCATGTTCGAAGACTTTGACTCAAGCCGATCCGGTCTGCTACTGTTCCCAGCATTGTGAAGTACGCGGTACAATTTGAGCCTCTCATTGTCCTACAAACGTTGCAGAGGATTTGTTGTGGGCTTGCGTCCATCATGATCACGACTTGAAAAGATTTAGCGGTTCAAATATTTGCACACCCCTCCATAGAGTATCCATATCCAATCAGAGCGTCGATAAAGCGTCACCGAACGTTTCCGCAACCCCACAGCCGTGCACTCACACTCGGAGCGGATGAAGCCCCTCCATTAGTAGTCCTGAGCTAATTGCCGCAGATAACAAAGTTATATGAAGCTGTCAACCTTTGGAACGAACCATCAAACCCCTCCAATCAATGGAAGCCTAAGCTAATGAATGCCATCAGCGATGGCGTTTCCATTCCCACGCGGCGCAGCCTGTTCCACTATGTTCCACGTGTTCCATATTCATGCGGGGTTATGAAGTGATGTACGCTCTGAGCTAAGTGCTGTCCCCTTCTTGTTCCCTGTGCGACCTGTTAAGTGATCTTTGGTCCTTCTGCACGTGCGGTGTTCCTTTCAGCGCGAACGCTTCCAAAATAGATTCTCCGCCGCTCTTCTCGCAGAACCTGAGCTTCTGAGCGAAGTTTTTCATTTCTCCGAAGCTGACTCGAACCAGGTGACATTTTTTTATTTATTTGTGCACAATGCTGATTGGCGTAATTCCGAGTGTGTGGGAGCTGAACCGAATGGATGCAAAGGTCATAATATGGACGTGTCAACCGGCTTCAGTTCAGGCAAAAAAAAAAAAAAAAAAAAAAAGGTGATTACGGCTTCTTTCTCCTAAACGTGCTTCGAAGTTGAACGCGCCGAAGCAACCCAGTCCTTCCACGTCTTTGAATTCCATACTAGGGAGGACCGATTCAATAACACTAACTCGCCTGCAGACACTCCAATATCCCCTAGCGATACACCCAGGATAACATATGGACCTTAAATCCAAGCAGACAAGATCATTCAATTATGTCGCCCCTCGTCGATAAAGGTGTAATGGCAGACTGGAGGGAGCGCAGGGCCCATCTCAGAAGCCAGAACGCCCCCAGAGGGCTCCCCCGAGTAAACACAGGCGTCCCCCACCTCTTTGATCTACTGTTAATTGCGCCATTAAACCAGATAAGAGCCAGACAATGGGGGAATGCGGCAAAAGGTGGGAAAGGGGATTTTAACGACAGGTGGACAAGTGGATGAGAATATCGGCAACGCAGGGCGGGGATTCAATCATGGACGTGATCGTTATGGACGAGGCGTTCGATTCCACTTGACACAACCTAGTTAAAAATGTATTACAAAACGGCTTTTTTGAGACGTTAACCAGGTACTGATGTTCCCATGTAGTGACCCAGGGGTGAATCCAGGGAGCCCAGACGCTGACCAGTCTGCACTAAATATTATTGATTTTGAATCTCACTTGCTCTGTATATTATGGGATTTGTGTATGCTTGTCTTGCTCACAATTTGAGTCCATCAGGTTTCTATGGGGTTTCAGTTCATTTTTAAGGCTTTTGGCTATGGAATCGAGTTGTGTGTCGTTTTCGAAGTAGTTTTGGACGTGGAATCTATTTACGGGGGTCCCAGAAACAACCGATTTCACCGTGGGCATCTTTGGGGCTACAAATGATAAATAAACCCTTGTGTAAACATTTTTACACATTTAATGTGCAGCGTTTTTTCTCAGGAAGCTTTCCATGTCATTACCAAGGTGTCCTGAAGTGGCATCTCGGTTGGATTACTTTGATCCGCCACTGGAGGTTGTTGCATCTCATTTGTCGGACTCTGAGCAACGTCATGGTTCCCCACCAGATCTTGCTCCAGTACTGAAACCCTTCTGAAGCCTCGTCACCTGCCGTCGTTGCTTCGTTCAAGACGGTGACCGTCTTCCTGTTCCAGCCTCCTCTGGCTTTTTAAACTGTCCTCGATGACCCGAGAGGTATCCGCTTAAACAGCGACTTTGAAAAATCTACCTCCATCTATGTCGTGCTGCAGAACACGAACCACCTGGCGACCATCAGGCAGTCTGAGAATTCGTTTCGAATTCAGCCCACACTCAGGTCAGTCCTCCTGGTCAGTATGGGGAACAAACCAATTGGTGAGTATGGTTTGGAGAGACAAACTCTCATCCAACCATCTTCTTGCTGTGACTGTCTGCTAACCGACACCAGCCCTGTGAGCCGCCTCAGCCTCTCTCCACCAGCCAGAGTCTGCTATTCCATAAACCTTGACAACCGATCGCAGCTATTTTTGTCTGATAACGGGGTACATAATCCATCCCGACACAATCCGTGAACTCTCCACCTTTCGCCCTACCCCCGAAACGCGATCCTATTTGAAAGTTAACGCGCCCATAAATACAGCAATAAAACCCTCGGGACCTGCTGCCTGTTCCAGTGACTCTCAGCCTTCTGGGAGATTTATCTTGAGAGGTCGAGATAATTAGAAAAAAGAGTCAAAAGGGACCTACCCCCCCATCTCTTGCCATCCTATTACGAGGAAAACCCCGAGAGAAATAAAGACGAGAGCGTTTTGAAGCATTGAAGTTGTTGAGACTGAGGACTTTTTAAGCCCTATTTGATGGCAAACCTCTCAAAAATACTATCAAGCCCTTCTTGGGATTTAACAGCTACGAACAGCTTTCCCCCGGCTTCAATTAAAACATGAGGTCGGCTTTCAAACAGGATTTCGCTAGCCTTAGAATATTTATCGAAGTAGAGCCCTTTCATTAATTTAAAATGTTTTCTCTGCATTCATTTATCACATGAATACGACAAAAAGTACATTTTAAAAAAGAAACATTTGAATATTTCGCTCTTTCTTCAGAAAAAGTTGGGTTGTGTTTTCGGTCGAGTTGATAAATTACAGATGAAGTTCATACTCAAAACTTGAAGTTAGTTACTTTTAAAAAGCTGTCACGATAGGTCAATATTCACGTTCATATTGTTCAAATTCACGTTCTTTCTGCATTTTTCGGGTACCTAACTAAAGTTTTCATTGATGTTGAACAATTTATAGAATTTATCGCTCGGCCTACCATTTTCTCGGAAAGGGGGGCTCGCTTCGCTCGCTTGTTTGAATCATAGGTCAAGTTATGGGGGTGTATACGTTTTAAATTGCAAACGCAAACGCTCGCTGGTGAAGGGTGAAGGCCCGAGCGGTGGGGGAGGACGAAGAAGGGCGGAAACAGCCAAACTCTGATAGACCTGATAGACCGCACAGGGGCCGACTCCTATAAGGTCTATAAGACGACACCCACAATACCCACGCGCGATCGCTAAAAATCGTTCAAATTAAACCGACCGTCAAAATTTGCCGATCGTCAGAATTCGTTCTTTCGGAGTTTAGTATTGAAATTTGGTTTGTTAGGAAGAGTACAGAGGAAACGCCGACTCAATCGGACTGTAAACAAGAAACAGTGGCACAGATTTGTATTGCGCGCACCGGAAATTGCGCTCAACAGGCTCAGGAATCTGAATTCCGACAAAAAAATTGGGGGTTCCCATTGAAAATAAGAAATGTGGGCGCAAATGCGCCTACTGGCGCGCATCTTGGGGGGATCTCAACCCTCTAGTAGGTTATGTCTGGGAGGCCGAGTCAATAGAAAAAATGCTATGTGTGCATACAGAGACAGTCTAAATTAGTGGTATAGATCTCGTCCAAAGTGGTGACAACACAAGGTTGGTGGCAAAGTTTTCCTTCAACTGTCCAGAAATTTAACAAAGGAGGTTGCAAATTGGGGCAAACAAAGCCAAAATCGTTAGGCATTTTGGTTGGCTTCTCGCGATAGAAGCTTAAGTAGCATCCGATGTTTTCCTCTGAATAGCAAAATTTGCTATTTGCTGTAGCATTTAATGGGGATGTCAAAAAAGTATCGATTCTGAAATGAATCGATTTTTCAAATTAGTTACCTATCTATCGATACTTTTGGATTGTTTTTCTTCTGCCGCTGTATCGGAGAATCGTTTCAAAATTTCGGGAATCGGCCCGATTATTTTCATTTTAAGGGGAAATTTTCGACAATCAAGACGACAAAATTTGTTGGTTAATAATTAACCTTAGTTAGTTATTACAACGAAACTATACGATTTACTTATGTAAATTTTTGTAAAGACATTTTTCACCAGACGTTTCTGGTAAATACAAACTGACTGGGCGATGGAAGATTCTGCGCTAACCCCCTCGGGCAGAGCAAGATTCCACACAAGTCCGAGGGAGCATTTGGAGGAAAATAACTGTTCCAAATGAAGAAGTACTAGGTGCGATTCTTTCTTATTACAATAATATTATTGTGATATTGAGACCATAAGTCAAATCATTGTTGATGCTTAGATCCACTTTTTGTTACTCTCAAGGTTGAGAAATAAATCATTTTCTTATTGTTGACCTCTGTCACTGACCTTTTTTACAACCTTTTTTTACTGCACAGCAAAATGTAACGAAGAACGAGGAACAGATTCACACACACACAAATTTTATTATGAGGGGTTCTTTCTAAAATAACTTATAAGATGAACCTTCGTATTTGTTTGCGACGAGGTTTTTTGGTCAATTGTGTTTCCCCGTGTCACTTATATTTCATGCCCGACGAAACTTATCGGACAAAGTCGTGAGGGATTTCCGTTCCGCGTTATTCAAAATAAGATTCATGGGAAGGGCTTCACGAGGTTTGGGGGGGGGGGGGGGGGAGTAACAAATGTGTTTTGGCCGTGTCTTGTTCGGTCTGGTCAAATCCTGTCTCCCCGGTGGGCCTCCTCCAACATCCGACTTTTTCCCGCGACGACCTAACTCAAGCTGACAAACTTTATTTGAATATGTTTTACAGGAGAACAGTGGTCGCCCATTTGTTACGAAACCTGTACGGGCAAGTTGTAAGTTCGGTTGGGTTCTTTCCGGGTGGCCAGCCTGCAAGATTTGGCCGAATGGGGTCATTCTTTCGAGGGGGCAGTCGTTTCGACGTTACATGATAGTGGGGGACCTGAATTCAGGATGCGGGTGTTTCATGTACCTCA
Organism: Pilophorus perplexus; assembly: GCA_955831195.1. NCBI lineage: Eukaryota > Metazoa > Arthropoda > Insecta > Hemiptera > Miridae > Pilophorus > Pilophorus perplexus. Next base: position 5,884,850 of record OY037015.1, read on the forward strand.
GTACGGTCGAGTTCCTAGGGTATTGCGACAACTTAAATTTGACTTATGTCAAGGTTCAAGGGCGCACAACCCATGTTTTCGCCGCCGCTTGTGTTAATGGGATTGTCTGACTTCCCCAGGGTAGGTTCCCAGGAACCACACTCAAAACGTCTAGGGTGTGTGGTGAAAGCAGCCGTCATTTTGAAATAGATGAACAACAACCCTTTCACGACCAGCGACGAGATATCTCGCAAGAAGAAGTGGCCTGCCTGGGCCAGAGACGAGATACCACATGAGGAAAAGTGGCCTCTCTTGGCAGGAGTCGAGAGATCACGCGAGGCGATATTTTTGAACAAATACCCTTAAAACCATGTTTCGAAAACAAAATGTAGGATGGGGGCGAGATGATCGACAGCCGCTTTGATCATAATCCCCTCCCAGTTCTTCTGCGCCCTGCTTCTAAACTAAAATAAATAGTACTATTATAGTTTCCCAGATGATATAATATTATCGAGAACAGACTTATGTTGTCTCACCGATTCATTCGAAAATATAAATTCTCGGAGTCATTGCCGAAAACCGAAGCACAGCAGAAAGGAATTTATTTTATGTCAAACTAAACACACCGGTTTTTTTGTCAGCCGATAGGTAGCAGTTAAAAAAACGCTGCAAATTTTACACAAGGGTTTATTATTCTTTGATATATGTTACTAAGTAACAAGTCTTGTGCGGAAATTTAATTCTGTCAATGAAAAAATTAAAAAAAAAAATTTTTTTTGGATTTTTTTGTTCAAAAATGGGTTTTTTCAAAAATTCTTTATTTTTAACTCAAAAAATATTTAACATCCTGGGATCCTTCAAAAATCCCATTTTTAGCCCCATGAAAGCCCTAAAGATCTACGTCCAAAAATACTTCAAAAACAACACCTGACTCGATACCATAGCCAAAAGCCTTAAAAAAAAAACCTTCTGTAGCCCTTTTTTAGCCCCATAGCGCCCCACGGGTTTGGGCGATCGGGCTGAAAAACTTGCGGGCACAACTAGATGGTAAACCGAGTAGGTATTTTGTCAAAATTTCAGATTTTTAAAAAAATTCCTACTGCCCAAAACGGCCCGGACGGCGTACGGCGGACGGACATTTCGGATTTTGAACGTAGACCTCTTGAAACGGATAATGTCAAATTTTGAGGCCGATCGGAGTCGTCGACCCCCGTCGCGAAAACATAGGTGTATTATTCCTAGAATAATAAACCAAAAGCGTAAGAAGGCTCGGAGGGCGTAGACCTACCTGTACGGACAAAACCTTTTTTATGTAACATTTTTAATGTAAAAAATCAAATGTTGATTTTAAAACGACACCAAACCTGACCTGTATGAAATGTATTGCGTCAAGTTTTGAGGCCGATCCAAATTCTCGACCCCCGTCGCGAATACATTGATACAGTATTCCAAAAATATTAAAACAATTCGGTCAAAAAGATCACGTAAGATTGGCTGCAAACCCCCTTTTATCCCAAAACAGTGTCAAGTGCGGACGGTGTTTGGATTTGTGGATCCTTTCGTCAACATAATGAAGAAAACCGACCGTTTTGTGTACAACGGCGGTCGTTTCGTGTGGAAAAGTGGGGGTAGGACTTTCCTGTGTAACCATACACCTGAGGGCCACAAAAGTTGTCTTTACTCTTCCAAGTGATGGATACTCCCCACACGCCTTCCCCATCTTTGTTTTCTTTTGCGCCCTCCCCCCGCGAACTGAGACTCAAAACTTCTCTGGGGAAAGAGAGCGGAGGGTGAAAAGTTACTTTCCTTTCCTCCCGAAGGGCTTTTCTCCTTCGCTGCCAGGCGAAAAACCTTTGTCTCGTCTCATCGCACACAACTTGGGAGTTTCGCTGTCGACCTATTATTGGAAGCTGAAGGCGGATCTGAGGGATCAATTAGGAGTTGGGATTAAAAGTTGATGAAAACAAAACCCCATTTCTCGCTCAACTGACTTTTTTGGCCGCAAATGATCGACCGGATGGCAACTGTGGGAAAAACATTTTAACAAGCAAGATTTTTTTGTTTCAGTGAAAAAAAGGGAGCCAGGAAGCTACATTTTCGCCTCGGATAGCCCAGAATTCATTCCCACCTAATACCTGTAAGGCTTCGCAAAGTGTGGTCCGCGAGTGGTGGCTCTATTTTGGGGGAAAAAGTTAAGTGCAGAGTTTTTTTTTTTTTTACGGCAAAGAGTGTATGTCTCTTGGAGGATTACTGTCCGCTGCGGACTTATAGCTTGAAGCTGCTGCCTCTGAGCCCTTCCTCTTCTCCGTGCCGTGGACTTTTTGTAACGATCCCCCAACCTCCCTTCCCTGGATGCCGGGAGAAGTTATCACTACTAAATGTCCCTTATCAACGGTATATTAATTTTCTTCACAGTGTTCACTCTTTTCCTCTGACGGACGACTCACGGCTCCTAAACTTAGAGCAACGTCATCGGGTCTTCCCTCTCCCCCTCTTCGCTGCCAATGCTCCACTTTTGTCGTCTCGTCTGTGCTGATGCAGCACGCAATAACGTTCGCTCAAACTGTTACCCATTTTGTGCACGTAACAGTTTAACATCCGTTGCCGACCAGTCCTGAGCAGCAAAGTCTTGTATTCTGGTCCATCTTTGTATAAATACGCTCCAGGACAGAAGTTTCTGGTCAATTCCAGGCCTTCCTCCTATTTTTCCCTTCCTGGACCAAACGCTGAAATGTGTAGCGATCTCCTCTCAAGATGTGGCCCAGGTAACCTACTTTTCTGTTCTTGAAGCTCATGAAGAGTTCCCGATCCTGAAGACTGGCTTTCTTTATAACCTCCGTATTCCTTACGTGGTGTCAAACATTCTGCGCTCAAAGCCGCTAGCGTCCAGCCTCAGCCTTGCAGAGCAATACCAACCAATCAGCACTGGACGGCGCGGTACTTGAGGTCCTTCCCATCTTCGATTCGGATTAGCCGAGTGGTTCTGGGCGCGGGTGAATTACGATAGCGCCGATCCTCTTTGGAATATGGTATGAAAGCGCCAAATTTATGAACGCTTGCGCCAGTTTTAGGAGAAAAATTATATCGAAAGCGCCGGGTATGAGAAATACTTTTCTGCAAGTACAAAATCGGCGAGCACAATGTGCTGATTTCATGATGCTGCACAATGTGCGTATGTCATACGCTTTTTCAGCTCAGCAAATCAGTAGTTCCAAGCTAATCCTGAACTCAGTGGATTCAGAATGGTGTGTACAGTCTTCAGTGGTGGCCAGACTCTTCGACCCATTGGGATTCCTCACGCCAGTACTGGAGTCCTTCACGTGACCTTCACAATGAATAGCATTGAGCAAGATCCATGCCACTCTCGTTGCCACCTACAAAGGCAACCCATGGATCGAAAAATCACTAAAATTTATTGATGATCATAGCCTGAGACAAGAGGCGGATTCACTACGTGAGGCATCTCGGTTGCTGATGTTAAACCATTTGAGCTGGATTTAGCCCTGGAAAATCATCTCCAGGTCCTGTTCCAAAGGCAGATGTTTGGTTTCATCGAACAAAACCGTGCCAGGTTCCATCCCTTTGAGGATCCCAGCAGTATTGTCGGAATGGGCGGCAGGATTCGCTGACGTCTGCAGACGTGAACCTGAAAGATGAGGAACCTCTGAGCTTCACATGTGAAGCTCAGAGGTTCCTCATCTTTCTGCGTGCTGACGCCCATCTGACAAGCTGAATGGTAGAACATTACACAGGAAATACCTTCATCTGGGGCTTTCGGTCTGTTCGGAGGGCCAGCGCATCCATACCTTTTTAAGTGGCGCTTTCGTACCTTAAAAACTGACAACAAATTGGAGGGGCCGGTGCATTCAGGCAGGAGGCCACGGGTTCGATTCCCGTTGAAGCTCATGGAAATTTTGTATATAAAAATTTAATGAGCAGCTGGGTTTGAATGATTCACGAAATAATTTTCGTCCCGTCAAGTTGGGCCGCTTAGATCCAAAAATACTTCGAAAACGACACCTAACTCGACCTCAATGACGAAAACCTTCAAAAACCCCTCCCAAAGCCCATTTGGAGCCCCACAGTGCTTCACAGGTTTGAGCCATCGGGCTGAAAACCTTGCGGGCACAACTAGATGGTGACCCAAGTATTTTGCCGATATTTCATATTAAAAAAAAAAAAAAAAACATTCTACTGCCCAAACGGCTCGGACGAGGGTCTCGAATACCTGCAAAGGTAGGTATAGCTATTATTCCAAGTATAACAAAATTTGTTCAATCAAACCAAGTTTAATCAAAATGAGTTGAAATCCTGCGTTGTCACAATGTCACCGCACCTGACACATACTCGTGCGTAACGTTTGCGTTCGGCGATCTGATTGGATGATCAGTTTTCCAGCACAGATTTCCTCCAATGAGATCGCCGAACGCACTGGCGCCCCGCCTTTTATTACGCCATGTGAACCCAGCTACCCCCTTCATCCATACCTACTCCCGTGTGTATTTTGTTTGTTTGAATTCAAACTTCTTGGTTAACTAAGATGAAAAAAGCAATACTGCCCAATTTGCTTGGTTTGTGGTATTTTCAATACACGATCTTCTTTGGTCTACGGTGAGTCCGTATACTCATCAACCTGTCCTTCAAAGTTCCCTGGAAGTTTTTCTATTGGCTGGGGACTTGAAAGTAAAAAGGAGATGGGAAATGGGCGGAGGGGAAGTAAAACTCCAAAGTAGCCGAGCGAGAGGGGCGTGAAATGTAAGTCGTTGAGAAGGAGGGGGGGTTCAAAGTAAGGACGACGGCAAAAAGAAAAAGGCGAAGAAGGTTCAGAAATCTAATCAATTCCACTCCTTGTCAACAGCTGACTGAGACAAGAAGACTTTCAACCTCCTCTTGGCCAACTCCCCTCAAACAGGAACCCCCATCCATATCTTTGTCCCCCTTGACGGTCCTTACGACCATTCATGTGCTCACGTTTTTCCTCCGGGAAACCCTTTCGTGTCGTTCTTATCTCGCGCGAGCCGTTCGTTTGAAAGAATTTTTCCCCTCAATTTTTCATATCTTCTTTACCGCATCATCCGACCTCTTGCAGGTCCGACGCCGATTCTGACGAATGTTGTTTTCAAAGCCCCATTTCCCTCAAAACTCGCCCGGCTTTGAACAAAATTTGAAGATGGCCAATATTTAATATTGAAATTACACTTCAACGAGGATACAAAGGGATAGTATTTTTTTTTAAACAAATTTCCTCTTTGTGGCCAACTTGGCCTGGTTTAAATGGTGAATGGCAAAATGGTTCAGGTCGTTTCAGCAACTTCAGCATGACAAGATTATCTTGTTTCACGAGCTTTCCAGAGCCATACGTAGCTCGCAAAGCTGGCCTGAAGCCTGTCAAGGGTTTGCAAGGCTTGCCAAGCTGACGAGGGGTTTCCAAGGCTTGCCAAGATGGCATACACGCCTTCCAGACCTGTCCGAGGCTTACGAAGCTGGCTCGGGGGGCCCAAGGCTGGCCAGGATAGCCTCCATGCTTTCCATATCTGTCCAGAGCTTGCAAAGCTCGGCGCTCTGTAAGTGATGGAAGCAATTTTGTGCTGTTTCCGAAACTGCTCGCTGGGTGTCGCAGCACGATTAGACACATTTTGAGTTGATCTCAAATCGTCAATTCTGAAGATGTTGGGATGAAACTAAGCTATGTTACAGTTTTTTTTCCTTCTAATAGGGACAAGTGGATGATGTCGTCATCTTCTGCGTCACCGTGACCTCAGAGTGGATCAATTGTGATTCTATTTCTCCATTTTCTAATAGAAGACTTTGGAATTATTTTATGAAGTGTGTCCTTGGTCGGTGTCTATAAGGTTGTGGGTCTCAAGGAATCTGGTTGTGGCCAAGGCGGGACACTCGCACATGCTCCGCCGTCTCCTCATACGCTACAAGAGACAATCTGTTGCTCATGCTGTGTAATGAACTTTTGGCTTGCCTGAGCCTGTTACAAGGGCTATTACAGAGGGCGGCAATTCCTTGCTGGATCAAGTGACTCCGATGGTAGGTCCCTTTACTGCTTTTTCATTGCACTCGAAGCCCCTGTGCTCTGTAGATCTGTTATGAACCGCCGCAGCCTTTAGAGGCTGAAAACATTCCCAGACTAACCAGGACATGAACGTGTAGGACAAGTGGAAGATGACGTCATTGCCAATCAGTGCAGCCTGGCTGGCTGAGAAGGAAATAATAAATGTAAATCTTAGCTCCTTTGAGTCTTTAATTCTGAATCTCATGGACGCAAGTTACAATGGCTGCTACCTCGGCCACAAAGGTGTTGACCCTTGATTTCATCGATACAGCCAGATTACAGTTTGGCTACCCCTGCTCGTGCCTGGCCTTCAATGACCGCACGGTCTGTAAACCATTCCAACGCCTGTGACAACTTCCCACACAGCAGAGATGGTCTCAGAGACGTCTCAATCTGGGCTCAAATAGGTCTCCACGTCTCACAGCTTTAGAGGTCTCAATGAGACTTTACCGAGACGTCTCTGAGACTTCAAAACGGAGATGGTTGCTCTCCAGATGTCTCATTGACATTGAAGTGTTAACATAGCAGAGACATCCACTAGAGATGTTGCAGAGACATCCACTAGAGATGTTGCAGAGACAACACGGGCGCAACGTGGAACCTACTTCTCCAAAGTGACTGCAATGAGACTCTCTGAGACGTAAAATATCTCGTTTGCGACGTATTAGAGACGAATATCAGCTGTGTGGGTTAGTATTCTCTAATATGGAAAATGATCTCCCTCAAATTCCAACCTTCCTAAGATCGCAGAGCAGTTTTGGCCATTCAGAACCATTCCACGCCTGTCCTTTTAGACCTTTTGCAAGGGTCGAGTAGGCTAGTTACTCTGCGCATGCAGAACTCCTTCAGAATCAATTCCTGCAATTCTGTTGGTTTCTCGAGCCAGAAATGGCAAATAGCGAAGCAGAACTCTTGTAGGCCTGCTCCATGCTCGTTCTGGAGGCAATCATCATGTTTCAAAGGACCCTAAGTGGCCACTAGGCATCTTATTATTACAAATTGGATCCCACTGCCAATCATTGACCGTTTCTCTCATGAACAGCGTAGAATTGAACAATTGAATGTCCACTCTCTAATCTTTCAGCAAACGAGTTGATGACGGGGTTGTTGAATGTAAGTTGAGAACATTCTCTTTGGCAAACAGCACGACAGGTTCATGACGTAATTGCTAACAGCTACGTAGTTTGTAGATTCCATAAATGTTCATGAAACTAAACGCACGATGAGAAGTGATTGCTTTCTGAAAGCCCACGTTATTGTCCTGATCAAAGTGCGGCCTGTCGAGTATCGCTCACGCTCTATTTTTCTTTTCCAGGTATCAAAATGGCGACAGAGTGAATCTGCGGTGAATCCCAACCCCGCTGTCGGTAAGAGCCACATAACGATCTCTTGTTTGTATATCTCATAAAACCATCTCTTCGGCAGCGTGGGCGGTCCATTCCGACGTTATCAAACTGACAAGCAACGTCAGAGTTGATTGGCAACGATCAATTTCGCCCGAGCGTCACACTCTATTAATCACACGTCGCCACTTGTTGCCACAGTATAGAAAGCAAGACCGACGAGAGAGAGGATTCTGACGATGAGATGAGTACCGATTCACGTTGTGTGGATTTAAGAATAGAAGAAACACTGGGGGGATTTGACAGCGTTGACCCATTGAAGTCGACTTGGCTTTGTTCAGAAGTTCAACAGCCCTTCGATGATGTGAAAAGCCAAAAGCGCACGAGTCACCAAATAGGGAACACTGAATTGAAGTTTGTCTCTTTCCCATCTGTTATAACGTACAGATTGATCGAAATCGAGCTAATCATCAAAGATCACGGCCACCAACTTGTTGGAATTCCAGGACTTCGTCCTGGATGGCTTCCAGCGGGGTCTCCAGACCGATGTTATTTCCACTGATTACGCCAAGGCCTTCGACAAACTGTCTCATCTTCATCTCCTCTCACTTATGAATTCCTTGGGCGTTCATGGATCTTTTCTGGAATGGATGCAAAGCTACCTACATGGCCGCCAGCTCGTCGTTCGTGTGAAGGGCGCTCTGTCTTCACCTTTTGCTGCTTCATCGGGTATTCCACAGGGTAGCCATCTGGGTCCCCTATGCTTCCTCCTTATGATAAACAGTGTCGTTGAGATATTTGGACCTCACATCAGATGTCTTCTCTTTGCCGACGACCTGAAGATTTTCTGTCAGATAAGTTCTCCGTCTGACTGTGAGACCCTTCAGCAGGCAATCTTTCGGTTGGAGGAGTGGTGTTCGTTAAATCACCTTCACCTTAACCCGGCTAAATGTTCGGTGGTTACTTTTAACCGCAAGGCCCAGCCATTCATTTTTGACTACATTCTTGGCGATGCTCCCCTGCGAAGGTCGAGTGAGATGGTTGATCTGGGCGTGCTTTTCGACAATCAGATGTGTTTTTCGCGTCATATAGAGGGGCTTGCTAACCGAGCTATGCGCACTCTTGGTTTCCTGAAAAGGAACACAAGGGAATTCACAAGTATACCTGCTATCGTGACGGTCTACAAAGCCCTGGTTCTTCCAATCTTGGAGTATGCATCTTCTGTCTGGTGCCCGTCATACGCTGTGCACAAGTTCCGGCTTGAGCGAGTCCAGAACAAATTCTTACGATTTATTGCCTTCAAGCTGGGTATCCCCGCAGCCGATGTTGAGTACGATTATATTCGTGAGCGGTGCTGCCTGGAGTCCCTGGAGAGGCGTCGTGGCTCAGCCGATCTCACGTTGCTTTTCAAGATATTGAATAACCGAATCGACTTGCCCTACGCTTCTGTCGAAGATCAGCCTTGTTGCACAGCGAACCTCTACCCGCTCGCAGGTGCTGTTTTACATCCCTTTTTCTCCTGCAAACTACCAGAGAAGCCGACCCCTACGCAGAATTCCTCGCAGTGCGAACCTCTTCCTGACTGTAAACCCCGACTTCGACTTTTTTCACTCCTCCCTAGCCACGTTAAAATCAAAACTTTCCTCGTCCCCTATCATTTATACATAGAGACAGTTTTCCGTTTTTTTGTTGTTTTTTTTTTCGTTTCCCCCCCCCCCCCCCCTTTATATAGCTTCTTTTCACTTTGTAATTTCCTTCATCATCTTTATATTTTTCACTTTATATTCATTTCATAATCATTTTTCCCCTGGTTAGAATGACGTACTGATTTTATAGAATGTAATTGGGCTTGTCCCGTGAAATAAAGAAATAAGAAATAAGAAATAAGAGATCTTAGAAGGCATCGTAATGTAAGTGGCGTAATTTCATGAAATTGTGTTCACTCCCTGCTCATTCCGCCATGAGAGGTAACCTGAGATCTCGGCGGAAATTCATCAGGGTAGTTTTCAACATTTTTAGCACTTGACTTATTTTATTGGCAGTTCCGTGCGCATTAAATGCGCAAATTTTGTTCGTGTTTCATATCGGCGCCCTTTCCGCGATTATTCCTCTGAAAATGTTAATGTTAGCTGGTACTCACCATTCTACACGGCACTTGGGCGCATAATATGACTTCACGTCCTCTCTTGTGGCATATTTTCAATCCATTTTGAAGGACTTGGCTGTTCCTAGAATGTCATCAGCGTTTCTGTTTAATAGAATACCGAAAACCTCCTCGTCTCGATGATTAATCACGTTGAAAAGGTCCAATGATTTGAGGGCCCTCCGACCACCTCTTCATATACAAATGAGATTTACCGTCCCTCGCCATTATTGAGATCGGCCCTCTGGGGACTCCGATACGGTCAGCACGAAGGGGAATGGACGGGGAAACGATGGGCGAAGCAAAGCACCAGGTGGAAGGGGATGCCGAAATACGGAGAGGCGGAGAAGCGGAGAGGATTCCGCCGTAAATCAATCAGAATAATTTATCGAAGGGGGTCGCCGGGCCGAGATGTTTCATTCATAGAGAAACTAGGCCGAGTTTCACCCCGACGTAGCTTTTACCCCAAGCCTCGAAAGGATTGCACGCCGGTAGGCACATATCGATTCAAATCTGATCATCGTGAGTTAGTGAGAAGAAAACTCCAAATTTCCGAATTTTAACTTTGTAATCAGTTCAGGCCTTCAAAGCTACAGCTGACCTCTTCCGGATATATATTCGGTGCAGCAGTTGGAAGGAAACCCCTGATGGAACAGCCGTCGTCGTCAACTTTCGGAAGGTTTGACGAGAAGGAACAGACTCATGCACTCGTTGGTTTCTTCCATTTCCTTCCATCTCCTTGCCTCTGTTGGAACAAACCTTTTATTGCAGTAGTTGTTTCTTCTTCCAGCAGTGACAGCATGATGATTTGCAGCTGTTGAACGAAAGTATACGCTTTACTGCAGAGAGGTGCCCATTTGACTCTCCAGTGGCGTCCTTCACATTGCATAAATGGTGTGTTACAACGAGGCTGCCAACCAACTATCCAAACAGGGTTCTTCTCCATCGCCAAATTGAAACTCCCCTCCCCTTGCCAACATCGAAACGAGAAAATAAGCTATGCATTCTCTCTTCCCTGGATTGGGAGCAAGGCACAAAAGCTGCAGGGAAGAAGGGGGAAAGCCTGACGAACGGTCGAATACCAGCAGACCTACCAAGAAATCCTGGAGTTGCATGCTTTCGACTTACAACAAATCACGACTTTTTGCAGAAGCACCTGCATCGTATCGGAGTCAAGGACGCCCACAGAGTAAGGTAGTAAAGACAGAGGAGAAACTCCTACGTTAAGGCGATGGCAAAGTTTGGTCTTGGGGAGTTGCGCCCTCTAGCGGAGAGCTCCGTCAACACCCAACGTGAAACCCCCCTCCTCGCTCCCCATCCAACTTGGTGTTTCTCCCCCTTGCCCCCTTTCCCCTCCCCATGAGGAGCTCCAGCCTCCAGCATAGAGTTGAGGCCTCAAGTGGATGCCAAACAATTGAATTTCAAACAATTCCGATTTTTCCAACACTTATAAAAATCGTTATAAAAATCGGTTATAAAAATCGGAAAACCCAGAATTGTTTGAAAATCAATTGTTTGTCATCCTCTTGAGGCCTCAACTCTATGCTGGAGGCTGGAGCTCATGGTGGGGAGCGGAAAGGGATCGAATTTTGATACCATCGACAAATTCGATCCACATGATATCACATGGCATAAGAAAAATACCTTTTGATTTTCGACAACTTTATTGACAATAATAAGTACCTACCTAATAATTTCGTAATAAGTACAACAACTTGACCTGACTATTTTGAGAATAATACCTACGCCAAAATAACGATGAGGTTAACACTAGCAGAGGAGAAAACTGTAGATCTATAAAAACTGCTTTGAAAATTGAGCTCCGAAAACACTGACTAGCAATGAAATGGATTTTGAAATATAGCAATGAAAACGGCTTTTGAAAAAGTGGTGAAATGCTAATAGCGAAACAAACGTAAACAATCGAGCACATGGCGGTCGAATAATACTATTCATGACATGAATGACATTCATGAATTGACATTGTACTATTCATGACGTTACATTGTAACGTATTTTTCTGAATGACATTCATGAATTGACATTGTACTATTCATGACGTTACATTGTAACGTATTTTTCTAGAAGTGGTGGGGTAGACGTCTACCCGGCCCGTGGGCTGGACGAGATAGTGGTGGGTGGTGGGTGCCACCACAGAGTAAAAACACCAAAAGAGACACCCACTGGGTGGACTGTTCGCTCTCTAATTTCGGAGCTCTCCGCTAGGACCGCTACTAAAGACCCTCCAAACTTGGCCATCGCGATATGAACCTTGTTGACTCCCCATGAGGACGCCCCTGTGTGTTGCCTTTGTAATGCTGGAGAAATGGATGGTGAACATGTGGACAGCTGCACAGCATTGGAGGATGTACGACGTTCCTTGGAGACAGAAACAAAATCGCTTAAGAGGCAACACCACGTATCCAACATTTGGCAGCTTTTCAGGAGAGACAAAAAAACACGTTTTCTTCAAATTCATGGCAGTTTTTGTCGATCCATTTGACTTCACTGATTCTGTTTTCATTCATACACAGTTCGTTACAATCTTCATTGCTCTGTAATTAAATTTACAGAAAATGTGTTGGATTCTGGAGTTTCTGTGTTGGATAAGTGGAGTTGCTGTGTTGGATACGTGGAGTTGCTGTGAGTGCACGACGACGCACTGATGAAAACACACAAAGTTGTTGTTGGATACGTGGTGTTTTTAGCGCAACCTTTTCCTCAAAAAATGGAAAGCTGCGCTCATCTCTTCATTTTTTTTTTTTTTTTTTTTTTTTTTTGTGTGTGTGTTTGTGTGTGTGTGTATCACAGCATCACGCCCGAATGGCTGAACAGATTTTCATGAGGGTGGTCTCATTGTGATCAGCGAGTTCTGCGGGTGGTTATAGGCTAACAAAATCACCTCCGTCGTCGACGATTCGTCCGATCCCGACGACATAGTTTCGTCGTTAGATACCTAGTGTGTCAAGTTTCGAATTCTTAGTTACAGTTTGAGTTTTGTAGTTTACCTACTACCTTTCTGTTACACCCAAAAGGTTGCGCTCTTCTATTCAATTCAATTTATGGCTTGTTTTACCTAAGCATTTGTGTGGTGTTCACATTAAGCGCTTTTGGCGTCACCTAACGAAACTTCTGACTATACAATGCTATGAGTCCCAAAAATTCGAATCAATTAGTGTAGAAATCTTTTTCGACAAAATGTTGGATATATCCAACATTTATATTCGTATACGTGGTGTTGCCTTTGACGAAATCCTTTCCATCGAAGATCATTATTATATTGGGCTGCTAAAGATCGCATGCATGCCATGGCTGAAGTCCAATCCTGCTTGGTCCACCATCTATGCCATCTTCCCAAAGGGTCTATTGAACCTTGACCTGACCATTGCTTCCAAGATGGAGAGGCGTTGCCTGGATGCGCTTAACTCCCAAGAACCCAACGTTTTCTGGTCTCCATAACGTCCATAACTGTCTCAGCTCTCAAGGCAGTTAGCAACCCCAACTCTTCTGACCACTGGTCAACAACGGCCACATAGGGTTGCCACCGTTTGAGCGTAGTAGCAACCCCAAGATATCAATGGCCGCTTGTTCAAATGGTACCAACGGTAGCTACCCAGTCCTGCAAGGGAGCTCGCTGCCGCAATCCCACGCATGAGCGAACGAAAACTTATGTGTGCTTGGATTCGGATCCCACTTCTGACACCAATGTTATGATAGACATCAGATAGGTTCATCCAAATCTTCCATGATTTTATAAAGATATCAAACAGGCGGAATCATGGTGCATTCTTTTAAAGTGTTAACCAAATGGTTTTGCGTTCTCAAAATGGGATACCCATTTCCAAGTAACTCCCTCGTATGTACCAGTGAATTTCCTCTTTTACGGCTCCATCACGATCTTCACAATCCCACCCCAAATCACCCCTACGTCTTTCATGCCATCTTTTTCTCTTTTACGTGCTCCCCCGCAGTTTGGCGGTAGTTCTATTTTGTGTACCCACTTTTAACCCCTAAAAGCTCGGGGGAAAAAAACGAGGGGAGGAGTCAAACGGGGGGGGGGGGGGGGGGGGGGAATGCGGTCTTTTCACGAAGCATTATCGCGAGGCTGCCGGGATATCCGTTTCGATGCCGTTTACATAACTTACTCCAAGAAAGCGCTTTATGTGCTCCGGTGGGAAGATTGGAAGTTACTTTCAATTTCCCCGTCGGTTAGGCCTCTCCCTTCGTCAACCCCTCCGAGAGAAGAAAAAAAGTGCCGACCTCACATGCAAAGTGGGATGTGATACCTCTGCTAACGATCGACTCAGTTGCAAAACCGTCGTTGCGGCTTTACGCTGGTGGAGTTGTGTAAACACGTTTCCTCTGCAAAGATAGGAAGATGCCGTACAGACTTGCCCTAACCCTCACGTATCCGTGTCTTCCCCGGTATCGATTTCTTAATTCCATTCCCAACCCCCTGACTTCAACCGCATTCGAGAACACTGTTTTATCAAAGCCACCACATCCAAACCACTGATGGTAATAAATCGTTAAGCAGTGAGTCTGCTGCTGTGAACTGAGCATTAAATCGCAAGTTTTGAGTGATTCTTTGAATGAAGTCAATTTCGGGGTCTCATATTCGTCCTCAAACTTTACAAGAAAAACAAACTTTTTAAGTAGTTGAATTAATTTTTCAAATTCAAATTCATATTAAATTTTTGAATAAGTTATATCAAAGAATAATAAACCCTTGTGTAGATTTCGTTCAGAACGAACGATTAAAGCAAAATTCTTGTTCTTTGGTTTTTTTTTGGTCCAGATTTTTTTTAGATCCCAAAATTTTTTTTGGCCACCAATTTCCTACAGCAAAATGTTGCTTTTTTAAAATAATCATTCAGCTCTTGGATGGCACCAGAGCGTCCTATTGACTGTACCAACAGCGTTAAAAATGCCATTATTATGAAACAATTCCCCGGAGTGTTGTGGGGCTTTCAGGTATGAGTTAACGGATTCCCCGCTGCAGGCATCCAGAATACCCCGAGGCGCCTAGTGGAGTAATCGAAAAGTTGGGCAAGTTATATTAAAACCCCGCGCATAAGGAAGGTATGCGCAGGACAGGGGAGGGAAAGGAAACTTAAATTAGAGCCGACCACCAGGGTTTTCTCATTTATCTCGGGACGGACGTTGAGAGGTCAGAAGGCTCCGTTGGATGTTGCACTACAAACGGCCAACATTCAGGTCCGTGGGAGTCTTCTGGGGGGTTTGTTTCGGGGTGGGTGAAATAAGGGTCTTTTCAAAACTTCCCTTCGCTGACCCGAATTTCGCCCGTTGGTTGAATCAACTTGGCAGGCCCACTGTGTTCTGCTAGGAAAATCTAGATGAAAATCTCTTCTGACGTCCTCCGAAACGACTCGGTCAGTTTTCATGAAAACTGGGGAAAATGCACGTGCAGCAAATTTCTGCTTATTTGAAGCCCAAGTTCGAGGAGAAGGAGGAGGAGGAGGGGTCATCTATATTCCAAGGAACTTGAAATCGGTCATAACAAATTCAGCTCAGCGAGCATAGTACGATAAGAGTCTGAAACTACCAAAACTTAGCTCCAAAAGTTGTGAAGAACAGAATTTAAGTTTTTTTTTTAATTAAAAAAAAAATTATTTTTGGCGAGTAGATGATGAGAAGAATCAGAAGCCACCAAAAAGTTGCTCCAAGAGTGGTAAAAAAAAAAAAAAAAAAAAAAAAAAAAAAAATAGGGGCTGGAGCAGTTGGGATGATGGTGAGCCGAGGGGTGTCCAACGACGCGGCTGCCTCCCCCCCCCCCCCCCCACGACCATTGTTTAAGAAAAGAAATTACATAAAATATCGGAAAACGTGTTGTTGGGTCTGAGGCCAGCTGGGATACGGTCGGGGGTTGGCTGGCTTGGACGTCAAGAGGTAGCCCCCTACAGGGGCGGATAGGCAGGCCCTGAGGATGCATACCGTTTCGCACACTTCTATTGTTCTCGTCGATCCAAGGTACACACCGTTTCGCACACCTGACCCTCGTAAACATCCTTATCGTAGGTCACCGATTCGCACAGGCTTGACTCAACCAGTAGTCGTTGCTTCATCCTCAGTGGTTTGTCACATGTCCAGATCTATGGCTCCCCCAATAATTCAAGTGACGTCGAAGCGTTCAATCGCGATAGTTGTGGAGTGGTTCAAATTTTTAAAGCAAAGAAATTACGCCGAAGGCCCCGAATTTGTCAGGTTCACCGATTACTTTCTGAAATATTATATTTTGTTCTGCCCAATCCCTCCAGATATGTGGGCTTCTGCTCTGATGGACAGACCGAGGACCACTAATGGTCCAGAGTCATTTCATGCGCAATACAACGGGCAATTTTTATACCGCTTCTCCTAATATTTGGGTGGCTCTGGAGGTTTTGAATGGAATACAAGTTGAAACCAAGATCAAAATGCGAAAATTCGGGGAGCCATCCAACTTTGTATATGCTAATTCAAGCATAACGTAAGGTAGAAGGCATAACGCAAGGTAGGTTTTTTTGCTAATTCAAGGCTGAAGAACTTAGGCAAAAATTGGAATGTAATGAAATCAACCTCCTGACGTTTGTGAAGGAATGGGGCTGCAGACGAGGGTAAAGCAAACACACCAGCACTAATGTTTACAGTAGTAGTTTATAGGTACCAGCTATACCCCCAAGCCCCCCACCCTACAGCCACTACCCACGCGGCTACTACCCTATATTTTAACGATTTTTCAATTTTATTGACGACCAATTTTGTGCCATACACGATAAATTGCGAACTGGCCGATTTCTTCTTCTTCTGCCCCTTTTCCTAGCTGTTCGAAACGGTTGGGTATTCTTTTTCCCTGGTGAGCAGGTAGCTGTGCGAAACGGTATGTATGAAAAGCCAGTTTAATGACCAACCTGTGCGAATCAGTATACGCCGGGCCCTGAGGGGCCGGTCGAAGCTGGAAAATGATATCCTACCTAAAATACGTAGGTACTCGAGACCGAAAAGGAAAACTCAGACATTATAGAAGGCGATTTGGTTGGCGTTGTTCCTCATAGGGTGGATGGCAAGTGCAATAAATGCTTAATAATTAGGAATAATTATTAGTCCTACAAGATTTTAAAACCATACAACCTCATGGCCTCATCGTATACGTTGGCCATTATAATATAATGTATAAGAAGAGACTAAAAAGAGACTTGCATAATACGCAAGTCTTGCATATTATGCAAGTCTCTTCTTATACATTTATACATCTTGATTGTCTTGTACATTTTCGGTCACGCTTTTCACGACCCAAGTCGAGTGATAGTTTTTCAATTTTTCAAATTTTTCAATTTTTCAAAATTTCTGACCAAAACCATACAACCTCATGGCCTCGTCGTATACGTTGGCATATGCAAGTCTCTTTATACACATTTATATTATTCATTTTTATACATTTATACATCTTGATTTTCCTATACATTTTCGGTCAGTCTTTTCACGACCCAAGTCGAGCGAAAGAGGAGTTTTTCAACATTTAAAATCATCAAAACAAGGCTGAGGCAAACTCTGAGTGACGACAATCTGGAGGATCTCGTGTTGATGGCTTGCAAGCAGGAATGGGAAGGAGCACTGAGCCGAGGGGCTTCTGTCGTTTCTGGCCCTCCCCCTCCTCGCCATCGCCTACCGCTTGGTCCCTTCTCCCTCATCAGCGAGCGTTTTGTATGTGAGCGTTAAGTATGTAATCCCGTTTTGGTTAAATATTCTTGGAAATTTTTGACGAATTACTTGGTTCTCCTTTTAGTTGTACCCGCAAAGTGTTCAGCCCGATCGCACAAACCCATGGCTATAGGAGGGGGTTTATTATATTTTGAGCTCACCATCCAACCATTCTCTATGCTCATGAAATAATCTTGAGTCAGTCCTGTGATCCATTCGACCTTGACCGTGATCAAGATATTATTGCTCGCTGAATCGATTCTTCAATCGTCCTCGTCACATTATTGTACCTTCTCGCACAAATAGTAGGAATGGAACTCAATTTTTGTTTCACAAAGTGTGTAAAGAAAACTCTCAACTCTTTCCGAATTAATAAAATGATGGCCGTCCGCTTTCAATGCATCAACTAACTCCCGCCTGGGAATCGCGATTTCCCATCTTGAAACACCAATTTCATCGCCCCTAAGGACGAAACGGGCAAATGATTTTGATGTGTTCCCTAGAGGTTAATAGACACAACGAAACAAAGAACGAGACGAACCAACGCGTTCTTCTCAAGTTCTGATCACAAATGTAGATTTCTTTTGAATTTTGTATATTATTTTTTGTGTTATATTTCCTGATGATAGGCTTAAAAAAATGTAAGGAATATTTACCCTAAGGTTTGTTCGCGACCCACCTGTATCTACTAACAGACAAGACAAACTTTGGCCGTTTAAAATTGACGACTCCATTTTTGGACTTTTGTCCAGCTAGATTCGCGATCTGCCCCAGTGTGCGCTGTGTCAACGTTGCTGTCCTACCCTAAAATTTCACACATATTCCTTTCCTGACACAAATAGGGCTTCCACGACTACGCCACGGGGGCCAGTTCGCCGTCGTAAATCACACTGTGTCTGAATTGATTCTGCTATTTCTGGTAGGGGGGGTTAGTGGAGCGACCTCTACTGTGACTCGATTACACTCGCGATGTCAACAAACGAATTAATCACAATTTGTACTAGGGTGTTGACAAAGGGCCCGAGTAGACGACACCGAGAGTTATCAGCACTGCAGCTTTTTTTTTTTTTTCTAAAACGACCTAATTCTCAACTGTGCAGCGGGTATATTGGTTTGAGGAAATCAAGTGATTTGATACGTTGACGTCGTCGTTGTGTCTTTCATAGTATCTGTAGTTACTGCAAAGGTGTTCATCGAATTTATATTTTTTCAAGACCATCAAATGGTCTTTTACAGATTTTCTAATAGAAGAGGAGCCATTGGCCTCGACAATTACGTAACCAAACAAGCCATCAATTGAATTGAATAGATGAGCGCAACCTTTTTGTTATTACGATATATTTAATGAGCGAGAGAAACTAAGAAACAGTAGGTATCTAGCGACCGAACTATGCCACACAACACATTACGTGATGCTCATTACGTAAACAACTGCACCATAACGACCGATGCGTAATAAAACCTTATGCCGATCAGAGGTAACGAACGGCTCAGGCTGCAAAAATCGTTTTGGAGTCGTTGGAATCAGCCTAAAAAGCTCATTCCATAGACCCTTGTACCAACGAAATCGGACAAAAACTTCCGTCCCCCTTTTGAGTCCTCCTTAGTTACACATCAGAGATAAACAACTTTCGTCGTGAAGTACCTCCCGAAAACCGATGAAAGGGATGAGGGAGGAAAAATCAAGGTAGCCTATAACCACCCCACGAACTCGCTGATCACAATGAGACCACCCTCATGAAAATCTGTTGAGCCGCTCGGGCGTGATGCTCTGTACACAAAAAAAAAAAAAAAAAAAAAAAATACATGTCGAGGAGGTGAGCGCACCTTTCCATTTTTTGGAAAAAGGTTGCGCTAAAAACAGGAAAACAGGATTCCACTTAATTCAAATCGTAGGTCAGTCACTCCAATTCTGGGTCATTGTTATGGAATTTTGATTCTGGAATTGTTGGCCTACAATTTACCGGGCAACAATACAGGTGGAATTGGTCTCAAAATTGAGGGTTCCTACCTGAGATCAAGTTTGTCAGTGCGGCTGACAACCGAACTCGGGGCGATTTCGTAACGAGAGCTGTAGTACACCGTGTACCTTGAGTCGCATGTACCTTGAGTCACTACCAATTCTGGGGTGAAAGGACGTGAAGTGTGTGACATGGAAGTGCGTCTTCTGATCCTATTTGTGGGGGACTTCAACAGGCTACAATTAGGATCATGAGAAGCCTATTGTCTAAATCGGAACACGCGGGTCAATTTGCGCCCACCCGCAACGAAATTGGTTCAGCCGTTCGGAAGTTTACTGGAGGCAGACATACAGAAAGATAATTTTATATATAGTGTTTATATAGTGTTTTATATAGTGTATTAATGTATGGTTGATTACATTTAGGTATTCCACCAGCCTAATATCGACGGTCGGCAGGGAGAAGGGCGTAACTGCCACCTTCGGTCTGTCTGTCCGCATTTCCTTGCCACACCCATAACTTCCACAATTATGATTGGATTTCAATCAAATTTTAAGGAATTGTGTGGGTATAGGAGCCCTAAATGGTCCCTTATCAGTTTCATCATGATTGAATCAGCAGTACGCTCAGCGCATGCGCGAACGTTTCCGCCATGTATTCGCCCGACAGATGGCAGTTACGCCCTTCTCTCTGCCGACCGTCGATATGGAATCACCGAAAAACACATTCCGTGTTCCATTGGTTTGATACGTACTAATCCGAGGGTCTGAGGCCACAAGTACAACGGTGAAAAAATAGCCATAAGCGAAAATACACCCCACAGGCGGCATCGTTTTTTTTTTTTTTTTTTTTTTTTTAAATCTGAAATTTTGACTGATTGCTTGGTTTACCATCTAGTTGTGCCCGCAATGTTTTCAGCCCGAACGTCCAACCCCTTGGGGCTCTGTGGGGTCTTTGGAGTCGCGTTAGGTGTGGTTTTCGAAGTATTTTTCGAACGTCGAATCTATTTTTGGGGGTCCCAGAACGATCCGATTCCACCGTGGGGATCTATTGGGGGTGTCGTTTCCCGAGTAATTTTGGACTCAAATAAACTATTTTTTGGGGTCCCACATCAGTCCAATCTTTTTTTTTTTTTTTTAAAGAAAGTTTATTTGTTTAGAATAATAAATCCTAGTGAAATCCAATTTTGAGCGTTCTAACTGTACACAGAATCCGCTGATTCAAGTTCAATATGATTTGAATTTATATTAAAGCGAATTTGAAAACGTTCTTCGAGACTAGCGAAAGCTAATACCGAACTTGCTTAGTATTCATGAGAAGAGCGGCGTAACGGTGAACAAAACATTTGTAAGCCGATACGAATTTCAAGGTGTGCGAGGAGGCCCAGGAGTGAACATTCACTTAGGCTGTACGTGGGGTACATTGTTTCCCATTTCTACATGATGTTGTTTTTCTTTTGGAACATAACACCTTTTCCTGGAAAGTGGTTGTTAGCGTTTGAAAAGGAGTGGGAGCTTCATGTTTGGATTTCAGGTTATCTCGTCGACAAAAGATATCGAGTTGTGATAAGTTCTCGAACGGTTTTGAAAATCGTAACTTCTGAAGTGGATCCGAAGCGTGCGCAGTCAACATCCTGAAAAGAAAGGAGGTCGATTCGGTTGAAACCTCGGCCTGCTCAAACAATCGTGCGGAAAAAAGGAGGAAAGCGTCTCTGCCACTCGTGCGAGGGATGAAAACTCATCTTGGAGAGGAAGTCAGGGATGGAGGACATCTGAGAGGTTATCGATGTCCTGGGAGGAGGCTCTAAGTTTTCTTACGGGCCCGTCCGTTGATCTGTTTTCTCGGAAAATATATAGCGAGTAAACTCCTGATGGGTGGATGACGACAAAACAGAAAAAACCGCACGACACTCGCATCATATAAAAGAGATTCCCATAAAAACACTGCAATCGCAATAAATGCTGTGCACGTCTGTTGCTAAGCGTAAGTGTCGAGCAGCTGATGTTTTGGGCAGGGGTTACATCATTATGTTTTGCAAGGTGCAGACCACAATCAGTCATCCCTTAGAATTTCTTGCATTCCTCCCTGAGCTGATACCACCCCTTATGGAGAGGAACGTCAATACCCGGGGGTTGACTATTGGGAGCAGTCGCTCAACCAGCCGTCCATCCCCAACTTGGTCCAATGTTGCCTGCCTTCAGGAGTTCAGGGTAGCTGTTCCATTCCAGAAAGGCCCTTTTTCTCGCAAAGGCTGAACAATCCGAAGCACATGCGTTGCCAAGCCTGCAGGGCCGCTGCACGTTGTGCAGCCACGATCGCCAGCAGGTTAGCCGGGAAGTCCCAGTGGCCAGTAGTACATGTACAGTAGTGGTACATGTACAGTATCATACAGATGTGACATGTACAGCAGGTTCAGCTTGACTACCTCATGAATGACAACAGGTGACTGGCTGATGGTCACCACGCGTTTGAGATTTCCAGGAGCTGGATTCAGCTTGAGCACCTCCTGCCGCATGGTACTGGTTCAGAGCCACCAAGCTCTGATATCTGGATTTCCAGCACCTGGATCAGCTTGACTCCCTCCTGACCCACATCCTTCCATTCCTGCACACCATGTTGAGGGACTCCTCATTTACAATCCAGCAGAAGGTGTGGGACTCTTTGGGCATAGCCCCGAAACGGCAGAGGGACTTCTCCTGCTTAACCGGAGAAAGGGTGGAGGGACTCTTCATGCTTGCGCCCGTACAGCTGGGACCATTCTGAAAGCACTGGTGATCGTCAGAGCTTGACTTCTTTGGACTGCCTTGATTCTGTGTCGGTAACTTTGAATGCTCATTGCTTCTGCCCAGACTAGATGGCGTCGGCTGTTCTCATAAATAGTCTTTCTTTAGAGGATGCTCTCCATGTCCGCGCGCTTATAGATTTAAAAAAAGACAGGACGCACAGCCAACAGCATTGTTCTCCAAGGGTTTGCGTTTAGTTTCTGTAATGTTCACAACTGAACACAATCAGTTTGCCCGAGAATATTATTCATTGTATTTGGGGTTGTCGCTCTCTGTTTGTTACTCACGTATGGTACCGTGCATTTCCCGAGCATACTCAATTAAGCCATCATCAACACAATTAGTTTGACGCCAACTGTCAGCGTGAATTGAGCTCTCACTACTGGCGGTTAGCCTTCGGAACAAAATCAATATCACAAGATACAGCTCATAAGAGATTTACGTGAGAGCTAATGAACGCTGATCCGATTGCAAGGCGAAGGCAGAGACAAAAAAAATCCCATTCCTCATGGGAAATGCATTACCTTGTCAGCCGAGCAGAATCTCTAACACAGTTCTTAATATTTATCGCGTTACTTAATCAACTAATAGTTTAGCATTAGCTGGTTGGGCCTTTGGGAATTATTCGTTCCCGAATGTTTGGGTTATTACACTCAATCTTGTGCTTTCAATCAACACAGTTCACAGACGAGTTGTCAAAGATTAAACACTCATCAGTTTGTACGCATATTCAAGTTCATCTCTTATACCCACTCAGTAATTTTGAAACATACCTGAATATGAAGGGAAAATTTAATTAAACGTTCCTTCTAATCCCTCTTCATCCCGTATGGTGTGCATTTGGCTAAATGTGCTCAGAATGTTTCAATAAAAGAGCATTAAGCTGTGCAACCAGAGGGAAACGGTATGAGCCGAGCTATGGTGTCTGAGATGAGCTCCCACGAGGGGTGGAAGAAGCATTAGGCATTCAGACAACCGCTTTTCATTAAATCCTTAAAAGAGCTCATATCTTCTCTTCGCGCCTGAGTTATATTCCTCGAACACGCGGAGAACCTTCAGCGTGGAAAGCATTTTCGTCATTGATAAATTTAATACGTCTTGGGAGCGGCGTTCCCAGGAGGATTCCCTTGAAAATCCTCTTGCCAGCCAGACCTCTCATCCGCGACGGGGTAATTATTCGGGTGGACGTGAATCGAATAAGGTGGGGATCGCGGGTTAGTCTGTACCAGGACGGGAGATGGAATGGTTTTTCTGCTTGATTGATATAATAGCAATAATTGCCCGTTCCAGCAGGTGGGGAAAGGGATGCCCCTCATTCGCTGCTCAGCGGTTTGGAACTTCTCTTCTTAGACAAGCTCGACTCATTGGTGTTTGGCTCTTTGGTGCTGATCTTTGAATATAAAGGGTGAAACCTCAGACCAGGGCGTAGAGAGTTGACCTTTTGCCTGGACCAGCGAGAGCGGCCAACAGACCTGGGGAATCCATTCTAAGATATCACGTCGTCAGGGCCCTCAGGTGATACTTCCACGTCTGAGGGAATCGACACTGGCAACGTGTATCCTGCCTGGACAAAAAATTGGACAACCCCAGTGCCACCACCATAAGCGCCTGAGCAGCAGACCTTGATAGATCAAGCATGAACCCTGGGAAAGCTAACCAAACCCCCTCACAGCATCGTGAATATGGACTATTCGCCTTCAGAACTCGGCCAACACACAGCGCGGATAATATACCCGGACGTCGAAACTGTGGGGTCTGTTTTCATAGACCAGGTTTACCCTTGAAGCTTGCAGGCCAGGATTCCAGGCATGTAATAATAATTTTTTCTGAAAGAACTTCATAATCTAAAGCATCAAAGCTATTGTAGAGGTTTTTTTTTCTCTTACGCCGATGGTCTAGGCTCTTGCGTCATGAGACTTCTTGCAGCCCAATACAATTTTGCTGTTTTCGACCACGTGGTGTCGTCATGATGAAATTCTTGTCGAGTATCCTCGAGTCGAGGACAGTCAAATAAATGATTTGTCGTCATCGGTTTAGTGCTGCTGCAAAGGCTGCATCCAGGGCTATCTCTCAGTCCGATCCTGTGCAGGTGAGCAGTCAAATAATCATGGCCAGTGACAGCTCTGAACGCTGCAACTGACTCATGGCGAGGGAGATCTGGTGGGATGCGATTTCTCACGTCCAGCAGTGAGGCCCACTGCTTCCCTTCGGGTTTGTGTCGGTGGGCATCAAGCATATTCTCCTGAACGGAGGATCTTATGGCAATTTTTGCGGCTCGATAGGTGGTAGGGGCGTCAGGCATAGGCATGCGGGAGCCTTCTCTCGCTAGGGCATCAGCTTGCTCATTCCCCCGATGCCTACGTGTGATGGGATCCACTGCACAGACGATGGTTTTCCCTCCGTGAGCAGCTGCTCCAACAGTTTTCTGCTCTTCAAGACATCATGGGACTCTGTTTCGCTGTTAGTGGATGATTGCGGCTGCAGAGTCACATAATATCACGACTCTGGTGCACTCCAGCGTTTTAATCATTTATAGAGGTGAGTTTTGAGCTCCGTTGTGGTAGGAATTTCCAGGAAACCTGCTTTCTCATGTTGCCCGAACGCGCTTTCTACTTTTCGTGCTAATGCACACAGACTGACGGATTAGCCTGAATTCGAAATACCAGAAATTTTCATCCATTATTCACCTCGTGTCGCCGGAAGGCTTTTTCAAATAAACCATTTCATTTCATATTCATTAGTCGGTTTCTCTGATTTCTCGGTACTAATCTCACTGAGCACGAGGGTTGTTGCAAGTTTAACAGGGTCGAATTTCTTTCAAATGGTTCCCTCGCCCAATATTTTCCTAAATTTACAAGAAAAGAAGTTTTGTGTAGAATAGAAAAAGTAGATTTCAAATATTTGAACATGACACACAATAAGTGTGGGTGCAAA
Source organism: Pilophorus perplexus (assembly GCA_955831195.1). Classification (NCBI taxonomy): domain Eukaryota; kingdom Metazoa; phylum Arthropoda; class Insecta; order Hemiptera; family Miridae; genus Pilophorus; species Pilophorus perplexus. The sequence goes on from OY037015.1 coordinate 5,909,755, forward strand.
TTATTTGCATTGGATTTGACATTTGGCTACGTAAAATTGGAAAGCGTTACCGGAAACCAAACCAAAAACGCTGCAAATTTTACACTGGGTAAACTTATAAACTAATCATAAACTTATCATTTTTGATTGTGCAAATAATAATTGTCAATGAGAATATTTTTGAAAAAAAAAAAAAAAAAAAAAAAATCCGTAAAATCTTAGGACAGATGTGGGACCTCGAAAAATGGATTATGCGTTCAAAATTACTCGAAAAACGACAACTTACTTTAACTCCTGTTATCCATCAAAAATCTCATTTGTAGCCTCATGAAAATCCCCATAAATTTTCACGGTGGAATCCGATGGTTCTGGGACCCAAAGAAATGGATTCTACGTCCAAAAATTCTTCGAAAACGACACCTAACTCGAACTCATAGCCGAAACCCTTCAAAAAACCCTCCTGTAGCTCCTTTTAGTCCCACAGAGCGCTACTGGTTTGGGCGATCGGGCTGGAAACCTTGCGATCTCAACGAAATGGTAAATCGACTGTATGCCCAGAGGGTGGACGGTCATTTGATTTTTGATGTTTACTGATACATCCTGTCATGAAACGGATAATTTAAAATTTATAGGCCGATCCCAATGTTCGACCCCGTCGCGAATACAAAGCATTATTCCAAGGATCTCTTCTTCTTTCCACGGCACAACGGTCCTGTAATGACCTGGGCAACCACCCGCCATCTTCTGACTCCAAGAATGTCAGCCTCCACGTCGTCCAGCCATCGCATACGCGGTCTGCGTCTCCTCCTGCTGCCTCCTGGATGTCCGTAGAGTAACTTGTGAGGCACTCTGGTCGGCTTCATCCTCTCCTCACGGCCCAACCATCGGAGTCTGCCTTTCTTGATGAACGTCACCACATACGGCTCATTTCACAGCTCCCGAAGCTCTTCGTTTGTCCTCATTCTCCAGGCTCTTCAGCGTCATCTTCGAAGCTCCCATACTTGTGTGAAGACCCACGTTTTAGACCCATACGTTGTGACTGGGCGAATTTTGATTTTATAAAGCTTCACTTTTGCTTTTATACAGGGAGCGTGAAGCTAAGGACCTTATGGTGCGACCAAAATCACCGAATCCCAGCCCGCTGAAGGGGGCCGGAAGAGGCCACACGAACAACGACCCGTCTGGCCACGGGGCATTGCAATGCATCAATCACACATGTGATCGACTCCCGATGTGGTCTGCTCCCGGCGCTCTTGGTCCTGTTGGGGACAAGGTCAAACTGGCTGTTGACTCCGTTTTTTGGAAACAGAATAGAAAGATTGGAGGCCTTCCTGGCAAGCCTTCGAAGCACCCAGAGATATCCAGCTTCGCACCACGTTAACGTGGCGTGCCAATTGGCATGCCTTGGAAACTCAGTCAGCATAGGCCAAGCTTAACAAGCTTCGGATAGCTCTGGACAGCTCGGTACCATCTTGGCATGCCAAGGCTTGCAAGCGTTGCAAACCCATTGGTAAGTGATTCTCTGATGATAGCAGTAATTTCGTGGACAAAAGCGCCATTCATCCTGCGGCCAAACGTGTCCCCACGCTCGCTGTATTGGCTGCCAAACGTGTTGCATTTTCACTCCTCGGTGGCCAAGCGTGATACTCCCTCCCAGCCTCGATCCTTGCTTTGATCTCAGAGGGCTCGTCATTACGTAACATTCCTTCATTCCTATCTCAGTCAACCTTTTGAGCATCCATTTAAAATCCCTTTGCAGCACCTTCGATGTTCACAGAGTAGTCGGATGGATCTGAGACCGGATCTAGTTGGATTAGAATCGTGGATCGGTTCAGAGAATAAAAAAACTACAAACAAAGTCTGAAATTTACGTAATTTTGAAATTGCCAAGGAATTTTAGTTGTCTCTCATGCACATGCATATTATACAGAAGAAAACAACGGCGACGGCGAGAGAGAGAAAAAATCATTGTTTGAAATATTGAATGCAGAATTTCAGACGAGGGTAAAAGGAGGTTTTGTATAAAACCGGGGGTCACAAGATGAATGCCTATTTACTTTTGTAGAAAACCCTTTGGACGGAATTTATCAATGGGGCAGACCTCCTCGTTCGCTCGGACCCTCATTACAATAAATGAATAATATTTCTGGGTCGTTAGCGTCGACGTCCAACCCCTCCAGACACCCCCGTCGTCGGAGCTCAGGAGGAATTTGTTTAGCAGGAGGAGGACGAGGGTGAGGAGACAGGAATGATAAATCGCGGGCCATACGGCAGCCTCGGGAGGTGGTACACCGTGAAATCCGTTCCAAATGCCTCGTCATCAAGAATTCCACTTGCTAATTTGTGTTGAGGGGGAGAGAAGGGAGCCGCGATCCTTCAACGCTTTTCTTGGCAAGAAATTACCTTCAAGACACTGCTATTGTTATGGTTCGTGTAGAAAGAGGGCGCGTTTGTAGCAAGCCTTCCATTTCCGACGTTGAAAAGTTTCCTTATCGTGGAACAAGGAATGCAATGTGTGGGGACGCCATTCAGGAGATGGAGCGAAGACTCTGGAAGCTACCAAACAATGAATCAGTTTGAGGTTTAGCAGTTCCAACTCTACAAAGGACTGATCAATACTCAGTGAACTGAGGGGAAAGGTGAGACCTAAGTTTCAGCACTGGGCTCTGGTCTACACCAATAGATCTCTCGTGGATGGTTTAGATGGTTCGGGCATCTCTGGCCCAAGAACCAGAGTATCGTAACCCCTTGGGGCAATGACTATAGCCTCATTCAGGCTCGGGCCATTACCACTTATGCTTATCGACTGCGTTGTTGATCAGAGGTCGAAGAGTCAGGTAGTCAGGCCGCTTTTATAATATTGCCAGGATTATCAGGTCGCCCCTTCCCTATACGACAGTGTCAACAGGTTGTCTGAACCTGTTCCCGTTCCACCAGCGATAGTCCAAGTAGGAATTTTACCCCGTCCGAAATCTCAAGTTTGACGGGATTCCTTAGAGGCAGGAGCCTTTTCCGATAGTCGCAGGCTTCTTACTGAGCGTGCGGCGGCGGCAAAGCCAGGAATGAACAGCATAATATGTTATATAAGTCCTTCTTTGGCCGACACTCAGTGCCTGTGGATGCCAAATTCAGGGTATTCAATGCTGTGACGAGGGCCGTGCTGTGCTATGCTGCACAGGTGACGGGACTCTTTCCATCCAACGCTCTTGAGCAAGTTCAGCGACGCTTCTTCAAGATGATATTTGGCCTGCCTCGTAACGACCCCAAGGTGCTGAAGATGCCTGGTCATCGTCTCCCTCGGTTGGTGGCTCACGAGGTGGTCCGCAGGAGGGTCGGCTGGTATAAGGCCCTCAGGGATGTTGCCTCGAACCACGGTTGTGAGTTTGCCGGTGACATAACCGACCTGAGAACTTGGAAGACACAAATGGAGGCCCTTGTGGAGGGTATTCGCATGCGCTAGATGGGCAATATGAGAGCACGTTCTGAGCAGTCTCGCAACCCTCTGTACTCGAGTCTGAATCTGGACACCCGTCCGGCAGATCTGCGTGGGGAGAAGCAGGAATGCCCAATATGGGTTCTTCGCTGGGTTTTACGCCTGAGAGGAGCGCTCCTCCGGCTGAATGACAACGTCTATGTGCGAACAGATTCCCCGACTGTGATCCATGTGAAACTACGGCGTTTTTCGGTGTCTGCCCTATTTTCGCCGAGTTCAGTCTGCGTTTCCTTGGCTGTGGTTTGTTGTCGGTTGGCAGGATAATCGAACTGCTGGATGGTAGGGCTAGTTGGTTGAATGCAGCGCGATACCCAATGAGAATCTCGTTTCATTCAAACTACTTCTTGCAATTTCAATAAGCTACCCTCAAATTTCCAGACAAGATGGTCATCGGGCGACGCTGTACGCAGAATTCCATTCTACCGTCTGCTCAATATCACCCCGCCACTTTATCCCTCCTCTAAACAAACCCTGTTCACCCTCTGCTAATCTCTTGCTTATATAGGCGTTGAATGAGAAAAAAAAGTGCCACGGATCCGCTTCTATCGCACGTCGAGAATTCGGCTTAAAAGGGCCGAAAGAATAGGCCCCACCGGGAGATTTGCGTGTGACATTTGGCCATAAATATTAACAAGTAACCGGGGCTCCGTGAAAAGCGGGATTTTGAAATATATGAATACTGTATCCGCCCGGTGGGTGACCTTCCCCGAAAAGCGCCCGCCGAATAATCGCCGGACGTTTTCGGCAAATTAAATTTCACTGGTGAAAGAGTTAAAATGTGAAACGACCGCTCCAATAATTAATAATCGACTAACTCCAATTACGCTGTCAGACTAAATCCCCGTTTACGTGTGAAATCATTAAATTTTGTTTATTCGTACATTTCGTTTATGCGTCAGGGCCGCTTTTGGGAAGCTCTACGACGGTAATCAAAATCTTTGAGAGTAGTGTGAGGTGTCGTTTTCTCAATATCATTGCACTAATGAATGGTTTTGTCCTAAAATGTCCATACTATGGAATTTTAGACGAAAGAAATACGCATACGTGCGGTATTTGGGGAATTTGCGGCATAGGGGGGGTTACGGAGAGTCCACTTTCAATGTGAGTCAGGCTTGATGAGAAGAACTTTGAATACCGTTTGTGGCCGATTAGATTTCGGTATTCAAAGTTGCAACAAGATGAGGAGGGTGTGAAGGTCGCCTCAATAATTAGCGGTGGCTCATACTTGCGTCATCGGTGTACAGTGTTCACCTTAGATACCCACTTATGCCCAATCGCACTTCCCAAGGCGTTTAAGGGGTCCCCAGTCTGACCCCTGACCCAGGGCCGCCGAGAGAAAAAACGGGCCCGGGGCAAAAGAGAGCAGAGGGCCCCCATGTAGGAGTTTTGGGGCGGTTCATAAGGAACTTTCAATTTTCATTCAGGGAACCATTCAATTAATATTATTTATTTATTATTATTTTTACCTATATTATAGGTATTACTGTAAAGAGAACGATTGCAGCCTCTAAAACGAATGGTGAACATCGATGTTTTCCTTTCGATGCTCCATCCTTCACACCGCTTGGCCGCTGCCCCCAGTGGGGTGGTCGTGAGGCCAAACGCCAGCCCCAAAATTTTAGTGCAATTGGGCCTCAAGCTGTGCGCTAGTGTTGTTGAATAAGCCACCAGATAACCTCCTCGTTGTTTAATAGGCCTTTCAGATGTTACAAATACATCCTGAATGAATGGAGTAGGTAGTTGAATTTCGGGAAGGGAAAGAAAAAACGTGTCCCCCAAATGTAGCGCCTTTTTTTTTCTTTTCTTTTTTTGTCGAGAATTGGCAATAAACAAAAAGTCAAAAAATTTAAACTTGGCTGAGGATGAGAGGTTTGTTCCAGGTCTGACAGCGTCTGTCGACACGTTGACAGCTGTCCCAGTGCCTACTGAATCGCTGTTGAGTTCCGTCGAACAGCGCACCGGCTGACCTGGAACGCGAACTGTCAACAAAATTTGTTGAATTGACGTGAATCACCGAGAAGTAATGCCACAACAATTTAATTACGTACTTCACGGTGATTCACGTGACAGCAAACTTTATGAGGAAAAATCCAAGTGATATACTCGAGTGACGAAAATGACCTAAAATTTGCGTTTTCAGCGATAAATCCGTCAAAACTGAATTCTTATCGCTGCCGTTCCATATTGTAACTCAAATATATTGAGGTGGGTCAGGAAGGTCAAAATTCTTTATTGGAACCAATTGATTTTGTCAAATAAAATGCCCCGCTACGTGAAACAGGGCCTAAAACGCTTGTATCGATTCATATCCTGAAACAACCCTCTCTCACCCTTTACGGACGACTCATAAAATTGCACGGAAACAAAACAACGGTTTTCTTCCCCCCCCAACAGCGCATAACCAAATCTCACACTCTCTTGAGCGTTTCCCCTTCGGGCTTTCGCCCTTATTGAAATTCACTGCTAGCCACAGAAATAAAATGAGTAGGTATATTACACCGACGTTCTACCCTTGAAAAGCCTACCCTTCGTTTTTTCCTTTTTTTGCAGAAGGGGCGAAAAGGTGACTTCCCCAGCCCACTTTTTTTTTGACACCCCGCGTGAATAAGAGGAGGCACGTCACCACGCCATCAACCAACCTCGAGTGGAGGGAGAATATCTCCTCACGCGTAACAACGAGGCTATTTTTCCAAGTTATTTACCGATTTGAATGCTGTGAGGGAGACCTTTTTTTTTTCTTTTGGGGGTTTCTCACCTCTTCGTTTTCTCACTTCAACTTCTTGGGGCGTGGTTGCTGCGTAATCGGGTGATTCTCGTAAAAAGCGCAAATATTATTAGATGAAACAAATTTTGGTGTTCACATTCAAAAAACCTTAAACTTTTTTGGCTTCAAGGTGTCTACATACAAAACAAAATGTTGCTGCTGGTAATTTGGGAGGTGTTTAGAACTTTCTTAGTACTTCCAGAACTGATTCCGAATGCCGCCTGAATCGCGAGATATCGCGCATGCGCATTTCCTTCTGAGATCTCGTCAGGTCACTTCGTTGGGACTAAATTGTCGTTTGCGGAGGAGCCAAAATTCGACGATTCATATGGGGCGGAAGGGGGGGCACAAACTGGAAGGGCGAAACGACGGAAAAAGGAGTGGAGTGGGGGAGTCGGAAGAGCGTTCACATGGTGGACGGAATCATAACCTTCCTTCTGATCTGATCCTCAAAACTCCTCCCAGCAATTCACAAGATCGATTAACTTCATCAAACGTAGAGATGGATAACCTGCAGGCACTTTTTAGAGACTTTTAGTTACCAGACAATAAGAAAACCATTTCATCGATACATCGTTCATTTGAATGTATTACACTCACCCTGAGACTCCTTGTGAACGAAGGCGTGTATAAATAAGCCGTAGTGTAACGAGCAGTTTGGCGCCTACATAAAAGGAAATAATTAAATACTTCATTTGCTCTGAGTCTTCTTGAGATTAATTTGTCAATCTTAACTCGTTTCAATGAAAATATATGATTGGCCGAATATGGGTCCTCTGTCTCCTTATTTACACCACCAAGGGGGGTTAGGAGAGGCCAAGAAAATTTTTTGGCCAAATTTTTTTTATTTTGTTTTCCTGTAGCTGAGGTCTTCCTGAGTCGATTGATACCATATAGTTGAGGGTTCTGATAAACAAAAGTATTTTTTCAGGCCTATAAACCGAACCGCGACGCGCTACTAGAGTGAGGGCAGTGCGCTCCGTCATCGCCGGTCCCCTACTGCTCTAGTAAAGACTTTTCTAAATTATATTGGTTCTATAGAGTAAAATCTACATCCCACGATCACGTACCTATATTGTAATAATAACTAAATACAGTACCGCTATCATCCCTTCAAATAACAACTAAATATTCATTCCAGCAACACTTACATGCAAATCCTGTCATCCACACGTGCAAAACCGTCACTTTTTCGCTTTTAGAACACTCTCAATTTACTTCCAATCATATTTTTCCAATAAAATAAACAGAAAGAAGCAACACTCTGGTAGAACCAAAAGCCGGCAGAAAGAATAAACAAACTTGGCGTGAAAAATGCCTGGAAAGTGAGTTCACATCGATAACACGAAGAAACCCTTTCGTAACCGATCCATAAAAAAATACAACAACAACAAACACTCTCGACAGTATCGATAGTATCGTTCGAAATCGATAAATGTTTCTCAATTACGAAAATATGAAATTATTATTATTCTGTAAAAAAAAAGAAGAAAGAAATGAGAAGAGGAGCGCTCGCTCAAGCGCAGCAAGGTCGCGAACGCCCGAAACATTTTTCCCCTTCAGTAAAACCGCGCTCCTGTAAAATCACGTTTTCGCTCATTCATTTTTCTTTTTCTCCGGACCTAATCGATCGATTTTGGTTTTGTTTTTTTTAATCGATACATCGATTGTGAGGGAATACTTTAACGGGGGCGTTTTTAGATATTTTGTTTGGGTGCTTCAGGGTGGGGGTGTAAACAGAAATTTTCAAGGCTCTTTAATAGTAGTGTTGTTTAAAATACTTTTAGACCAAATTTTGACAAACCCCCTCGTTAAAGTGTGCCCAAGACCTTGCCAAACAAGATGAAAAAAACCGCATCTCTCTAATGGTAACCAAAGCTGAGAAAAAGGTAAATAAGTTTGTTAGTAACTCTCTGATGGCTCCTAACCCCCTATGTTATTACCTTAGTCACACTTGAATAGGGTGAATAATCAATCCAATTTCCAAACTGTAGTTTATTAATCCAAAAAAAAAGTATCATGAAAAAAATAGTTCAATACCAGTAGGTATATCAAATAATACGATTTATCAACTAGAATAAGATCAATAACCAAAAAGGAATAAGCAAAAGGTAACTTAGTACAAAAACTTAATACCATAAAATACTGAAAAGATTCCGTAAAAATATCAAGTTAACCCTCTACTTACTTGTCAACGATGAGTAAAATTAGATCAAATACACAACTGTGCAAAATATCAAGGTACAAAATATAGAATCTATATTTTGAATCTGATTCAAAGCCTGAATATAATGAAAAATATTAAAATGTCAAAAATAGGACAAAAAGGGGGAAAGGGGCGCCAGAAGGGCGCGCCGGCGTTGCTGTCGGCAACTGGGCTGTCGGACAAGTGGGATTTCCGGCGGACAAATGTGATTGCTGATAAAAACGGGGGTTGCTGATAGCAATGGGAGTGACTGAGGGAACTGGGGTTGCTGTAGGACAACCAGGGTTGCTGAGAGCAACTCAGGTTGCTGAGTCAAAAGGACAACTAAACTTCCGACGCTGTGGGCGGCGGAGGGCAACGGCAGTTGTTAGAAGCCACTGGAGTTGTGATGACGATAAAATGTCCAAATCCCTGTTGCTGTGGGCGGCGGGAAGCAACTGCAGTTGTCGTGAACAACTGGCAACTAAAAAAGTTGAAGAAGCAAGAAAGTTTTTCCCTGAATGGGAAAAACAGGATCAGAGGAAGTGCACTGGGTTTCCCGTCATTCCGTCTGAGCATCGTCCATCTGGGCACAAGACGCCCGGCGCCGGCTGTCGAGCGATAGTCCAACTGGGTAAACACCGTATAGCTGGGGACAAGGTTCTCGACAATTTTACACACCCCAACCCTACACGTTGTCGCTACTGCATTGGCCCAAGTTCAGGGGGAGACGAATCTCAAAATCAACACTCAAGCGAGGCATGATGAATCCGCCCATGAAGTCCTCCATGGAGAAGTGTGCATTCCTCATGAAATGTTGGGACAGGTTTCAGGCACAGAACGATCCTATCATCTTCATGACAGAGGTCTCATCTCGCTCCCAAAAAATAACTACAGTTATGAGGACGGGACAACTTGAAGATGATGACTTCTAGATGCAATAATTATTATTAATTTATTTCTTGACTACTATTATTATTAGGTATTATTATCATCATTATGGCTGACGATCTCAATTTTCACGAGCTTTTTTTTTATGTACCTAACTAAGTTACATTCGTTAAATTAAACCGTTCGTTAATTTAGTCAAGCATGAAAAGTTGTTCATGATTGGTACCCAGTTATTATGCAAACTGACGAATACCGGTGCTTTTGCTTTGTACCCAGTTGGGCTATCGCTGGTCTGGAGCGCTGTACCCAGTGAGACAAGCTTTTGTACCCAGTTGGACGGTGTTTCGCCTCTAATTTACCCAGTTGGACATTTCTCTTCCGTCTTTCTGGTTTCCGCCCTCGTTCTGCCCCACGTGAATCCACCAATCGTTCTAAAAGTAGAGGGGGAGAGTTTAATTTTTGGAAGCGTTCGAGTTCTGATTCGATTCCAAACGGTCAGAACTTGCCAGCTATGAATATATTCATAGCTGAATATATATAATATATATATTATGTCCCTTAACTGCTCCCTAAAAAACAGGCGATCCAACTCCGCATAAGTCCATCTAATTGCAAGTGAAAACCTTCCAACTCCGCCAGCGATTCGTTGTTGGGTTAATGCAGTTAAGCTCAAGAGATCCTGAAATCAAGTGCTCCAGAAGTCCAGGAAACCCAGGAAAGATCCAGACATCCAAAAAATCTAGAAATCTTCAGACTCCGAGGTACAAATATGAGTGAAGCTCCTTTCACTGGCGGAGTTGGAGTGGGATTTATTGTCCCTAAAATTTCCAAAAAAGTTGAAGAAGAAATTTACTGCGATGTGAGTTTGAGAATTTTGCCAACAGCCAACAATTTTGCTGCATTAAAGTTTGGACACTCCAAATACGGCTGTATTTGGAGTGGCCAAACTTTAATGCAGCTGATGAATTTGTTATTTGCTGATTCAAGCATTCTATCACTTCGAAGATGTCCTGATTTATATCATTACCTACCATTGTTGAGAATATAACCAATATTTAGTGATAGCGGGATTACGCTCCAGTTTCTACATCAAGATTATCGCATAATAAAATAACGCTTCCGCAAATAGGGTCATCCCCTGCAATCATGTGAGATGGATTGTGCCCATATTCAAGCACTGATGGAGGTATCAATAGCCTATTAGCAATTGATCCACCAGGTTCGACATTGCGTCCAATTTAGGTTCAAATTACTACTCCACGAGGGGATTTCATGTGTACGTTGCATGTATGATATCAATCATCGCTGAAGGTTCAGAGTGAGTTGGGATCGCTTCTCTCGCCAAACTTTGCTGTGGCTCCGAAGTTGTACCAATCTTGATAAAACGCAAGTAGGTTTGAGGGGGGGTGTTTTTGTCATATGTCGTTCAACTTACAACCCATTAGGCTGAGTGATGTGGGCCGCGAGAGAGTTCTGAATGGGGCATGAAGTAAATACAAGTTATATTTGAGTATATTCGGACGATGGCGAGTTCGTGTTATCGGATTTGATATGTGAAGTTGGTAAATTGTTTAGTAAAGAGGGCGTTTTATTTGTTTCGTTTCAGATAAGGCTGACGTAAAATGATGATCAGTATACCACTGCGACTCATCATTCTACTCTACTTCCTCACCCTCATTCACCATCCAGAAGCGAAACCGCAGAAAGGTAAGTCACTGACGAGAGGAGATATTGTGAGTAGATTCGTAGTCTTCATTGTAGACTTCCGAAAATGGAAGTCGGAAATACTTGCTTGGTGGGTACTTCGCGAGCTCCTGATTTTGCTTGTGGAAAAACAAACGGACGTGTGGTCCTGGACGATTGGGTACTGTTGTCACATGCGGCCTACATATAAAATATGCAAAATCTCACATTGTGTCCTAAATTCACTCCAAGTATGAAGATTGTCGTCAGACTGGCGTAGTCACAGATCCATCCTCCTTTCGTGCATCTTAAAGTTTTGTTTTTAATCACTTCACCTTTGCTGTCCCGTTTGCGGCTCGTTTTCAGATTCTCCCCACACTTTTGCCCGTTTTTCACTCGTTCACGAAGTTGTGGTTTCAGGACTCTCTTTTGCCTTCAAATAATTTACACACGTGTCGTCATCAATTATAATGTTCCTGTGCAGATGGCCCGGGTTCACAATCATTGCCAGGATTTAACTTAAACTGAACCCACGAATCAACACAATGTGTTTATATGTCATATAAACGGAAATGACTAGAAAGGTAGGTACACCGACCGAACTGAGTCGACTGACTAAAGTACCGACCAAGCCAGACAGGACGTGAACAACTGATAAGACCCCAATGGGGGCATTGATTTTTTTCTTTTTTTTTCTGAAAGTAGCTACTCCCTGAGAATGTAGGGAAAACAATAGTCAGCCGCCTGAAATCGTTTCCAGAAAATTTAAATAAGTAAACGAAAATTACGGCGTTTGAAAAACACGGCCATGGAGGGAGCGTGACGTCACTACCTCTTCAACCAACTATGTGAGGGGATTGTTCCGCCCAGGGTTGCCACTCCACTACTCATCACAGAATAAAATTCAATTGAGCCGTGAATCCTTCTGATAAGGCTTCAAATTTCAAGTATTGTGTATTATAATTAAAAGTTAATTATGTTTTCCGTCGTATCAAATTATAATTGCTATAAATTTATCATATAAGCTGACGAGACTAGCGCTCCGGGTGAGAGATTCACTGGAACGGTGACGTCACTATCTCAAGAGTGACTGGTGGGAAACCCTGGCCGATTCAAACTGTGCGTTTCGTTTTTTCGTTATATCTCCTACAATGATTTTTTTTTCGTTGGTATTGGAGGCTGTGCAAGTTACTTTTTAGCCATATTATTGCATGGTAGGGAAGATTTCCAAATCTAAAATCAATGCGAACTCCCTAATGGTTAAATAAGGACAGAGTTTGCATAATATGCACAAAATATTATGTTTGTAAATCAAACGGAGGCATCGGAGGAATATAGGCCGCATGCGACAACAGTACCGACGATTGTCAGGTTCTTGATGGTAAAAGTGCAGTGCTCGAAGGGTAAAAATCCGATTCGCAGTCCAGCTCCAGATGCTGAAAATCCTGTTAGGGTCATTCCACGAATAAGTCCCCTGTTCCTGTCACAAACACTTTTCTCCGTCTACAATAAGAATAATTATTATTGAAACCTGGAAGTTTTGGGTTATGCAGGAAAATCTACTCTATTAGATCCATATCATTTTGCTTCCGAGTCTGCAAGGCATTGTTTTCACTTTCGAAATGAAAAAAAAAAAAAAAATTGTGTTCTCCAAAATCAAAATTTCCACTCACGTTTTGCGTTTCCGAGCCTCCTGAACAAATTTGGTTCCGTGTCTGTCGGTCTGTCTGTCTGTCCGTATTTCCTTGTCACGCCCATAACTTCCACAATTTTGATCGGATTTCGATAAAAATTTTCAGGAATTGTGTGGGTATAGCTCTAGATGGTCCCTTATCAGTTTCCTATCTGGAGAAGTGCCCTGTCTGGGCCAGAGACGAGATAATAATATTATCTCGTCTCTGGCCCAGACAGGGCACTTCTTCTCACGAGTTATCTCGTATCTGGCTTGTCTTGAATGGGTTAACTCATTTCATTTCATTCAATTCACTTCACTTCACTCTTTTTTTATATTTTATTCTTTTTCCTAATAAGCGTAGTATGGTCGGCTTCCAGATTATTCATATTGGATGTGGTGAGGGATAAGCCGTGGTGGGTTTTCAGGCCATTTATTTAGTTAAAAACAGAACTTTTTTTTTCATTTCACTTGATTTGACTTCACTTTTCTCCACTTTTTCTCTTACTTTATTCTCTTCTTTCCTCACTTTTTTTCTTTCTATCTTGACCTCACTCATTTTTTGTTCCATTTTTCATTTTATTTTCTCGTTTCATTCAATTTCATTTCATCTTTTCCTCATTTTTTCTCCACATTTTGTTCACTGTTTTTCCACACATTTCCATTTTCACATTTTATTCATTCTCTAATTTCATTCACTTTTTCACTTTTTTTAGTTTTTTTTTCTTCTTCACTTTTTCAAAATTTGTGTAGTTGTTCAACGTATTTCCATCTTCCTCCCAAACAGGATTTCGGCATTTTGTTGCTCTTGCCGCCATTTTTCAGAATCAACGGTTCGTGACGTTTTGCTTGAACGGGACTCGAACCCACAGCCCCGTCGGAGTGTAGCACGACACACCCGGTTTTTTTTTTTTTTTTTTTTTTCACTCAATCTTCGGGACTCGAAATAATTCCGTTGAGTAAAATCCCGGTTCCCTAATTAAAAAAAATTAATTGCGAAAATAAAATAAATTAATAATTTTTCCTCCGCGACCTCCTCATTACGACGTGAATGGATTATTTTTAGACGCCTCCGGCAAGTTATGAAAAGAGGCCCTTTTCATTAGATAAATTATACAACCTTTTTCCTTTCGAATTAAAACAAATGTTTATTCTTCCCACAAGGAGGGGGATGCTACCCCTAATACCACTTTTCACGGCCACTATGGCTTATTCATCTCTTCATCCATTTTCACCTTCGCCCCCACCCCTCCCCCGCCCCACTAGAGTTTAATATTGTTTGCGATAATGCCCCCCCTCCTCTCACACTGGTGCGGTATCTCCTCCCTTAACGCCTATCCCACGTTTCTACCTCGAGGGCGTTCTCTGCATAAATTACAGAGGGAAGGGGTCGCTCTCTTAAATCTTGAATCAACTTATGCCTCTCTAAATGATTCATCAACGAAAAGGCCGGAAGGGAGCGAAGGGAGGGGGGGAGGATTCCGGTGTAAACAAATTTCTCGTAGAGCAAAGGTTTTTAAATTATTCATACTTTCTCTTATTCTTTTTCATCTTTTTTCCATAACCCCCCCTCATTTATTCCCACGAATTTCGATATAGATCACGGAAGACTACACGGTTAATAAACCTCCCGAGTTTTCTCCGCTTCGAGCATTAACAAATGATTTTCTCATGAATATGTTTAGAGCAATAAGGGTGACTATCAGGCAATTTCTTTTTCCCGGAAGAACCCCATTAAACCCCGCGCTAGGGGAGCTTTGAATAACTTAACTTCTTTATGAAATGGGAACTGATAGTTACGAAGATGCGTATGATGAGCGGTAGTTATAATGAGGTTATAACTTGGGACCTTATTGTGTGGTTTGGTCGTTTGAGGCGGCCCTTAACGTCCCCGCAAAATGTGAGTTGCGCGTAATCCCTATCCAAGCATGGGAATTGCGCGGTTTGACCATGTGAGTTGCGCAGGGGCTGAGGGATGGATTATCCCTCGAATTCCCTGTCAACCTTGGAAGGCTGACGAACTCAAAATCGAACGAAACATTAGCCTACTAGCGCTCCCCAGGAGACACCACTCGGAGGTTGGCGGAATGTATTCCGTTAACGAGACTATCGCCGGATTCTGTTGTAGCTCCAACTCTCTCCCCCCCCTTCAATATCCAATCTCCTGGTATTTTGGCCATGAAGTTATCCGTGAAGCAGTCCTCCACTTCACCAGGGTCTAGGCATGGCAATCCGAAGAAGTTCTTCAAGTTATAACTCTCACGAGTGTTGGAGTTTGCCTTGTACGTGGTTGACATGCCCAATTCCTGAATTTTCCTCTGCAATGACTTTTCCTCGTGCTGAATGACTGCGCAAGGTGGAATCGGCAGCCTCGAATCACAGCATTTGGCCAAACATTGTTCACGGCTAAGTGAATCGCGCTCTCGAAATCAATGTACACTTCTTTGGGCTGTACGGAGCAACCGTGGGAACATCCGAAGGCTACGACATGTTCTAGTGCTAACGTGTATGACGTGTATGGTGAAAATCTGTAAAAAATATATCTTGACTCGTCAACGCGTCAACATCCCCTGTACGACCAAGTTCTCGCCGAACTAACCTGCTGGGCCTGCACGAAAGGTCTTCAACAACTTTGCTTTTCAATTTGTTGCACAATTTTTGTCGGTTCAACACCTTCTGGTCCAATTTCTCATGATTATGAGTGGTGCAGCTATCCAGAATGGCATCTGTTGGAGACAACAGTTTTCGTCCTGGTCCTGGCAGTGAGATTGGGCCTACTGTTTACATGAAAGGTAAAAGTCTGAAGTATGTTGCCAACCCACGGCCTCAGAGAGAGACTAATGACCTACCTGAGACGATAAGCCTACTCGCGCAATTCCCATGGACGTTCTTCGCGGTTGGGCGACCCTGCGCAACTCACATGCAGCCAACGTCCCAGCTTTTTCAGTTTTCGGAAAATTTCTGAATTTTTTGTTTTTTGTTTTTTTACTCAATTTTGGGTAAAAAGAATGCATGGTACCCTCCAGAAGTCAAAGTAGTCCCGTATTTTGAAAATACAGATACATTTATGTGCGGTATCTTTTTGGACGTGTCCGGGACGGCGTCCAACCGGATACCTTGGGACAGGGGTGTCGGATTTATCAACATAACCAACGAACGTATCAATGAACTTCAATATATTTTTGAACAAATAAATAAACGGCATGAAACAAAAACGGTACCTAGGCTTAGTCCGTAGGGTTTTGGCTACACAAATTACGTTACCTACATAAAATTATACGCCTTAAAGTCTTTTCTCCTCTTAGTCCTATCATTAGGTGTTCCATACTGTGAAATAGAAACAAGTTTTGGGTTAGAAATGGTTTCTATGGTTCGCTATGTATTTTGAGGTGCTGAATCCGAATCTGAGGTTTGCCAACAAAATTTCGATATGGGTCAAGGAGAAAAATGCAAAACCGAAGAAATTTTCGATTTTCCTTGGTTTTTTGAGTATAGCTCAAAAACTATCAACTTTGTATAAAAAAAAAAAAAACGATTGTATGTTTGTTGAAGACGATTGAATTTGCTACCGTTTGAGCACAACTGCAGCTCTGTAGGTTCAATAGATGCCGAGATACAGCACTTCAAAATTTGGCCAATTTTCGCAAAAAGTGAAATTTTTAGGTTTCGACTATCTACCGAGCCAAAGTTCGGCAGGACCCCCTGCGCCTAGAGAGATTGCAGTAAATGTAATTGACTTTAATTCAAGCGCAAAACGAGGTCGGTAGACCCAATTCTCTAGCAATTTTAGAAAATCCGAAACAAGGGAAATTATGTTTGTTGAGGCTCCTGGTAGGTTAGGCTCCTACTCTGAAACTATCAACTTTTTTATAAGATTTTTGACGAATTTTCTATGAGATAAGAATTATTGATGAAATCAGTATACATATATAGGTCGAGCGAAGCGATCATCATTTCCGTCTTAGATCGTTTTTACAAAGACACAAATCAATACGAACGCGACACTCATATCCCAAAGGCTCCATATGGACACCTGTGGAAGGAATTTTCCGACTCTTGCTTCCCAAGGGATCCAAATGGAATCCACATGCCGACACGGTGATTCCAAGGTATTCAAACAGATAGGTACCTCACTATTTTCGCTCATTTACCCCCAAAACTGAGAAAATCCAGCAAAAACTTTTATTCTAATCGATTCAGCAGATAGTCCAGTCATTAGGTCCTCAAAAAGGTGAAATAGAAACATAATATGAAACAAAATATTATTTTGGGTTAGAAATGGTTTCTATGGTTCTCTATGTTTTTTTGGGGTGCTGAATCCGAATCTGAGGTTTGCCAACAAAATTTCGTGACGCAACATGGAGAAAAATGTAAAAAACTGAGAAATTTTCGGGTTTCCCTTGGTTTTTTTGAGTATAGCTCAAAAACTATCATTTTTGTGAAAAAAAAAGTTCGTACCTTTATTAAAGAAGATTAAATTTGCTATCGTTTGAGCGCAACCGCAGCTCTGTAGGTCTGATGGATCCCGAGATATAGCACGTCAAAGTTTGGCCAATTTTCTCAAAAAGTGCAATTTTTAGGTTAGGTTTTAGGTCTCCGCGAGGAGAGCGGAAGCACGTTTTCAGAACGTTTTCGGTTGTAGCTCAGAAACTATTGGTCCGATTCCAAATTTCTTTTTTTCTCGTGAAAGCTGATTAAATTCCGCGTCGCAGCTATTTCGTGTGAAATTTCGATTTGAGCTTTGATAAGGGAGGGGCGGGCACGGAAAGAAAAGTGGCACATTGTGAATAAAACATGATTCTTTGCACATTTCTGCCTATAACTCGGGAACGGTTTGTCCGATCTTACTTTTCTTTTTTTAATCACAAAGCTGATTAAATTTTATGTATGTAACGGCACATTGAATGTCTATTGAAACAACAAAAGTGCCGTTAGTATTCGTCGGAAAGTGTGGAAACAAGAAATTTGACCAACTACGACCACGTTTTTCAGAAAACGTTCTTCTTTCCCTCCCTTATCAAAGCTCAAATCGAAATTTCACACGGAATAGCTGCGGTAGGGAATTTAATCAGCTTTCACGCGAAAAAAAGAAATTTGGAATCAGACCAATAGTTTCTGAGCTACAACCGAAAACGTTCTGAAAAACGTGCTTCCGCTCTTCTCGTGGAGACCTAAAACCTAACCTAAAAATTGCACTTTTTGAGAAAATTGGCCAAACTTTGAAGTGCTGTATCTCGGGATCCATTGGACCTACAGAGCTGCGGTTGCGCTCAAACGATAGCAAATTTAATCTTCTTTAATAAAGGTTTGCACTTTTTTTTTCACAAAGTTAATAGTTTTTGAGCTATAAGTACTCAAAAAACCAAGGAAAACCCGAAAATTTCTCAGTTTTTTACATTTTTCTCTGTCAAAATACATAGAAAACCATAGAAACCATTTCTAACCCAAAACCTGTTTCTATTTTTCACCTAATGACTGGACTTTTTCCACAGAATTTGAACTAGGTTTCCTTGAAAACAAAATACTTTTACATATATTTAATCAGCGTCAGACTTACCAATTCACGGGGTACCGGCATTGTTGAGGGGGGACCACTTTCACAACAGTCTTATCACTGTTATCAGCACTTATCACCTATCGGCGGGTTTCATCGAGAAAGTTAGATTATCAGAAGGATCAAGGACTAGTTGTTTGCCCGAATCCTTTGTTACGACATACCGGGAAACTCAGCTGAAAATCTGTATCCATATGGATACCATGGGACGTTAAGGGGAGCACCTGATATAAAATAAAAAAAACTACCAACCGAGAAAACGACTGATAATGCGCTTTGTTCAGATACTGTACCTAAACATTTTTTGATCCCGTAAGACGGGGTTACTTTGTGACAGGTGGGAGAACAATGTGACAACGCAGGATTTCAACATAATATATATATTATTTAAATATTATTTTTTTAAATAATAGGCCTATAAGTGAATTTCGGAAGGTCTCCAATTTTTTTTTTTTTTTTTTTTTTTTGTCTTCCATGGTTGTATACAATACACGGAAAATTATGAAATTGTCAAGATCTTCGTTTGGGAGGAGGTTACGAAGTGGTTTCCAAAACTTCATTTTCAACGTCAGGTTACAAAAGTCAGAAAATAAGGGTCGTGCACCAGAGCAGCACTTCATCTGCGCCAAGTGAGTATTTTTCGTTACTAAGCAACTATTTGGCAACACATTCCGATAAAAAGCTTTTTAATATCCCCCAAATTGCGTCAAATACGAAAATAAATGTAAAAAAGTGTGGATTCCATGGTAACTATGTGACACCAGACAACCTCTTTCAGGTGGAGGCTAACAATGTGACACTACGAAAAATGTATTTTCCCAATTTTATTTCACTTTGATTTTCAACATTTTGGCGATTTTAGTGAGTGAATTGTTGTTTGGGGGTGTTTAGGTTTTAATAAATTATATTTCAGCGTTTTTTCAGGTTTTTTCAACCCTAAAGCGATCCTATGTGTTCTAGGAAACGTTTGGTGGTGAGTTTGCAAGGCAACAATAGGACAGGGACGAGTTTTACAGTGTTGGGGGACGAGTGTTACAGTAAGGGGGAAAAACGTGCTTGTCACATAGTTGCCCCGCCTGGTGAGGCATGAATGTGACAACAACAAAAATTCGTACAGCCATTATTAATAAACATAAAATTTAAAAAAAGCCAGGAATCGAAAGCCAAGATGTGTAGCTATCTGGGAAAAATATAAAAAACCCGGAAACATTTTTTTTAAGGTGACGAAATTTTGGAAAAACCTCGAAACCTGTCACATAGTAACCCCGTCTTACTGAAAATCTTTTGCTGAGGCACTTGGGCCTTTGGGGGAATTTAAATTTGAATCCCACTCCCGCGGATTCTCTTGTTTTCGGAGGAAGAAAAATCGCCGAACGAATTAACCTTCGGGCTGATGTTGGGGATTCATTAGTGTCGGCTATCAATCTTCATAAAACGCACAATGAGGCTGAGTATAAGCGCAATGAGACTCGAGCGTAAATTAAAGTGAGCCCACGGAAAGCGAAACGAGGTTGTTTCCGTTCTATCGACTCCTATGAACAGTTTTAGTTGTTCGGGGGGGGGGGGGGGGGAGAGTAATTAACTCTTACACATTAGCGCCGCCCGGCTTCGGCTCCTTCGTTAAGCCCTCTTGGCGTAGGAGGCTGCATTGTGATCTGAAGAGATCCTTGCGGTTTTAGAAGGGAACTAGACGGTGGCGGGGGCTACCACCGAGGGGGGGTCTTTGAAGCTCAAGCCAATTTGCCCCGTCAGCTTGTGACTCGGCCTATTGTCTCGCCGGAGGGTTTCTCGGAGGAGTCAACCTATAATGAGGAGAGCGTAAACAAGCTCAGCAAAGTCTTTGAGCCCGGAAGGAGGAATCGAAGGAGGCGCGTCAGGGTCGTGCTGGCGCCTTTCGCGGTTGGGAACAGCGCTTGGGCGCGTACGTGGAATTGTGTATTCTGAAGGGAGGAGGTTAAAGTGGGTTGGAGTGTCCTGTAGTCCGAGTGGAGTGGTCGCCTCTCTAATGACGGTTGTTACAGCAATTAATCATTCGCTCCGGGCAACGCGCTCCACGTTCCCATTACAACGCTCCTTCATGTGAGTGCGCTACAGACACCCCCCACTCCGCATGTTACAAACAGATGTTCACCAGGTAGACAATTTATTTCAAAATATATCGTTTGTCTTTGAACCCTCAAAAATGGATTCGACGCCCAAAATTACTTCAAAAACGACACCTCACTCGACCTCCGGACAAATTCAAAAGCCACATTTAAACCCATTTCTGTTTATTATTCTTGGATTAATACACCAATGTAATCGCGACGGAGGTTGACCATTTTGATCGGCCTCGAAATGTGATATTATACGGTTCAAGATGTGTGGATTCCAAAAACGAATGGTTCGTCCGCCGTCCGAGTCGTTTTGGGCAGTAGGAATTTTTTAAACAAATATGAAATTTTGACAAAATACTCGGTTCACCATCTAGTTGTGCCCGCAAGGTTTTCAGCCCGATCGCCCAAACCTGTGGGGCGCTGTGGGGCTACTGGACGGGTATTCAAAGGTTTTCGGCTGTGAGTTCGCGTTAGGTGCCGTTTTCGAAGTATTTGTGGACGTAGAATCCATTTTTGGGGGTCCCGGAACGATCACCGTGAGGAAACATGGGGCTTTCATGGGGACGAAAATGGGATTTTCGAAGGATCCCAGGAGGCCAAATAAGGTGTCGTTTTCCGGGCAACTTTGGAGGCTAAATTCGTATTTCGAGGTCCCAGATCAGTCCAAAATCGTACAGAACCAGTGCGGAACACGCGGCCCGCCAGGCCGCAACGACTGCCCCCTCAGGGCGGAACACGCAGGCCGCCGGGGTGGAACGACAGGGGTTGAAAAAAAGTGAAATAAAGTGAAAAATGAAAAAGAAAAAAGTTAAGAAAAACAATAGAGCGTCGGAAAAACGTTGCGAATTCTACACAAAGGTTCATTGTTACAACTAGGATTGTTTTTGTTAACCAACATGTTTCTCACAATTGGGGCAAGAGCCGACCCCGCACTTGTACTTAGAAAGGGTTTGGATATTACTGCTCCAGAGAAAGGATTCTCATAAACTTGAGCTTAGAGGTGGACAGGTATTACCACATTGTATTGGTGTTCGTCCCCAGATTTGAACCAGGCTGATCAGCTCCGACCTATTATTCTTTGTTATAAGTAGAATAATAATTCTTGTACAAATTATATTAATTACTTATGTGGGTCTCCCAAAATGAGGATTATGAAAATTTTTCGGAAAACGACCCCTCAATCGGACCTCTTGGCATTGTTCTAAAGCCCCATTTGTATCCCCATGAAAGCCCCATAGATCCTGTAGGTGACATCAGATCGTTCTGGGATCCCCAAAAATGGATTCTACGTCCAAAAATGCCTCGAAAACGACACCTAACTCGACCCCACAGCCTAAACCTTTCATATAAGCCCTCCTGACGCCCCTTTTTAGCCCCACAGAGCCCCACGGGGTTGGGCGATCCCGCTGAAAACCTTGCGGGCACAACTAGATGGTGGACCGAGTATTTGGACAAAATTTAAAGAAATTTCTATTACCCAAAACGGCCTGGTCGGCAGAAGGACATTTCGTTTTTGAAATCTACACATCTTGAAACGTACAATGAAAAATTATTCCCTGAAAAATAAACAAAAAATTATTTTAAATAAATCTCATCAAAAAATGTGAAAAAAGTAATAAAAGAGCGAAAAGAACTATGCAAGTATGACGATAAAATGCCGAAATCCTGTTGGAGAGAAAATGTGAGGAATGAGATGAAACATTTTTTTAAATCCAGGGCGGAATTTGAAACTCGTTGAAAAGTTTTGAAACTCAAGTGGCAGTTGTTTCTTCGCCGTAATTTGAGCATAAATGTGTTCTACTTTGAAAACCAGTCGCAGATGCTTCAACACATCAAAAACCACGCAATGCTCTCTTAAACTGTCAAAAACGACGTTTGCGGCTCAACCCTTAACCTAACAAATTGGGCGCATCGCATTTTGGGTAAAAATTTACTTCCTACTATAAATCACACCTTTCATCTTGAAGAGCAGCCTAATTTCACAACGTCATACCGTTAATAGCTTCGACCTTAATTAAATTGGCGGGGGGGGGGGGGGGAGGGGGGGTCATGTGATTTACTTTGCACCCCTTAAAGTCCTCGCCCGTAAATTGAACTTGGGTGAACTTAATGAGGCGTGTTCCATGAAACTCCTCAGCCTTCTTCTTATTCACGACGACAAAATTTGTAAACAAAAGGAGGAAAAAAAAATTAATTACGCATATTCGACAGGAATTACCGTTTTCATGCTAACATAAGCATCGGTTCTTTTTCTTACTGATAAAATCCTCTCTTTGAATGAAACAAGCTTTAAAATTTAGAGTTAATAAAAACACGACAAGAAGCGAACAAATTACCAAATAAAATAACGAAGTTTGGAACTTTTATTGTTAACGTGTTTTCATCCTTTTCGGAATTATCATTTTATGAATAATGCAGGCGAATGTCCGGAGTTGTTGCGGAGGTACTTATGGAAAGAGAAAAGAAAGCTTACTAAAAGCTGACCGGATTAAACTCCGCAGGAATTCGGCGGCTGTGCTTTTGTTGGTTCGGCGGGAAAAGCTCCGAGAAGAAGAATTAATTTTATCTCCTTAGGACGAACTTAATCTCTTCCATCGATCGAGAGACTTTTTCCAGTCAAGCCGGCGAAGCTAATGTGGAAGCTTATGGAGTGACGTTCTTGTCAGGTGGAGTGAGCAGTGAGGCGGTGTGGGGCTTTTTAAAGGTTTATTCCGCCACCGCAGGGACATTTTGGGGTTGTCTTAGGATGGATAATGTATTTACACATTTATCTATTACGTGCAATCTGATATTGTGGGGGGGGGGGGAAGGGGGGGGCTCGCTTCGCTCGGCCGACCATTTTCTCACCGGTTTGATAGTGGATCACGTGATGGGGTAGGCCGACTCAATTGGACTGTAAACAACGACAGATAGGAAGAGTTGCGCGCGACAGAAATTTCGCCTAATGTGCTTATCAGACGTAAAATTGGCTCAGGAATCCAAATTCGAGAAGAAAAAAAACTAGGGGTGCCCATTTGAAATAAGAAAGTTGGGCGCAAATGCGCCCATTTGCGCGCATCTCAGGGGGTTCTTAACGGGTTGCTTTAACCCCCTAAACGGGTCACCGAACCCACAGAAAAACTCTGCAAATTTTACACTAGGGTTTATTATTCTTTGATTTGATATGGGTGATTCCACGAAAACTGGAAATTTTTGATGTCCAAATAGGAGTGAAAAATTCTTTCTTTGTTTATAGATTTTTTTTATTAGGCTTACTTTGAAGGTGGTTCAGATGAAGTTTAGCAAATAATTCAATCATACAAGTGCTCCATTTAGCAAGAATAGAAAATTTTGTAAATTCGTAAGATGAGGGAATGAGGTAGGTATGAGAGAATGAGGAAAACAAATAAAATGAGACGCCAGATTGATTTTGAATGTATAATAAATTGACTCTCGCGAACATTGCGTTGGTCTACTCAATTAATGAAAAATAGGAAATATATTTAGGTAATATAATAAAATCGTAAGAATGTAGGATCATCCTCATTCTCTCATTCCGAACCTCATTCTCTCATTTACCTATGATTAACGTGAGAGAATGAGAATGAGAGAATGAGGTTTTTGGCTTCAAAATAGGATGCTATTGCACACATTGTTATTACTGCAATTTTCAAAAATCACATGGCACAAGCACTTAGCAACGCTCACTATGCGACTGATAATCAAAATTCTGAAACTGAAAGATGAGAGAATGAGAATTCAAGTGGCGAAAGATAAAATTCTCCCACAAAACAGGACACCGACTAAAGAGGGAGGATATTTTGACAATGACGGTTTCTCGACGTGCAGACGCGATGTGTGGAAGTGTTGCTGACCCATTTTTCCGGTCCTACTAGGGGCATGGCGGACACACGACTTTCTCAAAATAATGTGAGAGAATGAGGTGACTACCTCCGTGACAGCCACATGATGTTGTCCTTACTCAACACGGTTCACTGTTAAAATCCGTATTCTCTAAAAAGTTGATGGTGAAGAGCAGATGAAAATAACGATACATTGGATTTTGGCGAAAATCTACTTGGTTCATCGTCAGTTACTGTAGTTGTTGAAGTTGGAAACTCCGAGAAAGGGACACGTGAGAGAATGAGGATATCGAACTTCAAATTTGAAAATTCATACCTAAGTTTTCAAGGAAAGGGGTGAAACTTGATTCGAATTAAAGCTATCGTCTTCTCCCTTAAGCCCAAAAAAATTTTTTTTTTGAAAAATCTAATGGGAGAGCCATCCTGTTTGAAAGACCTAAAATTTCCAGTTTTCGTGGAATCACCCATATAGGTTACTTGTTCAGAAACTTAATTCTGTGCCAATGAAAAATTTTTTTGGGGGATTTTTTTTTTTTTTTTTTCAATTTACTCATTTTATTTTATTTTTTATTTTTTCAAAATGTTTTCGTTTTTTACTAGAAAAATACTATTTGACCTCCTGGGATCCATAAAAAATCTCATTTGTAGCCCCATGAAAGCCCTACAGATCGCAACAGTGAAATCGGATCGTTCCGGGACCCCCAAAAATAGATTCTACGTCCAAAAATACTTCAAAAACGACACCTGACTCGATCCCATAGCCAAAAGCGTTAAAAAATCCTCCTTGTAGCCCCATTTTCGCCCCATAGCGCCCCACGGGTTTGGGCGATCGGACTGAAAACCTTGCGGGCACAACTTGATGGTAAACCAAGTATTTTGTCAACATTTCAGATTTTCCTACTGCCCAAAACGGCTCGGACGGCGGACGGACATTTCGGATTTAGAATGTAGACCTCTTGAAATGGATAATGTCAAATTTTGAGGTCGATCGGAGCCGTCGACCTCCGTCGCGAAAACGTAGGTGTATTATTCCAAGAATAATAAACCAAAAGTAAACTTGTTTCCCCCATGTCAGCCCCACAACGACAAAATTTGTAAATAAATATTTAATATAATTCGGTATTATTATTCGCTTCTCGCTATCTCGCTATTGACCTTCTCGCTACGTACGGCCATAAACGTCTCGCCAGCATTTGCCGGCCGTCCAAAGAAAACCCGAAGGGGGAAAAGTTATTCGAGCAGTTTGTTATGGGAAGTTGAATCAGTACGGTAGATTAAGCACGAGGGCGTAGGAAGGCGTTTGGAGGTAATGCCCCATCCCGAGACCCCATTTTCCCCCTTAAGTGTATTAGGATGAGTTAGAACCTTCTTCGATCTTTCTCGCTGCGCTCGCCAGTGACAAGACGTGTCGTGTCGTCGCGTAATTCGGTGAAATTTCTGTTTGCGTTCTCGGACGACTCCGCACGGTTTGTTCGGTTAAAACGGCTAAATGCGGTCGCGTATGACGGAAGGGGTGGGACGTATGGGGTGCCCCATAAGGGGTGAGACGGGGTTGCTAACACTGAGTAAACGAACCCTCTCAGCCTCATCAGCCTCTCAGCCGGATTAGTATTCCACGATGTGGTAGGTGGGAAGGGGGGGGGGGGCTGACGAGAGGCTGGGTTTTCATGCCCCATGGAAACCCCCCCCACCCTTCCCTCGGGCCAAACTAGCCCACCGTTTCAAACCCCACGCCGTGTTTCCGAGTTTGTCCCGATGTACTAATTAAGGCCCCCGAGAAGGGTCGGATCTGGTATTCGGAACGGCAGATCTTTGTCCACCAAGTAAAATTAGTCTTAGTCCCCCCCCTCCCCCACCACTACAGTTTGTACGCTCCAAATTATTCGTCCGATAAATAAGGGTTTTAAACCTTCGTGGTTATTACTTTTAATTAAATCCGACTGCGTCTCACAATCAGATCGCGACCGGAATTTAAATCGCTGCACGTTTTTTTTTACACGCGTTTTTGTTCTCCCACACGTACCATCTTTATTGACTTCGTATGTAAAACAACGCTGTATATATTTACTTAATTCGGGAGAACGAGGGAAATTTTAAAAACAACATAATATTATTAGCATAGAACAGTTTTACCTTGTCCTAACGGCCAGAAAACGTAACGGTATCCACGAAAAAGAAAATGCAACCCAAAAGTTGCTCGTGGTTCGTATCAAGAGGTTACGAGGCTAAAGGAGCTCTTTTAGTAAAATTTACTAAATGATTTAGGCTACTAATATATTAGCAAACTGGCTTTTGGCTATTGGATCGAGTTAGGTGCCGTTTTCAAAGTATTTTTGGACGTAGAATCAATTTTTTGGGGTCCCAGAACGATCCGATTTCACTGTTGCGATCTCTAGGGCTTTCATGGGGCTTCAAATGGGATTTTTGAAGGATCCCAGGAGGTAAAATATTTTGCAAAATTTGCAAAATATTTGAGCTTGATTTTTTATTTAATAAAAAAACGAAAAAAATAGAAAAAACTGGGGTGTGGTTTTATGAAACCACGGTAAAAGTGAAACTTTTTTCCCACTAGTCTCTCCGGCTCGCTTCGCTCGCTCCCCTAGTGGGGTCAATCAATCAATCAATCAGTTTTTATTGCAAAAGCCAAACTGGCATAGCAATCGTCAATTACAATAAAATAGACTTAAAACTAAAACAAACAAATATAACACAGAGAAACTTAACATTAAACAAAGGGCAATACTTGACAGACAAGACACAACAAACAACTCTTTTAAACATGGTATAAAAACAAACAAAAACGCGAGAAGACATTCAGTACCGATCCACATTAACATTATACTCAAGAAAATGGATTTCAAAAAACTCAGATACCGAGTACAGTTCAGCGTCAATTAATATGCCCTTCAATGTCTTCTCAAAAGCAATAAGGGGGAGGGCCTTTAACGAGTCTGGCAAGTGATTGAAGAGGCGAGCACCTATTTGAAATAGGTTACACTTTAGAGAGGTAGTGAGGCGTACAGCAGGTAAGACTATATTATCGCGATACCGCGTTTCATATGTGTGGTGGTCGGAACCACGTACGAGTACACTCTCATTAATTTTTATAAATTTTAGACACTCATACACATAAGCACCATAAAGAGTTAGAGAGTTGATCTTCTTAAAACTACCCCGACAGCTCTCCAAGTACCCAAGGTTACATATTGTGCGAATTGCTGCCTTCTGAAGTTTAAATACCTTATCACTGCCACTAGAGCCTCCCCACAGCAGAATCATGTACGTAGCGTGGCTCATGAAAAGGGCGAAATAAACCGATCGCAGTACTGGAAAAGAAACTGCTTTCGTCAAACGACGTAGAGCAAAGTTAGATGAAGCGAGCCTACTACATAAAGAATCAGTATGTTGAGCCCAGGACAGCCGACTGTCAATCTTGAGACCAAGGAAATTCACAGGGTCTCCTACTTTACCCTTAAGGGAGAATTTTAGATCCTGGGTCTTATCACAATTCAACCTAAGGCCATTAACCGCACACCACTTTTCAATAAGGTGGCTGGAGGAAGTGAGCTGTTGATCTACATCAACCGACCTTGGCCCATTCGAGAGGATCGTCATGTCGTCGGCAAACAAAAAGATATTTTCCCCTCTTTTGTCAAAGTTGAAGGCCAAGTCATTGATATACAACAGAAATAAGGTAGGCCCCAACACGGATCCCTGTTTGACACCACAACGGATTGGGGCAGGTGTCGATGCAGTACCATTGAAAAAAATAACCTGTTGCCAGCCACTCAAGAATTGCTCAAAGAAACTTAAGGTAGTCTGGCAGAACCCATAATGAGCGAGTTTGCTAAGGAGGGAAACGTGAGGCACAAGATCGAAGGCCTTAGTCAAATCAAAGAGGCGAATGGCAGCCTGATTCTTACATTCAAGAGCTTCATATAAGTCCATTACTAGAGCACAAGCAGCATGCGTCGTACTTTTACCCGCCCGAAAACCAAACTGCTGAGGATGTAGGATACCCTCATTGTTCAAGAACACTCTCAGCTGGGAGAGGATTAACTGTTCAATAACCTTCACCATGATAGGCAATTTAGAAATTGGACGCCAATCGTTATATTGCTTAGAGCTCCCTTTTTTCGGAATTGGCGTTACAGCTGAAAACTTCAAACAGTCTGGGAAGCAACCCTTAGTGAAATAGAGGTTAATGAGGAAAGTTAATGGTTCAAGTAACTGAGGAGCCAGGGTCTTAATCATTTCAGTCGTAAGCCCAAAAAAGTCCATAGACTTGGTGTTTTTCAGACTACAAATCGTTTTATAAACTTCCTCCACTGATACCTCGCGGAGAGCGAAACCTTTCACACTAGATTGAGCTGAATTCATACGTACGTAGGGTAAGTAGCATCGATGGACACGTTTTTTATGTCTAGTCCCCCCCCCCCCCCCCCTTTCCTACTCATTCACTCTACCCAAGGCTTCATTTTGGCGTTTTCTCAAATTGATTTCTATCGTGGCAACTGATAACAACAAAACAAGCGGCATTGTTTACTGCATCCATTAATAACATCAATCAATAAATATAAAATGGGGACATAATGACAAAGAACAAGTACGAAAGAAATGCGTGATAAATCGAGAGCTTTCCAACGAATGGTGAACGATTTTTGTACGATTATAACTGGCGAAGATGAAGTTCCGTAGCAACGAATCGGTTGTAAGCGAAAATCAACGGTAGCGTGACGTTACAAGAAACGACACACAGACCAAAAAATTTGGGACGATGTAGGTTAATAAAAGTTTCACTTTAAAAAAAAAAAAAAAAAAAAAAAAAAAAAAACTGCTGCGTTTTATCATTGATTTATAAGGTACTGCATTGACCGAATCAAATTTTTGCAAAGTTCTCACAACAGAAAATTAAAAAAAAAAACGCTGCAAATTTTACACAAGGGTTTATTATTCTTTGATATAGGTTACTTGTGCAGAAATTAAATTCTGTCAATGAAAAAATTAAAAAAAAAAATTTTTTTTTGAATTTTTATTTAAAAAAAAATTTTTTTTTTGGATTTTTTTGTTCAAAAATGTGTTTTTTCAAAAATTCTGTATTTTTTACTCAAAAAATATTTAACATCCTGGGATCCTTCAAAAATCCCATTTTTAGCCCCATGAAAGCCCTAAAGATCGCCCCAGTGAAATCGGATCGTTCCGGGACCCCAAAAAATGGATTCTACGTCCAAA
The DNA here is from genome assembly GCA_955831195.1 of Pilophorus perplexus. NCBI lineage: Eukaryota > Metazoa > Arthropoda > Insecta > Hemiptera > Miridae > Pilophorus > Pilophorus perplexus. The sequence goes on from OY037015.1 coordinate 5,939,146, forward strand.
AATACTTCGAAAACGACACCTAACTCGATCCCATAGCTAAAAGCCTTCAAAAAACCCCTCCCGTAGCCCCATTATAGCCCCAGAGCGCCCCACGGGTTTGGGCGATCGGACTGAAAACCTTGCGGGCACAACTAGATGGTAAACCAAGTATTTTGTCATAATTTCAGATTTTTTTTAAAATTCCTACTGCCCAAAACGGCCCGGACGGCGGACGGACATTTTGGATTTTGAATGTAGACCTCTTGAAACGGATAATGTCAAATTTTGAGCCCGATCGGAGTCGTCGACCCGCGTCGCGAAAACATAGGTGTATTATTCCAAGAATAATAAACCAAAAAACGCTGCAAATTTTACACAAGGGTTTATTATTCTTTGATATACATTACTTGCGCAGAAATTTAATTCTGTCAATGAAAAAATTAAAAAAAATTTTTTTTTTGGATTTTTATCTCAAAAAATTTTTTTTTTCGATTTTTTTGTTCAAAAATGTGTTTTTTTCCAAAATTCCGTATTTTTTACTCGAAAAATATTTAACATCCTGGGATCCTTCAAAAATCCCATTTTTAGCCCCATGAGAGCCCTATAGATCGGCTCAGTGAAATCGGATCGTTCCGGGACCCCAAAAAATGAATTCTACGTCCAAAAATACTTCGAAAACGACACCTAACTCGATCCCATAGCTAAAAGCCTTCAAAAAACCCCTCCCGTAGCCCCATTATAGCCCCATAGCGCCCCACGAGTTTGGGCGATCGGACTGAAAACCTTGCGGGCACAACTAGATGGTAAACCAAGTATTTTGTCGAAATTTCAGATTTTTTAAAAAATTCCTACTGCCCAAAACGGCCTGGACGGCGGACGGCGTACGGCGTACGGCGTACGGCGGACGGACATTTCGGATTTAGAATGTAGACCACTTGAAACGGATAATGTCAAATTTTGAGCCCGATCGGAGTCGTCGACCCCCGTCACGAAAACATAGGTGTATTATTCCAAGAATAATAAACCAAAATGCCATGAGAAAATGATGCCATGGGTGAAGTTCTTACCGTTTTTGGTTTATTATTCTTGGAATAATACACCTATGTTTTCGCGACGGAGGTCGACGACTCCGATCGGGCTCAAAATTTGACATTATCCGTTTCAAGTGGTCTACATTCTAAATCCGAAATTTCCGTACGCCGTACGCCGTACGCCGTACGCCGTCCGCCGTCCAGGCCGTTTTGGGCAGTAGGAATTTTTTAAAAAATCTGAAATTTCGAGAAAATACTTGGTTTACCATCTAGTTGTGCCCGCAAGGTTTTCAGTCCGATCGCCCAAACCCGTGGGGCGCTATGGGGCTATAATGGGGCTACGGGAGGGTTTTTTTTGAAGGCTTTTAGCTATGGGATCGAGTTAGGTGTCGTTTTCGAAGTATTTTAGGACGTAGAATCCATTTTTTGGGGTCCCGGAACGATCCGATTTCACTGGGGCGATGTTTATGGCATTCGCGGGGCTAAAAATGGGATTTTTGAAGGATCCCAGGATGTTAAATATTTTTCTAGTAAAAAATACCGAGTTTTTGAAAAAAACACATTTTTGAACAAAAAAATCCAAAAAAAATTTTTTTTGAGATAAAAATCCAAAAAAAAATTTTTTTTTTAAATTTTTTCATTGACAGAATTAAATTTCTGCACAAGTAACGTATATCAAAGAATAATAAACCCTTGTGTAAAATTTGCAGCGTTTTATCTCTAGGTAAATCCATATTATCGAAATTTTTGTCCTCAACTTAGTGTTAACTACTCCTCTTTGTCCTTACTTGGTGTACCTATTTATAACCATATCGAGGGTCTCACTGCAACACCCCGCATCGTCATTTTGAAGTTTTTCAGGAGAGCCTGAAAACCACAAAAGCAACTCCGAGACTCGCTGAGCGAGTAGTACCTACACAAAGGACTTGAGATGACAATGTGGGGTAGTACTGATGATAAGACGATATGGGGGTATTCACTTCGCAACGATTACCATGCTCCCTATCGATTTTCTTTTAAACCATAAAGTTTGATCGATTCGCCACGAGAATACGCGTCGAACGGTATGCATAACTCATTTTCGCCAAAACTGACGATGTGGGGTGTTGCCGTGAGACCCTCGATATGACACCGCAGTTCGCGATTTTGAAGAAAATGACGAATGACTTAACAGTCCCCCCCACCCCCTCTCCTCGCTTTTCAATGTCTGATAGGTCGTAGGGAAGGTTCTGCTACGGTTATGATGACATTGTCGTTCCTTCACCCCTTTCTGGCCTTCGTAAGGGGGGAATCGTCCAGAATTGTGTCCCGATCCTCTCGCCTGTTTGTTCATTCGACGTCTTTTCCGGTCTTTGGAGGGGAAGATTGTAGTCCCGTCAATGTGGAAAAGGTTCGCCGATCAACACTCATCACTGAAGGATGTCAACAGCCCTCGTGAATGTAGAGGATCGTTTATTTTGCGCTCCGACTGACGGCTATTCAGTTGTTTTTGTGTTTCTTCGAGTCGTTGGGTGGATTTCATTGACTGTCGCTGCGTCTGACGCACGTGTGGTAGTCTCAGCGAGAGTCTCCATACCTGCCATTGACGCCGTATGGCTCCAGACAATCCTGCCAAGCGTCATTAGTCTGGTCATATAATGACGAGAAAATCGAGAAAAATTCGTCAGGTATTTTTTCTCGACGGTTCCACAGGTTTTGGGGGGTGCTGAATCTGAAAATTTGGTTGTCTACTAGATTCGGATATGCCTTCACCATGAAAGTGGCGAAAAGCCATAACATTTTGGCACTTTGTTTGGTTTTTCGCCTGTAACTTGGAAACCATGCCTCCAAGCGATGTAACTACTTCATACGAATTTAAAGCTGATTAAATTTCCTAAAAAATGAGACTTAGAACGCTTCGCTAGCTTCTTCCGTTTGGCCGCGAGAGAGCGCTGAGGTTTGACCATTTTTTCTAAATAAGCCAAAATCTTCCTATTCCTGACTTCTGAAGCGCCACACACCATGGAGGAATAGATTCTATTCCTCCATGGCCACACACTGTACCCTGACCCCCCCCCCCCCCCCACCCTCTCACGAGGTTCGAAAAATGTCGAAAGAAATCTAGGTTTTTTGCCGCATGAGCACTTTGAAAATGTTGCGTGGAATTGGCAATTTTCCCTCCGAACCTATTTGGGGAGACATTTTACGGGCTTTTCCTGAGCTCTACGGGAAAATCCTAATATCTGTTCTGAAAGGGAATTTAATCAGGTTTTGCGCAGGGACAATGAAATTTCGATCGGAGAAATCGTTTCGGCGGCAGAGAAGAAAATATTCTGAAAACCGTGGTCGTTGGTGTTAAATTTCTGGTTTCCACTCTTTTCGACGAATACTAATTTCTTTTGTTGTCTCAACGGAAACGACATGTACCGCCCCTCATATAAAATTAAATCAGCTTTCACCAGAAAAAAAGAAAATCAAGATCAGACTTACCGTTCCCGAGTTATGGGCAAAAATGTGCGAAAAACACGGTTTTGCAAAGATTTTCCTTTTTTTGCCGTGCCCGCCCCTCCCTTATCAAAGCTCAAATCAAAATTTCACACGCAATAAATGCGTTGGGGAATTTAATCAGCGTTCATGAGAAAAAAAGAGATTCGGATTCGAGCCAATAGTTTCCGAGCTACAGCCGAAAACGATATGAAAAACGTGGTTTTTCCGCGAACAATCCAAGCGGTGTCAATTTGGGCGTTTCTTGTTTTATGTCTGAAAGCGACCTCGCGAGAGGTGATTTTGGCGGTGGATGGGTGGGGAGAGGGGGTGTCAGGGTACATTATTTGGGGGTTTGGGGGTCCGATTGTGGAAGTAAGGTTTAGTTAGAAAAAATGGTCAAACTTCAGCGCTCTCTGGCGGCCAAACGGACGAAGCTAGCGAAGCGTTCTAGGTTCTCATATTTTAGGAAATTTAATCAGCTTTAATTTCGTTGGAAGTGGTCATGTCGCTAGGAGGCATGGTTTCCACGTTGTAGGCGAAAAACCAAACATTTTATGGTTTTTCGCCATTTTTCATGACGAAGCCATATCCGAATCTAGTAGATAACCAAATTTTCGGATTCAGCACCCTCAAAAACCTACAGATCTGACGAGAAAAATTCTTCAGGTATTTTTTTTCTCGGATTCACTAGAAGCCTACTTTTGGGCACCTAATGACTGCACTAAATCTCCTATCTGACTATTTGTAAATAATCATCGAACGTAAGACAAACCATGAAGTGAATCAAAAAATCCAAAGAATAAAACAAAAACCATTCGCCTCAACCCAAGTTATAAACGAAGCTCCCAATCAATTCCTTCTTTTGTCAGCAAAAGAAAAAAAGCCACAGTCGAAAAGCAATCGCTCAAAGCTTCTATCCTTCTTTCTCCACCCAAACTATTAACTCAATCCAAAATCAAACAGAAACAAATAAATGATAATCTATCCGTCTTTACATTAGAAAGAGAGTAGGAGATTTTCAATTAGTCGATGCAGCTCACCAAAAGGGAAAGGAAGACGAAAAAAAAAGTTAAAGGAAAGAAACCGGAGGAAGGAAGGAAAAAAGCAATATATTTTCTTTGTAAGAGAAGTGGGAAAGGGAGTTGAATGGCCAGGGCGATTAGCAGGCTCGTCAATTCATCGTTAATTGATTCTGTAATTAATTTTCAGCGGGAAATCGATGGCTGGCAGGCTTTGGAGGTTTTCCTCTTGTCGAACAATTTCTTCCGACCGGGAGGACCTTCCTTTTGTGTGGGCCGGTATCCATAGAATGGAGAAAACACCTTTGAAGACTTGAGAAGAAATGGGTATAGTGATTCAAAGAGGATTTGTAAAGAGCTGGGCGAGTTCTGGTTGTGAGTGTTGGTCTCAACAGACTTGGATGCTTTGGTAAGGCAATTTAAAGGTACGATAGGTGAAGAATGTTTCAGAGTGTATGACAGAGTTGGTCTTACTCAAACATTGCTTCTGAAGAATGAAGGTATGACCAACGTGGGCAGCATGTCAGGGAAACACATATTCCAGCGATGAAAGCACGAAAGCTCTCACCAATCTTTCCAAATCCCCTGCGTTATAAACTGAGCAGCATTCTGCAACTCTGCATTCTTGGTGTTTGGCCATCTTGCCCTTACTGTGTGCATGACCTTGAATCTGTGCCCACAGTAACCCTGTTCTGCACACAGTCGGTCGTCAATGGCTGTTGGTGCCTTGATGGTTCACCTGGCTAATGTCTCCGTTTCATACTTTCTAGAGGCGCGGCGCTAGCCACAATTAGGAATGGAAGTGCTCCCGAATTTCGGGTTAAATCATCCTGTACCGTGTTGTTAGAAGTCAAAAAGGGAAAAATACATCATTTTTGTGACAAAAAGTCTTTCATGTGGTTTACAATCATCTTAAGTAATTTAGGCCGATTCAAAAACCACTGTGAGTGACGTCACCTACAGGTGTTCCGGTTTCCAATCAAACGACACCAGAGTGCAGGTCGATTTTTTCTTCTTTTTCGATTTTTTCTTCATGTTTGGCTCTAGTGACACTGGAGTAACGAGAAAATGGCCGTGTTCGCTTTGTTTTGATTGTGATCATGCTTATTTACTCAATTTATTTGTGATATAAATTAACTTATTCCAATGACCGATTCTTTAGTTTTTAGTTTTGTAATGGTGGCCAACGTGTCGACCAATAGGAGCTGACCTCGGGTTCCCGCCAAAATTCAAATAGCAATTTTTCCATAAATTTTATAAATTCATACGAGCTTGCAGTTTGTGTTTTAACCCCATTTTTAGTATTATTTGGACGCCTTCTATCGATTAAAAAAATAATCAGAAACGCTTCCATTCCTAATTCACGCGCGAAGGAACGAGTTGTTTTTTCTCAACGGTTCTCAATGTTTTTTGAGTCGCTGAATCCGAATTCGAGGTTTGCCCCCTCGAAAGAGGTGAGCTAACTTCAGGAAACGCCAAAAACCTCAAAAATGTCGGACTTTCTTTAGTTTCCTGCATTTATTTCGAAAACGGTACGTTTTAGCGAAAATCCCACTATGTACAACATTAAAGTAGACAAAATTTCCTACAAGAATATATCGTCACGTTTGTGTTTATCTTCAATAGGACTGTCGCTAGAGCGCTCTGAAGATAAGACCATTTTTGGCTCCAAGAGAAAAATGCAGGAAACACGAATCTACTGTTGCTCTACTATGCCATTGAGAATGCCTGGCTGGAATCTGGACACATTTACCCCCACGTTTCTTGCAGAGCGCCAGCCCGCCAGAGTTGGTACCGGCGGAAGGAGTGCGAACCCCTCTTCTCACGCCTGCGGCTCAGCCCTCCCGTTCGAAGACGGGCATATTCTGTTTCGTCAAATGACATTCACTGTTCAACTCGTTTAACGTTTCAGCGTAGTGATTTTTCAGGGATCAAACCCGCTGACCAGACCTCCCTCAGTGACAATTCGCTTAAGGAAGCTGGGAGATTGGTCCCATGTGAGACTGGGTCAGCTGGCCAGGCCACTTTTGACGACACTTCGTCTAAGGTAGCTGCAGCAGCTGATCTCGGTAAAACTGCTAGCCCAGGGCGAAGCGGTACCGGCCACGACATATCATGTTGTGTATCGACATCCATCCGTTCTCTTCCAATGACTCCGCATCTCCACAGTATCCTCACATAAGCCTGGTAGCCTCAGGTAAGCCTGGAGTATGTGAGTCTTCCCGCTCTGTGGCTTCATGTGACACTTCACGTTATGCCCTGGACGGAAATGTTCCCACACTCCCTTCCTCATCCTCCAAATCAATCGGCAGCAAAATCGTGGATTCACCCCTCAGGCCTTCCGCCAAATTCTTTTTTCGAGACGATCCCCCCAACCTTCACCCGGCCGTGTTCCCTGCCTGTACTCCATAAGGTCCACGCAAGTGTGATGGTACGCGGCCCGGTTCTAGTGTGATAAAACGTCACCCAGAAATATTCTTTAAGGCCACGTTTTTCCATATTATCCCAGAAAACTCCCTACTCAGGCCATATCATCGCTCGAAGTGAACTTGACGTGAATGCCCCAAGAATAACCTCCGGATAGGAGGCGTTCGAGCTCAAAACGGTTTGGAATTTCATTCGGGCAGGAAAAACCGTCTTGTGAATATAACGGGAGAGGCCTATAATACCGCCAAGCCTTCCGGAGTTTGTTCAGAAGAAAGACCACCGTAGGAGGTCGACGGGGGGAGGGAGGGGAGGGGGAGTCGAGGCAAACACGATAATACCGCTATCATATTGTTGGCACGATAAATATTGCATGGAAAACGGGTTTTCTGGCCCACAGGAAATTTCCCTCGTCCACAAAAGCTTTTCCGACCCGTAAAGAACCGCAACTGTCAATGTTATCGCCCTGTCTGGTGTGTGAATGTTTTCCGAGAGTTGATTGTATAAATAGAAGCGACCTCGTATTTCTCGAATGAACATGTCGGGAGTTTCGGTGGATTTGACTTTGAAATGTGGATAATATCCACATATTATGCAGATTTGCGTGGGGAGCAGCCAGAAGGGCGCTGAGTCCCCCAAAGGTGCGGCCGTGTAAAGACTGGCAGAATACGTGCCTTATGGGCCAGTCAAGTACAGCTGGTGACCCAATGGGAGACAAGCCATGTATAAGGCGGCAGGAGCAATTACGACGGCTGCAAGAGTCAGCTCACCCTCTGCAACTACAGTTTTCTTACAGCCCTGGCCGCACACAGCAGATGGATGTCCAATCAGCCCCCCCCCCCCCCCACCTAACCCAAGCGCACTCAGTATGCTGCAATGGCAAGCCAGGCCGGCCTAGTGGCCTGATCGGGTTTGTCACCACGCAGAATCCAACAACGATCAATCCAAATTTGACCCGAGTTCTATAGATCATATTTTATAAGAGTAAATTGACTTCTGTTCAGTCAACTAAGGTTTTTTGGCACCCTTCAGGTAAGCCCTCCGTTACAAATGCTGGGCCTGCATTGCTGAGCCCTCCAAGATGCCAGTTCGATACCAGCAACCATTCAGTATCTGCCTATGATCAGCTACTACGCCCTCTTTCCCCGCTGATTTCAGGGAGTCCCCACCACCACCAGTCTAGCTACTGGCTGACAAGTACGGCCACATCCTGGCACAGCATGAGATGGCCCAGGTAGGGCACCTGTGGGGCACTCCCATGTACCTACATGATTTGCTTTCCTAATAATATATTAGGTTTGTGGTGTGTTTGGCGGAATGCATCCAGCACAGTGTCTGGGGTTACTTCTCCAGGTGTTTTGGAGGATGCAGGTGAAGACTCATCAGAGGCATAACACGAATGGTTGTGATCTACAGGCTCTGGGAGTTTTCCAGCTACGCAATTGGAGGATTTGGGTTCCTCGATGTGTCGAGGTGTTGTAAGTCCGGCAGATCTTTGGAAGGGTTGGCAAAGTACGGCCCCACCCAGCACCAAGAGTCGTGTTGGGTAGAATTTCCGTTTGCCGCCACAGTTGAACCGAAGGGTGGTTCACCGACTTCCATGGAAGTCGGTTTGCAAACTTGAAGTGTCCAGGAGTCCACTCCTGGGCAACGGGCCCTTGCGTTTTCTAGGGCCCCGGGGTCGGCCGCTGTTGAGCCGCTCTCGTGGGAAGTGCTGGCGATTGCTAGGCGCCAGCAGTCAGTAGGGTTGGCGACCACAGCATCCCCCACTGACCAACCAGATGGGTGAGTCTTCCAGACTCCACCGCCCAGTCCTCATGCCACCTGCTGACAAGTGCTGTCGCATCCTGGCTCAGCAAGGGATGAGAATCTCAAATCTAACTCTACTGGCAAATCTCTAGAGACCTGGCTTGCTGGCCATGCCCCGCCAATGGTCATCCTAAGCGGGCACCGAGTCAACAACCTTATCCAAAGATAAGGTTGCCGTACTACGGCATGGGATGGGAAATCGGTAAGAAGTATCGATTTTTTGAATCGATTCAGAATCGGATGCTCCAAATCGATTTCCCAAAAAAATCGCCATAAAAGTATCGATTTTTTGGAAAATCGATTCAAAAATCGGTCTTATAAAAAAAAAAGTTTTTTTTAATGAGTGAAAACGGTAGAAATATCTACCGTTTTCACTATGAATATATTATATTCAAAGTAGGTAGATTCAAGAAAAAATCGTTAAAAAATGTATTTAAAATTAAAATTGTATTAGTTTTCTAAAATTTCGATAATAAACATTTAATCAGCCGAGTTATCAGTTTCGCTGTCTGAAAAAGCTATGGCAGACGTCGCTTGTAACTAGAGAGTTTTGTTGTTATTAGCTGTTAAACATCATTTTTAATCGACCTAAGACTCGAAATTTGCTTGAATCACTTGAAATAGGTACAAAACTAATTTTTATAAATGACGAAAATCGATTCGACTTTTTTAAAAATCAGTAGTAAAAAATCGATTCACGATTTTTACAAAAATCGGAAGTAAAAAATCGATTCACCTAAAAAATCGGAACCTGAAGATCGATTCAGAAAATCGAAAAATCGGAACAAAAAATCGATTCCCATCCCTATGCCGTAGGCGTGTAAAAATCTTTATGCATTCACTATTCCAAAAACTAACGCAAACTTCACTTCAAGACTAAGGAGGTGACTAAATGAGCTCTCAGAGTTAATTTTTGAAGGATTACTTCCAGTCTGGTAGGTAAGTATGGTAGAAACCGTCTGAACCAGGTCAGATGCTCCAAAAACTCATAAATACTCGAGGGAAGGAAGAAAGCAAACTCCGACGAACCAAAGGAGCTTTTCTCGCGACAGTTTTTTTTTTTTCGACCGTCTGATGAATGTTTATAGGGAAGTTTTATAACCGCGAAAGAGGTTTCGATGCGCGAGTTCAAAGGGGTTCCCGTACACAGGGAAGGTAATTCAATGGTTTGATTTGAACTGGGTTTCCAGGTTTTGCGAGGTGGAGTTATTCCGTGAAAACCTCATAAGGCGCTTCAAACTCGGGACGGATTCTGCGAAGGAAAGGCTGTTGGAAGGTATGCACGTGGAAAATATGCGCGACAGAGTGGGGAAATGTGAGAGGGAAATCGATAATGACGTTGAACGCTTGAATGTGTTTTTCTTCTAACGCCTTCTCTTTCCGAGGAGTTTCACGAAGGCTCCACGAAAGTTGTGGACGGATGAAAACCCCCAGCAGCTCCAGCCGGGTCAGGGACAATAGCTGATCGAGCTACGGCTCCTAATAGATGTCTTCGCCGGCCTTGGAGCTCTTCTCCAAAATTGGAGGCGGTTGAGCAGTTGCTCAACACTTCATATGTGGCAGGATGTGGATCCAGGCGGTAGTCAAAGCCTGGTGGCGCTCCCTCGTCGACATTTGCTGAAAGGAGGATTGCAGGATGGTTCAGAGGTAGACTGTTCGATTAAGTCTAAAGACTTAAGACTAAAACCCCATTGCCAGACGACGCGCTGCTTGAATTTTTAATACCGAATCGCAGTATCCCAACTGATAGTTTTCGAACGATCGGAAAAGAATCAGAAAACTGCAAACGAGCCTGCAAAAGAAATTAGTTTGTCGAAAGGTTTGAAAATCGATGGAAACTTCTTAAAAGGGCAACCTCACCCTGTGATTACAACTTGGCCGATCAACCGAATTTTCTCGCCATTAGTGGAACTCCTTAATTAGAAGAAGAAACAGCATAACTCTACTTCTCAATAAAGTTCAGTTTCCAGCCTCAAAGAGCCAGACTTTCTAAACTTCCTTAATTACACGATTTTTCCTTTTGTTTTTCTTTTTTTTTTTTTGGCCGTCTTCAAATAAAATTAATGGCAGATGAAAGGCGCACTTCGTGATTTGATCCTCCTAACTGCTTAAAATGCTCTATCAAGATGTTAACCGGCCTCAATTAATTGCTATTCTCTTCTCTTTTCGCCTTTTCCTTCTGAATATTATTCTGTTATGATCATAATTAGGTTTTGCTTGAGTTTCCTACTTCCAGGCTCGAAAAGCCCCGTTGGCGAGTGAGAGCCCTCCCCTTTTTGGCGTTGCCCCGTTTCGCTGGAAAGATTCACTAGGCCCGAAAGGGGTTTAATGAGTTTATGCAAATTTCTCCCCCTTTTCGGGAGGCTGAAAAGGCATAAGCGGTAATTACGAACCGTCTTCGTCTCTTGGCGGGCGTAGCGAGCTCAGGTAGGTGAAAACCACCGGTTCTGTTGACCTCGGAGAGGGAATAAGGAGGGATAGGTCGGGGAGAATTCCCTTTTCAATTATCTTTGGGGGACTCTCAATCCTCTTTCTCCGAGCTCGAATTGTGCCGGATGACTCGTTCGAATTGAGGACAATTAAATTAATGGTGAAGCAGATGATATAAAAATTTTTTGCTGCTTTATGAACAGGCCAAATGTCTCAACAGCACAAAACGTTTGGTTAGTTTTAATAACATTATTTGATGTAACATGGGGGCCAGGCGACCCCCTCTAGTTCGGTCCTGGCGGGGCAGTCGTTGTGGCCTGGCGGGCCGCTCTTTTCATGGGTTCAGTATGAATCGTGGAGAAAGACAAAGGATTCACTTGGTTGGTGATGTATCTTTTTACCCCTTTTTCGCCAACTCTTCCCTTCGCGGTTTTTCCCTTGCTAGCCATCTTTTTCACCCCTCAGAGCACCCCCTTATTGTTGTTTGTGAATATGTTCCAAGAGGTGATTATCAGTTTGAGGAAGATTTTTAGCGGCTGCTGGGATCGAAGCGGCAACTTTTGAATCAGCAGTCAGTCAGACGCTCAAACCACTGCAGCAGTGATAACCACTGTAGTTTGTTGAACGTTGTTAAATTTTCTTGGTGAGTGGGGCCGAGATCCAGAGGAGCAAGCTCCACATTGGAGTTTGTTTGTAATCTAGGTTAGCGTTCCCAGAGTCCATGCTGGAACTGTCACGGATTCCCTCCAGGGTTGTTGCACAAGTTCTGTGCTTGATGTTTAAGGAAGCACTGTGAGCAATTCACTGGAAGCGACCGGATACACATTCTGCCTGGAGGCCACCGCCGACTCCCTCACACGTGCCTGCGATTGATGGATCCTGACGGTAAAGATCCAGAGGAGCTCAGATTCCCCATGCTGGCGTTTACCAGACCAAACGAAGTATATACAGACTCCTCGCCCATGAATCCAGACCTTGTACACAATCACGTCAAGGATTTCCTTGTTTAACGCACTGCAAAATACTATTATGCTGTTGCTGGTCACGGCTGCTGTCTGAGTTTCGACTGAATGAACCACAGGCAAGACGTCCTGCAATGGGCCATCTGTTCCCCAATGCTGCCTAAACATTGGAAGAACTTCGACCCGATTTGAGGCTGGTCGAAGCGATCTCTTCATCCAACCTTGCTCAGTATTTTGCCCATTGAAAACTGCCACTTTTGGTGAATTAGCAGAGCCGGATGATGGGCCAGCTTCTGGTTAAGGGAACAGAATCACCTCTTCGTGGAGACGCCCCTTTGAGTTGGTCTCTGGTGGGTGGCCAGGTCATCTTGCCGCATCCAGTCGATACCCAGAGCAGCCATGACCAACCCCATGATCACCAGAACTTGGTAGTGAATCAACCTACAACCGAGTTTTGCTGTGATTGAGTAGAAGTGGATTCATCCTGCATCGTATGCTTTTGGCGATCGTCTACATGTAGGTAGATATATCTTGCATGTTGCGCTGCTTTGGCTCCTGGCGCACAGCAGGGAATTGTTGGATCCTAAATTACTGATCAAAGGTGGCAATTGGCCGATAGTATGTGCGCTCGTCTAATCTTGACTTTCATTGATTATTCTAACTAAATGTCACAAGGGATGTTACGTCCATGTTATCTTTCGACTTACGCCGATTTGACGAGCGAAGCAGACCGTAAATTCAACCTCGGCTCCTGTCAACCTACACTCTTTGCCCACATCCATAAATAACCCCACCCAACTCGTTCATCAGGGAACCCCAATGAAAAAACATCAAGAAAAGTAGAACACTTCTTCCCTGAAGCAGCGAACCCATTGAAACGGTCATTAATTACCTTATTCACAGCCTGGGACTGGAACACTCAACGTTAAGATAATAAGACTCAGTCGGCAGATGAATTGCACCAGCTCGAGAGCTAATTAGCCAGCTTTGAATAGTTTGTTGTTCGACCTTGAAGTTTAATTTAATATTTTCCAGATTTTTCCGCTCCCGAAGGAGACAAAAAAGGAACTTGGGAATTTACCCAGTGAAGACAGTAACTTGCAAAAACATCTTTTTTACTTCATCGTTCTACTGTCAAGAACAGGGATAGAAACTGTTTTATGGTGTTTTTGTCCGAATAGTTCTTGAACTGATCAATAAGTAAACATCTTTCAGTAAAATAACATTCCACTGATCAGTTTCGAATATTGTTGTTATATGACCATGATTGATGCACAGAAAAAGCGAAAGTTTTGTGTAAGAATTCGACCACTAAAAATAGTTTCAGGAACAATCTGTGAAAAGTTACGGTCGTTCTTTTACAATGAAGAAGTTTAAATGGTTTGTTGATATCTAGCTCCATTTTGGTTTATAATAATAATAATAATAATATTAAATGTGTCGAAATACCTAAATATGTAATTGTGAACCGTGTATAAAACTCAAGGGTTGAATACATTATTTTGAATTTAATGGGATCCGTGATGGATATTATAGTGCAATTCGACCGCTGAGTGACCTTCATTAAAACGGTGCTACCTTTGTTGTTATGAGCTATCGAGCAAGTTCCAACTCTCATGGCTATTGATACATTACCAATGCACGGAGCGATTAATTAGCGCGCGGATAATGAACATAATCAAACGGAGTGTGACGAGCAGCAAATCGCTTGATTGACCTGGGTATTAGTCTCACAACATTAACTTTACCGTTCAAGCGTTATATATAACGGAGTTCTCTCAATATATTGGAGTTCTCAAGGGTGGTTGTTGATTTTTCAATAATGAAGTTTGAGTTTGAGACTCCCAAATGTAACAGTTATATTACAAATGTACTAGTTACAAATGTAACTATTTCAAATGTAATAGTTACTATTTGGTATACCCGGTATATCGAAATTTCCTCACTCAGTCCTTGTTCAGATAATGTTGTCGACTCTAATTGATGTCTCATTCCATCTCCCCTTTTTAATGCATTAAAAAATTCCCCATTCATTAACATAAATTTTATGTAAAGGAAATGTTGAAATTAAGAGAGGTATATATATATATAGCAGACTTTATCGATATCCCGATATTAACGAGCGAAAGAAATTGATGACGAAATATCGTTATATCTGTTAGGTCTGATAGGTCATAGAATAAATTCATTCAAGTAAACATGGGAAGGTTGCAGGTTGGTCATAGACCTATCAGACCTAACAATATCAGTTCCCAAATATGAGGTACTTTCCAACCTCCCTGTCCAGAACATGTTATGGACAACCGTGTACAGCACATGCGCGGACAGGACATGTGTCATACCAGTTCTGGACACAGCATGGTTGGAATAGATGTGGCACTGTCCCGGTAGAAGACGATTACGATACCTACAGCTGCAACCTGATTGGCTCAGACGCACGTCCTCCTTCCCCCCCCCCCCCCCCCACTTCGTAGTTGGATGTTTCGATATAATATATCGAAACATCCAACTATACAGACATCCCGATATTATCGGGATGTCTATATCAAGGTTATCACCATCTAGGGACGTGTCGGTCCAGGTAATTTCTGGAACGGCTCCAACGGTTACAGTGACAAGGGCGTAACGGTTCCAAGTAATCGGTAGGTACAGTTCCAATTCTTATACCTATTAAATAGGCCAAATTTTGGCCAAATCCCCCCCCCCCCCCCCCCCCCAAACGTCTAGCATTGGATAATAAATATGCTTAACACAAATTATGGGTGAATACAAGGACGAATTTTCTTCCATGGGGTGAGCCCTTCCATTATATATTTTTTTTAAAATCAACATTCTAATAATTATTATCTTCTTTGGGAGCGAAGAGACTCCTACCGACAGAAATTTCCGTAAATCATGAAAACCTTAATGGGGAAAGGAGAATCACAAACGTTGTTGATATTTTCCGCATGAATTTCACTAAAAGGTCCCAAGAAACGTAACACTCCATGGCGATGAGGAATGGCTGGAGGCAGAGTACGACCCCGAGGGACAGCTGATGCAATGTAAACAAACACAAATCCCCCTCCGCTGTGTTGGGCTTTTCCTTCCCTCTTTGGAATCACCCTTACGAGTTTGTTCACTCTGTCCTTCCCGGTACAGTTCCGATCGCAAGGAATACTATTATTTGAATAAGAAAGAACACTGTACCTTTTAATTACCACTTTATTTTAAAAACACAAAGCTTTTCAGCTAAATTTTAGCCATCATCAGGTTATACACATGTGCACAGAGCGGATTGTTTTTAAAATAAAGTGTTAATTAAAAGATACAGTGTTCTTTCTTATTCAAATAAGTAATATTATGGAGAATTACCACAGAAGGTCGCCAGCCACTTTGGCAATTTTGATGCAAGGAATACTCTTACTTACCACAAATGAATGAACTGAATAGCACATCCCTCACAACTTCGTTCGCTCTATCGGAGTCGGCGGAACCACCAGCTGTTACAGTAACTGGGTCCACGGGTCCACCCCTCCCGTTCCAGTCACCTTCTTCGCAGTCGATCAGCACGTCACAGCTCCAGCCCTTCGGTTCCAGGTCCGTGTCACTGGTACAGTCGGTACGACTAGGGCAGGGATCTTGTCACTGCGTGGAACCGTTCCAACGTGATACTCGGTTACACAGTCCCGGTGGTGAAATACCTAGTGGTTTGAGCGTCAGACTGCTGAATCGAAGGTTGCCGGTAAACGTCTTCCTCAAACCCTCGCCATTTTAGCCCCATATCGCCCCAATGGCTTTTTCCCTGTGAGTTTTCAAATTTGATTTGATTTCATTAGCACGTTGACAGTGAGGGGGGGGGGGGGGGGGGGGGGGGTCCTTGCTCGGCTGATCATTTTACCAGCCAGGGGAGGCTCGCTTGGCTTGACCACCCACATAGGTAGGTCTATTATTATCGAGGCTAGACTTACTGATAATCACCTCTCGGTAGAAAATGGCAAACCACCTCACACATTTGCCGTTTGGAGCTGGCTTAAACACTAGGACCCTACTGCGTATGTAATAACTGTACAACACGCTCAATAGAAGTTATTACCTAGCGAGAGGTTGCCAACGCCTGGTTTCAGGTATGGCACCCAGAGAAGAAGAAGTCAACAAACTACGGAGCAACCCTCACCTAGGTAGGTTCAAAGAAAATTAAATGTGCAAATTTCGCACTCTAGGTCAGTCCCTTGCGGTGTTTGGCTTCGTAGTTCAATACGGGAGAGGTAAATTGGTCTTGAAATAGAGGTATTCGCATCAAACATTGGCACCGAGGGCATGGGATGTCGACCGGCCGCATCGGCCATCAAACGAAAGGGATGTCGCCGTTTTAGGGATTTGGGGCCAGGACACACGTCATTTATAACAGTTTACGATACAGTCGAAGGGAAACCCCTCTCGTCGACGTCAGATCGTGTCGTTGCCATGGGGACCTGCCGCCGGTGTGTCTGTGGTGCTCGACGTGAACTGCCCCAAGCCCCAGGGGCTTAAGTGCGTCCTTGTGACCCTTCGCGATGAGCGGACACGGGATGTCATGTCATTTGGAGGGCTTTGGCCCAACAATTTCCCCTCCGAAGCACTAATCCGGCGGTGTAATAACCTTCATTACTAGGTAGGGTGTTGCTACTTGGGTGCCTCGGTACTAGAGTGTTGCGTACTTGGGTGCTTAATGTAAGATATGAGTGCTTTATGAGCGTGCATAATAATATGCATAATATTATTATGCATCAAAAAATCCGGATGGGAAAAATCGTGATCACGAAAACGACACCAAACTCGATCCCCTAGCCAAACGCCTTTAAAAACGCTGCAAATTTTATACAAGGGTTTATTATTCTTTGATATACGTTACTTGTGCAGAAATTTAATTCTGTCGAAGAAAAAATTTTAAAAAAACATTTTTTGGATTTTTATCTCAAAAAAAATTTTTTTTTTTTGGATTCTTTTTTCAACAATGTTTATTTTCAATAATTCTTTTACTCGAATATTCAATAATTTTTTACTCGAAAAATATTTAACATCCTAGGAGCCTTCAAAAATCCCATTTGTAGCCCCATGAAAGCACTAAATATCGCCCCAGTGAAATCGGATCGTTCCGGGACCCCAAAAAATGGATTCTACATCCAAAAATACTTCGAAAACGACACCTAACTCGATTCCATAGCTACAAGCCTTCAAAAACCCCCTCCCGTAGCCCCATTATAGCCCCATAGCCCCACGGGTTTGGGCGATCGGACTGAAAACCTTGCGGGCACAACTAGATGGTAAACCAAGTATTTTGTCAAAATTTCAGATTTAAAAAAAAATTCTTACTGCCCAAAACGGCCTGGACGGCGGACGGCGGACGGCTTACGGCGGACGGACATTTCGGATTTAGAATGTAGGCCTCTTGAAACGGATAATGTCAAATTTTGAGCCCGATCGGAGTCTTCGACCCCCGTCGCGAAAACATAGGTGTATTATTCCAAGAATAATAAACCAAAAAACCCTCCCGTAGCCCCACAGCACCCCACAGGTTTGAGCGATCGGGCTGAAAACCTTGCGGGCACAACTAGAAGCTAAACCAAGTATTTTGTCAGAATTTCAGATTTTTGAAAAAATTCCTACTGCCCAAAACGGCCCGGACGGCGGACGGTCATTTTGGTTTTGGAATCTAGACCTCTTGAAACGGATAATGCCAAATTTTGAGACCGAACGAAGTCGTCGACCTCCATCGCGATTACAAAGGTGTAGGTGTAGTATTCCAAGAATAATAAACCAATAGTCACTGCGTTTATCGGACATTATTGAGAGTGATCAGTGAAGATATCTGGCGGTAAGATGAGGGACGGTCTGGGTCGTGGGAGGTGAAGCCTCCCCCGCGAGATCTCGCCGCCAGGCGCACCGCTTCCCGTGCGTATATGCAGCCCATGAGCGTCACAACATCCATCCCAAGTATGGTGGAAACTTAAACCGTGAGATGGATGTTTTCACTCTTCGTCCTCACTCCGGAAACGGGGACCCCATCCCAATATTTCCGTCACCCGTAGACCTCCGGTAGCCGCCCCAATTCAACTTTATTCTTTTCAATACGACCTGATCCTTAGACACGGTCAATCAGTCACCGTCCGTTGAATAAAAGAACGGCCTTATTGGGAAAAAGCGGGGAGGATTCAATTCATCCCGAGCGATATTCCTTATCGGCTCCCACTGGCGGGCTTTATTGTCTCGGCCTAATCAATTTTCTGACCTGGCGGGCTCCGTTTCCAACCTAATCAAAAACGTGACCCCTCTCTCCAATGACGCGAATCCACTTGACCCAGTTTTGAAAGTGCTCTGGAAAACCTGGATGTTTGCGGAGGGCTGATGGAATTTATTATACCCTTCATTGATTGTCTTTGAGCCTTGGAATGATTATGGTTTTGGTATTTTTATATCAATAGTGCTCTTGTATGCAGTAAAAGGTCTTTCCATGAATTAATTTGAGAGAATACACCTTTGTCTGCTGCCACACAAACAGGAACATGAAAAGAACCTTGTCATGCTAGATGCGTAGATTTCAAGCCAATCGGAATTCCAGTTTGAAATAATTATTGTTAACCAAGGCATCCTTTTGACATGGATATGACTCATGACAGGGGGTCGTATGAATATTCGAAATCTCGCGGAATTTATGATGCTTTTCACGTTCACCCGACACGTAGATAGAGAGTTGTAACTTGGCCATTTTGGTTTATTATTCGTGGAATAATAAACCTATCCGTCCAAACACTTAACATGACAATTACAAAAAAAACTTTTTTTAGTAAAAATTGGGGGCCTGAGGTTGAGCCTAGAATTCGAAAGAAATAAACAAGCAGGGGACATACACGAGAAGGGTATGGGGGGAGATGGCGAGGAGGGCTGGAAACGCCCAAAGGCTCTCGGTTCAGTGGTCCAGCCAGATGCTCCTCATCAATAAGCTGTGATAATGAAACTGAAGAAATGTGCAAAAATTTAATGCATCCTAGCTTCAGTCGCTATTTTGTTGGTATATACGGTACCAAACTAATTCACATACCAAGCGCCACTTTTATTTTTTCTTAATATAGGCGCTTTTTCACTTAAGTGTTAATAAGACTTATACTTAGTATAAGTTCACCTGGGTATTAAAATTGATAGTGTATTCTCGTTCCTATTCATTTGCTTTTTTTTCCAAAATATGAAGAACCCCTCCTCTACACAGGTTTACATACATAAAGCACCCAAAAATGAATTCTCAAGATTACTCGGAAAATGAGTCCTCATTCGACTTCTTGGCATCCTTCAAAAGCCTAATGGATCCCCCAAGTCGAAATCGTACGGTTCTCGGACACCCAACACTGGATTTTACTTCCAAAAATACTTTGAAAACGACACATTACTCCTTCCCATACATGAAACCCTTCAAAACCCCCTCCTGTAGCCTTTTATAGGGCATCGCTGGTTTGTGCGATTGGGCTGAAAACCGTGTGAGTACAACTAGAAGGTAAAGTCAAAAATTTCAGATTTTTGAAAAAATGCCTGCTGCCCAAAATGTCGTGGACATGTCAGTTTTGGAATCTACACATCTTGAAACGTAGATAATTGTATAATGACATCATTATATTATAATGACAAATTTTGAGGACGATCAACATTTTGTACTTTGGTAACAACAAAGTGTATTATTCCAAGAATATTTAACCAAAACGGGATCACATAACGTTCACAGACAAAACGCTTGCTGATGAGGGAGTAGGCACCAAGCAGTTGGCGATGGCGAGGAGGGACGATAATGACCAAATCCCCTTGGCTCCGTGCTCCGGTCAGACGCTCCTGCTCGCAAGCCATCAACATGAGATCCTCCAGATTGTTGTCACTCAGAGTTAGCCTCAGCCTTGTTTTGATGATTTGCAATTTTGAAAAACTCAACACTCAACTTGGGTCGTAGAAAGCGTTACCTACCAAAAATTTGAAATAAAATCAAAACGTTGCGAATTTTACACAAGGGTTTATTATTCTTTGATATACGTTACTTGTGCAGAAATTTAATTCTGTCAATGAAAAAAATTTTAAAAAGTTTTTTTTTTTTTATCTCAAAAAAATTTTTTTTTGGATTTTTTGTTCAAAAATGTGTTTTTTCAAAAATTCTGTATTTTTTACTCGAAAAATATTTAACATCCTGGGATCCTTCAAAAATCCCATTTTTAGCCCCACGAATGCCCTAAAGATCGCCCCAGTGAAATCGGATCGTTCCGGGACCCCAAAAAATGGATTCTACGTCCAAAAAGACTTCGCTTCAAAATACTTCGAAAACGACACCTAACTCGATCCAATAGCTAAAAGCCTTCAAAAAACCCCTCCCGTAGCCCCATCATAGCCCCATAGCGCCCCACGGGTTTGGGCGATCGGACTGAAAACCTTGCGGGCACAACTAGATGGTAAACCTAGTATTTTGTCGAAATTTCAGATTTTTTAAAAATTTCCTACTGCCCAAAACGGCCTGGACGGCGTACGGCGGACGGCCATTTCGGATTTGGAATCTAGACCTCTTGAAACGGATAATGTCAAATTTTGAGCCCGATCGGAGTCGTCGACCCCCGTCGCGAAAACATAGGTGTATTATTCCAAGAATAATTAACCAAAAGGGGCAGAGAATGAACCACTCATCAATCCTCTGTAGGCTGTTCGAGGAGGTAGAAAAAAGCGCCACCCACATCATCTTTGAGTGCCCAACGCTCGCACACCGCGAAACGGAAAAAGTGAAAGGTCGAGCTCTGATGGTTGCATTGGACTCCCCAACTTGTAAGAGCTCCCATGATTTCGTACAAACGTGATATCGGGAGTCCAATGCAATCCCGGGAGTACAACGTCAAGACCCGCTTGTTTCGACCATGGAGTCCAGTAAGTCCCCGACCTGCGTGAACCACAAGTCAAGAGCCGCCCCGAACCCCTTTCCTGAGCAATCCCTTCAACAATCTACAATCTGGAGAGTAAAGCCCTGTGTAGGCTGGATGGAGACCAATCACAGAAATCCTTGTCCTCCAGGTCCACTCTCTTGCCAAGCAGTTCCGAGGCACATGCTTTGCCCAGCCCTCTGGGTCGCCGCTCCATGTGCAGTCTGGTAGGTTTATCTTGGATATCCACCAACACAGGGACCATCCACGCCATCCATGGCCACGATTTTCAATGACTCTCGCTGGCCCCATTTTTTCAACCACCGAGAAGCTCCTACAGCTACTAGTCATATTTGATTCCCAACGCAAGAATTATAACTTTGACAGCTATTTCATGTTGTACGAATAGTTTCTTCGACTGAATGCTCCCCCTAGTCGTGTCGGTAGATTAATTTGAAAGGCCCTCTTGAAACGAGCAAGAAACTGGGTCCCTTAGGTGACACAGTGACTAACTGCTTTCTCGACGAACTACAGCAGTTTAGTTTGGTTAGTTATACTCGGTCGTCCATATTTCCTACCTGTTTCGCTCTGTGCTGTAATTCATAACAAAAAAAACATCGGATGTAGAAACGTAATGGAAATGATTAATGGCCCTTGTTGGCTGGAAGTTGGCAGTGGTGTATTGGGTGTGGGATGAAATAAAATCTCACCCGAGACTTTGTTTTTGGATCAGTTTATTTCGGCAGTCGTTGTACAATTGGTGCCGTCGTTGTTCATTTGAATTATTTAGAGCGTACAATTTTAATGAATTCAATGTTCATTTGGTTCTTGATTTTCATTTCCCTGAGCCAATGTGGTCATGCAGAAGCAAAGTTTAACAAGGTTTAATCCTATTGGAGCTTTTCGAGGTTGCGAAGCTACTAAAGGTAAATCCTTGGCCTCAGGGCTGTCAGTGTTGTTTGCAGCAGATCCAAATCGAGCGTGGGTGAGCTGTTCCTGCTGGACGTTCTCGGGTGTGGCAATGTGGGTGCTCGCAGGGGTAAGATTGAGCAGAGGCACCGCTTCATTACCTGTAGGATTTATGACTGTCGTTCTTCAGGGTGCTGGGTAGAATCATTGAGACAATCTGTGCCAGGGTTTGCTGGCTGTGATGCTCAGGGTGTCTATCTAGAGAGTCATCTTTGCAATCTTCCCATTGGTGGCTTGGCGGTAAAGATGCCGAGGGTGGTCCAGGATCAAAGGATCGAGCAGTTTGAGACTTCCTGGCACTTCGTGACGATCCCAGCAAGCGTATGGTGCACCCACTCAGAGTGTTTGGTGATGCATGTGCTTTGGAGCTGCCAATCGTTCACGAGAGAGTGGGTCGTCCAGGGCCAAAGTGTTCCTCGGCCCTGTGAGCAGCTGTGTCTCCAGCTCGTGTCGGTACAGTGCTTACCGTCTTCCCAGTGGACGACAGCAGGTCCAGAATCTGAGATAAGGCCAAACAAAGTCTAGTTGTGGCGCTTCCTCTGTGCTCTGCTGAGGAAAATCGTCAAGCAGTTGAGCAGTGGCTCCTTCCCAGGTTGGAAAATCTCCCCCGCTTCGAGAATGATAAAAATTAATCAACTGTCCAAATTCATTCTTCAACTTTTAACAATCAATTAACTCCCCATTCCCCAACCCTATTTGGTAAAGTGTAAACTACCGATCGAAATCAGTTTCGACGGAAACTATGAAACTCCAAAGGGAAGATTCATCTAAAAGACGTAGTGAGGCTCTTGCGAACAAACTTTAACTGAAAACAATCCCCTCCATTACAAGGTCAATTAAAGCTGAATGGCCTGCCCATTCAACTTCCCCAACTACTTTGCTGACGTCACTGGAAGCCGTCCAATCCTTCCCCCGTTGAGATATGACTTCGGAGTTCGACTTGGCGGGAAATGTACGTAGTTGTTGAGGATTAGCTATTAGTTTCTGGCAGAAATGATGATGACGATGCAGTAGTAATGATGGATTCCGATTCGATGTTATGAATGGGCATCGCCAATGGGTCTCCCCCTTCTCTCAGGGTTTCGTCCTCTTCTTGCGTTTTTACTTGCAAGTAGGAATTTCCGTCCATGTCCGTTCCATGTTCGAAAAAAACGCACTTTTTTCGGATCTGGAGGAACAGACCTCTTGCCTTTTTGGGAGATTGCCAGATTCCAAGAGGCCCACAGTGGATCTCATTATTCCAGAGCAACCTGACCGCCGCAATGGGAGCTCTTAAGGTGCGTCGTATCCGGACGAGTCAAGTGAAAACACACTGACCAGCTTCACCGCGCTAAACCTCCAGCGAAGCGAATGACCTTTCAAACAAACATCCAGAGAGACCATCCTGGAACCCCCTGTGACAACCTCCTGAATATGGGCTTAGCGCCTTCTCCGCCAACTCCGCGACGAGATAAGAAGTCATTACACAGACACATGGACCATTTCACCCATCTAGTAATGGGAGATCGCCCATAAATAACGATACTGTTTTACATAATCGAATCCTCTCCACCCCTTTTTATGTACTTGTGAAAGGAAAGCGAGCAGATTTATCGCTTGGATGTGCCCCGGGCAAGATGAAAATGCTCTGCATCTCACGCCGCCTGCAGGAGGGAACGGCTGTCTCTACATCACAGAAGTTCCGTTGAAGTCCATTACGAAAGCCAAGTCCGAGAAGCAGTTTAAAAGCAACATAATGGAGATCCCTTTCTGAGCCACCTGGGCCGCCCGGAGAAAAATCCCATCCGCCGTTCACACAGGGGTGGGAAACCCTCCTCGGAAAAGGGTTGGAAGCTCCGGCAATTTCGTATAATTAAACCTTGTTAGAAACATCTGCTCCTTCTTTGGGAAGGCACCAAGAGGGGAAAAATGATCTCATTAAAATGTTTGAAGAGCTCCGAGGTCTTATGTGCTTCTTCCAGCCTTTTCTGTTCTAACGGTGCACCTTTCTGTTGGCCTCATTTTTTCATATCCAAGATTCACCAACTGGCGCATTTCTGTTTGACTTCCACATCTGAAGAATTAATGTGTAAAGTGTACTTTTACATTACAAGCGATGTTTCAACAAATGAGGTTCCATTATTATGTTTTTCATTTGTGTTTGGATGCCATCACTAGTCTTTTGAAATCGCAGGTCTCATCTACTAGTTTCCTTTCCAGGGATTGAGAGGAATATGCGAAACCCCAGCGAATGCGCTGGATAATCGAACAAGGGGAGTACCTTTGAAAAGGATGTGCAGTAAGCGAAGCCCAACGACACTCCGACAAACGGGCCAAGGTGACTAAACCTGGTCAGGGTATGGGATTCGGGAGACTAGGTTGGCATGCCGTTCACGTATGTGTTAGGTATATACGAGAACATGCCCCGAAAGCCAAATTGACTGAACTGATGCCAATCCGCACATTTTCAGTGACCAATGCTTCATATTCGGTCGGCTTTTTTTTTTTTCGTGCAAACCAAGCTGTTTCGAGTGGATTTTGGCATTGTATAACCTAGTTATTAGCATAGAGCGCATCCCGTTCTCTTATGGTGATGCAGTCAGGTTCAAAGGGACCTCCATGCTCTCCTTGCGCACACAATCATTGCCATTCATGTTTTAGACAATTTGCACGGATGTATCCGTGATGTCAAGGTCAAAAGCTCATCTACTCAGACTTCCTGTACTTGCCAGCATGGCAGGTCAAGAGGAACCCAAGGCAGCATAGCGTAGCAACATGGGATCCAATGATTCTTTTCTCCAGGACCGCAGCGGGATTATCCAGTCATTTTCAGTGGAGTTGTCCTCAAAGAGCCCTCCACTTCCAACTGAGATCGTCGACCCGTGAAGACACGCAGCGTCTCCAACAGACAACGTTGGAAATGCTTATCTGTGCTTACGTCATTCCCTCCAAAACGCATGACAGCAAATCTCTGGATTCTCTGCGTGTTTTTCACCATTCCACAACCGCAACCCCATTTGGAGACTCTTCCTCTTCACACAGAAATTGAGGTATTCTGACTTTAGGCGTCACAGGTCAGAATCCCGTTGGTATGACTTAGTCAGCTTTCGGTGGTGCTGCAAAACCATACGAGTCAACACTAGTTCAGCCACTCTGTCAAAAGCCAACCCGGATCGAACACAACACGAAATAACTCGGTCCAAATCAAAGAAAGGCGGTTCACTCACCAGGAAGAAGGGATAGGCAATCGATTTCCGATTTTTCTAAAAATCGATTCTTTCTTGTAAAAACCCCGATTTTTTGAATCGATATTTGTTAATACGATAAAATCGAGAATCGATACTTTTATCCCGATTTTGCCCAAAATCGGGATTTTAAAAAATCGTGGTAGAGAGGTTCCAAAAATTGGGTTTTAGCCAATTTTGAAAATTATTGTTCTCCTTGAAACATTTTCTTTCTCCTATTTATAATGAGGGGTGATTTTTTTAATTGACTGAATCGGCTTCAAACAATCGATTCTCAAAAAATCGTTAGCTCGTTTCAAAACTATTATTTCTGCAGGATGTGGAAGATGAAATGTGGTTCGCGTGAATATTTTTTCAGACTTTTTTCTTACCTACTAGCTGACCCGGTGCGCTTCGCTGCACTCAATAAAAATAGTATTTTAATGAAAAGCCGGTTAAACTGCGAAAACACACCGACAGATTTTGAAAATTCGTTACGGTATCTCTTTAACGGCTCGACCTATTTTGTAGAAACTTCTTAAAAACCATCTACACATCCACCAAACTTTCTACCAAATCTACCATCTTCACAAACATTCTCACACAATTTGGTGCCAAACACTCCTCTGGTTTTTATGTAGTGAGTCCTCAAACAGATTTGGCAGTCATTTTTATAGATATAGATTATATAATCAATATATTAGATTGATGATCCACTCCTTGAACAAGAAATATATGTACAATCGCCTACCTACTTATTGATTGCTTTATTTCCCTACTTATGATAATATCATATTATATTTAATTTATTTATGATCGAGTTTGATCCAAAAAAAAAAGGAAAAATCGCTAAAAACCCTATTTTCGCAAAAATTGATGCTTGAGAGAAACGATCTTTTGAGAATCGATTCTTTGAAGCCGATTCTTGAGAATCGATTCTTTGAAGCCGATTCCGAATCGATTTAAAAAATCGATACTTTTTTGCCGATTGCTCATCCCTACCAGGTAGACTCGGACTCAAGTCTATCAGCCCATCAGATGGGCAAATTCTGCACCATATAGCAGGCTCGTCTTGTATTATTGGTTATTGTCCATCAACACCATCAGCCTGCTCAAGTAGCCGACGACCCTTGCTGCTTTGTCTTCTACCTTTCTGATGTGGCTGAGTGATAGCAAGCCACCCAAAACCACTCCCCACCGTGGCGTATCGAGAGAGAGGTCTCTGTGGTCTGCTGGTTCATCTGTCAATTTACCTCGTCAGCAATTTGGCAGCAAGAGCCACGAGCCTCCATCCATTCCCTTGCCCGGCGCACTACTTGATACTGAAGCTGCTCAGGCCATGCTCGCAATTGGCCTATTCTGGGTCCCTCCTTGTCACCATATTGCCGGTGATGGATCGGATCCTTCACTGATCCTTAAACAGATTCTACGTAGATCCGGAAGTGTGTAATGTTGAGTTTTGTCCAATACATTATTAAATTAGGATTTAATCATTCAAAAGTTGCTGGGCCTGGATGGCAGACTTGGAAATTTCGATTCCATCGATCTTCCTTCCTCGGACGGTGAGAAGCTCCCTTTGGAATGAAATCCGCTCGTTTTAAAATTCACGAGAGGTGATCGATCGGGGATAGGTTTTGAATAATTCAAGAAACCCTCTCAAGGAACCATTTAAACGGATCAGCGTCTCGGGTTTGCGTTCGAAGATGCTATTTGGTCCCAAGGAGGCGAAGATGGTATAGAGCGAAGGTCTTAAGTCCACGATTAATGGGGAAGACTCCCTCCCCTCTCTATAACGTTAAATGTTAATAGGCTTGGTTCCGTTTCCAATTTAGGGACTTAGCTTATAATAGTTGGACCACCCTGGAGGGGCTTTGTTTACTCAATTGGAGGGAGCTAATGCTTGTATAATCGTTCGCGAATTCAATGTAGCCCAGCGAGTTCCACCTTGATGGTCGTTTGCACTTTGAGAACCTATTTCCGCGCGCTAAACGGTTGCGGCAACATAATCTACGCATAATAATTATTGATCGTTAATTGCTGTGTCGGTACACATCCTGGAAACGGGTGGAGGTTTAGATTTGATCAACAATATCAAATGACACAAATTAGCTTGGGGCCAGTTCCATGATTTGTAGACAGGCTTAATAGTAATTGGAAACCAGGTGGTTGGAACGCTACAATACCTCAACGTCAAGGCTTTGATGTCCCACTAAGTTACCAAAGTTGGTTAGTATCTAGCAGAGTTGGGAGTAGTTTACTAAAAATACAGTTCAACTAAAAAGTAATCTATGAACTAATTAGTTTTTAGTATCACAATTCAAACTAGAACTAAAGTAGTTATTAGTTTCACTTTTGAAACTAACTTTCAAACTAAATTAGTTTTTAGTTTGAATTGTCAAAGTAAAAACAGTTCTGAAACTAACATTGAAGCTAAATAATTTAGCTAGTTTCATAATAATTATTAATAATTATAATAATAATTATTATTATTAGTTAATAATTTAGTTTCAATGTTAGTTTCAGAATGAAACTAAAACTAATAGTTTTAGTTCTTAGTTCCAATAAAAACTAAAAACTATTTTTTATTTTAGTAAACCAAAAAGTTGTTATTCGTAGATGTACATATAACTACTAACAATAACTTTTTGGAGAAACTTGTTGCCACTACCAACAAGTGACAACACCCAGTGGCAACCAGTGGCAACACCTAATGGCAACCACTAGGTGTTGCCACTAGGAGTTACCACTTGAAGTTTACTAAAAAAAATTGTTTAGTTTTTATTGGAACTAAGAACTAAAACGATTAGTTTTAGTTTCAATCTGAAACTAAATTTGAAAATAAATTTGTTTGCAGTTTCACTATTCAAACTAAAACTAATTTAGTTTGAAATTAGTGTGTGGTGTTTGCCGACGGTGCAGAGGTCTAATCCAATGAGGTGGTTAGGGTGAAAAATGACTCCTCTGCTGAGTACTAAATTGTTTATTTAAATAAACAATTGTAGCGTGGGGACCGGTTTCGAGCAACTAAGCTCATCTACAGCCCTGACAAGAAAACCATTTGTCATTAGCACCAGAGAAACCATAAAATTCTATTAACAAGTTAACAAAGTTATATTATACTGTATAATATAACTTTGTTAACTTGTTAATAGAATTTTATGGTTTCTCTGGTGCTAATGACAAATGGTTTTCTTGTCAGGGCTGTAGATGAGCTTAGTTGCTCGAAACCGGTCCCCACGCTACAATTGTTTATTTAAATAAACAATTTAGTACTCAGCAGAGGAGTCATTTTTCACCCTAACCACCTCATTTGAAATTAGTTTCAAAAGTTAAACTAGAACTAATAGTTTTAGTTCTTAAGTTTGTGAAAACAAACTAATTTAGTTTCAGTTTTAGTTTTTAGTTTCGGAAATAGTTTCTGCCCAACACTGGTATCTACTGGTAGTTAAATGTGAAGAAAATGATGCCGATCGGTGTCAGGAATATACCTACCTACCTACTTGCAGACAACTCTATGTATAGAGTATACTTGACGAAATGTTGTCGCTTGTTGTGTTTTCATCATGGTATAATATACCATGATGAAAACTATATACTAATATTATTATATCGTATTATTACAGCTAGGGGACGCCCCCAGACCCCCGGATGCTGTCACCTTGACCCTAACGGCTATGGCTATAGAGAATCAGCAAGCAGACACCAGAGGGAAAATCCATGTTCCTCCAATGTTTATAAAGCAACGTGGATTTTCCCTCTGGTGTCTGCTTGCTGATTCTCTAAAGATTCTTATGCAAATTGAACGTACTTAAAAGAAATTAGAACGAATACAACAACGCTGTAGTTATTTTCCACGTCTCGACTGCTCCGGATAAATATACGGGGGTCGCCAGGTTCTGTCTAGAAACTTCAGGGATCTTCTGCGCCAACGTTTCGGTTTATTTACAGCCTTCTTCAGGGCTTAGACAATAGTGTGAGACAACTCCTACTTCGGGTGTTGGGAGTGTACCTACATGCATAAAATGTGCTCCTAATTGATTTCTAGGTTCATCATTTGTTCTGTTGCGTGGATCGGAATGCCTTTAGTGTCATATCTTGGATTACGCCGTCGCTGTCTTAAGCAGGATTCACATGGGGCGGAATGAAGGCGGACACGGCAAAGACGGAACGATCGAAAGCAATTTGATTGGCTGTTTGGACCACAGTGGAGAATGGTGGTCGCCATCTTGTCGGAGTGTGCGGCCAGCTATCGGCGGTAGAAATGTTTATACCGTTTCCGGAGTACCGTCGTGTCCGTAGAGCTCTGGGCATGCGCAATGGACAGGAATGTTATAACCGCTAGTGAAGGTTGCACATTCGCGTCGATTTGAATTTGCAGTCATCTCCCTGTCTTGAATTTGTAGTCATCACCGCGTCGATTTGAATTTGTAGCATATCCGTGCACGATAATTCCCACGCGAACTCCTTAATATTTAACTTGGACTTAAACTTATGATTTTTGAAGACGCTTGAACAATGTCAACAACGAGAGAGGTTACACATCAGAGAGGCTTCCAGGAGGAAGGTTATCATTCCGTCTACCACGGAGACCGCCTCATGTGAACAGTCTTCCCACTCCGCCTACCCCCTCCACTGAAATTTTCGTCATTCCGTCTTTGCCGTGTCCGCCTTCATTCCGCCCCATGTGAATCCTGCTTTAGGAGGATGATGAGGGGAGTGCATGAATGTCCGGGGCATAACTTGAAGTGTCGCCTGCTGACCTGGAAGGTGGTATCGATGCGTATTTGGAGAATTTGCTAGCCCCATGTTGGCACAAACTGTTGGCCTAGGGTGCGTTGGTCCTCGGAAGGGAGCAGAGGGGAATCCTATATCGAAGTTTAAATGTCAACATTGATATAAGTTATCCCTAAGCCCGCAGTATTACTTGGAATCAGCTGGCTGGCTTCCACAAACGAATTGTCGCCAATTGAGACCTGACCAGCAGTAATTGCAATAATTGCAATTGTCCACGCTTTCGTATTTCCGAGCTCACACTCGGGGAAATTCACCTCAAATTCAAAGTCAATTCACGATATCGTCGCAGAGCAATGTCAGGAGCATTATGGTAGGCTTTCATTTCAGAAGGAATCGATAACCATTTCAGCGATGTCAATTTTTTTCTCTCTCTTTTTTTTCCAGGGAAAAAAGACAGTTTGGCTCCGCGAGGGAACGATGGAGCCGGCCTTTGGTTCACTAACTTTGACGAATACCAGAGAATGACAGAACCGACTTTCGACAACAATACGGTCGTCAACAACACCGTTCAGCTGGGCGGAACGGCCTTTCTTCACTGCAGAGTCCGCAATCTTGGCGAGAGAACGGTAAGGGAGGAGGTTTTTGACGTTTTATGGATTACTATTGAGGGGGGGGGGGGGGTCCATATTCCATAATTGAATTTTGACTTCTCGTCAGTTGGAGGTTGAAAAGAGTTTTTTTTTTTTCGTCGCGCGGTGGGCTCAGAATCGTTTTGGCGGTGAGGTCTTTAAAAAGGTTGCCATCTGCGCTGTATTTTCTTAACGCTCCAAATAGGGATATCAGATCCCAGGCTCATACGAGTAGGAGAAAATGTCTCGTTTAATGTGCCTACCTCAGACACTTTTCCACTTCAGCCGCTAAACCATTAGAATCAATTCAATGTTTATATATATCTACACGTATCTATACGTGCAGCATAATCCATTAGATCACAGATTTTCTCTTCAATTTCAGTAAATAATTTAGAGTGAAATTATTTTACTCTAAAATGGTGTAAAATGGTCATTTTGTCCAAGGTAGAACCTGGTGCCCAACCTTTGACAGGGTGGGAGTTTCTATTTCGATTTGTTAATTAAAATTTAGCAAGATACAAAATACGCATACATAATTTAGTGTCACGTGAGGTCGCACTGGCCGCAATTTGGTAGGAATGTACATTTGAGAGGTATCATAATATGATTATTGACCATTTTCACGAATAATTGGTTATAAATGTTCCTTATTCAACTTTTCGCGTTGCTGGTTGACTTAAATTACCAATATCGGTATTCTTCCTTCATTCTTCACTTTCATACTTTCAATTTCATGACGATTCCTACCATTACAAAACGATCTTCGTACGGTTCAATGTACCTACTAAATTTGAGTACCTACCTACCTTCACTAGGGAAATTTCCCGCACACGATAGAACTATGTCTTAGGGTAAATCCATGCATCATGATACACATCTATGCACAGATCTATGTATAGTTTAACCCTTGGTAACACGCTAGATGGGAAGTTACGCTAGTAGGCTACACGCTAGCGGGGAAATCCCCGCACATATATTTTAACACAATTATTAATTTATAATGCACTGAAATGTACGAATTTGTTGCAAAAGGTCATGGATATTATATAATATATAATATCCATGACCTTTTGGGGTATATAATATTATTATATCCCTATAATAGAGGTGGATAGGAAAGGTGGATGGAAAGGTCATGGGTATAGAGATGGAAAAGAGGAAAGGTGGATAGGAAAGAAGGAAGGTGGATAGGAAAGGTCATGGATAGGTCATGGATACCTAGGTCATGGTGATGATAGGTGGTAGGTGATGAAAGGTGATAGGTCATGATAGGTGATGATAGGTGATAGGTCATGATAGGTGATGATAGGTCATGGATAGGTCATGGATAGGTCATGGATATAGAGATGGAAAAGAGATGAACTGGAGATAAAAAAAGAAGGCTGATGAATAAATGTTATCCCCACAATCAGGGCCGTGGAGAGAAAACCCGGGCCCGGGGGCAAAATTCATCGGGCCGCTAAAAAAAAAAAAAAATGAAAATTTTTCCCTATATTGATCTGTCCCTTTTCCCATTTTGCCTCCTCCCCCTTTTTTTACAAAAAAAAAACAATCTCAAGTAAATCCGGGCCCCCCTAAGAAGGCCGGGCCCGGGGGCAACGGGTCCAGTGCGCCCCCCCCCCCCCCCCCACAACACCACCTAAATGAACAAAATTAGTTTACTTATATAATGACACGCTAACGGGGAATCCCCCGCAGCTGACGTGACGACGAACACGCTAGCGGCTAAACACCCGCACTTTGCAACGCTTACACTTTACTGTCTGATTGCATACTGAAGGTGCGGTGAATAATTGTTGAGGGGATCATTGTTTACTCTGCGAAAGGTCGGAGAAAAGATACCTTGAACCCTGGGGGGACAATAGTGCAGGACTCAACATGATATTTCGGTTTTTCTGAGAATGCGGGCAAATCCCCGCCTAGCGTGTAGTTAAGGGATATTATTACCCTCCCTTAATACAATAACCTCCTCAGTTGGTATCGAAAACTTCTCACATCGACAAGTATCGGACGACAAGCCGTTTTCACCGAACCTGACTGAGAATCATCATGTCCACTACTTAACTAGACTCAAACTAATCTATCGTACAATGGATGACGCCTGCGGTGCTAGATATCCCCTCCCGCTGAAAATCCGTCGTTCTATCGCCATTGTCAACCCTTAATTAGGCGATCACGTCCCGCCCTGTTCCTAATGAAGCGACATAATCACTTTAAGAGGCGAGTGAATGTAGTAGGTACGCCACAATGTGGTTCCGTGTTGCGGAGGCGTAAGTGGTGGGTTCGTGACGCGACAAGATTATCGAACGCACGGAGTGCTTTATAGTATTTTAGGGGTGGTGGCACTCCACGAATGATCTAGTAGGGGTAGTCATGGTCGGGCTTATCTTGTTAGACGTCGAAAGCCGAAAAGTTCCAAATGAAGAATAGAGGTGACGATCCTCCAAGATGGCTGACTGTTCGAGGTCTTTGCGAAGTGTGGGCCTCTCCCGATGATTTACAAGTCTGATTTTCCTCATGTCCTTGCTTGAAGCGTCGAGGTAAGACGAATGGTCTGCAGACCCCTGACCTGGGCTCAAATGGGATCAACCCCGAATAGTACACCCTCGCGGCGCACAGTGGTCAAAAACGCAGTTTTATGAGCCCAAAAAGGGAAAAAAATAAAATGCTTAAAAACAATGATTGACTACTTGAAAGACAACCTTCGTACCTGTACAACGCTGGGCAAAAGCCGTTTTCGTCTCTTATAAAGATAAAGTGTTGACTGATTCAAATAAACAAGAGTACAAGGTGTGAATTCACGCGAGATAATGAAGCTCGGCGCGCTCACTTTTTCATTAGTATTCAGTCGTTTGTCAAGATTGGGTGAAGAAATACCTTTTTCCAGCGATGGATACATCTAAGATTGGTAATAATATCCGTTATAAAAATTATTTATGAGATTGTACTAATTTTAATAGCATTAATAAATGGTGTATCATAAGGTAAATAATGTCATGCTCGATTTCTTTGGGCTGCCAAAGACGAGATTTACCTGTATTGAGTTTGAAATAGACGTACATCCACTCGTTCATATGTACAGTAAAATTTGAATCCAAAATTAAGTGCTCTAAACTGCTCTAACTTTAGTTTTATCTGTTTCCGTTTTACAAAGAGGCTGTCCTTCAGCAGCAGATCTTCAGCGTTTGGCGTGAAGAAACAGGTCGTTTTCGAAGTATTTTTGGGCGTAGAATCCATTTTTGGGGGTCCCGGAACGATCCGATTTCACTGTGGCGATTTGCAAGGCTTTCGTAGGGCTTAAAATGGGATTTTTGAAGGATCCCAGGAGGTTAAATATTTTTCGAGATAAAATAAAGAATTTGTGGAGAAAAAGATATTTTTGAAAAAAAAAATTTTTTTTTTTACGATTTTTAATTTTGCGCTCATAAAACTGCGTTTTTGACCACTGTGCGGCGTAGTGAAGGGGAGGAACCCACATGTTCCTATCGAGTATTATTGAGCGAGCCCCGCAACGAGTAGCACTACGAGGGCGTTAGTCCTTGAGCCAGACCCAAAATTGAGTGCTGATTTCAGGGAAGGTTTGATGTAATTCCATCACATCATCCTCCATTCTATGTGGAATGAGTTTTGTCGGTCATTCCAAAGCCGCCGTCTTTTCTCAATCTATCTTGTGTGTTTTGTGGCCCTTTGTATCTTATGTAAGCTTTTGTCTGCATAATATATTATATTAGCTTTTGTCTGCATAATATGTGTGAGCTGCATAATATATTATTAATATATTATGCAGCTCACACATATTATGTGTATTGGTTTGTGATTTTCCGGCTTAGGTTTCTTTTGTGAAGCTTAGGTGTATTCTTTCAAATTTTTTTCTTAACCGCTTTTGTGTTTTCTATCGCTTCCCAAACTGTCTCTTTCACTGCTTCCCCAATTGTGGCTGCGAGAGGTGTCATTCCAAAGCCGTGTTTTGTTCTGTGTCGTTTGGGTCTTATGTGTAAGTACACATAAGACCCAAACATAATAATATTATGTTATTGTGTTTGTTTGTGATTTTCCGGCTAAGGTTTCTTTTGTGTTGCTTAGTATTCTATCGATTTTTTCGTTAATCGCTTTGGTTCTTTTATCGCTTTCCAAGCTGTCTCTTTCATAATGTCGACAATTCGCAGTTTGAGGAAAATCTCCAATTTAATTAAATTTTGTCAAAGGACATTAAACAAATTAACATTAAAACAAATGAAAACTTTTGTCAAACGACATTACACAAATGAATGTCCCTTTTGTTAAAACCTGGGGTTATTGATAGGTTGGCACTACTGTGCGTTTCGAGTAGGTAACAAGGAGGTGGTGGCATTTAGAAGGAATGTTCACGTCTCTTCCCTCTGTCAATCTAATGTGTATTTTGAGAAGTGTGTCTTATATAGCTCCTGTTACGCTTTTCCTCTATGTTTCGACTTCATTTGATACAATTGCCTGAAATGAAACAAAACGCATTGATGTGACCGTTACGAACACATTCAGCCAGGTATTCCATGTTGTCAAGTTCTCCTCAATATAGATTACATTCCTTGGATTCTTCTTCTTTAGCATAACAACTCATTTCTGGAACAATGCGTTGAATATAGCGAACCTCTTCCCCTTTAACATCGATTTTTTGAAAGGGCTGTCCGCGTTATGAACGTGCCGCACCCTCGTTTCGTAAAAAGTGACAAAAGTGTGCTCAGTGAGCGAAGGTACACTAGGGAGGCAGGTTGAAGGAAATGGTACCTCACTCTGGATGGCGGGCCATAAGGGCCTGAAAGGCGGTGTATATTTCATGCGGTACCTCCCGGCCCTTCTTCGCCCACCGCTGAGGTTATATTCCGGCAGGTTATGCATCCGAGCCTCCCAGGTTATGCCTGCTAACTACATCCGTTTAAACCCTTCTGCCTTCCCTGCTATCTCCTGGCCCCTCGGAGGCTCCCTCTAACGGCGGACAGACTATGCAACTTTAAACAACCCCCGCCCCTTCGACGCTAACACTCCCTCGTGCGTTTCCCTTTGCCCGAGTAACACCACGACCAACTTTCCTACCATACTATGCATCACTTTCCCCTTGCTTATGAGACAAGAGGCAGTGAGCAGCTCGCTTACAAAACCTCCTTCCTTGAACATACCTTCACAAATACTAGACACATGAATATGAAATTCTCTTCTAGCAACTGGACTCTTTTATGAGTTGGGAATTGATACAGTTATGAATATGGTGACAATGCCGATTTTGTTTATTTCATTAGCACTTGTTTCGGTGTTTGAAGCCCGCCGTAGATATTGCTATTAATTTACCTGAATGATACACTTCTACTCATCCTTTCAGAAATGATGCTGCACTACGAACAGGCTATTCGGGAATAACCACCGATCAGTGATGAGTGGCCCAGTAAGGTGCACGAAAACGGCTTTTACGAGGAGAGTTGTGACCAGTGAGAATCGCGAATAGCCTTGATCGTGCCATACCATGGCAAACGTGGGGGTCACCGTCTGGGAAGAGGAAATCACCCAAGCCACCAGGATGCTGGTGCCTTCACAATTGGATGCTGTCATCGAGAGCAGCCTGCCAGTGCAGGGGACTTGGGCACTGGAATGGGATAAGTAGCGTTCATGGCGGTTACAACCAAAGCACCAAGATTTTCCAGGGTCCTCTGACCTGGCAAGTTGAAAGGCAAACAGAGGTCTTCCCTCGCCCGCTCTTGGATTAGTTGATGATCCCGTTACAGTGAAGGCGTTTAGGGTCAGTCAGAGTGTGCCTCAGACGCGTGAGTGTTGCCAGAGCAAGCAGCA
The DNA here is from genome assembly GCA_955831195.1 of Pilophorus perplexus. NCBI lineage: Eukaryota > Metazoa > Arthropoda > Insecta > Hemiptera > Miridae > Pilophorus > Pilophorus perplexus. Next base: position 5,975,518 of record OY037015.1, read on the forward strand.
TGCATTGGCTGACTTGAACCCGTTGAAGATCGCCCCATAGGTCCTGCGATCCATGGATCGGATCGTCCTGGGACCCCGAAAATGGATTACTTATACGTCCAAAAATACTTCGAAATCGACACCTAACGCTACCCTCTCCCGTAGCGTTAATTAAAACGAGAATTTCGTCAAAATTTCACATTAAAAAAAAAATCCTCCTGGACTTTCTGTTTTTGGAAGCAAGGCATCTTGAAACGTACCGAAAATGTCAAATTTTGAGGCTGATCAGAATTTTTGACTCCGTCGCGATTACATAGGTGTATTATTCCATGAACAAATATTAGGAAATAAATGCATTGAAGGGAGTGAGATGGAGCTATTCTCGGCAGCAGGGTGGGCGTGCCATCAGAAGAGAAAACCACATGAAGGTCAGTGCACTGAGAGAAAAAAAGGGCCTATTCTAGGTTATTTTTCGATTTTTTTTCTAGGTTAAAATTTAACAGGTTAGCATTTAATGCTGCCAACCTAGATTTTTTTTTCATTCTAGGGTGGAACAATTTAGTCTAGGTTGAATATCATTTAACCTAGATTGAAAATAACTGGTGAAGTTACCGTCCTAAAAATGCAAACAACCAAGATTTAAAATGCGCCACCCCCACACTTTAGTTCTAGGTTAAGTTCACGGTGTGTGCCGCCGCCTCCATCCATTTACAGTCTAGGTTAAAAACATAAATGTCTTGGTTGTCTCACCCTGGTATTCAATGTTTTTCACTTTCGTAGACGGTTGATTTACCCTAAAACGAAAACGTTCTCACCCCCCCTCAAACAATTTACAGCCATGGCGCGTTAACCTAGAACCCTTTTTTCTCTAGGTTGTGCCCCTTTATTTACGAGGTTGTTTCGTTTACTATCCCTGTTGTACCAGTTAAATTTCTAGGTAGCTTCCTATTCTTTTCAGGTTGGTCCTAATAAATTACTAGGTTGTCCACTTTTCTTTGTAGGTTTGCTCCACTTCCATTGCAGGTTGGTTCTATCAACCTCAACTATCTTTCTGTGTTGTCTCTGTTTCCAACTCAGTACAAAAATTTGAATGTGACGTCATAATATGAATCCACATAGTGACAGAAAATAGATGATTAGATAGACAGTGGGGTTGAGGCCACTGGGTAAATAGCAGGGGTGCCAAAACAACGAGAATTAACGCCCACCGCCTACAGTGGCGCTCTCCACGGCCGCTTAGCATACCGTAGAAACAACCTGGAATTTATCGAATGAATTAAAATCACTGTTGTTGAAACCTAAAACTATTTGTGGTAGGTACTACGGTAGTTTTAACCGAGACTGAAAGTCTAACTTTTTCTTCTGGGTTGTTACCTAAAGTAACAATCTCGCCTTTTATATCTCTCAGTTGTTTTCAGTTGTACAACCGAGACTTTAATGGAGGGAAATTATATGGAAGGTCAAATCATTCGATTCTAGGTTACCCCACTTAAAACTCAAAGGTAGGTAATATATTTTCTAGGTTGACACTTTTTTATTTCAGGTTGTGGTCAGAGGGCGGGTATAACGGATTAGGTTGTTTCTATATGGGTCTAGGTTGTATTAATATTTTTCGATGATACTTTAACCTGGACCTATTTTTTCTAGGTTTAATCAATTGATTCTAGGTGGTTTCAATTTCTTTTCGAGGTTATTTCGGATTTAACCGAGCCACTAAAAAATCTTTTCTCTCAGTGTGAGTTTAAAGTTTCTCTCACCAAATTTTGATCTGAGCTTATTGCAGTGGGTGGAAACGTCAAACGAAATGTATAATATACTCTACTACAGTAGAGTGCATGCATGCAAACTGGAGATGGCACCCCTTCTTTCCCTTAAGATCGGTTAGATATATCAGGATCTTAGATACCTGCCACAAGAACAGCAAACATATTGTGAACTACGGCACAGCAGGCTTGAGGAGGACTTATGCAATTCTTACAGGCAATGAGAATGTGATGTGCAGGCCGTGATTCACTCCAAAGAAAATGCGGTTTTTTCCCCGCGTTGAGATACCCGCATTTGCAAGATTGGAAAAACACCGCGTGAGTCATCAGAATTACCACAAAGATGATCGCAACGCCAATGTAATGATGATCTCAATGCCTATGTGATAATGATCACATTGTCCATGTGAAGATGAACACAAGGCCTATAGGTATACCATATGACGGTGGCATTGCCTATGTAATGATAATGACAATGCCGACGTTATGACGAGCTCAATGCTTAGGGTGATGATCACAATGTCACGTTAAGAAAACTAATACATGTAGGTACATGCTTCACACCTTGTTCTGGTCCCTACAGACCTTACCAACGATTGGATCGGAGATTGGAAGAAGGATTTCCTCATATATCGAGTGTTGAGCGCCAGGGATCCATCTCCAAGGAACAAAGGGGACTAATCGATCTGTTGCGCACATCAAGAGTCTGGATCAGATAATCTTAACCCTCGGTTAACTTTTTCACCAAGTCATGGTCATCCATTTCTCTCTCACGACGTCGAATTTGAACAAGCATCCTCCATCGTCCCCACCACCACAGCAGCAGCTAAACGCTAACGTGCTTTATCCTCCCCCAAACACACAACGCTCTCCCTTGATCATCCATAAATTCATTCTCCGTAGAATTCAACGAAAGAATCCCTTTCAATTACTCTCAAATTAATAAAATTACACTCTTCATCCGCCTCAAGAAAAAAGATTCACCCTCTCACGGTACATTTTCCTGTAATACTTGAAGGAGGGGACAGAATTGAGTGAAGCTCTCCATCATGGTTCGTTGGTCGTTTCCATTTCGGGTACACACAAGACTCCGACCCCTTCTGAAGCGGATCCTCTCAATTTTTCGGATGAGGGAAAAGGGGAATCTACTTGCCATTGTTGTGTACTCGTACATCTGGATATTGGATACCCTCGTTGGGGGACGGTCGAAACGCATTGTGGTACCGCACAATGGTGTGTGATGGACCGTTGAAAGTCTGTTGAATTCTTCTGAAAGTCGGAATTTCTTGCCTGTAGCGGAAGAATTTTTTCACTTCTGGGATCGAAAAAATGTGTTTCCTTCAAAATTAAAATTTCCACTGGCATTTTGCGTTTCAGGACCTCCTGGCCAAAGTTGGTTCCGCGTCCGGCTGTCCGTCCGCATTTCCTTGTTACAGCCATAACTTCTGCAGGACATCCTGGTTAACGGATGTTAAAGGTGTACCTACAGGCCTCCAGCGCTACGATTTTGCCCCCGGAGGAAAGGAAGGGAACACCTGAATGCCCCTGCCCAGACCTGCTGACCTGGGAGGCGGTATCAACGCAGAAAAGAGAAAATTTTGTGGTAGTCTGGAATGCGTTGGTTTCCTGAAGGGAGTCCAGGGGAATCTAATTTTGAAGTCGATGTGTCCACATGTGTCCACATCCCCAGACAAATTGTTACCAAGGGAGGCCGGGCCCGCTGAGCTGACACCGTCTCACGAAAATCCGCTCTCCCGGCGACCACAGTTGATTTGTCAACAATGGTTGCCTGAGCAACAGATTCAGGCGTAAAAATTGGATCCGCTGCCCGGGCTTCCCCAGACGAAGTGTCGCCAGGGGATGCCCAGTCCTCGGGGCCCAATCGAAAATGCACTGCGTGAAGACATCTCAATTTAAAATTGAATGGACGATCAGTGAAAAGATGATGTTGTCGGTGAGATTGGGCCCATCGGCGTAATGAGCGGTGCTCCCACTGGCGAGAGAATTTGGACTTCCCAATCACACCGCCGACGGTGGCGCTTCCCGTGTCCCCCTTGGCGGTGTATTTTTGACATTTTATTTAATTTTTAATTTTTATGAGTTGACAAAGAATAATGACGTAGACACCAGCACAAGTAATTTGGTGAGATGTGAAAATTGGGTCTTTGGCCGCTTCTGTCTCCTTCGAACATGCTGGCCTTGAAGGAGAATGCTCTCGAACTCAGCCAAGGGCTCCGTGAAGGTCCATGAGTTGAACTAGTTGAAAGTAGCTGCTCTTCTATGACTAAGAGGTGGGGTCATGTTACATTACAAGCAGGCGTCCCGCCCTCCATTCCAGTTCCACCCCGCGAAATGAACGGGTGGACGTTCCAAAGGGAGTGCGGACTTTCAAATGGCGCTGTGATAGTTATGGCGGCGGCGAAAGGGAGCTGTGGGGGAATCGGGTCAGCGACCAGAAGAAAAATTGTAGACTCCCAAAACCTGCCAAGGGAGTCGCTCTTCTAACAAATGGGACCGAAGGACGTTCGTGAGTGATGCGGCAAAAGCCCCGAAAAAAAAGGGAGAAATAAAATAGAGGGAGCCGCGGAGGGGGGAAAACCTCGATACAAATTGCATTCATTACAAAGGAGTCCCACGGCTCACATCTTCGCGTCCATTAGTCAGAAATGTGTGGGATGAAGACCCCCTCCACCAGGCAGGAGGGGATTTTGCCATCCTAACAAACCCCGGCCTGGTGAGAAATCCCCTAAGTAAGTGGAAATGCGTCCCCGCGATAAAGTCCTCTCATAAATTTGCGTCGCCCGACCTCGAAAATGAGTTTCTAGAGAGGGTTTGCGGTTGTGGTACGACAAGACATGGAGGACAGAAGCTGGGCATGTTCGAACGATAATTTTACAATCTTGCGAACTTTTATTAGTCTTCTAGTTCTTATAAGCACAAATTGATCCTTAATATACACATAAATCGAAGGTGGTCAATAACTGGTACACTTCCCCCATTTCTAGAACTAAAGGAATTTAAAATAGTTGAAACCCGTGTGCCCTTGCTCGAATCCACGTTTACACCTTGATCAACAATATTTTGTTTAAGTAAAACAAAGAAGGCGGTCAAAAAGAGGAGGGAAATAGAAGATGCCAACGCTGCCTCGAATCCCTTATTTTTTTAATTAAATTGGAGAGGGGGGGAAAGAAAAAGAGGAAAGTGGTTGTGAAAGCTGAACGGTCGGAAAGACGGTTTTTATTGCCGGTGGAGGTACACCTTGCTGGCCGGACAAGAAGATTAAATCCTTTGGTGTAGTGTTAGAACGTGGTCGAACCCAGGGAGGGTGGAATTGCCAGAGGGAGTTGAGAAGTTTGAGACGCTCGAGGGCAAAAAAGGCTGAAGAAAAAAAAAATCGACGGTTTGGCCGCTTTGTCCCTGAGGAGAATCCAACGAATAGAATTTTCTGTATTTCAATATATGTTGCAACGCATGTAGGTACCTACTACCATTCAAACTTAGCCCTCCGTCGACCACGTGGACCTCGTGGGGTCTCCACAGACCCCACACACAATTTTTGCCTATCCGTCACCAAACCGCATCAGCGTCAAAACAACTTGCCATGTATTAAGTGGTATCTCGGTGAATATCACAAAAACGGACATTTTCAGACCTCCTACTTTTGGAAAAATTGACCTTGCAGGAGAGTGCCCAGGATTTTTTTATTTCCTCTTTAGGTTAAATAAAATTGTTTAACGTGGTCGACATAGATCAAAATCCGTTTAAATTTAAATTTTTTTAAAAACATTGTACCACGTCAATGAGATACTTCCACGCCCCTGAGGTTAACTTTCTCAGAAGATTTAAATAATCTAGGTTTTTTGATTTTGTAAACTTGTTGCAGGGAGGGCAAAATGAAGGTGAAAGTACCATGAAATAAATTAATTTGGGTCTCAAACCTACCTATTTGAACCCATTTCAGCATCTAGAACGTTAAAAAAATTGACACCTCATTGTCATGGAAGAATCCTCATATGACGTGGATTGATGAATCGTCCACGCCATTGAGGTCCATTGTTCCACGACATTGAGGATTCCCTCTTTGAAAGTTCACTGTCAACTGTACTTATCGGAAAATTGGAATTATTAGGAGGTGTGAGAGTTAACAGAGGATGAACCAGCATCAACACCTCAAAATATGCATTTGGATACAACCACGTCAATGAGAAACGTCATCTAAAAACGCAGTTAAAATGTTCTTCTGGGGTCTAACACCATCCCTAAACGTTGTTCCTCACACAGGGATAATTAATTCTAAGTATGACAAGTGTCCCCAGGACAAAATCTCATTACTTCCTGAGTGAAGCTACATATATGAAAATGCATTCAATTACCCTTTAGGCGAATAATTGAAGAAAATGGTACGGTATAGGTATATTTCGAAAGCTACATTACAAAAATCAAATTCTGGAACCTTCTATTCATACCAAGGCGGAACACAAACTTCACAATCACCCTTTTTGCTAAAATTTCGTCATCCACTTCACTGTCTTCTTCCCCAATATCTTCGGTTTCGAATAGCTCTTCTTCCCTCTCTCGCCTTTCCAACTCTGCTCTGATAAGCTCCTCGCCTATGAACGTCTTACGAGCCATCTTTCCCGCAAAATAAATCCTGAAAAGATTTTTAAAAAATTGTTACACAGTAGACCACGTGGGGTCCGCTGGGACCCCAACCACGGCTTTTGAGGAAAAATGTTTCATAACAGTGGTTACTGACCTGTGAGACTGATACTCCTTTGCCGACGTCTGGAGCGCACCTGGGGTGGAAGGTACTGAAGGTGGCAGAGCGGTGGGTGGCGTTGGCTACACTGAGAGAAAAGATTTTTTTAGTGGCTAGGTTAAATCCGAAATAACCTCGAAAAGAAATTGAAACCACCTAGAATCAATTGATTCAACCTAGAAAAAAATAGGTCCAGGTTAAAGTAACATCGAAAAATATTAATACAACCTAGACCCATATAGAAACAACCTAATCCGTTATTACCCGCCCTCTGACCACAACCTGGAATAAAAAAGTGTCAACCTAGACCAAATGTGAACTTCACATTTGGTCTAGGTTGACATTGTGAAGACCTAGAAAATATATTACCTACCTTTGACTTTTAAGTGGGGTAACCTAGAATTGAATGATTTGACCTTCCATATAATTCCCCTCCATTAAAGTCTTGGTTGTACAACTGAAAACAACCGAGAGATTTAAAAGGCAAGATTGTTACTTTAGGTAACAACCCAGAAGAAAAAGTTAGACTTTCAGTCTCGGTTAAAACTACCATAGTACCACAAATAGTTTTAGGTTTAAACAACAGTGATTGTAATTCATTCAATAAATTCCAGGTGGTTTCTACGGTACGCTAAGTGGCCGCGGAGAGCGCCACTGTAGGCGGTGGGCGTTAATTCTCGTTGTCTTGGCACCCCTGCTATTTAGCCAGTGGGGTTGAGGCCAAATCTTTGTCAAATTCTAATCATCTAATTTCTGTCACTATGTGCAGGCATATTATGACGTCACATTCAAATTTTTGTACTGAGTTGGAAACAGAGACAACCCAGAAAGATAGTTGAAGTTGATAGAACCAACCTGCAATGGAAGGGAAGCAAACCTAGAAAGAAAAGTGGACCACCTAGTAATTTATTAGGACCAACCTGAAAAGAATAGGAAGCTACCTAGAAATTTAACTGGCACAACAGGGATAGTAATTTAAACAACCTCGTAAATAAAGGGGCACAACCTAGAGAAAAAAGGGTTCTAGGTTAATGCGCCATGGCTGTAAATTGTTTGAGGTGGGGTGAGAACGTTTTTGTTTTAGGGTAAATCAACCGTCTATGAAAGTGAAAAACATTGAATACCAGGGTGAGACAACCAAGACATTGATGTTTTTAACCTAGACTGTAAATGGATGGAGGCGGCGGCACACACTGTGAACTTAACCTAGAACTAAAGTGTGGGGGTGGTGCATTTTAAATCTTGGTTTTTTGCATTTTTAGGAAGGTAACTTCACCAGTATTTTCAATCTAGGTTAAATTATATTCAACCTAGACTAAATTGTTCCACCCTAGAATGAAAACCAAAAAAAATCTAGGTTGGCAGCATTTAACCTAGAAAAAAATCGAAAAATAACCTAGAATAGGCCCTTTTTTTCTCTCAGTGTAGGAGTGGGGGGGATTTTCGGACCCCACGTGGTCTATGAAGGGTTGAAGGGCAACTTGAGTTTTGGATTATTATTTTTGGAATAATTGGTTTTTGGTTTATTATTCTTGGAATAATACACCACGGCGACTGACCACGAGCTTTCTTTGTGCGTCTACCTCCTGCCATTTTGCGCTGAAAACCCTTTGTTTTTTGGGTGTCAGGGTTATCCGCTATTTTTACCGTACACGAAGATATTGTAAGCTTGTCCGCCGTCCTTGAATTTCACGTCTTTTGTAAAAACATACCAAACATCTTTCATCGGGTCACCTACTTTCCCGTTCGTAAACAACGAATCTTTTCTCTATCCCGGAATGTTTCCGCTGTGGATTTACCTACTTGCGAAACTGCTGGAATATAAAAACAGATCGTGAAAAAAAACGAAGATGACATCCTTTATAGCCGGCATCAGGGCGAGGACGGGGGGAGGTTATTGAATGCGATAGATCCTGCTTTTCTCACTTCCTTCGGTAACCTCGTAATTTTCCATCCCTCCGGTCGTCGTTGGCTCGACTTTATTCCGATCCGGCCGTTTCATTTCAAGGACGGTCGTGAAACGGATGGACAAGTTAGGTGCGGGTTTCAACGTGAAGACATCGTCCGGCTATCGCATGGTAGCTTCTCACGTTTGGTTTAAATTTCCAGGTATATTTTGGCATAAGTCACGGGTGCGATTGTCGTCAATTCGCCAAGAACCCCACTCAGGCATCGTCTAGATATCTTTAAGGCGCATCTCATGATTTCCAAACCTTGTACAGTGTTTGGTTTCCAACAACTGTAATACTCATTCATCTCTCCATCGTCTTCCTCTCATCTTTATAACATCCCTATCACCTCCTTCGCCGGAGAATCTAATAACTAGCACCACTCCCTCCCTAGAAGGCCTCATCTTCGGTAATACTGCACCTTTATTATGCAACTATGAGAGCGCTCGCCGGCATGTACAGCCTTCATTCTGGGATCAAATTTAGGAGAAGAATTTGATCTCATTTTCAGTCGTACGTGGACTTATTTTTTAACACCGGCCGGTTAGATTTCCGATGGAATTGGTTTACTAAATAAGAGTAATCTTCTCTTAATACCTGAATAATATTATATTATCGTTACTAACGATTCGTTAGAAAATATTGTTTTCTTCATTCCGCTTGGAATCCCCACTTTTAGACACTAAGTGTCTAAGGTAATATAAGTCTTATATTACCTGAACAGCTCAACCATCGCGTTCACCGTGAATCCCCCAGCTAGCCCTATTCAAAGTAGGCCAAAATTAAAAACCTGGGCCGTTAACATTTTTGATTTGGCAGATTAGCGATCTGGACTACTGTGCAGCGTACCAACATTCGTTTTTGGAATCTGCACATTTTGAAACGTATAACGACAGTTTTGAGGACATTATCCGTTTCCAGAGGTCTCGATTCCAAAACTGGCAGTAGGATTTTTTTTTTTTTTTTTTTTTTTTTTTTTTAATCTGAAATTTTGACAAAATACTCAGTTTACCATCTAGTTGTGCCCGCAAGGTTTTCAGCCCGATCGCCCAAACCCGTGGGGCGCTATGGGGCTACGGAAGGGGTTTTTTGAAGACTTTTGGCTAATGGATCGAGTCAGGTGTCGTTTTCGAAGTATCTTTGGACGTAGAATCCATTTTTTGGGGTCCCGCAACGATCCGATTTCACTGTGGCGATCTATAGGGCTTTCATGGGGCTACAAATGAAATTTTTGATTGATCCCAGGAGGTCAAATATTTTTCAAGTAAAAAAACTAAAAAAGGTTTTTTGAAATATAAAAATCCATTTTTTTTTTTAAATTTTTTTCATTGACAGAATTACATTTCTGCACAAGTCACCTATATCAAAGAATAATAAACCCTTATGTAAAATTTGCTGCGGTTTTTTTTTTTTTTTTTTTTTTTTTTGAGGGCTTTTGGACGTGAGAGTCCATTTTTTGGGGTCCCAGAACCATCATATTCCACCGTGGGAAATCTGTGATGAAGGTGCTATGTACCTACCTCAAATAGCACCTTCCTTTGAAGCCAGAAATTGGATATCCCTATGGATGAAGGTGCACATAGCTCCTTGTACATTGTAGGCCACATGGCACCTTGTTCCATGAAACGCCTTACAGCTGGATTTTTTTTTTTTTTTTGGAAGAAGGAGACATGGACATGACATGTTCATTGTAGCCATTCCATTGAAAAATTGTAGAAACATTGTGACAATGTCATGTCATCACACCTTATTCTTCTTCTTCTCTGGGTGCTGTACCTGTAACCAGGCGTTGGCGACCTCTCGCGAAATACTCTTGGTGGTTCGCCATTGCCTTCCAAGAGTTGATTATCAGTTTAAGGAAGATGTCTAGCGGCTGCTGGGATCCAACCAGCAACCTCCGACTCAGCAGTCCCATGCTCTAACCACTGATAACCACCTTCTTCCATTCGGAATGAATTCAAGGATTTGTCAGTCCGTAACCAGGCTGCTACCGCAGCTACATCACGCTTCAAAACCTTCATTCTTGCAAAAAAACCAACTTTGGCGAAAATGTCAACCACAATGTGGGTGATGTCATCTTAACAGTCAATAATATCAATTAATAAATGAGAAAAACTGTTGAGGAACCACAACCTTTTTTTCTCATTTATTGCCCATTTCCCACTTTGATAAGGATATGAGGCCCCTTTCAGTTCGAAAGGCCTTGACGAGACGATTCCATCGATACCAACAACTCAAAATCGACTTTTTTGTACATATTCTCTTTGTGCTTTATGAGATTTTGACCAAACCCGAGTGAATTTATTTTACCTGTGTTGATTAGTGTTTGACGTTCGGTGCAGTGCTGTGTCCAATATTTCACTACTTTTGTGGACCGGACTACGTGGACGTCCGGAAAGGGTTTCCCAGGAAGCTTCTAAATGACTCCCCGGCGAGTGTTATTTTTACTTCTTCACCATACCAAAGAAGTCCTATAAACAACCAGAACAACGAACTACCAGATCGTTGTCAATTCCCGGTTTAAAAACATCACAGAAAAGCGACATTCAGATAGAGAGAAGTCAATATCGATTGTCGGAGTTGATGCAGTGAGAGTAATAACATGAAGGGAATAACCCAACCCTAACGTTGAGCGAGCTAACGTATTATCGTCGGATGAACAAGAACAACAAGCACTTGATTAAAAAAACAGTGAAAAGGGTAGATTCTGCTACGCCACAACGGGGAATGAAGGGAAAACCTGAGGGGGCCATTGAAAAGTGGAAGTGAGCGGAAACGAGCGGCTTGGGAGAACAATTATGGCAGCCGGGGCGATTATGAGTCTGCCTAGTAGAAGGGTTGCTGTGTCATGTATCTCCAGGGATTTTGTTGAAGTTTAGTTGATCATGTTCTGGAGTCGTGCATGTGATTATGTGTGTCTCAAAGCTGAACAAGCTGCCACTCCTGGCAGACTGGTTGCTTTTGTCTGTTACTCAGCGGGCTCGGCGAGGTGGCTTTGGAGCTCCCACCATTCGCAAGGAAGGGGGCCGTCCTGGTTGGCCGTCCAGCTCTTTGCGCAGTAATTGGTAGAAGTCCTGCGGACCAAGGCGTAATAGTCCAGTCACCAGGTGCCTCAAAGAGGTGTTCAATGCAACGCGTGGTTTTATATATTCAATGTTCAATGTTATATGTTCAATGTTTTTGGGGTGCTGAACACGAATCCCAACAATATTTTGGGACGCTCACCAGGCAAAAACGCAAAAAACCACGAACTTTCGACACTTTTTTTGGTTTTTAACGGATAACTCTGAGAGGGCGGTTACACGTAAAAATTTTCTATATAGTAAATTAAAGAGCACTAAATCCTGCGTTGATTACCTTAAAGTAAAAATTGAGCCAGCCGTAAGGGCGCGACGGGCTGTCCAAAAATGTCGATTTTTCCAACTTTTCGAAAAATCAAGATAACTTCAAATTTGAATGTCTGCACGAAAATAACTCTCACGTAAAAACTCATTTAACGAAAGTTGTAGAGCTTTTGATCAAACAAAAAATTATAAATGCTCGGAAACACTCCTGAGTGGCTGCTCGCCATCCTAGTCCATTCATGTATTGTATAGTGCCTTTCATTACTTAAGCCTCTTGCATGTCTCAATTTGCATTTACATAAATGCATAAATGCTACTACAGAGAAGTAGCAGGCAAAAGACTCCATTAGGGTGGTGTCACACTCAGCTAGCCGAAACCCCTCACGACCACCTTGTCCTCAAGCAGGACCCTCTCCAAGAGAGCAAGATTACGGTGATGAAGCATCTTGACTATCATGCTATTGATCTCGTTCTGAGTGACACATTTTCAGATTTCATGAATCCTAACCATCCCATTTAGTTGTTTGATCAGGTCATGGCTACAGTCTGTGAAACCTGCAGTAGACCAATTAATTAGGTACCTCTTGTTAAGTACATATATTTTTTACTTATCTAAATTTCATTGTTAAAATTTAACACAGATTTCATGGCGTTTACAATTTGTTGCACTTACTACCCAGTGGCTGAGTGTACTGTTCAAGTTATACCGTTGCATGGTGAAATTGAGAGAATGAAGCACATCAATCACAATAGTTGAAACGAGGTAATTATTAGTTTGGAGTGTTTCCGAACATTAAATGTTATAAATTGTATAGATTGTCTATATTTTCGGTTGACCAAAAGTAAAAATGTTTTAATATTTAAGTAATATTTGTGCTCTCTGAACGCAAAATTTGATGCTCTACAGTTTTTACTTGGTAGTTTTCGAGCCTCACACATTCAACTTTGGAGGTATCTTTATTTTTCGAAAAGTTGGAAAAAATCGACATTCTTTGAGGCCCTGTCGCGCTCTTACGGCTGGCTGAAAATGTTATATTACTTAAAGGTAGCTCTTTCGACGCAGAATTTTGACTCCGAGATGTAGCATGCTGCCACCCGTTGGCCTCCATAACTGTGCCCAATATTCATCCCACAGAAACGACCAAATCATCCTGGCATGCCTTGATGGCATTGCAGGGTCTTCTGTAGATCCATCAAAAGCGTCTGAGGCGCGAGGTGTCCATAGTTCCGTTCGCATTCGCCACATCGACTGGGCGCTAGTGGTGCGCTGTGTAGTTGGCGCTCTTATCATTGTTATCAATTCATCCGAGCTCTTTTACTCTATGGTGTCCTCCTCGGTGTTTTATGTGTATAGACATACAACGACTAACTTTATCTATCTATTATCTTTTTGGGTGATAATATGAAGCAGCGTGACACTAATAAGTACATAATTTCATTCTTCTAACTCCAAAAATCCATAGAATTTGATGAAAAATCCGATATCTGGGATCAAGCCTAAAAACCCTCAAATTTATCTGTGGCGTTGGCAACGCTGGATTGATTGACCTGCCCAGGCGGTGTGGCGAGGCTTCTGAAGCACGCCTCAAGATCCATCTGCCACTGTTTTGCACTTTTATATTTTTCAAACAACTCACTCATATCATTTCTATTGAATTTGTTTTCATCTAAGTTTCTCAATCAATCAGCCCATGTTGCATCTGCAACTGGAACCTGTTGTGCTCTTCAAATCACTACATTACAACCTGTCTAGAATTAGGAATGGAAATGCACCCAATGTAGGTGACGCCACCTACCTACACCGGTTTCGGTTTCCAATCAAAGACACCAGAATGCAGGTCGATTTTCAATTTTTTCTTGATTTCTTGATGCTTGGCACTAGTGACACTGGATTAACGCAAAAATGGCCGTGTTGATACGTTTCCATTCCTAATTAGGTAGGCATACAAGTCCTGCATTATGAGGTGCCTTCATTCGTATGCCAACTACGTATAACATAACACTCGTTCCAAGCCGCAACGAAAGTGTCTTGAACTTTGCAACCATGTTCCTTTGAAGACTGTTAGGATTCTTTCAAACCCCGAAGAAGAAACTTGCAAAAGCTTCTATAACCAGTGCTTCAACCTCGCTACATAAATAATTCACGGTATACACAAGCCGAAGGGGGGTTAGGGGTTTATTTTGATAGGGATGGATCCTGAGGCCGCACATTGGGGCCTAGTTGGAAAGGGTTTATCGAGGAGCTCAGGATCCCCTGCCAAAATCTTCGCTCCCATAACCTACCCCTCCTTCAACACCACAACCCCCTTTGACCCCCTTGGAGGATGTTCGTTTTACTATGAACAGGGCCGTAAATTCATCCCACTCGGAGCTCAAAGGATCCACAAAGGAGGAAAAGGGTGAACACCCTTTTAGTGCTCCATACGCGGGGTTTTTTCATAGAAGGGAGAATACTCGTTTTTTATTATGTATTTTCTCTGGCGAATTGAGGAACTGTGTAGGAACCTTCGAGTGAAGTGCGTGTTGTGTGATGGGCGGAAAGTTGGCGCAGTGTCCAAGTCCTTGCTGCCGTTTGTTCGTTAGAGTAATGCGGTGGAGGCGTTGGGTGCAAAGAGCCTGATCTGTTTTTTCACTGGATTCATTCGGACACTACAGCGTTCCTGGAAGGGGAGACCTCGTTCCAGGACGGCCTTTGTAACATGGGGACCTTTGTAAGTAGGAGAGAGAAATGGATTGGTCGCCAACGGATGGTCAGCGTCGACGGCAAAGAAGAGAAGTGAACTATCTATTCGTCAGATCCAGATAAGAGAGGCGTCGCCTCGCTTCGCCAGTCAACCCAGAAACCATTTAGTTGTTAAACCGGTATTTTGAAAAAATTTCAGATTTTAAGGCATTTGCCTGTGCGAAACCTGGCTTCTCGAAGAACTTAAGAATCTTGTATCCAACTTTCTAAACAACTTCCACCAACTCTTTGCTCCGGCTACTAAAGTGCACTCACACGATAGACCTAGTAGTGGACTAATAATTTTCCTTCGTAAAGCACTTTTTTTGAGGGCCACTGTACTCTCCGTGAGTGACTCCTGGTTGGTGATTGACACCCACACCAACACAACAAAAATACTCCTTGCACTAGTCTATTTTCGACCTAACCCCGACCATGACGGCCTACTCTCTTCCTTTGAAGATATTTTGAGCGATTTCCTAGCGACCCATGAGCAGATACAGCAGCAACTCTTCGACTCGATCGGCGCTTTTATACGGCTCAGACCTGGGCATTGGCTCAATGCGAGGTTATTGAACGTGTCCAACTGAACTTCTTGAAAAGAACTCTCGCCCTGCCCCGAAACACTCCCAGTCATCTGGTTAGGTTGGAGATGGGTAGAATGCCCCAAACCTATTCGGTTTTCAAACGATGCTACAACTGGTGGCTTTGTATTTTGAGAATGCCTCCTCATCGCCTTCCACTTATTTGCTATAGCAATTTTGTATACAAAAGACTGATGTCGCTGTGCACCGGCGCAAGTATGAAATTTAACTGGGTAGCGCACTTGAGGGGCCTTCTTTTCTGGCTGGGTGAGCATGAACTCTGGGACTCGCAGGATTACACAGAGGCAAGGAGAAGAAAGAGCGATGGCTTCAGCAAACTCTCGAATGGGCTATGGTCTAGAGACATCGAACGCGCGACTGAATCACACAGCTCCCCCCTCTTCCGTCGCTGGTGCTCCTTCAATGGAACGGAGGCCTACCTGACGAGAGATACCCAGCCATATATATAATATTATATAATAGTATATTATATTATTATTCCTTTTTTCAAAAGATTGACAGACTCGCGACGAGATATACGTTTTTGATTGTTCAGACAGAAGGTATTAGTAGTAGAGGGAACACTAAAAAAGTATAAAAACAAGTACTTACCTAAATTTTCGCCGATTAGTTGGCTTCATCAGAGGGGTAGGAATGGTGGATGACGGTCACTTGAAGATGAAGCTGGATGAAATGTTGTTGTTGGCGCAGAATGTAGTCATGGCGGAGGGAAAGGTTCAATTTCAAGTGGGTGTAGGTATTTGGTTGAAGGGGATATGAAGGTGGGTTGAGGATGAAAAATTTTAATTTTCAGATTTAAAAAAAATAAATTAATTAAAAAAATAAAAAATAAAATAAAAATAAATAAACGTACCAGTAGTCGACACCTCTAGGGAAATTTTGACTTCAATTGTATGTAACCCCTACTGGGTAATTGTTTTTAAGTTGCGAATATGCTTACAGTGTGCTCTAGGTATCTCCTGACAAGGAGAAATAGTAATTATAATTAAAATTACGTTCTGGGAAGAAGGAAACGAGTTTTTTCAATTATCTAATTTGTGCCAGTAGTCGACATGGCTAATCTTGAATTTTCCAGTAGTCGACATGGCCGATGCACCAATAGTCGACATACAATCGCCAGTAGTCGACAGGGGGTATGAACCAATAGTCGACATAGCAGGATAGTTGTAACAGCTTTATTATTAAAAGCATTGATCAAAAAGTAAAATTTACTTATTTTTGAACGCACCTAATGCTTAAGTAAAACGCATTTAATTACTAACCTCAGATTTATTGTTTTACGATATCACAGGACCGTGTAACCATTGAATTCTCAAATTAGTAATACTTTTTGAAGGTTTTAAGTATAAAATGACAACGTCTAAAATACTACTTAACTAGAAAAAAACCTAAGTAAGCAGGAACTTGATAGAAACGGTAAATGTTTTGAATAAATTAAATACAATACATAAGTTTGGATAAATTAAAACAAATTTAAGTTTGCACTTAAATTAAACTTAATTAAATTAAAATTAACCTAAATTAAAATAAAGTTAAGTAATACAATAATAGTAAATAATAATACAATAATAATAACACAATAATAATAATAAACAACAATAATAAGTTTGAATAAATTAAACTAAATTAAAATAAATTTAAGTCTGCACTTGAATCAAATTAAACTAAATTAAAATAAATTTAAGTGCAAACAACAATGTAAGTTCACATTATAGTGTGAGTTAGAGTAGAATATTCACGTAAATTGAGTGTCGACTACTGGCTCAATAAGGTTAAATGGGGAATGCTCCAAAAGTCGACACCCCCTGTCGACTACTGGCTCAAGGTAATTATGCGAATGTTCCAATAGCCGACACCCCCTGTCGACTTCTAGAACTTGGGGTAAAATTTGTACCAGTATTCGACATACCTTAAACTCAGGTATTATGTGATAGAACATTCATCTACACTGAATAAACACGAACTCCATAATAGCAAAGAATAGTTGAAAAAGAAAGCAAACGGAAAATTAAGGTTTGATGGGTGGAATGTGCTTACTCTGTGAGGTGAGTCCATACGAAAACAGCTTACAAGTCGCCTCCAACTCGGTCGGAATGAGACAGGCCACAAAACCTCCGACACTGTTTTCCTGTTTCCCGCCTGATTCCGTGGTAACTTATCATAAGACATTCAGAAGACATCAAGGATCAAGATGCCACCTTTAGAAACGATGGATCATATCCTTAACCTTAGCTTTTCGCGTTTTTTGAGAGGGGTGTCGACTACTGGTACATCTACCTATTACTCATATTATGAGGAACCTGGTGGCACAGGTGCGACTGCATAACTTCTACACCATGAGCCTGCGCCATGATGGCAGAGTCTTCAGGTTTTCTCCTCTGATGCCCCCTGTGAGCTCTCCCTTTCTATGACGACATTCTCCACTTTATGGTCGTCTGTCCAGAGCTCCGAGATGTCCGTATCAGGCGCCTGTCGGAATACCTCACGGGGAGCGATGCTCCTGAGGAGGAGCTACGCACAGGTGAAGAATGTATACTGCTTCATAGTCGAGGGACTCTCCTACAGAGAAGATGAATCCCAATGGTTGAACTCCGGCGACTGACCTCTCGACCCCCCTTTACCAGCGGCTTTCCCTCTGAGATCTCCTGCTGTTATTACTTTCTTTCCCCCTTCCTCCTATTTTTATATTAAATATTTTGTTTAAATTTTAAACAAAACATAAAAAGTTCTTTGTTGAAATGAAGTACAAGTCACTTTGGAAATCCCAATGCGGAAAAAATTGTACAAATAATATGTTGAGCATTGTAAAATATATAAATTGAATTGAATTGAATGTCAAATTTTGAGGCCGTTCTGAATTTTCGTCCTCCGTCGCGATTACGCGCCATCTTCTGGTTCGGTTTTGGCAACCAACCACCTTCAACGTTCACTACATCTCGTAGGGGTCGCGCTGCAGCTGCAATCCCCCCCCCCCCACCGTTCCGCCGCCATTTAGCGCAGGTGTGAGGCTTTCTTTCCGTTCTTCCATGTTGCTGTTGTTAACATTAAAAATTAACGTTCTTCAATGTTATTAACAAATTATAATAAGTTGAACAAATAATTATTTGTTCTGTGATCATCCCACCTAGCCTGCGTGACGTAGGTAAGCGCTAGTGCGTGTGCTCCTTTCTGGGAAGCCAACGTGATGGGGTCTGATTACGCCTGGAGAGTCAAAAGAAAACCTCGGCAGATGGGAAGTTCATTTCAACCCTGTCAAAAGCTCGTCATTTCAATACCAGGTGCCGGCGGTCTCATTTCACTCTGGAGAAGGGCGAGATGGAAATACGCCCGGGGGTGGAAATGACGTCCAAGATGATGGAAAATTGCGGTAAAACTGCGGGCTTGGCCGGACGAGGACCCCGAAAAAAAAACCCGACCTGGGGGCCTGGTTAATTATTCTCGACTACGCGCCGTTATAAAAAAAACCCGGTGTTGTACGACCTCGTAGGGGATAATTGAGGGGGAATTTTCACCCTGGCGTTGACCCCCTCTTATATCGCCGAGAGTGGAACAACCTCGCGAGGGATGCGCACCGTCAAAAGAGGTCGGGACCTGAGGAGGTTAATTCTCAAACGTCGGGTAAAACTTGGTCGTATTCAGACGCTGTTCTGCATATAACTAACGCCGAAAAAAACTGCTTATCCTCTGCAACACTGCGGAAAACCAGCTCTTTTTTCCACCCCCATGTCGCGTCTCTTCGTCCCCTGGCCTTATCTCGGTTGTTCTCTTCCTTTTGTGCACCCTCGCTTATTGTCTCCTATCTAGTCTCCTTTTGTACCTCTTCTTGAAAAGCAGTGCACCTAGAAATGTCTCCATCTCGTTAGGAGGATTTTCGTTGTAGGTGACTTTGGAGGATCAATCGTGGAGGTGGAATTACTTCGACAGTAAAAGTCGTCTGCGCATGTTGTGCTTCTCAGAGTATCTCAGTTTTGATTGGTCGGTGAAAAACATTGGTAGGTAATTGGTAGGTAATTATTGGAAAAAATATTTCTCAAACACAACAAAAAATAAAATGAGTATTTTGAGTTATTGTACCGATTTGTTACTATTCAGTTGTGCCCGCAAGGCTTTCAGCCCGAAAAAGGGGTTAGGGAGTGGTTTTTGAAGGTTTTCGGCCATGAGGTATTTTTTTGACGTAGACTCTATTTTTGGGGGTCCCAGAACGGTTCAACTTCACCGTGGGGATCTATGGGGCTTTCATGGGACAAAAAATGTGAAAAATGCCAGGTTTTCGTCATCCATTGGCACTTTTTTATAAGCTAAGAACAATTCTTAACCTGGAAAAATTCTTGTGAATGACGTTGCTCTTGCGTGACGGAAGCATGGTTGTGGAATGAGACCAACCGCAGCTCTGTAGCACTTTGACAACGCCGAATCGGTGCAAATTGTACACAAGGGTTTATTAATCTTTGATATAAGTAGGTTACTTGTGCAGAAACTTAATTCTGTGTCAATGAAAAAAATTTTAGAGAAAACATTTTTGGATTTTTTTTTTTCAAATATTTTTTATATTTTTTATTTGACCTCGTGGGATCCTTCAAAAATCTCATTTGTAGCCCCATGAAAGCCCTATAGATCGCAACAGTAAAATCGGATCGTTCCGGGACCCCCAAAAATGGATTCTACGTCCCAAAATACTTCGAAAACGACACCTGATTCAAGATTCAAGATTCAAGATTTTTATTGCCAAGAACATGGAGTGCAAAGACAAGGTCAAAATTTCCTTACAAAATTACAGCTCACAAAAACTTACTTCAATAATACAGCGGTAGGTAGTACATCATTAACAAGCTATTAGATACCTAATTTCCAAAACCTATGCCTAACTAGAGCTCTCTTACATTCTTTATACTGAGGAAAAATTCATTAAAATCAAACGGTGCGATGGATTTTAAAAACTTGACAAGTTTTGGCCTAACGTTTGTTGCCGTAAATTTCGCTCGCAACTCTTTAGGGATGGCATTGAAAAATTTAATACCCCACCATGAACTGCTGATGCGGGATCAAAAAACCCCTCCCGTAGCCCCATAGCGCCCCACGGATTTGGGCGATCGGGCTGAAAACCTTGCGGGCACATCTATATGGTTAACTAAGTATTTTGTCCAAATTCCGGATTTCTGGAACTCATTGGGTAGCCTGGGCTGAAGCCTCCTCTGCGCTGATTCCATTCACGTCCTGCCCAAATCTTCATACGCTCCTCTAGTTTTAAACAATTAGTTTATGAACACTCGACCACAACCGTTATCCGTGAATGTGCTCGACAACAAGCGGCGTACACAAGGAAAGCACGAGGTCATGCCTTTCGACTCCAATTCCTAATTCACCTCTCGGCTCGCCGGGGCTGCGGGTTCACCCTGAAAAGCCACTTTCCGTAATTAATTAAACTTCCAGAAGTGTTTAGTTTAGTCGGGCTCCCGGGAGGTTCCGAATGTTCCAGGAGTAATACAATGTTCATGATTTATCACGCCCTATTGTTCGGTCTAGTTGGCGAAGCTTTGTGGGCCGGTGAGCAACGCGAGTATGAAACGTTGGTAGTTTGAGGTTATCGTCAACTAACGGCGAACATCAGGCCTTTGTACCGACACAATTTCTGGAAACGGTAAAACGGCGTTGACCAAAGTTGTGTTGTCGGGTGTTTCGAACAAAGTGGGAGAAAAGGCCTGGACGCGTTCACTACTGCATTGCTGCAGCTCGATGCATTTTCTGGCTCCAACGAAGAAATTTATTTGTCGGCGTTGGCGTTTCTATCTGTTTTTAATTCCGGCCTCACTTCGTCCTGTTTTTATTTTTATTTTGCATGACCGACTACCCGAGTGAAATTTGTTGGCCTCCGAGTTGGCCCGAAGTTGGGGGGAAAGAAAGTTACTACTTTCTGTTTTCCGCGCCTAATAGCTCGAGTGTTTGGCCTCAAGCCAGAACCCGCGGAAAGACGAGTCTTATCTGAGCTGTTTTACATACCGCAGCTAACTAAAGAACTTAAATGGAGTTGGCTTTGGGAGGATCCTCGGCGGTGAGTGAAGTAATTCAAAAGCCGTCAGGGGCTGGTAATCTCATTTCGAGGGCGGGTTCCTGGGGAGAACCGCAAGTATGATTTGGAACGTCGAGAGCGATCCGAAACATCGCAGGTCGTATTATTGGAATTTGAGGAGAGATAATACAGATGGGTGGGATCTCCGTCATGTTAAGCTCGAAGTTATCGTAATATCGGCAAATGCGTCTAGTTGAAAATTGGGTGAACTTGGTAGAGATAGTTAAGTAGGTCTTCTGGTTCTCCTCCAGGCTAGTTCTCGTCTGATCTGTAGTCCTGACAAAGAAGAATGCTCTGAAGTAGGTGCATTGTATATGGCATCGTATTTGTGTTCGGTGCAGCCATGACGTATCTGATTCCTTCGCGTCAAATTCCCGTGGCTGTTGGGAAGAGCGTGAGCCTGACCTGAAGCAGTGGTCTCTGGGAAGTGCTCAGGTGCTCAACATGTCAGATAATGTCGCCAACCAGCCTGTTAGACAACACCTGCTGCTGGTAGCCCCGTAGAGAGGGGGGGGGGGGGGGGGGGGTACTGGACCCGTTGCCCCCGGGCCCGGCCTTAGTAGGGGGGCCCGGATTTTCTTGAGAATTTTTTTTTTTTTGTAAAAAAAAAGGGGGTAGGAGAGGCAAAATAGGAAAAGGGACTGATCAATATAGGAAAAATTTTCATACCTTTTTTTTTAGGGGGACCCGATGAATTTTCATACAACCTTTTTTTTAGGGGGGGGGGGGGGGGGGGATAAATTTTCATACCTACAACCTTTTTTTTTTTTTTTTTTAAGGGGGGCCCGATGAATTTTGCCCCCGGGCCCGGATTTTCTCTCCACGGCCCTGGCTGCTGGTTTCTGCAAGGCAGAAGTAAGCAGGAGCTCTGAACACAGGCTCTGTAACTTTTCGCTCATCCGTTGGATCGCAGTCACCAGCTCACCCGCTTGGGAAACCGAGAGGCCGCCCCTTCCCGGCACGACGTTATCGGCCATTACAGGGTGACCTCTCGTCTTCACCAGTCATACCTATCGATTAATCATGAATTCATTTGTGACTATTTATTATGCCTAATTACGAGCATTTGCGAGAAACCCTCATGATTGAACCCTCACAAACACAAACACTCCGGGAATTTGGGGGGGGGGGGGGGGGGGGTAATCTGGTTGAAGAGCGTGACCTTATACTCCCCCCCAGCTACAATACCCAATGAAGCGCTGAACGCCCCATCCTTCCACACCGTTCTCGAGACGGCTCCCAATCGTTTCATCATTGAATACCGTTCTGTTCTGAGTTACGTTGTTATAAAGTGTAGCTTACGTTAATTGATAATTTATGGATGGGCCTTATCCAGGGCCGTGGAGAGAAAATCCGGGCCCGGGGGCAAAATTCATCGGGCCCCCTAAAAAAAAAAAAAAAAAAAAGGTCTTATGAAAATTCATCGGGCACCTAAAAAAAAAAAAAAAAAAAAAAAAAAAAAAAAGTACCTATTTTTCCTATATTGATCTGTCCCTTTTCCCATTTTGCCTCTCCTACCCCCTTTTTTACAAAAAAAAAAAAAATCTCAAGAAAATTCGGGCCCCCCTACGAAGGCCGGGCCCGGGGGCAACGGGTCCAGTGCCCCCCCCCCCCCTCTCTACGGGGCTGGCCTTATCCTTTTACATCATCAAGAGCACAACTCTCCTTCTTCCTTCTTCTCTTGCAATAAGAACGACTGCTTATCAGATAAGATGCAGATTCTGCTGATACAGCATAATTTCTAACCATGGCGTGGTCGGTTTCTTCCAAGAGGCTGGGGAGTGAAAAGTGGTCCATCACTTCCTTACCTGGATGGAGAACCTTCCGTGGCAGGCATCAGCTTACGGTTCTCTTTTCTGCATTGCGGACAAATGGTCTATCCGCTTTAGGGTGAAGTGGGGTAATTGTGTAAACGGGGTAAATGTGTTGACGATTCATAAAATAGCGCCAAATGAAGCTGCGATGTTGCCATTTTCACTGGGCGTACTCCAAAGTCTATTGCTACTTATCACAGAAAATGGCGGGATTCGGGGAACCTGTTGTGACAGGGCTGTTCATTGCCTGGGGCAGTCAGTGTTTCACTCTCGACTGGAGTTGACGACAGCTGTAAGTTTTGCTCTCTGGAGCGTGTACAATTTTTTTTTTGCTAACGACTTATAAGAATCTTTCTTCTACTTAGTTACCTAAGGTGTTGTGAAAGTATCAGCTCAAAATTTTCATTCCTCGTGTACTTTATTAATACCATACACTTTTACCCCTTGAATTTCTCATGTTGGGGCAAATGCGTAAGAATGTTATGGAGCGAATTAAAATTCCTACTTCTTCTACTTTCAATTCGATTTTTTTCTTTTTTTTTTCTTTATTATCATTTTTGGGTGTCATTTTATGAGCTCTCGTCCCCTTTGTTTTCCCCGCACCTACAACTGCTTTTACAAAAAATTTAATAACATCCATAAGAATCTACAAAAAAAAAATTGAATACACCATTTTGTTCGATTTTTAATGGCCTTTTCACACATTAGCCCCGCGGCGTTTGAATACGAATACTATGAGAAATGGAAGCAATTTACACAATTTCCCCTTTTTCCCGGGGAAATGTGTACTACCGAGGACTTTTAAAAAAATTGTTATTTCAAAATTATGAACAGCGGTAATTGAAAAACTGTTGTGATATTTGAATGCAGCATTAAACAAGGTACCATTTAAAAAAAAAAAAATTGGAAATACCTGCAAATTGATAGCAGATAGTCAAGTTCAAAGTTGAATTATTGATAAAAGCATACCGTAAACTGGGGCTATTTAAGAATCGCGAGGCTACTTGAGAGACAGCTGTTTATTTTTTTCAAAAATTCATTGTAAAGGCTAGGATGGTCCTGGGACGTTGATCCAATTTTTTCCCGACGCTACTATGATGGCTATACACGCTAACGTGACTAATCAGCGCACAACTGATAACGCATAGTGATGGCGGCTTATCACATTTTCCAGCTGTTTTCGTAGGTTAACGGCACGTGGTACAACTTCTACTTGCCCAAGAGGATTCAAACATTTTCGGGTTAGTTCAACTATCCTATCTTTTCAAAGGATATCTTGGAGAGATTCTCTCAAAATCGCAGCTTTCTATCTTCAAAAATGGCGACGCTATTGAATTTTTTGTACAATGGGGTAATTTGAGAAAAAAACTTGGGGCAATTTGAGAATGTGTTTTTACGCCGTTTTTTCGCGTTTTTATTCCAGAAAATGGTTCGTAGCTATAAGAGGAAGTTCAGCAACCACAGAAAAGGTACATCGTTCAAGCCATATTGGGCGTACACGGAGGAAATGCTAGGGAAGGGGGGGGGGGGGGGGGGGGGGAGGTGATTGATCACGTCAAAGCTGTTCTGGTTCTCTGTAGAGTCAAGACAAGTTTAAGTTTCATTCAAGTTTGGAAATATTATGGTGTTCTTTAAAAAAAAAAATGGAAACCTCTAGTTGGATTGTAGGGAGTCATTTTACTATTTTGTGATTGATCGAGTGATTGTAGTTATTTTGTGATTTAGAAGTCTGCTTTTGTGATCTATTCACTGTGATTTACAGTACTTAAACGTTAAATGTAATAAATAACACTTAAGAGAGAGAGAGGAAACTTAAACATTTGTTTTTTTACAAATTTCATAATAAAATGTTGGTTTTTCTTCAAAAAATTTTTTTTGATGTCCTATTTTGTCAAAACAATTTTTTAAAAATTTGGGGTCACCTCTCAAGTACCCCTCGTGCGATATTGATTCGGAAATGCCGCAAAACAGCACTTTTCTCAATCACCCCAACTGTCGGGGTGATTTGAGAACGCTATTTAAAAAATTATATAAAATCCCCCATTGGGGGGATTTAAATTCTGATAACGTAGAAAGGTAGCCCAGAGGCCACTTTATCCAAAACCTTTTCGAGCCGATTGAAAAAAAAATGTTTAGGTACCTAAATTTGCGTTTAAACGCGAAAATTTTCTCAAGTAGCCCCAGTTTACGGTACGCAATTACCACGGGTCTGTTGGACTGATTTGGGGGTTTCGTTATTTCGTCCCGACACGAGGGCTATTTCTGCTGGGCTGTGGTGGCGAAAAGAGTGTTCTATCATATACCTGCCTGTTTAGGGATGGTTTTGGTGCTGACAGTTCGGTTCAGTGCACGGGATCGAATTGGTCGGAGGGGTGGTTTTCTCAAGGCTGCCTTGGGTACCTACTTGCTAGATGTCCGTGTTTGGTGTCTAGTGTTCGCTGGGTATCTGCCGTTGTGACTGACTTGTTATTCACCTTGCTGATCTCCCAGGTGTGTCTTGGCAGTGGTTGCCAGTGTCTGGATAGTTCGTGTCCTTGATGTGGTTGTCTACTGTGGCCCTTTTCTGGGGGGTGTTTCTCGGGGTGGTTTCGAAGTGCCACCCGGCTCGCGGTTTTTGCCCAACTGCCACCCAAGCTTGTCGACAAGTACCACCCCGATCGTTAAGCAGTAGGAATTTTTTGAAAAATCTGAAATTTTGACAAACTACTCAGTTTACCATCTAGTTTTGCCCGC
This sequence comes from Pilophorus perplexus, assembly GCA_955831195.1. Classification (NCBI taxonomy): domain Eukaryota; kingdom Metazoa; phylum Arthropoda; class Insecta; order Hemiptera; family Miridae; genus Pilophorus; species Pilophorus perplexus. Next base: position 6,001,253 of record OY037015.1, read on the forward strand.
AAGGTTTTCAGCTCGATCACCCAAACCCGTGGAGCTCTGTGGGGGCTAAAATGGGGCTACGGGAAGGTTTTTTCACGGCTTTTGGCTATGGGATCGAGTTTTAGGTGTCGTGTAGTTCCCCCTTCGCAGTTAAAAAAAAGAAAGGAACATTTAATGCAGAATGGCTGAGTGGGTTATCTAGTTGGGCATAGACCTGACAGGAAGAAACGTTCCGTAGGTTTGGGTGCGAGCTATTTCCATGCTGATACCTGGAAGAGCCAACAAACGGTTTTACGCAATATGTGTGCATTTAAAAGGTTGTCTTCCTATGACAGCTGTCATCATCTTTAACGGACCTACCGACTGTTTCGAGAGTGGTTCTAGGAATCCATTAATGTTTACATGGAGCCCTTGAGCCTTAGGGTAATGAATGGAGTACCTACATCTGATTCCGATTTTATAATCCATTTTGTATGTTTCAGGTTCGAAAGGGAATTCCAAACATACGCGTTAAGAAAAAGATGATTAACAAAATTTGTTATTTTGGAGAAATTTAATCTTGGGCATAATGTAAAAAGCTTACTGTTTACGTTGAAGAATTTAATAATATTCGCCAGAGGCTTCAGGGTTGAGCATAAACGCCGAAACATGCGGTTATGGCCTGTTTTTCCCTGCTGTGTAGGTAGGGAACCGACTCTCAGCCTTTTAAATATTGTTTGTAAATTACCAGATTTTTCTTGATGGGAATTTTGATTTTCTTTTCCACGAAAGGGACTCGTGGAAGGTCAGAACAGCCGTGTCGGAATATAATTCCCGATGATCGCTTCCTCTACCTAGTTTTCCCCCCAGAATGCTCGGACAGGGCAGAGTTAGCCAGTGGAGATGTCCAGATGTGTAGGAGGGGGACGTCCACCCTTTGAGGGCGCACTCGCTACCCTTATTATGAGAGTCGGACTGGCCTTTGAAGGAGCTGCTTTGTAGATTTCGAGGAGTAAACTTTCTTTCGACCTCAATACCGTTTTGTTTTCATATCCCCCTCGATTCCTGACATTTTAATTAAGCTACACCTAGATATATTATATATATAAAATTGTGTTAAATATATATTTATAATTGTCTATTATACGATTTTCAACAACCTCAGAAAAACTAATCCCTTTCTTAGATTTTTTTTCCCCCCGTTGGTAAGTTGGTGGAAGAGGAACGAGTGGAAAATACGGCTATTGAAGACCAGTTCAGACGCGGTGATAACCGCGATTGTTAAGTTATCTCTGTGTTGCTGAAAAATATGGAAAAAGGGAGGGAAAAAAATATTCTTTCGTCGAAGGTGACCTCCCCTCCATAGATTTCAATTTCACGTCCACTTTGAGCGGGGGAGTAATAGGAAAAAATGTACAGGAGTTTTCATTGCAGAATGCTATGGGATTATTCATTGCAAGGTCTCCCGAGATGAAGATATATTTCTTCAAACTTTTATAAGAAACTTGGATCTCCCGCCCATCCAAGTCGTCTCCATAATGATATCCACTCGGCAAAACGGGGAGAAACTTTTTTTTTTTTTTCAACTTAAATCTAAAAAGAAGCTCTCGAACGAGAACTTTTTCAAAGGTGGTGCGGAGATGGAGATGGAAAAAAAAAAACCTCAACGGGCGATATAGCTAGCATTAGTGGGGGAATTTAGACAATAATAGCGCTGAGCCGGTTTTTAATTCTTTGTCCCAGTTTGAAGGGGAAACTTTTTTTTTCGACCCGCGAAGCAGTTAAGTTCTTCGCGAAGCGGTTGCAGAAGGCGGGATATTTTTTTGAAGGTTCTGAAAAGTATACCTAAGTTTTGAAGGTTGTTCCTCAGGCGAAACGGAAACGGCCGGACGGTATTAAATAAGTATAAATGTATACTTTATAAATGCGAGCTGTCTTGCACGCAGGATCGAGAATCAAGATCTTGGATCTTCTTTTTAAAAACAAAACGAAAAAAAATCAATCAAAATGTAGGAACTGGACCCATATTGGGTGACGTAAGTGTACCTACATGAGGTTGTGCTCCTGTTTCAATATTCAACCCTTGATTCGACATACTCCAAAATGAACTTTTGGTTGCTTTTAGAGGCCTCATTAAATGAGAAGAAAATGAGAAATAAAACTTTTCTTGTACATTAAATGTACAGTAAATTTTACTGATATTATAAAGGAAATCTTCGGGTGTGTGACATGAAAAAGGTGGAACACGGAACCACAAATAACGGAATATTGCGGATACCTACAGGACAAGGCAAACTTGAGCCTCCACTAACGTTTAGCAATTATTAGAATTAATGGGCTCCTGAGAGGGTCGAACATATACGAATTCAGCACCCTTCAACAACCCTACATGAATTTTTACTTCGAAAATCCGTATAATTACGCGCAGAAATGTTGACGATTTTGACTGAAGGCCGAGAGCACGTGACGTCACACCTGGCTGGGCGTTGAGTAGTTGGGCAAGTAGCCGCCAGAGCGCTGAATAATAAATCTGAACGGAATCGGAATAAAAACACTACTTAACACAAACACATCTCTACCTAAAATAAAACAGTTTTCATCGCGATTCTGTGTTTTATTAATGCCAAAACACCGCATTACAATGTAATACATGTCATGTACCTAATGTATGTATACGTTACCCTGTCAATTAGTAGCGTAATTTCTAGGTGTCAACACTACCGACTCACCTGTCACTTGTAATAATTACAATAATTACAGATAATTATTATCTGTCAGAAATTACCTGTCAACAGTACAAAAGGGCCTTCACTTTTATGATAAGTTTTAAAATACCACTAATTGGTTTTCACAGGAGCTAGTCAGCCCTCATTTTTTCAAGATACTAATTATTTTGCCTTTTCATCTATCGAAGCTTGATCAAGGCAAAATTGAATCACTATTTCATGGTAATTTGATTCCAAGTTGACCTAATTAGTAGAAGGACGACTACTGTAGGAAGGAACTAATCTAAACATCCCTACATTTTTTATAGTTTCATAAGAAAATTCCCACTATCCCTCAGGGGCACCTCCACGCCATAGAAAGACGAAGAACCAATTGATTGGACCGACAGTATGCGACAGTGTCGCTATCTCTTGATAGTCGTATTGCACTAGGTGGTCAGTGACGTCATGCGAAGTCTGGTGGCGCCCTCTCGCTCGAGCCAACCATAACAAGCTGGCTTATACTGCATTATCTGTTGGTATCGATCCATTGTTGTCAGAAGATGCTTCTCAAGTAACTGGCCATTTTAGCGTCCGTATGGATAATTTTCCCAATTGAAGAGCAAACCTCAATTTTTGGTCATGGGTTGCAAGGTAGGATGTCGTTTTGTAAGGAAACACAATGAAATGATCGTAATTCCTATAATATAGGAATTACGATTTCACAACTTTAACCTTCCACAAACGTCTTAATATATTATATTAAGACGTTTGTGGAAGGTTAAAGTTGTGAAAGAGTGAAAGAAACGGAAATGGCCTCGAACGTCCACTCCGTAACCGAAATCCAATCATTACCATTGCAATTTGATTTTGTTACAGTAATGACGTTTCCGGAACGTTAATGACCTGAGTAATTGAACATCATTATTTGGAAGATTAATTTAATACAAATTGGAGGGGTTTCATGATGTATCTATATGGATTTTGTTAAGAAACAGATTATTTAGAGCCTCTGATTTTGAATAAAATACTTACCAATTCATCCGTTATTTGAAAATATACCTATGAGTATTATTTAACGGAGAATTTGAATTCCAATTCTTTCTAACCATTGCATCGTCACCAGGAAAACCTAGTCGGAATTCGACAACCTCAAAATGGCCCCAGAAGAGGTCTGAGAAGTGCACCAGAACGCTACAGTATGGGGCAGCGAAACGGGATAGTAAAGTACGGTTTCAAAATCACGGTGTAAGCATTTGTGGGGAAATTGTTCTGACTCTCGGGAAAATTTCAATGAATATAAAAATTAATAACGTGAGTTTCATTACGTACCTGTCGAGTAACATAACACACATCCAATTATTACCAGAAGAGAAAACAATTAACAGCATGATAGCAAGCGTCGGAATGAGTTCTGCCATTCATCGTAAAACTTCATAGAAATGTTAACGTTTCATGAATTTTCAAACAATTAATTTCCACGACCCGGTTGTTTTCGGTTATAAATGGAAGTTGGAAAAATATCATGATGGGAGAGAAAAAAAAAAGTTGGAAGTGTGAGGGTGTAAACTCAACAACTCACCCTTTCCGACCTTCACATGTATCAATTAGGGGGTTGATACGAAAAGAAACATCGATTTTACAATTAGCAGAAGCGAGAAGAGTCGTAAACCAAACGATACGATGGCGATAACGAAAACGTTTGAGACCCTTTTGCCTTAATGAATATGTAACAGAATCCCAGCAGATATCGCTTATCGTCCCCTTCAAAATTTTAACGTTTTTGCTTCGCCGTCCCTATACGACTCTTCCTACCCCTTCTCTAATTACGCCCCCAACTGTCGTATATTATGCGAAGCGACTTCCGTGAAGGGAAGAAAGAGATTTTCCAAACAAAACTTTCCGATCGAATAAATCGCTTGGGAGTTTAGGGATTTTGAGGCGGAAAAGGGGATTTAATGTTTTGTTGAGAGAGTATCAGAATGGGCAAGGGGCCAGAAACATCGGAAGTGGGATCTACCGGCAACCAGTTAAGGTGTTAACAATGATTAAATCATTTTTTGATGTTAGATGAAAGACTGTCCGTGATTCGTTTTGATTTGGATGTTGCTTCACCAAGTTGTTAATTGGATTATGCGAGGGTTTATCATAAAGTAATAATCGTAAATTTTATGATGTTTGCTGTTTAATCCCTTTGCGTGCGAAAGTGCGGTGACTTTTCCTTTGCAACTGCTCATTAGCATTTTTACGATCCCGCTACTGTATATTATACAGTTTGATGACCTCAGTGAGACCCTTGAAGTGTCTGGATATTCGGAGATTGGTGCAGACAACCAGACTTTGGCGTAACAACAAAAACAATAGTAAGGGTTGTAGTGAACACCGCTTGATCGGATGTAATTAGTGTACCTACATGTTCGATTGGTGTTCCTACAATATTTAAATTGTCCTTAACAAGTGTTTTGTGTGTTTGGGAGAAAGCCTCGGGCGTGACCAGGATTTCGCTCCCGCTTGTTTTGGAGGAAGATGAAGGGAGTGCACAAACATATTTGGCTGGGGCACTGCACAATTTGTTGTGGTCTGCTGTCCCAGTAAATAATGTCGGAGCATGTTTGGAAATCCCGCTTGTCCCTACAGTACCACAATGGTGTGGGCCTGCAGGGATGCGTAGGATTTCGGAAGGGAGTCTGGTCGCATCTTCCAAAGACATTGAATGGTCAACTTCAAGAGAAGAGCGTCCCAGATCCACACTTGACACTCGGGGATTCTGAGCTATAACGACTGAATTGTCAGCAGCTATGACATCAGATTCAGACCCGAGGCCCTTACGGAGGGAACCACTCCCGGCTGATACGAACGAATTGTCGTCAATATCCGCCTGGGCTAGTTCCCTGCGCGAAATAATAGTGGGGTCCGCTGAGCCGGCCAATCCGTCCGAATAACTACTGTCGGCGGGAGAGTCCAGGCTAGCGGTCCCATTCAAAAAAGTGTGTTGGCGTTCCATAGTACTATAAATGTAAAATGGTGATCACAAATAAGGATAAATATAAATAGAAATTAAGAGACGTCCGGGTGCGTGCTGGAGGACCCGCCGTGTCGAGAACGAGACCCCGCGGCCCCCCACGTGTGTGGACCCGGCGTCGTCCGGGAGCTGCTGCCCCCCGTGGGCCCGGTGAGAAGTGTGGGCGGCGTTGCCGGCCGGTCTTAAGGAAATACCGTGGGGGCGTAGGTGCCAATTCCCCACAAGGCTCCCCCCAAGACCGGCCGGGGGCGGCGGACAGCAGTCCCGGTAGAGAGAAAAAAAAAAAATTAAGTGAAGTGCTGCTGGCGGTGAATGCGTCGTGCGAACGTGCATGTTCCAGATAAAAAAGTCGTAGCCCGGGTACTAATTTTTCCCCGGAGAAGGGAATGGGAAGAAAATTGGAAGAAGAAATTCCGATAAAAGAGCATAAAAAAAAAAAAATATATTCCAAAAGGATTCCATGTAGTATCGTGATAATGCTGCAAAGTGGCCGTTATTAACACGGTATGGACTAGGTGCTGGCATTATACGAGGGAAAGAGGAAACGAAAGATGTTTACCGTTCACGCCGTTGCTTCCGCTTGTGAGAATTATAAAAAAAAATAAACATGCTGAAGGCATGAAAGCCAGCCCCATGTGGATTAGGGGCGAGCGAAAAGAAATGTAAAATTTATTGCCTGCGTTGCCGCTTGGGGGCTTGCCGCTGGCGGGACCCGTATGACTTCCGAGGACCCCTGTGGACGTTAGGGGGTCGTCTGGGACCGTGTGGGCGCGGCGGCGGACGCGGTGGAGGCGGTGGAAGTGGCGGAATTGGTGGGGGTGGCGAGAACGCCGGAGTGGATTTTCTCCATGAGGAGTAGCTGTTCCAGGGACGTGTACGTTTGTCTCTGGTTGAGACTGAGCCCTTGTAGGCACAATAGCGTTGGGCTTGGGTGTGGTTTTCCGAAGAGCTCTGCATGAGGGCACGGAAACGTGAGAAATGTTGAACGAGGTTAATCCACCAGGAGGATTTCTTGACAAAAAAAGAAGCGTCCCTCTGTGTGTTTTTCCATCGTATGATATGATTTCCATCAATAACGTTGTTGTCTCCCGTTGGGGGTTTCTGTGCATGTAAACTAGAAGACCCTTGCGGTGAGAACTTGGATGAGGTTGAGGGGTTTAAGTTCCCCGTGGATCTCCTAGGGAGAGTTACCCTAGTGGAGTGAGTGGAGGGAGTAATATTTACCCCGAGTTCCCTGGATCTAGTGATTCCCGTAGGGAGAGTGGGGGTAGAAATATTTCCCTTGAGTTCCCTGGGGGTAGGTACCTCAGTGGGATAGGTGTTGGGAGTAATATTTTCCCCGCGTTCCCTGGAATTAACGATTCCTGTAGGGAGAGTGGGGGAAGTAATATTTCCTATGTAATCCCTGAGGATATGTTCCTCAGTGGGATGAGTGGCGGAGATAACATTTTCCCCTAGTTCTCCGGAGGCGATGAGTGCCATGTGTGGAGTGGGGGAAGTAATGTTTCTCGTGGAATCCCTGGGGAACGTTACCCCAGTGGGATGAGTGAAGTGAGTTGGTGGGATAATATTTTCCCCAAATTCTCCCGAGGCGACGATTGTCGTGTGTAGAGAGGGGGGTTTGATATTTTCCGCGAAATCCTTGAAACCGATGGTTTCAGTAGGATGAGTGTTGGGAGCGTTTCCCGTGATTTCCTTGAAACCTACGGTTTCAGTAGGATAAGAGGTGGGAGCGTTTCCCGTGAGTTCCATGAAATTGAGGCGAATTTTTCCCGTGAGTGAGAAGCTGTCTTCGCTTTGCAGTATTTCCGTAGGAACGTGAGGCGTATGCAGTGAACCTGTGTTCGAAGTACCCGTGCTGTATTTCACATCATCAGGGTATTTTTCGGTAGGTTGTATGCCTGAAGAGGAAGGGTGAAATGTTAGGGTGTTCGTGCGTCCCTTTGCAGACGCTGAATTCCCTGGAATAAAAGTTTGAGGGAGAGTAGAAGGGGATGGTTGAATCTCGGGGGTGTTCGGGAGTCCCGTTGCAGATTCCGAATCCCCTAGAGAAATGGGTTGTGAGAGAGATGAGCCCGTAGAGGGGAGAAGATGGTCCCTGAGGGTGCTTGGAAGTCTGTGTGTAGTCTTCGCGACCCGTGAAGGGGAGAGTTGCTCCGTAGGGGTGCTTGGGAGTCTTTTCGCAGACTCCGCGACCCGCAAGGAGGGGGTTTGATCCCTAGGGATGTGTGTGAGTCCCTGCGCAGACTCCACATCCCGTAGGGAGGATGGTTGATCCAGGGTGCCCATGATGTTTGACACATATTGTGAGCAACCGCTGGAGGTAGGAGAAGATGTGGGAGAGAGGTAAAATGAAGTGAATGCCCTATCAGCTATTGTTAGCATTGACTCAAAGTTAGGTGCTGTGCTAGCAATTGTTCTGAGGTGTTCCGGCAGGCGAGACAGCCAAGCGTGTTTTATCATGATTGGGCTGATGAACGGACCTGCTTGAATTTGCAGACTCCGGTACAGAGTGGTTGGTAAAGTCGTGGCGTCGCATGGGTAACCTTGCATAAGTTCGGTCCTGATTTTCTCACTGGTTAGGCCATAGGCGTGGTACATGACAATGCATAATTGCTCCAGTGGGTTGTGGTCGTCTGCATCTATGTGGGTTACAAGATCCAGGGCAGCAGCAGGGAGAATGGACTTAATGTCCTGAAACATCCATTTTTGGTATGTGACCTTCTCGGTGTCAAATGCCGCCAGAACTTGCAGAAACCACCCGTCGAAATTTTCGGGCGTAAATGCAGGTAGAACTGTTCTTCTCCTGGGGGTTTTGTTAGTTTTCGGGACTTGCGACAAAAGGAGCTCGTGAACCGACTGTGTGTTGGGTACAACTGTATGGCTTGAAGAAGCCTGACTGAAGGTTGGTGTGTGACCCTGATTTCCATCAGATGATGTAAACATCAAGGGTGCACGTGGTTGTTCCACCATGTAGTTATTGTTGAACAGCATGGGGAAATTCGGTTGAGTCCCGAAAGTAGACGTCGCAAACGCGTTGTTTGGACGTTGTTGAAATTGATTGCCAAGGCCCCGTGGCCGAGGTGCAGAAACTCCGTTCTGGCTTGTGGTTACCTGGGGGTACATCCCAGGATTTAAAGAATTCGTAGTTGTGTTAAGAACCGTGGGAACCGAAGTTCCAACTGACGGAAAATTAACTTGCGAATTTGTCTGAATTTCGGTGGGCAAATTGAATCTTACACCACCTTGTTGTCGCGAGGGAGATGAAGGTTGCATCTCCAAGTTGGGGTCACCAGTTGTAGTGAACACCGCTTGATCGGATGTAATTAGTGTACCTACATGTTCGATTGGTGTTCCTACAATATTTAAATTGTCCTTAACAAGTGTTTTGTGTGTTTGGGAGAAAGCCTCGGGCGTGACCAGGATTTCGCTCCCGCTTGTTTTGGAGGAAGATGAAGGGAGTGCACAAACATATTTGGCTGGGGCACTGCACAATTTGTTGTGGTCTGCTGTCCCAGTAAATAATGTCGGAGCATGTTTGGAAATCCCGCTTGTCCCTACAGTACCACAATGGTGTGGGCCTGCAGGGATGCGTAGGATTTCGGAAGGGAGTCTGGTCGCATCTTCCAAAGACATTGAATGGTCAACTTCAAGAGAAGAGCGTCCCAGATCCACACTTGACACTCGGGGATTCTGAGCTATAACGACTGAATTGTCAGCAGCTATGACATCAGATTCAGACCCGAGGCCCTTACGGAGGGAACCACTCCCGGCTGATACGAACGAATTGTCGTCAATATCCGCCTGGGCTAGTTCCCTGCGCGAAATAATAGTGGGGTCCGCTGAGCCGGCCAATCCGTCCGAATAACTACTGTCGGCGGGAGAGTCCAGGCTAGCGGTCCCATTCAAAAAAGTGTGTTGGCGTTCCATAGTACTATAAATGTAAAATGGTGATCACAAATAAGGATAAATATAAATAGAAATTAAGAGACGTCCGGGTGCGTGCTGGAGGACCCGCCGTGTCGAGAACGAGACCCCGCGGCCCCCCACGTGTGTGGACCCGGCGTCGTCCGGGAGCTGCTGCCCCCCGTGGGCCCGGTGAGAAGTGTGGGCGGCGTTGCCGGCCGGTCTTAAGGAAATACCGTGGGGGCGTAGGTGCCAATTCCCCACAAGGGTCTTCACGGTCGGGCTGTTGTCGATGGGTTAACGGGTTAAACGTGGAGACAATCTGTGGAAAAGTTGTTATCAAAGTGAGTTATCAGCCATGTTAACTTAACTGAGTCAGAGGTGTGGAGAACGTCGACAGCAACCATGTTATCTCGTGTTATCAGTTTTCTTGAGATCTTTCAAAATGGCCGCCTACTGTTGTTTTCTGTTGTTCTGGTGTTTTCTGTTTTCGTTTGGGGTTTCTTCGTGAAGTGTTTTTAAGTTTTTTCCTAAATTGGGTTTGACGCAATGCATCCCAAGAGGAGGAAGTTTCCACGGGGGTTAAAGCTCGGGCTGGGGGGGTCGCAAGAAGTTGATAGACAGTGCGGGGGGGGGGGGGGGGGTGTGAAGCAAAAGCGCCACTTTTCGTAGTGGCATCTGCCAGAACTACATGTTCTACCTACAGAACTACACATTTAACCAGGGTGCCTCATGATTTTTTTTACTTAGCAACTTTTCTACTTAGAACGTTTAACTCATTATCCTCGACCGTGAATACCCCTATTGTTAGGTGATGGTGTTCAGGCATGTTTGGACGCTTTTCTGGGCCGATTCAATGTGACAGTCTGGAAGAAGGTGGATAACACCCTGTGGCCGGTGGGCCGAACAAAATTCAATGACGTCACGTGGGATCGAGGACTGAGCCTCTCCTGGCGACATTTCGTCTGGCGAAGCCAGGTCAGCGGACCCGATATTCAATTCACCCGAGTCTGTTGCCCTGGCAATCATTGTCGACACTTTGGTGAGGTCGGCGGGAGATCCGACTTACGGAAGACGGGGTCAGCGAGCCCGGCCTCCCGTGGCGACAGATGGTCTGGGGAAGCCAGCCCTGTGATTCCCGTAGTAATTGCGGATTCGGGGCGAACCAGTATTGTAGTTGACACATCCACCTTTATACTGGATTCCTCTGAACTCCTTTATGAAAACCAACGCACTCCAGGCCGACACGACTCCTCATGTCAGCCTGGAGATAGCGGGTTTTCCCAAACTGCTTCAATACAGCCTCTCATACCTGCTGATCGCAACATCTTGCGTTACGCTCTGAGCGGGGGTATTCAAGCACTCTCTTCCTCTTCCTCCAAAGACATCGGGGGCGAAATCCCAGTAACGCTGGAGGCCTTCTCCCACCCACACAACAGAAATATTGATATACCTACCTACTTAATACTCAAATATTGATATACTTAATTAGGAAAACAATATTTGCCTGATGGTAGGCGTGAAAGTCACGGAAGAATTGGTCCACCCAGTGTTGCTACGTCACTACCTACTCATCACAGAATAAAATTGAAGCTGCAACACGGCGAGGAGGAGGAGAATCATCTTTATTGTTTGGCACTTCTAGATATCTAGACATATGTCAGAAAAATCTTAAATTGGCCTTAAAAATCCAGTTTGGCGAGCATAGTAGAAAAGAAAAGTCTGAAACCACAAAAAAGTCGCTCCACGTGGTGCATGGAAGCTCTAAAAGTAGAGAAAAAAAATAGGGGTTGGAGCAGTTGACAGGATATTGGGATGGTGGGGGGCCAAAGGGTGTCCAGTGGCTACGCGGCTCCCTCATCCCCCAACACAAAAATCATTATTTTTAAGAAAAAAAAAAAAAAACTTCACAATATGGGCTGGGTGGGATACGGTCGGGGATTGGCAGGCATAGCCAGCAGGGGAAATCTCCCTAGTCACAGAATAAAATCGAATCGCCGCGAATCCTTCTGAGAAGGCATTAAACTATTGGTTCGTGAACTATGAATTACTTTTTCCGCCGTATCAAGACATGATTCCGATAAATTTGTCATAAAAGCTGATGATACTAGCGCTCCTGGTGAGAGACTGGAACTGTGACGTCACAAATACAAGACAGGCTCATGGTCACACCCCCGCTGATTCAAACTGCGCGTTTCATTAAATGATAACATTTTCATCTTTATGCATTGGATCTCCTCCAATGGTTTTTTTTTTTTTTTTTGTATCGGAGGCTGCACAAGTTACTTTTTTAGCACTAATAATATTATTATATTAGAACGACAAGGAGTGTGAAGGCTGTAGACTGATTCGCCAGGAGACTGCCCTACTGATACTGCTGGCGACGGTGGTGTAAGCTGAACTGGAGTTTTTACATCACTAGAACCTGTTACGAACAAAGTTATTGAACTGAGGGTAACCATAATGATCCGTCAAAATGGTCAGTGGTGACTTAGTGTTCTGAGTAATCTCAGATCTGAAGTGGATAGCAGGCTCTAGACAGCCACTTGGGGTTGCCCAGGAGATACCGCAAGGAGACCAAATTCCATATTAGCCGCCCCCATTACGCTGCAGTGCCAAAACACTCGATGCTTCCCACGGACATGGCGTTACCATCTCACGTAGAATAACATACTTTTACCACCATAGCCTATAACTCGGTATTTCGACGGTTTTACGGCCTAATTTCCTCCAACCCCCGTCCACCCCCCTCGAGCTCCATGTTTATTCAACTACCCGACGACAGCCACAGTTTTAGACTCCCCAAAGCGCGACGGGGAGGTTCTGGTTCTGGTACAGATCGGCTTTCCACATGGGAAATACGCCGCTGGAGGGGGGAAAAGACAAACGCGTCGCCACAGATGTTAATGCACCGCCCTGCTCCGAAATTTGTTGTTCCGCCGAAAGTCTGGTTGCTATTTCAACGCTCTCGCCCGAATTCGTTTTGCGTCCGGCATTTCCAAACCTCTGCGACATAAACTCGGAAATTATTGTGGCGGATATTTACATAGTACAATTTTCCGTCGACGCTACAACTATGGCTTACGGGCGGTGTTTCCTACTTGTCAATCCCCGCTGCATATTACCAAATTCCACCTGCCAAACCATTCAAATTGCCAATCGTGACTATGAAAGGACCTGGTAAACAAACGTACCACATCGTTGCCTTGTCGTTCAATATTCCCTGAGCTTCTGCGATGCTTATAAACAGTCGGTTCATATTTCAACGTCAATTATTGTTGTTGTCATATATCGATCGCCCTTATGTTCACATATTTCGGAAATTGAAATATTCAGTCCCGGTTTGGATTTGAATATTCATGAATGCGGTCATTCAGTCAGTCATGCATTCTACCATTTCAGATTGGTCTATCCTCCTCTCCATCTGTGACTGGGGAGGCTCGAGCAGTCTTCCAACTCTCCCTCTCCGTCTTCCAGCGTCTGTTGCCATCCTTCGTTTGCTCTACATTGACAGTTCTTTTTCTCACCATTTTAACAACCAGACACGAAGACACCAATACACCAATGCACCAAGACGTCCCTTTTCATTTTCCCAAATATCGAATTTTGAACAGGTGCAGGAGACGGAAAGGGTTCATTTAATGAAACCTTGAAACCGTATCTTGAAAGTAAATCATTAAAAACCAGTTTTTCGCTCCCCTGAAAAGTCGGCTAAAATCAGACTGTAGCAGTTGCGGGCGACGATAAGAAAGTTGGGTGCAAATGCGCCGGTTTGTGCGCATTTTGAGGGGACCCTACCAGTAGGAGGGGCCATGGAGGCCGGGGCGGTAGAAAAAACGCTGCAAATTTTACACAAGGGTTTATTATTCTGTGATATAGGTTACTTGTACAGAAATTTTATTCTGTCGATAAAAAAAATTAAAAAAATTTTTTTTTTGGATTTTTATATTTCAAAAAAATATTTTGGGGGGATTTTCAAAAATACCATTTTTAGCCCCATTAAAGCCCTATAGAACGCCACAGTGAAATCGAATCGTTCCGGGACCCCCAAAAATGGATTCTACGTCCAAAAATACTTCGAAAACGACACCTAACTCGATCCCATAGCTAAAAGCCTTCAAAACACCCCTCCTGTAGCCCCATAGCGCCCCACGGGTTTGGGCGATCGGACTGAAAATTTTGCGGGCACAACTAGATGGTAAACCAAGTATTTTGCCAAAATTTCAGATTTTTAAAAAAATTCCTACTGCCGAAAACGGCCCGGACGGCGGACGGCGTACGGCGGACGGCGGACGGCGGACGGCGGACGGACATTTCGGATTTTGAATGTAGACCTCTTGAAACGGATAATGTCAAATTTTGAGGCCGATCGGAGTCGTCGACCCGCGTCGCGAAAACATAGGTGTATTATTCCAAGAATAATAAACCAAAAATCGGCGTATTTTTGTCACTTACCGTTTAGGAGGAGTAGGCTCGTGACGTACATACATACAAAATCTGAATTAGTGTTATAGACTAGCACTCAGACATAAGGCCTCGCTTCGCTCGGCCGACCACTTTGTCGGGCGTCACCACTTTCTCAGTCAGGGGGGCCTCGCTTCGCTCGGCCAAGTGACAGTCGCTCGATGCGCTAAATTTAACGGGCGTAAAATTCTGGACAACAACACCGTGGATCTTGAAAATAGGTACCTACCTATAACCCCAGAAAATAATAAGTAAATGAATTATAAATTTATAGTATAAATTGTCGAGGATCGTTGGAGTTCTAGCCCGACCCCGTGGATGTTGAAACCCCCCAGAAAATCAGCGAGGACCTTTACTCACAATATTACTCAAAATATTACTACCGTATAAAATTACTATTACTCATAATATTACTCAAAATAAAGAGAGAGAGAAATCGTCTTCACACACACCAGAATAATATTCTGGATATATTATATCCGAAATTAGCGTAGAATGAACCGTTTCCCCAAACATAATGTGGAAAAAAAGTTTTCCAGGTAATCAATCTATTACCTACCTATTATTAAACTCGCCGTCAAAAAGGTACTCAAGGTACTCAAGCGGACGTAAAGTTGGCCGTGGAAATCGGCGACGAAAAAAATCCGAGCTGGGAGTTAGAGCTAGAGGGCTGGGAGAAGGTTGTGATGGTGAAGGTTGGTTGAGATGGGAGCCGGACCCCCGTCCGTTCCTCCTGCCCAGAGAATCACGCGCGATTTCAAGAAATCGGTCAAATTAAACTCGCCGTCTAAATTCGCTCATCGTCAGAAGTGGTTTTTTTAGGGATTTTGTATTAAAATTCGGATCTCTAGGTAGGATACAGAGGAAACGCGAACTCGATAACGTCCGTTAACGACCAAAGAATTCGAAAAAAATTAGTTTTCGGATGGAAAATTAACTGAGGAATCGGAATTCGAGAAAAAAAATAGGGGTTCCCATTTGAAATAAGAAAGTGCGCCCATTTGCCCTCATTTTTGGGGGTTTTCAACCCTACCACCAGAAGATGTCTGGGAGGCAGAGACTGAAGAAAAAATCCGCGTATTTTTATCGCTTACCGTTTAAAAAGAGTAGGCTCGTGACACACATACACACATACATACAGACACGTTGAGAATTAGTGATATAGATTCAATTGTGCTTGGTGTAGGGGTCACCATACGATCCACTTTAATAGTCTCGTGAATATGTGCTTAGATTGAGAGTATGACAGGACCAACCACCATCAACATCGTAATTTCGCTCCTAAAAATTTGAACCCACGCCACATCGGACGAGCAATCCCCCTCGTTCAATTCGAATTAATTATATTTTTTAAAGCCCGGATTTTTTTATTTATTTCATTTTATTCCACCCCTGCTGTCCACTTCATCAATGTCTTTGAAACCGACCCCGTAGGGTGAGGTGTGGAGCAGTTGAATAAAACTGGTGGACGGAATAAAACTGAGAGACAGAAGAGCCTGTGGGGAGGGAGGGGTCTCCAATTACACTCCTCGTTCCAGGGAAATTCTATTTTTAGCGAAGCTCTCAATTATATTATCATTTCCGGGCAATGCGCAGTACAACGGAGGAAAAAACGCTGCAAATT
Source organism: Pilophorus perplexus (assembly GCA_955831195.1). Lineage (NCBI taxonomy): Eukaryota > Metazoa > Arthropoda > Insecta > Hemiptera > Miridae > Pilophorus > Pilophorus perplexus. The sequence continues at coordinate 6,016,932 of OY037015.1, forward strand.
TTACACAAGGGTTTATTATTCTGTGATATAGGTTACTTGTACAGACATTTAATTCTGTCAATAAAAAAATTTAAAAAAAATTTTTTTTGGATTTTTATATTTCAAAAAAAATTTTTTGGGGGGATTTTTTTTTTTCAAAAATTCTTTAATTTTTACTCGAAAAATATTTAACTTCTTGGGATCCTTCAAAAATCCCATTTTTAGCCCCATGAAAGCCCTATAGATCGCCACAGTGAAATCGGATCGTTCCGGGACCCCCAAAAATGGATTCTACGTCCAAAAATACTTCGAAAACGACACCTAATTCGATCCCATAGCTAAAAGCCTTCAAAACACCCCTCCATTTTAGCCCCATAGCGCCCCACGGGTTTGGGCGATCGGACTGAAAACCTTGCGGGCACAACTAGATGGTAAACCAAGTATTTTGCCAAAATTTCAGATTTTAAAAAAAATACCTACTGCCCAAAACGGCCCGGACGGCGGACGGCGTCGGCGGACGGCGGGCGGACATTTCGGATTTTGAATGTAGACCTCTTGAAACGGATAATGTCAAGTTTTGAGGCCGATCCGAGTCCTCGACCTCCGTCGCGAAAACATAGGTGTATTATTCCAAGAATAATAAACCAAAATCGGTCACCAATGCGTGAAAAAACGAACAACGAACGTATAAAATAAGCTTTGAACGAGCGAGGGAGGATAAATTGTCAACGTGAGGAAACTAGTGTACGAAGAACAGAATCAACATTCCTGCTGAACTGCTGAAAGGAGTTGGCGGGTTTTATGCAAACAAAACCGGAAGAAAACGAGCAACTGAGTTTGCTTTAAACTAGCAACATATATTTGAGTTTGATGAGCCCCTCCCGACGAGAGATGGAGAAATTGTTTCGTTGATATTAAGTGGGAGTTTGTTCGAGGAAGCGGCGGTTTTCGTGGGAGGGGTGTGACCTGCCGGCGGTATTTCAAAGTGCCGCCGCAGCTGATAAGACTAAAATTGCCAACTTCGTGGGGTTATCTCTGGGGCGGGTTTCAGTTGGCGGGTTAAAAGACTTGAGGGGGTGTGAGGGGGGAATAGAGAGGTAAGAGATGTAATACGCGGGTCATCTCTAAACCGCGTGACAGCGGTTGAAGAAGTGGTGTTTCGACAGACTTTCACTGTGGAGGTCGATTAGACCACACCACCATTTCCGTAGCGTGTAGTACAGTGATGCAAACTAGTCCCCCTGGTCGATAAGACGCTTTCGTTCGAAGGAAGGGACGCTAGCTATGGGAACACACGAAGGTCGCCCCTTCCCTGGACGACAGCGTTGACGGATTCGGGGTCACCTCTTCGCTAGGGGTATCACCCCCCCCCCCCCCCCCAACCCTGTAATTGGACCTCCAAAAATGGATTCTTCGTCCAACAATGCTTCGACACCTAACTCGACTCCATGGCGGCTATGCATAGCCGAAAACCTTGGAAAACCCCTCCTGTAGGCCCATTTCAGGCCCATAGCATCCCACGGGTTAAGGCGATTGGGCTGAAAACCTTGCGGGCACAACTAGATGGTAAACGTAGTATTTTGTCAAAATGCCAATTGCTGCAAAAAAATGCCAAGACTTGTTAGTGCACATCTATGAGACTATAGGCCTATAGGTCTGCCATTGTCTGATATTCAAGCAAGCAAGATCTTTCTATTCCCTTTATTGTAACAAAAGGTTCTCCTTTAACGCTACCCTGAACTATAGTTTTTCCTCGGAATACTGGCGTCTCAGGTGCAACGATGAATCCAAGGCGAAGATCGAAGTCAACATTAAGACTTCGGCAGTACTAGAAGATCGCTGATGCTACATGACGGAGCTAATCGTCTCGGACTCGGCTTCCTGGTTGCTGTAGCGGGGGCCAATCGCCGCGAGATGCAAACCGCTGTGACTGAAAAGACCGAAGTGTCCTTTCGGTGGGCTGTTCAGTCTTGTATAACGTCGCTCTGGAGTGGGGCTGCTGCTGAGGTCGTTTCCACACAGCGGCTCCGAAAAACTAATGCAAAAAAAAAAAAAAAAAAAAAAAGTTTTCAAAAACTGATAAATATTGAGAAAACATTGAAACTGAATTTTGCGGAGACCTCATCAACACTGATTACGAGGGAAATCTTGCAAAAATGCCATCATTGTTCGGACAAGCTCAGTTCGTCTGATCAGCCTCTCAATGAGTTGAATTTAATGGATTTTGTTGTAGATCACAAGACTTAGTGGTTTTATGTGGATGATTTCTATCCATGGAACTGTTGTTTTACTTCATGTTATGAATCAGTGTTTTTGTTTTCCAGGTGAGTGTCTTGCAATGCAGCATTGGTAAGCTGAATTCGTGTCAGTCCTCTTTCAACATGATAAATTGAAAGGTTTTGGGAGAATTTAATCTCCCAGCCTGCGCCCAGCTGGCTCATTAATGAGCTGCGGAGTTTCGGGCCCGATATTGTGCATAAAACAGCAGTCTTCAGAATTAACGCATATAAATGCATATTCTCGTCTTTTCTAGGCTATAACTGTGTTGTGTTTGGACAGATAGAGACGCCACAAATGAGTTCTATTCCCAACTCTGAAAACAGCTTCAATCGAACTCCTGACATCCTTCAAACGCTACCTACGTTTCTATAGAAGGGCTATAGGGCTATAGCCCCATTGAAGCCCGACTCTTCAACGGTGAGATCCTATGAGACTCCCATAAACGGACTCTACGTCCAAACATTCTTCAAAAATGACGCCCCATAGCCAAAGACCTTCAAAAATCCCTTCTGTGGCCCCTTTTTAGCACCACGAAGGCCCACGGTGTACTGTATGGGTCTGAGGTTCGTTAAAAATTGAGTCTACGTCCAAAACCGAAAATAACACCTCGTTCGACTGCAAGTACCCCATGAGTTGTTGACTTTTACGTTTCGCTTTTTTTTTCTTTTTTTTGTGGAGATTTTAACAGTGTTATTCGAGATATATATTTTATTGGGTGTTTCGAGCGTATCTATTGAGCATAAAACATTTTTCAGCATAAAACGTTTTTCAAGCATATTTGGGATTTTATCGAGCTTATCAATCCGAGCGCAAGTTATTAGAGGTTAGTGAAACATTGTGCAGATAAAAGTTGTGGTACTTTTAATACCAGTTTTGGTACTTCCCAATATTAGCTATACCTACTGCTCTCCATTGTACAAGTCGGTGGTTTTGGAGATGTTCCATGTGGTAAAGGGGCTGCGAAGAGGAGGTTTCGTGTTAATCTTGTCGGAGAACGTATGAAAACCTGCCAGCTTCCTCCCTGCGTCATCTGTAACCCCACTCGACAACACCCCACTCCGCCCTCGACGCTATCATAACAATCTTCATCGTGTGATGCCTTTCCCTCCCCGAACGTGAGACGTCAGCCCGAAACTGATGTCTCTTCTTCAATGTGAATTACAGCCCCGCGCTTCGTTGAAGACCCTCCCGTGAGAAGGATATCACGTGGACGGCGTTTCTTGCGTTATTTGTCCGCCGGGCGGCAGGTTATCTGCTCACTGGTTCTCATCAATCAAGCTCTTTTGTTGGGTCAATTTAAAACGCAATATCGCCGCAGAGGAATTCAATACTTTGGCTTTCCGCCCTTCAGCGCTGCAATTGAGGGGTTGATAGCGAAAACGTCACAGAACTCGAAAATGTGTTCAAGCCACCATCGCGTTGTTTACGGCATTCCTAACGCTCCACAGCCAGAGGATGCATTTCGAGAACTCGCCCTTCCTGATGCCTACAGAGTTGATTAAAAAAATCTCAAAATTTTATATTTCAATGGGACAAAGGTTGCGTTTTTTTTGTTTTTTTTTTTTAGTGTTCCTGCAAATTCGCATTTTTTGACTAATGGGGTTTTCGCTATCAAACCCTCAATTGGAAATTGGCCTGCTGTGACATTCATCGTTAGCGATTTCTTCAACATTTGTCAAAACTGGTAAAGTGTTTGAAGAGACCAGTTTTTAGCGTGGTTTGAACAGCGGGACGCCTGTAATGTAACGACCCCACTCAATAGACATAGCAGTACTGAGAAAAGTAACTGCGAGTTGCTAGGTCTACACTGTCTCACCCCGTTCCAACGCTGACAGGGGCCTTCTGGGTGGAGTTCTTATTTTAAGGTAAAACATGAATTTGCTGTGACCTAACTACCAAAAAATGTCACAAAATTGAGACCCCAAAGTAGAGGCCATTTTGTATCTATTGGGCAGGGGCTTTTTTAAAAGCATGCCCAGGTAGCAGAGCTTTCGATTGGTGAAGTCGGCATGGACCGATTTGGTTTCATTCCTCTTGAGCCTCCATAAATGGACCAGTCTTGGAGTTGCTTGATGGATTTTCGAAGTTTCGGGACTATTACGAAATTCTGCCGGCTGCCAGCAGGGGACTATGTCGTCTGCAAACGTGGCCGTTGGGGTCTCCTGTCTTTCCGGTAAATCGATGGCATACAAGACATACAAGAGTGGAATGAGTAAAGTATTTTTGTGTGCCTTCGAATATGAATCCGCTGTCCAGGCATCCCTTACCGGCGCTTCAGTTGGGGACGTTGGAGCCCAATATTTACGCGCGGGGCAGCTGCCCAGGCATCTATTAGTGACACTTCGCTCGTAGGGGCCGGGAGAACTGTCCTCCGTATGATTGAATTGGACGACTAGGCCTCCATTAGTGATAATTTGCTTGTGGAAGCCTGTCAGCCTAATTTCAATAAAACTGCAAGCTGTGGGAGAAACAACACCAATCACGACGCTTCGTGTTTGGTATTGGATGCTTCCTCCCATTCTGTATCGACACCTCCTATTAAGTTTGTAGACCACGACATGATTGACAATTTTTGTCTTCTTCACTGTTGTCCTGAATTTCCAATTAGGGATGTCAAAAAAGTATCGATTCTCAGAAGAATCGATTCTTTTTTTTAAAGCATCGATACTTTTAGATCCTTTTTTCGATGTATCGGAGAATCGATTCAAAATTTCGAGAATCGGCCTGATTCTTTTTTATTAATGGACAAGAATTATTTTTGACAATCAAGACCACCAATCACCACTGCAACCACAATGGGTCATGATGAGGTGAAAATACCTCAAGAATCAAGAAAACTCATCACTGCTTATCACAATCTAAGGACTCTCTCCATCATCCATGGTGGATAAAAAATGCCTCCTTTCAAAATTCGAAGTATCGATTTTTAAAATCGATACTTTTATGAAAAATCGATACAATTTTCCTTCTAAATTTGAAAAAATATCGATTTAAAAAATGATACAATTTTTCTTTCAAAATTCTTGAAAGAATCGATACTTTTTAAAAAATCGATACGATTCTATTCGATTCTTTCCAAAAAGATCGATACGATTTAAATCGATTCTTTTTGAAGAATCTGACATCCCTATTTCCAATAATCCTTCGTGCAAAGTTGTCGCCTTGAAGTCAACATTGGTCTCATCCCAACGCTTCGGTATCTTCAAATTACACGTCAGAAGACGGGATATCACTTTAATTGAGTCCACGAGTAGGATTCTCAGCATCAAAGCATCCCTCGGACATCACATCAGTTGGCACCCCTGGTCTATGTGCACCTGCGTAAGTTTCGTTATCGTTCGTGCCATGAATAGAACATATCGTTCCATACTGCTCAACCAAATGTATAAAGCCTGATAGATCTATTGGAGATACAAAGAGAATTTCGATTTTACCTCTTCTCTACACTTGGCTGAGCAATAACGTCGATGGACCGTAGTATTAAACATACGGTATTCAATGTATTTGCATTTGAATATGACGGAAGGCTTATATTCTCCCGTTAAAATATCCTGTGAGCGTAATAGTTCTCGCTCCAAAAGGCTCCAGACCGTGTCGAGCGTCGTTCTTCCTGAAGAAGAGATATAAATGCATTGCGTAGGCAGGAGAATATACCAGAGGAAGGGACTGGGGCAGGATTTAACCCGTAACTGGGAGTTATTGCGTGGCTAGTAAAGTAGAACGAAGGCGGACAATGAAAGTCCAGGAAACTCCGGGACTATCGTAAACTTGTCCGGTTTGGAGGAAGACGCCCAAAAAAAAGGAAAACCTTCGAAGGCACAGCGCTACGGTTGATGCCGCAACATGGTGAATATTACTCGCCGTTGGTTGAAAAATCAATCCTCTCGCGCTCCATCTCTATGCCCATTTTCATCGCCGGCCGTGTTTAATTAATCGCGACAACGCTTTCCCCTCTCCCCAATTCTCAACCCGGCGAGCTCCAGGGAAATTCCTCCGAGCGGGTAAGACGCTAAATATGGACGGTAGGTTTCTCAGACCCTTCAAATATGCACATTCTCATTAGCCCGGCAATCCCCTTTAGTTATTCTTGGCTCGTTTACAGTGTGTGGTACAGTCAGTATTGTAATTTTGTCGGTTCACCAAAAATGAAAATGTTATGGAATTAAAGCTACTGGACATCCAACGGTACTCTTAGAACGTGTTAACTTTAATAGAGAGTTCCTAAAGAAACATCCGAGATACGTCGACCGTTAATTTTTATCGCCGTAAGGGACTTGTCTAGGGAGAATCAAAGAAAAGCTAACTTCACAAATCACCGTAACAGAGATACGGTGTTATCAAAAGTCACGCTAAATTTAAAGTGCCGCTATTTACCTTATATTGTTCGAAATTAAAGGCGATATCCTTAAGACTGTAAGCTTATCGCCGTATCTTTACGGCAATAACGTTCGACCTTAGGCATAAGGACGTAAGTAACTTACGTCCTTATGCCTAACGTCGAACGCATGCGCAGAAATAACGGCGATAACTGTTATCGCCGTTATTTCTGCGCATGCGCGAAATCTCGAGTTACGTCGACCGTAACTCATCACCGTTAGGCAAAAAGTGGCTTTAGGAACTCTGTTTGTTGCCCAAAACGTAGTAGTGAGCAAACGCTAAATTCGCTCGCCCGCCCCACTTCGTTCTGCCGCGGGCCATAGGAAGCGCCATTGCCGGCGGCGTGATCAGGAAGGCAAGCTTCTCCCGTGAACGGGGAAGCTGCTAACTACTCGGGCTCCCCGGTCGCACCGCCGGCGTTCTGACCGTTATCATTCCACTGACTGTTATCATTTCACTGACCCTTTATCATTCCACTGACTGTTTTCTGAGCAGTCGCAGTGTATTTTTGACTGGACCTGAGTACCTTTTTTTGTTTATTGTGGCAGCTCCAGAGCACACGGGGACCTTCTAGTGGTAGGTGTTTATTGACCAGATGTCGTCCCCAGTTGGGCCAATTGCTTCTTGCTGAGGTCGCCGGCAACAATTGTTCATGACGGTATTTAATACAAGACGCTTTTGCTTCAGTCCTTTCTCACACCAGGGAAGACCTGAGCCTTCAAGATGGCTGTCTCCCTCGAAAATACCGGGCAACTCTGGGCCGCCAGCTAGGTTGGTTGGCCAGCATCAGTCGGTAGGTTAGCCGGAATTCCCTATTGGCGCTCAGTATTTAAGGCCTTATGAATGAGGACCACCCACGGGATCTGCTGCAACTGAGCTTAAATGAGAGTCTCCAACGACCCATGGAGGGTTGGTAGATGGGTCCTCAGGCTGTGCTGTCTGGGTACAAAGACCCGCTGGGCAGGTGGGCTACAGGCAGAGCTCCATGCAATAAAAGTCGGCATGGCAGAGAGTGAAAGTCGAGCCATCAAGAAGGCTGATCCACGCATTCTCGTATAGCCAAGCTGCTCGAAAGTCACTAGTGGGGATGTCTACCAATTCAAAACTGGTGCTCGACTCGGCCATCAGGCGAGATTATTCATCTATGAGTTCCCAACATGCCGGCATACCAGGGAACGAAAAAGCTGACGCCATGGCCAGAGAGGGGTCCAGTCCTTGTAGGAAATGAGCCCTGTTTACGCAGCATGGGGGCGCTTTTCCACGAGGTCGTATGCCAGTGGCAAAGAACATGCCTGATGCATAGACACCATGATGGGGCCAGACCGTAACAGGGTGAACACAAGTCTTCATTTACGACAGACACAACTGAGATTCATCGTGGGCGCAGTAGCTTCAAGAAACACTTAACCAGGATGGGGGTAGCAAATGAAGAAACCAGGAGACGACAGCGGCTCGCCTCATCTTCAAGTGTAAGGCCCTGGAGCGCAAAACGTATCCTGCACTGGGATTAGTGGACCAGGGGAGATTCTTGTAGGAGGGCTATTGAACCGTTTTAAGGCAAACACCTCCTACCGCACTCCGAAAGGTAGCACAACAGATCGACTGGCATCGGTGGGTAAAGGGGCCCCCTTCAGAAACCCACTACCACAACCTCTCTGGTATTATATCACTCTAATCTAATCTACTTAGTGTCTATCTTGATTCGATGATCTTCAAGGGCAGCACCTCGGCCCGATCTGAGATGCCCTAGAAATGCAAGTTGCCCCATTTACAACTACTCGTAACCACAAAAACGCCACTGAATATTCGGGCCTTGGTAAAAATGATTGGCGTCGTACGATTGAAATATTCGGAGGGGAGCCGGAAAATGATGTAAAAAAAACCCCAAAAGAATAATGGAAACTCGACGGAGAGTTCACGTGATAAAAAAAAGTAATGTATTCTACTCAAATGACCGCTCTATTATAGCATCTTGTCACGAAAACGGTTCGGTGAGTTTTTTCCTTCACAGCAAACAGTCGAGGGGAAACAGTCCTCCATTAGCGTGGATAGTGCTCTAGTAGCTCTCATTCTTAATTGTCATGTCATTACAATTTCTAACTGCCGTGCAGCATGTCACTTTTGGGTGGTCTCTTGTTTACTCGGGTAATAACGTCTTTAAACGCATTTCCGCCGCCCTCGTTGGTAGCAATTGGTAGATATTGATAGATGGTTTGTTTTGTTGGAATTTCGTCAACTTGTGATAAATAACGCTGATGAATAACTTTGAAAAGTGGTTGACAACTCACGTAATTTTCGTACCTCGAACGGGCGATTATACTTATCGTATATAACTGTTGCTGCTGCTCACAATTATAAGTTCTGCGTACAATGAAAACGACATTCTGCTACGGAACATTAAGCGTTAGTAAATTTTACCAAAATCGATTTAATTTTATGCCAACAATGGATGGACATCTAAACACAGCAACTTCAAGGGATCAATCGATTCGTTTGTTAAATAATAGTTGTCGTCAGAGGTGGAGTAATAATTATTGGATAATCGGTTGTTTTGATTTTTTGATCGATATAATATTATAATATTATTATTATACATTATAATATTATTATAATATTATTCCATTATTATAATATTATTCATAATTATAATATTATTATACATTAATGGTAGGTTGGCTGTTGCCATTAAAGCTGTCGATAGGGGTTGTTATCATTTTGGAGTTTCCTCAATCCTGTGAGTTGGAGCGATTTTGAGGTTACCAGCCTGTGCAACTTAAGAAGTTGTTTAATAATCAGCCAAAACCCTATTTTCGCGAAAATGATCGATAGGGGGTGTTGCCATTCATCATTCATTTGCATGTCTCTTGGATGTTAGGGGAATGTGGGGCAGTACCTAATGACCACGTCTTGCATTCCTTGGACTTGCACTTTGGAAGACTGGCAGGATAAAGAGGACGTGTTTGAATGATATTGAAATTTATAATGTTTGAATGAAAAAAGAAATTTACGGACAAAATTGTTCAGAAGCAAAAATAGAATGCCAACGGCACGCGGTGTTCCCAGGCGGTCACCCATCCAAGTACTAACCACGCCCGACGTTGCTTAACTTCGGTGATCGGACGAGAACCGGTGTGTTCAACGTGGTATGGCCGTTGGCGAGAACTGCTCGAACACTGTCGACACGTCCGGGCTGGATATCGTTTTCTTTGTGAAGAGAATAGCACGAACTCACGAATCAATTGGTGGTTTGAATATTGGCGCCATGAGTCATACCATTTTGAGATGGACTTGAAGGTTTAGCACCAAAAGGAGCCGTTTCCCAATCCATGTACAGCTAGTAGGTAGTCTTATTTTCTACAAATTGTGAATATTGAACGATTACAAGTGTTTTTTGCATTTCAATAACTCCTTCATTATTTAAAGAAACATCATTTTACCCTTACTGTTCCGCTTCAAATGGGTGGTCACCACTGCCCCACCCAACAGTGATTTTAGTTCGACCTTTTCTTCGATTCAGCTGCCAAAACAGTCCTAGTTTATGGAGAGCTGTTCAAAGTTCCAGAAAATACAATTCCGCAGCTGTAATAGAATTTCTGAAAATGGTCAGAAACTTCCCACTTGCCCCAATCCATTCACCACATGCCATGTGGGAGTAAGTGGCCATCTGAACTCAAGTTTCATGAAGAAGTGGATTCCTTGAACAGCCGGAAACTAAAATCCGGGTAATTAAATTAAAATTAAAACGCTTCAAATTGTACACAAGGCTTTATTATTGGTTGATATAGGTTGCTAGTGCAATTACCAAAAGTTACTTGAAAATAAAAACGCTGCAAATTTTACACAAGGGTTTATTATTCTTTGATATAGGTTACTTGTACAGAAATTTAATTCTGTCAATGAAAAAAATTAAAAAAAATTTTTTTGGATTTTTATATTTCAAAAAAACAATTTTTGGGGGGGGGGGGGATTTTTTTTTTCAAAAATTATGTATTTTTTACTCAAAAACCATTTAACCTCCTGGGATTCTTCAAAAATCCCATTTTTAGCCCCATGAAAGCCCTATTATAGATCTATAATAGATCGCAACAGTGAAATCGGATCGTCTCGGGACCCCCAAAAATGGATTCTAAGTCCAAAAATACTTCGAAAACGACACCTAACTCGATCCCATACCCCAAAGCCTTCAAAAAACCCCACCCGTAGCCCCATTATAGCCCCATAGCGCCCCACGGGTTTGGGCGATCGGACTGAAAACCTTGCGGGCACAACTATATGGTAAACCAAGTATTTTGCCAAAATTTCGGATTTAAAAAAAAATTCCTACTGCCCAAAACGGCCTGGACGGCGGACGGACATTTCGGATTTTGAATGTAGACCTCTTGAAACGGATAAGTAATGTCAAATTTTGAGGCCGATCGGAGTCGTCGACCCCCGTCGCGAAAACTTAGGTGTATTATTCCAAGAATAATAAACCAAAAACGTCTTGCATTCGTTGAGGCCATGAGGTTGTATTGTTTTAAAATCTTGTTGCACAAATTACGCATTTATTGAACTTGCAATCCACACTATGAGGAACAAGGCCAACCAGATTCTTTTATGTCTGAGTTTTTCTTTTCTGTCTCGAGTACTGTAGAAACAAATTTTTCTCCAGCTTCGACCGGCCCCTCAGGACCGTCGGCCCTTCGGGCGACGCCCGATCCCCCGACCTGCCTATCCTGCCTATCCCGACCTGCCTATCCGCCCCTGCTGTAGCCCCTTTCTAGCCCCACAGAGCCCCAAGGGTTTGGGTGATGATACGGCGGACGGACAATTCGGTTTTGGAATCTTGACCACTTGAAACGGATAATGTCAAATTTTGAGGCCGATCGGAGTCGTCGACCCCCGTCGCGAAAACATAGGTGTATTATTCCCAGAATAATAAACCAAAATGAAGTTTTCAACCTCGAACAAATGGATATTATGTCCAAAATTAATCGGAAAACGACACCTTATTTGACCACCTGGGAGCCTTCAAAAATCTCATTCGTAGCCCCATGAAAATTAATGAAAAAAATGAAAAATTAATTCTGTATCAATAATGGTTTTTTTTTTTTTTTTTTTCAAACTCAGAAAACATTTGCCCTCCTGGTATCCTTCAAAAATTCCATTTGTGAAAGCTCTTTCGACCCCCACAGTGAAATCGGATCGTTCCGGGATCCCCAAAATTGGATTCTACGTCCAAAAATACTTCGAAAACGACACCTGACTCGATCCCATAGCCAAAAGCCTTTTAAAAAAACCTTCAGTAGCCCCATAGCGCCCCACAGGCTGAAAACCTTGCGGGCACAACTAGAAGGTAAACCGAGTATTTTGTCAGAATTTCAGATTTTTAAAAACATTCCTACTGCCCAAAACGGCCCGGACGGCGGACGGGCATTTCGGTTTTGGAATCTAGACCTCTTGAAACGGATAATGTCAAATTTTGAGATCGATCCAAGTCGTCGACCTCCGTCGCGATGTATTATTCCTTAGAGGATAGATTAGGGAACAAAGCTGTGATATGTGTGTCATTGTATGTGCGTTCAAGTTCAGTGTGCGTCATTGTATGTGTGTTCAGATTTTATTTTTGTCTAGGCTAGTCGTGGTAGATGTAGGGAGGTGAATAAATCTTGTAGAAGTACTCGCCCTCCACCAGACAAGTAAACGTGGAGAGAGCGACCATTCATGGTCCGAAAACAGCAAGTTACAAGAAGAGGCTGAAGAGTAGGTACGGTTTGTTGCATTCTGCAGCCACCAACGACCCAAACACTGCAATATACAAGAAGAGGTGGAATAGTAGGTAGGTCCGCTGCAATGAATCCTGCCCCAATGTATTTCGAGCCAATGAAAGTTGAACAAGAGCCCCGTTAAAACGTGGCACCAGATTGGTGTGGCTAACGCCATAGGGGACAGGAGGTCCCACTTTACTCCCCGTAGGAGAATGCTGAAGACCACGGAAGAAGAAAGAAGATTGAAGAAACATGAGTGCACTTCCCCTGGGGGAAGAAAGCGAGCAAACGGTACGAGAAAGGTTGTTATGGGCCAGAAGAACCATTTTCCCACGTTCACCGGTTCTTCTATTTCCTGCACGGAAGGAATATACAGCAAAGAGCATTCAACTCTGTCTCTTCCCACAAGCCATGCTTGCTGTAACTGCTGCATCATGTCTGGTTTTCCATACAAACCAAAGTAAACGCGGTTATCGGAAAATCTATCAATATCTCGAAGAAACCAAAGATTGCCATTTTATGAAATGCAGAAGGGGAGCAAGTATGGATCACAAATCTCGTATCGCCACTTTTCTAAGATGATTCACAGTCGTGGGGGGGGGGGGGGGGGGACGAATTCCCGAAGAAATCCGAAAGATTTGTCCCCCGTGACGTGCGGTAGATGCCGTAATATAAAGTTATGTCGCGCCCCTTCGTGTCGCGAATATGTGGACTCGCGTCGGATGGATGAATCCGTTTCGGAACAGACGGAAAATATTCGGAAGGATATTCGCTTTTGGATGGGAGAAAAAAGGGGGGAGGGGAACATGGCAAGGAGATTTGTTCCAATAAGCGAACAACGAACCTTCATCGGGACAGCTGCTGCAAAGGAAAAAAAAAAGGTCAATTGCCTTTCAGTGATGGGCCGTTTAATAATTTGTCATTTTCACTACAGTGTTCTTCTCTACTTGAAAAAAAAAAACGCTGCAAATTTTACACAAGGGTTTAATATTCTTTGATACAGGTTACATGCGCAGAAATTTAATTCTGTGTCAATAGAAAAAAAAGTTCTTCCTTTTCGCAGACATTTTGCTCGCACAACCCCGCAACTTGAACCTGAACTGAACAAACAATACTCTGTTGAAACGTGATCAGATTCTCGTTTGATTGTTTGATTGATTGAAAACGGAGGGGGAACTCTACTACTCTCGCACGTATAGAGGTCGAGCCAGTCGGTTGCAGCTAATTAGTTTTTGGATCAAAAATCTCTTTTGCAGCTATCTAGGTCAGGGGTTCCCAATAAAATTTTGTCACGGACCCCTTAACAAACCACAAATGTATTGAGGACCCTCTATATATGTAAATTATATATATAATTTTGTTGTAAAAAAGGTTTTTCCCCGTTTGCTTATACCTAGGCGTAAGTATATATCACAAGGGAAAAATCAATTGATTGTTGCAAATAATTATTTATTTTTACATTTATTTTATATTTGGAAACAGTTGCACAACAACCACTGACACAGCTGAAGCTTTCCTACCTACCTTTTCCTACGTAATACTGCTGGTTTGCAGTTGGATTTATATTATTAGTTCCTAATTGGAATTCAGGTTTCGTAACGTAAATAAATAGATAAATTTGAAATTTAATAAATAATTTGGAAAAAGATCGATCCTCAGATGTATCGATTCTTGTTGAAAAAATAATCGCCATTATTTTTGAGAATCGGACATCATTCTGGTAGAAACTGGGCGAATTAGTCACTAATAATTAGGCTAGGTGTCACTAGCGTCGCGTCGCAAGTACGGCCTCTCACGCTTTACAGGACACTCCGGACAAACAGTCATTTTTATTATTTGAGTTCCTGGTAGAATAGCTTAAAATATTAATTTTTGGATGCAGCTCGCGGACCCCCACACCAACGTTTGCGGACCCCTGGGGGTCCGCGGACCACCTTTTGGGAACCCCTGATCTAGGTTATGGGGCCTCAAGGGGGCGACACTTTTATTGCAGCAAAAGAATTTTTGCTCTTATCCATGTTCTACTGTAATTGTATTTCAATTACTGAAATACTGAAATGCTACACAAGGTCTGGTGAGCACTGCGGATGCTTAGATTTCAGCTTGTTAGTTGAATTTAACTCGTCCGCCGAGGAGTCTTTTGTTTGCTTCAACTTGGAGCCAAAAGACCTCCAGTCCCCTCCACATACAGGTCAGGCCTTCGCACAAATTAGGCGCTAGAAACTTTGACCCACTTCCTCTTTAAGTACGTTAACCGAGTCCTCCAGACCCCTTAAAGAGGGCACATGTTAATTATTTCCATAGTCAGGAGGGCGCGTATAATTTAATTAAAATGAACTGCTCGCTGCGGGTGCCGCAGCGAAATATTTATGAACAAGTTTGGGTGAGAGATTAGCTTCACTCAGTGCTCCTGCTTGAGAGTTGTGAGTTTCTTGCGGTAAACACTACTTAGGCATTGTTTTGGAATCGAGAGAGCGTAATCACGGTAACGAAACTTTGGGAGTTTACCTACTGTGATGCTCTGCACGGGGAGTTGTTGGTTTGAAGCCCATCATGTGTTCAAGAATCAACTTCAGACTGAATCGGTGCTTTCGTCTGTTACTCTCAAGTTCCTAACAACCCAAGCAAACAGTCCGTTGGGTAATCAAGTTACATCGTTTATTTTGGGCTGGAAGGAAAATGGCAACAAGAGTGGCCGTATCGGTAGTTTAGCGTTGTGAGACAAGCTGATCTTCCGAAATCTCATAAAATCCGACTATACGGAACAGGGAGTTGGGAATGTTTCTCTGAGGAAAATGTACTACCCACCAGCCGGGGGGGAAGAATGAAATAAAGGTTATGTGGATGGTAAATCTTGGGAGGCCGAGCCTGCTCGAGACAGTATGGATTTGTCATTGATAGGGAGAAAGAGGGTGAGGGTGGGTCGTTACCATTATGGGATTCCAAAAAGGATACACCAGGCCTCCAACATCATCCCGGGATTTCCCCTTCACAACCCGCACCGGTGTAGCCATAACCAGAGTCTTGTCTTTAGACACTCAATCATACTGTAATAACTTCTTGACTTGGTATGACAATGTGATGTGCGTTGAATATTACTTCAGGTTAGCCTCGAAATCAAGTTCAGCCCAATAGAAAAAACGCTGCAAATGTTACACAAGGGTTTATTATTCTTTGATATACGTTACTTGTGCAGAAATTTAATTCTGTCAATGAAAAAATTTAAAAAAATTTTTTTTTTGGGATTTTTATCTCAAAAAAATTTTTTTTTTGGATTTTTTTGTTCAAAAATGTGTTTTTTTCAAAAACTGTATTTTTTACTCGAAAAATATTTAACATCCTGGGATCCTTCAAAAATCCCATTTTTAGCCCCACGAATGCCCTAAAGATCGCCCCAGTGAAATCGGATCGTTCCGGGACCCCAAAAAATTGATTCTACGTCCAAAAATACTTCGAAAACGACACCTAACTCGATCTCATAGCTAAAAGCCTTCAATAAACCCCTCCCGTAGCCCCATTATAGCCCCATAGCGCCCCACGGGTTTGGGCGATCGGACTGAAAACCTTGCGGGCACAACTAGATGGTAAACCAAGTATTTTGCCGAAATTTCAGATTTTTAAAAAAATTCCTTCTGCCCAAAACGGCCTGGACGGCGTACGGCGGACGGCGGACGGACATTTCGGATTTTGAATGTAGACCTCTTGAAACGGATAATGTCAAATTTTGAGCCCGATCGGAGTCGTCAACCCCCGTCGCGAAAACATAGGTGTATTATTCCAAGAATAATAAACCAAAACGCGGCAAATTTTACAGAAGGGTGTATTATTCTATGAAGAAGGTAAATTGTGAAAAAATTAATTGTATGTCAATAAAAATTTAATAAGCGTAGTATGGTCGGCTTCCAGATTATTCATATTGTATTTGGTCAGGGATAAGTTTTTTTTTTTTTTTTTTTGCTTTTTCAGGGCATAACAACGAAATATATTATATTTCGTTAAAAATGATCCCTCGAGGCGCCTTTCGCCCGTCCCCATGTATGGGGATAAGGGCTCATCAGGAGTTTGACCATCTGCCGGATTAATACAATGTATTAATTCTAGGTCATAGAATAGTAGTAGAGAGAGGCTCAATAGCAGCATACAGAGGTAGAGAAGAGCTAAGTGGGTTCATCCCATCTTAATCACGACCTGAGGTATGGACACGCCACCAGGAAAGGGGAATAATAATAGAAATGTGTTGAAAGGTAATTATCCCCACTTAGCTCTTCTCTACCTCTGTATGCTGCTATTGAGCCTCCGAGACGAATACAAAGGGGTTATTATCATTCCAACAATAATAAACCAAAAGGCAGCAAATTTTATACAAGGGGTTTTTATTCTCTGAAATAGTTAATTGTGAAAATATTCATTTTGACGATAAAAATTTAAATTCAAAAAAATATAAAAACGCTGGAAAATTTTACATTATTATTTTTTACAAAAAAATGAGCAAAAATTATTCGTCAATAAAAAATCATTTTCAAAAAAAAATTATTTAAAAAAAATTTTTTTTTTAATTAAAAAAAATCCTGCACAATGTTTGGATTAATGTAGGACCCCCAAAAAAATTTATATCCAAGAATTAATTATCCAAAAATAATTTCTATATCAATAAAACACTAAATGTACTTATTTAAAACAGATGTGGGACCCCGAAAAATGGATTAGGCGTCTAAAATAATTCAGAAAACGACACCTAATTGGACTCCCAGACATCCTTCAAAAGTTCCAAGTGTAGTCCCCAGATCATCATGAAAGCCTCGTAGATCATGACGGTGGAAATCGGCTTTTTTTTGGGATAAAAAAAAAAAAAGAAAGAAAAACGCTGCAAATTTTACACAAGGGTTTATTATTCTTTGATATAAGTTACTTGTGCCGAAATACAATTCTGTGTTAATGAAAAAAATTTCCAAATTTTTTTCCAAAAAACATTTTTTGATTGTTTTTTTTTTTTTCAAATTTTGTTTTGTTTTTTACTTGAAAAATATTTGACCTCCTGGGATCTTTCAAAAATCCCATTTGTAGCCCCATGAAAGCCCTATAGATCGCAACAGTGAAATCGGATCGCTGCGGGACCCCAAAAAATGGATTCTACGTCCAAAAATACTTCGAAAACGACACCTGACTCGATCCCATATGGCTATATAGCCGAAAGCCTTCAAAACCCCCTTCTGTAGCCCCATTTTAGCCCCATAGCGCCCCACGGGTTTGGGCGATCGGGCTGAAAACCTTGCGGGCACAACTAGATGGTAAACCAAGTACATATTTTGTCAAAATTTCAGATTTTTAAAAAAATTCCTGGACGGCGGACGGCGTACGGCGGACAGACATTTCGGTTTTGGAATCTAGATCACTTGAAACGGATAATGTCAAATTTTGAGGCCGATCGGAGTCGTCGACCCCCGTCGCGAAAACATAGGTGTATTATACCAAGAATAATAAACCAAAACGAAGAGTCCATCCGCCGTCCCGGCCGGGGGGGGGGGGGGGGGGGAGGAATATGGCTGTCTTACACTGCAAAATGAGTGTTTTGGTCTCCCTTGCTCATCCAATTGCCACGCTGGAAAATGTGGGTGTAAAAACCGCGTGTAACTGAATGAATCCTCCCCCCCCCCTCCGCCGGTACCGCAGCGAAACCAGCGGCGATATGTCGAAGCAATCAATCTTGCCCGGCTGGGTCCACCAGCCTAATAAATTATTCCCGACAAGGAAACCGGTTGGAGCGAAACGGGAGGGGAGAAAACCGGGGGAAGGTCTCCCAGTGACAAATCCCAGCATAACGATGAATATCAATTCACCCGTGATAATTTGCTCAGGCCATTACTATTGTAGATTGGGTTGGTTAGGAGGGGGTCAGCAGGACAAAAAATAGAGGTTGCGGGAGGAAACAGACCGCGTTGGAGTGAGGGAGTAAATTGACCGGAGAACTCCACTTTTTTTTTCGGGAGCTTGTAGAGGTTTTATTGAAGGTATCAGGATATTGATGGGGAAACGTTTCCAGGTTTACGATGTCGTTTGCGTATTTGGGGATTCATCCGTTTTCCGCAGCTGGAGAGGCTGTAGTTGTATGAACACGCTGTAAGCTATTCGCACCACGCGGACCTTCATTTCCTCGGTCATTTCCTGCCTATTAAATCCACTCTGAGAATAATTTTCTGTATGCGTCCATTTAGCGTTTAACTTGGTCGATACAGGAAAAAAAAACTAAACCCATGTTTTTTCCGTACGAAAAAATCCTACTCTGCACACAACGCTGCGTTCGTTGAAGTGCAGCAAAATGTGGATTTTGCTTCTCATTTGAGACGTGGAAAACCGGGTACGCTGTCATTTCCCTGCATGACGTGGTTGATTGGTCCGAGGTTACCTCACCATCGAGGGAGTGAAGCAATTCATATGTCTTGGGTCCCTCATAACGACTGAGGGAAGAATGGCGGCTATGGAATCCACCACGGGTCTCATTATCAGCTCAGATCGGCTCAGGAATATCTTAGGATCGTCCTACCAACACTTTGGGATTTCGCACCCTCCATTACCATCGTCCAACCGACACCTTGGGATTCCACTCCAGGTTGAGAAATCAAACAGATCGAGCCAGAGCAATAGACCAACAGAGCAAGCCGTTGAGCAGCAGGTCGAGCCATGTGGGTGAAAGCAGGGTTCCGTTCTGTGGCCAACCCTGTTTTTGCTGAACGTAAACGATCTAGCTAGGTACCAATTTAACAACAGACGAATATAATGTTATTATATTTACATCGTAAATATGACCGTGTTAGCAAATGGCTCCTACTCTGACGCTCTATCCCTCAATCTCCAATCTTTGGATGAAATGGTGCAAGCTTGGTGGACATGGGTGGAGGGGGACAGGGTAGCCCCGTGGACTAAGGCGTCAGCGAGACGCCTGTTTACAATCAGTCGGAGCGCTGATCAGCCTGGTTCGAATCCGGGGAAGAACACCAATGTTTGACCAAAAGTCAATTATGTGTTGTAATATCTGTCTTGTCGGTTGACAATTCACCTCTGAACGTTGGAACGTTTATGTGAATCCTAGCAGAGGCTCCCGTGACGAAGGCGGCCGAGACATCCGTCTTCAACACACAAGATCGAGGGATCGCATGAACGAACCTCTCTTGGGACCTCGAACCGGGATAAAAATCTGGTGGACCGGTAAAAAAAACATTGTCTTCGTTTGCTGAGAACGTTAAACTAGCCACAGCAATCTACGACTGAGGGGGGAGAGCTGGGGGCCGCCGACCCGGCTTGTTGATGGACCTACAGTCGTAGTGATAAGTCTTGTATTAGGGATTGGACCTCGACCACCAGAAGGCAAATAGAGTCATCGGTACCATATCAGTGAACAATGTGTCGTCCGGGCGTAAGTTCAAGGTGAGACTCCGTTGATTACCTGATAGGTAAACATCGTAGTCTCTCCTCTGGTTGGTAGCCGTTCCCACAAATCTTGGTGGACATCCAGTTCTCCCAGGCTGAACTTCGACAAGACGCAGAACTTCCTGGGATTCCGGATTGGCTGCCGCATCTCTTGGAACCGAGTGCAATCCATAGACTAAGACTCAAACAATACATGAGCCAAACCGTAAGGTTGAGACACGAGTCCAACAGGAAATGAGCCAAGGACGTGACCCAAGCAATGCCAAACCAACCAACAGTTCGAGCCAAAGACGGCCAAATATCGAGACTGATACGATCACTGCATTTGTCAACTAGTGTAAAGCTGTGTCTACATTGGCTGGATCCAAAGAGCAGCGTTCATAACGCTGTCTTCTTGTCTCCTACCACGATAGAATCCCAAGGAAGGGTCGAGCCGGACGGATTAGCCCCGCATTATTGCCCTTCAGTTAATGAGCCCCCGAGGCGGAATCTCAAGGCACCCAGGAAGAATCACCACAACCAACGAGTGCAATTTTGAGCATCCAAATTCCGATTATTCAAGACACCCAACACTTTTGCAGCCGGTACTTAAGTAATTACGACCGTAATTACGACCAAGGCCAAGGCGCTTGAAAACGAGTGGCTCCGTCTGGAGCAAAGAATATTGCGTCGGATTTTTGGACGAATCTTTGACTCCAACGACCTGGCTTGGTGAAGTTGTGCAAATGCGGACGCCCCCCCCCCCCCCCCCCCCCCTAAAACGACTGAGATGTTTGATCACCAAATCCAAACTAGGGCACCTTCTGAGGGCGGGGCACATCGCTCGCATTGTGAGGCGACTTTTGGGGAGTGTCTTCTCGGCGAGGAGACGAGGGCAGCCGAGATTACGTTGGACAGAAGCGGTGAAAAGTGATGCTTGTTCTACGCTCTGAATAGTGGAAAAGCAGCAACACAGAACCGAGATGACTGGCGAAGGCTGCTACAAGAGGCCCTGGCCCCTCGCGGATTTTAGTGCCAAAGAAGTTGAAGAAGATGCTAGATCTCGCTTCTCATCGGGCACAGGAAACCAGGTAAGCCTTCCCTTCCCTGGATGATGTGGTCAATGGGTCCAGGGTCGCTTCCCCAATTTTGCCCAGCCTGACAATCATCTCCGTTCATATTTTGTTACTTGACTCTTTAAGTTTTTGGAGCAAGTACGTCTCCATCACGTCGATATATATACATAGGGTATTTGCATCCTTTGCAATGGCTGCAACAAGGCCCTGGCAGGCAGCAATGTACCCATTTCGGGATGACCGCTGGTCGATCAACAGCTCTCAATAGTTATCCTCTCAAGCCTTGGGGTTCCTCTCCATAAGGGGTGATTGAGATGCTCCCGCTTGGGATCAAAAGCCTCCCCTACCCCGCTCTCATGGGTGACGAGAGAGCCAGGCCAAATCAGCCAGCCTGGTAGTACTCCCTGGTTCCTACCAAAGGGCCTGCAAAAAAAAAAAAAAAAACTACCTCCAGTAGAGCAGCCTAAAAATTAGTATCACCTTCGCCGTCTTGACTTGGTGCTTGGAGAACACTGGATCGCCCTGTCGCTAACACAATCAGAACATGGACGCAGCGCTCTTCACGCAACGTAATTTTATCCCATTTCCCATAATATGGGACAAATATTATTTGTTTACTGGTTCAAGAAACCCTCGCTGTCTCGCCAGCACATTCCCAAACATACTTTGATTACCTCGAGCTCCACATAGAAGTAATTACCTTCCGCCCTCCAATGTCTGCCATCGCGACCGCCCCACCGCAAAACCAATCGGTCATCATACCGAGGGCTAATCAGCATGCCGGCCAGACCGGCCTTATTATGACTAATACTCGGTGGGTTGTGGAGTGAGGTGGTTGGATTATGCGTAGGTTCCAATCTTCTTGATTAACGAAAGGGGGAAGGGCTGAGAGGGAGGCGCCTGTTGAAATATTTGGCAATTCTCGGGTTATGAAAAAACGACCTGAAACCGCTGCGTACATGGAGATGAAATAGAGATTCAAATGGCTCATTATAAAATTGTAATCCTTTCCGCCTAGTTAAAGGTTAACGTGACTGCATTTTTCGAATACGGTTACCATGGAAATGCATTTCCAGGGATCGCATTGATCGAGGAAAGCCTACCTTTTGAGGTAGGCGGAGCATAGGGCGATGGAAGAGATAATTGTACAAGGAAAAACGGCGGAGTGCGTATAGGTTAGGATGGTACCGACGAAACAGACGAGCTCGCTTGGACAAGAGATTCCGGCGTTCGTGAAATAGCTCCGATCCGCATTCCATCTTATCTGCAAAGGCTCGATATTGCCGGATGGTGTAATCCAGATCAGCAAGACGGAATCTTGCCACATGGTTCCTGAAGTCCCGAGCGCTTCTTTTCAGAAATCCAAGCGCCCTCAGTGACCCACTGCACACGTACCAAAGTTGAGCCGTCGTCGAAGATCACGCCGAAATCCGTGAAGGCCGACTTGCTCAGACCAACGCCGTTGATAGTTATGCTCAAGAGGCTGCTGATAGCGCGAGAACATGATTGTGGCGCACTTAGAGGGGGCTGGGGAGGATGGTTGTTCGAAAAACCACACCTGGAGGGCGTCGACAGCTGCCTGGAGTCTATGGCATTCTACGGGCTCCTCGATGGAGCCAAAGAGGTCCAGGTCGTCGGCGTAGTTCAAAAACTCTTCTCCAACTCTGCCATTTTAGGTTAGTTTTCCGCTAAAGCCACAAATGGCCACAAAAAAAAGAAGGCTCCTGTGTCGATTTTGAGAATGCCCGGCTATGTAAAAAGTGCTAGATCGAACAATCACAACGCAACTCAAAACCCGTTTCATATAAGTAGTACTAATCCCCTGTAATAACCTCTCCACAAAATGGACGGATCGAGACATTTTTATAAGTTATCATGGAGTGGATGCTGTTTAGGGTTAGGCATTTACAGGTTACGATAGGCACCCTATGCAGTTTACAACTCGACAAGAGTAAAAGTCATCCAACCCTTTATTATTCCCACCATAACACCGATAAAAACATTTCTTTCAGTGAATACTCATTTTATGCCTTTTTTCCCACACTAGTTCCCAAGCGAAGTGAAAGTTACAGCAGAAGCTCACTCTGACAATCTTTCCTCCTCCTACCGCCGCCTCTTACATTTTTATTGGCTGAAACGTAAATAAATGGAACAAGAAAGGGCTGAGGGAAGATGACGAAGGCGGCAGAGGAAGCAGTTGCAGACTTTTCTCGTTTAATCGAGTTTCCCTTTCTTTCTCTTTCGTCCTTTTTTTCCAATTTCCAGGTTGACCTCGTTACATCCGCAAAAGGAAAAGTAGAAACGAAGGGAGGGTCTTTGTGGACGAATTGATAGCAATATAATATATATTATACTGATTAGGATGGTTCATTGTTGGCGGAACTTGGTCGATAAGTTTTTTGCTGAAGAAGTTTTATTGTGCGGTATCCCAACGAAATTATTTCATATTTTCGTATTTATGAAGAACAATATCGAATCATTGCAATCAACATACAAGAGCCGCATTTTAAGCCGATTTATAATTTAGGTCGAAATAACTGTGACGAGTACTAGCGCATGTCATGGAGTCATCTAATCCAGAAGGGTACAGGTTTAGTAAGGGTTAGGGCTGTCAGATGAGAGCGCTCTAGCGGACGCCCAACAATTAAAGCTTAAGTTTGCATATTTCTAGGATTACATTTTTCCACTTTATGCCAGTATTTAAAAGGTAGGTTTGAGGGAGAGTGGTCATGCGTTTGGTGTCGTACCTTAAGCTCCAACAATATCTGATACCATGAAACTTACTTTCTTGTATTTCTTGTATACCAGCGATCTACCTGAAAAGAGGAGGTCACCATGGCCGCGTTAGCAGACTCTGCTCGCCGTCGGTGAAACGAATCATGTACCAATCCCACAAATTCGAAGATCCATCGAGCAACTCCTAGACTGGACAGCTAATGAAGGCTCAAGACGAATGAATCGAAATTGGTCCATGTCGACTTCAGCTATCGAAAGCTCGACTCTATTCCGGTTCTTCTGGGCTGGATTATACCTAAAAAAAAAAAAAAAAAAAAAAAAAAATCAAATGTACAAATAATAAATTGGCCATCAACAGTTTGTGGCGTGGTGATCACTACGAAGGACACTTTTCAACATTTAACCAAGTTTTAAGTAGATAAATAATTACTAGCACTCAGTCATAAGCCCTCGCTTCGCTCGCCCAAGTGACAGTCGCTCATTGCGCTAAATTTAATGGACGTAAAATTGGCCGGGAATTGAGAGAGGAATCGTCTTCCCACACACCAGAATATATTCAAAATTAGTGTGGAATGAACCGTTTTCGAAAATCCCCCCCCCCCCCCCAAGTCTCCCTGCTTCTCCACCTTTCCAAGGTCCCTGGCATCCTCCGTTCTCCCGTTCTCTCCATCCTTCCACGGTCCCTGGCATCCCTGGCATCCCTGGCACTGTCTCAAG
The DNA here is from genome assembly GCA_955831195.1 of Pilophorus perplexus. Classification (NCBI taxonomy): domain Eukaryota; kingdom Metazoa; phylum Arthropoda; class Insecta; order Hemiptera; family Miridae; genus Pilophorus; species Pilophorus perplexus. Next base: position 6,041,248 of record OY037015.1, read on the forward strand.
CCACACGTGCGCAGGATCTCTTCAAATCGTTCAAATTAAACTAGCCGTCTAAATTCGCCGATCGTCGGAATTCGTTCATTGGGTTTTTCGTAATAAATTTCGGATCTCTAGGTAAGATAAGGAGGAAACGCTGACTCAATCGGATGAAGATGGTGAGGGATGCGCAAATTTGTGCTCATCGAAAATTTCTCTCAACCCGCTTATTGGACATAAAATTGACTGAAGAATCAAAATTCACCAAAAAAATATTAGGGGTTCCCATGGGAACCCCTAATATTTTTTTGGTGCATTTAAAATAAGAAAGTTGGGCGCAAGTGTGCTGGGCCAGCACTGCTGGCAAGGACGGAAAATTGACTATAGAACGGAAAATCATTAGCATGTCTTCACATCTTCAAACCCATAACCATAATTTTACATTTTCCTGAGAATGGCCGATGTACGATCATGCGATTGTGGGCACATTGCATAATGGTATTTTCCCATTTAATGTTCGCGTGACATCATGGATCATCGTTTCTCATTTCGGAGTGCAGTTATAAAAGAACTATGAAATGGGGAGAGTGAAAACCGATATAACAAGTTCCCATCACTTTGGGATCCCATTTTGCGTTCACAGACGGGACGTTAAAGGCGGTTCAGATCCTCTCGGCGTAAACCAAATTTGATGTTCACGACGCCCGTTCGGTTATTTATCACGTCCTTATTACATCCGCACCTTCATTGTCCTCATTTTAAAAAGGGAGGCGCCCATCAACCGGCAGGTTTTTTTTTTCCGCCTGAAAAGAGCGTCGGAAATATAAAAATATGAGAGGGACGTGGGGTGGTAGGTGCAAGATTAATGGTGGGCATATATTGAACATCGTGACGCTCTTCAAGCGGGAACTAAAAAAAAAAAAGGCTTTCGTGAAAAGAACACGCCCATTCCGGTGTTTACTTTCATGCACAGCTCACTAACGGGGAAAAGTGTTCATTTGGAAATTTCATGCAATCGTGAAAACACAATTTATTGGCATCAATGTTATCCACTCACGGGCCTGTATTTTCCTCAGTGTCAACACGAAACTGTCCCTTTAGTTCAAAACTCAGATTCGAACAAAATAACAGTTTCTGGCTCCGTTTCCGATCTCGCCGGACTTGGCGTTTTTCAAGTGATTTATTCAACCGAGGCGCGCCCTCCGAACCTTTTCAAATATTTACAGTTTAATCTGCGGGCTTTCGACGGCAATATCGATCAGGACGCAATAACTTGATTGCGTGACCCGGTTGGCACGATTTGAAGGCGTCTTATCAATAATTATTCTTACAAACGACAAGCGGTTTTTGCGGCGTTTGAAAGGATGAGCTGCTGGGATGATCACTGGGATCAGAAACACAATGTACGTGTAATATACCTAGTAGTCCAATTGTTAAAAGTGTCCAAAAGTAGTGAATCCGAGAAAAAAACACCTGAAGAATTTCTCTCGACGGATCTATACGTTGTGGTACTGAATCTGAAAATTTGGTTATCTACTAGATTCGGAACAGGCTTCACCGTTGAGAAGAGCGAAAAAACCATAAAAGCTCGTCACTTAGTTTGGTTTTTCACCTATAACTCAGAAACCATGCCTCCTAGTGACATAACTACTCTATACGAAATTAAAGCTGATTAAATTTCCTAAACAAGCCATCAATTGAATTGAATTGAATAGATGAGCGCAACATTTTTGTTATTACGATATATTTAATGAGCGAGAGAAACTAAGAAACAGTAGGTATCTAGCGACCAAACTATGCCACACAACACATCATCCACGTGATGCTCATTACGTAAACAACTGCACCCTAACGACCGATGCGTAAGAAAACCTTATGCCGATCAGAGGTAACGAACGGCTCAGGCTGCAAAAATCGTTTTGGAGTCGTTGGAATCAGCCTAAAAAGCTCATTCCATAGACCCTTGTACCAACGAAATCGGACAAAAACTTTCGTCCCGCTTTTGAGGCCTCCTTAGTTACACATCAGAAATAAACAACTTTCGTCGTGAAGGACCTCCCGAAAACCGATGAAGGGATGAGGGAGGAAAAATCAAGGTAGCCTATTATAATAACCACCCCCCGAACTCGCTGATGACAATGAGACCACCCTCATGAAAATCTGTTGAGCCGCTCGGGCGTGATGCTCTGTACACAAACAAAAAAAAAAAAAAAAAAAAAAAAAAAAAAAAGATACATGTCGAAGAGGTTAGCGCACCTTTCCATTTTTTGGAAAAAGGTTGCGCTAAAAATGAGACCAGAAACGGCTCGCTAGCTTTTTTCGAGCGCGCTGAAGTTTGATCTTCATGGTTTGTTTTTCCTAATCATATAATATTTTCACCAACATACGATTGAAAATGTTCAATCATATAACATTTTCATTAATTGTGTATTATATTCACCATCATAAAATTGAAAATGTTCAATCATACAACATTTGCTCAATCATAATATGATAACATTTTCATTAATCATATAAGTAATATGTTATTAGGTTTGGTTGGGTTTGGCGGAATGCATCCAGCACAGCGTCTGATGTTCCGCCGCCAGGTGTTTTGTAGGATGCAAGAGGGAGCGGCGGTGAAGACTCATCACAGGCATAACACGAATGGTCGTGATCTACGTCTACAGATCTAAAAGTCCCCACGTTTTGGGATGTTTCATCAGTAAATTCTGCCAGGGATAAACTGGCATCACGGAATAGCAATAGCGTTGCGAAGGATTATTTCGAAGTGTCCCAAAACTGATTCCCTTTAACACCTTCCGCGTAACGCTGGTAAATCCGCCATTTTCTCAAATTCCCCACAGTACCATCGGATACTTGTCATTCCTCCGGCAGGGGCTCACTATGAACTCATCAGGACGTAGGCCGCACAGAAGGCGGGTTTGTCAAAGCAGGCCCCGCAAATTAATCTCCAAACCGTCAAACTGGAGTGAGGAAACTCTGATAACGACCGCCCGTTTCGCACTTCATTTGATCCGCTGTATCTCCAACCAAGTGGGGCCTCCTGGGAAGATGAGGTTGACAAGAACAGACTCGAATTGATCAATCCCCCCCCCCCACCCAAGACGACTAAATCCGTCGCGTTTTCCCTTTCAATGCTCTATTTTGTATCTGTTCGTATACCAATATAATCCATCAGAACGTGCCAGTGAGCTTTGCACCCAAAATGGATGCATGATTGAGGCTAACCTAATGTGACCTGGCTTCCCTGGACGAAGTGTTGCCAGGGGAGGCACAGTCAAAAATGCACTGCGATGACTCATTGTAAATCAACAATGAAAACGCTCAGTGAATAATAAAGTCGGCGGCACAATCAGGGAGTCCAAGTAATTAGCAGCTCCACCCATTCACGGGAGAAGCTGGACTGCCCGATCACGCTGCCAACATTGGCACTTCCCGTGGGCGAAGTTTTCTGTGAGTGCTCTAATAATGATAATAATAGCCCGACTAATTTGACGGTCCCAATTGGTTCTGCTGTGCTCAGCGGAGCCTGCGATTTCCTTTCTCTTAACCAACAATATATTTACAGTTTATGATAATGAATGAAACCATTTAGGCTAAAAAAATAAAACAACGCTGATTACTGTCTTTGATGAGCCTTAATTTGAGACGTCTTATCCTCAGGTAGCTATCGAAGTATTTACAAATCGTCTTCATTTCCCGCCCGCTATTACCCGTTAAGAGGTTAAACAATAAATGCTCCAAGCTTATTCTTTTGAATCATAAGTATGTAGTTCAAACTGTAGTTGATCAGCTGCAGTCATACACAAAAAAAAAAGATTTATTGAAGGTTTTCTGGGCTGGCTCGAGCACACAGTGAACACGCTTTTCTCTGGTCAATTGAAATTTTTCTCCTCGGGTCGATCCATTCAGCTGAAAACGGTTCGAAAGTTTGAGTTGAGCCGATCGGAGTCGTCGACCTCGAGCATCGATATCCGGAAAATAAACACCCAACTGTTGTATAATATTTTCTGCATTTTCACACTCATCACCCGTTCGGGGCTTTCTGTGTTTCAGATAACGTGGGTGAGGCGGAGGGATTGGCACATCCTTACGTCAGGAGTGTTCACCTACACGAATGACGAGAGGTTTCAAGTGCTTCATTCAGAAGGCTCCGACGACTGGACCCTTCAGATCAAATACGTACAAAAGAGAGACAACGGCACTTATGAATGCCAGGTGAGTGCACTCGCTTTCATAAAAGCTTTTTTACAGAATAAGTTTAACGGGGTGTACTTGAATGAAGTTTCCTACTCATCACTTCTCAAAATTCGTGTTATTAACATAAATACCTCTATAAATAGTGGTATTGTTCATAGATTGACATTCAACAAACTGCGTCCTGGTGCAGGAGTCTGGGGGACCCTTAGTGACGTGGTCTTTTTCAACAAACGCCGCACAGTGCGGCCAAGTGGCCGTTTTCCGGACAAAAATCTTGAAACATGATATTCCTGTAGGAAACTTGAAGCTGAACAAAAACTTTCCTCAATGCTTAGGAACAAAAGCGCCTCCTTCAGAAGTTACAGCCTAAAGCACACAAAAAAATATGTTTGTTTTTTCGCCAATAGCAGCCAAACGAGTACGCCTACACTGAGAGAAAAAATGGTCGGCGATTGGTGGGAGTGCATTGGCACAGTCTACCATTCACATATGTGTCTGGTGGGAGAACAGAAGGCGATTGGTGGGATTTAAGGGATTTTTTTTCTCAGTGTACAATCTCTGATGACTCCTGGGCGAAACTTTTCCTCCAAGGATTTGGAGCCCCTCTGCTGAACACAGATTTAGTGGAAGATCGGAATGAGACATGGAAGAAGTGGTGGAGGAGGTTTGTTAAGTTGAAAGGCTTACAATGCGCTATTCCTCTTTGTCCAGTTGGCAGACAGCTTTTAGCAGACGAAATCCTGAAAGTTGTTGAAGGCAGCGAGTGCTCAGAGCGAGTCTTTGTTCTCTGCACCAACATTCTTCAAAGAGAAAATCATATGAATTCGTGGGGTGATGTAAAACGAGTTCTGTTGCGCAGAATGCAACTATGGAGACGAGGATATCGAAGAGTTGGTCAAAGAAGAGGAACGTTGCGACCGACAGGTGCGCCGCCCGCGCTCTTCGCCTGATGAAGGACACCGGATCAGAGTTTTTACGAGGCTGGTAACGAAAGGAAGGCTTAGGGAAGATATATCACCAACAGAGGTTCCGGGGGCGGTATACTTCAACTGGATTCTGTGCTAGCTGACGGCCTAACAGTTCTCGAAGTACTGCAGGCTAAACACCCAAGTCAGATGAACCCAAGGCCGGAAACTTTCATCACCGATGACCTACCCACCCTGTAACATATTGACGTCTCAGCTGAACACATCGCCAAAGTCGCCCATCGTCTAAAAGGCAGCGCTGGACCTAGTGGGACAGACGCTGAGGCTTGGAGGGACATTGCGGTTCGGCTCACATAGCCTCCGCCTACGGGAAGCTGTTCCTTGGTTCGGTACAGTTTTCGCGCCTTCTCCTGAGAAGCCCCATGCAGCAACTTCGATGACTCAAAAATTATACATGGGAAAGGTAACCAAATTACATCCGCCTTGGGTGCTATTCCCATAGGAAGCACTCCCTCCCTTCGTTCTCTGGCACCCTGAGAAGGATCTCATTAAATCAAATTTTAATTTGCACAACATCATGCTGTTCACTCCCCACACATAAAGGACCAGAATTCAGTTGTCTTCTATTCCCCCAGTTCATCAACATTTTTCGGAAAATACAAGTTTGAAATAATGAAATTCTTTTGCGAGTAAGTAATTGGATTCGTGAACAAGTTCATTTTGGAATAAAATCTTTCCTTCCCGGTATGTTGGTAATCTTCTCCTGATTTGAAGGGAAATGTTTAGTGTTTTTCTCACCAAATTCCATAAACCGGCCACGTGGATTCTGTACATTCGTGTATTTTGTTAGTTATGAAACGATAATAACTCAATCTGCGGGTCCTTAAGTCTGTCGGGTACAAAGTGTATAATGTACCGTAAGGGATTAACCAACCCCATGAGGGCATAATGATATTATCACCGTTACATATTACGATGTGGCTGTCTGGTAGGCTCACATGGTCTGAATCACACGCTGAAACAACCTGAGCGAGTAATTAGGCTGATGATGATTCGGTTAAGCAGCTACCGCCAGCAATGCAGGAAGGAAGGGCGTCTTACAGGTGGCGCTCTCTGACTTGTAAATAGCAATGCATAAATGTGTTTTTGCGTACAATCGTGCGGATAGCCTAATATGACAGTATTGTACTGGTTTGTTGGGATTACCTTCTTTGCATATTTCGGCCGGGTTCGTTGCGAGGTAAAATAAGGTTTGTGAGACACCGAGTCAGTCTCTATTATGCTTTACTTCTTCGTTCCAAGCTTTCGGTATACATGATACCATCTTCAGGGTTCTGGTAACAGACCTTATTGTTAGCGAACAGTAATGACTAATTTATAGTTGTACAGGCTTACTTTTTGGTTAATGATGTCGTGTCTCAGTTCCAGCTGCACTGTGCAGATGCACTCCTCGGCCAGCTGCCAGTCGCCGACGTCCATTTCTTATCGTGGGGCAATCTGGTAGCAATTGTAAATTGGTTTAGAGGGGTGGTAAAGTGAATTTGTGGATATGGGGGGGGGGGATGACGGCGAGGGGATTGTTTACCTTTCTGGGGTGGTGGTTTTTTTTTCATGTGAGGGTATCTTCCTAGTATCCACGATTTTTCGGGGCTCCTGCTGGTCGTCTTAACGTGGAGAGGGGGCTATTTTACGGTTGATAACTTGAATTTAGGCGAAATTTGTTGAATTTGATTGAAAACTTTAACGTGAGCTGTGAGGTAGAGGAGCACTAGTGGGGAGGTTCCTTGTTATTGTTGGGTTATACTTGTTATTCTTTTTATGTCTTGGCAGCAGTTGTGGCGGTGGTACAGGTTGTGGCGGCTATCCCGTTCAGAATCGTTCGGAATCGAGCAACAGTAGGTCTACTAGTCCCCCCTTCGAACCCCTTTTCCGTTTGCGCAACCCTTTCTCAGTTTTGGAATCGCTCGACATTTTTGTCTACTGTTGCACCATTCAACTACCTACGAATAAAAATTTTATATAAAATATTAGGCGTCGCGCCGTGACGAGCGGTCGCCATGGTAACCGTCTGACCAAAACTGGAGACGACCTCCTGTTAATCAGTATCCATTAATAATAATAAGGATGACGACTGAATGTCGAAAATTTTATCATAAGGTAACCAACTTTTTATCATTTAATAATGATTAACAGGACGTTTTCATTTTTTTCCCGTCACGACACAAAAAAGCGTAACATAATCGCGAAAACTATAATCACATGATTGGTCGGTTGGTTACTAGAAACTGTTTCTACTCGACAACTAAGTAGGTCGACTATAGGTCGACAAAAAGTTTTTGGGCACACAAAATTAATCATTATTAAATGATCTGACTGTAGAATGGGTCTACCGTCCGTTTTTTTGTATGACACATTGTGTTTCTCGTCCATTTAATACAAACATTAATAATAAAGACATAAAATGTCCCAATGTGTTGCAGACTGGTACGCAAGCGTACCTTTACAACAAACCTGTCAGTTTTGTTTTAGCTTTTTTTTTGTAACGGTTTTTTTTTTTTTTTTTTTTGCAGAACTTCCCGAACTGATTCCGACTGTTTCCTCGATTGTGGAAAGTCACACCCGCGCGATTCATTCCCTTCCACTCAGCTACTCTGCCACTCTGCTACATTTAATTGCTCTCTGTTACTCTGTGTTTCCTTCTGTGATCTCGTGGAGGTAACTTCGTACGGACGATTTTGTCGTTGGCGTTGAACCGAAGTTCTGTCCGTTTTAATTCCTGGAAGCGTTCGAGTTCTGATTCGATTCCGAACGGCCAGAACTTACTCAGCGAACTTGTCAGCGGCTCCTCGCATATCTCTTCCTTCAGCTCAACGACCTCTGCGATAGTTGGCATCTTATGAATTGGCCAGATGTGAGCCGGCTCAATTGTTGTTCTTTCTTAGGGCCCTTTCCGATTTCCACCCTGATCAGGTACTGCCCATCTTCCACCAGCATTGTATTCTCTCTTCTTACGGCTTGGCATCAAGTTATGTGCCAAGTTCCATTCATCCTGAAATTCTGATGTCGGCAACCTTTGGGATTTTGTCCATTCAAACTGCCAGCAAATTTGCCCCACGCTCAATGATAACCTCATTTCCAATTCTTTCTCTTACAAAGAACCAACCTTGTATCTATATTTCAAGCCCGCTCTCTCTACTGGAAAACGAGAAAACTCTCAGACACATCTTCCACCTCTCTGAAAAGCTATGTAAATGGAATAGCGAGATCTATCAAATGCGATGCAAATCCCTCTTTCGCTGATCTTCTTTCAAAAAGGATAATCATAACATTTGTACCGTCTTCGAATGTTAGGGAGTGTTTCGAAATCCCTAACCCTTTTCAACACTTCCGTCCGTTTTCCCCCGCCCTCTATTGAATGCTCAATGAACTTGGAACTGTCTGTTCGCTTGTTACGCAAAGTTTCTCGCCTTTTCTCGCTTTCTTCGCACGAGAGGAAAAAAAAAAACTCGTAACAAAGTTGAAAGAAAACAACGGAAACTCCCTCTAATGGTCAGCAAACGAAAGCACGTATCTTTTTGTATGTGTGGATAAACCTACATGCTGGAGTTTGTTTTTTCCTTTTTCTAATTTTAGATAACAGGCGTGGACGTTGAGTTTCTTCATCTTTCTTTATTGGGTTGTTCAAGTTTTTACAGGACTAGGAAGTAGTTATACCAACAACGAGGGAATTTCAGATTGTGAAGGTCATATTTCTACATACTTGCCTAATTTAGCTAATGTGACGCTGATCATGCCCTTGGCGAAGGTGACGAAGGCATCTGTCTTCAACACACGAGATCGAGGGATCGAACGAACCTCTCTTGGGAGTCCTCTGGCAGGGCAAAAATTTTGTGGTGGACCCGTTAAAACGTGTCTTCGTTTGCTGAGAACGTTAAGCTAGCCACAGCAATCTACGGTTGAAGGGGGGGGGGGGGGGGGAGCTGGGGGCCGCCGACCCGGCTTGCCGAAGGACCTACTGTAGGAACTGTAACAGTCGTAGTGATAAGTCTTGATTAGGGATTGGACCTCGACCACCAGAAGGTAAATAGTCATCGGTACCATATCAGTGAACAATGTGTTGTTCGGGCGTAAGTTCAAGGTGAGACTGCGTTGATTACCAAGGTAAACGTCGTGGTCTCTCCCCTGGTTGGTAGCCGTTCCCAAAAATTTATTATTATTATGACATAATAATATTGTGACGCTGATCAGGTCCTTATCTGTGTAAACTGAAAATCCATGGATGCATCAAAATTATATTGAGGCACCTGAACAGCAGATTTCTGAAAGTCGGAGCAAACCACCCATTGCATCTCCAATGATCAGTAGAACAACAATAATAGGAATTATTCATCACATGAAATTTACATGTAAATTTTATAAGGGACTTTTATAATAGGTAGGGAAGTTGCTTGGTCAACAATTCTTGAAAAAATTCCTCCGTAAAGGGTTCTCAAAATAGAATACAGAACGAAGGAAGTCGAGCTCAGTTACCCGCTTGATTATTTGAGGAGTTAACAGATGTAAGTCTGAGTCACTGCTATTCGAGGCGACCTCACACCAACCAAACCTTACTGCGACTTTGAATGTAGAAATTAGCCGGGCTTTGTAGTTTGCCAGCACTTCCAAGGAATTCTACTCAAGACTCGGTGTCTTTCTACATTAGAGTTAGCCCAGACTAAAATTGGCCTGTTGTCTGTTTTCTTGCGTGTTCTCAGTCTGACGTCATCGATTTACAACCTAGGTACCCACTTCTTCCCAAAAATGAACAAGCCGGTTCCCGAGATACCTATCATCCCTCAGTTTGTATTCTTCATTAATACGAGTAGTTCACGTAGGAATTTCTTTTGAAGAAGATTCGTTGAACAAACTTCTCTATTATTGTTAATTCAAATTGTAATTGAAGAAAAAAGAATCTGAATGAAAACATATCATTAGGAAAGTAAAGTTGATGGAAATTGTGGTAGTGAACTAAAAATAAAATATAGGTGGGGGGGGAGGGGATCAATAAAGCACTAATGAGGAGGAGGTCGCAAGCTTGGGAATCTTCCAGTCTTCATCATGTTGTCCCCGTAGAACTATATATAGAAAGACATTCATTTCTATGGTTGTCCCTTCAGTCATCCAGACAGCCTTTCAGTTTGTGGCCTTCAGGTCAGGGGCTTTTCGGCTAGGAAAGGTCACGTGATTGGGCAAAATTATAATGGCTCCGTGTGCTGGCTTCATTGCAGCTCAAACTGTTTTTCTTTCCGCAGGTACGGAGATTAGGAAGGGGTACGAAGAACGGTTTCTCTATTTCGCAGCACTGTTGCCAAAACACATTTTTGAGAGAAGGGGGCTTTTTGTAGGGGATAAAGGATGTTATTCCCAGTGAATTCGGATTGTAATCGTCAAATCCTCCTGAAATAAATCAAATCAATCAGAGATAGAGCAATCGTTGCTCTAAGATATAATAGGGTTTTTTTTTTTTTTTTTTTTTCAACACTGCTGGAAATAACAGAGATGAATACTGCTCCCGTCTTTGGCACTCAACCCTTGGAAGACAAATGGTCAAACTTGAAAACGAAACGTGGAAAGTGAGTCAGAGAGCATGTCAATTGACGGGTTATTTTTCTTCTAAAAGAAGACTTCTTGCTGAAGGCTCTCGGTTAGACGACCTACTACGATTATATATGTTATTCGGGTGTTTACCAAGGTAATAATATGATGTTATACGGCAGTACGTGTTAAATTTTGTTGTTGAACCCCCTCTTGATTGTAGCACGCCACTGCTTCAGGATGGCTTCTACTGAACTTCCAATCTTTAGCCTTCTAGTTTTCAACTTGCTATTCTTGCAATCAGTTTGGTTTTTTATCTGCTAATAATTCTTCTGATTGGTTGTTTCCAAAGTTCAGTCTACCTTAAATCATTGGATATTCCACTATTTAGCTTTATAAATTTCCATTATGCTGGTTTTCCAGTGTGTCGGTTTTGTAGGTTTGTATTTTGCCTATAGTTCTCAGGTTCTCTGCCTTTTAGTTTTTGTCGTTGAGGTTGCCATCTGCTGAACTTCTAACCTACGAATATTCTGTTAGTGTCTCAGTTTGGTCTTAAATCTTCAATTTATTCGAATGTAATGTATTATGATATTATTCTTTATTCTTCTGTAGCTCGTTCGCTCTTTTTACACGTTTCGTTATCAAAGCAGTGAAAGTCCTCAAAGTCTCAAACCAATTAGGGGAAAGCTTCGCTTTACAAGCCCCCTCCGAACAAACGGTGCACCGGATCGTTCGCTCTTTTTACGCCCGTCCACTGGTATAAAAAATACTATTTACTGTCCTCGGCAAAATTGAAAAATATCAACTTTCATGTCGAAAAGCATGAAAATGACTTGTCGACGTTGGCAGACGGAGTGCACGGCTTCTATATTTCATTCCGCTCAATCAATTGTCGCCCACATTCTTCAAAACTAGGTACCTCATATTGTTGAAAGTGTCAGGTTATTCAACCGTTCTGAAATGGAAAAGTGCGGTTATGTGCTAACCAATATTGCCATATCGTCGGAACCGTGTTATGGGAAGGATATGAACAAAGTTCTCGGTGAAAACCTCAGCTCGCTCAACTACTCTTTGTTCTGAAGAGGGGGAAAAAAAAAGAAAAAACACGTCCCCCCATTCTTCTTTGGTGATTTTTGTTCTCTCTCCCATTCGATATTACCCATTTCCTCTGCTGGAGAGATCCGGGACCTTTATTTCACTCTCTACTGGCTCGCAAAGCTTCTTTCATTTTCAACTCATATTGGTGGAACAAAGATTGGTAGATTGAAATTAAATTTGGTCGGAGCATGAATGGGGGTTTATTGGGGCTGTTGACCATTGAAATTTTCATTAAATCTTCTCATACGTTAGGTATTAGGTACTTTAAACTATAAACTAGATTTGGATTTCAACTAGGTAGGTACCTAACTACCTATCTGTTAGGGCAATAGGCGATTGCTCCCCGTCTGGTTGTTTTTTCCTGACCTGTGTTTGGACAGTTTTGGGTCCCCATCAAATGGATTTTACGTCGAAAATAAGTTGGAAAACCAAACCGCATTCGACCTTTAGGCGTCCTTCAAAAGCACCATCGATCCCCATAGAGAGGGAGCAGGATCCTGGGGGATCAGGACTGAATCGAGGGCATCATTGCCGCCAGGGCCCTTCGGTGATCCTACTTGGAAAAGGGCATCAAGGCAAGAGAAAAAGGTGTATTCTACCTGGACTCCACTACGAAGGAGCCAGTACTTGTACTACTGAGCCACAAGTGAGACCGAGTGTTCTAGCGCACTCTACCAGCTGAGCAGGCTGGTACCCGAGTTTTCGACCAGAGTCACAAAACTCTCATGCCGCCAGATGAGCAGACTCGTCCGCTCATCCAGCTACCCCTGTCCCTTGCGAGAGTGGGTTATCACCAAGACCAACCTCGAATGCATAGCAGACCAGAGGGAATCGTCAATAGATCAATGACCGTCTCTGAGAAAGCTAACCTGGCACTCCAATCCTCCGCTCGTCCACTGGAAGCTTATTCGAGAGGCGAGGCGCCTTGCGCAGCACAAGAGGCGACAGAACAAGCTGCAGAGAGCAGCAGGGGTCGTCCACTGCAAGCGCCCTCGCGCGTCGGGCTTCAAGTTTGTTTTCAATAAAAACAAATTCCAGGAGTTTCTATATCAGCAGAGGAGTCATCATTCTTCCTAATCTCCACATCTGTTGTCAGCAGTGCTACCTGCGCTTACCCAGGGGTGGAAACTTACGAGAACAACAGTGTTCCTTAACGCAGTGTCATTAAATGACAATTTTTTTATTATTTAAACTTTATTTTGTAAAAAAGAAGGAGACAAAAAAATGGTTAGCTGGTCCTCTTATGATAATTCCTTCAAATCACGTTCTGCTTCACCATTTCCCTGATAGCACGTACCAGTTTCGGGTGTCTCAAGATTTTGAAAATGACGAATCGGGAGGCTCGACCGTGAAGATTCGTTTTGGTTTATCAATCTAGAAATAACACACCATCATGAACATACCATTGATCGGCCTCAAAATTTGACCTTGTTTGTTTTAAGATGTGGAGATTTCAAAAATGTTCTTAACAAAACTGAAATTGTGGCTGAATACGCGGCCCACCACGTGGTTGTGCCTGGAAGGGTTTCATCCAGATCGCCCAAACCCGTGCTGCTTGGGGCTCTTTGGAGCTAAAAAGGGGCTGAGGGAGGGGTTTTTGAAGGGCTTCAGCAATGGGGTTGAAATGAGTGTTGTTTTCGAAGTTTTTTTGGATATACCTAGTATCAATTTTTTGGGGTCCCCCATTTGTTAAAAGACTGTACAATAAATTCTTTTTAAACTATTTTTTAATAAGTGGGTAATTTGTTGTTGAAATTTTTGTTGTCATAAAATTAATTTTTGCATAATTTATACGAAAGAATGAAAAGTACCAACTCCCCTGCGGTAGGACAACTGGTATTCAACGAGCGGCAACGAGCGTAGATCCAACTTTTTTTGGATCTGTCGCTAGAAGCGCGTCGCCGCTCGTGGACGCTCGAACACGCTTCCAGTGGACGATACCGCATTTGCATTGATGCGATAACGTAGTTGGATCTGCAGCGCGTGTCGCTGTTGCCGCCTGTTGCAGCGCAAAGTGCCTTGCCGCTCGTGTACGCTTGCAGCGGACGACTCCACTTAGGAATGGATACACCGGTGGGACGGCTCCCTCTGCCAACACCACGGTCAGTCCTCTGGCGTCGTCTCGCCACAAATCCTTCCTTCCTCAACTGATCCACTGCACTATCTTATAAACTAGACATAACCGACAACTTTATCAAAGGGAATCGCCATACTATCTTAAAGTTGCAGAGGGAGCAGTTGACAAACCGGGATCAATGTCCGAAATTTACAAGGGGATCAATCACCATGTTTTTCTAGCACGCGGGAGCAATCGCCGGTTCTCCATATGTTATCTGTTGCTTTGGCTTCCTTCTTTGTACTATCCGTCACTGTGTCCGATCTTATAAATGCATTTCTCATTACCGCGAGAGAGGCCTGAGATTCTTTATGGGTTTGAAATGACGGTCTTGATGCGATCGCCTGACCCGCTCCAATAAGACCTTGCTCGATCTTCAATGAACAAATTGCGAGAAACTCGGCTGTTGACACAATCCGAAAGGGACGGGCGGGTCGATAGGAGACCCAGATAACCACCGTTGAGTGTAGCGGTCGAGGTGACGAGGGTCGAGGATAACAGAGAGGTCGGTCAATCACGCGCTTACGAACCTAACCGCCCGTTATGCCTATTCCCTACTAAGTTGAGCCTGATCAGGGAAGATAAAGGAGGTTTAATGGTGCCCCGGGTCCCTCACTCCCGAAACCACATTTGTTAACCTAATAACGGATCACGGCTGGGAACATCGCTTGTACAGCTATCTAACCCTGACAGCTCAACTAGACTGAATAATCCACTCTGCCTCGGAAACGTCTCCCTCTCAAGATCGACTTTATGCTGAAGATTTATATCATTCACAAACGAGGCAGTCATTTACAACAATACTTGCCCTTGGCAGCATTTTCGGCCTCGATGGCTGATTTCTCTCCTAATGAGGGTGTCACTGTATGTTTTCCCATCCCATAAGCTTAGAAGCTTATGGGATGGGAAAACATACATAATGTAACATAATAACAATCTTGCTACAGCACAGTTACGTCAGACGAATTTGCGTTCGATATTCGTGTAGAATCGAAAACTTCAAATCAATAGGTTGAACTGCTGTCGACACTTTGACAGTATCAAACGCCTCTAGTTGAAGAACTGTACATTGTGCTCTGTCTCTGAGATAAAGGAGCCGAAGGACCAGAATTAGGATGGCGGTGGTGGTGGGGAGGATCTGCATGCGACCTAAGTGTAAAAGTTTGATAATTATTTAAGTCATCCACCCTCCTGGCTTGTGAGGGGCCCAGGGAGGAGACCGATCACAGCCCGGAGGGACAGGATGACATAAAGCTAGCCATCTCAAGCGATCATAGCTTTTGAAATCAAGACCCTCTAGCTTCTCCTACCCCTTTGCTATGAACCCATTGGGAGCGCTACAGTTAATCTCAGCGCTACAGGTCCGTGCAAAGTCGAGAAAATTTCATTTAATGCAATATCATGATACAGTTCTGCGCTGGATAATATTTTCCGATGGTACAACTCCGCGCCGAGTCGTCCTCAATCCAAGTGTACAGTTCCGCGCAAGGAAGGATCCGCGCGTCAACAAGGATTGCCAATGTGTTGTCAAATATGTGATAGCTGTTTCTCATATGCAAGCAATAACTAAGCAATACTGTTACTCATTGTTCCTTGTTCGACTTTTCCTCTGCTTCTTTGACTTGAAGTCTCGCCCTGCGATGTTTCTTTCGCATACTGATAACATGGCCTTTGGACAATCTCCCCAAACGGTCCACCAAACCAGTAGTCAATGCTGTTGGTAGGATCTCTATGTTTCCAAAGTGGTTCTTCTCGCTGCCATATCTCCATGGATCTAATGTAGTTGCTCCCATCTGGTTTTGGTTTCCTTTTGGTTCGGTTCTGTCTGCGCTAAATGGTTCTCTGTGTTTCACACTGGTTATCCACAAACCTAATCTGGTAGCTCTAGAGTGGTTCTCCCATATTGAGCGACAGATGCTCTCCGTGCACATAAAGGTGGAGCGACATACAATCACGAACTGGAGCTGCCGTGGGTTCTGACGTTCTAGGGTAGTAAAGGAGACTGAACAGGGGCAGATAGGCAGGTCGGGCGATCGGGCGACGCCCCTCAGGACCTTCGGCCCCTCGGGGCCGGTCGAAGCTGGAAAAAAATGTACCTATCCTACTTTTTTTTTTTCTTTTTTTTAACACCCAATTTGAGTGTTAAAGGAGTTTTCAAAATTGAAAATCATCAAAACAAGGCTGAGGCTAACTGAGTGACAAGCAATCTGGAGGATTTCACGTTGATGGCTTGCGAGCAGGAGCCTCTGGCCGGAGCACTGAGCCGAGGGGCTTTGGTTGATTCCAGCCCGTTTCGAGCGTTTTGTGTGTGAGCGTTATGTGACCCCGTTTTGATTAAATATTCATGGGTTGGTTAGGGAGAGAGAACGACTCCTCTGCTGGTTCGTCGTTCTTCGTTCTCTCTCCCTAACCAACTCATTGGATTAGACCTCTGCACCATCGGCAAACAACCACTTTGAAATACTTATTCATGGAATAATACACTTTGATATTTGCAACGGGGGTCGAAAATTTTGATCGTCCTCAAAATTTGTCTTTACATCTAAGTTTCAAGATGTGTGGATTCCAAAACTGAAATGTCCACGCCGTTTTGGGCAGTAGGAATTTATTCAAAAATCTGAAATGTTTCACAAAATACTTGGTTTTCCTTTTACCGTAGTTGTACCCATAAGGGTTTCAGCTCGTTCGCACAAACCCGTGGGTCTCTGCAGAACTAAAAGGATGATACAGGAGGGGTTTCATCTATGGGATCGAGTTAGGTATCGTTTTCGGAGTTTTTTTAACGTAAAATCGTGTTCGGGGGTCGCAAAAGCCTCCAATCTTACCGTGGGGACCCATGTGGCTTTTGAAGGATGCCAGGAAGTTGAATGAGGACTCGTTTTCCGAGTAGTTAGGTACCTAATCTTGATCGGGCAATTCATTTTTCGGGGTTCTTCATCTGTTAAATTTAAACAGATGTAAAAGGTAAATACCATGGGCATGAGGATGAGCCTAGAATTCAAAAGAATGAACAAGCGGGAGCCACGAGAGGGTATGGGTGGAGATGGCGAGGAGGGCCGGAAACGCGCAAAGCCTCTCGGCTCAGTGCTCCAGCCAGATGCTCCTCTTTCACGCCATCTTGGGGGGGGGGGGGGGGTAAATTGAATCGCCAGGGCCGGTCAAAACAGCCTACCTATCCGCCCCTGAGACTGAAGTTCAGTTTTCACGTTCCATCCGGTGAGTTCATGTAGGTACTCATAACTCTGTGCACCCGCGCTTAACGTACCCCTACCCCGTGAGTTCATCCACCCAACTTTCTTACACCATACACCCAGAACTCGTCGTGGAAGCAACAAACCTAGAGTGTGGGGAAGGGGTGAGGTCCTAGTTTTCCCCTAATGAAGAGCGAGATCTAGCGGAAAATCGGTTTTGCTGCACTAATCGATTGCAGAGTTGTGCAATGTATCGATGTTTCCCGCAGTCCCAATATGGCCTCTCTTTGTCCACAGACGGGTCCACAAAGCTCTTAAAACTGGTTGCCCAAACCCCTCATCACTCCGCGTCCCGCTCTAGCAGAGACGTCAACTCCCACGGCCTAATGAATTCCGTCATGTTGATTTTCTAAACCGATACCGACCATTGTCGGCCCTTTCATCCGCCTTCCCCCCTTCAGTAAGCCCACACAAAACACCGCCGGTGAGGAATCTGAATGGCTGAGGGGAACTCGGCACAAATGGGGCTAAAGTTGGGACAACAAAGTTCGCAATGGTCTTCCCACCCCCAACCTTTTTCGTAGTACAATTGAAACAACTTTAGCGCTAATGAGCTCTCCCCGTACCATTTCCCCTTCCACTGCGGCGTCTTTTTTCCCCCTACAGCTTGTCTGTTCCTGCTTGTAAAGTAGGTTTTTGATCGAATTCCATTACAGGGATTTCCGCGTTTGAAGGTCCGCTTCGTTGAAGAGAAACGTTCCACACGAATTCGAGGTTTAACTTGATTTGAAGCTTGACCGTAATACAAAATTATCGTTATTACTGTTGTCTTCTTTAATTATGACAGTGACGTCTGCGGGGATGTGTTTTCTGGGGGCGGTGCGGTGTTCTGGACTTGCCGTCAAAGATGTCGCACAACGCTGACTCATAATTGTCCATAATGATGAAAACTGCCAGTGAATCCCTCGAGTTGTTCAGTGATGCTTGCGGCACGAATCGGTTTGTAACGGTACCGAATACTCTGCAAATTTGGAATTTGACGTTCTCAGTGGATTAAATGAGCCGCACACTTTACACGCGTTTACTGACCTGAGTAAGGTGTTTTCAATAAACGCAAACGGGGACTTGAAATATCTTAAGAAAAGTAACCCAATGAACGTGGCCACAACAGTCAATATTTTGTAGTAAGACAGAACGATTGGCTCGGAATCCATTCTTGTTAGAAATTTAAGTGTCTTGTCGGTGATGTGATATTTTTTGGAATAATATTTTAAGGAAGTGTTTAGGAACAACGTTTTTATGAGATCAAGCAATGTTGAAACCTTGACATCAACACTTCAAGTGTAGGTGCATCACATGTGACTTTTAGTACCTACCTAGGTACTACTTTCGGTTTAGGGAATTATTCCCTGTTATTCAGGGAATAATACACCTCGGAATATATTCGCGACGGAGGTCGAAAAATATGATCCGCCTCAAAATTTGACATGTCATACGTTTCAAGATGTGTATTCCAAAACGCTGCCAATTTTACACAAGGGTTTATTATTCTTTGATATAGGTTACTTGCGCAAAAATTATTTCTTTGTCCAAAGAAAAAATGTTGGAAAAAAAATTTTTGGATTTTTTTTTTTTCAAAAAAATTTTTTCTTTTGGATTTTTTTTTTTCAAAAAAAAAAGTTTTTTCAAAAATTCTTTATTCTTTACTCGAAAAATATTTAACCTCCTGGGATTCTTCAAAAATCCCATTTTTAGCCCCATGAAAGCCCTATAGGTCGCAACAGTGAAATCGGATCGCTGCAGGACCCCAAAAAATGGATTCAACGTCCAAAATACTTCGAAAACGACACCTGACTCGATCCCATAGCCAAAAGCCTTCAAAAACCCCATTTTAGCCCCAGAGCGCCCCACGGGTTTGGGCGATCGGAGTGAAAACCTTGCGGGCACAACTAGCTGGTAAACCGAGTATTTTGTCAAAATTTCAGATTTTTTAAAAAATTCCTACTGCCCAAAACGGCCTGGACGGCGGACGGCGGACGGACATTTCGGTTTTGGAATCTAGACCACTTGAAACGGATAATGTCAAATTTTGAGGCCGATCGGAGTCGTCGACCCCCGTCGCGAAAACATAGGTGTATTATTCCAAGAATAATAAACCAAAAGTACGCCGTACGCCGTCGAGGCCGTTTGGGGCAGTTGTGTACAATGGAAACTGCGCTAGAGACCGAAAGGCCTATCAGCAGGTCCCCCGAAGGGGACTCAACCCAGCGGGGTCTTAACCTTCCGCTGGGCTCCACCTCCCAGCGTCCCCACGACCACCTCGAGACCAACCCGAAAGTCCGGGGGGGAGGACCCAAGGATTACCCTCAAGCACAAGACCGCGGGCTCCCCCCCGCCCGAGGTACCATAGAGAAGGAGTTGCTCTAGGCGGATGTTATTTGCGTTATTGGGAGCAACTCCTCCCCATTAAGGCCACTCCGGTCGGAGGCCCGAGAACCCGAAGGCTCTCTACCGCTTTATATGCCCCCAACATCCCGGCGTTACCAGGGATATCAGCCTGAACATTACAGGGGTGGACATGAGGGTTGAAGAGCCGAGTCTGCCAGTGAGCCATAGCACACTAGCATCAACCTACGCCCCCGCGAACGATGATAATTTTCGAGGCCGTTTGGGGCAGTAGGATTTTCGTTTAAATTTGAAATTTTGACAGAATAATCGGTTTACCATCTAGTTGTGCCCACAAGGTTTTCAGCCCGACCACCCAAACGGGCTTTAAGGGGCTTAAATGGGGCTACAGGATTTTTTTAAAGGCTTTTAGCTATGGGATCGAGTTAGGTGTCGTTTTCGAAGTATTTTTGGACGTAGAATCCATTTTTGGGGTCTAAAGATCCGATTTCACTGTGGGGCTCTTTGGTGCTATAATTACGGTGACCAGGCGTACCAGGGATGGTTAGGGGGTTTGGGATGGTTAGAGATGGTTAGGAATGGTTAGGGAGGGTTAGAGATGGTTAGGAATGGTTAGGGAGGGTTAGGAATGGTTAGGGAGGGTTAGGGGTGGTTAGGTGATCCTGGCGCACCAGAATGGTGTGGCTAACGCCTGAGGGGACAGGAGGGCCCGCTGTACTCCCCCTAGGGGAGTGCTGAAGAACAAGAAGAAAGAAGAATGAAGAAACATAAGTGCACTTCCCCTAGAGGAAGAAAAAGAGCAAAAGGTACGAGAAAGGTTGTAATGGGCCAGAAATGGCCTTAGACACAACCTAAGAAGCTCTGTACAGCGGGTTAGGTGATCCTAAAAAAAAAAAAAAATGAATGAACAGAATGAAACGTGTAAAAGCCGAAAGGCGTAGAAACACTTATGGAAAGCACTGACTGGTTAGGTGATCCTGTTGGAATAATCTGCCATAAATGGCTAAGTAAGAATCACCTGGATAAGTGAGAATTAATGGGATAAGTGAGAATTACCTGATTCACACTGATTGATTACCTACCTGATTCATTGGTTTGATAAGTATTTTGTCAAAATTTCGGATTTAACGAAAAATTCCTACATTCCAAACGGCCCGGACGCCGGACGGACATTTCGGATTTTGAATGTAGACCTCTTGAAACGGATATTGTCAAATTTTGAGGCTGATCGGAGTCGTCGACCCCCGTCAAGAAAACATAGGTGTATTATTCCAAGAATAATAAACCAAACTCACATAATATGTCATCACCAAAATTTAATTACTTATAATATAAGTAATGACATTTTGGTGATGACCTATACCTAAGTCAAGAGTTTTATTTTACTGCAATTTAGAATCTCTCAGGACTCCGGGCAGCCGGCCTTCTCCCTTGAATTAAGGTAGCCATTGAGTATTGACCAGTTGAGGAGGTTCTGGCAGAGGTAATAAACAGCTCGCCTTCGTCAAATCGGATTAGCCCGTTGACAGCTAAAGGTCTTCGAGACTGCCCAGGTATAAGTCCAGGTATGGGCAGAAATCATGTGTCGCAATTCGTCTTTTACCGGACTGCCATCTTTGGGATGGTGTGGAGCAAATACCTTGCAGCTACTCTTGTATGTCTATGGATTGGCGTCGTTACATTTCACTGCAGGCGCCCCATTCTTTAAGCTAGTCTACATACTCCACATGCTACGAATTCCAAGATCAAAATATTTTATAATTTTTCCGAAAAATTGCCCCCTAATACCCCAGAGAACCCCCCTCCCCTGTAACAAGAAGACTTCGCCTGCTGGCATGTCTATGGTGTCTGACGACATCCTCGCACGAGGCGCTCTACAATGAGGTATGATTTTATGTCGGAAAAATTAAACAAGTTCAGCTCGAAAGTCAACGTGCCAAGGAGGTTAAAGGAATGGAGGAGCCCTGGCCTCTTATCAGAGGTCCCAAAGTGGAGGGAAGAGCTTAGCACAGGGATTCAAGTCGAAATTTTAAAAATTGTAGTCACAGAATTGAAAAAAAACTCTGTTCTCCTATAAGTAAGGATTCAGCTTGAAAGTAGTAACACCAGCTTGGTGTCACCAAGATGGCGGCTGGCGGAGGAGGGCACCCCCCCCCCCCCCCACCTTATCTTGCCCATCGATGATCACCCCGTGCATATCATCAATTGTGTATCTAAATTAGATTTTTTTATTTGGCCAAGTCCAAACACCCTTTCAACGCACTATCAGCCATCAGTGATTCTTGTCAGAGGTGTTCACCCAAATGAATCGATTGTATGGAAATCGCCGTTAAAGTTGAACGCACACGAGAAGTCCAACGGTTTAGCTTATTACCGTCGCACGATATTCAATTGCGAGGTTATCGTAAAGCTAAAGGGATCAGAACCACCACGCCACACTCGACACGCAACTTCTACAAGTGATGGTGATATATCACGTTCAGTATTATGATTATAAGTTCGTTATGCTCCGCTCGTTTGGGCTCAGATTTGCTGATAAAATGAGGCCGCAGGATAATACCTGGTGTGGGTTGGTGAGCAGGAGGGGAAGACGATAAAAAACGAAAAATACGATGCCAACCTTGTAGTTACAGAACAAATGTTTCCAACAATGGCGAATGAAAAGAATCAAACGAGCATCGTCAAATTCGAAAACACGGTTTCCCGTCGACTCAGCATGACTTCCTTCGGATGGAAAATCGATCCCAAATTGTGGGCACCGACGAAAGGTGGCGAGATTGCTCAGATGTGATTACACGATAAGAACAAATACAGGGCGAAACACAATTCCAAAGATCTGATTGGACGGGGCGAGTAGCCGTTCTTGAAGGGGGATTGAGTGTCAGTCAGGAGACATTTCTCCTTCCAGAAAAGAAATACCATTCGGTTACAGCGGAGACGACAAATCCCATTATCCACCTACGGAAAACAATACAGGCGATTTTTTTTTTTTTTTTTTTTTTTTTTTTTTCGTTGGAAATAAAGGGGCTGACCTGGAAAAACCCGGAGAAATAGCATTCGAAAATGTGAACGTTGAGAGTAAATAAAGTTAATCATGAAATGGGGGCGTGGCGGACGGGGATTTATTTTCGGAAATTCCCATGTGGTTTGTTTACGAATTATTGCAAAGGCAATTCTAGTGGAGCGCTCAGTAGATGAGAAATCAATCGGTACTACGTTCTTTAGATTTTAAAAAATCAGCCAGTAAAGATGCTCTCAGCCATTAAATTCTCTCTACCTACAAGTAAAGTCAAGTACCTACCTAGTAAGATGCGAAATCGGCTTGTCAGATGGTCTCAGTCACCATTCGGTTAAACGCTACGAATTTTACACAATGTGTCATGTGATGAGTTTTTTATTCTTTGAAATTTAGCAAAGATTAATTATCTTTTCTTCACAAAGAGCCGTAGACGTTGAACATCCGTAGGTGACCGATCCCCCACCAGGGGCTGATAGGCAGGTCTGGCCTCAAATTTTTGATAAGATACTTGGTTCTCCTTTTAGTTATAAGTACCCGCAAGGTGTTCAGCCCGATCGCACAAACCCGTGGGGCTCAGCGGATCTAAAAAGAGGGTACAGGAGGGGTTTTGAAGAGTTAGGTGTCGTTTCCGAAGTATTTTTGGACGTAAAATCCATTTTTGGAGTCCCAGCATCCGATTTCACAGTGGGGATCCGTGGAGCTTTAGAACGATGCCAGGAAGACGAATAAGGGCTCGCTTTCCGAGTAATGTTGATAATTCATTTTTTGGGGTCAGTCATTCGTCCAAACACTTATGAATGAAAATTTAAAAAAAAAAATTAATCAGATATAAAAGGTATATTTAAACAGATATAAATTTACCATGGGCCTGAGGTTGAGCCTAGAATTCGAAAGATATGAACCAGCAGGGGACATAAGTCAGGAGGGGTGGAGGGGGATGGTGAGGAGGGCTGGAAACGCCCAAAGCCTGTCGGCTCAGGGGGGAGGGGGGTAAAATTGAGTTGCTCGGGCTGGTCAGAGCCGCCTATCTGCCACTGTCCCCCACAATCATCACACGAAATGATAATGAATGAATGAATGAATGAAAAAATACTGTATTTAGTGATAAACACATTACAGGTATTATCACAATTACTATTATAATAACTATTTTTTCATCATCACCATCATCATTATTATTAATATTATTTATTTTTATTATTTTTTTTTTTTTACACAATAAAACTTTATTCAAGGAATATGAGCAAAAATCACAACACCACATGTGGACATTTTAGAGTTGAGTTTCTCCCGCTCTGCTCTTGCGAGTTGTAGGCAGTAACTTCTGAAGGAGGCGTTTTAGACCCTCGGCTCTGAGGCGAGTTTGTTGTGGGGTTTTTGTTCCGTGTCAAATTTCCTGGAGAAAACGTCGAAGTCGTGGGATCAAGGTGCTGTCAATCAACGAAGTTGGAGCCCCAGCTGCAGCGCCGCCCCATCGTCAAACCCTAGCAGGTCATCAGCGCTCCGCCATCTCTGGCGAGTCCCCCTCACACACATGGAGGCTGCACGTACGATGGCGAACGCTAATCGTGCTCTGAGTCACCCCTTGACGATCCCTTGGTGCCGCTTCCATTTGTCTGCCAGCCGTTCACCTAGGACATCGACGAACCGGGTCATCTGGGGTGCCAAAAGTCCATCCTCTGCGCTAACCAGTGGGGTGAATGAACAGTGGCGATCTTGACACGCAGATAAATACTTCTGTTTCTTCTCTTCCTCTGCCGAAGTGAGAACTGATGCCACTGGTCGGGAAACATAAGAGGGTGCATCAGTGTCTACGACACGGACGTCAAATAATGCGTCCCTCTGTGGTTCCCATACCCCACGGCAGGCAAGATCCCCTCTCAAACCAGGAGTAGTGTTTGAAGCAGCCACAATCACTGGCTCTTTGCAGCAATTTCCCCAAGCTGTATTCATAAAGCCCCCAAGCTGTATAATAATAATAATAAATAATTAATATTATTTATTAATATTATTATTATTTTATTTTATTTTTTTTAGATGCCTTTTTAGCACATTAGTTTCGTTGTATCAACAATAAGAAGTAACAAAACACGGTTAACAAAAGAGCGAACACAGAATGAGTACAGGAGTATCAACATTATTTACATTATTGAATAATTTTAATTTATTCAACGGTTATGTGAACATTTATTTTTCATTTTCATGCAGTTAATTGTTTTATACGTGATTATTTATTTTTATTCTGTATTATTTTTTCCTTTCATATTACGTTTTTTTAATATTGCCTATTAAATTACAATTATTATTAACTTTTTTTTTTTTTTTTTTTTTGGTTGAAATTTTGGTTTCATTCATTTCGTAGAAAGGCTCGTATTCTTAGAGTAGTGACAATGAAAAAGAATAAATCGTTGGCCTTTTCTCGGTTTGAGCAGTTGAAAAGATTTTTGTGAAAATTCTCTCTATTCACTTCCATCAAATATTTCTTCAGGTAGGCATTCCTTGGGTTGAGGTAGTGGA
Source organism: Pilophorus perplexus (assembly GCA_955831195.1). Taxonomy (NCBI): domain Eukaryota; kingdom Metazoa; phylum Arthropoda; class Insecta; order Hemiptera; family Miridae; genus Pilophorus; species Pilophorus perplexus. The sequence goes on from OY037015.1 coordinate 6,066,271, forward strand.
GGCAGGCGAATAGTTGGTAGAGGTCCTCTGGTTCCTGGAGGTTGCAGACGGAGCACAGCTCATTTGGATCCCGTGTTTAACTGACTTATTTAGTACAGATGCGAATATGGTCTTCCTTCATCAGTCTCAACTGACAGACCACTCTGATTCTGTTGAAGAGACCACCCAGGGACGTGCAGGGTTGGATTAGCAGGTGAGAAGGTGGAGGCCGTAATCCTCCCCAGGCCTCAAGCGCGATTCTTCTCGAGAATCTCGAGTCGAGATGCGCTTCTACGATGGTCTGAGTGAGGGTTTTTATATCTGCGGCGATCTGGTTCATCACACGAAAGAGTCCACTCGATAGCCTCACTCTTGAGAGCAGCACAGACCCGTATTCCAGTCCATCTTCGTATATGGCGAAGCGAGGACTGTTTCCGGCCAATTCCCCACCTTCCTTCTATTTTGGGCTTCCAGGACCAAACGCTGGAATGTGTAGCGATCTCCTCCTCAAGATGCGGCCCAAGTAAACTACTTTCATCTTCTTCACGCTCGTGAAGAGTTCTCGATCCTGAAGATTGGCTGTCCACACAAGTTCCGTACGCGCTGTACTCACGGGATGCCAAACATTCCACGCAGGCACCACATCTCGAACGCCACAAGGCGGTTAGCAGCGAATTGAAGCAGCCTTCAGTGTCCCAAGTCTCAGCCCCTTAGAGCAATACCCGGTACCGGATGTCTAATTTCCAGTACACAACTGAGCTTTCATTCGGACAAAAGCTGATCTGGCTTGCTCTAGCCGGGATCGAATCTCGACGTCCGGGTTCCATTTTTCATAACAGCGCTCAGAGGTTGCTCCAACATGGACCGTTCCGTGGTCCCGTGAGACAACCATAAACTTGGTTTTCAAGATATTGAACCCGAGCCCAATAGACAGACTTTCTTTTGCCACAATATCAGCTAGCCTCAGAGGCAGTCAGCAGTTACTGCTTTCATTGTCGGCTATAAGGACAATGTCATCAGCAGAAAGCAGTTACTGCTTTCATGGTCGGCTATAAGGACAATGTCATCAGCGTACCTTCTGTTGAGAATTGAAAATTGAGAATTCTGTCAATGTAAGATTATTTCCACGTCCGAAAACGACACCCCAGTTTTGTACGAGTGGAGACTGCAATGGAGCCATTAGGCTATCAGCAGGCCCCCCGAGGGGAGCTCCACCAGACGGGACTAGAGGACTGGATTAGAGGAGCAGCTCCAAGCGTTAGAGATGCGTTGGGGGAGCAAACTCCTCACTTTAAGGCCGCTCCAATGGGAGGCCCAAAGGGACTAGTCCTCTCTACCACTTTACATGCCCCTGACACCGAGGTTCAGCCTCAGTGGTCATGAGGGCACAGGGGTGGACATGCCTGAGTTAGCCAGTGGGCCGTAGGGCCGTAGTATCTGGGAACGGTACGGTTTATTATTCATGGACTAATAATTAAGTGGATTAAGTTAAATGGACTAATTATTAGTCCATGAACCAAAACAAATGCTGCCAACTCTGGAAAGATAAATTGATAGAACAGATTAGATTTTTCAAATCTACATGCAGTTGACACATACATGTTTTTGATACATGTATCAAAAACCACAAAAGGATCAATTTTGAGGCAATTTTAAACCCCCCATCGGGAAAATGTAAATACCTGCATTGCTTGTTCCGAGAACAATAAACCAACAGCTTGCTTGGCATTCAAATTGAACACGAAACGATATTCCTTTTGAAAAATGCCGGAGAAAATCCCCCCCCCCCCCCCCCCCCGCCCGTTATTAGAGTTAGCATTATAATATTAGCTGTTCCAACAAATTGTGTACATTTTAAAATTACTGTGAGTCCCTCTCGATCGAACGGCGAGGACGATGGGTTGAATATTACAAAGAGGAAGGAAGCCCTCGCAGAAGATCCGGCCTTTTATTATTCATGATATCTGTTTTCCTTTCATTTTCCCCACCTTTTCTTCTTTTCCTTTCTTATTCTTTTTTTTTTATACCCTTTGGATCCGTTCTGCTTGCGAACCCAGTTCGGGCGTACCCGGTTCAACCCAGATGAAATGGAATCCTCCGGAAAGAGTGAGGGGAGGGGGGAAAAAAAGTAAAGAAGCTGGGTTGTGGAAAATGTATGTGTAAATGGAACTCGGCCTCCCGGCTGCTTCAGGTGCTGATTTAGGTCCCTTACATTACGCGTCAGACTTGCCTTTCAGACAAGGGCGGAGGTGCCGCTTTTAGAATCCCCGGGCTTCTTTTTATTTTGGAGGGAATCCATTTGACTGAAGGCACAACAAGGCACCTGCCACCCGGTTGATTTTCACGAAAATCGCTCGTTTAGCTATGCACGTGCTCAATTGGCCAACTTGGCGCATTTCAGGCCTTGCTTATTTTGCTCCTTTGCTCGGCAATTTTAGCGTCATGGGAAATGAAACTCTGTAGAACGATTGAGTTGAGTGCATGAAGAGAGGCAGATAGAACTAAATGAGGCGACTCGTTAAGTTTTCGGGCTCATAAACGCTTTCACATTAAATAAAAAAGAGGAAAGTTTATGATGTGAGCCTAACTAATAGAACAACACTAAAAACTACGCCCAAGTCAGATATTCTTATAGATAGACAGAAAAAATGACGTGTACATTGTTTATTACAATAAAAAGGTACGATTCATTATAACAATACAATAAAGAAAAATAATATTTCATAATAAAATAATATTATGGTATGTATGTAAATAAAAGTGAATGAAAAATATAAAATCGATAAATGAAATCTCTTGAAGTCGCGGATTTTTGAAACTCAATTACGAATAGGTGTTTCCCTATTTGACTAGGGGTGTCATTCTGCCTTAATTTGTTTGATCCTGAAAAATGTTTCCAAAAATTACTCGAGTTCCCAATCGGCGCCTCCGAGTGGGTCCAGGAGAGGGGGCAGCTTTATGGTCTTCATGCGGCGTAAAATGTATTTACACGCTGAAAAAAAAAAAATTAGTCGAGGTCTAAATTCTGGAGGAATGTGATGCAAAACAAACTATTCAGACTAAAACCACTATAATATGCATTTACTTAGTATAATATATTATTATTACATGCTTTCTGTAGAGCCCCACTATTTAGTTAAATAACTACAGATATCAAATAAAGACAAGGGAAGAAGAGAGTGCAAATATAGGTACAAGACGCACGCCCCTTAGAGGCCGGCTACGCCCACCAAGGGGGTTCTCCCACTTACGAAGGTCCACCTCTCTCGAGCGACTGCTGAGAGAGAGGAGCGCCCGTGGTGGGGCGCTTAAGAGTATATAAGCTCAGCGGCAAGCCAGAGAGCTTCATTCAAGTGCTTCTCAAACACACCTCGCTTAGCCTCTTCGATTTGTCGAAGGCTTTTGATCTTGTGCCGCACGACCTGCTTCTCAAAAAACTCGACCACTATGGTTTTACTTATAAATCACTTTTGTTCATCAAGAGCTTTCTTGAAGGGTGGTCGCAGGTGGTTTACTTCAACGGTTGTGTTTCCCAGGAAGTAGCTATACCCTGTGGTGTCAAACAAGGTAGTATCCTAGGTCCATGTTTTTTCCTTATGTTTATCAATGACTTGGCTTATCAGTTTCAGACTCGAAGACAATATTTTTATTTGCTGATGATATAACTAGCTTGGCGAGGGGAGCATCATGTACTGAGCCTAGGCCTGAATCTTTAAACAGATGAAAGATTATCGAAAGTTGGTGCTCGGCCAATGAATTAATTTTAAACAAAAGTAAAACCCAGACTCTGGAATTGGGTCTAAACAGGCGCCTGGATCAATCGGTAAATTTCCTGGGCTTGATGGTGGATAATCGTCTCTCGTGGCTTTCACATGTTGAGGTATTGTCGCCTAAGTTATCATCTGTTATTTACATGGTTAGGAGATTGAAAGGAATAGTGTCCGACCAGGTCCTGCTTTCGGTTTATCATGCTTGCTTTGCCAGTAGAGCCTCCTATTGTATCATCGCTTGGGGCAATTCAAATCATGCTTTAACCATATTTAAACTTCAGAAGCGAGTCATCAGAATAATGGCCAATCTATCATGGGGTCAGAGTTGTAGGGGCTCTTTCACTCGTTTAGGAATTCTTACTATTCCTAGCACTTATGTATTGGTTGTGTTAAACCATGTAAAGTCCAATTCTTCGTGTCTGCCCGTTGTTGCTGACTCGCACCAGCATAATACTCGCTCCCGGGGTGATGTCATCATCCCTTTCACCCGCCTCTCTAATGCCCAACAGAACGACCCAATACAGGTGGGCTCCCGTATGTTCAACTCCCTACCCCACCATGTTCGGGATTTACCAGCTAAATCCTTCTATAAGTACGTGAAGTCCCACCTTGTAAAAGAAGAATTATATTCTCTAGAGGAATTTTTCAAGATCAAATGGCTTGTGGTGAATTAGCCTTCATTGTCTTGTCATGTATTTTCTTGTCATTGTCTTGTGCACGGCCATTCATTGTGTACATCTGCAGTCGAGTTATTTGGCTTTGGCAAATAAAAAAATTCTTGATTCTTGATTCTTGATTCAGTAAACACCTCCCCCTTACCCTCTTCAAAAGTGTGTAGTCATTTGCCTTCTCACCCTAGTAGGAAATTATTCTCCATAGGGCTTTCAAAACGGCTGGCTCCCCATTGCTGCGAGATCCGCCTAAATTCAGACAGGCTCCCCATTGCTGTGAGATCCGTCTTACTAGGTTCTTAATTTAATAAAGATTGGCCCACCATTGCTGCGAGACCCACCTCAAAATAGACAGACTCCCCAAAGCTGTGAGATCCGTCTTACTAGGCCTACTTGTAAAACGGCTGGCTCCCCATTGCTGTGAGATCCGCCTAAAACCAGACAGGCTCCCCTAAGCTGTTAGATCTGTCTTACTAGGCCTTTGTTAAAATAGGCTCGCTCCCCATAGCTGCGAGATCCACCTCAACTGTGCAATTTCAGTTCAGTCACTTCATGCCTCCTTGGATGTTCCTCTCGTCCCCCGGAGAAAAATATGTCTTTTTATGTCATTTATTCGCCAAATATGTCATTTATCAGGAAAATTGGCAGTTTGTTATTTATGTCTCTAACGAAAAGTATCAGATAATAATTATTTGTTTAATATTAAACTGATAACAATTATTGTTTAGCTCATGAAACGACTAAATTCAAATTTTCAAGTCACTCTGACGGTTAGTAAAAAATATGCCGTTACGTCATTTGACGGGCTCTGGTCGTCAGTGAACATTTAATGAGCAATATGGAAACTAATTTAGTTTCCATATTGCTCAATGAGCAAATCCGGCGACGACGTGATTCAGACGCACGTTCCCTCATTACTAGTTCAGCTTTGCCGGACGCGCCTTTAGCTCAATCCAGGCCTTCATCGTCGCGCCAAACTCTATCCAACGGTTGAGCTACATGGAGAAAGACAGCACACAAACTCGCTTAACTTCTCAGGCTCGTAAACGCTCTCAGATCAAAGCAAGAATGTTTCTGACGGTGAGCCTACTGATGAAGCTAACAACATCCGCTCTACACGATCCTAAAGTTTATTCTTGAAACCCTAAAGGTCACTGAAATCCCATCGTTTTGCCAGATCACCAGCCGCAATGTCAATTTCGTTTTGTCCCTTTGATACTGGCCCAACGCTATTTGCTCTGAGCTACCAAATTAAATCTCTGAATATCTCTACAAATTTGGCTGGCCTGGAGCAAACAACCGCCTCAATTAATTGCCACTTTTGGATCACTCTTGCTCCAAGACTTATTTCAACCCTTGTAGCCGTTTTCATTTAGCGCCGAGTAAATGAAAAAGGAGCAGGTGGGAGGCGAGATGAAGTTTCAAAATAAACAAAAGGAGTTATCAAAGAGAAGGATCAGCAGAGGTCGTTTCAATTATTAAAGCGCCCGGTTTAGTTGATGAGATAAAGAGAGAAGGCATTCGAGATAACCTGACCGGAAGGTTCTCAAGGATTGAAGAAAGCAGATCTCAGCAAATACAAAAAAAAAAACTGTATACTCAAAGTTAGTGATTAAGGAAGATGAGCTGTAAAGTGTTTTCCAGCCTTGTGAGCTTAGTAATCTCTCGATAACAGTTTTAATTACTGTTGACTCGCAATTTTTGAGGAACTTGAGTTAATAGACAGCTCGTTTCTTGTTTGTAGGGTTTTCAATTTAGATTGAGCTGTTTTGTCAATTTAACTGAGTAATGTTTTCCCAGTTAGACTGATATGAACTGAAAGGTACAGAGGAAAACCCCATCACTCAAAAAAAATCGAGAAAGTCGCCATTTTCCACACAGTACCTGATGTAACGAACCTCGTAGCTTGTAGGCCCCCTCGTAAAACACGATAGGAACAAGAGCCTTAATTCAGCAAAAACAGCATCATCCTCCCCATAACATAATTAGACTCAATCCATCAGAAGTGGACGAGAAAGAGAGAGAAACCTCCGAGACAACAGGAAATGCAGTGAAGGGTAGAGATGGATAAAGGAAGGAAATGGAAGGAAATCCTGGACAGTGGAAAACAGGGGGGCTCTTCTGGTTGATCCCTCGCGAAATGACGAATCCTCCCGTGGATTTTTTGGAGCACAAAACAATCACTCTTTGCCCTGTGTTTCTGAAGGATGTATTAGTTTTATACGAAGAAATAAAGGAAGACGAAAGAAAGACTGGAATCCTTTTAACCGGTTTTTACTGAATTTTCTCTCTTAGTGCGACACGATCCACAATCCACTTTGTAAGGCGCAATGACATTAAATGTCATTGCGCCAACCTCCACATGCCAAATTTTGGCATGTGGAGGTTGATATTGATGAATTTGAAATTGTGCAAGGTCTAAGGATAGTTTTTTGGAGCATAGCAGGGTTAAACCCCAGTTGCCAGTACCCGCTCGTTCCGAATGTGCCAGGCCTAACAGAGCTCCAACCCGGAGGTCGGCTGTGAGGTGAGCTCTACCTGTTTATGTAATTGTATATTTGAAGCTAGCCCGGTGGAAACTTGAAGGTTCTCATTTAAACACAAATACACGGATTCGCTTGAGTAAAAAATAGGACTAAAAAGGTTGTTATTTCTTCGACAGTCTACGAGTTTGTTTCTTGTTTTCTTTTTTTTCTTTTTTTCTTTTTTTATCCTACCCAGAATGCGTCGTATTCTCGTAGAAATAAAGCCAACCCTTAGCCGATGCCCAGGGGCCACGTTCACGGACGGATTTTCCTTGTAAATAATTTTGTCGCAAGCCGGCTGGGGGTTTTCCCTTCGCCCTCGAGTATATATTTCCAGGCGAGACTGCATTCTTCCCCCTTTTGTTCGAGATAACAATGTGCTCTAGTCTTGTAGTGGGCGGGAAAGGCTGGAAAAGCTTTCCAATTTTAATGGGAGTTATAGTGGTAAATCCAGGTTCAACCGGTTCAAGAGAGGGAAGGGCGAAGAAAAAAATGTAATGACCCAATTCCCGGGTTGAGATGAGTGGAAGTGGCTTGGTGTTGAATCTTCGAGTGCCTCTTGTGCTAACCATGGTTGTTACTTATTGAAGAGTTGTTTTATTCAGCCGTCAGGATCAAAACTTTGAGGACTGGCAATCCGATTTGACTTTTACCTCTTCTGAGTTTCTCGCAGTCATTTTGAGGATAGCGGCTTTTCCGAAAATTGTTCAGTAGTGCAGGGCAGGGCCTTGATTGCCTTAAAAAAGAGATTTTGAGACCAAAAAAACCACACCTTATTTGACATCTTGGGTTCTTTCAAAAATCCAATTTTTAGCCCCATGAAAGCCCTATAGGTCCTGGATCGGATCGCCCTGGGACCCCAAAATTTGATTCTACGTCCAAACATCGAAAACGACACGTAACTCTACCTCCTCCCGTAGCCCCTGTTTAGCCCCACTGAGCTCCACGGGCTGAAAACCTTGAGGGCACAACTAGATGGTAAAACGAGAATTTTATCAAAGTTTAAGATTTAAAAAATAATAATTCTACGGCTCGGACGGCGGACGGACATTTTGTTTTAGGAATCAAGACATCCTGAAACGTACTTATGTCAAACTTTGAGGCCGAATAGAATTTTCGACTCCGTCGCTATTGAATTGATGTATTATTCCAAGAATTATAAACCGAAATGCACCTATTTAAAAATATTTGAACAAATATTTGGAAATAAATGCATTGAAGGGAGTGAGATGGAGCCTTTCTCTGCAGCTGGGAAACAGGCCACTTTCTGAATGAAATACCATCAGAGAAGGTCAGAGAGTTAATAGTTTCTCTCACCCATATTTGATCGGAGCTGATTGCAGAAATAGGTACCCAGATGTAGAGAATGCTCTCTGACTCCACACCACAGCTAACAGGAGACAGCGTCCCCAATTTCCCCTCAGATAGATTGTTTAGAGCTGGATTTTAGATAGGATCGTAGATACCACAAGAATAGCAAAAATATTGTGAATTAGGAATGGAAGCGTTTCTGGATTATTTTTTTATCGATAGAAGGCGTCCAAATAATACTAAAAATGGGGTTAAAACACAAACTGCAAGCTCATATGAATTTATAAAATTTATGGAAAAATTGCTATTCGAATTGTGGCGGGAACCCGAGGTCAGCTCCTATTGGTCGACACGTTGGCCACCATTACAAAACTAAAAACTAAAGAATCGGTCATTGGAATAAGTTAATTTATATCACAAATAAGTTGAGTAAATAAGCATGATCACATTCAAAACAAAGCGAACACGGCCATTTTCTCGTTACTCCAGTGTCACTAGAGCCAAACACCAAGAAAAAATCGAAAAAGAAGAAAAAATCGACCTGCACTCTGGTGTCTTTTGATTGGAAACCGGAACACCTGTAGGTGACGTCACTCACAGTGGTTTTTGAATCGGCCTAAATTACTTAAGATGATTGTAAACTATGTGAAAGACTTTTTGTCACAAAAATTATGTATTTTTCCCTTTTTGACTTTTAACAACACGGTACAGGATGATTTAACCCGAAATTCGGGAGCACTTCCATTCCTAATTACAGCACAATTGTTAACAGGCATGAGGAGGACTTATATGAATCACAGGCAATGAGAATGTGATTTACAGTGTGCAGGCTGCGATTCACAACACAGGAACCGCGGCTTTTTCAAACAAGAGGAATCCCGCGTTGAGAATCCCGCATTTGCAAGATTGTAAAAACAACCCGCGTTGCGGGATTGTGACCCCTAATTAAGACGTCGTTTTTTTTTCCCCCCTTTTGGTTCCAGGTTCACCTACTTGAATACCAAGACCATTTCACGGTCCAACGATTCTGCGTCGAAAACCTTACTACGCAGGCGCAAACCGTCTCCCTCCCCGGTCAGCTGTTACATTGGTATCAGTGCTGTTATCACTGTCGGTCCACTGCCATTGCAAACCCCGTCCTATTTTTCCTCCTTTTTCTCATTTTTATGATATTTTAGTCGTTTCTAGTGTGCAGTTAGACTCCAAATGGCAGCCCATGAACTTAATGGACAAAGTTGTCCACACGTTGTTAACATGTCAAGGAGAGGGAGAGAAAGACATAATCCCTTTTGGGGGTCTCAGACCCCTCCAATCATACCACGGGGATTTATGATGATAAAAAATGGGGATTTTGAAAGACTTAGCCAAGAGATCAAATGGGGAAGGGTTTTGGACGTGATTTCATTTCTGGGGTCTGTGAGGTTCTGTGGGGCTAACAAGGGGCGATTGAGTCTTTGATGGATTTAAGAAAGTGGGTCCAGTGCGGTGTCGTTTTTAAGTATTTTCAACTTAGAGTCCTATTATGGTGGTCCCAGACTCATTCGACCACACTATAGTGCTCCTAAGGGCTTCTGTGGGGGCTGCAAATGGAGCTTTTAAAGAACTTCTTTCAGTAGGTCGAATGAGGTGCTGTTTACTTCGAAATTTCGAAGTAATTTTGGACGTAAAATCCAATTTTGGGGGTCCCTTATGTATCCTGACACTATATTGGTATATAATTCCATCTGTTGGCTATCAATTGAAAACAAAAACAAAACAAAAATTTTTTTTAACAAAATATGATACGCCACAGCACTATTTCTGCTAAAGATTAATAAGCCCTTGTGTAAAATTTGCAGCGTTTTTAAAGTGTATTCCTGGAAGTGTTTGGACAGATATGTGGCCGCGAAATACGAATTACACGTTCAAACTTACTCGGAAAACCTCTAGGGCCTTTCCGCAGACGTTAAAAGATCAATTTTCGATTTTGGGGGCGTTTTCTCTTAGAATATAATTTCCATCAAATAAGTTAACATAGTTACACAGGTTGATACTTACTGGTACATTTGAATGTCCAGGAGGTTTAAAGGAGGGTGTTGTGTTTCATACTGATAAATTAATGACGTTCCCCTTTGGAGATCTATAGATAGGTATATGAGCTTTCTTTAGCCCTTTCAATCCCACATTGGCCGAGTTGGGTACCTACCCGTTTTTCCGGCGTTGGCCGACTTTGATAACTTAAATTTCGAGGCGTTGGCCGAGTTGGACACTGTTTGGGTCGCAGGTAGAAACCCTTGGCCCAGTTGTAGAGCAGCCGAAGAGCTAAAGCAAGGTAATCGGTGATGTTTGACACTATCTCCATTATCAACAGACTGACCAACGGTGCTCTTTGAACGTGTCCCTCTTACTTACCTACAGCTATTAGTTTTTATTTATTTATTTTATTTTATTTATTTTTATTTTGTGTGTTCAATTAACCTAGGTGTTCTTTGCTGTACGTTGAATACTACATAGCTGTACTTAGAAAGCCCATAGAAACATGATACCTAATAACAAGGGAGTTCGAGTTTTCCGAGAAAAAAGATAATCTTGTTAAGTTCCTCCTTCACCTCAGTAGGTAGGTACCACAATTAAGAAAAAGCTCATCTTCTAGAAACGTGAAAAAGAAATCCCTCGTCGAATGATGACCATGAAAACCTCAAATGAAGTGCCCGACGGTGAACCGACTTTGAAAGAAGATACAACTTTCAAGAACTCGGCAAAATCCCTCCGGTAATCCCCGCGGTCGTAAAGCCGACATAAACCATAACGGAGTCGGTTAATGAGTGGAACAAGCGTTACATTAAGTTTCTCCTTAACAGTTGGGGATGTTTAATTTATTTTCAGCTTCTTCAGGGGAAGAACCAGTTTGCCAACACAAATCGCCTCCCAGTACTAACCCCCCCGAGCTCTTCAGGGATAATATTAATGAAGTAACTTTTTCACTTCCCCCTTTACGGCTCGATCTAAAGGGTCCTGAAGGGAGTTCTAACGTCGTGGCTTTAATGAAAGACGATCGTTCGCACCTGAAATTGACGTCAAGGTGGAAATTATAAATTTGTCTGAGATTCTGCGTTGTTATGGTTTGATGGTTCAATGTGGTTGCTTAGACGGCGTGTAGTTTTAATAATGATGATTGGGTTATTAATACATAACTAGGACCTAGGAGGTCCTGTTCATCCTTATATATAAAACTCAAAGGTCGTCGGTAGGTGGGAAGGAGTTTCTTTTGCGAGCCTTCGATTCGAGGTAGTTTGCTTCAAGCGTTGTTACTAAGAAAAATTACGAGTTGACGGGTTACTGTGGGTGTTTCGAGTGAAGCATGGGTTGCATTATTGATAGGTGCACCTGGTGCGGATAGGCAGGTCGGGCGATCGGGCGTCGCCCGACGGGCCGACGGTCCTGAGGGGCCGGTCAAAACTGGAGAAAAATGTATTCCTACAGTACCTACTCGAGACAGAAAAGAAAAACTCAGGCGTAAAAGAATCTGGTTGGCTTTGTTCCTCGTAGGCTGGATTGCAAGTTCAATAAATTCGTAATTTTTGCAACAAGATTTTAAAACAGTACAACCTCACGGCCTCATCGTATGCAAGACGTTTTTTGATTTTATACACACTTTTGGTAAGTAAGGCTTTTGACGACCCAAGTCGAGTGTTGGAGTTTTTCAAAATTTAAAATTATCAAAACAAGGCTGAGGCAAACTCTGACTGATAACAATCTGGAGGATCTTATGGCTTGCAAGCAGGAGCGTCTGGCCGGAGCACTGAGTCGAGGGGCTTTGGCCATTGTCGGCCCTCCTCGCCATCACCTACTGCTTGGTGCCTACTCCCTCATCAGCATGCGGTTTGTGTGCGCATGTGATCCCGTATTCTTGGAATAATACATTTTGGTATTTGCAACAGGGGTAAAAAATTTTGATCGTCCTCAAAATTTGTACCTTTCAAGATGTGTGGATTCGAAAACTGAAATATCCGTCCGCCGCCCACGACGTTTTGAGCAGTAGGAATTCATTCAAAAATCTGACATTTTTGACAAATTACTTTGGTCTCATTTTAGTTGAACTCGCAAGGTGTTCTACCCGATCGCACAAACCGGTGGGGGCTCAGTGGATCTAAAAAGGGGCTACAGGAGGGGTTTTTGAAGAGTGTCGTTTCCGAACTATTTTTGGACGTCAAATCCATTTTTGGGAGTTCCAAAAGCAGTTCCTTGGATCAATGGAGCTTTTGAAGGATGCCAGGAAGTTGAATAAGAACTCATTTTTCGAGTAACCTTGATAATTGATTTTCCGGGTCCTTCATCCGTCCAAACACTTGCATGAAAATTTAAAAATATAAAAATAAATTTACCATGCCTAGAATTCGAAAGAAATTATCAAGTGGGGGACATAATATCTTCTCATATTATGAGAGAAGTGGTGGAGGGGTGAAGGTGAGGAGGGCCGGAAATGCCCAAAGCCTCTCGGCTCAGTGCTCCAGCCGGATGCTCCTCTTGCGAGCCTTCTTTTTTTATTGTTGATAAACTGTGATTATGTACTTACTTACCTTAACTGATGAAATGTGCAAAATGCATCTTAGCTTGAAGCGCTATTTTGTTTGCATAAACGGTACCAACTAATTCACATAACAAGCGCCACTTTTATTCGTTATAAATATATATTTATATTATTTGTTCTATATAATATATAACTAAATTTTATAGCGTTAAATACAATGCGTACCTATCCACCTACATCAAAATTGAATGGTTCAAAATGCACTCTCCTCCCCCCAGGAAAGTACTGGCGTGCAACCCCGGGTCAACGCTTCGAGGCGACGCGGGGACGACGAGGACGTTAGCGCGAAATAAATAGGCGACGCGTGGCGACGGATTCGAAGAGGTTGTGGAGCTCATAGTAGCCGTCGGGCGACGCGTCGGCGACTCTCCCCCTCATTGTATAATAAGATCGAAAGAAGGGAGAAAGCGAGAAGAAGTTGTCAAAGGCCAGGTGGGAGAGGTCGGGGGTTGGCTGGCTTTAACCAGTAGGGGGGGGGGGGGGGGGGGAGTCTACTTTATATTAAAGCTGCAGCCCGAGGAGGAGGGTGACACGATTTTGGTGATCTTTATTTTAGCCTAAAATTTTTAGGGCACTTCTAAAAAATCTCGGAAAAATCTGAAATTGGTCTTAAAAAGTCAAGTCAAGTCAAGATTTTTTTATTGCCAAGAACACAGAGTGCAAAGACAAGGTCAAAATTTAAAAAATCCAATTTGGCGAGCATAGTGCGAGAAAGTCTGAGACCACCAAAACGTAGCTCCATGTGGCGTATCTGTTTTCCTTAAGTGGAAAAATGGAAAATTAAACTTTTTCTAAAAATATTTGAGCAAAAAAAAATCCGTTTTGGCGAGCACAGTGCGAGAAAGTCTGAAACCACCAAAAAGTTGCTCCACATGGCGCATCTAAGCTCCAAATGTGGAGCAATAATCATGGTTTGGAGAAGTTGACAGGGCGTTGAGGACAAGGGCTGTTGTTCCGAAGGCTATGAGCCTCCTCCCCCCCCCCCCCCCCCCGCCGCCGACACACACACACTCAAAAATCTGTATTTCTGTGAGAAAAAACTACACATTATGGGAAAACGAATTGTTGGGCCAGGTAGGGTATATGGTCGGGAGTTGGCTGGCCCCTAGTAATATAATATTAGTGATTTGAACGTGAACGTCCTTCCTGCCTTGGACTCGCCCGTCTTTGATCAAAGACGGGCTAGCCATATGCTTCACGCTGGGTTAGCCCTGGACTATAGCTATCTCCAAATACAGCCACTCGTCGGTTTTCCCTGCAGATCCACTACCTTCTCCGGCGGTGGCAATAAGTGGGTTCGTTTCGGTCAAGGTGGCGTGGAATGTGGGTTCGTGGGCGTGTTAAGTTCGGAAACTGCGGCCTGACACCACACGAGGGGAGACCTCTTATCGGGCATTCTCGTCTGGATGGGACACCGCACACCCACACGTCGACAATTACAACCTCACGGTGGAAATGTAGTGAAGGGGAGGTTGAGAACTCGAATCCGATCGTACCCTCACCTGGAGGGGAATTCGTTCTCGGAGGATTCACCTCACGATCTCCAAATTGTTAATAAAACTAATTGAAAGGTGAAAAGCGAGACAACTTCCCCAACACCTCTTTTGGGACGGCAGAACTTATAATCCGGGCTATTCGGTCCAGCGATACGGCTAGTGGGGGTATGTACGTGACGTCACGTCTGTTTTTCAAAATCCCGCGTTCTTCAACCATCGTGTAGCACCTTTTCGGAATGCTAACATCTCGCACCACCATTTACGCAATAAAAAAAGTTTGCTGAAGACGCCCGCTGCACAATAGTTCAAACTCCTCAGTCAAGTACTACACGGGGGTGATAGAGCCAAATAAAGACCAAATCTTCACCGCTGAGTACCATCATCATAGCCGTTAGCTGCAGTGCTTCACGCAAACATCCTCTGGTTTCACCTAACTCAGTTTCCCTACGAAAATCACGACCCTCGACGAAACCGAATTTTCCGTTCCATGTGGACCTATAGATCCAGGAAAAGATATACCTTTTCACCAACTTGGGACTGAGACGACCGTGAAAATTCCATCGCAGCTCCCGGGAGGAATTCCAATGAGGAATAAATGTACGGTCAATAAAAAATTCAACTCCTGTTGAGTCGAGAGTGAAAAGTTTGACTTGACTATTTTGCATGCGGAAAAATACGAACCCCAGTGTTTCTCACTTCGCCGTGCCCCGACGAATATTTTATCCCAACGTGTTTTTTTTTTGTTTTTTTTTTCGCCTCTCATTCCAAACAGTGTGTCTCCAACTGTATTTTAACCCAAGTTATTTTCCGCTCCGGCTGTGAGTTCAAGTTGGTTCATTTCCCAAGAACCTCTCTCTAAATTTTAGTACTTAATCGTTTAAGTTTATTATTACTTTTTACTATTCGATAAATAACTAAGACTGGAAATACGCCGAGAAGCGCTTCAAGGCGTAATTACATTGTCAATTCATGGAAACCCTTTTGGGGAAACTCGTACAGTATGAGCGAAGGAGAATTGAGTTTCCGAATAACCGTGACTCGGAATAATTTATCAACTGCCTAGAGCAATTTTGAAGGCAATGATGGCCGTCAAGACCGGAAACTCCTTTTGGCAGATTGTTGATAGCGTTTTCTTGTCCTTCTAGAAATATTTGCGGAAAAACAAGGTGGCGAGAATGAAGGATTCATGGAGGTTCCCTTTAACATTTTCACAGGACAAGATTTAATCCTAATAGTGTTTGCTGTGGAAGAACACGAATTCTTAAAGTTTGCAAAAAAATTAATAAATAGGTATATATATATATATAATAAATATTAAAGTACCAGCGTGAAGCATATGGACTATTATAGCTAGCCCTGTGAGCGATTTGGCGTAGATGTTTCGGGACTAGTAACAACTGTTGTGGACACCCCCGACTCACCATGTGGCACAAGAGAGGTAGTCTACCACAACGCCTCGAGCGAAAATAGTTTGATCCAATTTCCTAAAACTGCTGCTATTGGAAAGTTTTTGGGCGATGTCTACTACTAAACAGAGGATCTCATCCCATACCAGCCTCATAAAAATCCTAATGACGTAGAATTATTAGGAAAACTAATACAGGTTTCACACTCCGTTGGATTCTAGTCCCTTACACAAACTATTTCACCAGACCCGGCCAGTAGCTAGCGAATACTAGCAGTCTGTTACCTATTTTGTAGGGGTGTTATCGATCGCCTGGATGCTATGCTGCTGAGGCAGATACGCCACACTGGTTCTTTTCTATTCCAGGTGTGGTAAACTGTTCCTGTTTCATTTGCGAATTAACAATGCTCTCAGATTCGCTTCCCCAATTACGTACTTCTTCGAAGTTCTTTGCCATCTCACTTGGTCCTTATTGTGTCTCTTTACACAGAACACACTTTTACGTTCTCGCTTTCTTATTTCCCTCTGAATAATTAAAAGAACAAATTTTGTTCTCTACACATTCAGTTTGCTTGCAACGAACAAGCTTCCTCACTATTCTCTTTTTCTAGAAGTTCCCCTTTAGTTGCATCTTCACTTTGTTCCTTCTTCGTTATCTCCGTCGTGTGACCACTACGTTTCTCCTTCGCTCCGCCGAGCCATTGGTTCGTCAATACTTGTTTTTTATATTTCCATAATATCTTCTTACATAGATAATCCACTATTTTTTGAAGTTATTACACCCTCGGTTGTTATCTTCAGATCCACTAGTTCTGCTTCATTGTTCCTCCAGTTCTACGTTCCTTTTTTACGTTGTACCATTTCCTTTTCACTTAGCAGTGTAATTCATTTCATATTCTTTTAACTTTGTTTGGCTTAAGGATCACTCTGAATCTTATTGTTTCTCAAATCATTTGTTTTTCTCAGTAGATCTTCTTTTTCGTGTCTACTGCTGCCTCTGCCGCCGCTTTTTCCGGTTTTCTCCCCACTTATATATTCGAGCGTTTCCGAGTTTTGTCTCCCAGTGTAGTTTCCGCAGTCTCCTCGTTTTTCATGTTTCCGACTTTTGAATGGCACATTCTTCCTTTACAGCTCCATCATCATAGCAATAAGAGACGTCTGGAATCTCATTTATACGTTTTGAGTGAATTTCTGGGTCCTGGCAGTAAACCCCGCAAGCGTTCGGTCGGGACTGGAGACGGTTTTCAGCTTTTAGTTGCCAACCCTTATCTGGGGCTATCAACGCCCGTTGATGTGGGAAAAGGAGCTATGGGCTGGTTCGGCCGGGGCGAGGGGTTGGAACTTGGACAGACTCCAGGGCACCCCCCCTTAAACCAAATCCCTTACAAACCTCCGGACTTATTTGCGGCTTCCACCTCCCTTCCACTTGCTCCGAAGCTTTATCTCTCCTCCATTGTCACCAACAGCCGATTTCCGGTGGGGTTTTTCACGTAACATATTTCACAAATCCGAATTTTCCGGAACAAGGTCAATTAGTTTTCACGCTTGTGTGAGCTGAAGGTCGGAAAATTGAAATACGCGGGAGAGTACAAAGGCACGTCCACACTAAGCTAAATGAGGCCAAGCGGTTGGTCAAATTTGAGAAGCTTGAATGACGTCTACAGTGTGGGCTCCCCGAAAGAGGCCAGATGTTGGCCCGGTGGTGACTGCAGTCCATGCTATGGAGCATGTGGGGCTTTCAGCAAGCCACCTTGCTGGAACCAGGGAGCGCCGCTGGCTGATAACTATTGCAAAGCATTAGGGATAACCATTTGGCGCTGTCGCTCAACCAGCTGTGCCGAGCCATTAGATTGTGTTTGGGGCCAGTTATGGCCCAATTCAATCTGTTCTGATCCTTCCGCGCCTAATTCGCATTCTGCTCGCCCTCCGAAGGCTGAGCTCTTGGTCTTATCTCGCCATTTCTGCTGGGGGTAGTGCAGCCTTCTGGTGGTTCTTGGTCTTCTCATCCACTCCCCCTGGAGGCCGCCCTCCGGCGTTAGCCACATCATTCTGCCCCCCCCCCCCCAAGATGGCCCACTTGGAGGTGCCGGATTTTGCAGGGCTGCCTTATGTTTCGCGGTTTCTTCGCTGGCACAGGAGTCATTGGAACGGACCTATCTACTATTCCACCTCTTCTTATAACTTGTGGCGTTCGGGTCATTTGTGGTTGTGGTATGCAACAGACCATACCTACTCTTCTGTCTCTCCTTGTAGGGTAAAGTTCCCTAATATGGTACACCTTTTTTTGGATCACATTTTGAACCACCTTCTTGTCTCAAATTTCCAAACCAAAATTACTGGTGATAGTTATACCCCTACTTTAACAGTATTAGAAATCAGAGTGTCTGGAAATTGCTTCAAATCGGAGAAAGAATTTATTTTCCAATAAAAGTCATTTTTCACAAATTTTTAACAGCAGCCACACATCCATTTTTACATCTGGAAAAAGCTGACGTTAAAATGCCTGGTTACTTGCCTACCTTTTTGTAAGCTGGTCTTACATAACATTGCACTCAACTGGGTGGGTTGTGGACCATGAGGATTCTCCGCAGCAATCCGTTTTTTCTGTTCAAAGGGAAGGAGCCTGAACGGGGCCTGCAGCAGTGCGTGTATTCCACAGCTGCATGAAGCCATTCTGATAGGCGATTTCACACACACAACACAAAAAACGAAGAACAGTAGTAATAATGACAATAAAACTAAAACAAGGTAAAATTCAAGTAAATTGTTCATAGCAAGACCTCTTTCAGAAAGTAAACAACTAATGAATAAGTTGACAGCTGAGGATCAATGTCCGCGACCCTATGAGTGAAAAGTCAGATGAACCCCCCAAGCGGAGGAAGCACCAACTATTCTGCTTGCCTTTCAGTAGTAGACCTGCGGCTCTGCCCCCACAAGGTCTATGAAACCAGCTGTTTTCCTGGTTCAACCAAGTCGAGCCAAGGCATTCAGCTCTGCGGGTGCTTGACTAGGGGGAAAGATGCTCAAACGGTAGTTCTACTCTCTTCTCGCGGTCAATTAGAAGATTAGGGAGCAAGAATGAGCACTGACTTTGGGTCCATTACTAATGTAAAAATCATTTCAAAAATTCGCCTCTGCTTCCGTGGTCACCATACAAGGTCGCACGGTGACCACCTACAGCACCGATAGGTACTGTGGTCCAGGGCCGTGGAGAGAAAATCCGGGCCCGGGGGCAAAATTCTTCGGGCCCCCTAAAAAAAAAAAAAAAAAAGGTATGACAATTTTCCCTATATTGATCTGTCCCTTTTCCCATTTTGCCTCCTAAAAAAAAAGGTTCTCAAGAAAATCCGGGCCCCCCTACGAAAGCCGGGCCCGGGGGCAACGGGTCCAGTCCCCCCCCCCCTCTACGGGGCTGCTGTGGTCCCTCTTCTTATAGCTTGGAGTTTTCCCATTTTTGGTTGTTACGTTGCTCCAAGTGGCTGTAGCTCAACCAGCTGTCATCCCCAACTAGGTCTCTCTATGGACTCAGCAGCCCACTCCTCCTGCCACTGGCCGACAAACATGGCCAGCACATCCTGGCAGCCTGGGCCGTGAAGACTCAGCCCCAAAGCTTCGTCCCAGCTCCTGAAAGAGGCGCCCCTTGGAAATCCTAAAGGCAGCAAAACGGCGGGCCGCCTTTAGTCAACAGGGAGAACCATATGAGGATCGTACACATGACCTTCGACTAAATTCTGCTCAGTTTTCTTTGATCTTGGTTGCAACGGATTTCGTGAGTAGATTTTCAGTGACGGATTTCAACGAGTTTCGAAAAACGTTGTTCCATCTGTGGGGTACTTGAAAGGGGATTTGAAAAGGCCCATAGTGAAGGGATGCAAAATAGGAAGAAGTGGGGGATAGTTGCCGGAGACAGGGTTATCTCAAAATTTAGAGATGTCAGGTGCAGCTCCCCGCCATCGGAGTTTTAATAAACATCTGCGCCCTTTTTGACGTCTCCGGTTCTCCCCCAACTGCTTTTCCGAACGTCCTTCAACTGGCGGAACTGTCACGGCGGGGAGGTGGAGGGTTCAAGTCCGCGAAAACTTTGCCTTCCTTTTGTTCAGTTGTGGTGGGGGGGGGGGCTCTTATCAAAGAAAAGACGAAATGGAAAAGGGCGTGGAGGGGATGAGAGCTAGTGGCCGGAATTCCCACGACGTAGAACAGGGCTCACTTTAATCTCAGTGGATTTCTATCGAGTGACGGGCCCTCTCCGCAAAACTACTCCTCCGCCGTCTAATATCCGGTTCCATTTCTTATCTCTGCCGACAGTTTGCAGAAACTCTCAGGAAAACCGTTGTCGCACTCGTGAGATTCTGGCTGCAATCAGCACTGTATGAAATAGAGAGTGTTCGTGGAGCGGAGGTTTTGAACGCGTTGAACCGTGGAACGCCCAGCGAAGCGCTCTTGGTGGGTTGTATACAAAAGAGTGAAAGACACCTGAAGTTGTTTTGGGGTCGCTACTTTGTACGATCGATATCAGTGCTTCATTACATGATGGTACTGCTAGGCATCGCACTTAAAATCCGACTTGGAGGATAAGTCAAAGTCAAAATTCTTTGTTTGGCGAAAACACATTATAATGCATGGGCATAGTTATTAGAGCTGCTGCCCAACCATCATCCCCAACTGGGTACCTGTCTGCCAGGGCAGCTGCTGCAAAGCCCTCTACCTCGTCGGGCAGAAGACTTACCAGCTCTCTCCCTCGTAATTGCTGGACAACTCCAAAACACGTGCATCGTCAAGCCTCCAGGGCCGCAGAGCACAGTACCCGGACATCTCTGGTGAAACTGTTCTGGGCCTCCCATTACTGCTGCTGTTCTGGACCCTGGAGCAGACCACGACACCCCGTGGAGTCCACCAGGGGACCTTTCGTGTGCTCCTACTTTCTCGCTCCCAAACAAACTCTACAAACACAACAGGTCTAATTCTTATTGGTGTCTCCAGTTCGTCTTATCAGTCTTTCAATGAGCTGAATTAAAAACATACGTTTGTCTTAGATCACGAGGGCTTTCATGTGGACAATTTCAACCCATCTGTAATATATATGCATATCTTTATATATAATTTGGTAGTGTCCGCCTGAATTCAGAGCCCTCTCCGTGGTTTTTGCAAAACTAATCCCCTTTCTTCTAAACCTCCTCCTTCGTCGCGAACGATGCTCTTCTTAGAGAGGAGAGCCGGGCCAAATAGCGTCGTTACTAGGGAAATTTTCGGAATCCCAACAAGGCGGTACAACTTTTGGTGTCTGCTTTGAACGGTACGTCAGTTAAAAAGAGCTTTTTACGCTGATTTGAACGAGTCCGATTTCTGTGCAATAACCCGTTCCGAAGGTATTCAAAGATCATGGGGTAGGAGTTTATTTTGCGAGCCTTCGATTCAAGGTTGTTATTGAGACAAATTACGAGTTTGACGGGTTGCTACGTGTGTTCCGAGTGAACCGCGGGTTGCATTATTGATAGGTGATGGACGGGAATTTGATATTTCGTGCATCGGGAAGTCCCCGTGATCAGATCGGTAGATTCTACTAATGACGTAGTAGGTAATACATACTATTTTCCTGCACCATTAATGCTCACTTCGTTGGGGCTTTAGCCTCATACAATAGCCCCAATCTAGTACGTATGTTTGGACACATAGTTTAAACTGTTTTATTAATTTGAATTTTATTTTCCAGGTGAGTGTCTCGCAACGCAGTATTGGTAAGCTAAGTTTGTGTCAGTCCTCGTTCAACACATCCACATTTAACGTCAGTTGCTTGGCTGACGATCCGAAAAATTCTACATTCACGTTCAGAAACAGATCCTGAGAAATGAAGGCTTTCATAATCTTTTTCTTCTTCTTCTTTCTTGGCTCAACTTGGTCAAGTCCGCCGGTCATCTCGGCGTTGTGCAGCTGCTCTCCAGTCACAGACTCCTAGCAATTTATGTGAATCTGCCCTAATCGAGATGTCGTTTCCAGAGTAATTTTGGATGCATAATCCATTTTTCGGGGTCCCACATCCGTCCACAAACTTGCAAGAAAATAAAAATAAAACTTTTTAATTTTTATAGAATTAATTTTTGGATAATTTATATCAAAGAAAAATAAACCCTTGTCTAGTTTTTCACAAAATCAAATTATTCTTTTTCGTCCCCGTCGTGAAAACATGGGTCTGCTATTCCGCAAAAAATAGCGAGAACGTAAGCTAAAAGTCAATGTCCCGAAATTCTCCATTCCTACAGAATTTACTTATTATATTTGGGAGATTGCTGAGAAGTGATTTCTCGATTCAGTTGACGGCGTAAAACCCCTCCGGGCGTTTATTTACGGGAAAGCTCTTTGGGGAAGAAGAAGTGGAAGAGAAAAAATGTCTTTTGAAACACTCAAGAACAAAAGGTTTGCGTTTCCGACGAGAGAAAAAGGGACTTGGAAGGAAAGTAAACGAGGCAGAGATCAATGTTTTTCGCCACTAGGATTTACTGACCCGCGAACGCTTCCCAAGTTGCCGCGAAAGATATCGGAGAGCTCTTTGTATACACAGCTCGTGGTCATCAATAGAGTACACATTCCCTCGGACTCGATTCACCTTTTCGGCGGATTTTCGGATAGATTCGGAAAAGAATTTGATGGGAACTAGAATGGAAAATATGAGCAGGTTGGGCTGACTCTACAGTTATGAACGATTAGCCTGAAGCAATGCCTTTTGAACGGTAAAGAGAAAATTACGAAGCTCCAAGTCTCCGTTCTAATTATGGGGCCAATGAAGACGGTTTTATCGTACCCATAACGTTTAACCCTCTGCCAACTCCTCCTCATGTTACGTCAAGGAAACTCTTCTCCTCGTCGCCCTAATTGACCCAATTCCCTCATGTGTTCACCAATGAGATTCAAACAGTGTTAAAGTTGACGTCGCTGCCACTTTAATGACTTCTCCGCACTTGTAAACTTGGTGTTTGAATTTGGCTAAAGAGACGGAAGTAACTCGCCGACAGACGGAAGGCACTTTTCACCAGTTTGCCGCCTCAGATGTCAATTCACGTGGAGGCTTACAAAAGCACTCGAGGAAGACCTGCGCCGGTTAGAGGAAAGTTCTCCGAAGGGACCCGTGTTCGGCCCAGAGCTGGAGGCATGAACCTCTACAAGGACTGGGACGTTGTACGAGTTGTCAAGCTTGGGAGACTCCGGTGGGCAGGACACGCGGCAAGGATGAAACCCAGACGAACTCCCGCGGAAGATTCTGGACGAAAGCTTGTACGACCTAAACTTCGCTGGGTGGTGGCAGACGCGCGAAACTGGAGAGCGGCAGCAAACCAAAGAGAGGACTGGAGGACTTCGATACAGGAGGCTTTGACCCCTCGCGGGTTGTAGCGCCATGGAGTAGTAAGATGTTTTCGATTCCTCATCAAGCGACACGTGAGTCTCAATCAATCAATCAATCAAGGTTTTGGTACTTGCAGAGGCCAATATGACACAGCAAACGTCAAACATGAGTTGGTACAAAAACGTAATTACAAACACGAAACATATCAGGCATTTGCATGGTACAAAGCAAACATGTTTGCAAACAATGGTAGGTACCTACATGATGGGTGTGGTCATATGGTTTGGTAAGCAAAACAAACTAAAACAACTCAGGACATGAAAAGAAACATGACAACAGGTGTGCGGCAAATTACAAGTTGGCACTGAGATAAGGCTTCCCCATCCACGATCCACTCAACTCAAGACACATCGCTCCATGAAATACCGAAAAACTCCTCCAAAGAGTAGAGTTCGGCTTTGAGAAGATGTGATTTTATTACGTTATTAAAGGATCTATCAGGGAGCTGTTGTATATGATTTGGCAGGGCATTGAAAAGACGAGCACCCACTTGAATTGGGTTATTCCTCAAGGCCACACCGAGACGGGTAAATGGAATGATACAGTACCTAACTGGCCCTGCTTGCAAAGCGTGCGTGGTATACCTACCGAACGAAGAACTTCATGAGACACAACGCCCTTCAATCTCCTAATCATGTAAATGCAGGACGACAATGTAGGTCAAAGCGCTTCAATGTGCGACAGCCATGAAAGACGGTTGACAACCATTAAACCCACGTAGACGTCGGTTGAGGCCTAGTTCTAGACTTTGAGTCTTATTCTTGTTCAGGACCAGGGAATTAGCTGAGCACCACTTCTCAATAATAGAGGAGTTCCCATGCAAGCTATGGTTCATCTCCTCCGGAGAAGACCCCCTCGCAATGGTCGATATATAATCGGCAAAAAGATATCATTAGGATCTGAAAACTGGTCAGCCAAGTCATTGATGTACAAGAGGAACAAGCAGGGGCCGAGGATACTACCTTGCTTGACACCACAAGGGATCATCACTTCCTCTGATGCGACACCATTATGGTAAACAACCTGGGATGTCAAGCGATGTCAAATACGTCTTATGTAAGGTAAAGTTCCCCAATAAGGTTCCCACGGTGCCTAATATGCCAAGTTGCTACATCTCCTCAGTCATGAGGATTAGCTTGGCGGGTTTACACCCTACAAGCTTCCCGACGCTGACCAGGAGGATGAGCAGGGAAGAGAATGAACACCCCTAGTTAAGGCATCGCACATTTGAGGTCGTGATCTACTTAATAGGTGATGTCGATACATTAATGGAGAAAGCACGAGCTACAGGATGGCAGGAAAAGTCGAGTTGTCCTGTAGTGTGTCTTTCCTCCTGGGGCTGTGGTGAATCCAATATCAAACACGAGGTGTCGTGATTGGTGTCGGTTCTCCCTCAGCGTGCAGTTAAATTGGCTGACTGGCTTCTACAAGCAAATTGTCACTAATGGAGGCCGGGTCTTCCAATTCAATCATACGAAGGGCAGTTCTCCCGGCGACTACAAGCGAAGTGTCGTTAAGAGGTGCCTGAGCAGCTGCCTCGCTCGTAAATATTGGGCCCACTGATCTGGCGTCCCCAAACGAAGTATCGGCAAGGTACGCCTGGACAGCGGACCCATCAAAAAGCCACTGCGCTTATCAGATCAGATATAATAATAAAAGATCAGTCAATTCCTGGTGGTGACATAAGGGACGGTCGGGGTCGTGGGAGGAGAAGCCTCTACCACGAGAAGCTGGTCCGCCACTCACAGCGCTTCCCTTGGCGGGCTGGTGAATTGACAACAACAGAGTGCGGTCCATAGGCTTTCTGAAACCACCACACAGCCAACAAGAGCTGATTTTCTTCAATTATTCAGCTCTTCAATTGCTAAGCCGGTCCGGACGAATTTTGAAAAGTTTCAGAAACCATAAAATTGTCAAGCTGGCATGATTAAAATGCCGTTTCCCTGAAATAAATGAACATAAACGAAAGCGTTGTAGCCAAAAAGATCAAACTTTTTCCAATGACAGTACTTACGGGCTCACGAATTAAATTTAAGTCAATGCCTTCAATCGGTCATTCAGGTACCGGCATTTCGAAAAGGCCTCAAAACAAGGTTGGCACCCAGTCTTTTCGGAATAGCTTATCAAGGCTTCTTTCTGCAACAGTTACAATTTACTTAAAAAAGCTGGTTTGCTGTTAAGGATTTTTGCCGCCTTTGCCCCACTCTTTTTTTACAGCCTCTTGTTAAAACGATTTTCGGAGAATAATAAACCAAAACGGTCTGTTGACCCCGAAAACGCTTGAGAAAGTGTTTTCTTTTTTTTTTTTAAATTATATAGTGGAATATCAAAATTTGTCCCCGCCGCGACATTAAATGACTGTTTATTCATATCAAATTTTGTTGATTATTCAGAGAATAATAAACCAAGATCCACGTATACTCCCTTAAAAGACCCGCAAAGCCACCACGTTGGTTGTTCATCCCTTCGGCAGAGGGATTAAATCATTTTCATGAAATATGTATGTGAATATGAATGACGTCTTTTCCCATTCATGATTTTTTTGTAAATTAATGAAAACGGTCCGCACAGCCTTAACTGGCTCTCACCTGTACACTTTGCTTGTCATTCTTCACTGTTAATAAATGCGGACTTGTGCTCTTTTTTTTTTCTTTTTCGTCCTTTTCCAAGTCACCCGATTTGACAATCCCTCCGGAGCTTTATTAGGGGTCATATGACGGATGATGAGTGTGCGAAGGCGTTTTTAAAAAATGCGACCACCCCCGGACTACTGTCATCTCTGCCACATTCCCCTCGACTCCAAGTAATCCCATCTGCCACGGGATCCACCCCTTTCTTTCCTGCTTTCGCCCTTCGTAGACATAGAGATGATGGATCTACAAGATTTACCAGCATAACTTCGGTAGACTCTGAGCAATTCTTTTTTCACAGCTAGACGTTTGTTCATTGTCATTTCAAAGTTTTTAGAATTATTGTGGGTTAACTGAGCAATAATATAATTTTCGTCTCTACTTACATACCTGCCTCTCCTGCTTAAATGGGGTAAGTGCAGACTCTGCGGGGAAGTGTGTGAAAGAGCTTGTTTCAGGCGTTATAACAATATAAGTTAAAACAATATAAGTTATAAATATAAAATATATATTATATACGTTATAACAATATAAGTTATAAATATAAAATATATTTTGCTTTTTGAAAATTAAAAATCTTACTTCGATTGATTGATTCATCAAGTTACTGAAAGCACAAGAAAAAATATGAAAATTAAAAATTTAAAAACTCAACTAAAGACTGTTAATATGAAACAAAAACGTCAATTCAACAGTTCTGTAGCATAGTACATCTTTATGCTTGAGTATTATAGCGATTCATGGGATATGGGAGTTCGCCTGGACCGTGGAGGGGATCCGGAGACCCAGGAGATAGTCGAATCCCAGGCCTCCACCGGGCTGACGGGCATACGCTCGCCCTGGCTGTCTGGAATGCACTCCCTGATGCAGCATCCCCTCAGTCCCTTTATCCGAACCCCTCGTGTACGTGAACGTGCCAAACGTGCCCAGCCTCCGGTAGAACCGACCAAGTGGAGGCCAAAACATCTGTTGTGTCGAGACGTCACGTTTGCCGGTTTTTCCGCTAGCCGGACCGCTGTCCAGGAACGATCTCGACAGGATCCTCGAGAGATTTTTCTTTTTTGCACTTGTCCTGGTGAAACCACGAAATAAGCGTTCCAGTGATTAAACAGGCCGGTTTCGCACTTACCCCGCTTCGATGTAATACAGTCATTAGGTCCTCCAAAAGGTGAAATAGAAACATATTTTGGGATAGAAATGGTTTCTATTGTTCTCTATGTTTTTTGGGGTGCTGAATCCGAATCTGAGGTTTGCCAACAAAATTTCGTGACGCAACATGGAGAAAAAAGCAAAAAAACCGAGAAATTTTCGGGTTATCCTTGGTTTTTTGAGTATAGCTCAAAAACTATCAACTTTGTGAAAAAAAAAAAACGTTCGCACCTTTATTAAAGAAGATTAAATTTGCTATCGTTTGAGCGCAACCGCAGCTCTGTAGGTCCAATGGATCCCGAAATACAGTAGGTACTTCACAATTTGGCCAATTATCTCAATAAGTGCAATCTTTAGGTTTTGACAATCTAGCGAGCCCAATTTCGGCAGGACCTCCTCCTCCTAGAGAGATGTTGTCGGAAAGAAACCTCAGATTCGGATTCAGCACCCCAAAAACATAGAGAACCATAGAAACCATTTCTACCCCTAAATATGTTTCTATTTTTCACCTAATGACTGAACTAATGGGGCAAGTTCGCAAGTCAGACCTAGACAGCTATTTCAGGTGGTTTCAAAAAGCAAATTTTTTACAATTAAATTTAATTCGGGGAAATTCATCTCATCGTGGAATGATTCATCGTCGCAATATTATTCGATTTTTTCAATTCGGACTTTGACTCCCTTCTTGATGTTTAACAAGAAAGATTTCGGTTCGAGCGTGAGATCATCATTTGGCTGGTTACTTGGTAGGATGCGGAACTTCAAGAGGAACCTGGCGATGGCGAGATGGATTTCGACCAAAGCAAAACGTTTTCCTGAAACGAAACAGAAATGGATGAGAATGGGCTTTGGTCGACACTTTTTTATAATTCGTTGTGTTGAGGCGTGACTGCACTACAAGACATGCTTAGACTAAGCAACAAAGTGAATTAGGGTGGGACGTGTTGTAGCGTGGCTGAATTGTGACCCCAAATGACCTATTTCGAACGAACTGAAGCCATTCGGCATCTACATTGTGAGCTTAGCATCAATTTGATTTGACTTTCTTATGAGTTTGATCCGGCACGATTCAGTTCGGCATTTGCAATGCAGAGCCAAACAACGCGTCTGCGATAGTTCAGCTTTGTCGCTCGGCCAAAGGTGAATATTGCAGAGCAGCAGAGAGAGAACGAGCATGAAGACTTGTCGATTTGTGAGGTTTGTCATAATATGACAAACCTCACAAATCTACAAGTCTTCATCGACGTCAACCATTCACCAAACTGCAGGCAGAGAGGACTTTTGACGTCAGTAAACCGATTTCCAGGCCCTCTCCATCAATAACACGATAAGAGATCAACAATAATATTGAACAGGCCGTCCTCTCTGCCTGCAGTTTGGTGAATGGTTGACGTCGCATGTTAGTTCTACCTCTTCCCTCATCAGCTGCTCATATGTACCATCAGTCATCACTCATAATATGTCATATTATGAGTGATGACATATTATGTCCCATGAAGTCGAGAACATCCCTTACCAATACACATCCTCGGGCCCTCCCCGAACGGCGAATACGACCCTTTGACAATCTCTTCGTCAAACCTCTCTGGCTTGAACTTTTCCGGCTCCGGGAAATATTTGGGGTCCCTCTGCATGGCATAAATAGGGATGATCAGCACGGTGCCTTTCTCCATTTGCGTGCCATCCGGGAAAGTATAGTCTTTGACGCAAGTTCGGAAGTGGAATGGGAGTGGTGGGAAAAGCCTCAACGTTTCTGAAAATATGGTCAGATTTCAATCGATTTTACAAATTTTTCAAACAATCTTCAGCACATTTTGCTCACCATTCACACAGTTGGACAGATACGGGAGATTCTTCATAGCGTCATAATTGATGTCTCCGTATTTCGCCAACGCTGACTTCACTTCTTCTCTGGCTTTCTGCTGGCAATCCGGATTTATCGAAAAGAGATACATGAGGTGGTAAATAGTGGACGCTGTTGTCTCAAATCCAGCAACGAGAAAAACAAACAACTGGGCTCCCAGGATTTCATCGGTCAGTTCTGAAAGTCATAAGTTCCAATTTAGCTTGAAATTAAGCTAACAAAGACAACATCTTGTAAAATTTACAACATGATTTAATCATGTTTGCATCGTATATATTTTTATTAGAGAACGAGTGATCCAAACTTACCAAATACTTCTTTGTGGGAATCAAGATGTTTGGTGGAATCCAAATGTTCCTTACTGTCATTATCTTCGTCTTCTTCATTTTCGTTGTCATCGAAGTCTACAGAGCCTTTCTCGCGGAGTTGTAACAAGAGCTGGATGAAGTCGTTGCGGACGTAACCCGTTTTGAGCCGGTGATCGAAACTTTGCTTGACCAAGTTCATCATGAAGTCTTCAACCTCGGCAGGAACTGGTTTCACCTGTAGACACTTACAGTTGGATATTCGTTCGTCTTAACGTTACATCGCCTCCAAGCAGGTACTTACCTTGAGAAGTTTGAGAACACGTGGACAAAGTGAACGGGCGGCGTTAATGATGGCCTGTTTAGTGTTAACATTCAATGCCGCCCGCGAAAATCTCCTAAATTCGCTATCAGGGTTGCCAATCGTGTTGCTCTCCATCCCGAATGCACAAGAACCTGTGCATAATAGCAGTAGAAAACATTATTCTTTGATTCATTCATGTTAGTTTCAACGATTGAAGAATTGTCACTATTTTTATACTTATGACTTCTGTAGTGAACCCTTGGCATTCTTCTTTCATGTCAATGTCTTTACCGAATGGCAAGTTTTTGGTCAAGTGAGTCGTGAAAGTGTCAACACATTTACTCATCTCGTTGAACATCCACTTGAGTTTTCCAGATGTGAAAATCGGTGATAGTTTCATTCTCAAATACCTGATACAAGAAAATATACTTTCAACGTTGACTTTCTTCACATCTGATCATCCCAAAACTTCCAAATTTCACCTCCACTTGGCGCCTCGTTGAAAGAACAAGTGACTGTCCAGGGGGCTGATGTCTATGTCAAAGAAGATAAACCTGTCGACGAAATGGGAAAAGTCCGTCGTTAAAATCCTCTGTGCGTATTCCGGGTCTCTGACCATCAGAAGTGGCAACACCCACTGATACAGGCCGACCAGTTTGTGGGGGTCCATCTCCTTGTACGTTCTGACCTGAGAATCGACTGAAACCGGTTTGGAATGAATTCATTCACTGAACGTAAAATAGGTAATATCCGCGTGAGAATAATTCTTCTGCTTACCACCGTTTTCCATGAACAGTGTAACCTTCCATGAGCTCCCAATCGGCCATATCGGTTTGACGTAGGGGATGCCCCGTTCATTGAAATAGTTGTACGCTTGCCAACTTTTCACAAACAAGTATGTGCACACTAGTGTCACTGCTAAAATTGCGAGTTCAGTTAACATGATGACGTTTCGACGGTAACACCCTAGCGTCTACTGCCTTGAGTGAATGATAACTGTGCGGGTCAAGAGTGTGCGGCTCATGTCACGTCATTGAAGAGTTTAAAATAGCCGATGGGGCGAGACCTGTGCGATCCAACCACAACCCAACGTGAGGTCCAGTATCTCCGATCCCAATTAATTTAACGTTGAGTCACGCTGGGGCCTGCAATATGAGAGTGACCTAACTCGCACGTTCCATGGCGCAGATTGTTGTCGGTGGGGGTGACTTCGCGTTCATATCTCAAGATGACCACTTGACGACTCAGCATTTGGTTTATTATTCTTGGAATAATACCTACACCTATTTTTCGCGACGGGGGTCGACGACTCCGATCGGCCTCAAAATTTGACATTATCCCTTTGAAGAGGTCTACATTCTAAATCCGAAATGTCCGTACGCCGTACGCCGTCCGCCGTCCTGGCCGTTTTGGGCAGTAGGATCTTATTTTCAATCTGGAAAAAAAAAAAATGGATTTTTTTTCAACAAGTTTTTTTTCTAAAATTTTGTTTTTACTTGAAAAATATTTGACCTCCTGGGATCCTTCAAAAATTCCATTTGCAGCCCCATGAAAGCCCTATAGATCCACGCAGTAAAATCGGTTCGTTGCGGGACCCAAGAAATGGATTCTACGTCAAAACTCCCATAACGACGCCTAACTCGATCCCATAGCCAAAATATTTCAAAAACCCCCTCCCGCAGCCCCATTTTATCCCCATAGCGCCGCACGGGTTTGGGCGATCGGGCTGAAAACCTTGCGGGCACAACTAGATGGTAAACCGAGTATTTTGTCAAAATTTTAGATTTCAAAAAAAAAAAAATCCTACTGCCCAAAACGGCCCAGACGGCGTACGGCGGACGGAAATTTCGGTTTTGGAATCTAGACCTCTTGAATAATGGATAATGTCAAATTTTGAGGCCGATCGAAGTCGTCGACCTCCGTCGCGAGTTAAAAGGTTTACGATTCCAAGAATAATAAACCATAAGCGGTAAATACGAAAAACGCTGCAAATTTTACACAAGGGTTTATTATTCTTTGATATAGGTTACTTTGGCAGAAATTTAATTCTGTGTCAATGAAAAAATTAAAAAAGAAAATTTTTTTGGATTTTTTTTTTTTTTTTTCAAAAATTTTTTCTCAAATTTTTTGTTTTTTTACATGAAAAATATTTGACCTCCTGGGATCCTTCAAAAATCCCATTTGTAGCCCCATGAAAGCCCTATAAATCGCAACAGTGAAATCGGATTGTTCCCGGACCCCAAAAAATGGAATCTACGTCCAAAAATACTTCGAAAACGACACCTGACTCAATCCCATAGCCAAAAGCCTTCAAAATAACCCTCCTGTAGTCCCATTTTAGCCCCATAGCGCCCCACGGGTTTGGGCGATCGGGCTGAAAACCTTGCGGGCACAACTAGATGGTAAACCGAGTATTTTGTCGAAATTTTAGATTTAAAAAAAAAAATCGTACTGCCCAAAACGGCCCGGCGGCGGACGGACATTTCGGTTTTGAAATCTAGACCTCTTGAAACGGATAATGTCGACATCCGTCGCGAGAACAAAGGTGTATTATTCCAAGAATAATAAACCAAAAGCCGAAAATACAAAACTCCAAATGCATTTTAGCGTTTTTTTCAACTTCTTTCATTCATAATATGAATGAATTATATTATAACCGTGAACGTCAATTCTGCAAACCTTTGCACGAGACCAACCGCAGCAATGCCGGGGGTGCTGGAGGAAGGAGTGTTGTGATCGGCTGTAGTTAGCTTCCATCCCCAGTCTCATGGGACCCTCTCCCCAAGCCACTGCTGAACTTGGAAGTAAACGCGGAGGGAATGCTGACGTGCTGACGCTGCCAAAGGTGTGTAGTGCGCAATTTTGGAGACTTGGTGTAGACAATGGAGTTCGAGAGAAGGAGCTGATAGTCCGCCATGTCCATAGAGAGAAACAAGGACCCCCCCCCCCCCCCCCCACAGCAGCAACGTTGTCTTGGGGGCATTTTCATCTTCTACCACTTCTCAGCTGAGGGTTGTTCACTAAGGTAAGTATTTACAAACTTTTTCCGGGCGGAAGAGCGCAGATGTGACGTCCCACAATCTCATCGCATGAATGAAGAGAATGTGGTCTTCAGTGGCGGAATAGCAGTGAGGATCGTGGAGGGGTGCAGGGGGACCTTTTCTTTCCGGTTAGAGAAAGAAAACATTCTCTGCCTTGCATACACCGATCAAAATGACCAGTTACGCCAAGGACAATTCTTTCGTTGGATAACTGGCTTGTAGGTTGTACTAATTGGGTTGGAAGAAAAGGAGGTGGGGCATCCTATTTTATTCTCGAGCTTTCGGGAGGCGCTGGCTCCCTTCTTCAGGAATCTACAACAATAGGCCCACAGAGTAACAGAAAACAATAGGCCACAAACGACATGACGATCAAATTGTAAGTAGTACAGCGATTTACATAGGCTATGGTGTTATTAAACTTATAGCAGGATCAGATTAAAGTGCTATAAGTTTAAGGTAAGAAATAACACCATAGCGTATGTAAATCGCTGTACTACTTACAATTTGACCGTCATGCCGTTTGTGGTCTACTGTTGTAGATTCCTGAAGAAGGAATCCGCACCTCCCGAAAGCTCGAGATTCTCGAGTCGAGAATAAAATAGGATACTCATGAGTTGCAACCTCCGGCCTTTTCTTCCAACCCAATTAGTGCAAAGGACAATGTCGTTTCATTACATAAATTCATGGTGTCCAATGCTCAGAAATCCCTCGTGGAGCCAACTTATCCAATAAAACGTAATATAATAGTTTGTTCATAG
Organism: Pilophorus perplexus; assembly: GCA_955831195.1. Lineage (NCBI taxonomy): Eukaryota > Metazoa > Arthropoda > Insecta > Hemiptera > Miridae > Pilophorus > Pilophorus perplexus. The sequence continues at coordinate 6,099,445 of OY037015.1, forward strand.
TATAGTTAGTTAGTGTTATAGCTCTTTACGTCACGCCTAATGGAGTGGAGGAATAGTATAAGAAAGTAGTAACAAACGTACGATTTATTCGATTTTTTCAATCCGGACTTTGACACCTTTCTTGATGTTTAACAAGAAAGATTTCGGTTCGAGCGTGAGGTCATCATTTGGCTGGTTACTTGGTAGGATGCGGAACTTCAAGAGGAACCTGGCGATGGCGAGATGGATTTCGACCAAAGCAAAACGTTTTCCTGAAATGAAACAGAAATGGATGAGAATGGGCTTCAGTCGACATCTTTTTACCATGTGGCTAGCGATTACAGAGATAACCTAAGCTTATAATATACTCATATTATGAGTGAGGACGCGACGTTCCCCCGAAAGCTGAATGAACTGAATATAATCAAGAAGAATATATTATATTCTTAAAGGTAATTTTGATGCCACCAGACTGCTGTGTCAGAGCGCAATATTCTTGTGGGAGCCCTATAGCTACCTCTGTATCGTGTGCGGCTGAACTGAGACTCTAAAATTTAGAACGAACCTTTTTCGAATGAACTGAATCAGCATCTACATTGTGACCTTTGCATAAATTTAGTTTGGCTTTCTTACATCCAGTCGGAGTAGTTTTGGGTTGGACGCGTCTGCACTACAAGTTCAGATCAGATCAACAGATTCTGTAGCTCTGCCAAAGCCGGAAATTGCGGAACAGCTTAATGTGGGCGCGCGGAAATTCGTCTTATCGTTTTAATGATGGAGAGAGACTTGATGTTAAGATAAAAACTGCAAAACGAGGTATGAAGTGGGGAATGATCTCGGACATGGGTTTAATGACGTCACACCTCTCTCTGCCTGCTGGTTGGTGAATGGGTGACGTCACATGTTAGTTCTACCTCTTCCCTCAGCAGCTGCTAGTCATATTTCCCTTGAAGTCAAGAACGTCCTTACCAATACACATCCTCGGCCCCTCCCCGAACGGCGAATACGACCCTTTGACAATCTCTTCGTCGAACCTCTCCGGCTTGAACTTTTCCGGCTCCGGGAAATATTTGGGGTCCCTCTGCATGGCGTAAATAGGGATGATCAGCACGGCGCCTTTCTCCATTTTCGTGCCATCCGGGAAAGTGTAGTCTTTGACGCAAGTTCGGATGTGGAATGGGAGTGGTGGGAAAAGCCTCAACGTTTCTGCAAATAGGTATTTTTCAGTAATTATTTCAAACTATAAGAACGTCCACGAAAATCGTTATCTTAGATTAGCTCACCATCCACACAATTGGACAGATACGGGAGATTCTTCACAGCATCGTAAGTGATGTCTCCGTATTTCGCCAACGCTGACTTCACTTCTTCTCTGGCTTTCTGTTGGCAATCCGGATTTATCGAAAAGAGATACATGAGGTGGTAAATAGTGGACGCTGTTGTCTCAAATCCAGCAAGGAGAAAAACAAACAACTGTGCTCCCAGGATTTCATCCGTCAGTTCTGAAAGTCATTAAAAAATGTTTACTATAAGCTTAAAAAGACAAAATCTTGTAAATCGTGTTTTGTTCGTATATATTTAAATTAGAGTACATTACATTTAAATCAGATGTAATTACATTTAATGTACTCTCAGGCGCGACTCGTGAGGGAGGCAGCGTCGCAACTGCACCCCCTCGATGCAGAAGGGTGTGAGGGGGGGGGGGGGGCTACCTATTACCTACCTAACTAGTTACCTACCTAAAAATGAATCAAAACTCCTTGGATCGAATATCTACGTAAAGTCTACAACCAATTTATAGACCTTACATAGTTCGCGGAATGTCTGAAAAACCACTATTGATAGTACAATGATAACGGATTCATCCTCCATTTTTGAGAGCACTGCACCTCTTGAGACGATTTTTTGCATGGACCTTATGGAACAACGAACTAAGTGTGAAGGCAGAAATTACAAAAATGTGGTGCAGATTCGGGGACTGCACACTCTTCCTGTGATTGGCCAACTTTTATCACCAGATGATAAATCACCACCACGTTCAGTGAACACTGCCAACGTTGGCAGTCTTTGTCCATGGGCAGGGAATTTTCGTTTGGAATGAGCGACTTATTCAGGATCTAATCTGTCCCAAATCATGGAAAAAATAGGGGCTTACTTTTGGAATATTTTGAACACTTTTTGGTGTTGATATATTACTTTGTACGGTATGAAATCATAAAATTTTGATCGACCAAGGTTTCTGATTTTTCAGTTTTCCCACTTTTGTGGGGAAACTGCGTATTTTTTACCAGAAGCTGCAGCACTGGTTGAGGGGATGGCATTAGAGGTTTTGTGTGCTTCCATGTTTTTTGAGAAGTGTTTTCTGAACTCAGTGATCTGCGTTTGTCTCATTTATAAGTTTTTTATTCGTTCGTTTCATTGTTAATTTCATAAAGCGTTTGATGAATAACTGTATTGATTTCATCTTGAGGGAGTTTTCCCGATTAGGCGTGAGTGAGAAGCGTGCAATTCGCGACATGGGACGGCCAACCCCATGAGATGTATTTTGAAACGAAAGGAACTGGTAGGTAATAGTTAATTGGAATTTTTGAACGAATAAATAAATAAATGCATGAACTATAGCCAATCTTGATAGTACTTTTTTCAAACTGTATTAGGTGCAATAATATTTTCATAAAATATAATCACGAATCCGTGATTGCACCCCCTTGTTTGGCCATCACCAGTCGCGCCTGCATCTGATCCAAACTTACCAAATACTTCTTTATGAGACTCAAGATGTTTTGCGGAGTCCAAATGTTCCTTATTGTCATTCTCTTCGTCTTCTTCATTTTCGTTGTCTTCGAAGTCTACAGAGCCTTTCTCGCGGAGTTGTAACAAGAGCTGGATGAAGTCGTTGCGGACGTAACCCGTTCTGAGCCGGTGGTCGAAACTTTGCTTGACCAAGTTCATCACGAAGTCTTCAATCTCTGCAGGGACTGGTTTCACCTGGACATAATATGTCCTATATAAACCCCCTAAAAAAACCAGAGGAGGTAAAAAAGATGCCAACCGATCAATTGAAACTTATTCTAGGGTATTTTCACATTCACTTTTTCATCCCCTTTCGTGTTTTGAACTTTAAAATATGAAAATCTTATAATCATTACCTAATCGAATAGTTAGTACCCTAATTTTAATACCTATTTCAGTATCATTGTAATTCATTCATAACTGTTTACCTTAGGTACCTACCATATTGATTAATTTCAAAACAATTTCCCATAACATCAATTTTCACACACACACACCCTCCCAGCGTTTGGTGCAACATCTTCATTTGCTTTTAACTAGGCAACTAAATGCGAACCGAACGCCAAGCGTCACTTCCTGACTTATAGGCCTTTTCAAAGACCTTTCTTAGTAATGAAGCAGCTACCAGAAAATCATACTTTGATTACTACTGTAATTTCGTGACATTTTCACGTAACACCTCGTTTATGACATTTTTGTGTAACGGTTATCGAACGTTGGTTCAATGTTAAAACATGTTCCATGCTGAAAGGAAGAAAGAACCGAAACATGCATGAGCACCTTTGATTAATACGATGAATGGTGTCTAACCCTTAAAATTTGGTATATTTCTGGGCAGGGCTCACCGAATATCAGAATTAAAAACACCGAATATCAGAAAAGAAAAAACATTTTTCGATTGGAAGAAGGAGAAGAAAATGAAGAAAAGAAATAATGCATAAATTAATGAATGAAAAAATAAAGATGCAAATAAAGGGTTTTTTTTTTTTCAGATTTACGTGTTCGGGTTGGGAGGGGGCAGAATTGTTCCGATTGTATATTATAAGCTTCTCTAAGCTTAGGTTGTGAGACCCATCTCATCACCTAATCCCTTCCTCAGTACAGAGATGTAAGCTGGAGCCTCAAAACGACGGCCTACTTCCGGGTTCAGTTCCTACACCAGTGATGGCTGTGAATTACAAAAATCAAATCTTGCCAGGATGTGGGAATTTTTCCTTTCCTGATACTGCAAGGATGAGGGAACCTTAAAGCCTTCAGCATAGCAGCTCTCGCCATTGCAGCCATGCAAAGGAAGACACGAGTTCCATCTCCGAGGACTCCACCAGGAAACGTCTCTATACGCTTCTGGTGAAGTTATCCTTGAAGAGTCCGTTCAGATTGAATACCCAGGAGGTCACGCAGCCTGCAGACAACTAGGGAAGAGCTGCATTAAGCGCTGACGATTTGGCCGCCACACACAACCCTCTCAGGTACTCCCCTCGAACCTGTGCCATGTTCTGAACTAATTGCAAGGACCCAGTCTACATTGCAAGAAGGCTCTCGTATTATGGCGTCTTGCTTGATCATATTCGTTGTAATGTTAACTTGCATCCAAGCCGGTACTTACCCTGAGAAGTTTGATAACACGTGGAAAAACTGATCGGACAACGCTAATGATGGCCTGTCTAGTGTCAGCGTTCAGCGCCCTACGCGCAAACCTCCTAAATTCGCTATCAGGGTTGCCAATTGTGTTGCTCTCCATCCCGAACGCACATGAACCTTTGAATAATAGCAGTAGAAAACATTATTCTATGAATCATTCATATTAGTTTCAACGAGTGAAGAATTGTCACTATTTTTATACTTATGACTTCTGTAGTGAATCCTTGGCATTCTTCTTTCATGTCAATGTCTTTACCGAATGGCAAGTTTTTGCTCAAGTGTGTTGTGAAAGTGTCAACACATTTACTCATCTCGTTGAACATCCATTTGAGCTTTCCGGAAGTGAAAATCGGCGATAGTTTTATTCTCAAATACCTGATAAAGAAAACAATATTTCTAACTTAGTATAATATTATTATACTTTTAACGTTGACTTTCTTCATATCTGATTATCCCAAAACTTTCAAACTTCACCTCCATTTGGCGCCTCGTTGAGCGAACAAATTACTGTCCAGGGGGCTGACTTCTTCGTCAAAAATGTCCAACCTGTCGACGAAATGGGAGAAATCTGTGGTTAAAATCCTCTGAGCGTATTCCGGGTCTCTGACCATCAGGAACGGCAACACCATCTGATAGAAGCCGAACAGTTTGTGAGGGTCCATTTCTTTGTACATTCTGATATGAGAATCGACTGGAAATGGTTTGAAAAACAAATTCATTCAGTGAACGGAAATTTTAACTGAGCGACCGTATAAGAATTCTGCTTACCGCCGTTTTCCATCAGCAGTAACGCCCTCCATATGCTCCCTAACGGCCATATCGGTTTGACGTAGGGGATGCCCCTTTTATTAAAGTAGTTGTACGCTTGCCAACTTTTCACAAACAAGTATGTGCATACAAGCGTCACTGCTAAAATTACGAGTTCAGTTAAAAACATGACGTTTCGACGGTAAAGCCTGATCGTCTACTGACAACTGCCTTGAGTGAATGATAACTGTGCGGGTCCAGAGTGTGCGGCTCATGTCACGCCATTGAAGAGTTTAAAATAGCCGATGGGGCGAGACCGGTGCGATCCAACCACAACCCAACGTGAGGTCCAGTATCTCCGATCACAATTAATTTAACTTTGAGTCGCGATGGGGCCTGCAATATGAGAGTGACCTATCTTGCATGTTCTTAGGCGCAGATTGTTGTCAGTGGGGGTGACCTCGGGTCCTGAGCTGATGCGTTCGTATCTCAAGAAGGCCACTTGACAAAGACTTTGAGCAGCTTGTTCGTTAGTAGGTACCTACTTGAATTAACACGCTGGAGTCGAGGTATTTGTCGTTTATTTCTGATTATTATCATATCTTATTTCTCAGAATACTCAACTCTGTGTTGCTATAAACGCTTTCCTACAAGTGAAATTCTTTCCTGAGCTATTACCCTGCCAAATTGGTAACCATTTTAGCATTTCATGAAACTCCGTCTAAGTAGGGAAATAGAGTGTAAGGGACGACCCTTAGAAACTATGATTTTACACTCGATCATCTTGGATTGCTGGCAAACCAGTCAAGAAGCGGTCCATAAATCCCCAAAGACTCCAAGAGCGATGATGGAGGGACAGTTTGTCGAAAGCCACATGAAACTCGCAAACAGTGTTGCCATCACATCGCTGGTTTCGATCAATCTTCTCTCATAGCCGCTGATTGAGTAGTGGGTTACACTAACCCCCAATTTTGACTTAACCCGGTGTACCTTAAGTAGATTGTAACTACCGCGTTGTTTTATTGGTTCTAATTACACGTATGATCTTCGATCGAATAAGAACATTCAGAGGGAAAAGCGTAATTCACCTCCAATGTTTAGTCGTTGGGCTAAAGGTGACAACACCCGGGGGTCTGGTGGTGTCCCCAGCAGCCGTAATACAAAATATGTACCACGATGACGTTTCTCACTCGAAAGCGGTAGCACTTGGGAATTATTCTTGCAAAACTATTCTGTCGGAAGCATAATCAGCATAACTTCGGTAGACTCTGAGCAATTCATTTTTTTTTTTCACAGCTAGACGTTTGTTCATTTCGTTTCACCCCTTGGACTACCCAGTAACCTGTTTTATTGCAATTTCTTTTAGAATTATTATGGGTTAACTGAGCAATAATATAATTGTTGTCTCTACTTACATACCTGCCTCTCCTGCTTAAATGGGGTAAGTGCGGACTATGCGGGGATGTGTGTGAAAGAGCTTGTTTCAGGCGTTATTTTGATTTTTGAAAATAGAGAGTTCCTAAAGCCACTTTTTGCCTAACGGTGATGAGTTACGGTCGACGTAACTCGAGATTTCGCGCATGCGCAGAAATAACGACGATAACTTACGTCCTTAAGCCTAACTTCGAACGTTATTGCAGTAAAGATACGGCGATAAGCTTACGGTCTTAAGGATAACGCCGTTAATAATTGAAATTATTTCGAACAATATAAGGTAAATAGCGGCACTTTAAATTTAGCGTGACTTTTGATAAGACCGTATCTCTATTAAGGTGTTATGTGAAGTTAGCTTTTCTTTGATTCTCCCTAGACAAATCCCTTACGGCGATAAAAATTAACGGTCGACGTATCTCGGATGTTTCTTTAGGAACTCTCTAATTAAAAATCGTACTTCGATTGATTGATTGATTGATCAAGTTACTGAAAGCACAAGAAAAACATGAAAATTCAAAATTTAAAAACTCAAAAACTGTTAATATGAAACAAAAACGTCAATTCAACAGTTCTGTAGCATAGTACATCTGTATGCTTGAGTATTATAGCGATTCATGGGATATGGGAGTTCGCCTGGACCGTGGAGGGGATCCGGAGACCCAGGAGATAGTCGACTCCCGGGCCTCCGACGGGCTGACGGGCATACGCTCGCCCTGGCTGTCTGGAATGCACTCCCTGTCCCTTAGTCCCTTTATACGAACCCCTCGTTTACGTGAACGTGCCAAACGTGCCCACCCTCCGGCAGAACCAACCTTGATTCGGCCTCCACTCGGAGGCTGGTCCCAAAACATATGTTTGCCGGTTTTACCGCTAGCCGGACAGCAGTCCAGGAACGATCTCGACAGGACCCTTGAGAGATTTTCCTTTTTTGCACTTGCTCTGGTGAAACCTACGAAATAAGCGTTCCAGTGATTGAACAGGCCGGTTTCGCACTTACCCCACTTCGATGGGGCAAGTTCGAAAGTCAGACCTGGACAGCTATTTCGGTCATTAGGCTCACAATTGACAAGGCAACGAAACACCAATCCTAAAAAAGCAGATTTTTACAATTAAATTTAATTCGGGGAAATTCATCTCATCATGGAATGAGCCATTTTTTTTTTTTTTTTTTTTTTACGAGATGAAAAATCCTTTATGGACTGACAGCGGGGAAGTCCCCGCCCTTTGTGTGGTAGTCCTGCTTACCTCAGTTTACCCACTAAAAAACACCTCGATTTCTCTCAGGAAGCTGCCCCGGTAGTTAGTATTACTTCAGGGCAGTTCCTTTGGTTGGCCGTGTATGGCCTCTTCTTGTAGTCGGGGTAAGTCCGTGTCTCCTGTTTTTTGAGGGTGATAGGGATAGTGTGGGAGGGCAGGTTCTTCAGCCTTCCCTTTCCCTATCTCCGTCCACCAGTCCTGGCCTTCTGTTCTGTCGGTTCTTCTCCTGTTCATGGGCTGGTCATTCGTCAGATGAGAGAGGGGGTGATGGAAGGGTTGGTAAAGCACCAATTCCCTCCCACTCCCTGTCTCTCTCTTTAGTCTTCAATATTGCTATGACGAAAGTGTGCACGGCGTCCCAATTGTCTTTCGCCGCCAGCATCTTTGCTACAATGGTTTCTGGCTCGAAGTCTTCGATCTCCTCCATCAGACCGCTCCGCAGCCTTTGCCAGCGGGGGAACACAAAGAAGATATGATGGGCGTCGTCATCCTCAGTGTGGCAGTACATGCACTCTGCTTCTATAGTCTTTCCTATCTTTTTCAGGTATGCTCGGAAATAGCCATGACCTGTGAGGAACTGGGTGAGATAGTAGCTCGTCTCCCCGTGCTTTCTTTCTGACCACTCTCGAACATTGTGTATGAGCCGTGCACCAGTCCATCTTCCTCGGCTCTCCGTCCTCCATCTATCCTGCCACTTCTCCATGGTCATTCTCCGTTCTTCTTTCTTCACGGTTGCTGGCGCATTTTCTCCTTTGCGTGAGTGGTTTCTTCTCCTTTCGCCCGCTAGGAGGTCTATTGGGATTGCTCCGGCAATAGTTTGCACTGCTGCGGCCGATACTGTTCTGTATGCGCTGCATATGCGCAGCGCTCCTCTCCTCTGCACTGATTCCATCCTTTGTCTATACATCTGAAACCTCAGTGATTCCGACCAGATTTCAGCTCCATACAGCATAATGGCGTCCGCTGTTCGCATTAGTAATCTGCGTTTTGCTGGGGAGGGGCCGCCTATGTTAGCCATAAGACGAGACAACCTTCCCACAACAACAGCCGCCTTGTCTGCAGCTCTGCATAATGTTATGCATACTAGTCCTACTCCATACATTTATTGTTTTACTGATCTAGTCACAACAAATCTCATATCTCCTCCGGAACAATAGTGGTATAAGTCCAAAAACCTTACTTTTGGGAAATCGCAATTTAAGATTTTTCACATCTTTGTTCGCGTGTTGCAGACACGAGGGCTTCGTTTCCATTATCCGATGGTTCTCAGGCTTTCATATTGTTATCTACCTTTCAGGTTTTCCCAAAGCTTCTTCTCCCCCTTCTCATTCACGACGTGCATCTATTAAAATTAATTAAATTTCAATTATGTACCACTCTTATCCCAAGAAATGGGCCTAAATGGATGGTACATCCGCATATTATGTGTGTCCAGAAGTTTAGTTTCTGGTCGAGCATTACTCCCAGGTATCTAATCGCATCCGAGGATTCATGGAATGAGCAATGGTCGCAATATTAACGCTATTATTAACAAGAGTAGGATTTATTCGACTTTTTCAATCCGGACTTTGACACCTTTCTTGATGTTCAAAAAGAAAGATTTTGGTTCGATCGTGAGATCATCATTTGGCTGGTTACTTGGTAGGATGCGGAACTTCAAGAGGAACCTGGCGATGGCGAGACGGATTTCGACCAAAGCAAACCGTTTTCCTGAAATGAAACAGAAATGGATGAGAATGGTCTTTGGTCGACACCTTTTTATTATAAGTTGTGTTGAGGCGTGACGGCACTACATGACATGCTTAGTCTAACCAACAAAGCTGAACTAGGGTAGGACGTTTTGTAGCGTCGCTGAATTGTGACCCCAAATGACCTATTTCGAACGAACTGAAGCTAATCGGCATCTACATTGAGAGCTTAGCATCAATTTGATTTGACTTTCTTATGAGTTTGATCCAGTTCGATTCGGTTCGGCATTTGCAATGCACAGCCAAACAACGCGCGCGTCTACGATAGTTCAGCTTTGTCGCTCGGCCAAAGATGAATATTGCTAAGCAGCAAAGAGAGGACGAGCATAAAGGGCTTGTTGATTTGTGAGGATTGCCATATTGTTGATCGCTCATCGTGTTATTGATGGAGAGAGCCTGGACATAGGTTTAAAGACGTCACACTTCTCTCTGCCTGCTGGTTGGTGGATGGTTGACGTCACATGATAGTTCTACCTCTTCCCTCAGCAGCTGCTAGTCATATATCCCTTGAAGTCAAGTACATCCTTACCAATACACATCCTCGGGCCCTCCCCGAACGGCGAATACGTCCCTTTGACAATCTCTTCGTCGAACCTCTCCGGCTTGAACTTTTCCGGCTCCGGGAAATATTTGGGGTCCCTCTGCATGGCGTAAATAGGGATGACCAGCACGGCGCCTTTCTCCATTTGCGTGCCATCCGGGAAAGTGTAGTCTTTGACGCAAGTTCGGAAGTGGAATGGGAGCGGTGGGAAAAGCCTCAGCGTTTCTGAAAATAATTTCGGAAGTCACTCGATTTTACAAATTTTTCAAACAATCTTCATCATATTTTGCTCACCATCCACGCAATTGGACAGATACGGGAGATTCTTCACAGCATCGTAAGTGATGTCTCCGTATTTCGCCAACGCTGACTTCACTTCTTCTCTGGCTTTCTGCTGGCAATCCGGATTTATCGAAAAGAGATACATGAGGTGGTAAATAGTGGACGCTGTTGTCTCAAATCCAGCAAGGAGAAAAACAAACAACTGGGCTCCCAGGATCTCATCCGTCAGTTCTGAAAGTCATTACAAATGTTGACTATAAGCTTAAAAAAAAACAAAATCATGTAAATCGTGTTTTGTTCATATATATTTAAATTAGAGTATGTACAACTGATCCTAACTTACCAAATACTTCTTTGTGGGACTCAAGATGTTTGGTGGAGTCCAAATGTTCCTTATTGTCATTCTCTTCGTCCTCTTCATTTTCGTTGTCTTCGAAGTCTACAGAGCCTTTCTCGCGGAGTTGTAATAAGAGCTGGATGAAGTCGTTGCGGACGTACCCCGTTTTGAGCCTGTGGTCGAAACTTTGCTTGACCAAGTTCATCACGAAGTCTTCAACCTCGGCAGGAACTGGTTTCACCTGCAGACACTTACAGTTAGATCATATTCGTTCGTCCTAACGATAACTCGCATCCAAGCCGGTACTTACCCTGAGAAGTCTGAGAACACGTGGACTAAGTGACCGGACGAGGTTAATGATTGCCTGTTTATTGTCAACGTTCAACGCCGCCCGCGCAAACCTCCTAAATTCGCTATCAGGGTTGCCAATTGTGTTGCTCTCCATCCCGAAAGCACATGAACCTTTCAATAATAATGATTGAAGCAATTTTCTTTAAATTATTCCAATTAGGTAGGTACATAGTTTCAAGAAATGAATAATTTTAACTGGTTTCATACTTATGACTTCTGTAGTGAATCCTTGGCATTCTTCTTTCATGTCAATGTCTTTACCGAATGGCAAGTTTTTGCTCAAGTGTGTCGTGAAAGTGTCAACACATTTACTCATCTCGTTGAACATCCATTTGAGCTTTCCGGAAGTGAAAATCGGCGATAGTTTTATTCTCAAATACCTGATTCAAGTAAATATACTTTCAACATCGACATTCTTCAACATCTGATCATCCGAAAATTTCCAAATTTTAGGTACCTCCATTTGGCACCTCGTTGAAAGAACAAGTGACTGTCCAGGGGGCTGGCTTCATCGTCAAAGAAGATAAACCGATCGACGAAATGGGAAAAGTCCGTCGTTAAAATCCTCTGAGCGTATTCTGGGTCTCTGACCATCAGGAACGGCAACACCCACTGATAGACGCCGACCAGTTTGTGGGGGTCCATCTCTTTGTACGTTCTGACCTGAGAATCGACTGGAAATGGTTTGGAAATTGTATTCATTCGCTGAACGGAAAATTTTCGTCCTGTTAATATTTAATATTAACAGAGCGTAAGAATAATTCAACCGCTTACCACCGCTTTCCATGAACAGTGCCGTCTTCCATGTGCTCCCTATCGGCCATATCGGTTTGACGTAGGGGATGCCCCTTTCATTAAAATAGTTGTACGCTTGCCAACTTTTCACAAACAAGTATGTGCACACTAGTGTCACTGCTAAAATTGCGAGTTCAGTTAACATGATGACGTTTCGAGGGTAACACCCGAGCGTCTACTGCCTGAGCCGTGATAAGTGTGTGGGTCAAGCGTGTGCGGCTCATGTCACGCCATTGAAAAGTTTAAAATAGCCGACGGGGCGAGACCTGTGCGATCTAACCACACCCACCGTGAGGTCCAGTATCTCCAGACACAATTCATTTAACGTTGAGTCACGCTGTGGCCTGAAATATGAGAGTCACCTAACTCGCCCGCTCTTAGGCGCAGATTGTTGTCGGTGGGGGTGACCTCGCGTTCATATCTCAAGAGGACCGCTTCACAACGACGTAAGCTGCTTGTTCGTTAGCACTTGAGTTCGCACGATTGTATTACTCCAGTCAAATTAAGAAAAATAGAAAAAAGTTTTGTTGTAAGTAGTTCTGGAAATTTCCATTTTTTATAGTATTTTTGGCTGCTGAACACGAATGTGAGGTTCGCATCTAAACATTTGGCCCAGAAAACGGTTTTTTTTTCTTTCTTTCTTTTTTTTTGTTGTTGCAAAAAACGTCAAAATTTTGGGAGTTGTCTTAGTTTTTTGTAAATAACTCAGAAACTACACTATTTACATTTAAAGAAAAAAAAAATCATATTCGAAAATTTCTAATTCTTTCATTAGAAATTTTTGTGAAAAAACATTAAATTTCTTACGTCTTATGTAAGTGAAGTTTTTGTGTACAATATAACCTTTTAGCCGTCAGAGTAACCAATAAAAACAAAAAAGCTGCAAATTTTACACAAGGGTTTGTTTTTCTTTGATAACGGTTACTTACGTGTGCAAAAATTAATTCTGTCAACTAAAAAATGTTGGGGAAATTTTTTTTTTTTTTTTTTTTTTTTCACTCGTAAATAATTATTATTTGAATAAGTAAGTATTTAATCTCCTAGGATTCTTCAAAAATCCCAAATGTAGCCCTATGAAAGCCCTGTAGATCCCCACAGTGAAATCGGCTCCTTCCGGGACCCCAAAAAATGGATTCTACGTCCAAAAATACTTTGAAAACGGCACCTAACTCATAGCCAAAAGCCTTTTAAAAAAACCTCCCGTAGCCCCATAGCGCCCCACGGGTTTGGTGATTGAGCTGAAAACCTTGCGGGCACAACTAGATGGAAAACCGAGTATATTGTCGAAATGTCAGATTTTTAAAAACATTCCTACTGAAAAAAAGCCCGGACGGCACGGACATTTCGGTTTTGGAATGTAGACCTCTTGAAACGGATAATGTCAAATTTTGAGGCAATTTTCAGCTGAGGGTTGTTCACTAAGGTAAGTATTTACAAACTTTTTCCGGGCGGAAGAGCGCAGATGTGACGTCCCACAATCTCATCGCATGAATGAAGAGAATGTGGTCTTCAGTGGCGGAATAGCAGTGAGGATCGTGGAGGGGTGCAGGGGGACCTTTTCTTTCCGGTTTGAGAAAGAAAACATTCTCTGCCTTGCATACACCGATCACAATGACCAGTTACGCCAAGGACAATTCTTTCGTTGGATAACTGGCTTGTAGGTTGTACTAATTGGGTTGGAAGAAAAGGAGGTGGGGCATCCTATTTTATTCTCGAGCTTTCGGGAGGTGCTGGCTCCCTTCTTCAGGAATCTACAACAATAGGCCCACAGAGTAACAGAAAACAATAGGCCACAAACGACATGACGATCAAATTGTAAGTAGTACAGCGATTTACATAGGCTATGGTGTTATTAAACTTATAGCAGGATCAGATTAAAGTGCTATAAGTTTAAGGTAAGAAATAACACCATAGCGTATGTAAATCGCTGTACTACTTACAATTTGACCGTCATGCCGTTTGTGGTCTACTGTTGTAGATTCCTGAAGAAGGAATCCGCACCTCCCGAAAGCTCGAGATTCTCGAGTCGAAAATAAAATAGGACACTCATGAGTTGCAACCTCCGGCCTTTTCTTCCACCCCAATTAGTGCAAAGGACAATGTCGTTTCATTACATAAATTCTTGGTGTCCAATGCTCAGAAATCCCTCGTGGAGCCAACTTATCCAATAAAACGTAATATAATAGTTTGTTCATAATATAGTTAGTTAGTGTTATAGCTCTTTACGTCACGCCTAATGGAGTGGAGGAATGGTATAAGAAAGTAGTAACAAACGTACGATTTATTCGATTTTTTCAATCCGGACTTTGACACCTTTCTTGATGTTTAACAAGAAAGATTTCGGTTCGAGCGTGAGATCATCATTTGGCTGGTTACTTGGTAGGATGCGGAACTTCAAGAGGAACCTGGCGATGGCGAGATGGATTTCGACCAAAGCAAAACGTTTTCCTGAAATGAAACAGAAATGGATGAGAATGGGCTTCAGTCAACATCTTTTTACCATGTGGCTAGCGATTACAGAGATAACCTAAGCTTATATGAGTGAGGACGCGACGTTCCCCCGAAAGCTGAATGAACTGAATATAATCAAGAAGAATATATTATATTCTTAAAGGTAATTTTGATGCAACCAGACTGCTGTGTCAGAGCGCAATATTCTTGTGGGAGCCCTATAGCTACCTCTGTATCGTGTGCGGCTGAACTGTGACTCTAAAATTTAGAACGAACCTTTTTCGAATGAACTGAATCAGCATCTACATTGTGACCTTTGCATAAAATTAGTTTGGCTTTCTTACATCCAGTCGGAGTAGTTTTGGGTTGGATGCGTCTGCACTACAAGTTCAGATCAGGTCAACAGATTCTGTAGCTCTGCCAAAGCCAGAAATTGCAGAACAGCTTAATGTGGGCGCGAGGAAATTCGTCTTATCGTTCTAATGATGGAGAGAGTCTTGATGTTAAGATAAAAAACTGCAAAACGAGGTATGAAGTGGGGAATGATCTCGGACATGGGTTTAATGACGTCACACCACTCTCTGCCTGCTGGTTGGTGAATGGGTGACGTCACATGTTAGTTCTACCTCTTCCCTCAGCAGCTGCTAGTCATATTTCCCTTGAAGTCAAGTACATCCTTACCAATACACATTCTCGGGCCCTCCCCGAACGGCGAATACGTCCCTTTGACAATCTCTTCGTCGAACCTCTCCGGCTTGAACTTTTCCGGCTCCGGGAAATATTTGGGATCCCTCTGCATGGCGTAAATAGGGATGATCAGCGTGGTGCCTTTCTCCATTTGCGTGCCATCCGGGAAAGTGTAGTCTTTGACGCAAGTTCGGAGGTGGACTGGGAGTGGTGGGAAAAGCCTCAACGTTTCTGCAAATAATTTCAGATATGTATCAATCGATTTTACGAATTTTTCAGACAATCTTCATCATATTTTGCTCACCATTCACACAGTTGGACAGATACGGGAGATTCTTCACTGCGTCATAAGTGATGTCTCCATATTTCGCCAACGCTGACTTCACTTCTTCTCTGGCTTTCTGCTGGCAATCCGGGTTTATCGAAAAGAGATACATGAGGTGGTAAATAGTGGACGCTGTTGTCTCAAATCCAGCAACGAGAAAAACAAACAACTGGGCTCCCAGGATCTCATCTGTCAGTTCTGAAAGTCATTTGTTCCAATTTAGCTTAAAAAGACAAATCTTGTAAGTCATAAGTCTTATTTTGTTCGAGATATTTGAAATTTTAAAATAATTAAATTTGAATTAGAAAACCTCTGATCCAGACTTACCAAATACGTCTTTGTGGGACTCAAGATGTTTGGTGGAGTCCAAATGTTCCTTATTGTCATTCTCTTCGTCCGCTTCATTTTCGTTGTCTTCGAAGTCTACAGAGCCTTTCTCGCGGAGTTGTAATAAGAGCTGGATGAAGTCGTTACGGACGTACCCCGTTTTGAGCCGGTGATCGAAACTTTGCTTGACCAAGTTCATCACGAAGTCTTCAATCTCCGCAGGAACTGGTTTCACCTGCAGACACTTACAGTTGGATCATATTCGTTCGTCTTAACGTTACCTCGCCTCCAAGCCGGTACTTACCCTGAGAAGTCTGAGAACACGTGGACAAAGTTGGCGGGCAACGTTAATGATGGCCTGTTTAGTATCAACGTTCAACGCCGCCCGCGAAAATCTCCTAAATTCGCTATCAGGGTTGCCAATTGTGTTGGACTCCATCCCGAACGCACATGAACCTTTCAATAGTAACAATAATTGAAACAATGTTCTTTAAATTACTCCAATTACATAGTTTCAAGAAAGGAAGAATTGTAATTGGTTTCATACTTATGACTTCTGTAGTGAATCCTTGGCATTCTTCTTTCATGTCAATGTCTTTACCGAATGGCAAGTTTTTGCTCAAGTGTGTCGTGAAAGTGTCAACACATTTACTCATCTCGTTGAACATCCACTTGAGTTTTCCGGATGTGAAAATCGGCGATAGTTTCATTCTCAAATACCTGATACAAGATAATATACTTTCAACGTTGACTTTCTTCATATCTGATCATCCAAAAACATCTAAAGTTCACCTCCATTTAGCGCCTCGTTGAGCGAACAAATGACCGTCCAGGGGGCTGGCTTCTTCATCTAAGACGACAAATCTGTCGACGAAATGGGAAAAGTCTGTCGTTAAAACCCTCTGAACGTATTCTGGGTCTCTGACCATCAGGAACGGCAAAACCCATTGATAGAAGCCAAACAGTTTGTGGGGGTCCATCTCTTCGTACATTCTGACCTGAGAATCGACTGGAAATGGTTTGAAAATCGTGTTCATTCGCTGAACGAAAATATTAACAGAGTGTAAGATTAATTCTTCTGCTTACCACCGTTTTCCATGAACAGTGCCGTCTTCCATGTGCTCCCTATCGGCCATATCGGTTTGACGTAGGGGATGCCCTTTTTATCAAAATACTTGTACGTTTGCCAACATTTCACAAACAAGTATGTGCACACAAGTGTCACTGCTAAAATTGCGAGTTCAGTTAAAAACATGATGACGTTTCGACGGTAACACCCGAGTGTCTACTGCCTGAGTCGTGATAACTGTGCGGGTCAAGAGTGTGCGGCTCATGTCACGCCATTAAAGAGTTTAAAATAGCCGACCTGTGCAATCTAACCACAACCCAACGTGAGGTCCAGCATCTCCAGAAACAATTCGTTGAGTCGCGCTGGGACCTGTAATATGAGAGTGACCTAACTCGCCCGCTCTTAGGCGCAGATTGTTGTCGGTGGGGGTGACCTCGCGTTCATATCTCAAGAGGACCGCTTCACAACGACGTAAGCCACTTGTTCGTTAGCACTTGAGTTCACACGATTGTATGGCTGCTGACCAAGTGACGCACAATGGGGCGTGTTTGTTTGGGGGGGGGGGGCTCTGAAAACCACCTTACTCGGAAATTTGACGCTGATCACGAATGTACCCCACGTCCCTAAACCTAAAATTGCTTCTTAGCCTTATTTAAAAAAAAAAAAAAAACAACCTTAAAACCCACGTTTATCAGTATATTTTTCAATTTGGAAGCCAAGCAAGGATTCTCACGAAGTAAGAACACAAAGAAGAGTTTTAGAACAATACATTTTGCTTCTATTGAACACCCTATAATTGAAAATTCCTAAAAAAATAAAAGCGTAATAGATGATTTTGATCATACACCCTGCATGATTTCTGATTGAACCCGGTAAAATTGATGAATTTCTACAAAAAACATGAAAGTCCCAAAAGATGATTTGTGTCGAAAAACGACATTTCTAAGCAGCAACCTACCTCCCAACTAAAACAAGCCATCAATTGAATTGAATAGATGAGCGCAACCTTTCTGTTATTACGATGAGCGAGAGAAACTAAGAAACAGTAGGTATCTAGCGACCAAACTATGCCACACAACACATCGAAAATATCCACGTGATGCTCATTACGTAAACAACTGCACCCTAACGACCGATGCGTAAGAAAACCTTATGCCAGAGGTAACGAACGGCTCAGGCTGCAAAAATCGTTTTGGAGTCGTTGGAATCAGCCTGAAAAGCTCATTCCATAGACCCTTGTACCAATGAAATAGGACAAAAACTTTCGTCCCTCTTTTGAGGCCTCATTAGTTACACATCAGAGATAAACAACTTTCGTCGTGAAGCACCTCCCGAAAACCGATGAAGGGGATGAGGGAGGAAAAATCAAGGTAGCCTATAACCACCCCCCGAACTCGCTGATCACAATGAGACCACCCTCATGAAAATCTGTTGAGCCGCTCGTGAAAAACAAAAAACAAAAAACAACAACAACAAAAATCAAACAAATATGTCGAAGAGGTGAGCGCACCTTTCCATTTTTTGAGGGAAAGGTTGCGCTAAAAAGAAAAAAAAATTCTGACAAACCCACTTTGATTACAAACTTTTAATTCTGCGAGTTAACATGTCTGGAGCGAGAAAGAACCATTCCCATCTCTGAGCAGATCGGAGCTTTTTTCGTAGCTCTGCCAATTCCCAATTTGCACGGAAAACTTGCGACTTGTTGAAGCGAAGCTTTTATACGGACGCCCCCCTCCCCCGCTAGGAACGCTCGCCGCTCGGGGAGTCTCCCAGTGAAAATCGTGAGTCAGTGAGTGAGTGAGTGAGTCTCGCGATATATAATATATATCATATAATATATTATATTTGATATAGATGGGGCGCGTTTGCCTCTTCCAACCCGGCCGCTGTCAAGGAAGTCGGAAAGACGTACTCAGAACGGGTGGAATCCGGGGTGGGGCTTCAGGGACCTTACAACGGTGGAGGAGGCGGGGAATTTTTTTTTTGCCGACCTTTTAGCTACGAATAGGGGGGCAGCTGATTTTTGCAAAATGATATAAAGCTTCGCTTCCTTTTTCATTCTCCCGAGGAATGAAAATATTTGTGTCTCAAAGCGTTTTTAATCGATAGAAGGCGTCCAAATAATACTGAAAATGGGGTTTTATTGATATAGAATAAATTTATGCACAATTTATATCAAAAACCCCATGTGTAAAATTTTTTTGTTCGGGGTACAAAAAAAGAGAGTACATAATAATATACGGCAACTGTACATTATATGTACAGTAAATACTGTAAATATTATACAGAAGCGTATTTGAGATAGGCCATTCTAACTTGACCACGACGAAATTCTTGGTATTTGATCTTGCTAATAATGCAATATTTCGTCCAAACAGTTTTTTCCCCTAATACGGGATTAAAAAATGTTTTTCCCAAGTTGGGCGGTTTCGTTGCATTGTACATCCTAGAACACAAAGAAAGAATTTCATGATTTGTTCCCCCCCTCTTTTCCAGGTCCATAACCCTCATCGACTCTCAAGTCGAATTCACACAACAAATCCAATATTATGACTTTGAGCCCCCAATTTAGGGTGTGAACTTGATTTTCGAGAAAAGTCCCGGCAGAAACTGGATTCTGTGGCGAAAATACAGAAAGAATGATGAGCCAGATCAAAATCAGCATGTTCGGAAAAGTGTTTTTGCCGTCTTGCCCCACTGCGCGTCGTCTTTTCATATTAGTCGTGTTAATGTAAATAGTAAGATTCTATTATTATTATGTACTGTTCTATTTTCATCATTTATTTTAATTTTTTTAATAAAAGTTAAATGTTTCTTGTGCACATAATTTGCTTCAATCACTCGTTCAATTGCACGGTCATTAAATGACAAATTTTGTCTTTTACTCGTTTAACCTTCTTTCACAAGTGTTATTAAGGCCAATAACAACCCCCAATATAGCAACAAATGAAATAGCACGACCTAATTCTGATAAGAAACAATAAAATGAATGTTTTCTGAAAGGAAATTGATGCACTAGAACTTGGCTAGAATGATTTTTAACATGGTACATGTTTTTACGGGCGTTCTCTGGATTGGAATGTGAGTACACAGCCCGTAAACCGTCGTGACTTATAGGCGCCTAAACGGCTGAACGGATTTGAATGGGTTTTTTTTTTCTAACGATCTCGGGTGAGATTGCCCACAACATAGGCTATATTAAAATCCCGCGCGACGCTCGCAAACCTGCGAAATTTCGAAATTTAAGAGTTTTTGGATGTGAGTACACCGCCCGTAAACCGTCGTGCCTTATAGGCGCCTAAACGGCTGAACGGATTTGAATGGGGTTTTTTTTTCTAACGATCTCGGGTGAGATTGCCCACAACATAGGCTATATTAAAATCCCGCGCGACGCGCGCAACCCTGCGAAATTTCTAAAAATAAGAGTTTTTGGATGTGAGTAAACCTCCCCCCCCCCTCCTAAACCGTCGTGCCTTATAGGCGCCTAAACGGCTGAACGGATTTGAATGGGGTTTTTTTCTAACGATCTCGGGTGAGATTGTCCACAACATAGGCTATATTAAAACCCAGCCCGACGCGCGCAACCCTGCGAAATTTCGAAATTTCACAATTTTGTACTCACGGTACATGGTTTTTCCTCTCCTCCTCCTAAACGGTAAGCGATAAAAATACGGCGATTTTTTCTATTGGTTTGGTGGACCGTTTAAGTATGCTTAGGGGGGTCGAGCCCCCCTTGAGATGTTGAGCTTTCTGTCTGTGTGTGTTTGTCTGTGTGTCGGTCGTGCCTTATAGGCGCCTAAACGGCTGAACGGATTTGAATGGGGTTTTTTCTAACGGTCTCGGGTGAGATTGCCCCCAGCATAGGCTATATTAAAATCCCGCGAATTTGCGCGAAACGTGTTGTACTGCGGATTGGAATGGGAGTCAAGTCCCCCCCCCCGTAAACCCTTCGCCGATCTACCCCCTTACCACCCGATAACCTTCTATATATATAATATATCAATATAATATATAGGCGCCTTATCGCGAATTTAAATATACCAATCCGAAAAACATGTACCATGTTTCTTTGCTATGATCCTTGATCAAAACTTAGATAATCCGGGGGTCTGGGGGTGTCCCACAGGTACCTAAGTCATAAGACAATCATGTACCATGATCTACACAAATAACAAGCGGCAATACACCCACAGGCGGCAATATTTTTTTTTTTTTTTTTTTTTTTTTTCAAGTATGTATAAAAAGTTAATTGCCAAAGTTTGAGGGAAAACATTTGGAACCGGAAAGCGAGTTTCTGAAACTTCAACAACTGAATAGCCCCTAAACTGTTGTAGATAAGTGAAGCAATAATATGGACACTTTTGTGATTCTTTTCTGTAGGACCTACCAATTTCGAGTTAGGAGCGAAAATACAAAAAAAATTGACCGTCGGCCTCCCACTTTTATACAAGTATAAGTAAGTTTACGTGACGTAATCATGGGCCTAAAAACATCTGTAAAGAAATCATCTCCACCGAGAATAACCTATTGCGTAGACTACAAGTAGACCGAGTGGTGGTGGTGCGGCAGGTGCCAATTCCACCCATCAGAAACCCCTCGTGTGTCACTCTTTACATCACGTCTAATGGAGTAGGATACTCTATAGAGGAAGAGTAAAAGAAACGTGCAAATGGATGATTGGGATGATTCGTCATCACAATCTTAACACTATTAGTAACAAACGTAGAATTTATTCGATTTTTTCAATTCGGACTTTGATCCCTTTCTTGATGTTTAACAAGAAAGATTTCGGTTCGAGCCTGAGGTCATCATTTGGCTGGTTACTTGGTAGGATGCGGAACTTCAAGAGGAACCTGGCGATGGCGAGATGGATTTCGACCAAAGCAAAACGTTTTCCTGGAATGAAACAGAAATGGATGAGAATGGGCTTCAGACATATTTTTACAATGTCGCTAGCGAATACAGAGATAACCAAAGCTTAACTAGTGAGGACGCGACGTTCTTCTGAAAGCTGAACGAACTGTGCGGATTCCAACTCGAAACAGGTCAATCTGAATCAGAGATGTAAAGGGGGTAAATACCCAGTGGGTAGGGTATTTACAAACTGGGTATTTACCCGGTATTTACCCAATCGCCGAATAAATACCTTCCCATTAAATACCCAACCAAAAAAATACGGAATTTTTTTCATTTTTTTTTTTAGTTTTGAAAAAAAAAAATCAAGTAAAAGGTCAGTTTTACGACCACTTCTGCACACCCCATGGTCGTAAAAGACTACCCCATCCCCCCCCCCCCCCCTGTTATGGTTCCTCCATGACTGTAACAAGGATACTTAACGTAACCTACAAAATTTGTAGGTTAGAAGTGTAGAAGCCAAGGAGGTTAGAAGAAGAAGTTCTTCTTCTAAACTCCTTGGTAGAAGCCAAGAAGTGTAGTAGGTAGGTTAGAAAATAATATAGCCAAGAAGCGAGAGTTCACGATGAGTCCAGCTCGGATGAGGATGAAGACTCAGATTCAGCTAACAGCGAACTTTCTTTGAGCGAACAAGCGAACAACTCGAACGTTTGAGCAATTTTTTTTTAAATGTGCATGTTTTTTAAAGCTGGAAATAAATCATTTCTAACATTATCATCTTGAATTTACGAATATTTTTACTCCAAAACATGGTTGATGAAAATATTTAATTGCATCTTGGTTTTTGGGCACTTAATGACCATGAAAGCAGTCAATTTTACAGCTGTTTAAGTACAGGGGGAAGTGGCATATGATTTTATAGCAGTTTGTTGGTGTGATTTCCATCGAACATGAGTATTTCTTTCATTAGAGGATGATCCTGAACTCGAAAATTGTTGAAACTTTGGTAGAGGCTGGCTCTCAAGTAGTAAGAACGTTTTACATGGTTTTTTTTGCGATCCCGATTCATTGAAGATAAAATACCCTATTAAATACCCAAAATGGGTATTTACCCGGGTATTTACCCTGGGTATTTACCCTTAAAAAAGAATACCCGGGTATTTTACATCTCTGATCTGAATTGAAGAAAGCTAAACTGAAAAGCTAGTTAATAATGATCTTTACAGTTCTGTGGAGAAGCGTGATTCGGAACAATATTTAATCAAAACAGGCACCTACCGTTAAATAGGAACAAAATTTATATTTAATATAACGATAGATCTGATAGTATCAAACCTCAAATATCGATGACGATATATCGGGAGCAAAATATCGATATTTGCGATTTATTGACATTAAATGTCGAAATACTGTAGGAGGCCTAATGGTGGGAGGCAGAATTAGGAATGGAAACGTGTCAGGATTTTTTTTAATCGATAGAAGGCGTCCAAATAATACTGAAAATGGGGTTAAAACACAAAATGCAAGTTCGTACGAATTTATATAATTTATGGAAAAATTGCAATTTGAATTTTGGCGTAAACTCGAAGTCAGCTCCTATTGGTCGACGAGTTGGCCTCCATTAAAAAACTAAAAACTGAAGGATCAGTCACGTCGAATAAGTTAATTTATATCACGAATAAGCTGAGTCAATAAGCACGATAACATTCACGGCCATCTTCGCGTTACTCCAGTGTCACTAGTGCCAACCACCGAGAAAATCAAGAAAAAAAAAAAATTAAAATCGACCTGCACTCTGGTGTCTTTGATTGGAAACCGGAACCGGTGTCGGTGACGTCACCTACACCGGTTTTTGAATCGGCCAGAACAACTTAAGATGATTATAAACTACGAGAAAGACTTTTTGTGACAAAATGGTGTATTTTTCCCCTTTTTGACTTCTAAGAACATGGGGTAATTGTTTACTATTACTTGGCCACCTCTAACTTTTTTAGTATGAAGACATTTGACATATTTACGTTTGTTAATAAAGAATTTACATTTATTAAGGCCCATAAAAGTAAAAAAAAAAAAAGTAAGATACTACTTTAGAAGTCGTCTTCAGATGAGGTACAGGCGTTGGAGTCCGGAGATGTTTCACAAGGTGGCGATTGGGTATTGTCTTCGCCGTTGTACAAGTGGCCAATGGCTTCATATCGCACCATTGATAAAATTTGGAGTTTGACCCCATGTAACTGGTATTATCTTGTTGTTCCGGGCCAACAAACATGCTTATCTGTCGTTTGTAGGCCATTGCTGATAACATATTCAAGTAGCAAACAAGTTGAAGGTGACAATGTAACAGTAAACAATTACCCAACATGGTACAGGATGATTTAACCCGAAATTCGGGTGCATTTCCATTCCTAATTGTGACCCAAAATCACCTCTTTCGAACGAACGTTGTGACCTTTGCATAAATTTAGTTTGGCTTTCTTACGTCCAGTCGGAGCAGTTTTGGGTTGGACGCGTCTGCACTACGAGTTCAGGCCTGTCGCTCGGCCAAAACCAGAAATTGCAGAGCAGCATTAAGTTGTCGTGCGGATATTGTCGACCTCTTATCATGTAGAGAGGTTAAAAAAAATAAATTGCAACATAAGGTGTGAAGTGGGGCGTCCCTTACCAATACACATCCTCGGGCCCTCCCCGAACGGCGAATACGTCCCTTTGACAATCTCTTCGTCGAACCTCTCCGGCTTGAACTTTTCCGGCTCCGGGAAATATTTGGGGTCCCTCTGCATAGCGTAAATAGGGATGGTCAACGTGGTGCCTTTCTCAATTTGCGTGCCATCCGGGAAAGTGTAGTCTTTGACGCAAGTTCGGATGTGGACTGGGAGTGGTGGGAAAAGCCTCAGCGTTTCTGAAAATATGTTTCAGTAGTTATTTCAAACTATAAGAACGTCCTCGAAAATCGTTAGCGTAGATTGGCTCACCATCCACACAATTGGACAGATACGGGAGATTCTTCACTGCGTCATAAGTGATGTCTCCGTATTTCGCCAACACTGACTTCACTTCTTCTCTGGCTTTCTGCTGGCAATCCGGATTTATCGAAAAGAGATACATGAGGTGGTAAATAGTGGACGCTGTTGTCTCAAATCCAGCAATGAGAAAAACAAACAACTGGGCTCCCAGGATTCCATCGGTCAGTTCTGAAAGTCATTACAAAATTTGTAAAAATTTAATGTTTACTATAAGCTTAAAAGACAAAATCGTGTAAATCGTGTTTTGTTCGTATATATATTTAAATTAGAGTACATCTGATCCAAACTTACCAAATACTTCTTTGTGGGAATCAAGATGTTTTGTGGAGTCCAAATGTTTCTTATTTTCATCCTCTTCGTCTTCTTCATTTTCGTTGTCTTCGAAGTCTACAGAGCCTTTCTCGCGGAGTTGTAACAAGAGCTGGATGAAGTCGTTGCGTACGTACCCCGTTTTGAGCCTGTGGTCGAAACTTTGCTTGACCAAGTTCATCACGAAGTCTTCAACCCCGTCAGGGACTGCTTTCAACTGGACATAATATGTTTTATATAAGTATATAAACCTGGACTTATTTATATATTATATAAACCCCCTAAAAAACCACTGGATGTAAAAAAGATGCCAACTGATCAATTGAAACTTAAAACTCCACATTTAACACGACCCTTCTGCCCCCGCCGCATTATTCTTGGGTATTTTCACATTCACTTTTTCATCCCATTTCATGTTTTGAAATTTACAAATGAAAATCTTATACTCATTACCTAATCGAATAACTAGTACCTAATTTTAATACTTATTTCATTGTCGTTGTAATTCGTTCATAACTGTTAACCTTAGGTACCACATAGATTAATTTCGCAACATTTTCAGAAATAATATCAGAAATAAACACCGAATATTTGAAAAGAAAAAGAAAATTTTCGATTGGAAGAAGAAGAAGAAAATGAAGAAAAGAAATAATGCATAAATGAATGAATGAAAGAAAGAATGAATGAATGTAAGAATGAAAGAGTGAAACAGAGAAAGATGAAAATAAAGTTTTTTTTCTTTTTTTTTTTCTTTCAGATTTACGGGCTCGGGTTAGGAGGGGGCAGAAATGTTCCGATTGTAATAGGCTTCTCTAAGCTTAGCATGTGAGACCCATCTCATCACCTAATCCCCCTCCTCAGTACAGAGATGTAAGCTGGAGCCTCAAAACGAGGGCCTACTTCCGGATTCAGTTCCAACACCAGTGATGGCTGAGAATTACAAAAATCAAATCTTGCCAGGATGTGGGAATTTTTCCTTTCCTGATAAGTACTGCAAGGATGAGGAAACCTTAAAGCCTTCGGCTCAAACACCAGCCATAGCAGCTCTCGCCATTGCAGCCATGCAAAGGAAGACACAGGTTCCTACTCCGAGGACTCCACCAGGAAACGTCTCTATACGCTTCTGATGAAGTTATCCTTGATGAGTCCTCCACCTCCGTTGAGATTGAATACCCAGGAGGTCACTCAGCCTGACAGACAACTAGGGAAGCGCTGGATTTGGACGCCACACACAACCCTCTCAGGTACTCCCCTCGAACCTGTGCCATGTTCTGAACTAATTGCAAGGACCCAGTCTACATTGCAAGGAGGCTCTCGTATTATGGCGTCTTGCTTGATCATATTCGTTGTAATGTTAACTTGCATCCAAGCCGGTACTTACCTTGAGAAATTTGATAACACGTGGAAAAACTGCTCGGACAATGTTAATGATGGCCTGTCTTGAGTCAGTGTTCAGCGCCCTACGCGCAAACCTCCTAAATTCACTATCTGGGTTGCCAATTGTGTTGCTCTCCATCCCGAACGCACAAGAACCTGTGCATAATAGCAGTAGAAAACATTATTCTTTGAATCATTCATATTAGTTTCAACGATTGAAGAATTGTCACTGTTTTTATACTTATGACTTCTGTAGTGAATCCTTGGCATTCTTCTTTCATGTCAATGTCTTTACCGAATGGCAAGTTTTTGCTCAAGTGTGTCGTGAAAGTGTCAACACATTTACTCATCTCGTTGAACATCCACTTGAGTTTTCCGGATGTGAAAATCGGCGATAGTTTCATTCTCAAATACCTGATACAAGAAAATATACTTTCAACGTTGACTTTCTTCACATCTGATCATCCCAAAACTTCCAAATTTCACCTCCACTTGGCGCCTCGTTGAATGAACAAATGACCCTCCAGGGGGCTGGCTGAAGGAGAAGAAGAGTCAAAAACGACGAATCTGTCGACGAAATGGGAAAAGTCCGTCGTTAAAACCCTTTGAGCGTATTCTGGGTCTCTGACAACCAGGGTCGGCAACACCATCTGATAGAAGCCGAACACTTTGTGAGGGTCCATCTCTTTGTACATTCTGACATGAGAATCGACTGGAAATGGTTTGAAAAACAAATTCATTCAGTGAACGGAAATTTTAACTGAGCGACCACATAAGAATTCTGCTTACCGGCGTTTTCCATCAGCAGTACCGCCCTCCATATGCTCCCTAACGGCCATATCGGTTGGACGTAGGGGATGCCCCTTTTATTAAAGTAGTTGTACGCTTGCCAACTTTTCACAAACAAGAAGGTGCACACTAGTGTCACTGCTAAAATTGCGAGTTCAGTTAAAAACATGATGATGTTTCGACGGTAAAGCCTGATCGTCTACTGCCACCTGCCTTGAGCCGGCGATAACTACATGAGTCAAGAGTGTGCGGCTCATGTCACGCCATTGAAGAGTTAAAAATAGCCGACGGGGCGAGACCTGTGCGATCCAACCACAACCCAACGTGAGGTCCAGCATCTCCAGACACAATTCGTTGAGTCGCGCTGGGACCTGTAATATGAGAGTGACCTACCTCGCACGTTCTAAGGCGCAGAGTTGGTGGGGGTCACCTCGGGTCCTGTGCTGATGCGTTCATATCTCAAGAGGACCACTTGACAAAGACCTTGAGCAGCTAGTTCGTTAGTACTTGGATTAACACGGTGGAGTCGAGGTATTTGTCGTTTATTTCTGATTTTTATTATCATATCATTTTTCTCAGAATACTCAACTCTGTGTGGCTATAAACGCTCTCCTACAAATGAAATTCTTTCCAGCCAAATTGGTAACCATTTTAGCATTAAATTGCATGAAATTTTCATGAAAACTCCGTCTAAGTAGGGAAATAGAGTGTAAGGGACGACCCTTAGGAACTATGATTTTGGTTTAGCACGATCTTGGCTTACACACGATCATCTTAGATAGCTGGCAAACCAGTCAAGAAGCGGTCCATAAATCCCCAAAGACTCCAAGAGCGATGACGGAGGAGTTTGTCGAAAGCCACATGAAACTCGCAAACAGTGTTGCCATCACATCGCTGGATCCAAACATCCAAAAAACGCTGCAAATTTTACACAAGGGTCTATAATAGACCGTCGTCAATTCAGAATGGCTTATCTCATATTCATCAGTTTTTCAGGAATCGAAAAAAAAACTGATTTCTGAAATACTGAGGGAAACCGCAACCAGTGTCAATTCATATTGGCCTATCTCACAGCCAAACTTCAGTCACTGAATGAATAGTTAAAAACTTATGATAATTTGTGACTGGTGTTCATTACTGAAATAGCAATGTATAAACTATCTCTAGAATACAAAATCATTGGAAACACTGTATTATTTTAACTCACCTTTGATGAAAAAAAACACTGAGATAGGCCACCGAGATTTGTGACCGATTTGAGATAGGCCATATCACTTATTGTGAGATTTTAGTGCTTTCTAGTGGGATTTCGTCGAAGCTGGTGTTCCCAAGCGATCCGCCTCGAAATTATGGATCGAGGGCTATAAAAAGCTCAAACCCCAACTTTTTTGAGATAGGCTTAAGATAGATTTTTGAGATAGGCTTGAGATAGATTTTTGATAATTATTCTTTGATATAGGTAGGTAACTTGTGCAAAAATTATTTCTGTGTCAAAAGAAAAAACGCTGCAAATTTTACACAAGGGTTTATTATTCTTCGATATAGGTTACTTGGGCAGAAATTTATTTCTGTCAATGAAAAAATTTAAAAAAAAAATTTTTTGGATATTTTTCGAAAAAAATTATTTTTTTGATTTTTTTTTTTTTCAAAAATGTTTTTCTCAATTTTTGTTTTGTTTTTTACATGAGAAATATTTGACCTCCTGGGATCCTTCAAAAATCCCATTTCTAGCCTCATGAAAGCCCTATAAATCGCAACAGTGAAATCGGATCGTTCCGGGACCCCCAAAAATGGATTCTACGTCCAAAAATAACTTCGAAAACGACACCTAATCCGATAGCCAAAAGCCTTCAAAAAAACCCTCCTGTAGCCCCATTTTAGCCCCATAGCGCCCCACGGGTTTGGGCGATCGGGCTGAAAACCTTGCGGGTACAACTAGATGGTAAACCGAGTATTTTGTCAGAATTTCAGATTTAAAAAAAAAAATCCTACTGCCCAAAACGGCCCGGACGGCGGACGGACATTTCGGATTTTGAATGTAGACCTCTTGAAACGGATAATGTCAAATTTTGAGGCCGATCGGAGTCGTCGACCCCCGTCCCGAAAACATAGGTATTATTCCAAGAATAATAAACCAAAAACACCAAGCAGAGGGAAAAGCGTGATTCACGTTCCTCCAATAGTCGTCGGGCTAAAGGTGACAACATCAGGGGGTCTGGTGGTGCCCCCAGCAGCCCTAATACAAAATATGTACCACGATGACGTTTCTCACTCGGAAGCGGTAGCACTTGGAAATTATTCTTACAAAACTATTCTGTCGGAAGAAAAGTGAGAAAGGCTTTGAGCGACGTAAAATGCAATCTGGCTCAACTCGTCTTCAAGAACAGGCAATTCAAAGAAAGACGACCCTGCCGAGAAAAGGAGCAGTTGAGTTAGTGCTAAAGGGTGGGGGGGGGGGGTGTTGTAAATAAGTCCGGGAAAACGTCTAGTTGGTATTCATTCGGGGAAACTGTGACGAACAAAGACCTGCATAGACCAAGAAGAATAAGGCGGATGATCAGAGAAAGGCGGCGATGGAAAAACGGAGAGCTTCTCATATTCCCACCTCGAGTCAGGAAATTGCGGTTCAAATGAGAGAACAGACGAAGGGAAATGGCGAGAAATGAAGAAAAAGTCAGTTAGACGGCAAGTGGAACATGCAAAACCTTTTCACTGTTATATTGCACGAATCAAAGTTATTCACGTTTAACATCTTTCACTGGTTATCATTTCTGCAGGGACGCTCGTCCTTGAGGTTACAAGACGCTGCAAATTTTACACAAAGGCTTATTATTCATTGATATAGGTTACTTGTGCAGAAATTTAATTCTGTCAATGAAAAAAAAATTAAAAATTTTTTTTTCAATTTTTATTTTAAAAATATAAATATAATATTTCAAAAGTTTTTTTCAACAAATTTTTTTTTTTCAATTTTGGTTTATTATTCTTGGAATAATACACCTATGCTTTCGCGACGGAGGTCGACGACTACGATCGGCCTCAAAATTTGACATTATCCGTATCAAGAGGTCTAGATTCCAAAACCGAAACCGTCCGCCGTCCGGGCCGTTTTGGGCAGTAGGAATTTTTTTTTTAATCTGAAATTTTGACAAAATACTCGGTTTACCGATCGCCCCAAACGGCGCTATGAGGCTAAAATGGGGCTATGGGAGGTTTTTTTTAAAGGCTTTTGGCTATGGGATCGAGTCAGGTGTCGTTTTCGAAGTATTTTTGGACGTAGAATCCGTTTTTTGGGGTCCCGGGACGATGCGATTTTACTGTGGCGATCTGTAGGGCTTTCATGGGGCTACAAACGGGATTTTTGAAGGATTCCAGGAGGTCAAATATTTTTCAAGTAATAAACAAAAAAATGTGAAAAAAAATTAAAGAAAATTTTTTTTGAATAAGTAAAAATTCAAAAAAAAAATTTTTTATTACACATAATTAAATTTCTGAACAAGTAATCTATATCAAAGAAAAATAAACCCTTGTGTAAAATTTGCAGTTTTTTTTTTTTTTTTTTTTTTTTTTTAGGAAGGTAGGTAGGTACTTAATATTAAATGTTTTTCAAGTACCTACCTACCTAAAAAAAAGAAAAAAAATTTTGACCCCCTGGGATTCAACAAAAATCTAGTTTTTAGCCTCATGAAAGCCCTATAGATTGCAACAGTGAAATCGGATCGTTCCGGGACTCCAAAAAATGGATTATACGTCCAAAAATACTTCGAAAACGACACCTAGCTCGACCCCATAGCCGAAACCTTTTAAAAAAAACACTTCCCGTAGCCCCATTTTAGCCCCACAGCGCCCCACGGGTTTGGGCGATCGGGCTGAAAACCTAGATGATAAACCAAGTATTTTGTCAAATTTCAGATTTTAAAAAAAATCCTACTGTCCAAAACGGCCCGGACGGCGGTCGGACATTTCGTTTTTGGAATCTAGAGCTCTTGAAACGGATAATGTCAAATTTTGAGTTCGATCGGAGTCGTCGACTTGATTATTTCGTGAAACTATTCGAACGGCCGAGTTGCATGCACGAACACATTTACAGAGGATCCAGTAATGTAAATTCATGAAGTGATTGTTCTCATTTCCTTTCAGAGCATCGACTCCTCCGAGCTCTTCGTCCGCCTTTTCGGAAACTACAGGTGGTATAAAATTAACACAGTCAGTTGCCCTCTTAGACTGTTGGCCTTATCTTCAAACCCCTACAACACCAGCCACGCCCTCGCGCTGAAAGGAGCCGGAATTCTGTTTTACATATAAATTAAATGTGCCTGTAGGTGAGCGGCCAGACGGGGTTGAACCCTTTGGAACTCAAAGCGGGCGAAGTAATAATGTTTTCTTTGAGTCAATGTTCAGAAATGCGGAGGGAAATCGATGAGCAGGACAGGAAAAGGAGGAAAAGCGTTAGGTGGTGATAAGCGACTCTGCCAGCTCCGGTTACGTTCCCGATTGGAAAAAAAGAGAGGTTGATACGCTAGTAAAACACAGTCATCGCATATTGTTGGTAGTTTGCACCAAAGGGTCGCCCCATTGAGGACCATCGGCGGGGACCAACATTTATTACCGGGAAAACCCTCGTCCCCTCCGACGGGGGTTAATGGGCCCCATATGACGCCTTTAATAAAATATAACGTTGTTTAACCCGTCTTTCTCAATAGATATTGTCGTGCGAGTTTGGGGATGAGGGCGGTAACGGAAGACAATGGCCAGCATCCCGCACGCCCGCCCTGTAAAACCTTCGGTCATGATTGTACAGTTTGCCGTAACTCCCGTGGCTCCTCCCTTCTTTTATAACGGGGGGTTTCGAGGCAAGAGATAGGAAAATGCCAAAAGTTTTCATTCTGCTCGGGTTTTCGTGGGTTGAATTACATTTTGTAGTGCAGCTCGTATCAACGATGTTTGTATTTTGCTGAGTCAACTATACGAATAATATTTAAACCCGCAGCAATGTACTGGTTCCGTCAGCCTAAGGAAGACTGCAGAGGGCAACTGAGTGTCATTTTCAGCCTCTACCCAGAAACCAGTCTATTGCCAGGGCTACTCGCAAAATTAATTTTCAAACATACGTTAAGACAAGTGTGGGGAATTTGTAGTGCTGTTGCCAATGTGGCAGAAGGGACACAACTGTCTTCGTCGGGCCTCCGACTGGAGCGGCCAGGATGGCGAGGCAATTCCACCAACTGAAACCAGTAATCCTCAGGCGAGGGGAAGCCCGTGCTGCAACGCGTCACTGGCCGTCCCCCTCAATTGGTGTAGGATTCAAGGTTGGTCTGGATGGACACTCTCCTCGCAACTCGCAAGGGACGAGGGGCTGCAGACGAATATGCAACACCCCGCAGCATGTGAGTTTTGTCACAAACTCGGGCACCAGCCTGCTCAGCAGGTATACTGAGCTAGATCATGGCTTCACTTGTGATTGGTTTAGACACACCTTAAGAGTAGGGGAATCCATGGCTTGGATGATCCAGGCCTCGCGGAAACCGCCATGGATTGCTGCAAGCGCGCGAAGTGAGTTGACGGGGTTCCTTCCTTCCCCAGTTAACGGTATTACCGGTACGGGGATGGACCTCGCATGTTCCCGCCAACTAATTGGTTTTCTCCACCCAGAGCTAGTAAGCTCATATATGGCGTGAATTGAATGAACGATAAAATAACCACAGCCTCATGTATACTAACTGAAGTGAAATGGACCATAATTGTTAGTCATTCGAATTGTGGATCTAAGCTGATTTGGTCATCGATGCTCAAAGCGTTAAAACCAAGCGATTAAACTTCCACCTAATCGCAGTTAATTTGAATGAATGAATTTCCCGTCGAGTTGAAGAGGTGGCAAAATGAGACTCGCCCCGAAAGAAGAGTGAATTAGCGTCATTTAAAAGAAGTAGCGAAATAACAGATGGGAAGCTCAGATGTTGATTTATAACTGGCAATGAAGGAGTTGTTAACCGGGTCTCTTCACTAATCCAACAGGACCTTCCTAACCTGAAACGGCCTTGCGGGAGGTGTTGAGAAAGCTTAGCGAAGGACCCCAAGTGATAGATGAATAACAGGCTTCAGGCTCTCCTTTTACACTTTCCCGTACAGCCCTTCGGATCAGTTCCTTACATTTCCAGCACATCCCTTTCCTTGGGGAGATCTTCCTCTTTTCCTGTTGAATGATGAGGAAATGAAAGGATAACCGTTCTTTTCGTCCAACACCGCCCTTTGTCACCATGTACATCGAATGATTTGTTTCTTTCGGACAGGAGATTTTACCTTTGTGTTACTACTCTGCGCGATCAACAATAAAGCTTCAAGTCGGTTATCATGGAAGAAAGGAAAGGAATTTTCACTTCATAAGAGGTGGTGGGCTACCAGCCGAAGACTGGTGCCCGCCAGGTTGAGTCCGGCTTTGGTGGTTCGGAAGTTCTCGACATCTGCGGTTCGCGAATATTTGGGGAATAAAGCCTGCTCCCTCCAGATGGCGTCGGCCGGGCGCCAGACCCTACTAACCGTTCGAAGTGCATTTACTCTCTGTACATGCACAAAAAGCGCGATCTGTGGACGTAAAGGCAAACTCCTTGGCCCCCATCGAGGACACTCCCAGAGGTGTCGCAAGCGGTCAAATGCAGGACCAAATGGGGGGGATTTATTGAAAAGGATGAGAGCTTTTGGGCTCGTCATGTAACGCAGAGTGGAGCTTCCCTTCCTTTCTTCCATGGTCGGTTATAATACGCCTATGAGCCGTCAGGTGTCGCGTTCTGAGATGTCATGGAGGCATCAGGGCATCATTTATTCCCCAAATGACAAAGTCAGCAAGTCAAGGTGACTCTCCTGTTTCCCCACGCAGAGCAAATGAGCCCTGAGAGTAACTCCGAATCTGAGGCATAAGTCTGCAAGTAGGGAGCGCGGAACAGTCAAATTCGAACTTTCATTGCTACTGAACTCGTTTTCATCACATCAAAGCTGGTATTGTCTGGAACAACTCAAATCCCTGACGAGGGACAACAGAGTGACATGGTGCTCCTGTCACCACAGCGTGGAGGGCAAAGAAGCAGCTGACGCCCTTGCAGAGGGCCATTGAAGCCATTGAAGATGTTCCAGGTCTCGAGCCCTTTCTGAGGACGACCAGGAGTTGAGACCCAGGAGCAAAGAGCAGTGGTCAGAGGGAAGCGAGACTATTCATCAGCATCGTCAAAGAAGATAACCTGGAAATAACCTGCTCAGGTATCACCTCCATCAGTTAAAATCAACTGACAGCAAAGAGTGGCAGTCTTGCATTTTCAGGCCGTAGTCGGCAGAGTATGTATCATGCTGTTGCAGTGTTTAGCACTGTTTTATGGGTATGACGTGCGTACTCCTGAGGACATTCTCTGTTATACAAGTATTGGCTTCTCATGTCGGGCCACCTCGTCAGGGAGTTTGGACTCCAAAGGTGGGATCCGCCTTGTTGCTTGCAACTGGCTGGAGAGGCAAAGCCCTGGGAATGGGCAAACACTCCGAAACAATGTTTGTATGTCATACAACCTGCTCCGCTTCAAGGCTTAGTAGAGGTGAGTGGGTCGCCCAATGGAAGGTCTGCAGCTCGGAAGAGGAAGAACTAGAGACAAAGCCTCATAAACCAGTTACTCAGGCCTCTGGAGAGGTTGTGTGTCTGATTCAGGCGATGGAACGAGAGACGTGCCCGACCAGAAACAACTACGGCCGTCTGGAGAGGACTTGTTCTATCCAACAGGGCCATCTCAGGAAAGGCTAAGATACCCAACAAGAATGATAAATCCGCTCAAGATAAAGAGCACCTGAGGGGCGAAAAGTCAAGTAAGCAGTGGCGCTCGCGACGGTCCAAAAACAAAACCAGTATATAAATACACCCGCTCAGCAGAAGTCACAATTAATGATTAAACCTACCGCTAAATTTAGTTCAGTAAAAGCCTCAAATTCCGAGGTCAAATCTAGCCACACTGACTGGCTAATGAAGAGTTGAGAGCTTTTCGCCCGCTTATTAATTATCCTGTTTCCACATGGCTGTCAGTCTCTTTATCTCTTTTTGTAGGGTTTTGTTATATGCAATGCTACGTAATGAACGAGTTTTGTTGACTGCTGCAAACTTTCCAATTAGCGAAAGCAGATAAAGGGACAAAAAGCTCGCCAGCAGAGTCGTGCATTTTGCATTTAACTCACGAACCTGGTGAATAGTGTGGAAAATCCGATCGATGGTTTTTTTTTTTTTTTTCTCACTCAACGTTGTGTGGTTGGGTGGCGATGTAGGCAGGTGAAAAGCTGGCAGTTCGTTAGGGAGAAACTGATGTGGCAGTGTAGACCCTCTCCACCTCGTGCTCCCCCGTTGGCCCCCACGTGGATCCTCGAAGACACGTGTATCCAACATCCCCATTGCAGTGGAATGCTCGTCCGGAGGGGCTTTTTCCACCGGAAGGGATAATCCACAAACTTCTCCAAACAGTATCGCCGATAGGGGAGGTTCTGTTCTTCCTCCCCTTTAAAAACCACGTTTTTCCCTCGGGTTGAAAACTACCGGGAGTGTCGAAAGGGTGAAAACCCCCTGGGGGTTTTACAGTTATGAGCTGGCTACCCTTCTTCACGAGAGGTCTCGACATCCATCCGGTTCACGTGGTACGTGACTTTGCCCGAACTTGCCCTTTTCCACCGAAATCCACCCCCTTCCTGTAAACACGATGTGAACTGTTCTTCACCCAGTGATTTCATCCCTTCGTCAATACTCGACACATGTTGTAATCCCTCTATATATCTTCCCCCTTCTCGATACGGTTGTTGATCACTCGGTGACAGTCCTGATGTATGGATTTGCCATTCAGAGAGGTTCAGCGGTGGCCGGAGGTGGTCACGATAGTTGGAGGTGGAGGTCAGAGCAAATATTCAGGTATTCTAGTTAGGTGGCAGTGAAAGCAAAATTGAATTTAATCTTTAAGAAATCTGAAATTTTGGACAAAATACCCGATCGCCCAAACCCGTGAGGCGCTGTGAGGCTAAAATGGGGCTACGGGAGGGTTTTCTTGAAGGCTTTTGTCTATGGGGTCGAGTTAGGTGTCGTTTTCGTAGTAATTTTGGACGTAGAATCCATTTTTGGGGGTCTCGGAACGATCCGATTTCATTGTGGCGATCTATAGGGCTTTCATGGAGCTATAAATGGGATTTTTGAAGGATCCCAGGAGGTCAAATATTTTTCGATAAAAACCAAAAAATTAAAAAAAAAAGAAGTTTTTTCTTCATTAACAAAGAATTACATTTTTGCAAGAGTAACACATAATATTTCTACACAAGGGGTTATTATTCTTTGAAATTATCAAAGAATAATAACCCCTTGTGTAACATTTGCAACGTTCTTTATGAAGAAATTATGTCTTTTATGTTCCAAGTAAACTACTGTTTTTAATAAAAATTATTTTTCTGAACGTTTTGTACCAAAACCTAATAAGTGAAAAATGTTATGAAATTCATCACTTTGAACAGTTTCTCTAGATCTGCTTCCACTCGATATTAATGGAAGGAAACCAAGAAGGAAGGAAACCAAGAATGAAGCAAAGTAAAAAACGCTGCAAATTTTACACAAGGATTTATTATTCTTTGATATAGGTTACTTGTGCAAAAATTATTTCTGTCAAAAGAAAAAAATTTTGGAATTTTTTTTTCTCAAAAACAATTTTTTTTGGATTTTTTTTCTTTTCAAAAAACTTTTTTTTTAATTCTTTATTTTTTACTCGAAAAATATTTAATCTCCTGGGATCCTTCAAAAATCCCATTTTTAGCCCCATGAAAGCCCTATAGATCGCAACAGTGAAATCGGGTCGTTGCGGGACCCCAAAAAATGGATTCTACGTCCAAAAATACTTCGAAAACAACACCTAACTCGATCCGATAGCTCAAAGCCTTAAAAAAACCCTCCTATAGCCCCATTTTAGCCCCATAGGGCCCCACGGGTTTGGGCGATCGGACTGAAAACCTTGCGGGCACAACTAGATGTAAACCAAGTATTTTGTCAAAATTTCAGATTTTTAAAAAAATTCCTACTGCCCAAAACGGCCCGGACGGCGGACGGACATTACGGTTTTGAAATCTAGACCTCTTGAAACGGATAATGTCAAATTTTGAGGCCGATCCGAGTCGTCGACCTCCGTCGCGATCACATAGGCGCATTATTCCAAGAATAATAAACCAAAATTGGATCTTCAGATGTTAATATTACACATACGATCATAAAATTGGTTTTCCTGCCACATTTACTAAAGTGGATATGTCAGGTTTTGGAAACAAACTCCATGACGTATGGTAACCCTGCTGATTCGCCGCTTCACTAGTCTGCGACTTACGTGACCGTCAGAAACCATCATTCAGATTCTGAATCTCCATGTTAAGATGGTGAGAAATGGTGGTTCTGATGGTAGTCAATAAGTAGAAATCCCTGAGTTAGTCTAAGACTGTAAAGTAGTAATGCCTACAAAAATTGAAACATCGATGTACCGATGATCTTTTGAAGCGTCGAAAACCCAATATTGATCGCCCAAAAACATTGAAACATCCATCAAAATTATTTATGGAGTTTGGAAATTATGTTTCGGTGGTCGTCAAGATTTTATCATAAGAAGGGAAAAAGTCGAATGCTAGTCCGACCAATCTCGAAATTCACACACTTCCCCTATTTCAGTCCTCCTCACTTCCACATTCATACGGTACAATCAAAACGAATCTCTACAGTAAATCGAGGTTTGAAACTTAATTACATCACCGTCTGCTCCTGAAATATAAATGCTCGGGGGGGACGGAGTAGCAGGAAAAGGAATCAAATATATATAATTTACGGACGGAGAAATGGGATAGGGGAGCTCGCCGGATTAAGACGTGCAGGTTTTACTGCTTGGGACCGGTGGGACCTCCACTAGAAGTCACCGTAGGATTCCCTAACCGCAGCAGAGCATAAAAACCTCAAGTCTTCACGTGGTTGAATTTCTTCAGAGGGTTTCTACTTATTCCGACTTATCCTTGGGAAAACGGGGTGTCGGCCGTAAAAGAAGATGCATGAAATAAACATAAGAAGAGAATCTTTATAGTTGGAATAATAATTGAGTGATGTTCAAACTTTCTTTTTACTCTTCTAACTGTAGACACTGCTGAAGTGCTAAACACGGTGAGATTATTTTTATCGTACCTACTAACTTTTTTATCACATCGCGTTTTTCAACTTCATCTATCGTCATTGTTTTTCATATTAGAGGTCCCGTTTGAACGTGACAGTATTAGCATGGAACATTCTTTAGCCTTGAGCTAACTGCCCGAAAACGTGACGCGAGATGGCTGACGTAGAAGTGCCACACGAGTATTAGGAGGTTAGGAGAACAAAGGAGCTATTTTTTATCAAACAATTGCCAACTGTTGATTTCTTTCTGCTTGGCAACGTTACTAGGCAAAGCATGTTCCATGTTTCTTGAATTTTAGCCAAAGGCTCTAAGCAGTACCGTTATGATTTGGGATTGGCACTGCCACGTTATCTCAAATTTAGACCAAACGACGGTCAAGTCCGAGCAGTGAGTTGAACTTTATCAAACTTCCGTTAGAGCGCTGCCTGTCCATTTCATCAAAAATCAGCTGCTTTGGAACATATTTGCAGCAGTCGAGCGGCAGTTTGAGAAAGTAAGGCGCGGTTTACGTGTGTGTGGCTCAACCGATCAACAGGCAAATGTATTCAATACACTACATACCGGCATGCCTAATTATGGTATGTAGGAATTGAATCACCCTGAGACACCCGAGCTACTGAACTGTCTGAAGTTCACTGCTCGGGCTAGCCAGACGCGTAACGAATACTCGGGATTCCCAATAACAAGCCATATGGCTGCTTGGATGAAACGTCGACTCTCTTCAAAACTTGATCAGCATTTACAGAACCCTTTCTTGCATCCATTCTAACTGGTGAAACAGTTTTGCCTCGGCGTCGCGACGAAGAGAACTGTTCCTACAATCTACAATGAAACGACCAAGTAGAACGTTATGATGGAATCATGGTTGTCCTACCTGAAGCTCATCTGGCTGACGTAAGATTCCTTGGTGTCTACCTTGACCCGAGGCATGACTGGAAGTCCCATTGTACTCGCCTCGTTTCAAGCCTCAATATCAACACCTTTTTATTGAGGCGTCTCTCTCAAAGTCTGACAAAGCCTGCTGTCCTCGCAGCTTATCACGCTTGTTGTCAGAGCAGAGCTAACTGTCTATGCAATTCTCTGTTGGGGACACCCCCCTGCAGCTTCCATTGTTTTTGCATCTCAGAGAAAAGCTGTACGGGTCGTGGCTGGTATTCGATATCGAGAGGACTGTAGACCAGCATTTGTCGAGCTGGGAATGCTCACTATCCCTGCTATTTATATCCATGAATGCTTAATTTATGTAAGGAAGAACATTGATAACTTCCTCAGACCCGACCATAAATACTCCAAACGCAGCAAAAGTAAACTCATACTCCCCTTTCATCGCCACTTGGTGGGGGCTCATATTTTTTAACGCTCTCCCAGCAGGTATCATGGATGCTTCAGCTGGTCCGTTCAAGGCCCGTATCAAGGGTTACCTCATCAAGCTGGGTCCATACAGCTTTGATGAGTTCTTGGCAGAGGTGGTAAATTGGTCCATGTAGTGTGCCTGTATTAGTAGTGTTATACCTAGGTCGTTTATCAGTTTTTTTTTATTCCTATATGTCTTGACTATTGCCCATACATAATTGTGTTTCTGGCAAATAAATGATTCGATTGATTGATTGATTGATTGAATGACAGCTCATGAAATTTTTTTCCCCACCAAAGTCACTCAGCGAACAGCAACGGCTGCATCTGTCCTTCAGGTACTGTCTCCTTTGTCCCACATATACGCACAGGCATGGGGGCCTACAAGGGATTCGATAGATCAGGTTGGAGAGCGGCCTCGGCAGATCTTTGGCATTGAGAGACGGGCAACCATATTTGAGTATTTATATTTAGTCAGATCCCTGGTACGAAAGTGAGAGAGACATACCCCACTAGCCTCATTTGGTGGCACAGGATGACTGGGCCGGGGCGACCAGCCGTCAACTTTTGTTTAATACCCGTCTAATATCAGCAGCGAGTGAGAATGTGGAAACGTAATGAGGTGCTAGCGGTGGGCCTGAGGACGAAGTGGTAGCGAATTTAATATCGTATTCACATCCGGCGGGTGAAAAAGGGCGTTCGTGTCCATCCAGTCCGTCGAACATCAGTCCACCTGGTCGCCTACACGAGCGCACACGTTTTTCCACTCGTTCGAACCGGCGATAATTTCATTTTCCGAACGGTTTTCTACCACGAGGGAAAATCGAATGGAGCGGCAAACAGACAGTTGTACTAATGAGAAGCATAGGGTTTGTTCGGACTGAATGGGCTCAGCCGCCTCCACATCTCCCACGGTCCCCAATCTAAATTTGTACAGTTTTGTTATCATAATAAAATGTTATTGTATAATGCGGGTGTTCTGGCCTGGTATGTCAAGTCACGACGAGAGCCGATGATCATACGCTCTGCTTATCATGCGCTCTGCCGGATTCGATTCAGCAAGGGACGAGGGTAACGAATCTCGTCATAAGTAGTGAAGCAATCGCAGCAGCAGTTTGTCAAAGCAGTTCTCGCCCCTTTTATCAGCTTATCAACATTGAATAATCTCGCCATATGCTGCAAGGAGCGCTACGAGCTTTCATCAAAGATTCGACGGTAAAAACCAGAGGCTCTTATTCTCCTTCGTATTTCTAATAATTGGAAATAAATAAAATCTAATTATTACATTTTATAGAGGTTTAAGTTTATTATTCTTGGAATAATACACCTCTGTACTAGCGCCGGAGGTCGAAAATTCCGATCGGCCTCAAAATTTGACAAAATACGAATGTCCGCTTGTTAATTTTTAAAGTTAGCAATGCGCTCCCATCCAATCAGTTACACACTGAAGTGATTATGTACCAAATAATAAAGTTTCAGAAAGTTATGAAGTTCTTTTATAGCCCAAGAACTTTTTTCTTTAGGCCAACATTGATTTTTAGCACAAAATTGTGAAAAATGGCCATAAATTCAGTGTTGTAGGATGTTATTAGCCAATAAAACTCTGTCAAGGCTGTGAATATGGGTTTCTACGTTGAAACTTCGTCAACGATGGCACACATTTGAAAATTAGGTTATTTTTTCTAAAATCGGGGATTTCACTCCACTGTCAGTCATAAGGCGTCCGAGCCGTATTGGGCAGTTCATAGGATTTTTTTCTAAAAAACTTGAAATTTTGACAAAATACTCAGTTCAACGTTTAGTTTGTGCTCGCAAGGTTTTCGGCACGATCGTCCAAACCCGTGGGGCTGTAAAGGGGCTACCTACTGGAGGACTTTTTTTAGGGTTTCGGCTATGGGGTCGAGTTAGGTGTCGTTTTCGAAGTAATTTTGGACGCATAATCCATTTTTCGAGGTTCCACTTTTTTCTTTTTTTTTTTTCAAAAAAAAATTTCTTTATTGACAGAATTAATTTTTGCACAAGTAAACTAAATCAACAAAATTATTACTTAATAATAAACCCTTGTGTTAAATTTGCAGCGTTTTTTTTTATATTTTATTTATTTATTTATTTTTATTATATTTTATTTTTATTTTTTATTTTTTATTTTTTTTTTTATTTTTTTTATTTTTTATTTTTTTTTTTTTGCGTCATTACGAAATGACGAATGTCTTCCTCGAACAAAATAATTATCCTGTTTTTGGCATCGTGGCTGGCGAAAATGAAAAGAAATATTACGGTAGAGATTTTGTCCTGGAATTTATTAGGGGTTTCCTCAGCTAGGACCCACTGTCGTACTTGTGACCCCCTCCATTCATCGTTGAACCAAGATCTATCCTTAATTTGGACAAAGTTGTTGTGGACCACCCTGGCCATCGTTGAATATCATGGATCAGTGTTCCTTCCAGTGAACACCCCATTGTGGCAAGCAGTGCTCCCTTAAAATCTACTAGGTCTTAATCTAAGCACAAGGAGCTTCAGCTTGATCGTCAGGCTGTCCAAAAAAAAGCCTCTTGCGGAGGGACAAACGTGCAGGAAAGACTCCCCTTTGATGAGAGGCAAAAGTGCGTTGAAGTCGACCGCCCCCCTTTTTTTACTCCGCTCTAATGACCAAAGTGGTGTCAACGCCTTTGTTGAAGCCCTTCCGATTTCCCACCATGAAAAAGTCGTTTTCTCAAGTGCTGAGGGGAGAGCTTTTTACTGACTGATCCCTACGATGTTTTTTTCGGTAATCAAGATGGAAGTGGTTTTCCTGTTTTGGCGCTCGGCGAACGGTTTGTGCAGCTCGAGCAAGGAAAAAGGCGGACGGGAAGAGGATTATTACGTCAGACGTAGTCTGCGTGAGCCTTGGAGGTTCACACGGAGATACTAGTCCTGGTCGTTCCCGAGCAGCCCCGGGCTCTAGCTGGACTCGTGACGAGACCAGAGTAATCCTGGATTTCCTTGAGGATAAAAATAGACTGATGCGCATGCTCTGAATCCATCTACTCCAGGCGTGAGCTGGGGTAATCTCGGATGATCCCCTCCCCCCCCCCCCCCCTGATTTTCGTTGAAACTCAGCGCTCTGACGGAAGTTGAGAAAGTTAAGCTCACTGCACAGGAGCGTATAAGAAATTCCAGGCGATAAATTTCCCAAGTAGGGGTTGGTTGTCGTAGCCAGCAGGTGGCCCCCTAGTCTACCATATAGGAGCTGCAACACGAGGGGGGAGTAGTGACCCAAAGTGATATAGAAGGGCAAATGAGTAACATGTCATTTTTATGAGCTACGACTGACTTGGTAATTGTCTGTCCTGCACTGCTGACAGAGTTGGGACGAGATAACACATCTCTTCGCGGTGCACAATTAGGACTAGACCGTCGTTTGGTCTACGAGATGATGTGGCAGCACCCAATCCCAAATCATAATACTATCATGTTCAAACAGGCTGCTAATATTAAATAAACCAAAACGCTGCAAATTCTACACAATGGTTTATTATTCTTTGATATAGGTTACTTGTGCGAAATTTTAATTGTGTCAAAAAAAAAAATTTGGAAAAAAATGTTTTTTAATTTTTTTTTTTCAAAATTTTTTTTTTACTTGAAAAACATTTGATCTCCTGAGATCCTTCAAAAGGGCGGTTGGAAACTGGGCCACGAGAGCAGGAGTTCAAAAAGCAGAGGTCAACTCTCACTGGGCACCATACTGAACCCCTCTATATTGTGGGTCATTAGAGAGTGATAAACTGGGCACGTTAGTTTGCCACGTTAGCGAAGATGACAGGATTCAATGTTGTTATTAGTGAGTGTGCCAATGCTGGTGGCGAAAAATTCAAAATGTGGGACTGGCAGGTGACCGCAAAGACCACAAATGCAAATGCAAAAGTGTATTATTTCAAGGATATTTAACCAAAACGGGATTACATAACGCTCACACACGAATCGCTCGCTGATGAGGGAGAAGAGGCGATGGTGAGGAGGGACAGAAACGACCAAAGCCACTCGGCTCAGTGCTCTGGCCAGACACTCCTGCTCGCAAGCCATCAACATGAGATCGCCCAGATTGTAGTCACTCATAGTTCGCCTCAGCCTTGTTTGATTCCATTTTGAAAAACTCCAATAACACTCAACTTGGGTCGTAGAAAGCGTTATCAAAAATGTGTATATCAAAAAGGGACTTGCATACGATGGGGGTAGGAGGTTTTAAAGCCTTGTAGCACAAATAACGCATTTATTGCACTTGGCATCCTCTCATTGAGGAACAAATCCAACCAGATCGCCTTCTTTTGAGTCCGAGTTTTCCTTTTCGAGTCCGTATTTTAGGAAGGATACAATTTTTTTTCTCAGCTTCTACCGGGCCCTCTGGAATCGCCCGATCTGCCTATCCGCCTCTGTTCATGATTTCCTTTCTTGCAAGTATGACACTTGCAAGAAAGGCCATGACGGCACTTGACGATTGTCATTTCCATGGACATACCTACTTACTTTCTGATTATTTGTGGAGCGCATGTAAATACATATTGAAATGAATTCGCTACAATGATTGACTTCTTCTATAAGCCCAAGGCCCAGTTTACAAGAGGGACTGTGTATCATACAGGTGACGGGGGACTCTTGGGGCTTGATTTACATGCATCATCCGAAGATGTGGCCCAGTTTACAATCGCCGCTTCAA
This sequence comes from Pilophorus perplexus, assembly GCA_955831195.1. NCBI lineage: Eukaryota > Metazoa > Arthropoda > Insecta > Hemiptera > Miridae > Pilophorus > Pilophorus perplexus. The sequence goes on from OY037015.1 coordinate 6,143,802, forward strand.
AAATCCCATTTGTAGCCCCATGAAAGCCCTATAGATCCACACAGTGAAATCGGATCGTTCCGGGACTCCCAAAAATGGATTCTACGTCCAAAAATACCTCGAAAACGACACCTAAATCGATCGCATAGCCAAAAACCGTCAAAAAACCCTCTTTTAGCTCCATAGCGCCCCACGGGTTTGGGCGATCGGGCTGAAAACCTTGCTGGCACAACTAGATGGTAAACTGAGTATTTTGTCAAAATTTCAGATTTAAAAAAAAATTCCTACTGCCCAAAACGGCCCGGACGGCGGACGGACATTTCGGTTTTGGAATCTAGACCTCTTGAAACGGATACATAATTTCAAATTTTGAGGCCGATCGGAGTCATCGACCTCCGTCGCGATTACATAGGTATATTATTCCAAGAATAATCAACCAAAATGGGGTCACTATTGTCTATGCGTCCTACTGCCTGTGAAAACTGTGCTTGTACTACGTTGTCTACCTACCAAATCAACGACTGCATTGGTTGATAATAGCGAACTGATAGGCCAATTTCCTAGTAACCGCTGGACCATCTTACTGTTTTCAACGAGATACTTTTCCAATTCTGGTCTCGTGTCGGAAATGAAAACAATGCCGCGTCTGAAGTTTGGAGAAAAACTTACATACTGAATGCCGCTACTCTTTGTCTCACATAAATCGCAACATGGTGATACGGTGGGAGCTTCCAGTTTTCGGGGAGAGTTTACCATCGAGAACCACCTTGATTGCTATTTTCACGAAGCCTCCGTCAAATTCTTGCTCAGTTGTCCTCGTATAAACCTTTGGAATTTTGCCTGAAAATTAGAAGGCTTTTTTAGCAAATGTTAGTAGAAAACTGTTACGTATTCGAATGAGCATTGAGGAGCATGGGGGAGTGTGGATACATGAGGGAAACAATGGACAAACTGAGATTTCCGGATATCACAAATCATGTCAGCTGACATGTCAAACAGCCAAAAAAAAAATCTCTAATATTGTTCTAATATGGCGTAAAGTACAGGTAATGTAGGTCTCCATTGCGCGCTAGAAAATCTTTCAAACATACCTCAGCAACCCATACACTACAGAAAATTCAGCAAAAACTAATGATAAGGTCGAACATCGATATTCGATACTATCGACACATCGATTTTTTGTATCGATGGTCATGTTTTTACCATCAACGGTAGCTGCCCGATGTTTAGCCACTTTCGACGGTTTGAGGTGATGAAAAAATCTATGACGGACGTTTGGGAATTTTCCGGAAAAGAACTCAACAAGAAATGTTTTTGATATTTCCAAACTAAACTGACTACCTATTTTGAAATGATTGACTAAATTGAATATGTACGTTTTTAGAGTCATTAGACCCTATGTACAGAAAATAACAAATTTGAATTGAATTTGAATGGAATTTTCAATATAAATCGCATCTCAACCATCTACGGGTCGTTACACTTACCCATATTTCACGGTTGTGCAGCTCATTTAAACTTTTACCCAAGTCCGCTCATTGTGAAAAATTTTCCTGAAATTAACCCTTGCTGTAAAGTTTGGATTAGAAATATTTTTCATTACTCACCGTACGGTTTTCTTATGGAACGTAAATTAAATTATGAATAAGGAGAAGAAAACTTTTTCTCTTACGTTCTTCTTTTTTGCCAAAACAAAAACTTCCAAGAGAATGCCCACTCAGCCCTTCGGGGGGAAACTGGAAGTTTTTCCCTCGTCGGGAAAGATTCATCGCACGGTGTTTGGATGAAACGTCCGACCAACGCGGGGGCTAAATAAATGATTCTCCGTTGTGAGGCGGGAGGGAATAGGAGAGCAGGTTAGTGGGGATAGAAGGATAGGAAGTCTGCAGTCATCGCTAACTACTCGTTCAGCGGAGGAAAAACGTTTGTGAAAATTTCATCTCAGTGCTCTCATTCCGAACGATTCCTTACCTTTTAAGTGGTTGCATAGAGTTTAAAGAGGTGGACGTACTTAGCGGTGCAGGATACACATTATGGCCACTGGGCGCAGAACTTTTGAATACAGAATGTGTTTTTACGGAGGTTGTTTGGTTTGCAGTTGTGGGGCATAAGGTAAGTCAACAGAAATATCCCATCGGCCGCCTACAAAGCCGCATACTGACCCGACACCGCAATGGTGCCCCTCAAGAACCGCAACTCCTTCTAACCCCACCCCACGCCCCACGTCAATCCCCTCCTCAATGTGAAAATGCTTATTCAAGAGTGTGAGCGTAAATGTAAATATGCGGATTTTTTTTGTACAGAATGTGTTTTCACCCAGGAGTGAATTGGTTTGGAAATGTCCATCTAATATATATAATAACCGTCCAACCCACATAAACGCCCCGTCATGAGGCGACACTCCGCCAACGTAATACAAGGGGGGGGGGGGGGGGGGGACTTGATCGACCTCAACATAGAATTTCAACAAATTTGGTCGTAAAATTAAACAAATAGTGTGTAAAAACCTTTCATGACGTGTAGATCTGTGGAATCACCGAAAAACACATTCTGGGTTTCATTGGATTGATCTTCGATCATACAGTAATAATCCGGGGGTCTGGGGGTGTCCCCCAGTACAACGGCAAAAATATAGTCATCCAAACCTACATCGTCACAAGCGGCAATAGGTACACCCCACAGCTTTTAAATGACTAAACCATTGACAAAATGCGCTGTAGCGCACAACTGTACAGAGCAGGGATCGTAACTGTCAACTGGTTCGCCAAGTTTGGGTTGACCCCCTCAAGTTCAGTGGGGGCCACTTGTCTTATCGATTCATGCAAGTACGACCTTTATAATGACTATTTTGTACGAGGAAACTTCAGACTTGGCGAGGGAGTCTGTCCACCCGCTGGCATAAGCTCAGGGAATAATGATTCCTTCTTATCAGCTGAGTTCGAAGGGCCAAGGGCAGATCTAGACGCTTCAAGCCAAACTGTTGATACGCCCGGACTGTATTAACACGTTGGCAGTCAACTCCAAAATCCACCGGGTCTGTTCACCCAGGCCACCGACAACTGAACATGAAAACAAAGCAAAATATGCATTCCAAACCCGATGCTAAGGGCAGCATATTGCAGCTAACTTGTTCCTTGAACTACCTATTGATTTATCAGCTCCCAAAACATGCACAAGAATCGTTACCAGCGTAAAAAATAAAAAAAACGCTGCAAATTTTACACAAGGGTTTATTATTCTTTGATATACGTTACTTGAGCAGAAATTTAATTCTGTCAATGAAAAAATTTAAAAAAAATGTTTTTTGATTTTCATCTCAAAAAAAATTTTTTTTTTGGATTTCTTTGTTTAAAAAAGCGTGGTAAACCAAGTATTTTGTCAAAATTTCAGATTTAAAAAAAAATTCCTACTGCTCAAAACGGCCCGGACGGCGGACGGACATTTCGGATTTAGAATGTAGACCACTTGAAACGGATAATGTCAAATTTTGAGCCCGATCGGAGTCGTCGACCCCCGTCGCGAAAACATAGGTGTATTATTCCAAGAATAATAAACCAAAAGAAAGCTGTGGTCGGACACGGCCATTTTGGCCCTCGGTGGCAGTGAACGAGTACTCTAGTGTCTCCACATTCCAACATGCAAACTTCAATGATTGTTGATTCGGCAATCTCTTCTGAATGTAAACGGTAAAACCGACCACAGCTCTTGTGGAATGTAATAACTTACAATCATTGGTTTCAAGATAAAAATCAAAATGTTGACTCCATGTAGGTTCTCTTGTAGGAATGATGTCACCCGCAATATGTGGGGGACTTTAAACCAGCATGGAGAAGTGATTGACCTAACGTTTTTACATTAGGTTTGATGGCGTCCGTCGACAGTTGTCCCAATGCCTTCTGAACCGCTGTTGAGTTCCGCCGAACACCGCACCGGCAGACCTGGAACGCGAACCATCAACAAAATGAAGCATTACTTCACGGTGATTCATGGGATTGTAAATTTCATACGGGAAAATTCATAAATGATAAACACTAATACTTTTTGGTTTATTGTGTTCAGAATAATCAACCTTTTTCGAGAGAGGAGTTTCATAAGGGCGGGAATGAGTCATTTCATGTGTTTGAGGGTATCAACGAGGACTACGAGGACAACTCGACTGACTCGAAAACCGGAAAAAAGGGGATGATCCGCGAGATACAGCCTGTTAAATTACTGGGAAAGAAGGCGGAAGATCCGAATCACGGGGAAAGAAAGGGGAAGGTACTCTATTGGCACTACTGATGATAACGGGGAAGATTTCGGAAAAATTGTTCATCGTCACTGATGATATATATAATCATCTATTTAATCATTATTTTCGTGCTTATATTCCAGGCCGTTAAGACCGATTTCATTGGAAAAAGTACAAAGATTTACTCCACTTAAGACAGTTTTCCCAGTCGATGGCGGCGAGGAGGTACTTTTCAAAATTGAAATACAGACGCTCTCAGAAGGGCAAGAAAAGCGGCACTCGCAGGGAGTAAAGAGAAGAGTGAAATTCTCATTTTGTGTCATTCAAATAAGCTATTTGTTTTCAGACTCTCCCTCTTTTCACACTGATCTGTCTCTAACCGTCCCCCTTCTACCACTGTTTTGACTAGGGTAAATTTTCTTGTTTCAATAAAATTATTTACAAATCGTGGATGTTCATTAACTGATTTCTCATTCCGTAATACCGTTAGATAAAAGACCCTTAACTAATGAGGAAAAATAAAACGACCCAACCGTTCATGAGGATGGAAATGAGTAGAGCGCGTCAAATTAGAATTTCAGTTTTCTCAAAATGGGAAAATTCCGAAATTCCCCCTTCAAAATAATATACATTTTTATTTATTTATTTTATTTTATTTTTCGAAAATCGGTATCCAGGATTGGTTGGACGATGACAATGACTTCATTTTTTCGTTTGGCGCCATGGTTGAAATTGATGGGGTTTATTCAATTAAAATATGAATTTAAAAGTGGATGGTGGAGTTTAAAAAAATGCAATAAATACAACGTTTTTGTTTTACAACGTACGCAAACGTTAATTTCGAATTTGACTTTTATAATGTCAGAATGCTCGTTTGTGCCAAATCTGAAATAAACTTCGGATTTGGCGATCCAGTGGGCCCTTTGCTTTACCCACGTTAGTGGCATAAGCTTTGGGAATCAGCAGGAAAAAAATATCGATGTGCATTTTTAAACATACTATCGATATTCCGATATAGCGACGCATAAAATATCGATGTATCAACACCAATCAGACTCATGTCAAGTGTTTAAAAAGAAACGGCTTTTGGCCGAAAAAAATGACAAAGATTACCACGGCAAGCAAAAAAAGTCGAAAAGCCAACTAAAGGCAGAATTTGGAACAGTCCTAACAAAAATCTCCTTTCGTCTTCTTCCTCTTCGTTGGTTTGTCGCTTGGTTGTGACTCATTTCATAGTCCTTTTTCGAAGCTTCTTCTTCTGCTCACATCAAAAAGGATAGAAGAGAAAAGGCTGCTAGAGCACCGAAATATCGAGATGAAATATCTTTATACAATAAATCAAGTGAAACGGATATCGATAAGGAAACCCTATGGATACATTGATTCCCATCCATAATAGATGCAAAAAATTCCCTAGTGAAAAAATGCTGACCAGATCAAAATAAGAGGAAAAGCGAATCCAGAATGTTACCTCGACGCTTTGAGCCCTGAGGGTCTATTCCGGTTCTCCTGATCCCTTCCCTTCATCATACGGGGAGTGAACATGGAGTATGCGCCTTCTGAACTCAACCACACACTAAATAAAATGTAGGAACACTACCTCGCATAGGCATTTAAAAAACACCTGGATCGGGCCCTGGTCGTGCGCAGTTTTTCCTAGAATAGCGAAAAAGAATTTCAGCCCAAACATGGGTTTTCAAGGTGATGATAAATCTTTTTTTCATCTGTTCTATCGAATGTTTTGCAAACCTTGTCCTATTCAGAGCAAATCCAAGTCTTCGAAGTCGATGCTCTCAATCCCTTTTCACGGTATCCTCAGAATCTACACTGCACCAACTCCTCCGATCCACACCGGCTTTTTACTTCTTATCACACCTACATCACCAGTCGCTTTTCATTTTCCTTCGGGCGCGTTTTCTTTTCCCACCTTCCGCTCCGCCTTTTTCTAATCCTCAGCCCGTTTCTTGACCGGAAAACAAGGAAAACCCTTTTTCTCTAGGTGGATTAATTGGTTTGTTTTGAGGTCAGGGGGTGAGAAAAATTTACTGGCTGGAGGGTAATAAGAACGGATGGTCTGCGGTTGTGGATTGTCGTGGATTTAAGTTGGCAAAAAGATGTGAAAAATAAATGGGGGGATCCTGAAAAAGCTAGAGGATGTTCTTGGATCTTATTCAAAACACTTTGAAAAACTACTCAAACAATGCAGAGGCTGGGAAATTTAGCCAAATTATTGCGGCTAGCGCGTTTTGCTCGACCTTTGCAATCAGATGAGCAGGTAGAGTCGTTTTGTGACCATCCCTGATGGAACGGAGGGTAGCAGCCAACTCCGACGGAATAGTCATCAACTCCGACGGCAACCATTTATAAATACCCTCCACCTACTTGATGTAGTCGTGTCTTCAGCCCACATAGAAGGAGGAAACTTGGCTTCTTCGCTAACGTAACATGTCAACCAAGTAGTCTGCAAACTTGTGGATGCGGCGGTCGTTGGGGATCTTACTCATAAAAAATCCTCAACGAAGGAATCGCTCACTTCATCAGGTCTCAGGAATGGAAGTCCGAACAGTGCGTGAAACCACTGGCTGATTTGTTGTTGGGTCCCTGGGTAATTGTTTACTATTACCTTGTCACCTCTAACTTTTTTAGTATGAAGACATTTGACATATTTATGTTTGTTAATAAAGAATTTACATTTATTAAGGCCCGGAAAAGTGAAAAAAGTAAGATGCTTACTTTAGAAGTCGTCTTCAGATGAGGTACTGTGCCGCGGTACGGGAACAGGAAACATCATCTAGTTGGGCACCTTGCAGAATTTATCTTTAGAAGAACATATCCAGACTATAATAGCCGTATTCACGCTCTTTTTAAAGCCATTGGCCACTTGTACAACGGCGAAGACAATACCCAATTGTTGCCACCTTGTGAAACATCTCCGGACTCCAACGCCAGTACCTCATCTGAAGACGACTTCTAAAGTAAGTATCTTACTTTTCTTACTTTTCCGGGCCAACCTAAAGTAAGTACATATCTTACTTTTCTTACTTTTCCGGGCCAACAAACATGTTTATCTGTCGTTTGTAGGCCATTGCTGATAACATATTCAAGTAGGTAGCAAACAAGTTGAAGGTGACAAGGTAATAGTAAACAATTACCGGTCCCTGTATGCGGTGGTAAGCCCCACAGACTAAATTGTTCTCCACCAGGACTGAGTGAGGTGGAATCGGCACCCAGTAATCCTCGCTGTAAAGGTGTTTTTGCAGCGGGGCGGATTGCTTCCGTGATGACACCTACGAACGAACAATCTGATCCTTGACCATCGGAGTTGGCCATGGCTTATCTTCACAAATTTTCTTCAATATTTCTTCGTCGTCGGAGATGGCAACTTTCAATATTTATACCACCCTAATCGTCGGAGTTGGCACACTCCCGGAACGGAGGATGTCGTACTGAGGTGGCCGACGATGAGATGTTGAACAGCCTCAGCTACCAGTCTCCTGCGGTCAGAACCGTCTCACAATGTCTGCCTGATTCAATAGAAACCTTTTAGTCGAGACCTTACTTAATTTTTCATGAACTATATTCACTTCCTCTGAGGGAGTCTTCACCACTACGAGACAAACCCATAAATCCCACGCGTAAAGCAAAGTTCTTCGCTGCATCCCGCGGATTGTTTCTCGAGCCATTTAAATCGTAACGAGCCCCCCATAAAATACGCAACCTTCTGGCCATATTCTCCGGCTCTTTCGGGATTATGTCACGGAAAGAATATTTATAATGCAGTTAATTTCCTCGACGGTGTGAAAAACAGGGGCCCCGTGCAAAAGGAAATTACGCCTAGTATCTTCGCGCTTTCTGCCCCTCGTAGATCTTCCCATCCCCCATGCGAGCGTTTTCCCCGAACAAATGGCACACACCTTGCTGGAGGTGGAAAAATTCCGCTTTACCTTCGCCAGAATAAATCAACACTCTTAACATTGTTAAATTGTCGAATGCAGGTTGATAACTATTGAATGAATATGTTATTGATCGAGGTAACAAGCCAAAACATGAACAAAAACAAACATAAAAACGCTGCAAATTTTACACAAGGGTTTATTATTCTTTGATATACGTTACTTGTGCAGAAATTTAATTCTGTCAATGAAAAAATTAAAAAAAAAAATTTTTTTGGATTTTTTTTTTCAAAAATGTTTCTTTTTCAACCCACGGGTTTGGGAGATCGGACTGAAAACCTTGCGGGCACAACTAGATGGTAAACCAAGTATTTTGTCAAAATTTCAGATTTTAAAAAAAATTCCTACTGCCCAAAACGGCCTGGACGGCGGACGGACATTTCGGATTTAGAATGTAGACCTCTTGAAACGGATAATGTCAAATTTTGAGCCCGATCGGAGTCGTCGACCCGCGTCGCGAAAACATAGGTGTATTATTCCAAGAATAATAAACCAACAAGAAACCCGACGGCCCGCGTTTTTACCACGGCCGGCCCTGCAGTCTGACGTCTTATGCCTTTCTGGCCGCACAGTGGTTCAAAACGACAGTTTTGGTTTATTATTCTTGGAATAATACACCTATGTTTTCGCGACGGAGGTCGACGACTCCGATCGGCCTCAAAATTTGACATTATCCGTTTCAAGAGGTCTACATTCTAAATCCGAAATGTCCGTCCGCCGTCCAGGCCGTTTTGGGCAGTAGGAATTTTTTTTAAAATCTGAAATTTTGACAAAATACTTGGTTTACCATCTAGTTGTGCCCGCAAGGTTTTCAGTCCGATCGCCCAAACCCGTGGGGCGCTATGGGGCTAAAATGGGGCTACAGGAGGGGTGTTTTGAAGGCTTTTAGCTGTGGGATCGAGTTAGGTGTCGTTTTCGAAGTATTTTTGGGCGTAGAATCCATTTTTGGGGGTCCCGGAACGATCCGATTTCACTGTGGCGATCTATAGGGCTTTCATGGGGCTAAAAATGGGATTTTTGAAGGATCCCAAGAAGTTAAATATTTTTCGAGTAAAAGTTAAAGAATTTTTGAAAAAAAAAATTTTTATTGACAGAATTAAATGTCTGTACAAGCAACCTATATCAAAGAATAATAAACCCTTGTGTAAAATTTGCAGCGTTTTTTGGAAATAAAACCTCTTCCCATCGACCCAGAGGACTGGAACTTTGCAGTAATACAGATTTTTACCCGCTGAATTAGAATCCGTAGTCAGATTTGAAGAAAAAATTCCTTCGTAATTAAAAAAATTAAATTAAAGAAGAATGCGTTCACTGAGGTGGTTAGGGTGAGAAATGACTCCTCTGCTGAGTACTATTTCTGAGTACTACTCAGCAGAGGCGTCATTTCTCACCCTAACCACCTCACTGGATTAGATCTCTGCCCCGTCGGCAAAAACCACACCGGAATGCGTTCACTCTCCTACTTAAGTATTGATTTTTTTCTCGGCTACCTAAATTAAAAACATGGTGTCTAATGCGCACGTTTATGAATACCAACGAAAAACTTCCCACCCTGAATTTTTCGGGATCAGAGCGCTTTGGGGAACTGAACGGAACGATATTTCGAGCCCTGGCTTGATGACTCTTCTTAGTGGCTTCCGAAAGTTTCATGATTGTCGACCCACCTCAGCACCTTTGTTGTTGGCGAACTCTGATAATGAATAGGCGATAATCTACTGTGAATCAGTGAAGGGAATTTTTAAACAAAAGTTTCAATCAGTGCTAAGTTCAAGGCAACCTAATGCAACTACTTCTTCTCAATATTGAAGGAAACTCGTATTAACGAGAGTCAACAACCTCAGAGAAGTTTTAAACAAGTACTAAGCAGCCAACCTGGTTCAATCAGCAACAGGCGAAACAAGTTTAAAATCCGCATTTTAATTTGTTAAGCGAGAACCAGATGGAACAGAGTTCTTCAAAGGTGAACTATTTAATTGCGACTCCTCCCCTCTGCCTGGTCCTTACAACCAGTTCAGTCTCACGTAAGTATTCATCCCTTTTAGACTTGTCTCGTTATCTTCAACATTCTAATGAATGTAGAGTTATTCCTAAACTTTTCCGCAGGGTGAGGGGAGGCCTTGGAGCTCTTTAGTAAGTTGAGAAGTAAACTTACCCCCGGCCTGTACCTGTGTACCTTCAGCGTCTCCTGCGGGACCTTCAGGGCGAACCTTAATTGAAGTGAGCGTAGTCAACTTTCTAGGTTGTCATTCCAACGAGGATAGACAACCCTGGAAGAACTTGAGGTTTACCCAGAGCGTTGAGGGATTTTGAACTGGGGTGACGTAACTTGAAATGGCTTCACGGAAACATACAACCCTCGCCTGAAACAGCAAGTTTGCACAACACGAAAAATGCATCATTTCAACGTTCGGAGCGGGCGTGAGGTACTGGGTCTGCGGAGTGGGATGAAAGTGTCCACATAAGAAACCCTCCCGAAACTGCGACAATCGCAAGGGGTAAAGTGTATAGTAGCGATTTTCCTGGTTGCCTCTGACGAAGTTTTCCCATCAAGTCCCTTCCGAAACGGAGACCTCCGGAACGGCCCGCGAAAGAGCGGCGATAACTCGGAGTGAGTCTTCATAGACCTTGGAGGGTTGGACACGGTAGGGATGTAAGTGGAAGGATGTGAAGTTGTTGCTTTGTCTACATTCGCTCCAGTGCCATCTCTGCCCGTTCCAATCATCCATATAGGGCTATATTTTACCTCGCGAAGACATCCATTGCCAGCTCCTGCCGTCCACAACCGTCCTTCTACAGGCATAATTTCGTTACATATTATGTAACAACGATTAGATTTGTCCTGGTCCTTTGGCGCTTGCAGTGGAGTTCCACCCGTTTGCTGGGGTTCTCCTTGTTGAGCTGGAGGTGGCCCGCCGTTTTCAGGTGCTGGGACGAGTCCTTGAAGCTATGCTTGTTGGCCAGTGTCAGGAGGAGTGGGCTGCTGAGTACCGAGGGAGACTCACGTTTGAGTTTTTCCTATCTGTGGATGGCGAGATCTGGTCATGAGACATGGCAGCTACTGGGGACTTCCTGGCTAGCCTGCACCGCCTGGCGTTGTCGATCCTGGCACATGGTGCAGTGGCTCTGTCGGCTTGACAAAGCATGTTCATTTGAGGCTTTTTATCTAATCTTTATCATTCCAACTACTGTCAGAGAAAGACATTTCAATTATATACAAATCGCAGCTGAATGACAAATAGCACACAATTATGGTCATCTCCGGCTTGGCATCACCTTTTGACCATTCTCAGGCACTCGGCTCCATTTTCTTGTAGCTCTGAGGTTTCCCATTATCGATTCTTTCATTCCTCCATGTTTGCTTGGCATCTCTAACCATTCCCATCCATCCACCTTCTGCCGTCTTCAGCTGTCACCTCTAACTTTACTCTCCAACCATCACCGGTCTAACAGCGCTGATTACCTACTTTTGAACCTCTCCAACCCCAAACTCGTTCAGTCCATCGTCCAAGTCCATGAAGCAACATTTTAGGGGAACAACAGCTCGCTCGTTCCGATGGGAAGCAAAACTCTCGAGAACGATCAAGAAGGAAGAACAGGGACTAAGTGGGGTTGTCCCCTCTGACCGAAAGGAGCCTCAACTACCTAATGATGACCCCCGCAAAGCGCTTTCCCCCCGCCCCCCCTTACAATACGAGTCACCTGAACTGGCCGTAAATGGTGAGTGCAATAGAGATCCAAGGACACCATGCTGGTTCGGTCTCAAGAGAGAGTTCGGTAATGGGATTGACAAGGGAAACCCACTGAGGCCATTTCCTATTTTAGCTGCATCGATTCTTTACTCCGTTTCGGGTGCTTGTACCCGCAGCAGATCCCGCTTAAGGAGTTTTCTTTTATCCGGAGATTTCAGTTGGTTTTCAATGCCACAAGTGTCCAACAACACAAAACAACGAAATGGGGGGAAAAAATGCGAACAAAGCAGGGAAAATCATCTGTAGGCGGCCATTTTGTTTTGTAAGATAACACGAGAGGTTGTCGAAAGTTACCAACAGCGTTTCCACATTGAGGGAAATTTCCCTTTTTGTGCGAAAATGGCCCCTTGGAGGGAAAAAGGGAATGGGAAAAGAGAGTTTTTTATGGAGTGGCCTCTCGGCCATCAGTTCTTCCGTGTGGTGTTAAGCTGGGGTCTGTGTTGGGGCCGTCCTTGTTTTTACTATTTGTTAACGACCTGGCCCACCAGTTTGACATGAACAGCCAACAGCTATTCCTATTTGCAGACGACATGACGGTGTTGGGGGTCTAGCCCGAGTCAGGAAACTCTCAGGGATCAGCTCCGTTCTTCTGATCGGCTGATTCATCGCTGGTGTGAAGCCAACTCCCTGAAGCTGAATGAAAAAAAAAAAAAAAAACAACAACTTGCACGTCTGCCTTAACGGCCGATTGGTAGACTCCGTCAGTTTTCTGGGCCTTCACATCGAAAACCGCCTATCGTGGAATACACACATTGACAACCTGCGCCCCAAACTGGCGTCTGCAGTCTTCGCTCTCCGTCGGCTATCAACCGCCCTCTCCTTTTCGTTCTTGCGCACGGCCTTCTTCGCCCTCTTCATGAGCATCGCATATGATCGCTTTGTGGGGTAATTCCGAGCACAGTGCTACTGTATTCCAGCAACAGAAATCTGCGGTCAGGTCCATTTTTAATTTGGGGTACAATGAAAGTTGTAGGGGATATTTTAAAAACGCTGCAAATTTTACACAAGGGTTTATTATTCTTTGATATAGGTTAGTTTCGCAAAAATTATTTCTGTGTCAAAAGAAAAAAATGTTGGGGAAAAAAATTTTTGGATTTTTTTTCAAAAAATTTATTTGTGTTTTTTTTTTCAAAAAATTGTTTTTTCAAAAATTCTTTATTCTTTACTCGAAAAATAATTAACCTCCTGGGATCCTTCAAAAATCCCATTTTTAGCCCCATGAAAGCCCCATAGATCGAAACAGTGAAATCGGATCGCTGCGGGACCCCAAAAAATGGATTCTACGTCCAAAAATACTTCGAAAACGACACCTGACTCGATCCCATAGCCGAAACCCTTCAAAAACCCCCTTCTGTAGCCCCATTTTAGCCCCATAGCGCCCCACGGGTTTGGGCGATCGGGCTGAAAACGGTGAGGTGATGTGAACATGTTATTGAACTTGGCATGGAACGACTCACAACAGTTCGTCGTTCGGTCGGATGTGAGTTCATCGGCTGCCCACATAGTCGGCGGAAATTTCGCATGCGAGAATATGTAATTGTCAGTAAGATAATCGCAGAAATCAGTCACTTTGGGGTTTATGTAAGAGGGACACACGGACATAAGGTCCTCTACAAAACTGTCTTCAATTTGATCCGGGGGTAGTAGTGGGAGTCCAAACACCAGCTTCAACCATTCACCGACTTCATTGTTTTTTTCCTTGTACTGCGCTGAGAGACCATATCGCTGTATTGCTCGCCACCATGACTGGGCGAGGTGAAATCTGCAACCAGTGATCATCGCTTGTGGGAATGCCGCCTTCACAGCAGCATGAATAGCCTCCTCAAAGTCGCATACGACAGCCTCAGGTGTAAATGAAAGACCCAACTCGCAGCTGACCTATATACCTCACGATAGCGAGCGAATGAGATAACGGGAACCCGAGAAAACAGATCGACGGTGCAGTCAATCGTTGACCCTTGACTACCTGAAACAGAAACAAGTGCAGTCGATACAATTCATTATCGCCTAATGACAGCTTACGGTGCAGTCGATACTCACCCGGAAGTCATCCGGGGGTGCAGGGGGCGAAGCCCCCCCCACCGAGGCGCGCAGCGCCGAGTTTTTTTACCGTTATAATTTAGAATCTCTCTGCTGGCTCTCTTTTTATGTAATTTTGCCTGTCTGGTTCTCGACTTGTTTCATCTGTGATGGTCTGTTGTTTGCTCTTTATTGTAATTCATATCGACGATTGTATTGCCTGTTCGGTTTCTACAATAAAAAATGGATTGATTGATTGATTGATTGATTGGCTGATGACCAACTTTGGGAACAAACATATGGCCAATTCTTTCGACTTAGCACATTCAAAACGGTAAGACGTCGAAAATGGTCGACTGCGCAGATCCCTATTGTACAACTCGACAATAGGGATCAACAAACTGTTTTACTGCGGCTTTGATGACTTGTTGTGAATCATACACTGATACACTGGCTATTGTGTGTATGCCGTTCAATGCTCTGTATTCACTAAAGTGTATGAGTCGGCGTAAAAAGCTTTTGTACTAAAAACACCCTCAGCGCTGAACATAATAGGTATGCTACTGGCTTTCCCTTTGTATTCGCCATCTGCCTCCACCGTTCTTGCTAATTAACTTAATTAAATATCAAACTGGCATGAACTTCCACGAACTTAATTATTTTCACATCCGGAAATGGTTAGTAAAAGAGGGAGAAAAGTTGCAGTGGATTTAATATTGCCTGGAGTTGTGAAACGTTGTGTTCTAGGTCGACCTCGCCTTGTCTGCCGGGAAAAATCGAGGGATTTTATAGTTTGTTGAAGGGGGGGCTCCTGATGATGGCTGTAGGGAAAATCCCTAATACGGGGTGTGAGCTTGGGCTGGAAGAAAGATGACCAAATCTGGGTCACTCTCTTGGTTAGGTTGCGGCTACAATATACATGGGCGATTCAATTCCACTGGCAGCCAAGGGCGTTCATTTCATAATGTTCACTCCTTCCCTATGCCCGCTAGATATAAACACCCGCACATACATACTGACGTCCTGAACTAGTGGTTTGGGTAACAAATCATTTGAAGCAAGCCGAGACATAAAACGCACTCGGTGCATACAGTTGAAGTACAAGTGCATCAAATCTCAAACTACTTAAACCAGCAAATAAAACTCGGAAAGTAGCCCTACAAGGGGTCGAAAGAATGAGCCTCCTAAAAAAAGAAGTAGCTTGAGCTTTTTTACTCTTAGAAAAAGCATGACAACTGAAAAGAGCATTAGAAAAGAAGGGAGCGGAAGGTGAGTTTGAACCTGCAACGAACAGGGCGGAAACTGGCAGTGAAGGGGGGTTCTTCTCTAAGCTCCTTACTTTTTAATATGCACTCCACTCCAAGAACCAACCTCTGGTTTTTTCCCTTACCCCACCTGGACCCACCCCCGGACCATTTGAAGGGTCCAAACATCCCCCAACAGTTGAGCAGAGAAGCAGGGGGAATAAAAGACCTCTCAGAGAATCGTACCTACTCGAAGTATTCACTCTCTCCCTCCTCACGAACTTCCGTTTCTACCTACTCACTTTTTTCTCTCTCTCTTTTTTTTGTATGTTGAAGCACAGGGTGGTAAACTTCAATCTAGACGCTCAAGTTATTTTGGAGGCCGCGAATGAGGGAAAGAACTCCCCGAGACAAAATTATTTGACACCTGTCATTCAAATGGTAGGCAGCCTAATAAATACCAATTTCTCGCAGGGTTTTGCCTGACACTCCTCTCTCGAGTGAAGTCTGTCTAATAGGAACGAAAAATATTACATTCTGCGGAGCTCTAAGTGAGCTTGAAATGAGGACAAAAAACAAAAAGGTTTTTCAGACTATCAGATTCCTTATCTCACAACAGAAGAATTATGACGAGCCATAAATCGTTGTTAGATGCATCGTCTAATTCAAAAATAGATATTTACAGAAAAACGCTGCAAATTTTACACAAGGGTTTATTATTCTTTGATATCAAAGAATAATATATATTACTAGTCTCTCTGGCTCGCTTCGCTCGCTCCCCTAGTGGGGTGTATTGCCGCCTGTGGGGTGCGTAGCATCGATGGACACGTTCAAACCCCTACTCAGACATAAGGCCTCGCTCCGCTCGGCCCCTCCTATTCGTAGCAGAGACGATAGAAAAAATCGGCGTATTTTTAGGGCTTACCGTTTAGGAAATTATTATTTTTAATTCAATTCAACTTTTTTTAAATAAAGGCCTCTCCATCTATCAAAGTTCCCTGGACCCTCCGTTTTCTAAGATCCCTGGCCCCGCGCGAATTAAAACGATCCAATTGTCTTCTCACCGTGAAATCACCCCCTCCCCCTCGGTTTTTTTGAAATCCGACTTCGGAATCGGATTGGCCATATTTTGGCGCGCATTTGGCTCGCGGATACCATACCCAAAAAATGGCTCCTTACTGGGTATTTTTGAACCCGAAAAAACGTGGGACAAACGCGAGAAAGACGATTTTTCGACGAATTTTCGACGAATTTCCCGGGCGAATTTCGGATTTTCGATTTGACCGACGTCTTCCTCCAGGTCTGATCTATACGGCTCGTATTTTTTCGTAATTTTTTCGACCCCTTAAACGGGCTTTGGCGCGAGTTGAAAGTGGAAAACGTAGGACAAACGGGAGAAAGACGATTTTTCGACGAATTTCCCGGGCGAATTTCGGATTTACGATTTGACCGACGTCTTCCTCCAGTTCTGATCTATACGGCTCGTATTTTTTCGTAATTTTTTCGACCCCCTAAACGGCCAGCGAGCGGAAAGTGAAAAAACTCACTCGGGAACGCATTATCCCGTACCAACAAACCACACGGCTACCACACGGCCGTCTACCACACGCCGTCGGCCAACACAATTTTATATTATTGTATGATGATGATGATACGTATATTATAAGTTACTTGTGCAGAAACTTTCTGATTGACTTGTTTCTGTCAATAAAAAAATTTAAAAAAAATTTGGATTTTGTTCTAAAAAAAATTTTTTTTTTTTGATTTTTTTTTAAATGTTTTTTCAAAAATTCTTCATTTTTTACTCGAAAAATATTTAAAATCCTGGGATCCTTCAAAAATCCCATTTTTAGCCCCATGAAAGCCCTAAAGCTCGCCCCAGTGAAATCGGATCGCTGCGGGACCCCAAAAAATGGATTCTACGTCCAAAAATACTTCGAAAACGACACCTAACTCGATCCCATAGCTAAAAGCCTTCAAAAAAACCCTCCCGTAGCCCCATTTTAGCCCCATAGCGCCCCACGGGTTTGGGCGATCGGACTGAAAACCTTGCGGGCACAACTAGATGGTAAACCAAGTATTTTGTAAAAATTTCAGATTTTTACAAAAATTCCTAGTGCCCAAAACGGCCTGGACGGCGTATGGCGGACGGACATTTCGGATTTAGAATGTAGACCACTTGAAACGGATAATGTCAAATTTTGAGCCCGATCGGAGTCGTCGACCCCCGTCGCGAAAACATAGGTGTATTATTCTAAGAATAATAAACCAAAACGAAGCAAATTTATCACAAGGGCGTGTTATTGCTTGAAATAGGTTAATTGTGCAAAAATTAATTCTGTCATTGAGAAAATATTTTGAAAAAAAAAAAGTTTCTGTCCCATGCTTCAGTATAATACTGATAATACAATAATAAGCGCATTGCTAATGGTCCCAGGCATATCAGACAACATACACGGAAGGTCTTCAAGTAATGCCCGGCAGACTACCAGCCGATCTCCACTCAGAGCGAGAGAGGCACCGGCGATCATGGTGAAAGGTAGGCGAACAGAGAGGGTACACCTACACCTACAACTGCTCATACTCGACCATCCATTGCCACTTTCCATGTTCAAAATGCTCTGAAAACGGGTTTCCCGAACTTCTTCAACAATCAAAGATGAATAGAAAATATTGATAGTGCATTATGAGAAAATTAAAATTGGGGTTCACCTCCTCGAAAAACTTGCGCATATAAAAATTAACTAACGTACTTATCGCATATCTGGAGTTTTGAATTTAATTATAAAAAAGTACCTTTAAAAGTGAAGGAATTCGATGAAGCGGAGCTGAGTCCTTCTGTAGTCAAGGTCTGGTTTCGCAGCTTTTATGATCCCTTTTATCGGAATTGCCTTCTTGTGAGAGGGCGTTTTATTTTAAACCGTTGAAACGAAAAGCGGCGGTTGAAGAGGTTCGAGTCAGGAGATATGGAAGATAGAATCGATGGAGGTTTGATTCGATTTGGTGCGTAGAAGCTGTCAGATCTGTGAACATGAGAGCGTCGTCGTTAATAAATTCATTTTGTTCTTGAACTAAATGGTCATATCGTTTTAACAAGGAATGACACTATTTTCTAATGGAAGGAACCCAATTAGACATGGCGATTTCCTCCTTAGAGCCTCTAAGCCTGGCTGTTCCATTCCTTCGCTAACTCAAGTTAATTACAATCTGGGAGCGTTGCCGCAAAGACATGCGGAGGAAACAAGAAGCCATTTGCAGTAAGTGGTTGTCCCCGAGTATTAAATTTATATTTTTATAGCAAAAACAGGAGGAAGACAGCGTGAGGATTGTGTGAAACTACGAGGTAATTTCCTCACGTGGGAGCGTTCATTGTCGTTGGAGTAATGAAGTCAAATGACTTTGTACTACACGCTCATTTTACGTGGCATTACCTCGGCGCGGAAATTTATTCGGGGGCGAGCCGGCAAGATGGAGAAGTTGTAATAGGACTTGGCACGTGGGTGATTCCTCGCGTCTTTCCCATTACCGTTATTTGGTGAACGTAGGTGAAAAAGTTGTTTGGCGCAGTTATTTTCTTTCATGAGTACATTTTTACCAAAGCAGCATTTTCAGAGGAACAGAGCTTGTTAGCAGTATACGGCATTTCTTGAAGCGGAGAGAAAGGAAGAGAAAGCAGTGAGGCTGAACATAATGAAAGGAGTGTCGTCGTAAGTGAACGAATATCAAGACGAAGATGACTGAACTGGTGACTTCTTTCTCCTGATATTATCAGGCTGATAAGTTCCCGAGCGTCAAAGGTAGTAATGGCACCCAGGTGAGAACCTTCCGAACCCCCAACGAGTAGCCATTTTTTTTTTTTTTTTTTTTTTTTTTTTTTTTTTTTTTTTTTTTTAATGAGCGGCGTGACTGGTGGACAGATGACGGACTCAAGGTGGATGTTTTGGTGTTGGTTTCACACCAAAAGATGGAGTGGATGTGGATGGAGGTTGCAAGCTGGAAATCAGCCGAACAGAAGCAAATGTTGCTCAATCGGCAAGTACAAGGACTCCGAGGTCAGCAATCAGTGATGAGCCAGACACGTCATACTCGAGCTAACCCTTCCTAACCTTCTTCAACCCATCCTAGACCAGACGTTGAGTGGTTGTTGACACATCCATTCCCTCTAGGGAGCCATTGGAGAAGCTCTACCACATTGAAGCACTTCATCCCCTGGGGTACCGCAAGCAGTAAGGGTCAAGTTGTACCCACGGGGCAAAAAACTCGTAGTGACAAAATCCCAGCACCCTTGCAAGTTGAAATCCCCAGACTGCCTCGCGCCATGTCCTCAGATTCGCCGTTTGGGGGGGGGGGGGAGAAGGGGATGCAATTAACTCGAAATTAATTGCGGTACAAGAAAATGATGGGAGGATAAAGCAGCAGGAACAGGACGGGTTTATCTCTGGTGATAAGCGTAGTTCGGGATGGAAGAGAAACCTCCCGACGCTATAAACGCCAGCCATCCCAGCAAATTAATTGCGGGTTGTCAGTCAATTAGTTGTCGTCAAACTACACCAAATATTGTTCCGCAGGAGACGTGTGCGTGACCCATTTCTCTCTTCCATCTATTTTCCGCGCCAACAGGTATTCGAGATTTAAGCCGATGCAATCTGGCTTATTAATGAAGCTTCGAGTGTGGAGGTGCGACTTATCGTAGTAGTCAACAGACAGGCAATTATTTTCTGTTTTGAGAGGTCGTGAGGATTTATGTTGAGTGATCCTGGGGGGAGGCAGGTGCTCAAGGGTGATACCTTCTATTTCCCTGTCAACAATGATGATGATGGCATGGCGTGGGAAGCGGATGATTCTGATTAGATTCTACATTACATGGTATGTCATAAAACTCTTACAGACACTGAATCATCTCATGGTGTGCAGTTGATTAACCGGGGTTAGGGGAAAGCCCGTACATGAGGACCAAAACTTACTTGCCAGCTCCCTCCATGGAAAAGGAGATACTGGAGATAGGTATGTCTCAATGGCCTCAGTTGAGAGCAGCTATCCAACCAAGAGCAAGGCAGTAAATGCAGATGCAACAATTGCGATATTGTTCCTGCGAGAACAACTGGACTTCGGGCAACTGCAGCTAGCCATGAAGATTGCAAACACTTTGGCTGACAAAGGGCTCGCAGTATCGAACGAGAAGATGACCAACACTTCAATACTGGGCAAGGTTCACAGAGTTGAGCATTAGGAACATGTCTAGCGGCTGCTGGGATCGAACCAGCAACCATTGACTCAGCAGTCTGACGCTCAAACCACTGACCCACTGATAACCACTTATTCGACACCCTGGCTCAAACCCTTCAAAATCCACGTGTTTCACCCCTTGAGAAGCATCATTGAGCCCCACCGACTAGTTGGACATATTTGAGAAATCCATAAATCGATTCTGTGTACAGAATTTCATCGAAAACTCCACTTACTCAATACCCTGGTCAAACCCTTCAAAATCCACGTTTGTAATCCCTTGAGAAGCATCATTGAGCCCTACCGACTAGTCGGACACACTTGAAAAGTTCAAAAATCGATTTGTGTACAGAATTTCGACGAAAACTCCACTTACTCGATACCCTGGCTCAAACCCTTCAAAATCCACGTGTTTAACCCCTTGAGAAGCATCATTGAGCCCTACCGACTAGCCGGACGTACTTGAAAAGACCATAAATCGATTCTATGTACAGAATTTCGACGACGACTCCACTTACTCGACACCCTGGCTCAAACCCTTCAAAATCCACGTCTATACCTCCTTGAGAAGCATCATTGAGCCCTACCGACTAGTCGGACACACTTGAAAAGTCCAAAAATCGATTCTGTTTACTGAACTTCGTCGAAAACGTCCACTGACTCGATACCCTGGCTCAAACCCTTCAAAATCCTGATTCTCCTGTGTGACCAAGTTTTTGAGGTGCGATACCAAACCACAGAATTGCGAGATGATATTAGGGAGCTGCTGTGAAAATTTCACATCGCTTGCTTGACAGCTAGGTGGACAGGGCAGAGAATCTCACGTAACGTCGTTTATCTCAAAACATGAAAAATGCAGATAGGACGTTTCAACTAACGACGGCAGAATTGGAATAAGAGTTACCCAAACAGGCGCAAGAGCGCACGAGCGTTGCTGCGGAGGATGCAAATCGAGAAGGCAAGAAGGCGAACTTCACAATGATTTACAGACTCCGGGTCGACAAAAATGTGTTCATCGTCTGACTTCCAAAAGTTCGCCGGGTGTACATCAAGACCAAACACTGTGCTGTAACGTGATCCCTTCATTCACTATGGTCGTTGTCATCTGGAACCAGAACAAGCTGAACAGTTGAATTATTCAATGCTCTCAGTTTTCGAAAGTCGGTAATTAGAGAGTTGGCAGTGCTGGCTGTTCGGCGCACATTTCATTTCCTTCTCTGTTGGTGAATTCTTCACGCGATTTCCAGTGATTTCCGGGAATCTCGGACCATTTTGAAAGTGTAGGGGAAGGATTGATTCTCGGAACCGAGTTTTGATTCAATTCTGAAAGGCCGGAACAGCTCTGCGAACTCACCCATTCTGAATAAAACAAACGCAAACTTTAAACCTCGGAAAACTCCCTGCCCACCTTTTGACGAGGTGAACGTATTTTTACACCACCTGCATCGCACTTTTTGCACCCCAGTTGTAATTTCTCCAAGGCGCCATCTATTCTCCCGCGATTTAAATGCATCAGTGCGGAATATTCCGGGGGACGGAAACCCTCTGGCATACTTATTACAGCGTGAATATTCCTTTCTTTATTCATTCCCTCGTTCGGATCCGCAACTTTTCCCCAAGGAGACCTTTCAGTGGCGTGGTGTTTTCTTTATGTATTGTCACGGAAACCGCGAGCCGCATTTTCCAACGGGGCGCACTAGGAATATGTAATTTCAGCTTTTCCGAACGCCTTCGCCTCTCAATGATCCGTAAATGAGATTTTTCTGGAAAAAAAAAAAACCGTGACAAACCTGATACGTTTCATGTTCGTGTGAAGGGCAGAAAATAGAAGGCGCAAGGTCCTTGTTCTTGCCACCGCTTATGTTGGAGGATGTAACTCCAGGGTGTCCCAGTCGAAGATGCTGCCTGCGGCTTTGGAGGTAGTTTGTTCAGAGTATTTCCAGAAGAAAGACGTTTAGATAAGATATTGCTACTGAACCTGAGGGATATCTTATCGTTGTTCTCTGGTGTTTTGCTCACAAACGAGGGAGCTGCTGCGGGTCCCCAATGAGGCTGTCGTAAAGGACTCTGATTCCCCGAGTCAAAGCTGGCGTTTCACCAGAAGATGGGCCTCAGACTCCTGGCTGGCCGAGTATGTCACAAACCTTCTACTTTCAACCGTAAGCCCTAAAAGATTTTTCTACGTCTTGGCTCTCCATTCGTGTTTGCTTGCCGAGACGTCGGAACCCAAGCAGGGAAAAACCCTTTTCCACATTTGGGGCACCGGCGCACATCCACACTGACCGTAGCACATCGATAATATCACAATTTATTGCTATTCCTGTTCACCATAAAAAGCTGAAAATCGAAAGGGAGCTTCTCTCTAACCTCTGGTCTGCTGAGTCTGTCACGCTGGGAATGGGCGGCGTCCTGGTATTCCACAAGCAAATTGAGAAGGGAGACCCATCGGAGTAAGGCGAGGCAAAACCAGTTCGTCCACTCCTAAAAAAAAAAAAAAAAAAGCTGCAAATTTTACACAAGGGTTTATTATTCTGTGATATAGGTTACTTGTACAGACATTTAATTCTGTCAATAAAAAAAAATTTTTTTAAATTTTTTTTTGGATTTTTATATTTCAAAAAAATTTTTTGGGGGGATATTTTTTTCAAAAATGTGTTTTTTCAAAAATTCTTTAATTTTTACTCGAAAAATATTTAACTTCTTGGGATCCTTCAAAAATCCCATTTTTAGCCCCATGAAAGCCCTATAGAACGCCACAGTGAAATCGGATCGTTCCGGGACCCCCAAAAATGGATTCTACGTCCAAAAATACTTCGAAAACGACACCTAACTCGATCCCATAGCTAAAAGCCTTCAAAACACCCCTCCTGTAGCCCCATTTTAGCCCCATAGCGCCCCACGGGTTTGGGCGATCGGACTGAAAACCTTGCGGGCACAACTAGATGGTAAACCAAGTATTTTGCCAAAATTGCAGATTTTTAAAAAAATTCCTACTGCCCAAAACGGCCCGGACGGCGGACGGCGGACGGACATTTTGGATTTTGAATGTAGACCTCTTGAAACGGATAATGTCAAATTTTGAGGCCGATCGGAGTCGTCGACCCGCGTCGCGAAAACATAGGTGTATTATTCCAAGAATAATAAACCAAAAATAGACATTTCATATGGACGTGGCCAACGTTGTAAAATCTTTAATTACGTCTTATTTCTGTTACAGGTCTCGACTGGAGCCGGGATCATGTCCCACTTCGTGAACCTCGAAATCGTCGTCCCAGAAGCGTTTATAGTCGGGGCGACGGAATATCACGTCGTATTAGGAGGGACCATCAATTTAGTATGCGTTATAGAAAAGGTGAGTACCTACAATTAATTCGGATCCACCAGAGACTGTAATTTGTCCACGATTTAAGGTACAACGAGGTTTTTTTTTTGTTGAATGAGAGTTGTGTGGTGCCGGTTCAAAGTCTGCTCTACGCGGACATTCGCGTTCTACCGCCCGCTGGTCGAGGTGCGCACTCATCGATAAGAAAGGCTGCCCTTCTACTTTGTGACATGATTTTTCCTGCCCCTGGAACCTCTGTAAACCTCTGTAAACCTCTGTAAACCCCATTCGATTATAGAACGAGAATTTAGGTCTGGATCCAAAATCTATTACGAGGAGGGGCCTACTGGCGTTTGGCTTCGTCCGTAAAACGGTTAAACACCAAGAAGCATACGTCTACCATTCATCACCTCGTACTCAGGCTGTCACGCGATCTTTGATCGATGAAAAAAATGCGCGGGGTTGCAATAAACAATTTTCAATCCCACCTGGACGACTACAGCTGGAGGCTGTACGGAAAGGAGAAACCCGACCTGTTTGAAGAGGACTAGTAGAGCACACATTAAACCGGCATCAGTAGTATTACTACAAGTTAATTGGAATTTGACTCTAATTTACTCGATTATGATGAGCCCAGGACGCACCGCTTCGAATGAACATAGACCATTTCTGCAAACCCCAGCTGATAGGGAGGTTAAATTTGAGAGCTGTTACTGTTACGTGTGCAGGTTTATACCCAATCGCCCTAATTACTATTGTTTAAGTTTCTGGTTCCTATTTAAATTTCATTTAATTGGATTAAATCCAAATGATTAAATTTTAATCATCCCCTTGATGTGACGGCTGAACAGCCAAAAAATGTGATTAGAGGTTAATTTTGACAAAATCGTTCATTCAACGTTTTTTCAACGATTTCTGTTGTACGGATGATTCATTCTAGGACTTGAATAGCTTTAGGAATAAACAGCAACACAGTATAGAATACCTACTGTATTACCTATTAACTCAAAAATGTTGCTCCACTGAACAGGTATCCAAAAAATGCGATTAAATTTTCAACAAATGTTCCCGAAAATGTGATTGAATTTGAAGATGCGTTTGGGATTTTCCAACCACACTGCTACGAGTATCACCAAGCAATTGGTGCGCAGTGAAGAAGAAGTTGAGGAGGCGCACTCCAACTGCAGCCAGTCTACGCTCAGAGCAACCTGCACTGTATTCCCAGCACGGAAACTACTAATTAAACTTCAACTCATCCTCTGATTCCAAGCGTCCCTTGGGTTTACTAAGAGTTACACTGAGCTCTGAATCGAGGGCAGAGTAAGGTGCTCACAACGAGAAATCCCCTCGAATATCTAACCTGCCTCATTCCACATTTCGTACCTCGGTTGACGGTTTTACTCCGTGGTTCAGTCTGATGGAAGCGATTTTTCGTTTTTCCTCTTCATCGTCCTCGTCATCCTCAGAATCGTCCACGGACTCGGATTTCGAGGAATTGGCCAATGAAATTACTCTCGACCGAGTTAGGTACTCTGAAAAACAAGGGGTATTTTTTAAAAACGCTGCAAAATTTTGGAAGAGGGTTTATTATTCTTTAATATAGGTTAGTGTGTTAAAAAAATCTGTGTCATTAAGAAAATATTTTTGAAAAATAAAATTTAAAACAAAAATCTGTTCAACGCTGGACAGGTGTGGGACCTCGAAAAAATGGATTAGGCATCCAAAACTACTCAGAAAACGACACCTTATTTGACTTCTCCGGGTCCTTCAAAAATCCCATTTGTAGCCCCATGAAAGCCCTATAGATCGCAACAGGGAAATCGGATCGTTGCGGGACCCCAAAAAATGGATTCTATGTCCAAAAATACTTCGAAAACGACACCTGACTCGATCCCATAGCAGAAAACCTTAAAAAAACCCTGCCGTAGCCTCTTTGTTAGCCCCATAGCGCCCCACGGGTTTGGGCGATCGGACTGAAAACCTTGCAGGCACAACTAAATGGTAAACCGAGTATTGAGTCTAGAGGGACAGTGTGCCCTAAACCCTTTCATTTTTTAGCCTCTTCGGGTTTAAACTCGTTTCTAACTGTAATCGGAAGAAAAACTCCTCTAATTTAGTATGTAACTTAAAGGCGAGAAAAAAATTTCCCGAAAACTCGAAAACAGAATTTTGAAGAAGAACATACCTGGCGGGAGGTCAACTTACCATTACGTCATAAACAATTTCTCATTTCCTCGTCAGTGAGTTCGGCGAGTTCAGAATATCTGGCAATAATTTACTTACAGGCTGGCGGAGAGTTAATTAAATATTGCGAGCAAAAAATTCTTCATTTCCTCGTTATTATGTTCGGCCAGTTCAGAATATCTGAAAGAAATTGAAATCAATCAGTTCAGGTGGAATTCCACAATAAATTATTGACGTACCAATACCCCAAAAGGACATAAACATAGGGGTGGGGGGGGGGGGTATTTAAAAAGTAAACTGGAACATAGTGAAGGCCTGAGGAATGACGTCACCAGGATGTGAAGACGCTGTGCGCAACGGTAGGAAGGTGAAGTGTCGAAGAAAACTTCCACAGCGATGTCCACAATACTTCGGACAGATGAAGCTGGAGGAATATTAGCCCGGCACAAGTTGCCTCCGTGTGAATGAACTTCGGAAGGCTCAAAGTTTGTTGAGCAGCCCAATGAAATGCGTCTCCCATGACGACTAAAGAAAGTCCGTTCAGCGGGAATAATCCAAAACTGAGTGTTTCAAAATCCTAGTGTGTCCCGTTCCCAGGAGGAACTCAATCCGCGACGAGGCGTGGGCCCAGACTGATTCTCGAGGTTGGAATCAAAGGATGATGCACATTATGACACCCTCCTGGAAAACAATAGCCGTGCAGAGGCCAGCATCGCTACAGATGTCTTGTATTGGTCCCCAAATGCAAGGCCGTTCGAGGGAAACTAATCTGGAAAACCTGTTGTTCCAACCTTCCCCGGTGTTATTGGTTTTATCTCATCCATTATCCAGTATCAACAGTAGGTACTGAGCAAGATAATATTATGCGAACACCGGCCGTAACTCAACACCGGGAATCACAGCATACCTTCACACGAGCCTTTGGAACCTATCTCAAGGTCTCTACATCAAATCAGAGTTTCAGCAGATTACAGTTTGACAAAACGGGCCCCATTGCGCCCAAATCCCTCTTGTTCAAAGTGGTTACCCCACTTAATTATGACTTGCAGCCCAGACAGAACATTCTTTTGCAACCCTGTGTTGTGACCACCAACAAAACTATTGCGCCCATGCTTCGAAACAACGAGATGGATACGTTTCTTCAGGCTTATCATTTAGTAAAGTTAATGGAACGTGGGAAATAGCCGTCACCCACGTAATTGGAAATTGTATCTCTTTGTTGCCCAGCTTCACAGAGATCAAACCTTCTAACAAACAAGACTGAAAGCGCCAAAATGTTGCTCCATGTGACGCATCTGAGCTTCGGTAGCACTGAATTTCTTTAAGAAAGAAAAATAACTATACATGATCAAAAAAGTGAGTAGAAAGAGTCTGAGGCCAGTTGGGAGAGGTCGGGGGGTGGCTCGCTTTGGGCAGCAGGGAGTATACTAGCTATAGCTCCCTAGTTGAATAACTGGAATCCAGGGCCCATTTCAGTCCTCACCTACCGTAGCCTGTAACAGTGATAAAAAAAAACTAGTCGGGGCCCATTTCGGAAACTCCTGACAATATGTACGCAGCCTCTTTGCTTAATGAGTTCTCGTCATCGCATCTCCAGAGGGATTTGAGCGCAATGGGCAATCGCCCGTCAAAATAGTTCAACATTACTTGGCGCATAATTTAATTTTACACAAAAATTTCTGAAAACTTAATTTAGTCACCAAATGTAGTAACCAAGTTTCATGAAATGCAAACGAGTCTTGGGATCCTATCTCACAATCCTGTACCCAGGGAGTTAAAGCGGCCCTTAGAAAAGTTTTCCAAGAAGTTTCCCGACCAAATTTCCAGTGGTCTGAGTGAACCTACCAACCTACCTACACAATACCGTTCAACCTGGGTTTTCGTCCAACTGGCTGCCGTCGCGGACGTCTTTCTGCCGATTGCGTTCATGGCTTGAATTGCCTAGTCGCCCTGAGTTGGCATGAAATAATTGAATCAGTGAACTAGGCGAGTTCAACTTGTTACTCAAACACTCACCACTTGTTATTCACGCATGTACATAACTCACCCCGTCCGACGTTGGGCTTCGCAGATCGAGGGAAACGGTCTTGTGGACTTTTCATAGTTCAGAATCTGATTTGTGTTCCCTGAGTACGGTGATAATAACGTTTTGACGGTGGAAATAGTTTTCACTATTATGTAGGTACAGAAAATGCCTCACGATTAAAACAACAAAATTTACAAGGACATTGGACTCCAAACACAGAGAGCAAAGCAGAGCCCAGTGTTGCCAAAGTATGGCAGCCAACCCCCTCTCACAAAAACCCCCTCGGCTGAGAAAAAGTCCCCTTAAAAAACCCTAAAACTAGAAAAATGGGATAAGCTGAAAACTCACAAAATATTTTTTTTAATCCTTAAAATCCTTCTAAAGTGTACTTACATGGTCATGCATCAAAATTTAATCTAGTTGAACAGCAACGCATTTTTTCTGTCGGAGGCAATTAATTTAATATTCATATTAAATATACCACAAAAAAATTCCTACTAAACAATAGTAAAAAATTTATACCTACTAAAGAATAATAATTCCACCATTATGTATAATTTACAGCGTCATTAACTAATTATTCTAACTTTGATGAAAATATACCGTCCTCTATTTCTCTAGCCGCGTGGAGAAAAATGACAGTTTCGAGGCCAGCTCCTCTGAGAGGGGATTTATCAGGAAGCATTACCTGCTTCGGAAAATAGCCCAAACCCTTCGAAACCCCCATCGAGAGCCCCGCAGAGCCAGCGAGAGTCGGGAAAAACGCCTCACTGAACTTCATGACCAAAGCCCTTCAAAAACCCCTTAGTGGCCTCTACCTACAGTGGCCTATAAAAGATCATTCACTGTGCAGTCAGGCGGGTCTGGGACTTCCATAAATTGATTCTAAAACAAAAATAACTTCGAAAATGACCCCTTAATATACTTCCAGTCAAATCTCCACCTGTAGCCCCTTTACAGCCCCACGATGGGGCCCAGTCGGTCTCGGACACCTGATACACATATTTTAGGAACACGATGACCTCTACAACGACACCTAACTCGACCCCCTGGCTCAATTCCTTCAAAACTCCCATCTGAGCTTGACCAGGTCAGACAAACTTAGATCCTCCATAAACCCATTCTACAGCCCAAATCACTTTATAACGGCACCTCATTCGACCCACTGGCAAAAGTCCTTCAAAACCCCCACCTACCCCCTTTAAGCCTCAAAGAGCCCCACGATATCCTCTGGCAGGTCCAACTACTGGTTTGCAGAACTTACACACGTATAGCGAAACAACATTAAAATTTAATGTTTGAAATTTGAATAGAATCGCATTCCAAAAATGCGTGTGTTAGGCAGTACTGAGTAATGATGATAGTTGATATCATTATTAAATATCGATATTATAAAAAACTTTGTCCTTTTATCGAAAATAATAAATAACTAAAATTATTATTACCTGTAGGTAATAATAAGTTTTTTGATTCTTTATTATTATCCTCATAATTTTTCTTGCATCTTTATTATTTTCGAAAAAGAATAATAAAATTTATTTATTAATTGAATTATTTAATAATTGAAATGATAGGTATTAATTTTTGTTTTTTGTTTTTTTAAGCATCTGGTATGTAGGTAATTATAATTTGCCGTATTCATATTTTAGCTAATTACTGTAGTGTAAAAATGGGGAAAATCGATGTCTGAGAAAAACATCAATGTTTAAATACCAACGAAAAGCAAACATCGATACCGCTACCAAGTAGGTAACGAGTACCTCCTCTCGCTCGATTAGCAAGTCTTGTTGACACCCCAATGACGTCACTGGCCGGGGAGCGGTGTATTTTGAGAGGAGAACGGCAGAGGTCTCTGACCGGTACGTGTAGACCTTACAATACTCCAAGCAGGTCTGGGCTCCTCCCCCACTCAGATCCAGAAGGCCGCGGATCAATAAACCTCGCCGCTGGTTTTGTTTGTCATGCTAACCTTACCGTCGCGAATGGTGAACTTGCGTTTTTGATTGAACCGTTTTCAATTGCCTTTCTTCAGTTGTATTATAACGAGCGGAAGTCGTCGGTTTTGTTAAGTTTGTTGGAAATTCTTCGGAAGAAACCGTTCAAGATGTTCCTGACCCGATCCGAGTACGACAGGGGTGTCAACACTTTCTCGCCGGAAGGAAGACTCTTCCAGGTAAGTTAAACTTCCTGTTTTGCTAGTTTTTAGCTCAAAACTAAATTCCTCGTGAAATGTGTGTGTTGTGTGTCGTTGGCTTTTCCTACGCTGGTGAAATTTTGAATTTATTCTACTGGTAAAGCTGATGATGAGCTCGTGAAGTTACCGGTTCACTGGGGACTTGGGGGTTCGATATCAACATGAAGCGACGTTTTTGCGCATTTTATGCCCTAAAATGTACTATTTGACGACTAGATATGCCTTAACGCAAGGTCATTGAATGAGTCCGCTGGCCAGATGCCTCACGGAGGGCGTAAAGGGGTCGGAAAACTAATATGAGGAGTTTGGGGGCTTCGACATAATTCAGTAACTTCACGAATCTCAGAAAATAACGCCGCTTGTTGCTGTATTAGTACCTCAGAGGGTTCCTTCTGTGCGGTTTGTGGCGCGGAGCAAACCATTTTTCATATAGACTGGGTTTGACAGTAGCGCAGCATAGCAAATGCTTTGTAGTAGGTACTGTTGCTTATTATTATTTCAATTTGTTTAGTTGGCATCTGCTAGAGCTTGTTAGAGCTATCAGCAGGTCCCACATTGAGGGAGCGCCACGACAGGAAGAGACGGAATTATGTGTTAAGGAGGAAGGGGATAATATCCCCATATCACCATAATATTATTATGGTGATGGGTTGGAGGGACGGGGTTTGCGTCACCCAGGGTTGGAGCCAATGCTCAACCGCCACTTGTGATGGGGTGTGAGGAGTCAATGCTCGACCAGCTGTCATCCCCCTCAGGGCCCACTGTTGCCTGAGGGGGACGACAGCTGGTCGAGCATTGACTCCCTATAGTCGCCCCCTGGGGCTCTCTTGAGTCACACCCCATCACAAGGGGCGGTTTAGCAGTGGCTCCGACTCTCAGGGCGCACTGTTGCCTGAGGGGGACTTGTAGCCGCTGGGACTCTCAGGGCAGCCACCGCAAATACCAGCGAGAAGGGCTGGAGGCATACTCCAATCCTCTTTAAAACCGTCGGGGAACACCTCAGCTTCCAGGACTGCCCGTTCCGTCTCAAATGCCAGGCAACTCCGAAGCACAATGTGCATGGCATGGCATGGTCAAGGCATGTCATGCCTTGCCGAGCCCTCTGGGACTGTGCACCACCCACAGCCAAGATCCAGTACTGTTCTGGTTTGGTCCTGTCAACATGTCTTCGACCAAACCTCAAGCCTGAAGACAGCGCAAATGTCTGCCTTGATTAAGGTTACCCAGTCTTAAAGAACTGTGTCTGGAGCGCGAAATACGCCACCAGTCATTATTGCATCGTAGAATCTTTGATTGTGCCCTTATTAATTTTTATTTCCTTTCTTTTCAGGTGGAGTACGCTATGGAAGCCATCAAATTGGGCTCCACCGCCATCGGGATCTGCACCAAAGAGGGGGTCGTCTTGGGTGTCGAAAAAAGGATCAAATCCCCCCTCATCATCAACAAGGCCGTCGACAAGATTTTCGAAATAGACTACCACATCGGCTGCGCCGTCAGCGGGCTCATGGCAGACGCCAGGACCGTCGTAGAGCGCGCTCGAGTCGAATGCGCCAACCACTGGTTCAACTACAACGAGCGCATGTCCGTCGAGTCCGTCTCGCAGGCGACGTCCAATTTCGCCATACAATTCGGCGGCAGCGGCGACGGGGAGATGGCCATTTCCCGGCCGTTCGGGGTCGGCATCATGTTCGCCGGGTATGACGAGTCGGGCCCCCAATTGTACCATTTGGACCCGTCCGGGACGTTCATTCGGTTTGACGCCAAAGCCGTCGGCGCCGGAGGTGAAGGCGCTTCGCAAACGCTTCAGGAAAAATACAACAAATCTATGACCCTCCAAGAAGCCACTCGCCTCATTCTACTCATCCTGAAGCAAGTCATGGAAGAAAAACTTAGCGAAGAAAACGTCGAAATTGCGACTGTCACGAAAGATAAATTATTTCAGATGGTGTCCAAAGAGGATTTGAAAAAAGACCTCGAAGCCATTGAAGGCGTTGAACTGTGAATGAACTTCGAATCCCAAACGTTTTTACTTCAAAAATTATAAGATACTTATACTTATGTTTCTCTAATAAACTTGTTCTTTAATCTATTGTTTTCCACAATTTTGAACTTGTTAATCCTTCCAGTAAACAACGGTGTAAACCATTTTAACCAATAATTACGATTTTTGTGTGATAGCAGTGAGGCGGTAGGAAAAATCTGTTGACGTTGAGTGTTTAGAGCAGCTTATGAGCTAAGGTCAAGAAAAATGTGAGGTGTTGTGAATATAGGTGGGTTTTTGTGAAGAATACTAAAAACTGAGCTAGTTATGGGGTTTAGTATTTGGCGGATAGGTTTGTACATCAAATTTTGCTGTTGTACAGTCTGAGTGGGGCAGGAGCGGCGAAAACCGTTTTTTCTCAAAATGCTGATTTCGATTATCTGGTTCTCATTCTCACAGTATATTAGCCGCAGAATCCAGGTACAGTAGGGGCTTTCCCCGAAAATCGAGACTGTGAATAGGTAACGAATTTTTTGTGTAAATTCATGACATGATTTTTTTAAGATTAATTGTAATCTTACTTTGTGTTGTAGTATATCTGTGCAATATTCGCCAAGCTGGGCAAACAAAAATCATTTCAGGGGCAAAAACTCACGAGTGTGCAAATTCGGAATCGGCAGAGCTACAAAAATAGCTCCGGATTCCTCTGCGGTGGGAGTGCTTTCTTCTTGCTTCAGACGTTTTAAATCAAGGAACAAGAATCATCTTCCCTCAGCTGCCCTTCCGGTCATAGCGCTCGTTTGTACTTGTTTCATTCAACAATGGGTTTGTTCGAACATGAATCGTTTTTTTAGTTGGGCTCAGAAATATTTTTCGACACAAAATTTGTGTGCATATAATGCTGCTGGGACTTATCCATTCATTCTACCGTCAAGTGGTGAAGAGATGGGGTGACTCTCTGAACCACTCGTATAACTCGGTAGACGAAACAGGAAATATGAGGAGCACGGAAGAAAAAGGTGGACGTAGGCACAGGGAAAAGATTTGCAAACAGAAAGTTGATAACGTTGACATTGAAATTCAACCCTCATAGATAACTAACGGATTAAATAACTGAATAGAGACATGTAAGAGGTTCAAAACAATTAATTTAAAGCACCGCTAGGGAGTGTTCCGAGCATTTATACATTTTTGAATTTTCGTTAGATCCAAAGTAACATTATTTGTACTCTCAGAATGCAGAATTAGATGCTCCACAATGTCCATTAAATGAGTTTTTACGTGGGAGTTGCCATACTTATCTTATCTTGATCTCCCTAACCACCTCATTCGTTATCTCAATTTTAACTTTTAGGTAGCTCATTTTATGCTCTTTAATTTAGATATATATATATAATTTGCGGGGCAGAGCTCATTCGTTTATTCATTACAGGATGGCCAACAAACAGCGGGATCGCCCTACAAATAATGTTGGAACACTTACCAGTATGCACGAGAAATTATTGGTTTTGAATCTCACTTGATATAAAGGGGTTTTGGGTGTTGCTTTCCCCATCCTAGGAAGAATTCCTGGATCCGTGGCTGCTTGTGGCAACTGCCGAGTATAATAACATTGATTTGCACTCTCGTCATCTTGGAAGTAAAAGATTGAGGAATGAATAGGTAGGTACGTAGCCATAGAGATGCAAATTGTTGAGAACTAGGAACTCTTTATGAATAACGACTTCGTGAAATACTTTTTACTTACCGGTATTATTTTTGTTACAACAATAATAATCTATTTTCTACTTTCCTAACTCTGAGAGCACAGTTTCCTGCATTTCCTGTCGTATAGCTTTGAGCCTTAACTCTTCAGTGTTGTCTTATGTGGCAAACGCACAGCTGACTCGATACTTAGTTTTGGGTTGAGCTCAAAAACTGAAATTAATACTCGGACTTTGGTTTCACTTGTTGCTTCGTTGTTTCCCCGGCAGTTGGCAATGGTGTAGTTTCTCGCAGATAGAAAATCCCAATAACGAACAAATCCCAGCCTATCCCCACGTCTCCAACTATTATTTGAGCTTTTATTTCTTCAAACCCCCACCGCTCTCAAACTTCCTTGAAATAATGGTTCTTCTTCCCGTCAAGAGAAAGAAAAACTTGAAGCTTCGTTATTTTTTTTCTCTCTTCTTTTGCCCGCCTGAGATGAGACTCAACTTTGCCCAATAACTTTCTTTCGGGTTGCGATATATTGAGCCATTAGTGCAGCTTTTTTCCCCCCCCTTCTTTCTGGAGGGAGGGAGTACAATTTGTTACGGCGGCGATATAAACTTGAAAATAGTTGGGCAGCACCTGGCTATGTGTCATTTGTATTGAATATTGAGGTTATTTGGGGTTTTGGAAAGTTTGAAACGTGAACGTTGGGATTTTATGAACTTTTCAACGATGGCAGGATGATTGAGAAAATAGTGCCCGAATCCACCTCTGCGGTAAATGTTCATTTTGTAAATTATATTAATTAAATGACAATAGAATAAAGGTCTGATTAAATAACATCAGCATTCAACTTGTATTTTTCTTCCAATTCATCACCAAAAAGCGAAGTCTTCGTTGGAGATGAGTAAATTTAGTTGAGGGAACACAGCCACTCATACTTCGACGAATGCCAAGCTTTAACACAAGCTAGAGCATTATCAATGCATAAACCTAAAATTTTTGCATTGTCATTGTATGGTATCGGCAGGTCAACACAAAAGTCTTTCACCGCCTGAAAAAAAAAAAAAAAAAATCACCTTGGAGAAGAGCGTATTGAGTTAGGGTTAAAAGAACGTGAAAGGGGAGTTTTCAGGCATTGCTTGGGTTAGCTCTAACCCTGACCTCTAGGTCACCGTTGTGTTGAAGGCTAGTAATGTTTTTACTACGACTGTTAAGACGTGTTAATAAATGCTATCAATGTTGGACAATCATTGGAAGAAATATATTCAGGATCGAGACCTACGTATCGGCCATCATCACCCGTTGTAGCCAACTGAAGATGAGCTTTTGACAGACGTGGACGATAACTTGTAAAAAACGTAGGTAACTAAATTTTTTCGTGGAAATACGCAGTCGGTACATAACTAATCCAAAGGCTATTCCATCACTAATCCCAAGTGGTTATAATTTCAGGAGCAACCACCAACCAAAATCAAAGAACGAAATTTAACGATGTATTGATCGGATTATATACATATAAAGACTGATGAATCCGTTGTAATGTGTGATGAGGAATCAAGAAACAACCGATTGGTATTCTCTTCATAATTCGTTAACCCAAATCCATGGATTTCAACCTCTTAACCCTATGTCATCACTTACCACTCAACCCAATCGCATTGCAATAATTATTTTATCCCTAACTCATTGCATTCCCAGTGCATTAATGCAAACTCAATCCTCCCATAGAGTACAAGGATTTGACTCGTCAAGGTCAGTGTCAAACGATTCCTCCGAGTCATAATAATATTATTATTTGACACATTAAAGCCGCCCTCATTCTTAAACACGTAAACTTTCAGATAAACAAATACTTGAGTAAGGCCAGGAATCCCTGCCAATTTCAGACAAGGGTTTTTTATTCTCGAGAGGATTGAGATCCCCTCAAAACGCGCGCAAATAGGCGCATTTGCGCCCAGCTTTCTTATTTGAAATGGAAACCCCTAAATTGTTTTGTGAATTCGGATTCTCTGGCCAATTTCACGTCTGATAAGCGCACTGAGCGAAATCTCTGACGCGCGCAAAACTGCGCAACTATCCGTATCTTTGTTGTTTACAGTCTGATTGAGTGGGCGTTTCCTCTGTAACCTATCTGGAAATCGAATTAATACTAAATCCCGAAAGAAGGAATTCCGACGATCGGTAAATTTAATTTGAACGATTCTTAGGTCTTATAGGGGCCGGCCCCTGCGCGGTCTGTGAGGTATGAATAGAATACAACTATTGTATGGACCTTGCAGAGGCGTCTGGTGTGTGTCTTCAACCCTATAGGGGCGCTTGCAAGCTCTATGAGGCTCTCTCCTCGCGTACCTAAAATTCGGCTATTAGGTAGGTTTTATTTTGGGTCTATAAAAATGGGCTGTTAGCAAAGCGATCAAAGCGAGCCCCCCCCCCCCCCCCCCCCCCCCCAGTTTGCTGTATTATGATCAGCTGATGGCCACCAAAGTAAAAACGAGAACCTGGTAGGAAGGTACCTACCACACACTGGTGGGTCAACTAATGGGCCTCATGTTAATTCGTATGTGTTTCACTTTTAGAAGGATACCCCGTCGTATCTCGTTTGATCGGCGCAAAAAAAAAAAAAAAAAAAAAAACCAGCGAATTCTGGGCATGAAAGGAGTCTACCCTCAAAATTTCAACACAAAAGTCCCAAAAAATGAGGCAGCGCTGAATACGAGTTAACCTATAGGTAGGTATCAAAGAATGATAAACACTTGTGTAAAATTGGCAACGTTTTTCTTCCCTTCCGCTTTCCGACTGGAAGTGGGATTCTGATACTTCAATCAATGCAGAGCAAACGATACGAAGCAAAAAATTAAATTATCGGAATTTTCCAATGCCAATTGAAAGATAAAATCCGTGAATGTTTTCCGAACTTTTCTTATAAAGGTGAACCTCAAGGGAGTGAATCAGTTGAAATGAAATACAACCTTGTACATCAGCCATGAACATCACCGCTGCGAGCGCCAAGATAAAGAACGTGAATAGCTTCATTATGTTGTTGTGTCAACGTTGAAATCCAGTTTTAGTATATAAAGTATCCGTCATTTGATAATAAAAAGTATTTTTATAGTCTTCGGTTGAGTGAGCGAGTCAGAATGAACTGGACTTAATTTTACACAACGTGTAAAATTAAGAGGCCATCTTTTCCTCCTCTAGAAAAGTTAGCAAAGTGAATACACAGTGACGTGTACATTAATGTGGGTTGTGCACACAGACCTCCAGGTGCCCCACAAAAGAATAATAAAAACGCTGCAAATTTTACACAAGTACAACTTGTGCGAAAATCAATTTCCTGTTAATAACTTTTATAAATTAAAAATTGAAAAAAAAAAAAAAATCCCCACTCGGCCCGAAGGTGACCAAAAATTTCCAAAAAAACCCTCGAGTGGCCTCTTCTTTAGCAAACTGAGCCCCACGGGTTGGAGCTCCGTTAGGCCTGGCACATTCGGAACGATGGTACTGGCAACTGGGGTTTAACCCTGCTGTTCCAAAAAACTATCCGTAGACCTTGCACAATTTCAAATTCATCAATATCAACCTCCACATGCCCAATGTCATTGTGCCTTACAAAGTGGATTGTGGATCGTGTCGCACTAAGAGAGAAAATTCAGTACAAACCGGTTAAAAGGATTCCAGTCTTTCTTTCGTCTTCCTTTATTTCTTCGTATAAAACTAATACATCCTTCAGAAACACAGGGCATAGAGTGATTGTTTTGTGCTCCAAAAAATCCACCGGGGGATTCGTCATTTCGCGAGGGATCAACCAGAAGAGCCCCCCTGTTTTCCACTGTCCAGGATTTCCTTCCATTTCCTTCCTTTATCCATCTCTACCCTTCACTGCATTTCCTGTTGTCTCGGAGGTTTCTCTCTCTTTCTTAATAATAATATTATGATTATAATTATAAAATTAATATAATCATTATTCTAATTAATTATAATTATAATAATTAATTATAATAATGATTAATTATTAATAAACACAACCCATAAATTATTATAATAAAATCATATAATAATATAATTATAAATACCTACAATTATTATAAAATAATATAATAATATTATTTAAATACCTACAAGATACGAGGTCTCGATTTGTGATCGAATGAAAAAAAAAAAAAAAAAAGTGGAACCACCCGTCTCTAACATTAAATGTTTGACCAAATTTTGGTCATTTTACCATTCAAGGTGCGTATTAATAGGCATGATTTTTGGATAATTATCCAAATCTGCAGTGCCTGTCCGCCGGGCCTTAAAATGTCTTTGGACCAATGGAAAAACGCAGCAAATTTTTCACAAGGGTTTATAATTCTTTGTTAGGTATAAAAAAAATAATGTAGAAATTAATGTAGCCAATAAAAACTTATTTAAAAAAGCTGGAGTCTACGTCCAAAAATACCTACTTTGAAAACGGCACCTACTTCGACCCCATAGATA
Organism: Pilophorus perplexus; assembly: GCA_955831195.1. Taxonomy (NCBI): domain Eukaryota; kingdom Metazoa; phylum Arthropoda; class Insecta; order Hemiptera; family Miridae; genus Pilophorus; species Pilophorus perplexus. The sequence goes on from OY037015.1 coordinate 6,182,084, forward strand.
AAACCCTTCAAAAACCCCTCCTGCAGCCCCTTTTCAGCCCCACGGGTTTGGCGATCGAGCTGAAAGCCTTGGAGGCATAACTAAACTAGATGGTACAATTTCAGATTTCAAAAAAAAAAAAAAAAACCTGCTGAAAACGGCGCGGACAACGGACGGACATTTGATTTTTTTAAATCCACGTGTCACGAGGCCAGTCAAAATTTTCGACCCCTGACGACTACATAGGAGCAGTTTAAACGACTACCTACTCGGTGCTGTCTCAGTAGCACAATCAGTAGCAAATCAGTCATTTTATGTCGAAACCATCCCGATATTACCGTTTCAGTACCTAGGTGTTTCAACTTATTGTGTTGCCATTAAAGGCGCAGAAGAGGCATCAGAATCTGATTCTGTTGGACTTTCGTCAATATTTGGATTCCCCTCCAGTTGGCATCAGCTGGGAACTACTTTTTTTTTTATAAAAAGCTGATCGGGCCCCATTTTTTTCCCCCCTATGATTTCCTTTCGTAGTAACTTTCGTAATAAGAGTTCTGAACTGTTCTTTATAATTCGAGTTAATATCGAATTAAATTTAAAATTTCCAATCGTTTCTGGTCATTAAGTAACGTGCAGTGAAAACTCGTGTTTGTTTCTCCAGAGTGAAATTGTTTAGTAAACTAATCTCCAACCAGTTATCATTACATTTCGACTCCCGCGAGACGAAGACTTATGAGAGACTGCAGGAAGATCCACCTACCGGAGTAAGCGGTGCCCCCACCGACAACGATATTATGATTTGGAACGCAGTTTCTGAGGTCCTGACGATACCCCCTTTGAAGACGGCACATTCAAGCTAACGATAGAAGTCACCGAAGAATATCCTAACAAGCCTCCGACGGTTCGATTCGTATCCAAAATGTTCCATCCAAACGTGTACGCTGACGGCGGAATTGGTTTAGACATTTTGCAAAATAGATGGAGTCCCGTATATGACGTAATACGTTATATTATAAGCAAGGACTGAATTGAGATGAGTATACTCATATCGATTCAGTCCTTGCATATAATATAATCATATTATGACGTATTACTATAATAGATGATAATATCATATTATGATTATCATATGATCCGAATCCAAATCAGATCTGATATGATTATCATCTATCCTCATATATGAGGATAGATCGATATATCGATTCAGTCCTGCTTGAGCGACCCCAATCCGAACTCCCCAGCGAACTCTGTGGTAGGGATGTGCGATACTTATCGATATGGGTAAAGTATCGGGTATTTCCTTTCGATACCGGGTACTTTTGGTATCGAATCCTGCCATTCGATACTACTACTGGTATCGATTATTTTTCTAGTATCGGAAAAAATACCCAAATGGAAACAGATGTACCTACTATACCTCCTTGGTGCTATAACCTACACGAAAAGCGAGGAATCTACTCGCCACGCTCACCTCTGTCGGCCAACACCACAGAACATAGAAAGAGTTTCTCTTTCTATGTTCTGTGGCCAACACAGATACTAGAGAATCTCTAGTAGAGATTATCAGTCAAACCTAGAGATGTAAGGTACTTACCTACTTCAAAATGTATTGATACATAATATGTATCAATGCATTTTGAAGTGATGATATTGTCATGTATTGACACATATCACATCGACATTTTTGATAAAAAAGTATCAAAAAGTATTGGATCGATATTTTTCAAAAAGTAACGATACTTTTGGATACTTTTAAAAATGCATTGGACTAAACTAAAATATTATATCCATGGTTTAATTTTTTTCTATAAACATTAGGTTTGTTCCAACAGAAGGAAGGAGATGGAAGGAAGTGGAAGAAACCAACTGGCGCATGCGCAGTAACTAAACGGTAACTGAACGGCTGTTCCATCACGTCAAACCTTCCGAAAGTTGACGTCGACGGCTGTTCCATCAGAGGAAGGGAAGTCAACCGCAGTTGGAAGGAAGTCAACCTCGATGAGAGGCAAGGTTCGAATACCGTTCAAATGGAAACCTCATCGAATTGAAACCTTTCACGTAACCTGCTCAGTCTGAGAATGTCGCAGCGAGCGTCACTTCGGAAAAGGCCGGTTTTTTTTTTCATCATTAAGTTGTGCGATCTTAAATGATGTGCGATATTTTCGCCATGACGAAATTTTCGTCTCGTCATGGCGAAAATATCGCACCTCCGAGCCGTTTTGGGCAGTAGGAATTTTTTTAAAAATCTGAAATTTTGGCAAAATACTTGGTTTACCATCTAGTTGTTCCCGCAAGGTTTTCAGTCCGATCGCTCAAACCCGTGGGGCGCTATAGGGCTAAAATGGGGCTACAGGAGGGGTGTTTTGAAGGCTTTTAGCTATGGGATCGATTTAGGTGTCGTTTTCGAAGTATTTTTGGACGTAGAATCCATTTTTGGGGGTCCCCGAACGATCCGATTTCACTGTGGCGATCTATAGGGCTTTCATGGGGCTAAAAATGGGATTTTTGAAGGATCCCAAGAAGTTAAATATTTTTCGAGTAAAAATTAAAGAATTTTTGAAAAAACAAATTTTTGAAAAAAAAAATCCCCCCCAAAAAATGTTTTTTGCAATATAAAAATCCAAAAAAAAATTTTTTTTTTAAATTTTTTTATTGACAGAATAGGGCTGGTGCGCGGGGACAATACAACTAGTGGTAATAACAGCAACATGTCAACAAACCATTTGTAAACAAAAGAGGTTGCCGGCAAAAACAACTACAAGATGGCGGAACCTTCTGTGTTTACCAAAGGCTCAAGGTGTATTCGAGCAGCTTTATTTATCAAGTTCCCGTTTCACGTGATAAATTCGCGTAGTATTTCCCTAATCGTTTGGGTATTTCTGCCGTGTAGGCATCAGGAAGGGATAAAAAGAAAATTTGGGTACTGTCCAGTGTAGTTTGTGTATGAATACTGCTGTGGGCCAGTGAGCGGTAAGTGTTGTTTTTGCTTGAAATATATTTAGTTATTAGGTAACTGAAATGTGTTAGATCTGCCGAACGTGGTGAGCTAGTGTTACGAGAAATGTTTCTGTACAAGAGCAAATAGAAAGACTTTCAGTACTTACTACTGCTTACAAATCCAACTTATTGCAGTTGACCAAGTAATAGGGTCAGAAGAAGTGAAGAAGAGGCACTTCACGTTGTTTCGGGATTGCAGCAAGTAAAGAGCCGATAGGAAAGATTAGAGTTTTGGTTCAGCATCGTAGATAACCGTAAAGTCAGCTCACGGACCCCACCCGAAGAGATGTATTTTAGATTGATGATTATTTCTGCGTGAACGCACTCAAAAACACCAGGGCCTTGGGCCCTGATCAATCAGCCCGGATTTTCCGTGATAGCACCAACCGTTTTGGTTTATTATTCTTGGAATAATACACCTATGTTTTCGCGACGGGGGTCGACGACTCCGATCGGCCTCAAAATTTGACATTATCCGTTTCAAGAGGTCTACATTCTAAATCCGAAACGTCCGTCCGCCGTACGCCGTTCGGGCCGTTTTGGGAAGTAGGGTTTTTTAAAAAATCTGAAATATTGACAAAATACTTGGTTTACCATCTAGTTGTGCCTGCAAGGTTTTCAGTCCAATCGCCCAAACCCGTGGGGTGCTATGGGGCTATGGGAGGTTTTTTTTTTAAAGGCTTTTAGGTATGGGGTTAGTTGTCGTTTTCGAAGTATTTTTGGACGTAGAATCCATTTTCGGGGATCCCGGAACTATCCGATTTCCCTGTGGCGATCTATAGGGCTTTCATGAGGCTAAAAATGGGATTTTTGAAGGATCCCAGGAGGTTAAATATTTTCGAGTAAGAAATAAAGAATTTTTGAAGAAAAAAAATTTGTTGAAAAAAACAAATCCAAAAAAAAAAATTTTTTCGAAAATGTTTTCTATTACCTAACACAGAAATAATTTTTGCACAAGTAAGTTACTTGAAGTAACCTATATCAAAGAATAATAAACCCTCGTGTAAAATTTGCAGCGTTTTTTTCGCCCTTATTTTAGATGTTGTTCTATATCTAATAAACTACGCATTGTCCGACAAAAACTACTATTTAAAAACATATATGATTTTTTAAATAGCATCAAATGTGTGACAATTTAAGCCCAACCGGAGCTGTGTAGGTCAATTAGTTTCAGAGTTATGGCACTTTGAAAATATGCCATTTTTTTAAATGTGAACATTTTAGTTGATAACCTGAAGACAGCGGAAGCACGTTTTTCAGAACGTTTTCGGTTGTATCTCAAGAACTATTGGTCCGATTCCAAATTTATTTTTTTCTCGTGAAAGCTAAATAAATTTCCCATCGCAGCTATTCCGTGTGAAATTTTGATCTGAGCGTTGATAAGGGAGGGGCAGGCTCGGCAAAGAAGTGGACAATTTCGAAAAAACCTGTTTCTCTGCACATTATTGCCGATAACGCGGGAACGGTTGGTCCGATCTTACTTTTCTTTTTTTTAGGTGAAAGCTGATTAAATTTTAAAAAGCGAGGGGGCAATGAAATTTCGGTCGGAGAAATAGTCTTGGAGAGAGAGAAGAGAAAAGAACACCGTACGCTATTCAAAACAACGGTCTTCTGCCGCTCGGATCGAAATTGCTAGCAAACTAACCTGGCCCCGTGAAACCTTCCGATTTGTTGACACTCGTGCACCAGCCTCATTAAATGTCTGTACAAGTTACCTATATCACAGAATAATAAACCCTTGTGTAAAATTTGCAGCGTTTTTTTCTGATTGACCCGGGAAGCCCCGGGCTCCTGGTTGTAGAGTCTACAATTTAGACGATGATGAGTTGGAGGACTGGTGAGCTTGGAAGAAAATGAGGAAAACTGCAGGTAAAGAATGTTTATCGGACTCGTAGCTAGGAAACTTCCTGTTTGGATTGTTGAATCTAGGAATCTAGATCGGCCTTCTCTCATCGCAGGCCGAAATGTTCTAGTCGGCCCAAAAAATAAAGATACTTTGCCATAGAGTGGTGGCGGGTTTGACCGCCCGTTTCGGGGCACTTCGAAATTAAAGTGACAGTAATGACGCGAAATGAAAGTCGAACGGAGAAGCGTTCCAGTTAACAGCTGTTAACAGATTTCGGAAGGTGATTGAGAAGGCACTGGAATGCAGTTGAACGTTAACGAACGGCAGGCCCTTCTGTTGGAACAAACCTATTATAAGCAGGGAGTTTATACTGACGATAGCGACGCTAGACTCAGGCGGTGTTCTCAGATTGCTTATTTTCATTTATCACAATCGACCTCGTGGATGATTAGGTAAATAATTTTTGACCAAACTTATTACTGAATTTTGAGAAAAGGAACATTCTCGGTTGTCACCAAAATATGTTGACAAATTGTGTTTTCTGAGAGGCACAGACGACGAATGGTGGTAGAATTATATTTTATATACAATATTTTCTTTATTAAATGAATATAATATCATTCTTCTTCTTCTGACTCTTTGAAGTAACAATAATGATAATAATAATAATAATAAATAATAATAATAAATAATAATAATGATAATCCAGGATTCGATTTTCAAACTGCCCCTATTCAATACTGAAATTTTCTTTTCTCTTAATAAAAGTACCCATATGATCCAATACTTGTAGGTATCGAATACTTGCTTCCGATACTTCGATAGTATTGCATACTTTTTTCGATACTAGTATCGGGTACTGGTATCGGGTATTGTATAGTATCGCACATCCCTACTCTGTGGCCGAACTCTATGTTCAATTTTCAATAAAATTGAAAATTTTATTTTAATTTATAAAATAAATACTTATTTGATTTTTGGCACAAAACAAATTAGGTATCTATCTTCAGTGGAGATATCTATCTCCTTCGATAAAAATCCAAATATTTATGATATTTCTATTCTTAAATATTTTTGGAGATATTAGGGTATCTCCTACAAGGAAAACCGCCGGGAATACCTACGAAAATCGAGTGAAGGCTTGTGTAGAACAGAGTTTTGAAGACTAGCCATATTGTTAGCGATAGGTTATGTACCTGTATCCAAGCTAGGTTAGGCAACAGTAGCCATAGGCCGGCATCTTTAATTTCAATAAATAAAATGTTAATGCAATTTAAAAAAAAGATTTTTGAAGTCGGATTTTCAAAAAATTGCTTCCTGTAGGTATTCATGCAAAACTAAAACGCTGCAAATTTTACACAAGGGTTTATTATTCTTTGATATAGGTTTCTTGTGCAAAAATCTTGGGCGCTCAAGACTGATTGATATTAGGTTTGTTCCAGGTCTGTCGACAGCTGTCCCAATGCATTTTGAATCGTTGTTGAGTTCTGTCCAACAGTGCACTGGCAGACCTGGAACGCCAAACCGTCAACAAACTGTTGTAGCGTCACTTCACGGTGATTCACGTGATTGTAAATTTCATACAGTTTTAGAAGCCCCATAGGTTATCATCTGGAAGTGATGAGCAGACTGAAAAACCAAGCACCAAAATCAAGTGAGAAGGTTATGAGGGAGGTTTCAAGTGAGTAAGGCTATCAAGTTCGACAGCTGCCAACCACACTCATTCGAGCTGTTGGTTCCTGTCTGACTGCAGTTGAACTGCTGTCAACCTACACATCGACCAGGAACGGCCGATCGAGCGACCTGGATCAGCAGTTATTTCAACTGCGCTTGTCACCGTCGATTTCTATTAACAGTCCGTCAAACCTGGAACAAACCTATTACTCTGGTCTACAAAAAAACGGACGGAAGACCTACAGTAGTAGGACAGTCACATCATTCAATAAATTTGAGAGGATTCCCAGGTCAGAACACTTTCGGTGGTTTGCCATTGCCTTCCGAAAGGTGATCAGCAATAAGGAAGATGTCTAGTGGCAGCTGGGACTGAACCAGCAACCTTTGACACAGCAGGCCAACGCTCAAACCACAATGACAAGAATTGGTTTCCGATTCTGACATTTCAGACCTAATTCTTCTGTCATTCTTCCGCTGGAAAATCGATATTTTCACAGACTGGATCGTTTTTCGGAAATTCCAATTTTCGGGTTGTCCCTTTCAAATACAGCCAATGGATCGCTTCCATGATTCATTGTTAAGACTTATATAAGAATCGGAAACGCGTGATAAAACCACCTATACCCTGGCGGGGGGAAACGGAAGAAAAAGATGACAAGGCGTGTGGGGAAGACTTTTTAAATGGAAGGTGACGGGAAAAGCTATTAGCGAAGGAGGAGCCGGTTGAAAATGGGGACCGACCTGAGTATAGAAAACGAGGAAAAGACGATTTTTTTTTCTCTCTCTCCCGCCTCGCCTTTTCCCTATTTCCTCATCTACTTTTCTTATGACGAGAAAACCCGTTTCCTCGCGTCATTGAGGAGAGACCTGTGACACCTGTCCTGCCCACTCCACGGCCTCCTCAATCACTTTGGGCGACGTCAAAATGTGTTGGAGCTTTTGTGTGTCCCGCGATCGATTTACATCCACGCGAACATGCCATTTTCTTTCGTTCACAAAACATCTTCTGAGACATGTCAATCTTGATAACAATATGTCTGGAGATGGAAAGATGTTAGCTGGAAGCGGATTTCATTATACAAAATAGTTTTATAGTCAACTTGATCAAGTCGGCAGTGCGAGAAGTTTGTTTCTATCAAGCTAGAAGGATTTTGTACATTTGTACAAAACAGTGAACGAGATGAAAATGCTAGTTTCAGTCAGCAAGTTGGTTTCGTGGAATGTTCCCGGCAGAGGTCGCCTGATGTTGACACACAGAGAGCGGTTCCATCGCTATCAACTTAAGCCTCCCGTTTTGCAAATATCCCTTTCCGGAATGGAAAGCGAAACGGGGGGGTCAATGTTGGATCTGATGTGATCGAATTTTCCAGGGATGAAGGGAGATCAGGCTCCCTTCTGTCTCAACAACGTGCGGTTCCGATCATAGCGAATTTACGGGGGTTCATCCCGTCGTTCTATCGTTTAAAACTGTGTCAACCTCGCGGGGTGTAGCTCGTACAAAACAATGTTCAGCTTGTTGGGACTGTTCACGGGAGTAAATACAGAGCGCGCTGGTGGGAGGGGTGGAAAAGGTTGCAGTGGTCGGCCTCTAATAAACTTAATTAGCCAACGAACAAATCCAGTCGTCATGCGTAAAATATTACTGTGTGCATGAATTTTTGTTGGAAATGACAAAAAATATATTCAAGATCTTCATTCAAAAACGTTGCAAATTTTACACAATGGTTTATTATGCTTTGGCTCTCGAGATGGGCCTGAGACGTTTGGAACGGGCTGTGAATTTCCTGGGCTTAACGGTAGATGGCCGTCTGTGATGGCTCGTTCTGGTTCAGAACAATATAAACGTACATGCAGATACATGACATGAGATGCTACATAATGCATGCAGTAACTTATCCATAATGTTGGTAAAGGATACATGGCTTCGCTAGACCAGCCATAGCGCCAGTTGGTAGGCCGTAAATGAGAGACGTTATGCCCTCAAGTGCCCTCCACAGGTCCCCATAGCAGGACCAGCCACCCCCATTAGGCACCCCTTAACTCAAAGGTTGGGGCAGAAACGTAATCCTACCCAGGAGCTAGGTCATATAGGACATGGCTCCAGACAACATCGCGTCCACTCCCAGGTAAGCGTACATAACATACCCAGCAACCAGGGAGCTGTAGAACTAGGGCGTACTAAAGTACTTGGTTTCAGACAACATCTAGTCCACTCCTTCTATTTATTTATTTATTTAGTTAGCTTCAGACAACATCTAGTTTCAGTTATAGTTTCAGACATCTAGTACCAGTTTCAGACAACATCTAGTCCACTCCTTTTATTTATTTATTTAATCAAAACGGGCGAGCCCAATTACAAAACAGTGTTATGATTAATTACAATAATTGTAATTAATCATAACACTGTACATGTACGCTGATAATTGTTTTGAGTAGAATAGTGCTGCAATGCTGCTGTTTCCACCCACAGGGTGACCACCTTCCCTCTCCTCAGTTAAATTTCAACTTTTCCGTCACCTTAATAAAATCCGTGATAGGCGCGTGTGCTACATTTTTATTGTTTATATATTCAGTGACCCTTTCCTCTTATAATTATTATAAGAGGAAAGGGTCACTGAATATATAAACAATAAAAATGTAGCACACGCGCCTATCACGGATTTTATTAAGGTGACGGAAAAGTTGAAATTTAACTGAGGAGAGGGAAGGTGGTCACCCTGTGGGTGGAAACAGCAGCATTGCAGCACTATTCTACTCAAAACAATTATCAGCGTACATAATCGAGTCATGCTAACCCGCCGTACAGATCTTCTTAGGTTGTATCTAAGGCCATTTCTGGCCCATAACAACCTTTCTCGTACATTCTGCTCTCTTTCTTCCCCTAGGGGAAGGAGTCTTGCTAACCAACGATTATACGCCTGACAATAATAGCTGACCAAATCAGATTAAACTATAACTTAACAGGCTGAAGTCTCACTGGTTGCAAACCCCTCACAGTACTTATGCTGCGGACTTTCACAAGCAGTCAGCACAACGAAGGTCATGCGAGTAGGTAAAGCCTTCTGCCTATTATTCTGAGTTAGTTGCTGGCGGACGATAGAACCGAGACCTTGATCGCAGCAGTGAAGGACTCTCCAGCCACAGGTATTCCAGAATCAAGTCGGAGGGGGCTTCAAACCGGATTGGTTTAATGGTATTACTTCCTGGTCGGATTATAAGGCCCATTTCGAAAGCGAGGCCCGGACTAACCAGTGGTAAGAGCTGTAGGTTTTGGACTTGCTTCATCTCTATGGGGGGCTGCCCCCTGTTTGCTGCGACATTCTCCAGAGCAGGACTATGAGGCGTTGCTCTACTCGAGATGGAGTTCGGGGCAATGCCAACTGGCCAACCGTTTGCGGAACACCTCCCCTCTCTAGTAGGAGATTGTCACACTGTTCAACAGCCAGGTTCCAGCCTGGTTGGGCCGAGACGTCGTTGCGTGAGGTGTTGTGCTCGAGTGGTGAACTCTTGAACGGTGGAGGGGAAAGCGGCAACCTCGAACCAATGCAGTCAGGTACCCAACAACAACAGGCAGACAAACCAGCTCATCATCCTTCAAGCAAGGTGAGGTACGACCACGACAGCCTCTTGGTGACATTTTCGATTTGTATGGCAGTCGTAACGGCTTGTACTTGCACAGAATAGGAACCTATTTTTGACACTACTATCAAAAATTCGCTGGACTGACACTGCTCCAGTAGAACCACAGCTTGCAAGGTCAGCCACTAGAGACCACGCATCCCATCATCACACTGTCATTAATTTGCCAGCAAAACAAACTTGGAATGATCAATATCTCAGTCTTCCAACAACTTTCGTTCTCTATCTAATAAAACCTCGTCCTACGTCGATGCCTGCCAGCTGTACAGCCACTCATGAAATGTCTTTCTCTGGGACATCTTTCATTTCTTCTCTCCCAAACTTGAAACTTTCAAGGCTTCCGTGATAGCGGAGAAGCGGATTCCAACCTCAATTAGAACTCTTCAGGGGATTGATCGGGAAAAGCCACTATCCATCCCGAAACTCCTCTCCCATCCTGGACGTTGGGGGCTATTGAAACTTTCCAAACCGACAGGTTCAGAAGTTGGGTAGGGTTTCGAGTCTGTTCTCTCCATTAGCGCCTCCTGGTTCGATTTTCGGGAAGGGGGAGAGAAAGGGACTAAAGGGGAAGTTTTTCCAATAACATAAAGGGGTTGAAGGCTCCCCTGACTCATCCCACCCCCTTCATGCTCCAACGGAGAGATGACCACAAATCAACGTCCCTCGAGTTCACTAGAGAAGGTTCGTGACTACTTAACACGTGGAGTAAATCTGAAGAGTAACCCCCTCTTCGTCTTCTTCCTTCCATCACCATTACCAACCTCACACTCCCAGGGGAATGAGAATTTACGAACTTTTCCCTTTCCTCGGAGTATAGAAACGAATTATTGTGCCACTGCGAGCACCGCAATTATCACCCTCAACTTCTCCAGACCCCCAGGACAATTAGAAACGGACATATTTCATAAATACTACTATTGCACTAATCAACGCATGTAGTCGACCTCGAAAAATAATTATGCGTCCAAAACTACTCGGAAAACGACACCTCATTATATGAGGTTGTGAGCTAAGGAACTTGTTGGGCAGGATGGTTCTGTTTGCATCTGGACCGCATAAAAGCAACAAGCACACTGTGAGATTTTGAGACTATGGCATCAGCTTCGAATGCCTGGTTTTTGCTCTCTGTTACTCTGTGCTGGTTTACCTCAGACCAACTTCCTCGCGGCCCCTAAACCAGAACGAAAAGGATCTCCACGAATAAGTTCTGGATACTCTCTGTGCCCCCCCCCCCCCCCCCCCCCGCAGCGTATGCAAGTCTTCCCAAACTGAGGCTGCATCTTCTTCTAGGTCATCATGATGAGTGACACTGCCAATAACATCAGCTTCACCACAGAGCTCTCATTTCAGTCCCACGATCCCTGTAAGCCACCTTGATAACTCCCATACAATCTTCTAGGCCAGCTGACATCGGTTGACCCTGACCCACAAACTGAACGCCAAAACGGCAACCGGGAGATCCCGGGCAATAAATAATCCCCCATTGTGAAGAAGCTATCTCACCTATTCCTGTTCCTCCTCTCTGTTCTACCGGCCATCTTCACCTCCACTCCCTCCACCATCTTTCCACATAGAAGTCCATTATTTACAATAACCCCGCTATGATAAAAGTGGTCAGAGGTCTTATCGCGCCCAGCGGCGGAAAAGATCCAGAAAGGAAAGGCCACTCTATCGATAGCTATTGGGACCCATACAGGGTTTTTTTAACCTCTCTCATCCACCCTCATACGGCCGAAGCTCTTTTATCTACTTCTACCACTCTGCCCTCCCATCCTCTATTTTTTTATCTTTCCCTTTTCTCCTAGTAGGCGAAAAAGCTGGCGAGCCGTCAGCATCCTATCAGACGAAGGTATTGTGCCTCAAACAAGGCAGACTTTACAGGCAGCGGAGGTTCAATTGGAGTGTGACCAGGAAGTTGTCCACCTGCGGGCCATCTTCGGAAAATGCCCGACGAGATATTCTCTTCTATTCTCTGCATATTCTCGAAGGGCCCTGCGTTGAATTCTATAGGCTTTATAAAATATTCCGCAAGTGTGCTGAAGCGCCCGTGATTCTGCAAGAGGCGCCAGAGGGAAAAATTCCCATACAGCAGAAAAGGATCAATAAGAGGCATTAAATCGATTCAAACTAGATTTGAGGGGTGCGGAAAAACTGGAACGCCACCCCTTCCCAGGACAAGATGACTCTCCTGTTTTCTTGCGCCTGACACTCACAACGATGTGTGAATTCACTTTATCTACTTGTACAATGCAGAATAATGCATTTTCGTCAGAACTAGAGGAAACTCCTAGGAGGTAATTAGGTAATCTGACAAAGGGATCTGCCAATCCACCGCTGGACTCAGGTAGAGGCGGATTTATAGGCGCTCCTGCCCACGAAGCTCACTAAGTTCCCACGTAGAATGAACGCTCCCACTCAGACAGGAATTTAAGGCCGTATAAAGTATAAGTTGAATTTAACTTCTTAAGTACCTTCAATTCATTCATCAATTTTTGGCTGATATTTTCTGGCGACTAAATGGATACACTTGTACAAAGTTATTTATCATATTAAGTACACCAAGGTAAGTGTAACCTAGACAACCATTACTTCAACTTTGGCGCTCATCACACCTGCAATTTTCATCTAATCTTTTTTGAAAATTTGACCACAGTTTTATCAAACTATGCTTGATTACATATTTGTTAATTTTTGGAGTCAAAAGCTCGAACTTCTTAAAAATGAACAATAAAAAAATTGGGATCAAAGTCACACCCCGTGTAAATCTGGCCTATTTTCACATTTAACTTCGTGCAATTCGTAATAAAAAAACAGGATTTTTTTTAAATCTGAAATTTTGACAAAATACTTGGTTTACCATCTAGTTGTGCCCGCAAGGTTTTCAGCCCGATCGCCCAAACCCGTGGGGCGCCATGGGGGTAAAATGGGGCTACGGGAGGTTTTTTTGAAGGGTTTTGGCAATGGGATCGAGTTAGGTGTCGTTTTCGAAGTATTTTTGAACGTAGAATTCATTATTGGGGGTCCCAGAACGATCCGATTTCACCGTGGGGATCTATTGTGCTTTCATGGGGCTACAAATGAGATTCTTGACGGATCCCAGGAGTTCAAATATTTTCCGAGTGAAAAAATTTCAAAAAAAAAAAAAAAAAGAAAAATTTTGAAAAAAAAAGTTTTTTTTTTCTTGAAAAAATCGTGAAAAAAGTTTTTTCTCAATTTTTTACAGATACAGATTTAATTTACGCACAAGTAACCAATATTAAAGAATAATGAACCCTAGTGTAAAAATTGCAGCAGTTTTTACTGTGGTGCTGTTTTGGAAGCTAAGAAGAACGTCGAAGAAATTGTAAATGGACGGGTCACCGTGATTGAAACTGTCGTTGAATTGACTAAGAAAACTTTCAGGCATTTGTTGTCTGGGTATCAATCAATCAGATCTTTATTCATTGTCCTTCGGGAAGGTGCGAATGCGTCAAGAGACATATTCATATGTTCAAATAAAGCATCACATCGAAAACACACGCTTCATGAGTGGGGCACTAGGCACCTACACGTCCAGGCATAGTATATATACTTATTGCTTATAAGCACCGTTCCAGACTCGTAGAACTCGGACACGCTGTAGAAAGGGCTGGCTAGGAGGAAATGCTTGATACAGTTTTTAACTGTCTTCATAGTGAGGACTCTTGTTGCTTCTGGAAGTCTATTGAATAGGGTGTCCCTTATTTTTCAACTTCAATTATTAGGGGTTCTTACCCCCTCATTTTGTTCCATTGGACCCCTAAGAACCTCACTAAAAATTTGGTAGCCCTGGGACAACGCTAACACGTGCCGCATCACCACCTAAGTTGTATTATATGAGAACCTCCTAAGTGCCAGCTTATTACAAAACGCCAACATTTCTCCTGCATCTCGTTCTAGTCCGATTGAGTTCAAATTTTTAGCCGTTGTTTTAGAAGGTCTGATAAAGCTCTGGTAAAATTTTGAACTCGATCGAATAGAGATTACGGGCTGAACAAATGTTTGAATCATCTGAAACTAAGGTTTCCTGGTAAAAAAACGGCCCTCGGGGCTGGAGCCACGCGATCTATTCAAATAACTGCTCATCAATCGACTGGAAATTCTGCCCACGTTATCATGGAAGTATAATCAATAGTTAGCGAAAACTCTTTATCTCTGAAAAAACAATGTATTAGTTATTGGTCTTAAAATTATGTCCATGGTAGTAAAAATGTTTAAAATCAGGTGACTAAAATCACGTTTTTAACTTTTGTAGCTCTAAAAATCTAATAGAATACCGAATAATTTCACATTGGAGTGACACATGTGCCGTGAATATAATCTCGCAAACGTTTCTGTAATTTAGATTCAGATTAATAAAATATTCTCCTAATTTCGGGGAATGATGAAAATATACATCTCCTACTTATCTCCCCCTGGATCTCTGGATTCTTAGATTTCTGGAGTTTTTGGATCTCTGGATCTTTCCTGGATTTCTGGAGTTCTAGCTCTCGGGATTCTACGATCTCTGGTTCTGTTGATTTTTGGATCTCTGAGTTTTGTGACTTGCCGATCTCTAAATCTCTGGATCTTTTTCTAGATTTCTTGATCTCTGGATTTCTGGAGAGACTAGATCTCGGGATCTCTGCATTTCGAGCTTTCAGGATTTTCTGCTTTATTGGATCTTTTCTGGATTTCCAGATCTCCGGATTCCAGGGTCTCTAGATTTCAGGATTTTCTGGATCTCTAGATTCCTAGATTTCCGGAGTTTTTGGATCTGTAACTATTTCAGATTAATAATATATTTTCCTCATTTTGGAGGCCACTGGTGCGTTTAATTGAAAAATTGAAATTCAGACGAATTGAAGTAGGTATTTCCAATCATCGCATAACTATTTCTCGTGAACAAAGAGTTTATGGGATGCGTAAAATGGAGTAGACTATCACAGATGCTATGAATTCCTGTGAAACTTAATTTAACACTAAGTATTATTAATTTTGATGAACATTACTGAGCTTACCATACAGTGACCCATAAAATTCTTCACGTATCGTTTTCCACTGGGCAGTTGATTTTCTTTGTTCAAGTTCTCCAAGATTTTCACTTTGGTATAATACCAAATAATTGTACACAACTAAATCGTAAAAAAAAAAAAAAAACCAGGACTGCTAGCCTAGCAGTCTGCTAAGTACTTCATCGGTGAGGTACCTACCACATTTAATGCTGGCAACGCTTTATTAAACATAGCTACTTTGGAAACGGTTTCATCGGCTCGTAAACCTTCAGTGTTCCTACTTGAAAAATTTAGGTCTTGTTGGGGCGCGTCACTGTAGTCTAGCTGCTCTACTTGGCAGATGGGCAGCAAAAAAAAAAAAAAAAAAAAACAGTCCGTACTGGCGCATTCCTATCATATTTATAAAATCATTATAAAATGTATTAAAACCTTCACAAAGACAAGGAAAGAATAATTATTCTCAATATTGAGAGCTAATTGTTTGGCGATTACAATCAATAGGTCGGGTGGCACCAGCATCTCCGAGGGCCGTTTTTTACTTGGAAACCTCAGTTTCAGATGATTCAAACATTTGTTCAGCCCGTAATCTCAATCCGATCGAGTTCAAAATTCTACCAGAGCTTTATCAGACCTTCTAAAACAACGGGTAAAAATTTGAACTCAATCGGACTAGAACGAGACGCAGGAGAAATGTTGGCGTTTTGTAATAAGCTGGCACTTAGGAGGTTCTCCATATAATACAACTTAGGTGGTGATGCGGCACGTGTTAGCGTTGTCCCAGGGCTACCAAATTTTTAGTGAGGTTCTTAAGGGTCCAATGGAACAAAATGAGGGGGTAAGAGTTCCAGTTTTTGAATGTTTTTTTTTAAAGGCCATATAAGGGACACCCTACTATTGAACAGTTTTATCGAACTGAAGCGGAACTGTATCTGTGAGGTGGAGAGACGATAGTAGGGGGTCGAATTTCCTGCTGTCTTCTTGTCCCGTAGTCATGAGGAAGATCTCGGTCCTGGTCCCCTACGCCTTTAGCAAACAGGCAAGCTTCAAAGATATAGTGGTTAATGACCGTCATTCACTGGTTTATGAACAGGGGCTCACAGTGGGCTCGGTAGTCCGCCTTACATAGTATCCTGAGTGCCTGTTTTTGCTTTTTTAGAACCTTTTCAATCTCAGCTGAATTTCCCCAGATGTGCAGGCTGAAGGTGCAGACAGAATGAAACAGTCCGAAATATACCTCCCTGTGATAGGCAGAGGTGAGTACTCTCATAATCTGTCGTAGGGCGTAGTTTGCATTAGGCCTACTCAGTCTTCTACACAACGAATCCACATGAGGCCCCGATGAAAGCCGCGCATCCACGATGACTCCCACCAGTTTTGCCTCTTTCTCCAATCGTTCATTCTCTTCATAATCAATGGTCTTCGTGGTCACAGCAACGCTTTTGGTTTTATCTGGATTGAGCAGCAGCGTGTTAGCCCGAAACCATCTCTCCAAGTTTTGCATTATTATTAAGGGTAAGATCGGCTGAACATTTTGCCCTTAAGGATGGAGGGTATGACGCACCTGGTTTGATGTAGTTGGAAAATAAACACGTTCCGACTCCATATGCGTAAAACCTCTTCTCAGGGAACTTTCATGTATGAGCTCTTATCTCCTTTCTGTTCACGCGCCAACCGATGGGTTTCATCCAATAATTGCTATTGGAGCTCCATCGCATATCCTGGTAAGTCATTCGACTCCTGTTAGCATAGACTAGCAAGGCCAATCAGACCAGAGAGTGGAAGGTTGTGACTGGACAGTACAGCTTGGTTCAACTCCAATTAGAGAAGAGGTCGTCCTCCTATGCACAAACAGTACCGACTCACCTAAATAAGCTATTTCAGGGTACAAGTGCCGAGTCTGCAGACCTTACTAGCACGCAAAAGGACACGTTAGCAGCTTGCTGACGGAGTATGCAAACTGGGGGGAAATTGCAGGTTGCTCTCGTACGGTCGATGTGGGCTAAAGTCGTCGAAGGGATACTCCATTGGGGATACTACCAATTAATTGCTTTCCCACAGCTACCAGTTCTTTTCTGTTCTCCCCAGCATTTCTCAGCTCCAAGCGTCCTTCGTCGAGGACCGCCCAATTATTGCAATCCCCCCTGGAAACGGATTTCCATGCAGATGCGAGAGCTTGGAACCACCGAGACTGTTTCCCCCTCTCGGAAAATTTTTTTTTTTCACTGCTCTCAAGAGGTCAAAAACTGGGGGGAAAAGAGGACGCAAACCACTTAAAATGCGGGAGGCGACTCCGTTCTTTAATTAGAATTGCCGGGCGGAAGGCTTCTCCCTTAAATGTCGGATTTTCTTCACCCTTCCCAGAAAGTTTTAAAACGTCGAACATCTCGCAAAATTATTGCAGACGGAAGCTGATGAACGCTCGTGAATAATCAGCGGCGCTCAATTTAAACGTCTCGCCAACTCGGTCTGAAACTTTGGCAATTAAAGTAAATGGTCGAGCTGCATTTGTGTTTGATAGAATAATCTGGTCGGAGTGCGAAATGCAATCGCAGAATCCATTAGCACGGTTTTGGTTTTAGTCTGGGTTTCTGTGCATGGAACAGTGGAACCGAACGTGTCTGGATGTTCCATCTAATATAACACTTCACAAGCTCACGTCAACATTTAAAAGAACTCCTACCAGCGATGAACATTGCTTTTCGCGTAGATGGGCTACTCAAAAAGGTCTGAATTTTCCATTACTAACAACAAAATTTACACCAATTTTCAGTTCGATAATCCGTTACGTGCACAGGTGTTATAGAATGTTTTGAGATTTTGAACTCGAAGGGGAGAAATATTGCGGCCAGAGCGCGCAGTGATGTATTTACTAAACACGCACGACACAGCAACCCTCTTCACGTCTCCAAGAACTACGGATGGCTAAGGAAATTTCTGTTGAATTCAAGAACGTTCAGTAAGAATTAACTAAGGAGGCCTCAAAAGTGGAACGAAAGTTTTTGTCCGATTTCATTCGTACAAGGCTCTCTGGAATGAGCTTTTCACGCTGATTCCAACGAGTACAAAACGATTTTTGTGCGATAACCCGTTCGCAAGTTATTCGAAGATCGTCGGTAGGCGGGTGCGAGTATTTTTTGCGAGCCTTCGATTTGTTTAATAGGTACTGGGTAATTTCATTTTGAGTTGATGGGTTGCTATGGGCTGCATATAATTGGTGATAGAAGGGAATTTGATCATTCACTACGATAAACCAGCAAGCTTTGTTACTATGAAAAACTAAGTTGACGGGTTGCCACGGGTGCATCGTTGATAGGTGACGGGTTTGATGTTTCGTGCGAAGCACGGGTGTCCCAGCTAGTATTTTATGTTTTCTATAAATGATGGAGACGGTTTTCCTGCAATGTTGACCCGTTTTCATAACTTTTGGAGAACGAAGGAAAAAACTTTGCCATTTTAGCCTCGATAGGAAAATACTTTCCCAGCCAAAACGTCCCCACGGAAAAAAACTTTCCCAAGTAAAAGAGAACGAAATAATCAACTCTGTAGGGAAATTCGTGAAGTTTGGGTCATTTAAAAGCCTGAGTGTACACTAATAAAACCCGCACCCTTAATGAGCTAGGGAACCGAATGTCGACTAATACTTTTTTTCTGAAAGAACTTCATAATTTGAAGCCATAGCAGTGAGTTTTGGGCTCCCACGGTGAAATACAAATTTCCAGGGCACTTTCGAAAATTTCAAATTTGAATGTGGAGGGAGTGGCGCTTCCAAGAAGGGCTCTCTCGTTGGCTGCTGGTCACCCAATGAACTGAAAGCACGAATTCTTTGTGATCAGAAGGAAGGTTTAATCGCAAGGAAAATAGTCGTTCGGATTTTTCTGATGCTAGCGTGACGGGACAGACCATATTCATGTTCACCAACATAACTTAACCAAAAAAAAAAGAAAAGATTTTTGTAAACATTCTACTTTTTGTGCGAGTGACGGATTAGTTCGACTGTCGCGGGGGAAAATTAAAAACGCCAAATATTCACTAGTGATTTCCTCTGATCAGACACTTAATTTGAAACGTGAAGGACCCACCCCAAGAATGCATCGCCCAAGAAGGAAGACACTTAATGGACACAATCATTCATAATTAACAAAATTTGTTCTCTTCGACAAATCTCCATTGTTACTCAACATTTTAAAATTTATTTCAACCCGACATCTTCAAAATTGACGATTTGGCGACTGTTTAAAATCCACCCGGCTTATCTGCGCCACCCTGTATAATGTGCGACGAAGACGGTGACGAAGAAGACTCCGATGACAACACAGACCAATACATTTAATCGACTATTTTGACGAACAAATGTAACTGCCATTTACATTATAATATAATGTATGATATTATGTATGATATTGATATGATATTATCAAGTCGCAATGCACCATTTTTACAGGTAAACTGTTTGCACGAATTTCCACAAAGAGTTGATTATTTCGCACACTTTTACTTGGGAAAGCTTTTTTTTTCGCGGTGACGTTTTGGCTGAGAAAGTATTTTCCTAGCGAGTCTGAAATGGGAAAGGTTTTACCCCATACCATTTTCGGAGGACGACCTTTCCAGGAAAAACGCAGCAAATTTTACACAAGGGCTTATTATTCTTTGATATACGTTACTTGTGCAGAAATTTAATTTTGTCAATGGAAAAAATTAAAATTTTTTTTTTTTTGGATTTTAATACTAATTTCAAAAAACAAATTTTTTATTTTTATTTTCAAAATTTTTTTCTTCAAAAATTATTTTTTACTCGAAAAATATTTAACATCCTGGGATCCTTCAAAAATCCCATTTTTAGCCCCATGAAAGCACTATAGATCGCCACAGTGAAATCTGATCGTTCCGGGACCCCCAAAAATGGATTCTACGTCCCAAAATACTTCGAAAACAACACCTAACTCGATCACATAGCCAAAAACCTTCAAAAACGCCTCCCGTAGCCCCATAGCGCCCCACGGGTTTGGGCGATCAGGCTGAAAACCTTGCGGGCACAACTAGACGGTAAACCGAGTTTGTCAAAATTGTAGATTTAAAAAAAAATTCCTACTGCCCAAAACGGCCCGGACGGCGAACGGACATTTTGGTTTTGGAATCTAGTCCTCTTGAAACGGATAATGTCAAATTTTGAGGCCGATCCGAGTCGTCGACCTCCGACGCTGAAACATTCCAAGAATAATTATCCAAAATTGAAGAGAAACCAATCAAGAAGCTCATTCCTTGACCAAGTGGCTCAGAATGAGCGGGAAAACTTCAATGAAATGTGCTGGAACTGAACTTGTTCTGTACAAAATCATTTTCTCAAAATTCCCCTCAACCATCTGATATGGACCAAACTCATCCCCCGAATCACGTCTGATATCTTGATATCCTTCAAAAGCGATATCACCCCCCCTCCTCCGCCTCCTCTAAGCACAGAATACCATCGCACTGCCGGGTCTTCATCATTCAATAGCATTGAAAGAAAACGTGTCCCTACGTCCGAATTTCCTCAGCTTCCATCGTCCCTCTTTTTAGACGCCCTTTTCCCATCGAAAATGGATAGGGCGAAGAATAGGACGAGCAGGAGGGGGGGAGTCCGATCTTCAGACAAATCTCACTTCAATGATCCTCTTTCACCGCTAAGGATTCCCCTGGGAGAGTTTATACGCCTGAATGCCGAGGATTCTTCCTAATTACGGCGCTGCCCTCTTTGTCAACCCGTCCAACAACCCTGATTGGTTAAAAGTAACAATATTCGTCGAAGGAAATCGTCCAAGTGCACAAAGAGGTTAAGAGCTTAGAACGAACGTCAGTTGTAACAACCTGAACGAGCGGAGCTTGGAAGTTAGACGGGTAGGCATTTCATGAACTTGGGAAAGCAAAGCATAAGATCAAAAACAAACCAAAAATTTTTTTAATAAACTATTCAAACATTAATTTGGACTCGGGCATTTATCAAGATTGTAATCCTCTTTATCCATACACCCCAAATTTGAGGGCCTCTGGTCTCAAGTTTATATACCAGGTGACCAACCCCTTCTGGCTAAAACCAGCCAACTCCTGGCCTCAGACCCCTTCTACTTGCTTTCCCATGTTCATTAAACTTTTTTTCCTTAAAGAAGTACCAAGGAACTGGATGACCAAATTCCTATGCAAAAAGGTTTCCCAAGTTAATAAGCAGAAACTTTTTTCTAGGAGCTAAAATAACCAGCAGAACAACTCCACTGTTACCAACTTGACAAAAAAAGGGTGCACTAAGAGATCTGCTAAATGAACACTATTTGAAATTTTCCAGCTCATTTCATTCAATTTCGTCTTGGATTGATGCAATTGTACGTTGGTTCAAACGGATCAGTAAAATCCATTTAGTCGTCCTCTGGATCAAGAGGGTTAAATGATATAACGAAAAAGAGAAGAAAAACGTACTCGGTGGAAACACAAGAGGTGAGGTATGTGGTCAGAATAAAATCCTTTTCGGTCCATCGATTTACCCCGGTGGATGGTTATGGTGGACGTAGGAGAGTCAAACGGGGAAGAGGATCAGTGGCACAGATATGGAAAAAAAAAGGCCGCAAGAAGCTGGCGGGCCATTAGGGAGTTGAAACCTGCCTTTTCAAAGGAGACGGAATTCAGGAATCGGGTTTTATTGAGTTGAGCTACATTTTGACCGTCTGTGGGAGCGGAGGGTTAAAGGGGGTAGGGCGACCTCGTAAAATCCCCATATATATCCGGCTCCAACCCTTTTGCAGTCTAACGCCCATCTTCAAAGAGCTATTCCCGTATAATAAACCTCTCTTTACGCTCCACGCTATGGAAGATATATTCTAAAACGAAACCGTCTTATTAATACCAGTCCTATTACAATGACTGAGGTTGCGACCTATTTAATTACATTTCACAGCGTATACGAATTTCCACAGTAAATCCGAAAATGGTGACTGAAAGAAAATTATGACTGTTGTCTAAAAAGTCAGTTTCCTTGTGTAAGCAATTTTTGACATTAAATGAAAAAATACTTCGAAAACGACACCTGACTCGATCCCATAGCCAAAACCCTTAAAAAAAAACCTCCTGTAGCCCCATTTCAGCCCCATAGCGGTTTGGGCGATTGGGCTGAAAACCTCGCGGGCACAACTAGATGTTAAACCAAGTATTTTGTCAAAATTTAAGATTTACCTACTGCCCAAAACCGGACGGCGGACGGACATTTCGGTTTTGGAATCTAAACTTCTTTAAACTCCGTGGCGACTACATACGTGTATTATTCCAAGAATAATAAACCAAAAGAAGGAAAATTTTGCGTTGATCTGAAACCCCTCTAAACGCAGCCTACAGACTCAAAGTGCCTAAATTAAAAAATGAATATGCTAAAATGACGACAAGACATAAGAGATAAGCTTATAAACGAAGAGATTCTTAGAATACGAGAATGAATATACAAGAATTCGTAAAAATAAATAATCAAGACTTACTAAAGAAAGAGACTAATAAATTGGTACAGTGGGGGAAGTGCTCAGATGTTCAGCTTCAACAAAACCTCAAAAATCAGCCGTGACATTACGTCAATTTTTACTTTTGTCCTGGAATCCTCTGAATCCCTTTTTTCGATGTACGATTGATTTTTAGTAGCCTTGTCGATTGTGAGCATTTTGACCGAAATAGCTGTCCAAGTCTGACTTACACAGTTGCCCCATCGAAGCGGAGTAAGTGCATAACCGGCCTGTTCAATATTTGGAAAGCTTATTCTGGCGTCACCGGGGCAAGTGCAAAAAAAGGAAATCTCTCAATGATCCTTCACCGATTAGAACATTCAAAATCAGCCAAAACCTCACTGAGTTATCAACTTTTACACATCAAGTCTAACCAAAACTAAGACTAACCAAAACCTCATAGTTTACATGGAAAAGGGAAGGTTTACTGACATAAGAAGGCAACTAGTTTGGTTTTCAAGCAAACATAGTTTCTAACGTATCCACTACATGGCATCCAGCGGAAATGGTTCTGTAGCATTTCGTCCCTTAGTTCTCACAATGTGATGAGCACATGTCATGTGCTATCTCATTTCAACAACTTCCCAGGAGAGCCAAAAACGTGATTGCCTATTTAACGGATTTACAGATTACACACAACGGATTACTTACAGATTTTGCGCCTGTGAACATAACAAATCACGTTTGCCAAAAGTGAGATAGCACATGTGAGAACTTAAGCGTCAAAATTTAAGCTATTAAAATTATTTTCAATGCTACTTACACACTTGCCCCACCTTAAACACAAAATCATACGACAATTTCCTAAATAGCACCAGTATGTACTCCCATTTAAGCTGTTTAACTAAACAGCGTAGAACAGAAGTAATTGTAATCTTTCCACTGCAATGTCATCTGCAAATGTTGACAGAGTAGTTTCTTCCCATTGGGGCAGGTCACTGTAAAGTGCAGGGGTAGGTCTAAGTGCACCTTGTGGGACACCATCAGCTTGTCTTCTGAAGATTCTCTTGCCTACCTCAGAAGTAGCGAATAAGTAGTAAGACTGTAACGGCGTCAGAGGCTGGAATCAAACAAGAAGCAAGCTTTGTAACTTATTATAATTATACCTACATCTACCATTGAGAGAACTGACATTATTAATTAATCATGAGAATGGGGAAACTCTCAGAATTATTTCATTCTGCCGATCTACTGCTGTGGAGGATGCGATGGAGTTCACACTTTCCAAAAGGAAATAACCGAAGCCAAAACAGCCTCGGGAGGTTGATTACAAGCAAAGGAAGGTTAGGTTGCCTCGGCAACTATTGTTGAAGCCGCTTCAGCTTATTATTAGAAAGGCGGCAGGGCTGGGAAGGCAGGATGCCGCCTTTAGCGCTATCTGCGGAGGAACGGGGCATTAGTTTCACTTGGCAACAGATCGTTCTATCTCTCTCTGGAGGTTGCTATTGTTCTTGAGATGTGTTCACCTGCTTGTACTACCTCCCTAAGGCCATTATCTCGAGTCCGTCGCTTTGTCCCCCGCCTCTCTTCCTCCTGCGTTGCCGGCCCTGAAATTAGTTTAGTAGAGCCGAAGCAATCATCAATCTGAACTCGGGGGAGGCTGATAACTGGCTGTGCTGCCTTTGTGACAGCCCAACATTTCATTATAATGAAAGCCACCTCTAACTCTCTCTCTCTGCAAAGCAGTAAACACAAGTTCTGGGGTCATCGCTTTAATGAAAGGGTGTCTTTGCAGACTTCCAATGTAAGACTATTCAAGACCTCTCAAAATCAACTCATTGAAAACCACCAGATTTAAAACCTCTTATTAGAAACTTCAGTCCAGAACGTTTTATTTTGTCGTGCGGGCTCAAACGTCCGAAAAATTCCGGCAACCCAACTTTTAAACGCCCCACATTGAAACTTGTGCAATAAAAAATAACTTCTGAAGAAAACCGAGTAGACCCCCATGAATAAGACATGGTGGCAAGGAGTCACAAGATACAGTGTTGACTTTTTATCCTAGCAGCAAACGTTGAAACTCACGGCGGATAAATTAGATTGGCCTGTGTAAAACTTTGCAAAGGACCCCCCCCCCCCCCCCCCCCCCCGAACAACTTCTGCCAACGATAAAAAATTTCTCACTCGAGAAAGCCGTTCAAACGGATGCGAAGCCGACTGTAAACGCGACATTAGAGCGAGATTAAGCTGCTCGATTCCGGACGATATGACTTGTGCTCCTATGCAAACGAAAGTAGGTCTGATTTAGTGGTACTTCGGGAAGGTTTTAGTCCTGTTTCTCCCTTTTAGGTCAATTCCAGCTTAAACGGGGAATTCCACGCCAGTTTTGAGGGTTTACGGCCGTGAACGATTCTTTTCAGTGTTTATCACCAGGTTGCATTGAGATATGGTTCCCTTCTAAAAACCAAGTCGCCGAGTACACTGGGGCTATCCTGGTCATTCCCTCGTTAGTGGTGAGCGCCAATGAGGCCAATACTGACGAGATTTGGCCCCATTGATTTGGAGTCAGTTTGATTCTTAACCCTAAAAATGTCCAGCTACACACAGAAACTGCAGCCGCTTCCACTGTAACTCCAGGATGGACTTCTACTTAGAACCAGGGTGAGATACGGAGCAAAAGGAGCTCTTAAGAGGGCTATTTAACCTTTTTCAAGAATACAAACCTCGCACAGCAGTCATAATATTACTGAAATTATTTCCGAAGGACAGCACTTCAGTAACCTCTTGCAGCCATTTTGGGCAGATGGGCCACAGTACACCATAGAGTGAGCGGAGAGTTCTTGAGAGAAGGCAGATCACTATTCAGATAGCCAAGTCTCACTGAAATTTATTACCTAGCAGGAACATTCCCCTACTCGACCTGAGCCATCGACATAGATACTGATAGGTATTTATGGTGATGACATGAAGGATTCGATCGTTGATATGACATGGTTGAGGGCAAAATGGTTAGAAATAGTCGAAAGAAAACGCAATACGAACACGTAACAGTACTTACAGAGAAGCAGGATCCGTAAAAGCGTCAATTTTGAGTGATGTCACACATTGAAATGATGTGTGACTAATAATATGTCACTCACTCGAATTGGTGGTGACTCCTGAAAACATCCGATACTCAGGACATCTTGTTGCACCCATACAAAACAGGAGAAGACGCATCGATGAATTTTGAGACTAGGAGGAGACAAATGCTCACCTCATCTACAAAATGTAATGCTATAATATAGCATTATAGCATTATAGTATATTATACTAAACCCAGGAGTGCAGAAGATAGTATCTTCACAAGATTATTATCATGCCCTGGGAGATACTCGCGCAAAAGTAGGGTTTAGCTCGTAAGAGGGCTATAGAACCTTTACAACAACAAACCTCGCACAGCAACGATTTCCGAAGAGCAGCAAAATGGGCCGTGATGCCTTGGTGCGGTTGGTGCAGCCTTTAAGGAACCCAGCCTTCATTGCCTCTCCGGTAATCCATCTAATATAAATCCTTGCTCCAGATTATACTGATTGTGGAGTTGAACGAAGGCATCTGTGATGGAAGAGACATTAATTAAATCAGATTTAATGATATATACTAAACCCAGGAGTGCAGAAGATAGTATCTTCACAAGATTCTGTTAAGTAGAATCTACCATCTGATGGTAAAGGACATGTCCTAAGGAGATGTATCTGACTGGCCCGAATCGGGGGGATTATTATAATTGGGTATACCTAATACCCAATCGCTGGGGATCCACTTACCGTGCCTGATGAACACAACGAGCAACTTGAGAAGTTTTGTCAAGTTTTACAAAACTTACTTAATGGACTTTTAGAATTGCCCAAAACATTAACGCCCGACAGTATTATTCTGAAAACTTAAATTGCAAGCAATGGGTATCAATCACAGAGTAACAGAGAGTAACAGATTGTTACTAACACTGTACAACAGATGTTACTTGCACTACCAAACATAAACAAACGATAACCACTGCTGCCAGATCAAAGGGAAGTCAACCCGCCCATCGCTCCCGCCAAAACCGCTCGCAAACAAAACCGTGTGTGTTTCAGTGGGGCGTTGCACAAAATGATCTTATGAATTACCCATTGAAATCTAATTGAATCAAATAGAATACAAGGCAAAATAGAAACATTTTGAGGAAAAAGTGAAAACCGCCGAAACGTCTGCTCTCTAGCGACCCGCTGCCCCTACAACCGCTCGTTCGGCGGTTTAGCCCCTGAATGGGCAGCAGTGACGATAACCTTCCGCACAGTAGAGATGGCCGTCGAAATAGGTACTTAGAAGAATATCGATGTTATGAAATTAGGATTTATCTCCTACGATTAATCGATCTTAAATTAAAACGACGCAAATGATTGTTCTCTAATTGATTGTGCAAAAATGTTAACTAAAAAAATATTTGTGAAAAAAAAAAAAAAAAAAAAAAAAAATCTGGGTAAAGTTTGGACAGATGTGGGACCTCGAAAAAAATGGATTTTGCGCCCAAAATTACTCGGAAAACGACACGTTAGCTATTTTAATATTTTTGACCTCCTGGGATCCTTCAAAAATCCCATTTGTTAGATGATAAACCGAGTATTTTGTCAAAATTTCAGATTTTAATTAATTAAAAAATGCCTACTGCCAAAACCGGCTCGGACGGTTGACGGACATTTCGTTTGTGGAATCGTATAATGTCAAATGTGGTTGTTGAAAAGTTCTGCAAACTTGGTCCTGACACGAGTAACATATTGATAAGTGCTTATTTCACCAAATCACCTGTCTACGTTTTTCAACCCATAGACAGTTTTTTCTCGTTCGGGAGGATGGTGTAGCGACAGAACCCATTCGCAAAGACACTAGCGTCAAAATCCAGGTAGGAGTTGATGTCTTCGAACTCGGAAGACGGGTGGGAGTTGATACGCTCGCACACGTGGTTTGACTACCGTGGGTAGGAGTTGATGGTCGCCCGATTTGACACGAACCGACATGTTTTGATGAGGGTGATGAGCGTTATATCGATATCAAGTATCGAATGTTGGATCGATATCGTATCGCTCACATGATGTGAGTCACATCTACTGCACAGATTCTCACTAAGTCTTTGTTTAAGTAAAATGAAATTATTTTGAAATGGATTCCAATTCTTATGGATTCCAATTCAGTGCATTACACTGTACCGTTCTCATGTACGATTGCTACCTACGTATACGTACCTAAATATATTTAGGTACCTACTATTCTTCTAAATTAGGATGATCTTTCCTCTTACGTTGTTGAAGCGGTCAGTTTTGCTGAAGATACGGTTATGAAACATTGTCATCAAGCCCAGTGTGTTTTTGGGATCAAACTTCACGATTTGTAACCCCGTTTGTTCACTTGTTGCAGAGCCCTACACCGCCCCAATACGTGCTGTGGTTCCACAACTCGAAAATGATCAATTACGACACATCGCGGGGAGGCGTCCAAGTGAGGACGGAACAAGGGCAGAAGACTGAGAGTCATCTGACGATTCACGACGCCAAGTTCTCCGACAGCGGCAACTACACCTGCTCGGCGAGCAACACGCAACCAGCGTACATTCACGTCTTCGTCTCCGAAGGTATAGTTCACGTGATTGTAGTCATTACAGGGCATCATTCTCTTGCTTTTAGGTTCATATTTATCTAGGATCAGAACAAGTCGAGTCCTTCAATGGTAGGTACGTTCCTCCTTCAGAATCCTTGGTAGTGCCATAATATTATCTCATGTTGTTCCAGTATTATCTTGGCTAGTTCAAGTTTCAACATTGGCGGTGTTGTAATCACTGCTGTAGTCACTTCTGGTGGAGTTCACAAACCACACGAGGACTCCCTCAAGGATGTTCTTGCAGTTATGTGATGTCAGCCAACATCTTAATCCACACCTGGCCCCCCAAGCCATACTTGAATCCTTTGGTCTCCCCATCTGCTTCGAGAATCCATCCAGACTCACGAAGTGGTTTTTTGCCGCGGTACAGAAGTCTAATCCAATGAGGCGGTTAGGGAGAGTGATTTACATCAGCAGAGGAGTCGTCCCCCCCCCCCCCCCCGGATCCTGAGGATCCGGAGAGTGATGTACATCAACTGAGGAGTCGTTTTTCCTCCCTAACCACCCCACCCAGACTCGTTGGGCTCGAACATCATTTTGCTGCTCCTTTCCTTTCTTCGTCTAGCCATACCTTTTCCTTGAGGCATTTAAAGATCCCATGTTCTGCGGTTCCGCTATATTCTGCGGCACATCAATTTGAAACAGGAGATCCTGACCACCAAGTGGCTGCATATCTGAGTCACATTATGATGGGCAACATTGCTGGGCGCAGGAGAGTGGACTGTTGGAGATATTCGTGGCTGTTGGACATTTGTCAATGGACTGGAATCGCTTGAGCAGCAGATATTTTTCAGCTCGCCCGGGATAGATATAGTTTTGGTGAAGTGGTCGCCAACCTTCATTAGCAGAGACGGCACTCGTAGAAGGATCACAAATTCTCTACCCACTCGGCACTCGTTGGGCTCCAACATCGTCAACTGCACGAGGCATTCAGCTTTTTTCTGTTTGTGTTGCTTTCCTCTTCTCGCCAGACTGTTGTTTGCCTCAGATGCAGATTCTGCTGTTGCTCCTAAGAGACCAAAACCTTCAAAATAAAGTTCTTGTGAGTTTGTTATTGTTGGCCTAAACTTGATGCTCACAGCTTTTTCAGGCATGGTGCACCACTGGCTCTAAGGCTGCTCAAGCATGCTCAGACGCTAAGGCTGCTCAGGTATGCTCAGACTCTAAGGCTGCTCAGGCATGCTCAGACTCTAAGGCTGCTCAGGCATGCTCAGACTCTAACGCTGCTCAGGCAAGCTGCACCCAAGGCTCTAACCACCATGGTCCCCCAATCCATCCCCTTTTCATCTGTTGTTGCTCGCTAGCGATGAAAACCTTCGTAAGGGGTCTTGTCGCTTATTCTTGGTGGCTTAACAGCCAGCACGACTTTCTCACGACAACGTGGTGGAGGCGCCAGGTAGAGCTTGTGGAAGGGGCTCGGCTGGCCAGAAATCCTGTCCGTGATATTGGGCAGCTCGTCGATCCAGGCTCTCAGTTCTCCGGTCATCTCAGTTCGATTTGGAATCCCAGAGACGTGGTGGTCGTTGTTGGTTGATTCACAACTCTGTAAAGACAACGTGGCTCCCACGACGGAGAGTTTTGTGGATTCGCAAGCTGCAAAGTGGGGCGCAGAGTTCACCATTATCCCACGGTCGCCTCACCTCGTTTTCTGTCTTCTGCGTTGAACTGATGAATATTTTGTGGCGGACAAATTTCGTATTATTTGCCTGGTCTCAAGTAGGTACTTCTTGTCGTTTTGTTGTTAACCGGCAGCTTCACGTCTCCAACACCATCAATCATCATTTACGCAAGTTCTCTTTTTCTGTCCTTCGCTGGGAATTACCGATTGAAGCAATTTACCGAAACAGAAAAGTCCAACGCAGTTTCTGCTGTACGCCATAATTGAATTGTAAAGTTTAAATTGGGAACAAACCCAACTTCACCAATTTTGAAGGTAATTACACTTTTTTCAACGTCAGAGTAGTCTTATCATTATAATAAAGAGGCCAGAGACCAAAATCTAACTTCTTTGAAATGATCCCTATCGGCGAAGGTTTTTATAAAATGACCTTTTTCATTTGAGAAGAGTGAGGAAAAAATTAAGAGAATTACTCCAGCAGGATGACTCGGGACTTAAATTAAGTTCCAGAGGACGGAGGTTGGGCCTTTTTTAAGTCTGGAAAAAAACCTTTTGTGATGCCTCTCCCTGGAAACTAAATATTCAAGGGGGGATGTTCTAAAACCTCTGGCAAGAGAGCTCCGAAGGGGGCCTTTTTCCATTCCTGTTCCGTCTAATGATTCGGAATAATACACTCCCCTTTTTCCTCCACTCCCTCACCAGGAATAGTCGTGGCAGGTGCGTCAGCCTTTCGAATGTATAAAATCGCTCGTTTTCCAAATGTGCCATCGATCCAAAAAAGAAAAAAATCCTTTTCCTCCAATGTAGGTTGATGTAGTCACGATATTCTACCTAACGACTGGTACGATAAGCTCTTCGAGGCCCTCTCATGTCGTTTCAATTATGTCTATCTATCTCGTTTCATTCGTTGGTGTTGTTTTTACCAATGGGCCATTTTTTAGGGTGTTGCCAACATTCCTCCTATCCAAAGATCAGTTCACCGCTCCCGAAAAGGTCATTTGAAATCATATTGTTTCTAAATAGGACATTTATATTAAACAGATGGATGGCCGCCTTAGAAATTATTTTTGTAGGTGCTTACAAAAAAGCCAGTGGTGGTCATGATCATGGCTGAAATTTTCATTTGTTGACACTTTTAAGGTTCCTGCAAATGATGTTTTGCAGGTGCTTCAACCTACTTTGCAAGAAAAGGTGGATTTTTCGAAGCAATGGGACAGTTTCAATTAATGCCTCTGTGGTCTGACCTAGTGCCTCACATTGCAGATTCTAGATTAGGTTTGATTGATGCCAGAGAGGATGTGGTAGTTGGTTCCTGAGGGTCGCCCCAATACGTGCAACCTGAACTGGGTGAAGCCAGTCGACCATTGTGCTACTTCTCAGAGTTCATTGCTGTTGGAGGTCTGTGCCTTTAAATCGCTCTCCTTCTTATCTCTCCTTCAATAGCTCTTCTTCAAGGTCCTGTTGCGCGAGTATCTCCCCTGGTCCACTGATCGAGATACCTTTGCGCTCGAGGGCCTCACAATTGAAGATAAGGTGAGCCGCTGTCTCCTGCTCATAACCTACCGCTGGGTTCTTCACTTGTTACCCCAATTCTGTTTAGGTGTTTGCTGAAGCTGCCGTGTACTATGTAGTCCATAATGAGTCTCAGTTGCGCCCACGGTAAATGGAGATATATGATCACTCCTGGCCCAGCCATCATGGTGTGTCCATGCTTCTGGTGCGGGTTACTTTCCCATCTTTGGTTGTGCTGGGGAAAAGCAGAAAAGTGCCCCGTGACTCCTTTGCAGGGTCTTGTAAGGTCCTTGGGCGTCTGCTGTATAATAAAGTAAGTAATAATAAGTGTTGGATGCTCCGACTCGCATGATGGCCACCCAGCTGTGAAGTATCAGTTTTGAATTGGTAGACATTCCCGCTAGTGACTTCAAAGCAGCTTGGCTATCCTAGAATACGTGGATCCGCCCCCTTTCGAGGGCCCTCCTATCACACTCTGCCATGCAAACTTTCATCGCTCCCCCTTGAGCTGCGGGCTGTGCACTCCCGAGTCACACACCTGGTCTGGGGCCTGGTACACACGGCGTACCAATGTCCCAGACCTCACTCCCTGTGGACCCATCTACGGATTCTAAGTCAACTGTTCAACGATTCCTGGGAGGTTGTTTAGAGTTGTGCTGAAGATGACCACCCATTCTTGTGGATGAGGTTCGTCAATGCATCAGTACTGCCAAGGCAGGAAGCTCTGTGGAACCTGATGAGGTTGGCGTGGAAATGTTCAAACTCCTGAGTGACGAAAGTGTAATATACTTTGATATTGTCCAAGTTTACTGCGCTTGGCAGGCTCTGTTGAGCGATCTAAGACCGTTTGCGTCACTCCACTAGCCAACGAAGCATGCCAATGATGTGATCGGAGGACCACTCAACCTGTTGATTCATTTACACAAAATTTTGTTTCTTGTGGTACTCCACAACTGGTGATGGTGTACATTTGAAGCAGAGTTTGGTTTCTGATAAGTGTCCCAGTGTTCATTGAGTTCGAGAAGGCGTGTAAGGTGGAGCAAAGCTTGTGCAGATGCTGGACGAAGTTGATTAGGAATGAGTACTGGAGGCAGACGGTTTCATGTGGTTGGTGACTTAGGTCAATGAGGTCCGGTAGGTCACAATCTCAAGGCAAGACAGTTCACCAGATGGCGCAGAGGTGCTCCACAATGGGGTGTGGCGATGAATGTGACTCCTCTCCAAGTTCTTGCATTGGGGTCAGGCAGGTTTGATCTTGCATCTTGTTTGTATAGGTATCAACCGAGCAGCAGATCTACCTTAACCTACTGCAACATCAAGAGAGTTAACCAAAAATGATCGCCAACTTCCAATAGTGGAGATGGCCCTAGAAGTAGAAGAAGACAAAGACGCCCTATCAATTCCCCTGCCTCTTTGAGGTGGCGGCCGTCAACCACAACTCACTGCAAAGCCCAACGTAACCTGATCGAATCTAACGTCGTACACAACCGTATAAATCACTGACTTAAACGAACCTCAATATTGCTCTCGTCTATTGATCTCCCCCACTAAGCCCCAAACCATAAGGAGAATCAATGACGTGAGTTTAATACAAAAAGGGTTCGAACCCTAAAAATTGAGATGGGAAGTAATAGGAGAACTTCTTTTTGACATTATAAGCGTTAGAACTTTATTGTAACCCGCCGGTGCTTCCCGTTCGGGGGCTTTTCGGGGGGGCGATCAATTCAGATAGAGAAGCAAAGATAAAAGTTGTGATCCCAACTTCCTTTTATGCCCTACTTAATGCAGCGGGTGGAAGGGACGCAACTACAGGGGATGGTAGGGGAGATTCATATTAACTTGGCCAAAATAGAACATCGTCTTTATTGCTTCTAAGGCGCTTTGAAGTTGAATGAAAAGCAAACTTTGAGCCTACGTAAACTCTCTGGGAAACTAGAAACGGTAAGAAGAGAGGGTGGGCGTTTAAAAGTTTAGGATTTCTTCCCTGCCCCTTCAACCCCATTTCCTAGTGGGGCGCATTGTTGATAAAATTAAACGGCCACGACCCCGCCTGGCAAGCTGTCGAGATTGGAACGATATTAAACTAAGCGGAGTCGTTGACTTGTCGAAGGGAGTCGTTGGACGTGATCGGAGGTTATTAAAATTTATTGTGTCAAGCTCTTGATAAAACGGGTTAAGATTGATCGACATTACCCTTGAAATTCTTGTACGGTAAATGAACGGTGGAGTGTGAGAGGGCTGATGTGACAGGGGGTGAGACAAGACCCCAAAGACACCAGGGGCGAAATCCCAGTTACACTGGAGGCCTTCCCCCAAACACACAAAACAAATATTGATAGACCTATCAATCAATAATTGATTGATAGGATTGTTCCTAATTATTAGGGACACAGTATTTGCATGTATGTACACCTTCAGCATCCGTTCAGCAGGGTGCCCTACAAAGTGCGTAATCAGGCGCGTAACCTGAATCTCATTCTTCCTATCGTGGTAGGGGTTGTACCAGTTTTAAGTGTAACCTCATTTTTATAAAATCTAAAATAGTTTTTTAAGCCATCAACAAATACCTGAGTTTCATTAACTTGTGGATTTTCCGGTGGAGATTAATAACGTTGAGAAAGACGATGCTTTATTCTAAATTTGTTTCTTTCAACTTGAGCCATGAAAATTGTGAAGTGAGCAATTGAGCGACAAAAGAACCCCCTGGAAAAAATTAAAGTCCCGCCATTGTTTTGGGGTTACTTTATTGCGGCGCCTGATTAGGAAAATTCTAAAGGAAAACAGGTGGGAGGCGAAAGAACTCGCGCGAAGGGAAAAAAGAAACAAATAAGGGGATACCTGCTGAGGGTTGTTAAACTTAATTCTTTGGTTACGACCCTCACCCTCTGGGTCGAAAACCCCACTCAAGGCTCGAGTAATAATCCCTTTTTTATGATTCAGGGCTCTCCAGTAACTGCGGTTTGCTTCCATTGGTTGATCCAGGGCCGTGTAAAGGGCTTTTTCCGTGATTACTTCTTGGAACATCCCAGCTACTAACGTCCGGCTATGAATATCCGAGGTTTGTGTGGAATTGTCCTGGTTTTCGCTTGGTGATTTTCGGCGTTGTGGAAAGGACGAGGGCAGTCTCGTCTGAGATGTTTTTGGGAACGTGCCTTTCACTCAGGCATGGTTAGGCATTTGATGCTGCTCACGAGAGGGATATGGTCAGCCTAACTGTCGCAAGAGCTCTGTTCCCTTGAAAAGGTTCAGCGGCTCCTTTGGTGGATCTTCTTTCGCCAGGTTCTCTCTCATCGGTTCATTGTAAGAAACATTGGCTGCAGGATCATTGATTCTTAGGTAGGCCGCTGACTCCTGCAGCAGCTCAACTTCATATCGTGCAGCTTCATGAGCAGCTCATCTTCATATCGTCTCCTGTTGGGTCCGTTATGTCTTCCCAATTTTAAAATTAAGCAATTACAATTGTAGTTGCTTATGTTCCTTGGCGTTGTTGATGAGACTGTTCTTCTATGGTCTGGGTCTTGTAGCCTCCGTGTTGCTGGTGAAGTTAACCCCCCTGAATTCTTTCCTGTTTTCCATGCGACTGTGTGCTCTGCCACTGTTGTACTTCCTTCCAGAGGATTCCAAGTGACTCCTTGACAGGATTCAGATCCATGGCCTTGGCGTCCACCCTGCCATTTCCTGGTGCGTCTGTGTCCTGGCAACCATTAGCCGAAATCGTTTGATTGCTTTGACCTGCTATGTTACATATTGGTATCAATATCCCAATACATCGATATTTAGACCATTGACATCAGGAGAACTGAGCGAGTTAAAACTGTGTTGTCAATACAAAGTTTCTAAGATGACACCGTTTGCTCGTCTCATTACTCATGAAAACTTGACTGCTGCTGTCAGAAGTGGGATCACGAAGAAGTTGAATTTGAGAAAGTGATGAGTGATGTGAAAAGTTGGAACGACGCGGGTTGTGACATTCATCAGAACATGGTGAGAGAATCGGCGGCAAGGGTGAATCTGTTGTTTGAACAGAATGAGTAGATTGTTAAAAAGGATGGGAAACACAGAAAGTTTGACAAGTTTCTTGCAGAATGAACGTCGACTGGTAAGGTGGGGTTAGAAGAAAGAGTTGGAGATGAGGTTAAACGATATCCATCGGGTAGGCTAGACTGAATGACTTAAATAATATTTGAGATGGGGTTGCATTTTCTCGTGAAAAAATAACTGCTATCGATACCACTCAACCGATTTTTGAGAAATCAACCTCATCTCACCGATATTATCGGAATTTTGTTTAAACATCCTCTTAAATCATCATACTAAATAATGGGACTAAAAAGGGGCTACGGGAAGGGTTTCTGAAGAGTTTCAGCCATCGGGTCGAGTTACATCGCAGCCCCTGGGTCAGCAGACTTAAAAACGCCTAATTTGAAAAGACGACACGTGGTCTGCAGGCCCGCTATATTAATTTTATTTAAACCTCAGCACCTGGGTCAGCAGATCCAAGAAGAACGTATTTTTCTGAAGGGGTGACTGACTCATGAGTTCCTGCAGGAATGTGGAAGAAATCAACTCCGTGCGTGGGGGGGATCGGACGGAGTCGTGGCACATTCTGTATTTTTCAACATTTTAATCAGCATTATTAATGACATATGTCATTAATATAATAATTAAATATTATTTAATTATTTCTTTACATTTTTTCTGGTCATCAATTTTATTATCACAAGAAACCACTCAAACTGGAGATAAACCCGAATTTAATGACTTAAACTTACAGGAGCTTTCAAATTAACTTATATTATAAGAAAGCACTGCAATGAAAATGGTCATAATATTGATGTTGAAGTTTTTTTTGCCTTTTGGAAAACTAGCGGGGAAAAACAAGGATATATTTTTGTAGAGTTTTATCGTTATTGGAATTTTCTTTCTCTTCTTTTCTCTTTAACGGGTTGGAGCTCTTCCATTTGAGCTGTCAACTACTACACCAGCAGACCCTTTATTCCTGTTTTTTCTCAGTGTAATAACTTTATACCTACTAAGTTTCACTCTTTTTGCTATAGTTGGTACCCATGCCAATTTTTTCTACAGACTTATCAGTAATTTACAATTGATATAAACTAAATGAAGCTAACACGCCTTTTATGTAACTTCTTGTTTTGTGCAACTGACCCACTCACTGAGCTAACATTCACTACCACAGGTCAAGAGGTTTTGTTCTGCTGAGTCTTCTGAGCAGGCCTACAACAAGAGCTGGACAACCTCGTTGTTGATGTGTCCCCGAAGCCTCTGCTGATGGGCTAATGCTAATTTGAAGTTCCTAGTGTAGTCGTTCATTCCTGGTGTAACGGTACGCATCTAAGCGTGTTCGGAGTCCGTTATTTTGAAATCGCTGAAGGATCAAGCGTTTGCTCGGTGCAGTGCAGCCCCACAATTGTGCACCATAGGCCCATACTGGCTTAAGAACCTGATTGAATAGAGTTAGCTTGTTGTTGACAAGCTAACATTATTATCTTATCTTCCGAAATTTGGTGGTTAGTTCTGTGGTGAAAACTCTTGGTGCCCATTCTGTCCAATCGATGTACATACTACGCGACAACGCTATGCGGCAGCGGCAACAAAAAAAACGCGGCGCGGAAATCGCACGCGGGTTCGAGGGTTCACGCCCAGCGCGCTACTGAGCTTCTCCCGAGCGGCGGCCTAAAAAATGTCGCCTTCAGCTGTCATAGCCCGTTATTCATTTAACTCTAATGTTTAATCGCAGTTATTTTCGTACAATTTCCGACGATCCTGAAAACACCTCATACGGGATACCCGAGAAATAAATAGCAACTTCACGAGGGCCCGTTGTCCAGGAGTCCATACTTGTTAAGATTGGAAGCCGGAAAAGCCGACCCTTTTCAGACCCGGGACAGTAATCAGGAGTCCGTACTTGACTAGCCAAGATTGGAAGCCAGGGAGCCACCCCACGAGGATCTGCTGGACTTACTACATCCTTTGGGCGAGCCTAAGGAACTCAGATCCACCATTACTGCAGCTGGAGCGCTCCCAGAGTCTGCAGATCGCAACAGCTTGCGTCATACCACTGATGAATCTCCACCTGTACTCCCTCCCGCATCCTCCAAAACACCTGGCGTTGTTTCAAAAACACCACAGACGCTGCGCCAAACGCACTCCGCCATTCACAACAAGACCCTACATGTAGAAACACACCCTTTAGATCAGTGCTTTCCACCAAAGCTTAGCATCGAGGGTCATGCCCAGGTACTTGGCTTCGTTTGCGTGCAGTATGACTTTGTTGACGTGAACGGGTTTGTACGAGTACGGTTTGTGAAGTCGACATGTACCGATTTTGCCTCGTCCACTTCGAAGTCCAGCTGTGCAGTCTCTTAAGAGATTGACCTCCGCAGTTTCGAAGTTGATTCCAAGTTGGTATCGCCGACAGTAAGGACTGCAGAGTCATCTGAGAACGTCGCTATGGTGTTTTCCTCTCTTTTGGGTAGATCTCTGGTGAAAAGGGCATACAGGCGTCAAGCCAGTGAGTTGTGCATAATTCATGTCTCATTGTTCAGTGAATTGTGAGCCTATATGGGCTTCCATTGCCAGTGATGACCACTGAGTGGTCTTTATATCTTTATCTTTATTAGTCCCTTGCGTTGCTCATTGTGCATGGGTAGGTTGTCTCCGGCAGAAATTGTAAAGTTATCGGTAGGAGGTGAAGTCTTGAGTGGTGAAATAAACCTTCAGACGTTTCGGTTGAGCCTAGATCATAACAGGCAGAAAATGTGGCAGAGGAGAGAACGTTCCTCGATGATCACGCTCTGTTTCAACTAATCCGCTTTGCTTCGCAAACCTTGAGAGGGTTTCAGTGAACCTTACCTTGCTTACCTACTGGCGTGTGCTTTGCCAATCCAACAAATCCTCCTTGAAAAGACCATTTTCCCTAAAGGTGAACGCTAATTTGCACTAATGAATAACGTACCGTGTCAGAAGAGTGAAGAGGATTGTTCTTGAATCATTGTGCGCCCTGTTCCCTCTGATCCCCCTTGCCGAAAGGTCACACCAGGGCAAAGAAGCGGCTCTCAGGGCCCTTTTCATTCTCACAGGGCCCTCTTCACAAAGAGATCAGACGACGAGTAATTGTAGCGGCGGCTGCGACACGGCTCCCTGGAATGGAAGTAATTTCATTGCAACCCCTCCCGGACTTCAAAAGCCCCGGCGAAAACGTTCCTCCGCTTTCTTCGCTCTTGACTTCCGCTCGCCTCTAAGGGGACATTTTTGAGAATAATATAATCCGAAGAATCAAAAGACTGGAGACTGTTCCTTTGATTCTAATGTGTGCCTTTGCGACCTCATTCGAATTTCCCTAAAATAAAACCGACTTCATTAGAGGTAGAAAAAATTTAGTTATTTTTTTTTTTCTGAACTCAATTTCAAGAGCAGCCGGCGAAAAAGAGGGGAATAGACATCCCAGACATCCTCTATGTTAGATTTGCAATTACTTAAGAGGATCAGAAGCCTGACATATTCTCGTTAGCACTTAGGATTGTGAATGGCCAGCGGAAAATTCTGAACATACTTAATTACTGCACTTGAAAAAATTACAGCTCAAATAACTATCTACACGTTCAGAAAGATTGTATTGAAATGAACAATATACCGCTCCGTGGAGCTGAAAAAGGGTCACTGGAGGGTTTTGAAGGTCTATGAGACTTCTGTGGCTTCAAAATTTGAACATTTAATGTTGCTTATGAAGGGAATGGCAGGAGGTCGAATCAGGTGTCGTTTTCCTGGTAATTTATTGACTTATACGTCAGAATTATGTCATTATATATAATCCATTTTTGGGGATCCCACTTCAGGGCAAACCCTGTATTGTAATACACTTTTTTAAATTTTTTATTGACTAAGTTAATTTTTGCACAATTTATACCAAAGAATAATGAATCTTGCTTTGTATAAAATGTGCATCTTTTTGTTTTCTGTCTACGTGACTCTCAACCTTTCAGCTAGCGTCACACAACCGAATTCAAAACTGCACAACTCTTCATGAAAAGCTCGTCCACAGTCCTCTCCAAGTGGTGATGGGGACTGGGAATGGGAACTGCTCAGACTGGGAAGTGCTCGATGAGAATCGCAGTTCAATGGTTTGACATAGGAAAATGATGTGGGGGGGGGGGGGGGGGGGGGGCATTGGCGCAGGGCCAATCAGAGGCTGTCATTGGGAACTCCTACTTGCTGCTTCCAGTCCCAAACCCGCTCCCACTCTTCTTCTAATTCATTGATCAAAACTTGACCAGTTCATATTCATGCTGTACATCTGTGACCTCAAGCTTTCGACTCAGCGTTGAAAAATACCAGGAAAATGGCACCCACCATGATATTGTCGACAAAATCATTCTTGATCATTTTTTTTAGCCAGTAAATATATTTACTTACTATAGTAAATTTTGATACCTTTTCATGGACCTACCGATCTGGCCAACGAACCATGACCAATTTTTCTGTGTTGTAACGAAATTTTTACTCCACACAGACAGACAGACAGAAACTGTTAGATTTAGTAGTATAGATAAATTTATAAATTCTTCGGATACCCCCTCCCCCTTATTAAAATTTGAAGTCATTCAATAGCTCAGTTTTCTTTGAACAATCTTTAAAAGTTGATTAAGACAGGTTGAGATTCTCAATGAGAAAGTAGGTAGGTATACCTCTACTCATCACTTTCCCTCCCAATCCCAATCTCACTTTGGTGAACTTCCCATCACTTATCCAACGGATAAACTGAATCGTGATCGTGTGAACGACCCACGGCTGTTTTTCTCTTCCTCACTCTATGCTAGAGTCATAAAATTGAGATCGAAAGCGTGCCACGCTGACCTTTTTTTGCCATAGAAGAAAACGTCCCCCTGAGTTCACTCCCCTAAGAATATCGCTATCTAAAAACAAGAAAGATATTATCGAACCTACTAAACATCACGAAGCGCTCATTACGTCTGCCTCCTCGAAAGGGCTTCACTGCTAAATTGCGATTCCCATTTTAATTTTCAATCTAAAAACAAGTAAAAGGTGTCCGCCCTGCCGAGTCTGAAACAATCAAAAGCCCCTCACTTCCTCTTTCGGATCCTTAGAGGTCTCTCTCCCATTCAATTGCTTCCTTTCCGAGGGGGGTCAATAAATCTTCAACGGGTCGGCGGCGCTAATTTCTTGAATTATTCAAGGTGAAACTGCCCTGGAAAGCCCCAAAGGATGGAAAGCGGTCTAGTTATGTTACGTTCCAAGATAAAGTCTTTGGTTCTAATTTAATGCCCATTTTCTATCCGAAGAAGCGATTCCGGGAGGGCCAAAGTTTATTTCCATCCTAATCTATTGAAAGTCTTTTGACAACCGAAGAATTTATTTATGGCTTCATTAATTTTACTGTCGCTTTTCCGAACCGAAAAAAAAAAAAAAAATCAAAAATTCAGATTGCGGCTTCAAACACTTGATAAGATTTAATCTACTTCTTGATATATCAATATTTTGACGTTCAAGTGGCAACATGACCTATCTCATTCTTTCCTACATTACAAAATACTGCCATGTTGTTGCAATGTTGCAACAACATGGCAGTATTTCTCTCTGTTCAGAGAGGATAGGCAGTGTTGCCACAGTTCATTATTCTGGGCTATTTAGAACCTTTCTTGGCATCTAGAACCTCTTTCATTTCAAAATGGCCTGAAAATGAGTTAGACGCCACTTTCTTCTTTTTCTTTTCAAGTAAAAAACACTGTCCCTCAGTGCCAGAGCCTTTTATTTTCCCTTCTTACCTCTTTAATGTCGATAAGGCTCAATAAGGGCAATGAAATTAGTGGCAACCTGGGAACAAACCAGCTAAGACAAGGAAAAACGCTGCAAATTTTACACAAGGGTTTATTATTCTTTTATATAGGTTACTTGAGCAGAAATTTCATTCAGTGTCAATGAAAAAATTTAAAAAAAAAATTTTTTGGATTTTTATTTTTCAAAAAAATTTTTTTTTGGGATTTTTTTTCAAACATTTTTTTCTCAAATTTTTTTGTTTTTACATGAAAAATACTTGACCTCCTGGGATCCTTCAAAAATCCCATTTGTAACCCCATGAAAGCCCTATAAATCGCAACAGTGAAATCGGATCGTTCCGGGACCCCCAAAAATGGACTCTACGTCCAAAAATACTTCGAAAACGACACCTGACTCGATCCCATAGCCAAAAGCCTTCAAAAGACCCCTCCTGTAGCCCCATTTTAGCCCCTTAGCGCCCCACGGGTTTGGGCGATCGGGCTGAAAACCTTGCGGGCACAACTAGATGGTAAATCGAGTATTTTGTCAAAATTTCAGTTTTTTTTTTTTTTCAAATTCCTACTGCCCAAAACGGCCCGGACGGCGGACGGACATTTCGGATTTAGAATGTCGACCTCTTGAAACGGATAATGTCAAATTTTGAGGCCGATCGGAGTCGTCGAACTCGGTCGCGAAAACATAGGTGTATTATTCCACGAATAATAAACCAAAAGGAGATTTTTGTTAGTTTCCCTGTTTAGCAAGGTTCCAAGTTCTGCCTTTCAGTTTGTTTTCCCACTTTTTCAGGCTTGCTGTGGTCAATTTTTTGTTCCAAAAAGGCCGTTTGTTTATTTACCCAAACGGCCCAAACGGTATCGATGTATCGATATTTTGTCGATATAACGGAAGATCGATAGAATGTTCAGAGCAA
Organism: Pilophorus perplexus; assembly: GCA_955831195.1. Lineage (NCBI taxonomy): Eukaryota > Metazoa > Arthropoda > Insecta > Hemiptera > Miridae > Pilophorus > Pilophorus perplexus. The sequence goes on from OY037015.1 coordinate 6,224,208, forward strand.
AATGGATATCCAACATCGATAATTTTCCTTCGATACCTACCCATCCCTAGTTAGATTGAAAATTTGGCATGAGAACGGCTCAAACTGATAGAAACACACCGCCACACGCCATGGCTGACACAAAGGAATACCTACTGTGGTTAATGTGTTGATTCCAAAAATTACGACACCCCCTTTCGATTATCTGGCCTCAAACTTAATGAAAATCTGAGTGTCACAAAATGCATTAACGATTATCGAAATAAAATGCATTCGATTATCTGGCCTCAAACTTAATGAAATTTTGAGTGTCACAAAATGCATACAAATTTTGTATTGTTGTATTGTAGATACTGAATCCTAAAAATAACACAAAGTCAGTGTTAATTATTAACACTATTAGGTTTGTTCCAGGTCTGACTGCGTCTGTCGACAGTAGTTGGACAGCTGTCGACAGAACCCGACCGCACGTACTCGAGCTCTCGGTTTTCGTCCAACTTAAGATCGACCTGGAACAGCAGTTTCTAAACTGCGCATGTCTCCGGCGATTTCTGTTAACATTCCGTCAAACCTGGAACAAACCTATTATAGGCCTTAGGTTAGCGCGCGAACCCACTAGAAAAATACATTCTGCCTGCACGCGGAAGGAATAGAATTGGAATTGAACGACCACGCAGTAGGGATCGCATAAAAGCAGAACCGACACGCAGAAGGAATAATGTAAAGGGGTGGTGTGAGGTGGACGAGGCGGCCGGATAACCGAATAGTTGTTGTGACTTGAGTCACAACTTCGAATGGGAAGTCGTTTCTTCTGTATTTTCGAACCTATAATCTACATATTTATAGTATCAGACCTATCGGATGATACCATGGGGCTTTTGAAGGGCTTTGACCAAGAGGTTGAATGAGGTGCCGTTTTCGAAGTGTTTTTGGACGCAGAATCCATTTTCTGTTGTCCTAAACCCGTCTGACGGCATTATGGGGTTCTAAGGGGCCTCTGAGAGGCTGCAAACGGGCAATTGAAGGATTTCGTTCAGGAGGTCGACTGAGGTGTGATTTTCGAAGTATTTTTAGCCGCAGAATCAATTTTTGGCGGTCTCAAATCCATTGGGCTACACTATGGGTTTCTATGAGGTCTCTGTGGGGCTGCAAATGGGGCATTTGAGGATTTTTGCTAGGATGTCGAATGAGGTGTCGTTTTCGAAGTTTTTTGCGAAGCAGAATCAATTTTTTGAGGGGTCTCAAATCCATCGGACTACATTATGGGATTGTATGGGGACATTCAAGTACTCCGACCAGAACTCTTCCGTATTTTTGGGCCTATAATCTATTTATGGTGATGTCGGACCCATCGGATGGGACTGTGGGGCTTTTGAAGTTGGTTGAATAAGATGTACCTCGTTTTTGGAATATTTTTAGCCGCAGAATCCCACGTTTGGTATCCACAAACCCATCACACTATACTGTGGGGCTTCCCTTGTGGCTACAAATGCTGCATTTAAGGATTTTGGTTAGGAGCTCGAATAAGGTGTCGTTTTCGAAGTATTTTCAGACTTGGAATTCATTTTTGGTGTTCTCACCTCCACCCGATTACACCTTTGGGATCTTAGAGGCTTCCGAGAGGCTGCAAATGGGGCTTGTGAAGGGCTTCGATCAGGAGGTCGTTTTCGAAGTATCACTTTTGCTAGTCTCGAATGTTTCCTAATACTATACAGTAAGATAAGACTAGTTTTCATTCATTTTCTATCGTACGCGAGAATCAATTTGTTGTACAATTTATACGCTCGAATGTTAAACATTAAATGTCTGTTTTGTGTGAAATTTGCAGCGTTGATGGTCCGTAATATAACGTACAGAAGAAAAGTCTCCCTACCACACGTTAATAAGCTCCAGTACAGTAATGCTGATGACGCTCGTAAAAAGTTGAAATGCAAATTTCGAACGCAACAAAAACCGAGCGTTTGAATCCCCTCCCTCTCGCATCTGGGTCAACGAGTGCCTCATGTATCAAAGTAATTCTCGCCGAGGAAAAGTCGACCATTTTGCACGCGTGAAAACAACATAGCCAAAAAAAAAAAAAAAAAAAAAAAACGTAAAGCGAAAATTAGCGCGCGGTCGGAAGGAGGTGGTAAATGTTCTCTCATCAAGAACACCGAAAACCGCCAGGTTTTAAAACAACAGAATTGAATTTCACCCTCGGGAATGGAACTGAGTGACCGACCTGGGCAGAGGAAAAAAGTGCCCTTACGACCGCCTCGGGCCGTTTGGGGAGCCCCATTTGCATAGACGGTTTTTGCCCCCGACACAGGTCGGTTTAATTAGTTGAAACAAAATAACAAAACTCGGCTCAGGAAAAAACGTTTTGAGAAGTCCACTCGACGCTGCAATTATTCATTTGCGCTGAATCCCCGCGAATTCGTGGTTGGTATGACTGAGGTCGAGGCGTTCAGGGCTGGCAGCCTGCGGGCGGCGGGCAAAATCGTCGATCTAGGTCGACAAAAATTTTTTATGAGCCTATATTACAGAAAATTTGACGCCGACTAAGAATATACCCACACTCTGTGTGCCAGGCAAATTAGAAAAATAAAAGGCAGTCAGCGGAAAGTTTAGTAATAGTCGTAATCACCACATTCCTATATGTTTTTTGGGTCGCTGAACACGAATCTGAAGTTTGCTGACGGGATTTTTGCCCGGAACATTGTCAAAATCGCAAAAAACCTCGAAATTTTGGCACTATTTTTGGTTTTTCGCTTATATCTCCGACACTATGCGTTCTAGCGACATTACCACTCCATACAAAATGAAAGTACATAAAATTTGCTACAAAATGCACTAGTAACATTTGGAATTTGGTGCAGGGAAACGGCCGCTAGGTCACTGAAAAGTACGTCCACAGATATTCTGTTTGATGAAACCATGATCCCGACCACGACAAAAGAGAAATTTCTTCGTAACTCGAACAACAAAAAGCGACTGATTTCAATGATAACCGACAAGATGACCACGCAGAATATGTGTTGGAAACAAGCAACAGAGGATGCAGACGCGATGATTGTAGCGGAGGCGTTGAAATTGGCCAACTCTAAGAACAATGTGATCATTGTGGGAGAGGATGTTGACCTGTTGGTAATTCTAATTGGTTTGTGCGAAAAAGATTTTCTTCTTGAAACCGGGAAGAGACAGAAATCCACCAACAACCTATGCTCCCCGCCTTGCTGTGGAGAATAAAACCATCGCGGATAACATCCTCTTCTTACACGCCATGAGCGGCTTAAACACAACCTCTACACCATATCGCACCCGTCGTGGAATAAGGGAACATCTAAAAAAAGCTGATTTTTGGGAAATCGCGTTCAAAGTTTTGCCCTATCGCCAATGGCCATATCTCCTTGGCAACCAGTTAGATAGTATTAATTCTTGCTAAAACGGGTTTAGATACTAATGCTTCAACAGCTGATGAACAGACATTTTTTTTCCGGTCGAGTAGAAAAAGTGGGGAGAGGATTATTTGTCAAATTTCTATGGTTTTTTGAGTTGTTTCCCTCTTTCATGGACGATCTTGTGTATTTTTCAGAGATGTGCCCTTTACTATGGATGATTTCAATTAGTTTCAAGGACAATCAACACTGTATCAAACAGAAAAACTCATTCCCTGAGATCTAGTCAGTGTATAATTGCAGAAAAAACCAGTGGTACGTGTTCCGTCTCCCACTTCTTTAGTAATTTATCAACCCCACCCACTGGAAAAATGAAACACGGCGAAAACGAAAGAACGATTTGTAATTAAATTGTTAGATACTTATGATACAAATTTTGAATCATAAGTATCTAACAAGCCTACCAGTATAATTTATAAGAAAATAATTTAGTATGAATAAACAATTTAGTATTCAGCAGAGGAGTCGTTCTCTCTTCCTAACCAAACTCATTGGATTAGACCTCTGCACCATCGGCAAACAACCACTTTGAGAAAATAATTTTATTATAGTATCAAAAAATCACAATATTTGATTATCACAGTTTTAACACGTTTGATCACAGTCTTGGATAATATTCCAATCACAATTTAACTCTACTCTCAATTTCAATCTTCAAATTTCTTAAGTAGGTACCTACGTATCAAACTCATGCCTACCAGTATAATTTATTATAATTTCATTAAAGGAGTCAATAACATCGGTGTTAGATCACATTTTAAACACTGTCAATCGTGAACAGAGACGTTACATTAAATGTATGACAAATTTTGTCATTCATTATTGCGACTTATGCCATTTATTCCATGTCATTTATGCCATTTATTTTCCGTGGTTTAAGTCACTTATTCGACCTAAATGGCCATTTCATGTCATTTATAAATAATCTAGAAATAATTATTATTTCATGTCAGTTATTTTTCAAGTTTTGCCTATCCTAGAAAGTTCTAAATCATTGTAAAACCTGGAGAAAAGGAAAGAAATTTTCCAAACACTTTCTGTAGAATAGGTACTCCCTAATGCTGATTTATTTCAATAATATTGTTACAAGGAATTCACGAAATTTACGAGGAAAATCATTCTAGAATCATGAAAACGAAGCGTTCGCCTTCACGTTTATGTCACTTATTCGGAATCTTGGCAATTTATGTCATTTATTCGAAAAATTGCCATTTCATGTCATTTCAGTACCAGGTATATCATTAAATGATAAATTTTAAATTTTAATCGCTGCCGGAGGAAACAAGTGAGGCAGTACCCACAAGACTGCTATTCCGTATATGGGCTTGCAGGCATAGTGATAGTATATACGTCCTTTTGCGCCGGAGCCTTTTTGTACTTCTGTATTTCGGGGAAAAGCACAATGACGTCCGATTTATGTCATTTATTCAGAATTTTGGCAATTCATGTCATTCATTCGAAAAATTGCCAATTTATGTCATTTTAGTATGTCATTTAACCTCTATGTCATTTAATCGTCTCTGTATTCATTAATAATGAATTACTTCCATAAAATGAGTCAAGTTTTCTGTAAAAGAAAGTAGTGAGTTGTAATCCCAATCCTAAATCTTATTGAAGTCATCCAGAGAAGAAAGAAACAATTAAGAATTTGATCAAAACCATCCATTGAAAAAAGGTACAACTCAAAATCTTACCCAGACTGCGGAGAAGTGACTGTTTACTGTGGACGCCACCTGCTCCCTCCCATCCGTGGAACAAAGAAACGCCTGCTCTCACGTGGAGCAGGAATTAACTAGCCCCGTTTTGATCTTCGACGGACAAAATATACCCCTCCAGTGATACAATTCCGGTGCTAACTCAAAAATGGCGTATTTTGAGTTGTTCCCTTATTCCACGACGGGTGCGATATAACCAGGGGAAAGTCAAGTTTCTCAAAGCACTCTAAAAAAAAACCGGACTAGGCGACGTTGTAAGTGCATTCAAGAACAGCCGAGCAACGCCACAAGCCATAGCAGCCGCTGGGGAACGATTCTTGGTTGAAGTATACGGCTACCATGGCAAAAACGCACCTTCAATTAACAAGCTTCGATTCCCCAACTACAAGAAGGCTGCTTTCAAGGCGTCGTCCAAAATTGCTGCGCTTCCGCCTTCGGCAGGTTCAGCCGCCCAGCACAGCTACCGTGTTTACCACCAGGTACAGCAATGGATGGGGGTTGGAGTCGGACCACCAACGGTCTTGAGCCAAACACGACACTGGATGCCCCTGCTCCCCCACAGTTGCTGAATCTGGTGACATGCAAGTGCACCAAGACATGTGCACGCAACTGCAGTTGCATGAAAGCAGGACTGCGTTGTTCTGAGCTCTGCATCTACTGTCTGGACAAATCGTGCTCCAATTCAGCAGTCACAATAAATATTGACGAAGAAGGCGAGGCTGAAGATGTTGACGTTCTGCAAGATTTGGGGCTTGATCTTGAGGAAGCTGCGACAGCAGTGGAGGACGAACTTCTTCCGCATTGATGTAGGACTACTTATTTTGTTCAGGAAAGATTCCTGGACAGCGGTCCCACTACGTAGTGGCTTATTAATTGTTTTTGATAGAGGATGACACCATATCTTATGTACAGTATCAAGATATGTGTCATTAATACGGAAATGGAACGTAAAAAGGTGAGATTTGCAATTTTTCACGTTTTTAAGGATTTTACCACTTTTTCAACGCACTCTAGCGGCCGTGTCCCTGCACAAAATTTCAAATGTTACTAGTGCATTTTGTAGCAAATTTTATGTACTTTAATTTTGTATGGAGTGGTAATGTCGCTAAAACGCATAGTTTCGGAGATATAAGCAATAAACCAAAAATAGTGCCAAAATTTCGAGGTTTTTTGCGATTTTGACAATGTTCCGGACAGAAATCCTGTCAGCAAACCACAGATTCGTGTTCAGCGACCCAAAAAACATATACGTACGTGGTGATTACGACTATTACTAAACTTTCCGCTAACTTTTCTAATTTGCCTGGAGTACTGGAGTAGGTACATGTTGTAGTTTGCTAAAAAAGCGACATTTTGGTGTTTCAGGAGACAAAATGGCGGCCATCTCTCGGCGGAAGTCGTCATCATCCGGGCCCATCATATCCGCTGCTGTTTGGTACATCCTCCTCCCGGTGCTGCTCAACCCAGCAGTCGCGTAAGGCGAACCTTCGGCCAAACCTCCAAAGACTTCCACAAAAAAAGACAGGAAAAAAAGCTCACACAACAACACAACAAGGGACATTTTGAAACACAACAGCAAAAATCTGTTTTTGGTTGTGGGAAAAAAAGTTTTGTTTTTTCATCTTCTGAACTGTTTTACACCTCGATTAATATGCTATAAGTGAGTTAACACGCCCCCTTTCCAGCGCCCCTCTCTCTGGCTGGGAGGTTGAGCCTCTTCAGGCCCACTTCACACTCAGTCACACGCAGCATGTCAATCTGTCGACCCAACAACATCATTTAGACAACTAGAGTTGCCAGATTGTTTCAGCCGGTAATTCCGGTCACGGCGAATAGTTTTTCTACTAGTGTGAAGTGATTCAAAAGCTGTGGCTAAGTTCAGGACCAGTTTAAAAACTAGTTTTAGGTGCTTTGAACTTCAAAACACTTCAAACTTTGAACGGTTTTTAGCCTTTTTACACGGTTATTAGTTTGATCTCGTAAGAAGCTGGACGTCCAACTGGCAGCTCTAGTCAGAACTTCCTTTCATCGGGTCCAACCTCCTTCAGCCCTCTCAGGGAGAACCAAATGAAACCAATTGTAAATAAGCGACTCTTCCCCCCTATTCACTCTTTTTTCGTTCATTTCAAACAATTTTTTTCTATCTTTGTAGAAAACGAAACAAATTTTTAATTAAAAAAACGTCGTAATACTAGTAATATACACACTTTTAGGAATACATTATCGAGGATATTGCCGTATTCAAAGCAGGTCGAAGAGGGGGAGTACAGTTTTGGTTATTGAAGGTGATAGAGAATTGTCGAGAGCTTTAAGGAAATTTCAATGAAGTTGTTTTATTAAATATTTAACCGGTGAGTGAGATGATTATTCGGTCGAACGGTGCTGTTTTCGGAAAAGTGATGTTATGTCGTTAACGATGAATGGGCTCCTTGAAAAGGTTGGAATTCATAATTTCTATCAACATATTCATATTCAGCGCCCTTTAAAAGCCCGTTACACACGTTTTTAGTTCGAAAATTCGCATAATTATACGTGCAGAACTGTTTTAGAAATGTTGAAGATTTTGAACTGAAAGTGGAGGGCAGGTGACACACCTCGCCTGGCTGGGCGTCGAGTAGTTGGACACGGAGCCACCAGAGCGCTAAAAGCTATAGTATAACTATAATTTTCGAATAACCCTCTTTGATAATAACCTCGATGCTCAATTTTCGAATGACCTTCTCTAATGATTGACCCGATTTTCGGGGTTGGCTTTTCGCGTAGCGAAGTTGGCTGACTTGCATAGATGCGAGAGAGGGGGGATCCCTCGGCCAATCAAAAGATGACGAAGCAGCCCTCGTCATGTCCCCCCTCCAGACCTCGGAATTCAAATACAATATTTTTCCTGAGGCCCTATAAATAATAGAGACGGGTTGTCTGCAATGTTGATTTATTTTCGTAACTTTTGAAGGACGACCTTTGCCGGAAAAACATTTTTTTAAATCATTAAAGGAGCTCATTGTTAATTTTGGTTCGCTGGATCATTAATGTGTATTCGGGCTGTCAAATTGGGAAAGTGAGGGTGAAAATGAAAATGGAAATACGGAGCTGTCGAATTTCTTGAGTAAGTGATGCATTTTCAGGGGTTAATTTTTAATTCTTAGAGCATTTCTGGTACGGGAAAATCCGATTTTTTGAATCGACAGTCTGGTGTCGGATTTTTATGACGATTATTTGAAAACGCGTTTAAAAATCGCTTCCCCATGGTAAGGTACGATTTTCTATAAAACATTGAATCTTCGAAAAATTCATTGGAGGTAGGTAGGTACCTGGTCAGCAGACCCACTAATTGCAAAAATAACTTCAAAATTAGGCTAATAAAATGCATAAGTGAATTCATGTCACAACCCTGTCAAGCTTGTCACTTCCATGTCTACAAGGGAACACAACAGACAGGGAAGTGACTTTTTTGGGTTGTCTTGCAGACATCTTCCAATCCATTAGACGCACACGATTGCAATTCAATACACAAATACTTGATCAGTAAACCCATGTCGTGATGGAAGTGGAAAAGATAAAAGTGAAATTAACAGAAAAACACAGAGCACAGGGGAGGTGATGAATTTGAAAAACGTACACCTGTTTTTGTAGGCAAACACGCTGCAAGGGCACACATCACACTGAAAGAGGAGAATCCAGCAAGCCACCTGCTTGCGAATCACTGTTGCCGACTTGATTTTTTCCCCTCAACAGGAAAGAGAAGGGAGCTCATTTTGGGACAGGATAGTGACACCAATCCATGTGACAAACACATTCTCTCATGTTGAATCCAAAGTAATTTACCAATTGAAACTTCCAATTAAGAACGTAAACTACATCGTAATTGTGATGTAATTCAGTTGTTTTGGTAGTGAAAATGGTATCACACTCTTTACCTGGTGTTTATGAACATTCCAGCTCAGGTCTGTGACACTCCAGGAAAGTGACATTTAGGCTATTAAATATTTCATTACTACCCCTAATTAATGTTTATTACTGAAACACGGTTACCCATACAACCTGGGTTTATTAGTTAATGTGTCATTCTCATTTCATTTGCCGCTTTCATGTCCCCGACGACGAATTCTCACAATTCTTGACCAAAACTAGCGATTTTGGGGGGAAAAAAGGGTAGTTTAAGTTGGGAGATCAACGCAGAAATAATTTGACTGCCCAAAATCCTCTTTAACCAATACACAGTGATGACGAATGAAACCTGAAATCCTGGAAACTCACGAGTGTTACCGTCCCCTCCTACCTAACACGTAATTAGAAGTTAGGCAGTTAGGAAACAATGACAATCTAGAACTGGCCAGGGTTACTAGCTGCAGTAGGTTGGTTCCTCTTTATTTAGAGTAAGGATTTACATTTTAAAGATTTTTCTCAACCCATGAAAAACTAGTTTTTCAGTCAGTCCCCCATATCTCTTCTCAATGGGACCTCAGGAGTGTTTTCATTTTTGCGATCAAGAAGGCTGATGGAAAATGGCGGGAAAGAGTCACATGTGAAGGTTATATTGTCCAGTTGAAGATATGAGACTGTAGTGGAGTGCTTGGAGTTGCAGCAGTTTTTACGGCGAAAGAAGCCTAAAAACATGGGGAGTATTTTTTATTTTCAATCATGAGTGTTACACTAATTACGAGTGTTGTTAGTGCTTAAACAAAATAATCCGATATCAACAACCATACTGCTTGGTGACAGGTTTCAAACTGTAGCCATCCCCGAGTTTTGCCACTTCATCATCCTGTCTGACGCCATTTTTACTGGAAATTCTCATGAGTGTTACCTCTCAGGAGTGTGACCAAATATGGGTAACACTCGTGATTTTTTAATACAAAAAAATTATATAAAATACAACATCAATAATAATAAAAAACTCACTGTTCATCTATGGAACACAAATCTGCAATGTACAATGAGTAGTATTTGCCGATCAAACCTAATTTTCGAGCAATTTCATCTCAAACGACCCAAAGCGGCAAAATTTTCATTTAATGAAATGAGAATGACCCTAATGATACATGCGTCAATTTTTATTCAACTGTTTTACGGGGCTGGGAAATGCTTTGCGACATGAAAAATCGGAATTAGCGTAAAATGACCCACATACTGATATTTAAAAAAAAATTTTTTTACATCGCTGTTTTGTGGTAGTTGTGAAAAAAAATCTGCCCGTCTATTGAGAGTCGGCTTTAGTCAAATATTTCTCTCTCTCTTCTCTCTTCTCCCCCCCCCCCCCCCCCCCCCCCAACTAGTTGTGTTATATTTCTTGCGGGGCTTTCGGTCATTTGATCTTCAAAGCAGCCCCCCCCCCCCTCCCCTCAACATCATCAGCGCTGTGAAGTGCTGCTAACGTAATCGGGTGGAAGAGCCCCACAGCTTCAACCCCCCCACCACCTTCGGATTCTGCTCTTCTTTTCGCCGTCAAATCCTCTCACCTTCCCGCCCTACTACCTTGCTCTGTGTTACCAGAGTAAACAAATTGGACCAAGCGCAAAAAAAAAAAAAAAAAAAAAAAAAAAATCAAAAATTGGCGACCGAAAGGTTTTTTTTTTGACATCTCGCTCATTTTCCAACCGAGATTCGGTTCGTCGTGAAAGTGACACAAACAAGGGGGTATCTCGGCCGGGAAATTGTTCGGGAAAACGGTAGCAAGCGGCGTACAAGTCAAACAAAAGCCGTAAAGGAGGCGGCCGGACTTGGAGCGTTCCGTGTGGGGGGGGGGGGGGGGGGGGGGTAGGAGGTTGTTGCTCGGGGAACCCCCACAGGATTTCCGCATTGCCGCAAGTTCTGTTGTGGGCTACTGGTCGGGTGGTGGGAGGGGGGGCGATAGGGCGGCGGAAGATAGCGATGAGCCGGGGGTAGATAGGTTTGGAGGGCGCGATAGGGGGTGGTTTTGACTGGTCGCGAAACTACCGCTTTTTTTTCCTTCGGGGTTTCCTCTTCACCCCCCACCCTTCGTCCTCCTTAGTACGTGACTTTTGTCTATTTCTTTAGGGGGATGTCGCACGTTTGATGGTTGTGGTTGTGGTGGGGGGGGGGGGGGGGTTGAGAGGCTTCTTACAAGGACTTTCCTCCTGGCGTTGCACTTTCTGAAGTCGACCCAGATCAGTGTTGCCAAACCCGCAGAATTTTTCCCCGTAGATCTACAGTAGATAACTACTTTTAACGTTAATTCTTTTTGTAAACTAGCACTCTGACAGGGGAGGGGGGCTCGCTTCGCTCACCCATATGGATAATAGGTCAAGTGATGGGGTAAATTCATTCTTAATGACTAAAACTCTCCCACGCGACAGAATATAATATATGATATCCAAAATTAGTGTGGAATAAACCGTCTCCCAAATCTTAGAAAAACTTTCTCCAGAATCGCAGGACGTAGCGCGCGCGTGTGTTCAAGCTTCTCAGAGAATGATAAAATCATCTTAGAATGAAAAAAAAACCATGTGTGTTTGTGGTACTGTTGAAAGATTTGTATTTCTCAGGGAACGTTTAAAAAAAAAAAAAAATCGACGATGTAACGGGGGTCACTGAGAAATCTTTGGGGGCTCTCGAGCGTCGTTGAGGAGGACTCGTAGAGATTTACTGAGGAGATGATAATTCTTCACGAGAAAACCTCGGCAGTCCTCTTAAAAACAGAGTCACTTTATACCGTCTTTTGACAGGTCCGGAAGTCCCCCTTTTTTTTTTCCCCCGCCCGACAGTAAAACAGGAGCTTTTGTACGTGAAGGGGGAGTCAGGGGACAAAGCACTCTCAAGCACCCGATTATCACAGGAGAGGAAAAAAAAGACGTTATCGCATTTCTCGCAGCTTCTGGTTTAGTGTTCACTGATGTTCTCAAAGTGTTCAAAGTTGTTTGGAAAGAGGAGGGATTTGTTCGTGTTTAGCGCCTTCAAACCGTTTTGGGGGACGTTTCGCCGAACGTCAGTTCCGAGGGTGATCGACCTGTAAATGTATAACCCCAAAAACATCATTTAAAGACGCTATTTCATCTAATTTATTTTTGTCAAAAGAGCTCTATTTTATTGCAATTAGTTCTCGACAGTGAAAACTCCAGAAAATTCCCCACATCTTGGGCCCTATTTAAGGCAATTAAAACCTGCCAGCTGGGGCATTTATTTATTAGTCATTCTTATTTAGGTGTTTTGTGTTTGGCGGAGAGCCTGAGGCATAAATCCACGATTTCGCCGTCGGTATTTTTGGAGGAAGAGGAAGGGAGTGTGAAAACACTGATCCCTAACACAGCGCTGCATAAATAAGACGTAACTTATTTGATAAAACAACACGTGGTGATAACGGAAGGCTGTCTCGCCAGCGGGAGAAGAGGGGTTTCACGCCGACCCGCCCCTCCGGCAGGCTGGCGAGAGCGACACAGGGGGGGTAAAATCCCCCACTGCTGAAAACTCAAAAATTGATTTTCCCACGTTTTCTTTTATACTATACCTAACATTACATTCACGAGATTGTGACTAGTACCAAAAAATCATCCGAAAACAGCACCCAGCTCGACCGATAGAAAACATCACTCACGTCAACCACTCCCTCAAATATCGTCCCCCCCCCCCCCCCTTATGAAAAACAAACATCTTTTATGTACTTCCTTTCCAGTGTAATCTCGAAAAAAACACAAACTTAACATTTAAGGTTATTGTAAATAGATTTTTGAACATACAAAACGGTTGTTTTAAACGAATACATTAAAAACTAACGTAAGTTTATTAATATTCCTAATTACACTTTTAGTATAAAAATAAAATGTTTTGAAAAATCTAAAAAAAATTCGTTATTTTCGAAAAAGTGTATTCGCTCATTGCGTTGCCAACTTTGTTACATAGTTTATATATTTAAATAAATCTGTATAGACACTGTAAATATTTCATGTACGCTCTGTATTTGGTTTTTTCGTTTTGGTGAAAAGTGGGACTTCGCGGTGAAGCCAAGTGAAAAGTGACACAGTGATTTTGTTGCCGTTTTGTCAAACTTTTTTTTTGTCCACTATGAAAAAAAAAAAATTAAAAATATAACGTAATTGTCCAAGCACGTATTTGTATGATACAAAAAATGTTACCTCTGTGTTTCTAATTAACTGAATTGTACAGGTGTACAGGGTTAAATCTTTAACAATGTAAACAGTTTGTGAGCGGAGAGAGAATTTCAATGGTGGTGCGAACAAGTTGAAATCGGGACAAGGATTTAACCGTTTTTTTAGGATTTAAATGTAAACTAGATAAAAGGAATTTCTCCTTCAAACGGCCAAAATTCGGTAGGCATGAAGGAGGTTTTTTTTTCGGTTTTGTTCGCATTATTGAAGATGATATAATTCTAAGATATACTGTGTAATGATATTATAAATTTTATTAGTTAAAATAAAATCTAAGTAACGGGTTGCGTTGTTATTTGAACCCTGAGAGTTTTTATGATGGCTGCCGCGCATGCGCTTGTGCTGCTAGAGTCGCTACTTGCAGTGTTGTCGAGGTCTGCAACATTTTTGCTCCGTTTGGGCCCGTTGGTACTCCATTAAAAAAACGATCTCTATAATAGAGGTAGCATATTGGAAAAATTCCATAACGCCGGTTAAATTAGCACGCACGAAGGAACCACATTAGGGTTAAAACGGCGTGAAGGTTAGAGGGGGGGTTGTGAGGGTAAAAAGCGCTAAGGCTGAGCGGATTTCCCTCCGGTAGGTCCTCTCCCCCGATATACGTAATGGGAAATGCATGAAAATGCTCCTAAGCCAAATCCCTCCTTCCACACCTCTTTTCCTTTGGCGACGGCGGCCAAATCGATGGAAAATGGCATAGGAGGATTAGGAGCAAGGAACTTCTGGAGACGGACTGCTCATCGGTTGGAAAAAAGACACTTCAACGCGTGAAAATTATATACATCCGGGCTTTGGCAATCAGCTCCACAACAAACGGTACGTGTTGCGGGTGTAATGGAACTGTCAACACTGCCTGTTATTTCAGTGTTCCCTAATCCTGTTCGACGTAACCTCAACACCGAAGTTGAACGCTTTGATTCCAAATGCATACACAAATTTCTCCAACTCAATTCCGTCGTTAACCGACTAATACGAAAGGAAGTAGGATTTTGGTCGACCAAAAAACAGCCCTTTGTGGGAGAACTTCGACTACCATCGAAGGCCAACAAGGTGCACATGCACAACGTCAGCAGCCATTTTTGCGCCTGGTGAGGGGAGAGGGGAACAGTGAAACCCTTTTTGTATGTTTGTTGCCTGATGAAGTCAACAAGTATGTTTGAAGTCATAAATGAATTTATAAAAAATACTTGTAATTTGTCTCACTCTATTTGAAAGCATGTCCATTCGTAATAAGAAAATGTTTCAAACTACTTTTTCACGCCACACCATTACAATTTAATGATAGGGTTGTCAAGCAACAAACCGAAAATCTCCGACAGATGAAAAGGAGAACGGGAGAAGAAACACTTCGATCCTCACAATAACACGGCAACAGTTCCAGCTCGTTATTTTTTCACCCGGTGAAAAATTCACAGGCGCTGATTCAGTGTCGTTTCAAAGCGATCTTTCACTGCCGGAGGGGGGGGGGGGGGGGTATTACCATTGAAAATAGATTAGGGCCTCTGCTTTTTGAAATGAAACCGGATACGGCGGAATTAAATTTTTAACCGGGAGGAAAACCATTTTGGATGCGAAATTGGAAATACATAATAGAAGCCGGCGAGAGTGGGGAGGGAGAAAAAGGAGTTGGATGAAGAAAAAAAAGTAGTCTAAGAGAGAAAGATTAGGACAGGACGGCGTTGAGAACATTTTCTGAGAACAGAACATGGGCGAACGTACTTGGGGAAGGTCTTGTACCTTGGGACGATTTTTTCAATTGCTTTTTTTTCCCCAGTCATGAGTTATTTAGCAATTAATGGAAGGGTGTATTATTCTCTACTACTCATGAGGTTTAATCACTTGTATGAACCATAATTTTGAAAAAGGTTTAAATACCGCAAAACTCGATTTTCCAAATTGTCAATTTTGTCCCTAGGTACAAACATGGTATGTTTTAACCATGGGAAAGATGATTGTATGTTGGGGCAGAAGGCTACATTTAAAAGAAAACCACCTTCATTCAAAATATTTCATTTTAACATAGCTTAACCATCACAAACAGTCTTCACTTTTCAAATATCACTTTTAAGGAGTTCAAAAATAGGTATTTAGCAAAATTTTGGGTACTTCTACGTTACAGAACTAGAATAGAGAGTTCTTATCACAATGTGATGTCATAGGTTCATTAATAAGTGAAGCAAAGTTCATTCATTCAAAGAATATGTATATTCTTTGTTACCTGGGTAATTGTTTACTATTACCTTGTCACCTTCAACTTGTTTGCTACTTGAATATGTTATCAGCAATGGCCTACAAACGACAGATAAACATGTTTGATGACCCGGAAAAGTAAGAAAAGTAAGATACTTACTTTTGGTTGGCCCGGAAAAGTAAGAAAAGTAAGATACTTACTTTAGAAGTCGTCTTCAGATGAGGTACTGGCGTTGGAGTCCGGAGATGTTTCACAAGGTGGGTATTGTCTTCGCCGTGGCCAATGGCTTTAAACACAAGTGGCCAATGGCTTTAAAAAGAGCGTGAATACGGCTATTATAGTCTGGATATGTTCTTCTAAAGATAAATTCTGCAAGGTGCCCAACTAAAACTAGATGATGTTTCTTGTTCCCGTACCGCGGCACAGTACCTCAACTGAAGACGACTTCTAAAGTAAGTATCTTACTTTTTTCACTTTTCCGGGCCTTAATAAGTGTAAATTCTTTATTAACAAACATAAATATGTCAAATGTCTTCATACTAAAAAAGTTAGAGGTGACAAGGTAATAGTAAACAATTACCGTTACCTGTAACAAACTAAAAGATACCTTATGAGTAAACCTTTAACCATGGTAAATAAAAGAATGTATGGTTTAAAAAAAATTCAGCTCTTCGACTTCTGAACCCCATTTTCCATTGGATGACTCAAGAAAACGAAAAACGCAATGACGAAATATAACATTTATGTTTTGAAACTTTTTATTTATTTAAAAAAAGAAACAAAAATCACCACTGTTTTCAGCGTACGAACTTGATGAGCATCTTCTTTTCTTTTAGGTTCACCACTGCAGTGTAAGTTGAAAAAATCTGGTTTTTCACGATATCAATGGATTATTTTTGGATCTTGAAACACTCAATTCTCATTACCACCTCCGTAACTCTTTTGTTTTACCGATGAAAGTTCTCTCTGAAGCCTCGTTAGGATGAAAAGATTCAGTGAAATCGAGCCGATGGAAGATAAAAAGAAAGCCCACGCGGCAGGGACGTATCATTACCGCCCTTCTATTGTTTTGTCGAGAGATTGTAATTTATATCTTCTGATCACATGTACTTCGATAGATGTTATAACATCGTAAATAGCCTTTGCAAAATGCCATTGAGTGTAGTTTTAATTGAATAGGAATGACAAGCTATCTATAAACTGAAATCCCATTGTCGCACATCTAACACTCTCATCACTCCCATTCTGTCTTTGATCAGCGGTAATGATAAACTCACAACTTGTGATCTATAGTTCCCGATTCTAGTAGCTGTCAACAACCTAAAATCACGATTCTGCGTTTTTTGAGGTCTTGCAAGGTTGGGTCAGAAACCTGAAATCACTAGTTTGTGGGAGTCATAGTCCAGTGAATAAGGGAGATTCACCTTACATAAAATCTGGTTGTTCTGAGTTTTTGATATGTTGTTTGGGACCATTAGGAGGTAATAAATCCAAGTTTTCGTCATTCTCGTCCTTGTGCGTTTTTCGCAATCTTGAAAAAACCGTCAAAATTTCGCGCATTTTTCAGTTTTTTCCCTATAACTCGTTCCCCGTGCAGTTTTGCGAAAACTATTCTATTACCCGAATTGTAGAACACAAAATTTCCTACAAATTTGGTCCCGTAAGGTTTTTGAGTCCGACCAACAGTAACGGAGATACGAGGCTGCAAAAAAGAGGTAAAATCTCGAGTTTTGCTCAATTTTAACTTTCTCACCACTTCGCGATGTAAAAACTCCCCGAAGACTTCATTTTAGCGAAAATTGGTAATAGAGACAGTTTTGGAAAATTTAATTACCTATCAAATGCAAGTGTGTAAAAAAAATTAGGAGCCAAAACCAAGGAGTGGGGGTAAATTTATTGAAAAATGGAGAATCCTCGATTTTTGCATTTCAGCGTGGAATCGCTGTATAAGGTTTGTTCTTGGTGTGAGGCGATGTGAGGAGCTTGCGCTTGCGCAGTGCGACAGGCGGGATTCATAGACGTCACTCAAGCGCAAGTGCGCCCTAAGGTGAGCTCCAAAGTGAGGATGCACCCTTAGCATAGTCACGTTTCAAGGACACACTTTGGGGCCCCACTCCAGGGTGATTCTCAACAAAAGGGCAAATTTCGAAGGTTGAAAATGACCAGATCATAAAGTTGGAAGAAAAATTTGAAAAAAATCAGGGAGATTCTCTGACAGCTGGAGATAACTATAAAATGCCCCGTTGAGATCAAACTCCACTATCCACCCAGAAAATTTTAAATTTAAGATTTCTTATACCATGGTAATCACAATCCACCCACGGTAATCAGAAACCAAGGTAATAATAAAATAATTAAATAGTTAAATTTTAACATTTCACCAATTAGGTACATAGATTGAAGATGCTTATTAGCTAATGACGTATTATTACTATGGGGCTGTTGAACTAGAGGGGTGGGCAGGGCTTGTGACGAAGAGGGCAAATTTTTCCCAAAAAATCGTATTTTTTATTTCTAGGCGCCTTGAACTTATTTTTGAACGCCAGAAAAATAGCCTTTTACCGTTAACAGTGCACAAACGATCCAGGAAAATTGTTATACTTCGATATAAATTATCCAAAAAGTAATTCTACCTATATCAATAAAAATAATTTAATTAAAATAGGTACCCTAGGTTCCCTATTGGAAAGTGTTTGTTTTTTCTTGAAAAGTTTGTAGATGGGTGTGGAACCCCGAAAAATGGATGCGTCCAAAATTACTCGGAAAACGACACCTCATTTGACCTACTAGTATCCTCAAAAAATCCCATTTGTAGTCCCATGAAAGCCCCCAAGATCCCCACGGTGAAATAGGATCGTTCTGGGACCCCAAAAAATGGATTCTACGTCCAAAAATACTTCGAAAACGACACCTAACTCGACCTCACAGCCGAAAACCTTCCAAAAACCCTCCCGTAGCCTCTTTTTAGCCCCACAGCGCCCCACGGGTTAGGGCGATCGGGCTGAAAACCTTACTGCCTCAACTAGATGGTAAACCGAGTATTTGGTCAAAATTTCAGATTTTTAAAAAAATTCCTACTGCCCGAAACGGCCTGGACGGCAGACGGAAGGGAGGCTCAGATTTGTGTTTTGTCCATGGTAATCACAGAGATTGATACATGGTAATCAGAAATCACACTTCAAGGTCTTCTGCACAGCCTAGGAAATACTTGTTTGCAAAAACTAAAACATGGATGCTAACTACACTTCAAGGGGTTGAAAATAAAAGGGTTTGGAAAAATATAGATTAGTGCCTTGGAGGGAAAACATGATGCCATGGTAATCACGTGAATAAAAATACGCATCTGCGACGCAGTTCTCATCGAGCTCCAAGTGATGTCCAAGTGATGAATGTTAGCCCGCCGGTTTCTGGGCAAGGTTCAAGAACTGAGTTGCCAGTACACGATAGGAAACTTCCCCGCATCATATCCCGCATTAGGGCGAGTGGGGGTACTTTTATTCATTGACCCACGGTAATCAAAAAATTTCCAGGGACAAAGTTCTTTGTCACTTCTGATTGATCAATAATATGTTGCAAGCGGTATAATTCATCTAAACACCGCAGAAACTTATTAGCCTTCAGGAAAAAATCTTAAAAATTTCATAGGAATGGTAAGGATGTCATTTTTCCAAGTGAGGATCCGTGAATATGAGGTAGGGACACCCACGGTAATCAGAAAATGTGTGCTTTACGCTCCAAAAAAAGCTATGAATTAGTTAGTAGGCCTTACTTTTGGTACATATTCTGCTAGAGCAGAGTAAATGTAAAGATATTTTTAAAACCAGAACTCAAAAACTCAACTTCTTGCTGAATGACAGGCCAGGGACACTAAATTTGCCCTTTTGCTGAGAATCACCCTCAATGATAATCCAAGTGCACACTTCACTGCTTACATAAACCAAACTTGACCGTTAAGTGAAGGGTTGCTCTCGTCTTTCAGGCGACAAATCCCAAGTGACCTCTCGAGGTCCCTAAAAGTGAGCACTCAGCCTCTGTTTTTGTTGATAAGTTATCAAGAACCTTTTGTTTTGCCGTTTCCCATTTTACGTTCTCAAAATGAATTAAGAGGTTTATTTTCAATTCGACGAGTGGGATGATGATGACTTTTACGAGCAAGTTGTAGAGCGACGGCTGAACAGTAGAGCACCTGTACTTATTTGAGTTGGGCAGAACCCATTTGAATGGCTCAGTGAGGAAGCATTTCGGTCGGTGACGCGATTTTGGTAGGGCTTTGGTAAGAAAATCGTGTTACGTGTCGTTTTCGAAGTAATTTCTGGCGTAGAATCGATCGATGTAGGTCCCAGACTCATCTGGACAAACCGTGGGGCTCTATGAGGCTTCTAAAGGGCTACAGACGGAATTCATGAAAGGCTTTGGTGAGAAATCGTTTTTTGTGTCGTTTTCGAAGTAATTTCTGGCGTTTAATCGACAGAAGGAGGTCCCAGAATCAACCAGACTACTTAATCGTGGGGATAAATGGGGCTTTAGTCGGGATTTTTTAAGGGCTGTGGTCAGACAGTCGAGTGAGGTGTCGTTTTCGAAGTAATTTTGGACGTAGAATCGATTGATGTGGCTCTAGACTCATCTGGAAGAACCGTGGGGCTTCAGAAGGGCCTACAGACTGGATTTTTGAAGGGTTATAGTCAGAAAGTCATGTGAGGTGTCGTTTTAGAATCATTTTCAGACGTGAAAAATATTGAAGTGGCTCTCAGACCCTTCTGGACAAACCGATGGGCTTCTGAGGGGCTACAGACGGGATTTTTGAATGGTTTTAATCAGAAAGTCATGTGAGGTGTCGTTTTAGAATCATTTGCAGACGTGAAATCGAAGTGGCTCTCAGATCTGAGAGCGACTCTTCTGGAAAAACCGTGGGGCTTCTGAGGGGCTACAGACGGGATTTTTGATGGGTTTTAGTCAGAAAGTCATGTGAGGTGTCGTTTTAGAATCATTTGCAGACGTGAAATCGATTGAGAGCCCCTCTCAGACTCTTCTGGACAAACCGATGAGCTTCTGAGGGGCTATGGACGAGATTTTTGAAGGGCTTTGTCCAGAAAACTGTGTGAGGTGTCGTTTTCGAAATAATTTTGGACGTCTAATCGAATTATGGGGCCTTCAGACTCATCTGGATAAACCGTGGGGCTATATGGGGCTTCTAAAGGGTTACAGACGGTGTTTTATCAGGGATTTTTGGAGTCTGAATTCGAATATGACGTCATAAGCAAAAAATTCTGACCACCCGAAAGACCTCATTTTGCCGTCGTGGCGGTTTATCTGGTCAGCGGACTCAACTTGGCTCCGCGACAACTTGTGGCTTAGTGTTGCTCAGCGAAGACACCCGAATGAAATGTAGAGTCGCACCAAATAAGAAAGCCACAGTAATTTGCAGAAAACAATTCCTCCGGCTTTTCCCCCCTCTTTCATTCTTATCCGCTCTCGCTTATAAGTGCTCACCACAAAACGGGAATATATCTGAAAAAGTGAGGGAGAGGGTTTTTTTTTTGTGTGCGTTATAGAGGAAATTCTTTTACAGTTGGACCCACTCCAGAGGTTATCATAGAGCAATAAAAGGACACGGTGAATAAGTAATGGATCTCAACAATATTTATTGCTCCTACACGGGGCGGGTCATCCATTTTCCGCCTTAATCCTTTCGTTTTTCGGGCCCTCTCCTGCCTCGGTATATCTCCTTCCCTGTCGGTCCCCGAGTTTATGTCTGGTTTTTACAAACTCCCACAATCCCATAACCGAGGATTTCAAGCTTCCGAATATCAGTAAATAAGGAGGTTCACGGATGTTTGGCGGGAGTGTCGAATGTTGAGTCATTTTGAACTCGTAGTGAATCAGTTGGTTGAAACAGGTAGCAGAATAATTTCGTGTAGGTAGATAAAATTTCATTAAGGTAGGTGGCAAAGTACACTGAGAGAAAAGATTTTTTTAGTGGCTAGGTTAAATCCGAAATAACCTTGAAAAGAAATTGAAACCACCTAGAATCAATTGATTCAACCTAGAAAAAAATAGGTCCAGGTTAAAGTAACATAGAAAAATATTAATACAACCTAGACCCATATAGAAACAACCTAATCCGTTATTACCTGCCCTCTGACCACAACCTGGAATAAAAAAGTGTCAACCTAGACCAAATGTGAACTTCACATTTGGTCTAGGTTGACATTGTGAAGACCTAGAAAATATATTACCTATCTATATATCTTTTAAGTGGGGTAACCTAGAATCGAATGATTTGACCTTCCATATAATTCCCCTCCATTAAAGTCTAGGTTGTACAACTGAAAACAACCGAGAGATTTAAAAGGCGAGATTGTTACTTTAGGTAACAACCCAGAAGAAAAAGTTAGACTTTCAGTCTTGGTTAAAACCACAAATAGGTTTAGGTTTAAACAACAGTGATTGTAATTCATTCAATAAATTCCAGGTTGTTCCTACGGTACGCTAAGCGGCCGCAGAGAGCGCCACTGTAGGCGGTGGGCGTTAATTCTCGTTGTCTTGGCACCCCTGCAATTTACCCGGTGGGGTTGAGGCCAAATCTCTGACAAATTCTAATCATCTATTTTCTGTCACTAAGTGCAGTCATATTATGACGTCACATTAAATTTTTGTACTGAGTTGGAAACAGAGACAACCCAGAAAGATTGTTGAAGTTGATAGAACCAACCTGCAATGGAAGTGGAGCAAACCTAGAAAGAAAAGTGGACTACCTAGTAATTTATTAGGACCAACCTGAAAAGAATAGGAAGCTAACTAGAAATTTAACTGGTACAACAGGGATAGTAATTGAAACAACCTCAAAAATAAAGGCACAACCTAGAGAAAAAAGGGTTCTAGGTTAACGCGCCATGGCTGTAAATTGTTTGAGGTGGGGTGAGAACGTTTTCGTTTTAGGTTAAATCAACCGTCTATGAAAGTGAAAAACATTGAATACCAGGGTGAGACAACCAAGACATTAATGTTTTTAACCTAGACTGTAAATGGATGGAGGCGGTGGCACACACCGTGAACTTAACCTAGAACAAAAGTGTGGGGGTGGCGCATTTTTAATCTTGGTTGTTTGCATTTTTAGGACGGTAACTTCACCAGTATTTTCAATCTAGGTTAAATGATATTCAACCTAGACTAAATTGTTCCACCCTAGAATGAAAACCAAAAAAATCTAGGTTGGCAGCATTTAACCTAGAAAAAAATCGAAAAATAACCTAGAATAGGCCCTTTTTTTCTCTCAGTGCAACTGTTCAACTATTGGGCCCGTTACCCTATCAGATACCTAGTTAGATTCTTTTTAACCACTTTTCGAGCTCGAGTTCAATGAGATTTTCGAAAAATCGATTACCACGTGTAATGACGGTGCGTTGGGTGGTAAGATAAGCCGAGTCTTGTTTCAGGAAGATTATCTTTTAACTAACCGCAAGAACAAGCCCTATCCGATGGGTTTTAACACCGTCCGCGGAAGGGTCTTTAAATGGCCTGCTGAAAGTCCTTTTTGATAGCTTTCTGGTCCCGCAATCTCGCTATCTTACCCTTTCCTTAGTTAGCCGATAATTCCTGGCCCATTTCCACTTTAGGAGCCGCAACTGGACACAACTTTGGATACTGTTGGTTGGTGTTTGAATTTTCGAGGGGAAAGACGGCTGGTTAAAGACTTGAAGTACCTGAAGGCACGTGATCATCTCCAACTCGTAGATTTCCAGTTTTGCTAACCGAAGCAACTGTCCGTTTGTCTGTCTGTTGGTTTTAAGTGGTCAGCGCTAAGGGAATTTGGCTACTGTCAGGCTCAAGCTCCTGCCAACCATAAAGTCAGTGGGGGAAGTGAAATTTGCCACCCTGGGTGGGAGCAACTACTCAACTTATTACGGGAAGACGACTCCATGGCATGCGAGGCTGTTTGCAGCTGTTGCTCGACCAGCTGACAACCCCAACTGGGTCCATTATTGCTTAGATTTTTGTAGGAACCAGGGAAGAGACCGCATCGTTACCTTTGTCAGTCTTCCCTTGAGCGTGAGCACTGATGGCCCAATTGTCAATGAAATGGTATCAAGGACTCTGTTTGCCTCTTGGTGGTCGAGCCCCAATACGAGACACTGCGATTGCAAGTCTGTCAACAAGCCGGGTTCTCGGCTCTCTTCCGCCAACAGCCACCGATTGCCGATAAATGTAGATTGCTTAATGTTCTCACTGAGAACTTCTCAGTGAATGAAGACATGTTTTGAAGGTCCTTCAGGGCAGCCACTTTGGGTCCTAGTCTGGACACCTCAGCCTCCAGTATGGCAGGCAGCTCCAAAGCACACAATTTACTCCTCCAGGTCACTGCACCATGAGCAACTAGGAACGTCAGAAAACACTGGGGAATCCCTGAGATGGCCAAATGACGAGGTCCCTGATCGGTGACCACCCATGAAATTCGGTCTGCTGAGGAGAGTCACCCTCTGGACTCGGCAGCCCATCCTGCCGCTAGCTGACAAGTACAGGCCCAAAGCTTTGCCCCACCTGAAAGTGGCACATCACAAATCCTACAGGCTGCTTCCAGCATTGCAGATAACACCCCAGAGAGAACGCACACCAACGCACCGATGAGTTACTCCCTGAAAGGCGTGCAAATTTGAATAGGCTGCCAACGCCTTCACAGACACATCTTCATTGTAGTTCTGCTGTCCTTCGCTCTCTGGGAATGAGGGCCCACTAACTTGCCCAAGCGATGCCTGGCTGACACTAATTAGTGTGGCATCTTACGGTGTACAAGAAAAATTCCAGGCATGTTCGTTTCCAGCATTTTCTAACTTCTATTGATCCACCACTGTTTTCTGGTGTTTTCCTCTCAATTAAGGAAAGACAATGAATATGGGAATGTGGAATACGGGGTTATCACACTGTCAGGAAAGACATGATGACTGTCAACTTGCCGGGACAACGAGTGAGGGGAAAAAGGGAAATTTGTCGTCGAGTAGGGAGAATACAACACTGGTGGAGCGGTGTTATGTCAGAGCCGCCATTGTGACGTCACTCCCCCCCCCCCCCCCCCCACACACTCGTCAACGAACGCGAAACTAGATAATGGATAAATCTGGCCGGCAAACCATTGTTTAGTGGGAACCACAGAGTAAAAGAGACCAGCGCACTGTCCTCACTACATTGGTTTGCCAATCGTCGGGCGTTTGTAGATGAGTGGTGGGGGGGGGGGGGGGGGGGGGTCGTGATAATGGCGGCTCCGACAAACAGGTGATCCTCCGACAGCGTTGTATTCTCCCTACTCGACGCTATATTTACCTTTTTTCCCCTCAGTGATCGTCCTGGCAAGTTGTCAGCCATCACGTCTTTCCCGACAATGTGATAACCCTAATAGGGCAAGGGGATCCTCGTGATGAGTGGGGGTCTTCTTTGTGTGCACATCATGCGTGATGGTGGAGTTCACAGCTCTTCTATTTCTTAATGCATCCCTGCTCTGGAGCATCAACAGATTCTGCTTTGATAATTCCACAAGAAGGAGGGAACTTGGTCCTAGGAAGACTTCGTGAGTCAACGACATAGCTGAAGCACGCGTGTCCGCAAGCTGGACAGGCGAACAAGATCACCTCTGATGTATTCCATTCTACTAGGTAGTTAATCTCTGGGTTTGCTTGAGAGCTGACTCAATGGATAAATCGCCGCAAGTTCCGCCCATCAGAGATCACAGTGAAGCTTGTGAAGCAGGAAAACCACAGAGGTAAAGTGAACGGAGAAGTCATTTGTGCCAATTAGCTGCTTCCGTTTGCGTGTTCAGTGGATTGGACAAAAGTGCACTGTAATTCAGCCCCAGGACACTTCAACTTAAGGATGCTAAGTGCCGCTTGTACACAACTGAATGGATATTGGAGTCCGTTTGAAGGACTACCGCAAGATGGGATCAAACAAAATACCAACCTGCGAACAACATTCCCCCACTGTATGCGAGAGTGGCGCTGTCTTACGACGTGGCTGTTAAAGCGATCAATCAATCAATCAATCATTTTTTATTGCAGTAGCCTTCAGGTAGTACAATCGTCAGGTAAATACATAAAGTACATACTCGAAGCCAGGCTTGAAGAAAGATGATCCAAGTGATGAGTCCAGGACAGCCAATTGTCAATACTAATGCCCAGAAAATTTACAGCATCCTCCAGCCGTTAAGACCGAATCTCAAATCCTGAGTCTTGTCGACGTTGAGCTTCAGGGAATTTGCGGAGCACCAAGACTTGATCATCTCATCCGACGACTGAATACCAATTCTGAGGGTAGAATCATTGTGACCGGTCTCCAGCACTGTCATGTCGTCAGCAAACAAATACAGTTCACCATGACTATTATCGAACTGATTCATCAGGTCATTGATGAATAACAGGAATAATTTTGGCCCCCAAAACAGAACCCTGTTTGACACCACAAGGTATCGGAGCTGCTGCGGAAAAAGACCGTCTGAGTCCTTCCATTCAGGAAACCATCAAAGAACTTCAGAGTCTTGCTCGTGAAACCATAATGAGCGAGCTTAACCAATAATTTTTCATGGGGAACAAGGTCAAAGGCCTTGCTTCAGATCATAATTGAATGAGAAACACATGCCCTATTCTCTCAGCGAAAGCTACCAAACCCCAACGTTTCACTCACATTGTCCATTAAAAACGTCTCTCTGAGGAACCACACAGGAATTTGCATGTGAGCCAAAAACCATGAGTTTCTTCCTCATATAAATTCTCCCCAGATTGCTTTGGGATCCCCCTTTTCTTTTTCTCCCCCCCCCCCAAACCAGTTTAAACAGGGAAGACGGGTGCCTTTTTATTGGTCGGAAAAGGTATTTTCAAACAGAATCCGCCTCGTCGGAGAATGTTTTCCCAAAGACATCCAACAAAAGGGGAAAAAACGCTTTTCCCCGATGGGAGCCGTAGGGATGAAGAAAGGGTTGGATTTAGGGCCCCTCGTAGAGCAATAGGAAAAGCCTCATCAAGAGAAATTTATATTTTGCACAATGGAAAAGGGCAAACTCTAAAGGGGTTGTGGAAGCTCGCGCTCCTGAATGTTGGCCGGCGTTTCCTAAGCTGTAGAGGGGTTTTGCCCCTTCCCCCCAGTAAAACCTATAATTTTCACCGACCGCTAATCTAACTCTCTTTGGACAGTGGCGAGTTAAATATAGAAGGGGTACAAAAGCCTTTGTGGTCCGACCCTCTGATTCTCCTGTGATAAATCCTCCCTTCAAGACTGACCGGAGAGAACAGGAACGCTTTCTGTACTTTCTGATATCGTACAATGGGAAGACATGTGGAGCGCCCGCGAACTCTTGCCTGACATTCCAGGATTTTGTTCTAAAAAAAGTATAGGCGTAGGTACCCTTTAATGACATTCGTGTAAATGCACAATAAAGTACCTATCCATTTCAATTTGCAGCGTTGGACACTTCGCGGTCATGTTCTCGTTACCAATTGCAGTTAGCTGCCATCCAAGTCCATTACAGCATCCTGATGAGAGCTCCTTGAATTCCCACAGCGGCTAGAGAAGTGGTAAGTGGTATTTACAAGAGGTTTTACCAAGCCATCTACGCACATCCTCAGGTGTCGATCTTCCTGGAGCGCTCTGAGTGATTCAGAGATAACAGTGATAATCAGTGATCACAAAGTGGTTGTTTGCCGATGGTGCAGAGGTCTAATCCAATGAGTTTGGTTAGGGAGAGAGAACGACTCCTCTGCTGAATATTCAGCAGAGGAGTCGTTCTCTCTCCCTAACCAAACTCATAATCAGTGATAGCAGAGATTGAACTACTCCAGGGGTGTCTTGATAGCCCATAACCCTTACATGGTTGTGGCGCTCCCACATTTATTATAAATACCTAACTAAAGAATGAATAAACATCATATTATGATTCCACTTGCTTATTAAGCAAGTGGAAAAGAGCAGATAATATCTGCGCTATACATATTATGTATGATAGATAGGCGATCGAGCTTAAAACCTCGTGGACACAGTTGGGGCATTAAGAGACATGCGCATTTAAAAATATCCCGCATGGTCTAAATGTTCAAAAAAAGCCCCTACAAAGGTAGCTGGAGATCTGAACTAATATAAAGGATTTGGGGGTCATTAGCTCCAACAGCCTCTGTCCCTGGTCATCCTACGAAAAATCTTCCCATCAACTACAGGTTACAGGTGTCTCTTATTTCCCGTGGTCACGCCGTCCCGTCCGTGAAGACATTTTTCGATGCTGGTAAGTTTTTCAAAACATTTATTCTATGAATAATATCCTTGAGCCCTATTTCCGTCAGATTACTTCTTCATTTTTTATGACGACGTCTCTTATTCACCCCAGCTGTTGTGCAGTTGGGGCAATAGGAGACGGTATGTCTCTAATTACCCCAAATCTCATTCGATCGTTTCCCGTTTGTTTCAGTTCCGTGATGGCTCAAAAATATCAATCGTTGCAATTGTAATCAAGACGGTCTACCTACTAAGAGCAATCTAGGCTGTGAAACAGGGTATTCCCGTCTGGAAAGCTGCGCGCGTTTAATTTGCTGCGTCCACACTCGGGAAATATTACAAAACATAATATGTTATTGTCACTATATAATATAATATAAAAATTAAAATAGTCACAGCATGGTTTTTAGTAGCGACACTGACATAATATTATTATGTCAGTGTCGCTACTAAAAACCATTCTGTGACTATTTTTATTTTAACTGTTATAATAAAAATAGTTTTTATATAATTTATTATAAATCTATAAACGCGTTTTATTAAAATAGTTAAACATATTATAATTGTTTAACTATTTTAATAAAACGCGTTTATAGATTTGCAGGACTTCAGAGGCGAAAGTTTTGACTAACCTTTTATTCTCCTAATTTTGAAAATTCATAACTTTTTTTTTGGTTTGAACCAAATGCGATGAAACTTTCAGGGTATTAAGAGACACGTTGCTAATTGTCTCTCAATGCCCTTTTGGTCTCCTAAGACTTTTTCTGACTTCACTAACAGTGATTTCGTGATGTGTCTCTTATTTAGGAACTTCGGGAATAAGAGACGTTGAATGCTCGTAAAAATTTCACGATTTTTTCTTTCATACCTGGGGTTTTCTATGGATCTCAAAAAAATTGAGTGTTTTCAATTTTGTCACGAATTACTTACACAAAAATTTACAATGGAAAAAAGTCAATTGTTCGGCTGAAAAAAAAAAATTGTCTCTTATTACCCGTTTTGTCTCTTAATGCCCCACCTTCCCCTAATAGTTACTGTATAATTACTAATTACTATGCTTTTCAATTTGCAGCGTTGGACTGTTTGTCTAAAGTGACTGTCTACGTGAATCCCTGAGTGACAATCGAGCATCTTCAAGTTGTGGCGAGGTCACGTTCTCATTAGCGAATTGGAGGCTGATGGCAAGTCCATCTCCGTTATTCTTGGAATTCCCCTAAACAGATGCTACGATGTTGTAAGTGGTATTTAGATTCCTGGAAGTCATCAATGAGGACATTATGCATTCTGCCCGTCCAACAAAGCAGAGCACTTTCGAGGGCGAGCTCCTATTTTGGAACCAGGCCGTTTCAATTAGGTCTGCGTATAGACCCAATTTAATTGACATTTTGACCCTAGCAAATACCGTGTATGAGATCACTTGACCCAAAGCCGGAGGGCTGCCAGTTCTCATTTTACCCGATGGGGGGCGTGTGACGCTGTCCTTCCCTCAAAGCTCACGTGGGGATTCGCTCTGCATGATTAATTGTCCTTCTCAACGTGATCGAATGCGGGATATGCAACACTAAATAATATTGATGGAGAGACCTAATTAATGCCAGGCTGTGGGAAGGGGAGGCAACCCCGTTACGTAACAAATGCATGGGGGTTGACAACCGCGGCCAATCAATTATCTCGGATATATTACGTATAACCAATGGGACGTTTGCCTTAAGAGATTCCCCATGCGCCTGACGTTGGATGTTTCGAAGGGGTATTTTATTTACATCTAAGATCAGTGAGAATACAGGATGACAGTCGTTCTGTACAGGAGATCAGTGTTGACACTTTGACTCTATCAAATTGCGTGTGTGTCCTACTTAATATAGGTGGGTGAATATCACAAAAACGGACATTTTCAAGTCACTGTAGCTTCACTCAGGAAGTAATGAGATTTTGTCCTGGGGACACTTGTCATACTTAGAATTAATTGTCCCTGTGTGAGGAACAACGTTTAGGGATGGTGTTAGACCCCAGAAGAACATTTTAACTGCGTTTTTAGATTACGTTTCTCATTGACGTGGTTGTATCCAAATGCATATTTTGAGGTGTTGATGCTGGTTCATCCTCTGTTAACTCTCACACCTCCTAATAATTCCAATTTTCCGATACCTGGCAGTTGACCTGGTTGAGAAACAATGAAACTCAATTTTTCCTGTTGTAAATTTATCAATAATTACATCAAAACTCCGGTACCTCAAGTACAACCTCAATGTCGTGGAACAATCATGAACATTTCTCCACGGCCTCCATGGAGGAATTTTGGAATGGGAAAAAATGGAACGTGAAGTGGCAACACTGGAGGCTCTAACAAAACCGCCGTTTTTCAACTGACGCCACAGTAGGGCGGCGCATGGGCTTTGCAGTGGACCTACTCAGGTGTGAACGTTTATTGTTCTCAATGACGTGGACGAATGAAAACTACGTTTTCTGTCACAATTATTTTTTATAAGTTGTTTGTTTGTGTAGAGGTAATTGTGCCTGATCAGCCCATGCTTCACTTTTCACTAAATAAAGCCTCTACAGTTGACAGTGAACTTTCAAAGAGGGAATCCTCAATGTCGTGGAACAATGGACCTCAATGGCGTGGACGATTCATCAATCCACGTCATATGAGGATTCTTCCATGACAATGAGGTGTCAATTTTTTTTAACGTTCTAGATGCTGAAATGGGTTCAAATAGGTAGGTTTGAGACCCAAATTAATTTATTTCATGGTACTTTCACCTTCATTTTGCCCTCCCTGCCACAAGTTTACAAAATCATAAAACCTAGATTATTTAAATCTTCTGAGAAAGTTAACCTCAGGAGCGTGGAAGTATCTCATTGACGTGGTACAATGTTTTTTTTTAAATTTAAATTTAAACTGATTTTGATCTATGTCGACCACATTAAACAATTTTAATTAACCTAAAGAGGAAATAAAAAAATCCTGGGCACTCTCCTGCAAGGTCAATTTTTCCAAAAGTAGGAGGTCTGAAAATGTCCGTTTTTGTGATATTCACCCAGGTACGTAAATTTTACACGAGGATTTGTTGTTCTTTTGTATGCATTTCGATGAGTCTTGTGTCTCATAAAAGGATTCTACGTTCAAAAATACTTCGAAAACGATCCCCCCCCCCACCCCTTCGCTTTTCAAAAGTTCTTCCAGAAACTAGCCGGAATACCCGTGCCTTGCACGAGCCCACAGATACATATCTGACGTCCTCCTAGTCAATCATAAGAGAGGGTAAAATTACCCGTGCTTATATATAAGCCACTTCCATAGATCCTCAACAAGCTACCAAATTTTAACGCTTTGGGATGAGGAGGAGAGAAATTCGCTTTCATCCAAAGCCCTTTCCCATAATCTGATAGGATATTGCCTTATTCATTCCCAGGAAAATGTGCCCCGAATCGCTTTGCTCAAAGTTGACCAGGCGAGCAATTAACTAATCGATCACGCAGTAGAGCATTGTATTGAGCCTTATCCGACAAGCCCGGATCACGTTATGATGAAATCAATATCTTAATTGGAAGGGAATATTCCATGTCCACGACCCAAAAATATCCTATCCGTCACAAATATGTTCTTTGGGAGGACGGTGGTTCGTAAACGAAGACAGATTTCAAATATGACGATTAAATTTCACTTCTGTGAAACAAAATTTTTTGGGAGGAACGAAGCCCTGAATGACAGCTGCTAGTGGCTGCTAGTTGGCCGATGAGCTTCGAAATGCACTGATAACACAGCCCATATGGATGAATAGCATTCATTGAATACCAGCAAGACGAAACCTGGGGCCACGGAGAACCTTGTAAAAGTGCATTTAGAGTGCAAAACCTCGTAACGTGTTTGCATGAGTTGTTTTCAGGTACATCTAGAGCCCATTGCCGAAAATCACCGTTTTACAGGTTATTGAGATTTTATCCCAATATTTGGCGCGCTCTAGCGGGCGATTATTATTATTTTTTTATTTTATAATGTACCAATGAATACTTATCGAGTTACATGGGAAAAAAAGTGCCCAAATTTGTTTGCTATTCTGACAACGTTCCAGCCAAAATATTTTTTTAGAAAACCTCGGCTTCGAGTTCAGCGATCCAAAAAAAAAAAAAATATACAGCAAGAATAATCAATAATTATTAATGCTGTATTATTCGCCGTTTTCTTTCCTAATTTCACCAGACTGTGTTGTTCATAGATAGATACATTTTTTTATAAGTAGGTAAGGATGTGAATCCTTACGGGGAGGGTATACTGAAATCGACCAAAAATTTACCAAAAATTCAATGCCAATTTTATTTCATTTTTCCATCCTACAAATATTCAAGAACGAGTAGAGATCAATAATAGGCTGGAAAACGAATTCTGTGGCGGTGAAATGATTCTTTTTCGATTTGGGGTCGCGTCTGGGTGCGGCCAAAATCACTACTTTTGTTTACATTCATTTCTCTAACATGTTGTTACCATCTTGTGCATGTTATGCATGGATATGCATGTAAAAGCACATTTTTAATCTTATCCTAACTAGTTCACGAATGAACCATTTGAGAGGGTTATGGAAACGCGATTTTATTGATCAAAACACCCGAGAAACGTGAAATTCGGAAGTCAAAACTTTGGAAGCGTTTTTCTCGGTGATCGAGTTTTTCACGTTTTTACATGTAAAAATCGATATAACTCGGCTTCTAATGAACTTACATGGCTGAAATTTTTACTGCATGTTCTTAGATAGATTATCTAAATATTCACGTGTAGAAAATTTTCTAACCTCCCTAGAAAAAAATTACCAATTTTTTGAAAATTTTCAAAATTTTGTCTTTTTTTGCACAGCTGCCAAAAATTGAGTATTCATTTTTAAAAAATTTCTACACGTGAATTTTTAGATTAGATCTTGTTCTTCAAAATGAGACCAAGAACGATCAATTCGGGTGATTGGAAGTGGAGGAATATCCATTTTAGTGATGGTCCAAAATTTCACATTATTGCTAATTGCCGGGCCCCTGAAAATGATTTTTAAAAAAATGGCGGCGGTTTTGTGGGTTTCTGATGGCGAGGAACCTATAGGAATCAAAGAAAACATTCTTTAGTCAATTTTAACGAATTTAGCATTAAATGCTATGTGAATTAAGGGGAGGGTATACTGAAAATTTTTCAGTATACCCTCCCCTTAATTCACATGATGCTATGTTTGTGAATTTCTGTAAATTAAATTAAATCCACAAAAAATTTGTAGAGTAACCAAAACCAATCTTTGTTACCAGTAATTATTACTGTTGTAACCCATCTGAGTCACCTAAAAAAACCTACAAAAATTATATTCATCGGGTTTTCTCGGAGAATCTCAACCAGCGGACCCGCGAGAAATGAGAACTGGATGGAATTTGAAATTTTAATGGAATTTGATTTTAATTTGCCGTAAATTAAAAAACATTCACTTATATTAGTGAATTGAAAACATTCACTATTAAGCATAGATTTATTTGTGTAAGAAAAAAATTCTTTTTTTTTTTTTGTATTTATTTACATTTTTGAGAATTTAATTTAATTTCCTGAAAAAGTTGTGAATGTGAATTAATAATTAATTCATCATCACCCAAAGAATGTGAATTATACACAGTCAATGTGATGATGATGTTGACCGTTTCTATGACTGTTGGTGGAAAGTGGTTAAGTTTGACCGACCCTCAACAACTTTCCACCCAAATTCACATTCACATGTACAAATAGGTGAAGTCATCAGGTGGTCATGAGACGTTGTGAATTATTTCACATTCACAATCACAGCATGATGTGAATAATTCACAATTACTTATTAATTCACAACCTTATTCATAAATGAAAAGGTGCCCGACTCTGGTTGTTCATACGAGGCCTCTTCGGACATGTACACAAAGTAAAACTCATTTCTCTCCCTTGGTTGAAACCGTTGTGATGAGCGAGCGAAGCGAGCCCCCTTCAAAAGCCCACACTGGTCTCTGCGACTACCCACAGACAGGTCTCGAAATGGTTAATAACTCGCTTCGCTCGTCCACTTTCTTGAACAGGGCGGCTCACTTCGCTCGCCTATTTGTGTGTAGGTACTTACGCCCGATCCAATCCCTCCGGTGATGAAATTACCCAAAATTACTGTCTATATCCGAAATTAGTGAGGAAAAAGGTGAAAAAGAAGATTATGAATACTATCTCAAGCGATGAGTTTTTAAACTCACCTTGAAACCAATCGTTGAAATTCCAATCAAACCCCGTGAAAGTTGAAAACACGAACCTAAAATCCCACCATGTATCCCAAACTAGTGGGGAATAAAATCGTCTCCCGAGTCTTAGAAATTACTTACGAAATAGTAGGAAGCGAACATTTCCTCGCCACCCCGAGGCAAGAGTGAACCCATCATCTCAAACACCCTCTCAGTATATTAAATATATCAAATTTTGATGATTAGAAATATCGTTTTTTGATTTTAGTTTTTCTTTTGGTTATGTTTATGATAATATTATTATTATTATTATTATGTTTATGATAATATTATATATTATTATTATTATTGTTTATGATAATTATATATTATTATTTATAAATATTATAAATAATATCATAAATATTATTTATGATTTTGAGACCGAATTTTGTTAACATTTCCCTCACACAACGCAAACACAGACGGCCCCTATGGCTAAGATTCATTCAAAGTTACCTCGTCGTCAAAACTTTCCAATCATTGACACTCCTTCGCTCAAAATTCGGATCCAAAAGAAGGCCACAGTTCAAACGCCATTTCAATTGAACTGTAAACAACAAAGGTAGGAATAGTTGCGCCAATTTGCGCGCGTTCCAAGATGCGCTCAATCGAGCGCCAATAGATAGACTGTAAGTTTTCCTAATTAAAATAAGAAAGCTGGGCGCATCAGCGCCCAGCTTTGCGCGCATTTGCAGGGAATCTCACATGCCACCACCGAATTGGTAGAAAAAAATCCCGCAATTTTCTCTCTTCTTACAGTATAGGAGTAGTAAACTTGTTACTTGCACACACAGTCACGTTCTGAATTAGCGGTAAGGATACTCCTTGTTCCCCCGCGGACTTGATCCCTATCTCACTGCAGGGAGACCCTCGAGTACTATTAAAACGGCTGAACAATCCTGTTAGTCGATCATTATGACAAGTCACGTCTGTTTACGTGTTCTAATGGGTTTTCTCGGGGGCGGAAATGAAAATCAGGACACTCCCGGAACGGTATTTGCGGGAAAAGTGCCGAATCATACAAATTCATCTATGCAAAATAACAGAGATGCAAAACCTTCTTCGGAGAGGTAGAAGAGAGAATATTTTTCTCGGTATAAACGCCTTAAAAACCGATACTGTCGGTTGGGATGAATAAAATAAAGTATGAAAAAACGGGAAAACATCTCAGCGGTAGAAGTTTCGAGTTACAGGTTTCCACTTGGGTTGTGATGAGTTGAAAAAAAGGGAAGAAGAAAGAGACTCTCGCGAGGGGATTTTTTTTACAAATCAGGTCACGTGCAGATCCTGAGAGCTTTGAAGGAAGAAGGCTGATGAAGGCTGTAAAAACACCCACGCGCTGTTTCGGTTAAAGTTAGACTTCCAAGTGGTGCCCGGGAATATCAAATAGGCGGCCCACTGTCCAGGTAGAGGAAGTTCAACTTCCAACGACTAAACGACGCGTTTCAGACCATAATCAGTAGCTACAATACAGAATTAGTCAATATGTAGGACAAACCGGCCGCAAATTTAAAATTACAATGAAAGAACATAGTGATAAATCTTAGGTTAGTAAGGGATAGGGAAGCTTTTGAAAAGCATTTGAAGAAAACCATAGAATTAGTTATGAGAAAGGCCATGGAGGAATAGAGAGGAGAGCTCACTCTGTGTTAATCCGCGTGCCCAAAACGCCAACCCAGTGATGGAACGGCGGGTGGGATTGCGACTGCAGCGCAACCCCTACGAGACGTAGTGAACTTTGAAGGTGGTAAGTTACCAAAACTGAACCAGAAGATGGCGCCCCTGCGAATTCCGTCGTTTGCATTCACAGTGTACACAACTATGCAATCAATTTCGTTATTCAGATATAGTTCCTTCAATTTTTCCTTTAATTTAATTGTAGTAGCACATCAGTGGAAGATAAATCCGTTTAGTGAGGTATTTTGGGCTTTCCTTCATAAGAAGGGCTAGTGGCTCACTCTAGTCGGGTTTGAAGGTACTATGTGAAGTTCACTACGTTCCGTAGGGATAGCGCCACCGTCGACTACGGCACATGAAATCCTATTTAGTGAACTCTCCTCGCTATTCCTCCATGGAGAAAGGCAGTAGGTAATAATCCAGCCATTTGGATAGCTTATGTTTGCCAAAAAGGTCGAAAATGAGATGTTTTAGAATCTTTGGAAATTCAGAAAATTCACAATCTAGGGGGGCTGTCCTTCATGGAAGACCAGATAGATACCCACCCCATGATTGGTGCAACTTTCATACAAAGTGAAAGGGCCGTTTTGATGCGTTTTGCGGGGAGTCGAGTGGGGCGCAGTCATTTTAAGTTTCTTAAATTGTTTTCTTAAATTTCACTCGAAGGTGGGCGACTCTTGGAGTCTAGTGGGTTAGAGATTTTCCCGCTCTTTCACTTTTGGTTCTACGGGAGTCGATCGTCCGCCCCCCGATGTAGGCGTTCCCTAATTAGGCGTTCCTCGCTAATTGACAATTTTCTTTTGAGTCCTCCTATCACTTATTTGCCTTTCACATTTACTTTTCCCTTTCATGCCACCTTTCTAATACCACGCCCATCAGAAGGCACATTTCACTTTTGTAAATAAGGAACATCTCACAACTTCCTCATTCTGTATTGTACTGATGATGGTCTAATCACCCGAAACGCGTCTAAAAGTTATATTTATATTTTATCGACTTCGTCTTGAATCGTCATTTTAAAGATGGATTCCCACTATCTCGCCGCATCCAGCTTACATTATATCGTGACAGCTGTCAATAGGTGAGTTTGCAGAGTAGTTTTGGTCGTTTGGGATCTCCCCTCCGCTTTTAGAACGGCCAGAACTTCGGTCTTTCGCCAACGAAAAAGTAGTCCCTACGAAGTTACCTCCACGAGATCAAGAAGGAAATGAATCATGCATGCGTGACACAATCGTGGAGGCAGTCGGAATCAGTTCTGGAGAAACAGCAGAAACGACTGAATGAGTTCTGCATACGCAGAGCACCAGAACTTGAGCGTTTAATTCCTGGAAGCCGATGTACCCCTGAGTCTGTCCTTGCCAAAGGCCATAATGCGCATGCGCCGAACTGTTCAGATTTTTCAGAATTAGGTACTCTGCGAAATCATGAGTGCACCTAACTTTTGTAGACTGACGCCGTTAGACCTGGAACAAACCTATTAGTTTAGCATCGGTATAGTAGGTATGATCAATCGCTTTAGGCGTAGGTAAAATGTACCTACGAATAATTATGTTCGTGATAATCACTTCGATAAAAGTTGAAAAATAAATTTGGTAACTGTTTATAGCACAGGGAACCTTACCTTTGAGACCCCCCTTGCATAATGGCAGTCACACCAAGAAATGTCTGTCTAAAAAAAATCAAAATAACATGATCTAAATATGGAGTAATTAGACGAGAAAGCTGACCTACATTCCTATCAATGTGTCAAACAACTTCCTTGTTTTTACATGAAATAATCTTTATCAGAGGGGTTATTGACTGGCAGTAAAAACGGGCAGATGGTCAGCGTAATCTCTATTTTTGAAGATAATGCGACACCCCTCCCTTAAATAAATTAGAAAATGCCGGATGAGGTGCAGAGATCGAGTTCAAACTGATGATGTGAAGTGACGACGGTAAGTTGATATTTTCTAGAATCACGGAGGTTACGTGGATTAGATTCTTTAATTATGAACCAATTACCTATTTTCTATGTTTT
This sequence comes from Pilophorus perplexus, assembly GCA_955831195.1. Lineage (NCBI taxonomy): Eukaryota > Metazoa > Arthropoda > Insecta > Hemiptera > Miridae > Pilophorus > Pilophorus perplexus. The sequence continues at coordinate 6,261,851 of OY037015.1, forward strand.
CACTGGAAAATCCGGCTGAGATTGTCCCTGAGCGAATGTTTGAAGAAAAATGAACATGACAAACCTCGTCCCTTTTTGCTTAGAGACTAAGGGTGAAATTCAAGGAACAGGAACATGCTTTATCAACCCTGGGATTGAAACCCATCTTGCGTGTAGGAAAAGTAGAAGCTTAGAAGCACCACGTAGAAGCAGTTCGTACTGCACGACGTGGTGCCCGACGTCCAGCGTTCATAGATGAGGGTGGAGAGGGTGTCGTACACCCGGCGGCTCGCCCCCCCCCCCCCCGCCTGTCTTGGCCTTTGATTTTAACGTCAATCGCCACTTGTCGGCTGGCTGGGACTTTCTGACAGTGTGATAACCCCATAACGTGTGACTGGTGAGGATGCCGAACTAGTGGTCTAACGTATTCACACCAGTCAGGACGCCGAACTAGTGGCCTAACGTATAACTGGTGAGGATGGCGAACTAATGGCCTAACAGTAAGACAAGAGAGAATGCTGAACTAGTGGCTATGCAGTAAGACAAGAAAGGATGCCGAACTAGTAGCCTAACGTATGACTGGTGAGGGTGCCAAACTATTGGCCTAACAGTGAGACAAGTGATGATGCCGAACTAGTGGCCTAATGGTAAGACAAGTTGGATGGCAAACTAGTGGACAAACGTACGACCGGTGAGGACGCTGAACTCATGGGCGTAGGCAGGATTTAGCCAAGGGGGGTGCCACCCCACTAAGCGCTATTTTACATATATATATACACATATATAAACGCTGCAAATTTTACACAAGGGTTTATTGTTCTTTGACATAAGTTACTTGTGCAAAAATTAATTCTTTGCCAATAAAAAAATATTTTTGAGAAAAAAAATCTGCACATTATTTGAACGAACAGTCATGAAACCTCGAAAAATGGATTAAGCATCCAAAATTATTCGGAAAATATTTGACCTCCTGGGATCCTTCACAAATCCCATTTGTAGTAGGTAGGTACCATTAGAGCCCCCGGTGAAATTGAATCGTTCTAGGAGCCCCGAAAACGGATTCTACGTCCAAAAGTACTTCGAAAACCTATAGGTCGAGTTATAACTCGATCCCATCGCCGAAACCCTTTAAAAAACCCTCCCGTAGCCCTTGTTTTGAGCCCCACGGGTTTGGGCGATCGGGCTGAAAATCTTGCGGGCACAACTAGATGGTGAAATGAGTATTTTGTCAACACCTATTTAATCGCGACGGAGGTTGACGACTCCAATCGGCCTCAAAATTTGACATTATCCGTTTCAACAGGTCTAGATTCCAAAACCGAAATGTCCGTCCGCCGTACGCCCGCTGTACCGAGCTTCTTAGATTGTATCTAAGGCCATTTCTGGCCCATAACAATCTTTCGCGTACCTAACTTCTTGCTCGCTTTCTTCCCCTAGGGGAAGTGCACTTATGTTTCTTCAAAATTAAATTTTGAAGAAACATAAGAAATCAAATTTTGATGTCTTCTTGTTCTTGATCTTCAGCACTGCCCTAGGGGAGTCTCCGGCGTTAGCCACACCATTCTGGTACGCCTGGGATGGACCAACGTGGAGGTGGCGGGTTTTAATGCATTAAAAGACCCCCATGGGTCTTGTTCAACTTTCATTCGTAATTCTTTGGGACAGGAGTCATCGCAACGGACCTACCAGCCTAAAAATTCCAAGAGACCTCCTGTCGAATTCAAACTCCCAGAATTCGACCTGTCGAATATTTTCCGAGTAAAAATTGCTTAAAAGAAAGAAAAAAATTAAAAAAAAAGAGTTTGTTGTTCCAGAAATAATATTCGGACATGTAACCTATATCAAAGAATAATAAACCCTTTTGTAAAATTTGCAGCGTTTTTCTATCGTCTCGGGATCCCTTTTAGCTACTCATAGGGGGGTTGAGATCCTCCCAAAATGCGGGCCTCATTTGCGCCCAACTTTCTTATTTTAAATAGGAACCCCTAATTTTTTTATGCATTTGGAATCCCCGGCCATTTTTACGTCCGATAAGCGCATTGAGCGAAATTTCTGACCCTCGCAAATCCGTACAACTCCTCCTATTTTCTTTGTTTACAGTCCAATTGAGTCGGCGTTTGTTCTGTATCCTATCTACAGATCTAAATTTTAATACTAAATCCCTATTATTCAAATGGGCAAGCGAAGTGAGGCCCCCATGTCAGAGTGCTAGTGTTTACAAATTCCAATAATTTCCTTTCCTTGCCCCTACCTACGCATTCTTTCTTTTGAGTTCAGCACAATTTATTTTTGTGTTCCCAAAAATTCTAGGGGGGGGGGGGGGGGGGGGCCGCGGCCCCCCCCCTGCCCCACCCTGTGTACGCCCATGGCTGAACTAGTGGCCGAACAGTAAGACAAATGAGGATGACAAGCTAGTGGCCGAAAGTACGACAAGTGAGGACGCCGAACTAGTGGCCTAATGTTAAGACAAGTGAGGATACCGAACTAGTGGCCTAGCGTATATTTATACATTACGTTATAATATTACGTAATTATATAAACGTGACACTCCCGCGTTTCCCTCCCAGACCACCTAGCGTTTTTGGGCAGTTAGGTCACGGCTAAAGTATGTTCCACGCCAAAACCTCGTATACCATTGATTTGATTAGCTCCCAAACGGATCATCGAAAGTCAGAGATAGAGAAGTTTGGTTTCGTGGTACTCTTTTAATTATAACCGGAATGAAACAGGTAATGAAACCGAATGAAACCGCTCTGCCACACACATAACAAACGGGAGAGCAGATTATTCCCCCAGACGAAAAAAAATCTCGCCTGTATCTAGTCGGCTACGTCCCGGGAAACTCCGAAAAAAAGGTTCGAGGGAGCAAACGAAGTTCGAAAACATCAAAAGGGTGAGTCGGCCCCGAGTGAGGATGGTTCCTGGTAATTGAAAATTAAAAGGCGGAGAGGAGACAAGGGGATGAAATGAAGTACCCTTTTGACTTCCAAAAGAGACGCTTTTTCGGGGTGCCTATTAATGCAGGTAGTGCGAACCCTTGATGGGGGGGGGGGGGGGGGGGATGGAGAGAGCTGTTAATTAATTGAGAAAGAGCGACTGGTATACTTGGCTCGGAACGTGACTTGGCAGCTAGCTGTTTCGTCTCATCTTCACTTGTTCGGTATGGTCGACCTCTTGAAAATGAATTTATCGAGGAGGGGTTGTTGTCGTTGTAAATCACGGATGAACAATTTCAAGTTAGTTTTGATCAGAAGGGGCCAAGAAGGTGATTGAGTTGAGGCAGTAGCAAATTCCAAAGGTGCCCATTGAGTCAAAGGATAGTGTCAGAAACCATACATCAAAATTTAATTACCTCGTTCCTCAAAATTAGTTTTTAGAAGAAAAACGCTGCAAATTTTAACCTAGGGTTTATTATTTTTCGATATCGGTTAATAATTAATAAATAATTGAGAGTTCGTGGCGACCTGCTGAGGCTCAACAGCCGACCTAATATGCTTCACGAGGAGCATCAGCGCACTGAGATCTGCTCGCTCTGCAACATGGGAGTGCCAGAGGACCTGGAGCACTTTGTCGCTGTTTGCTATGTTTTGGGGGAGTTCCGCATGCTGTACTTTGGGAGGCCCCAGCTCTCGAGGGACACCCTGCTCAGGGTCTTGAATGGAGAAAACTGGCTGCCGCTTGCCAGGTTCTGTCAGGCTGCGTGGAGATACAGGATGGAGCTGGCCGAGCAATTTAATTGGGACCAAGCGCCACGTTGACCCCTTGCTCTTGTTATTGTTGTCTTGTCCTAAACTTCGATAAATTTGATGAGATGGATTTAATGAATTTCCTAATAGGTAATAAGTGCAAACTCTGGAAGACGGGTGTAGCCCATAGTCAAATTTATGTGTATTTCTTTACTATTCTGTTAAAAGTTTAAAGATTTAATGTCGTTAATGTACGAACATCAAGTGTCTGGTTAATAAACGCATGTTTCTATCTATCTAATGGTAGCCAAGGAGTTTAAAACGCCTTTCTCCTAAGATCGATTCACCAGCATTCAGTGAATGCCATTCACAAAGCTCTCCTCCCTGGGGTTGGAGGCGTCCGGTCGGTGCTTCTGGTGTGGAGATACCATCTGACTAAATAGGGCCAGGGTGGAGATCCGGTCGTGGCCATGAGCCAGCATTTGCCTCAACAATTTCGTAATATTACACAGTATTGGCCATTACCGATCCCAATTCATCTGATGTGGTTCCCAACAAATAACAACGTCCAACGTCACATGTATTATTAGGCCAAAAATGACGTCATTTATTGATCGGATTCCCGTCAGGCGATTTAATTACAAGAAGATGTCATCTCCAAGCAACATAAATATAGAATCGAAACAGCGCAAGAGCATTTATGTCAATGTCTAGTCTGTCCGGGGAAATCTCAAACGCCTCATAATCGCTTTCAAGTTGTTAGTTCTTAATTTGACGTAATTCACCCCGTTTTCGAGGTGGTTGGAGTTTCCATATCGTCCTCGGTCGATCTGATCGTTAGGGGTCCGCGTCAGAAGGAGGGTGAACAAAATCCTGTGCGGTGTAAGAGAATTGTCCAGAACCAGCAACGAGCGATAGGTGTGAAGACATTCATAGCGGATAATGTAAGTAGATTTGCATGTTGTACAAATCCAGGGGAAGCTTTTAGGGTTCGACCGTTTGGAAGTGTTGAGCACATCTCGTAGATATTTGCAGGTGGAGATCGTGCGTGGGTTATGTTGATTAGTGGCTGATATTACATTTCTACAAATTAATCGTAGGTAGATACTCTTATTAATGATAGACTATCGACTACTGTTGACGATCACCACTTAGAAACAGTTCGTACCACAACATCAAAAGATCTAATTCGAATTAATCCGCAGATCGAACCGATGGCGCCCCATTTGCCAGTCGAAGTTCTCGACAACATTTTCACCTTCGTCGCCGACGAGGACGTCGTCTCCTGCAGCGGAGTCGACACCCGGTGGTACCAAACCGCCCAAAGACGACTCGCCCGGAAGAACATTCAGCTGTGCCGATACGACAGAATATCGTACAAGTCGCGCGACGTCTTTTTGGCGGGAGACCGAGCCGTTCAGAACTTCTCTAAACGGAAATTGCGAAGTGAGTTGGTTGACTTATGACGCGAATAGTTCCGAGTTTGAGAAACATGAATGAAATAAGGCCAGGGATTCGATTTTTGAAATAATTTGTGCCAGTAAGCTACTAAAGGTTGCAAATTATTACTTGTGCACGAATTTAATTCTGTGTCAATGAGAAACAATTTTGGAAAACAAAAATTTTTTTTTTTTTTTCAAAAGAATTTTTCAAACATTTTTTGTTTTTACTCTAAAAATATTTGACCTCCTGGGATCCTTCAAAAATCCCAATTGTAGCCCCATGAAAGCCCCATAGATCGCCACAATGAAATCGGATCATTCCGAGATCTCCAAAAATGGAATCTACGTCAAAAAATACTTCGAAAACGACACCAAACTCGACCCCATAGCCAAAAGCCTTCAAAAAACCCTCCCATATCGATAAGGGATCCCCATGTTAGCCCCACAGCGCCCCGCGGGTTTAGCGATCCAACTAGATAGTAAACCAAGTATTTTGTCAAAATTTCAGATTAAAAAAAAAAATCCTACTGCCCAAATCGGCCCGGACGGCGGACGGACATTTCGGTTTTGTTTTATTTTTCTTGGAATAATACACGTGTTTTCGTGAGGTCGACGACTCCAATCGGCCTCAAAATTTGACATTATCCGTTTCAAGAGGTCTTGATTGCAAAAGCCTAGTCCGTCCGCCGTCCGGGCCGTTTTGGGCAGTAGGAATTTTTTTTTAAATCTGAAATGTTGTCAAAATACTTGGTTTCCATCTAGTTGTGCCCGCAAGGTTTTCAGCCCGATCGCCCAAACCCGTGGGGCGCTATGGGGCTAAAATTGGGCTACGGGAGGCGTTTTTTGAAGGCTTTTGGCTATGGGATTGAGTTAGGTGTCGTTTTCGAAGTATTTTTGGACTTAGAATCCATTTTTTGGGATCCCGGAACGATCCGATTTCACTGTTTTGATCTATAGGGCTTTCATGGGGCTACAAACGGGATTTTGATGGATCCCAGGAGGTCAAATATTTTTCAAGTAGGTAAAAAAAGTTGGAAAAAAAAAAAATCTGTAGAAGTGGAAGACTTCTTTGTCGAGACGGTGATGGCCGGTTTGCCGATCAACAAATGCCAGAACATTCGCCGACTACTTGACAGCTACATCCGCATAAGCACGATGTAACGACGAAGACAATTTAAACATCATGTGGATCAGTTTTTGAAATTTTCCATCCCCCACATTAACGATTTTCACTATCTGGTAAGAAAACTGTAAAGGAGACCATGAATGTAGTATTGAGGTCATATTGTTCTTATCACCGGAGTGCAGTACTGCGCGCATGGAATAACGAGGGAAAGATGGTGAAAAAGTGTAAGAACGTAGGTAGACACTCGCCAAGTCTCAAGAAGAGAGATTTAACCACTTTGGCTCGACTCTCGAGTTCCTGGGGGCGGGTTTGTTAGCAGGTTGGAAGAACTACGGCCTCAAGTAAAGAGGGGTTGTAGTTAAGTCCCACACCCTATTACTGCCTTGGCTTTCTTTATGGCTATTGCCGGCCTCTAAATGATCCCACCTACTGATAACAGTCGAGTCGTAAGTGATTTTTCTCTATTTCTTTTTCTACCCCCTTTTCCGATAAAAGGGAGATGAAGAATGAAATTCCGGAAGGGAGTTTGGAAAGTGTGTCAGCGTGCCGCCTAGTGACCAGTATTGTCGACTCAGTGAGCTTACTGCTCAACAGTGACGGATTCGAGTGTGGGGTGGGGGATAAGCTGCACGGGTTCGGAGCTAAAACGCTGCAAATTTTACACAAGGGTTTATTATTCTTTGATATAGGTTACTTGGGCAGAAATTTAATTCTGTCAATGAAAAAAATTTTTTAAAAAATTTTTTTTTGATTATTTTTCAAAAAATATTTTTTTTGGGGATTTTTTTTTTCAACATTTTTTGTTTTTTACATGAAAAATATTTGACCTCCTGGGATCCTTCAAAAATCCCATTTGTAGCCCCATGAAAGCCCTATAGATCCCCCACAGTGAAATCGGATCGTTCCGGGACCCCCAAAAATGGATTCTACGTCCAAAAATACTTCGAAAACGACACCTGACTCGATCCCATAGCCAAAAGCCTTTAAAAAACCCTCCTGTAGCCCCATAGCGCCCCACGGGTTTGGGCGATCGGACTGAAAACTAGATGGTAAGCCGAGTAGTTTGTCAAAATTTCAGATTTAAAAAAAAATTCCTACTGCCCAAAACGGCTCGTACGGCGGACGGACATTTTGTTTTTGGAATCAACGTGTCTTAAAACGGATAAAGTCAAATTTTGAGGCCGATCAGAATTTTTGACCTCCGTCGCGGTTGCATATTGCAAGAATAATAAACCAAATATCACCCCTCCCCCTTCTCGCGACCAATTTCGGACGGACATGATTGAGTTATCGGGGGGCTCGGGCTGCTGAATTTTACATAAATAGTAACAGGTAGCGTGGCCGAGCGGTCTAAGGCGCTGGTTTAAGGCACCAGTCTCTTCGGGGGCGTGGGTTCGAATCCCACCGCTGCCAAGAATCTTTTGCCTCGTGAAGATCACTGATCTTTAGCTCGGATAAGGATTTAATTATCTGCTTCGCCGATCCGTTGAAGTGATTTGCACGGGTTCCGTACGAATCAGAATAACAAACCTTATCGTTGTTGGGTTGCTAATTTTTCGGGGTATTCGGAGCTGGTTGAACAAATAGTAGCCTAATTTGTTGTTTATTTGTTAATTTTCAGAATACGGGCGAGCCCAATTACCAAATTAAAGATGAAGATAAAGATAAAATAGTTGCGAGAAACCAACATACGGATTGCGAGAACCAAAAGAGAAATATATTGAAAGTCAAAAATGAAATAAAATGTCTCCAAAATAAAGGGGGCCCATAAAAACTCTCTGATAGAGAGTGAGAAAAAAAACGCTGCAAATTTTACACAAGGGTTTATTATTCTTTGATATAGGTTACTTGTGCAGAAATTAAATTCTGTCAATGAAAAAATTAAAAAACAAATTTTTTTTGGATTTTTATTTCAACAAAATTTTTTTTTTTGGATTTTTTTGTTCAAAAATGTGTTTTTTCAAAATTCTTTATTTTTAACTCAAAAAATATTTTACATCCTGGGATCCTTCAAAAATCCCATTTTTAGCCCCATGAAAGCCCTAAAGATCGCCCCAGTGAAATCGGATCGTTCCGGGACCCCGAAAAATGGATTCTACGTCCAAAAATACTTCGAAAACGACACCTAACTCGATCCCATAGCTAAAAGCCTTCAAAAAACCCCTCCCGTAGCCCCATTATAGCCCCAGAGCGCCCCACGGGTTTGGGCGATCGGACTGAAAACCTTGCGGGCACAACTAGATGGTAAACCAAGTATTTTGTCAAAATTTCAGATTTTTTAAAAAATTCCTACTGCCCAAAACGGCCCGGACGGCGGACGGACATTTCGGATTTTGAATGTAGACCTCTTGAAACGGATAATGTCAAATTTTGAGGCCGATCGGAGTCGTCGACCCGCGTCGCGAAAACATAGGTGTATTATTCCAAGAATAAAAGACACATTTTTGAGGAGAAGATTAGCATTCTTTAGTATTTAAGGAAGGGAGTGCTTGAATACCCCTGCTCAGGGCATAACGCGAGCTGTCCGCGATCTGCAGACTTGAGAGGCGGTATCGAAGCAGTTTTGGAAAACTCGCTATCTTCCAGCTGGCACGAGGAGTCGTGTTGGTTTGACGTGTGGAGGTTTCCGAAAATGAGTTCAGGGGAATCCAGTATCGAGGTTGATGAGACAAATACAATCACGGTTCTCCCTGAATCTATAGCTGCTATACCTGGAATCAGAGGGCTGGCTTCCCCAGATGAGCTATCGCCATGACGCGCCTGATCTCCCGGTGACCACAGTCGACAGTGATCCAGGACAACAGGCTCGCGTGGTTGAAAGGGTATCGCCAAGGGAGGCCCGGTCCTTGGTCCCAATTAGGGATGCTAAAAAAGATCGATATATCGAAATATCGATATTTTCCCGCCGATATATCGATATTTTTGGGCGATATTTTTTCCACCGATATATCAATATATCGATATTATTTTTAAAATATCGGTACCGATATTTTTGAGAGAGATCCGACATACATCCGAACACCAGCTAGAAATAGGATCAAAGAACGTGTAGGTAACTGTACTGAAAGTATTTCAAATCAAATACGATCAACGTTGTTGCATTGGCAGAAAACTTTTCTGTACATTAATGGGGGGGACAAGGAGGCGTTTCTAGGGTTAATATTTAATATTAATCATGTACTGAATGTTTTCTCAGAACAATATACCTAAACTGAGCAAATAAATTGTTTCTATGATTTTACAAATAATTACCTACTCATTACAGATTATTCGAAGAATTTATAACCTTAATTTATTTACTAGTAATCAAAAGTGGTGAAAGGCATGGATTTTTTTAAAATTTGGACTAATATCCGATATATCGATATATCGATATTTTTGAAACGATATATCGAATATCGATATTTTCTACGATATATCGACCTAGTAAAACGATATTTTTTAAACTATCGATATATCAAATATCGATATTTTTCTTCAGTGTGGACATCCCTAGTCCCAATCAGAAAGTTGCTGCGTGACGTCATAATGACAATGAACGAAATGGTCAGCGTGTGATAAAAGACTATCATAAAGTAGGCGGTGCAGTTGGGGCCGCCCGCGAAATCAGCGGGGGTGACGTTAACGACGTTTAACGAATTTCCCCAACCGCCCCGCCCACAGTGGCGCTTCCTGTGGCCCGTGACTGGACCACGAGCGTAAGCGGGCGAGCGAATTTAAAGAAGAGTTCAGCCCATCGGCCACAGAAGGTCGGGGGCCTTGAACAGAAAGATAATGTCCGCAGATCTCCATCGCTTGTCCAGTGGCATCAGATCAAATCTGCCCTGCAAAGAGCTGTAGTTCACCTCATCACTAGAAGTCCCCAATTTTAGTCGAAGAAATCTTCTCTGAATCCTCTCCAGGGAAGCCTTGTGTACCTGGTAATACGGAGACCACACGGGAGACGCATTATGCGTCTATGATAGGTCAAGATTTCCCAGTTCCTAACGTTTAGGGCCAGTTTCATCTTCAATCCGCCAAAACAGCGGTTGACTAACTTATTGTACGTAATAAGGCGACGCGCCTCAAAGCTTGTCACGCGTGACTTGTAGGATTCTTATTCTCGTTTTTCGTTTTTTTCCAGAATTGGAAACACTCCGGGTCCAGTACGACGAGCCGGCAGTCCTACCAACGTCAACGCTGGAGACGATTTTCACCTCATGCAAGAACCTCAAACGCCTCGAGTTACTCAATTTGTCCCGCGTCAGCGTCGACAACGTCGAAGTGATTTTGGAAAAATGCAACCCCGGATTGGCACTTCGGATAGCCCTGAGGGATCGTGCGAGCTCCAAAGAGGCGTTGGCTGTTTTGGAAGACCACAGAGAGCTGTTTCAAGAAATAGTTTTGGAAAGCGATCGACACGTTGAAGGATGGTTCCCTACACCACTGGAAAACACCAAGTTCCTCATTCCCGAAGCGTCGAAAACCATATCCCTCGAATGCCTCGGTTTAGAAGACATCGAATGCCCCAATCTCAACAGTCTGACTTCATTGAAATTGACAAAATGTCACACACTGTCAGAAACCAGCCTCAACACAATATCACAACTCGACATAACCAGTTTGTCCATCGAGGGATGTTCGGCAAACGAGTCAACATGGTTGAACTGTTTCAAATCCGGATTCAAGCATCTGTCCTCAATTTCTCTTACAGGATGTCACCTCACTCCCGCAATCATACAATCACTGGGCAACAAGCGTCTGACCCGCGTCAAGCTAGAAATAGACAAAACCGCTGAAACTGGACTACCGCACTTGTACAAATCAGAATTAGAATCTCTTCACGTCATCACAGATCAGATTACGTCAAATTGTATTCTAGAAGGGGTAGAAAAACATTGGCCGAACATGAAAATGATACACCTAGAAGAAAGTTTGTCTTACGACGGAAGTATAGAAAAAATTCAAGCTTTAGAAAGGTTATGTTCACTCAGAGGAGTTGAGTTCATTCGCCGGATTAATCCAAGTAAAATTATGGAAACGTCACAATTCAAATGTGAGAGTTGAAAATTTGTGTGTTTTGTGTATTTGTATTTAAGTAGCAAGATTGTACAAAATAAACAATTATTAGTTTCGAATGTCCTTCAAGTTCTTGAAAATACTCCGCAATAGTGTCGGCAATAAATGATTCTCGGTGGTAATGTTGAGAGCAGAAGCGATTTCTTCACCATGGGAGGATTACAATGCTAAAGTTCCCGACCCTACGATGTAAGTTTTTCGTATTTTCGCTTCTAACTCAAAAACGGTAGGTCCTACAGAAAAATCATCTATATGAAAACTAAAGCTCAACATATTTCCTAGAAAGGTGTCCCTATACATTTTTCGCCTACCTGTTATAGTTGAGATATTCAAGCTTGAAAATGGGTAAAATGTCAAAAAACCGCTTTTCGCAGGTTTTTTTTTTTTTTTTTTTTTTTTTACTCAGCGCCTAAACTATGCATCCTAGCTGTATGGGCACTATTATATAATCAAAAGTACATTACATTGGCTACAATTTGAGCACAGGTACGGCTCTGTAGGTCAAATAGGAACCGAGTAAACGAATTTTAACCAATCGGTAAGCGGAAAAACCCATGTTTTTCAGCACGTTTTCGGCTGTAGCTCAGAAATTATTGGCCCGATTTCAGATTTCTTTTTTTCTCGTGAAAGCCGATTAAATTTCCCATCGCAGCTATTCCGCGGAAGATTTTGATTTGAGCTTTGATAAGGGAGGGGCTGGCATAGCGAATAATTTTGACAAAAACGTGTTTATAATAACAATGGCACTTTTGTAGTCTCAACAGAAACGTAATGTAGAAAACCTCATATAAAATTTAATCAGCTTTCACCGGAAAAAAGGAGAAAGGTCAAAGGAAAAAAGGAGGGTCGGACTAACCATTCTCGGAGTTATGGGCAAAAATGTGCGAAAAAAACACGTTTTTGCCATAATAAGTCATTTGTTTGCCATGCCTGCCCCTCCCTTATCAAAGCTCAAATCGAAATCTTCCTCGGAATAGCTGCGATGGGAAATTTAATCAGCTTTCACGAGAAAAAAAGAAATCTGAAATCGGGCCAATAGTTTCTGAGCTACAGCCGAAAACGTTCTGAAAAACGTGGTTTTTTCCGCTTAACGATTGGTTTTGGTTAAAATTCGTTTCCTCGGTTCCTATTTGACCTACAGAGCCGTACCTGTGCTCAAATTGTTGCCAATGTAATGTACTTTTGATTATGTAATAGTGCCCATACCGCTAGGATGCATCGTTTAGGCGCTGAGTAAAAAAAAAAAAAAAAAAAAAAAAAACTGCGAAAAGCGGGTTTTTGAAATGTTACCCATTTTCAAGCTTGAATATCTCCTAAACTATTATAGGTACGCGAAAAATTAATAGGGAAATTTTTGTAGCAAATATGGTGAGCTTCAGTTTTCGTATAGATGATTTTTCTGTAGGACCTACCGTTGTCGAGTTAGCAAAATACGAAAAAACTTACCTTCTTCCCCCCCCCCCTTTAGTATTATAATCCCCCCACAGGTCTAAACACATCGGAGAATAAATCGCTTCTGCTCTAAACAGCTCCACCTAGACCCATTTTTGAGCGTTCGTTGCCTAGACTATAAATCTGAGAAAGAAGGGATGCACGTACAGAAAATTCGTCAATTGAGTAACACATTTAATTCCATAAAATTGGGATCAATCACATTGGAGTGTTGGAGATGAACAATTGCAAGGGTGAAAACGAAATGGAAAAATTTGTAAAAGTCTTCGGGAGATACAACTTTTTATCAACGAACCCACTATGAGGGGTTCTGTTGGCAGTTCTGCCAAGTTCAGTCAGACTGACACAAACATCGAAATCACCGCTGGCGATACAGCTGTACCAGCGCTAGCGCACTGGCGGATTTCAGGAGAAACGTTTGAGTGACAGCTACCGGCCGTTTCCACATCTATTCAAAATCTATCAATGTGCGAAGTTCTGCACGTAACTATAAGTAATTTCGGAAGGGTGCTTATCCGAATGTCAGAAGTGCGAGAATCTCTCTTTCAAGAATAGCATTACAATTTAGAACTGACCTCGCAAACTCGAATTTGCCAAATTCAAACCATAAAGCTCAAACATTTAATGTACCATCGGCGAATCAAACATATTTACAACAGGTGGTAACAAGCGTTGGATATCAGACAACTACAAATGATTCTTGGCAAAAGGTTCACATTGTTCACATTAAAAATAACAAATTTTGTTACTTGACCCGAAATTAGGTCAAGAAAACCTTTTCAATCCAAGCTGAACAAAAACAACTATCCATGAAGTTTTGGTCGAAACCGTGAAGATAATAGGTTTGTTCCTGGAGCGTGAGTGTAAGTTGAGTTTGAGTGTGAGGGGATGTAAGTGTGGGCGTGAGGATGCTAACGCGCTCACGCTGCTGGCACGGATTTTTCAAGGATGTAGGGCCTACTTTTTAAGCGCACTTACGAGTGATGTTTCCTTGGAGTGACGCGAAACTCTGTCGGCCACTGCACAAAGGTAGACAAAATAGGAACAACTAACACTCCTTTTATCATGAATTCAAAAGGGAAAGCACCACAAACGATAAGTTTTCAAGTTAACACTATTTTAACTCCTTTAAAGAGATATGACGACAGCAAAACATTCATTCTCATTTTTGGGACGTATCAATTACTCAACCATGGACCCGAGCATTTCTTCTTAGTCGGCGAGCAATTCCTATCATAATTTCATCCGGAGCATCATCCCCCACGATCAGATCCAACAGTTGGGAAAACTCCATTTCCATAATAAACCAAAAGGTTTCCTTTCAGAAATTCAGTCAAGTAAACACACATCTTAAGTCAGGTTATAAGAGATCTGGCCAGGTTACACGAGGTTCAAGCGCAGGATCAAGCGACTGGTAGAGCGGGTAACTCTCGCTCAGTCCCAAATGTGGGCATGTGTGAGCGCACCTTAGATCGCCTCACACACGCTCCTGGAACAGCAAATTCGATCCTCACACTACCTCACATGTCACTCTTGAAACTGTGAGTCGGTGGGCGTGGCCAACGAAACGTAGCAGAGCGCATGCGTAAGCTCCTCACACTCACGCACCAAGAACAACCCTACTGGGGCATCAAATGATCATGTCAGTACCTACTTGGTGTTGATAGTTGCAAATATCTACTGTACAGTATTTCTACGGCGTGATGCATCACTAGAATTCTATTTTTGTCCAACAGAATATGTTTGGTCCGCGCTACTGTCCTCAACAACGCGGAATCTCAACTCACAAAACCTACTAAGTGTACCGTTTGGATCCTACGGACGGGAGGGGGGGGGGGGTCCTGGTCAGCGGGCTCACGTAGTATTCCTACTTGGTGTTGACAGTCCGCGTTGACTTGCAAAACCTCTTGTTGTCGTCCCTACTCCACCAATCAGTGATTATGTTCTACCGTGACAACACAGAGCGTGATTTGAGTCAAGCTACGTGCCTCAGTTGAAACGTGAACTCCAAAAGCATTCAAAATATACGGATTAAGGTTCCACAATATCCATATCAGCGTTACAGTCGAGTGGGGTTTCACTTTCCACGGCTTTGGAAACGAGTAAATCGCACAGAAACAACTGTGGTTTGAGATCATACAACAGCTGCGAAACAAGTAGTTAATTGCCAATTCTACTACATTCGGCTTGAATCTCGGAAGCATCATCAATAATAATTCAGAATCATCCAAAATAGCTAGTCAGAGGTTTCGGTCGAATGACATTGGAAGTTTTACTATTTTCCCCATCAATTTATACAAGTCAAACTCACCAAAGTGCGAATATTCCTTAAGCTAATCGCAAAAATCTACATCGGGAACACACGTTGGGACTTCAAAATACCTCACAATGGAGTGCAGTTCTGCCAACCCGTCAAGTCTACTACAATATTTGTGTTCGCCATAGTGATGTGGCGCTGTGTGTGTTCAGGGCTGCCCCTCAGATTGTCTCAGCGGGAGATGTTTGACCACTTTGAGGAATGAACTTTGCACAGCTCTCAGCCGCCCAGTAAAGTGGTTTACAACAAGATCAACCGTTAGAATTTACCTGCTGCTGGGTGTAGAAACTGTTTTCATGACTCGTCAACGTTGAAGTCAATATAAACGCTAACACGAACAACAACCATTTGAGACTTCATCAGAAATGCTGAAATCCTGGGTACGCAACAAGCTGCATTGCCCTGAAGATGAAACACAAAGAACTTCCAGGCTGACCAACCATGACAAATACATATCGACAATATTTCTATGGGCTTAAACCTCCGTTAAACCCGACATTTCAACATGTTTCACTTTCATTAAACTCGCAAACCTTTCCCCTGAAGGAAATATTGCTGTACATCAAAGGCGTCAGAGCAATACCCATACCGTCTTTTGACAACTTTTCAGGAGACCCCAAAAAACACATCCCATGCCTCTTAATTAGCTCGCATATTAACGGCTACGTTAAATTCACCCTATATTGTGACTTGCTCACTCATATCTATCTCTCAGGGCCAATTATAGGTCTTCTACACGACGGTCTTCTATATTGCGCTCCGACCCTGAGCTCTGGTGGTTGCAAAAGGAAACACCGATGTGGCAACTTGAACACTGCTCGCGAGAAGGGATTTTCAGTTTCTTCTGTTGGCAACATTGTCACAGCTTGTGCGCCGATGTTTCGTTTTCGTCTCCCCGTTGTCTTGTGATTTTGTGAAGATATTTCGTACGATAGACCCAATTCTTCCCAATAACTGCAGAACAAAATTCATTCCAAACATTTCATTTAATGAATCCGTTTGAGGGGAGAAAAGGAGAAGTGTTGCCTTTAGTTAGGGGAAAACATGATGGAAGGGGGAAATTTTGTGAGAACAGTAGTTCGATTTCGTCCACCAGAGCTCAGGTTCGGAGTGCAATATTCTATACTGCCGTCCAAAGGAGAAAAGTAGTTTTATGGAAAACCAGTTTGCACCCCAAATTTGAGAACACGTTTGAAAACAAGATTGTAAACCAGTTTGAAACCCAATTTGAAAATCAGTTGAAACCCAGTCTGAAACCAGTGAAAACATCGAGTTACTGCTTTTCTGCATTGGACGGCAGTATAGTAAATATCGACAGTGTAGTTGTGAATCCTCTTATCTCCATTTTCATCTCCAAACCCTTGAGGCGAATATTGCGCATTTCTTATGGCGACTCATCCAGGAAACTTATCGTTTTTATAACACGCGGCGACCAGTTGGTGAACAATAAGGGCAGAGTTCTTTGCATTGTAAGGCATCAAATGACTCAGGGTTACAATTCTCCGATACACAACATAGAAGTTGCGCTCAATGTGCGTAAGCGTGCGCAAGTCCTAATCCAATTGCATTTCAGTACATTATTTGGACAAAACTGTAATATCGCCAACCGTTTAAGCACCAAAATCCCGCTGAGACTGTTTGATTAACTTATTAGGCGCCCGATACACCCAAATGAGTTTGATAAGAGCCAGATTCTGTTGTTTGTAGAAGATTCCAGCGTCAGCCCTGGGTTACCTTTGAAATATGGAAGTTGGGTGCAAATTGCCGCACATGAGCGCTCTTGTGCCCAATCCAACTCCAATTGCCGCCTGCACTTCTAAGGTATAATATACTAAATCGTCTTTTATAAGTGAAGATATTATCTTCACTTATAAAAGACGATTTAGTAGTCTCCTTCCACGATAAAAATAAAGAATAAATATACATAAATATAGTGTCGAAAGAATAAATATAGTGTCGTACTGATGATGGTCTAATCAACCGAAACGCGTCTACAAGTATTTTTATTATCTCTATTGTGGATTTTTGTAGTTGAAAAAATGCATTGATCTCTCAATATACATCTACAATCATTCATTTTAGGCTTTTCCTTTAATAATGCTTAGTCCCCTCTTTAAGAAAAACGTGAGCTGAGGGGAGGAGCTGCAAGTTCACATCAACTGTGTCTTTTCTAGGGATATTCACAAGAATAATAATTCTAATGGACAAAATTATGTAATGCCGAGTAGTGCCTATCATGCTCGAACTTTTGTGTATGCCTGATCTATTTACATTCATCAGATTCCAATTCTCTAGTATTAATAATTAATAAAAAATTATTCATCTCCCAAGTACTCTTGCCTCAAACACCAGTGTGAGCTGGTAATGTTTTAATTTTGTTTTGAACGGTGCTAATCCTTTCATTTTCCCTATTTAATGCGGAAGTGCGTTGAACAGATTACTCCCCCAGTAATCATCACATCTCTGGCCGCCACTTGTGAGTCTCAGAGATGTTATGTTTCAGATATGTTATAATAGACTGCTTCGTCTATTTTAACATTGTTAACAATTTCGAAGATACGAAGATTCACTTTGTATTAGTAAATCATTAACAAAAATTGACAAAAAATGTGAATTGTTGCTAAGAGAATGCAGTTATAGTATTCACTTAGTGACAGCCGGAGTGCCTATAGGTCAGAGTTGGGCAAAAAGTAGTTCTGAAACTAAAACTAAAAACTAAAACTAAATTAGTTCCGAAGTGGAACTAAAAACTGAAACTATTAGTTTCAGTTCGATTTTCGAAACTAACTTTTGGAACTATATTAGTTTCATTTTCAACTATTGAAACTGAAACTAATTTAGTTGCAAAAGTTAGTTTCGTAGTTGCGAATAAAAACTAAAGTAGTTTCATCTTTTATTCGTAGTTTCGGAACTAAAAATGAAACTAATTTTTTTCCTCGCGTTTTTTTACTGATTTGAAGGGGATGTGTGTTCGTGTGTGTGTTTCAACGAAATGTGGGTGATGGGTGCGAACAAGTTCGTTTTTTCAGGGTTGTAGAAGAATAGATTAAAGTTTCCTCCCCTCCCCACCACTTTGAGTGGAACATCAAACGTTTTCAGAAACGTATCGAAGAATTTAGGGTGATGAGTCATTAATTATGTCTGGAGGAAAAACAATTGCGAGGAAAAAAAATGTCTGCGAGGAAAAAAAATTTAGTTTCATTTTTAGTTCCGAAACTACGAATAAAAGATGAAACTACTTTAGTTTTTATTCGCAACTTCGAAACTAACTTGTGGAACTAAATTAGTTTTAGTTTCAACAGTTGAAACTAAAACTAATTTAGTTCCAAAATTAGTTTCGAAAGTCAAACTAAAAACTAAATTAGTTTTTAGTTTCACTTTCGAAACTAAAAACTAATTAGTTTTTGGTTTCAACTTTAGTTCAACTAAATTTTTATTCGAATAATCCCAACTCTGCTATAGGTCTACCACAGAAACTTTGCGTCCCTTTGGCGTATTCTTCTGGAGAACATAGAACTAGTTATCTCTTATCATCGCTTATCATCAAGCAGATTCCCGTTTGTACGGTAATTTTTTGGGAATTTCTTCCCTCAAAAGTTACATGATTTCCCTCCTACTGCATTGAGACCACACGTTCACAGAGCAGCCACTACACGAACATCAAATTTCTCACCGCTCCAATTTCCGTGTCAAGGTTTCACAATGGAAGGTAGACTCGATCGTTAGTTCGCGGATCCGCCACTTAGGGGGCGCCACACGGACGCAAAGTTTCTGTGGCAGACCTATATTCGCTTAGCAACAATTCACAAGCGCCCTATTGAACTTCAGTCAAAACTACAAAGCAGCATCCAGTGTGCAAAACTCATTTTCGCCAAAAATGCCGTTATGGGGTGTTGCTCTGACGCATAATGAATGAAATAAAAAGTCCTTCAAAAGCATAATACACCTCAATAAACAATAAGAAATACGATAACAAGAAGTCTCATAGACGCAGGATTTATTGAGTTTAAATAATGTTGAATACGGCTTTGAAAGGTTATGAGCTCTTACGCAGGTTTCCAGCACAGTTGTACGTTTCATTTATTGGTGGCGTTACTGTTGCTGGGGGTTTGGCTAGGTTCTTCGACTTCTTGCTTCTTGATGGGCCGGCCGGCGAGGTCGTACTGCACTGGGGGATCTTCAATGTCGGAGCTGGCGTCGCTGTCGTCGCTCGACTCGTCGTAGTTGCCGAGCCCGGGCAAAATGGCGACGCACGACATGGCGCTCTTCCTGACGGCGACCAGTTGAGGTTCGCCTTTGGGGTCGTTCGGAGCGACTCGATTGGCGGTTGAGTCGGATCCGTTTTCCGATGATTTGTCATCTGGAAAAAGGTGTCGCGGTACAATGTAGGGGAGTGTAAGACTCCGTCCCACCGTATCATTGAATTTAAGGGCTAATCCGAGCGGCTTGAATGTTTGTCAACAACTCGCCTCGAGACAAATGCAAGACTCCGTCCAAGCCAGGCATGGTGAAGACCTATTCAGAGAGATCCACTGAATATAGCAATCGCACTGATTGTTACGGTCTTGGCTGAGAAATGTTTTTGGCATCCCATTCTTGAGGCCGTTTGAGAGGATGGCAAAACCTGGAACCATTACATAATAAAATAAGGGAAGCGATTTGTCCTCGTAGCCTCGGACAGGCTTCTACCGCTCTTCCTGCTAGACGACAGGAGTGCGCTCCATGTCACGACCGATTTCTCTCCAGCTTTGATGGTATATCATATAGCTACCGTATATGGTTGCGAGCTCCAGCTGCCAGAAGTCTTGGTTAGGCATGTCATGAGCCACTCTCGCATGTATTTACCCTTCGTAAGCACATGCAGGAAACCAGAGTGCGCTACAAGAATCATGGGGTCCAGATGTTACAGCAGAAGGAGCGTTTCGACCGTCAGGCCCGGCAGAAGGAGTTCAAGACTGGGGACTGGGTTTGGCTACATGACCTAAAACGAACGGTGGGGCACTGCCTGAAACTCCAACAACAATGGACCGGCACGTGGATCGTCATGGAGAAGAACGATGTTCTGTTCCGAGTACGGCTGGGGAAAGTGAAGATGGTCTACGTCAAGAGGCTGGCTCTTGCCGACGTAAAGGGGGGTAGTGTGATGGCAACCATCTCTGGATAGTGCCTTTTTCTCCGCGACGGAGTCCTGGATTTCACTAGAACCACTTTGCTAATGGTCGAACGGAGTCTTGCATTTTCTTTGAGCTGGTTCGCTAATTGTTGGACTGAGTGGGCTCTTAATGAAGACACGGGACGGATTCTTGGTCCTCCCCAATGTAGTCCAGGGAAACATTCAAGGAGAAACCACCAGTCCATCGCTCTGCTCTACTCACCTTCAATCCTTTGCCTCTTGGTGGGTCCTGACTCGTCCTCCTTCTTCTCCGGTGTCCTCTTCTTCACAACAGCACCGGCCAACAGTTTCGTTTGCGATGTCCTTCCTCTGAAAACAGACACTATTTCATCCAGAGAAGAGCAAAATGCATTTCTGAAGTTTACCTTCCAAAGAACCACATCTCTCTTGACACACTAGCCACTCACGATTTAATCGCCCCGCTGACTTTGAGAGGCTGCTGCCGTATTTCCTGTTGGATCCTCTGCTCGAGCCCTTGCTCCTGCAATGTGGCCACCCTGTTTCTAAAGTCTGCTATCTCTCGCTCCTCTTCGACGGCCTTCTTCCGCTCTTCCTCCATCTTCGTGCGGTCGACTAGGTCGAGAAAGTCCACTTCGTCATCATCCAAGCCTTTTATCATGTTTTCTGATGGAACAAAAACGGATTTTCAGATTCGTCAATTTAGACGGAAGGAATTTTGTTGCAGATTTGAAATTTCACCATAAGCCAACTTGAGAGGTTACAAGCTTTAAAGGGCTATAGGTGAGGTTTTTGGAGGGTTACAGCCCAGGAAACGAGTGAAGTGTAATTTTAGAGGTGATTTTGGATGTAGAATGGGTTTACTAGCTATCGACTGAAAATAGGATTCCTAGAACTATTCAGCCACCCTAGAACTAGGTTGGTTCCAAGTTTGACTGTTGAATGTTAACAGAAATCGCCGGAGACATGCGCAGTTTAGAAACTGCTGTTCCAGGTCGATCGTAGGTTGACAGCAGTTGGACGGAAACCGACAGCTCGAGTATGTACGGTCGGGTTCTGTCGACAGCTGTCCAACTTCTGTCGACAGACGCAGTCAGACCTGGAACAAACCTACTAAATACCTAATAATGAGCAATAAGGATTGGACGTGTTTCTGGATTAATGTTTTTTAATCGATAGAACGCTTCCAAAAACACCGAAAATGGGGATAAAATACAAATTGCAAGTTCGTACGAATTTATGGAAAAATGGCAATTTGAATTTTCGGTGGAAACCAGCGATCAGCTCCCATTGGTCGACGATTCCGCCATGTTGCCAAGTTGGCCAACATTAAAAAAATTAAATATTGAAGGATCGTTATCTGAGGGTTTGTTGGTTAAGGTGAATAGCAGAAAACCTTATTATTTTTTATTTAAATTATTTCTAAAAATGTCAAGAGAATGTTTATGGGAACGATCTACGGAAAAAGTGGTTTTCTGAATTGGCAACCCTGACCATCAAACTGGAAGGTCCGTAGGTGACGTCACGCAAGTACTTTTCGAATCGACCATGACTAAGTACTTTAGATGAATATCAACTACGAGAAAGACTTTTTGTCACAAAAATGATCTATTTTCCTCTTTTTGACTTAAAACAACATGGCTCAGGATGATTTAACCCGAAATTCGGGTGCACGTCCATTCTTTATTAGCATGAACTAGCGCTCTGAGAGGGGGTCCGATCATTTTATCGGCCTGGGGGCCTCGCTTCGCTCGGTCGACCACTTTTTTTGGACAGGGGAAGCTCGCTTCGCTCGCCCATTTGAATAATAGGTCAAGTGATGGGGTAGGATTAGGGATTGCAATCCCGAACGTTTTTCTGAATCCCGGGATCCCGGGATTTTTCAGAGGCAATCCCGGGATCCCGGGATTAATCCCGGGATTGATGATTTTTGTATGAACGTGAAAAAATTGATTAAAAACGACGAAAAACTTGTTTATTTACAATAATTGTAAATTATATAAAATATTACTTCTCTCATGAAGGAGAAATTTCACTTATGTACTCAAAAAATGTGCTTTTAGAAATCATAATGTTGGATCTTAGAAAGCATTCAAAGTTGGATCAGCCAATTTGCTTCTTAGCTTTGTCGAAAATAGTCCTGCTACTCAAAAGGCCCTCTCAGCTTCTACGGAGGTCAGTGGGATAGTCCTACGTGTTCTGGTTGTGCTTAAATTGAAGCTGAATCACTGCTCTACAATTTCATTCCTCATAACTTTCCTCGTGGATGAATTCGGGATGAATATCATAGCCGATATTCCGTACTGAAGAAGGATAAAACCACGATTTCTAAATTTGGGGGAAAATGGTCAATGTTTGAAGAGGGTTAATCTCGGGGCCCATTGGTCCTAGAAAGCTGCCGTTGCGCTCAAATGGTAGCAAATCTTGTCTACTTGAAAATAGTATACAGTGACTTTTTCGTTAGGGAGCACATTTTTGAAGCTAAAAGCCAAGAACTGAAAAAAAAAAAAAAAAAATCCGAAAATTTCGCGGCTTTTCGAGCATCCAGCATTAAATTTTAGCACAAGGGTTTCGAAGCTGGTACCGTCCCTGATAACATTTAAAAAAAAAACGCTGCAAATTTTACACAAGGGTTTATTATTCTTTGATATAGGTTAGTTGCGCAAAAATTATTTCTGAGTCAAAAGAAAAAATGTTGGAAAAAAATTTTTTGGATTTTTTTTTTTTTTTTTTTTTCAAAAAAATTGTTTTCCAAAAATTCTTTATTCTTTACTCGAAAAATATTTAACCTCCAGGGATCCTTCAAAAATCCCATATTTAGCCCCATGAAAGCCCTATAGATCGCCACAGTGAAATCGGATCGCTGCGGGACCCCAAAAAATGGATTCTACGTCCAATAATACTTCGAAAACGACACCTGACTCGATCCCATAGCCGAAAGCCTTCAAAAACCCCCTTCTGTAGCCCCATTTTAGCCCCATAGCGCCCCACGGGTTTGGGCGATCGGGCTGAAAACCTTGCGGGCACAACTAGATGGTAAAGCGAGTATTTTGTCAAAACTTAAAAGATTTAAAAAAAATTCTACTGCCCAAAACGGCCCGGACGGCGGACGGACATTTCGGATTTAGAATGTAGACCTCTTGAAACGGATAATGTCAAATTTTGAGGCCGATCGGAGTCGTCCACCTCCGTCGCGAAAACATAGGTGTATTATTCCAAGAATAATAAACCAAAATATTCTATTCTATTCTATATTCTATTCCTAACCACCTCACGCCCCTCGTACTTCTCTTCCCCCACCTCTGGAACTTCCTACTGTTCTAGTTAGTCATGAGAGTTTGATCTCTTTCAGGTGAGGATAGAAGGACCCATTGAAGAATTGCCTTACGATAATTGGAAGGACCTGTACGACTCTGAGCCGCTTTTCTGCAAAATCCGAGCGGTCGTGTGCCACCAGGGGACTTCCATCGAGTGGGACGAGCTCAAGAAGCACCACGATCAGATCCTCAACGAATATAAGGAAGGAGCCAACGCCCTTGCCAAACCCGACCACGTGTAAGTGTTTTACTGATACTGTTTACACAAATTTGGTCATTTTGCGCTCACAATTTATACTTGGAATAATTTTTTCACCGAGCGCCGAAATCTGTTGACGGTTGCTGCCACCCTACGAGCAAAATTTCGTCTTCAGACGTGTTCCTCACTTTGACGAAAGCTTTCAATTGTTTCAGGGTCGCCTACAAGATCTTCCCGTCGATGATCGAGTTTTACGAGTCTCTTGGGCCCAGGATCGCAGACAGAGTCATGTACCTCAAAGAAAAGAACAGCTGGAAGAACGAGAGAATTGCCGCCTAAGTGAATGCCGAACATTTTGACATTCTCATCTGGGGCTCATTCTCACATATTTTTATTAATTTGTCACTTTTTTAATAATAAACGAAGCTTTTCGTAGTTTTGTGGTTTTGACTGGACTGTCTGAATATCTCACAGCTCAATGTTCGAAATGAAAGCCTGACCTAGTTGGTAAACATTATTACTGCCTGCATAATAGGGATCGTGACGGGACTGAAAAGAGAGCGTTCTGGTGGCGAAATTGATATCACTGACCGAGCTGATGAATAACAGGTTCGTTCCAGGTTTGACGGACTGTTAACAGAAATCGACGGAGACATGCGCAGTTGAGAAAACTGCTGTTCCAGGTCGCCGTCGCCGGCTGTTCCAGGTCGATTTGTAGGTTGACAGCAGTTCAACTGCAGTCGGACGGAAACCGACAGCTCGAATGAGTTCGGTTGGGAGCTGTCGACTTGGATAACCCAGTTGAAACCTCTCTCATAACCTCCTTTATTTTGGTGCTTGACGCATCAAGTTGTACTCGCGTCCTCCCAAAGTCCTCGTATATACCCTCAAACACTTTAAATGACTCATTCCCGCCCTTATGATACTCCTCTCTCGAAAAAGGTTGATTATTCTGAATACAATTATACAATTTTGTTGACAGTTCGCGTTCCAGGTTAGAAGGTGGGCTGTTCGACAGAACTCGACAGACGAAGGCATTGGGACTGCTGTCGACAGCTGTCTGTTTTGTCAACAGACGCCGTCAGACCTGGAACAAACCTTATTGTTTACGTTGAGCCTTGTATCGCATGTAGGAGAAGGGAGAAAAATAAAGGCGTAGAACAGAAGCTACTGACTTTTATTCCAAATCAAACTTTTTTTTGGACTTTTGTCCAGCTAGAGTGGCGAAAAAAAAACAGTGCGCCGCCGCCGACCGCAGACGCGTCAGGGAAATTCCAGGGAAGACAGGGTTTGTTGTTGGAGCTGAATGGAAAGATGACTGTCGGAGAGTGAAATGGCTCTCCGTTCGGGAGTCAATAATTATTATATTATGAAATGAGGGTTAATTGACTGATCTCTCTCCCAGGCAATCAGGAGGTATGGAAATTAGTTCCAAAGGGTTGTGACCCTAAGCGTATTTATTATACAGTGAAATAAATATATCGTTCGTGAACATCCTAACACCCGATACCGAACGCGAAATGTCTTCTCACGAGACGTGGGAGCTAGCCCAAGCTACTCATGAGGGTCGCTGCAGTGTAAATCGCCAGGGACTTCATCTTAACGACGTAGGGGTCCCGGGGGTCCTGTCCGGAGTTGCTTGGGCTGAGAAGAGAGTCCCGGAGGTCCAGGTGACGATCTGGAAGGTCCAGGAGATAGTCGACTCCCGGGCCTACGACGGGCAGACGGGCATACGCTCGCTCTGACTGTCTGGAATGCACTCACCCTGATGCAGCATCCCCTGTCCCTTTATCCGAATCCCTCATTCACGTGAACGTGCCAAACCAGCCTTGATTCGCCCTCTACTTGGAGGCCGGTCAACACAACAGATTCTGCTGTGTCGAGACGTCACGTCCGCCGGTTTCGTTAACCGGACCGCTGTCCAGGATCGATCTCGACAATGGACAACTCTATCTTGTGGTAATTGAGGTCGATAATCGACTGTCTTGGGCCAGGCACACAGAGGTACTTTCATCTAAGCTTTCCTCCAGCATATTTATGCTGAGAAGATTGGTTGGCGCGGTTTCTCCTGAGGTTCTACGCACAGTTTACTGCGCTTGCTTCCATGGAAGCAGACTAGAGCAGCGTACAGGATCCCTCTATGGGGGAACTCATCTCATCTCTCGCCCAAAATATTCGTTCTCCAAAAAAGTGAAACAATGTAATTAATTTGTGGATGGACCTTAATACAGTAAACCCTCACTAACAGCGGTTTTTGCCTAAATGCCCTTAAACCTTGAAATCGATGGATGCTGCTCCTTTGACGTGGAAAACCCACAATATCGCACATTGCTTTTACAACATCAAGGAATCCATCGATAAAATTATGGCCTGGAGTGGTCGGGGTGATGGATCCAGAAAAAAATTTGACTGGTTCGGAAACAGCAACGTTGGGTGAAATTTTAGAGATCGCTCATAAACTGGAGGGTGAGGGATTTTCTGAAATATGGTTCAGGTGGTTGAGTGGGACTCCCTTATGGAAAGCTTTCATGGATATCGCTCCTCCGGAGTAATAGTGGTATAAGTAAGTCTAAAAACAGCTGTTTTGAGTTATATATACCATTGGGTAGCTCGCGACGAGCTTAACATGGGGGTATTATTGGTTTAAGCATAGTTCAAAAATTACTCGGGAGAGAGCAGATGAACCGGTATGTTTTCCATGCAGATTACCGACATTTCGTTTGAAGAAGGTTGGTTCATCTCTAATGAGCCGCTATCCGTCAGAAAAATCAGGTATTAACCTTATTTTTTTCACTTCAGTACTGGTATATTTCAAGAAGTACCGCTGTTCAACCAAGAAAATATCCTTTTTTGTGTGCTTGCAGTGGCAAAACCGGATCATTTCAAAAATGTACCACTACTATTCCAATATTAACGTGTGTCATCCCGTGTGTTCATCAGTACAGTAGTGGATCATGTCAAGATGTACCATCCATTTGGGCCCAATTTCTTGGGATAAGAGTGGTACATAATTGAAATTTAATTGATTTTAATACATGCGCGTCGTGAATGAGAAGGGGGAGAAGAAGCTTTGGGAAAACCTGAAATGTAGATAATAATATGAAAGCCTGAGAAGCATCGGATATCGGAAACAAAGCCCTCGTGTCTGCAACACGCTAACAAATATGTGAAAAATCTTAAATTGCG
Organism: Pilophorus perplexus; assembly: GCA_955831195.1. Lineage (NCBI taxonomy): Eukaryota > Metazoa > Arthropoda > Insecta > Hemiptera > Miridae > Pilophorus > Pilophorus perplexus. The sequence goes on from OY037015.1 coordinate 6,288,744, forward strand.
ATTTCCCAAAAGTAAGGTTTTTGGACTTATACCACTATTCCTCCGGAGGAGCGATATATCCATGAAAGCCTATAAGCTATCCACAGTGAAATTGGATCGTTCCGGGACCCCAAAAAATGGATTCTACGCTCAAAAATACTTCGAAAACGCCACCAAACTCGACCCCATAGCCGAAAACCTACAAAAAAACCCTCCTGTAGCTCCAAATTAGCCCCATAGCGCCCCACGGGTTTGGGCGATCGGGCTGAAAACTTTGCGGGCACAACTAGATGGTTAACCAAGTATTTGGTGTAGGTGAACCTATACAAAATATATTTTGTCAAAATTTCAGATTTTAAAAAAATTCCTACTGTCCAAAACCGCCCGGACGGCGTACGGACATTTCGGTTTTGGAATCTGGACCTCTTGAAACGGATAATGTCAAATTTTGAGGCCGATCGGAGTCGTTGACCTCCGTCGCGATTACAAAGGTGTAGACCTACACCTGTGTATATACACATGTGTATTATTCCACGAATAGGTAATAAACCATAATCTGTACTTCGGAAGGACATAAAAAATAGATTTTGCGTCCAAAATTACTCGGAAAACTACACCTTATTTGAAACCTTCAAAAATCCCTTTTGTAGCCTCCTGAAAGCCCAATAGATCCCCACAGTGAAATCGGATCGTTCCGTCACCCCAAAAAATGGATTCTACGTCCAGAAATACTTCGAAATCGACACCTAACTCGACCTCATAGCAGAAAACCTTCAAAAAACCCTTCCCGTAGCCTCATTTTAGCCCCATAGCGCCCCACGGGTTTGGGCGATCGGGCTGAAAACCTTGCAGGCACAACTAGATGGCAAACCGAGTCTTTTGTCAATATTTCAGATTTTTCAAAAACCTGTTTAATAGGTAGGTGTCGTATTCCGAGTAATTTTGGACGTTTTTTTTTTTTTTTTATGCCCCCACTTCTGTCCAACCTAATAAGTAAGTAGGTAACTATTTTTAATTTTTTCAAAAATATTTCCTTTGGTACAGAATTAATTTTTAATTTTTTCAAAAATGTTTCCTTTGGTACAGATTTAATTTTTCATAATTAACCTATAGGTACCTATCAAAGAATAGTAACACTTATTCACTTTATACATTTTATTCATGGAATTTTCGCATCATGAGATGTTTAAGGGCAATGTTGAGTCCCAGAGGGGTCAAACATTTAGTATAGGTACCTAACTAAGAATAATAATCATTGTTATTATTTTTATTCATTGTTACCTACTAAGTTGTAGCCCTCTCGCGGAACCACAGAATCTCTACAAGGCCTGTAAGGTCTGCGCGTTCGGCCCGCAGACCTAGCTGTGTAGACCTTACACGAACACCAGCGGAGTTCGTGCAACATGCCACATCGAACGACCGCGAAGGGTGTGGCCCCGTCCTCGTCATCACTCAGTCTTCTCCCAGCAGCTCTACGGGGAGGTCATGTTGGGGTATTTTTTAAATTTAAATGTAATTTCAGCCCAATTCATTTGAAATTATCTCCACTTATCGCACAATGTGATATTATCATCCGGGAGAGTAACGAATAGAAAGAAAGTTGTCGCGTTGCCATGTTTTAGACGAAAACGTATTTGGTATGAACTGATTACAATAATAATTATTGTAAGATGAATTATTCATCTTTTACGAATAATTATTGTTTCTCACTCGCGGTATTTTCTATTCATGAAGCCCACAAACCCTCCTGATTGGTTTATTTAGTTCAGCATCAAGTTGATCTCATTGAGGGATTCTCTGTCTCTCTTGTTGAGCTTTTTTTCTACCGTTAATGAATGTTTTATTATTCTCGTGAGTTTTTTTGGAATCGGCCTCAAAATTTGTCATTTCACGTTTCAAGATGGGTACCTAAGTTCCAAAACTGTAATGTTCCCTCCCGCCGTCCGAGCCCTTTTAGGCGGTACCTAGGATTTCTTTTTTAGAGTCAACAAATCTGAAATTCTGACAAAATTTGTACACATTTAATGTTGTGCCTGCAAGGGACAGTCAGTTCGCGATGTGGCAAACTTGAAATTCGTATGTGGAGGTTAGGGAGAGAAATCGCCTGTTGTTGCAGTTTTAAAGGGGGGGGGGGGCTATGTCCGGGGAAGTAAACATTTTTAAAATCAGGGGACTGAAAATTGCGCTTTAAAGTATTGCAGCACAAAAAATTAATAGAATATTGATTCATTTCATTTGGTCAAAGCATCTTAAATAAAAATCTAATTATTTATTGTGATCATTTCAGAGTAATAAAATATTTTCCTCGTTTCGTTGGGGGGGGGGGGGGGGGGCTACAATTATAGGGTCATGATGGGTTTCGAGCAACTTAACTCAACTACAGCCCAGAGTAGGCCTACCTACCTAACTTGAAGTAGTTGAACCTATACCTACTCAGGTTTATACTTAAAAATAAAAAAATAAAATAATAATAAAAAACCTCAGTATAGGTTCAACTACTTCAAATTCCTCTGGGCTGTAGATGAGCTTAGTTGCTCGAAACTGGTTTCCACACTTCAATTTAGTACCCACAACAGCAGAGGAGTAATTTCCCTCCTTAACCTCCTCATTAGACCTCTTCGGTAAAAAACTTCACTCAAAATTCGTATCCACTTCATTCGTATTCAATACTCCTTAAAACAAAAGTAAAGAATCATTCAGTTCACAAAATCATTCGCTAAATTCCATCGAGAAAATAACTAATTCACAATGTCCTGGCAAATTTAATAAAAAATAATAATGGTATTGAGTGTAAAGGGTTTTGGGGCCTGCCAGTGACTACATAACTCTGGTTGAGCCCGTCGCTGGCTGTTTTGGCGGTGGCGAGCGCTTTCGATGTGATAACGTCATCAATAGTCAGACGATGAGGTTTTCACATTGAAAGCGCTCACCACCACCAAAACAGTGGTGACAGAATCAATTACAGTTACTTAAAAAAAATCAAAATTTATTTCTAACATTCAGGTAAAGTGGAGTGTGAATCATGGATTGGGCTGAAATTAGTTGATCTTGGGAGCGTAAATAGGAGCAACCGCGTTGGGCCTCATCGGAGTGTTAAAGTGCAGTGTTGTGTAAAGTGTTTTAAGTGCGCGTAGGCTAGTTGGGTGGTGTCAACAGGATGTGTGAGGCGGTTTGTAGGTAAACGTGGTACGCAGCAAGGATAAGCCAGCTCGTAGGATCCAGCCTGCCATTCATTATTTGATAGCTTGCGAAGCTGTGCCTCCTTGCCTGCCTGCCGCGTGGATTATAGATTGTAAGTTAGTTATAGTCTTTCCCATTAGGTCTCGGGTAGGTAGGTAGTCTTAGGGTGGATGAAGTGGCGGAAGTGGTTAACAAGGCTGGAGATCGCTTCTGCCATGGTGATTCGCCGTGCATGTGAGTGGTGGTCACTGTGAGAGTAAGGTTGCAATGGTTGGTCAGCTCCAATTATCAACAGCTGGTAAACTTGGTAAACGGATCTGAACTTCCGATGCTAGTGGCAGGCGTGGTGGACTGGCACAGTGATGGAGTTTCAGTTTGGTTCGATCTGGATGGTGGGGCTGATTGTGTAGGTAGGCTCTGGTGGGAGGGGGGACTAGGTACGCCAACCAGTGAGAAACAAAACTCGAAACGTTTCTACTGTGTTAGTTACCAGTAGCATTGAACTCGACAGTCAGGCGTAAATATTATCATTGGCACGTAACGATTGAAGAGCGTCAATGCCAGTCTGTGTGCGTGGGCTATCACAGTGACGGTAGTGTAAGAACACACTTCCTGTTTTGACACCACCGAGAAGAAAAGAAGACTTCTAGACTCAGTCAAGACCTCGAGACGTGCTCCTTGGCCATCACTGCGTTTGTCGACTTCACAACTTGCGTTGCCATCGCTGCTGCTGCTGCCACATCCATCCAACACGCGAGTGTCCGTTAATGCTCCCAAGTCTCGCGGCGTTTGGGTGGGGGGTGGGGTGTGGGGGTCTTCTCCGAGTTTCTCCTAAGTTCCTGAACGCTTCATGGACAAGGTTTGGGTGGTAAGTAAACTCTGCGTACATTTTGTTGAAACGTACTGTACAGTTTCACATCATTTTTTTTTTTAACGATTTTTTTTTTTTCAGGCATGCTCATCAACATTTATTGAGCCAGGTACAATTCAAAAGCATGTCAAACCATTCAGGATGGCATTCAAGTTCCTTTTCAACATTCTTGTGACTTGATGGTCACTACTCACTTTATTTTCCACTCTTTGAAGTTTTCAAAAAACGCTAATGAAATTCGTCAAATGGTCAATCTGAACTTAAATCAATGCTTAAATACTACCCAACCTGAATGCCATTTTGTGGAGCCACTGTTGGAAATTAGTCTCTTTCCTCCCTTTGGCATGTTGAACTTCATGAACTTCAAGAACTTCAGCTGAAGGACGACGAGAGGAAGCTTCTTTTATCCACAGTCACATTTCACGTGGTATTTGTTCGTTTCAAGAATCAAGAACACGAAGAGTAGGTACATATTTAGGTGGCTAGGTTATATATACAACACACACACCCACCAGCGCACACACACACAAACTACTTAGTAGACAATTCCAATAATTGCATTCCACAAAACAATAAGTAACCCACGTAGGCATAAACGTTGTTCATTACAATTAGAATATTCTTCAGAACTCCCACAACTCCCTACTTCTTTTTGCATAAACCAGTAAAAAACGCACATGTACTCAAAAAAGCTGGTAAAAAATTACAATAAGTTTACAATACATTAGTGTCCTCAGCTTACAAAGCATAAATTGACTCCTCCCCCCCCCCCCCCCCAAATTTACTCAACTGTATCCCCCCAAATTCCTCAAGAGAGAACAACTCAGCTCTAATGATGTGTTTTGAAGTGGTAGGCTTCGAACATTCTCCTATCAATCTCTATTCTGTAGTAAATTGCATGCCAGTGGCTCCAAGGTTTTTTTTTTTTTTTTTTTTAAAGCAATTAGGGTATTAGGTAGGCAACTGTTGTCTTTGTGAAACAAATTGCAGTAGATTGTCATGTTTCTCACGCTGAGTTCCGGAGCCATGTGTTGGCTTCTCCAATCGGCACAATATTTGATGTTGCGGGCATAATGTTGTTGTCTCTGACTTCTACATTGTGCAAACCAAATATCTCTTACTGTGTCGTCCATCCGTGAAGTTTGGTGGACCGGGCTCAGCTCGGGGAATATGATGACCAGGCCGGGTTGTTGTTTCCACTGTTTTTGCCATTTCTTCTTGTATTTGGTGAAACAAATTGCTATAGATTGTCATGTTTCTCACGCTGGGTTCCGGAGCCAGGTGTTGGCTTCTCCAACCGGCACAATATTTGATGTTGCGGGCATAATGTTGTTGTCTCTGACTTCTACATTGTGCAAACTGAATATCTCTTACTGTGTCGTCCATCCGTGAAGTTTGGTGGACCGTGCTCAGCTCGGGGATATGACGACCTGGCCTGGATGTTGTTTTCACGGTTTTTGCCTTTTCTTCTTGTATTTGGTGAGACAAATTGCTGTAGATTGTCATGTTTCTCACGCTGGGTTCTGGAGCCAGGTGTTGGCTTCTCCAACCGGCACAATATTTGATGTTGTGGGCATAATGTTGTTGTCTCTGACTTCTACATTGTGCAAACTGAATATCTCTTACTGTGTCGTCCATCCGTGAAGTTTGGTGGACCGTGCTCAGCTCGGGGAATATGCCGACTAGGGATGGTGGTTGTTTCATCTTTAGGTACTTCTTCTTTATTTAGCGGAACAGTGATTTCGTAACCAGCCTCTGATGTCAGACCACGTGAGAGCATCAGCGTCATTTACTGAAGTAAGTAAGCAGGTACCTACTCCGAATGATGGGCAAGACTACCAACATAATAATATTATATAACATATTATGTTGGTATTATCTGCTCATCGTCTACGAATCAATCCAGTTTTTCTGCACTGAAGCAAAGTGATTCTGCAGACACCCCAGACAAGGTGATGCTGCAATGCGTTCAGCGTCATAGCTTTCTTCATGCTCCTTGGGTGGATATTGTTTGACTCCACAAACAGTACTCAACATCTGCAGCTGCCATCATTGACTGAATTTACAGAGAAGACATTGTTGGTGAGTTTGATTGACTAAAGTGAAATAGATATGGAGTGGATTTCCTTGCTAAACGGTCATTTTGTATTTCAGCCTCGATGGCAGGCTTCTTGGGAGCATCAGCGTCATAACTGAAGTACTCTGAATGATAAGACCACCAACATATCTTCTCATCATCTATGAGCCAATCCACTTTTTCTGCTGCGAAGGGACACACTAGACAAGAGTTGCTGCTGCAATGATGTCGCCAAATTCTGCATGAAATCACCAGGAAGGCAAATAATTTGGCAAATAGGTTTTAGTGAGTTTATTTAAAGAACGCTTCTCAAGATCCCAAAGGGTCTTCAGTCTGACGCTACTGCCAATCTGCTCCTCAACATCTGCAGCTGCCATCATTGACTGAATTTACAGAGAAGACATTGTTGGTGAGTTTGATTGACTAAAGTGAAATAAATATGAAGTGGATTTCCTTGCTAAACGTTCATTTTATATTTCAGCCTCGATGGCAGGCTTCTTGGGAGCATCAGCGTCATTACTGAAGTACTCTGAATGACAAGACCACCAAGATATATCTTCTCATTGTCTACGAGCCAATCCAGTTTTTCTGCAGCGAAGCGACACACCAGACAAGAGTTGCTGCAGCAATGGTCACCAAATTCTGCATGAAATCACCAGGAAGGCAAATAATTTGGCAAATAGGTTTTAGTGAGTTTATTTAAAGAACGCTTCCCAAGATCCCAAAGGGTCTTCAGTCTGACGCTACTGCCAATGGTGGGGGAAGAATGGCGTGAAGAGGAGCAGCAAACTATGAAAGGTAAGAAGGAACGTTGAGGGAGAGTAGTTAAGTACTGTTTTGTCTTTATCGAAAAAAGTTGTGTTTGTGAGCCCTCTATTAAATAGAGGGCTCACAAACACAAAAAAGACTTCAAATTTTGAAGCCTTATCTTTAGATTTTTAGAGTCCTTTGACAAAATGAAGACATGCAAGTTCTGATTATCTACTCTTGGCTCTCGTTCTTTAAGGGTTCCGTAGGTCGCCCTAGAGGTTTTTGATGTTGGTAATGTCCATTCTCTCAAGTTTCTGGATTCCATCATTGACAAGTCAGGAGTGTGCAAATTGGATATTGAAACCCGGATTTCATTAGCCAAAGGAACAATTCAAGCTCTCAGCCCTCAACTGTCAGTGGTGGGGCAGAGAAATCCATTGCCGAACTAAACAGCTCATCCTCAGTGTTTTTGTTGAAAGTATACTGCCAATGGAGGGGGATGAATGGTGTGAAGAGGAGCGGCAAATTATGAAAAAGATAAGAAGATGTTGAGGGAGAGTAGTTTGTGTTTTGTCCCCAAGGAGAATCAGCTGTAGCTCGTTGGACAAGAGGACGCTCCAATGGTACAGGCATGTCTGTCATAGGTATGGCCGCAGAAAGGTTCTCCAGAAGGCGAACTGAAGAAGGGTGCCCACTCGATGCGTCGCCTCAACCTCACCAAGGATGATTGTCTGGACCAAAGGGTTTGGTGTCGGGCGATATTGAGCAGCCCCTGGTAAGAGGAGAAACCCCAAAAGTAAGTAGTTCCGTTGGCCATTGCCTGTTGCCTGTGTAAAGTTATCACCGCTAGTTTCCATAGTTGGCACGTCTTCCTTCCCTGTCACCGCTTGTTGCCATAGAATGTTTACGGACTGTTTGCTGCATGAAAGTTAATATTGCCTTTGTTCTTCATGGAGCGTGCCCGTTTCCTGCTTGGAGCATTTATACTACCTACCTGTTTGCTGCATTGAGTGTTTATACTGCCTGTTTCCTGTACAGAGCATTTATTCTGCCTGTTTGCTGAATTGTGTGTTTATGCTGCCTGTTTGCTGCACAGAGCATTTATACTGCCTGTTTCCTGCACAGAGCATTTATTCTGCCTGTTTGCTGCATTGAGCATTTATTCTGCCTGTTTGCTGAATTGAGTGTTTATGCTGCCTGTTTGCTGCACAGAGCATTTATACTGCCTGTTTCCTGCACAGAGCATTTATACTGCCTGTTTCCTGCACAGAGCATTTATTCTGCCTGTTTCCTGCACAGAGCATTTATTCTGCCTGTTTGCTGCATTGAGCATTTATAATGCCTGTTTGCTGCATTGAGCATTTATACTGCCTGTTTGCTGCATTGAGCGTTTATACTGCCTGTTTGCTGCCTGGAGCATTTATACTGCTTGTTTCCTGCCTGGAACGTTTACCGCCTGTTCCACACGATTGATGCTTTGTTCCAGTAACCTAACCTAACCCAATTGGTGAGGAAGGTGTGACTATTTGGGGAAAGCCCCCCCCCCCTTAGTTGGGGGGGTAGGAGGAGGTCACATGGGGGAAACCCCTTTTTACAACTAATTAATAATAATTAGTTGTAAAAAGGGGGTTCTCTTTATATATAAATGCCAGGGCCGAGAGTTCGATCCTTTTCTCATCATTTTCACATTTTACAGAAATTGGCATCAGCTCGGGTTCAATTCCCCTGTATTGCGTTGGAGTCACCAGTTCTCCAGTGATCGGAGGCTTAAACATGGCAGATCCAGAGGCTTCCCAGTCAACAGAAGAAAAAAAAAAACGAGGAAAGGAGCTCGAGGAAGAAGCTGCACCAAAGGATAGAAGAGAAGGCTGGCAGAAGAAAGGAAGATGGTAGGTTGAAGGTAGGATGGCTCTCGTGAAGTGCCTACAGTGGGTATTTGGTTAATGTTTAGGAATAGTTTCCCATAGTTACCCATCCTAACGAAGGCTGAGGTCGAGTAATTTGTTACATTTTCTCCCTCACTGCATTATTACACATACCAAGAACGTCTTGACAAAATTTGAACACACATAAGAGGACACACACGAGTTTGAAGAGATCGAAGAACTGGACGAAGTTGTTCGTAGTCCATCCGTTGGGTTGGTCAAGTGTTCAACTGGTGGAGGCATAGGAGGCTCAATGAGTTTAAGGTCTCTCTTCTTTTGAGGTCGAGTGTTAGGCGCCTCCATGGAACTATTGGTTGGTATTAAATACCAACAAATTTTGTTGGGAATGAAACATATCAGCAGGTATATGTTTGGAAACAGTGGAACCATTTTCTTGTCACTCGCCTGTATTCAACTTTACGTTATTTCGGACTCATGAGTAAACCCCCCCCCATTTTCTTTTTTTAAACGTTTGACGAGGTGGCTAATGCCACTGATATTGGGGGACAACGTGAGCAACCTCCTCGCGGTGTCCTCTGGGTAACGCTGATAGCTCACATTTGTGTACGACTTGGGGGGGGGGGGGGGCGTGCTGGCTAAAATCAGCCAACCCCCGGACTCTGGCCTCTGACCTCTTTTACTCGCTTTTCAATAATGATTGGTTTTTCTAAAAATAAAAAAATAGGGTTCGCAGGAAATTCAGTCGTTGGACGCCGAACAACTTGTCACTGTTGATAGTGATGAACAAAACGAATGATTTAGATAATCGAATGAGCATCACTCCAATACTGATGCTGCATCAGTATTGGAGATTGGACAAAACGAACCAATTTCTCTTACTTTTCGAACAGAACTACTCTTCTCCATTTGAACGTAGAACATCTACCTAATGAAATTATTGGCATCCGAACAGCTATGAAGTGAGATCTCGGATGCGAGAGCTTCACGAAGACACTGCCATGCTGAGCTTAATCTGCTACTCATGAGCTTTCCCAGTAGGTTCCAATATTACATTTTCGCGACAGAGGTCGACGACTCCGATCGGCCTCAAAATTTGACATTATCTGTTTCACGAGGTCTTGATTCCAAAACCGAAATGTCCGTCCGCCGTCCGGGCCGTTGTGGGCAGTAGGAAGTTTTTTTAAATCTGAAAATTTGACAAAATACCTACTCGGTTTACCATCTAGTTGTGCCCGCAAGGTTTTCATCCCGATCGCCCAAATCACTGTGGGGCTACGGGAGGGGTTTTCGAAAGTGTTCAGCAATGGGGGTCGAGTTGGGTGTCATTTTCGAAGTATTTTTGGACGTAGAATCCGTTTTTGGGGGGTGCCGGAACGATCCGATTTCACTGTGGCGATCTATTGGGCTTCTTGGGGCTACAAATGGGATTTTTGACGGATCCCAGGTCAAATGTTTTTCGAGTAAAAAACAAAACGCTGCAAATTTTACACAAGGGTTTATTATTTTGTGATATAGGTTACTTGTACAGACATTTAATTCTGTCAATAAAAAAAATTTAAAAAATTTTTTTTTGGATTTTTATATTTCAAAAAAAATTTTTTGGGGGGATTTTTTTTTTCAAAAATGTGTTCTTTCAAAAATTCTTTAATTTTTACTCGAAAAATATTTAACTTCATGGGATCCTTCAAAAATCCCATTTTTACCCCCATGAGAGCCCTATAGAACGCCACAGTGAAATCGGATCGTTCCGGGACCCCCAAAAATGGATTCTACGTCCAAAAATACTTCGAAAACGACACCTAACTCGATCCCATAGCTAAAATCCTTCAAAACACCCCTCCTGTAGCCCCATTTTAGCCCCATAGCGCCCCACGGGTTTGGGCGATCGGACTGAAAACCTTGCGGGCACAACTAGATGGTAAACCAAGTATTTTGCCAAAATTTCAGATTTTTAAAAAAATTCCTGCTGCCCAAAACGGCCTGGACGGCGGACGGCGGACGGACATTTCGGATTTTGAATGTAGACCTCTTGAAACGGATAATGTCAAATTTTGAGGCCGATCGGAGTCGTCGACCCGCGTCGCGAAAACATAGGTGTATTATTCCAAGAATAATAAACCAAAAAATTAGAACGTGTCTATTTTTCCGTTCTAAGCCCCCTTTTTTGTCCGCTGACCGGCCTCTAACAGGAGATATTAAATATCCACAAATTTTGTATACTAAATCCAAATGGTGGCCTCGGCTGCCTCCATTTTTGAACAGGCTCGTTTCTTTTTTAATTGTGGTCGATAAATCTTTTCGTATTTTCGGCACCGGCATCGGCTGGTTCATAGATTTCCGAATCCTTTCTTCATGGGACTTCACAGTTTTCATCTTAGAGCACTTTCACTTAGCCTTCGAATTATTGTCCGTTGTTAAAAGATTTTTCCCGAAAAGACTTGAGCAATTTACGTTTGAGGTGCAATTAATTCTCGAACCCCGGGATCCCGGGATTGACACCACGAATCCCGGGATTTCAAATTGGCAAAAATCGACCGGGATCCCGGGATTGCAATCCCTAGGTAGGATACAGAGGAAACGCCAACTCAATAGGACTGCAAATAACGCAGATAGGAAGAGTTGCGCGGATCGTAAATTGCGCTCCAAGGTATTAGAGGACGCAAAATTGGCTGGGGAATCCAAATTCGAGGAAAAAATTGGGGGTTCACATCTAAAATAAGAGATTTGGGCGCAACTGCGCCCATTTTGTGGTTATCTCAACCCCCCTATTAGATGCTAAAGTGTAAAATTGAGCAAATTCGCAAAAAAATTTAGGGGTTCCCATTTGAAATAAGAAAGTTGAGCACAAGTGGGCCCATTTGCGCGCATCTCAGTGGGGGGGGGGGGGGGGGGGGGGCTCAACCCTCCTAGTGAACCCATAGAAAGAATCGCCATATTTCTATCAGTTACCGTTTAGGAGGAGAAGGCTTGTGACATAATAATATTATGTCACAAGCCTTCTATTATATATTACAAATTATGTAGATAGTCAGCTACAGACACAGTGAGAATTAGTGGTATAGATTTGATTCTGAATTCTACCCTACCGGTTCTACTAAAAAGCTAAAAAGTAACTTGCTCAGCCTCCCATGCATACCAACGAAAAAAAAAAAATCATTGAAGGAGAGAGATCAAAAAAGCGAAACTGGCGGGGCGGCAACCTTTTTTTTCCTTTTTTTGAGCTTTTATTGTGTTGATATTTTACAATAATATTGTAAAATATCAACACGATATTATAATACGAATTTTGTTCATATTTGTGAACAATTAAATTTCAATTTATTGTAAGGCATAGCTGCTAACGCAATGCGTAGTGATTAGGTTCTAAAGCAGTTAGGTATTTGCGTTGGCCTTGTCGTTATGGCTGACAGAACACGCGTTCACCTAATCCTCTTAATTAAGGTGGTCACAGTTCAATTACATCACCCACATCTCAATTCAGGGGAAAAAGAACCTTCCTGAATGTGTCAATATCATATCTCGTACTCAGTCGCCGATTATAGGTGAAAATATTACAAAAATCCACCAAACAATGGTGGGGTGGACGAGTATAAATAGAAGGGTGTTTCGAGGTGTAAGTCACAGTTGATCCCAATCGGCAAACAATGTTCATCAAAGGTTTCGTCGTCCTGGCCGTCGTCGCCGTCGTGTCGTGCCAAAACTGGGGTTCATGGGGCGGCGCTTGGAACGGAGATGACCATCAGGAGCACTACGCTCCGCCCCATTACGCCTTCGAGTACAAAGTCCACGACGGTCACACGGGAGATATCAAAGCTCAACACGAAACGAGGGAAGGCGACGTCGTCAAAGGTAAAAAAAAATATTTGGATCAATGTTGCCAACATCCAAACGAACAGCGTTAACTCACCATACTATACTGCGAAGGCAGTGCAGCGACTCACTACTACCTCTGGAGGTGGCTATGATCTCCACTAGAGGATTTTTCTTCAACATTTGATATTGTGATAAAATACCCGGTTTCCTTCCTAGTTGTTTTCGTCGTAATCATCTCACCCATTGTGGCTCTAGGGGGCTGATGATGAAATTATCAGCCCCCCGCGCTACAGGAACACAATTTCCTACCATTTTGACGTTAAACCGTTTTCAGGCTACTACACCTTGAAGGAAGCTGATGGCACCACCAGAGAGGTTCACTACACCGCCGACAAACACAATGGATTCAAAGCTGAAGTCAAGCGGATTGGACACGCACAACACGCCAGCCCATCGCATAGCTGGTTGTAAACCTATTAACCTAACTCGCTCAAAAACGCTCTAACTTTGTACATTTTGTAAAAAAAATAAAATTTATTTAATGTCGTTCACACCAAAATTTGATTTAATCATTCAGTAAGACTTACTAAGACGGTGGGACTCTTCATATTCGAACTCCTTCTTCTTTTTCTGTTCCTCAAGCCGCTCATAGAGGGATCTGTGGTCGTATTCTTCTTCGGGTGCATCTATTGAATCAAACACCATAGTTGACATCAGGGTTGCACGATTGCTTACGACAAATTAAAATTTGATCCAGGGCAAATTACTTGTCGAAAGTTGACTAGTATTGGCCATGATAATTGAAGGGTAAAGGTTTCATCAGGTAAGATTCAGACGGATCTGCACTTATGGAGACGTTAAGTTTGTGAGGAATAGGTACCTACATACCCGCTGGTGGAGTCTCTGTCAGTTATGATGCTTAGTGAGGAATTAGATTTTTGCACATCAAAAACAGTCTCCACCAGCAACAAAACCGCAAGTGATTGGCTAGTTAATAAGTCGGATTTTATGGCGTACCTACTACCGGGGGGGGGGGGGGGGGGGGATATTTAGTTCTAGAAGTTCGAAGTGCCTCATTCATTCAAGGAATTTCGGGTTTTCACCGAATCGGCCTGTAAATTCGGAGATTAACCAACCAAGCGGAGAAAGCTCGGGTTTCATTAAGACTCCGGACATTCACCAATACTTGGAAATACCTAAAATTTTCTGGTAAATCCTTACATTTTCGGCACTTCAGGGTTTTACAGAACAAGTAAATCTTCAGGTTTCAAAGACTTCAAAAGGGACCGCGAGGGTAAACTTGATGAGCTGACTTTCAGAGGTCACACAACTTTCGTAGCGTATGACGGACACCCCTCATTTTGAAAGCTGAACGATCTCGAACTTGCGAAAAGTCTTCAAGCGACATCAGTGACTTGCCTTTGGGGTCGTGAGCCTGCCGGACTTTCTCCCACTCCTCCTGTCGAACCCGTCGCTGTTCAGCGATTTCCGTCTCAGATATGAAACCGGAGCTCATGGTGCACTTCAAGCGGCCTCACCTTTGAAAAATAATTAACAAAAGTCAACAAAAGGACTGGCATAAATCACAATGTCATACTTTATCTCACTCCTCCAGTACACACCTGCTGCGTTCACAGCACCTCGTAAACGTACAGGAAAGTTTCACCGTCAACATCACAACTGCCGTTGTGACATCAAGTAAGTGGACATACCCGACATATCAACCCAAAACATTCACAAACCGTACAAAACCATGACAAAAATGCACCTACGTGATTTCCTTCGTGATGTAACCCAGATGCCAGCTACAGTTCACTCAACCCGGTCAGGATCAACTCTCGAAACCCTAAGCCAACTATTGATTAGGCACTAGAACGATATTGAAATGTTTAATGACACCGGGGGTGTTTCAAACAAATAAATCTCGCGAAAGCTGGAAAAATATTGGAAAAATCAATTGATAATGAAAAATTCAATGAGTTTCGCCATTATTGTGCTTGCCAATAGGCTTTACGTGAAGAGCCAGGTTGTTGTTTATGTCTATTGTAAGGTCAAGCAACCCCTAACATCCCCCGGCTATCATGACGGCCACAGCAGTAATGGTTGGGTAGGTAAAAGCAAATTTCATTATAAACATTATAACCGGTTTTGTAGTTATTTTATAAGTAATCGAAAATGTAATTAAAAATATTAAAATGAATTTCATTTTGGTTAATAATTCTTCGGCTTCAAAACTTGACATTATGCCTACCTACGTTTCAATGAGTAAATTTAAAACGCTGCACATTTTACACATGGATTAAATCCATATAATATTATTAAATGGAAGAATATTATTCTTCATAAAGAATAATAATAAATTTTATTATTCTTTGGTTAATTGTGCGAAATGTATAGGTAACGAATAATATAGTTTTCACATTGTGCGAAATGTATAGGTAACGTAATTTCTCAGAACTGTGACATTGATAAAATATTTCTGAAAAAATTGAAAAGAAAAAATCTGGACAATGTTGGACAGATGTGAGACCTCGAAAAATGGATTGCGCGTCCAAAATTACTCCGAAAATGACACCTTATTTGACCTCCTGGGATCCTTCAAAAACCCCATTTACAAATAGCTACAAGTAGCCCCATGAAAGCCTCATAGATCCCCCACCGTGAAATCGGATGGATATGGGACCCCAAAAAATTGATTCTACGTCTAAAAAATACTTAAAAAAACGACACCTAACTCGACCCCATAAATAAAATTTTCTCCTCGAAGGCTTTTGTATCCATGTAGGGACCCTCTTCTCTTCGAAGTAGAGTCTGGACGTATAAAGTGGTAACAGCAAAGAACCTTCCACGACGGTTACATAACCTGTCAATTTGTTGTGGTTCAGTTTTTTGTGTTGATCACCAAAAGGCGATTCGGTAATTTTAATTTTTATTATAATAGATTCTGGTATAAATTCATCGTATTTGTGGTGGGGTTGAGCTGTTGAGAAATTATGCAGGGGTAGGTTTGGTATTGGTGATTGTTTTCTGTCAAAATTTCCTGCATTGGGTGTAGCTCTTCGGCCCACACGTTTCAAAAGGCACTTTGTCTTATTATGTAAGGATACTTACTGGTGTAAGAGTCTATCAACCATAAATTTTATGAGGTCTGCATCCAAACAAGTGCGATTTTTCCATCCGCGTTCATCTGGAGTCGACGGTAGGATGAGCTCACATCAGTTGTCCCTGTCCTGCCTGGAAGACTGGCCGTTTTGGGTAGCACCTACGAATCTTTTTTCAATCTGAAAATTTGACGAAATTCTCGGTTTGCCATCTAGTTGCGCTCTCAAGGTTTTCAGCCCGATCGCTCAAATCCGTGGGGCTATGAGAGGGGTTGTTGAAGGGTTTCGGCTATGTGGTCGTGTTTGGTACCGTTTTCGAAGTATTTTTGGACCTAGAATCCATTTTGTGTGGTCCCAGAACGATCCCATTGCACTGTGGGGATCCTAAGGGGCTTACAGGGTCCTTCAAATGGAACTTTTGAAGGAAGCCTGGAATTCGTATGAAGTGTCGTTTACACAATATGTCATATTGTTACAACATTGTTTGTTGTAACAATCTGTAAAAAAATACAGATTTTTTTAAAATGAAAAACAGGTGATTAATTTTAGGATAGGTAATTTATATCCAAGAACATAATTAAAATAATCTTCCATAAATATTCAAGAATACAATTAACTATCCCTTGCGTAACGTTTGCAGTCTTTAAATACGTACCTAGTATGGTTATGTTTTTTGACATTTCGATTTCAAGATTTTGCCTCAAAATTTGAGACATTTAATTACCTCAAATGCTCTCCTATAGGGATAGTTTCGACCTTTTCCGAATAAATACCTAATTTATTACAAGAGGAAGAAGGAAAAATTCATCAAAACGACGTATTAGAATGTATTAAATGCAATACATTTTTAAATGAATAAATTAAATGACAATAAATTTTATTTTCAAAAAAACTGCAACTTCGACTTTATTCACCTCGTGGGACACTCTTTACCCGACCCTGAATCTCTACACCTGACCAGCTATTCTGCTGGGGGAGAAGCAGGAATGTCCTATGAGTGTGCTGCGCTGACCGGTGGGGCGCTATGGAGCTAAAATGGGGCTACGGGAGGGGTTTTCGGCTATAAGGTCGAGTTAGGTGACGTTTTCGTAGTGTTTTTGGACGGAAAATCCATTTTTTGGGATCCAATTTCACCTTGGGGATCTATAGGGCTTTCGTGGGGCTACAACTGGGAATAATGAAGGATCCCAGGAGGTCAAATAAGGTGTCATTCAATGACACCTTAAATGACGCAAAATACGTTTTTTCGAGGTGCCAAATCTGCCCAAACATTGTACCTACCTACAAAAAAATTTTTTTTTCAAAAGTATTCTCTGAATGACACGAATTACGTAACCCTTGTGAACAATTGTCAGCGGTTTTTTTTTTTTTTTTTTTTGTTCAATCTAAAACACATGTTTGACCTCTGTGAGATGTTGCCGGTACTCGTGAGTGCCAGAAATGGTTTAGAGAGCGCGTTGAAGCCTTATTATTTAAAGCCATTATATTTTCTACACAGGCAGTCAGTCGTCAGTCACTGGTGAATTGATAAAATTTTAATATACTCTTACCTAGGAAGCTTTTGTTTGGTTTGTTATTAGTACCAGTTCATGAAATCAGCACCACAGTGTGACTGTGAACTGTACACCTCCCTTCTCACCCCTCTAGACCTACCATTAGGCGGTGGGATGTCTCTGGTCGTCCATCTTCTGGAACAGTTAACAAGGCTTGCTTGAAAACTTGAAAGCATTAAATTTTTGGATAAATGCTGGTGATATAACCACGCATTTACATGATTTAGATAATAGTATGTTCCTTCCGCGACTAGTTCAGGGTGGAGACTTGACGTTCACCCCACACCTGTAGTCCCCCACCCCGTCAGCCAATCAAACCCGCAAACTCAGGGATGCCAACTCAAGAAACCACTTTTCCGTAGATCGTTCACATAAATTCAGTAGATTACGCAAAAAGTCGGTAGCTAGACTAGCGATCAAAAATCACTAACAAACGCTGCAAATTTTACACAAGCGTTTATTATTCTTTGATCCAGGTTCAATGGTTAAGTTTTCCAAGGGAACTTTGCTAGCAACCTGAGCTGCGACTTTTGGTTTATTATTCTTGGAATAATAAACCAACCTGTTTTCGCGACGGGGGTCGACGACTCCGATCGGCCTCAAAATTTGACATTATCCGTTTCAAGAGGTCTACATTCAAAATCCGAAATGTCCGTCCGCCGTACGCCGTCCGGGCCGTTTTGGGCAGTAGGCATTTTTTTTAAAATCTGAAATTTTGACAAAATACTCGGTTTACCATCTAGCGGTTTTGTGCCCGCAAGGTTTTCAGCCCGATCGCCCAAACCCGTGGGGCGCTATGGGGCTAAAATGGGGCTACAGAAGGGGGGTTTTGAAGGCTTTTGGCTATGGTATCGAGTCAGGTGTCGTTTTCGAAGTATTTTTGGACGTAGAATTCATTTTTTGGGGTCCCGCAGCGATCCGATTTCACTGTTGCGATCTATAGAGCTTTCATGGGGCTAAAAACAGGATTTTTGAAGGATCCCAGGAGGTCAAATATTTTTCAAGTAAAAAACAACAAAAAATGTTGGAAACAATTTTTTGAAAAAAAAAAATCCAAAATAATTTTTTTTGAAACAAAAATCCACAAAAAAAAATTTAAAATTTTTTTCATTGACAAAATTAAATTTCTGCACAAGTAACGAACCTATATCAAAGAATAATAAACCCTTGTGTAAAATTTGGAGCGTTTTTTTTAAGCATCGACGTGTTTGAAACGCATCTCCAACAGAAACATGACTTCGAGTTAAGAGTAGAACGCAAGACCTTCAAGACAGAAGCGGAATGGGCGAACGACTTTGCACAGATTTTGCTACCTATGGTAGGCATTTCGTCCAAAAATTCTCTACATACCTACAGTAGTAACTAATCTGTCAACTAAACACCTTGAACTTGACAATTTGTCAACGATTGATAAATGATAATGAATACCGATAACAGGGAACGAAGAGTACCTACACACCGCATGACCGCGCCACTGTCGATTTCGGGGTGCAAGGTGGGGGACTACAGGTGTGGGGTGAACGTCAAGTAGGGTGGAGCCATGTTCTGCCCGACGCATTCGTTCCTTCTGTTTGAATTGGGGCTTGAAATTAATTTAAATTTGGGATTTGAAAGGCTAAATGACTGTGTTTATCACACCGACGCGTCATGCGTTCTAGAATACTAATACTATGTTGTCGCCTGTTTATTTTCCAGAGTTGCTCCACGCTTCATTATGGGATCCATAGACGTTGAACCTCTTATGGCCGACGGCAAGAACAAAACAACCATTTTCTGCACTCGCTGCCCGTCGAAAATCCTATGCCCCAATGTTGGCACGTACATTGTAAAAGAGGTAAAACCATCAAATTTACTTCGGTGAAATCCTTCTCTACACGTCTAATTTCACTGCGGGGAACGCCCGTAACTTACCATTGCAGTTCCCTCTGCCGCAAATCCACCACAAAGCGGAAGGCGACCCCGAGGGCGACGAAGACGTGAAAGACTACTGGCAGATCACCGACATGTACCATTTCGAGAACATCGGCTTCTCGAAGACCGTCGACGACAGGAAATACCTCATTTGCGCCGACTGCGAAATGGGCCCGATCGGCTGGCACGACTTAACATCCAAAATGAACTACCTGGCTCTCTCTCGGGTGAAGCACAGTGACAGCTAATCCACGATAACATCCGCGGGGTATCATCTAAAGTTTCATTAGAATTTCTTTTATTTTCGGTGTCAGTTTGGAACAAATTTTACTCCATTTTCGCTCTGCCTCGCAGACTTGAATAATAAATATCCAAATTTTGGACCAATACAGCAGCAGCAAACCTTCATGTTTGTATGAACTGTAGCGCTATAAATTGTGAAGTTTGGTTTCAAGGTTGAGATAGTGACTCATTACTTCTGCTTTTGGCTTTTCGGTGCTCCAGTTCACAACCGATTGCCCTTGTTCTTAGAACGTTCAAATCAATTACCCAGGAGAACTATTTCCGTGCTGTTCAATACGAATTGGGACCTACAGTAGGAGAGTAACTCTCCTACATCGACTGTTTTTACATTCCCTTGCGCTCAACCGTTCTAAAAACTGATTTGAGATCTGGGTTATCAAGTGAGTTGCAGAGAGGATAACCTTAAATCGTCTCAAACTCACGCACCAAGAACAAGCATTATCTTGAGCGTTAATCGATTGCTCACATTGTTTATTGCTCCTACACGTCGTCTCCTCACGTCAGATTAGGGATGGGTATCATAGGTGGGTAAAACATCGATATTTAGTGTTCATTTTGAATATTGCAACAGGCAGGAAAAATGAAGCAAGCTTTAGTTGCAGCGGCACAATACCAGGAGTTCAGAGGAAAGGTACAAGGAATTGTAGCAAAAGGAGAACGGAACACTGGAGGAAGAAGAGAAAATGGGAATCATATTAGCTTGAGAAAATAGAACAACTCCGTATCCAAAATATTATAAGGCCCAGCTGCGAAAATGAGGCCGACGTGGAAAGAATAGGCGGTTGGAGTACTAAGTCATATTCTATGTTTTTTGGGGTGCTGAATCCGAATCAAGATAGATCGAACAAGTTCGGCTTATGTGTTTTGAGATATTCGCAAAAAACTCGAAAATGTTGCCACTTTTTAAATACTTTTTTTACTTATAACTCCGAAACTGGGCGCTCTACGGCAAATGTTGACAGAATTAAAATGATAGGGCATTAAATTCCCTACAAAATTCATTAGTCAACTTTGATTTTTGACCTACTAGTTCAGGAGCTAGAGGGCGTTGAACAGATAGGGTGGTGGAACCAGTCTCATACACCCACCCAGTATCATATACTTGCATCTTCAACTTCAAATAATAAGAGTTCATGGCGGTCTATTTGCTTCCCTCTGAACTAGGAAGTTTCCAGTGGGAAGGCTTTTACAAATAAACCTTCTCATTCATTCATTCATTCATTCAAGTTTCCAATGGGTCTATCTAACGGCCCTCATGAGAACTTGAAGCACTGAGGAAGGGGTTTTTTTTTTTTTTTTGGTTATTTGGTTTTTACCAAGGATACCTCGTGGTTCATTCGTTTCATGGCGTCGCCTCTACTTGCTTTCACTTTACCACACATTTTTATCTTACTGTAATCCTGGAGGGGCGATTTTTCGTGTATTTGGACTCGTAGAATTCATTTCCGTCGATAATTTTGTCAAAAGAATAGGTTTTTACTTGATTTGAGAGGGTGTACGATACTGGGGACCTGATAACCTCCAATTCGCCAGTATCATACTCAGGTGTATGATACTGGGGAAACACGAAACTTTCAAAAATCGCATTTTTGTTATTTTATGTAGTTAGGACTTGAAATTTATCTCACAACCTTTGCTGGACATTGCAATCACAATGACCAGTCTCATACAGGGGGTGTATGATACTGGGTCCAGGGGTGTATGACACTGGAACCTGCTGTTAAATGTTTTATGAGATGTGTATGAAACTGGTTCCGAAGGGTGTATGACACTGGTGACTCCCACTTTTCACCCTATATGACTGGTGAAAAAACCAACTTTCAAAATAAATTAATAATTAATTTATTACAATAATTGTAATAATTTGTTCCTATGAATTACAATAATTATTATTGTAATTCATAGGATCAAATTTTGACATTTTCTTGGTTTCTAGATTTTCTAAAAGAGTTGGTCTAACGATATCAACCTCTCCAAAGCTCGTCAGACGACATCAGACCAAAATATTGAGTAAAAACTGGAGATGTTCCACTAATGTGTACGATACTGGTTCCACCACCCTACCGAATTCCTCACTTCTGTCAAAACTCATTCTAAGTTACTACTTTCCTTTTCCTATCATGACATGACGTTTCCTACAAGACATTGTCCTACAAAACACGTGGAGCGAATGATATTTATTGAGGAAAAAATCTTGGTCTCCGAAGAGCATTTCCTTGCAAATGGTGAAACAAGCAACGTTTCTTAGTCGTGCTCCTGGAGAAGTTGAGCTTGAAAGAATAATAATAATAATGTTCAATAATTGATTCTTCACGTCAAGTGTTCGTTCTAGAATGTACTCAGCAACCCCATTCATAGGCCCAAAGTTGGAGATTTGTACGACTTTGATTAGGCTATCGGCGAGGTCTTGAGTTATGAGCTAAAACCCGGAGATTTGTTGGTTTTTCGGCCCTCCCCACATCACCCTGAATGACTTGTAAAAGTGACATTAAATTCGAAATTCTCCCTAACGTGCTGCGGCCTATCCAAGTTAGGGGCGTTGCAATTATCATCGATAATCGAAAATTGGCACTTTTATATCAATGATGGCTCTTCCAATCAATAACGACATTAATATCAAATTACCCAATTTTTAATTTGATTTTCGTAATATCGAATTCTTCCGACATTTAAAATCATCACATGCCTGTTTTTAGTAAATTAATTTTGTATTAGGGACTCCAACAATATTCTAACGTTTGGAGGAAAACGACATGATAAGTTAGATTGGAAGTAGGTATGACTGATAGTACGGCGTTCACTAAGGCTTTCAAGGCTTTCGCTTTTTGCGCTGAAACGTTTCTTTAGACAAAGATAAGAAACTTTCCCTGTGTAGCATAAGTTTTTGTCTCGTTGGTAGTCCGCCAGCATTTCATCGTTTCTATCGATCTCCATCTTTCACGTTTCATCGTTGAGTGTAATCTGCTGTCTATCGTCCTGGCCTTTATGATAGGGACAAAATCACGAGCAAAAACCTCAACGAAGACTTCTTTTCACACATATTAATTCTTATTATCACTTGTTCATTTACGTTTTGTCTATTTTGTACCCTCTAAGCATTTTATACTTGTGACTTGACTCAACTTGCCCGTGTTTGGATTTGTATCTCGTAACACATTGCGCATAATATATTATATTTCTTGAGTCTTTAGTGCAGCAGTGTGATTAGTCGTTTGCTTGTGCTTTTTGGGAGGCTGTGACTCGTAGCTGCTTAAATGAATTTGGGCATTATATCTGTTCGATTTGGGATGAGGATATTTTGTGAGAAAACTACTTGGCTAAGTGCATTGATTTATTAAAATACAACTTTGGTTATTTTATATTGTGATGTTTCTACAAACCTGTTTTCTTTCATCAGAGCTTTGGACTCAACAGCGAGAAGGTTGACAGTGAGGTTTTGAACGTCTGGACTTACAGTATGTTATTTTGGTCCTTATGGAGATACAATAACGATGATTTACCATTGGAGTGTTCATGCAGAGTGTGACCTACCCCAGCTATGTCAACCCCACTGGATACATTAGGATTTTGGGGGCTAAATGCGTTTGTGGACGGATCGTCGTTTTTTCCAATAGAAGGGCACGTAAAACCAGGTCTACACGAAGAAATCCTTTGGTCAGTTTCACTTCTCGTCTTTGGGCACGTCCTTTTTCCACATTTGTTTCTCGTAGTCCCATTTGGAGCTGATGCCATCGATAGGATCTACGGCCATGTCCAGCATCCTCTTCAGTTGCGCCCGCTGCCTTTCCTCGGACAGAGATTCGACTCTCCCGCTAGGGTAGCGTTTAGCTGTTAACACAAGAGAATAATATATTGTTGCATGTAGTTACTTAAAAGTTAGGGTTGCCAGACGTCCTGATCATAAATGTAAGCGTCCTGGTTTTTAAAAATTCAGCTTCAGCATCCAACAACTTTAGCAGTTTAGGTTTGCAGGGCTGTAAGACGAGCCCCAGTTTTGAAAGGCAATGAAACTGGAAGTTCCGCAGAACCATTTCGGAATGCTGGACAAGCTGTTGAAGAAATACAGAAGCCGTCTGAAGGGCTTAAAACTGATCTTGAGTCCTATAACCGGTTGCAAAGCTATAAACTGCCTGGAGGAGTACAAAACTGGTCAGGAGAGCTTCAAATAGATAAGTCTTATGGAAACACTTGCATAGCTATAGAAACAGTTTGAAGGGTTTGGGGGCTTTAAAACTTGTTTGCAGTCCTTTGGAACACTCAAACTTCCAGTTTGAATGCTATAACAAGTGGCTGAAGAGGTACATAATAATATTATGTAATAATGTACCGGGCTCTGTAGCTCCTTAACCAGTCTTCAATCACTTCAAACCGATATTGTAGGCTTGCAACTGGTGACGATTGAAGGCTGATTAAGGGGCTACAGAGCCCGTCTCAAGGGCTGTAAAACTGGCTTGATGACCTATAGAACGGATTGCAGAGCAACAGAGCCGTTTTTTGCTCAGCTCGATCTAGTTATCGTATGTTTTGCTTAAATTTTGGTTTATTATTCTTGGAATAATACACCTGTTTTCGCGACGGAGGTCGACGACTCCGATCGGCCTCAAAATTTGACATTATCCGTTTCAAGAGGTCTAGATTCTAAATCCGAAATGTCCGTCCGCCGTCCGGGCCGTTTTGGGCAGTAGGAATTTTTTTTAATCTGAAATTTTGACAAAATACTTGGTTTACCATCTAGTTGTGCCCGCAAGGTTTTCAGCCCGATCGCCCAAACCCGTGGGGCTATAATGGGGCTAGGGGAGGGGTTCTTTGAAGGCGTTTGGCTATGGGATCGAGTCAGGTGTCGTTTTCGAAGTATTTTTGGACGTAGAATCCATTTTTTCATTCATTATTTTATTATTTATTATTTTCATGTCTGTTTTGCACTGTAGGTCGTCGTACGAGTCATTTTTTGTGGCGCCTCTGGCGGCAAGAAGTGTCCAACGATCAAAGGGATTTAACTTGACGCCCATTATCAACTTACATCGTTGGTATTCCACAAAAAGGTAAAGCCAGACGCCAATAGACACCATGATGAGCCCGAAGCCAATGACTGATTTCCATTGGCCGGTAGGGGCTTCCATTTCTGCAAATGTCTGACAGTAGTTGATCCTGTACAGTTGTTTCTTTTCTGCGAGTGTCAAATTTTTCCAGTCCCCTTTGGCTTTTTCTTCCAGCGCCTGAAAAAAAAAAGTATTTAAAAAATAGAATGACTGATGCACCGGGAATTCATTGGCGCGATTTGACACTGAGATAGGTGTTCAAGAAATCAATGCTATAGGAATACGATCTCTGAGATCCGTTCTAGACGATGTTTTCACGAGCAGGTTCTAAGCTTACTTTGAATTCCGGCGTCATTTCCCTGTATTTGATGGCCGGAAAGGGAAAGGAGGGGTTGTCGTAATATTCGGGTTTCCCGTTGATCCCGAACCCGACGACTTCCCTGTTTCCGATCCTGTTGCTCCGGAAGATTTTCCCCGCCGTCCCAGCAGTGGCAGCAAACCGCCTGATCAGATGGCCCGAGTTCGGCGTGACGAGCAGCATCTTGTAATTCTGAGGAAAAGGCGAAGGAGAGGGTTTACCATTACAATTGAGTGTACCTACTTCATGTTGACGTAACGGTCTGCTGGCCATGCAAAAATGATGTGGATTAAGGCGTTTGAGAGGCGGTGGCTTCGCAACCAATCGGCTATGATCCTTCTGCTTAGTAGGCAGCAACAAAGGGCTCATTTGAAAGCCATTAGCCAACTTTTCAATGAACTGGTATACCATAATATTATCAGAATCTGATACATCTTTGACTTATGTGTTTCACTCTCAGGTGTATTTAAACACATGAGATAACGTTACGTTATAATGGAACTCAGGTATGGAAAACCCTCCCTTAAGGGGAATAGCGAAAACGTAAACATTATTATTGAAATAGAACATTGTTTCCAGGAGGCCCCTACCCAGTAGACGCTCACAGTAAGGTGATTCTCAGCAAAAGGGCAAATTTAGTGTCCCTGGCCTGTCATTCAGCAAGAAGTTGAGTTTTTGAGTTCTGGTTTTAAAAATATCTTTACATTTACTCTGCTCTAGCAGAATATGTACCAAAAGTAAGGCCTACCAACTAATTCATAGCTTTTTTTGGAGCGTAAAGCACACATTTTCTGATTACCGTGGGTGTCCCTACCTCATATTCACGGATCCTCACTTGGGAAAATGACATCCTTACCATTCCTATGAAATTTTTAAGATTTTTCCTGAAGGCTAATAAGTTTCTGCAGTGTTTAGAGGAATTATACCGCTTGCAACATGATTGATCAATCAGAAGTGACAAAGAACTTTGTCCCTGGAAATTTTTTGATTACCGTGGGTCAATGAATAAAAGTACCCCCACTCGCCCTGATGCGGGATATGATGCGGGGAAGTTTCCTATCGTGTACTGGCAACTCAGTTCTTGAACCTTGCCCAGAAACCGGCGGGCTGACATTCATCACTTGGACGTAGGAGCTCGATAAGAACTGCGTCGCATATGCGTATTTTTATTCACGTGATTACCATGGTATCATGTTTTCCCTTCAAGGCACTAATCAATATTTTTCCAAACCCTTTTATTTTCAACCCCTTAGCATCTATGTATTAGTTTTTGAAAACAAGTATTTCCTAGGCTGCGCAGAAGACCTTGCAGTGTGATTTTTGATACCATGTATCAATCTCTGTGATTACCATGGACAAAACCCAAATCTGATCTTCCCTTCCGTCTACCGTCCAGGGCGTTTAGGGCAGTAGGAATTTTTTTTTTTTAATCTGAAATTTTGACAAAATACTAGGTTTTCCATCTAGTTGAGGCAGCAATGTTTTCAGCCCGATCGCCCTAACCCGTGGGGCCCTGTGGGGCTAAAAAGAGGCTACGGGAGGGGTTTTTGAAGGGTTTCGGCTGTGAGGTCGAGTTAGAAGTCGTTTTCGAAGTATTTTTGGACGTAGAATCCATTTTTTGAGGTCCCAGAAGGGATCTTTGGAGCTTTCATGGGGCTACAAATGGGATTTTTTGAGGATCCTAGTAGGTCAAATGAGGTGTCGTTTTCCGAGTAATTTTGGACACATTATCCATTTTTCTGGGTCCCACATCCATCTACAAACTTTACAAGAAAAAAAAACTTTTTCAAATAGGGACCTACCTACCTATTTTAATTAATATAATTTTAATTAAATTATTTTTATTGATATAGTTAGAATTAATTTTTGGATAATTTATATCGAAGAATAGCAATTTTTTCTTGATTGTTTGTGATATAACTGTTAACGGTAAAGGGGTATTTTTCTGGCGTTCAAATATAAGTTCAAGGCGCCTAGAAATAAAAAATACGATTTTTGGGAAAACATTCTCTCTCTTCGTCACCAGCCCTGCCCACTCCCTCTAGTTCAACACCCCTGTATTAATAATACGTCATTAGCTAATCTTTCTGTGTTAAATAGGGGAATGGGGTGAAAGTGGCCACTGGCTGTTTTTGCGGCTGTGTTCATCACTGCAAGCGCCAGATGAGT
This sequence comes from Pilophorus perplexus, assembly GCA_955831195.1. Classification (NCBI taxonomy): domain Eukaryota; kingdom Metazoa; phylum Arthropoda; class Insecta; order Hemiptera; family Miridae; genus Pilophorus; species Pilophorus perplexus. The sequence goes on from OY037015.1 coordinate 6,315,734, forward strand.
TAAAAGTATAGATTAGACGGTATACATACCTACCACTAATTCAGAACGTCTATGTGAGTCACAAGCCTTCTCCTCCTTATAGGTAGGTAAGTGATAAAATTACAGGATTTCTTTTTTTCTACAGTCGAATTCTCTGTCCCCCCCGCATTTGCGCCCAACTTTCTCATTTTCAAAGGGAAGGGATCTTTCGTCGCATTTTCCGAGCAAATTCTACGCCCAAATTCTACGATGGTAAACCGAGTATTTTGTCAAAATTTCAGATTTTAAAAAAAATTCCTACTGCCCAAAACGGCCCGGACGGCGGACGGACATTTCGGTTTTGGAATCCAGAACTCTTGAAACGGATAATGTCAAATTTTGAGGCCGATCAGAGTCGTCAACCTCCCCCGCGAAAACATGGGTGTATTATTCCAAGAATAATAAACCAAAAGAATGAAAATCATGCAATTTCTGTTCTGATTTTGTTGCAATATGACATATTGCAACAAAATCAGATTTACATTGCAATTTACATTGTAAATCTACCTACTTACAGTGTGGGAGCTCGCAAATCTCAGCTTGGGGACAATCTTTGACGTTTCTCGGTACAAGGAAAAAAAGGCACTGGCCCGAGTGAGCCCATCCTCACACAGACTTGGGGTCTCTGTCGATACAGCAGTAAAACGGAAGGTCGTAAAACCTTCTTGTTTACAGCTTGAGGGAAACCCTCCGGTCATCTCTTTGATTAAATTATCTTTTCCTCGGCACGGAGTTGAGGAAATGTTTGAGTCACTTTTATTTTTACTTGGCTTTGTGAATGCAAAAAGGGAGGGCATTGAGTCTCTTCGACCCGTTATTTGACGCATTTGACGAGGCAGGATGGAAATCTGGAGTCTTGGCAAACATGTGGTGGATTGAAAATTGACGGCAGCACGATGTCGAGTGTTATGAGATAAAATTCAAAATTGTTCGCCAGAAGGTGGAAAAAAAAAATTCATTTAAAGAATCAGCTTAGCGTCCAAGACGGCAAATCAGTGAGACATTTCCATGTCGCTCCGCACACCCACGGGAGAAGCTGGACTTCCCAATCACGCTGCCGAGAGTGGCGCTTCCCGTGGCCCGTTACGAAACGATGAGAGGCGGGCGAGTGAATTTAATGATAAGAGTGTGGCCCACCATGAAAAGGGGGGGGGGGGGGCAAAGGGGGCATTTTGCCCCGGGCCCGGACTTTTACATGGGACCCCAGCGGACCCTAGAAAAATGGGAAAAGAGGGTAAAAGAGAAAAAGAAAATAAATGGCTGAGTTGCCACTTAGCTGGCAACGTAGTCTTCCGTGTGATTTTGCCTTGTAAAACTCAAGCAATCCAATGTGAATCACAATAAACCCTGTGGATCACAACAGAAAAAATGTCAGGAGGAGAAGAGAGGCGGCGGCAAGGCGGTATGAAGGATATGCTCCATATGGAGCATCGAAAGGAAAACATCGACGTTCACCATTATTCGTACGATCTAAAGAAAAATAGGTAGCCTTCAAACATCGCGGCTTGAAACCATCGGTTTCTGAACATCGACTTATCTTTTTTAATTGGATGATAATTTTGTATCATAAGCCTAAAATTCACTCCTTGACATTTTTCATACACCCCACAAATAAAATCAACAAGCGTTCGAACAAGTTTTGTTGACGCAGAAGATGCTAACAGCTAAACAATAACAAACACCAACAACCTAAGACAAAGGTGAACCTCAGCTTCATGATGATAGCGACCTTAAAACTCGAACATGAAACGAGGTAGCGAGCCCATTTAGAGGCATAATAAGGTTTCAGTTTCAGAAGCCCGTAACAATCAATTGATGGACATATTCTTATACGATGTTGTCTAGTTGTTTAGAAATTTCAAAAATTTTGTTTTTGAGCATAGGGCCCTCAACCTCCTGCTTACATGCTCCTGCCCTATGCTCTCTTTTGCCCCGGGCCCGCTTTTTCTCGCGGCGGCCCTGGTGGCCCATTTGGCCACACCATACATTATGGGTCTTGTTGCTGCGAGTAACTGGCTGAAGTAATTTAGTTGAGTTATGGGAAGAGAGAGCCAGTGGTTTGTTGGAGTACTTTATTTCATAGCGAGCTTTCGAGGATGCTGGACCCCTTCTTCAGGCTTAATTTTTAGTAAGTTGGCGGTTCAACTCCGTCTCAAAATGCGGCAGAGAATGCGGTCACATAGTTGTTGGGGGTCGTCAGATTATGGTTAAAATATTAAATTTAAGTTTTGAATGAGAGACACCGAACAACAGACTTACCGCACACGAGCGTTTGGGATCGACATCAATTCAACGACATTCAAAACTTTAATTTTAATAACTGTAATATTTTAATCATAATCTGACGACCCCACCAGCTATGTGACCCTATTCTCTGCCGCATTTTGAGATGGAGTTGAACAGCCAACTTACTAAAATTAAGCCTGAAGAAGGGGACCAGCATCCTCGAAAGCTCGCTATGGAATAAAGTACTCCAACAAACCACTGGCTCTCTCTTCCCATAACTCAACTAAATTATGGATGCTACCCTGCTGTGGATATGGACGAATTGGTCCCCAAAAAATGGCAGAACCCCCTCCATTGTATCAGAGGAGGTATGTTATGTATCAGAGAACGAAATTCTGGATTTTTGATTTTTCGTATGGATGAAACTTACAGCGGTTGAGCTAACAATACCACCGTTCTCGTAGTTGGAAATAGTTCGACTCAAAACCAACACACCACCACGAGATTCTCTTCAGCAATTCGGCAGGAACTCGGGGAGGTCTTCTCATGGAAATGACCAACTTGTGTCAGAAATCGGTCAAAAACTCACTTTTTTTCAACGAAATAAATCCTCAAATAGGTACCCCAAATCAATGGGGGGGAGGGGGGGTGTTGGTTTCACGAGAGCATTCGAACACACCGCAAAAAAAAAAAAAAAAAAAAAAGAGCTGCCCGAATTAAGCAAATTTCCACACCTCTCAAGTTCATTCTACCGTACCTGTTCCTAATTTGAATTTCATGTCACGGAAAATCGTTTCCCATGTTCGTTAGGGTACCTATTATGGATAGGATGTAACAGGCTTTTCATTGGTCTGATCAGTTTGATTTGATGTCGCGTTTTTATGTTCACTGAGCGTTGGTGTAGGAGAAGGCTCTTCTCTATTACAGACCCTCGAGAACCCCGCAGACATGTTTCAAGATAAGCGATCGAGAAACGAAGATTGATGAGTTTAGGGCATTTTACTTTTGAGAATATGGTGACGTTTGCTCACTGGTGAGAGAGAGAGAGAGAGCCTGTGACATAATAATTTACGGCACGAGCGGACCGGAGGTGAGTTTTTCCCGTTTTTGGAATGTACGAGGGGTCCCGCGTCCTGAGGTCAGAGATAGCATGAGCGGTCCCGTCTTCAGTTTATGTTTGACGTCGTAATGGAATCGTTAGTACTACGAACAAGTGAGAATGATTACTCACTATGATTACTAAGTGACGATGATACCCCTGCGATGCTGCACTTGTATATGTTACGTGCAAAGCCCGAAATTGTACAATCCTAAGATTGTACAACCGTTTTTGTACAATCTGCGGATGGTACAAACCGCTGTACAAGTTTCGATCTTTGTACAAGAAAAGTTGTACAAACCTAAGATCGTACGAAAAATTGTGCAAAGCCCCTAGGTTGAACGGACATCGTACAGCTTCGCTTTGTACAATGTTGGGGAATGGGTCCTCCTTGTTGTCGCGTACGAAAGCGGTCCTGCTGTCGATGGCTTACGTTCTGAAGACGATCTCAAAAGCGCATCGAGATTCACCTCCATTCAGAAGAACAGACGGCGAGCCGTTGACGGCTTAGAATCGCAGGCTGAAGCTGTTCAGCGACGGTAAGTACAGCCCTTTGGGGATTGGGATGAACGTCACGATACCCATACCTGACGTAGACAGAAGCAAAGGGGACCTGAGAAACCTTGTTGGTGAGTATAAAATGATGAATACAAATAATGGCAGCATTTCACTGAGGGCAGCCAATACGAAAGCCTCAATAGTTGGAGGCCAAGGCTTCATTCGATGTGCTTGTAACACGAAGTGCACTAATAAACGGTGCCTTTGCAGGAAGAAAAATGTGCTGTGCAATTCTCGTTGCCACAGTAGGTTAGTTGCCTAGTTTGAGTTGTTCTAATAAGTAGGTTAGAACACCTACCTATGCGCCTATACCTATAACTAATGATGTACATATGATTTGACGTAGGTAAATAAACTTACCATAATACCAAACTTCATTCTACTATGAATTTCTAACTTTGTACAAGAGAGTTTGTACAAAGCATACACCCAGATCGACATTGTATGACAACGTTGTGCAATTCGCGAATTGTACAGAATATTTCGTACAATGTTGCACGTTTCGGGCATTGAACAGAAAATATGTTCATTCCGCACATTGTACAAAAGTCGGTTGTACAATCTTCGGATTGTACAGTTTCGGACTTTACACGTAACATATAGATACCTACAAGGGCAGGATCGCAGGGGTAACATCGTCATAGATCTCCCGGTCGAGGCACATGCCTGTGTCTTGAGTAACATACTAAATTATGTGAGTAAAGTCCTGGGGTATGAAGGTCCTGCGTTCGGAAGGGGGGGTCTCTCCAAAGGCCCCCTTTTCAGGTTTTTCGTGAATATTTCGGTGCCTTTTTCGATAAACCATAGTAAATGAAAGGTTATACAATTCTGAACACTTCATTCCAATTCCGAGCCGTTTTCGAGATATACGCCTCGGAAAATTGGTTAACTTTGAAAATCAGATTTTTATCTCTCGTTTTTTGGAAAAATTTGTTGATTGACGTCTGAACGGTTGATATGAGAGAAAAGTGGTACAAGTAACAGTTGAAGAGCATTAAATTCTAATGAGTTTGGTTAGGGAGAGAGAACGACTCCTCTGCTGAATACTAAATTGTTTATTCAGGTAAACAATTATAGCGTGGGGACCGGTTTCGAGCAACTAAGCTCATCTACAGCCCAGAGTGACTTGAGGTGGTTGAACGTACAATTAGTTCAGAACTAATTGTACGTTCAACCACCTCAAGTCACTCTGGGCTGTAGATGAGCTTAGTTGCTCGAAACCGGTCCCCACGCTATAATTGTTTACCTGAATAAACAATTTAGTATTCAGCAGAGGAGTCGTTCTCTCTCCCTAACCAAACTCATTGGATTAGACCTCTGCACCATCGGCAAACAACCACTTTGCATTAAATTCTCTTTAAGTAAATATGGCTGGCCACGAATTTATTATTGATCATTCAATAGTTACGCCGGTTTCAAAATCTCAACGATTTTTGTCATTTCCCCCCAAAAGTTGACAGGCCATTTTCTGTGTCCTCGAGCTTTAACCGTCATTTATTGTCACTTCATTATGTATATTCGTACATACGTATCCAGAATTACATCCCAACAGATGATGGGGGGGGGGGGGAAGGGGGAGGTTTACTATTTGAACGCATCACTACTGTGTGCTAAATGTTCCAAAAGACGTTCAATTTGTAGCCTTACTGTGTGAAAATAGTAGCCGGTTTTATGCTATTTTCACTACCTAATGCTATAATGCTAAATTTCACAGAAGCATTCGAATCTGAGCCCACTCCTCGCAAACTCTTACATTGTCAGGTAACATTACTTTTGACGGCTTTTAGCTTTGTTGGTAGGTAACCTACTTGGGGGGTCGGACGAACGGTAGAAGGGGAGTACCACCAAATTGACATTTTCAATAAATTATCCATTTTTTACATCCACGTAGTTTCTGTTCACTTCACGTACCAAATTGACATTCTTCAATAAATTATCCATTTTTTACATCCACGTAGTTTCTGTTCACTTCACGTTCCTGGTCTTGGGGCCGCGGCCGCCTCGCCTGCTCAGTTCGGGACCGCTCGTATACATTTATGCCTGCGCCGTTCGGGACCGCTCATGTACACTTTTTCGAGCTTGCGACCGCTCGTACATACGCCCCTGTGCGTACTTGCAATATGTTCTCTCTGTAAAGTTGGTAGCAACTTCGGGATTCAGCTGGGGCCAGCCAAAACATCCAGCTCCGACGTTGTCTACCAATTGCCATTCACACCAACAGAGGTTGTCAACCAGAGATTGAATTATGTTACCCAACGCATCCTCATCGTTTTTCCTCTCTCTGTTATGACTAACCGCGACCTCACCGCCCTTGAAACCCCGATGCTTGTCGAATATCACGCAGCGCGGACATTTTTTTTTTTTTTCCGCAGATGTCAGCAGTCTTATCAGATACGATATTGATCCCCGTAAACCCACTCAGAACGAAAACGAGAAAAAACCGTTGAACAGATATCAACATTTTAAAAGCCAATTCAACGCCTGACACCAGAATCTGGCCAATTTTTGAGGAATAATTAAATTTTGAGGTATTCCTTTGTTGGAAGTAAATGATGAAAAATGGTATGTAATAAAGAATTGATGAAAATAAAAAATAAAACAAAATAAATAAATCCAAAAGGCGTGAATAGTGGTATTGAGGTGGGGAGTTCATTTTATTCCCCACATTTATAGTTAATGTAAGTTTCAAGCCTCGTAACTGTGAAAAGAACGTTAAATAAATAAAACTTGCAGAATTTCCGAACATGTAAGAAAAGTTGTAGGGGCAATTTTACGAATCATCTCCACATACCAACTGCCTTATTTCAACCTTCAAGTACAGATGTTGATTTTCGAGTACTAACTTGACAAGTAACACTGGAGCTGGTTCCACGAGGTTCAGCCAACACTCCTCCGAGCCAACTGAAGAGCTTAGACGGGGAAAAAACGTCTGTATTTACTCGAGATTTATCTTGTTTACATAAGCACTTGAGAATAGCCGTGCAGAAAACCGTGTTAACATGTATGAAGTTTCGCGCGGAGGTCTGAACGATGCGTTCGAAAATATAAGAACAAATACTATGTAACAATAGTTAGTTACGGCTATGGTGAGAAAATTTATCTCAGCGGGGAGGTGGTTCATCGGTCTATTACCTTACAATATCAATGAAATTTTGAGGACAGGCTTCCACAATTTACCAGTAATAGGCACCGGATCACTAACCTCCGTGACTAGTTTCAAACGCGACTATTTTAGCGGCATTAACTGTCAGAAGTTGGTTCATTACCGTTAATAGGGGTCCCACACCTGCCCGACCTGATGATTGTCACCAACTTCATCCCACACATGCAGGGCTGCAGAGGGGTAGCGTGCAGATCGGCTCTGTGTTTGGCACGTTTCGTTCGGATACCAAATTAACTTGAGCCATAAACTGCATGCTGCTTTCATCGATATATAAAAAAAAGCGTTGAAAAATATCGACTGAGCATTAGACCCTTCGTGGACTTACCAATATGAGGATCACCCAGCCTCCAGTTCGCCCAGCCAACTGAGCAACTCCAGTTTACTTCTATTCCCCCTCGTACGTCAACTTCGTGAGAGGTTAGTGACATGGAGTCAGTAGTGGTAACTCGATAGCTCATACTAAAAGCCTCCTTCTGGGCAACAACCCCCAACACCGTAACCTACTCGTTTCTTCCAAGTCTTCATGATATTGATGACAATGACGGCTTTCTTGTGACATAGGAGTTTTTGAAGGGATTTCGCCATTTAGCTGATGCTCCATTTTGCAAGTAAATCGACAGATGGGTGTCCGAAAACTACATGTGCTCCAAATTTGAGACGTTTTTAAAATGCGACATTGAGACGAACGTGTTTATTTTAAAATAGAACGTATTTACATCCGCAACGGGACATGAGCATTTACTTTTTATTCTTCCACGCCCCATCTAAAATTGCCGTTCACAGACCACTCTCATCGTTCAGCCGTTTCAGTCATCCTCTTCGCGCTTCTTCTTAGGGGCTCGGGTCCCTTTACCCTTCCAATCTCCAGTTTCGTAATCCCATTTAGAAGAAATCCCGTCGATGGGGTCAATCCGCAAGTCCAACATCCTCTTGAGCTGAGCCACTTGGTTTTCCGGCAAGAACGAGTCTGGCAGCTTTTGACGGGCTGAAAATAACGATAGTACAGACGACGGCCATTCGAACAGGTAGGTTTCCAGTTTTGATGAGGTGGGCTTGGTGAACTTACTCATGAACGTCATGAACAAAAAGAACCAGACCATACAGGACACGGCGAGGAGAGTCGAACCCATAATTTGTTTCCATTCGCCAGTTGGAGCAACAATTTCAGCCATTGTTTTGCAAAAGCTGATCCTGTACAAGCACTTCTTTTCATCGATTGACAACATTTTCCAACTCCCTTTTTCCTTCTCCTTGAGGGCCTGAAGAAGATAAATTAGGGTAGTAACAGATGAGCAAATACGTATGAGGAGTTTCTCTACAAAACGACGGGTATCCGTAGTTAAAGGGCCTATTAGTAAAGCAGTTAGAGGAACAGGTAGTGTACCAGTTAGAGGGTTAGTTAGAGAACCAGTTCGAGGTCCAGATCGTTAGAGGACTTGGTAGAGGACGAGTTAATGTAGCACTTAGAGGGGAAGATAGAGTAGCAAACCAGAGGACCAAATAGTGTACCAGTTAGAGCCTCTTTCACCAACTAACGGCTCCGCAAATTTGACCGAGCTTCACACGGATTCTCATGCTAATTGGTGCTCAGGGGTTTAACGCGGGCGTTAGCGCTTAAACTCTCGGTGGCGAAAACCAGTGTACCCAAATAGTATACCAGGTAGAGGACCAGTTAGCAAACTAGTTAGTGTACCAATTAGAGGACCAAATAGTGTACCAGCTAGAGGGCCAGTTAGTGTACCACTTAGAGGACCAAATAGTGTACCAGCTAGAGGGCCAGTTAGTGTACCAGTTAGAGGACAAGATAGGGTACCAGGCCTACTTCACCAACTAACGACTCTGCAAATTTGACCGAGCTTCACACGGATCCCCATGCTAATTGGTGCTCCCTCAGGGGTTTAACCTGGGTGTTAACGCTTAACCGCTCGGTAACTCGGGTGGTGAAATAGGCCCTTAGGGCCTCCAGTTAAGTTAAGTTAACGGCTCCGCGAATTTGACCGAGCTCTGCATGGATTACCATGCTAATCGGTGCTCCTTAGAGGACCAGTTAGACAACCGTTAAGTAACAAATGGAGATCAAACTTTTCTTTCCTTTTTTTGTAAATCAAGGAAATCATGTCAAGCTTTGAAAAGTAACATTAATGTGTACATTCAAAATGTTTTTCATTGGCTAGGTAACTTATTCTTGAAGTTTCTAAACGTTTTCTCGCCAGTGTAAGCACCCAGCACGATTTTTAATCTTGATACAAACAGGTTTTGGGATACAACCGCTTTTGGTGGAAAATTAAGTAAACTAATCAAATTTAAGAAACTAATCATCCGTCACTAATACATGTTAAAATGGACAGTTCCGTTGAAGGCTAAAAAAAGGGGCGGGAGGGATCGAATTTGGCTAAAATTGGATACACGCTGCACAGTAAAACGAAAACCGAATTTAGCAGGTCAAAATCTGTAATAATTGAAAAAGCTGCACATTTTACACTAGGGTTTATATGATTAATTTTTGCACAATTAACCTACATCAAAGAATAAAAACAAAAATGAAAAAAGAAGAAAAAAAAGCTGTGCAATGGTTTGACAGATGTGGGACCTCCAAAAAATGGATTTTGCGTCGAAAATGTACTCAGAAAACGACACCATATTTGCCCTTCTAGGATCCTTCAAAAATGCCATTTGTAGCCCCATGAAAGCCTCATTGATCCCCACAGTGAAATCAGATCGTTTTGAGACCCCCAGAAAGGGATTCTCCGTCCAAAAATACTTCGAAAACGGCACCTAACTCGACCTCATAGCCGAAAACCTTTTTTAAAAAACCCTCCCGGAGCCCCATTTTAACCCCATAGCGCCCCATGGGTTTGGACAATCAGGCTGATCGGGCTGATAATTAAAGGTCGATCTGCATGGCCCTGCAATGTCTTTTGAATGGTATGCAAATAGGTTTTGACGTATTTGAGAGAAAATTTGCACCCAGCACGACGAAAAATAGACGGAAAAGTTGAAGTTTCAATTGAAAAGTTGAACATTCATCAAAATAGTTAAACTTTCCCCAAAAATATACAACAAAAAAGTGAAAAAGAAAACATAAAACTCCTCGAAAACATACTATTAGACAGAAAATGTAAAATTCCTCCATTTCATAAAAACTGGCAAGCGAGACGTGAAAGCTTGTATTCAGGGAAGTTCCGTCTGTTTGATTCCCTGGGAAACACAGCCCATTCATGAACTCTTACGGAATATCTAACCAAAATTACTGCACTAAAATATATATCTAAAAGCAAAAAATATCTAAAAGCATTACTATGAGCAATCAAAATAAATTTCCAAAAAATCTACTTTCCAGGTCACTTGCATAATTGTTATTTCCACAAAGTTGGTTAATAAGGAGAAAATTTTTTAATTTGCACAACGTGAATTCGACGAGAAATGAGGGCGACTCTCCGAGCACCGGAAGTCCATGTTCAATTCCCTTCTCGGGAGCCCGAAATTCATTTTCCTCGGTAAATTATCTTGATCTGGGTCAGTCAAGATGTACACTTAACAGGTAAACATGGCTTTACAAACAAACACCAACATTTTCTTTGGCCCGCTAGATACGGTTTTCGTCTCACTCTGCTCCGTTTCGGAGAGAAATTCTCCATAATATTATATTATTTATAAAACTAAATAATTTCGGTTAACTTGAGTTAAAAATGACGTCCAAACTTTGTTTTCGGAACGATTCGGTTCGGCTTTTGACGAGGCAGCTTTGCCACACTATGTAGTTCAACTGAGCCACTCGGCCTAAACCAAAATTTGGTATTTAATAGTGCCACGCGGCATAGTGTGGACGCACCTCAGAGTTGCCGTATAATATTATTTTCTCATCATTGAATTTCGCGAGACTCACTTTGAAGTCTGGGTTGATTTCCCGGAACCGGATGGCTGGATATGGAAATGTGTATGAGTCAACGTAGTCGGGTTTCCCATTTATTCCAAAACCGACGATCTCCCGGTTGCCGATTTTGTTCCGGGCGTAGTTGACGTGTCCGGGCGGAGGGCCGCAGTAATGACGTGTGCTCGGCTGACGGGACGACGCTGACAAAAGCGGTTCGGAGGAGCCAAATCGACTCATCAGTCGTAAGAGTGACTCTGTTCGGATCCTCCTTCAACAAACAAGCATAAGTATTAATACGCGTCAATGTTAAATGAGGTTGAGCCACCAAGCAGCACACACAGATGGGGTTTTTGAAGGGTTTCAATCAGGGAGACAAAATATTCAGCTATAGGGGTCCCACACAGATCTAATCATTAGTGATCTTTTCAAAATTGCAAAGAGCTGTCAACATTCAGTTGTATACAAGTAAATTCTAAAAAACTTACATTTCCTCATTACATTCACAGATCGAGATTCGCCAAATTCGCCCGCTCCCACCAAAAAGCTGCTTCTGAACCCACAAGACGACAAGTTAGAAAATTATCTTGAAAATCTGTGTGAAAAAAATTACCGATCACGTATTTGGTGATTTCTTTGCAACCAGATGATTATCATCGAGGTGGCAGTCTTCCATGAAAAATACTGAAGCCGAAATTTCTGTTGCCAACGTGACGTTATAATTAGCGATCATCCTCTATGTAGACCAAGGCTGATTGCAATTAATACCAAATCCAACAGACCTTTCGTGACTGAAAATTGTCTGCTTTGATGCCCGACCATCCAACGTCGTAAATTCGTATTGATTCGATTTATTGTTCAGAGGGGGCCAGCTTATTAGATGACCTTATGAACTGGCAGCATCGATCATCCGAAAGGAGTGGCCTCGTTTTTTTCTATTCTACTCGGACGAGCACTTGGTCTGCTTGAGAGGCAACACTAGGGATGAGGGTTGAAACGATAACGCGATTGAAAGGTGAGCTGAAAATGTAGTTGATTACCTGCAGGTATGTTTCTGATGTGGTGAAAATTCCCTAAAAGGCTTCTAAGGGTGTGAATTTCTTATTATTGATGAGATACTTGGGTTCAGCATCTTCCACACCCCATACCAACAAATTCAGCTCGGGATTTCCCTCAGTTCAACCATTAGAGGAAGTTCTCATGACATCACACGTCTGGAGGTGGAGGGGGAGCGCCACATCAGTTACTCAGAGCTATAATCACCATCTATGTCAAGATAGCTGCAATCTGAGAAAAACGAGCTTTTAACTTCAAAACTGAATAAAACCTTTATTATGATAAAATTTATCATAATTTATTTATTTAATAATGAATCGTTTTTCGTCCCAAAATACTCATATGGATGCCAGAAAAGGCCCCAAGAAATTTCAAGTCATCCTTAAATTTGTTGAGGTAACAAAAATCGAAAAATGTGGCAAAATTCATGAAAAATATTCAGAAATCCATCGTTGTGCATATTAAAAGTGACCATCTGAAACACACAAGAAAATGATCGATGCCTGAATCTCTCGAATTAGCCAAATAATAATCTAATTAGACAAATAATAACCCACAGTATCGCGAAAACAACGCTATCTGTAGGGGTCTATCCAAATCTCCTGGAGACAAAGATGGTTCTTTCCCTGTACCGGATGACATAGCTGGTTCTTTCCCTGTATAGCGAAACTTTGAGTGCTATTTTGACCCTGACTGAACTGGGTTTTCCCTGCTCGGATAGACCATTGAAAAGTACTGTTCATTCTGATTCCAATGATGTATCAAACTCATTTTCGAAAAAAAAAGTGACATTGCTGGTTTTTTCCCTGTACCTACCCTTTCTTCCTTGTACCGGTTTTGTTATAATATATTTTCCCTGTAACATTTTTTTTAAATATTATAAAAAAAATTAAAAAAATCATGAAATTTACGGAGTTCTAACATCTTCACCCCAACCAAGTAAAGAAAATCGTACAAGCACTGAAAGCCCACCTTCTATGTCAAATGGAGGTAGATGTTGTTTCAATCAAATTAAAAAGCTGAGTACTTTTTCACCATCAAAGTCACTCACAGTCGGCCTTGCAAAGGGGAATGATACGTTAGGAACACTGCGTTTAATCCAAAAATGATTCTTTTTTTACTTTTTCAATCGTACCATAGACGCTATTGACGTTTGGCAATCGTTCCATAAATAGTGAATTGTTCAAGGATCGTTTGATCACTGCAATGGGCAAGGGAACAAGGTTAGAGAAATGGGAAAATTCGGCCGAACATAGTTGAACTAATAATGAACAAAGTACTCAGTACACTGAGAAATTAGGTGTCTGAGCAGAGGAAATCACTAGTGAATATTTGGCGTTTTAAATTTTCCCGCCGTGACACTGTAACTAATCCGCCAGAGTGCTCTCGCACAAAAAAGTAGAAGTGTACACAAAACTCTTTTTTATTTTGGGTTATGTGATGTTGGTGAACATGAATATGGTCTGCCCTGTCACTCTAGCGTCAGAACAAATCCGAACGACTATTTCCTTGCGATTTCACCTCGTGAATCTCTCTGAATTCGTGCTTTTAGTTCATTGGCTGACTCTTCCCTCCAGATTCAAAGTTGAAATTTTCGAAAGTGCCCTGTAAATTTGTATTACACCGTAGGAGCCCAAAAGTCACTGCTATGGCTTCAAATTATGAAGTTCTTTCAGAAAAAAGTAATAGTCGACAATCGGTTACCGGGGCCCATTCCAATCTCGTGCGAAATTTTTCGGCAGTTAGATGAAGGCTATGTTCCATGCTGAGAAAATATTTCGTACAGAGTAGCTGTACCAACCTTCGGTCAATATTGTGACAAGTCATGTTGCACAGCCTATGACATAATATTATTATGTTATGCCACCTGCTACGCTACCTTTAGTATTGTACATTAGTTATTGGGCCATAATAAATAAAAAAAATCATTAACTTATTTAAAAGTTCAAAGCCCTGACATCCTTCTATTTCATAATATTACGGCGGCATTTTCAACCACTTCTTCGAAGAACCCCCCTCCCCCCCTTGACGGCCTTGGATTTTAATTTCGTCGTGACGTCCCATTTAGAAACGTGTGTCGCGTCAAACAAAACCCCCAATTGAACTTCGGAGGTGAAGGGGGGAGTATTGTGTTGTGTGTTGTTGGCAACCGAAGCCACCGCAGACAACGGATCCGGCCAATCGCCAAGTTTCCCTCCCCCGAAGCTCCCTAATGGACTGACACCCTTTCCCACCCTTCACGTGCCACCTTGACACACCGCCTGTGATGTGACATGCACCAACAAGTGTAGCCGAACTGGAGGCCAGCCTGTCTGAGATGGACCAGATGGACCAATGGGATTTGAACCTTCTGCGCTACATTGACCCACATTATAAGCTATAGGATGACGAGACCCGTAAGAAATATTTATTTTATTAACCAGTATTGACGCTGTCTATATTGCTATGCTTACCTACTGCCAAGCTGGTTGCAAAAAAGTGGGGGCTAGTAAGAGATGTTCAGGATAGTGTCATTCTTGACGTCCACGTTTTTCACTTATTCCGTGCGTCCTTGTTTTTTTGTCAACAAATAATGTCCTGGTTTCTACACTAGCGGTAAGGCAGTCAAACAAGCTGGTCCCCCATAAACACAACCCAGGAGCCTGCAGTGGCGCCCTTAATACCTGAAAATAATTTAAAAAATATAGCTTTCGATTAAATGTTTGATCGGCATTTCGCTCTTCTGACATCATATTTGGTTTTACCGCCCTTGTTCACTTCTGTGATCCTTAATAAGGTTAATTTGAACAAACAGAGTGATTTCATGGGCTTACAGGGGAGGCATCCAACTCCGCCAAAGTTCAGCTAATTAGCTGGAATTATAATTGCAAGTGAAAACATCCTAAGTCCGCCAGCGATGCGTTATCGGGTAAATGTGGGGACTACCATCTCCGTCGGCTCAGTTCCAGTGATCCGATTGCCGTTGACGTCAAAACCTCGACTGGGGTTAGCAAGAGAATACAAGAAGAAGGAGAGCGAAATAGGTGACTGGCCTCACTAGACCTTTGGCACAGAAACCCAAAAATCCAGAAATGCAGGAATCTAGAGCTCCATAAGCCCAGACATCCACAGATCCAGAGATCTAGAGGTCTATAAGTCCAGAAATCCACGAAATCCAGGAAAGATTCAGGGATCCAGAAATCTAGGAATCCTGAGATTCAGAAATTCCGAGATCTAGTGAGCAGGGAATCCAGGAATCCCATGGCAAAAACGTGTCTGAAGCTCCTTTTGCTGGCGGAGTTGATCACTGACAGAGTTGGATGATCTTCTGGCGGAGTTGGATGGTCCCCGCTTAAGGATGTTCAAGACTTGATCTTGAACCCCACCGTACACGACAAGTATCAAGAACTAACCACTCGACAAGTATCAAATTTTGATGAAAACGGCAGATGAGACCAACAATAGAGGTCCCATTGACCAGGTTAAAGGGTGTCATTCAAGCCAGATAGCCCGAGGCCGCACGCTCGAGTCCATTTGGCCAAGTCCATAATATTATTAGGGGAGTCACGCACAGCTATCCAGGACGACGGTACTCCCGCTTCGTCCAGGGACCACAGATAAAGTGACAAGAAAGGTCTCATGAAGATAGCAGAATGACGAAATGCTCCGAATTCATGTTGCCTACAACAGAATTTTGCATCGCATCATCCAAACCACGTTCCAAACCTCCAACTAGACGTCTCAGACGTATGTACATCTGCATCTGAAATCATGTTTACGCACGTCTTATAATATTATTACGGCTATTCTTAATGTCGGTTAGTGACGGGCTTCAGGGAGGGAATGCCGTACCTACTAATCGCTCTCTGTTACTCTGTGCTACTAATAACAGAATCTGATATAACTTCAGGTGAGCGACACCCTGAGAGGAGTAAAACATCCATTGATGCGGCCAGCGGAACCCTAATGTTATGGTTCCAGATATTATTAAATAATAGCAAATTTTGCTCGTGCATTCAAAAACATCCTAACTTACCACATTAAGGGACAAGCGCAAAATGTAGAAACACCAAGTAGGCAAAGTGCGCGTGGTTTATATTTTCCGGAGAGTTGCACTTTCCTCCCATACTTCTGACATAACATAAGATACACATACCTACCTATCTGCAGCAAAAAATCCTTCAATAAATTAAAATTGATACATTTCATGCTACTATAGAACAAATTAAGCTACGGTACAAAATTAATGTTTGGGATGAAATGTGTACTAGGGAAGAAACATCGATGTCGATGTTTTCAAAACATCTGTTTCCGGTTCGATGTTTTTACCATCGATGGTTAACTGCCGATGTTTCAGAGTCATCGATGTTTTTCTCCGATTGTTGTTCCGATGTTATGTTTGTTATGTTGTGTGTAAAGACATAACATAAAATTATGTAAACTTTCTGTTGGGAAAATAGTGAAAATACTTGGGTACGTTCGTAAAGAGTTTACGATGGTCTATGCTAAATCTGTGCCATCGCCTGTTTTCAAAGACAGGCCACCTACTGTCTCGAATTTCGCAGGTGGGAAAATAGCCTCCAAAATTCTTTTGCTCCACAACATTAGTGCCTACGAAGGCACTAAGGTTGAGAAAATTTGAGAGAAAAGAGTTGTCCAATGTTTTTTAATTGTTCACACATTGCTTGAAAACTTTTTGTAAATTACAATTTAATTAAATGTGGGTGGAAAGATGTGATGTTGAGGTTCGGTCGATAAATTCTGTCACGTCAATTTGGGACGATGTAATAAAAGTTTCACTTTAAAAATGAATACCTACAATAGTACAATGTCATGAAAGGTAGGTACAGTCAAAATAAGACCTGAAAAATACTTAGGTAGGTGCAGAATAATAAACAACAATATTGGTGGTGATGATGATGATGTTTACCATGATTATGAGTGGAAAGTTGTTGAGGGTGGGCTAAATAATTATATAAAAATATTATTAGTATAAATTGTATAAATTATATTGATATAATTAAATGTTATAATATAAAATTAAATGTAAATCATTAAACATAAATTTTATAAATGTTATAAGATAATAATATTATCTTATTCTTTTTAGCAATTTGATATTATCAAATTGCTAAAAAGAAAAAAAATCAAACCTATTATCGTGGTCCCCTATCGATATATCGTTTCTACCCCTATTCATCAGAGGCGACGTCGCCATAATATGGCGATGAATATTATTCATCTGGTGGTTTTTATCGTTTGTCGTGTTATTGGTTTTCGCCGAAAACTTTTCGGGTTGTGGGTTACAATTAAGTAGGTAGTTACAATCAAAATTATTTTGATGGGCCGATTTCGAGGATGGATGAAAAGAACGTCGTCTCCTTGTTCTCTTAATCCCTGAAGAACACAGAAACCCCTTTGGCGGAAGAGGTTTGTACAAAAATGTTGTACATTTAATGACATTAACCCTTTACTTAGGTACTTGTACTGTACAGTTCACCGTGAAACTGTATTCTCTGCAAATGGAACTCGACTTAACATTTTTGCCAGCAAGAAAGCGTGTCGCCGAGGGATGGTTTTTGTGGGGAGCGTGACGTCGCTCATGTCCATCTTTCGGAGCTCGTTTTCTATTCATCAGAGACCCGTCATGTAGCGCCCTTTTGTAGAGCTGCTGGACACTTTCAGAAAGATTCGACAAGACGCTACAAACTCAAATCAACAATTTATCAAAATTGTATACCTACACCTTGCCTTGTTCTCTCTTCCCCTCAAAGGGCTCTAAACTCCTCTCGGCCGGTCTAGCACCTCTCACAGAACACTGCCCCCCTTTTGCAACTGTTACTACGCTCATTTGCATACTGGCTTCATCGATCGTATCATCTCACGAATAGGTCCAACTCCTTGCGATTCAGTAATATGAAATGGCTTTGCAGGATCGTCTACACCTCGCCGGTCAACGAGTTGTCCTTTGAAATGACAGAATTCGTGAGTTTTCCATGATATTATTGGCAAATTTTGAATGAAGTGGTGTGACACTCTTTTATTGTGAATGCTATTTTCTTGAATATGAAACAGCCAATATCAACAATTTGTCAACTTCGTTTGTCACTTTCTGACATTTTGGTTTTATCAGTTTTGTTTGGCTGCACTGTTTTGAGTGATGTGCTCGTGTACCGACCCGAGTTTTCAACGCTTTTCCTCCCGGAAATTTTCGTGCTGAGGTCCATCAAAGTTAATCGTGTCATGATTTGAGGCGATTCGACTGAACATCGCGTCAAATCGTTTGACAACCTTGCGGTGAATAGCGATTTTTAGTGTTTTTTTTTCCTGCGAAGTTTAGGAGTTTGATGGTAGATAATTCCAGATTCATGAAACTGATGCATTTTGTGATTATATTGTAAACAAGGAACACGCCAGGGGGCGTGGTTTATTCAGATTTATTCCAAAGATCGTCGATTACGTTGGAACCCCTCAATAAACCCCCCTGATATTTGCAAGTGGGATATTCAACTTGCCGAATTTAAATAGTGCGATGGCGCATGTGGTGGGTGTATTGCTGCTTATGATTGTTGTTGCATGGTGTATTATTATATCCTATGACCTCTAGATTAGTTTGGTTTAGCTCAAGGATATTCAGGCGACTCCTCACTCGACTCCCAGGTCAAAGCCCTTCATAAACCCCTCCTGCAGCCCCTCAAGAGCCTATCAGAGCCCCCAAATGGTGTTATAAAGGTCTGGGACTTCGATAAATCGATTCTATGCCCAAAATTTTCCGAAAACGACGCTTCACTCAGCAAATTTGACAAAGCCCTTCATGAGCCCTACCTGTAGCCCCACAGGAGCCCCTTTGAACCCTAAAATGGGATTATGTAGGTCTGGAGGTCCAGTAATTCGATTTTATGCCCAGAAGTCTTCCCAAAACGACACCCCACTCGACTCCCAGGCCAAAGCTCTTCATAAACCTCTCCTTCAGCTTCTCACGAGCCCCTAAATGGTGTTGTAAAGGTCTGAAACTTCAATAATCGATTTTATGCCCAAAATCTTTGGGCGTAAAAGCCTCCCGGAGACTTTTGGGCCTCAAAAGCATCCCGAAAACGACAATTCACTCGCCTCCCAGGTCAAAGCGCTTCATAAACCCCACCTGCAGCCCCTCAAGAGCCTCTCAGAGCCCCCAAATGGTGTTCTAACGGTCTTGAACTTCGATAAATCGATTCTACGCCCAACAGTATTCCGAAAACGACTCACTGCCTCACTCAACTGCCTTGACAATGCCGTTCGTAAAATCCACCTGCAGCTCGACTGCACGATTTCGCGACAGACATGACGCCATAATAAGGATTTTCCAGCCACCCTGCTCCGAGTAAGTCCAGAGCAAGGCAGAGTGAGAGACAAGGTAGAGTAATTCGGACGAGTTCCGTTCTTCAATGACTCTTGTTTGGTTGGAATGGAAAATGAGAGCTCAAATGTTGGTTGCAAGTAGGTTTCTTGTTACGGGCACCTTACTCCAGCCTCGAGCCTTAGTAGCTCCAAGTATACCCTAGGGACGCTTGGAATACAGTGCAAGTTGCTCTGAACTTACTGTTGGAATGCACCCCCGTTTCCCTAACCATAGAGTCCATACGTGATATGGTGCAGTTGAGTGACTCATGAATACAACGAGACAGCCCCATTGACGTTATAATCCCGCCCTGACCTTCGATATCGGCCTACTTCCCCGACACCCGCCGAAGGGAGCGTCAAACCTTGAAACGGATATTTCTCGATCGGCTATTAATAATAACGTCGGCAGTGAACTTGTCGATATTGACTGGGAAATGTAAGCGTCTACAAATTAATCACGTCGCGATGATGACTTCCATCAGTTCCTTTTTTGGATGCCAGTTACATCTTTTCTCTGTTTCGAATAGCACTATTCGACGGGACGGGTAGTTTTTTAGGCTTATTGCAACGTGACAACCCCCTCCCCCCTCCCCCCTCCCCCTTGAAACCACCACAATGTCATGCAATTCTCTTGATGGCCGGAAGCATTCTATCGACTTGACCCCAATTGTAGTGTCAAAATTCACTACCTAGTCGAATGAACATTACGTTGTATACATAGCTTTCGATGTTCAACGATGCATTTGAAAATGACAACCTTCTGTCTTAATTCCGACCCCCTTTTGAACGCTCTGCCAAATTACAATGATAACTGCCCAACTGACGTCCGAATCGATTTTCACCTTACGTTTGTCTTTTCCAGTAGGAAAGAAGACAGTTAGGTATATAGACCCGATGTGAGGTCGAGATTCTTTCGTAAACCGGGATGTACTTGTTGAAGGATGGTTTTGCGGTGCTGTGTGTTGTGGTTATGTCTTGAGACTCAGTGAAGTAGGTGAGTATATTAGTTTTGTTAACAAAGGGGAAGCATTAGGACAAATGCACCAGCTGCCAAGTCAATTTGTCTTAGCATGGTACATACATGTTTTTTTGTGTGGTAAACTGGCTTGAAAAGAGGGACGCCTGTCATGACAGATGAGCATTTTCAAGCTCCTAGGCCCACACTGTCCCTCTGCCAATAGCCTGTCATCCTGTCCCAACGCCTTCCGAAGATAGCTGGTTCCTTCTATTCTGGGCAGAGCCTGCCGGTAGGGAGTGCATTTCCCTCAACGCTCTGCGGGTAGCGTATTTCCAATCTATACACCGTTTGAGGCCCTAGGCTGGGTCGAAATCGTTAATGGTTTGGTGGAGTGCGCTTTTGCCTCCAAACTGTACACTGATTCAGCCCCGAGCTGGGGAGGTGGAGTCGAAATGGCGGAGGGTTTGTGATGCGTTTCTGCCCTCCAAAATGTACACTGGTTCAGCCCCGAGAAATTCCAAGACATACCCTCCTCCCCATCACCAACATATTTCTCAAAATCCCCCTACCCATCCCTTCGCTTACTCGCTCTTCGAGAATTCTCCTTGTTCGCGAAACAAGGTAGGTATTAATAAGTCTGCAAGGTAATTCCATAGGTATTAGAATAATTCGAATACTTAGAGCCTCCAATTAATAGAATAGAATTATTCCAATACCAACGAAGACACTCATTTTGACATTCAAAAATGTTTACTCAAATTTCAGCAAGTGTGGCTTTGAATCAATCCGGTTATTTTGCTGTACAATCATGTTCGTTCCGTAAGTTTAGCTCCTTTTAATGGTGAAAAACTAACTGAATGTAACAGCTTTGAGAGTAACAATGCGTGATGTTGATTCTTATTGGGGCTGAACCAGTGTACATTTTGGAGGGCAGAAGCGCTTCAATGAGTTTGGTTAGGGAGAGAGAACGACTCCTCTGCTGTATTCAGCAGAGGAGTCGTTCTCTCTCCCTAACCAAACTCATTGGATTAGACCTCTGCACCATCGGCAAACAACCACTTTGTGAAGCGCTTCACAAACCCTCCACCATTTCGACTCCACATCCCCAGCTCTGGGCTGAATCAGTGTACAGTTTGGAGGCAAAAGCGCACTCCAAGCCATTAACGGTGTACAGATTGGAAATACGCGGGTATAGCTCGGGGGGGGGGGGGGGATTTCTCATCGCGCCCAAATCCATATCAGATTCTGTTGATGCTATTAAGAGAGCTCATTAAGCAAAGAGTAATAGTAATATTACCATACGAATACTATACTAATAAAAAAGTACTATACCTACCTTCCATCAAAACTGTAGGAGGGGACGGCGCTTTCCAAAAAATGTTCATTTTTGGATGTGGATTGTTGGAAATTTCCAACAAGGTCTTCAAAGACCTTCGTCCTGAATTACAATAATTGTAAAAATTATTTCCTCCAGCTCCAAGTCGTTAGAAAATAACAAAGCCTCTACCCAGCCTCATTAATAAATGGTAAGTCTTCCATTAGCTGTAAACAAGGACGAAGAGGAAAAATAAAAACGCTGCAAATTTTACACAAGGGTTTATTATTCTTTGATATAGGTTATTGGGTAGAAATTTAATTCTGTGTCAATGAAAAAATTAAAAATTTTTTTTTGGATTTTTATTTTTCAAAAAATTTTTTTTTTTGAATTTTTGTTTCAAAAATTTTTTCTCAAAATTTTTTGTTTTTTTACATGAAAAATATTTGACCTCCTGGGATCCTTCAAAAATTCCATTTGTAGCCCCATGAAAGCCCTATAAATCGCAACAGTGAAATCGGATCGGTCCGGGACCCCCGAAAATGGATTCTACGTCCAAAAATACTTCGAAAACGACATCTGACTCGATCCCATAGCCAAAAGCCTTCAAAAAACCCCTCCTGTAGCTCCATTTTAGCCCCATAGCTCCCCACGGGTTTGGGCGATCGGGCTGAAAACCTTGCGGGCACAACTAGATGGTTAACCGAGTATTGTATCAAAATTTCAGATTGAAAAAAAAATTCCTACTGCCCAAAACGGCCCGGACGGTGGACGGCGGACGGACATTTCGGATTTAGAATGTAGACTTCTTGAAACTGATAATGTCAAATTTTGAGACCGATCGGAGGCGTCGACCCCCGTCGCGAAAACATAGGTGTATTATTCCAAGACTAATAAACCAAAAGGAGACGGAGAACCCCAGGGGTCCATCTGATGTGCGACGGTGATAAATTTAACTAGAATGAGGAGGTTAAGCGAGAGGTTTCAATTCTAAGGGTTTCCTTCCTGACCCCTCACGAACCGCTCCTCGGAGAGCCGTCGGTTTCGGTCGGACCGCGGTTATACCAGCGATGAGCGCTGGAACGCAGATAGCGGTTAACTTTTCGGATGGTCGGCTTGCGGGAACAACAGTCTCTTAAAAAATCCCCCACGGCGCATGCGCCGGTCGAACAGTCGGACCGCGGTCCACCAGCAGAACAGACCTAAAGTGAACTTTCGGCTCATGAGGTCCTATCAAGTGAGTTCTCCTTTCCTTTCCTCCATGGGATCCGCCAATACTTCAAGAAATCTAACGCTTGGAGGGGGGGGGGGGGGGGTCGAACAAGGATGACAAGTCTCTCAACCCAAAGTAAAGAGTCTCAGGTTTCTTCTCATTAACAGAGAGTTAATTTCTAGCGAACCACCCCGATATCTTTTTCATAGATTTCACCCTTCCTTGTCAGGGTCAGTGACGCAAGAGATGCGTTTTTCGTCAGGACAGAAGTGTCGTCTGCTAACAGAAAGACGATGTCAGCCTGAGGTAAATCATCGATGAAAATAAGAAAAAGTGTGGGACCCAAAACTGAACCCCTACACCATAATACCTGACTGGCAAGAAACTTGATAAAGAATCTCCGTGCTAAACATAGAGACGAAATTGATGTGTTGACCCTCATCAGTCTTTTCATCGGTTGTCTTCAAAATTACGGGCTGTCGAAGCTCGTCATTACTATTTACCAGTTGTCTTAAGGTTCGATATTGACCGGCGGTCAACATGTTGCGAATTTCGTTGTCCTTCCTCCCCCTTCGGATTATTTGCCGGACAAACATGATTCGCGGTCGTCCTTGTGATCCCCGTATCCGTTGGCCACCGTAAATAACGAATGAGCCCTCGATCTTTGATGCGGTCGGGGTGGATTTTGTCGAGACATCACATCAAAGAAGCGATGGCAATCTTGGCCCTAATGGTTTACATGACGAGGCGAACAGAGTGGGGTTGGGTGATTGACGGAGAGAAAAAAAAACTACATTTTCATATTGAAGTTACTTTTAGTGTTAAATCGACTTTCTTCGCGTAACGACCCGAACTACCCCCCGCCGGTTAGTGCGAGTTCATTTCGGTTTTCTTTCAATATCCTCAAATCCAGTCAGATTCACGCGACACCTCCGGCGAAATGTTGTTCAGCGACGATGGCAGGTCCCCGAAACGGATTTACGGCAATACCGCGATTGACGGGTTCTCGAATCGCTAAAATTAGAAAAATACGGAAAATGCCGGAGTTGATTTTGGGGAACTCGATCCCGTTTACGGTTAGAAGTAGGCGATCGAGCTCATCCTTCTCCTCTGACGTTTCACGAAAAACATCGACGGGTAAGTGTTTTGATTGCATGACTGTTTTGGCACTCATCCGTCAACTGTTTTTGTTTGGTCGGATTAAGCGAAACATTAACGTAAGCATTTTGACACTCGTAGTAGAACGGTTGGTTCAAACTGAAATAAGGTGGCTTGCATTCATTGCTGGGAATCGATTTTAAATCTTCACGTACGTTCAGATTCAGACGCAAAACTGGGCTAGACACTTTGGTGTATTATTCTTGGAATAATACACCTAATCGCGACGGAGCTCGAAAATTCTGATCGGCCTGGAAATTAAGGGAGGGTGGAAATCTTGAAAAAAAAAAAAAAAAAAAAAAAACGCTGCAAATTTTACACAATGGTTTATTATTCATTGATATAGGTTACTTGGGCAGAAATTTATTTCCGTCAATAAGAAAATTTTTGGAAAAAAAAAGTTTTTTGGATTTTTTTCGAAAACTTTTTTTTTTCAAAAAATTCTTTAATTTTTACTCGAAAAATATTTAACCTCCTTGGATCCTTCAAAAATCCAATTTTTAGCCCCATGAAAGCCCTGTAGATCGCCACAGTGAAATCGGATCGTTCCGGGGACCCCCAAAAATGGATTCTACGTCCAAAAATACTTCGAAAACGACACCTAACTCGATCCGATAGCTCAAAGCCTTCAAAAACCCCCGCCTATAGCCCTATTTTAGCCCCATAGCGCCCCACGGGTTTGGGCGATGGGGCTGAAAACCTTGCTGGCACAACTAGATGGTAAACCAAGTATTTTGTCAAAATTTCAGACTTAAAAAAAAATTCCTACTGCCCAAAACGGCTCGGACGACGGACGGACATTTCGTTTTTGGAATCTAGACATCTTGAAACGTAGTGTTAGAAGTGGTTTTTAAACCAACTGAAAAACCACTTCACACTGAAAATCAAAAACGGCGGGAGACGCTGATTCAGCGGTCAGATCCAACCATTAGTTTACACTTTTGGAAAACCCGAATTTGCCTCCGGGGGCCTCGCGTTCGCGTGCGGGCGGTTAGGGCAAATTCATCAATTTGGTGGAGAGATTAGGTCAACAATTAAGGGTCATTTCGACAAGCAATATATAAGTTATATTGGGATATTGTTTTCTTGTTGACCTGATTCCATCAAGGGATTTGGAGACCTGGGGACGGGGTAAAAGGAGGATCGGCAGCACATAAAAGATCCTCCCGGTCACAACGTAAAACAATTTAGCTGCCAAATTTTACCGTGGGCACCGGGTTGACGAAAGCAAATCTTGACAAAACAAGACCGTCAATCCCGGCTACCTCACACCTGGTGGGGGTTTAGGGTTAGGGGCGGCACCAATAATTGGGAACCGAAGCCTCCACCAGGTGTGAGGTAGCCGGGATTGACGGTCTTGTTTTGTCAAGATTTGCTTTCGTCAACCCGGTGCCCACGGTAAAATTTGGCAGCTAAATTGTTTTACGTTGTGACCGGGAGGATCTTTTATGTGCTGCCGATCCTCCTTTTACCCCGTCCCCAGGTCTCCAAATCCCTTGATGGAATCAGGTCAACAAGAAAACAATATCCCAATATAACTTATATATTGCTTGTCGAAATGACCCTTAATTGTTGACCTAATCTCTCCACCAAATTGATGAATTTGCCCTAACCGCCCGCACGCGAACGCGAGGCCCCCGGAGGCAAATTCGGGTTTTCCAAAAGTGTAAACTAATGGTTGGATCTGACCTGAGTGAATGACGTGGGTGGCCACCGATGATCCTTGGCTAGGAGATCACCGGGACAGACGATTCTTGCATCATGAGCGGCTTCGTGGCGACTGACCGCGAGTTCTGTTTCTGTGTCTCCCTCCTGCCTTAACTCCAACTGCTGAATCAGCGTCTCCCGCCGTTTTTGATTTTCAGTGTGAAGTGGTTTTTCAGTTGGTTTAAAAACCACTTCTAACAGTAGGTATATTATCAAAATTTGAGGACGATCGGAGTCGTTGACCTCCGTCGCGAAAACATAGGTGTATTCCAAGAATAATAAACCAAAACTGCTTGTATAAGCTCATTTCTTGAAATTTTCGGGTTTTCATCTGCATTACTATCATCATTTTTTCATTTGCATTACTATCATCATTCGGGCCGAAACGGAATAGTATGATGATTATGGTATTTGGTTACCCAACAGGTTGCAAATAAATAGAACAAGAAATGGCATCAGCAGACAATATGTCATTTCATCTTGCTTGATTGTTATTTTATTGACGCTATTGTCAATAATTTGTTTAAACATAATATGTTTAAACTTATATTATAAGTGGGCTTCGAAAAAAAAACCTTTTGACTTTCTTTCCAAGTTGAAAATAGAAAAAATCATACATGCCGTTCACCGTCACACTCCTGCAGAAGCTCAAGTAATGTTTTGTTAGGTTCTGATGTGTTCCGGTGTCGCTTTTGTCCAACTTTTACTTGACATGTTGGGAGTTTGTTATTGTCGTTTTTTCCCCTCTGGTATCAACTGTTGATTGTTATAGTTTACAGAATCTGTAAACATCTGGTGTAAACTGTATGGGTAGAATGTATTGCATGGATTGCAATATGTACTACTTTCCACATATGGACACTATTCTACGTTCTACATACGGATTGCATAGTTTATAAACCCCAAACACTGACGATGTAATAATACCTGAAAAAGGTGACTACATGAAATAAATTGTATATAAATAAATAAATAAAATAGATTCGTGATCCACCCACTGTCAGACTTTCGATTTAACAAGAAAAACAATTTAAAGGATAGTAGATGTTTTCGCACTAATAACTTGAAGGAATTGTTGTAACAGTTACATGTTTTGTTGCAAATTTAGTTACATCCGTCTGGCTCTGTTTCAAAACTCGTCATGCCCAAACTTGAGGCTTTATTCCTATTTTACGCAACGCATAACCATAAAATGTCACATTTTAGTAAAAAATATAAAACTTGTAGTTTTTTTTCTCAAAAAGAGCAAAAATTGAACTTAACCAGTTATGCTATTGAACTTATGAGCTACCACACCCTAATAATACCCTAAATCCTCCTAAATTACGACGTTGAAAAGGAGAAATTGAATAAATTACTCCTGCCTAACACTATCAGCTCCATTGAACCCCAATTTTTCTTTGTCATGTTCGTCTTGACATATGCTGTTTTTGCAGGTGGAGGAGCCAGGATGAGCGAGGGCGGACGGGTGAGGAGGAAAAGGAGGAGCAGAATCCCTGTGAGGCAACCGACCGGCCTGTATGTTCATTCAAGTCCTCCTACCGGTAAGTGTATACCTGTGTTGAATGCATTCTATTTCCTCCACAAATAATGGGGAAATCGGCAGGACGCCTTTTGCTCCATTTGGACAAGATAGATTAGATGTAGCGCTTTGTACAAAATGTCCGGAGCATCTGTCGACATCAATACATCGCCGATGTGCCTACGTTTCAGCTTGCAAGACCCTTCAATGATAACCTACCTGACAAAAAACCGCAAAAATAGCCGCAGGTTTCCAATTTCCCAGTAGTTACTGTGTAGGTGTTTGCTGAAGGTACAGAGATCCATTTCAATATGGGAGATAAGAGAATGGGTGACCCTTTTGCTCGCGGTCTAATTTGTTATTAGCAATATACCGTGCCATTCAACGTTTATGACTCAATGTCTGTCTCGAAATAGAAATGTTTTGGAACATCAAGGATTGTGTGTTTGGGATTAACACGTGGTTCCCATCAGTGGACACTTTGCCACATCATTCAAGTAGGCACAACAAGCATAGAGGCCCTGATATAGTGTTTTTGTTATTGCCTAATTTTTTGGGGAATAATTCTGTAAATAACTGTTGTGAAGGTAACTTAAACGTTTGACAACAAATTAAACCGGTGCAGAATGATGTTGAGGTAATTTTGGTTTATTATTCTTGGAATAATACACCTATGTTTTCGCGACGGAGGTCGACGACTCCGATCGGGCTCAAAATTTGACATTATCCGTTTCAAGAGATCTACATTCTAAATCAGAAATGTCCGTCCGCCGTACGCCGTACGCCGTCCGCCGTCCAGGCCGTTTTGGGCAGTAGGAATTTTTTTAAAAATCTGAAATTTTGTCAAAATACTCGGTTTACCATCTAGTTGTGCCCGCAAGGTTTTCAGTCCGATCGCCCAAACCCGTGGGACGCTATGGGGCTAAAATGGGGCTACAGAAGGTGGTTTTTGAAGGCTTTTGGCTATGGGATCGAGTCAGGTGTCGTTTTCGGAGTATTTTTGGACGTAGAATCCATTTTTTGGGGTCCCGCAGCGATCCGATTTCACTGTTGCGATCTATAGGGCTTTCATGGGGCTAAAAATGGGATTTTTGAAGGATCCCAGGAGGTTAAATATTTTTCGAGTAAAGAATAAAGAATTTTTGAAAAAAATATTTTTTCAAAAAAAAAAAAATCCAAAAAAAAATTTCCAAAAATTTTTTTTTCCAACTTTTTTTTGACACAGAAATAATTTTTGCGCAACTAACCTATATCAAAGAATAATAAACCCTTGTGTAAAATTTGCAGCGTTTATGAAGTTGGATTTTGGTTTTGGTTTTTTATTCTTGGAATAATACACCTATGTAATCGCGACGGAGGTCGACGACTCCGATCAGCCTCAAAATTTGACATTATCCGTTTCAACAGGTCTAGATTACAAAACCGAAAAGTCCGTCCGCCATACGCCGTCCACCGTCCGTCGTCCGGGTCGTTTTGGGCAGGAGTAATTTTTTTTTAAATCTGAAATTTTGACAAAATACTCGGTTTACCATCTAGTTGTGCTCGCATTGTTTTCAGCCCGATCGCCCAAACCCGTGGGGCGCTATGGGGCTACGGGAGGGGTTTTTTGAAGCCAAAAGGCTATGGGATCGAGTTAGGTGTCGTTTTCGAAGTATTTTTGGACGTAGAATCCATTTTTCGGGGTCCCGGAACGATCCGATTTCACCCTAAGGATCTAGGGGGCTTTCATGGGGCTACAAACGTGAGTTTTGAAAAATCCCAGGACGTCGAATATTTTCTGAGTAGGTAAAAGAAATTGTTTTGAAAAAAAAAAGTTTGGTACTTTTCCGTTATGCCCCCCCCCCACTCGATTTTGGTTGGCTTTGGGTGCCTTAAAGCCATCAGGAGGGGCTCGAAATCGTGTTCGGGGGGGTGGGGGGGGGGGGTGTTATAACTGAAAAGGGCTCGAATTTGGGTGCCTTAAAGCCATCGGGAGGGGTGTTTATGAACACGAAATCGAGTGGGGGGGGGGGGGGGGGGGGGTATAACGGAAAAGTACCAAAAGTTTTTGTAAAAAAAGAAAATTGAAATTTTTTTCTTCAATTTTTTTGTTGGCACAGAATTAATATTCGAACATGTAACCCATAAAGAATAATAAACCCTTGTGTAAAATTTGCAGCGTTTTTCAGTCTAACTTTTAGACTGGTTCGAAAACTAGGGATTTTATGTGACAGCAAAACTATTATTTTCCGCTCAATTGGAAATATGACGACTTGCAATGTGTTTTAGCGTACCTAACTTGATTAAATCAAATTTTTACTTCACTTGTTCCAGTTTTACCCGTCCACCCTTCCGTCGTTCGTCAGTGGCTGCGAGGCGGAGAAGTCGGTCGCTTGCAAGATATCGTCCTCAAGGTAAACTCCGGAAAACCGTCCGATCGAAACGTGACGTTTGAGTTTGAGATCCTCGTAGAAAATTGTTTCCGTCAAGTTATTGAAGTTGACAAGCGAGGTTTGAAACTAACCAGCGTTTCGGGTGTGGCGTTTGAACTCCAATTGACACCAAGTGTGCTCTAAGACCATTTCTGGTTGCCTAACGTCTGATGTGTGGCGGTTTCGAACCTTGCTGCCAACTGCACTTCCTGCACGTCATCTGTCTGATGGTTTTTTTTACTGTTATGCATTGTCACTTTCGCATTCAAGGGCCAAGGGGCGAGTCTCGTAGGCGAGTATTCTCCTGACTCCAATTCCAGGGCTTTCATCAGTGCTCTTCCACGGATCTTGGTATGACAAACTAAGTCTTTCCAAAAGTGTTAAATTTTCATTCCACTGAACTGGAAATCAAGGTGGTTCCTAGAGAGGAATTCGTTAAAAGAGCAACAATGGGCTTCTTCGAAGGGCCTTTCTTATTCTGACTGCTCAATCATAACGTCGGGTTTAGTTTTAGTTTATTGAGCGGTATGTACATATCAGCGTCTTGTGTCTACTGCTCACTTTTTGAGACTTCTCGTGTAGCACTCTTATGGAAAGCTCTCGTCTGACTGTGATTTTGAACAGTGGAAATTCATAATGACTCATAAATAGTTTGTCCAATATGTGTAGATTATTTCAGTAGGTAAATAAATAGTATTCAAAATGATTTTTTTTTTACAGAAAAAAGTTCAAGAACTCCACGATGCTGCACGTGCCGGTGACGTAGACCAGGTTGACGCTATTGTGAAAGGCGAATCCCGAATCAACCTCGAACTGAGCAGAGACAACGCCGGCACGGGCATTCTTCATAAGGCTGTTATTCACGGACACGTCCCCCTTCAAGAGTTTCTCCTTGAGAACTACCCAAAGACTGTGGAAGTTCTCGATAGGGTGAGTTTAAGACAATAATTGTCGCAATTGTTGCTTCAGGTGGTAAAATTCAAAAATCTCCTGAATGAGGCCGAGCGGCTGAATTGTGTACCCGAATCATCATTGTCGGTTGAGCTGAAGCCGTTCGGCACGTCCATGTCCACACTGATACCTTTGCTTCAATTCGGTTCGGCTTTCTTTGATCTGGACTCCGAGCGGTTTCGAGTTGGATTTGGCACGTTATGTTCTGCAAGGAAGCCAGGCTAAATCTACAGTGGACGTGCCTTTAGAGAACCTTTTGGGCCAGTAGAAATGGTTGGAGCTCGTAACCCTAGTCTTCACGTTGTTAGAATGGTCGTAGTCTCGAAGAATATTGCCAAGAGGAACCTGAGGGAAAAAATACTTATCAATGGCTTGACGCATGAATCACATTCTACATTCTATACGCTTGAAATCATCAATCCTTATTTGTTCCCTGAAATGAGAGACATTCGCGACATTCCGCCATTACGACTCCTGTACCATTGAGATTGGTACAGACTGGCCGACCTTGAAATCGTTGCAAGTCAAAATGGGGGGGCAGGTTTCGTGCTAATGTAACCGCTACTTGGGCAAAGAAGCGCCGTTTGTAAGTAGTGATAGGTGCTACGGGAGAGAGGAAGGGGGGATGACACCCGGACGTGCCTCAATCGAATGGCGTGCTGAGGGCCCTTAAAAGCTTAGGCTCACCCTTTTCCGACCCACCTCTTTGCCATACCAATCAAAGGTATCCGGGTTATCTTTGTTCCATTTCCTTCCCTCCCAACGCCACTTTTCTCGACGTAACTACGCCATTGCCGGCAGCAATCTTGCTAATGCACGTTGGTTTGCAGAGAAAAAAGCGTTCCTAAATTTCCTTTAAAAAGTTCCTAAATTTAATTTTCCTTAGTTTTACTTCAATGAGGGTGTCTTCATGTAGATTATCTCATGAAGTCCATGACGTCCAAAGCGAGGAGGACATCTCGCTCGTGAAGAATCTGCAAAACTCTTCTAGGAGCTGCAAAATTGTCCCATGCATGAGCTGGACAACACTTCTAGAACCAACCCTCTAGGCAACCAGTGGTTGCCAACCACACACCTACCAGGCCTTGCCGCGATTCTGAATGCAGAAATCAGCCAAGTCCACGATGGTCGAGGAGGGAAATTTTAGAGTCGGGATTGAGGAGTTAATATTGCAAAATTTGCAATATTTAATAGAAAATCATCCCGCGATGTGGGATAAATCGGACAAAGGCTGTAAAGATATTGTTGTAAAAAACGCATGGTGGAGTGTATGTGAGGGATTAACGGAAGAATTTAGAGCATGGGAAGGCAAGAAGAGATCAGATTTTGTGTAAGTAGGTGCCTACTAAATAAATTTGTTCCATGGAACAGATAATGTTCAATTGTGAATAAAAAGATGTTCAATTAAACGTGCACGCTTAATTGAACATATTTTTATTTACAAATTTTATTAAATTTTCTAATAAATACATAGCCACAACTAAAGGATAGTTCTGTATTCTGGTTGTCGACTGTCAACGTTAAAAATTAAATTAAACATTTCTAGACAACAATAATAAACTAATAGTATACCTCCGTAGATTAATCAGATTCTTCTATTTCGGCATTTTTGTGAATTTTAGAAAATTGTCTTGGCAGTGAACCGGATTCATAGAGAAAATCGAGGGCGTCAGAGCAATACCCCACATCGTCATTTTTGGTGAAAATGAGTTTGGGATACCGTTGGACGCGCCCTCTCGTGACGAATTGATCAAACTAATAAGTTCCATGAAAAAATCGATAGGCAGCGCGTAAATCGTCTCTAAGTGAATAACCCATGTCGTCAGCAGCCCACATCGTCATTTGAATAGCCCACGTCGTCATCTGAGTCAGGTGTTTTCTACAATTTCAACAACGCAACACCCCATATTGGCACAGCATATTGTCACGCAACACCCCATATTGTCACAGCAACACCCCATATTGTCACAGCTCTGACGATCAACACCCCATAACGACTCGTTTTTTTAGAAAACAAAGGGTCTTTTCCGAATATTTTCTCATAAGTCTATAGAGATTGGTGTTCTGAATGTGGAAAGCACAAGTATTATACTTGTATATATATATATGTATAATACTTATATGCGTGGTAATAGAGAGAAGCAAATCATTGGCAGGTAGTTTTTGGCTCTCCTGAAAAGTTGTCCAAATGACGATGTGGGGTATTGCTCTGACGCCCTTTTAATGGTTCTTTTCCGTTGTACCCCCCCCCCCCCCCCCCCCCACTCAATTTCGTGTTTTATACAAACCCCTCCCGATGGCTTTAAGGCACCCAAAGCCAACCAAAATCGAGTGGGGGGGATAACGGAAAAGTACCGAGAAAATAATCTGCCATGGCGTTCCTGTCAAAATTCATGTTGATTTGGAGTATTGGGTGAACCTACATTTTCCTTTGGCGTTTTTTAAATCTCTTCCTATGCACCAACCGATGAGAGCCATTTTATTTCGACTCATGGACGCAAACTGGTAAGAACTAAAATGAGCAATGGTATACCGTGTTAGTGTGAAAACCCACAACCTCTGCGTCCGAGTGCGTGTGATGGGTCAACCGTGTATGTGTAGAAGGCACTCCCAGACGTGTTTGGTGAACTGACGCCCAGTTGACCAACTCAGGCCTGGGTCTCTACCTTGGGCCCTGAAAGGTGCAGGGCCTGCAAACAGCCTACTGGTGGAATGAAGACATAGCCCATCAAAGGAGGGTCTTCCCTCTGGCTGACGCAGCAGGTCCTGGGGACTGGGACTGGGACTGGGACTGGGACTGGGACTGGGACTGGGAGTTGTTATGCAGAAGCTGCTTGGAGCAAATCCATGGCTGGAAATGCCAGCTGAGGTTAAGGACAAAATGGTTGAGTGTCTGTTACCTACGCATCTCCCTGAGTAAAAGATAAGTTATCAGCGTACAGAAAAGGGAGATCCCACCTTTCACCAGGGTGAGATCTTCCGATACACGATGTCGGCGGGATACTCGATGGGCCCCGGACGTTTATAAACGTCCGGGGCCCATCGTGTATCCCATAAATGGGTCCCGGAGGGGTTGAATCAATATACACGATGGGTCCCACCCAATAAAACATTATTACAACCCTGCCCGCCATTCTTACGGTAGGCAACAAGTTGAAAAATGTGATAGGTTTTCATCGCGCTCTAGCTCCTCTTCTACTGGGTCTACAATCGAAGTTGACCAATGGATTTTATAGGGAATGTGATGCTCTGTAACTTTTATAATAGTGACGTTTGCCGCAGGACGCATAGTTTCGGAGTTATACGCAAAACACTGAAAAAAGTGCCGAAATGTGACCAAAATCGCACATTTTCTTGTCCTGTAGGTCCCTACGTGGTGGAATCCTGCATCCAAACGTCACATACGGTTTGATAGGAAACTTGATAAGCTTTCACGTCAAAAAACGAAATTTGAATCGTACCAATAATTCCGAGCTACAGCCAAAAATGTACCGAAAAGCGTGGTTTTTCGTACGTTTTGGTGCGTTTTCGTATCACTTGTTGTAACAACTGTGCCCGCAACTGTACGCCGCACTTTTCAACAAACTTTGGGTGGCTGTCCTATAGTAAATTTAACGCTCTACAACTTTCATTATGTAACATTTCTCGATAGGGCGGGCCGTTTTGAAGGTTTAGCTGTTTGAAGGGCAAAAAAGTGACTTTTCGAAGAAAAAAAAAAAATCGCCCTTTTTCAAATCGCTCTAGCTGAACCGTTGAGTCTACAATGAACTTAGACCAGTGAATTTTATAGGAAATTTAATGGTCTTTCACTTTGACAACAGTGACTTTTACCGTAGGACGCATATTTTCGGAGTTTTTTTGCGAATATTTCTAAACACAACAAATACTAATTAAGTCTCTTCAGATTCGGATTCAACACTCCAAAAAAACAGAATAATAATAAGAATTACGATATCATCTTGATTTTCACCAGCACGCCTAACTATGATAACACCTCCGGTTCTCCAGGACCCATGGTGTATATTCTTCTCCCCTTCCCGGGTCCCATCATGTACACTTTGCCCCCTCGCGACCCATCGTGTAGAACCCCGCAATGTTTGAGGGTATAAGATGAGCCACCAAAGATGAATTATAGTTTTAGACCAACGGCATCAGCTCAGTGAAATTCGCTTCCTTCGCACCGTTTTTGAGCAGATGAAGAACACCCTGTTCGCTGCTCATTGATTTCTTCGTCACTGAACTCGTGCAGGACGGTGAAAACCAGCGGGTCTCAGTTTTGTGAACAAACGGTCTGAGATCACCTCATCAGGAGCGGGAAAGCGTGTGCAAGGTCTCAGTTCACCGCGAATCCTCCCAGGTGTAATCCGCCCGATATTAGGTGACTTTTACCCACAATAACAGCAAATTTGCTCATTCTATAATCGGCTTATATTCTTCGTGTTTCCCCTTTCGTGATTTTCTTTCTTGTTGCTGTCTCATACCTTTTTTAGAATGGCTCCACCTTAGATAGAAAAACTCGGGTCACTTCAAATAGCAGTGACTAAGAATTATGTCGGCAGTTAACATTCCGAAAATAAACGAACGGGTTCCCCAGCCGGATTTCCCTCTTTGTGGATTCTTATTGCACAGCAATTTTTCAAAGACGGTTTGTTGACTTAGCAACACGATTACAACTGAGTTTACATTTCCGGCTACACTCCCCACTCCCCTCTTCAACTACACTGTCCCAGTTTCTGCTCGTTAAAATTGGACCGTGATCAATACAGGAAACCTTCTAGTTTCCTCCGAGGCGTTGCATATTTTATTTGGTATTACGCCAAAAAGTGTGGTGGCTAAGTTGACTGACCTACCCCGATGTGACTGATACCATCGGGAAAACTGTCGATCAGCATAACTACACAACAGCGTTCACCACGCAATTCCACGATTGACTGGGGAGGAGGGGAGGTTGATAGCCGCCATACGATCAATAACGATGAGATAGCAATTTGATCTGATGTGGCATGTAATTTCATCTGTGCAAATATTAGCGATGCGGATTTTTTTAATAAACTGCTGAAACACTTGCACTTGAAAGGGCATTCTAATGAATATAAATGTTGAGCAGTTAATCATCCGGGGGGAGAGCAGCCGGAAAATTGGGTTGAACCGTAGGAAAGACGTTGCGTGGAGGGAACTGCAAAAGCGTGATGTAACCTCGAAATTTATCAGCTCACACTCTCGTCAAGGTTGGATGGGAACACAAATCCGTCGGGGAATACCCCACTAATCTACGAGCCAGGTGTCCGCAGACCCACGTTATCTATAGGGCTGTCGTGCTGACGTCAGGATCAACAGGGAGGGTGCCTCACGGCTTAATTGCTATTTCTGCATTCCGTTCGACCTCTGACTAACATTTCACGTCGTTTCAGGGCTCGATTGGAATGTGGGATTCAAAAACATGCTCAACGTTCATAACCTAAACACACATGGGTTATGCCGGTCTGCCGAGATTGGCATTTTAATTATTAAATAATGAACCTATTAAACCTCACCACACATTTGCTGACATTTTAGGAGTACTTGTAAGCTATACCCATCACCCAGGTGGTTGGGATTTTGTGATTTAATCGTTCTTTGAGTTATAGTAATTTACGCAAAATATTGTATTTCCCCTTGCTTTCCGGCGAACGAGCGGCAAAGTAAACCGCAACATTGTAGATATGTAAACAAATTAATACCAGGGATCTGTTATACCTACAGTAGTAGTGTAACAGATCCCTGATTAATACTGGGAGTTTACAAGTCCATTTCAAGGTTACCGTGTGGTGAAACGTAATTTTTGGTTTATTATTCTTGGAATAATACACCTATGTTTTCGCGACGCGGGTCGACGACTCCGATCGGGCTCAAAATTTGACATTATCCGTTTCAAGAGGTCTACATTCAAAATCCGAAATGTCCGTCCGCCGTACGCCGTACGCCGTCCGCCGTCCGGGCCGTTTTGGGTAGTAGGAATTTTTTAAAAAATCTGAAATTTTGGCAAAATACTTGGTTTACCATCTAGTTGTGCCCGCAAGGTTTTCAGTCCGATCGCCCAAACCACGGGGCGCTATGGGGCTAAAATGGGGCTACAGGAGGGGTGTTTTGAAGGCTTTTAGCTATGGGATCGAGTTAGGTGTCGTTTTCGAAGTATTTTTGGACGTAGAATCCATTTTTGGGGGTCCCGGAACGATCCGATTTCACTGTGGCGTTCTATAGGGCTTTCATGGGGCAAAAAATGGGATTTTTGAAGGATCCCAAGAAGTTCAATATTTTTAGAGTAAAAATTAAAGAATTTTTGAAAAAACAAATTTTTGAAAAAAAAAAATCCCCCCAAAAAATTTTTTTTGAAATATGAAAATCCAAAAAAAAAAATTTTTTTAATTTTTTTTTTATTGACAGAATTAACTGTCTATACAAGTAACCTATATCACAGAATAATAAACCCTTGTGTAAAATTTGCAGCGTTTTTTTACTTTTCCGTTATCCCCCCCCCCCGACTCTTTCACGCCCGCCTGATGTTTCTAGGCACCGGTAATGATCCTTTTTCACATTTTCATTAACCCTTAATGTACGTAATGTACGCACAGATAGAAAGAGTGAAGAGGCATCGGCGAATTCTAGGAAAAACAAGAGGGTAACTCCATTGACCACGGGGGCTGCGCGCTTGCTTGGGTCGAATGTCTTCCCGATGAACCGGTTGGTTTACTAATCTCTTCACAAAGGTCAGTAGATAAGGAACGGAAATAAAAATTACCTACAATTTGTTTCAACAAAACCTCACCGACATCGGCAACTTCTGAAAACACGGTAATTATTTTTTTCCCCTTCTTTTAAAAAAATCATATAATTTCTTCTCACAGTTTGAAATTGTTACGAATTGTACGTAAATATCAAATCTAAGTAAGAGGGAATGCCTAGAAACATCGGGCGGGCGTGAAACAGTCGCGAAAGTCGTGGGGGGAGGGGGGGGGGGGGTATAACGGAAAAGTACCTAATTTTCTAACGTCTCGGTTAACTGGCAGGTTAAGATTTAAGGTTTCAGGAGACGATTTCTAAGGTCCAGGAGACGAAGATGAGCGTGAAAGCTCGAAACCGGTCTCCAACAGTTGGAGTTACTGATGTATTTCATCTAAATACAGAAGTTAAAGGGAAGAAGCAGAGAGTTCACTATCCTTGAATCTCGTTTGAGATAGTGAAACGATTACGAAGCTTCCCAACAAAATTTCGAGGACGCTCACCATCAACATCTCAAAAAAAAAAAAAAAACGAAACGTTTTTGGTTTTTTACGGATAACTTTGAAAGCATGCGTTGTAGGCGAAATCGTTCTGTATAGTAAATTAAAGAGCACAAAGTTATGCGTCGAATGAGCTTCCTTAAAGTCATAATTCAACCTGCCGTAAGGGTGCGACGGAAAATGTCGATTTTTTCCAACTTTGCGAAAAATCAAGATGACGTCAAGTTTGAATGTCTGCTTCTCAAAAATGGTAACTCCCGCGTAACAACTCATTTAATGGAAATTGTAGAGCATTTAATTCGGCGTTCAGAGAGCACAAATAATGTCAATTTTGGTCAAACTTAACTTTAAAAATGAATTAATGTTCGGAAACACTCCTGAGCGATTGGCTATAGGACTATAGGAGGATAGGCTACTTTAGAACCCCACATGAAAAAGGTCGACCTGGAGCAATCATTGAGGCAGTAGCCATTATTTATCATGTCGTTAGGACCTCTGCTGGGAATAAGAGTCCAGATTTGCGAGTACGAAAAACATTTGTAAGCGGCGTGGTAGCCGAAAAACCCTGATTTGTAAGACTTTTACGTTCGATTTCACCTATAACGCACCCTTTCAAAGTTATCCGTAAACAACTAAGAAAAGTGCCGAAATTTTGAGTTTTTTTTTTTTTTTTTTTTTTGCGATTTTGACGGTGAGCGTTCCAGAAGTTTGTTGGGAAGCTTCGGATTCGTGATCAGCCCCCCCCCCCCCCCCCCCAAAAAAACGTATAAAACCATTGAGAAAAATTCTACACCACGCTTTGCTTTGCTTCTGAGGCACCCAGTGATGGTCAATCACTTCACCTATTTTCTCAACGTTTCAGAAATAATCCCTATTCACGCAATTAGTTTCACAATACAGCTAAAGAAACTACTTCAATTTGCCCTCCAAATTCCACGTCAGGCCTTATTCCTCAAAATCGTCGATGAGGGGGTTAGACTTGAGGGTGATTCGGGCGGAGTAAACGTAGGCGGCCCAGGGGGCAGACAGGGGTGACCCAGGGTTTGGAGAGTGGGGGGTGATATAAAACAACCATGAGCTCATCACTATATTCCAGTGTTCTTCCACCTTCGAACTCATTCTCGCTGACCAGCCCTGTCGCTTTATCGATTTTTCGGCAGGTACATAAACGCCCTCAAAGGCTCTTTAAAGCACCGAACTTGACTCAGAAACCTTGTCAACCACAAATTAAACTCCGTCTTTATCTAAAAAGAAACAAAAAATCGAAAAAAAAAAAAAATCAACTCGGTACGACCCTTGTGACTGTCTTGTCCATGTGCTCGTACTACTCTACAATCGTGTTGCTGTTTTGTCTTCTTGTTCTTGACGTACATGACGTTCGTCGTCTCAGTTGTGAAGCAGGACGTACATTGCAGGTGACTCGAAGCAACACAGGCTGTGAGTTTTCAGCTGTGTGACATTCATGGAACAATCTCGAAATGTTTTCCCTCTTTCGGGAAAAACCAAATAAATTC
The DNA here is from genome assembly GCA_955831195.1 of Pilophorus perplexus. NCBI lineage: Eukaryota > Metazoa > Arthropoda > Insecta > Hemiptera > Miridae > Pilophorus > Pilophorus perplexus. The sequence continues at coordinate 6,355,092 of OY037015.1, forward strand.
CTAGTGTGATTTGGTACTTTGTCGATTCGCCACGATCATCACATTCAGTCAATAAGCTTAATGTTGGTTGTTCAAAAAGTGTCACAATTCGGACAACCTTTCACTTTCCCCTTAACTCGCAATTGACACGATTGACAGGCGACACAACTCTGCTATAAGCTCCTCTTATGGAAAAAGGATTTAATCGGCATTATTCAGTGTAGAATCAACTCCAAATGATTAGTCACCTCAAAATTTGTCTTTCTGCGTTTTGTTTTGACTCCCGTTTTGACTCGGCTCCCTCTCCTGTGTTAACACAATGGTTTATTTTTATGTTGTATAAATTGTGCGAAACAATAATTATGTGTCAATAAAAAATCTATAGGCCTTCCAAAAAGTAACAAATCCATACTTGCTATGGCCACAGTTACTTAAAAAACAACACCCCTCTTAAACCTCTACCCCAAAATCCTTCAAAACCACTCCTGAAGGAGTAAGCCCCTCACGGTTGGGCTGAAACCCTTGTGAACACAACTAAATGGAGAAGATTTTGTCACAATTTCTGCTTTGGTCAGGATCTACATTGGTCATACGTGGACGTCGGACGGGCATTTAATTATTAGAATCTATCTACCTATACCATTAAATTAAACTGTCTCTATTTGTGGGTATGTCACAAGCCTTCTCCTCAGAAACCATGATTGGTGAAAAAAGCCGATTTTTTCTACCTACTCAGCCTCCCAGAATACTGGTGAGGGGGGGGGGGGGGGGAGACCCCCCCAATGAACGCAAATAGGCGCATTTGCGCCCAACTTTCTTATTTTAAATGGGAACCCACAAATTTTTGGGTGAATTTGGATTCCCGAGCCAATTTTACGTCCAAATATCCCGTTGAGCGCAATTTCCGACGCGCGCAAATCCGCACGACTCTTTCCTATCTTCGTTGTTTACAGTCCGATTGAGTCGGTGTTTCCTCTGTATTCTACCTAGCGATCCTAATTTTGGTTTATTATTCTTGTAATAATACACCTATGTTTTTATACTAAATTTCGAACGAACGAATTTCGATGATCGGGAGTTTTGACGGCGATTGGAGTGAAAACGAATTTTAGTGATGGGGGGTCTGCTCTTGAGTCATAGACATAATAGGAGCTGGCTGCGCTTGGGGTGTGTGAGGTCTGTGAAGGTCTCCCAACTCGGGCGACCTTCATTTTCCTACGTTTGGCTTTTAGGTATTTTCAACCTCTGGTCGGATTGGAATTCGAAAGCTCGAGAAGTTTTTACTCATTTAAAATTTATATAAATCATCACCTGACCTATTATTCAAATTGACGAGCGAACCCCTGTCTGAAAAAAGTGGTCGGTCTCTGCAGGCTCTCCCCTGGTCGATAAAATGGTCGGCTGAGCGAAGCGAGCCCCCCTTTGTCAGAGTGGTACATCATGAAACGTAAACACACTTCATTACTGTTACGGCCAAGCAATATTAATCAGCCGTTTCATTACGTTTCTCAACCAAAGGATTTCAAAACTCCTCCGTCTTTTGAATTAATTTTAATTTTGGTTTACTATTCTTGGATTAATACACTTATGTAATCCCAGCGGAGGAAAATTCCGATAGGCCTCGAAAATTCTGATCGGCCTAAAATTTGATATTATACGTTTCAAGATATCTAGATTCCAAAAACAAAATGCCCGTCCGCCGTACGAGCCGTTTTGTGCTATAGGAATTTTTCCGCTATTGGATCGAGTCAAGAGTCGTTTTCGAAGTATTTCTGGCCGTAAAGTTAAGAAAGTAAAGTAAAGGTGGATTTTTGGTGTTAACCATTTTCGGTTCTCACAATTGAGGCAGGAGCCCGACCCCGCACTTGTACTTTGAAACGCTTTGGAAGCTCTTGCTCCAGGGAAAGGATTCCCATAAACTTGAGTTCAGAGGTGAATTGTCTGCCGACAAGACAGGTATTACAACACGTGATCGACGCACAGTGCGGAATTTTCAACATTTAGGGGCAGGAAAATCGAAAAATGGTCGGATCAAGCTGACAATTCGTATCCTCATGTTTTCGAGGGCGTAGAATTCAATAATGACCTTTCGAGTCTGTAGCGTGCACATAAAACTGCGCAATTGCGCAATAATTAGAATAAAACCTCGAAAAATGGTCGGATCAAGCTGAAAATTCGTATCTTTATGTTTTCGAGGGCCTAGAATTCAATAATGACATCGGAAAACCGATATATATAATACAGTAGAATCCCGCTAATTCGAATCCCAAGGGACCAGCTCAGAAATTCGAATTAGTGAAAGTTTTGAATTAGTGAGAGTTCGTATTAACGGTTCATTTTAATTTTCAAACAATCGTCAAAATTAGGTTTTTAAATTGTGGGTCGGTGTAGGATCTCATTGAAAAAAGTCAGTGATCTTCTTCTGTGTTATTGCTGCTGTTCGGGTACGATCTACGGAGTTTTCCAGAAGAGCAAGGGCAGAAAAAATATCATCATCGACGTCAGTTTGGACTAGGTAATGGCGTAGTAATTTCACAATAATTTTCACTGCAGCATTTGCTGCCTTCCCAGTTATGATTTCGACGGGCTCATCACATTCTTCTTCGTTGTGTACTTCGGGTTCATCCACAGTTTGTTGCTCCAAAATTTCTGCCTCACTTAACGACCCAACAACGGCTACGTCATCGTCAAAATGAACAAACTCTGAAAATGTGATGGTCTGATCATTTTGAGGAATGCGGTTCCATTCCATTCCTAAGTCCTCTGAATCGGTGTCCATAGCGACTTCTGGACTTTCCGAAGGGTTAACGAAACCGCAAGCCCTGAAACAGTTGGAAATCGTGCTCGATTTAACATTTTCCCATGCTTTATGAGCTATGTGCATTGCGGACAGCACTGTCAGGGAAAGGGTCACTTGATCGTCTATAGAATCCAAAATTTGACGGACGATCTCCTTCCTGTAGAAAACCTTGAAATTTTGGATGATCCCTTGATCGAGTGGTTGAAGTTTTGAGGTCGATTTTTGAGGGTATTGGGATTTTCTCAAGGGGCTCACACTTCCATTCGAATTAGCGGGATTTTCGAATTGGCGGGATTCGAAACATCGGGATTCTACTGTATATGTAAGTACATAATTTTTAAATTATCTGGCGTTCTATATTTATTCAAACGAAAGGTTTAAGGGCTTCAGAAAAACGCCATACGATAATGTTTATAGCTAAATCGTATTTATTACACGACTCATGATAAGGAACAAAAAATACACTTTTACTTACGTAGCGTAGCGCGAACGAAAAAAAAAAAATCACAAAAAATTATTATTTTGAGATCACTTTAAATCGACTTTTTTCAAAATGGCGCAAAAACGCGCAAAATGTACCGGTTGTCCCTTCTTCTGGAGACATTTGACTATTGTTGACCCGATTGATTCCAATTGATTCCCGATTTAAAAGCTCAGATTGCTAAAAAGTTATATACGCGATTTTCCGCATTTCAGCCCTCCTGATCGGGTGTCGTATGGCATGCAAGGAACGCATTTAAAAATCCGAAAAATTGATACACTTACCTTAGGATGTCTAGAATGAGGAGAAATTAAATAATCCTGCTTCTGTCTTGCATGTTTGTGTGTAACCAATGATCAATAGTAACTAAATGACAAAGGCCAGAAAACAGGCTTTTCGCGCTCGTCAAAACCGTCATGTTTCGACAAGCACAGCTCTCTTCCAATTTTATCAGCGAAGATTGGGGATCGGTTCCCTATTACTAGAGGTATCTGCATAGATATTCATCAAACCAAAACAATTTTTTGGTGACTTTCTTTTTTCGATTTTCCTTCCCCTAAATGTTGAAAATTCCGCACTGTGCGACGTTTGGTCTAACATTGGTGTACCTCCCCGGATTTGAACCAGCTGATCAGCGCTACGACTGATGTATTTCTCGACGTAGAACCCATTATTTGGGGTCTCAGAACGATCCTATTGCACTTTTTGCGATCTGTGGGGCTTTCAATGGGATTTTTGAAGGATCCCAGGAGGTCAAATAAGGTGTCGTTTTCCAAGTAATTTTGGAAGCAAAATCAATTTTTTTGAGGTCCTCATCTGTTCAAACATTGTACTTACGAACCAATTTTTTTTAAAAGTTTTTTTCAAAAATCAAATATATTAAAGCCCGAGGAGGGTGACACGATTTTGGTCATCTTTATTCTCGGCCACTTCCAGATGCCGGAAAAATCTGAAATTCGTCTTAAAAAATCCAGTTTGGCGAGCATAGTGCGAGAAAAGTCTGAAAACACCACAAAGTAGCTCCATGTGGCGTATCTGAGCTCCTAAAGTGGGAAAAATGGGAAATTAAACTTTTTCTAAAAAATTTGAAAAAATACCAAAAATCCGTTTTGGCGAGTAGATGACGAGAAAAATATGAAACCACCAAAAACTTGCTCCATCTAAGCAACAAAAGTGGAGCAAAAATCAGGGTTTGGAGCAGTTGACAGGGAATTGGGATGGTGATGGGCCAGGGAGTGACCGAAGGCCACGCGGCTACCTCCCCCCCCCCCCAACCAAACCACTAGTCACCCTTTCTAGTCTCCTGCTCCAAAGCCCGGACCTGAGTGTGATCGATTGAAACTGATTGAATATTTTTCCGTTTTTCGTGTTGTGTGATCAAATATTTCTTTAGACCCTTTCAAACGCGGGGATATAATCAAATCAGTTTGCGTGACCCGAACAACGGCGTTGGACTACCTCTTCTGCGGGTACCCGAGTTTAAACTCACTCAACTTGGTTTATGAATGATTTGTTAATTGCGGCATGACCAGTATTTATTTATTAATTCTTGTGGGGAATGTTGTTCAGTTTAGGGTTTGTACGAGTTACTCAATTATATCATGTTAGTTGAAAGAACCCACTTCATCAAACTTGTTAATCATTGGAGACGAGTGGGGGCACAATAAATATCGATGAGTCTTAGGTCGACCTTGCGGAAAGCTAGACTAGCCGGTATTGATTAATAGTTTGCTATTGGATTAGTCATGAGGTCAAACTGATGCCACGTAAATTAAGAATCACGGTACACCCCCCCCCCCCCCCCCCAAAATTTGTATTAATGAAAGTTTGATAAGTTTTTGTCTAACAAACTGGGACGTTTCCACTTTCTTGTTCTGATTGTTCTAATTGCCTCGTTCTGTTATCGGAGGTGAATCGTGGAATGAGGACATGTAGGAAAATGCCGGATGGGGGTAGTTCTTATTGATTACCGATTAGCTCTGACTCGTTGGGTCATCGCAACGTAGTTTTTCCAGGTTATGGTGGTCAGAATGGGGTTTAAGTCCCCCAAGTCTGTTTTATTTATAGGGCCTTATAATATAATATTTGGGCCAAATATATTAATATATATTAGGTATATTACCTAATTAGGTATAATATTTGAATTCCGAAGTCTGGAGGGGGTACATGATGTTGGCTGCTTAGTCATCTTTTGATTGGCCGAGAGATGCAAGTTAGCCAACCTTGCTACGCGAAAAGTCAACCCCGAAAATCGAGGTAGGTAGTTAATCATCAGAGAAGGTCATTCAAAGATCGTGTATCGAGGTTTTTTTTAGCAAAGATTATTCGAAAATCTACCGGGGCCGAGTGTTTTTATTCCAATTCCGTTCAGATTTAAGAGGTATTCAGCGCTCTGGCGGCTCTGTGCTCAACTACTCGATGCCTAGCTAGGGAAGGTGACGTCACGGGCCCTCCGCTTTCAGTTCAAAATCTTCAACATTTCTAAAACAGTTCTGCACGTACTATACGGTTTTCCGAATTAAATATTTGTGAAAGGGGGTTTTAAGGGGTGCTGAATCCGAATCTGTTGTTAGAAATGCTGAATTCCGACTTTCTCAAGGAGCCCATTACAATGTAAAATTTGGCCACAAATTAGAAAAGGTCATGTTGAATTGAATGGGCAAAACCTAAGCATGTACACGATTGTTTCACCAGATTGATGTTGAAGAAGTCGTCAAATGAGTGACCATACGAGATTATTTACAGTCTCTAAGTTTTGGCACAGGCTCAAACAGATTTGGAAAGAACGTTGAAAAATGTTAACTCCATCACGATTTACGATTTCTACTGTCTTGCAAACGTGAGAGGGGCAGCGAAAGTTAATGTGGGGAATGAGATGCTGAGGGGAACAAGTTGATATTTTTTTCGTAATGAGGTAAGACATGCGAGAGAAAAAATCCTCTATGGCCCTCTTGAAAAGAAAAAACAAACATAAAAGCTGCAAATTTTGCACAAGGGTTATTCTTTGATAAAACTAGAAAAATTGTGCAAAAACTAATTCTATGTCATTGAGAAATATTTTTGTAGAATTGAAATTTACATTTTTTATGTACGGTGTTTGGACAGATGAGACACCTCGAAAAATGAATTATGCGTCCAAAGTAACCTACTCAAAAAACGTACGTTATTTGATTTCCTGGGGACCTTCAAAAATCCCATTTGTAGCACCATGAAAGCCCCATAGATCCCCGCGGTGATTTCCGATCGTCCTGGGACTTCAGAAAATGGATTCTACGTTCAAAAATACTTCGAAAACGATACCTAACTCGACCCCATAGCCGAAACCCTTCAAAAACCCCTCCCGTAGCCCCTTTTTAGCCCCACAGAGCCCCACGGGTTTGGGCGATCGGGCAGAAAATCTTGCGGGCACAACTGGATGGTAAACCGAGTACTTTGTCAAAATTTCAGAATTTTAGGAAAATTCCTACAGCCAAAAACGGCTCAGACGGCGGACGGACATTAAATGTTTTCGTTTTTGGAATCTAGACATCTTGAAACGTATATTATCAAATTTTGGGGCCGCTCAGAATTTTCTACCTCCGTCGCGATTACATAAGTGTATTATTCCAAGAATAATGAACCAAAAAAGCAGACGCTGAGTTGGCAATACGAATAATATGTATATATATAGAGTGGAGAGAAAATATATATTAACTTTTTCCTACGTTCATCTGTTGTATCAGTAAGTATTGTAATCTTATATCTAATGTGACTTTTCCAGGAGAGGCGCAATCCGCTTCATTACGCCGCCGGCAACGAAGACGTCTGGAACCGGCTGGTGGCAGGCGGCGCCGACACGACCACAGTCGACCGGGAAGGTTTCAGCCCGGCTTTCTACATGAACCACCCTAGAAGGTTGAGACCACCGGCTCCCGAGTCCCGTTCTAAACCTCTCTCGACCAACCAAGGTGACTTTGGAATTCGGAGGGAAATCAAGGTTGACTGGGTGGATTTGACCATTTTCATGGCCGGTGCGGCGAGTTGGTAAACCGTGTTGGTAAACTTGGCCTACAAGGCTGTGGAAGGAAATGTTTGCCTACGTCTTTATTGTAAAGGATAAAAGCTCTTCAAAGCCAAGAAAATTAAGGTTTCTTTGGTGGCACTTTTCAATCCTGACCTCGTGAATAACGATCAGTCATCTATCATGTCAGAAAATTACTCATTGTCTATAACAAAGACTATGTATATTATATAGACCGTAAATGACCTTTTTGCCTATAGTATAACCCTATTGCACAAATATTGCCAATCTCTTCTGCGGTAGATTAATGAGACGTCATCGTTTGCACAGGGCTCGTGGTGAAGCCGTCCAACATCCGGATATGGATCCACGACAAGGACTTGGGGAGGCTCCAGAAAGTGCTGTGGGAAGGGATGGGAGACAAACTGAAGACTGAAACGAGCTCGCAGCCTCTCGTCAGGAGATTTTTAAATGCGGTCCCTTACATCATGGTACGTAGATGGCGAAAGAACTCGATAGTAGGTATGTTATGGGCTAAAGTCGCTTATTCCGGAAACTTGGTTCCAAATGACGTCCTCACTTAGTAGTGTGGACGCTCTGATAGCGACTGAATGGGCAATTTGCTTGTACTTTAGATTTTGCATTCTGCCTTACCGTTCAAATGGAGGGCTATAAATTTACTTGTACAGCCTCAAATACTAACGGGGGAAAAAAAAAAAAAAATCTGGAGGAGATATAACAAAAACGAAACGCGCAGTTTGAATCAAGGGGGATTTTCGAGTGTCTCCAACATCAGTGACGTCACAGTTCCAGTGAATCTCTCACCAGGAGCGCTAATATCAGCTTTTATGATAAATTTATAGCAATCCTTTCATAATCATCAAATGCAATTTTCGTTAAATGATCTAAACTTTCTGGAAGCCGGCTGACAATAATTGTTTTCCTTATTTTCTCAGGAAGTACTTTCAGTGAAATAAAAGTAAAAAGAAACATGCCAATGGCCGATGGGCACGTCCACACTATGACCTTTGCTTCAATTCGGTTCGGCTCGTCGATCCAGACCGAGCTGTTTCGGGCTGGATTTGGCCCCACCAGTTGGGCTTTGTCAAAGTCAAAGATCTTGCCTTAAAAACTTGATTTACGTGACGGCTTTTAGAGCTGAAGCCAAACGTGAGACGCTGTGATGACTTTCAAACTGTTGAAGTTCAGTGTTGAATTTCCCCTCCATGCATCAAGTGAGCCGCATCATTCAAAGCCGAAGGGCGTTGTAATTGAACTGTCAAGAGTTGGCCCTATAGAATAGAGATGATGAATAGCCTATGGGAGTTTGCCAGACACTTGTCTCACCGTTTCACCTTGCAAACCCTATTTTCATATGAATTTCTAAACTCCTTTGTCTGCCGAGAATTGCTTCAACGTCCTGTGACTCAGTTGGCAGTTCAAGTACGTTCGTGGAAGGCTCATCATGCGGTTGTCGCAGTTTCTTAGAGCGCAATACTGCGGAGAGTCTCCTGAGCTGCAGGAACCTTCGGTATGAACGGCTAGGAATGCATCATTTCCAGGGAATTTAGGCTCATTGTCAATATTCCGGAGTTGGACTACCCGGGCAAATCCATTTGAGGGCTCTCAGACGACTCATTTCAACTCATCGGACAATTTCCTTTCACAGAATGAAAAACAATTGAGTGGTAGTTTAGCACTATGCAGGCTTCAATTTTCCTCGTTGCATTCCCTCCTGTCAATCTTCTTTTTTTTTCTTTCCACCTTTTGGAATCGAGCGTGTTGCTGCACCCCAACATTAAAACAAACATTTGAGCTAGAAAAAGCTGTCAGTTGACTGATAATCGCGTGATGGCGTCATTTCGGAGACCGTCAAATGCGCTCCACAGCAAGGGGACGGTTGCCCGTCACGAGAGAAAACATCCAATCAAAACAAGAGTGAAACGTCTCACGAAAGTCTGGCGAAATTCTTAATATTTGGAAAACAACGTTTCCCCATCGCCTCAATGTAGTCCCCAGTTTAGAAGGGTTCAAAAGCGGCGTTGCCCTGGAAAAAAATTTATAAAAAGTAGTAGGTTTTAGAACGGTATGTCGGGTCGCTGAATCCGAATCTCGTTTGCTACCTAAAAAAAAGGACGGTAAAATCAGAAAAACTCAAAATATTCGACCTTTTTTCAGTTTTCGCTTTTATTTCGAAAACCAAGCAAGTTTCGTGAAAACTCACTATTAGCACAATTAAAGTAGACAAAATTTCATACAAAATGCACGTGCTACAATCGAAGATCGGACCAATGGTAAGGCCGCTAGAGCGCGCTGAAAAATGGGCACTTGCCAAAAACTGGTAAAAACCCGTTTTCACCATGTGGTGTTGAAATACCTATTTCTTATTACTTAAACCATTTTAACGTAGATTACGTTTTTATGGAGGCCTATTTGCCAAACAACTATGAAGCAGAACCCTTCAGTAGGTAGCATCAGTCATTCATGAATGATTGACAGAACTTTTTGATATTTTCCGTCACGTCACCTGATCTAAATTCTCTCCTGTTCCCCCTAGAAAGCTGAAATTTGATAGGGAGCCTCCCTAAGACAGTAAGAGACGAATGACATGACGGGGTCCAACCAGATCAGCTGAGTGACCTAAACCCACTCCTGTTAACCCCCAGTACTAAAGTAAAAATTAACCATACCTAAATCATCACATGTGGCACATATAGTCACAAGAGGCAATACACCCCACAGGCGGCAATATTTTTTCTGCTGACGAATCTGAACTTGATGTTGGTGTTGGCCGTTATTCAGAGGAGCCCCTGATTTTATAGCCTGAACCAATCTGTGCTAAATGTTAATGTTGTTTTTTCAGGGTTTGGTGAGAGACGTTCACTCAGCGGCTGTCAACAACGACGTCGAACTGCTCAAATCCAAAAGCGCTGACCCAATCCCGAAAGACATCCTCCTCAGCAAAGATGCCAACGGCCTCAATCCTCTGCATAAAGTACGTTGTGATTATGTAAATTGGAAAGCAAGTGGGTCGCCGACAAGTATGACTTTTTGCTTTGTTTGTATAGGCTGCTGGTTTGGGTCACATGGAAGTAGCTCGCGCCATTATGGAGAGGTCGCCAGAAGCTGTGAACGCCAAAGACCACCAGGACAGAACTCCGCTTCATTACGCTGCTGCTCTTAAAGATCAAAACCAAATGTATCAGATGCTGGTCGATTTCGACGCCACAGACCACTTAGAGGACAAGGTAGAGAAATTCGGTTTTGATTCTTTGGGAAGTCATTGTCAGGAAAATCCAGTCTTACCAACCTTGAAATATTCCAGAAAGGGAACACGCCGAGCCACTATCGGGCCAGACCTTCAGAACTCGAAGGGCCGAAGCTGCTGAATGTCGTCCCCGACGCTCCCAGAACCGCTCACATCTTCCCACCTTCCTGGGACTGGCGGCTGCTCACAGGTGAATCATCCGGGGAAACGCCCATCACTTCCCCGCAAACCGAAGCCCCACCCCAAATCTCCAAAGCCCCAGCCAAAGTATGAAATATATTGAATACCTTTTATTTCAAAATTTGCGACCACGATGACCAGGTTTTCTTACACGTTGCTTATTTTTTCTACTGCATCTATAAAGGACGCCGAGGATCCAAAGCAAGAACCAGAAGAACCGCCAAAGCAAGAAGAAGAGAGGCCAGTGGATGACAAGCCACCGGAAATTGAAGCTTCGCCGGAACAAGAAGACGTCATCGTCGAACCGGAGCAAACTAAAGTAGAAGATATCCCTGCAGTTTCAGATGATGAAGGTGTGGGCTCGGAAGCTAATCCTTCGGTAGAAAACACCTCAACGCCTCTAAGCGACACCGTGAACGGTAACTAAACCCCCCTCGCACCAGAGCACTCCTCCCGTCAGTGTTTTGTGCCTTCACCGTTGTGATGCGTGTACAGCACTTTTGTTGAGTGTCTAGCACTGTTGCCACGTTTCCTGAAGTCGTCGTCTCAGCACACGGCCTTCTGTGTCAAATGAAAACAAGAGTCCAGAATGCCGTCGCTGTGCCGACGGCATTCTTGAAACGTCCAAAGCACCTGTGCGTCCCTCTGTTCTCCCCACGAGTCCACGACCTCTCTAGCGGCATTTCTTCTTTTCAGAAGAGGAGGAGATCAGCGGGGCAAGGCTAGGTGAGACCATGACACTGTCATCTTCGCTATTTAGATCTGACACTTCCACAATTGAAGAGTCGGGGGGTAACGATAGTGGGAACGAAGAAGGGGATTCTGAAGGCAAAGCCAATGATGACACTGTTGAGCAATCTGTCCCAAGCGACTTGCCTGAAGATGTCCCATCTGCGGATGATAACAGCAACGAGCAAGAGCCACCAAATGGTGCTGATGAAGCTGAAGTTCCTGAAACCCCTCGCACGAGGACTGATAGCCGTTTAAGCGGTACCATATCCCGCTCGGAAAACCCCTCATCCCCAAACGAAGACCGATCCAGTAGACCAACCACAGCTATAGAACAAATGCCTCAATCAGATGATATGGAAGACACCGAACGTTCGGTGGAAGATGCTCAACGTGAAGAGGAGGGTGGTGAAAATGACGGCACTGCGTCCCCAAACACAAATCAAAATTTAGGTAGTACTCAAGATTTAAACAGCACTTACACTAAAATTCCTGCAGTTGATGATTTGGCTGTGAATGAAAAAACTCATAGCAAAGTGGAGGAAGATGCCGGTGAGAAAGCTGGCGAAGAAGTTGAGAGTCAATTAGGTGATAAAAATGAGACTGATGAAAAGGAAGACGAAACATCAACTGATCCTAACGATAATCAAAATGAGACATCCCAGCTTGAAGCTGATGATGCAAATGAATCTCAGAGTAGGCCTGTAAGTCACGTAGAAAGTAGGCCTGGAACTACAGCAGGTCCAGAAGAAATTGAAGATCAAAATCCTGATGAAACAGAACAGACTGAAAGTGCAGAAGAACCAGGTCAAGAAGAAGTTGAAGATCGAAATCCTGCTGAAACGGAACAGACGGGAAGAGCAGAAGAACCAGGTCAAGGAGAAATTGAAGATCAAAATCCTGCTGAAGCAGAACAGACTGAAAGTGCAGAAGAACCAGGCCAAGGAGATATTGAAGATCAAATTCCTGCTGAAACGGAACTGACTGAAAGTGCAGAAGACCCAAGTGCTGAACCTGATGAGACAGAAGAGGAAAAGGCTGATGAAGCTGCAGAACCTGAAGAAACAAACGATCAAACTGAAACCACCGAGGAAAACGATCTTGACGCAACAGACGAGAAGGATGAGCCCGAAGGGAACGAAACGCCCGAAGGCGAAAAAGACCATTTGGACCAACCAATCACGCTGAGGTCAGCAGGAGGTAGCCGAGCCGAGGTGTTGGCCATCACACCCGCACCGCCTGAGGACGACGTAGATGACCAGAAGGCCGTGGCAGAGGGAAACACAGGTGAGTCCCCAACCTTTCATTACGAGCTTTCTGGTTTTTATTCTCTGTAGTTGTCTTGAAGTGACAAGATGGTGGACGACGCCATTTCTGGCAGAGGTGAACCATTCAAACCTAACCAGAGAAACTCCTATTTATTTAGCCTTCTCTTTTTCCAAAGCGCACCTTAAATAGCATCTTGTCACTTTCATGCTTTCAGTGTTCTTCTACGATTCTTGGATGGAATTTTAGTTAAACCAAATACATAGTAATAAGAGGGTTCAAGTACCTAATTGAGATATTTTTTAAACACTTCACAAACCGCTGCAAAAACTCGGCTCATTATGCTTCTAAATCGTGGAGTGGTCGGGCAATCGATTCAACGTCCAAAACTACTTGCAAAACGTCACTCTTCGCCAAAACTTCCCTTAAAAACGCTGCAAATTTTACACAAGGGTTTATTATTCTGTGATATAGGTTACTTGTACAGACATTTAATTCTGTCAATAAAAAAAATTAAAAAAAAATTTTTTTTGGACTTTAATATTTCAAAAAAAATTTTTTGGGGGATTTTTTTTTCAAAAATGTGTTTTTTCAAAAATTCTTTAATTTTTACTCGAAAAATATTTAACTTCTTGGGATCCTCAAAATTCCCATTTTTAGCCCCATGAAAGTCCTATAGATCGTCACAGTGAAATCGGATCGTTCTGGGACCCCCAAAAATGGATTCTACGTCCAAAAGTACTTCGAAAACGACACCTAACTCGATCCCATTGCTAAAAGCCTTCAAAAAACCCCTCCCGTAGCCCCATTATAGCCCCATAGCGCCCCACGGGTTTGGGCGATCGGACTGAAAACCTTGCGGGCACAACTAGATGGTAAACCAAGTATTTTGCCGAAATTTCAGATTTTTAAAAAAATTCCTACTGCCCAAAACGGCCTGGACGGCGGACGGCGGACGGCGGACGGCGTACGGCGGACGGACATTTCGGATTTTGAATGTAGACCTCTTGAAACGGATAATGTCAAGTTTTGAGGCCGATCCGAGTCGTCGACCTCCGTCGCGAAAACATAGGTGTATTATTCCAAGAATAATAAACCAAAAGACAACTTGAATGAAACCACCACCACCAATCGGTTGATTTTTCAAACCCACTGAACCGAAGAGGAAGACAGCCGCATCACTTACACATTCGCTCCACCCGTGACTTAATTATTGAATAATTTATGCGACAAGTTAGAAGAGGTTTCACTGAGGTTACTCTATTCAATGTCACACTTCTATAGGCCACAGGCGAACACACATCCAATGGGTAGGTTAGAGTTACTGTCTATAGAGGCACAATCAACCATCCAATACCCAATTTGTATAAAGCTGCATTTCTTGAAACGCTACGCATGCAGAAGCCCAAATTATTCCACTTACTTTCTATCGCCTTGTGTACATAAATGTACTATTTACCTTGTAAATATACTTTCTCTAATGCATTCAGCGATTGCACTAACTAAATTAAAATTTTGGTTGGTACCCGTGTAGTAGGTGGCTCATAGTTAATACAATCCTTGTGTAAAGCAAACAGTTTTTCCCATGGCAGAATACTTTCGGTGGTTTGCCATTGCCTTCCGAAAGGTGATTATCAGTATAAGGAAGATGTCAAGCGCCTGCTGAAATCGAACCAGCAACCTTTGACTCAGCAGTCCAACGCTCAAAGCACTGAGCCACTGATAACCACCTATTGGGCAGTAGAATTTTTTTTTAAATTTGAAATTTTGAGAAAATACTGGGTTTACCAACTGGTTGTCCCTGCGAGGTTTTCAGCTCGATCGCCCTAACCCGGCTCTGTGGGCAAAAGAGGGGTTACGGGAGGAGGGTTTTTTGAAGGGTTTCGCCTATTGGGTCGAGTTAGGTGTCGTTTTCGAATGAATTTTTGGACGTAGAATCTGTGGTCGATGGGGCACACTCTATAGTAACTTCGCCCGCCCGCTGCTGCTCATGGTTCAGTCGCGGGCTACGGGAAGCGTCACTGTTGGCGGTGCGATTGGGGAAATCCAAGTTCTCTCTAGCCGGAGCACCACTAATTACGCGCATGGCCCCAATCACACCGTCGACTTCATCATTTAACTTGCCTCCTCCACCCCCCCCCCCTATATAATATATTATACGCTACTGCCCTGTGTAGCTTTTCCAGCTCCGAAATTCTCTCGAGCACCGAGTCCATCTAACCATAACTCCTCAGTTAGACCGGCTTCTAACTGATTGTAGCATAAAATGTCGTCGATGCCCATTCCATAATCCGGGAGTTTACCAGCATAATTTCAAGTAGCATTGTCAAAAAATACATCCTGTTTCACAAAATACACTCACACAGAGACCGTCTTCGTTCAACAAACTGAAATTCATTCTGATTTTGTATAAAGTGAAGATCAAACGAATTTTTCATGTCGTATGTGATTCGATAATTAATACGATAAATTAATATTAATTTCCTAATATCGATAGTTTCCGAAATCTTCATACAGTAGAGATAATATCAGAGAATAATCGAGACATTTAGATCATAAAGTAGAGATACCTACTCATAAGAGATGATAATATCATCATAGAGTGGAGATGATATTTTCATCTCTACTCTATGATCCCACCATCTCGTTTCGCTTCGGATTTCGAATCAATAGAGAGTTCCTAAAGAAACATTCGAGTTACGTCGACCGTTAATTTTTATCGCCGTAAGGGATTTGTCTAGGGAGAATCAAAGAAAAGCTAACTTCACATAAGACCGTAACAGAGATACGGTCTTATCAAAAGTCTCGCTAAATTTAAAGTGCCGCTATTTACGTTCTATTGCTCGAAATTAACGGCGGTATCCTTAAGACCATAAGTTTATTACCGTAACTTTACGGCAATAACGTTCGACGTTAGGCATAAGGACGTAAGTTATCACCGTTATTTCCGCGCATGCGCGAAATCTCGAGTTACGTCGACCGTAACTCATCACCGTTAGGCAAAAAGTGGCTTTAGGAACTCTCTAATAAAGCGACAGACTCAATTAGTTATTGATAGAGAGTTCCTAAAGAAACATCCGAGTTACGTCGACCGTTAATTTTTATCACCGTAAGGGATTTGTCTAGGGAGAATCAAAGAAAAGCTAACTTCACATAAGACCGTAACAGAGATACGGTCTTATCAAAAGTCACGCTAAATTTAAAGTGCCGCTATTTACGTTCTATTGCTCGAAATTAACGGCGGTATCCTTAAGACCGTAAGTTTATTACCGTAACTTTACGGCAATAACGTTCGACGTTAGGCATAAGGACGTAAGTTATCACCGTTATTTCCGCGCATGTGCGAAATCTCGAGTTACGTCGACCGTAACTCATCACCGTTAGGCAAAAAGTGGCTTTAGGAACTCTCTAATAAAGCGACAGACTCAATTAGTTATTGATGACTTGGTCGGTAGCTCATCTATCGAATCACGAACCCTCCGAAACTAATCCAATGAATCCCAATGAACTCTTAGTTTTCCGATTCATAGCTTGTTTGGTCTTGGAAATGGGGAAATCGGTAGGTTCTATTTCGGACGCAGACCTTACATTATTACCATTGTGTGGATCGTTACTACATTCGGTACGAGTTGGTTCATTTTTGCTACAACCGAGAGTCGAGTGGGATCTGTTGGTAGGTATCATAGAGTAGGTTATTACCATTATTAGAGTAGGTAATACCTACGTGTATTCGTATCGGAGGTGGAAAATTTTGATCGGCCTCATCATTAAATGATGACAAATTTTGTCATTAATCGTTCCAAGATATGTAAATTCCAAAAACGAAATGTCCAACGTCCGAGCCGTTTTGGGCAATAGACTTTTTTTTTTTTAATCTGTAGGTCTATTTTGACAAATAGTTACTCGGTTTACCATCTAGTTGTGTCCGCCAGGGTTTCACCCCGATCGCCCAAACCCCGTGGGGGCTCTGCGGGGCTGAAAAGGGGCTACGGGAGGGGTTTTTGCAGGTTTACAGGTGAAGTGAGAATTCATCTTTTGGGGTCCCAGAACCATCGGATTTCACCGAGAGGATCTATGGGGCTACAAATGGGGCTTTAGAAAGATGCCCGGAAGCCGGATGAAATGTCGTTTTCCGAGTAATTTTGGACGTATAATCCATTTTTCGGGGTCCCCCATCCATCCACAATTTTTACAAGAAAATAAAAATAGAACTTTTTAAAATAATTAAATTTAATTTATTTTAGTGTTGTACAATTAATTTTTGGATAGTTTATATCAAAGAATAATAAACCCGTGAGAAACGTTTGATTTTTTTTTTTTTTTTTTTTTTTTCGAAATGAATAGGACCTTTACGAAGTGTTGTTTCACACCCTTGAAGTGAAGTTTCTTTCCTACTGGACTTCATGCTAGATGACTGATAGTGATTACATTTTCATTTAATTTTACCAGGTACGGCTCTATTTTTACTTGCTCTCAGAATGTTGACTTTACTAGAATGTGTTGATAATACGGGAATTGTATCGTGCGGTTTCCTTAAGACATAAGGAAAATGCATTGTGCACAAAGGAGAATTGCGAAAATCCTCCTCAGCACTTTCGGGTGGAGGCCAGTTTTGTTTTGCTTACCCGTCCGAGAATCTCCGTCAGAAAAATTGAAAAACGACGTTTCCTGAGAATGAACTTAACTTCGAATAAAATGGACAAATTTGAGTTCCCAGTGTAAGTAATCTAGCGTGCCGTAGAATAGTAGAATTGAGTGAATGTGATTTTTGCAGAAGCTGACAGGGCGGTCGCCGAAGAGCTGGTGGCTGCCGGGGACATGGAAAGTATGGCTGAGATGGTCCTCAACGGCAAAGGTGCTGCTCTTCTCAACATGAACAGCAACAACGCCGATGTCCAGCTGTTCATCAACAACATCCCTCAGTATATCGTAAGTCTGGAGAGGATACCAACATAATATTGACTATTATGTCATTCCTAGATACCCAAAGTATTACTAGATCGTCCTCTGTCCTCCACTCCCACCCTTTACCAAATAGTATTTTGATAGTCATGACTATGCATACATGCATAGTGTTCTGCTGTTGTGTACATTGACTTTTTAACGATGTGGACGAAGTGAAATCGACTACTCACTGCTTATGTTTTGCCGTGAGCATTCAGTGGAGGTCATTATCGAAACGGTCATTTGTTAGACCACGCTATCAATCAATAAGTCTAGTAGTTAACCCCACGACTCTAAATACGCACTTGTTCGCTGTTGTTTAACCCTTACAAGAACGAATCTTCAAATAACAACAAACGAAATCTTCCCATCGGCCCTTCTTTTGCAGCCAGACGATGAATAATTCATAACTTATCGAACGTACTTGGTGAAAAGGGAGTGAAGAAAGAAATCCATTCCTATGTAGGTCTGGGGCGTTTGTTGAAGAGCCAAGGTCGGAACAATCATCCGTGTTTGGATGGCGTGATCATCCATCGATTATCCGCCTGAATATTCCATATCTAGCTAAGTGCTGGTCGATAAGAGGCTTCTTCGCCGTTACGTTAGTACGCCAGACGTCATCTTGCCCGGTGTAACACCTTCCTAAAGCTCGAGGTTTGAATATTGTATCTCGGGGATACGCTTTGATCGTTTTTTCTCAGTTGCATGTGTTATTTAGAATTGAGGGTTTGTGGTGATGGGGGTTTCTCGTTCACAATAAAGCAAAGCTCCAAAAACGATGACAGAGCATGCAATCGCCGAACCTGTCAGAGTGGAAGAAAGATTCAGTGTCGAAATTGTTGATGTAGATTGTATTTGTGTCTTAGTTCCAAAATTCATTTATGGCATTGACGTATATTATGTTATTGTGGGGTTTGAGCTTGACTGACGCAATGACAACTTCATTTATTGAGTGTGAGATGTTGCAATTCTTTTGCTGAGGGTTAAAGTGCCTGTGATAAGATAAGGGGCAAGTGCCAAAGTGGGTCATAACTAGGCTTGCCATATAATTGTTTAACTGAAGGTTATACCCATCTCAACTAACAGACAGACAGGTGGGCGCTCATTTGTGTTCACTTGTGCCAAATACTACTCTGCACGGAAAAGATCAAAACCCAAAGAGGAGAAGAGAGCCACGTTTGCTTTGTAGTTTCCTTGGTTCGACCACTTCTGTAAGCACAGCAACCCCTTCAGCGTTCATTACACGATAACATTATATACCTTGATTTTTCCTTTCCTCAGGCGAAAATCGAAAGAGTGCACACAGCAGCGAGAGAAGGTGATTTGCGAGGTGTGCAAACAGCGCTCGACCGTCGCAAATTCGCTGTTGCCAGAGATAACAACACACCCTTGAAACCGACGCCTCTCCACGTTGCGGCACTTTTCGGCCGTACAAGTGTAAGTACGTGTGTAGTGTGATTTTTCAGGACTTTGAAGCTTCTGGTAACAATTGGACAGGATTGGGGTAATAAATGACGTAGCTGTAGGTTATGAGGAGGGGACAGCGGCTCACCTCATCTTCCTGAGAGCCTGGAGTGCTAAGGGATCTTATTCTTGGAGCGTGGACCGGGGCGTGATACTGGTGCAGCAGGACCTTATATGAGGGCTATTGAAACTTTTTGAAGGCACAGACCTCTTACTGCAGGAAACACCTAGAGGCAACATAGGTCGACTGGCCTAGTGGTTACCCCTCTATATCAGGACCCCCCCCCCCCCCACAATGATACCCTCTCAGTATCATCTAGTTGTGTAACAGTTATTGTTAAACAAATGTTTCTAGTGACTTTGCTCAGATAGAAACTGACTTTGCATTACTGGAGATCCCGAGGATTCACATGAACTTGTGTTCAGCGGTGAACCGTCCACTGGCCAGACTGAGATTACATCACTTGAGGGACCTGAAGTCAATCGTTGGTGTCCCATATTCGAATCAGGCTGATCTGTGCTCAGACTGAAATCTGATCAGACAAAACACAGTTGCCTTAGTCTACTGGGCCACCCTGTCCCTTGACGAGTGTACTCTCCTCCTAGCCGTGGTTATTCATTAAATGAATACAATATTGCCAAATTCTTTTAAACAGTTGCCCCCTTGCAGGGTTATCACACTGTTGGGAAAGACACAATGACCGACAACTTGCGGGTACGACAAGTGAGGGGGGAAAAGGTAAATACGGCGTTGAGTCGGGAAAAGACAACACTGTCAGAGGATCAGCTGTTTGGCGAAGCCGCCATTATCCACCCCTCATCTATGAACACCGGACGAATGGCAAACAGTCGTGTAGTGAGGACCAATTGCATTACACGATGGTTTTCCAGTCGTCAGCCGTTTATTGATAAGGGGGAGGGGGAGGGGGAGTTGATGTCGTGATAATGGCAACTCCCACGTAATGACCTCATGGATGTCTGTATTAAGAATCTGTTAAATGGTGTTCCCTAATGGCTGACATGAACCGTCCAAGGGTGGGCAACGTCCGCAACAAGACAGGGAGTGCACCCCAAAGCCTAGCCCCGGCGACCTGAAAGGACCTGGCAAAGGCAGTGCTGAGGTGAGGTCGAACAAGCAGGGCCGCAGATCTCGCAGTTGACGCCTGGTGGATAAGGGATTGCAAGTATGGCGCCAATCCTCCATGCATGACTGTAAATAAGGCTTTGAGAATGCATGTAGATAGTAAGGATTGGGTGGGGGAGCAAGGCGAGTCCAGAAGTTGATCGACGGGGTTAGATCCCATGAGTGTATCGTATACAGGCTTTGTAGGCTACCGTGATTTTATTTTCAAGAGCAGCAGAAAGTCCACAGGAAAATACGGTAGAGCAGTAGAGAAAATGTGGAGCGACCAAGGAAGTAGCAAGCTTCTGCTTTCGCGGGTGGGGAGTAAGTTTTGCCAGGCAGCGGAGAGAATGTAATGCCCCGTAGACTTTTTGGCAAATGTGGCAGACTTAGGCCTCCCAAGAGAGATTTTTGCTATATAAAAAAAACAAACAAAAAACCCCTTGGCCATTGGCCGTGATTGTGACGTCAATGGCCGCTCGTCGGCTGGCTGGGTGTTTCCAACATTGTGACAACCCCATTAAGTAGTATTTTCAGCTCTGCCGATTTATTTTTATTTTTCATTTTTGTGTGTGTGTGTGTGTATGTGAAAAGGATTATATTGGTCTCAATGCTGCCAGCTCAACGATTTGACAGTCTGGTTTCTCCTTAAAAGCCTTACAATCCAAGCGGTAACGGACATTTTTTCCCTTCAACAGGTGTTGAGATATTTGGCCGGAAGGTTTCCCGAGACGATGCACGCTCAGGATGCTGGCGGCCGGACGGCTCTCCACTACGCGGCGACTCTGCCGGACAACGGACACTTCTACTCCCTCCTCATTACGCTTGGAGCGGACAAAAGTGTGATGGACAACGTGAGTAACTTAGATAACGGGGAGTCCAATTGCGTTAAAAAGCAAAGTATGTGAGTGGATGGGCCAATCAATGCCGCAGTGTCTCTCTGACAGCGAATCCGCCTGCTTGTTTTGAATTTTTTGATGTAGACACTCTGCCTTTCTGCACATCCACACTTGTATCCTCCCAGACCGGCTCAAAGGTATCGATTGAGAGAAATATTGCTGTTCTGAGAATCGCCATAGTCATATTGTAATAAGCGGAGCTTAATTTCCCAACCATCACCCAGCATGTACTTTTCTCTTCCTAACTCTCATTCGAGTGAACCGAAGGATAAATGATTCATGTAAAGAATGAGAGAGAATGATTATTGAATATTCTATCAACCTCGCTGATAGCTGGACGGAATTCAGACCCAGAAAAGAGTATTTTCGTCCATGATTTCCTCCGCCAAGTTTTCCACTTAGTTCGAGGCCCGTCTTCGGAAGTAGTCTTTACCCGAAAAGGTCACCTGAACTCATAAATATCACGTTAAAACTTCAAGGATCGACCAGCCACCATCTCAGTTCAATCATTCACAACGTTCTTCAGTTGTGTTGAAGCGTTTGAGTTGTTCACTTCCAGGTGAGAGTTACACGAAATTTTATTTTATTTTTTTACTCATTTCGTATATACCACATCGCCATTAACGCGTACCATGAAAAAAGAGTAGTTAGATGGAACAGTTAGTGCGCCCTGATCAGCACACTTGAAGATGGTCTCATTATAGAGAAAACTGCAATATAACTTATTCATACTGCTAATACTGGGAAGGGCTCAAGAAGGAAGCCGTCCAAAAGAGGAAGAAACTCCAAGGAAAAGGTAGACTGGGCAATTGCACTAACAAAGGCTATCACACCGAGTATTGAACGATCAATCATCGTAAGGGGGGAGGTCCGGGTTTGGGCCCGAGCGGCAGAATAGCCACCCGGTTTCGGGCTCACAAAAGGCCAGGGGAAAACGATGAATATCAATCAAAGTTGATTTTGAGAAAAACGAAAAACAAAGTTTCATATTCTATATTTTCTACGTATATCATCCTATCGGTGTTTTTCTTGCTTCATTTTACTCCAACAGGTTTCCGTACTCGTTCAATGAAATTTTTTGGACGAATTATTCATAATAATAACTCGGCTCTTTGGACCTCGTCTGGACCATGGATGCTTTTTGCTTAACGGCTGAAATTCAAGAACATGTTTAACCGTGGAATTGTAACCCTCCTTGCGTGTTGGAAAAGTAACTGTCCGATTCCGAACTAGTGGCCTGACGGTGAGACAAGTGACGATGCGACCTATGGGGGCTTATAAGACGACCGAGCTCACGTAGGCACCAACAAAGTTATTGCGGTAGAAAACTTTGGTAGAGGATGCTCTGCTTCTATCTTCAAACAACGTATCGGCGTGGTAGGAATAGGGTAGTTTGGTTGGTAAATTGGCTTCAAGAAAGCAGACCAATCCGATCCAATAAGATCCAAAGGTCATCTCCGGTCGACTCCTCTGCTGAGTCCGGAGTCATTTCTCGCCCTAACCACCTCATTGGATTAGACCTCTGCACCGTCGGCAAAAACCACACCGTTTGTTTTTTTCATTTTTGTCCACCTTGACTGCGGCCGAGCGAAGCGAGCCCCCCCCCCCCCCCCCCCCCCCCAAGAGTGCTAGTAACTTCTAAATCTTTGCACCTCCTCACCAACGAGCACATTATAAATGCATGAAGCGCTCGTTGAATTCATTTTACTCATGATAATCAACGAATTGTTTCCTACAACGACTTTGGTGGCAGTTGGTGTGAACGACCTTTCTGAATCGGATTTGACACTCTCCCCCCCCCCCCCCCCCCCCTCAACACACCTGGCCTCAGACCCCTTCTAGTCGCTTTTTTGATTCAGTAGGTACATATTCACGTTTCTTGGAAGATTGCAGTTATTTCTCAGATAATTATGCGTATAACGTTTTAAATCTTTGTAACTCCTCACCAACGAGCACATTATTAACGCATAAAGCGCTCGTTGAATACATTTTATTCATGATAATCAATGAACTATTTCCTACAACGACTTTGGGGGCAGTTTGGTGTGAACGACCTTTCTGAATCCGATTTGACCCATTTTCCCCAGGCAATTAGGGTATGCAAAAGTTGCAATAAATTCCACCGCTTTTATTTCCGAACATGTCAAAAATAATGAAAACATCGTCAAATTAACGAACCCCAATCCGAAAACCCCCCCGAAAAAAAACCCCGAACCCCCCCCCCCCCCCCCCTCCGAATTAACGGAGCCCTATTTTTAGAAGTCCCCGTTTTACGCCATTTCATTGGTGAGAATCACAAGAGTCGACATGGGAACTCTGATGGTCAAATGTGAATTACAGGAAGGGCGGACGGCTGAACACTATCTGAGGAACAAGGGGGACTTGACCAGAGACGAACTTCTCAACGAGTACCAGAACCGCCCAGTTCCGATTGACACGACGGGATTGAATTTCAACCGATTTTCCGACAAAGGTAACTTGAATCACCTGCACGGTTTGCATGTTCGATGGACGCACGCATGTTGGTTTGGTTTTTTCGCACGGTGTTCCCTTTTTTTATGATTTACGAAAAAAAAAAAAAAAAAAAAAATAGGAACCTTCCCGAACAGTAGAAATCACCTGTTTCAGTCGAAAACGATCAAGTCTCGTCGCGCAAAGACGTCGACGATCAGGCTCTGTTGGTCAAACTGGACGCCTGCTTGCGGCTCATCCGGATGCGAGCTGGGGGCTCCCTTTTGAACCGAATACTCCAGGAAGATGTCTACGACGAGATGAAATTGCGGTCGACCAGGTTGGACAACACGTTGTTGGACGTCATCACGCCTGGCGTTAGAGACATAGCTTTGGGGCAGTCCCGTTTGACTGTTGACAGCCTCTTCGCCGGGTTGTCCGCTCCGGATTACGAAAGTTACGATGTTTTTGAGGAAGTGTTTTTACCGTCGATACGAGAAGTTAACGGCGTCGATGAAAATCAGGACACTCCGGTGCAACCGCCGAAAGACTTTTTTGGCCCTGACGGTAGAGATTTTTACCTTAAAATGAACATCGATCCGTCCGGTATGATCCTGAAAAGCTTCACCGTGGAAATCACTCGTAACCTCCAAGTGGCTTCTCTTCCGAAAAACCTCAAACTCTCCGAGTTGGAAAAAGTCGAAGTCGCCCTGTCAGCAGTGTTGACGCTCTTTTACAGGAAAAACAAAGAAAACACTTTCGTCGACGAATCCGGAGATAATATAGGGTCGTATTATAGTTTGAGCGAAGTGAACGAAAACAAAGACGTCTTCGACGATTTCGAACAGGAGGAGCTGACGGCTGAAGGTGCGAACGATCCCATTTCCGAAACGTGGCCCTACGGCCGGGGAGTCTTCGTCAGCCCCTACGGCGACGTCGTCGGCTGGGTGAACGTCCGCGATCACCTCAAACTCTTCTCCATCACCCCTTCGGACAAAAGCGGCGCCGTCGGCGTCGCCTACGTCACCGCCTCCGACGTCGTCGACCTCCTCGAAGAGAAACTCGAACCCAAAAGACACTCGAAATTGGGTTACCTCACGACCGATCCGGCTTTCGTCGGGACCGGCCTCCGTTTCAAAGCTCTACTTAACGTACCCCGTTTGTCGCAAGATAGGTTAGGGCTGAGGAAACTCTGCAGGCAGCAGGGTCTCATCTTGAAGCCAGCACGCAAACTTTCACAATACAGAGTTTACAGCACCGTTTGTTTAGGTATCACAGAAGTAGAGAGTTTCAAAAAGTATGTCGAGTCGTTGAAAGTGATCATCGAAGCTGAAAGGAATCTAATGAAAGGCACTATGGCTCAAATACCAATCATTATTAAAACACTACTTAACAAAAGAAGCTAAAAAGTGAATCACTTCCGCTGTCTCACAACTCTTCCAAAAATTTAAAAAATTGTTAGACTTTTTGATAACCAAATTGATTGCCGTTACTAAGTAAATATCAGCAAACTCTACAAATTGAAAATTGTACATTGATGAGATTCTGTGTAAGTATGCGGCAAAATCTAGTTCGATTTTTGTACTTATCCAAAAATATCTCTCTCAAAACATTTTCCCCGCGAAGAAATCTTGTCAAAAGTCGCCAAGTGTTTTTCTGTGATTCCCCAAAGACTGAAGAGAGGACGTTTTCGTAGAGTATCGACCCTAGTTTTATAATCGTGAAGTGTGGTATAGGCTGGCTTTTGGATTATTATTCTTGGAATAATACACCTATGTCTTCGCGACGGAGGTCGACGACTCCGTTCGGCCTCAAAATTTGACATTATCCGTTTCAAGAGGTCTAGATTCTGGTTAGATTCCAAAACCGAAATGTCCGGCCGCCGTCCGGGGATTTTTTTTTTTTTTTTAATCTGAAATTTTGACAAAATACTCGGTTTACCATCTAGTTGTGCCCGCAAGGTTTCCAGCCCAATCGCCCAACCCCGAGGGGCTCTGTGGGGCTAAAATGGGGCTACGGGAGGCGTTTTTTGAAGGATTTTGGCTATGGGATCGAGTTAGGTGTCGCTTTCGAAGTATTTTTGGACGTAGAATCCATTTTTTGGGGTCCCGGAACGATCCGATTTCACTATTGCGATCTATAGGGCTTTCATGGGGCTACAAATGGGATTTTTGTAGAATCCCAAGGGGTCAAGTATTTTTCAAGTAAAAAAAAAAATTTTGAAGAAAAAAGTTTTTCTGAATTTTTTTTTTTTTTTTTTTTTTTTTTTTTTTTTTTTTTCACTTGAAAAATATTTGACCTTCTGGGATCCTTCAAAAATCCCATTTGTAGCCCCATGAGAGCCCAATAGATCTCCACGGTGAAATCGAACCGTTCTGGGACCCCCCAAAAGTGGTTTCTACTTCTAAAAATACTTCGAAAACGACACCCAACTCGACCCCATAGCCGAAAACCTTAAAAAAACCCTCCCGTTGATCCATTTTAGCCCCATAGCGCCCCACGGGTTTGGGCGATCGGGCTGAAAACCTTGCGGGCTCAACTAGATGGTAAACCGAGTATGTTGTCAAAATTTCAGATTTTAAAAAAAAATTCTACTGGCCAAAACGGTCCGGACGGCGGACGGACATTTCGGTTTTGGAATCTAGACTTCTTGAAACGGATTATGTCAAATTTTGAGGACGATCGGAGTTGTCGACCTCCGTCGCGATTACATAGGTGTATTATTCTAAGATTCTTTTTATGAATAAGGGCCTCGTGCAAGATTTACTTTTTGAGATATCGCCCTTCAAAGTTTTCATTTGATTGCTCTTATAATTTGTTTTATGTACTTTCCGATGGAATGAGTGCACACTTACACATTCAGGTCTTTCTATATACGAAATGTTACCAAAATCTAACATTTAGGTCAATATGAACTCGAAAATCGATCGAGGGGCCAGCCTATCGCACACTCGGATGATTAGATTTTTAGAGTTTTTAACCACTTTGAGAATTTCACAATTCATGCAGGTTTTATACTCCTCGCGCCTATATGTAAAAGGAGCAATCCTTGTGTTGTGCACCACGTCACGTTCTCAACTATGATCATACCTGAATATAATTTATGTGTTTCAATGTGGGTTACATTGTTAGCATAATATCATTAAAACTCAATATATGGTTATGTTGATAGTTCCTTATGGCCTAAGCAACCTGTTTGTGTTTGAGGTAACTTTAAATGGTTTGATTTGTCTAAGCAAAGTTTCTAGTCACAACGATTCAAGTTAAGGTATTACGTTCAACATCAATGTTTTAGATTTGTGATTTATTCTGACCAGATATGGAGAAAAATTTGTTCGATTTGAACCCATGGCCTCCTTCGAAGGCTGCGAATGGGCCCACTTTACCATTCAACTGTTTTGCAGGTTTTAACGAAATTACATTCTGCCTTATCAAAGAAAATTGTTCTTCCTAACCCTACTCTTATTCAGTTCTTTTCTTCATCGTCGCGGTCGTTTCTTTCGCTGGGTGACTACTAATTTGTTATGGCCTGGGGATGACTTGTTATACTGTAAGTAGTATGACTTGTCATACCTAGTTAAGTCAAGGGGAGGTCCTGCAAACTACAAAGCCCAACCCCCAATCTGTGGTCTCCAACACCTCTGGATCCCGTAGGTACTCTTCAGTCTGTCTCACAACTTAGACGTTTGCTGGAACATTCCAACATGGCTGAGGTGGCTGGTCATTTGGTCATTTGGTTTTGGCTGGAATGTTTCAACATGTCGTGATCTGGTCATCTGGTACTGGTTGCCCTCAAAGCCTTTATGCGCCAGTATCGACACCAGTTAGAGTTTGTTGTCAGCTGCCGCAGCCTTGAGGGCTTGAAAGCATTCCCAGACTAACCGGAACTTGAAGGCGTAGGCGCCTAATGCCTTCAGCGCAGCCTGGCTGTCCGAGAATGTGTACATCGTTGCTCCTTGGAGTCCTTTCTTCTGAATCACTTGGGCGCAAGTTATAATTGCGTACGTACTTCGGCCTGAAATATGGTGGCCGTGGATCCCAGCGAGACGGCCAGATCAAGGTCGGGACCGGATAACCCTACCCCTGTCTGGCCGTCAATGAACCGACTGTAAACCATTCGAGCGCCCCACTTCCACCCGGAACGCTGTTTCAGTTTGGCGCGGCGTATTTCATCGATAGAAAAGGCTAGGTTCTTGCTTCGGATCCATTGTAGCACCCTTCGGACGCCTGGATGGCAGAGATTGCTGCGTAAGGCATCGAGCTCAGATAGCGTCGAGTTGCTGTAATGTTGTTCGCTCTCTCTGACACTCGAGAATAAGCGTCTGCTGCCTTGTTCTCCCGGCCAGGGCGAAAGAATATGTCAAATGAAGCTCCAGGTTCCAACGCATGATCTTTTCGTTTTTAATCTTACTTTTGTGGTTCATGTCGAACATGTAAGCAACAAACGTTTGATCAGTTAACAGTAGAAAATGACGCCCAAGGAGGAAGTGCCGCCAATGCTTGATTGATTCAATGATAGCGTAGGCTTCCTTTTCAACCGAGGGGCGATGTTGTTCACTATGGTCCATTTTGTGTCAAGATTGCTGCAATTGAATTATCAGATGCGTCAGTCTCAACTTGAAAGGGAGCTGCTTCATCTATTGCGTGGACAGTAGCTTTTGCAATGTCGGATTTTAGATTATCAAATGCTTCAACTCCCTCTCTCGACAGTGGGAAGCTCCTGGACTGGACCAATGGTCTTATTTTGTCAGAATATTTGGTAATCCATCGCGAGTGATGTGCAAACATCCCAATAGCTCGCTGAAGAGCCCTTGGCTGAGTCGGGAATTGGTAGAGACAATAACGGTTTGAGTCGATCAGGATCAGGCCTCATCTTACCACCCGAAATTTCATATCCAAGTAGTTTGATTGTCGTTGCCGAAAAGGTGCTCTTTTCCTCATTAAGGGTGAGGTTGTACTTTTTCACAGCGTTCATGAAGCGTTCAAGGTTCTTATCATGCTCTTGCTGGGTGCAGCCGCAGATTGTCACATCATCCAGGTATGGATAAGTTCCTTGTAGTTTTTCAGACTCAATGATTCCATCTATTGCCTTCTGAAAACAAGGTACTCCATTCGTTACCCCAAATGGGATACGGATCCGATTGTGTATGGTCGGCTCTCGCATTATGTCGGTAGCAGTTACCGCTGCCTCTTCTTGTCGCTGGTCCTTTGTGATCCGGTGGAGGCGATCTTCAACGCTAGGTGAATTACCCGTCTGCACCAGCCTAGCCGCCCTCTGGTAGGCGGTCCTTTAACGTATACGTGAAGGGATGACAGACACAAAATGGCCTCTATGCCGCAGTAGGGCAAGTGTTCATAGCCCCTGTAATCCCCAGGCATGCCTGTCTCTGAAGTCTGGTTAACTGTATTGAACAGTCACTTTGCTTGTAGGTCCTCCCCATGTCAGTGAAGCGTCGTGATGCGGGGTCTTGCTATCCCATCCGTGGTGTCAGGCCCCAGTATTTGCTGAGCATCCTTTTGCAAGCAAACATTGCCGTAGTGGCTTTGCTGATCGCGTATTTCACATGGTTGTCCCAGCACCACTTCAAGGTATTTCACCTCTGTTGCAAGCTTAATTCTAGTTCCCTGTATGGTGAAGTACGACGGTGGTATTGGCAGGAAAATGTTCCGTTTTTTATTTAAAAAAAACAAGCTTATTCACGTTGTCTGGCAGGAGGCAGCTCCGTCGATTTTGGATGGTATATCCAGTCGAGCTGAAAATCCTTATTTTTCGAAACCTCTACATAAATTGTAACGGTTTTTTGCTGTTCAATTTTGAATCGATTAATCGATTTTTTGTCCACAATATTCAAAAAATCGAAAAGTTGAAACAAATCGATTTTTTTACAGCATTAGGTTTTATGGTGTTTTCCTTTCATACTACTCCACCTTTACTGCTTGGCCGAAACCAAATCAGGCCTATATAGGCTTAGTGTTGGTCTAAGAGCCTTTCACTGTGAAGAAACTTGTTTTCTAGTAAGTAGAAACTGGTTTTGAGGGAGCACACCTCAAAATCGATCGATTGCAAAGTCGATTTCCGCCATCGTCCCCCCCCCCCCCCCCAATCGTCTTTTGGCTCTAGTTCCAAACCCCTCGGATTAAAACCGACCTGGTTAAAATTTTCCCTGGACCTTATATTGTATCTTCGGTATCGGGTAATACACCTCACGACGGACCGCCCATCGCTGCAGTGTCCGCACAATACGGATAACAGGTATAGTACGTAAAGCTCCTTACTTTTCCTATATTTTCAATTTTATCTGTTACCACAACGTTGGCGTATTAACAAACCAGCGGGCATAACCCAAGATCAATTAGGTCGCCAATACAATCCGCAAATGTTCTTGTAAATACATTATCGCATGAGGTTGGTGGCACTGCGAATTTAACCTGTAAATATCATACTGTTTATTTGCCTTTGTCTTGATGCTCCCATCCGTGTATTTAAGATTTAATGTCTCGATTCAATGTTGTCAATCAGTTCATTCCACAGTTTTAGGCCTTTTTATTTGCACGTTATTTTCTTAATGAACAGACTAATTGTAGTTTAATTATAGAAAGCCACCCATACATTTTGTAATATTTATTTGCTTCAACTTCAGCACTAGGCTTGTGGCAATGGAACGCTCAAAAGGAGGAATACCAACTGGTGCCTCAAAGAGGTAATTCAGTGTGCTGCTTCTTGAAAAGATTTTGTAATTATACTTTTGGTTCTTTTGTTATTTGAATGTTAAAAGTTAGAAGGGAGGAGAGTCAGTAAAATTTAACGAAAATTGTACCAAATAGATCTTGCACGAATAACTTCATAAGTGGGGACGTGATTAAGTTTTCTTTTTCATAACCAACTGAAGGCTAACTAAGAATCAATCGTAAGTAATGAGGCTTATCAAACGTTTTAGGCCATGTTTAACGAATTTGTTCATCAAGAATGAACTTAAAATTATTTCAATGTTCGATACGAATCTGAAGGAAAATCTCCTGAAAATCGCTCAATAAGTTGGATAAATTAATCATATTTGTTTGTTAATATTATTCGCAATAAAAACCCAGACTGCGTTTTAGATTGCTCCTCTTGCTACCTTCGGTTGGTTACCAAAAGGTGAATTCACGTCTTGCTATTGGGTTTGCTGCAGTGCAAAGCGGTTTAAAATGTTGGATTGGGTTTGGGCTCAAAATAAAAAGTTTTACAAATTGTTTAAAAAGAAGAAAAATAAATAAATGCAGGAAAATACAAATTTAAAAAAATTAAATAAACCAAAAGTCGATTTTAAGAAAATTTTTTGTAAAGAATCGATTTTTCAACTAAATCCGTAATGGAATCTTTGGAGGTCGAATTAAAAAAGAGAAAGCAGATTTAAAAGTTTTGACATTTCGTTGCCTACGTTTTCTCAAACACTGCTTGATTAATGAGTCCTAAAAGTTCCCAACAGTTACAGCTACGTTCAACTGCATAGATTTTTCACTGCCTAGTGAAACATAAATCCTGCTAAGGTGGTGTGCAACATAAAGCATGCACGATGGTATTCTCAATGCATGTTTGAAAAATTAATTATGTGGATTGTGTCTGCAGGTGCCGAGATCATCAAAGGAGGCTATCCCATTTTCAATCCGGAAGAAGGCCAATATTTGGCTGATTGTAAGTATCAAAATCTTAGCTATAAATGATTTATAAATTGGTTTACTAATTGAAAGACATCTTGGGATGTCAAATTGCTTCGATAAAATTGAAGTTTGATATTGGAGCCCCGTTGAAGTTGGCCGTAAAGGTGATATTGCTGGACGATTACACAGTGCCTAGTTAAATAGTCACCTAACGTGCACGTGAATTCCCTTCATTAGGGATTTAACGGATTGTCCCCCTGCAATGATCTCAAGAGGGGAAATTAACACCCATAACTAGACTCAATAGTGCAAACCCATCTAGAACCTTAGAGATGTATAAAGTGATGACCCACAGAAGGAAATCACACGCTGTAGGTGAGCTCAAAGCACTGTAGAGTTAGCAGGGAACCAATTTAGGAGAGCAACTTAGCGTAGTCGTTAGATCCATCCATGAAAAGTCAGTTAATTTTGAATCTTCTCATATTTTTCAGCCCTCGGGGAACCGTTGATCAAAGGGTTGACCGAAGTTGCACACGTAAGGCCCAAAAACCCAGTAGTTCATTTGGCAAATTTTCTACTTGTGTATAGTAAACCAGAAGAGGTGAGCTCAGTGAAATTTCGACTGAACGGATTTGATATGGAATAAGTTGAACGCAATTGCAACGCTGTTACGGTCGCAGGGGAACAACAGAGTGGCCAGCGCCAAAAGAGCCGTGACAGCCAGCATGGACACTCCTGAAGCTCCAGAAGAGACCGCCCAGTCGGAAGCGGAAGTCGAGGAACCCGCGGAGGAGACTGTTGACGGGGAAGGCGACCGGGAGGAGGTGGAAGACCGCGAAGACGACGAAGAGAACGAAGACGACAACGCCAGCGTCTCGGAAGACCCGCCGGAGCCCGCTGAGCCGGCTTTCAAACCGACCAACCGAGTGAGTTAAGGCGGTCAAGTACCAGCCTATTTACGCTGCTGTGTTTGCCAACCTGTGACCGTAAATTTGGTGGTGGTGTATTATTTTGGGTAAGAAAAGTGCTTTGCTCCATTTGAGCCATAAAAGGCAAATTTTTAAAGAAGTCAAACACTTAATCGTTTCACGATATTCAATATTACAGGAATGAGATCCTGTTTTGTAAATACAGTCAGTTTTCACTTACAGCTGGTGCTCTGATATATTAACCCGAATATGTGTGATGTAGAGTTATCCTTTACATTGGCATATAAGTCAGGTTAGGGACCCATGAGAACCCTGGCGACGGGGGGTTACTATTGGGCATCATTGCTGAGATTAGCCTCCCCCGTACTTTAGTTCTGGGGAGCCAGGAAGAGTTTAGCTCCTCTGCTCCAGCCCCTCTCATCTCCAGCTCCCTCCTGGATTGACGCAAATAAATTTCCTACGACTCCTCTTTTGGTTTGGCTGGTTATTGTCTCGTAGTATAGTCGCTATGACTTGGAGGCACAGCAAAAATTGCCAGGTGAACGAGACCACTTTAAAAGCTCTTTATTTGAGCATGATAATATATTATAGTCATAGAACCATTCAAACAATGTTTGATACCGTCATCATGTCATGATACCGAAAAATACGTCGGACACCCGATACGTCCTTTCTGCATCGGCGTCTGAATTAAGAAACAGCTCCAAACTCTTCCTGTGGCAAAAACCCGTATTTTGCATCTACTTAAGAAGAATTTTGATTCCTACAAAAGTACTAATGATTTCGAGGAAACCATCGTAATTCATCAAGAATAATTGTTGATGAATTCTATGAATTCTAATTCTGTTGAACTCTAATTATTAGAATTCAGAAAATACGAAAATACCTACTGTCACAAATACGGATTTTGGAAGGGTGAGAAACTGCAGCGCCGTACGATAAGATGCATACAGAAGGAATTCACTGTAACTTCCATATGCAGAATTTCTTATCGTCGTAAAGTGTGGATCTGACGATACCATTGCGCTTTTATTTGCTTACCGAACACATACTGTATATAATTTCAAGTTTTATACGATGACTTGAATAGAATTTATTAAAGTCACATATAATATCTGATAGTATCGATTGTATTACGATCGCTACTCACCCAGTAGGTTTTAGCTGGCATAACGTTACGAATGTCTTCCGCGTGCTACTTCCTTTCGACTAGGTATTGATCTCTTGCAAACAGAAGTAATATTTCAAAAGTATATGCGGACAAAATACCTCGCGATTGCGGTTATCGGCTGAATCAGAAACTGCGGTGCAATAAAATAAGATTTACTATTAGATGCATACGGAAGTAATCCGTAAGGATAATCCATGACCCATCATGTAGGTTTTAGCTGGCCTTTGGAATTTGCGGACATTTAATGTCCTCCGCGTGCCACTTCTCTTTCCTACGTCTAATGATCTGAAGCAAACAGAAGTGATGCATCAGAAGTACTTGAGGACTTCAGAAACCTAACTGCGGAATCACATGATGCATTTGGAAGTAATAGTCCGTTCCATTACTTCCGTATGCAGGAGTGCTTGAACCTTTTGGTTTATTATTAGAATAATACACTTATGTATTCGCGACGGAGGTCGAAAATTCTGATCGGCCTCAAAATGTGACATTATCCGTTTCAAGACACGAAGATTCCCAAACCAAAATGTCCCTCAGCCGTCCGAGCCGTTTTGGGCAGTAGGCATTTTTTTTAAATCTGAAATTTTGGCAAAAATACTTGGTTTACCATCTAGTTGTGCCCGCAAGGTTTTGAGCCCGATCGCCCAAACCCGCGGGGCTGAAAAGAGTGTTCACGGGAGGGTTTTTGAAGGGTTTCGGCTATGAGGTCGAGTTAGGTGTCGTTTTCGAAGTATTTTTTGACGTACAATCCATTTTTGGGGGTCCCAGAATCTGAGAGGATCTAAGGAGGAGGATGAAAGAGGATCATTCCAAATTTGCACTTTTCCTGTTTCAGAGGCTTTTATTAAAAAAAAAAAAAAAAAAAAAAAAAACATGAAAGATTGCCCGAAATCTTCCTCGTTGTTGCGTTTATGGGGCTTTTGGCGGTGGGGATTTTGAAGGGTTTTGCCCCGGAAGACTAGCGAAATGGTGCTCGTGAAGTAATATCGGACGCATCGATTTCATGGGGAGCTCAGTCTGGTCCGAACACTACAAATTATACAGTAGGTATTTTAAAATTTAATTGTGATTGGCTGACCCGAGAGGATTGCTAACGACTGGTTTCACGGTAGTAAAAAGACATATGGATTTTCCAGTTCGGAGAAACAATCCCGTAGAAAGTTTTTCAACGAAATTTATAATATAATATCCAATATATTATATTATATTGTATATTATACAAAATCGTGTAGAGCGAACTTATCCACCAAACGCCTCCTTGAAGGTCTTCCAAAATAGCGAAACGCGGTACACAAATGGCCTTGACCCAAATTAATTTTTGAGTACATCGTGTGGTGAATAATAAATTACCTTCGAACGTCACTTTTCGAAGTTTTTGCATTGTTCACCTGCGACTGTCATACTGTGAGGCGGCCTCATCGATTAATATCGAGAGTAGGATCGTTAAAGTCATCATGTTAGTCAGTTAATAATATTGAAATGAGAAAAGTTCAGAATATACATTTTGGTCAGATATGCCAAATTCAGCCTGAGAGTAGTCTTCCGGTGATCATAGAAACTGTTTACAGAATAAGGCTCATTATGATGGAATTTGTTGCCACAGGACGAACACGGCCAGACGATTCTCCACTTCGCGGCGGCTCGCTCTCATGGGAGGAACGCCATTTACCAGCTGCTTCAGGAGATGGACGTCAACGTCGGGCTCAGAGACGGTCTGTACAGGACGGCCAGGGACATTTCGGAACAGATGGAAATCACCGACAACGTCCAGGGGATCGACAAGTTCGTCGTCGCTATCGCCGCCAGAGGTATGGAGTGTTCACGTGGGTCTATATTTGTTGACGCGGCGCCCTGATGACTTGCTCTCGTTTCAGGGGAGAATGAAAAACTGACGGAGCTCCTACTGGAGGGATACGACCACATTTTGGACGCGGAAGACGGCGGCAGCGGAATCGTGGATGTCGCCAACGAGAGGGAAAACGCCGACACGGTTGAACTTCTAGAGGGCATTACAGCTTTTGAGGTAACCAGCTTGTTGATTTACGAATGTAAGTGACCCCGTAATGTGGAGTTCGTTAGCAGGCGGTGCTGAGATTGGGCGGCCCCAACGAGATCTCAGACTCCTTAATTCCAAAAAACCACGACTTGTATCACTTCAGAATCGCAGTTAAGAAAGTTGAGAAACTGTTTCCTTTATAATAAGACCAAATACCATTCTCCCGCCTCTTATCTAGGCTTTCAGTCCGACAGTTGTGTCTTCCCTCAAGTGGGAAACGTTTCATCAGTAAGTCGACTGTGGTGTCATTCGCTTAGTTATTATCATAGCCTTTCAAAATATGGCACTCATTTTAGCTCAAATATAACCCTAATTTGGCTCAATATGGGGTTTTCCAAGTGGCTGCTGGAGCGTCCAACTACCCACGCTGCACGATGACGGTAAAAGGTGGCAAAAATTATTCCAAGTGACAGACTGATTTGTAGAGATGGGTTTAGCATTAAAAATGCAAAATCTAAATGGGGACGGGCCGACATGATTTTCCGACGCCAGTTCCCGCTAGTATTACGCTTAGCTGTAAAACATTGTTAAACTCTCGGGCAATACGTTATCAGGTAACTTTCGTGAAAACTCCAAATGTGACATTCATTCTAGTGATTAATTACATTAAAAGGCATTCCACGCCAAACTGTGAGCTCGAAAGATAAATTTTCTACAAAATTGACCATTTTTGAAGGGTTTTGTACTCAGTGGTGAGATTAAAGTTTCCTCCCACGTTTCAGGCTGACATTATCAGGTCTGCAGTCGGCGAACGTTTGTAGAGCGGCTGTTAAGTTTCACCCCATCAGAGCTGTTGACGCCTCTATTATGCGATCAAAAAGTGAATTAAGCAGTGTTTTGGAAAGATAAAAACCTCCCGTTTTCAATGTTGTGACCAATTATTGAATGCCAACAAGACGTACGAAAAATGATTTTGAATACCTAATTGAAATACGCTCAATGCGAAAAATTCAAGATATTGTTATCGTTCAATTTAGCTTTTTCAATTTTTGACCAATTTTCAAACTTTGCCTGTCCAAAACATTCCGATGAATGGCCTTCTTGGCATTCCAAGACTCTCCCAACTCCCCAAAAATGTTCAATTTTGGGGACTTCATTTTTTGCGTTGAGGTGGTTAGGGAGAGAAATGAGACTCCTCCACTGATGTAGGTAGTATTCGAATGAACAATTGTTGTGTGGGGACTGGTTTCGAGAGTGACTTGAAGCAGTTGAAACTATACTCAGATATTGGAATGCTCCATTAAAACTATTAGGATTCAGATAGTTTAACGTTGATGATTCCGTACAATTAGACATTGCCAGCATTCGGTACTTACTCAATAAATCACTGAGGAGGCTGCAAGGAGGAGATCGCTCTTCCCATCTGTTGGACATTCCCCAAACTAAACGTCATCGTCGTCCTCCCACAGGAGGTTCCCTCTGCCTGTTTATCGATTTCTGACCTTCAAAACTGTGTGCCAAAAATTGCTAAAATAATTAAATGTCGGCAAAACTAAAGACATGAACGTGTCTTTTTAGTAATTTTTCCTTTTTATTAGTTTTGAATGTTGATTTTGTTTTTTCAATTAGCGGTTTTTACTGTGAGAGCGTCTATGAAAATTCCGACTTGGCAAAACTTGCTCCCCCCCCAATTCTTCGCATATTCTCGACACGCGGGGAACCCGCGGCGGGAAGTCGGTTAACGGGGACAATTACGCGATATCGTCACACTGTAAAAACAAGCTTGGTTTATTCACTAGTTGGCATACTACATACGTGCACCCTCTTCATGTGGTTACGTCCACAGCTATTAGAGGGGTGCAAATTTTTGGAACTGTGGCCCAATAAGGGACTCCAACTCAGTTTTATGAGCTTGAGGGTTCGGCCACAACTCGTCTCATAAGGAGGTTTTAAATTTTCACGTTTTCTCAAGTTTTATTTTTAAATTTAAATTTGTGCACAGGAGCGGCGAGAAAAGCTGATACGGGCGATACGGTTTGGCAGCATGCGGCAAGTGAGGGAGCTGTTCCGGGAGGCTCCTAACAAACTGCATTTGGCGGTGGCCAAAAACCAGCAAGGAAGGTTTGTGTCCAAGTCGACGACCCCTCGTGTACCCCCTTTTTTTGGAAACGCGTCACGTTTTTTCAAGTCCAGCCCGTACAGTGGAACAAAACAAAGATTTTTCTTTTCTTTTTGTTTTCAAAATGTTTTGTCTTTCATGTGTGTGTATTCTGTTGAAAATTTTCAGATGCAGTCTTCACGTAGCAGTTCTGGCTCAACATGAAAACATTGTCGAATACATCGCCAAGCGTTTTCCGACAACGCTTCACGTAGGCGACAACGTGAGTACTTGTGCATTTGATATGTTTATAGGTCATCATAGGTTCGATGGGTTTGGGGTCCTGGTTTCAAGGAAAGTGTCCTTTTCGAAGTAATTTTTTCACTTTGAACATGCAGTCCGGACGATAAAATTTATCTCATTTAATGCTGAAAAGAGAGGTCCAACCCACTAAAGGTGTTGCTTTTTTTTTCTTGTGTATGCCCGTAAGGTAGTTACGAATCCAAGTTTTCGTCATCTCCTCCCCAAGGCTTAATCCGCCATTTAAAAAAAAAAAAAAACGCCAAAAATCGGTACTTTTCCCCGTGTTTGGCTTCTAGCTCCATCCCAGTGCATATTTTGTGATTCAGCTCTGGAGCGCCGTTTCGTGACATTTTTTCGTTTTCATGATATTCGCACTTGATCGCAGCAACAGACTGACTTTGATCGCAGCAAATGCATGAAACTTAATACACATACCTAGTTAACTTAAATAAATTAAATCCTCTACGACTCTCATTCAATAAGCTTTTCGTTGAGATACAGTCTTCCCCCAGTTTTTGAGGTGAGAAGTGGAAAGAAAGTGAACAATTTTCCAAATCGCCAATTTTCCTTCTTTTCGCCCTCTCGTAGCTCGAATACGCTAGGTCCCTCAAAAAAACCTTCTGTGTCAAATTTGGTCGAAATTTTGTTGTCTACATTTTCATACGGGGATATTAATCTCCAAAAATGCACTGGGATGGTGCTACAAGCCAAAAACTGAAAAAAGTTCCGATTTTGGCGTGTTTTTTCTCAAAATGGCTGATTAAGCAAAGGGGGGGGGGGGGGGAGGATGACGAAGCCGAGTGATCCGCAATTTAATACGAAATACCCGAATTTAGACGGCGAGTTTAATTTAAACGATTTGAAGAGATCCAGCGCGCGTTAGCAGTGTGGGACGGTGCCAGGGACCTCGGAAGGATGGAGAGAACGGGATAACGGAGGGTGCCAGGGACCTTGGTTAGCTTGGGTGGCAGGGAAACTTCTGGGGGGGGGGGGGGGGGGGGGGAGTTTTGGGAAACCGTTCATTCCACACTAATTTCGGATATATTTTGGTGTGTGGGAAGACGATTTTTCTCTATTCCCGGCCAATTTTACGCCCGATAAATTTAGCGCATTGAGCGACTGCCACTTGGGCGAGCGAAGCGAGGCCCCCCTGTTCGAAAGAGTGGTCGGCTGAGCGAAGCGAGGCCTTCTGCCTGAGAAAGTAGTTGGCCGAGCAAAGCGAGGCCTTCTGCCTGAGAAAGTGGTCGGCCGAGCGAAGCGAGTCCTTATGTCTGAGTGCTAGTTCCTCATATTTTACAACCACCAAAAATTAATAATTTTATCTTTCTACCTGCCTAACACTATCCCCCGAAAACTAATCTTGAGGCGCGAGTGTCGAGCAGTACCTATCCTCGGTTGATGGTTGTACTAAGTAGCAAGTCTTGCTGCTTTCTCCAAGTTTCTCCGATGTTGCCTGAGACTCTTCAGGGGAATTCAAACTGAAGTGAAGTCCTTCTTGTTCCACTTCGGTCTTAATAAGACATAATATGCCAAATCCTCAGAGTAACCCTTATCGTTATAGAGTCTATGACGCAGAGTAATAATTATCATCTCGCGCAAATTAGGAAGCTAAAAAAAATTTTATCTCTCATTCTACGACAAATTGACACTACGTCCAACATTACTTTGAAACGTCACCTCTCTCGAGAACCCCTCTAAAACCCCACCTGTTGTTGCTTAGGAGCCCCAAAGGCACATTTGGACCATCACGTCATAAATCGACTTATTAAATCGAAAATTACTCCGAAGCCTCTGGTAAAGTGTTTGCAATTATTGCAAACAGTGTTGTTTCAAAAACGCATTCTGTTTCAGTTGATGCGATCGTCTCTTCATTACGCTATGGGGGTGGACAAAGTTGAGCCTCTGAGTAGAATCTTGATAGCCGCAGGCGCTCAGAGAGTCGTCAAAGACTTGGTGAGTACAGTCTCGTCAATAGTCATCTTCCAAGACCGGATTTTCACGAGTTGTGTTTTTCTCCTTGTGCAGAAAGGACGACAGCCGAGTTACTACTTCATGAACAAGACGGACATTCAGAAACTGCAAGACGAAGAAGAAGCTCTGCGGGTTTAGGCGACCTCAAGTTCCTTCACAATTCACCCATTGTGCGATTTGACAGTTTGAGAAACCACGTTTGTCATTCTCTTAGTATTCGGTGGGTTCGTGTTTCAACAGGTTCCTCAAGACATTCTGAACATTTTTTTGGCTGACAAATTGGATGTTCTGAATTCACAAATAGTAGTCTAGCGATCTGACACCTCAGGGCCATGTCTATCTACCCCCCGGGCCGACGACGAGGAGGAGAGTGACACGATTTTGGTCATGTACGAGATAAGTATGAAAAACAAGTATCCTCCAAAAGTAAGGAAAAACAGGAGTTTGCAATTTTTTCAAAAAATGTGAAAAAAGTACAAATAATTATTTTTGGTGAGTAGATGAGAAAAATCTGAAACCGTCAAAAAGTTGTTCCATGTGGCGTATCAGTTGCTCCATAAGTGGTCCGAAATGGCCTGGAGCCGTTGACAGGATGTTGGGATGGCAGTGGGCCGAGGGGTGTCCAAAGGCGAAACGGCTGGCTCCTGCCCCCCCCCCCCCCCCCCCCCCCCCCAACAACCCCAAGTGGAAATCGCATTTCCAAAACACCGCCATCCTGGAAAGTTAATGAACATGGGAAATCGAACTGTAGAGAGAAAAGCGGCCCGCCAGGCCGCAACGACTGCCCCCTCAGGGCGGAACGACGGGGGTGCCCCCTAGTAAATACTCTGGAGGTGAAATTTATGTCAAATGCCTTGGGAATCTGTATGAATTATGGATAAGTAATCGAAATGATCAATTTGTTTCGACAGTGATTCATAAGAGGGCAGCACAGTTGTGAAAGTGTTGTCCAGCACAAAATACCTCTTGGTCGACTTCAGGGCTAGTCTGAGGTATTTTTTTTGTATATAATCCAAACCGTTATTATGTTTTTATATTTCGTATTGAATAAAAAATATTGACTTTATTTTCGTTTGTTAAGATCCTGGAGGACACAATGAGGCAGAGCGGCTGAAAACAGAAGTTGTGTGTGAAAAATCGGGAAGAGGAAGTCCGGAATCGGGTCAATTTTCCGTGAAATGAAAAATGTGAAATGAAAAATGTCAAATTCTCAAACAGCCCCACTTTACGGTACATTGTTTTAACAAGCGAACCGCATGTAGAAGTATACAAACGCTCGTAAAAGGCAGAAGGCGCTATCGTGGCAATGTGGCGTCGTTGCCGTAGTGTAGGATTCGTTAAGAGATTGAGAGTGAGGCCTGCCGTTCCAAAATCCTGTAGATCCACTCTTCTGAATTTTACAGGAGAGCAAAAAAACCTAAAAATTTAAAATTGCAGCTCCCCACTTTTTTTTATCGCCAAACCAATAAACGTCACTTGGTAGGTAGTAATGTCAGGCAAAAAGCTGAAAAAGATCCCAGGAGGTCAAATATTTTTCAAGTAAAAACAAAACAAAATTTGAAAAAAATATTTTTTGAAAAAACAAAATCAAAAAAATTATTTTTGAAAAAAAAAAATAATGAATTTTTCTTTTAATTTTTTTCAATAACACAATTAAATTTCTGCACAATTAACCTATATCAAAGAATAATAAACCCTTGTGTAAATTTTTTTATTTCTCTCGCCGGCCGCTAGGGGTTGGAGCCCAACGTCATTGCAGACAGACTATAGCCAGTTTTGTTTCAAAATAAATTCCAGACTAAACCACTTTTGAACAAAAACGCATCTTTTTCAAGGGGATCTAACCAGTTACGATGAAAATGATTCCTCGCGCTGAAATCCTTCAGGAATGGCTGTTGTCTCGGATTTGATAGAAAATAGACCACCAGTTTTGCAACTCAACGTCTCAAGTTATGGTCACCTTTGTATAGCAGCTACCGACTACAATCATTGACTAGGGGATGAACACTTGAGAAAAACTCATTCAGAAAACGGATCCGTTTTATTTATAAGCACATTCTTCAGTTCTTGCTGGGTTTGGCGCGTCGTGGATAAGCACCTAAAAAGGTTATTTTGTTTATCGCAGGTGCATGTGGATTTTCCTTTTTTTATTTCTTTTTTTTTTTAATAAAACGTTATTCATCTGCAATTGCAGATTTTTTTTTATCATGTTCAATAATTATTATGGAACATGATAAAAATCGCTTTATGAAAAGTTTAACGCGGGCATGATTTTCAGGAATGGACTCGGCTTCCGATTGGCTGGTGATTACTTGGCTCGAACGAGCTCAAATCACCAACCGATGGGAAGCTGGAAGCTGTGAGGAGTGGAAGGCTGACTGGCTTCGTTGATGATTTTGAAGTGTCAGAAGCCTGTTAGAGTAGGAGACAAATCGACTTTGCAACGGCA
This sequence comes from Pilophorus perplexus, assembly GCA_955831195.1. NCBI lineage: Eukaryota > Metazoa > Arthropoda > Insecta > Hemiptera > Miridae > Pilophorus > Pilophorus perplexus. The sequence goes on from OY037015.1 coordinate 6,397,234, forward strand.
ACAGTGCTCAAGTCGACTTAGGCACTTTTGGAGTTAAGGTCATGGATTTTGTAGAATATTTGGCGCCCGATCCAATGATGTCGTTAGATTCAAGTTTTACAGTGAGAAAATGGAGAAAAATCTATTTAATTTTTCTGCCTCTGTCGTTAAAATGACAGGTCAACACTGCTCGAGTCCAGTGAACGCAAGGAGGTTAGAATAATGGAAATATTTAGCTAGAAGAAGAGTGAACGCCATCCTGTTGACGGAGGATTGGTTTGTGTCTCTTGAAAACTAGGGAAAATGAACTTGAGCAGTGATGCCGTTGCACAATCGAAATGCTGACGCCGTCTCTCGCAGACGACTGAAATTCCACGCAAAAGCAATGAACGAAAAATTCCCCTACCGGGCTCCAAAAGACGCCTTACAATAATATGTGTCGAGCATAATACGCCTATACACACATAACCTATAATAGTAATCTAATAATTACTGACAGGCCCAAGGATTTTGTGGATTAGCAGAGGCCATTCCGATGGTGACAGCAAGGAATCCTACGATGAATAGGAGTTTCATTGTTTATCATCAATACTAATCTTGTGCATGATCAGTTTATATACTTTCAAGGGTGGTTGTAAAGCTGAGTAACAGATTCCAGTCATTATCCATAGCGACAGATCATTAGTATAATTGGCTCTAAAAAGTTCTTACGTACACTGTCCATCGGCTAATTGAAAGACCCGAGACCCATTAACAGAAAGCGTAATGCCTTGGAGTGCATATTACAAGAAACAACTAGGTAGCAATTAGTTATCAAGACGCTAATGGGCAATGTAAGACGGATCCCACTTCTGATACCTTTGGAGACTGAGTTTTTAAAACTATTATTGAGCTGACCTTTTCATTAGCTCTGTTAAAGATTCATTCATTAAAACTCGAACGCACCCAAATATAATGGGCACGTTCAGTTTTTTCTCTTATATTACCAGCAAGACTTCATTTTACTGCAAAATGAAAACTTTAGTTTTGTTTCCGCTTGCTTTTCATTTTATTGCAAACATTTTCTAGGAGGAAGAGACAAGCGAAAAAGCCATTGAAACATCGACAACCAAATATTGGTTGTCCACAAAATAGCAATACTGATGATAGTTTGTTGTTAATGAGATTGGTCTGAGTAGGACGAAACAAGCTCAATTATTTGTCATTTTTCTTTTAAATAAATTTTTCACCGTAACATTCAAGCATCCATTTATTATTCCGCTAATCTCGCTAACGTTAAATTATAACGATTTTTAAATTAGCTAATGAAAAGGTAAGCCTGACTCGAATAGTGTTAAGAATCTACTCTCAAAAGTGGATCTGCAGCAATGAAAATTAAATTTGTCTAACATCACCCATTAGCGTCAGGAAAGCGATTCAAAACTGATTGGTAGTTCTTTCTTGTAATATGCACTCAATTTCATTACATTCTGATAAGGGGTTTCGGTTGTTTCAATTAGCTGGTATCTAATCGGTGTACGAAAGAACTTTTTTCAGCCAATTATAATGCCCTGTTAATGTGGTGGTATAATAACTGGATTCTGTTTCTCTGCTTAATTCCCGAACGTACATAAACTGATCGTGCACAAGATTAGTATTGACAGTGTACAATGAAACTGACAGCTTTCATCGTTGGGTTGCTCGCCATCGCCGTCGGAATGGCCACTGCTACAACCGAAAGTCATGTTGCCTGTAAGAAATAGTTAATGTGTGTAGGACATTTATGTATTTCGACTGACTCAGTAACAAGTGGCATTTTGGTTCATTATTCTTGGAATAATACACCTATGTTATCACGACGTCTCGAATCGGCCTCAAAATTTGACATTATCCGTTCAAGAGGTTTAGATTCCAAATCCGAAATGTCCGTCCGCCGTTCGCCGTCCTGGGCCGTTTTGGACAGCAGGAATTTTTTTTAATATTGTGGAGGCTCCAGTAGCGATGGTCAGCAAGCACATGGAAACAATGTGTCATATGCTTGATGAAAAGTTCAGTTACGGACAAGTTGTTGTGTGTGTTAGAATTCTGTTTTGGAATAAAAGACGTTCATTGTGACAGATTTCTTACAATATCAAATTTTGACAAAATTGTTGGCTTAACATCTAATTGTGCCCGCAAGGTTTTCAGCCCGATCGCCCAAACCCGTGGGGCGCTATGGGGCTACGGTAGGCGTTTTTTGAAGGGTTTTGGCTATGGGATCGAGTTAGGTGTCGTTTTCGAATTATTTTTGAACGTAGAATTCATTTTTTTGGGGTCCCGGAACGATCAGATTCCTCTGTGGGGATCTATAGGGCTTTCATGGGGCTACAAATGGGATTTTTGAAGGATCCCAGGAGGTCAAATATTAAAATTAAATATTAAAATTTTTCCGAGTGAAAAAAAAAAAAAAAAAAAAAAAAAAAAAATCAAAAAACGCTGCAAATTTTACACAAGGGTTTATTATTCTTTGATATAGGTTACTTGTGCAGAAATTCAATTCTGTCAATGAAAAAAAAAAATTTTTTATTTTTATGTTTCAAAAAAATTTGTTTTTTGGATTTTTTTGTTTCAAAAATTTTTTTTCTTCAAAAATTCTTTATTTTTTACTCGAAAAACATTTAACCTCCTGGGATCCTTCAAAAATCCCATTTTTAGCCCCATGAAAGCCCTGTAGATCGCCACAGTGAAATCGGATCGTTCCGGGACCCCCAAAAATGGATTCTACGTCCAAAAATACTTCGAAATCGACACCTAACTCGATCCCATAGCTAAAAGCCTTCAAAAGCCCCCTCCCATAGCCCCATTTTAGCCCCATAGCGCCCCACGGGTTTGGGCGATCGGACTGAAAAGCTTACGGGCACAACTAGATGGTAAACCGAGTATTTTGTCAAAATTTCAGATTTTAAAAAAAATTCCTACTGCCCAAAACGGCCTTGGCGGCGGACGGCGGAAAGACATTTCGGATTTTGAATGTAGACCTCTTGAAACGGATAATGTCAAATTTTGAGGCCGATCGGAGTCGTCGACCCCCGTCGCGAAAACATAGGTGTATTATTCCAAGAATAATAAACCAAAATCAAAAAATAATTACCTACTTTAAAAAATTTTTTTTTTGAAAACCTAAAAAAACATTTTTTTTTGAAAAAAAAAAGAAAACCAAAAAGAGACAGGCACGAAATTAATTTTTGCACAAGCAACCTATAAGTACCAAAGAATGGTAAAATGTGTACCCCAAATTTGGAGTAGACTGTATCATGAAATCAAAGTAAGCGACGAATTCTCTGAGCCTACGTTATTCCTTGTCCCCCTACTGCCTTTATTATTGCAATTTGCGAGTACATTCTTGTCCACCGACGGACGAAAGTCACGGTATTCGTCATTGAGAGGGCCTTGAATTCTCTTTGAAATTTGGCTGAGCATATTAGGGAGCATTTCTGTGATAGTTAAGAGGCAGCGTCAGCATTTGTAATGTCTCCCACTCTGCCACTTTCAAATCTGCCACCAAAGCCAGTCAGACTTCCACTCCTCACAGCCTCCAGCTTCCCACTGGTTGGTGATTTGAGCTCGTTCGACCCTAGCAATCATCAACCAATCGTAGGCTGAGTCTATTCCTGATTACCTACTGTGTCGATGTAAACTTTCACTTTCCGTATAGCGATTTGTACCATCTTGAATTGCAGGTGAAAAAAGCTTCATTTAATAGAAGAAGAAATGTCTTCTTTTAAATATGATTAATCCGCATGTACACATTTTTCGTATCTGCAATATGCAATGTTGTCTTTTTATAGGTCCAGGAAGTTTGCCTTATAGAAAAAATCCACCAGGCGGCGGCCACAAGAGCCGCTGAAGAACGTGCGTATAAATAAAACGGATTCGTTTTCTGAGTTTTTTTTTTTTTTTTTTTTTTTTTTTTTTTTCAAGTCTCCGATTCCTACCTAGTCCTCCTAGATAATATTAGTGTAGTAGCCGCAGTTTAGTACCTCAGGGGTGAAGATAATTTAAAGTCGTAAAAGGACACCATCTGCGAAATGTACTTAATGAAAACCTAGACACCATTCCAATTTTAAAAGTACACTGCCAAGGTCATGGCGCAGAAGCTTCCTCGTGATCTTCACGACATGTCACCATTAAAAGTGGAGACCAGAGACGACCGATTCGCAATACTCATGGCAATAAAATTCTGGGCAACCAAAAATTAAAAAGCATGAGAAGAAACATACTATGGGTACTTGTATTGGTTCTTGTTTCCGATGCTTTCTCATCTTTTAAGTACTAACTAATTTCCTCATACCTGATGAAGGCAGTACATTAGCCGAAAGCTCGGCGCTAGAGGTCATGTTTGAGTTTCTTTTGACCCGATACATTGAAAACTAGAAGAGACCTTACCAGGTCTTGTTATGACTGTAACAAGAAAATAACGTTCGCGCATGCGCAGTGGGTACCGCGCAATTTTCATTTTTCTATCTTTGAACATGAACAGTGTTCATTGAACACTCACGAATACTTATGTATATAGCCTATACAAATTCCACGTCGTAGGATCGTTTTTTCACCCCTCAGTATGGGCTGAAGAAAAAATAAATAAAAAAAATACACTGCCAAGGCAATGGCACATGAGCTTCCTCGTGCCAAGTTCAAAATGAACGTAACAACTGTACCTAACAAGAAAATTACGTTCGCGCATGCGCAGGGAGTACCACTGATTCAATCGTGATGAAACTGATAGGGAACCATCTAGGGCTATACCCACACAATTCCTGAAAATTTGATTGAAATTCGATCAAAATTGTAGGAGTTATGGCTGTGGCAAGGACCTCAAGGAGCCTGATCCGCATAATCCCTCAAAATTTGAGCTAAATTCATTCAAAATTGTGGAAATTATGGCTGTAACAAGGAAATGCGGACAGACCGACAGACACGGAACCAAATTTGTTCAGTAGGCTATGAAATGCCGTTAAGCAGTAGGTCCCTACTACTTCTGTATTAGCTGGTCAACACGCTCAACAGATGTTAGTAGCGAGAGGTCGCCAACGCCAGATTACGGGTATGGCACCCAAAGAAGAAGAAGAAGGCTATGAAACGCAAAATGCGAGTGGAAATTTTGAATTCGGACAACAAAAATTTTTTTCTCCCGAAAGTGAACACAAGCTTCACTTGTCTGCTTCGCAGACTCGGAAGCCAAATCTTTCAGGACAACGGCTACTGGGGTGTATTGTACCATCGGAAAAAGTTCGCAAAACGAATTTTTCATTTCTGGGTTTTTTTCGGCTTTGCCCCACTAAGCACCCATCAGCCGTCCTTAGTTGATCCATCGAGTGAGCCTCTCAACTCCCAACCTTAAAATATTATGAACTCCGTTTTATTACACTTTCTGTGAATGGGTCTCGGATGTTTCAATTAGCTGGTAAACAGTGTACGGAAGAAGTTTTTAGAGCCAATTATTTTAATTGGCTATAATTGTAGTGCTCTGTTAATTTGGTGGTATAATAACTGGGTTATGTTTCTCGGCTTAGCAACTACCCCTGAACTATATATAAACTTATCCCGTACAAGATTAGTATTGACAGTATACCATGAAACTGACAGCATTCATCGTTGGGTTGCTCGCCTTCACCGTCGGAATGGCCTCTGCTACAGTAGATAGTCCTATTGCCTGTAAGAAATAGTTTATGTGTGTATGGGACATTTATGTGTTGGACACACGTATATTTTTGGAAGAAGTCCAAATTCACTGAACATGGAAGTAATAAGGAATGGACGTGCCACCACATAACTTTTGTACTCGATAGAAGGCTCCCAAACGAGAAATACGCAATCTTGTATGTGCGTATGAGTTATTAGAATTTATCGACATCCAGAAATTCATATCTACTGAACAAGGGTACAATTTTGGGTGTACATGAAACAGAATCCAACTTTCCAGTTTTACGACAAGTGAGATGTTTCCTTAAGATTTCGACTGACACGGTATCAAGCCGCATTTTCAATTTGGAGTAGACTGCATCAAAGAACGCGATGATGGATGGACGATCTCTGAGGCATCGTTTTTCCTTGTTCCCCTACTTCCCCTACTACTGCCTTCATTATTGCAATTTGCGAGCACATTCTCCTCCACCGTCGGACGAAAGTCACGGTATTCGTCATTGAGAGGGCGTTGCATTCTCTTTGAAATTTGACTGAGCATATTAAGGAGGTGAGAGATCCTCTAGCGTGTTTTGGTGCCTTTCTGAGTTCTTGTTTGGTGCATTTGTAATGTCTCCCACTTTCCCTGGCTTCTGCCACTTTCAAAACAGCCACCAAAACCAGGCAGTTTCCACTCCACACAGCCTTCCCATTGGGTGGTGATTTGAGCTCGTTCGACCCAAGTAATCATCAACCATTCGGAGGCTGAGTCCATTCCGACCAACTGTGTCGATGTAAAATTTCACTTTCTGTACAGCGATTTGCACCATCTTCAATTGCAGGTGAAAAAAGCTTCATTTAAAAGAAGAAGTAATCCGCATGTACACATTTTTCGTATCTGCAATAAACAATGTTGTCTTTTTATAGGTCCAGGTACTGTGCCTGTAAGGAGAAGTCCACCAGGCGGCGGCCACCAGAGGCGCTGAAGAATGTGAATACAAATAAAATGAGTTTTTCTCTACTCTCCATTCCTTCGTCAATAACGCAAGTGTAGTGAAAATAAAAAAATATTTTCACAATTTGAACTAGGTTTAACGAACGATTGTATTCGTTGGAAATGAGTTCTGAGTTCCTGGGCTTACATAAATAATGTATTTAATGTAAATAGTAGGGGAAGTTCGGCCCCCTTCAACCATGGAGCACCTTCAACTACTCGCGATTCCCCCCCCCCCCCCCCCCCCCCCGAACATTTCGAGACCAAGAAAATTATGAAAGGAAGAAGACGGTGATACGAAGATTAACCGTTTTTGGAGGTTCCAGCTCATTTGTGACTTGATCCAGTGTCTGATTTGGGGTAGCACGGTTCGTAAATTTCATTTTTTTTTTTCATATCAAATTCTAAGTGTATTGAAAATTTGATTGAGGCTTGTGCTATACATCATTCGACTCAGTACTTACTCTAGTCCCAGAGGTGTTTTTTTCGATTGCACATGGAACTTTCAGCTTAGGTTCAGCTTACTTTTTTTTTAGTGTGGGTAAACCCTGCAACGTTTACTAGGCAAAGCATAATATCGAATATAGCCCAAGCAAAATTTGCTTGCTTGGGTACTATTTAATAGTACTTTGGACCAAACACTAAATATGCTATTTGATTTTATTGTCTTAAATGGTCCATTGGGGTCCTAATAAGAGTAATCTGTGGTTTCCCACCAAAATATTTGATGGGAGAACTGTGGGAAGCCCAAAAACCACGAAATTTTCGGACTTTTTTCGGTTTTTTTTTATATATCTCAGAAACGAATAATCCTATTGATGTTTTTACCGTATACTGTTTTAAAGAGCATTAAATTCTCTACAGTTTTCACTACCTAGAGTCTTTTCTAACTCTGATAGCAAACGAGCTAGAGCTCATCAAAAATTGACAATTTTCTCCAACTTCTGGAAAAATCACAAAATCTAGCTATTATCTACTTTTTGCTTCTTTCTAACTCGTCCAAAGTGTCCATTAGTCCATTAGAACGTAGTAGACGTGCTTGTATGATGCTCAGAGTCAATTACGATCAATAATTAGGAGAAAAACCTTTTTGACCACCAAGAAAAACTGACTTATATTTTTTAAACCACACATCATTATACTTTAAGTACTACAATTTTACTACACTTTGAAGACAAAATTCAATTAAAGGGCAGAATTTGTTGTTCGTTGGTCAAGGATAAATAAAAACAAGACTAGAAAGTTCCAAAATATCAGCCTTTTCTTGAATATTCACTGTATTTGTTCAGAACCAGACAAAGATTCAGGTAGGTATTGAAAAAGAAAAAAATATTATTATTAAAATATAATAATATCATTATTATTTGAAATTAAATGAAAAAGTAACATGCTTGGTAATAATTACCTACTTTTTCATTATTACCTACTTATTGAGCTCATCAGGAGATAGGGTGCTTACATCTAATAGAGTGTCTTTAACATCTTTGTCCGTTTTTAAATTTTCGTAAAAAGGATGAAAAAAACGCTGCAAATTTTACACAAGGGTTTATTATTCTTTTATATACGTTACTTGTGCAGAAATTTAATTCTGTCAATGAAAAAATTAAAAAAAAAATTTTTTTTTGGATTTTTATCTAAAAAAAAATTTTTTTTTTGGATTTTTTTGTTCAAAAATGTGTTTTTTCAAAAATTCTGTATTTTTTACTCGAAAAATATTTAACATCCTGGGATCCTTAAAAAATCCCATTTTTAGCCCCACGAATGCCCTAAAGATCGCCCCAGTGAAATCGGATCGTTCCGGGACCCCAAAAAATGGATTCTACGTCCAAAAATACTTCGAAAACGACACCTAACTCGATCCCATAGCTAAAAGCCTTCAAAAAACCCCTCCCGTAGACCCATTATAGCCCCATAGCGCCCCACGGGTTTGGGCGATCGGACTGAAAACCTTGCGGGCACAACTAGATGGTAAACCAAGTATTTTGTCGAAATTTCAGATTTTTTAAAAATTTCCTACTGCCCAAAACGGCCTGGACGGCGGACGGCGGACGGCGTACGGCGGACGGACATTTCGGATTTAGAATGTAGACCTCTTGAAACGGATAATGTCAAATTTTGAGCCCGATCGGAGTCGTCGACGCCCGTCGCGAAAACATAGGTGTATTATTCCAAGAATAATAAACCAAAAGGGGCCACTTGAGGCAACAAAGAGCGTAAATCATTTTTCTTCTTGACTGAGACTGGCAGAGTTGAAGTGTACGACTTTACAGGTTGAAGCTGCACTTGATTTTTGTTACGACGTTTGAAGCTGATCGTCCTGAATTCCTCGTCTTCTCTGAGGCTTTCCTTGAACAACATAGTACCAAATTCTTTCGTATATCTGCACCATCTTATAGATTGCCAATTCACACTCCGCCCCTTTGTATCCCCTTTTCTGAGAAGATCAGATCTTTTCTGAGAAGATCTGAGAACTGCAAAAAGTATGTGTAGGTTTGTTCGATCACATTGAACTTTTTTTCACTCTCAACTGACCAACAATCCATATTCAAGTTTGTTGCGATTGATGAACTTTGGGGCATAATAGGGATAGCATTGTTTTGGCCGTCATCACCCACTGGCTTGCTAAGAGTGCTCTCAATCCTCAATGCATTTGACAATAAAAACTCACTCGTAGCGCCCCCGTCTGTCGCGCACATTTTCTTGGGTTAAAATAACAAACCTTGGGGCAGGAGACTGTGCATTACGGCATTCTTCGTCAGAACGAACACGCTCCATGACTGGAACTTCCAAGTCCATCACCACTACCTCATTGTCTGTGGTTTCCGTACTAAGAAATTCATCACCAACACGATGTGAACACAGTTCTACTAATTTTTTTCCACGAGAAAACATTATTACGTACCACACGTTGGCAAAACTTCAAAACAGAAACAGATGCTGGACTACAGAAATGGGTAAAGTACATTAGAAAACAGTGTTGCCCAAGTGGTACAAGTCAGGGCTTCCAACCAAATGTTTGAGGTCGTACCAGTATAACTTGACTTATACTATATTGCACTCATAGGACCACGACGTCTTCTGGCTTCATTTGACTTTTACTGTTGGTATCCCTGCATTTTTCTAGCTGCAACACTGTTTTTGACTTAAACTTCTTTCACCAGCAGGTGGAAAAGACCTTTTTAGATTCAATAAACGACTTACCTCATTTTGACAATTTTTTGACTTATACTACTTTTCCCGCCCAGCCTAGAATTCTGTTAATTTGTAATTTGTGAGAATCAAAAGCTATTTTCGTAATATTGATAATATAATATTTCTTTTCCCGTTCGTTCGGGTCGTTGATAATTTTTTCGTCCACCGTTTAATATGGATCTTATTACCTGCCCCACTTGCAATTATGCGTTGGGATCAGAAGAGTCCGCGAATCCTGTCACATGTTCCAAAATTTGGACTGACATTTAATGTCATCTTTGTTACCTACCATGCAGCATGTGCCAATATGACATAATATGTATAATATTTCATATTATGAAAACTGGAAAAAGCGTAACAGTGACAGTAAAGCATCGTGGAAATGCGGCTCTTGCAAAGGCCTATCCGCAACCCCACCACCATCCATGAGCACTTGGCCCGGGGGTTTCCCGATTGCGGCCCGCCGTCGAAGTAGTCAAAAATGGCATAGCCCGATTGCGGCCGCTAAGTTCTCCCCTTCAATTTTGGAACAGCTCGATTGCGGCCCCTCGTACCCTTTCTTTTTGACGGCTCGTTGTACCGATTACTACTGCCGACGGCTCTCCGACGGCTGTCCTTTGGGAGGACATGTCCTACATTTTCGGATCGAAAGAAAAACCTAAGCTACCATCTAAACATCTTCTAGTGCTGTTGACGGGGGTTGAGAGGCAGTGCAACAACTTGGTGTTCCTGAAGCCTGGAAGAAGAAGTGCTACTGATTCCTTCAGGTTTGACCCAGACACCATCCAGTATATAATAACGTTTTCGCTAGGAAGCATCGTTCCATGATCTTCCCAAACCACAAGCGGAGACTCACCCACAGCTTTAGTGTAGCCGACTGTCAACAACAGCCCTGGTCCTTCGATCAAAAGCTTTGGGGTTTTTTTTTCTCGCTCAGAATCAGCTTGAACACGATGGAACTCATGACTACAGAGTCGTTGAAAATCCTACTCAAGTCGAAAATCCTACTCAAACATTGACTCCAGAAACGGGCCACAATTGAGTCATCCAACACAGGGACAACTTACAACTCGATAACGCTTGTTATTTTTAACAGTTCTTTTTCCCTGAGCAAGTTATGGCCGCAACCGGGCGATCGTAATTTCTCTTCCTCGTACACTGCGGCCGCAACCGGGCGATTTTTATTCATTTAGGCCGCAATCGGGCGTTCCCCCTTGGCCCACAGATTAAACTACTAGCCCCAGGAAGCTATCCAATTGCTGTCAGCTCTAACTCAGCACTTGGCCCAGCTGTCAGCAACCCTGAGACAAAACCCCACCTATCAACCCTATGTTGTTGTATCAGCTACCAGACATTCTGGCCAAACAGGTAGCTGAAATTCGACCCTTTTATGCTGATAACGTGCACTCGATATACACGTTTCTAATCAGCATGTATAAATTGAATGCAGTTGCAGCCCCCCCCCCCCTTTTCCCTAATATTCTAAGGCATTTGTCGCTTGACCCACGGTTCCACTATGTCGCTTCATATTTGGAAACTGTGGATGACCCTAAATTTCAGCACGTCCTGACAGTGAAACACCTACATAGGCAACAGGGCGAATCTGAATCTTTCCGTTCTTATGTTGAATAATATTATTCCATGTTTCTTGAATTTTAGCCAAAGGCTCTAAGCAGTAATCTGTTTTTTTTTTGTTTTTTTTTTTTTCAATTTTTCTTCCCTCTAAAAAAGGTTTGCAATAAAATGATCTAACAAGATCAAGCCGAGTTTGTGATGATGACAATCTGAAAAATAATCAATAGTTTTTGGGGCGTTCGAGTTGGATTGAATGATATTTAAGACAGGTAGGTAGCTAATGAAAAGGTCAGCCTAGTTCTAATAGTGTAAAGAATCCAGTCTCAGAAGTATCAGAAGTGGGATCAGCAGCAGTGAAAAAATAAATTCGTCTAGCATTACTCACTAGCATCAAAAAAGCGATTCAAAACTAATTATTACATAGTAGTTGTTTCTGGTTGTGCACTCCCTTTTGTTACACTTTCTGTTAATGGGTGTTGGGTGTTTCAATTAGCCGGTTAACTGTATGCAGTAGAACTTTTAAGAGCCAATTAGACTAAGTATAACAATCATAAGTCTGTTAATGAGGTGTTATAATAATTGGATCCGGTTCTCAGCTGTACTACGACCCCAGAATTTACAAAATGATCCTGCGCAAGATTGGTATTGACAGTTTACAATGAAACTCCTATTCATCTTTGGGTTGCTCGCCTTCACGGTTGGAATGGCCTCTGCTAAAAACGGCAATCCCATTACCTGTAAGTAGTAGGTTAGGTATGTTTGTATAGGAACAGTGTAGAAAACACGAGTCCAAATTTACCTCACATGGAAGTAATCAGGAATGGATGTGCCAGAAATAACTTTTTTACTCGATAGAAGGCTACCAAACGACACTAAACTGACTTAGATGGTTTCTATATCCCTTTCCTTTTTCAGGTATTCCGGAAAATCCACCTGGCAGGCGCTGAAGAATGTGAATATTAATAAAACGGATTCGCTTTCCAAATGAATTTTTTCAAGCCTCCTTTCCTTACTAGGGAATACTATTCCGGGAATCCCTAGTATAATATCATTGTAGTAGCTGCTGTATTAATACCTTAATTAAGGTGGTCATAATTTAGAGTCGGAAAAAGGACACCATAGATGCAGATCTGCAAACATTTCATCTAATGCAATGAAAAGTTATAACCTATATACTATAGGTTATATTTTGACAAATATGCGGTTTACCATGTAGTTGTGCTCGCTATGGGGTCTAGTTAGGTGTCGTTTTCGAATTACTTTTGGACGTCGAATCTACGTCTGAAGCTGTCTTTGGTAGGGTCTAACTTGTGTGAGAAAAACATCTCGTAAAGTAGGCAGGTGTTTCTCGTCACTTTGAAATGAGTCGCCCAGTTCCAAAAGCCTCCATGTCCTCACTACCCTGAGATATTAACCCTCCAAAGATAAGGTGGGGTCCTGGCAAACCCCAACTTCGCACCAATTCGAGTCTCCTGTCCAGTAGTGGAGGAAGTGGTATCGCTGTCCAATGTGATTAATGGTCGGTTAACCCCCTTTTCTGGGAAGAAGTCAGAGTGGGGTCTGTACGGACCCCACCTCATTATGTATGTTACCAGTCATTCTAGTAACAATTATTGACACCAAGCCCTCCCCTGAAACCACTTAAACGGTCTTATATTCACGTCACGATTGTAACCAACGTGGACGGTTTTGGACACACTCATACAAAAGTAATGAGGGCTTGTGGAATCGTTTTGAAAGACCGACGATGCAAAAGGCCGCATTTTATCAGTACCTATAGCTCAAAACCCTATTTTCGACAAAACCAACGTGGACTGTTTTACTCCTTCACTGCCAATGAACTGATGACCACTAGGGATGGCAACGATACAATGTAATACATGTTTTAGAGAAACAACGATGTTTTTAACACTGATGTGTTTTTACGGAGGCTATTTGTTGTACGGTAAGGTCAGCAGAAATATCCCATTGTCCACTGAGTCGGTGACACTGAACGAGTCGTCAACTTGCCCCCCATATCAGCTCGCCCCTCTCCAGAAAACAATCTACTTGCCCCAAACAACACGGCAAATCCAACTTGGCAGCTCTTCAACGGAGACTTCTTGTCTTCTCGTCTGAATCTCGGCCTACAGGAGCGCTTGGGGCCCATTGTCCAGGAGTCCATACTTGAGGGTGCTCTGCCAAGATTGAAAGCAAGGGAACACCCCTTGGTACCATCACGGCTGTAGATAACATTAACTAACATGACCTCTCGTGCTGGTTAAATCTGTTTTCTGCCGTTCATTCCGAGGATCTGCTGGCCTCAGGAAAACCCGACACTACGGGAATTCCGGTACTTTTCGGTTATCCGGCCGCATCGTCCTGCCACGCGATTTTGGTTGGCTTTGGGTGCCTTAAAGCCATCGGGAGGTGTGTGTTAGAAACTCGAAATCGTGTCGGGGGGTGTTACAACGGAAAACTACTCGAATTTGGGTGCCTTAAAGCCATCGGGAGGGGTGTGTATCAGGCGCGACTCGTGAAATACTTTTGAAATATTTTGAAAACTTTTTGGTGTTGCTATATTACTTTGTACGGTATGAAATCTTAAAATTTCGATCGACCAAGGTTTCTGATTTTTTCAGTTTTCCCACAAAGGTATTTTTTACCAGAAGCAGCTTCTGAGGGGATGGCATCAGGGGTTTAGTGTGCTTCCATGTTTTCTGGGAAGTGTTTTCTGAACTCGGTGATCTGCGTTTGTCTCATTTATAAGTTTTTTATTCGTTCGTTTCATTCGATCGTTTCATTGTTCATTTCATAAAGCGTTTGTTGGATAACTCTATTGATTTCATCTTGAGGGAGTTTTCCCGTTTAGGCGTGAGTGATAAGTGTGACATTCTCGACATGGGACGGCCAACCTCACCTTTACCAGGTTTGCAGCGTGTACCCAGGAAATGAAAGGAAACTGGTAATAGTTAATTGGAATTTTTAAACAAATAAATAAATAATGAACTATAGCAAATCTTGATAGTAGGTACTTTTTATCTGTGTTGGGTGCAATAAAATTTTTCATAAAATATTATCACGAATCCGTGACTGCACCCCCTTGTTCGGCCATCATCAGTCGCGCCTGGTGTGTATGAAACACGAATCGCGTGGCAGGATGATGCGGCCGGATAACCGAAAAGTACCGGAATTCCTAATAGTTTTTGGACGTGCCAACTATAGTTAAGGCATTTGAGTTGGGATGAATGATAATATCATTTAAATATTATTTAAAAGATAGTTAATGAAAAGGCCTGGTTCTAATAGTGTCAAAGAATCCAATCTCAGAAGTATCAGAAGTGGGATCTGCAGCAGTGAAAAATTATATGCGTCTAGCATTACTCACTAGCGTCAGAAAAGCGATTCAAAACTAATTGGTAGATGTTTCTTGTAATATTATGCACTCCATTTTACTACATTTTACTACACTAACATGTTAATGGGTCTCGGTTGTTCCAATTAGCTGGTAAACAATGTGTGGAAGATCTTTATAGTCAATTATAGTAATGCTCTGTTAATGTGGTGGTATAATAATTGGACTCAGTTTCTCAGCTTTAGAACGTATATAAACTGATCCTGCGCAAGATTGGTATTGACAGTATACAATGAAATTCCTATTCATCGTTGGGTTGCTCGCCTTCACCGCCGGAATGGCCTCTGCCATAAACGGCGATAAAGCTACCTGTAAGTAATAGGTTATGCTTGTATTGGAATAGAAGTGTAAAAAACACAACGAGTTCAAATTTACCTCACATGGAAGTAATCAGGAATGGATGTGCCAGAAATAACTTTTCTACTCGATAGAAGGCTTCCAAACGACACTAAACTAAAAAAATCTATGGGGTCAAATGAGGTTTCTCTTTTGTTGGTGATAAGAGCGTTTTCGAGTCAAGGAATCACCGTCCAATCGGAAACTGCGTCCATTCCTGATTATCACGCCCGTGTCAAAATTTCACTTTCTGTTCAGCGATGTGTATCATGCGGATAATCCTTAATGTAATAGAAGACAAAAATCAACATGTAGGTTACCGAGAACACCCAACTGAGATACCTAAGCGATGTTCCTTTTTCAGGTTCAGTTTCTATTCCAAAAGCCCACCGCCGGCGCTGAAGAATGTGCATATAAATAAAATGGATTAGTTTTCTAAATGAGTTTTTTCAAGTCTCCTTTCCCTAGACATTATGTTATTGTAGCAGCTTCTAAACTAAGGTGACGATAAAGTCTTAAAAGGACACCGTCTGCATTGGGGTTGAGCGAAATTTTCGATGAGCGCAAATCCGTGCAACTAACCGAAACTTCGTTTACGGTCCGATTGAGTCGGCGTTTCCTCTGTATCCTACCTAGAGATCCGAATTTTAATATGAAATACCCGATGAACAAATTCCAACGATCAGCGAATTTAGACGGCGAGTTTAATTTGAACGATTTGAAGAGATCCAGCGCGTGTTGAGGGTGTGTGTTGGGAGGGTGCCAGGGACCTTGGAAGGATGGAGGTAACGGAGGGGGCCAGGGGCCTTGGAAAGGTGGAGAGGTGGGGGAACTTGTGGGGGGGGGGGGTTTTGGTAAACGGTTCATTCTACACTAATTTCAGATATATTCTGGTGTGTGGGAAGACGATTTATCTCTCTATTCCCCGGCCAATTTTATTTTAGCGCATTGAGCGAAGCGAGCCCCTCTGACCGAGAGAAGCAATTTTACTAGTTCTTGTACATTTTCACGCTGCTCAGTCATATTCTGATGAGGATTCTTTCTTTTCTGATCTCAGAGCCTTATCTGGTTCTTACGTTTTTGACCCCCAATCTGACTCAGCCTCTATTCGCAAGTTCATGATCCTCCCAATAGGTAACTCAAAAGAAATTTTAGGCGTTTGAATACTGTCTTTTATGAATGATTGGGTTTTGTTTTCGATCCTCTGATTAATATCGATGTCCACTGGACTACTTGAGGTTTATATTAATACCTAAATAGGTTTTACTTATTATCATCATTTGGCCAACAATTTGTTGTATGAGTTTATCATTTAACTGGTATTCAGTAAAAACTGCTCTTTAATTTCACCGTAAATCTTTATTTGAACACAATAATTATTTTTAGAGTTTGTACTCGGAGGAAGACCAGAACCTAAAAAAGAAGATCTTCTTTGGGGATTTTCCCACTGCTTCGAAGATGAAGAGCATTCCAATGATAAATAAGAGTTTCATTAAAATATAATGAATATTATTCTGTCCACACCAAAGTTGTGCATGATCAGTTTGTATACAAACTGCTTATAAGCAAATGTCCAGTGGTAGTTGTAAAGCTGAGAAACAGAATCCAGTTTCTCACTATAACACTGTATCAAATTACTATAATAGGCCTGAAAAAGCTCTATTGCACACTGTTCAGCTGCCTACCTACTAACTGAAAGTCCCGGCCCACTAGCAGTTAGACTTAAGTACTTACTGTTACAGTTAATATAGTTACTGTTATAGTCATCATGTTATAGCATTTCAAGAAACAGCTACTTGTGAATTACAACTGTGTCTGACGCGAAATTCTTTCATTCCAACACCAACCCCCCATATATGGGCCTGCCGGAAAATTTCGACGCTGATTTACCACAATATCTATCTATCCATATGCTACGTTTGTAATCGCAACTGTGTACCGTAGTCGCTACACATAGAACGCGAAGATTTTCATTTCTTGAGATAATCTCTGCTTAGATCCCAAAGGAGGCGATCAATAAGGACTGGCAGATGCTCATTGCAATAATCATAAAATTGACTTCTATCTTAGTACGAAGTAAGGCGCATGATAAAAATCAACGAGTCGATCACCTTAATTAATAAAAAAAAAAGGTACCGTAAAGGGGGGTTATTTGAGAATGCCATTTAATTTTTCATTGCTGCATATTCCACTTCTGACACCAAACGTTTAGTTGGGATGAAATCTCAACACTTTTAAGGCCACCAACATTTAAAACTGATTAATGCTCAAATGACGATTTAAGAGAAGACAAAATAAACCGCCGTTATAGCTCATTAATGAGCTGAATTCAAAACTCCAACCCAAAAGCCTCTCACATTTTTCTTTTCCATAAATGAAAAATTGAATAAATTTTATTCAATTAGGTATGTATTGGGATCCCACAATGTTTATGCATCCTTGTGTCACAATAATATAATTATTGGTTCCTAATCTTAAGATTAATCGGGAACTAAAGGTCGAAGCCCGTGTCTCTCTCTCTTCCTTCTTGTCATTCCATTGTGAGAGGGTAAAAGTAGGTTTTACGTCAGATGTTAACATTAAAGTAAAAATGCCTGAAATACTTCAAATATAATGCACTTACTATTAATTAAACTAGCTGGGACACCCGTTCTTCGCACGAAATATCACATTCCCATCATGCCTATCAATCAATCCATCCTTCACTCAAAACACCCGTAGCTTCGGGTGTAATTGAAAAGGCTCCCATTTCTTGAGAAGGCTCCCATGTTGGAGCCTGTTGGATTCTGAAATGGCTCCCGAAAAAATTCTGGGAGGCATTATGAAAAGGCTCCCGCTGTAACAGTTGACCCTCATTTCCCTTCCCATTTTAACAGACTTAGGACTGTCTACCTTGGATGGCAGCTATGATTAAAAATGTGGGCGCTCCCAGTGCATGAAGTAGGCTCTGCCTAAGTGCGTGGGTATAAACTCCATTTGAGTTATCGTCAAATTTGGTGCAGTGTAGCCCTAGCACTTAGGCAGAGCCTTCAAACACACTTTTTTGACGAAGTCCAGACGACTCAAATCGCCTTTACTAAACTCCTGTATGGTCTGACGAACAAACTCCGTTTTGAGCATAACTTGCTTGTTGGTACGGTTGTTTTTACTCCTTGCCGTGAAGTAGACCTACATGTGTAGACCTGTAGACCTACACCTGTGTCGCTCTGCATGTCGTTCAGAATATGCGCGAAGGTGAATATATTGGGGTGAGGGTATTGAAGTGGCTATTAAATTTTGCGTGGAACGATTCATAGCAATTGGTTGTCCTGCTCGCTTCTGGTGACATTTTGGCCCACATTTTGGGGGGAACCTGCACCCAGGAGATATGAAATAGTCGAGGATGTAATCGAAGAACCGGTCCAGTTGTTCGTGCACGGGTTTTACTGCCATTTTCCACCTTCTACAACTTTAACATTTTTATTTTTCTGGCTGAGCATGTTACTCACTTTGGTCATTGTAGAATCGGCACTGGTTATCGGTAGGATCGGAACTAAAGAAAGATAACGTCAACAGTGGGGGGTGCCTCGGGAGCCTTCTCGCAATAGGGCGATCCTGCCCGCGGGAGCCTTATCGTGAACCTTAACCGACGGTGGGAGCCTTTTCAATAACACCGGTAGCTTCCTGTCAACTTAATAATTATGAGTGGACGGGTTGCTATGACGGGTCGACTAAAAAAAATTATTTTTGCGCTCTGGGATGAGCAGGAGAGAAATTCGTTTTTCAGCAAAAACCCTCGCTCTATCCCAAAACCAGATCGGATTTTTTCTTTCATTTTTTCGGATTTTTTTTTTTTTTTTTTTCGGATTCTACTTACAAAATTTGTAAGCAGAATCGCTGACCAGATAGGATTTAATCCTATCCAATGCGCATCTAACTTCGACACATCTCTACAACTTCGATTAATATCTCCATCAGACACTCTTACAAAAACGTAGTTCAAAGAGTCAGACAATGATAATATAACGATATTAATAACGATAATTATCGTTGATCCATAAATATTTACTGTGTGTTTCATTACAATCCCGACCTTGGACGACGTTGGGTGGTCTAGAGAGTTTCGCCAATCATCTTTTGTCGACAGGAGTAGAATTGGAAACAATCACCATACTGTCGAAATTATGAAATAGGTACTTAGTGACTTTTACTGCTTTCCTTTGGGTAGAAAGAACTTGACAAAACACTCAAATGAAGAGTTGCATTTCTTAACAGTCCAAACTTCAAAATTGTAGTCTCCAGGAAATTGAGATAAAAGATATATTTTCCACAAAAAAAATGTTTCGAAATTGTTTTTCACTCGGAAAATATTTGAACTCCTGGGATACTTCAAAAATCCCATTTGTAGCCCCTTTAAAGCTCTATAGATCCCCACAGTGGAATCGGATCGTTTTGGGACCCCCAAATATGGATTCTACGTCCAAAAACACCTCGAAAACGACACCTAACTCGATCCCATAGTCAAAACCCTTCAAAACCACCTCCCGTAGTCCCATTTTAGCCCCCCACGGGTTTGGGCGATCGGGCTGAAAACCTTGCGGGCACAACTAGATGGTAAACCGAGTATTTTGTCATCATTTCAGATTTTAAAAAATTCCTCCTGCCCAAAACGGCCCGGTTGGCGTACGGACATTTCGGTTTTGGAATCTCCGGACCGGATTTTGGACCTCCGTCGCGATTACAAAGGTTTATTATTCCAAGCATAATAAACCAAAAGGGGATTTTGAAGGGTGCCAGGAAGTCGAATGCGGTGTCGTTTGCCGAGTGATTTTTTTTTTTTTTTTATATCGATAATCCTTTTTTCGGGGACCCACATCCGTACACACTTTACAAGCAAAGGTAAAAAACTTCACAATTTTTGTTACTGATAGGATTTGTATGTATAGGTGGATGGAAAGTTGTTGAGGTTCGGCCAAATAAGAACATTCTCCTCTCATCTGGGAATAAAAATCCAGCATAAGAGGTGAACAGTTGTTGTACGAGTATAATATAACATTAAGATAATAATAAGATACATAATCTTAGAGGTAATACCTGAACTCGAACCTCAACAACTTTCCACCCACATTCATAGAAACGGTCGACATCAAGGTAGACATCGGTAGACATCGAATTAATTTTTACACAATTTATATAAAAAATAAACCCTTGAGTAAATTTGACAGCGTTTTTATCTCAGGAAATGCCTCTTGCCATTGAGACGTGACACTTGGACGGTCCAAGTTGGACCATTTTGTAGGCTGTTGGCAACAGTCCGCAGTCTTCTGTTAAGAAGTTGTTAGGTACCTCGATTTCGTGATTTTATTAGACATTTAGACAATTATGAAATTCAGCTCTTCAAATTTCGCTTGATGTGGGTTCGTTTCAGATTGCACGTTATTGTATCCTCAAAAATTTCAAGAATAGGTACCTACCAAGTGACGATTTTACTGTTGTGGTTTAAAAATAAGGAACAGCTCAGTCGGCGGTAATAACGACGTGCTAATTGTCTGGTGTTATTTCAATTTCCTGCAGTTATAACATGAGATAATCCTCGGGGATTACATAACGGGGGCAATAAACAGCGGTAATAAAGGTGGGTTTGTAGTTAACTCACCACTAAAATTATCATTTGGAATGCATCAGAGCGGCGATCAGGAAAATGCCAATCTTGAGATTCAACCACCCTGAGAAAATGAATTGCTTTACGTCCGAGCTTCAATTTCACATTCCTTAAAACACCTCTTTTCAATATTGAACAGCAATAGAACTTCTTAAAGCTTTCATTTAGGTAACAAGATGAAAAGTAGTACCTACCACACTCACGCGAACAACTTATGCGCCAAAAGAAGTAGAAGGTTTTGAGAACTCGAATTAAGTTGAAGTTTTTTCGATTTTGGACCACTGTGAGGCGGAGGAGACATTCCCTTCATGATAAAATCGCTTATACAATGTCAAAATGGGTCTCACATTAGGAATTTAATGGCCTCCTAACGGTAAGAGAGTAGATTTGACGGTACTCAATAAAAACAAGATACTTTGTATAGGAGAAATGCGGCAAATTAAGACGAAAACTTGTGCTCGAAACTGAGATGGAAAAAGCTGCAAAGCTCCACGGCCTCTTACGGAAGTGAAGGTTGGCCTCTGATCACCAAGTTGGCAACACTGACTGACAACGTAGCAGGGGTCGCCGGATCCAGAATAACCACAACATACCACTCAACCCACCTATTTATTCAACTTATCACAGTATTTACACGATGGACAAACACACTAAATCACCCGCTCGCCAATTTACACGACTTGTATTGGAAAGTGTCCCACTCTGTGGGATGAACACGTAAGCTAAGGATTCTCTTCGGCGTTCGAACTGGTCAGCTCCTTCTTCTTCTCGAGCAAATCCAAATATTTCTGTTTGACTTGGTTCATTTCCAGTTGGACGTTGGCAACTTCGATGGAGATTTCGACGGCTTTGTTGAAACTCGATTGGGCCAGTCGCATGTTTTGGGGGACAAGCACGCCAAACCACTTGAGAGGATCCTGCATCACGTCTTTCTTTTGCGGGCGTTTCTTTTCATCTTTTTCGTCAGAGTCCTTCTTTTCTGTTGAAAAATAAGATTTGTAAAAGTAGTCATTTTCGCTATATTAGAGCCTTTACAATCACCAAAAAGCAAACCTTGAGTCTTCTCTTTGGCAGCTTTCCCTTTGCCTTTCCTCCTCTTGAGGCCATCTTCGGGCGTCTCTTGGGGCGCTTCGGGTTCCTCCTTGTCGCCCGACAACGACATCCTCGACAGCTCCAGCCTCAAGCTTTCGTCGCCGTCGGCCTCCTTTTCGACGACTTTGACGAAAGCGCTCAGCTCGGAGTCTTCAGTCGGCAGCTGCATCGTGGACACGCTCTTGTTCCCCATGATGTACCTCGACTTGGCTAAGTGGAGACTTCCTGAAATTCACAATTACCAATTAGATAGATAGGTAAAAGATTAAATAATAATTATTGTTAATTCCTTGTTAACCACCTCATAGTCGGTTTCAACACTGATTTAACATTGTGTGAGTTCAACACTGTTGAATTAGGGCCGGTTTCACCATCCTCATGTTAAAGTTCAAGTTAGCTATTTGGAGGTTAGACCTCAAGTTAGGGTAACTACCAGTTAGCGAGTGTCATCGTTTCACCACCTCATGTTAACTAATTTGAAGATTAAGAAGTGGAGCTTAACGTTAGCATCGACTGTGCTGGTTCTAGGCAACATTTTCCCTCATTTTGTGTGTTATTGGTCGCGCATCATCTCTACTTTCACGTTGAATGTGAATGAAAAAAGGAATTTTCTGATTTACTTATCATCAGGTGTCATCGACCTTGTGAAATTTACTCATATTTATTGTGATATTAAATATTATTCATTAATATTATAAATTTTATTCATTACTACATACCTATATACTATGGACAGTGACAGTGACAGGAAAAGGAAAGTCCGATCGTCGAACTTCTCCAACGAGGAGCAATCCTTGTTGATTGATATTATTTTCAACCACAGAAGTATGTACCAAACCCGTCCCTAATCCTCTTTTCGGAACTATCATTTCGGACTGAAAAGCTTGCGGGTACAATCAGATAGCAAGCCGAGTAATTTGTCAAAATGTCAGATGTTTAAAAAACTCCTACTTCCCACAACGGCCATAATAATGGTGATATTATCACGTTGAACACAGGTTCTCGTCCGATCACAGAAGTTAAGCAACGTCGGGCGTGGTTAGTACTTGGATGGGTGCCCATAATGGCTCGGACGTGGTCGGCGTACGGCTGATGGACATCAAGACCTCTTGAAACGGATAATGTCAAATTTACAGGCCGATCGGAGTCGTCGCCCTCCGTCGCGAAAACATAGGTGTATTATTCCAAGAATAATAAATCAAAAGTGATCAGATCACATGAGACAGAAGGAGGAAAGGTGGGACATAACTTCAAGTTAAGGAGATAACTTCCGAAAATCCACAAGTTAAAAAAGTGGAAGTTACCGTCCTGGTAACTAGAAGTTAATAGTTGGTGAAACGCATTTTTTTCGCTAACTCGTGGATTAGCCTAACTCGAGGGCTTAACTCGAGGTGGTGAAACCGGCCCTTAGAATACAATGACTGATTAACAGTTGTTAAGAACAAACACTTTGGTCGATTTGGAGCCGTAAGAGTATTCGCTTCTCGTTGCGAGAGATCACAGTGGAAGGGGTTTACAAGGCCGTTATCCCTCTCAGGAACTCTCGATCATTGGACGGTTTTGGTATGAACCTTTTGCATTCGTCATTGATGCTTGCTTTGAACAAGGGAAATTCCCCCGACGCAGAGAAATTCTCCAAAGTGGTGCCAATACATAAGAAAGGGTCTCGTGATGATTATAGTAATTACAGGCATGTGTCGCTGATTCCTCTACTGGTAAAGGTGATTGAGAAGATCTTCATGGCTCAACTGCTGGCTTGGACCTTGAAGACCAGGGAATCCTGGTGGATGAGCAGTATGGCTTTCGTAAGGGCAGGAGTACCACTGGAGCCTGTGTTGCACTGGTGAAGGAGGCACAGGGAGCTCTCGAGGGACGATTGAATGTCGGAGCATGGTTTTATGATCTCTAAAAAGCGTTTGATGTTCAGTGTCCGCTGATATCCTGGTGGCCAAACTGCGCTATTATGGGTTCAGCACTGCAGTCTGCTGAATTTGTTGATTCCTACCTCTAGGGGTGGGCACAACACGAAGTGTTTGATGGGGGGACCTCGGATTATGAACGGATTGAGCAGGGGTCAGTCCTGGGTACGGCTGTACGCCAATGATTGCCACTCTGCGGCCACTTGGTGTACACACTTGTTTGTTTGCGGATGACATCGCAGTACAGGTTGCAGCAGGGACCTCGGGGAGCACTCGAGGCAACCACAGCTCTAGCGGTCAGGAATGGTGCTGTGCAAATAAGCTCGTACTCAATCTCGACAAGACCCAGGAACTGAGGCTCTTCCTCAACCGAGGCATAGAATTATTCTATTCTATTCTATTCTATGGAGGGTTGTCAGATTCATTTTGAAAAAAAAAAAAAGAAAAAAAAAGAGTATTCAGAAGAAGAATTCTTCTTCTTAAGAAAAACCTCGGGCCTTTGGGCCTCGCAAGCCCCCCAGATGCTTTTTGTTTAGAACCTCTGGCTGAAATTCAACATGGAACGTGCTTTATTAACCGTGGGATTGAAACCCATCTTGTGTGTTGGAAAACTAACTGTCCGACGCCAAACTAGTGAGACTGGTGACGATGCCGAACTAGTGGCCTAGCGTGCGACAGGTGAGGACGTCGAAATAGCGGCCTAATGGTAAGACAAGTGAGGACGCTGAACTAGTGGCCTAATGTACGATGGGTGAGGACTCTGCACTACTGGCCAAACGGCAAGACAAGTGAGGATGCCGAACTAGTGGCCTAACGTATATTTATAATGTAAATTATTATAGATATAATATAAAAATTATAGAATATATTATATTCTCTGTCAATAAAAGGACATCGAATGTGCAGCGAACCTGCTGACTTGATGAACTGCATTGAGGGTCTTCGAACCAGGCCCTGTGAGAGGGGATATCCTGGGCAGCTTTTACAGCGGAGAATCTTGCCCGCGTCGGTTACCTACCAGCCACCACAGGGAAGGGCTGAGCGGAGTGGTCCTTTCCGGTTGAGAACGTACTTCCGAATACATGATGGGCCATTAGACGTCAGAACATCATCCCTTCCCCGAGGCCATCCCAGTATGGCGAGGAAAGCGAGCGTCACGCACAAGGCACGAAACAACACATAACAGTAGCTAACAACCATGTAGGCGCCCAAGAGGCGTAAAAACAGGGGAAGACAAGACCTGGTGAGGGTTGGTCAACCCTCAAGAATCCTAACAAACGTTTTCCCCTAAAATCTGGACGCCAGCAACCCTACTTTTATGGCACATTTATCGCTTCAGTCTAATCCTACATGTGACGTCCTCAAACCCAAATGACATCTCAAATCTCAATTAAATGTCAATTTTAAGAAAAATTCTCATTCCACAGCTCACTTGGCGGAAGGATAACACCATGACAACATCCCACAATGTGGGAGCGCTGACAACATCCCACATTCCACAAGATTGAATTCCGTAACTACATCCAATCCTACCTGTCTTGACCAAATCCTCCAAAGTCATTTTCAGATCGATATACTGCTTCATGAGGTCCAACATCCGAACAGCATGGCAGTCAAGCTCTTCGCACACCGCCGTAAAATTCATAGCGACTTCCGTTAAAACGACAAATTCAACGTAGTCGATCAACCCAGATCCCAAAGCATACCCAAATTTTCGAGCCGAAACGTCAAGGAAATTGGAAACGTCAAGGAATTGGAAACCCCTAAATTAGGACAAAACAAGCAACACCCAAGAACGTTATCACTAAAACATCAACATTGATAACGGGTGCGCCTTTTCTATGTCTACCTACCTATGAGTAACACAATAATTGTTGTTAAAAGAATTTTTCACAATTATTTTATTATTATTATTATTTTATTAATAGAGATTAAATATCTCCACATAAATTTAAATGGAAACTTTGCATGGGAGAGTGAACAAAGTTGTTGTTGAAAGTCGAATATTTCAAAAACATCGATTAATAATCGGACAAAACTTCGATTACGATATCAATTATTTTGCGAACTTTTACGACTGTATCTTTAGTTGAGGGCATGAGTCATATTTAAATTAAATTTAAATATTTTATGAGTCATATTTAAATTTAAAATTTTTTGTTATATTTGGAATAATACCATATAATTATTATTATCAGCATAATTCATTGCGAACATGTAGGTAATTAAACAAATTTTTCCTACTAGAACGTATTAGGTGAAAAAGTGAGAAAAAAAGTGGCAGCTTGTGTTGTGTGAGTGTATTGCCGCTAGGGGAAACCCCCCAACTCTCGGATGCTGTTGGCTTCATTTGACTTTGATAGGTAACTAGGTAATAGGACCAGCCCAGAATGCCAACCAAACGCCAAGCGTCACGTCCCTCCTTAATGCCGTTTCCGAGTTGCGGTCTAATTCCAATTAGATATCCCAGTTGCGGTCCATATCTCATGCAAGGATATCCGTGGTCCTTGTTGCACCCGAATTGCGGTCGTACGGTATCCCTCAGTCTCAGCCAACCCGCAGTCTCCATCTGCGTCACCGACTAGTTGAGCTGAAGCGCGTGGGCCTGCGCCTGGTCCATGTGGCTGACCATCTGGACGTCCTGCAGTAGGTACTATAAAAGTTATAATGGGCTAATGGGGGTTATAAATATGTATGGGCATACTAAAGCCTAGTGCCCGGAAGAGCTGGACTTCTGTATGACCGGTGGGAAAGCTGGGTACATGAGCTCCTAGTGATAAAAAAGCCCTAAAGATCCCGCTAGTGACCTGCACTCCGAAAGTCACTCCCCCAAGCCCAAGAGTGAACCGGCCAAGATGCTGAATCACTAGGTAGGTACCCATTTATACGCGGCCGTCCCTGCAGAACTCCTTCGGAAGGAGTCCTTCCCCATTGCCACCAACTTGGAGTGCAGTTCCTAGAAATCCAGGAACCCTATGGCACCCGTGTCTGTCGGGCGGTGGTGGGATTTGAAAGGGCAAGGGTGATCACAGGTGCTGGAGAATTCCCTGGTGCAACCATTGTGATCGTCGATGCCCTGACCGTCTTGAAGCTTGTTCGCCTTAGCAGCTCCCACATTCTGACCACGCCCAGGCGTGCTGATTGATTCAATTGACTGATTTTCAATCTCTCCACCTTGGACCGCCAATCTTTACATAAATTAACTTTGCCTTCACTTTTCACTTACTGGATATACCGGAAATTTGGTAATTACCTACTAAAAAAATTATTATTAGATCCGCGCTTGAAAATCAATTTTTTCACCCCCAGGTAAAATTTCATTCGATTTAATCGGTTTTTATGTCGCAAACATCGATTACATCGAATAGTGAAGAAGAGCCGGCACCTTGTCGTGAGTTGTCTGCCAGGCGGGGAAAATGGAAACAACTAAATACAGCCCACACAAACAGAGATACAAAATACAGCCAAAAATAGGGATAAAACACTGTAGACTGTGGTCCTGTGCAGATGACTTTTTCACGATTGCAAACCATTTTAGTATTTTATTTAATTACATTTTAATAATCCCAACTAAAACTTAATTTTCCTGGAAGTCATTCAGCGTTATCTGGCTTAAGGCCCTTCTCATAGACAACATCTACAGATTTCTACAGTAAAATTAACAAAGTTTTGCCGTTTCAACTGTTTATTTTCTGTTCGTGTTGTGCTTCATATATAAATTTTGTTCTCTCTTGTAGTGAAAGCTTTCTTTTAAACCCCGTTCAAATTCACTACTCCAGAAAGAATAGCATTTTATCGGGTTCGTCTGTGCACTTTCTCGAGACCCGATGTGAATTTTGTTTAAGTCGAGAGTTCCCCATGTCGCTGTACGACGATTTGGACACGCTCCGGCAGAAGTCGGACGAAGTGGCGGGTTGGAGTTCGGGGATAAAGTTGTTTCAGTCGCAGCTCCAAGCGAAGAAAGCCGCCAGCTCGACGAAGAGAGAGAGCAACAAGAAGACGAACGTTTTGCTGCCGGTGTTTGACTTGAACACGAAGAGGGATGATGAGGATTCAGAAGATAACAAGGAAGGTGGGTGTCTGTTGTGTTTGATCTTGACGTCAGCGTGTTGTCCGGGTACTGCAGTCTGCAGCCGAGGGTATGGCCCCTACCGATTTCACTTGACGGTTGTTTGGAACAGTTTATTGGGACTGGGAAACACGTTTGGCCACGAGGACCTCTGAAGGGAGCCTGGAGAGGCAACATGTTTGACCTCACGAAGAACGACTCGTGTGTCCACCGGGTCATTGCGATATACTCCCGGCATCGATTCCTGTTTCAGACAAAGTTAAAACGGCTGTCGACTCCCCATTTTAGAAACAGCCTGGATAGGCCTGAAAAGCGTGGATGCCATCCTGGCAAGCCTTGGAAACCCTTAGCCATCATGGGACCAGCTGCAAGCCTTAAAAACTCTTTGCAAGATTTGTACAGGTCTGGAAAGCTTGGGATCATCTTGGCAAGTCTTCATAGCCCCTAAACAACTTGGCACCATATTGCCATGCCTTGGCTGGTTTCACACGGGGACGCTCGCGGCTCGTGGCTCGCGATCTTGAGCGTTTCCGCTCTTGAGCAAGCCTTGGACGGCTCTGAAAAGCTCGGTACCATCTTGGCAAGCCTTGAAAACCCATTGATAAGGGATTCTCTGATGATAGCAGTAATTTCATGGCCAAAAAAGCGCCTTTAGTCCTGTCCTTTTTCGCCTTTAGTCCTGTAATTTGTACATTTGTACACTATGAGGAACTACCCTGTTCTATGTACAATAAAACATATTATTATTATTATTTAAAAAAAAGTGCCTTTCATCTTGTGGCCAAACGTGTTGGTTGCCAAACGTGTTGCGTTTTCACCACTCGGTGGCCATACGTGATACTCCCCGTTGGAAACCTCAAACTGAAATTAAGATATTTTTCAGCTATTTATGCCGCTTACGGCGACGATCTCGATTGGAATTTCACCGGAGACGAGTACGACCCCATGTGGCCCAACGACTACGAGAAGGTCGTCAAAGACTTGAGAGAACTCAGAGAGAAAGAACGCGAAAAAGAAGACGAAGAACGAATCAAAAAGAGGGAAGAGCGGGAACGTCGAAGTAACAGGTGTGTATGGTTTGGGATGGTGTAAGGGTATTCATAGTCCGCTTCGAAACGTCGAAAATACACGTAATACACTTTGCAACATGTAATCATTTTTCGAAAGCTTGATTTAGCTGTTCAAGGGAACATGAAAGGATCATGGTTATCTATGGGGGTCTTCACCACTATGAAAAATCGCCCTGCACAGTGAGCCAAATCGCGAAAAACACGATCAAAATGATTTTATGGTTTCAAAGCGTTTGTTAGAAATTTTAATATGAGCAATATAATATATTTTATAATATTATTATAGAACAGTGTTAGCAATGGCGTAAAAGCCACAAAAACCCTGATTTAGGACGGTAGATCGACGTTAATTCCAAAACTTGTCAAATTTTACACAGGGGTTTATTATTCTTTGATTGATTGATGGTGTGCGAATTTTGTGCGACTTGTGCGAAAATTAATAATTAACAGAATTATTCTGTTAATAAAAATATTTTAGAAAAAAAAGAAGAAAATCTGTACCTAGGTCCTACCTTGTTCAAACAGATGTGGGACCTCGAAAAATGGATTATGCGTCTAAAAATACTTCGAAAACGACACCTAACTCGACGCCATAGCTGAAACCCTTCAAAAAAGCCCTCCCGTAGCCCCACGGGTTAGCCCACGGGTTTGGGCGATCGAGCTTAAAACGTTGCGGGCACAACTAGACTGTAAACTGAGTATTTTGTCAAATTTTCAGATTAAAAAAAAATCCTACTGCCAAAACAGCTCGGACGGCGGTCGGCCATTTCGTTTTTGAAATCTAGAAACTTATAATGTCAAATTTTGAGGCGATCTGAATTTTCGACCTCCATTGCGATTACGTAGGTGTATTATTCCAAGAATAATAACCCTACAACCCTACTTGTAACCCTAAATCTGTTGGCAATCATTCTGATGACGTTAAGAACCACAAGTTGGTACTGAGGACCTAGAAATGGATGCACTGGATGTACTTAAACATACAAAATTGAGATGATTCAGAAGTAGATAGCATAAGCAGGTTGAAAAAAGTACAATATTACCGAAGTTTTGTAATTACAACGCATTGTTCAATGTAACAATTAAATCGCTTTTCAATTTTATTTTTCTATTGCCCAAGAATCAGTTAATCAGAACCTCTTGGGGCGATGGCTACCATCTTTCAGCCGGAAGCTAACGCCACTGTCACCTCTGTGCATTGGCTGCGACGTTGACGCATCAAAGTGGCCAAAGTCTATAGATTCCTGGACAACCAGGTTGCACTGAACGTCATTGCCTCTTTTTCCATTATATCAAAACTGCTCTGGGACTGTCTGAATCAACTCAAGTCCCTTGCAAGGGACAATAAAGTGACCCTTGAGTTGTGCCCCGGTCATCAGGGCAGTGAGGGTTAAGAAGCTGTTGCCACCCTAGCAAATGAGGGCTATGCATGCCTTCCAATAGGTCCTGAACCATTCCTTGGGACGATAAAGAGGTACTAGTGCATTATAGCTCCCGAAAACTCGATTGTAAAAAAATCGATCTAGGAATGACGGGACAAGACTTGCAATCTTATAATTACAATTATAATCTTATAATTTCGGTAAGGTCGGTATTTCCAGGCGTGTAGCGCAAATTGCTCTTTTCTCAGGCCAACATCACAACCTTTAGCCTAGCAAGGTTGAGTGGCAGGACCCTATCCTACGTTGGATCTTGGTTTTCCGCCAAAGCACCCTCAACACCACCTGGCGTTTGTCGAAGTAACCATGACCTGTTTTGACGCAACTGTCTTGGTTTTGTTGCAGAGGAGAGGCGACTGATGAGCCAAAGCCTCTGATGTCAGTCGAAGTGAGCGAGCCGGAAGAAGAGGCAACCCCTGTACCGAAACAAAGCCGAGGCGGTGTTGCCATCGCTCCTCCCCCCAGCTTGGTTCAGGACTCACAGGTACTACCAACTCCAAATTGGTCTGGTGAACAGTTGCGCCAACTGTGAAACAGTTGAAAACACATTTCATGACTAATCCACTTCTGTTGTGCAGGTTGTGCCCAAAGCGTACGGAGTTTCGGTTGCTGCTAAAATCATGGCGAAGTACGGCTTCAAGGAAGGTCAGGGCCTCGGTAAAAAAGAACAGGGCATTTCCATGGCATTACAAGTCGAGAAAACGTCAAAACGAGGTAAGCCCTAAAAAAAAGATTTGGTGCTCCAAAAAAAGGGCTGGTTAGCTCTTACGTTAATAACATCCATCTGCAGTTTCAACATTTTCACATTACGCTCTGCCGTCTTTCGCTAGGTGGTCGTATAGTCCACGAGAAAGACATAATGCCTCCGCCGCCTCCTGGCAGTGGACCAGCGATGGCGCCACCTTCCTCGTTGTCACCTCCACGCCCAGCGTCCCCGCCGAAACCGACGCCCATAACGGAAATCATGAAGAAGCCGTCGAAAGTCGTCCTCCTCAGGAACATGGTCGGACCCGGAGAGGTAGACGAGGAGCTGGAGCCTGAAGTCAAGGTTTGACAATGCGTAGAAATCTAAAGAAGAAGAAGAAAAAAAATTAAAAAATTCGCCTGCTATGATATTAACAATGCTGTAACTTTTGGATTGCAGGACGAATGCAACACAAAATACGGTGACGTCATTCGAGTGATAATCTACGAGCTGCCGAACGTCATACCCGAAGAAGCCGTTCGGATCTTTGTAGAATTCAAGCGAATTGAATCCGCCATCAAAGCCGTCGTAGATTTGAACGGACGATTCTTCGGTGGACGGCAAGTGATGGCTGGCTTCTATCCCTGGGAAAAGCTGGAAAATCTCGAACTATTGGACTAATGTGTGTGGTGTGTATTCTAAGTTGGTATATAAATGTGTCTTTAGGTGGATTGGATGTGTTTGGTTTACTTAGATCTGCCAAAGGAAGCCTTAGAGAGTTTCTAAACTACCTTCACGGTGATAGTAACGGGAATTGCCATTTTGATCATAGGGAGCAACGATGTTACCTGCTCGCCTTGTAAATACGGGCAAGTAGGTAAACGGCCCGAAACGGTGGACGGACATTTTGGTTTTGGAATCTAGATCTCTTGAAACGGATAATGTCAAATTTTGAGGCCGATCGGAGTCGTCGACCCCCGTCGCGAAAACATGTGTATTATTCCAAGAATAATAAACCAAAACGAAATGTCCGTCCGCCGTCCGAGCCGTTTTGCGCATAGGAATTTTTTTTTTAATCTGAAAGTTTGGCAAAATATTTGTTTTACTATCTAGTTGTGCCTGTAAGGTTTTCAGCCCGATCACCCAAACCCGTGGGGCCAAAGGGGGGCTACAGGATGGTTTTTTGAAGGTTTTCGACCATGAGGTCGAGTGAGGTGTCGTTTTCTAAGTATTTTTGGACGAAGAATCCATTTTTCGGGGTCCCGGAACGATCCGATTTCACTGTTGCGATCTATAGGGCTTTCGTGGGGCTACAAATGGGGTTTTTGATGAATCCCAGGAGGTCAAATAAAGTGTCGTTTTCCGAGTAATTTTCGACGCATAATCCATTTTTCGAGGTCCCACATCTGTCCAAACAATTAACAAAAAAACATTTTAATTTTAATTTTTTCAAAAATATTGTCACAGAATTAATTTTTGCACAATAATGATTAATTAATTATTAACCTATATCAAAGAATAAACTCTTGTGTACTATTTGCAGGTTAAAAAAAATATATATAGTAGGTACGTATGATTTTCTCGCTCGTTGTTAGTGCGTTACTGTTACTAGTACAGCTAAGAGTACAGGTGTATTGGGATTGATGCTGTACTGGATGCCCTAGTACTTACTGAAGAACTTCCAAAACTGTTCTGCAAGTTCTTCACTTCGTTCATACGAAGTGGTTTTGATTACAATTCTTTTCGTTGAGAAAAAAAATTGTGTGACTTTCACGTCTACCTTCCATCGTCTTCAGCCAGCCTTACTATATTCCCGTGATATCATACATGATATCTCGGCAATCTGTTCATTTTAAACGAACGTGATTTGTTACCCTTAAGGTGCCGCTATCACATTTCACCACAAACTAATAAAAAATTTTACTGCATTTCCCGGCGCTGAATCCCCACACGTCGAACCGCTCCCACAGCCTCTCAACCATCACGAACGCATAAAAAAAAAATATATATATATCCAACGGTTGAAATGAAATTTTAACTGCCGCCCGCCGCTTCTTTTCATGGGCCTTTTGTAAGTTTCAATTCCATTTCGAAGAGGTTGTACCGCGTTTTACTCACCGATGCGAAAGGCAATAAAAATGGAACGTGAGCAGTATTTTCTTTTCGGAGGTTTTTTTAATAATCAAAATGTTCACCGCTAGCACGAAACGTCAAACCGCCTTTTCCATCCCATTCGAACAAAAAGAAAAAGAAAAAAAAAAAAAAAATCACACAGAATGAAGCACATCAAATTCGATAAAGTGTGTATCTCTACAGCTTGGAATAATATGCAATGAATAAGACATAATATGTCTTATTCATTGCATAATATTATTCTTCGCCGTCCTAATCAACACGGAGAAGAGATGGTTTGGTGAAGTACATACTGAAGTCATTTAAGGTTTGTTCTAGGTCTGACGGCGTCTGTCTACAAAAGTTGACAGCTGTCCCAATGCCTTCTGAATCGCTGTTGAGTTCCGTCCAACAGCGCACCGGCTTACCTGGAACACCGAACCGTCAACAAATGGTTGTAGCGTTACTTCATGGTGATTCACATGATTGTAAATTTCATACGGTGTCGTTTTATGTGAATTTTTGGGGGTCCCAGAGCCATCTGATTTGGGGATCTTTGGGTTTTTTGTGGGGCTACAAAATTTGGTACAAGCGTCGCAGGTGATTACGCTATTCGTGTTTATCTCACTTTTCACCTCAGTTGATTCGGTTTTCTACCCTATCTCTTGTTTATCTCACCTTTCAATCTAATCTAATCTGAAGACTCACAAGCGGCATTTTCTCAGTTGATTCGTGTCGCGTGCTGAGTCGAGATGAGGTTGGGAAGGTTGTACCCCGAAGCGTACATTGTAGCTCCATGAAATCCCCACAGATAGCGTCCGCTCATCTCTTCCAGGTGACAACCTGACACGCCGAGCACCAAAATAAAGTGAGAAGGTTATGAGAGAGGTATAACTGGGTAGTAGGGTTATCAAGGTCGACAGCTCCAGAACAAACTACGAAAATACTCGTAGGTGCGTTCGCAAGAACTCAAACTAATTAAGACGGTCAGAACTTCGGTCCTCCGCCATCGAAAAAGTAGTCCCTACGAAGTTAGTGTAAGTCCCTGAACTCGTCGCGGAAGGAACATACCTACCTATTGAAATTCCCCCATCTACCAAATCATCATGAAGTAGAGATAATCCTAAACTTAGTAGATGGCTATTTCGCTCCCTCCTCACCACAGAGTATATATATTGCGGTATAGTTTTAACAATCAATTTCTTAAAACAATAATTATCTAATCATTGAACCTCACACAGTTGGTGACAGTAACTTTAAACTGTTTAAAGTGATGATATATAAAAAAGTAGATTACTCACCTACCGAATCATCACAGAGTAGGGATTGGCAAGCTTACCTGCCAAAAAAATTATTCGTTGTGGAACTGGTAGTACCAAGTAGGGGAAAAATGTTCATTTTTGAACATTATATCGATATTTCTATTTATCGACGTACAAAATAACGATGTATCGATGCCAAATTATGGACCCACGGAAAAAAAAACGGCAAATTTTATACAAGGGTCTTTGATACAGGTTATTTGTGCAAAAATTAATTCTGTCATTAAAAAAATATTTTTGAAATAATTATAATAATTTTCTGTACATACAATGTTTGGACAGATGTAGAATCTTGAAAAACAGATTTTTCGTCCAAAATTACTTGGAAAACGACACCTTATTAAATAAGGACAAATTTTGTCCTCCTGGGATCCTTCGAACATCCCATTTGTAGCCCCACGAATGCCCCAGAGGTGAAATCGGATCGTTCTGGGACTCCCAAAAATGGATTCTACGTCTAAAAATACTTCGAAAACGACACCTAACTCGACCTCATATCCGAAAACCTTCAAAAAACACCTCCCAGTCCCATTTTAGCCCGATCTGAATTTTCGACTTCCGTCGCGATTACATAGGTGTGTTATTCTAAGAGTAATAAACCAAAAATTTTCCCTTCTTTGAATTGGATTATGAAAGACGGCCTCAAAAATGTGTTTTCGCACTCCGGTTGAGTTGGTGTTCGATGGGTGACCGGCATTCTGATTTGACGATTTCGGGACCTGCTGATCGTTTCCGCCCGGACGAAGCGAAAATTGAGAGGTTTTGGGTGTCTTCGAAATTTGTCCTGATGGGAACAATCATGTGGCGCGGGTCAGTCCGTTGATGAACCGCGTGGACTGTGGCGATCGGCCAAAGACAAGCTGTCTGCCTTCGTGGCTGTCTAGACGGTTTGGCTCTGATCTGAGAGAAGAGTCGCAGGGTTATTTTAATTTCGCCTCGGATTGCAGCTGTGGCCGGTCCATTGTAAAATATCGCTGATCTCATCGAACACGTCGCCGAGACAAAGCTGTTTTTGGATCGAAGTAGCTCAGTAAGCGAAATAGGAGCACGGTATGAATGAAAACCGTTTCGGAAGAAATTTTCAATATGTTAACTGATTAACTTTTCTCAAATATATATTCGAATATATTCGAGTGTTTTGCTAACCGAACTGCATTATTGGGTCTTTTGGTTTGAATTATGTTCAAAGCGTTCAGTAAGCGTTAAAAATACGACCACCTGGCCGGTACAGTAGTTTTGTAAAGAAAATTTCTTTAACATTTAATGTTAACACCTGCTGTTTTGCTTCGTTTCCGTTCTTCTTCGAAAGGGCCGAGTCGGGAAAAAAAGTTGGGTCTGAGCCAGTTCAAACATGTTCTCTGATGATGGTCGTACCAGGGCGTTTCCGACCGAGGGGGTCGACAGGTAATTGGACGTTCCTGGAGGTCCTTTGACGTCATCGACGCTCCCGGAGGCCCTTTTCGGAAGGGACGCTATCTATCACTCCCGTCTGACGTCAGAAGTGGCGTGTTCGAGGGCGCGTCTCCGTTCCAGCCAATCGGCGGGCGACCAGTTGCATAACGTTGCTCCAACTGAGGTTCCCCTCCAGGAGGTCGACCCCACGAGGAAGTCTTCCTAACGAGGAGGGGGATAATGAATCGGTTCTGAGAAGGGTCTCCGCCTTATTTTCTTATCCACTTCCACCCCTCCGAATACCAACAAGATCAACAGATTTTTTGTATCCAGGTTCATGTTAGATCATGAGCTAACCTCAGACTCCTCAGACCTGTGAGTAACCATCTGTCAGAAGGAGAAGATTCCGTTTGTATGGGCGCCGATTAGTAAATACAGCAGTTATCTGCTTTTGAACCATTTTCTGGAATTGAACCGCAGAAACGAGAGAAAGCCCTTCGGCGTCTTCCTTTGAAATTAAGAACTGTTTTAGCCGCTTGAAGTGCCTCTTCAGATTTCATAGAGTGCTGAACGGGTACCTCGTCTTCTAAATTATCTTGAGCGTTGTCCTCATCTTCACCCACCTCCTCGTCTTCTTGGATTAAGAACGTGTTTGCATCAACGTTCAAAGGGAAAAGAAAAGAGGGCCTACTGCTGTTCGCGTCCGTATTAGATAAAGCCCGCCTGTCCGTCTAGCGGAAGTTTTCATTGCGTTGGAGTGAATGGAAGCTGGACGGGGAATCAAAAATTGTCCGTCTACCAGAGAAGTCCGCCTACGAAGTGTCCGTTTTTGTTGTTTCACTGTATTTAGTTGCTTAATACTACCTGGATATATACTAATGAGTTGGCTGTGGAGTTGGTACTAATCATGAGTTACCCACAATAACGTCTCTTGCACTGAAACTGGGTTATTAAATAATAAAATACTTAATAATGGAATGCTACCGGTCATGAAACGCTGCTTGAAGCGGAGAGAACTTTCGAGTCATATTGGGCGAAGTGCAGCGGAACGAACGAATCAACAAAAGTGGAGGCAGGCTCGACAACTTATTGTTAAATACGCGTGGAATATAGAGCATAATATAATAATAGCCTAATAAAATAACTTCTCATTGTCTAAATTCGGACTCTTACGTGAGTTCGTCATAGTGTTACACTATGCAGAAACCCTCATAAGAGTCCGAATTAGGTACTGATTACGATCTCCTACAATAACTCCTCTGTGTCAAGATCTGGACTATTACGTTCGTCATAGAGTACCGATTATGGGCCACAATAACTTATCTGTGTCAAAATTAGGCGTAGCAGAATTCGCCACGTTAGAGTTGAGGATGTCTTACGTCAAAAGTTTTGACTCAAAACGCATCTATGCGTGTGACCTTGAAAATATTGTAACGACAATTATTAAAAATGACTATAGTCAGTTTTAATAATTGTCGTTACAATATTTTCAAGAAGAATCGATACCTTTTGGTTTATTATTCTTTGAATAATGCACCTATGTACTCGTGAAGGAGGTCGAAAATTCTGATCGGCCGCAAAATTTGACATTATAATGCGTTTATGAGGTTTATATGACATTATAAATACGTTTCATGAGTTCGATTCCAAAAACCAAATGTCCGTCCGCCGTCCGAGCCGCATTGGGCAGTAGGATTTTTTTTTTTTTTTAAATCTGAAATTTTGACAAAATACTCGATTACCATCGAGGTAGTTGTGCCCGCAATGTTTTCAGTCCGATTGAAGGTTTTCGGGTATGGGGTCGAGTTAGGTGTCGTTTTCGAAGTATTTGTGGACGTAGCATCCATTTTTGGGACTCCCAAGACGATCCGATTACACTGTGGGGATATATGGAGCTTTCATCGGGCTACAAATCGGGTTTTTGAAAGATCCCAGGAGGTCAAATAAGGTGTCGTTTTCCGAACAATTGCGGACGCAAAATCAATTTTTTCGATGTCCCACATGCGTCCGAACATTTTACAGATTTTTTTTTTTTTTCAAAAACAGTAAATGCCAATTTTAACCAAGGGTTTATTGTTTTGCAAAAATTAATTGAATCGTAATTCAATTCGCAATTATTGTATGCAATTATTAATTAGTTGAATTATTTAATTCGATCTCCCTGTAGAAACGATGTCAGATGATGTGTCTCTGAATGGACCGCTCAAGTGGTGACGTCACCGCCAAGGTAGGGAGGAAGTTTCTTTTCTCCATAATATTCTGGGAACCAACTGACTTTACAAATGGTGGCAAACAGTGCCACAATCGCTATAGGTATATTCAGCTGTGATTCGTTCATCAAACTTATTGAGCAATTTCTACCTAAGTAGTAGGTCTTCAATCAGATTTGTTATAAAAATGTCGATACTTTTTTAAATCCTCAATTGGAATAGTAACTGATTATGATTATCTACAATACCTTCTCTTTGTCTGAAAACTGGAGAGTTTGCCATAGAAGAGGTACTGTTTAATACCTCCTGCTTGCCTACTTTTCAATTGATATTTTGGTTATGAGACTCTCAAGGACATCTCATTTATTGAAACTATAACCGACTGATCATAAACTCGTGATTTCATAAGTGACGTGAATGTTGAGTGACGCTATAATTTGGCCCAACCCCGCCGTCAATGCTCAGCAGTATTGCGGGTCATTGCCTAACTTGTTGCTTATTTTTATGCTGACAGTAGGTATATTTTGCTCGCTACATGCCTCATTTATGAGAAAAGAACCTGAGAGTTGGGAGAACTAACGTTTCCGATCTTGGCAAGTGTGGGTGAATGAGCTGTTCACGCATTCATTTACAGGTCTTTCCTTCGTTATGAAATTAATGTTGACAGTAAAATTGATTTGTTAAGAGTTTTGGGGGGTCCTTTGACTGGAAGTGGAACCCGGCGTTTTTGAAGGGCACTTTGGACGGTGTTGAGGCCTGAAATACACCGTAGGGGATCAGTCTGTGTCTACGTGACCGGGTCCACGGCGGGGTTTCAAGTGACGGGTAGGCTAATAGAGCGGTAGACGGGTTGAGGATCAGAATATTGGTGTGAACAGGATCGCGCTTCATTGTCTACCTCAACGCTACAATAAGCTTCCTATTACTTCACGCTATCAATTCGCGAAGTCAGAAAGAGCCTCCCCATTATAATTTTTAAAAAAGTACTTGGTCCTCTCCAACTCTTTTGGTCGTTTAAATATGTTATCAGCGAGGGCTAAAGGACGGACAAAGTCATTTGTACAACGGGGAAGACATATCCAATCGGCACCTTGTATCTTAGGATTTTTACTTTTCCAGGCCTAATTAAATGTGCTCGTGAATTTCCTATCAGAGGCCAATTTTGTCTTCTTCTCAGCAAATGACTACGATGAAATATTTAAAAGCATTCTAACTCAAAAAGCAATACTTAGTCAAAGGAATCTGTTTGTAAGTCAACAATGGAATGAACTTTACATACTATAAATAGGAAATTTTCTATTCATAATTTTCTTAAATTTATGTTACTACATGATATTTGTTCGAGTTTATCAAAAGATTCGTTCATTTATTCCACTTGTTTTTATTCAAAAATTTACCCTAACTGAATATTGAGGTGTGGGGCCTGTCAGACCAGCTGAATATTGAAATATGGGGTCTGACAGACCCCAATGTTTGTATCTGTTACCTGCCTCAAGATGTTTATAAATGACCCGACAGTTCTACGAAAATCCATATACTGGTCATTTCGCAGAAAGTGGCACCTTTCTGTCCTAGCCGAATTATGAGACATCCAGTGTATTTTTTCGTGTTTTCGAAATGTTCCCTGGTAGAGATGTTCTCAGGAGGCTGAATTAGACAACTGGAATGCTGATAATGTGGTCATAAAGTGTCATTTAAAAAATCCATGAAACGCCATTTCCTCACTTCTATGCCATGTTCGGTGTTAGAGATTCACTACTTTTTCAGTCCTTTCTCGATCTTCGTTTGAAACTGGGCGGGAATTCCTGAGTGCGTCTTGTTCTAGATCTCTCAGCAATGCCATGATGACGAGGAAATGAAGTGTCATATCCCCCGCTGTCATCCCTCACCCCTTAATCATTTTCCCTAAATTAACGATTTATAATTTTCTCTTGAAGTCTCTTACATATTTCTTATTTTGAACTCCCAACACGTGTTTCCCACGTGGTTGGTTTTTTGTTTCCACCGAAACATCCCAAATCCGTTCCAGTTATTCAATTACCTCCCAAAAAGCATAACATACATACAGACACGTATCTTTGCGACTTCCAAGGAAAATTTGTCTGGCGTCGTCTGGCATGTCCCTTGTTGTAAAATCCCTACTATATATCACCCCCGTACATCCAAACTTTTGAAATAGTTCCTTTCTTATGCCTGGC
The DNA here is from genome assembly GCA_955831195.1 of Pilophorus perplexus. NCBI lineage: Eukaryota > Metazoa > Arthropoda > Insecta > Hemiptera > Miridae > Pilophorus > Pilophorus perplexus. Next base: position 6,437,493 of record OY037015.1, read on the forward strand.
CGTTGGTCATAAATTCTTGGAAGAAACCAACTTCAACCTCCCTAATAGCCTTTTTCCCATGAATCTTTTTTCTTTTTTTTTTTTTTTTGTACCTAACTTATGCATAAGTTAGGTTAAAAAAAAAAAAAAAAAAAAAAAAAAGAGAGAGAGGTAGAGCATGCTCTATTTTCCTTTCCCCTTCCTGAATTCGAAAAGTCTTCCCTACTCCCAGTTAACTCCACCCTTTTGGGAAGTAGGAAAGTAGGACCGCCCTTAACTCCGCCTTGCACCCCTAAATTTACCCTCTCCTACCTTTCAAAGTTGTAAGGTGGTGGTGGCAACTAGAATAACATTTAGGTAAAATCTACAAAGTTGTTAAGTTTGGTTTAGCTTTTCTGTCCATGTCCTAGTTTTCGCTGTTGCTGTTACCAATAAATCGTCGTGCTTGTCGATCTCTCGGAGTCATCATTGGTCTCGACCCTCAACGCTCTCCGGAAATTTTACCGGAAAATTTCACAATTATAAGTTTCTGTCCATATTAAATGTGGATAGAATTGCTTTTTCCTACTCCTAAGGACCAATAATTGGCGAATAAGTGGAGTGAATAATTATTATTCACTCCACTTGCTTCTTCACGGTTCCTAGCTACCTATAATTTTGACCACTTGGTAGACAATGTGATAGCATTTTTTTAAATTTTATATGTACAAACTATTCAAATCCAAGGTAACAAGCCAAAACAAACAAAAACAAAAATCCAAAACAAAAACATGAACAAGAAACCGACGGCCCAAACCCTGCTGCCTGGCGTCTTATGCCATTCTGGGCGCCACCGTCCTCTTGTCACGGGTCCGAAAGAAGGAGGATCATGGGGAACTGTCCAAGCCGAGCTGAACAGCTGCTTGCTCTAAGAACTGCGAAGGCCAGTCGCGAACTTTGCACTGGTGCCGTCCCCAGATTTCAGAGAGCCTCTCCGCCAGAACCTTGATGAAAGCTCTCGCCTGCGGAGCCCACAAACCATCCACTGAGCACACCAATGGCGTGAATGTAGCGTGGCGGTCTTCGCATGCGCTGGAGTACTTCCTTCGCTTCTCCTGTTCAGCTGATGCAAGTACTGCCGAGACGGAGCGAGAAACATATGAGGGAGCGTCGGTGTGGACGACACGGATATCAAATAACGCATCCCCCTGAACCTCCCGAACCCCTCGGCATACAAGGTCTCCTCGCAAAGCCGGATGGGAGGTCGTTGCCTCCTTTATCACTGGCTCTTTCCCCAAGCGCAACTCAGCAGCTCCCCAAGAACATCTCTTATTTCATTATGGCGCCGGGAAATCAAACCACCCATCTTAGAATTCAACGCATGTTCTGGGGAAAACACTGAACCACACCCATCACACAAGGCAGGTAATCCAACTGGCTTCCGCTTGTATCGCATAGCCAACCCATCACGGAACTCATTGGCAGATTTGGCTTCCGAGTCTGCAAGGCAGAGGAAGCATTGTTTTCAATTTCGAATCAAAATTTCCACTCACTTTTTGCGTTTCATTTTTTCGAAACCTCGAGTCAAAATTCCAAGAGGTTAGAGATCAAAAGAATGAGGTACAGTGTCGTTCACAGCAATCGAACTCGAAGCAGTACCGCACTGCCACTATAATATAGAGGAGAGATTTTAGCAGATTTTGAACATTTTTTATAAAAATGTTCAAAATCTGCTAAAATCTCTCAAGGTTCACCCTTGGACGTTGAAATTTGAGAAGGAGACCTTATGGGAGTACAAGAGACGATTGAAATGGCGGTTATTCTCCTGGTCAGCTGAGTGAGCTAAAATCTAGCTCAAGGGGGGGGGGGGGGGGCTAAAATTTGCTCGAGTTAGTGAGCTAACAGCCATAACTTGTGCCCTATTGATGAAAAATTTCTTTCAACATTTCATACAATATCCGAGGAAGCTATGGGCCATGTCCCACTTGGCAGTGTATTTTCGGTGCACTCGCCGTTCCGTCAGTCATAGAAAACAATTAACCATTCAGAAGTTTTACTCACAGAACAATTAATTAGGTACCAGAATTATTCTTTTTCTGACCTAAACAAATTTATGTGTCATTTCATGTTTCGCTTTCAATTAGCTGTAGCCAGAATTTCTCTACTAGTGTTCAAATTCAAAACAGTGCAAAAAATCTTACACGCAATGTGGCCGTGTTTGTGATGTCAACAAAATATCAAAACAAAATTTAAAAACAAATATTTCCGGGAATTCTTCTAGTAATCATGTTTATTGTTTTGATGAGACATATCAATGTTACAGGAAAAAAATACAACAACCTTTTGAACTTTGATCGATTTCACTGGTTTGACGTAAATTCCCCGTCGGTATTTGTATTCATGTGAGACTTTATTGACATGGTGGGATAAACAAGTGCGTCATTTTGTGGCTCAAGGGGATCCGAGTCTTTGTCGGTAGATAGCCTTGTCGAGAAGGGCAACACCCTCAATTTGTGAGGGTGTACGTGAGGGTGCGTGCGTGAACGTGTACTCTGTATGAGTAGTACGGCGTGAATGGACGTAGTACGCAGTGACCCAGTGATTGGCCCGTTTCGGTTATGTCATCGTGTGTAATTGAGCTGCTTCTTTTCAAACGGAATATAAATTACGAATTACAAATTTCCTGTGATAAAAAAAAGAAAAGTATATCGTGTGCGTTTGAAGAGTGGGTGTGTGCGTTTGTCGTCCGCTGAAACGTCAATCGACACGGGTGGCCGGCGGCGGGATCAGATGATGATGTGACCCGAAGTATCTGGTGATTCTACGACATTCCTATTCATTACGAAGGCTTCCAGAGATCGTGTAAAACTGCTGAGGGGGGGGGGGGGGGTCGCTAATAAGATGTATCACGCTGAGGGGGCGGATCTAAAGAGTAGGGACGAAAACTCTGATGCATCATGGGACATTGATGGATTTTAGCATGGAGCATGCTTTAGCCGTGACCTAGGTTAGCTAACTGCCCAATAACGTTAGTCTGGGAGGGAGACGCGGGGGTATACATATACATATGTTAGGCCACTAGTTCGACATCCTCACTTGTCTTAACGTTAGGCCACTAGTTCGGCATCCTCACTTGTCTTAACGTTATGCCACTAGTTCGGCGTCCTCATCTGTCTTAACGTCAGGCCACTAGTTCGGCGGCCTCACCTGTCGTACGTTAGGCCACTAGTTCGGCGTCCTCACCTGACGTACGTTGGGCCACTAGTTCGGCGGCCTCTCCTGTCGTAGGTACGTTATGCCACTAGTTCGGCGTCCTCACTTGTCATACGTTGGGCCATTAGTTCGGCGTCCTCACCTGACGAACTTTAGGCCACTAGTTCGGCATCCTCACTTGTCTTAACGTTATGCCACTAGTTCGGCGTCCTCATCTGTCTTAACGTCAGGCCACTAGTTCGGCGGCCTCACCTGTCGTACGTTAGGCCACTAGTTCGGCGGCCTCACCTGACGTACGTTAGGCCACTAGTTCGGCGGCCTCTCCTGTCGTAGGTACGTTATGCCACTAGTTCGGCGTCCTCACTTGTCATACGTTGGGCCATTAGTTCGGCGTCCTCACCTGACGAACTTTAGGCCACTAGTTCGGCGTCCTCACCTGACGGACGTTAGGTCACTAGCTTGGCGCCTTCACTTGTCTTACCGTTAGGCCACTTGTTTGGCATCGTCACTCGTCTCACCGTCAGGCCACGCTAGATGGTTTCAATCCCACGGTTAATAAAGCATGTTGCATGTTTCTTGAATTTCAGCTGTATGCTCCCCGTTCTTTAAAAGTTCTTTAAAATGAATTATGGATTGAGAATTCCTAGTGGAGACTGTGTCTACGGATGCCTGATGTTATGTCAAAGTCGTGCTTGAGGAATTTGTGCACAAAGCATGAGAAGGACTGCCCTGCTTGAGCCGTTATTAGATGTGGCCTAGATTGACAGCAAGAAGTTCATGAGCTTCGCTCTGCAACCTGAAACTTGCTCTAGCTGGGCAGGTCCATCATACCTCCTACTACAGCCTCAGGAACCAACCTATTGTAGCATAGCTCAGCATTTCTGCTCTGGGCGTAGGGAGAAGGTAGCAGGCTGAGCCGTGGCGATGGTTTAACAAACTGAATCCTGTCAACAAGTGTTCTAAGTGATCGTGGAAATAGACTAAGCAGCAGAAAATGACCTTACATTGTGCATAGGCAGAATACGCTGAATGTCTAGTTGCATTTCGATACAGTTGCCAAGGCAAAGAGCTGGGATCTGAGGGCACAGGGCCTTAACAAGCTTCCTTGCTTGGAGATGCTTTGTGAGGTATGGCTGCCGCCCTGAAGAGGGCCTACAATGAGAGCTAGTCAAGCTGCTAGAGGCTGAGTTCAGTGATGCCGATAGGGCGCAGTTGAACCAAATTCAGACGAGGAGGAAGGCGCACGAGGTCCCATGTTAATTTCGGTCGGTAGGGGAACATTCACAATGGTAAGCGAAGGGCTACAGACCCTTTTGCATCAGAGGATCTTGAGAACTATCTCAGGAGGAACGCTTCCAGTAGCCACCGTAAAACTCCACGGCCATACTGACTAATATGCACATTGTTTTCAGAGTCCCAGATCGAGGAAGTCTCTTGATGTGGACTTCATCAATAAGCAGCTTAAACTCGGCGATCAGAAAATAATGATATCTCCAGGCTTGAAATGCCAATTGTGCCATGCCAGTGCTTCTTGAGGTTTAGAAGTTCCGAAATCTATCCCCCAATTGGGGTACTTTCTTTTGGGATGCACGTCCTAAAATCTACCAGCATTGAGCACGCTCCACCAAAATAAGGCTTGTTCTTGTTGTAGTGTGAGGATCGACTTTGCTGTTTCAGGAGCGGGAGTGTGAGGCGATGTAAGGTGCTCACACATGCTCTCATTTCGGATTGTGAGCATGTGAGTGTGAGTTACCCCCTACTAGGGATTGCAATCCCGGGATCCCGGGATCCCGGTCGATTTTTGCCAAGTTGAAATCCCGGGATTCATGGAGTCAATCCCGGGATCCCGGGGTTCGAGAATTAATTGCACCTCGTACGTAAATTGCTCAAGTCTTGTCGGGAAAAATCTTCTAACGGACAATAATTTGAAGGCTAAGTGAAAGTGCTCTAAGATGAAAACTGTGAAGTCCCCTGAAGAAAGGATTCGGAAATCTATGAACCAGCCAGTGCCGGTGCCGAAAATACGAAAAGATTTATTGAACACAATTAAAAAAGAAACGAGCCTGTTCAAAAATGAAGGCAGCCGAGGCCACCATTTGGATTTAGTATACAAAATTTGTGGATATTTAATATCTCCTGTTAGGCCGGTCAGCCGACAAAAAAAAAGGGGGGGGGGGGGCTTAGAACGAAAATTAGACACGTTCTAATTTTTTTTAATGTTGTCAGGGACGGTACCAGCTTCGAAATCCCGTGCTAAATGCTGGATACTCAAAAAACCGCGAAATCTTCGGATTTTTTTTTTTTTTTTCAGTTCTTGGCTTTAAACTTTAAAAATGTGCGCCCTAACGAAAAAGTCACTGTATACTATTTTCAAGTAGACAAGATTTGCTACCATTTGAGCGCAACGGCAGCTTTCTAGGACCAATGTGCTCCAAGATTAGGATTCTAACCCTCTTCAAACATTGACCATTTTCCCCCAAATGTTAGAAATCGTGGTTTTATCAGTTGACCGTACTGAGGTTCTTCAGTACGGAATATCGACTATAATATTCATCCCACGAGGAAAGTTATGAGGATGAAATTGTAGAGCAGTGATTCAGCTTCAATTTAAGCACAACCAGAACACGTAGGGCTATCCCACTGACCTCCGTAGAAGCTGCTCAGCTCTCAAGAGGGCCTTTTGAGTAGCAGGACTATTTCGATAAAGCTAAGAAGCAAATTGGCTGCTCAGCTCTCAAGAGGGCCTTTTGAGTAGCAGGACTATTTCGATAAAGCTAAGAAGCAAATTGGCTGATCCAACTTTGAGTGCTTTCTAAGATCCAACATTATGCTTTCTAAAAACACATTTTTTGGGTAAATAAGTGAAATTTTTCCTTCATGAGGGAAGTAATATTAAATAAGACGAGAGAAGTAAGATTAAAAAACGGCTGTATACCAGTTGCGCCCTAATACCCATAAGTATATACCAGTTGCGCTCCAAAGGTGAATTTGCAACCTACCAGTTGCGCCCCGAGTTATGTCTTTTTCAGTATACCAGTTGCGCCCAGGGGGAAAAAATGCAAGAAATACTATGTGCTGTACAATATACTTTTTACGTACTGTGTTACATTCGGAATAACATTTTACATGCAGAAGCCTGTAATATACAGTTTTTGGAAGAGGAGTATTAGGTTTTCGTTGTTTATTCTTTCACCAAGCAGGTCTAACGAATTTACATCCATTTCTTTTGCAATAAACAGATGGGGAAAGAGCAAAAACGACGATGCCATATTTTTAATATGGTTTTTAACCCCTTGTATGCCATATTAGGCAACCTTTTTTTTTTCAGAGCATAAAAACGACTTTTTTTTTTTTAAATCGGTGTTCCACCAGCGATTAGACACTTCCGAGGAAATTCAGCGATGGGAAGTGGTAGAGGGATAGTATACCTAGCATTGTAAACAATTTTCAATCGTTTTTTATAGTTTTTCTGACGGACCATCTTTTTGTATGCCATATTAGGGCACTTTAGCCTATAGTAGTAGTAGTCTTTGTACACAGTTGACAAACCTAAGGTTTGAATCTGTCTATACCAAGCCTGCTCCAAGTGGAAGCGGCAACCAGTCATTTCGACGTCACTCCAAACAGCCTGAACAGCATTCCTTATGGCGCGTTCGAAGTCTGCCACTATAAATTTTGGTTGGAGGGTGAATCCTCGTTCGCTACATTTTTCGACCCACCTGGTAAAGAGTGATGTGTTCACGGTTTCGGTTTTGGAACTCGTAATATTCATTCATTCAAGGTCATTGTGACATCACGCCATGAGTTCTATTCCAATGGTACCTTACCTACCTACCGCTATGAGTTCTGATTTTAGGTGCCTGGGGCGCAACTGGTATGTTGAATATGGGCGCAACTGGTACATTTGCAAAGACCAATTAGGGCGCAACTGGTATTACGGCATTAAGGGATTTTCTCTCTCTGGGCGCAACTGGTAAACTCCCTAAAAAACGACGAAAAACTTGTATAATTACAATAATAATTATTGTAAATTATATAAAAAATTTTATTATTATTGTAATTATAAAATATTTATTATTATATACAATAATTATTGTAAATTATATAAAAAATTTTATTATTATTGTAATTATAAAATATTTATTATTATTGTAATTATACAAGTTTTTCGTCGTTTTTAATCAATTTTTTCACGTTCAAACAAAAATCATCAATCCCGGGATCCCGGGATTGCCTCTGAAAAATCCCGGGATCCCGGGATTCAGAAAAACGTTCGGGATTGCAATCCCTACCCCCTACACAACACGCTTGATAACCTTGTGTAATCTGGCCAGATCTCTTATAACCTGACTTCAGGTGTTTGTTTACTTGACTCGTTTAATTGATGTGCCGAAAGTTTTATTACGTTTGTACTTGGTGCGTGAGTGATGAAAATGGATCTTTTCCAGTTGGGAACAGTTGTTAGACTTAATTGACTTAATTATTTGGTCTACCTAGGTGCTGTGGCCGACAGATTTCGCGATCTGTATAAGTCTTGACACACCACTCTGAGCATAGCCCCCGAGTTCTTGGAACCTCCGATCTTCTTCCGGGCGACCGCGCCAGGATATTAGTCAGAAGTCTTCCTCGGGGCCTTCTCGACGTACTGACAGAACTTCAGGACACCTCAGCACTCACTCAACAGATTCTGATTTGTTGCAACCTGTCACCTGGTCTCGCCTGGGGAACAACCCTTACTGACCAGGCAGGCGGAGGTTTTTTTTCTAACTTTAGCTCTCCGAAGCACCTTGACGACGTTGGAGACGTTTGATTGACTTCATCCAGTGCATTCATCTGCTCTCTGTTACTCTGTGATCCAGTGATTCCTCTTCTTCCTGAGTTTTCCTCTCTTCCCTCGCGGTGTCCTGTTCATTTTGATCTCATCGAGTAGGTAAATCATCTACTTTGGTCAATGAAACATTTAGGATCCCCAACCAATCATCCAATCAGAGTATTTTTGCCACAGTGTACTATACTACACTCCTATTTTGTAATGTAATGTAATTATTACAGTATGTTACAAAATATTTATCTCCAAAAAAAAAAAAAATCCTTTCCGTCAATGTACTCCGATAACAGATATCGTCGACCATTCATCCTCCCCCGCCTCTTGATTTTTAGGTTGAGGATTAACGTGAATGGGATGATGGCGTCGTATCTCCCCAACAATTAATATTTCGTAATTGATCCTGTAAACAACGGGAACGACATGAACAGCGTACCTATTGAGGATAAAAGTTTATTTTATTCCTTGAATCAATAATTGATTTAACAGTTACAATTATTGATGATAGAAAGTGTCCAATGAATAACAACAACAATAGCTACATAATGATGCTCTTAACTTCTATTCAAACCTCAAACCTTCTCATCTCCAAAACTGTAAATTTCAGTGGGGCAAAAACAACTTGGCACCATACAAGGTCAAACGCCTTGGAAACTCCGCTACATGGTATGGCACAAGTTTTAAATAATTTCTTAAACTACTCTTGTCTACTACCTTCTTAGTTCAAAAGGGACCCCAATTTTGGCTTTTTGCACCGTAAAAAAAAAAAAAAAAAAAAAAAAAAAAAGGACCTACGAGTTGCCGGCTTCTGTTTGCCTTTTCTAGGGGGTTTTTGTGGTTGCTGAATCCGAAAATGATGACCAAAAATTAAAATTGAGGGAGCTTCAATTTTTCAAAGTTTGGCAACTAAAAATCGGGAACTTGATTCTCTGCACATTATTTCACTCCAGCGACTCTCCCCAAGAAGAAAATCAACTTGAAATTTCTATCAGACCTCTTCCTCGTCAACCCCACTAAAATTTCAAGACGATCGTTTTATATAATTCAGGATGGGAGGTAAACAGTCTCATGATAATGAGATTATCATGGAACTTACTACTCTACGCGAAATATATTAAACAGACGTATCATGTTTCTACAAGCTTTTTAACGGCACGTTGGGGAACCAAACTGGGAAAGTCGTTCATTGAAATAAATTTTAATCGTAGCCTCGCTCGAATTAACTGCTGTACGCTGCAGTTTACATCAGAATTCCATTCATATCTTCCTACATCAAACGCTGGAGGGAAATTCTGTGTAGAGAATCATGTTCCTGATTTTTAGTGGCCAAACTTTGAAAAAAAAAGAAAAAAAAAAAAAAAAAAGCTAGCTCCCTTAGTTTCAATTGTTGAGAGTCGCGGTTGGTCTCATTCTGTTCAGAAAGGTCCAAGATTTCCAAACGTAAACCCCGATTTTTTTCCAGGACTTTTTGGAACGAGTAGGTAAGTAGAGAGAGGAATGAATATAAGAAAAAAAACGGTAAAAAATGTTTGCTCATTTGTTTGCAGTTTTTGAGGGTTTTGATGGTTTAAAAAGGTTTTTAGACTAAATGTAATTATATATTCGGAATCTTCAGTAAATTTGCTATTAGATGAGTGGCTTTTGAAGAAGTTTGAGTATTGTCGGGGATTATTGAAAATTTCAGTTTAAAGGACGGCCCACTAAAAAAGACCTTATTCCAACCAACTAAAAAAAAACGGCTATCATTTTCGGATTTAGCATACTTAAAACCCCCTAGAAAAGTTAAAAAGAAGCCAAAAACTTGCAGGTTTTTTTTTTTTTTTTTTTTTTTTTTTTTTTAACCAATGACCTATCAACAACCTACTTTCGCGACGGAGGACCACATTTTTTTGTGGATTGGGAGTAGGATGGAGGTGTCGTTTTCGAAGTTACGTGGACGTACAACCCAATTTTGTAGGTTCCTTTTCTGTACTACCTATGAAGGTAGGTTCTAAGTTTTGGTTTATTATTGTTGGATTAATACACCTATGTTTTCGCGGCGGTTTTCACGTCTCCGATCGGCCTCAAAATTTGACATTATCCATTTCAAGAGGTCTAGATTCCAAAACCGAAATGTCCGTCCGCCGTCCGGGCCGTTTTGGGCAGTAGGAATTTTATTTTTAAATCTGAAATTTTGACAAAATAAGTACTCGCCTTACCATCTAGTTGTGCCATGGGGTTACAAATGGGATTTTTGAAGAATACCAGGAATTCAAATATTTTTCAAGAAAAAAAAATTGTTTAAAAAAAAATTTTGAAAAAATCCCCAAAAACATTTCATTTTTTGAAAAATAAAAAATCCAAAAAAAAATTTTTTTTCTTTCTAGAATTTGGTTCATTGACACAGAATTAAATTCATTCACAATTAACCCATATCGAAGAATAATAAACCCTAGTGTAAAATTTGCAGCGTTTTTATTTTAGAATCTTTTATGTATTTACATGAAATTAACTGTTGTACAATAGGTAGGTAGGTACCTACATACAACAGTACCTATGGTGCAAAATCTGCTGCGTTTTGTCTGACAGATACCTATATCATTTGTAATAAGGTAAAAACTGTTTTTCGTTTGGCTAAATGCACGTTGGCGATATTAATTATCTCATACTCAGGTGGCACTTTAATACAACCAGCTTAAATACAGACCTCCCGTATTTCCGCTACTTTTTTTTCCTCTCTCGTTAATTTCCTAGAATCATCAACAGGCTAATTCCCACGGTGCATGAGACACTGTAGAGTGCCTGAACCCACGGGAGCAGTGTGACGCTGTTTGCGCTGAAGACATAGTTTTTTTTTCTAGTAGCCTTTCCGAGAACAACCCGGAGGAATCGCCCGACAAACAGGAAACTGACTCATCCCACAACCCTCCGCGAACCTGTTGTGATGCCGCACGTTTCATAATTGACCGCATTTATTGAGGAATTTCAAGATGACACGCGAGGACTTCGGTAACCAGAGTAGATAATCCACGATGAAATCACAAGTGTGCAAAGTTGTTCGAAAACAGCTGTTACTGTTCAAGAGGGTTCCTGGTCAATGGGCCCACTAAGCTGTATGAATTGTATTTCTTAGTCATCGGATGCATTAAAGAGTTGGGAAGGAATAGTATTTACTGCAAAGACATGTTTATAGTTCTAGGGCATAAATTGCGCTAACAGTAAATTAATCAACTATCTAACTAATTTAGGTACCTACGTCAATCATTTAACAAATTTTCAGCCTGACCCCCAACCCACAAACGGGGTTTTGCAATTCCACTGGCCGCACAGTGGTTCAAAATCGAAAAAACGTGAACATAATTCAATTTCTCAAGAAGTTCGGCATCTTTTGGCCCACAAATTGTTCGTGTGAGTGTGGTAACTTAATCAGAGAGGGTCTTTTGTAAAATCTATTTGAACGGTAGTTTCGTTTCTAGGAGTTATACTCGTATGGATTTGGAAAAACCCTTTGTTCACCTTGGTGAAAAGAAAATCTTTAAGGAGTTCTGCTCATATTGAAAGGGTTTTTTAAGGAATACGAAATTAACGCTCAGACGTAAAGCAATTCATTTTCTCAACAATTTAATATCTTTAAAAAAAATAATTGGAAAAAATATTTCTGAAATAGGTACAACAAAAAATAAAATGAGTGTCTCCTCAGATCTTCACTGACATTGTCCACGACTGACTAAGTGAGAAACAAATAATATTTATACGAAGAAGAACAGCCGACCTGGCAAATCCTTCAGCTCAACGTCCAATGATGATCTTGACAGAGCAGAGCCATATGGCTCTCCTGGCTCAGGAAATCCTTCTAGACTGAAGACAGAGTGTCAGTTTTTGTCCGATTTTTAAAGTTAGCAAAAAATAAGAAATTGTCTTATTTTTTGAGTGCCCAAGAAGTTTCAAATAAAAGCGTTCCGTTACTGACGTTTACGTGTTAACCGTCCGAGCCGTTTTGGGCAATAAGTTTTTTTTTTTTTTAAATCAGAAATTTTGACGAAATTCTCGTTTTAATGGGGCTGCGGTAGAGGGTAGATGTCGATTTCGAAGTATTTTTGGACGTAGAATGCATTTTTGGGGTCCCATGACGATCTGATCCAGGACCTATGGGTCTTTCATGGGGCTAAAAATGGGATTTTGAAGGATCCCAGGTCAAATAAGGTGTGGTTTTCCGAGTAATTTTGGACTCAAAATCCGTTTTTCGAGATCCCAAATCTGTCCAAACATCTCACAGGAAATCTTCTTTTTTTAATTTATTATTTTTATTTTTATTTTTTAAAGTATTTTCTTAATGATACAGAATTAATTAATGCGAAATTAACTTAGATCAAAAAATACCTACCGATTAAAATGCTGAATTATGGTCTTTAAAAATTTTTATTGCAAAACTGACGTCGAATTCGGATTCTACGCCGCGCAAAACATGAGTGTACCAAGTTTTATTGAAAAATTTTTTAATTTAATAATATTAAATTATTATACATATTATGTACTCCCATGAACAGGTGTTTTTGCCGCTTTTGGGGGGTTTGAACCACTGTGCGGCGGGCACAACTAAATGGATTTTTTCAAAATTTCGGATTAAAAAAAAAAATTACTGCCCCCCCCCCCCCCCCCCCCCCGTATAAGGTCATTCTGGAAAGCTCGACGCTCTTATAATAGTTACGGCTCTTCAACCCCTTTAAACAAAACACCTCCATTCATCTCCCCATTTATCACAACCTTGTAGTACCTACACACAAAAAAGGGCCGAAGGGGGCTGGAGACCCAAACTGGTCCAGGAAGGTGGGAACTAAAGTGGGTCAGGTGATCTCCAGGCGGAGGAGACTCTGCTCCAGTTAGTGACAGGGGAACAGGAGCCACAAGGAGCACACCGGACCCATTCGTCCTTCGCTAAGCACTTCCAACCTACCTCTTCACATCGCTACCTCACACGAAATTTTTTTGTGTGGCAATATCCCGGAATCCAGCAAGAGACCACTTTATGCTTTTAACATCAGATGTTAAAAGCATGAGGAGATTCTCCTGTACCAACTATTTCAGGCTTCAGAGTAGTAGCGCAGGCTTACACCAGGCTGAAGTCAGTGAGGTAGACAAACGCGATTTCTAGTTCGACTGTCCGAGCAGTAATCACCTCAGCAGTAATCACCTCAGTTGTCAATCTCAAAAGTGTCAATTCAGTGCGGTCTTCGCGGCCTGTTTTTGAAAACGAAGTTCAGTGCCGAGTTGGAGTCAACACGGAAAAACCCGTCAGATCATCAGGTAGCCCTAAAAATAGGCGCGTGATGAGCTCTCAAAAGACTTCGGTAGTCCCACAGATCCGTTTTAAATAAACGAAATTCACACTTATAGGTCCATTCCATCTTAGTGATGTGTTAGAGAAAGCCGATGCATAAATTATTGACCCAAATAAGCAGAATCTAGCACTCAGCATAAGTTTGGCTTCTTGGGATGTGAATATATTCGAGGGAGAATACTGTACAGACAGTAATAATTATTGACCGATTATTGGCCTACGATACCGAAGGGATAGTTTTTAAACCTGCCCTCCTAGTCCAGTAAAATTAGGATAAGTGATCGAAATCGGTTCTGGAAAAGGTTTTATTGTTTTGATAGCTTCATTAGGTGTAGAATAGAAGTAATCTGAGTTTGCACCATCGCAGGAGGTGTGCTTAACTTTTGGCGGCCAAAAAACCGCGAAATTTTCGGACTTTTTTCAGTTTTTCGCTTATAACTTAGAAACGAAGCGTCATACAGAACATTTTACTCAAACCTTTTTTAAATTGCATTAAATTCTGCGTCGAATGGAACCAAGAACGGCAAAATCGGTCCAGCCGTTTCGCCGCAGTCGATTTTCAAAGTTGGATGTTGTTTCTCATCTTGCCGAAAAAACCTAATTCGTCGACTTTCAGTCGTCTGTATCACCCATACTGCTGCTCCAATTTAATAAATCATGCAATAAAAGTTGCAGAGAATGTAATGGCATTTTCAGAGAGCACATTGACTTGGATGGACAGACAGATAGACAGACACAATGTAGTATATTTCTCTTCATTAGATTTTTGGATTCCATGTATCATTCAACGTCAAATATTCAACTGTGATTTGGAGTCAGCAATGCTTTTCATGGATAATGTACGTACAGTTAACGGACGGACGGACGGACAGACACAGCTTACTATAGTTTTCCTAATTGATTAGAATTGTGATAACTGATTATTGATGGCACTGCTAGAGAAGGGCGGAGGGACGAGAGAAAAATCCTAATCAGTCGGTAAGTAGGTAGTTTTTTATTGTAATTGTTCAAGAATTACTACGTATTACATACATTACATTATTGGTAGGTTATTTACACATTTTTTATTTGAGGCTGAGGGGCCCTCTCCCGGATCGTAGTATTCAGGATCCTCCTCGAAGAATTTATCTTCGTCGGGCACGTCCAACTCTTCTTCTTCCCCTTACAAGGCTGCTGCAACCTCATCTTCTAAAATTTAGAAGATGAGGTTACAGCAGTCCATTTAATGTACTGGGCCACAGATGAGTCCTCATCCTCGAATGGAGGATTAGAGCAGGCAGTGCCCTTGCAGTTAAGGCAAATCGGTGAACATTTAAGACCTGCCTTTCTGCAAGAGCACTTCCCCTTACAACCCTGGAGGCATTTACATGATATTGCGACTAGCAGCTCACTTGGGGCTGGCTCTTTGGTTGTCGTGATCGGGAGAAGCCCTTGGGGCCCAAGCCAGCCCTGCACTTTGTGAAAAACTCTAAAAGACGTGCAGCTGCCGATGTTGGTGGCAGTGATCCCTGTTCGAAGGCAGCCTTTGCCTCTGTTCTTCTGACTGTGAAGAAGCCTTGGTCCACAAACTGGTGATACTCATCAGCTGTTATCTTTGAATGCAGGTCCATCATGTCCTGGAGATAATATCATAATATGATTATATATTATTATATTATAATATATGATTATTATAGCTGTCTCCTCGTGACCGTCGCTTGTGCGCTGACGTTTCGTTCTTTCATGGTCTGCTGTCGGGCCGGATCGATTCTCCTGATCTACTTGCTCGAATCGGTTTTCTCGTGCCCCGTCTATCGTCCCGTACAGTCTTACCCTTTGCCGTCCCCTTCTCCTCTACCAACTACTTATATCACCGCCCCTTCTGTCGAATTCCTCGTGAAGTTAATCTCCTCTCCACGTCCCCTCCCTTCATCGATATCCTTTCCTCTCCCCTCTCCTCCGTTAAATCCCAACTTTTCCGTCACCTCTTCCTTAATCCGTCACCATATAATCAGTGATAGGCGCGTGTGCTATTGGTCCTATTATAATATAATTGTGTTGTTTAACACTTTTTTGTAATTGGGCTCGCCCGTTTTTCATTAAATAAATAAATAAATAGCTAATATCATTATAGCTGGCATGACTTGGCATAAGTAAAGGAAGCCCTGCTGTCACCTTCTCCATAAATCCATTCCATCCAGGCACATCAGCGCGCTGTTTCCACTTCCCGAAAATCCAAATGAAGTCAGTGAATGAAAGTTGCACTTCTTTAACGTATTTTTCTGGTTGACGTCGTAGATTATCATCGTCTTTAGCCCCTGTTGCGTGCTATCCCGGTGAAAAGGTACGAGGTGGTTGAAGCGCTCGTTTCTGAGGCTGAAGGTAGCTGTTTGAAACACCTGTTTCAGCTTCGTTATTCTTGTCTCGGATTGCACTGAAGAGCGAGGGGTGATACACTGAAGTCCTCCCATGGCATGGAACGTTCTGTTGCCATCCAATGTGTCCATGTTAGCATCAGCGTTGTCCCCTGCTAATGTGTCTGTCCGTCCTTCTGTCCGTTAACTCTCGTCCCTCCACCCTTCTCTAGCAGTGCCATCAATAATCAGTTATCACAATTCTAATCAATTAGGAAAACTATAGTAAGCTGTGTCTGTCCGTCCGTCCGTCCGTTAACTGTACGTACATTATCCATGAAAAGCATTGCTGACTCCAAATCACAGTTGAATATTTGACGTTGAATGATACATGGAATCCAAAAATCTAATGAAGAGAAATATACTACATTGTGTCTGTCTATCTGTCTGTCCATCCAAGTCAATGTGCTCTCTGAAAATGCCATTACATTCTCTGCAACTTTTATTGCATGATTTATTAAATTGAAGCAGCAGTATGGGTGATACAGACGACTGAAAGTCGACGAATTAGGTTTTTCGGCAAGATGGGGAAAAACTTCCAACTTTGAAAATCGACTGCGGCGAAACGGCTGGACCGATGTTGCCGTTCTTGGTTCCATTCGACGCAGAATTTAATGCAATTTAAAAAAGGTATGAGTAAAATTTTCTGTATGACGCTTCGTTTCTAAGTTATAAGCGAAAAACTGAAAAAAGTCCAAATATTTCGCGGTTTTTTGGTCGCCAAAAGTTAAGCTCACCTCCTGCGATGGTGCAAACTCAGATTACTTCTATTCTACACCTAATGAATCTATCAAAACAATAAAACCTTTTCCAGAACCGATTTCGATCACACTCCCCTTTTTGGTCTAATTTTACTGGACTATCCTCAAAAACGTAAAAAGAAAACTTCAACTAAACAAGCTTCACAGGATAAACTGGCGGAAAGAAAAGGTTGTTAAACCAACAGTGAACCCCTAAATGACATCGACAGCTTTCTAGTGCTTAAAGAAGAGCTGAAAGAAATAGTACCAGTCCATTGCTGGTGACGAGTATAGCGTGATCGATAACTACCTGGACAGCACTAACCGTACTTTACTCAGAGCAAGCAAACTGGGCCTTATTCGGCAACGCTCAAAGGTCTGCCAAGAGTCATTGATTTATCCAGGGATTGAATTGGAGCGATTTTCATTATTCGGAATAGCGAATATCAGATTTTGAACTTTATTTTTTCGGTCCCCGGTGTGGGTTTTATTTTCCGAGTGATATTTTTTCGCTCGGAAAATGAAACTCAACTTTTGAGCGATTTTAATAAAATAAAATGAAACTCAACGCTCAAAATAAAACTCAACCACGTTAAAACCCCTTATTTTGCTATCTAAAATCAAATCTGACCATACCGTTGAAAACCCCGCGTCAATTTCCTATCTCCCTAGTAGGTACTTACCAAAACAAACATTTTCAGACAGTAAGCAAAAAAAAAAAAAAAATTATTATTATTATTATAATAACAAAAGGCTTCCTGATGATAGTCTAACCTAATCAACCGAAACGGGACTACAAGGGTATAAAATTTATTTAATAAACACAAGAGTAAATTTATTCTTCATGGCGCCAACTTCGTCCAAAAATCGTCATTTTGGTTTATTATTCTTGGAATAATACACCTGTTTTCGCGACGAGGGTCGACGACTCCGATCGGCCTCAAAATTTGACATTATCCTTTTCAACAGGTCTACATTCAAAATCCGAAATGTCCGTCCGCCGTCTGCCGTACGCCATCCGGGCCGTTTTGGGCAGTAGGAATTTTTTTTTAATCTGAAATTTTGACAAAATACTTTTTTTACCATCTAGTTGTGCCCGCAAGGTTTTCAGTCCGATCGCCCAAACCCGTGGGCCGCTATGGGGCTTCGGGAGGGGTTTTTTGAAGGATTTTAGCTATGGGATCGAGTTATGTGTCGTTTTCGAAGTATTTTTGTACGTAGAATCCATTTTCTGGGGTCCCGGAACGATCCGATTTCACTGTGGCGATCTGTAGGGCTTTCATGGGGCTAAAAATGGAATTTTTGAAGGATCCCAGGGTGTTAAATATTTTTCGAGTAAAAAATAAAGAATTTTTGAAAAAACAATTTTTTTGAAAAAAAAAAATCCAAAAATTTTTTTCTTTGAAAAAAAAAATCCTAAATTTGTTTTCCAAATTTTTTTTATTGACAGAAATAGTTTTTGCACAACTAACCTATATCAAAGAATAATAAACCCTTGTGTAAAATTAAATTTTATTTTTTTTAATTTTATTAATTTGCAAATTTTGCAGCGTTTTATAAGATGGATTCTAACTAACTCGTAATTTGATGCTCTACAGCATACATTTTGAGCCAATGCAATTGCATTGCCCGTTTTTAAGCTACAGGGGTTGAAACTTGAGCGAATCCTATTTTTCAGTCAGGTTGGAAAAAACTGCCTACATATTTACGACGCTTGAATGTGGCTAAACTGTAGAACCGATTCAAACGTAGGGTCATTCAACGCAGAATTTTATGCTCTTCAACTTTGCAGAGGTTTCTCTGTGATGCTTAGTTTTCGAGTTATAGGTGAAAAACTGGAAAATGTCCGGGAAAATCCAGGTTTTTTTTGCCGCCAAAAGTTCTCCTGCCAGCAAACATTTTGCAACCATTTTTGATATTTTGATAACAACAATTTAAAAAATAAAAGCTTCTACGCCATTTCACGCACGCAAAGCCCTCTGGCAACTGGCCTAGTCAGCAACACTGCCAGATTCCAGGGAAGTCAACCTCGCTGGACCAAATTATTTTAGCGAGCTTTTCTACTTAACATTTTGCGCTGGTTACAGAATAAATATATTGAATAAATATTTCCTTCATCGCTTGAACTATCGATCGCAAAATATTGAGAGAAGTACAAACAATCTATCATCCCTTCAGTGATTTGGTTATACATTGTTACACCTCCTCACTTGAATGCGAACAGGTTTTCCCACAGACATGGAGGGCAAGCCTTACCTCACATGTCCATTTGCGCGCACTTGCGCCCAATCCAAGCCTGTTACTGACCTGCCTAAAAGAGGACTCCCAGGCTAAAGTATCTTGGTATGGCTTGGTAGTCTCCTATGATTGGCCACCAACAGTATGAAACCCTGTTTGACAATCAAATCTCATTTGCGTAAATAGTAAGATAGGACGTTACACAAACCTGGAACATCTCTTTCTGCACAAAAATTTAGTAACAACATTCGGTCAAATAATCCGGTCAATTATTGTGTTCTTAGACACCCCCTACCGACCTCCTCTCAGCATCTCAACTTCTCTCATGTACAAAAGTGCCTTACTAATTTTGCATTCGTACATTAAAAACACAATCAAAGGATCTGAAGTACAAACGTCAAGCATTCCGATAGTCAACTTTTAGCTGATTGAAATAAAAACATCAACAGGTCTTTCAAGAGTTTGTTTATGCGTATATATACAAGTTATCACCTTCTGGGCCACTTGAACCGGCCATAAAGAATCGACGGGATAAACACCGCCGACATCCGTTTACACCAAATCCACTCCAAACTGTCGCCTGCTTCCTGGCCCTTGACAAAGACCATTTCTCCCCCGTGAGACGCCGAAACACCGAGGACTCACTACAACCCCGCATCTGCGTATCACAAACCTATAAAAGACTCTGTAACCCCCGCAGCGGGGCTCATTCCTATCCAGTCTGTCGTGATTAGCTGACTTTGTAATTCTTGTATTTCGAAAATATAATCTTTTTAAAAACTCATTACTCGTAAACCCGAAGTTAATTGGCGCAGTCGGTAGGACGTGTTAGGTCAACCAGCTCACGAAGTATTGCACTTACGGTCCGTCTCTACGGTTTAGAGTACCGAGCCTACACCGTCCCCCTTCAGCCTTCACGACGGCCGACAAAGACGATAGGAAGGACGCCCGGTCTACACCGTCTACGACCTCATCCATCAGGACTCCTCGACGGGACCCGAACAGAGATGTACCTTACCCTACACCTTCTGTAAGTAGACCGAATCTTGCTAGATCGCTTCTTAACGATCTCTTTAACCCTGCGGCTGACACACCCTCGCTCGACGTCCCTCCTCCTCAACCTCCAGTTTCTCCCGAAGAAGCAGAACTCCCAGAGTCCCCAACTCCCGAAATGGCTACCAATGTAGTGATGATGACAGGGGAACAATTAACGTCCCTAATTCAAGGAATCGCGGACACAATTAGACTCCCCGCAACTCCTACACGAATTGACCAAAGTTACATTGACGCTATTCCGGAGTATAGAGGTGAACCGGAACTCCTCTGCCGCTTTATTGAGCAGGGAGAAAACTTGATAAGGACATATCTGGACACCGAGAACGCGGCGAACCCCAGAAATGGAGTATTGCTAAACGTTGTCGTAGCAAAAATAAAAGGCGACGCCGCCAAAGACATTTGTACTGAGAGTATCACGTCATGGCAAACGCTAAAAACCCTACTTCTGGCCACATTTGGTGACCAGAGAGATTGTGCGACTCTTACCCTAGAACTAGGGAAGCTTCGGCAATACCAAAGCGAAAATGTATTACAATTCTTTAACAGGGTAAAAACCCTAACTAACACACTATTGGCAAAAATGAAAAATGCCACTCGTGTCGTAAACGGGGTAACAACCCGAACTTACCACGCCTCTACCTGTAGCTTCATGGAAGAGGTTGCATTGCGCAGCCTCATGTACGGGATGCAGGAAGACGTAGGACTCCATCTAATGACAAGGGCCCCAAAAACTCTTAATGAGGCCCTAGCGCTCCTAAACAACGAATATCAATTCCCCGCTACCAGGAGATTAATACAAAAATCTACCTCGTCGCATAAACCTTCCCAGGTCACCCAACAAAGGAGACCCAGCCAACCCTCGAAGCCAATGGAAAAGGCTCCCGAGAAGAAAATTCCCCAAAATCAAGGGAACTCTTACCAAAAGTTCCAACAATACCAAAAACATTATCAAAAGAACCCTCAGCAAAATCGAACGGCGGAACAAGATAAATCCGTCATCCCACGTTCTGGAAACCCCCTGATCCCATTTAATCAGAGAAATAGGGATCACATGTCGTATCAGACGACCATGAACCATGAGCTCCAGGAGGAGACAGAACCCTCCGAGGAAGCTCCCGAAGATGAATCTTTTTTAGAAGAAGACCCACCTTCACCAGAACAAACATAATGCCATTTGAGAACGCCGTGAGATTACCATACGTCCTGTCATCTCACGGGCACAAAATGCTAATAGATACCGGCAGCTCGAACAGTTTCATCAACCCTACGATAGCGGATGGTATCTATTACGCCCTAAAACAAAAGGACCACTTCTCAGTAAAGACACCCCATGGTGAAAGTAGAGGAAAAAACAGTATACGGATGCCCTGTGAGGAACTGTTCTCCCCTCTCTCCGGACATTGTAAACTCTATGTCTTCGATTTTCACAAAGACTTTGACATTCTCTTAGGGTTAGACGCTTTGAAAAAATTCAAAGCCACACTGTCTCTATCCAAAGATGAGATTTACCTAGATGGAAGGGCTCAACCCCTCTTGTTCCATCCTGTACCGCAACAACCTTCCAAAGGAAACGGAAAAGGTTTGGCGGGACAAAACAAAAAATACGTAATTCCCCCTAGGTCAGGGAAACAAATCGAGTTGAATTTCGATATACCCGCGGGAACAGCTGTCGTAAACCACACAAAGACCAACTCGGTCGAAATACCAGAATGCCTAGTGCAGATAAACAACCACAAGGCATATTGTCTGGCAATCAACCGAAGCGAAGTCCCGAAAAATATCACCGTTAAAAAACTTACGGATAGCGCCTACGAATTAGTCGATTCAACTATCCCTGACCGACCCCCGAAAACTAGAGGCAAGAAAATCCATCTTAATACCCACGAACTGTCTAACAAGGTCGCGGTTATTCAAGAACACCTAAACCTGGAACATTTAAATCCTGAAGAACAAAGAGCACTCCAGAAACTCCTGAGGGAGTATGCTGACATTTTCTACGATGAAAATGAACCTCTGAGCTCCACGGATCTGACGCGTCACGCCATAAGGACAAAATCCGAAGTCCCAGTGTACACGCGATCATACCGATATCCCGAAGTGTATAGAAAGGAAGTGAAAGAGCAAATTGAAAAACTACTGGACAATGACATAATTAGACCCTCTAACTCACCCTACAACTCACCCCTATGGATTGTCCCGAAGAAACTTGATAATTCAGGAAAACGAAAGTTTAGACTCGTAATTGACTACAGACGGCTCAACGAGCAGACCATAGATGACAAATACGACCTCCCTAACATAGAAGACATCCTCTCGAAGTTAGGCAACTGCAATTATTTCACTACGTTGGATCTCGTCTCCGGCTTCAACCAAGTTGAGATGGACCCGGAAAGTATCCCAAAAACCGCATTCTCCACTGAAAACGGCAAGTGGGAATTTTTGAGAATGCCTTTCGGATTGAAGAACGCGCCGGCCACATTTCAAAGATTAATGGACAATTGTTTACGAGGACTTCAAAACGAAATATGCTCAGTCTACATGGACGACATCATCGTGTTTAGCACCAGCTTACAAGAACACATTGTAAGCCTACGAAAGATATTCGACCGTCTCCGTCAAGCAAAATTAAAGGTTCAGTTAGATAAGACAGAATTCTTGAAAAAGGACATTGCGTACTTAGGACATGTAATCACTCCTGAAGGACTCAAACCTAACCCCGCCAAAATAGAAGCTATTAAGAATTTCCCAATACCGAAGACCACCAAGGAACTAAAAGGATTTTTAGGCTTACTTAGTTATTATAGGAAATTTATAAAAGACCTAGCGAAAATAACCAAACCACTAACCCAACGACTTAAGAAAGGAGGTAAAATAATCATAACCGACGCGGATTACGCGGAAAGTTTCGCCACCTGTAAAAATCTTCTCGTTAACGACCCTGTCCTGAAATACCCAGACTTCTCAAAATCATTTATTTTGGGAACTGACGCAAGTGCCACGGCCCTAGGCGCTGTGCTCTCGCAAGAATTTGACGGTGAAATCCACCCTGTCGCTTATGCCAGTCGCACCCTCAATGAAACGGAAAGGAAACTTTCCACTATAGAGAGAGAACTATTAGCGTGTGTGTGGGCAACCAAACACTTCCGACCCTACCTTTACGGTAGGAAATTCACTCTCGAAACCGATCACCAACCCCTCACGTGGCTGTCGTCACTAAAAGAGCCAAATTCGAAACTCTTCCGATGGAAACTCCGCCTGGAAGAATTCGACTTCGATGTAAAATATAAGAAGGGCTCGAAAAACGCTAACGCGGATGCCCTGTCCCGCATCGAACTTCATTTGGACGAATTCGAAGACGATGCCTTTTCCATGATAGTTCAACCCGATCTCTCACGTCAACTCAATCGAGATGACGAATGCCGAGAGACGATCCATTCAAATGCCGGCGGCAACACATCTTTTGAGATACCCATTGAAAAAACACCAATCAACCACCACAAACACCAAATAATTATTGACACAGGCCAACAACTGAATACAGAGATTCGCATAGAGACCTTATTCGGAAATAAGGAAAGAATCACAGCAAAATTCCCAGAACAACGCTTCAAAGAAGCTTTGATCGAGTTCGTCATAGCTTACTTAGACCCCAATAGGTCTTACGGCGTTTTCTTCGAAAAAGACCACTACGAGAACTTTGCTAACATATTATCGGAAAAATTCAGTTCCTCCAAATTGGTAATCAAAAGATACACACAAAAACTTCTGGATATAACCGACCCTGAAACCAGATTAGAAATAATCGAAAAATATCATTGTAAAGAAAGATTCCACAAAGGAATCGACGAAACGTACAATCACATTAAGCGAATGTACTATTGGCCAAACCAGAAGGAATCCGTCACAAGATTTATCAACAACTGCGAGCTATGTCTTAAGTGTAAATATGATCGACATCCGTTGAAACCAAAATTTAACATCACCGAAACACCTGCTAAACCACTCGAAATTGTTCACATTGACACCCTGACTCTAGACCGACAAAAATTCTTGACAGTCATTGACAAATTCTCCAAATACGCCCAAGCGTATAGTCTTCGAAATGGAACAAACTTGGAAATTTCGAAGAAGTTACTCAAATTCATTTCACACCACGGGAATCCCCAAAAGATCGTCATGGACAACGGGAACGAGTTCAACTCGTCACTGATAAAAGAATTTCTCAGAGTCCAAAATATATCTTTTCATTACATTAGTACTCAAAACCCTAATTCCAACTCTCCAATCGAAAGATTTCACTCCACCTTGATCGAAACTATCCGAATGATGAACGAGAGCAAAGAATACAAAGACACAACAATAAAAGAGAAAGTTAGATACGCTATACTGTTTTACAATGACAGCATCCATTCCACGACTAACCACACTCCACATGAGATTCTAAACGAACAATTAGGATCTTCCAACCCGATTCCGCCAGAAACCGAGAGTGACCTAGTCAACTTGTTTGTGCAAGAACATAAAGAAAAGGTAGAGAAATTCTATAAAATCCTGGCCGAAAACCAACAAAAGAAAAAGATAAAAACAATAGAGAAAGCAAATGAATCACGTGAAGAAATCCCCTATATTCCCCACGATGTATTCATTAAGTCCAGAC
Organism: Pilophorus perplexus; assembly: GCA_955831195.1. NCBI lineage: Eukaryota > Metazoa > Arthropoda > Insecta > Hemiptera > Miridae > Pilophorus > Pilophorus perplexus. The sequence continues at coordinate 6,461,890 of OY037015.1, forward strand.
AACTACAGTCGAAAACAAAGAAAAAGTACAACAAAGAAACAATCACAAAATTGGACTTAGACAGAAAAACGGCTGAAACCGACCCACGACACTTTAACACAAGGTCAAAAATCCACCTACAAAACGTTAAACGACCTAGGAATTATTTCGAAACGACCAACCCTCCTGACGAGTCTGTAAACGTAACAGACAGTCCCTGTTCGGTCGATCTACCACCGATCCAAAAATTTGGATTAAAACTAGATCAAACCGATTGGAACAGCCTGAAACCTGGCCAATGGTTAACCGACAACATAATTAATTACTACATGGAAATGATTAACGAGAGAAGCTCGAATTGCTCAACCATCCCGAAGACTTACGCCTTCAATTCCTTCCTGTTCGTTTCCTACGTAAAAAGGGGATACGAACAAGTTAGACGCTTCACGTCCAAACAAGACATATTCTCCTACGACCTAATCCTAATCCCGATCTTTAAAGACGCCCACTGGCGACTCATCGTAGTCGATACCAAAACACAAACTATCTCGTACCTCGACTCCTTACCCTCCTATAGAACCCGAGATAGACTCTTTGTACTAAATAACATACTCCAATACTTAACCGAAGAATACCGTGACAAGAAAGGATTAAATTTAAACAAAACTGAATGGAAATTGGAACAAGTCGACTCAATACCCTCTCAAACGAACACATCCGACTGCGGAATATTCCTTTGTAAATTCGCAGACTTCGTGTCCAGTAATAAAGATTTAGAATTCGATCAGTCTGATATGAATAAATTCCGACAAGAAATAGAGGACGACATAAAACGTACCTATCTCTGTTTTCCAGATGGATCACACCCATCCTTGGGATCGATCTAATACCTTTAGAGGAAAGCGGAGGAGCGCTTCCCATCCGACTGGGTACTGCATTCGTCGAAACCAGACAACACCTCCTCACACATTATTACGACTTGAAACAATTGAAGCTAGCATTCGAAGACATAACGAAACAAACAGACCTATTTGAGACAAAAATACGTAGACACAATTATCTCTGGGATAAACTAGCGGAATACATGATATTAATCATGCACACTAGAGATGACATACGGGACAAATTAGGCAATATCGATTCCCACCATCCTCAATCAAACAGACATGAAAGAGGACTAATTAACGGATTAGGAACGATAATAAAGACTATTACCGGAAACCTAGACGATAGAGACGGGAAAAGATTCCAGACTCTAATCAACACATTATCCAATAGAGCCACACTACAAGGCATGGCCATACAAACACTAATCAAAAAATACAACGAAACCTTGAACACATTAAATTTCAACAATCAACAACTTCGAATAAAATTGGACAACGTAAATCGATATCTTAATCCAGAAGACAAAAACGTAGTCTATCTCCGGGAAGTAGCCTATCACATCTCAGCGAACCTAAATGTAATACTAGGTCAGTTGAAGGATATAGAAACTTCCTTAACCTTCTGCAAATTAGGATCCCTACACCCGAGCATTATTCCCCCACGTATTTTCGCTTCAACGATAGAGGCGATTGTTGAGAAAAACCGCTCCATACGTACCTTCGAACATAACCTCGAGTACGAACTCCATTCTAAAGTCGTTTGCTCCCTTACTAACGATTTAATTATATACCTCATTACGATACCCCTCTACGAGAACCAGGAACTAACCATGTTCAACATTCGATCTATCCCTATTAAATACAAGGCTGACCACATAGCAGCAAAAATCTCGTATCCGTACGTCGTAGCCGATAAAAACAACAATCTGAAATATCGTTATAAAACGAATTGTTATAAAACTAGCGACAATAACTTCTTCTGCAAACCAAACAACCCTTGTACAGAAGACGCCAATTGCGAACAAAGCATTCTAAAAAGCAAACCTAATCCAAACTGTACTTTTCTTCGGTTACGAATAACCGACCCCATTTACAATTTCATCCCTGATACAGACATGGTGCTATTAGTAGCCCCTGTTGCAACCACTGTTGAAATCCCTAAACAAGGCCAACAGAAAATCAGGAACCTCAACGGGACGTGGCTTTTTCACACTATGGGCAAATCAGTAAAAATTAATGACACCCCCGTCCAGACAACTTCTCATTCCCAATATGTACCCATTATACCACAATTATCTGTCCCTTCCGATAGCCAGATTATCGTGACTAAACAAAGCCTAAATTTGAAAGACTTCTCTGCGCTATCTTCGATAGAAACGCATTGGCCTCTTCTCACGGACAATGATGTAACTCTGGACAACCATCTAATCCATTATACCGTGAGCCCATTATACGTAATTATATCACTATGCCTTGGTGCACTAATAGTTGTTTATGTTAGAAGGCGACAGAAAAAAAGGTCAACACAGGATCAACCCCTGCGGATCAAGCTGACAAACTTCACGCTACCGACACCTCGGGCCCAACCGAACCCAGCTTGAACCCTCAAGTCGGATCTACATGGGGAGGAGTTATCACCTTCTGGGCCACTTGAACCGGCCATAAAGAATCGACGGGATAAACACCGCCGACATCCGTTTACACCAAATCCACTCCAAACTGTCGCCTGCTTCCTGGCCCTTGACAAAGACCATTTCTCCCCCGTGAGACGCCGAAACACCGAGGACTCACTACAACCCCGCATCTGCGTATCACAAACCTATAAAAGACTCTGTAACCCCCGCAGCGGGGCTCATTCCTATCCAGTCTGTCGTGATTAGCTGACTTTGTAATTCTTGTATTTCGAAAATATAATCTTTTTAAAAACTCATTACTCGTAAACCCGAAGTTAATTTACACGCATAAACAAACAAAGATATCGCATAAACAAACATCACTGCTGTGTTGAGGTCGTAGAGGTCCTGAGTCAGCATTCCATCTAGTTGTTTAGGGCCAAAAACGTGTATTCAAACATCCTAGCCGGCCAGAAGTTAGCCTTGGTCAGTTTTCGATCCAAAATAATGCGTAAGATTTTTGACGAACACTACATGGACCGAAAATTACATGTAGTGTATGCATAGTATGCATAGTATGCATTGCATACACTACACTTCAGTGTTGCTTCCCTCATAAAAATAAAAAATTAAAAAATAAATAAAAAACTCCAAATTTTACGCAAGGGTTTATTATTCTTTGATATAGGTTAATTGCGCAAAAATTAATTCTGTGCCATTCAGAAACTATTTTTGAAAAAATTAAAAAAACTGTTTATTTTCTGTACAATGTTTGGACAGATGTGGGACTTCAAAAAATGGATATTGCAATCCAAAATTAATCGAAAAACAACACTTTATTTTACCTCCTGGGATCCTTCAAAAATCACATTAGTAGCCCCATAAAAGCCCCCAGTCTATTGGTGATCTATGGGCCATAGATCACCAAGGTGAAATCGGATCGATCTGGGACCCCCCCAAAAATGGACTCTACGTCCAAAAATACATCGAAAACGACACCTATAGCCGATAGCCGAAACCCTTAAAAAAACCTCCCATAGCCCCACGGGTTTGAACGATCAAGCTGAAAACCTTGCGGGCACAACTAGATGGTGAACCGAGTATTTTGTCAAAATTTCGGATTAAAAAAAAAGAAAAAAGTCTACTGTCTAAAACGGCTAGGATGGACATTTCGTTTTTGGAAATTAGACCTCTTGAAACGTACAATGTATAATGTAAAATTTTGTGGCCGATCATTACATAAATAAATAGGCAATTTTCTCACCAGGCTCACTACGACGAAATAACCCCTTCATTCGACGGAGGAATTGAAGGCAAAAGGAATTTGTAGCATGGGCCACAGTAGTCCAAAATCAAAAAAACCTGAACGTAATAGGAAAAATCAATCTTCCCCCGGGCCGTATCGAGGTTCATTCCCGACATCTTTGAGCTCATTTATCCACCATTAATTTTGTGAAAAATGTCTCACTCATTGAGAGAGGAGAAAGCTGAGGTTTTTAATGCTCAAGTTTAAAAATCCATAACTTTATACGGCAAAATCGTATGGACATGAAACTTTTGTTGGAGGAGTTGTAAACCTACCTTCGACAATACAAGAGAAAAAAATAGAAAGAGTCCAACATTCAAAGAAGTTGAGTGTTTGTATGTTTTTTATGTTTGGCGGACGGACATTCTGTTTTTGGAATCAAGACATCTTGAAACTGATAATGTCAAATTTTGAGGCCGATCAGAATTTTCGACTCCGCCGCGATTACATAGGTGTATTATTCCAAGAACAAATTTTAGGAAATAAATGCATTGAAGGGAGTGAGATGGAGCTATTCTCTGCAGCAGGGTGGGTGTGCCACACAGATTAAACTACTGATGTGATTAAACTACTACTGGTGTGCCATCAGAGCCGGAGCAATGGAGAACTTGCTGAAAGAAAGACCACATGAAGGTCAGCGAGTTAAAAGTTTCTCTCACCCAAATTTGATCGGAGCAGATGCAGAAATAGTTAGGTACCCAGTTGTAGAGAATTCTCTCTCTGACTCCACTCTCGTGGGTGGAATCGTCAAACAAAATGTATAATATACTCTACTGCATATTATGTAAACTAGAAACAGCTTGGAGATAGGTACCACAGGAATAGCAAAAATATTGAGAACTACAGCACAACAGGCATGAGGAGGACTTATATGAATCACAGGCAATGAGAATATGATTTACAGTGTGCAGGCTGTGATTCACACCACAGAAAACGCGTTTTTTTTTCAACAAGATGAATCCCGCGCATTTGCGACCCCTATTTATGACCTATGACCACATTAACACGTTCACTGCGGAATTATTTGGTCTTGTCCACTAACTTAGTGGCTATGCAACTCCGGTAATTTCCGGAAGGCCGAATATATCAAAGAATATGAGTTTTAGATAACAGTATGAGAAACAAGAAAAAAAAAATGTAACGACACGTCACACGAGCACTTTTTCTACGCGAAATACTCAGAAAAAAGTGGTAAACATAAGAAAAAATTAAGACTAAAAACGTCCTGCCTATTAGAGACACTACACAAACATTTCATATGGTGAAGAAAGTTTTATATAGCGCGAAAAAACTTTTCTGAATGCTTGCTTTTTCTGGAATGAAGTACCTTAATTTTTAGTTGAAAACACTAGATTCAACTGGATATAATTTTTTCTTCCCAAAATCCATACCAGCATGAGATTCTACTTAAAAATTACTAAAAGAAACGTAAATGATTACAGCTCATTTTGCGATTTTGAAAAACAGGGTTTTTGCCGCCGTGGTACCACTAGGTTTAGAGAGCTCAATAAGCTAATTCCATAGGTCTCATACTGATACCTACATGGCGATGACATTTGATCGTGGAATGATACTAAACCAAAAAACCAACACTTGGCACAGTAACGTTGTTAAATTTGGGACTACAGAATGGAAAATGCCAACGGTTAAATCTTTTTGAGTATCAAGACACCGTGAAACGCGATTTCACAATTTGCCTACTCCTTGGAACGCTGATAATAGCTTGCTTCTTGGAACTTGTACCTACGTCAGACTTGAAACCGGGGAAGGGCTGGGCGTCGGGTGTAAGGAAGGGGGGGAGAGGTGTTTATAAAAACCGAGATTCATTCACCTCGAGCCGGCGAATTGAGCCAGACAGCCTGGCTCCTCCTCCGCCACGAGCCTCACAGGTTGCCAACAATATCACCTCTTCTCCCTGTTCTTCTCTGACGGGGCATCTCGTCCAAATTTTGTTTCCTCTCTCGTTAAATTAGGTGCACCAGCAATATCAGATATTATAGATTCTATAAGAAATAAAACGCTGCAAATTTTACTCAACAGTTTATTCTTCTTTTTTATAAATTAGGCATCCAAAAATTAATTCTATTAAATTTTAAAAAAAATTATTTAATTCACGAATTGCAAACATTCATTCAAAAAACTGTTTTTCTTATTAAGTTGTGGACCCGAAAAATTGATAATGCGTCCAAAATTACTCGGAAAACGACACCTCATTTGATTTCCTGACATCCTTGGTAAGCCCCATTTGAAGCCCCGTAGATCCCCGGGGCGAGATCCCTTCTGCGACCACCGAAAATGGATTCTAAGACCAAAAATACTTCGATAACGAGACCCCACACGATATAATTCCCGAAAACCATCGAACCCCCTCCCTAGGTGCCCCTCCCACAGAGCCCCACGGGCTTGCTGGCACAACCGAGTATTTTGTCAAAATTTAAGTTGAAAAATTCCTTGGTAGGTACTTACTGCTTAAAATGGCCTGGACGGCGTACGGGCGCACAGTGCGCAATTTGGCCGATTTAGGGGAAGGAAAATCAAAATGGCTCCATTAAAAATCTGATTTACCAAGACTAATAAGACGGCAGTGGTCTCTTATCGGAAATGAGCATAGAATGGCACTTCTCATGAACGTCATGTTTGGGCTTGTGCGAGCGACTTCCACTAGCTTATCAAAGGATCTGCGACCAATTTCTGTTCAATTCTGATGTCTAAGACTCATTCATTAAGTCGGAAATTTTTTTTTGCGAACTTTCACTTTCGATTTTCCTTCCACTAAATCGGCCGAATTACACATTGTGCGTCGGACGGACAATTCGTTTAAAATTAGAGACTACACATCCTTGAAACGTAATGACAAATTTTGAGGCAAATCAAAATTGTCGACCTTGGATACGAAAACATCGGTTTTTTATTCCAAGAATGATAGGAAACTAATCCAACGGACGGACCTCGGATTCGGATTCAGCTCATCAAATAACCGACAAGCTCCGGCCGGATGCAAGACCACCCCAAAATTCTGTAAAGTAATGAATGGATCGAAAGAACATTTTCACTCCCCCCACCAATGAGCCTAATCACGAATTACCAGTTGGGACTGACTGCGTCAAATCTTGGAAGGGATGTTTTCAGTTTCAGTTCCTGCACAAAATACTTATTCGCCTGGCTCAAGTTGTCGAACTATGAGTGACATGGGATTAATGCTCATTAAAATTTTTTACCTTTTAAAAAAATTGTAATGAAAATTACTTGCTGATTAGTTTCTAAAATGATGGCGACCTCGCCCAAAAAGTCAGGATAACTAGGATTATTCGTGGTAGGTAATCGCCTCGTTTACGTCATACGCGTATGCTCCTCTGACGTTGAACGAGACAACCTCACGTATCAACGGCCCTTACGTTCAGTTTGGAAAAGTGACGTTATTCCTTCGTTCGGCTTGTGTTTGTAAACAAAACGGTAAATCTTTTTCGTCGTCGTGTTCCTAACTGCCACCGGAAAAGAAATGTTTTGTTCCCGGGTACAGTAGCACTTCGGGAACAAAAAAGTATTAAATAATTTAATTTTAATTATTAATACTTTATTAAATTAATTAAATAAATTAATACTTTATTAAATTAATATTAATAAAGTATTAATACTTCCTAAGGTCCCAGTCGACGTTGAAAGACGAAGGAGGTGGTATGCTGCTGTTGGACTGGAAGAGTCTTTAGTGAACAAAGCCAAACGCTTTTGTTGTGAAGATCACTTCCAAGTAAGTAATCCGTAATCCAGTTGTTCAGAAACATTTGCCAAGCGGTTCTAGATTTTAGATTTTTTACTGACTGGTAAAACTGAAAGTTTGAAAACGCGACATTAGGATTCCTTCGAAACAACCTCTCGCCCACTTCACATGAAGAACTGACATTGAACAACTGGATCGTGTCATGAGTTTCCAAATTTCAAAATCACCTACGAAAACTAAGCTATGCCTACAGTTCCTACTCCAAACTTATCAACTCGATCATGATGATAAAAAATAACACCTGAGATTCTTAGCTCCTCGAATCTCCGTCCACCACAGGGATGTTCTCAAACGTCGCCTTCAATAATCCCTCCTTCAAGTGAAGTGATAAGTATCGTACTACCAAACTACTGAGTAAAACCCGATGCGAACTTCAACACAAACACAACAGTTGAGCGGGTAAAGGTTGCAACGCAGTTCTTCCAAGCAGATTATCCTACAGAAGGTGAGGTTGTCTCGTCCGATGTCAGAGGAGCCCATGTCATCCAATCTGTGACGTAAACGAGGCGATTACCAACCCCGAATAATCCTACTTACTGAGTTTTTTAAAACTGACTTTTAGAAACTACTCGGCGAGTACTTTTCATTAAAATTTTTTTTAAAGGTAAAAAATTTTTATGAGCATTCCCCATTCACCATTTCCGACCCCTGATGATTGTTTATTATTATAATATTAATAATATTATGTTATTATTGCTATTATTATCATTATTAAGGATCCAAAAATAGTGTTTTGTAAACTTATAAATATCACCGATCTTACAAAACACTATTTTTGGATTCTTGGAAATCAATATTCCCAAAATTTCAGTTTTCATTCACCTAGTGAAATCCAAATAGATGAGACCATGGAGGAAAGAGCTCTTCCTCTATGCGATGAGACAGAACCATGTAATCGATCCGTTCCAGAGAACCTAAACCATATTTTTTGTGACTGCCCTATTGGCTGATCTCCTTTTAAAATATTTTGGATTAGTTATAGATGAGTTAGTTTTTAGTCAGGAAAAAGTGCCTCAGAAACCGCGATGGTAGGTATGTTTACTTACAAGTTCTTTGAGGTTTAGAAGACTTCTAATAATAATAATACCTACTTAGTATTAAAATTTAATGTAGGCTCTTAGAAGAAACAACAGCCTGAATTTTTAAGAAAAATCATATTTGATACTGATACATTTTCTGTAAGAAATTACTTACACACCGAAATTTTAACCGCTAACACGCAAAAAAAAAAAAAAAAAAAAAATCATGGCATGGATATGTCCGATGAATGAACAAACCGTCGTACATCTCCAAGAGATAGGTAATTAAATTTTGTTTATAGATTGTAACGTTTCATTAAAAAAAAATTTTTTTTTCATCTTAATTTTTATGCTCACGTAGGCCGGCCAATAGAGATATCCTTGTAAAAAAAAAAAAGAAAAAAAAGTTTTACACAACAAAGACCTTTAAATAAAATCATAAATTCTGACTGAAATCTTTTCCTTGCAGATTTCAAGACAAAATTTGGTGTCTTCTGAGAAAAGTAGGTACCTCTAAATAAGTGGCACTTTCAGGTATGGAAACCTTTTCAGAGCCTCCTTCCTCTACTAGGCGGTGTTGAGGACGAGGGGGGAGAGAGACGAGCTCCTCCCACACCGGTCCTCTATATAGCCACCTTTTGGAGGGGATGTCAACGCACAACAAGTTCAGTTTTGTGGTGATACATATCTTAGATCCTTCATCGACTGTCCATTCCAAAGTTTGGTGTTAGTCCCGAGGTCAATTTTAAAACACGCTATGTCCAGAATCCACCAGTGTTCCTTCGTTTTCATCACTACATGCTTGGTCATCTGCCTTGGAGCAGTCGTAAGTCATTTCCTTGTTTAGTCACAGTTTACACGTTTAGAGCTACATTATCCAAATGCAATCTACGCCTCAAGTGCCATCACCGTCCCTAGTCACCGACAAAAGCTCATAAATCCCTCAGAATCGAGAAAAAAAAGTTCACGCACACAGCAGGTTTACGACACTATGTATCGCGCCAAAGTTCGCTCCTGTAATAACTTCTGCTTGCACCACCTCCATTAAAACTAAATCGAGGTTAAGTGATAACGTTGCATCCCTTCTTTATGCGATTTCATTAAATGAGATAAGTAAAATATTTTTATAAAATAAATAAAAATTTTATACGTTTAGATTTAAGATTTCGGTATTCTAAAGTAATGATAATTAGCGATTAATAATTTAACAATAATAATTAGCAATTTAGCAATAATGATTATCAACAAATGCTAAAAATTATAATACATTATTTATAATTTAGTAATTAATAATAACTAATCATTAAATGATTAATTATAATTATATAGGTAACCTATTTTATACTAATTAATAATAATTTGTCATTAATAATTTAGCAATAATAATTAGCAATTAAAACAATTACAATAAAGCAATACTATTTGTTTCTATATCATACGGGTGCACGAATTACCAACTTGTCACTACATCAAAATCGTGCGGAAAATGCACACAGTAGGTTCGTAGTACTTGGTAGGTTCGTAGGTTCGTAGTACAGTAGGTTCGTAGGTTGGTAGTACTTCGAAATTGTAATATCTTCTGCGTGCACGTCTATAAATAGTTGCAATTTTGCATCTCTTTTTCGTGCATTATCGTTTCACCATTTTGCCGCATTCACTCTTCTTCCGCTGCACAACGCTGACAACTTTTATTTTCGTTGAAACGGGCCGTACGTGACTTCGGTACAATTCCGTGGAGCTCATTTCGCGAAAAACAGTCAACACAACGCAACAGTACACCCGGCGCTCTCATAACAAACACCGACCTAAGACAATCTAGAGTTGGTTGAGATGGTCGGCTCGCGTAGTGGATTAAGGCTGTCCAAGCCGGAACTCTCAGAAGTCGGGATTTCCAGGGCACCTGCGAATTTTGCCGGACATCGAAAACGAGATAGAAGTTGGCGGTTTCTCTCGCGTTTCTCGTCCTCGTCGGGACCCGTTTCGATGAAGGTAGGAGCTCAATGAGCTGAACGAAAAGTTTCGACTGAATTTCACAAGGTTCCTTAGGAAATTGTAGTTGATTTTTGGGGTGAACAGCCACATCAGAGTAAAGAAGTTCATGAAGTTTCACACAACATTACATGAATCTCCATTAGGGTCCTGTAACAGTAGCTAGTGTTGCCTGCCGACCATACTTACTGTATTTTTGTTTGCTTGATTGATACGAATTTCGCGTACCTATAAGAAAAGTACATCACAATACTTTTTTAAACCACCCGAGGATTTTTCAACCCGCGAGAGGTGAAACCCGTGGGGGACACCGGTTTTACCGATGAAGCACATCCCTGACAATTTTTCATGACGCGTTTTGACTTAAAAAAAAAAAAAAAAAAAAAAAAAATAGAATGAGGAGTTCTTAAATGAAAAATTACAAAGTAGAAGTAGGTACGTAGAATTAAATAAAATAGAAAATGGAATAATAATAATAATTATTATTATTCCATTTTCCATTTTATTTATATTCTACGTACTTCTACTTCTCTTGTTTTTTTGTTGTTGTTTTTTTTCAATAATTCTTATTGAAAAAAAAAAAAAAAAACAACGCTGCAAATCTTACCCAAAGTTTTATTTTTCTCTGATTTGCCTACTTGTAGGTACGAAAATTAAATCATTATCAATTAAAAAAATGTTTTTCACTCGAAAAATATTTGACCTCCTGGGATCCTTTTAAAATCTTTCTTTCAAATTTTGTTTTGTTTTTAATTTTTTTTTTTTTTTTTTTTTTACTCGGAAAATTGATCACATGCAGGGAACATTCAAAATCCCATTTGTAGCCCCATAATAGGTCGCCACAGTGAAATCGGATCGTTCCGAAACCCCCAAAAATGGATTCTGCGTCTAAAAATACTTTGAAAACGCACCCAACTCGATCCCATAGCCAAAACCCGTCCCGTAGCCCCATAGCGCCCCACGGGTTTGGGCGATCGGGATGAGAACCTAGCGGGTACAAGTAGATGGTGAACCAAGTATTTTGTCAAAATTTCAGATTTAAAAAAAAAATCCTACTGCATATAACGGCCTGGACGGCGGACGGACATTTCGGTTTTTATTTGGCATCAGATGCCAAATATGCGAGGGCCAAGGTACAACATGTGATATGAAGATTCGGCTGGTTTTCAGGAGAGAGAAACACCTTGGAGAAGCACCTTGATAACACTTGTTGCCTACATGTAATTTCATATCACCTGTTGTTCAGTTTGTTATTTCAGTTACTGAAAATAACTAATTTCCAGCGCTACCAACAGAAAAACTGATGCCACCACGAGATTCCGCTTGAAATTGTGGATCAAGATCATATAAAACCTCAAAACCCATTTTTTTTCAAATCACATGTTGTACCTTAGCCTTAGATTCTACAACTCTTAAAACGGGTAATGTCAAATTTTGAGGCCGATCAGAATTTTCGACCCTCGTCACGATTACAATGGAGTATTATTCCAAGAATAAAGTTTTGTTTTTAAAGTTTTTGACTCGTTTTTGAAAAGTTTTTCAAGTTCCTATGAATATGTAGGTGGTTGTTTTAAAATGTATCACGGCTTGGGAATTATCAAGGAGGGTTCGATCCACCTCAAATTTTGGTTTATTATTCTTGGATTAATACACCTATGTTTTCGCGACGGAGGTCGACGACTCGGATAGGCCTAAAAATTTGACATTATCCGTTTCAAGAGGTCTAGATCTGGGCAGTAGGATTTTTTTTTTAAATCTGAAATTTTGACAAAATACTCGGTTTACCATCTAGCTGTGCCCGCAAGGTTTTCAGCCCGATCGCCCAACCCCGTGGGGCGCTATGGGGCTAAAATGGGGCTACGGGAGGGGTTTTTTGAAGGCTTTTGGCTATGGGATGGAGATAGGTGTCGTTTTCGAAGTATTTTTGGACGTAGAATCTATTTTTGGGGGTCCCTGAACGATCCGGTTTCACCCTCGCGATCTATATAGTGCTTTCATGGGGCTAAAAATGGGATTTTTGAAGGATCGCAGAAGGTTAAATATTTTTCAAGTAAAAAATAAAGAATTTTTGGGGGGAAAAATTATTTTCCAAAATTTCTTCCATTGACACAGAATTAAATGTTTGCACAAGTAACCTATATCAAAGAATAATAAACCCTTGTGTAAAATTTGCAGCGTTTTTATTGTATGTATTATAACGTTAATAGTAGAATGTTGGATATTTGGTTTATTGTTCTTGGTATAATACTCCTGTGTATTCGTGTCGGAGGTCGGAAATTTTGATCGGCCTCTAAATTTGTCCTTATACGTTATACATTGGCAGTAGGAATTTTTGTAAAAATCTGAAATTTGGAAAAATCTGGGGCTCCCATGGAGCTGCAAATGGGCTTTTGAATTTAAATTAATTTATTTATTGACAATATTAGGTAATTTATTTTTAAAACAATTCCAGTTGAGTAGACAGATCCACCCCTCGAGGTTGAGGATGCCTTCGAGACAATTGTTTCCTTCCAGTGTGGCAAATGACCCGTGAAAACCCATTCGAGAGTGAAAATCCGCTACCCGCGTCTGGAGCCGGCAAAAGTCTTCCCCGTCTTTCATGGGCTATCATTTTCGTTAACCGTTGATATCATTGGTTGATTATTATGTAATACATAATATGTATTAATATATTATATTAATACTATTATTATAAACGTTACGGGCATACGAGCCGTGAAGGGTTCATAGAGAAGAGGTTGAGTTTTACCATCAGGTTGAGTTTTTGAAGGGCTTTGGCTTGAGGGACTAGTGAGGTGTAATTTTCGGGGATTCATTTCAAGGAGAATCCATCCATCCACTGTCAAATCATTGAAACTGACGGTATTCAAAAGAGAATTTTCTTTCTGTTGCAGCAATTGAGACAAGATTCTGCTATGTCCAGCCCTGGGGATGAAAAATATGATGCTTGCTCTCCTGGCAAGCCCTGTGGCTGGGGAGGTTACATGCCCTTCCTACGCACTTCAGACTTCTACTTGAGGAATGAGTAAGTAGTTGATTACGCTCAATGAGATCCGTTTAATCCTTTGGAAACCAAAGTGATGAGAGAGAAAGGGGATATTTTCTTAGAGAGGCAAGCCACTCTGAAATCACAAGCGGGAATGTCCACCCACTCAAATAGGGGCTTCTAATGATGATCTAAACAACGCCGATGGGGATAACTATTGGGAGCTGTTCCCGGCCAGCTGTCGTTCCCAACTAGGTCCAATGTTGCCTGCCGGGGCCATCAGGATAGCCGTTGCAATGGCAGCAAAAGCCGCTCAGTAGGAAGTTGTGTGGTCTTATGATCTGCTGCACCGAGCCATTCGATTGTGTCTGGTGCCCGTTATGGCCCAATATCGTCTGCGCCTGATTCACATTCTGCTCTTCCTTCGAAGGCACTACCCCCAGCAGAAATGGCGAGATAAGACCAAGAGCCACTCTTGGTCTTATCTCGCCATTTCTGCTGGGGGTAGTGCGGCCCTGCGTTTGATGGTTCTCGGTCTTCTCAAACACTCCCCCAGGAGGCACAGCAGGCTCTCCTGTCCCCTCTGGCGACAGGAGAGGGGACAGCCCATGGGCTGACGTGGAGGTTTTGCAGGGATATGTTTAGCGATTTCTTCGCTGGGACAGGAGTCATCGCCACAGACCTACCTACTATTCCATCTCCTCTTATGACTTGTGGTGTTCGGATCATTGGCGGTTGCGGAAAGCATCAGACCGTACCTGCTCTTCTGCCTCTTCTTATAACTTGCAGTTTTAGGATTCTAGTGGTTGCTCTTCCGTGGTCACCATGAAAGTCCTCATGGTGACCACCGACAGCACCGATAGGAACTCTGTTACCTCTTTTTTTAACTTGGTGTTTTCCCATCACTGGTTGCCACGCTGACAACACCATTAGGTACTCTGTTCCCTCTTCTTATAGGTTGTAGTTTTCCCATTGTGTATGGGAAAACCGGGGCCTTCTAGCAATATAAGTATATATAAATAGTCTCCAGCCAAGCCGCCATTTTTGTTTGTTTATCAAATTTCGTGACAATTTTTCTTTGACCATTTTCAACTTCTAACGATGAATTTCCCAACAGCTGTGATTGCCTCGGCGAAATGCATTGCTCCAAATTCTTCGACGACGTCGCCAGCAGCGTCTTCATCTTCTACTGCGCCACCTTAACCGACCCAAGAGTCATCAGGGAGGACAAATACTCCAGCATCCCATGGGAGATTCCCTCCTGGGTTACCCACACGTCTGTAGCAGCAGGCTGACCGTCATAATAATAATTATAATATAATAATAGGTAATATAATTATTATAATATATTTCAGTGAGTTTGAGACTTGTTTGAGACTGAGAACGGGCATCTCCATTTAAAACATTGCGAATTAGTATTGAGATTTGAAATCATTGCGAATTACTATTTATTCTGCTGATATGTACGTATTCAGATCAATTAAGTGTTTGTTAGCAAATTTTCTGAACTCGCGATCTAGAATTTAGTCAGTTCTCACGGGACTGAAAGGTAGAATGTTAGCATTCTGTTTTATACCTCATATTGAGACCTAATGATCCATATTTTGAGAATTGGATATAATTAAGGCCAACATATAATATACATGTACATAATTTTTTCATTCACGTTGTACTTATGGCTTAACTTTTTATTAAAAAAAATGTCAGTCCTCAGGACGAGGGAAATACGAGGTGTTCAAATTTTCAACACTCATTGTTTCCTGAGCGTTTACTCGAAATAGGCTTTCGTAAGAGACCTTACAGTAAATGTGGATTTATCAACTGGGCAATTTTGTCTGACTTTGAAAATGTTAAAAATCCATTTGTATATTGGCATGATTTAGGAGAACTAAGGGGTAAAGCAGTATTAAATGTTGTCCCCCGCTGCTGACGAACACGTTGTTTCATTCAAATGAAAGCCGACGTTATGTTTGTTACTGACTGATTTTGTAGTTATCATGATGATTTGTTACTGACTGATTTTGTAGTTGACGTGCATGTACAGCTTAAGTAAATTTTTTATTTTTGTAATAAATGAAAGACTTTTCAAGCGTGAGTGTATTTTGAGGGATCAGCCTCAAAATCCCCGTTCTGGGCTGAGAATTTATTGGGACGGTGTGAACATTTGATGCGGTGGGCCAATCCGATTGCGAAGTGCTGGGATTTTCAGGTAAGGAAACCTGCAGGGTTTTGTAAGGAAACTTATTAAAATGATACAAATTCCTGTAAATAAACCAAAAGAGCTTTAAGACCGGACTAACCGTTCTCGAGTTATAACTGGCCTGTATACAGGCCAAAACACATTATTCGCCTTTTATTTTCTGTCACGCCTGCACTTCCCTTATGAAAGCTCAAATCAAAATTTTACATAGAATAGCCGCGGTGGGAAATTAATTCGGCTTTCATTAAAAAATTGAAAAAATGAAAAAATGAAAAAAATGAAATTTGGAATCGGGTCAATAGTTTCCGAGCTACAGCCGAAAACGTATTGAAAAAACGCTGCAAATTTTACAGAAGGGTTTATTATTCTTTGTAGTCAACAGGATCAGGGTGAGGGTCAACGAAAAATTCCACTCCTTCGCCGAGCTTTCGGAAAATATATTTCCTTCTTCAGGGCCTAAACACAACATTTACAGTCACATTGCGGCATTATATGTAGTATCTATATGTATTCAATGATATACAGCTACTTACTCAGAGAGCAATTATCGGATGATGGTTACATCGAAGTCAGATTGGACGTGTAGGAACCAAGACACACTGCAGGGACACAATACGGTAAGTTTGTTGGTTTAAAAGGTAAGTATCTTAGAATTTATGTATCACAGTCAAGTACTTAGTTATCACAGTCGAGCTACATTTAAGTTTAAAGCTTAGGTGCAAGTTAGCAAATCTTCATATACCTACATAAATTGAACATGTAAACTACACTCACCTAGTCATATGAGTAGTGTTAGTGTAATTATTATTGCAAGCGGTGAATTTGGCGTCAAATAATTAAAAAATTTCATTTCTTGAGTCACGTTGTAAAAAACAACCTGTGGCTAGGTGATAACATCGATGAGATAAGGTTCCCATGGAGGACAACAATATAACAGGTCTCTAAATAAAATGTTATAATTATAAACTCGGATATTAATGTCCCTGATTATGATCAAGTATCCTGGTACGCGATTTAACTAATACTGTGGTCAGAACTTATGACTTTCAACACGAGGCGGTTGACGAGTAACTGTGCCAAGTAACGGTTTGAATAAACAATGGTAGGAGATAATTTATACATTATTACGGATTTTACAGATTTCTGCCAAAATGCCCGAATAGACAGAACTTAAGCCAGAAGTGTCTGTACGTTTATTACAAGCTGCCGGGGTCATGTGAATGTACGCCATCTCTTTGAACAGTCTCCTGCCCAAAACTGGTTCCCGATCTAAAATTGTAATATAATTAAATTTAAATTCGTGGTTATTTTCCCTTGCGTGCTGTGCTAGTGCACATTCATTTATTATTCTTTGATATAGGTTACTTGAGCAAAAATTATTTCTGTGTCAAAAGAAAATATTTTGGGAAGAAAAAATTTTTTTTGGATTTTTTTTCAAACTTTTTTTGGATTTTTTTTTTTCAAAAAAATTGTTTTTTCAAACATTCTTTATTCTTTACTCGAAAAATATTTAACCTCCTGGGATCCTTCAAAAATCCCATTTTTAGCCTCATGAAAGCCCTATAGATCGCAACAGTGAAATCGGATCGTTCCGGGACCCCGAAAAATGGATTCTACGTCCAAAAATACCTCGAAAACGACACCTAACTCGATCCCATATCCAAAAGCCTTCAAAAAACCCCTCCCGTAGCCCCATAGCGCCCCACGGGTTAGGGCGATCGTACTGAAAACATTTCGGGCACAACTAGATGCTATACCAAGTATTTTGTAAAAAAAATTACTACTGCCCAAAGCGGCTCGGACGGCGAACGGCGGACGGACATTTCGGATTTTGAATGTCTTGATCTGAGTCGTCGACCCCCGTCGCGAAAACATAGGTGTATTATTCCAAGAATAATAAACCAAAACGTAGTTCCCCGCTTGTATTGATAACAGCTTATTGCCATAACCAGCTGGTTAATTTTTGGTTTATTATTCTTGGAATAATACACCTATGTTTTCGCGACGGGGGTCGACGACTCAGATCGGCCTCAAAATTTGACATTATCCGTTTCAAGAGGTCTACATTCTAAATCCGTATCCGTTCTATGTCCGTACGCCGTCCGCCGTCCAGGCCGTTTTGGGCAGTAGGAATTTTTTTTTTTTTTTTTAATCTGAAATTTTTACAAAATACTTGGTTTACCATCAAGTTGTGCCCGCAAGGTTTTCAGTACGATCGCCCAAACCCGTGGGGCGCTATGGGGCTACGGGAGGGTTTTTTTGAAGGCTTTTGGCTATGGGATCGAGTTAGGTGTCGTTTTCGAGGTATTTTTGGACGTAGAATAAATTTTTTGGTGTCCCGGAACGATCCGATTTCACTGTTGCGATCAATAGGGCTTTCATGGGGCTAAAAATGGGATTTTTGAAGGATCCCAAAAGATTAAATATTTTTCGAGTAAAAAATAAACAAATTTTGAACATTTTTGAAGAAAAAAAAAAATCCCCAAAATTTTTTTTTTTTAATCCAAAAAAAATGTCTCCAGGGACAAAAAATATTATTTTTATTCATTCTAGCCACATACACTACATATAGGGAGTGATTCATCAGTAATGCTGAGTGAAGGATTGTGCTATAAAAAATATGAAATTTAATTGCGGCACAATTTTGCAAAAGGGTGCAAGTTTGAAAATCTGAATTTTCAGAAATCGAAAAAAAAAAATCCCTTTGCATATTGAGTTATGAAAAATATTCCCCCTCCCCTCCCCCCCCCCCCCCCCCCAAATTTCCTGCTAAATAGTTAGATTTTTTCCATGCATGAACATTACGGCAATATCACGTCTGTCCCATCAACAATTAAAGATGAAAGTGAAGCGGTTTTGCAAAACGGTACATGATACAGTTTCTGCCCACTTTCACTCGAATTGTTCCATGGCTTTTTTGCATCTCATTCGGAAAAATATGTTATTATTATCGATGATGATGATGTTGAGCGTTTCAACGAATTTGGGAGGAATGTTAGAATGACCGACCCTCAACAACTTTCCACCCACGTTATTATTATTATACTGTTGTCGAGTTCTACGCGAAAGGTATTAGTTCTCCGACGATGGACGCTCTTCGCCAGGAGTATGTACCTACATATCATTTGCAAAGAAAAAAGAGAAAATCAAATAGGTAGCTCAGCTCTGAATCATTTTTCAACAAGCCTCTCAGTCTTAATTTGGACTTTTCTCCAAAAAGGTAATTTCCTTTTTCTGGTTTTAATTTTCGAAAGTGTTCATCAAACAAGTTAAAATAGTAACTTTTTGCGTAAACCTGAGGCAGTGATTTTGACCGCATGTTTTCTGCAAGAAAAAGCTCGTCTGCAGGTAAAAATTCGTCCACCCTTCATTAATACATTGTATATATTATAATATAATATATTATATCAAGCTAAGAAACCAAGGATTTTCAGTTTACAGGGTAAACAAGCCATCAGAATTGAATAGATGAGCGCAACCTTTCTGTTATTACGATATATTAATGAGCGAGAGAAACTAAGAAACAGTAGGTATCTAGCGACCAAACTATGCCACACAACACATCAAAAATATCCACGTGATGTTCATTACGTAAACAACTGCGGAAGAAAACCAGCCGATCAGAGGTAACGAACGGCTCAGGCTGCAAAAATCGTTTTGGAGTCGTTGGAATCAGCCTAAAAAGCTCATTCCATAGAGCTAATTTCCTTGTACCAACGAAATCGGACAAAAACTTTCGTCCCCCTTTTGAGGCCTCCTTAGTTACACATCAGAGATAAACAACTTTCGTCGTGAAGGACCTCCCGAAAACCGATGAAGGGGATGAGGGAGGAAAAATCAAGGTAGCCTATAACCACCCCCCGAACTCGTTGATCACAATGAGACCACCCTCATGAAAATCTGTTGAGCCGCTCGGGCGTGATGCTGTGAAAAACAAACAAACAAACAAAACCTAGATGCTCCGGCTCGCTTTGCTCGCCTACGCACCCAGCTGGGGGGCTCGCTTCGCTCGGCCAGGGGAGTTCTCAAAGCAGACATAAGCAGACCGCTTAATCAGACATAAGGCCTCGCTCCGCTCGGCCGAGCGCTTATTCGGACAGCGGGGGCCTCGCTACGCTCGGCCGGGGGGGTCTGCGACCCCCCCCTATTCGTAGCTAAAAGGTCGGCAAAAATTTCCCCGCCTCCTCCACCGTTGTAAGGTCCCTGAAGCCCCACCCCGGATTCCACCCGTTCTGAGTACGTCTTTCCGACTTCCTTGACAGCTGCCGGGTTGAAACGCGCCCCATCTATATCAAATATATATATCGCGAGACTCACTCACTCACTGACTCACGATTTTCACTGGGAGACTCCCCGAGCGGCGGGGGGGGGGGGGGGGGGGGCGTCCGTATAAAAGACTTCGCTTCAAAAAACATGTCGAAGAGGTGAGCGCACCTTTCCATTTTGGTTTATTATTCTTGGAATAATACACCTATGTTTTCGCGACGGGGGTCGACGACTCCGATCGGGCTCAAAATTTGACATTATCCGTTTCAAGAGGTCTACATTATTCAAAATCCGAAATGTCCGTCCGCCGTACGCCGTCCAGGCCGTTTTGGGCAGTAGGAATTTTTTTTAAAATCTGAAATTTCGGCAAAATACTTGGTTTACCATCTAGTTGTGCCCGCAAGGTTTTCAGTCCGATCGCCCAAACCCGTGGGGCGCTATGGGGCTATAATGGGGCTACGGGAGGGGTTTTTTGAAGGCTTTTAGCTATGGGATCGAGTTATAACTCTATAGGTGTCGTTTTCGAAGTATTTTTGGACGTAGAATCCCTTTTTTGGGGTCTCGGAACGATCCGATTTGACTGGGGCGATCTTTAGGGCATTCGTGGTGCTAAAAATGGGATTTTTGAAGGATCCCAGGATGTTAAATATTTTTCGAGTAAAAAATACAGCATTTTTGAAAAAGACACATTTTTGAACAAAAAATCCAAAAAAAATTTTTTTGAGATAAAAATCCAAAAAAATTTTTTTTTATTTTTTCTTTGACAGAATTAAATTTCTGCACAAGTAACGTGCCTATATAAAAGAATAATAAACCCTTGTGTAAAATTTGCAGCGTTTTTTGAGGGAAAGGTTGCGCTAAAAACGCGGATTTTGAACGGGCTATTT
Organism: Pilophorus perplexus; assembly: GCA_955831195.1. Classification (NCBI taxonomy): domain Eukaryota; kingdom Metazoa; phylum Arthropoda; class Insecta; order Hemiptera; family Miridae; genus Pilophorus; species Pilophorus perplexus. Next base: position 6,482,800 of record OY037015.1, read on the forward strand.
CGTTTTGCAGTCTGAGGACTTGTTTGCAACCCTTACAAATGGTATTTTTGCATTCAGCGTGAATTTTAAAGGCATGCCGGTCAATGTTTTAACTAAGCTTCTGGATAAAACCCGACTCGCAGAGATAATCCCAACCAGATGAATCTGCTCCAAATTGGTTCGGTAATTCACTCACGCTGTTTAACCTGGTTGCCAGTAATTGACCAAAAATAGTGGATTGAGAAGAGAGAAAAAAAAAGCTCTAAGTGGAAGTTTCAGGCATGGAAACGGGAAATCTCATCTGAGCCTCCGTCCTGAAGGGAGTGATGGTCGGAGGGGGAGGGGGGAGGCGAGCTCCTCCCACACCGGTCCTCTATATAGCCACCTTTTGGAGGGGGCGGCAACTCACAACAAGTTCGGTTTTGTCGTGATACACATACCCTCCTTTATCGCCTGTCCATTCCAAAGTATCGTATTTTAGTTAGTCCTGAGGTAGACCTTAAAACACACAACATGTGCGGAATCCACCAGTATTTTTTCGTTTTCTTCGCTATCTGCGTGGCCATCTGCCTTGGAGCTTCAATCGTAAGTTATTTCTGTGTTAACACATTTTACACTTTCTTATATTATCCAAATGCAACCTACGCGTCAAGTGTCATCACCGTCTCCAGTCACCGTACTGTCTAATTTTCCACCGACAAAATCTCATAAATCCCCTCAGAATCGAGCAAAAAACGTTCACGCACACAGTAGGTTTACGACACTATTTCGCCAAACTTCGCCCCTGCAATAACTTCTGCTTGCACATCACCTCCATTAAAATTTAATCGAGGTAACGTGATAATTTTGCATCTCTTCTTCGTGCGGTCCCAATGCCATAGTCCTATTCACCTTTTGGTTTATTATTCTTGGAATAGTACACCTATGTAATCGCGACGGAGGCCGTGGGGCTCTGTGAGGCTAAAAAGGAGGGTTTTTTTTAAGGGTTTCAGCTATGGGGTCGAGTTAGGTGTCGTTTTCTTGTAATTTTGGACGCATAATCCGTTTTTCGAGGTCCCACATCTTTAAAAAATATATATTTCATTATTGGCACAGCGATATGTTATATCAAAGAATAGTAAACACTTGTGTAAAATTTGCAGCGTTTTTCCGTCGTTCGGCTCCAATGTCAATTTATATGTTCATTGTACTAACTTCGATCAGGCTCGGTGCATATCACGAAAACTAGTGAACGGAACATGGAAACTAAACAAGCGCTCTCATAACTAACCACGACCTAAGACAATCTATTGTTTCTTGAGCTGGTCGGCTTGCACTGTGCATGCAGTCCATAACGGAACCGCCAAAAATTATTCCAAGAATGAAGTTTTTGATAAGCAAATTCTAACAATTCAACAGAATTTGTCAAATTTCACGTGAAAATTGTTATCGAGCTGCACAAACAGCACTAAACTAGCCATAACTGAAATAATTAAATTATAGAAATCTTGTTTTTTATAATTATATAATCCACGTCCGCCCTTTCATCCATTCCTCCCTCGGCACAAATGATGATGAAATGCCTCCTCGTCCTTACGAACACACCTTTACACCACCCGGTGGGGTTCTAAGGGAATTGATACCTACGTGTCTATTTTTATGAGCACCTGGTCTGGTCTGATTCTGATGCAACAGCTTTGACATCGCTCAACCCCCTCATCACCGGTTTAAACTCAAACCTGGGCTTCAAACATCTCAAAATGTATTATTTTACACGATATTATAACAATTTACCGGGAGTTGATTTATTTTTGAAATTAACTTGTCTAATGAATAGAAAAACAGTGTGAAGAGTTTCCTCATAAAAGACGATTGAACACGAAATAGTCTATTTTTACAATAAACTTTATAAAATAAATTTATTTAAAAAAATTCAAAGCATAAAAATAGACCGGTTTCGGTTGGTTAGGCCATCATCAGTACCGTACAAGTGATCGTGCAAACAGTCTACGTCGCACAGTAAGCCATTTTGCAAAAATTAGCGCGAAAAAATCAATAACGATCAAAAAGAGATGGAATTGCAAAAATGTGAAGTTCTGAGGTGAACCTGCTATAATGGCTAGTAAAATAAAATAAATAATATCAACGAAAATATAAGAAAATGTGGAAAGAATAAATTGAATGAACGATTGAATAAAAAATGAAATAAACTAAAAATGTTTGTTTCCAACCCTTTTCAGTCCGGTCGAATTATTTGCTAAAAAGGGTTAGAAACAAACATTTTTAGTGTATTAAATAAAATGCACAGTGTATTAATACATAGTAGTAGTACATAGTAGTGTTAATACGTAGTGTATTAAATAAATAAAAAAATGAAATTTTCATTTTTTATTACGTTAATTCAATTCATTCTTTCCAATTTTTCCTCTTTTTTCATAGTTTTTATTTTTATTTTTTATTTTTTTATTTTCGAATCCTTTAATTAATTTATTCTTTCATTCAATTTTTCATTTAATTTATTCTTTCATTCATTTTTTATTATTTTATATTCGAATCCTTTAATTAATTTATTCTTTCATTCAAGCTTTATTCAAAATAGCGTTCTTCAAGTGGAGATCGATTTTTAGTTGACCGTGAGTCTTTACTTTTAACCATTTTCAAATTAAACAAGAATTTATCATCACGCCCATAACATTATTGTTTCATATTATGAAAGAAAAACCGAAATATTCTCAACGGGTGCAACTCGGCGCACTTCTTTGATTTAAATTCGTAATGAGCTCAGTAAAAATGTTAAATTCCAAGATTTTTCCCAACAAAATTAATTTGGCACAAGCTACGGATCCCTATTCCTCTCTCACTTACCGCCCTACCCTCATCGCCACAACCTGATTCCTCTCAGTTACTTTCATCAGCTCAAAGTAACAGTTCACGTGCACAACTAGGAAAGTAGACATTCGGATTTTAGACATGGGTTTATTGTTCAAATGAAGGAGGACATGGCACGTCAAAAATTCATGTGAAAGTACACAAATTTAAAAACTAAATTAATAGTGAATATACAAAATTCACAGTCAAAGGTATAGTTGACAAAATATACAGTCGTTAAGCGGGGGCAATCTTATGGCTGGCGGTAAGACCGTGTTTTGACAAACAGAAACCTGTCAAACTTGCCTTCTTTCAACTTAAAATGCATTTTTCAACTAAAGCAATTTTTTCCCGTTTGCAGCTGTCATTGTCTTCCCTATATCACTACTATTGAATTTATTAGGTACCTAACCTAACGTTTAAAATGAAGAAAGTCCATCCTCTTACCTTGCTATGAGCTGGACAATTCACTTCGGGCACAAAGAAACACCTGATCAGGTTAGAAACCTACCTTGTTATCAACTGGCTTTAAGCACCTCCAATTTCTTTATTTACTCCAATGTTCAACGTCCCACTGCTTTACAAGCTGAGAAGGAAATGAAATGTTTCGCATCAATTATGCAAAAGAAACCACTGTACGTCGTCTTTTATACGATGGATTCCCACTATCTCGCAGCATCCATTTTCCTTCTTGAATCTTGTACCCTACTGATATAAAATGACAGGAACCCGAATTGCTCTCACTAGAGGCCTAATGGAGACACCGCCTGTAACCGGCTTCTGTCAGTCGGAACCGCGATTTCATGCAGAGCACGCCAGAGTACATTAAGGCTGTTCGAACTGGACCTCGACACTGATTTTGTTTGCCCCAACTGGCTACGTATGAAATCACGGCGAAGTATCGTCAGCAAAGATCTGTCAACTTGTTGAGGTTTGAACCAAACCTCGTCCGAATTGGGGGAGAAGTTTCACAGTTGCATCTTACCCAGAGATGCCCTGAGCTAATGGGATTGTTCTGGCCGCCAAATCATTCGTGATAGAGACTTTGAAGTCGGTCCTCTTTTGAATCTTTCGACTAACTAATCAAAGGGAATTTAATCCAAAAGCGTGAGACCCTGCTGACTTCAAAGGCGATATCTCGAGCACCGACGGCTTTCAACCACACAGAATACTTCATTACTTATCGATACGTAATCCTCATTTTAGCAGCACGCGCTTTAGTCGGTTCTGCTCATACGGCAGGAATGCGCCCCATTGGTGAGAAGACATATGGAAGGGATTAGAGGTTTTTCTCTGGAGAAAGAACGTTTTGTTGAGGCTGCTGTAATCTTTCGTCGTTTTCAAAATAATTCGAACCCAATTCAGGTTGAGAGCTTCGATTGACAATCCTGTCCGACCGCGTTTCCTTCCAGTGTGGCAAATGACCCGTGAAAACCCGCGACGACAGGAGTTTGAGGCCGGCAACGCTCTTCTCCGTCCGTTATGAGTAGGGCTGATTGATGCTTTTAAATATGCTCGAAATACACCGTTAAAATCTACGGAAAGGAAAGTTGAACGAACAAATCTACAACTATAAATGATGTTTTTGAAGGGCCTGGGCCAGGAAGTCAAATGAGGCGTCGTTTTTGAAATGATTTTGGACGTAGATTTACTTTATAGGTGGTTCAATCCTCTTTAATTGCACAGTGAGGCTCTGTGGGGTGTACGGTCGGATTTCGGCCAGGGATTCGATTGAGATGTTGAGTACGAAATAATTGTGGGCGTAGAATTAATTTACGATGGGTCTTAAACCCATCCGAAAACACCGTGGGACTAAAGAGGTGCTACAAGAAGCTGTCTGAACATGGAGTCGAGTTGTGTGTCGTTTTCGATGTATGTTTAGGACTTTGAGTCCGAATGTGAGAGTATCAGAGGGGGCTCCTATGGGGCTACTTACGTTTGTTTTGAAGAATGTCAGGAGGTCGAATGAAGCGTCGTTTTCAGAGTTCATTTTTGGGCATAGACAATGGTTAAGACAAGAGCATATTCATGTTCTAATAATTTAAGCCTAAGGCTTTAAGTAAAAGCATCCTGGGGTTAGGTGGTGTCCGCCAGCAGTCAAAATTTCAATATTTCGTTTTTTTAAATGATTTAATACCTAATTGTTATTGACAAAATTAATTTTGGTTTATGGTTCATTATTCTTGGAATAATACACCTATGTTTTCGCGACGGGGGTCGACGACTTTTTGGGTCCCGGAACGATCCGATTTCACTGTTGCGATCAATAGGGCTTTCGTGGGGCTATATTTTTGAAAAATCTCAGGAGGTCAAATAGTTTTCAAGTAAAAACAGAAATTTTTTTTCTAAAATTTGTTTCATTGCCAAGAATTCAATGCACAAGTAACCTATATCAGATAATAATAAACCCTAGTGTAAAATGTGCAGCGTTTTTATTCTTGGAAATATACTTGTACGTAATCGTGTCAGAGGTCGAAAATTTTGATAAACCTCAAAATTTGTCATTATAGGTTTCAAGATATGTAGATTCCAAAAACGAAAATTTCGTTTTAATGTCCCCTTTTACTATTTATTATTTTACATTTAATGTCCTCCTGAGATGCGCGCAAACCGGTGCATTTGCGCCCAACTTTCTTATTGTAAATTGGAACCCCTAATTTTGGTTTATTATTCTCCGATCGGCCTCAAAATTTGATATTATCCGTTTGAAGAGGTCTAGATTCCAAAACCGAAATGTCCGTCCGCCGTCCGAGCCGTTTTGGGCAGTGGGAATTTCTTTAAAAATCTGAAATTTTGAAAAACGAATAATTAAAATTTTGACTGCTGGCGGACACCACCTAACCCCCGAATGCTTTTACTTAGGCTTAAATTATAAGAACATGAAAGTGCTTTAACCAGCTCAATTTTCTGATTTGCTGAATCGCAACTACAGACATAAGTTATTTATTCTATCATAGAAGCGCTACTTTTGAGTCGAAATTATAACTATAGATTTTTCTTCTTGGGGGGCGCTATGGCTAAATCATGTTCATGCTAAAAATCTGATTACATTTTAATTTGACCGATCAAATGGGGAATGTTTTGTCTGTGTATGCCGACGTTTCAGAATTATCTATCAAGAAATTCAGCACCCAAACTTAATTTAATTGAATAAAATCCAAACCGGGCAAAGGCGGTCAAGCGGGGCGAGGCGGTCGGCTCCCAAGCGGTCAAGTGGGGTGTCGATATTCCTCTATTTTTGATTTGAGTGGGTTTCAAACCCTTTAGAGTACACTGTCCCTCTCTAAGTGGGGTTTGAAGGACTTTGGTGAGGAGGTAATATTGGTGACAACTTTACAAATTTCTTAAAAAATAATATTATTGTCACTTCATTTCTAATAGCGCTAAATACCTATCTATTAAATTTGGTAAAGATCAGGCGGTTTTTGAACTCAAAAGACAATATTTTGATTTCTCAGACATCACTTTCAAGTAAAACTATGTATTACCGAGGACCATTCACTGACACGTGCCTCGCTGTCGACAAACACTCAACGAGAGAGGAAGGAACGACGTAGTATGAATAAATGCTCATACGTTTGTCGGAAGTCCGACCTGCGACGTTTTAGTTCACTGACCGTTTGATTTGGCGAATGAATGAAATTGAAAAATCAACGCGGTCGCTTTTTAGTGGGAGGCTCAGTCGTAGTGTAGCGAGTAGTACGAGAGAAGGGATGAAGGGGGGAGGGGGTGGTGTCATTCATGCGAACATGTGATCCATAAGCCTTATAGACATCTCAATGTGGTCCGGTAACCAACGTGATCCCCCCTGACCACAACTAGAACTTGTGAATCAGACGCAGACCACAAGCCCCACACTTAGAAATATAGATATTCATTTCTATGGCCCCACGTTATAGCCGGATCGCATTAATTAGCCCGTGAAAACTGTCGGTATTTTTAACGAAACGAGAATGAAAACTCAATGTGAAAATTTGTCTTGTAAAAGACAGTGGCATATAATATATGCCACTGTCTCTTTTACAAGAGACTAGGCACTATATTATAGGGACTAGCTGGGACACCCGTGCTTCGCACGAAACATCAAATTCCCGCCCATCACCTATCAACGATGCACCCGTGGCAACCCGTTGTTATCGCACAGAAATCGTTTTGTACTCGTTGAAATCAGCGTGAAAAGCTCGTTTTAACAGACGTAGTTTCGTTTTAAACCGACGACAAAAGTTGTAGGTACCGGGTTTCGGAGTTTCGAAAATTTTTCTAGCGATCCCGACGATTTTTCTAGTCTCTCGTTGCGAAGGAAAGCTCCGTTCGCGATGAAGGAAGAGACCGATTTTGTAGAAACTTCTTTAAAACCATCTACAATGCTTCACAAACATTCTCGCACAATTTGGTGCCAAACACTCCACTGGTTTTGGTTTATTATTCTTGGAATAATACACCTATGTTTTCGCGACGGGGGTCGACGACTCCGATCGGGCTCAAAATTTGACATTATACGTTTCAAGTGGTCTACATTCTAAATCCGAAATGTCCGTTCGCCGTACGCCGTACGCCGTCCGCCGTCCAGGCCGTTTTGGGCAGTAGGAATTTTTTTAAAAATCTGAAATTTCGACAAAATACTTGGTTTACCATCTAGTTGTGCCCGCAAGGTTTTCAGTCCGATCGCCCAAACCCGTGGGGCGCTATGGGGCTATAATGGGGCTACGGGAGGGGTTTTTTGAAGGCTTTTAGCTATGGGATCGAGTTAGGTGTCGTTTTCGAAGTATTTTTGGACGTAGAATTCATTTTTTGGGGTCCCGGAACGATCCGATTTCACTGGGGCGATGTTTAGGGCTCTCATGGGGCTAAAAATGGGATTTTTGAAGGATCCCAGGATGTTAAATATTTTTCGAGTAAAAAATACGGAATTTTTGAAAAAAACACATTTTTGAACAAAAAAATCAAAAAAAAAAATTTTTTGAGATAAAAATCCAAAAAAAAAAATTTTTTTTTTTTAAATTTTTTCATTGACAGAATTAAATTTCTGCGCAAGTAATGTATATCAAAGAATAATAAACCCTTGTGTAAAATTTGCAGCGTTTTAAGTAGTGAGTCCTCAAAGATTTGGCAGCCATTTTTATAGATATAGATTGTGTGGGGGGGGGATGACGAAACTATTTCATTCATTAATTACGATAAATAATTAGAATTTTATTTAAGATGCTTTTACTAAGAGAAAAAGATTTTAAACGTTCCGTCCATGAAAAGAGTAGCACAATGCTTGCAACGCGTTGTTGTTCGATATGCACGAAAATACCATGATTCCTGCGTCACTATTGCTATGAAACAAGAAAGTCTCACCTTGAGAAGTCCTCGGTTGGTACATTTCAACAGCTAACATACCTACGTAATGATTCCTCGCGAGACTTGGGCTTTTCATAGTATAAAATTTATACCTACTAGGTATGAAAAGCCCAAGTCTCGCGAAGAATTCAATGGGCCACGGAACTAGGTCAGAGAAATGGGAAAATTCGGCCGAACATAGTTGAACTAGTAATGAACAAAGTACTCAGTACATTTAGCACTGAGAAATTAGGTGTCTGAGCAGAGGAAATCACTAGTGAATATTTGGCGTTTTGAATTTTCCCGCGGTGGCACTATAACTAATCCGCCAGAGTGCGCTAGCATAAGAAGGGACCGACGGGAATCTGCCGGAGGTGACGGCGGAAATGGCGGCCGTGAGCAGCCAATGAGAGAGTGGCTCCACTTTTCCCTCCAGATTCAAAGTTGAAATTTTCGACAGTGCCCTGGAAATTTGTATTACAGCGTAGGAGCCCAAAACTCACTGCTATGCCTTCAAATTATGAAGTTCTTTCAGAAAAAAGTATTATTCGACAGTCGGTTCCGGGGCCCATTCTAACGGATTCGGTCACTAAAATCCTTCGCTCCTTTGCGTGGATGTTCGTGAACCGAGTCCTGCACTTTTTGTTTCAACGTATTACTAGCATGCTTTCGTGCGGCTACATCTGGGCGTCTTCTCTCGTGGTTGCAATGCTCCGAATTCACCTTTACGCAAACCCCGTTGAAAATTGACATCGGCCCAAGAAGGAGTTTACAGTACACAGCCAACGTTCAACGCCACTGCTCGATTTTTTGGTAAACCGGAATGTAAAGCCGTCCTTTTTCAATCAAGTGCTTTCCGCGCTGGGTAACCGTGTACTCCATATCGCATGTAAGAAAACACTGAAACTGAGGACCACTGCAGCTTGCAACTTACACGTCATTATCTCACGGACCTCTGCCCTTAGACCTCTTCGATCGTATTGACGGCTCTGAAAATAAACAGTCGTGGCTCATTTCGGCCACCGCCAAACGTCGCTTCTAAAAGTGTGGGCTCATTTCGTTGACTCCCGAAATTCCTTCTTTAAAACTCGGGGCTCATTTCGGCCGAGCACGCGAGTTTTGGGACACATTTTGGTTACTCCGGTCTAAACATAGGTAGTAAAGGATTTTTTTTAATTAAAAAAATATTAATGACAGAATTAGGTAATTAACTTGACAACATGCATCACCATTATCAATAAGGAATTTTTTAAAACTAGGATTTTGGTTTTTTTTTTTCTTGAAATTTTGACGAAATAGGTACCTACTCGGTTCTCCAGCCCGATCGTTCTAACCCCCGGCTAAAAAACGCTGCCAACTTTTACACAAGGGTTTATTATTCTTTGATATAGGTTACTTATTCAGAGATTTGTATTGATTCTGTGTCAATGAAAAACTTTTAGAAAAATGTTTTTTGGATTAAATCTTTTTTTTTCCAAAAATTTTTTGTTTTTACTTGAAAAATATTTTACCTCCGGGGATCCTTCAAAAATCCCATTTGTAGCCCCATGAAAGCCCTATAGATCGCCACAGTGAAATCCGATCATTCCGGGACCCCAAAAAATGGATTCTACGTCAAAAAATACTTGAAAACGACACCTAACTCGATCCCTTAGCCAACATTCCCCCCCCCCCCCCCCCCCGTAGCCCATTTTAGCCCCATAGCGCCCCACGGGTTTGGGCGATCGGGAAGAAAACATTGTGGGCACAACTAGATGGTAAACCGAGTATTTTGTCAAAATTTCTGATTAAAAAAAAAAAATCCTACTGCCCTGGCCGTGCCTGGACGGACATTCGGTTTTGGAATCTAGGCCTCTTGAAACGGATAATGTCAAATTTTGAGTTGTCGACCTCCTTCGCGAAAACATAGGTGTATTATTCCAAGAACAATAAACCAAAAGGGGCTACGGGTGGGGGTTAGAAGACTTTTGGACGAGGGGTCGTGTGGGGTGTTGTTTTCCGAGTAGCTGCAAATGGGGCGTTTGAAGGAAGCGAGAAGGTCAAGACTTGACTTGAGTAATGTCGAAAACAACAGATCACTTAGTGATCTGATGTTTTCGACATTACTTTGGACGTGTAATCCACTTTTGAGGGATCCACCTGTGCAAACAATATACAGGTGTCCTTGTACGGCTTTTCCTGCAACAATAAAATTTACTGTCTTTCTATGAATTTCAATTCGTATAAAATATTGTCTTTCAAGTCAAAAGAGCAAAAATCACTTGCCATTGAACATCTGTACGAACAACCCTGCTGATGTTTTTGCCGTTTTTGGCGAGGCGTTAGAAGAGCATGATGTCTATTCAAGACAGACGCAACAACACCATGAAGAACAAGCTTGTGGCCTCTTTCAAGAACCAAAGGGACAAACCTGACCTTTTTCCTTAAAATGTTTGTCGTAAGTAAAATTTACAACTTACGGATTCTATAACGTATTTTTATGTGTAAAAGATTAGACTTCTTGTGAAAAAGCTCGGTTGGCAGATTCTCACGTCTCAAGCATTTTTCACGCGTCACAGTTTGTCTCCTGGCAAAGCTTCAGGCTTCAGGGCAACGGCTGTCCTTGGCCTCTTACTGCGTATCATAGTGCCTGTTTGTGCCCCGCCAAATCAAAACACGACCTTCGTTAAAAGTTGTCTACCATGAAAAAAAAGGGGGAAAGACCACATGACGACTAATCGAGTTGTTTACTCGATGGAGCCACTTTTTTTTTTGTTTTTTGTTGGGAGGAGTAAAAATAAATTTTCTCATAGCTAAATCAACGTCCTACGGTTCAACGAAATGGACGAAAAGTGGCGATATGACGAGGTAAACATTACCGAGAATTTCGTATCGCTTCACAATTGAACAACACGATGCAATAACGGTTAAATTACGAGTTGTTAAAGAGGGCATGTAAGGGAGGGGGTGACCCCCCTGGGGGTCATTACTCGATTTTTATGTACTTATGGGCGGACTAGTCCAGTAAAAAACTTATTCTCTTCACATTGTAGTTGACCGTACTAGCAGACAGTTTTGATTTTATTATTTTCATTTATTTGGGGTACATTCCATAATACGGAGCTTTGAACTTGTTTTTCTTTAACATATTATTACAAAGAAAAACGAGTTGAAAACTCGTCATAATCCGGCTCTGATGTCTCCTACTTCCCCCAGGCTGATGTAATACACGGAAGAGCGACATCTACAGGCGTTGGAAAAGAAGCAGTTCAGGTTAGCTACCTACACCATTTTGCAAGTCTAGAGTGTGTTGAGGGTTGAGCGTGTGTTAATCATTATGGGTGGTCCAAGAACTATACCACTGGACCATTTTGGAGCCAGCACAGCGCGAGCTCCTATCGGGCACCTCAGAACTGGCCCTGGCAGTTCAAAACCCTGTCCAGAACTGCCCGCGTTCTCATTCTGGTGTCATTGCCAAGCAGAAATCCAAGCAGACCAGCTTACCAAGGTAAGCTTGGCAAGCCGGGGCGAGTTGGCGGAAATGAGACGAGCCCTCTTCTCCCACGACCGGTTCCACCACGATGGAGACAGGCCCAGCGCAATTCCGCCAACTCACTTACTGTCAGTGTGTCTTTTGCAGCAACCAATTTTTGAGGACACCCAGGTGACTGAATTTAGGAGCTAGCTAACTGACGATTCGTCCAGGGTAAGCTGGGAAATTGAACCTGCTTATCTGCGGGACCTGGTAGGTCTGATGTCGACCATGACATTTCACGTTGTACATCAGCTACCCCAGATCTCCCTACCGGAGGCGGACAGGATATGTACCCCGACTATTCTGGCAAGTCAGTCCAAGCCTCTGGAGCAACCTCTGGAGCACCAAGATTGAGTCACTTCGTCTTTCGGCCCAGAGGGAGATGCTCCTACAGTCCCTCCCTTTTCCTCCAAAACACCTGGCGATATGACGCCTCCAGAAGTCCGCTACACACACCACAAAACCCCTTGTAGGGATAAAGATAAGGATCCTCAATTAGTATTTCAACGATTTAGGATAAGGCGCTTTGGGAACTTTGTTCGAAGAAAAGTTTGGGTCCCGTACATTCAGGTTGAATTAGAACATAGTATGTTCTGCCAAATCCACATTGATATTGCTTGCTCAGTTCCTATGACACCCAGCAGCACTCAATAATTTCAGAACTGTTTGGTTACATAACGTGATTGATTATATTCAGCAGCAGACACACTACCAATACTCACGAGCATGGATGTAGAGGGGGTAAATACCCGTTGGGTAGGGTATTTAAAAACTGGGTATTTACCCAAGCTGTGAGACGAGTTCGACATCCGCACGCAATCTGACCTCTAAAATTAATTCAAATGACTCTTGATGTCACGCTATCTAAAACAATAGAAAGTGATACCTAACGCATGTTGTGGGATTTTGCCGATACTTTTGGTTTATTACTCTTGGAATAATACACCTACGTAGACTCGTGTGGAGGAAGAAAATTCTGATCGGCCTCAAAATTTGACATTATCCGTTTCAAGAGGTCTATATTCTAAATCCGAAATGTCCGTCCGCCGTCTGGGCCGGGATTTTTTTTTTTTTTTTTTAATCTGAAATTTTGACAAAATACTTGGTTTACCATTTAGTTGTGCCCGCAAGGTTTTCAGTCCGATCGCCCAAATCCGTGGGGCGCTAAGGGGCTATGGGAGGCGGTTTTTGAAGGCTTTTAGCTATGAGATCGAGTTAGGTGTCGTTTTCGAAGTATTTTTTTGACGTAGAATCCATTTTTGGGGGTCCCGGATTGATCCGATTTCACTGTGGCGATCTATAGGGCTTTCATGGGGCTACAAATGGGATTTTTGAAGGATCCCAGGAGGTCAAATATTTTTCGAGTAAAAAAACAAAAAATCTGAAAAAAATTCCAAAAAAAATTTTTAAAAACTTAAAAAACAAAAATTTGTTTCCCAAAAACGTTTATTCATTGACACATTTATGCTAAAGTATATAAAAGAAATATAAAAAGAAAAAAATATATATAAAAGAATAATGAACGCTAGTGTAAAATTTGAAGCGTTTTCCTTCTGGGTTGCCGTATCTGGGCTGTTTTTGATCTGGCTTGTTTACCGAGCAACGAGATTCATTGTGTTTGTACTGCATTTCAATTTTAAATCGTCGGCGTCGTTAGAATTGAAAATCATAGCGTATCATTCTGAGTCATTCTCTCAAGATCAACAATGGCTACATAATGTATGGTGTTTGAATGGGATTTCAACATGCAGGAAGTAAGACTGAACTCAGGAAGATAATAATTATCTTTTAATTATTAAAATGACATAAATATCAATCATGATTCTGCATTAAGGGTAGTTAATTCGGTTGCCAACTCATGCGATGCTATATTCATTGAAATCCCTTGAAGAGTGGGATGTCCACACATAGGTCCTACATAGGAGAGCAGCAGTGAGATCTTTGAACGCCCCCACCAATGGTCCGCCAACCCGTCACTGGTGACTAGATTGGTCAATAGATTTGGGGGTCGACAAGTCTTGGACACGACTGTCTAGCCGGTGCGAATGCAATGCGAGCTTCAGACGCCTGTGGTGCGGACCCTCTGTTACTCCTCTCTGTTACTCTGTGTGCGGACCGCAGCCTTAGTTCATCAAACTGCCGATCAACGGTGGAAGCGCTGTCTGTCAGTTTCCCGGCAAATCAGCTGCTTCGTAATTCAAAGTTTGAACGTACTTTGTTGATTCCTTTTGCTTAGTTCAATTCTCATTACTAGTATTGCAAAAAATCAAAATAATTTAATTATTAAATTATTTCAGTTAAAAAAAAAGTTATTAACTGAATTGGATCAAATTTGTATTGTTTTGATACTTCGCTCATATAAACTATAGAATCTATAGTACAGATGAATACTTTAAATCATTTTAAGAGACACTTTTTCCTCCAATTTTTCCTCCTTTACAAGAGTCGACTTTTCTTGGCGTTTCTTGAGGATGTGCCAGATTACCTCATAGGTAGCGGTCGTTGAAAGTGGATACATACGCAAATAATATTCAACGGTGAATTTTCTTTTTGTTGCAGCACTCGAAGCAAATGTCTGACATGTCCAACACGTCGGCGCCAACTGGAAGCGCTTGTGAGCATAGGACGCCCTGCGCCTGGGGAGTCTACGTCCCCTTCTCGCGCAAAGTCGACTACTACATGAAGAACACGTGAGTACCTTGAATACGTGAGAAATGTCGAGTTTGAAAACGGTAGTTGTCTTCTGGCGGCTGCTGCCCCAAAACACCCCAACTCAACCTGTTTTTTTCTCTCCAGGTGTAAATGCGCCCCTAAACTCTTGTGCACCAAAGTCGACGACGACATCAACGTCGGCGCCTACATCTACCGCTGCGTCACCGAAGACGACCCCAACGTCTACAGCAACGACTCCTTCTCCGACTTCCCCCTGAGGCTTCCCGACTCGGTTACCCGATCGTCCTCGTGATCCCGTCGTCTACCTGCTCCTCTCCACATAAACAACTTCATTACTTCAGTATAAAAAAATCAAACAAAATGCGTCAGTTCTTCAAAAGAGCAGATTCCCGTACGAATTCAAACAAGATTGAATAAGGAGCCATAACATTACTTCAAAACAGTCTGCTTCCAAAACAAAATTTTCAATAGTCATCCAAACCTGACTCTCTTGAGAACGCGCATCTACATTTAGAACATTACGAATTAGTATTGAGACTTGAAATCATTGCGAGTTCCTCCTATCACTATTTATTCTGCCGGATAGGTATTCTGACCATCAACTTAGTGGTAGACGTTTAGTATTTATTTTGTTAGCTTTTTTTTACTCACATTCTAGAATTTAGTGAGAATTTACAGGACAACTTCAAAATGACACTGAAAACGTATATTGTTATCATTCTGTAATTGACCTTAGATTGAGACTAAAGAATTTATATTTTGGGCTTAGGAGTAGATAACGTGTGTACATAATTTTTTCGCCCAGAGCTTTTTTTACGTTGTACTTAAGACGTATTATCTTTTTATTAGAAACGTCAATCCACAGAACGTTGGGAAATGGTTTTTCTGTAAGATCAAATCTTAGCAAACACGTACTCAAAATCAAAACCACCCATCTTTAGCTACTTCATAAAAGAAGTAAGGAAACTTTTTTCCATAAAAGTTGGAGCTTTAAAAATTTACCCATCTTAGTATTGTAATGATTTAGGCGAACTAAGGTGTCAAACAGTATTCGTAGAGCCCACCGCTGACAGGACGTCGTTCAAATGAAAGCCAATGTTATGTGTGATGCTGACTGATTTTGTAGTTTTATACAGCTTAAGTGAAATGTTTTTTCCTTTTTTTTTGTAATAAATGAAAGACTTTTCAACTCTGAGTGTATCACGGGGAGCAGCCCCCAAACCCCCGTTCTCCAACTGAAAATGGATCACAATAAACCACCTCGTTTCCAGCGCCCAGCTGCAGTCGCTTTGATACGGGTATCAAATCATCACCGTACAACTGTAATATTTAGTATATTTAAATATAAATACCGATTTTTTCAGAGTGGTTTTATACATTAGGGCAGCAGCAACTCGGGCCTTATCGATTTATCGTTTCTGGTCGCCCATATCCTCAATGCAGTCTTCGTCGACGGCCGGCCATTTTTCTGGGATCACATCAAACAGGTCGTCTTTGACATCACCCTGAAAAATATATAGAAAATATATAGATCCCCACAGTGAAATCGTATCGTTCCGGGACCCCCCAATAAAGGATTCTACTTCCAAAAATAATTTGAAAACGACACCTAACTCGATCCCATAGCCAAACGCCTTCAAATAACCCCTCCCGCAGCCCCTTTTTAGCCCCTATTTTGGTTTTGGAATAATGTCAAATTTTTCGATAATGTCAAATTTTGAGGCCGATCGGAGTCGTCGAACTCCGTCGCGATTACAAAGGTGTATTATTCCAAGAATAATAAACCAAAATCGAATGCCCCACCATGATGCAGGATGCTTTCAAACGATGATGAGGCATCAGTAAGTCATCCGCATGTGTGCTATACCCGTGAGTGGAGGTACGATACTCCTGTAAGTTGGACAAAACGCATGTAGCTTGTAGCACATTAGCGCGTTTATTAGCTTCGAGTACATGAACCGCAGGAATGATCAAGAGGTTTAAACTTTTGAAAGCTGGCATACTGAGTATTTAACCCAGCAACCACTCGTACAGCCCTCGTACTCGGGCCTGTCCTGCACCTCTTGTTCAGAAGGGATCTGAAACAACTGAAGCTGTCACAACCACCATGTTAGAGGCCATCCTGGCCTCACTGTGGAGAAAGCCAGCAAGAAACTGCAAGGTTCAGTAAACTCCACCCATAAATGGTTGAAAAAAAATTGAGAAAAAAGCTTAATGAATTCGTGTCAACACTTTACTTACCAGAGAGTGGATCCTTTTTTTTAAAAAAAAAAAAAAAAAAAAAAAAGCTCTGAAATTCAACTAGGGAGTCACAATCCCGAAGCAGGGGGGGGGGGGGGGGGGGAGGCCTACCGTCGTGATTAGACGATAGTGCCCCTTCGTCCTGAATCAGGAGTTTGACCCCCTGGGCACCGCGGCCTCTGCACTGAAGCTGGGCCTATTGTATCCATCGAACCTCAGAGCAGACGCATCCATGTGTTGATGTCCAAGCTCCCTAAGCCAGGTTTTATGTCATACACATGTCATCATGAGATAGAGCAGCCGGAATTGCATGTTTTGCCACTTTTTTATCATTCATGTTTATCGTCTTGGAGTTCCAACAAACAGAGAACCCCAGAGGGCGGGGATCACCACTCCCCTGGGTCGAAATACCGACCCTGCGTGAGGACGTTACAACCGACCTCGAGTCCAGGGTCCAAAGATTGCTGATTCGGCTTCCCCCGCGCCTTAGGCCCTGTCCTCTGCTGTGGAGGGCAATGTATGCCTTGTATGACATTACGGGAGCTTACGGATAAGGAAAAAGGACAAAAGAAAACCTTGACGCAAGACAGCTTCGAACTCTAGACCCTTCAGAAGTGGACCCAGCACTATAACCACTACACCATCGGCGGCCCCCTTGTGGATCCTATACCAATAGAACTAGACTCAAAAGGTTTGTTCCAGGTCTGACTGCGTCTGTCGTCAGAAGTTGGACAGCTGTCGACAGAACCCGACCGCACATACTCGAGCTATCGGTTTTCGTCCAACTTACGATCGACTTGGAACAGCAGTTTCTAAACTGCGCATGTCTCCGGCGATTTCTGTTAACATTCCGTCAAACCTGGAACAAACCTAAATATAGCCAAGTGCATGACCCAGGGTACTTGACATTGACGCTCGTGAACGTCCGACCAGAATGCCAGAATCCCCTACACTGCTCCAACGCAGACGCGTTGACGCAATGACGGAATGCCGCATGGATGTGACCCCTGCTTCAAGTAGGCCAAGAGCGGCAGCTTATCGCGACCATGATTGTGCTTGTTGGGATTGAGCTCCCCCAGTTCAATTGCTTTGTTTGACTCAACCTTTCCCCCAGTTCCGCAGCTCTGCAGTCGCTCTCCAACTGCCCTATTCCCCCTGTTCGAATACGCCCGAAAATGTCCTGACTCCTGGGAATGGGTGCCCGTCCAATACAAAATGCTCCTCGAACGAGTGATCACACCACCAACACCAACATGGACCTGCGGCTTGCAACGAAACCTCAGAGTTGCGATGTGAGGTCATAAAAAGAAGAGCTGTGGACTATGAAAGAACACATAGGTGTACATACAAATTATGTGTTGCAGCCCTCAAACTCCTGGAAAACAACAGTGAGGTTCTACGACTGAAAGGACCAAACCCTTGGAACTAGCAGTGAATCACAAAACAGTGAATTGGATTAAAGTGGAGTTTTTAGATGACATTGTATGCATTACCTTACACAGTGGTAACAATAAAGAATATCGAGTCCCGATCCTGAATAATTTCTGCGTTTGCAGAGCCTCTGGGCTTGAGTGCCCGATTCTGGAAAGCCAAGGAACTCCACTCCTTGCCCTTGCTAAAGGCCCTGCTGTGCAGTTACTGAACACTTCCGAACTGCTCGACGAACTCAACTATTGAAGCCTCACAGATGCTTACGGTGTAAACACAATGTTTGGGGCCTCAAAAAATATGCAATACTTCCAAAATAACTTTGAAAACGACACCTCAAGCGCCCTCGTGTCCAATGTCGTTAAATAGCCCCCGCAGGTCCGAGCGATTGGACTGAAAACATTGCGCACCTGTATGACTATTTCGTCCTCTCCAGTGACGGACGATCCGCAAGCGAATTTCGATCCGAAGAATTTACTGGCTACTTTGAGATCGATGTCGAACGAGCTGAGGCCGGAGACAACTGTGACGGACTTCTTTTTCCCTCGGGGGGCTCTCGAGACGTATATAACTTTAGGGCCTTCTTCCTTCTTTCGGGACTTGACAACTCCTGCAAAAGAAAAAGACTTTGCTTGAATACACCGGCCGTGAACTGCAGAACGTCAAGTTCTCAAGAGTACAGATCTATTCCGTGGAAAGCTCCCAGGACGCCGGATCACGTCGAGGTCACCCATTTGCTCTACCGTCTGCTCACTCACCTTTTCCACCTCGTTTTTGACGTTTTTTCTCTTCGCCGCCTTCTTCGTCGAGCTGGTCGTTCACGTTGAGGATCTTTTCAAACTCGTCCGGCAAATTCTTCTCCAACCACTGCTTGCATTTGTCGTGTTCGGGGTGGTACTCGCAGTACTCGATCGGCAGGGAACAATTGCCACAATAAAGAACGCTGAGAGGGTAATGTACCGAGCCCATTCCGAACCTACAATGTCAATTGATACACCGTTGATAAGAACCACAGAATTAAACTTGAAATGGTCTATTCTTAATTGCACTCAATTTTAGCTAAAATCGCAGATAAATGCACGAAAAATCAACTCGACTGGTTACACTCGGAGAAGGTTATCGGCTGGTGTCAAGGCTGACAACCTTCCAACACAAGCGTAATTTTTCCCTACGGGGGGGAATATCTCAGAAGCCAGGGAGGGAGGGAGTTTTATTTTTCGGAATCGATAAAGTGATTTCAAAGATGCATTGTATTGGTATTTTTGAAGGTTTTCGGCTACGGGGTCGAGTTAGGTGTCGTTTTCAAAGTATTTTTGGACGTAGAATTAATTTTAGGGGGTCCCAGAACGATCCGATTACACCGTGGGGATCTATGGGGCTTTCATATTTTGTAATTTTATGCCTTACAAATGGGATTTTCGAAGGATCCCTGGAAGTCAAATAAGGTGTCGTTTTCTAAGTAACTTTGGACGCTTAATTCATTTTTCGAGGACCAACTTTCCAAACATTATACAGATTTTTTTTTTTTTTTTTTTCAAAATATTTTTTTAACGACCCAGAATTAATTTTTGCACAATTACCTAACCTATGTGGGTTATTAATCTTTGATATATCAAAGAATAATAAACCTTTGTGTAAAATTTGCAACGCTTTTTTTTAAATCGACATGGAATTATGTATCTTTTGCCCACCAGCCTTACTACTGACCGAGTTTCTGGGACTCTCAATGCATAAGCTGTGTTCGCGATTTGATTTTTAAAGTGGAACTTTTATTACATCGTCCCAAATTTTTTGGTCTGTGTGTCGTTTCTTGTAACGTCACGCTACCGTTGATTTTCGCTTACAACCGATTCGTTGCTACGGAACTTCATCTTCGCCAGTTATAACCGTACAAAAATCGTTCACCATTCGTTGGAAAGCTCTCGATTTATCACGAATTTCTTTCGTAGGTACTTGTTCTTTGTCATTATGTCCCCATTTTATATTTATTGATGTTATTAATGGATGCAGTAAACAATGCCGCTTGTTTTGTTGTTATTTTGTTTTGTTTTTGATTTGGTTTGTTTTTGGCACACTGTCAAATTTGTAGTGCCCTCGTGAAGAAAATAGACAATTTGACAGATTGCCTAGGCAAACTGTCAAATTTGTCGTTTTCCTCGTGAAGTGTAATTCTGAAAATTCCGGACCTTTCGGCGCATGCGCAGTAGGGCCTTTTGCAAGGGCCGGGGCAGGGGTACATCGGCTTCCACACACTGGGGTGGGGTACTAGGGTGGGTCGAAAAAAATTTTTTTTGCAACGCTTTGAGATAAGACTTAGTAGTCTCCACTGGAGTTCTCAAAGTCACTCCACAAATTTCGGTGCATAAAACGCAAATTAAGTGCCGCCCCAAGCTGTGACAGTAAAATTGGTCACTTTATAGTGTTTTTTCTGCTTTATATCGCAATTTCTCGGTTCTCGGATTTATTTATCTATTAAAAACCTTTATTTATCTATTAAAAACCTTTATTTATTTATCTATTAAAAACCTTTATTTATTTATCTATTAAAAACCTTTATTAAAAATTTTATTTTACTGTTACAGCTTGGGGCGGCACTTAATTTGCGTTTTATGCACCGAAATTTGTGGAGTGACTTTGAGAACTCCAGTGGAGACTATCTCAAAGCGGTGCAAAAAAAAAATTTTTTTTTCGACCCACCCTAGTGGGGTACACTTAAGTTCTGATGCTCTGCGAACGCAGAACTCGTTCAGAACCGTTCCGAATCGACTCCAGCAGTTCTGTTTTTTTTTTTTGTCCAGAACTTCCCGAACTGATTCCGACTGCCTCCTTGACTGTGGAAAGTCAAACACGCGCGATTCATTTGAAATGAATCATTAAATGAAATTTTCCTTCTGCGATCTCGTGGAGTTAACTTCGTTTGGACTACTTTTTTGGTGGCGGAGGACTGAAGTTCTTTCCTGGAAGCGTACTAGTTCTGATTCGATTCCGATCGGCCAGAACTTACTCTGTGAACGCACCGATAGAGTGATAAGAGAAAAGTTGGAAAATAATTTTCCAATTTTTCATTTTGACTTAATACAATCTTTAAAATGAAAAAGTTTTTGCCTCCCATATATAGTTTTTAAGTCCATTAAACAAGTTTTGTACGTGGTGGAACTGAAGGGAAGGGTCAATAAATAAAATAAATAAATATGTAAATAAAATTTATTTATTTTATTTATTGACTTTTGCAGTTTTCCTTCCCCAAACGGGGAAATTTTACGCGCGTTGGGAACAACTGGAATTCGAGCACTGGCAGCTCTGCGGCTGTTGCTGTTGTCACTTACGTCAATCATCGAAGCCCCGTCGCCTCGTGTTTTTTTGTTATTCGTGGCTTGAATAGTCAGGCTGGAGTGTTAGTTAAATTTCTGTCTGGCCAAAATTTTATTTGTTGTTTCTCAGCCGTTCATCGAAAATTCGCGCAATCCGCGTGGAACTGTTTGTTGGCAACACTTGCAAAATTCGCACGCAGAAACAGCTGTTTGTCTGTTTCTCGGAGTTCCTTTTGAAACATGGATGGTTGCGGCCAGTTCCTAAAAGCGGAATTCCCTCTGATTAACGACGATTTATACGAATATGTTGAAGGTATTGAAATGCTCTAGCTTATGTGAACTACCTCGAGATATTTTAGGATGTTCGGGAGTCGAACCTGCTCGCTCATTTGTGTGTAAAACTCTTATCAGTTGCCGAACACGAACGGGCATTGGTCGAGCATGACCACGATTTCGCTTGTCCTGAATGTGGCGAATTTAATTTTCGCGTTTTTTCTTTCGCTCACCGAACATCGTGGAGACCCTCTGGTCGCATTAGCGCAGTTTGTTTGTTTACGCGAAAATTCACCTTTTGGAACGCGTCGTGCATTGTCATGTTCCAGGTGTCATCACCAACGGCATTGACGATTTCGAGGATTCCGATGAGCTGTATGATGCGGTCGGCGCAGTGCTGCACGAAGTTGCTGACGAAAAATCCGAAGATGATATCAGGCGAGTGAATCGTTTTATTTGTTTTTGCCGGCGTCGATGTGACCGCATTTTCACTGCCGGGATCTGTCGGTAGGGATGCCAATTGGCGAGGTAGGAAGATCCATAAGGAAGATGGTTGTACTTATGTTGAGATACCTACCCCCTTGTTTGAAAACTCGAAACCCTTCATGATGTTATGATCCTCTATGGGACTAAAACCTTCTATTCACCAATGTTTGTCAAATTGTGAGGTCGTAACCATGACTCGTTAATAATCTGATCGTAAAATATTTATAAAGTAAGGAGTAGGCCTACTCTACATTACGATTGAATTTTGGAGGCTGTAGGTATGTGGTTTCGCACTGATCCTGCAACCCCCTATTGTCAGGAAAACTTCCATCAAACTTCCGTAAAAGATCCATCAAACTTCCGGAAAAAGACTTACCTACTACTTACAAAGTTTTTTAAGTTCACGGTCGATATGCATGGTAAATTGGTTTTGGATGGGTACCACAGATGTAGATGTAGATTAAATCAGAGAATTAAACCTAGCCTATGTCCGTCTCCGGAAAACGCGAAACCCTCCAGAAAAAACGCCGAATTTTTTGATCTACCGCTTAGGCGTGAATCGGACTCAGACCGACAGACAAGACATTTTGAGATTTTGTAGTATAGATAAGTGAAAGGTGAAAGTTAGTTAATGGGAGAAAATCCTCCCGTCTTCGAACGAGAAGGCTGCTTTGCCGGTTGGGTTCGCATGATCGCAGCGCGTCCCGCTCCCCCCGCCAGTAACAACTCTGGCTGGCTGGCGATCCGGGAGAAGAGTGTGGGGTAAATCTGTCCAGATTCCCCTCATCGATAATGATTAGCTTGAGATTCTCACCCTCAAGGAAGAACTATGAATTCCCTGATTTTGTTGCAAGGGATAAACTGCCTTGAAGAGCGGGACGCCTGCCCGTGTCAGTAACAACCCCACTTTATAGACATAGAAGGCTTATAAAGCAGCTACTCTCAGGCCTACTATCCCCATGCACCAGGAACCTTCACCCCCTTTGAGTTCATCGACTTATTTTCAAACAATCGATTTTATAATCATGATAATGATTTAGATGGCTGCTGGGGAAACGCGATTATTGTCAATTTTTTCGAATTTTGGGAAATTCAATTTTAAAGTGTTGTAACGCTCACTAAACGACGTCAGGTGGAGATTTCGAGTTGTGAAAAAAACCATTTTGCTCTTCAACTATTCTTATTTAAAGATGGGAAAAATCATTTTAAAAAATATTTTATTTCACCCAGAAAAATCGCTGCAAATTTACACTTAAGTTTTTTATTGTTTGATATAGAAAACTTTAGCAAAAATTATTTTCAAAAATAACTCAGCTGATCTAGTTAGAGCCCGTCACGTCATTCGTCTCGTTCTGTCTCAGGGAGGCTCTCAGCCGGATTTCAGCTTTCTAGGGTGAACAGGAGAGAATTTAGCTGCAAAACCCCTTCTATAGCCCCACCGACCTCCACGGGTTTGGGCGATTGGGCTGAAAATCTTGTGGGCACAACTAGATGGTGGACCGAAAATTTTATATTTAAAAACAATTTCTACTACCTACCCAAAACTGCCTAGACGGCGGAGACTTTTTTTTTTTCGTTTTTGGACTCTAGGCATCTTGAAACGTATACATAATGATACATTCAATTCAATTTCTCTTTATTTGCAGTTATCTCTTTGTACAGACATTGCAATTGTCAGTAAATACTACAACTAATTTTCAAAACATCGTTATAAATGAAGAATCATGTCAATATTCAACTTGTCATCAGTTAAAAAAAAGCAACCCTAATAGTGCCTACATTTAGTCAAATTTTAAACGAATAAACAGTAAAAACAACATTACATTTAGTCAAATTTAAACAAAGACACAGTAAAAACAAAAGTACACTTAGTCAAATTTTAACATAGATACAATAAAATCAGGTCAAACGAACACCGTATCATAAAACTCCTCAATTTTGTAAAAGGGCTCCTTTTTGAAAACCTCGAGGACATTATGTGAGAATTTCGATAAAGGAAGATCACGCCAGGCAGCAGGGAGGTGATTATAGAAATTGATCCCCTGGTGACCGTGAGTACGTTGTGTACTAGCGAGCCTCGCAAATGGAACGTCCAGTTGATCCCGTTGCCGGGTATCAACATTTTGAGGCTAATCAAAATTTTCGACCCCCTACCCGAATACATAGGTTTATTATACCCTGCATAATAAACCAAAACGAAAACCGCAAAAAGTCCTTGACGTTGATCGGTATCACATCTCCTGTCCCTCAGTGTTCATTGTCGTTGACCCCTGGGGGGTTAATAAAATACTCTAGTTCGGCCTCTACAGGGTCGTCGTTCTCATCCATTTAGGCCATCATAGGTAATAGGTATTTGTATTCAAAATAAAAATTAAAAAAAGAAGTAATTTCACTAAGAAAATACTTAAACTTGAGAAGTCATTTATTAGGATTTGTCGAAATAGTATCTTCATCAGTATCTATGAGAGGTTCTTTTCCAATTCCATAGTCGTGGTCCGATTTTCTAGACACTTCACTACAAAATGGACAATCAGCGTACAATTAAACCACAGAATGACCACGTTGGGAGGTTGGGGAGAGGGCTTCTTCGCTCGATTCGCACAATAACGTTTTATTGAATTTTCAAACTCACCAGAACTTGTAACCAATTTGTTCCACTTTACAGGGATATCTGCCGCCAACTCCTCGACCTCATGCGAGGAACGAACGGCGAGGCGCCCAAAGAGGCTAACAAAGTCCTTGACGCTCCAGTCCATCTCGGCTCCATGGCTGCCAACCTTCAAGAAAACGTCGACGACATCAAGTCCATTTGGGTCATGCACAGGGACGATTCTTTGGTTCGTTCAGCCGTCGTTTGGTAGTCTTGTTGTAGCGGTACATTTTATCGTTTAATTTTTATTTTTTATTTTACGTCGTTACAGAAAGTCGACGCCAAGAAGCTCGAGAAGGCTGAGCAAAAGTTACAGCAAAAGCTGGAAAAACGTCTCGATATCGCCACCACCACTAAAGCAGCTCCTCCTGTACAACTGCAAAGCGCAACGGCGTCGCAGGTACTTTCAAAAGTGTCATTTCCATCGGAATTCTCGTGGTATGGTTGAGCAACCTAATTCTCACACTAACTTTTCAGGTAACAAGTAAAAAGGAATCAAAAATGGAAGCCAAAGGTGTCAACAAGACGACGGATATCCGAATAGAGAATTTCGATGTATCCTACGGAGACAAGTAAGGAAGTTTCAATTTCTGTGGTTTTCTAGGAGAAACCACAAAAGTAAATACTACTCAGCGTGCAAATGGCGCTTATTGGGCGTTTTGGACAATTCATAAAATGTCGAATCGAATCCATTAAGATATTGATGGTTGTAGCGTTTGAAGTAATTTTGGCGCAATTGCGCCCATTTGTGCGCACTTGCGCCTGACATGATGCAGTCCAGGTGGTGAATTCAGTACTACATTCGGGTAGCACTTGGACTGTTACTATGAGCAATAACGCTTGCAACTGTGACTGCCATACCTAATGGCACTGTGCAATGTCATAGTTATTGCCCGGTGGCCAAAATGAGGCTTAGCTCGCTCCTGCGAACAAACACAACGTTTAAAACCATTCCTATTTCGACCATGTCTAATCATCCAGTTAATACGTTTGTTGGTACTCTTGCATATCGAATGGTATTGATGAGGCGGAAACCGCTCGATTGCTTTGTTTACTCCTCCGAGTGGACAGTTCAACTGGATAACCCGTCTTAATGGGCCCTTTGAATGCCGGATCAGCAGAAGGCGGAATAAGTGAACTTGGCTACAAGGACGAACAGGCACTCTACGATTGCGGGGGGGGGGGGGGGGGGGGACGAGACGAACGACTCCCGCAATTCGGCGACAATTAGCGACCCCTCGTGGGGGCCGTCGGCTCATTGAAAGTTCCACGGCGTGTCACATAAATCAAGATGTTCACCGAATGGGTAATTGCTGGGCCCGCCGATGGAATATTTCGAGAGCTAATGAGTTGGAATGAATTTCAAACGGCCGAGACAAATAACGGCTACAGATCGGGTACCTCAGTGGTCCTAACGATTCGATTTGTCTCTCTGGATGTTACGTCTCATTAAAATTACCCTGATAGTTTGTATTTGTAGAGTTCTATCTTAATATAATAATATTATTATCGTTGAGGGCAATCGTCATTTTTGTTTGGTTTCAAAATTCCGTTGTGCGTTCAACATGAGCTATGTGACCATAATGAGAAGGGATTTTTTTAGACTGAGGTTATCGGCTTTCTGAGGCTTTTTAGCAGCTGAATGTGAGGTTTTTTGGTCAAGGGATCGAGCGGGTTGTCGTTTTCACTGGACTCTATGGGGAATCCGTAGATGTTGATCAAATCCCGTCTCAAGCCTGACTCAAATTGCCGCCTCAAGCAACGACTCAATTGCTGAAATTTTGTTATGGGCATAACTAACTCCATGGCGTTATAACCTGCTAGTTGCAGTTTTGGTCTATGTTAAATGGATATTGTGCTGAGTTGCATTTTCTTGGAAGAAATGAAGGCAAAACTGAGAGATACTTCGATCAGTTACATAAATGTGTAGAACAAGAAGCAACCTACTGCATGAAATAATGGGAATAAAGGTCTCATTAATGATTATTACACCAGTAAATTTCGGTTTCAAATGGGCTGGTGTAAATTTGGCCCGAACTTCTGATTGCGATGGAGCAAACCTTAAATGAGGTGGTTAGGGTGAGAAAACGACTCCGCTGCTGATGCGAGTACTAAATAATTGTCTCTCTCTACAATTGTTCATTCCACTACCAAACATTGTTTGGAATAAACAATTGTAGCGTGGGGACCAGTTTCGAGCTCATCTACAGCCCTATCACATCAGCAGAGGAGTCGTTTTCTCTTCCTAACCACCTCATTGGATTAGACCACTGCATCGTCGGCAAACCACCACAACGGGAGCAAACATTAAGCCATTTAAGTTCCTCACTCGCTGATCTTGTCTTTTTCTTATGGTGACGACTATTGATGGGGGGGGGGGACCTATTTTGGATATATTTCAGGACTTTACCCAACATGATTAACTTCTCCTCCTAATGACCGAGCAAAGCGAGGCCCTCTTGTTCAGATGCTGAGTGGACCAGGGACAGGTTTCGGGAGACGATTTTATTCCTCACTAATTTCGGATTCATTAAGTGATTTAGGGTATTCTCATTACCAGGAGGGGCGAAGAGGCGCAAATGGGTAAGCGAAGCGAGCCCTCCTTGTACAAGAAAGTGGCCGAGTGAGGCGAGGGGCCCCCTTGTCCGCGTGCTAGTACTTTCTTAATAATTAATTAATTAAAACATTAATAATTAATCTTATGAATTATTATTTGATAAACATGATCAGTATACTGATAGAAGACTCTGAATCTATCGATCTACAATGTAGATTCAACATGCTGGTATTTTCCGTGTTTTTGCAGAGTGCTGCTACAAGCGGCTGATCTTGTCATGGCCTTTGGCCGGCGGTACGGCTTAGTTGGACGGAACGGCCTTGGGAAAACGACTCTCCTTCGTATGATCTCCAGGTGAGTAACCCGCCGATGACATGTGATGAGCTAATATTCTGTCTTTTTCGTGCAATTTTTTGTTATCATGGAGCGTATTATGGCAATTTTTCGATACAGCGGATCACTGCGGATACCTTCGCACATATCGGTGCTCCACGTCGAACAAGAAGTCGTCGGGGACGACAAGACGGCGTTGGAGAGCGTGTTGGAATGCGACTTCGCCCGCCAGTCCCTCCTCGACCGGGAAAAGGAAATCAACGCGTTGCTCAACTCCGCCGAGTAAGTCGCCAGTACAGAAAATTGTGGTTTTTGTCCCGTGGATTTTCCTATATTCCTACAATTGTCTCTTCATTTACTCTTAGTGCCAAGTCGAATGAGACCAACCTGTCGAACGAGCTTTCCGAAATCTACGCCGCTCTTGGGGCGATGGAAGCGGACAAAGCTCCGGCCAGAGCGAGCATCATCCTGGCCGGTTTGGGCTTCACCCCCGACATGCAGACTCGGGCGACCAAAACCTTCAGCGGCGGTTGGCGGATGAGGTTAGCCCTCGCCCGGGCGCTCTTCTCCAAGTAAGGGCTTGATTGATATATATCCCCACAAAATCTCTAAGAAAAGAATATTTTGGTTTATTATTCCTAGAAAAGGCGGAAAACTATTAGCCCGCTTTTGAATTTCTTGTTTTCTCGTGAAAGCTGATTGAATTTTTCATCGCAGCTATTCTATGTAAAATTTTGATTTGAGCTTCGATAAGGGACGAATGTCTAAGAGGTTAAAGGAGGGCTCGCCCACTACCAAAGCTATGCCTCTCCCGCCGGGTGCAAGCAAACCGGCAAGGCCACACCGCCGGAGGTCCGTGGACGTCCAAACGAGGGAGACCCAGCACCATAAAGGAGCCAGTACTTGTACTACTGAGCCACAAGTGAGACCGAGTGTTCTAGCGCACTCTACCAGCTAAGCAGGCTGGTACCCGAGTTTACGACGTAGTGTCACAAAACTCACATGCCGCCAGGGGGGCTGACACGTCAGCCCACCCAGCTACCCCTTTCTCTTACGAGAGTGGGTTGTCAACCACGACCAGCCTCGAATCCAACGCCAATTGAGGGGGCCGGCCAGCGGCGCTTTGTGAGCGCGGAGCACCGAAGTGCCCAACACCCACGGCGCGCCTGTGGCAGCGGGGGCTCCCCCTCTCCCGAGGACTACTGGATTAGGAGTGTGGGAACACCACGAACTCCACTTTAAGGCCGCTCCAGTCGGAGGCCCGAGAAGGATTAGGTCTAGCATCCCCCTCTACCGCTTTACATGCATCTCCCACCGGAGTAGGAGCCCGAACATTACGGGTGGTATGCATGACGGAGAACTGTCTCGTCCTCCGGGTTAGTGAAAGGAAATAGTGGTCCTTCCCCACCCCCGGTATCAACCGTGGCAGCCCGGTGCATTAGCACACGGTCCCGAGTTTGGTGGGAGTGCCTACGCCCACTCCCAAGACGACCGATCAGGACTTTATCGGCGGTAGCCCTTCAGGTGAGGAGCGATTACGCCCACTCCTCATGGCGACCGATTAGGACTTATCGGCAGTCGCCCAAGCCAGGGGGGTATATACACCCACCCCCCCATTAGGTGTGATGGGGGTTCGATAAGGGACGGAGAGAAGAAAATGTTCAGAAAAACGGAGTCGTCGGTGGTCAAATTTCTGGTTTCCGCTCTCTTCAACGGGTGGATTACGAAAGCGCCGATCACCTTTGGAATGCGGTACGAAAGCGCCTTTGTTTTAGGAACGATTGCGCCTGTTTTTAGTCAGAGAAAAATCATATCGAAAGCGCCGAATGTGAGAACTTCCTTTCTGCAAGTACGAAAACGACGAGGGCATACATACGCTCTGTGGTCGATGATCTAAAGCAAGGAGGTTTTCAGGTCAGCAAATGGTCCAGTATTTCCAAGCTTATTCCGAACTCAGTGGATGGCAGTGATGGTGTGTCCAGTCCGCAGTAGAATAACTCGATAGTGGTTAGACTACGACCTTCACAGTGAATAGCATCGTGCGAGATCTATGCCACTCTCGTTGTCACTTGCAAAGGCAACCCGTGGATGCCTTGGATGGAAAACCACTTGATGGTTCTGAGGAGCATAAGCCTGGGCCAAGAGGAGGATCCACAACGTGAGGATCTTAGTTGCTGCTGTTGCTCCGGACGCACAGGACCATTTAATCCATTTGAGCTGGAATTAGCCGTGACAAATGCATCAAATGGACGAAAAATTCCAGGGATCCCAGTGGTATTGTCAGAGTGGGCGGCCGGATTCGCTGAGCTGACATCAGTGAGGCTCATAGGTTCCTCATGTTTCTGCGTGCTGATGCCCATATGACAAGCTGAACGGTAAACCATAACCACAAGACATGACTTCATCTGGGCCTTTCGGTCTGTTCAGAGCGCCAGCGCGTCCATTCCTTTTCCAGCGGCGCTTTCGTACCTTAAAAACTGACAAGAAGTTGGAGGTACCGGCGCATTCGTAATTCACCTTTTTCGACGGATACTAATAGCACTTTTGCAGAGATGCACTAATGCAGAAATGCAAAATTTAATCAGCTTTCACAAAAAAAACGAATTAAGATCGGACTAACCGTTCCCGAGTTATTGGCAAAGGCGCGAAAAACCATGTTTTTGCCAAAATTCGCCTTTTTTCCATGCCTACCTTTTGTGCTTATCGAAGCACAAATCAAAATTTTACATTACCTGCGATGGAAAATTTAATCGGCTTTGACGTGAAAAGAAGAAATTCAGAATCGGGCCGAAACTTTCCGAGCTACATCTGAAAACGTTCTCAAAAACGTGGTTTTTTCGCTTACCCAGCGGTGTCAGTTTGGGCGTTCCTTGTTTTGGTTTAAATCCGTTTTCTCGGTTCCTATGTGACCTACAGAGTTCTACTTGTGCTCAAATGAAAGCTAAATAGATTTCCTACAACTTCACTTCAAACGAATAAGACGTAGAATAAGTATTTTGGCCGTAATTTGAGTTTGACGTTGACCAAAACTTAAAATTGAAATTTCTTGGAAAAATCGCCTTTTTTTCAAAAGTGTGTGTCTTGACAACCGTGATTCGTACAGAGCTCGCGTTGTGTTCAAATACTTGCAAACTTTATCTTCTAAAATAGGTACGTATAAACAATTCGTTAAAACGCTTAGTTCAGAAGATAAAACTTAAAAAAAAAAACGAAACGGCGAAAATTTCGCGGTTTTTTGAGCTTCTCACAAACTTCCCGACGATTTTTTTTAGTCGAGAAATTGGGTATGTGCTCCTGATAATAACCCAATCAAAAAATCAAAACAATCCGTTAGTTTGCGATTTTAATGTACTAGATGAGCCCAGTCATCTCCTGCGCCTCCCCACACAATATTTTCTTGCCGCTTACGGGAGGGGAAGGATTTATGGTAGGGGGATCGTGTGGGGTGGTATTCTTGGTCGTATAATCCATTCTTGGAGGTTGTGTTAAAATATGCTTTAAAACATGATTTTTATTGTGATCGAATTCGTACATTTTTCATCTACAAACTCTTTGGAATGGTAGAAGAATCGTAAATTATTTGTCGATTCATTGTTCCAGGCCGGACCTCCTCCTGTTGGACGAGCCGACAAACATGTTGGACATGAAGGCGATCATCTGGTTGGAAACTTACCTGCAAACTTGGCCGACGACGCTGCTCGTTGTTTCCCACGATCGCCACTTCCTCGACACGGTGCCCACCGACGTCCTCCACTTACATTCCGCCACGTTAGACCCTTATCGCGGCAACTACAGCAGGTGAATGGTTGTTTGCAGCAATCGGACTTTCCTCTGGGCGTCAGATGTTGACTACGTGTTCTTTCAGGTTCGAGACGGTGAAGAACGAGCGCGTGAGGAACAGGACGCGAGAGATTGAAGCCCAGGAGCAACACAAAGCCCACGTCAAAGAGTTCATCGACAGGTTTAGATATAACGCCAACCGAGCGTCTTCTGTGCAGTCTAAAATCAAGATGCTGGAAAAACTGTACGTCCCCCCCCCCCCCCCCCCCTCATAATATCCATCACTGGACTTCCTACGACTTCAATATTTCTTATTACTGTTTCGTTTTGCAGGCCCGAGTTGAAGCCCGTCGAAAAGGAAATCGAAGTCGTTCTCAGGTTCCCAGAGGTTGAAGCCCTCTCGCCGCCTATTCTCCAATTGAAAGAGGTTTCTTTCGGTTACTCTCCGGATAAACTTGTACTCAAAAACGTCGAACTCGGCGGAACACTCGAATCTCGCATTTGCATTGTAAGTTTGTTTTGGAGCGATTTGGCCACGAGTGTATTTTGGTTTTTTAGAGATTCTGACCTAACTATGAGGCCTACCGGCCCCATTTTAAGCGTAAATGAAAGCCAACTAAATCATCTGCAACTTCTACTTGTCTTTTCCTCGTAGGATAAGGTATATAGTCGACTTTTCGGTGTAATGGAGGAGAGTTGAAATATTCGTTTTTTGGAAAAATTAACCAATCTTCAAAGAGTGACAGCTCGGAGCCTAATTGACCTACAACGCTCCGGTTGTCTCAAATTGTTGCAAATTTGGTCCTCTTTGAAAATGTAGTTGGAGTCGTCTATTGAAAAATGCATTTTTCTTTAAGGGTTGCTTTCCTAAAAAGAATGTCTGTAGATGCGGTGATTGACTGTGGGTCAAACATCCCTAGTTTCCACTATAGTTGTTTTGTTATTCTATTTATTTATTTTATATTTTATTTTTTGAGCCCAACGTATAATAAGGCATTCTGAATCCTCCAGACAACGATTGCGCCTTTCTGGGAAAACGACCCATAGCGATTAAATCGAGGAAAAAGTTTTTTTGTGGCCTATTGGGCGACGCAGGCTATTCTTTCAATCGATCGCAATTCGAAAACTTCACTTCGAAATTGACTTACTCTGTATCTTTACTCCTCAGGTTGGAGACAATGGTGCCGGTAAAACGACGTTACTGAAATTGATTTTGGGGATTTTGACGCCTACTGAAGGGACGCGGGTCGTCCACAGGAACCTCCGCTTTGCCTATTTCAGCCAACATCACGTCGATCAGCTCGGAATGAACTGTTCATCGGTCGAACTGTTGCAGCAGCACTATCCTGGTAAGGCTTTGAGTCTGAATGTCCATTAGATGCCATTAGATTGGCGAGTTTCAATGGTAGAAACTGGATGAGCCTCGTGGAGCTCTCTCTTTAAATTGACGATGATTCAAGGAGCGAAACAAGCCGTGAATACCGTTGAACGTTTTCATTCACTTCGAGTTCTTCTCTTTCAGGGAAACCCATCGAAGAGTACAGGCGGCAACTCGGGAGTTTCGGAGTTTCGGGGGATTTGGCGCTGCAAACGGTCGCGTCGCTCTCCGGAGGTCAAAAATCGAGAGTCGCCTTCGCCAAAATGTGCATGTCCAACCCGAACTTCCTCATTCTCGACGAACCCACGAATCACCTCGACATCGAGACGATAGAAGCTCTCGGCCACGCCATCAACAAATATACGGTACGGCTCTTCCCCAATCCAAAGAAGTCCAGTCCGGTGTAGGGGTTTGAGATGAAATCGGGACAACCGGGAATTTTTATGGGTGTCTAGGGGACGTGTTTTTGGCATTTTCTCCTAGATTCTCCTTGTGCTTTACTTTTGGTGCCCGAAAAACTGCGATTTCTTGGCACCTGTTTCAGTTTTGGTTTATTATTCTTGGAATAATACACCTATGTTTTCGCGACGGGGGTCGACGACTCCGATCGGGCTCAAAATTTGACATTATCCGTTTCAAGTGGTCTACATTCTAAATCCGAAATGTCCGTCCGCCGTACGCCGTCCAGGCCGTTTTGGGCAGTAGGAATTTTTTTAAAAATCTGAAATTTCGACAAAATACTTGGTTTACCATCTAGTTGTGCCCGCAAGGTTTTCAGTCCGATCGCCCAAACCCGTGGGGCGCTATGGGGCTATAATGGGGCTACGGGAGGGGTTTTTTGACGGCTTTTAGCTATGGAATCGTGTTAGGTGTCGTTTTCGAAGTATTTTTGGACGTAGAATTCATTTTTTGGGGTCCCGGAACGATCCGATTTCACTGAGCCGATCTATAGGGCTCTCATGGGGCTAAAAATGGGATTTTTGAAGGATCCCAGGATGTTAAATATTTTTCGAGTAAAAAATACGGAATTTTTGAAAAAACACATTTTTGAACAAAAAAATCAAAAAAAAAAATTTTTTGAGATAAAAATCCAAAAAAATTTTTTTTTTTTTTTTAATTTTTTTCATTGACAGAATTAAATTTCTGCGCAAGTAATGTATATCAAAGAATAATAAACCCTTGTGTAAAATTTGCAGCGTTTTTTGCTTATAACTCGTAGAGTACGCATCCTACAGAAACTTTTACTCGTACGAAAAATAAACAGCGTAAAATTCCACGTCGAAAGACCATCTCAAACGTCAAGATCGGTTCGGCCTTAACTCATTAACTACGCATCCTACTGAAAATTTTACTCCTTCCAAAATTAAATAGCAAAAGATTTTGCGTCGAATGACCATCTCAAACGTCCGACGAATACTAATGGCACTTACGTTGAACAGAAATGCAATGCACCGTCCCTTATATAAAATTGAATCAGCTTTCACCATAAAAAAAAGAGAATAATTTTTAATTATTAAGATCGAACTAACTGTTCCCTAGTTATGGGCAACATTACGCGAAAAAGACGTTTTTGTCGAAATTGGCCATTTTTTGCCATGCCGGCCCCTTCCGTACCGAAGCTCAAATCAGACTTTCATATAGAATACCTGCGATGGGAAATTGAATCAGCTCTCACGAGAATTTAATTCTCTACAAGTTTGATTCAGTGACATTTTTTGATTGGGTACGCCGTTTTTTATATAGAGGCTTTGAAACGTGAGCGTAACCCATTTTTCAGCCGATTTGAGAAAAATTGGCAAACTTTAGCGATCGATTGCGGCCAAACGGCCGAACCGATCTTGACGTTTGAGCTGTTCATTCTACGTGGAATTTTACGCTGTTTATTTTTGGTAGGAGTAAAAGTTTCTGTAGGATGCGTACTCTACGAGTTATAAGCGAAAAACTGAAACAAGTGCCAAAAAAATCGCGGTTTTTCGGGCACCAAAAGTTAAGCACGAGGAGAATCCAGTAGAAAACGCTAAAAACACGTTCCCTAGGCACCCGTACGTCACCCATAAAAATTCCCGTTTGTCCCGATTTTACGCTAGCTTTTTCACGGACTGGACTAAAGTTCACAGTTATATCGCCGTACGCCTCGAAACACGTTTGGCTCATTTCAGGGCGGAGTTATCCTCGTATCTCACGACGAGAGGCTCATACGAATGGTCTGCAAAGAGCTTTGGGTTTGCAGCCAAGGAACCGTTAGGAGCCTTGAAGGAGGTTTCGAAGAGTACAGAGCCATCGTTGAAAAAGAACTTATGGAATTGAACAAATGAGACCACGCCCCCTACTCGTAAGTCTCCTCACATAATTCGTCCGCGTCAAGCTACTTTTGAGCCAAGTGTTGCGATCTATTAATCACCTTTTATGTTCATATACTTTTTTTCTTTCAGGAAAGCAAAGAAAATCAACCGCCTGGCCAAATCCCATTCATACCAAATTCGCCTGCTCACCTGTGGCTCATAGTGATTAATTTTGTATTTATTTGTAATACATTATTGTAAGATAATAATATATTTGATGTTGTTACTCGAGAAAATTGGGTTTCTCTTCGTTATTCAGCACACTGAGCATCTGTCAAGAATGTGAATGATTGATTATAAGTTGACTGTACGTGAAAGAGGGGGCGCTCCAGTGACCCGCTCAAGATTGTTCGCTACCTTACAAGTGCTGGCGGGGTGAGCACTAATATGCTATCGACCGGCGCAACGTTGCCTACCGTGCCTGGCCTTTATCTACGGCAGTCTTCTCCCGGTCTAATATTGCCATCTACTGATATCGTACATAACGGTAGATAGCATAGTAGATCAGTGGACTGACGTTAGATAGCATATTGATGCAGTAGTGAGGGGAAAGACGGTTCTAGGGGGTGATGCGAGAAATTGTTGTAAGGGGCTCAGGTTTGGTGAGCGATTTGAAAGTGGGATGGAGTTAGGGAGAGTGGGAGACTGGTTTTCTTTGACCACCGCATTACGTGAAGATGGAAGAAACTGTATTAAATGCAAATTTTGCAAGTCCTCTGTTGAGTCCGAGTGCGCCTTTGAATCACCGTATGAACGCTGTATCACCCCAGAACATGAACCGATCTTTGGAAGCCCTGAATGTGTATTGTCTTATGTATAAATGCAGCTAAATCCAAAGTGATCGTTTTCCAGCGTAACTCCCTTGAAATTGGAGCGGGAGGTGGCTCTTCGGGCTGTGAACAATCGCTGCCTGCAAGTGTGGCCAGTGGTATTCAAGTCCCAGCCTGGGATGAGTTGTCCATTCGAGCTGTTGTGAACACTTCACTATGTGGCTGAGGTCGGGGCGTACACGTATGCCGAATGCTCGGAACGTGTTCAGGTTAGAGCCTTCAAATCTCTAATGGGCCTCGTATTTGACACTCGTGAGACTGGAGTTGGGCCATAGTCATGAAATTTACTATACCCAAATCCTCGCTCATTGGCGATTAATTTAAATATTATTAAGCAAGTTTCTCTTCCACCCCCTGTGTAGCAGCCCAGTCACCCTTCTTATGTTCTCTGATTGCCCTGTTTGAACCCAAGTTCAGGGTTGGTAGGACGCTTCCAGATCGGAAAATCAAGTCGTCACGGTCGGAGAGAATCTTCGCCAAGAGCTGCTCTGGCTGGAGTTCATGGTATGGAGAAGTGTAGTTTTGGATTTTATCAAGCAAACAAGATGCCACACCTGCCAAGGTTATGGAAACATTTCGGCATCACAACCCCCTCCTGGGAGACAGTTGTACATTTTGTGGTGATCATGAGACGAAGAACTGCCCCTTGAAAGATGTTCAGCCCCCCAATTGAGATGAAGTGTGCTAACTGCAAGCAGTTCAACCTTCCAAGCAGCCACAGAGTAGAAGACAAAGACTGCCCAACGTTACAGCTTAGGCGCGCCTGGCCAGAATCAACGCTAATGCTGAGAGTCTAGCTTCATCTTGATGCTGCAAATCGTCACCCAGGATTACCTGATGAAGGAGCGTGAACCAGCGTATTCAATCTTTTCAATCCTTTTTGTTTTCTTGGATTAGTTAAGGGTATTGAAATTCCTTACAAATAACGGAATCGTGGTTATCTTAGTTGTAAGCCAGCTTTTCAAAAAAAGTATCTGCCAAGGCACAGGAGAGTCTGGAGACCGACTTGGGTATCGATTATTGGTATGCGCCAGTCATGACTTGAGACGCAAGGTAGGCTAGTAGGGGGGTTCACACTAGTCGGTCTCCAGACTCTCCTCATCCCATGGCCACCTCATCTTCGTGGACCTGGAGAACACGTATGACACGGTGCCAGTGTCTCGCCTGCGGACGTCACTTTGTCGAATGGGAGTTACAGAACCAATGATTGGC
Source organism: Pilophorus perplexus (assembly GCA_955831195.1). Lineage (NCBI taxonomy): Eukaryota > Metazoa > Arthropoda > Insecta > Hemiptera > Miridae > Pilophorus > Pilophorus perplexus. The sequence goes on from OY037015.1 coordinate 6,519,959, forward strand.
ATACTCCAGTGATTGTATGTGTATTAGGGCCGGAACGAGCAGCCGTCTGGAAAAGAAAACCCTAGATTGGTATGAGCACCTCAGGCGCATGCCTGAGTCGGGATGGCCCAAGAAGATGTTGAACTGGTCGCCGAGGGGGCTTCGAAATAAAGGCCGTCCTTCAGTAACATGGAGGGGAGGAGTTGTTTGCCAGTGGCAAGACAGAAGATCTTTGAGTCAGGCGATAAGGGGCAACCCCTGACAAGGGGACGAGTAAAAGTAAAAGTAAGGAATCATAGTTGATGAAGTGATTTACCTTTTATAGCCGTAAGGCTTCTACTAATAAACCTCTTTATTTCAATTCATTTCAAAACTGAAATTGGAATTAGAAACTACCACAGAAACCCATTGATATTTTTGTCCCTATGTCATTGAGCTAAAACTACCATTTCCACTATTTCGTAAAACTCTCACTGCCAATAGCACAGTCATCCGTTCGCGCCCAACCTTCCTGTTGCTTTGCCAGATGAATAGCATTCCTTCGGGTCCCGTGATAGCTTTAAAACTCGAAACAGGTAGTTTTTACCGCCACTTACCCTAACCCATTATGCTTTAATAATCGACGCAAAAAAATACTTCAAAACAGTCTCGATTAGTGCAACTCAAACCGCCCATAGTATCATGTGGGTGCTTCATGTGGAATGTCCCCCGACGCTAATATGACTGTCTAAATAAAAATAGGAAAATCTACACCGACACCACAAATTTAGTTTCATTTTCGTTTATCAATATGTTCAAAATTTGAAGCAGGAAGCGGATTGATGACCCACAGAAAATGTACAACAATAGAACTATTGCACTTGCTACCAGCGTCATCAAAACGAGAGGAGCCCCTGGAGTGAGTTTCCTTGTGAAATGGTGCTATATTGACCACATTTGAACGGTTTTCTATTAGAAACCGCATTTTCGATTTGACCGTTTGAGCGTGTTATTTTTTTTATTCAGGTTTTTAGCCAATATTTGAATCAGTCGCTCATACAGTTGAGGGAATTTCACGATCCCTGTGAGCCTCGACATCTTTCTTGGCAATGGCGTCCGAAGCTGAGCCCCAACGTTAACAAGTGCCATAAATCGAACCTCAAGAAGAAAACCTGTCCGGAATATAGATTTTTTCCAAGGTAAGTACAAAACCAGTGGCTGTTCGTCCTGTTGACTGTAATTTCACGGAGATCTCTCAAACAGGTTCAAGAAAACCTACGTTCCTCTGGACATAACTGCGTGCGACCCTCCAGCTCCTAAGCCGAAAACATGGTCGCAGTACTTGAGCTTCTTGCTGCCCGAAGAGGTCATGCGGAAACCCAAGCCGGCCACCTGCCGAAAAATGTTGGAACACCGGAGGAGGAAATGCATGGACACTGAAGATTACACGAAGTGCATTCAAGGGGAGTGTTGGCCTCTTCCAACAGAATGGTAAATTTACACTTAAGATAGTTGAAAAAGCGGTGGTTTGAACTTTTCAAAAATTGGCTTCTGTCGCAGGTATGGCCAGGGAGTTCTTCACATTTCGGAACTCGCGCTGAGTAAAGAACCCATCAAAGTTGCAATGGACGCTCTCAGACCTTGCCCTCCTGCTTCTAGTATGGTAAATAAAAGAGTATTAAGGTTTCAATGGTTGGTACGAGTGAAATTCATCCACTTTTCGTTTTTTTTTTTTTTTTTTTTTTTTTTTTTTTTTTTTCCAGATTACTAGATGCATTGAAAAGAAGCTTCCAGTGTGTCCTCTGAAAGAGAGTTCATGTTTGGACGCACTCATCCGGAAAATGCCTTATTCTCAGTTTCGTGGGGCCGAATCAGACGGGTCTCCCCCAGCGTAAGCTGAAATCAAATCACATAAGAACCCAATCACTTGTCACGAAGAGTAATAATAATTAAAACTTAAGGTGCAGAAGGGGATGTGGGGAGACTGGGGCTGACATGAAACCTCTAAGGGTGTTGTGATCATTTTCACAAAATTCCACTAGAGTGAGCTCATACCGCTTTTAATCTTCACAGTAAGGTTAAAAAGTACCGCAATGTTTTGTTTGTTTTTTTCATCTACGAGGTAGGTGATCAACTTTTTTTCAATCCAACTTCATCCTGCCTCCAGTTGGGTACTTCTGAGGACCATACATTTTAAATGTTAAGTGCAACGCAGTTTTTAAGTGTTAAGAACTCCGCTCGGCTCCACTTGTCCTTCAGCGATGGATAAGTCCAGGTGGAGCAACGCAAGGAAATTTCCTGGGGTCACGACCGGCAAGTCGTCTGGGGAACTCTGGATGGAGCAGAGTGGGCGGTAGTTCATAACGGCGACGAAGGTGCTCAATGCATCCTCTTGTGGTACTTCATTCCTCAGCATGTAGTGCAGCAGAAACGTTGCGGATCGCACTTCAGCTCCATGTGAACCGCTTTGGAGGCAAAACTCAAGAAGATGCAGAGGCGCCAATGTTTTGGCTAACATCAACGTTGAGCTTTTCACGTAGAATAGTCCTGTCACATGGAAAGGTGCAATGGCTTCCATTCGTTTGCCTGGGAGGTTGGTATGGCTTGGAGTTGACCCAGCGGCAATCCGTACATGTTTCAGTCGTTGGCGGACACCGTTTTTTTTTTTTTTGCCATTCACAACAAAGTATCATTGGAGTAGATACAAAAATAATACTGTTGCTCAAGTTAACTAAAATAATTCTAAAAACCTTGAAAGACAACAAAACTGGTCAACGGATACGCTAAGCCTTAGAATCTAAAGGATGTAATTAAATAGAACTAGCTGTAAATACGAATTGCTACCACAGTTGAACTACGCAAATTGTACTGTGCACTTCCCCCGACCTCATGTCACTTAATCATTTTTTCAGGCTTAAGCTAAAATGTCCGATCAAATACAGTTCTGAACTGCTTCCCGATAATTTGCAAGATAAGAGTCTGAAGTTGTCATGCAAAACGTACGGCGAGTTCAAAGCGGTCGAATGTCCCAAGCAAATGTTCAATCGGTAAGATGAGTTGGGAATCGTCGATAATTCTGTCGTCGCTCGTTTTCAACCCTTCGTTCTCTTATTTGCTTCTCCAGGTACATGAGCGTCGACTTGACGTCAAAAAATCTCGTGCCAGTCCCGACAACAGTACCAGGCTACACTCCTCAAAGGGAAGTGAAGAAAGGCATTTGTGGACGTCAAACACTCGTGAGACCGCCGAGCTCGAGGAATTTTTCCACTGGGCAACCCCTCCAGTCGGGAGACTACCCGGAGTTCATGCGAAACGTGAGTTCAACGTGCACTTGATCACTAGTAATAATTACTATCGGGTATATGTATATAATTATTATCGGGTTCTTGATTGGTTTGCGTTGCAGAAAGATTCCAGTCACCTCCAGCCAGGACGGAGCCCCATCTGCTTCGACAAACTTGCAGGGCGAGCTGGCATCGATGCGGAACTCTTGGACAAACCCCAATATACAAAAACCGTTAGTATTCTTGTCCCTCGTGATTCCTTGCATACTAAAGTGATATCGATTCTTACTATTGACTCGGTTCAGGCGGGCGTGGCGTACTACTCGAAATTCACCGAAAAGGATTTGGAAAGACACGAAAAAGAAGCAAAGAAAGATGAAGAAACCACTGAACAGCGCCAGAAGAAAATCGACGCCTCAAAGTCAAAACTTCAGTTGCTGATTGAAAAGCAGGAGAGGGAGAGAGGCATGAAAAGCCCGAACAAAGTCTTAAAATCCTCCGGTAAAGTCGAAATATTGTATTTGCGTTTTGTATTGGTGGCGGTGGTTTCCAATCGGTGGGTCTGAATGAAGGGAGTACTGAGAAGTTCTTGATAAAATAATTTTATTGCTAGGATCACCACAAAGAAGGTCTTGTGAAATTTGTTCAAAGAGTAGAGATACTCTTGATGTGAATTTTTCCCATAGAGTAGAAACACAAATTTCGATGTTTCTGTGAAATTTAGCATTAGACAGTGATAACTAGGGCTCGGATCGATATGCTCTATAAAATCCGCGAATATGCCCTGAAAACCACCCCGATATGCCCGTAAACATGCACTAAAAACCCATAGATATGCCCTTGAAAATTTAATGTATGCTGTAAAAAATAGCTTTTGGCCTCCATTTTTCAAAGCGCAATTACATCACCGACTCAGCAACAATATAGAAAGTATGGGGAGAAGGTAGAAATATAGGTAACTCACTCATATGTAGGTACAATTTATTTTGACCTTATATTACTATTTTCTTTCGGATTTACATTCTTAGCGCGTAGGCATATATCAGTCAGTAAATACATTGGCTTGTACACCTAAATGTTTTTCCAAATTCTCAGGCTTGAATGATTTTCTTAAGTCACTCAGTAGCAGTTTCAAACGTGAGAAAGACCGCTCTACGTCTACGGAAACGAGTGGTAAATACTTGCAAGATGCAATATATGTAGGGGTGAATTCGGAGTGCTTCAGATGAGTTGCCGTTCAACACTTTTGCCACCTCGACTGCAGTTGACCAGCCAGGGTTCCGAATAAGAACGAACTCGACTTTGTTGCGAACGACTTCTCCTGTCCCCCGGATAGGAAGAGGCTTCTTTCTGAAACTTCTCGATGACGCGTACTAGTAGCTACTTCCGTCAGCTCCTTCCCCGCGGACTCTAATTCCAGTATTAGCTGGGGGATTGTCGAAAAGTGAGCTTTAACGAAGGCCAGCTCTTTGATGGTACCTATTGCTGTCTTTCATGTAATTTTTAGATTTTTCTATGTATTGGGAATCTTTTTCGTCAAATGTATCGATCACCTGGAAAAAATAAGGAAAATGGGTTAATGCATAGTTAACCAATTGGTCCAGACTCAAGAAGGTATAAACGAAGCACTTGCCTTCTAATCCAATGAGCAGAGGATGAATTGAACAGACTAGAGTAGAATGAGAGAAAACAGCAGGAGGTTGCTTTGGACACTCACTTTTTTTACTGCTTGCAGGTGGTCAGCATAGTATAATGCCGCAGAAATCCATGTTCCCCATATAGTCAGGATGGGCTCTCGTGGCAGAGGGATATGGGGGTTCTCTTGCTTGAAGGCCCTCACTCGGCTAGGTGCCTTGACGAAAATTCTTTCTACTGACAAAATTAGGCTGTTCACTCCCGGGGATTGATCTCTCAGCGCTTCTGATACTTACTCGATGAAGAGCGTGGGCCAAACAAGTAACATGTATCATCTTTGGGTACAACACCTGGAGGTGTTTCGGTACTTATACCCCCCCCCCCCCACCCGATTTCGTGTTCATAAACACCCCTCCCGATGGCTTTAAGGCACGCAAATTCGAGCCCTTTTCAGTTATAACACCCCCACCCCACCCCCCCGAACTCGATTTCCAGCCCCTCCCGATGGCTTTAAGGCACCCAAAGCCAACCAAAATCGAGTGGGGGGGGGGGGGGGGGTATAACGGAAAAGTACCGGTGTTTCCCTGCCTTCAAAAAATATACTTTTTGCCAAAAACACCCCAAATATGCTCTTAAAAAGGAAAGTGCCGAAATATGCATTTATATGCTCTATAAATTTAAATTTGGAACACCAAATTCGCTTCGAAAAGGTGTATTTGGGATATTTGTAGCTTGGGCATATCGCCAACATAATATGCAAATATGCCTTGATCCGAGCCCTAGTGATAACTAGGTAGTATCAATACTAGCTCAAAAAAAGCCCTTTTTTCAAACAATAACTCGACAAATTAGTGTCATTTGGATAATTCTGCATACAGTAGTGATGCATTCAAACAAAAATCTTTTTTATACAGTAGAAACGCAAATTCGAATGCTTCTGCAAAATTTTGCATTAAGTAGTGATAATAGCTCAAAAAAGAGCGAGAAAGTGCCCTTTTGGTTTATTATTCTTGGAATAATACACCTATGTTTTCGCGACGGAGGGCGACGACTCCGATCGGGCTCAAAATTTGACATTATCCGTTTCAAGTGGTCTACATTCTAAATCCGAATTGTCCGTCCGCCGTCCAGGCCGTTTTGGGCAGTAGGAATTTCTTTAAAAATCTGAAATTTCGACAAAATACTTGGTTTACCATCTAGTTGTGCCCGCAAGGTTTTCAGTCCGATCACCCAAACCCGTGGGGCGCTATGGGGCTATAATGGGGCTACGGGAGGGGTTTTTTGAAGGCTTTTAGCTATGGGATCGAGTTAGGTGTCGTTTTCGAAGTATTTGTGGACGTAGAATCCATTTTTTGGGGTCCTGGAAAGATCCGATCTCACTGGGGCGATGTTTAGGGCATTCGTGGGGCTAAAAATGGGATTTTTGAAGGATCCCAGGATGTTAAATATTTTTCGAGTAAAAAATACGGAATTTTGGAAAGAAACACATTTTTGAACAAAAAAATCCAAAATAAATTTTTTTTTTAGATAAAAATCCAAAAAAAAAATTTTTTTTAATTTTTTCATTGACAGAATTAAATTTCTGCACAAGTAACGTATAATAAGTAAAGTGCACAAGTAAAGAATAATAAACCCTTGTGTAAAATTTGCAGCGTTTTCATATAGTAACGCTACAAATGAAATGTTTTTTGAAAAACACAGTAGTGATTCGTTCTACAAAAACAATCTTCATTGAGTAGGAACAAAAATTTCTGCTTCTGTGACATTTAGCATTAGGGAGTGATAATAGCTCGAAAAGTTTACACGAGCTCACTTAGGGTGAACTTTTCCATAGAGTAGAAGCACAAATTCGAATGCTTCTGTGAAAATTAGCATTAGGCAGTGATAATAGCTCAAGAAGCCCCCTTATGGTTTATTATTCTTGGAATAATACAACTATGTAGGTAATCGCGAGGTCGAAAATTCTGATCGGCCTAATTATCCGCTAAAATCCTAAAATTATCCGCTTCATGGCATGTACATTCATAAAACGAAACGTTTTGAGCAGTTTGATTTTTTTTTTTTTTTTTTTTTTTTAATCTGAAATTTTGACAAAATATTTCTTGATTTTTTTTTTTTTTAATTTGAAATTTTGACAAAATATTTCGTTTACCAGCTAGTTGTGCCAGAAAGGTTTTCAGCCCAATCGCCCAAACCCGTGGGGCTCTGTGGGGCAATAAAGGGGTTGCGGGACGGTTAAAATAAAACCGATTTGGGCTAAGGGGTCGAGTTAGAGAGGTGTCGTTTTGCGTTTTTTTTTTTGTTTTTTTTTTTTTTTGACGTAGAATTAATTTATGCGGTTCCCAGAACGATCCGATTTCACCGTGGGGATCTAAGAGGCTACAAAATTTAATGGTACTTTGAAGGATCGCAGGAGGTCAAAATTTAATGAGCTGTCTTGTCCGAGTAATTTTGGACGTTTTTCCATTTTTCAAGGTCCCACATCTGTCCAAACATTATACAGAAGAAAAATAATTTATTTTTATTTTTTCAAAAATATTTTCTTATTGACTCAGAATTAATATTTGCACAATAATAGGTTAGTACTTAACTATATTGGAAAATTAAAAACACTTTGCAGGGTTTTTAGTGCAACCTTTCCCTCAAAAAATGGAAAGGTGCGCTCATCTCTTCGACTTTTTTTTTTGTGTATCACAGCATCACGCCCGAACGGCTGAACAGATTTTCATGAGGTTGGTTTCATTGTGATCAGCAAGTTCTGGGGGTGGTTATAGGCTATCAAAATCACCTCCGTCGCCGACGATTCGTCCGATCCCGACAACATAGTTTGGTCGTTAGATACCTAGTGTGTCAAGTTACGAATAATTCTTAGTTACGGTTTTGGTTTCGTAGTAACAGAAAGGTTGCGCTGTTCTATTCAATTCAATTGATGGCTTGTTTTTTCATTTCATATAGTAACGCTACAAATTTTGGAAAATTTAGCATACCTATAGTAGAGATACCTACGCTAACAAATGTTTTTCAATGAGAAGGAACTCAAATTTGAAGACTCATGAAACTAAGCATTGAGAAGTGATACAAAAGCTCGAATAGTGTTAAAGTTTTCCAAGGAGTTGTTGCAAATGGGACAAGGGGCAGACGTCCTGGTGTGGGAACAAAAGTTTTACCCAAAAACATTGCCCGTCTTTGCCCTAACGCATGGTGATTTCAACGACCTGTCACTTACCCCATGAACTGGAGATGTGCATTCATCACACGTTCTACTCGGGCCTCACTACCACCACTCCGCGGACGTTGGAGCACCAGAGGGTCCTGGTGATGGGTCCCTAAAAGATCCTGGGTTCCCCAGGTCTACACCCGCTCTCGTGAGATCAGGCATGGGTCTCAAAGTTGTTGCGGCCGTGTCCGTTCGAGTGGGTGAGCGAAGAAGCACTTTCGTCCCCTAATGTTCGTGACAGAGTGACGCGTATGTGGGTGGTTTCCGCACAAGAGTCAATACTTTTTTAAACATCCTATCGAAAGTTGTACCTTTCCAGTATTGTGCAGCCCCTAGTTGAAAACCACTGCTATAATATATTATGGATAAGGGTTCTTTCCCTCAGCCATTCACAGTGAAATTAATTATTTTCAGGATTAAGCGAAGATTCGATGTCTTCGCCGCTTTTCAACAGGATGGTAGACCTGGAAGATACCCCCTACCAAAGAAGTAAATTTCACTCATCTGCAATTCTATCAGCCCGCAAGAACCGTGACAAAAGTGCCAAAAATTCCAAACCCCAGCCGAACAAAATTGGCAAAGTAAGTGTGAGCAATTCGTGCGCGTAAAGTAAGTGATAATGTAACATATTATGCTGAAGTAATTTTTAATTCTCTCTCCGGTTGTTTTAGGATCAAATATGTTCTGGCTGCCCAGGAATTAAAGCAGCGGAAAACGCTGCTGAGACAAAAAGCAGATCTAAGTGCTCCACTATGCGAGGAGGAGCGAAAGGTATGTATTCTGCTTTTAAATTACAAAACAAAATCGGACTATCAAGCGTACAAGGGTGCCTCGCTTCATGAGGCCACTTTACACAGACAGGGGGCTCGCTTCGCTCGCCCGTGTGAGCGTAGCTACCCTCCGCTTCCTGCAGATTGTATATACAATATCAAAGGATAAATCTAGTGAAGTGGGAAGGATCATTTGAACTCGCCCCTGTTCTGACCCCGCTGGTAGTTAGAATAGTTACCCTAAATCACTGAAACATCCCGATCTAAATAGTTGAGAAACCGACGAATTTTGATGGTTTCATCGGATTCTGCATGGAAAACTCGAGCTAGTAGCTTGATTCAAACTCGTTTTGGCCAATAAGTGACTTATGTGGTGTTGCCGATTAGCCGACGAAATTCACTAATGCTACTCAATCATTCACTAGTGCACTTTGGCATGGATAACACTAACAATTCAATTGGAAAAAGCAATATTCGATTTCGGAAGGATCGGGAAAAAAGAAGTCCACAACACGTTTCTAGCCATGATCCTAACTCATGGCAAAATATCAGCCGAACGTTGTACCCTGGAAATATCCTTTCATGGTGAAATCGTGAGATGCTATTTCGTCGACGCACTTCCTATGATTCTCAATGATCTGATGATTTTCTATGGTTTCCAATAATATCGCCTTTTAGCTATCCTCTTCGCAAACGCAGTGACGATTTATTTTCGAATTTCTAATTCGTACGGTTGGTGTGTATTGTCATCTCTATCCACCACAATTCTACAGTCTGTCACCCTCCACTAAGTAAAGGAACAATCAAGTATCAAAGGATTACAATTCTATCCCCGAATACCGAAGCTCTACATTCCATGTTTTACATTACAAAGGTTTTTGGCAGCACCACACGATTGCTCAACACTCGGCACTGGTCGTATTTGAGTAAAACAAGCGTTAGTTTTCCTCGTTGGCCGCAAATTTAGCGTAGGAACTGATACTGTGAGTGGAATGGAGAGGAGCCAGGCGGTTGCCTTCAATTAATATTTGAGAGGATTGAGGCTTGAACCCTTAGCATCAAATAATGTATAGCAAGTTAATGTGAAGCATCAAGACATTTTGGAGAGGTGAGGAGTAGGGCGGCCAGCTTACGTCGGGGATTTTAATATAATCGGAGAGGAGACGTTTATCACCCCCCCTAAAGCTGTCCCTGGCACGCCCAAAATCTGCTTAGGAGGGCCTTGCTTCGCTCGGCCATTAGGCGGAAGGGAGTCATTGACATTGAGATAATACTGAAACATCCAGAATAAGCCTCCCCTCTCTCTCTCTCATCAGCAAAAGAAAAATTTACTAATAATAACAACATTAACAGATGTAAAGCCCTCCCGATTGTTGGAATTCCATTCTGACCCGGTGGATTTTGAACATAACTGAATATATCTGAAATTAGCACGGAATAAAATCGTCTCCCGAGTCTTAGAAATTAATTCCGAAATCGAGGGAAGTAAAAAAAAGTCTCGCCCTAAGTCGGGATCGAACACCACCATCTCTGACCTCCTCCGACGCAAGAGCGTTCATTCGTCGGGATTCATTTGTTCGAAATTTAGTGGTAAAATTCGGATCCAGAGGAAGGCGATAGAGGTTCCAATTTTAAATATGACCGATGGGCGCATTAAATGCATTTTCGCTGGTTCTGTCATTAAGAAAATATTTTTGGAAAAATGATTGTTTTTCCTTTACAATGTTTGGTCAGATGGGGGACCTCGAAAAATGGATTATGCGTCAAAAATTACTCGGAAAACGACACCTTAATTGACCTCCTGGGATGCTTCAAAAATCCTATTTGCAGTCCCATGAGAGCCCTATAGATCCCCCACTGTGAAATTGGATCATTCTTGGACCCACACAAATGGATTCTTCGTCCAAAACTACCTCGAAAAATGACACCTAACTCGACCCCATAGCCAAAAAACATTTTAAGCCCCCTCGCGTAGCCCCTTTTTTGCCCCACAGAGCCACGGGTTTGGGCGATCGGGCTGAAAATCTTGCAGGTACAACAAGATGTAAACCGAGTATTTTGTAAAAATTTCAGATTTAAAAAAAATTCGGACGGCATACGGACATTTCGTTTTTGGAATCTACACATCTTGTAACGTATGATGTCAAATTTTGAGGGCGATCAGAATTTTCTACCTCCATCGCGATTACATTTCCTGAATCCATACATTACCAAAACGTATTAATTTTCGTGCTCACCGTTCATGCTTTTGACATACCCACATACACGTTCTGAATTAGTAAGTTTATATTCACGATAACTTTACGCCGGTACATTTGAATATTTGTTATTTGCTGTTTCAGGAAGATGCCGCGTCGACAGACCGTTACGCCCCGGTGAAAAACTGAGCCCATTGGCCGTCAAGTGCCGAAACGTTGGAAGCTCACCCTGCATGAAACCAAGGTAGGTCAGGTTTATTGTAGCTTTCAACCTTCACCAAATTTATCACTTGGATTTTTAAAAGTCTTGGACGCGTTTTTGGGTTGATTTCCGCTCAAAACGTACATAGTTGATCATGTGTTAATGGAAGCCCAGTTCACGCTGTTTTCTAAATTTCGTTTTTTTTTTTCGAATTTGGTTTGTATTGCGAATAGTGTCCATTCTTATATACTTCACGGGACATGTGAAAACGCATAAAATTATCCTCGAACGTCCTACAGGTGGGGTAGGTTTTACATTGCTTGTTAACCCTTATCGGAGTCTATTAGTCTCCAACTTGACCCTCAGAGAAAGGTCTGGCTTGTGTATTGTAGACAATAATTCACAATGAAGCATAACACGAGCGTCATCATTTTACGCTTAGAATTTACTGTAATGTACTTTTATCATTCAGTGGTCAGAGCCGTAGAGGTGTTAAGGTTGGCGACCACTCAAATATCTTTCACACTTTGAATTTAGTAATGACAAAACATATCTTACGAAAAAGAAAACCCTTGCTAATCAACCTTATTTTCATTTGTTCACCTTAACACCTCTAGTCTCAATATCCTCCCCGGACTTCACAAAAGAGTTTGGTTGTGATTGTTTTTTTGAAAAATGTGAAGTGATAAAGGAGCACTCCAATCAAGAATGAACACCTCTACGGGCTCGGATACAAACATACCAAATTACTGATCGACCTGTTCTGTTGTCGTAACAGATGTGATCCGTTCCTTCTGGGTGCGGCTAACCGATTCGTACATCTGAACCAAGTGGAGTGTACGCCAATGAAAGAAAGGTTTATAGTCGACAGCAGAACTTCTTTCGGCAAAGACTCAAAGTCAAGCTACAGCAAACAAAGCAAAGATCTGTTGGATCAGTGCTGTGACGAGTTGAACAAACTCAAAAAACAAATAGAAAAGCTCAAACACGAATCAAAAGATGATCGGAAAAGCAACGACAGTGCCAACGACATGTTGGAAAAGTGCTGCGAGGAGATGGAGCAACTCAGGAAACAGCTTGAGTCGCTCAAGAAAGGCAAAAGTGGGAAGGGCGACAAGGTCAAATCGGATGCCAAAGATCTTCTCGAGCAATGTCAAAAACAGCAAGAACAACTCAAAAAACAGATGTCAGAACATAAAAAAAGCAAAAGTACCGCCTCGTCGAACAAGGATCCCTGTGACGATTCAAAAGGGAAAGGAAGCAAGGGCAACAAAAAGGAAGACAAAAAGTCGAGCAAAAGTGATCCCTGTAAAAAAGACTCTGATTCTTCATCTGGAGACTGCAGGAAGATAAAAGAGAAGAAAGAAAAGGCTGAAAAATGCGTCCAATATTTGGAGAAGCAGAATGAGAAATTGAAGAAGGCAATGGACGAAATGAAAAGGAAAATGGGCTCTGAATCTTCGAATAAATCTGGCAAACTTTGTGAAGAGCTCGAAAAACAGGCTCAAAAACTGGAAGAGAACAAGAAACTACTGATGAAAGAACACGAAAAGCTGAAGAAGGACTGCGAAGCAATGAAGAAAGAAATGAAAAAAGGGGATCGTGGGAAATCCAAAACTGAGGGGAAAAAACCATCAAAGACTGGTTAGTTAGAGAGAACTCAGTCAAACAGTCGTATTTGAACGAATTGGTTCAGTAGTTTTAAGTGGTTCTGTGGAAAAAAGGGTAAGATATGCGTGGGGAATTTGAGCCACTTTCTATTGCATCTCGCCAGCCCGCCAGAGTTAGTAGTGGCGGGGGGAGCGGGTCGCGCCACGGTTGCGACTGTACGTCAACCCGCCCGTTTGAAGACGGTCGTAATATTCGGCATTAATTGCCATACACTGTGTGTATTTTTTTTTTAATTTTGTATATTTAGGGATCATTCCCGCTGCTCATGCCGCCCCTGACGACAAGGGAAGCTGAAGCAGCTGGTTAGATCCCGATGCATGGGTTCACCACCCAGTTCTCTTTTGTCGACAATTCGACAAAGGAAGCCACAGGAGTGTTCCCATGTAAGACCGTGTCAGCTGGCCAGGCCACTTTTATCGACAATGAGCTTCTTTAATGATTTTTGAAAATGTTTTTCCTGCAAAGGTCGTGCTTCAAAAGTTACGAAAACGGGTCCATATTGCAGAAACCCCGTGTCAATTATTTATAGGGCCTTCATCAATTGAATTGAATAGATGAGCGCAACCTTTTTGTTATTACGAGAGAAACTAAGAAACAGTAGGTATCTAGCGACCAAACTATGCCACACAACACATCAAAAATATCCACGTGATGCTCATTACGTAAACAACTGCACCCTAACGACCGATGCTTAAGAAAACCTTATGCCGATCAGAGGTAACGAACGGCTCAGGCTGCAAAAATCGTTTTGGAGTCGTTGGAATCAGCCTAAAAAGCTCATTCCATAGACCCTTGTACCAACGAAATCGGACAAAAACTTTCGTCCCCCTATTGAGGCCTCCTTAGTTACACATCAGAGATAAACAACTTTCGTCGTGAACTACCTCCCGAAAACCGATGAAAGGGATGAGGGAGGAAAAATCAAGGTAGCCTATAACCACCCCACGAACTCGCTGATCACAATGAGACCACCCTCATGAAAATCTGTTGAGCCGCTCGGGCGTGATGCTCTGTACACAAACAAACAAACAAAAAAAAAACATACATGTCGAGGAGGTGAGCGCACCTTTCCATTTTTTGGAAAAAGGTTGCGCTAAAAAGGTTGCGCTAAAAAATGATATATGAATTCCGAGGTCTGGAGAGGGTACATGACGTGCGCTGCTTCGTCGTCTTTTGATTGGCCGGGAGATCCCTCTCTCTCTCTCATTTACGCAAGTCAGCCAACTATGCTACGCGAAAATTCGACCCCAAAAATCGAAAATCGGGTTAATCATTATAGAAGGTCATTCGAAAATTGAGCATCGAGGTTATTATCAAAGAAGGTAATTCAAAAAATCGACCTGGGCCTAGTGTTTTTATTCCGATTCTGTTCAGATTTGTTATTTAGCGCTCTGGCGGCTCAGTGCCCAACTACTCGACGCCCAGCCTGGCGAGGTGTGACGTCAAATTTGCCCGGCGATCATTTCAAAATCTCTAACATTTCGAAAACAGCTCATCTCGTACCTATACGGATTTTCGAACTAAAAATTGGGGTTTATGGGTTTTAAAGGGTGCTGAATCCGAATATGTTGTCAGAAATGCTGAATTCAGACCTTTTCAAGAAGCCCATTTGATTAAGGTAGCTGAGCCTGTTGGCTTTGGTAATATTGCGAGCCCTGGGTGAATCAATACCAGCCACGACACCCCGTGTAGGGTCTTCCCCACAGTTCCCTTCCAAAGACTGTCTCTCCACAGTATAACACTAAACAAATTGAATTTAACAAATTTAGAAACACGTGCTTGGTAGTTGCTACTCATCACCCGCAGCATGGGGTGTCCCACAAATTTAGAAGGTTGCGAGTTCAAATCACGTCAGGGTGACCAATTTGACTTGCTTGCTCCAGGCTTACTTGATACTGTGGAGAGGCAGAGTCTTCTGAAGGGAAACGTGGGGAAGACAGTACCTACCCTACACGAAGTGTCGTGGCCGGTATTGATTTGCCCAGGGCTCGCAATATAACCAAAGCGAACAGGTTCAACAACGTTGATCGAATTGTCGATAAAAGTGGCCTGGCCAGCTGACCCGGTCTTACATGGGCTTCGTTTGTCGAGTTGCCTGGGCAGCGGGCTCAATCCCGATAAATAAACTGCGATAAGACATTATTTAAAATGTTATAATGTCACACAGTGTATGGCAATTAACTTCGAATATTATTCCCGTCTTCGAACGGGCGGGCTGACGTGTTGGAGAAGAGGGTTTTCGCACAGTCGCGCTGCGACTGTGGCTCGACCCACTCCTCCCGCCGGTACTAACTCTGGCGGGCTGGCGAGGTGCAAGAGAAAGTGTGTCAAATTCCCCACAATACATAAGACCATTTATAGAATATTATCATGTTCATTACTGAACCGATATCGTTCCAATGCGGATGGTACTTTGATAGGAGACAAGAAGAAATGCTCCCCGAAATCCGTTTGTGACAAGAAGTCTGGCAAGAAGGCGGGAAAACCCGAAGACGACGTGCCCGACGAAGTGAAGAAAGCGATGGCGGACTGCGTCAAGCAGTGCGCGAAGAAAGCCAAGAAAACCCACATGAAGAAGGAGTTCAACAAGGAGAAGAAGAGGCTCAAAGATAAAATGAAAGCGAAGGAGGCTGCCATGAATACGTCTGAAGAGGACGACGGGGTGCTCGCCAAATTCTTGCACGGCATCTGTTGTCAGTTGCAGGAGTTGGCCAAGAAAACGAAAAAGAAGAAGAAATGTAGCCCGGAAGGCGGTAAAAAAAAATCATGAACCATCTTGGGCGCTCTCCGTTTCCATCGTCCGCGAGTCAACATTGTTACCAATAAAATACAAACATCATGAGAGTCAATCAGATTTCATTGCAAATGTAAAAAGTAGTGACAATTTACGATTTCAACTTTTCAGTGCTTTTGCAACTTTTGTCAATCAATCTGGGAAATCCATGCTAACGAGACGTCTTGGATTTACACTCGGGGAGACATAAGGGGGGCAGGGAAGAGCACCAGTACTTGGCCAGTTTTTTCATCTGTAGTTGGTAGGAACCCTGTTAGAATCGAATGGCGGAACAATTTTTCATTCATGTTATTTACGTCTTCAGTTGAAAGGGGCCGCCAATTCCAAGGCAAGAATTGCATTTCCAGTCACTCAGAGGACTACCATATGTTTGCAGTGGTAAGCGTTTTCTTTCACGGGCGAATTATGATACGCTCCCGATCGGCCGTTCAGAAGTGAAAGTTCACTCGCTCGAGTTACGATACGCTCCCGTTCGTTCAGAGTGGACCTCTAGAACTTTTATCTTACGCTCCTACGTGGGATCATGCGATAATGAGGCCATGGAACACAAGGTCTTGGCCTCGGTTAACAAGGAAGAAACTAGTGAAGCTAGCGGATTGGCTGCATTGGGTTTTTGGGTTTCCAATACCAACGTTGGGTAGGTATACAAATGGATTTGACGCCATATTTTGGAACCTTGAGAACCCCAACAGTTACAGGAAAGCGAATCACGAATATACCCGAAGTATAATCATGAATCAAAAACACGTTTTTCGGTCTATTTTCCAGCTTGGAAGCCAAACAAGGATTCTCACGAAGTTTGAACAGGAAAAATTGTTGAAGAGCAATGTATTTTGCGTCGATTGAACACGCTAAAATTGAAAATTTCTACAAAAATAAAGAGTCCCGCCAGATGATTTGTTAAGAAAAACATCATTCCTGAGCTGCAACTTATCTCTAGCTTGTCCCACTGGGCGGTGTCCTCTTGGTAACGATGATAGCTCACATACCTACCTAATAATGAATCGTAATGGCCGGATCGTATGATAAAATTTCGGCGGGAGCGTATGATAACATTTATACGGAAGCGTATCGTAATGGTTTTCGCGGTCCGGGACCGTATCATAGGATCCCCTCTTTCACGGCATGAGCCCCTGGGAGTCAGATGGACTTGCCAAGAGAAAGTGCCCTCACGCTTTTGATCCTCTGGGAGTCAGTAGGGTAACGCCCAAATTACCATTTTTGTTACATTTCACAAATAGGATTGGTTTAGTCATATCTTGCAACAGGAAAAATGTCGTGAACGTAGTTGCACGGAAAACCGCTAGAGTGAGCAATATGTCCCTTTGCCGCCATTGAAAACGGATTGTGATGGCTCTTGAGCAACGACACATCTCATAGTAACCAGGGCCGTGGAGAGAAAATCCGGGCCCGGGGGCAAAATTCATCGGGCCCCCTAAAAAAAAAAAAAGGTTGTATGAAAATTCATCGGGCCCCCTAAAAAAATTTTATAAAAATTAAAAAATTATAAAAAGTTTTATAAAATTATAAAAATTATAAGAAATTATTAAAAAATTAAAAAAAATTAAAATTAAAAAAATAATTTTTATTAAAAAAATTAAATTAAAAAAATTAAAAATTAAACAATTAAAAAAATTAAATTAAAATTAAAAATTAAAAAAATTAAAAATATTAAAAATTAAAAATTGAAAATTAAAAAAATTAAAAATTAAAAAATTAAAAAAAATTAAAAAAATTAAAAATTAAAAATTAAATTAAATTAAAAATTAAATTAAAAAATAAAAATTAAATTAAAAATTAAAAATTAAAAAAATTAAAAATTAAAAATTAAAAAAATTAAAAATTAAAAAAAATTAAAAATTAAATTTAAAAAATTAAAAAATTATTAAAATTAAAAAATTATTAAAAAATTAAAAATTATAAAAAATTATAAAAAATTATTAAATTATAAAAATTATAAAAAGTTTTATAAAAATTAATCGGGCCCCCTTTAAAGAAAAAAAAAGAAAAAAAAAGGTATGAAAATTTTTCCTATATTGATCTGTCCCTTTTCCCATTTTGCCTCTCTTACCCCCTTTTTTTACAACAAAAAAAAAATTCTCAAGAAAATCCGGGCCCCCCTACGAAGGCCGGGCCCGGGGGCAACGGGTCCGTGCCCCCCCTCTCTACGCGGCTGATAGTAACTATGAGATGTGTTGACAACTGTTGTGACATGTTCTTGTGTTTAATAAGAGTTTATGAGATTCACGCGTCTCATATTTTGCCTATATCTCGGAAACAGTTAGTCGGATCTTAATTTGCTTTGTTTCTAGTGGAATCTGATTACTGCTCCTCATTTAAAATTTAATCTTCTTATTCTAAATTATTAATTTAATAATGCTTAATCGGTCGGACTAACCGATTCCGAGTTATGGGCAAAAATGTGCGGAAAAACCCCGTTTTTGCCAAAATTTGCCATTTTTTCTCAAGCCTGCTCCTCCCTTATCAAAGCTCGAATCTAAGTTTTACATGGAATAGGTGCGATGGAAAATTTATTCAGCTTTCAGCTTTGGTAAAAAAAGAAGTTTAGAATCGGGCCAATAGTTTCCGAGCCACAGCCGAAAACGTTATGAAAAACGTGGTTTTCCGCTTACCGAGCGGTGTCAGTTTGGGCGTTTCTTGTTTTGGTTTAAATTCGTTTTCTCGGTTCCTTTTCTACAAGTGCCCAAATGAAAGCTACATAGATTTCCTACAGCTTGTTGGCTAAAGTATGTTGGCTGTAATTTGGGTCTGGTATTGGCAAAAACTTAAAATTGGAATTTGTTTGAAAGCCTTTCTTCAGAAGCCTGTATCTTGACAACCGTAAGTCGTACTGAGCTCGCGTTGTGCTCAAATTCTTGAACATTGTATCTTCTTTAAAATTTTTACGTATAAAAAATTCGTTAGGGAGATATAACCAAACAACCAAAAGCGAGCTGCTCACGAAGTTCCCGACGATTTACGTGCTCCCCTGGTTGGCACAACGTTAGTTTTACCATCACGAAGCCCGGCTTATTTTCATTTTTGTTATTAGTGCGAAATAATAAGGGTCAGTATTTCCTAGTTCGACTTTTGTTGATTCTACGGATGTTCCATCCTGTGAAATTCGTGTTTTTATTTTCTGGGGGGTGAACTGGGCTTCCTGCTCCGCTTGAATATCCTTTGCGGTGTTTCGGCACCAAGAACCGCCCAAAAGGCGCCCTTAGTAACTCCCCTGTCGCCTGTGTTATGATCAGGGTTAAAGAGTGCAAGGAGCCTTACGTGTCCGACCTCCCGTGCAATCAGAACTCGGGGAAAAAAAGGAAATTCCACACTACCACCCACATTTGGCAGTCGGCGAGTCAACCCAAAGAAAACCCGTCCGGAAGTTGCTTCAAGACCGTCGAACAAGTCAAAGTCGAAGAGCCCGAATGCCCGCCTCTCCCGCCGAAGAGGAAATGCGCCAAACTCGATTTCGAACATTGGAACAAACCGAAGATCCCGCTTTGCCCACGGCCTCCTGGGTACGTGCCTAAAACAAAACAGCAGCTTGCTGCCGAAGGGTGTGTCGATGAGGAGGATAAACCGCAATGTGGTCGTGTTGAGAAAGCAATCTGCTGGGTCAAGAGTATTTTTAAACCTAAAAAGTCCTGAATTAAAATGGTTTTGCATGTGAATTACTGACAATGCTGATTTACGGGGGTTACGAATAGCACCGTGAAACAAAACCACGTTAAATTGGCGTCCAATTCTGTGTATTTAAGTGTTTTAGTAACTACCTACATTGAGAGTGTCAATGGTGTTGATAGGGTGGATGTCTACTTCTCCCAAATCGCTACTTACATCAATCCGTGTAAAAAGAAGGAAGAGCCGAAGAAAAAGAACGACTGCGACAAGGTGGAGGAAAAGCCCAAAGAAGAGCCCCAAACCCCCAAACCTCCGCCGGTCGACTGTTGCCTGAAGAGATGCTCCCCTCACGATCTCAAACGGGAAAAGTGTCCGTGTTTCCACCGTCCGCCGCCGCCTTGTAAGAAATTGGGGCTGGTCTGTTCGATATTTCACAAATTGGGGATTTTTTGCGGGTGTGAAAAGAAAAAGGAGCCGTGCGAGAAAAAATGTAGGTGGTAAGAGTGTCGTACAAGTGTGAAATTATATTAAAAGCATGTTGACGTGAATCGTGACATTTATTCTTCTCAATCATAGAGCATAGTACAATTGAAAACCCCTCTTAAGCCTCAGAAACATCCCATTCAACCAGAAAAATCACCGGCATCTTTCAAACCGTGAACTGGGACTTCAATACAATGTTTTAAATTGAGCCTTTTCTGAAATGGTATTTTCTGTTCCGTTCCACCAGCCAGTTGGAAAGCGCTTTTCGAAAGGCGCGAGCAATTCATACAAGTAGTGTCAACTTCAAAGGAAAGACACCGGGCAAGAAAATTGATTTGATCGAAGAAGTGAAATTTCTTGTCGACGCTATGAATAAAGTGACAGACATGCGATACGGCGGTGATCGGGATTCTGAGACGTATGAGAAAATAAAAGAGCGGATGATTCAAATAAAAAAAGAATTCATTCGGATTGTCGGAGCCCCGCCGAACCTTAAAAAGTTGGACAAGAGAATGGTGGACGATATAAATCAGCTGATGGAAGAGATGACCCGAGTAGCGAAAATGGAAAGCGTTCAGTCTGACAAGAAAGTGAAAGAGGACATAACGCTCATCCACGACAAAATGAACTCCGTGCTGGACGAAGTGCTGGGTGATTGCAAACCAAAAATCGACGAGTGTGAGGAAGAGGTCAAAGTTGTCGAAGAAGTGAAAAAAGTCGAAGTGTGCCCGCCTCCACCGAAGAAGAGGAAAAGCCCGCATGAGATAAAAAGGGCGACGTGTTATCCCCGGATCCCTAAAAAAACACGGTTCTTGTGTAGGCTCTTAAAGATGTTCGGTATTAAAAGTAAGTGCAACTGCACTAAATAAATAGTGAAATGAACGTGTGGCTCATCATCTTCCAAGTGGTAAAAGTTGGAATAAAAACAAGGGGCTACCCTGTGCTGGCTGCACCAGCCAACCCCCGCTGTCTTCATGTTGCAATGTGGTGAAAGTGATTAATTTGGAAGGTAAAATGTATTTTTGACCAACTTAAAGAGCTCAGCGGGTTTCCCCTCGCTAGCCCCATTTTCCCCCCCCCCCCCCCCCCTGCCGTCGGAGCACCCCCTTATTGTGTTGTTTGTGGGGTTCTTTATGACCTCTGAGCTCCGCTGAAGGGGGATGAGGGTGCGGTTTCATCTTTTCGCTGCCTCTCCACCATTTGATCGCCCCCTCCTTCCCGCCTTCCCAACATCCTTTCCACTGGTCTTGCCCCTACTTTTCACTCGCTCATAATTGGTTCAATTTGGTCCGCAATATTTGGTGGTTTCAGGCTTTTCTTGTCAACTACCCGCCAAAACCTAATTTTTCAATTTTTTTTTTTTTTTTTCAAAATTTTTCGACATTTAGAAATACCCTAGAAGAATGATGGTATCCTCCTCGTGTAGCGGCTTCAATGTAATATACTAGGGGGCCATCCCCTGCTGGCTACGCCAGCCAATCCTCGACAGTATTCCTCCCACCTGGCCTCAGCCCCACAACTCGTTTTCCCATATAGTGTAGTTTTTTTTGGTTCTTGAAGAAATACCGATTTTGGGGGAGGGGTTGGACACCCCTTGGCCCACTGCCATCTCAACATCCTGCTCTAGCTTCCATTTTTCGTCCACGTTTGGAGCTTAGATGCGCCTCGTGGAGCAACTTTTTGGTGGTTTCAGATTTTTCTCGGCATCTAATCGGCAAAACTGACTTCTTTTTTTTTTTTTTCAAGTTTTTTAGAAAAAGTTTAATATTTTGTTTTTATCCACTTTTGGAGCTTCCATGCGGTGTTTTATCATGTGGAACAACTTTTTGGTGGATTCAGTCTTTTCTCGTACCTACTATGCTCGCCAAACTGGACCAATTTCAGATTTGTCTGACATCTAGAAGTGCCAAAATTTGGCACTTTTATTTAATAATAAAGATGAGCATCCTCCTCCTCCTCCTCCTCCTCCTCCTCCTCCTCCTCCTCCTCCTCCTCCTCCTCCTCCTCCTCCTCCTCCTTTTCCTCCTCCTCTTCCTCCTCCTCCTCCTCCTCCTCCTCCCCTCCTCCTCCTCCTCCTCCTCCTCCTACTCCTCCTCCTCCTCCTCCTCCTCCTCCTCCTCCCCTCCTCCTCCTCCTCCTCCTCTACTTGCAGCTTTAATATAGTAGATATAGACGATGAGTAAATATCTTGTAAGTTGTGTAATTTTGATCTCATGGGGAATTAAGGTTGACAGTTGAATGTTTCAATCAAATAGTGTGCTCTTTTACTGCTGCCAAAGGGGATTTTTCAGCATTTCTTCGTTGAACTGGGCTTCTTCAATTTAGAACTAAGAATTCGCATAGACGCTTTTGGGCTGTCATAGTTTTTTATGTGGCAGGGATATTCAATCAGGAGGTTTGTGGACGGCCGTGGGATCGCCAACAGTCCATTGTCGGAGGGCTTTGCACGAGACGCAGTGTACCGAAAGACCTTATTCCCGAGCCGCTCTCGTCCCTCACCAGTCGTCAGAGAAGAGAATTTACGGGCACAAGAAGACGGTCCCGTGGCTTGAAACGGTTCGGAACGCTGTCGCCAACAGCGTCTACATACCGTTTCCAAGTTCCTCTTCTATCATGTTGGGGAACTCTTTTAGAGAAACTGACGTGAAGAACCGAGTGCATTCTGAATATATTGCTCAAACAGTCAAACAGAAGACGAGCGAAGTTTTGAAGTTGTTCTCCGATCGATATAAACAAATCCGTAGAGACGACGCCGACTTGGACAAGACCAACTCAATGTACGGAACTGAAGTGTATCCTGAAAAGGACGAAACTTCATCGAAATTCCTGGGCGAATCTTCGGATGATCCCGCTGGTAGATATTTCAAAACTTCCCACTCCGAAAAGAAACGGATCACAATTGACATGCAGGATGAGCTCTCAAGAAGGAAACTTTATAAACAAAAACTAGAGAAAAAACTTACCAAGCAGAATTCGTCATCAATACTCCATTCGTGCAACATTTGTACCAAACAACCAATAAGATGGCCGACAAATATAAGTCAGGACGGCGAAAAAGACCATCCGGAGATGAGAGAAAGATATATGCGAATAACGTCCCAAAAAGAAAGCCTTAAGTTCCCTCAAGGTAATGCAAACGTCGAAGGAATGGTGAACCTAATTGCCAAAGATTTATCCTCGACACTCAACATGAGGAAACTGAAACGTAAGAGCCAACCACTGACTTCCAGAATCAAACAGACTAACGTGAATTTGAAGCGGAGTCCTTCTCTTATGTTTGTGAAAGAATCTACATCTGGTAAGGTTACCTTGAGGCGAATTAAAGGCGAAACTGCTTTGAAAAGTAAAGTAACTAAACTGTTCAAAGAGTTGGGAAACGAGGCTTACGCGCGAGCACAGAGGAAATTGCGAAAAGTTGTCATTTGTCAAACCTCTCCAACTGCTGACCATGGAAGGATCACGAGTGTGGGTCCTGCTTGTAAACCAGAAAGATCAGGAGTTTTTTCTTCCGAGACTTGTACTCATATCCCCGTGAGCATCGATCTTGGTCGATATCGATATCCCCCTACGGATTCCCGACCGCAGAATTGTCGAGCCTCGAGGAGTTCTGATCTATTTGCAAAATATAAGCTCCACCAAGACAATACATTGCAGCCTTCGTTGTTAGATTTCATAGAGAAGCAAAATAAGAATGTCGAAACTACCCCAAGTGTGGAACCCAATTCAGCTAACAGTACTGAAAATCAGGCGCCTCTTCCATCACCAAACAGTGAGAGGGGAGATGATACACACGACAAACAAGAAATGACTCCGACAAATGAACCTGAGAAGGAACAGGCGACCACCCAAGGCAATTTCAGGGAAGAAGAAACGCCTAAAGACTGTCAAATCAATAATGATTGCAAAGATGTAAAGGTGAAAAACTTCACCCTTAATGACGAGTGCAAAGATGGCAACATGGCTCAGAACGAACCAAGTTCTAATAACACAGAGCCACCTAGTACACCGCGTGGCAATGAAACTGGCACTCAAGATCAGGAATCGGGCGGTAAAGGCGATGGAGAAAATATCTCAGAAACTGGGAAAAATATGCTTGAGGAAAGAGTAGTTCTCAAAAACGTCACAAAATCGAGTAAGGAACAACAGGTCGCCTGTGATAAAATCTGGTCGTGGAAACATTGACTAAAAGCACAATAAAAATGGTTGTAATTAATTGTCGAAATTTGCATGATTGGAGTTAGTTGAAACCTGCTGGTTCTTTGGTTTCTCTATACAGAAGAATGAACGGTTAGTGAGTAAGGTTGGCAGTAGTGGAAGAGTCACTAGAATATTTTGGATATCCCAGGCAAAATGTCATAAGGCTAGTTCAGGGCCGCTGAGTCTTTTTGTGGTTCGTAGACGAATGTACATAACTTGTATAACGTGGCTCGGAATGATATTTTAAAGCGAGTGAACTGAACAGAACGCTTTATTCAGTCTTTTCTGCTATCCTGTTTTCTTCCAGCATCTGCCACCTGAAGCTAAGAACCATCACTATTATCTTCTTTGTGATTGTCGAGGATATGGTGCCAGCCGGTCCAGATCCCCCCCCCCCTCCAACGCCTACGGGGTGCTTGTATTCTGTATACGCCACTCAACTATGGTACAGGGCCCCTTCCAGGGACACACTGAGAAATTAGATGTCTGAGCAGAGGAAATCACTAGTGAATAGTTGGCGTTTTGAATTTTCCCGGGGTGACACTTTAACTAATCCGCCAGAGTGCACTCGCACAAATAGTAGTGTAAAAAAAAAAATCTTTTTTATTTTTGGTTTTGTTATGTTGGTGAACATGAATATGGTCTGTCCCGTCACGCTAGCGTCAGAACAAATCCGAACGACTATTTTCCTTGCGATTTCACCTTTTCTGATCTCGTGAATCTCTCTGAATTCGTGCTTTTAGTTCATTGGCTGACCACCAGAACTTCTTGGAAGCGCCACCAAGATTCAAAGTTGAAATTTTCTAAAGTGCCCTGGAAATTGGTATTACACCGTAGGAGCCCAAAACTCCTCACTGCTATGACTTCAAATGAGCTCCTTTAATGATTTTTTAAAATGTTTTTTCTGCAAAGGTCATGCTTCAAAAGTTACGAAAACGGGTCCATATTGCAGAAAACCCGTTTCAATTATTTATAGGGCCTTAGGAAAAATATGATATTTGAATTCCGAGGTCTGGAGAGGGTACATGACGTGGGCTGCTTCGTCGTCTTTTGATTGGCCAGGAGATCTCTCTCTCTCTCTCTCTTAACTACGCAAGTCAGCCAACTTTGCTACGCGAAAAGTCGACCCCAAAAATCGATAATCAGGTTAATCATTATAGATGGTCATTCGAAAATTGAACATCGAGGTTATTATCAAAGAAGGTTATTCAAAAATCGACCCGGGCCGAGTGTTTTTATTCCAATTCTGTTCAGATTTATTATTTAGCGCTCTGGCGGCTCAGTGCCCAACTATTCGACGCCCAGCCTGGCGAGGAGTGACGTCAAATATGCCTGGCGTTCATTTCAAAATCTCTAACATTTCGAAAACAGCTCAGCATGTACCTATATGGATTTTCGAACTAAAAATTGGGGGTTATGGGTTTTAAAGGGTGCTGAATCCGAATATGTTGTCAGAAATGCTGAATTCTGACCTTTTCAAGAAGCCCATTTTGAAGTTCTTTCAGAAAAAAGTATTAGTCGACATTCGGTTCCCGGGCCCATTGCTGAAGTACCTAGCGTACCCCGGTCGTACCTCCTCTTCATGCCTTTGATCCTGTGTGTATGCTCCCACACCCCAAAATCTCCCGCGTACTCTTGGACCGGTTGCTCTTCCAATCCTGGATGGAGAGCTCCCGGCCAAACATCAAGAATGAAGGTCCTGTGGGTTGCTGTTGGTTCTGATGTACGACACGCAAGCATGGTCAAGTCAAGCGTCTCTGGTGATCGTCCACCATCTTTGCCAGCATCGTATAAGACCCTGTTGAGTCATTCCGCCTGTCCATCGCTCTGAGGGTGCTGCGGTGTAGTACTGGTCTTCTTTGTGCCTGACTCGGTCAGGCGTGTCAAACTCTGACTGGTAATTGGTGCCCTGATCCGAGTGTCGTTCCCTGGGCACCCCGTATCTTTCTGCATGATGCTTGAGCAGGGCATCGGCTATTGTCTCGGATTTTCCTAGAATAGCAATGGCCTTACGCCATTTAGTGAATTAATCAGGTACTTCATGACTGCAGTCAAGATTTGTTGATGGCTCTGCCTTGTCTTTGACCTAACACATCAACTGCCATTCGCTGGAATATCGCTTCTGCTTGGTACTTTTGCAAAGGTGTTTCAACCACTCCCAAGACGCTTACCCCACCAAATTCAGCCTCGGGAGGGTCAAGACTCCGTCCCATGTTTTCATTTAGAGCCCACACCGGCTTAAGAAAAGAGCAATGCTCAGTCCCACAATTTGCGAACTGGCTTGAAGCAGGGACACCTACACAAACACAACTTACACAACCTACACACTTGAACAATCTACCTCCAGAAGGGTGTCATGTTATGAACATTGTGCAAAAACAACAGGGTAGAGGGCAGTACACAGTGGACCACGTTGAGATCAACCACTCTACATTTTCAATCTCAGTCAAGACCCTAACATTGTGCGATTCCTATATTCAGTGGATAACCCAGATGTCTGAATAGGTCTCCAACATGCCTGGCTCGGACGGAGTGTTGCATTTTTCTCGAAGCGAGTCCTTCCCCCTCGAGACGGAGCGTTGAAAAACATTCAAGCCGCTTTGATTAGTCACGGATTGCTGCCTTAAATTTAATGAGACGATGGGACGGAGTCTTCTACCTCCCTCAGCCTCCACACCATTTCCTCACGCCCCGATGCATCCCCATCCAATACACTGTCTGCCGTTGGATTGATCGCCTGGGTTCGCTTTTCCCCCATGTGTGCTGGTTGATGGGCTTGCTCAAATGTCTCCTTTCTTAGACTCACAGAGAGCAACACTTGCAGTATTCTCGCCTTTCCATGCTTTAGTACAATCCCAAACCCTACACCAGTCACCGCTTTGCAGCTTTAAGGATTCAAACATGGACCAGTATGTCATTGTCTCCTCTCCCTCCCGACACCAGATTGATATGCTCGAAAAACACCGACATTTACATAAAGGAAAGTGAAACGAACAAATCTACAACTTATGGTTTTTGATGGATTTGGGCCAGGAGGTCGAATGAGATGTCATTTCTAAGTAATTTTGGACGTAGACTCATTTTATTATAATATAAATACACCGTGGGGCTAACAAGAGGCTTTATAGTCCAGTGGCCAGGTCGTTGAAAAGGGCTGTCACGACGAAAAATTCCGAAGTTAATGAAATTTCAGGTTGTTGTTCGGTGATGCTAAATCCAAGTTTTCGACCTCGAGGAGGTTGTGCTAAATTTTTGGCGACCGAAAAACCTCGAAATTTTCGGACTTGTTTCAGTTTTTCCTCATTACATCGAAAACGGTCAATTGTACGTAAAGACTCACTATATACTAAATTAAAGTATATTAAATTCCCCATCAACCAAAAAAAACTAATCCGAAATCGGTCCAATAGAGAAATAGCTGCGGGCGATCAAAAAATGGCTATTGTTTCCAATTTTGGTAAAAACTCCCATGACTCAATTTTCAAATTGTTATAGGTTTACAACATCATTCCCAATCACCTACCCCCCTCCATAAAAGTTGTAGAGCATCATCTGGAGAGCTCAAAAAGCTCAAAAAAAATGAAATTGGTCCAATTTTCTAATTTTGGCAACTATTTTTCCAAAATTGGCGTTTCTCAAAAATTGCTCCCAGTTTTCGAGTCTGGTGGGGTGCTGTCTTCGACCTAATTTCGGTCCGTAATTTGAGGTCTCAGATCCATCTGATGATGCTTCCAAGAGGCTACACACGTTGGTTTCAAGGACGCCAGGAGGTCGTTTTCAGAGCAATTTCGGGCATAAAGATTTTCGGGGTTTCCGATCTGTCTAAACGGTATAGAAATCTGCTTTATTTGCTTTATTTATCTGCTAAAAAAAAAAAAAAAAATAGGTGGGGCACCTTACGTCATAAATAGCTTATAGAGAAACATTGGCAGACGGGGGGACATCCTAAATGATCCCTGTATATACCCGACATACATTTTCCTTTGCAATAGACTACGACCGTATCATGCAATCACTCAACGCAAGGACGTCTCTCGCGACAGTACCTGTCAAGATGCGTCCTCGTCTAACATTGGCCGCCCACCGTTTAGAGAATCAAGACAATCTCAAATAGACTGCCGGAGGTTTCTAATCCCCATTGTGACCAGAACTCCTGTGGCAGGCCGGCTGTATTCACACGAGGCGCGGAGGGAACGAGTTTACAAAATGATAATGTGAATCTCCCGTTTAGTGGCAAACAAGTCTGTAACATTACCGGGTGGTTCGTGCAACGTGAACGTTTCATCTGAACTAAAGTCGGTAGCAGCTAAACTCGAGAGATGGGCGTCAACAAGAAGCTACTTCCGGTCAAGGCGCATTTTTTCTTCTCTTTAGCAGGTATTTATCCTTCCTCCTAGTTTGTACTACTTTGGTACTCACCATGAATGACGTCGTTTGCCAGAGTATGATAATCCGTCTGTGGGATGATCCGTGCTTAAAACTTTGAAGAGCCGCCTGAAGGCGCAAAACATAACTAATATCAGGGGAGGATTGGCAGGACGGAAGATCGGGCGACGCCCGAGGCGCCAGTCGTAGCTGAAGAAAAAAAAAATTATCCTACCTAAAATATGTACTCAAGACCGAAAAGGAAAGCTCATACTAAGAAGAAAGCGATCTGGTTGGCTTTGTTCCTCATTGGAACAAAAGGTTTTAAAATAGTTCATTTTTTAATTTACAAATTTGGGTAACGCTTTCTAAGGCCAAAGTAGATTGTTAGAGAAGTTTTCCCAAATTTAAAATCATCAAAGCAACAATCTGGAGGATCTCATGTTGATGGCCTGCGAGCAGGAACGTCTGGCCAGAGCACTGAGCAGAGTGGCTTTGGTCGTTTCCAGCCCTCCTCGCCATCGCCTATCGCTTGATCCCTTCTCCCTTATCAGCGAGCGTTTTGTACACGAAGTTCTGTGTATGAACGTTTTGTGATCCCGTTTAGGTTAAAATTTTCAACGGGGGTCAAGCATTTTTATTGTCCTCAAAATTTGTCGTTATATCTTCATTTCAAGATGTGTAGATTCCAAATCTGTACCTACCCAATAGGTATACGACCCAGACGGTGGACGGACGTTAGGTATCTGTCGCATTGCACCTACGCTTTCTTACATGGTATTGAATCGCTTCCAACGAGGTATAAAAACGTATAAAAATACACTGCAAAGGGGGACATGCACATAGCTTCCTCACGTTCAAAGACTACCCCGATAGACATCCAAACACATCCAAAAAAATTTACGAAAGCAACAGGTGACAAAATTAACAGCACAGGAGAGATTTTAGCTCACTCAGCTGAGCAGGAGAATGCCCGTCATTTCAATCGTCTCTTGTACTCCCAGGAAGGCTCCATCTCGAATTTCAACGTCCGAGGGTGAACAGGAGAGATTTTAGCAGTGGACAGATTTTGAACAGTTTTACATTGCCTTCATAATATGTGCAATGCGGTGAGGCACTGCACCTCATTCTTTGGATATGTCACCTCTCGGAATTTTGACTCAAGATGTTTTTTTTTTTAATCGATGGCTGCGTAAACAAACCGACCTAACAACCAACTTCTTCCACGTTGCTGAGGATGTCCCGAATCACCTTTTGGCGCCTGCGCACCGCCTTCCGCTGATTCAATCGTCATGAAATGGGACCACAATTGGCCATACCCCCAGAATCCCCGAAAATGTTTTAGATTTCGAAAGTGAAAACAATGCTTCCGCTACCTTTCATAGTCTCGGAAGCAATAGGCGTACAAATACAATGGTGCTTGAAACGGTTATAACGTTGAAAATACACCGAGTAGTAATTGTCTGAACTTACAATTTAACTTTTTTTTTTGTACCTTTATTATTCTTGGAATAATACACCTATGTCACGACAGAAGTCAAAAATTCTGATCGGCCTCAAAATTTGACATTATTCGTTTCAAGGTTTATCTAGTTTTTTTTTTTTTTTTTTTTTTTTTATCTGAAATTTTGGCAAAATAAGTTACTCGGTTTACCATCTAGTTGTGCCCGCAAGGTTTTCAGCCCGATCGCCCTAACCCGTGGGATTCTTTGGGGCTCAAATGGGGCTACGCCCCTCCCGTAACCGCTACGGGAGGGGTTTTCGGTTTTCACGAATCGATTCTACACTTAAATAATGGTGAAAATAATTGTTATTTTCATTCCGAATTTGTCCGAAAACGACACCCCCCTTGACCAAAAAACCACTCCGAGTTGCTACTGAAGTTACTTAAACTGTTTATTCCAGTGTGACCACGTATGGAGACCCAGAAAATAAAATAGAAAGTGCATTGCTTCTTGATGAGCTGGTCATTTCAAAGCCGTGTCATTGACAATTACTTCTCGTTGTATCAGGTACCTAGTTCAGCAGGAGGTAGTGTAGATAACGTACTAGGAACCTGTGTTTGTAACTACACGGTACCACCGATTAGAAAAAATAATTTTCTCTCGTAGAACACTAACAGAACACTCGTTCTATGATCAATTATTGAGAGATTTTTCCTCTATGAAACTTACAATAATTGTAAGTATTTAATTATTAAATTAAAATGTAGACCGTTTTTTTTTTTTTTGTTTTTTTTTAATTTTGGACACTTGATTATTATCTCGAATGTCGTTCTTTGAAGATATATTTCCTCTATCTTGCTGCATTCACCTTACGTCATGAACCTTATGTTATATTAAATATAACAAATTCAAATTTTGAAATCCACATAACGTAGAAATACACTTGACAATACACCGAGTAGTAATTGTCCGAAACTTGCAGTGACAATTACTTCTCGATGTGTACCTAGCTCATTCAAATGCACGTCCTTCTGACTTTTGCAGCCGCTGCTCCTGTCTTTCCTTTCGTCCCGCTGATGATCAAGGAATTGGGCTTTTCCGCGACCGTCGTCGGCGTCGTCAACACGATTGTCCCCGTGATGTGCATGATTGCCAAACCCTGGGCCGGGATGATCGCGGACAAATTTAAAATGCACAAATGTCTCATTATTGGGCTAATACTGTCCAGTGCCTTTGCGATTATGTTGATAAGGTTGGTGAACTTAGTGTAGTGTCATCTGTTGTCCTGGTGCGTTCAACCTTTCGTTATTTTCCAAAAAGTTATTATAGTGTTGCAATTTTAAATTATGGTGTTTCTTCAAGGTACGTTCCAGGTTTACCAATGGACAGTAGAGTTGCATTGATTTGCAAAAACGAGTTCTCGGAATTGTTGATTGACACAGGTAAAGCGAGTGATGAGTGTTTCATGAATACTCTAACAACAACCTTAAACAAAGCCAATACAGACTGTGAAGTAAGTTGAATTTCTGTTTGAGCATTTGTTTCATGCGCATTTTCTCCATTAAAGTGATTGTTTATTACGGTCCATTTAATAAGTTTATTTTATTCACAGTTTATGGCAAAAGAATGGCAGGGCGGACTCATTCGCGCGTTGGAGGGTAATTCCAGCAGTGTAAACACATCAGCTTTGATGTCTGAAAAAATTATCGTCACGCTCGGCCCGCCACGAAAAAAGGTTAAAATATTTTCCGTATTCTAATTTAAAACCACAAGATCGTCCAGGTGAATGACAAAACACAACAAATGACTAGGGGGGACGCCCGGTTGCGGCCGAAATGAATAAAAATCGCCAGGTTGCGGCCGTAAGTAACTTGCTCAGGGAAAAGGAACTGTTAAAAATAACAAGCGTTATCGAGTTGTACGTTGTCCCTGTGTTGGATGACTCAGTTGCGGCCCGTTTCAGTCAATGTTTGAGTAGCAACCCTGTCGTCACGAGTTCCATCGTGTTCATGCTGATTCTGAGCGAGAAAAAAAAACAAAAAACAAAAAAAAACACCAAAGCTGTTGATCGAAGGACCAGGGCTGTTGTTGACAGTTGGCTACACTAAAGCTGTGGGTGAATCTTCGCTTGTGGTTTGGAAAGATCATGGAACGATGCTTCCTATAGGAAAACGCTATATACTGGATGATGTCTGGGTTAGCTATAGCGAAAACGTTATTATATACTGGATGATGTTTGGGTCAAACTTGAAGGAATCAGTAGGACTTCTTCTTCCAGGCTTCAGGAAAACCAAGTTGTTGCACTACCTCTCAACCCCCGTCAACAGCACTAGAAGATCAAATCTTCTCCTACTATTGCCACATTTTTGTGCTCCTTGGCCTTGGAGATGGCCATGTTAACAATAATTGTTTAATAATTGCTAATTATTAGCAAGTCTGCATTGCACTCTACACTGCAGTCTTCAAAGCACCCCTTCAGCACCTCAATAAGCAATCTTTTACTGTTTTCGTTGGCCAAGAATTTCCCCTCAGGGACTTTATTTGTGGTGGTTTCATTATAGATCACTGTATACTCTATTCACGTTACCGTGAGAGTAAAAGTAAACAAGCTACATCCAAAATTAGCCAGCGTAACTCTCATGCGAGGCGGGTCAACCTACCAATCACCTTGCTGCCGTAACGCCCCATCTTGCCTTGCAGCATTGGATTTCATTGTAATAAAAGTACAAATGGGAATCCATTTCAGCTTCTCATCAGAGAATAGATTGATAAGGTTTATAAATGTACACGGATAAAAATATCAAAAGGTATTATTTACAAATTATCATTATAATCATAATACTAATACAAATTACTTTACATTTTGAATAGTTGAGGGATCAGTGCTGATCAGTATTTACAATCAATTAAATTTAAAAAATCAATCAGTGCTGCTGTCTTCGCTCGTGTCTTTCCTCGTGTTTACGGTCACTTAATGGGATGCTCAAAATAGGAAGCACCTTTCACTGTGTGGAAAAGGTAGGTAGGCCCTTGACTTTACAATACTTGATTTACTGCTTGTGATCAATTGTATTTCCTGATGAATGATTGTGTCATTCTGAGCTGTTCGAGTATTTGATGAGCCCAAAAACAAGATCACGTTTCAATATTCCGGTCATACAAACCCGCCATGCAATGGAGCGTTGAAGGCTCTGCGTTCTGTTTACGTACTCTCACGGTAACGTGAATAGAGTATAGCTAACATTGACGTCCCACTTCCAGTACTTCATCCTGAGGGTTCGCACAGCATGTTTTCCCATCTGATAACACTAGCCTAGGCCCGATCAAAATTTATCAATTACTTAACTCACGATAGAACGATATTCAATGATGAACCGATTGGGAGCCGTCGGCAGTAGTAATCGGTACAACGAGCCGTTAAAAAGAACGGATACGAGGGGCCGCAATCGAGCTGTTCCAAAATTGAAGGGGAGAACTTGGCGCCCGCAATCGGGCTATGCCATTTTTGACTACTTCGACCAGTCGGGGGGCCACAGCCTGGATGACAGCAAATTGCAGCTTCACCCGAGCCCATTCAAAATGACGAGCCGACTTTTCTGCCAGTGTAGAGGCGAGCTGTCGATTGAATCGCTGGAATTCTTTCCCCGCGTATCCATCACATGCATAATATTATATCAGTGGGGAGAATGAAGCCCACAAGTGTTCGGCAGCAGTGTCGTATTTTGCATGTTTCGTCGACTTAGCGTTCTTAGATACCTGGTCCCAGTTGAGGTGGGCATAGGAGGCCGTAGTTAGAGAGAATTGGGGGGTCTTCAATAATTTTTCATTTCTACACATACTGATTTTTGGATTTTATATCACACGTTCTGCGTAGATGTCCAACTGCTGCATCTTCCAGAAAAAAACCGATTTTCTCGGCCAAAATTTGTTCTGCCTTTGATACCTCAGCAGACCGCGTGATATAAAATCCAAAAATCAGTATGATTTCTAATCATCATTTAGTTCTGTGTGACCCGAAATAACCCATAATTTTGAAATTAACTAAATTCTATTCGTAAAATTGTTGCAGGAGCCAAATTTGATTGCCATTCTCGTCAAAGAGTTGACCATCGGCGATCACTTATGGAGCGACCCCGTTTGTGTCAATTCCAGCGAATTGACAGGAGACCTCATCTGTAATGTTCCCTCGATGCACGAAATCGTGACCAAGTCCTTAGTGCCAAACGCCGAGGTGGTTAATTACTGGTCGTTTTGGATGCTGCTGGCGGCCGTTCTCTGTTGTCGGGTCCTCGGAAGCTGCTTAGAGAATTTGGCCGATTCAGTATGTTTCAAACTGTTAGGTAACGAGAGTCCCAAGTGCGATAAGTTTATCTAAGCGATGACGCTGAAGCGAAACTGCTCTTCCTTCACATCTCGTTTTCAAGTAAGCGTTATCGTAAATTGCAGAAGATAATCCGCACAATTACGGCTTCCAACGGATGTGGGGAGCGGCTGGCTGGGGCCTCGCGTCTTTCTTGACGGGCGTTCTCGTCGACTGGATGAGCGAAGGAAAACCTACGACAGACCGCAGCATCGCCTTTTATTTGAGTATTTCCCTGTTCCTTGTCGACGCCCTAGTTTGTCTCAAATTCAAGGTTTGTTCCATACACACAAAACCTCAGAAGTGAAAAGAATCCTGCGCCATTTATAACTCATTTGTTCCAGGTCAAAGATGTGCACACGAAGAGGAACGAACAGATATTTTCGAACGTGGGGAAGCTGGTGTTTAATAAACCGAGGTTTTTGGTATTCTTGGTTCTCGTTGTTGGCTGCGGGATATTTTCGTCGATGGTGTGGAATTTCCTGTTTTTGTAAGTTTCTCATAGCCGGTACGCTTTTGTATTCGCCCAAGACAGACCCGTTACGGCGATGGCTGTTGTGATCATCGTTAGAGTGATTTTGTTTAGCAACTCTCTAATAGTATTTTCCACACTGAGTTAGTGTCACTAACGTATCGTATTTCTAACTAGGTTCATAGAAGAAGTAGCCACTGGCGATGGATGCAGAAACACGTCAATGATCCAAACGCTCAACGGACTCACTCTGGCTGTCAACTGCTACTTAGGCGAAATACCATTTTTCTTTTTGTCTGGTCAGTAAAATCTACACTATTTTCCACTCTTAAAGTTAAATTATTTTCTAAAAGGTCTGAATCGTTAGTTATTTGATTTAGGGTGGATTTTGAAGAAGATCGGATACGAACACTGCTTGACGTTGGTGCTGGTGGCGTTTGGGGTTCGGTTTGTTTCCTACTACTTCCTGACGAACCCCTGGTGGATTCTTCCCATCGAAGTCTTAAACGGAGTGTCGTTCGGTTTGTTCTACGCGACGATGACGACTTACGCCAACGCTTTGACGCCTCCGGGGCTCGAAGGGACGATGCAGGGAATCGTGTCGGCAGCGTTTGAAGGGATCGGTGAGAGTGTAGACTGTATGAGACGGTTTGTATTGGTTGTTTACTATAGTAAAATGTTTCCTTAGGTGTATCCGTTGGCTCGCTGGTCAGTGGTTACGTTTTCGATCAGGTTGGCGGTCGAACGATGTATCTTTTCGGCGGAGCAGCTTCACTTTTTCTTGCAGCGTTACATTCAGTCCTTCTTCTATGTTGGATGCCTCCAAGTGATCGGTCCAGATCCGACGAAGACAGCGATGATTGTAAGTAGCCAAGTAAATGAACTGTTTTCTCATTAGGACGCCAGTTATTGTTCTGAAATGAAACGTGTGAGTCAGCGGTCATCCTGAGCCCTCAAGGTCTCTCCTATTTGGCGCTGTATTGATGCAAGATGAGGGGGGGTTATCCCTCGGCAAAGGGATATTCATGTCTAGGAGGGGTGGTGAGATTTTTCCTGAAAAATATCCAAAACGTGGGTATTTTTGGATCATTTCTTACTAACTGTAGAAAAAACTGTCCTAAAAACTATCGATGGCGTTATCAATACCTACTCTGTGCTGTCAATAGTATCCAATCGTACATATTATGTATTGCACTCCCCGGCCAAGAGAAAGCGACCACTGCACTCCCGATCTCTGCCTGCATGAATACTTCTCGTCTCTGCTCGTCCCAAGCTACATAAGGATTTCCAAAGCATGCCAATATGGCGCCAAGCAGGATATCGGATTCCAAGGCTTTCCAAGATGGTCCCAGGCTTGTCCAAGTATTGCACAGTTGGGGCCGAGCCGGCGGCAAATACCGATTCGCACAGTTTGCCCATTAAACTGGATTAAGACACGTACCGTTTCGCACAGCTAATAAGGAATGGGCGGATTCATATGAAAACAATCCAGGTTGTAATCAACAAGGTCAGCAAAGAATAGAAAAGCACAGAAAAATAGCTGGTAATCACAACAAAACGAGCGATTGTAAGCTGGGCCCAAATCATGCCCGATGTAAACTTATCCTTTCTACTTGTATAGTGAATGAAATATACAGTGAATTAGGTCAAAAATGAGGATATGAGAACCGGCTAAGAGTTTCCAATGCTTGCCAAGACGGTCCCTTCTTTATAACGTTTAATGGCGATCTGGGTGGGATAATTGAAGTGCCGGAGGGAGAAATGAGGGAAATGTAGAGCTATTTCAAGAGCAAGGGTGTGAATCTTTGACGGCCTTACAGGGCACATAAGTTCTGTAATGTTAACCCCTGTTACCGGCTTACAGTTGCTGTTCAAGGCCTGGGAGTACCACCTGAGCAGAACCACTTCGCAGAACACGAGGAATGGGACTAAGTGAAGCTTGAGGAGTCCGTTGATCAAATGGTAACGTTACCGTGCCCCTAAAGGGATTCTGGTTGATGCAATAAGAAGTATTGCGAACAAATTACAAACTCCATTGAAAATGTATCCAATTTTATTCCTCAACGTGCAAGTTCATGTACCAAAGTCGGAGTAAGTCTTACAAAAACTTGATTAATGCAGAGTTGGGCACATTTTTATTTATAAATAGGGTTGTGAATTAATTCACATCATGCTTTGTTAGTGAATGTGAATTAATTCATAACTACTTTACCTATTTGTAAATGTGAATTAATTCACATTCAAAACTTTTAAATTTTAAACAAATTAATTTAAATTCACAAAAAATTGGTAAATAATCCACACAAAAAAGATAATTAATACAATTGTTTTAAATTAAATTTGTTTCTAGGTAGCCGGCTTGCATGTTTGCAGGGTGTTCAGGAAGGAACCTAAATATCATTCAGAATACAGACAGATCACTTTCCTTCAAATGGTATACTAAACCGTCACACACAGGACAAATGAGCAATTTCTAATCTGCCCACCCACAACATATTAAGAGAAACCTTCTACTTAACTTGTCTTTGACTGCGTTTAGACTCACTTCTGAAAAATGCTATAATAGTGTCAGAGGAAAACTCCTAAATAAAGCCATGATGAATGATTAGCGAAAACTTCCATCTCTAAAGCAGAGAAAATGTCGATTTACGAGAAAATCCCCCCCCCCCTCCTCCTAACCCTAATCTACTTAACACCAATGAGCTGGCACCGCCCCCTCAAACTCCCACCACTACTAAACGTGTAACCTTTAAACTAGAATTAAACTCAGTCCATAGTTATTCAGTTATGGAATCAGCTACCCCCCCACCAAACCAAATTGACTTCTATTCCAGACCAATCCCTAGAAAACACAACAACTGCAACACCAATACCCCATCTGGAATTAATAACCACATACGTAAACAAAAAGAAAGCACACCCCCCACCACATCTATTCGAAGAAAGTCAACAGGATAGGAACTTTGTAGCACTCACTTATGGGCCAATAAGATTACCCACATAATATCCCGCGTATCACCGAAAACTACCATAGCCTGGAAATACCCAAATGAACTAAATAAATTCATCCCCCCATTAAAAGATAAAAACCCAATCCTAAAAACTAGAAATAACTTTTATCATATAGGACAAAGCTTCCAACTACTTGAAAGTAGAATAGAAAAATTACCAAGGAAACATTAACCGAAAAATCAAAGAAGTGGGCTTAGCGAGACATGCTCTTGAAACACAACACGAAATAGACTGGGGAGGAATTAAGTCTTTAAGAAAAGAACCTAACGTTGGACATTGGAAAATATTGAAATTCTGAAAAATAAACATATATATATAAACATATTATGTTTATATAACGCTATATATAGCGTTAAATAAAATGAGTGATATGGACCTACATGACACATTTATACCTTTATTTGTATTTCTTTCTATATTGTACCTTTATTTCTCAAAGAGCCCAATACACGAAATATTGTAGACCAGGAGGACGAACATTAAAATATACTAGCACTCAGACATAAGGCCTCGCTTCGCTCGGCCGACCACTTTCTCGGTCAGGGGGGGCTCACTTCGCTTGGCCAAGTGACAGTCGCTCAATGCGCTAAATTTAAGGGGCGTAAAATTGGCCGGGGAATATAGAGAGTAATCGTCTTCCCACACACCAGAATATATCCGAAATTAGCGCAGAATGAACCGTTTCCCAAAACTCTCCCCCCCCCCCCCCCCTGCCACTGGTTCCCCCCGCCTCAT
Organism: Pilophorus perplexus; assembly: GCA_955831195.1. Classification (NCBI taxonomy): domain Eukaryota; kingdom Metazoa; phylum Arthropoda; class Insecta; order Hemiptera; family Miridae; genus Pilophorus; species Pilophorus perplexus. The sequence continues at coordinate 6,558,381 of OY037015.1, forward strand.
CCACCTTTATAAAGTCCGTGGCACCCCCGATCTCCCGTTCTAATCTGACGTCCACCCTTTCCGTCTTTCCGAGGTTCCTGGCACTCTCTCGCCGCCCTCCCAAGATGCGCGCCGTATCTCTTGAAATCGTTCAAATTAAACTTGCCGTCTAAATTCGCTCATCGTCGGAATGAGTTTTTTTCAGGATTTCGTATTAAAATTCGGATCTCAGTTACCTGGTCAAGATGTACCGCATAGCCTATTGAAAGATAAAGACTGCTCCCTACTTCAAAACTTCACCTGTTCCTAAGCTGGCACTAACGACGAAGATTGTATTATTAATATGATCATCGGTTTTTCTCGAGTATCACAATATTAATGGTCAGCGGACCCCCAAGAACTGAAATTACCGCAAATTCAATTATAATTCGCCGTGAAAAAATTTCACATTTGTGTTTAAAAAAATTAACATCAGGCTTTTTTGTAATTATTTACATTTTTTGTGAATTATTCTATATCTATGAATTATTTTTTGTGAATTTAATCTAATTTACAGAAAAAGTTGTGAAAGTGAATTAATTCACATTTAGGTACAGTTGTTTATTAATTCACATATAGAGTTGTGAATTCACATTCAAGTTTACAAATACGTGAAGTATGAATTAATTCACATTCACAAACAAAGCATGATGTGAATTAATTCACAACCCTATTTATAAATAAAAATGTGCCCAACTCCGATTGCATGAAAAACCAACTCTTATTTGAGTTGTATGATTAAATAAAAATACTGTATAGTTCGTTTGAAGTACAAAGGTTCCCCGTTACGAATGAACTAAGTTCCTATCAACTCAATGCGAGCACACTTAGCGAAGTATTGTAGATCATTTAAAAAAATATCAACATAACAACTGGTCAAACAATTTACCACAATTCAAGAAATGGCACTATTTAATAGAAATATCTTCAAGTACGAAACATTCAGGATCAAATCCCATAATCATTGTTCATTTACTTAAAATAAACTGTTAAAGCTAAAAGTATCCCGTGATGGTAACGAAATAATCCCTCGCGTGAGCGTTTACCACGACATTAACCAATCACATCAACAATTATTGTTCGAACCGTGCTCATCACTAACATTACTTTTCTAAAGCTTAAAACTAATAAGTACCGAAGTAGTAAAATACAGGAACCTCACCTACTGTGATGTTTTGCTATCTACAACTCGTAGCAAAATCTGAGTGAGATATGACGGTAATGCAGTAGGTTGAAAAAGGCACGTGTTCATCGTGTTGAAATATCTGGGGATAAGCTCAGTTCGTAAACTGCTCGTATTGTCGTTCACGAAACGCCCGAAATAATTAAATTAGACATTTGCCAAACTACCTTTATAAAACCTGATCAACTATTGAATTAAATTTATGGCCAATAAAAAAAAGTGTGCACATGTTTATCCTACTAATACTGAAAAAAGTTCAGAGCATTTCTGTCATGATGAAACCATCCTTCATGATAACCATAAGGTACGGTTCTATTTTGTTTTATATACATTCTCACCTGCAAACTAAAATGATTCGTTTTTTTTTCGAATTGGGAAGAACAGGTGTGGTAGAAGTTGAGCAGTAACCCAAGGCAGATGCGGTCAACAGAGCTGCGGTCAAACAACCGCCTCCGTCTTAACAAACGCCATGTTTGAAAATCCTCCATGAATTACGATGGCGTCAGTTTTTCGTCTTCAGTTATCTTTATTGGCTGTGCGGTGTTTTTCTCTTCGTTCAAGAAGGCTGCAGTGGAAAAAAACGAAAAAAAAAAAAAAATTAGATGGATGCTGGGTAGGTACTATTAGCCCAGTCAAAGCCTAGCGAAAATGAAGCTGTCGCACAGACGATAGAAGGTTGCGGAAGTTACTCTAAGGTGTCAGACCGATTGGTTGAGATTGGTTTAGCATTAAAAATGCAAAATCTAAATGTTTAGCTTTTCATTATCATTAAAAAAAAAATTTGCATAAAAATTTAAAATAATTTTGCATTATAAAATTATTTTTAATTTTTAATGCAAATTTTAATTTGTTAATGCAAAATCTCAATGTTTAGCAATTTAGTATTTTTTTTTAACAAAAACAAATGTTAAAATAATTTCTAAATCGTTTTAGTTTATTATTCTTGGAATAATACACCTGTTTTCGCGACGGGGGTCGACGACTCCGAGCGGCCTCAAAATTTGACATTATCCGTTTCAAGAGGTCTAGATTCCCAAATCAAAATGTCCGTCTTTGACAAATTTTTTCAAAAATCTGAAATTTTGACCAAATACTCGGTTTACCATCTAGTTGTGCCCGCAAGGTTTTCGGCCGGATCGCCCAAACCCGAGTGGTGTTATGGGGCTACGAGAGGTTTTTTTTGGAAGGCTTTTGGCTATGGGGTCGAGTTAGGTGTCATTTTCGAAGTATTTTTGGACGTAGAATCCATTTTTGGGGTTCCGGAACGATCCGATTTCACTGTGGCGATCTATAGGGCTTTCATGGGGCTACAAATGGGATTTTTGAAGGATCCCAGGAGGTCAAATATTTTTCGGATAAAAACAAAAATCTTGGAAAAAAAAAACAATCCAAAAAAAGATTCATGAAAAAAAAAACTAAAAAGATTTTTAAAAAAAGAAAGATTTTTGAAAAATAAAAATAAATGAAAAATGTTTTTTCCAAAATTAAATTTATGCACAAGTAGCCTAATAGTATATCAAAGAATAATAAACCCTTGTGTAAAATTTTCAGCGTTTTTATATTAGCAGATTTGCAGTAGAACGCATAGTTTCCAAGTTATAAATACAAAACTGAAAAGCGCTAAAATTTTGGAGTTTTTTGTGAATCTCTCAAAACGCATAATCCGAATTTGTTGTATCTCTTCAGATTCGGATTCAGCACCCCAAAACACAAGGAATAAACCTTTTTTTCCAGGTTCAAGTATGCTTTGAGTCAAAGCCTTTGACTGTACTATATTTGGGTCGATGCGAAAAGTTTGGGTTTGTACCTTCAGCTGGGTCTTTTTTCCGTTCAGTCTTTTTTGCTCCACATGCCAGTTGGATGAAGGTGTGGACGGCGGCGAGCACAGCAGCGATGATCCCTCCTATCAGGTACATCGTTCTACCTCCGTACTTACTGTACACGTAACCTCCGCTGATTGATCCAATGCCGACCCCTAAACAAAAACAACACGTCACGAACTGTTCGTGAGTTTACATCTCTACGACGACTGTGGGACTCACCTATTTCGAATATAGCGGCGACGAAGCCCTGAATGGTGCCCTGCATGCCAGGAGGGGTGAGAGCGTTGGCGTAGGTGGTCATCGTCGAGTAGAAGGTGGCGAAGGTGATGCCGTTGAGCGTCTCGATCGGGAGGATCCACCAGGCGCTCGTCAGGACCGAGTAGGAAATAAATCGCACAGCAAAAGCCACCAGGACGATCGACATACAGTAAGCGTGGCCTATGTGTTTCAGCATCCACCCTGAAGAATGAAAGTTGGCGTAATGCAGGCCGTAAAGGTAAATCGAGAATTTTAATCGATTCAGTACAGTAGACGAAACTGGTGGAGGAGGCGGGGGACGCTATCAAATCACTACTCCTTGTCCCATACCTAGGTAATAACCACAATATCCCGAACCAAAACCTTCTGTGACATTTAGAATTAGGTAGTGATAATAGCTCAGCAAGTGCGACTTTTTTTATACAGTAACGCTACAAATAATAAATACAAATAATAATAATAAAATTAAACTTCTCATGGAAAATTTAGCGCGCAGTAGTGATATGCTCAAAGTAAATTTTTTCATAGAGTAGGAACACAAATTCAAGGATTTTCAAGAAATTTGGCATACAAGCTCAATAATTGAGCATTAATTATTAATGAAAATGTTCTCATCAAGAAGGGATACTAACATAAAGACTTTTGTAAAACTAAGCAGTGAGGAATGATTCAAGATCGAATAGCGTTGAATTTTCCATGGAGTAGGAACCCAACTGTAGAAACTTCTTAGTGCGAAACAAGTTAGGTACACACATCGAGTAGGGATGCACAGACATTTGACAGAAATTTGGCATACAGTAGTGATACAAGCTCGAATATCGTTAAATCCCATAGGTGTGTACCAAATGCCTGATATTATTGCGGGGATATATTTTTCAAGTAATTGTGATACTGTTTCAAAGAGAAGAGATACATAATCAAGTACGGACACAAGTTCGAATGCTTCTGTGAAATGTAAGGCCACAAACGTTTCACGGAAAACTTAGCATGCAGTAGTGATATGCTCAAAGTAAAATTTTCATAGAGTAGGAACACAAATTCAAGGATGTTCAAGAAATTTGGCACAGTAGATATCAGCTCAAGTAATGAATTTTCATCGAGAAGGGATCCTAATTTAAAGACTATTGTGAAATTAAGCATTGAGAAGTGATGCAAGCTCGAATAGCGTTGAATTTTCCAAGGAGTGCGGACATGTTTTGGCCAAATTCTGACTAAGATGGTACAATTGTAGGTAACTATGTATTGAATTTGAAACACAAATCAACATCATTTAAATTACTTGTCTTTAGACCTACGCCTTTTTTTTTTTAGATTACAATTTTATTATACTGCCTGCCTGAAACCCATAGATTTATGATGGACAGCATGGACGGAGTCGCGCTTTTGGAGTTTTCCCAATTTTAATTAGGTAATGTTGGAAGTGTTCCCTAGTAATGACGCTTTTTGATTTTTTGATCCGGGGGGGCGTTGATTCAGTCATCCACCTGAATGGATACGTGAATGTCTAGAAAGCTCTTGAAAATATCGCAAATTCGCTTCAAAAAGCTGACAATGTGAACAAAACAATTTCCCCTTCTATCACCGTAAATACGGTGTACAAAATTGTACACAAAGCGTTACCAATAATTCCGTCTTCTAGAAAGATGGATTTTCCAGGAGAAAAATATCGGTGTCGATATATCAAAGGGAAAAATAGGGATGGTTAGAGGTGGTCGATATATTTTGAGCATCCCTATTTCCAATTCGAAAACCCTGCATAATTGTAGATATCTTGAATGGATTGCGCAGTAGTTTCCTTTTTGATTTGATCGTTGAGCACATGCTCAGTTTTATAACCCTTTTAGAGTTCGTAATTTTAAAAGTGCATAATTAATACAACTTTCAATTTGAAACCCCCATCCCCAACCTGATGCGGATGCTGATGCTTCCCTCGTTCGTCAACATACCTGAAATCCAAAAGAAAGGAATTTCTCCCAAGTAGCAATGCACGGCTAACGTCAACCCGTCCAACGTCTTGATCCAACTGTTGTCACTGCAGCCGTCTTCGCTCGCAACTTCTTCAATAAACCTACGCATAAAATAGCCGGGGTTTCATCCAAAAGCAATTTCACCAGTAAAAACAATAGGGCGAAAATCCATTGTAACTCACCAAAACAGAAAACTCCAGATGAGGCTGGAGAAGATCCCACAGAATACTGCGATGAAGAGGAACAGCCAGAATCTTGGGTTTCCACTCAGGACGTTTTTCACGTTGGAACAGATGTTGGGGGATTTTACTTTTACTGAGCACTGGAAATGTCGAATTATATTAATTAAAAAAATTGTTAGAACGAGATGCTACCTTTTGAAACGTTTCTTACAATTTTCTGTTTATAGAAAGTTTGATTCGCGTCAACTTCCAAACGACCTACCTACTTACCTCCAAGTCCTCTGAACCATCCTGAACAAGAATTGTGACATTTCAGTTCTATAATTGCTGTAAGTTTTGTTGAACCACTATCGGCTTGAAAGGTCTTTGTAGAGCACATACCTTGAGCTTGAATGCGACAAAGATGTCGATGAGGTGGAGAGCGGCGCCGAGGTAGTAGGCAGCCGTGTAGTCAGTGATGTACTTTCCTTGGCTCATTTTATCGACAATTACGCCTGTTATAAGGGCGACAAGGCCCCAACCTGCTGCTCCCCACATCCGCTGGTATCCATAATCATTTGGCCGATCGCCTTAAAATAGACACATCAGTTCAAGTACGTCTCATTTAATAACAGGTTGTGCAGCGTTCAAAATGCCGTGATGATTGTTTATGGTTGATCTCACCGCATGAACACAGCTATGACCACTTACCGAGGAGTTTGAAGCATATACTGTCCCCGAGGCTGTTGACGGTCGAGGCGGAAACTCTCGGCACGACTACGAACACGGCGAACAGCCAAAAGGCTACGTGGGAGAAAACTTGACCGTCCGACACGGTGAGTTTTCTGACGACTTCTTGAAGCAACGGTTCCGTACAGAAGAGATCACACCGAGTCTGAACGGCTGGGTTGCAGGTCGGCGTCCATGTTTGAGCACCGGAAGTGAAAGAATCCACTTCGAACATGAGTTTGGTAGTCTGTAAAGAATAGGAGACATGTTTTCACGTTTATCAACAAGGCAGAACACATTTTTCCTCATGCTCGGGGCTTACCACGTTACGCAGTAATTGAAGGTGGACAAAGACATTTTCGTCGCTGAAGGAGGGCGTTTGCGAGCCATTGCTTCGCAAGAAATCAAAATTTGAACACTCAATCTGAAAAAAAAAAAAAAAAATTAATTTTAATTGAGTAGAATTACACTCCTTGGACTAGTCATTCCAGTCCGGTGATGGTTGGACTAGAAGGAGAGAAGAAAGGACGGCTTCACCTCGAAAATCGAGAAAAAAATCACAAAATTGTCGACCTTTTTTTAGTTCGCTCATGTCTCGAAAACCAAGCGTTTTTCTTGGGAACACACTATTTGCAAAATTTAAGTAGACAAAATTCCTTCATCAAAGATCGGCCCAATGATAAGGCCGTTAAAGCGCGCTGAAAAATGGCCGCCTATAGTCCCCTCATAGGCGGCGCTATAGCATATTCTTAGACAATCGCTCTTTGCCGTCCCTCCTACCACTAAGTATGGTTTGGTGAGGATGACCAAATACTGCACGAAGTGTCATGGAGGGTATGGTTTCGCTCATGGCCTGCAGTTATACCGGAGTCAGCGGCTGCAGCTACCTTGGACAAAATGTCATCAGAGGTGGCCTGTCCCACTGGTCCAGTCTTACCTGGAAACGCCATGGCGTGCCACCTGGATCGGATTGTCAATGAAGGAGGCCTGGGCAGCGGATCCAGGCATCAGGATTGCTCCCAAACACAGCAGCACAGCGTTTAAACGATATTAAATAAATATGATCACACAGAGAATGGCAAGTAAGAAAGGGGAAATTACTTCCCTCCATGATGAGGAAGGCCGTCTCGCTGGCGGGAGAAGAGGGGTTTTGCGTGGCCGCACCGCGACCAGGGCGCCACCCGCTTCTCTCCTTGGAACGACCTCTGGCGGGCTGGCGAAAGTGAGAACAAAAGGGGGTTGAACCCCCCGCAGGTTTGATCCTCGATCATAACATTAACAATACGGGGGTCTGGGGGTGTCCCCCAGTACAACCATACGTACGTGGTCACAGGCGGCAACGCTTTTTCTACATTTTATTTTTGTATCTGATGCAATTTGGGGATTTTGATAGTTGCTTCAGCGCGCTCTAACAGCCTTACTGTAGGTCTTATCTTCAACTTTAATTTGAGCATTTTGTTAGGAATCTTGTCTCCTTTTTTTGCAAATAGTGTTTATTTATTTATTTATTTAATGAAAAACGGGCGAGCCCAATTACAAAAAAGTGTTAACAACACAATTATATTATAATAGGACCAATCACGCGCCTATCACTGAAAAACCCCAGTGCCCCCCCTGTTTCCATGAAAAACGCTTAGTTTTCGATGTATATGCGAAAAACTGAAAAAAGTCGAAAATTAAGATTTGTTCTATTTTTTAGGAGGTAAACTGCAGATTCGGATTCTCTCTCTCTCTCTCTCCCCCCCCCCCCCCTCAAAAACAGAACCTTTACAAAATCATCTACGCTAACCCCCCCCCCCCCCCCCCCGGAATCGCCGTTTTTGAACCTAACCGTACTGGACTACATCGCTAAGGAGGCGAAAGACCTTACGTGGCACACCAAACCCGAAGAATTGTCGACGCTGGAAAGTTTGTCCATGAAACATTCGTCGCCGATCTTACTCGTCTCAACGCCGATCCGAACGCCCGCGTCGTCGCACCCGAGCGCCACCGACCTGTCGATAGGGAGAGACGGAAGGAATTGGATGCAGAACGTGGTGCCGAGTGTGAGGGCGATGAACCCGATGAAGATTGTCTTGTGGATGCTGAATTTGTCCGCCAGGGCTCCGATGACGGGCTTGACGACGAGGCTCATCAAAGGTATTGTCGTCAGGATGAGGCCGACGATTGTCGTCGAGAACCCGAGGTCCTTCCCGATGACGGCGAGGAATGGAACGATAGGAGCGCTTCCTGTAATGCACAAGGAATGTATATTTTCAAGATATTAGTCGTACTTGATAACGCATTTCATCATATCGCATCATCCCAACACTTGAAACTTTCAACTCGATTCAGATAACCGATCACTTGGCAATGATCATAAAACTTTTATCTTCGCTGAGATTTCAGAGTTTAAGCTCGGTTTTTTTTTTTTTTCTAACAAAACATGTTATATTGGAAGCAGGTGGGAAAAACGTTCCCAGCAGTTTCGAATATCGCATTAAGAGAATATCTTATGGCACATATTATGCGCCATTAGTAGCCACCTCCGTTCCTTCAGGACGGCTTTTTTTCTGAAGCTGTCCAAATTCTGGGGGAGTGAAGAAGCCGGCTGACCACCGACAAGGCCAATGAGCTTGCATTCCTAAATGTGGGTGAAAAACAGTTGGCAGAACATTCATTCAAACGGTCTGCAATTAACAATATAATGATGAGAAATTCGGTATTCGTTCCCCTTCCTTTTGACTTTTTAAATGATTTTTCTTAAAAGAATTTTTAGCTTTGAGTTCGTTGTTTCCATCATTGTATCCTATTTTTTCTATCTATTTAAAACTATTCGACCTTCAAGGCCCCGATTACTAAAGATGAAATCGTTTATTTATGGGTCGATTCAGGCCGTTCGGAACCATTCGGTGCATGCACAGTAGGGCTTTTAGCAAGGGCCAAGAGTGGGGGTGCCTCGGCTTTCTGGACCAGCCTGGATGCTCTAGAACGCTGAATTCCTTCAGAATCGATTCTGACAGTTCTGCTGGTTATTAAAACCCTCCACAACTGATCCCGACTGCCTCCTCAATCGTGAAATGTCGTTCACAGCATTTCGTTCTCTAATCTCGTGGTCACTTTATGTGACTAAAAAGTTCTGTAACCTCGCTAAGTTTGATTCTTGGAAGCGTTCGAGCTCTGATCCGATGCCAAACGGTCGGAATTTGCGCAGTGTATGGAAGATCGTAGCAACTACCGCGTCTCAGTTTACTATTACGGGGGCGTGACACTCTAGCGTGGCTCTCGAATGCATGTAATTGCCTCCGACTGAACGACTGGTCGTGAGTTAGCCTCTGGGTCTGTTCGGCGAACGTCCGGGACTGTTCAGGATTGCCCACTCACACCTTTTGGCCGTTCGGAGAACACCAGGGACGATCCAAGACTACTCAAGCTGACGCCTGTAGTAGATAGATCCTGAACATGCGCATCGGTCTATTTTTACCCCCTCCCCTCAAACTTGCTCATCGACAACTGTGGGGTTTTTCCCTCCAGGCTTGTGGCAATATCGCCAGCCTGCCAGTTAATACCGGTGGGAGGAGCGGGTCGCGTTACAGTCGCGGCATGGCCATGCAAACCCTTCTTCTCCCGCAGGCAGCCCAGCATCTCTGTTCGAAGGCAGGACTAACTAATATTACATCTTTACCATTAAATTTTGCTGTTCATAGCATTATGTCTGAGCGCAGTGATTACAATGGGATCCAACCCGCCAGCCAAGACTTCGGTTGTGGAAGCTGAACTGAAGTTGATCCCGGCGCACGGGTCTGTTGCCCAGGACTCCTTTGCCGACACTGTCTGAGGAAGCCCGGAGATCGGCCCCGTGTAAGACCAAGTCAGCTTGCCAGGTCACCTTAATGGCAATTCATTTGAGGTTGCTGCAACAGCTGTTTTCGGTTCAACTGCGAGCCCAAGGCGAATCTAAACCGGCCACAACATAATATTATCGTATCGGGTATTGTCTTACGCTCAGTTCCCTACCAAAGTGCACCACCACAGTTTCGGGACATATCAGGTAAGCCTTATTTATGCGAGTCTTCCGTAACTGAGGCTGCATCTTTTTCTAGATCTGCAGACTACGGCAATTTGTACGATGCCCTTAAAAGAAATGATTCCATAATCCCTTCATCTTCCTCTACAACAAAGAGCGGCGAAATCGTAGATTCACGGCAGAGGCCTTCCGCTAACCACACAACACAAAAATTAGCGAATCTAGATTCCAATTTGGAAACACGACATGTACGAACACACCTCAAGGTCCCAACGTGTCCCAAAGCAACGATCCTGGACGATCCACTTCTCTGGTGACGTCACAAGTTCAGCATTTCTCGAGCCCTGGGCTGGTGTTTCCGAACGAACCCTATGACGTCTTCCAAAGAGCGGAGAGTCCACGACCGCTCACGCTCGATATCAAACAAGTATGATTAGGTAACCTGTCGGACGCCGGAATAAGACAAAAACAGCTGAACCATGAAAGTGGCACTTAAGGGGGCGTTTCCCCAGTCAATGAAGGTTTGGTGAGGTGTCAATTTCGGTGATGCTACAAGGTTCCCAAGTTACGTGAGACAAGGCTTGGCTTCGACTCAGCACACGAAGACTCATTCGGTGTCCGACAGCACTCTAGTTTTTTGGGTTCCGAAACCCATCCGACCTCATCGAGGTAGGCAAAACATCCTAAGATAATATCCTATATTATAGTGTTGCAGAACAGTCCTCACCTCCATTCTGGAAGAAATAGTGCAGCTTGATGGGCAGCAGGCGCTTGGCAAACTTCATCACTCAATCTGGTCCAATCTTCTCGAAACAGAAAAAAAAAAAAAACTCAAATTACCTACACGATTTTTGAAATGAAAGTCTTAAAGACGGTAAGTCTGTAGGTACCTACGGTAGCCTGTAACTGAGGTACCTAGTGAGTTAGATGTCGTCCTCATTACGTTACATTAATTGGGTAATTAACGGTAACTGACGTTTTGACACGCTACATTTCCCTACATACTCATTTCTTGATTCTGTGATAAGAGTAAACTACGGTTGACTTAATTTTTTGTTCATTACATTTCCTATTTTCAACATGACCGTATGATCAATTCGTTTTATTATTTCTAATGGTTGGCATGACACTACGTTTGTACGTACAAAAAAGTCATTTAACCCATACGCACGATTGAAAAATGGAATCTGTAGTAAAGCATAAAAAGTGCAATTCTTCACTCTGTCGGTAGTCATGAGATAAACCCTATCATAATACATGTAAGTGTACCAAAACAGTGGACAAAGTATCGCTTTTATCTTATCTTGAAAGCCGCTATGCGATAGATGCTGCTGACAGAAGTAAGATTGAATTTTCGGAAATACTCGCACCTTCCAGGGGTGTATGAAAGTATGAAAACAGGTTCGACCAACTAACAAGGTGGTTGGTAGGAGTGCCAGACGGTAAAAATTATTTACGATCCGAAATTCAAGAACTTAATCAAGGCGAAGTCCGTGTTCGCGTGCGATTTGTTGTCGACTGGTCCTCCTATAAATTACGCTGATTGAATGGGTCTTCTTTTTTTTACCGATGGCTCAATTTTTTAAATTACATTCTCATCTGTGCACTGTTTCTCATTAGTTACAATCAACCAGATGCGGGGTTTGGCATTCAATGGGTGAAGTTCAAGAGCAAAAGCATACTGCATCGTAACCCAAATCAACTACCCACCTTTGAGGGAGATTAACATCGATTAATTTTTTAATGCTGATCGTAAATCTGATTAATAAGTTTGATGTTTAGTTTCGATGAGTTTAACAATACCCCGGTTTGTTACCCGCAAAAATGTATCTGCTTGTGCGAAAACCAGTTGCAACTAACAACTAAATTATTGGAACTCAACCTCAACCACAACTAAAACTTTAGTTGATATTCGTAGTTGTACGTATAACAATTAACAACTAGAATGTTTGTTTTTTTCCTCACTACTATCCGTAATTTTGGGTCTGAAAAATTTATGGAGCAACTTTTTGGTGGTTTCAGCGGAGCATTAAATGGAGCAAATTTTGTGGAGCGTCTGTGGAGCAACTTTTTTGTGGTTTCAGACTTTACTCGTTATCTACTCGCCGAGCTGAATTTTTCAAGACTAATAATTGTTAGGTATTTCTAGCGGTCGGAAAAATCTGAAAATTTCAGATTTTTCCGACCGCTAGAATGAGCTCCTGAATGATTGTTTTATTTATTTTTTTCTGAAAAGGTCATCCTTCAAAAGATACGATAGTAGTTCAACATTGCAGAACAACAGAACACGGTGACATTGCAGTCTCTATTATTTATGGGGTCTTAGAAAAAATATAATATTCTAATTCCGAGGTCTGGAGAGGGTACATGACGTGGGCTGCTTCGTCGTCTTTTGATTGGCCGAGAAAGATCTGTCTTTCGCATCTATGCAAGTTTGCCAACTTTGCTACACGAAAAACCGACCCCGAAAATCGGGGTTGTCATCAGAGAAGGTCATTCAAAAATCAAGCATTGAAGTAATAAACAAAGAAGGTTATTCAAAAATTGACCCGGTTTTATTCAGCACTCTGGCGGCTCTGTGCCCAACTGCTCGACGCCTCAAAATCATCAACATTCCTGAAACAGTTCTGCTCGTAACTATGCACATTTTTGAACTGAAAATTTGTGTAGAGGGGGTTTAAAGGGTGCTGAATCCGAATATGTTGATAGAAATGATGAATTCCGACCTTTTCAAGGAGCCCATTATTCCAGATTTTTCCGACCGCTAGAAGTATGTACAGGTAGGTCTACTCTAGAATAAGGTTGCTCCACAGTTGCGCCACAATTGCTGGACAGTTGCTCCACAAAATTTAATGCTCCACTGAAACCACCACAAATTACCAGACCCAAAATTACTGCTAGAAGCTCGAAAAAAAAAACGCTGCAAATTTTCATCACTTTGTTTTTATTATTCTGTATTATAGGTTAATTGTGCAAAAATTAATTCAAAGTCATTAAGAAAATATATTTGGAAAAAAAAAAATATATATATATATTTTTCTGTACATTATTTAGACAGAAGTGGGACCTCGAAAAATGGATTATGCGTCCAACATTCGGAAAACGACACCTTATTTGACTTCCTGGGATCCTTCAAAAATCCCATTTGTAGCCCCTCGAAAGCCCCATACATCCCCACAGTGAAATTGGATCGTTCTGAAACCCCCAAAAATGGATTCTACGTTCAAAAATACTTCGAAAACAACACCCCCCCACTCGATCCCCTAGCCGAAACCCTTCAGTAGCCCAATTTTAGCCCCATAGCGCTCCACGGGTTCGGGCGATCGGGCTGAAAACCTCGAGGGCACAACTAGATGGTAAACCGAGTATTTTGGCAAAATTTAAGATTTTTAGAAAAATTCCTACCACCCAAAACGGATCGGTCGGACATTTCGTTTTTGGAATCTAGACCTCTTGAAACGTATAATGACAAATTTTGAGGCTGATCTGGATTTTTGACCTCCGTCACGACTACATAGGTGTATTATTCCAAGAATAATAAACTAAAATTTAATAATTAAATTAACAATAATTGTTATTGTTAGCTGTTATACGTACAACTTGTTGCGTCCTACAACTACGTAACAACTAAACTTTTAGTAGAAAATGTAGTTGAACTAAATTTTTAATTATCTACGCCCAACTCTACAGGCTGCAGGTAAATCGACTTGCACATTTCCTGGTTTGCTATGAAAAGCCAATTGGCCACCTTAAGGTGATGTTTCTATGTGCTGTATTTTCAAGTCTAAATGTACGGAAGTATACAACAGAATTCAAGAAGTTGGGCGCGTTCCCAAATTACAGACTTGGAGAAACATTTACACGAATGAATTTACGGGTTTGGACTGATTCGCTTCAACTGCTTACACACGAACGTAAATAAGGAAGAATGCATGTGCTCTTAAAAGTTGAATGAAATATGCCCTCCAACTACGCAAGAGCATTACGTCGCTCAAGAACTATCGTAGTAGGTAGGTACCTACATCTATGACTCACTTTTCAGGAGAGCAATAAAACCGATTTGGTCATTATAATGAACAAACCACTATAGTGACGAGGGGTTTCCTACTTTTGGTTTATTATTCTTGGAATAATACACCTATGTTTTCGCGAAATGTCCGTCCGCCGTACGCCGTACGCCGTCCGCCGTCCAGGCCGTTTTGGGCAGTAGGATTTTTTTTTAAATCTGAAATTTTGGCAAAATACTTGGTTTACGATCTAGTTGTGCCCGCAAGGTTTTCAGTCCGATCGCCCAAACCCGTGGGGCGCTATGGGGCTATAATGGGGCTACGGGTGGGGTTTTTTGAAGGCTTTGGGGTATGGGATCGAGTTAGGTGTCGTTTTCGAAGTATTTTTGGACGTAGAATTTTTGGGGGTCCCGAGACGATCCGATTTCACTGTTGCGATCTAAAGGGCTTTCATGGGGCTAAAAATGGGATTTTTGAAGAATCCCAGGAGGTTAAATGGTTTTCGAGTAAAAAATACATAATTTTTGAAAAAAAATCCCCCCAAAAAAATTTTTTTTTGAAATATAAAAATCCAAAAAAATTTTTAAATTTTTTTCATTGACAATTAATTTTTGTACAAGTAACCTATATCAAAGAATAATAAACCCTTGTGTAAAATTTGCAGCGTTTTTCTTTTTCACTCCATCCTGATTTATAGCCGGTTAATTGGAATTGTATTTGTGGTCACGTGGGCAAAAATCTATGGCTTAAATTCGCTCGCCCGCACCATGGTGCACTTCGTTCAGTCACAGGCCACGGGAAGCGCCACTTCCGGCGGCGTGATTGGGAAGTCCAGCTTCTCCCGCCCACGAGGGAGCAGCTAAATACCCGGAGTCCCCGATTGCGCCGCCGACGTTATCATATGCTGACCGCTAATTTCCATTATGTATAGTATCAACTATGTATCCATAGTATCAAAATGGCGAATTGCAGTGCATTTTTTATTGGAAGCAAGGGCCGGGCCTCCCCTGGCGGTACTTCGTCCAGGGAAGCCAGGTCAGCGGGACCAATAATTTCGTGCTTTGTTGATGGCCCAGCTGTTGTTGGCAATTCAACTAGGGAGCTTCAACGACCGTAAGACGGGGTCAGCGGGCCCGGCCTCCCGAGGCGACAATTTGTCCAGGGAAGCCAGCCGTAGGTTTTCGTAGGTACTGCGAATCTAAGGAGAACTAATGCTCATGTTAACTCATCATCTTCAGTATTGGATTCCCCTAGATTCCCTTCCGGACTCCTACGCATCCCAGACCCAACACGACATGCCAGTCAGGAGATAGCGGGACTCCCGCCTAATCTAATGATTTTGAACAAAAATCCCTTCTCTGTGCGCGGAGCACTTCCGCTATGTCAAACGTTGTAGATGTGGGATGATGCCAGATGATTTTAGTTGTGCCATGAGGATTGCAACGTTCCAGGCGGAGCAATCAACAAACTAACTTCACCGAACCGTCCTAACCTCATTTTCGGCAAAATGTTAGATGTGCTGTGATAGTTATAAATAACTGTGATAGTTATTAATAACTATCACAGCACATCTAACATTTTGCCGAAAATTAGGTTAGGACGGTTCGGTGAAGTTAGTTTGTTGATTGCTCCGCCTGGAACGTTGCAATCTTCTCGCTTAATTAAGCGACGCAAGAATTGCGTCAAGGTATCACCGAAGATCGGGATGATTCTTGAATCTATAGATGTGTACCTCAGGATGTATTCGTACGCTTGACATTCATGGTGAAAGTAAACTATGTACACCAAATGTTCTGTCTGTTAATATAATAATATTTTCTTGTGTCATCAGGAGGGAATCGATTTAAACGATCTGGCAGGTTTAATGACCTCGGCCAGTTACTCCTCAGTACCTATATAAATTGCATACTTCGATTTGACAGGATTTAACTATCTACGTAGAACCTACGTCACAGGTATTAGCGACGGCCAAAATTAAAAACAACTAACGACCACAAGTGGGTTTCACAGTCAACTGGAATGCTCTGATGTCACAAACTATTAGAATGACTAGCACTCGGACAAGGGGCCATCAAAAAGAAATATACATAAAATACGGAGTTATTCAGACATTCCCAATACTCAAACTACCATAAATAGCCACACAAAAAAAAAAAAAAAAAAAAAAAAAAAAAAACAAGAATTTCTTACTCATCTTTTTGAATAATTTGAGTTTACCCGTTCGGTAATGAGGGTCCAGTATACACTTTCCGAAACGGTCGAATTTACATACGGTGATGGGAATTAGGGTCTACAATCGCCCAAACAGAAAAAAGGCAGGGGGTGCTTGCACGACTGGCGGAAATCAAACGAAAAAAAAAAAAATCAAGGAAATAAGTTCAAAGAGATGCGAGGAGGTCGGGAAAAAAGACAAGCTGAGGTAAACAAATCAAGGGAATGATATCGCTATTCGACGATTTCTCAACGCCCACGCTGACCTTTGCTTTAATTGATTTTAGATTTCTTTGATCCGGACCTTCAGCAAGGTCGCAATGCGTCTACACTAGTTCAGCTTTGCCGCTCGGCCTAAGTCGAATCTTGATCCTGCCACATGGCATAGACCAAGAGGCTTCAAGCGCCAAACCCAATTTGATGGGAAACTTGATCACTGGCTGGTAGGGACAACCAAGCAGTCTGGCACACGTACTGCCATAATCAAGCCGTAAAAGCCTGAGGTCAAATGGGGGTTGATCGTGACGGTAGGCAGCAACAGCCAGTACTCACTTGACAACCTATCTGCAATGCAGAGTCTGCATTTGCAGAAACCAACTCCAGTCAATAACCAAACAGAATGGTCTCGTCAAACTTGTAATGTAAACTTGTAAAGTGTGGTCTCCCGGGCCAATCAGGAATCGATGGGGAGATGGGATAGGGGCTCATCTTAGGGTCAGAAGGGACGTGTAAAAGTTTGAGTGTTAAGTTTCAATCGATTGGTTGGCAATACCTTCCTACCTTATGTAAAAGTTAGAGTGTTAAGTTTCAAACGATTGGTTGGCAAGATCTTGATACCTACCTTGGTTTTGATGCTTGACATCTTTTTAATTACTTTGGGTTTTTTTGGGGGTAATACTAAGTATTGGGGTTGTGATTAAGTCTTAATCACACTAGATTCCAACATACCTAATATTATACCCATCTTGGATTTTTCAGTTTTTTACGTATCTTGCCTTTTATTCCTAGTGAAAACACGAACTTTCGAGGTTTGACTTTTTTTCCCGCTCACCGCTCGCACTTGCCATTGATATGACTCCGCCGGTAGTGATCTATATCACTAATAATATCTAAAATCACAAAAAGAGTCGAAGGGAATAAAATCGTCTCCGAAGTCTCAGAAGTGCTTTAGAAATTACTCCCTCCGGGATCAGCCGAAGGAAAGCAAAACGTTTCTCACCCCGAGTGGGATCGAACGCAGTTCATCGGAAACATGATCAGGGTAGTTAGAAAGTAATCATACTAAAAGTCCCCACGTTTAGGGGCAGCGGAAAGGGGGGGAGGGGGGTTAGAAGGTCCCTTTTTTCGCTTTTTTGCTCATATCATGAAAACGGAGCGTCGTACGCAAAACATCACTATATATTAAATTAAAGCTTATTAAATTCTCTATAACTTTCATGTCATACGTTTGTTTCATAAACCCTACCGTTTCCGAGATATACGCTTTTGAAAAGTGACAATTTGCGAAAAAGTGATTTTCACCTCACGTTTTCTGTTCAACTTCCGTCCATATCTTCTAGAATGTTCATCCTATAACAAAAGTCCTCATAATCAATGTTGTAGAGCACTAAATTTCCTTCATTTATATATACATATATTATTATTTACCATCAACCCGTCAAAAGTTACACCAATTTCAATATTTTTGTAGTAACTAAGGATAGTAATAGTAACTAAGGATATCGCAGGGAAACCCTCTCGATACATATTAGTATTCAAGCCAAGAGGAAGGCCGTCATCCAAATAGGACTGCCAACAACAAAGATAAAAATTTTGAATCTTTGTTGTTACAGTCCTATTTTATAGTACATAGTTAGAGCCAATTTGCATCAGGCAAAAATTGCGCTAACTGTATCAGACGAACAATTTGGCTCGTGAATCCAAATCTGGTAATTTAGGGGTTCGTTTTTTGTTGTTGTCGTTTTCGTAGTTTTAGGGAGCCGTTTTGGGCAGTAAGAATTTTTGACCTTGAAGAAAACCTGAAGTTTTGATAAAATACTCGGTTTACCATCTAGTTGGGGATCTATCTTGTGTAAAATAACAGCCTTTTTTTTTAAGTTGAGCGATTCTGCTCCTCGAAGATTAAATTCTGAATCAGTAAAGTTTCTCAGCCCAAGAGAAGAAGAAGAAGCCATATCCAACTCCATCGGTCTGAATGAAGCATCAAGATCGATAAATCAAAATCGTTTGATAAATGAGGACGCACACAAGGAACAAAATTTACCATTCAAGAACCCCATTAAATTAAATTAGTTAAATTAAATAGCATTAAATTCAAAAATAACATTAAATTAAATTTTGCCTTGCTGTCTCTGTCTTCACTCAGATGACAGAGAACCTGATATAGGTTACTAAATATCTTTTTTCAAAAATTAATTCAATGTCAATAAACAAATTTTCGGACATTTTTTGTTATTTCTTTATTTTTTAAATTTTAATTTATTTATTATTAATTTATTATTATTTTTCCTTTTTTTTTTTTGCTCGGAAAATACAATCAAAAAACAAATTTGACTTCCTAAAAAAAATATATAATTGACCTCCTGGATCCTTCAAAAATCCCATTTGTAGCCCCATGAAAGCCGTACAGATCCCCACAGTGAAATCGGATCGTTCCAGGACCCCCAAAAATGGATTCTACGTCCAAAAATACTTCAAAATCGACAACTAACTCGACCCCATAGCCAAAAGCCTTCAAATAACCCCTCCCGGAGCCCCATTAAGCCCCACGGGCTAGGGCGATCGGGCTGAATACCACTAGATGGTAATCCGAGTATTTTGTCATAATTTAAGATTTAAAAAAAAAAATTCCTACTGTCCAAAACGGCCCGGACGCCGGACGGACATTTCGGATTTAGAATGTAGACCACTTGAAACGGATAATGTCAAATTTTGAGGCCGATCAGAGTCGTTGACCTCCGTCGCGATTACATAGGTGTATTATTCCAAGAATAATAAACCAAAAGAAGAAGCACCAGAATGGCAATTAAAAATTTTTTTTTTTTTGTTGAGAATCGCTTTTTCAGGTTCGATATAAAATCGATTTTAGTAAAACGATACCTGATAGAAACCCGCCTGAGGAGTTTCATCGTCATCACGAAAACTTCCCACTGAAAATATTCCATATTCTAGAAAACGTTTGACCTGCTTTTCAAGAAAGTGAGTTCGGGGGAGTAAGATGAGCCCGATCGACGCTACGAAAGACATTTGCATGGGATATTGGACTCGCATAATTTCCTCCTTTCCGCCCCCAAAAGGTTCTTCCCCCTCGTTCAGCATCCAGCAACAGGTCCGGAGACATCCTTGAAGTGACAGGCAGAGACACTGAGCTGTTACGTAATCCTGGACACTGTTATGCTATCGAATAATCCATCTTATCTGATCCTGTCGTTCATTTGGGAGGTCACGGGAATAATAATTGTTATGATTCACAAATGACTAGTCATTTCGATTTAGTTGCTGTCAACTTTCCGTCCGCCGCATCTTGCGGTTTCGACTGGAAAGACTTGAACCTTTTAATGAATGCTTTTTATTATTCGGGCATTCTGCTGAGGAGTATATCGCCAAAACTGAAGAATTCATATCCAGTAAAACCTCCTCGCGTATCCTCAAATTCGGTGCGTTGAGTGACTTTTGCTCTTTGCTGTCTCACGCGGACGTCAATTAAAATTAACTCATTCATCAAGTGTTGCCAGTCAGTGCATTTGAATCAGGCGGGAGTTTCTCGGGTGGAATTGGTGCAGACGTTACGCAACCCGCACATTTATTGGTCCATCGGTCCGGGATGGCCGTACATTTTAATCGCCTGATTCGAATCGAACGGCCTTCCTCCGCAATTGAGTCAAAAGGCTCAAAAGAAGAGAAAACAAAACGTGCTGATTTTAGCACATAAAATACTGTCGTCATCATCGATGATATGGTGTTTGAATTTTCGCCTAATAAATATTCTATTAATTTTAATTTTTATTGGGGGTTTATTGTTCAAGAATGATTGTTTCTTATCCTTCATCTTATTAATAAATACTTTTCGTAGGGTTGCTGCTTTTATTTAGCGTTTTTGCATTTTAATGCTTTTGATGATGAGTCATCACTGATGACTTACCTACTTCGCTGACAAGTTTACACTCAAAAGACAAAAAGGTAATCTGAAGTTATTTTAGGAAAGCACTTACGGGATCACTGTTTACACTAAGCATTAGTTGCAATAAACTGCTTCGATAAGGAGTGTAGTGACAGGTGTTACACTTTCCTCGTCGATTTTTCACTTCCTTACGAATAGTATTGCTTTGAAGAAACAAAATTTGTTACTCTCATTTGTCAATTTAATTCATTCTTCCACTGTGTGTTGTAATTACAATTTAACAGACCAAGTTAAAACGTCCAAACGTTAAACGCTACAGTAGCGTCCAGATTTCAAAAAAGGGAAACGGAAAATGATAATCATTCATAATATGAATATTATATTATATAATATATTATTATGAAGATTTTAATCAACACCTTACCAACGTCAACGAAGAGCGAAGCCGGAGTATCCAAATTATTGGGCTCCTTCGAAGATGAGGTTTTGAAATTTGAAGACACGGGCCACAATGTTTCAATGAAGTCACAGTATAGCAAATAACCCGAGTTAAATCAGAAGGACGTTCACGCGAGACACTATTCGATGAAGTGATAACATTTAAATTCGATTATTTATCCTCTGAAGATAATGTCAACCCTTCATAAATTCATATGCCGTGAATATGTGAAGTTCAAATACAACGAAAACCTAAATTCCTACTAAAGCTGATTTTGTTTTCAACGGAAGCGATTTTACTTTACGGGGCAGTGACTTGTTCAACTTACCGGCTTCAGTAATTGTGGCAAGACCAGCCCGGTTCGAGTTGCTTTTCAAGACTCGTCGTCTGGCAACTGGATGCCGGCCGGTAGACTCCGCCTAAGGACCGACAGATGTTATAAGAGTCGATTTCCAGCGAGGGTCCGAGGAATTCGAATTCACTGGGGATTGGGTCCGTCAAGGGCAATGCCCAGTGTAGGGTGGGATTTTATCTTCCGAATTTGATCCAAGGATGGAAGCAGGCGCGGAACAATTTCACAAGAGCGCTCCGAAGAAAGACCATTTTTTAACTCTAAGTGAAAAAATTGATATCATTCAATCTATAATGACCCAGACATCAGTTATTTATTGAAAACATTATAGGCCTCAAAGTTTGACATTATACGTTTCAAGATGTCTGAATTCCAAAAACAAAATGTCCGTCCGCCGCACTGTGGGCCAATCACCGGTTTTCCCCATAAATTCTCGCTGCGCCTAATTTTTGGAGCTACGAGGATGAACCCAAGTGCAAAAGAAAGGTAATTAGTCCTACTTTGAATTTCCAATTTGGGACAGTTGCAGGCGGTTGGGACTTGGACTTTATTGGGCTAATTAAGCTTTATTGAGCTAATTGCGCTTTATTGAGCTAATTTTTGAGCACAATTTACCAGGATAACTTACGCACCGGCTCCCGAAAGGCGAAACCGCACTTCTTGCAAAAGTTCCTATTTTCCAATTGAGTGGGGAGGCCTGCAACCGTCCATGTCCCAATGGATATTCAAACTAGGACTAATTACCTTTCTTTTGCACTTGGTTTCATCCTCGTAGCTCCAAAAATAAGGCGTAACGAGAATTTATGGGGACAAACCGCTGATTGTCCAACAGTGCGCCGTCCGGGCCGTTTTGAGCAGTAGTAGGTAGGTAGGCATTTTTTCAAAAATCTGAAATTTTGACAAAATATTCGGTTAACCATCTAGTTTTTTTTTTTTTTTTGTTTTTTTTTTCCCCTACGCCCCGCCATTATTCGGCAAATCTGCCATCTTTTGGCGGGCAGCCCAATATAGTTTAGTGTTTTTGGTCCAAGTTGGAACCTCGTCTGAGATGTCGTTTCTTACGTCCCTCAAAGAGCGACAGGTCCACAGATGCGTTCCATCCATCTCGCCTTCATTACAAAGTGGGCATGTGGGGGTGGGATAGACTCCGATGCGATGCAGGTGTTTGGCCAAGTAGTCATGTCCTGTGGTCAAGCGGAAGTTGGCTACACATTCCCGGCGCTGCAGCGTGCGTGGTATTGGCCGATCCACAAGGGATTCCCATTTCTTTCCCCGGGCCATTTCCATCTAGTTGTGCACGCAAGGTTTTCAGCCCGATCGCCCAAACCAGTGGGGCCCTATGGGGCTAAAATGGGAGGGATTTTTTGAAGGCTTTTGGCTATGGGGCGTAATCGCAATGGAGGTCGAAAATAATTTATTATTAAATTATTCTGAATGGCCTCAAAATTTGACACTATAGGTTTCAAGATGTGTAGATTCCAAAAACGAAATGTCCGTCCACCGTCAGAGCCGTTTTAGGAAGTGGGAATTTTTTTTTAATTCTGAAATTTTGACAATACCAACTCGGTTTACCATCTAGTTGTGCCCGCAAGGTTTTCAGCCCGATCGACCAACCCCGAGGGGCTCTGTAGGGCTAAAATGGGGCTACGGGAGGGGTTATTTGAAGGCTTGTGGCTATGGGATCAAGTTAGGTGTCGTTTTCGAAGTATTTTTGGCCGTAGAATCTATTTTTGGTGGTCCCAGAACGATTCGATTTCACCGTAGGGATCTATGGGGCTTTCATGGGGCACAAAATGGGATATTTACGAAAAATGTGGGAAAATTTCAGTTTTTTGTCATTCTTTTAGCTTAGAATGAAAGTAAGGCCTAGAAAAATTCTTTAGGCCCTGAATCTTGTAAAGGATGGTTTTTATAATTTATTCATTTATTTATTCCATCAGGAGTTTGACCCCCTGGGCACCGCGGCCTCGAGCCCTTGAGCAGTACCTATTGTACCCGTCGAACCTGAATTCACAACATCTAGGGATAGCGCCACCGTCGGTTTCGGCACATGAGTTCTCCTTTCCTTTCCTCCAAGTTGAGGGGGCAAACTTCAAATTCGGATTCAGCGACCCGAAAAACAAGAACCTTTCATACATTTTTTTGTTGTAAACCCCAAGATTTACTGGACTAGGTGTACTGTATGTTGGAGCTCCAACACGAGGAGGAGGAGAACGAGGATGCTCATCTTTATTATTTGGCACTTCTAGAAGTCGGAAAAATTTGAAATTGGTCTTGAAAAGTCCAGTTTGGCGAGCTAGTATGAGAAAAGTCTGAAACCACCAAAAAGTTGCTCCACCTGGCGCATCTAAACTCCAAAAGTGGACAAATAGGGGCTGGAGCAGTTTACAGGATGTTGGGATGGCGGTGGGCCGAGGGGTTTCCAACGTGGCTGCCTCCAAAACAAAAGAACTTAATAAAAGTGTTGTGGAGTTGACACGGAGCAGTACTTTTTTACCAGCTCATGTTCACTGCTTGAACTTCTCAAAAATTAAGAAATGTTTCACTCTCCTGGGACCTTGAAATTTTCGAAATCGTGTACAACGGCCATTTTGGATCTTACTGCGCTGTCACGCAATACGTCCATTCGGAACCTCAATAAGTTAAAAAAAATAAAAATAAAAAATAAAAATAAACCGGCCCCATTGTGGATTTAGATATTTGAAAAAACTTGACCAGAAAAGAGGTGAACTTTCATGGAATGACCCAGGTCTTCATTTTTCCGCATTGTTGACTTACTTGGGATTGATTTTTAATGTTTCTGGTTCAAATGGATTTTCTATTAGGTATGTTTACTGTTTACCAAACTTGGAAACCTACAAAATAATCATGTCATTAGGCAATGAATGAAGGTGTTTATAAATATAACTAGTCATGTTGGCAGTTCTAAAGGTCACTAGTATCGACCAGAACTGTGTTATAAATTTAACCAATCGTAACTGTTGGTTTAAAAGCAATGTGCGTTAGGTTGTTAACAATTGTTATGTGCAGGCGAGAAGCCACCTATAGCAGAAGATAGACATGAAGAAGTTCAAGTTGGTCGTGCAAGTCACAGAATTGGGTCAACTAACCTGCCTCACAGCTGTTATCACGCCGAGAGTCTGTGCCAGTCGGAGACTTCCCGGGCCTTTCGGCCGAACGAGCGTCTCCCAGCGTTTTGAGTCATTACCGACGTCACGGGTACAACAGTGACGTCATGCTCGGCAAAAAAAGTGTCTTCTGCGGGGAAAGACGGCGGACTGAGGAGTCGAAAGGGTCGAAAATGCCGGTGAGACGGGAAGGTAACGTTGGGTCGATTGTCGCAAACGCATGCGTCTACTGTTCGCTGCGGAGGCCATTATTCGATGGCCTAAAGAACACGCGGTATTGACAGTTTCTGAGGATGGCTCATCGGGACTTTATTTGCGTCAGGGAAGGAGCGTTAGGAATATTGTTGTTTTGCCTAACCCACAAAGACAAAGGCGCTTACAGTAGACCTGAATTGTTTACAATTAGGCCAGTCATTAAATACATCAGCTTGAGCTAAAGGCGCGTAGAAAAACTTTATTTTGGGTACTTGTGTGTGTACTAGGAAGTAAATTTCAACATTGGTGACACGAAAACTGTCAGAACGTTTGGCTGCCTAAACGCCTCGAAATTGTGGGACCTTTTTTTAGTTTTTCTTCGGTAATATCTAAACGATGCTTCCCAGCGAAAATGCTACTATGTACAAACTTAAAGAGCATTAAATTATGCATCGAATGAGTACCGTAACTTTATAAACCGGTCAAGTAGTATGGTCAAAAACTATGGTCGAAAAAAGGCGTTTTTTCCCAACTTGGCCAAAAAGTGGCAATTAGCGTATTTTGATTGTCTTGCCCTCTTGACCGTTTTGGTTGAAGACGGGTCCTCCAATACGAAAAACTCGAAAGAATGAAAGTTGTAGAGAATCTAATTCTGCTTTCAGGGAGTACCAAAACTTTCATGATTAAATAATTTAATCATTATACTTATTTAATTATTACACTCAATTGGTGATGATGGTGGTAATGAATGCGGGTGGAAAGTTGTCGAGCGTCAGTCAAATAAGACGAAAATGTTAATGATATTATTAGAGATGTGTTAACAATATTATTCTTCTATCACCAGGGCCTAATGATACGGAAAAAAATGGCAGCAATTCTCGTCTTATATGACCGACCCTCAACAATTTTCCACCCCCATTAAATTATAATATTGTTAGGTTGCTGAGCTAATGCTAAGTGATTATGGTTACAGCCAAAAATACACGTTGTTATTCGTCTCGAAATTTCACTGGAAGTCACTTCTTTAACATTGGCGTCAGAAGTTTGTGGTTTTGAGCCCACGGATGCTCACGCGGTCCCGTATGCGGGCTACTCCTAGTGCCCCTGCGATGGAGGCGTCTCCAGCTCCCGCCCGGCGTCCAGAGCCTGTCTGCGGGCCCTTCGCAGAGTGTGAGTGTGAGTAACCATAACACTCCGGAGCAAGGTGAGTCGTATTCTCGACACGAGGTCGAACGCTTATGCGAGAACATGGAAATCCATCTCGAGCAGCGTTTAGCTGTCGCACATGCTGAAATAGACGATTTACGTGCTGAACTCAACTGGCCAGAGTGTGTTTGAGAATGAGTTACTGTCCCAGCAGCGGGAGATTGCTACGTTGCAGCAGAGTCAAGTACGAACGAAAGTACCGAAGTTCGATGGGGCGATTGATTGGGCTGCATACAAAGTCGAGAGGTTTAACCGAACGCTCTGGGACCT
This sequence comes from Pilophorus perplexus, assembly GCA_955831195.1. Taxonomy (NCBI): domain Eukaryota; kingdom Metazoa; phylum Arthropoda; class Insecta; order Hemiptera; family Miridae; genus Pilophorus; species Pilophorus perplexus. The sequence goes on from OY037015.1 coordinate 6,584,454, forward strand.
GTTATCGAAGCTCAAAGGGAATGGGACCAAAAGTTACCACTGGCACTGCTGGCTTATCGGCTGATGGAACAGGCGACGACAGGCTTTTCCCCTGCACACCTGTTTTTCAATCTTCCCATTGACTTACTCTATGATAAGCCACCCCACACAAAGAGCAGAACACAATTCGCGAGCATGTTAGAGGATAATATGATGGCAGTCCAAAACCTAGCCCGACAAAGGCTAGTGAATGCAGCTGAAAAAACGAAAAGGAGGAACGATGTCAAATGCAAGGATCCGCAGTTTGCTGCTGGGGACAAGGTATGGTGTTACAACCCACGAAGGGTGGTAGGGCTGTGCCCGAAACTGGATTCCCCATGGAATGGCCCTTGCGATGTGGTAAAGGCGATCTCGGACGTCGTTTTCCGGATCATGATGACTAATGGACGATACAGGGTCGTCCCTGCTGATCGTCTTCGACTGTTTAAGGAGGGGGATGATGTTAGGTTGCTGAGCTAGTGCAAAGTGATTATGGCCAAGTGACACTCAAAAATACACGTTGTAATTCGTCTCGAAATTTCACTGGAAGTCACTTCTTTAACAATATTATTTAATAATTATAATAATAGGAATACTTAATTATTAAGTAAATTATATACAGTTTATATAATACTTATTTTATATTTTACTTTATATTTAATAATAAATAAAGATTAAAATTTAAAAAAAAAATAGAAAATTAAAAAACAAAAGTCAAATTAAAGTTTTATAACGAATTAATAATTTAGATTAATAAGAATTAATCATTTTAGAACATATTCAAGTTTAAAATAAATAACATTTAGTAGGTGAAATAAAGAATGTTTTTAAAAAGTCTAAAAATAATGTAAGCATGTACTTAAAATTAAATGTAAAAAATTGAAATATTTCGTATAACAAATTTGAAGGGCACAGGGGAAAAACCATCAGGGTACATTTGAGGTAGTTTTGAGAACCCCGTTTTGAAAGTTTCAAGTGCCCTGGATGGCAACGGAACCACTTGAAAAATATGGAATGCCCCTAGAACCTTTAGAAAACTCCTTGTTTCACGAATAGGATAGTTTGAAAAAAATTCATTGAGTTTCAAGAACGTTATTGGGAATTTTTCTTGGACTGGACGAGTGTTTTCCTCTCATATCGACGGGGGATTGTCCAGTGGAAGCCAATGCCTCTCCTAATCGTTGCACCCGTTGAGACGTGATCCCATGTAAAGATAAAAACGCTGTGAAACAGACCTGAACATTCTGCCAGATCCCATCTTCATCAGCAACTCGAACTCGGTAAGCATACGAGGACAAAAAAGCACGAGTAGATTCCTCAGTGAGGAATCCTCACTGCGCGCCCGCCTACGAGCAAACGGCAATATAGTAATTAGGCCACAAAGATTTTGACTATCGAAAGTCCCCATGGCGTTAAATTCTCGTATGATTCTCTTCCGGTCGTTTTCTCCCACCACTTCGTAGCAGCGGTAACGTTTACATTCACAGTCAGCTCCTAACTCATGAGTCGTTACCGTAAATGTTTCATCACGTCCTTTACTCTACCAGTTTTTCTTCTTCTTTTGTTAGAAGACCCAGGCTTACCTTCTTCAGTGCTGGCAGAAACACAATCACTTTCCATTATTAGTTACTGGCGAGAAATCTACACATCACTGTGAAACACAGCCAAAATTATAGGGATAAACAAGAATCTAATGTAATGAGACAAGGAGGTGCGAGATGGGTGGACGGTCCCCTTCCTCTGAACGGTGGACTCTTGATTGTTCTTCCCCACAACCGCGAGGACCCTGATGATTCTTCCCCAGTGCGGGATATATTTTTCCTTGTCTTTTTAGTGGACCCTGCTGGTTTTTCCCCGCAATGAATACAGAAGACGTTAGTACTCCTGAAACGCTACTAGATGGCATCATTATCTAAAAACCGACAAAGTCTATACATTATATCCATCGGTTTCTTGTGGGTTGCATACCGGAAGCAGTTCGAACGCAGCCACAGACGCGCCTCTTGAACTGGCGATGTTGGGCGCTTCGGCCCGCGGCCTCTACCAGGCGCTGAACGAAGACTGCGTCTCCAATGGCGACTCTCCATGAAAATCCAACTTATTGTAATTTTGGTTTATTATTCTTGGAATAACACCTTTGTAATCGCGACGGAGGTCGACGACTCCGATCGGCCTCAAAATTTGACGTAATCCGTTTCATGAGGTCAAGATTCCAAAACCTAAATGTCCATCCGCCGTCCGAGCCGTTTTGAGCAGTAGGAATTTTTTGTTAAATCTGAAATTTTGACAAAATACTTGCTTTACCATCTAGTTGTGCCCGCAAGGTTTTCAGCCCGATCGCCTAAACCCGTGAGGTGCCTTGTTAGGTTGGTACCAGACGCAAACACGATTGTGAAAACGACAAGGTGAAGACAACTCAAGCAATAAGAGTGCAACAAGACCGCTAGAAAAATCGTGAGCAATATCGACGCTTCACGCTGGGGAAATAAATAATTTATCCCCTCAACCTGGGGCGTCGATATTTTCACAATTTCGCTTCCGAGTCTGCAAGGCAGCAACCGGTCGTCTCTGGTCTCCTAAAGTTTTATCGGTGACATGTCGTGAAGATGACGAGGAAGCTACTGTGCCATGACCTTGGCAGTGTATTTCTGGAGGTCTTATAGCAGTAGGATATAGTCTGTGTAAAATGAGTTACTGATCAACAACTACGTATGTATTATCGGAAATTAGTGGGAATCCTCCAGGCATCCTAATTATAGTTCATAGCCGGGGAATGATGTTGTATTGACGTCTTTCATGTCCACTAGGAAATATAAGAGTCCAGTTTGCCCTGCGAGACAGTATTTTCTTCAGTAATTATCCAGTGTTTCCTGCCACAACCCGTAAGTTTAAGAGTAAAATGACTGGTTTTCTAACACGAACCTTTGAATAACGAGAATGGCCTGTCAGACTTGATTGATTCGTATCTCGGCCAGTGCATACACCATTCGTAAAAACTGATGGCTCTCAGGAGGTGTTTTTTCTCCTGCGATTACAAATGGGATTATACAACAGAAAAGTCTTCGATATTTTGTCGGTGAAGGAGCTTACTTTCGTCTTTCTGTAAATTTGCAAAAACACGTAAGCATTGCCTGACACGCCGTGACAGAGCGTGTAGCCTTTTCTAAGGACGCCGTATCTCCAAACCGTCGTAGCACATTCAAGGGCGTTGTCCAAGTACGATTCATTAATTACCTTAAAAATAGCAGTCGTGATATTTACACGACAGGGAATATGCCAGTGCCTTGATGGGTGTTATCATACTGCGACCCGTACAACTCGGATCCAATATAAAGTGTGACCCCGCCGTTTCCCGTCCACGGATCGAAGTGCGACCCAGAGATTATGAGCACTGTGCGACCGGTTACTTGAATCCTTGTGTCACTGGTCGCTCTTTGACTATGAGTCAAACATAAAGAGCTCCCGCTCAGTTATTCCTTTTGCTCCTGTTAGTTGATTGATTGACTGATTGATAACTTCTGTATTTAAACATAAGTTCATATACAGAATTCGCAGCATAAAGCGAAAGTCGTCAGAGCAAAAACATAATACCAACGTATTCTTTTAATCTTCGTCGCATTTGGGAACCTTAGAGTCTGTATTCCGACCCGAACTCCTTCAAAGAACGGGCACCAGAAGAGGAAGTGAGACAAGTCCAGATTCACCAGTTAATTGCACCACGTTCAGACCTACAATGGAGTGAGTTCCAATTTGCCGAACTTCAGACAAATTGACGGAGAGTTAGCAGCCCAACAACGCCCTGGACGCTAAACTGGAACAGTCCACAGCTGGGTCGCACTTTGTAGAAGGGCTGACATTTCGAAGAGTCGCACTTTATACATAAATGGGTTGCGGTACGACAAACCCGGCCTTGATGGAACGCAACAGAAAACATGAATGGTCTCCTTCGACGTACCTCGCTTGCTTTGATGAACAGAGAAACGAACCCTGACGACCCATGGCACCACTGCACCAAATCGTGGACGCTGTCAGGATGCGGCGGGTAGTTCACTGACACTCTCCTGCACGATATCAAGTTGTCAATTGTCGGTCGAATGAGACTGAAAATCTCCGACTCTTCTAAAACGTCGGCGCTCTAAAAACAACGTGATGCAAATTGGTGGCGAAATAATTATGAAAAAACGATTTTTAACAGACTCACCATGAGCATGTACAGGATCCCACATTCTCCGTAAAGAGCACCTATGTAATTCACCCCTTTCCATTCGTAATACAAAGGGACAGTGCCGTGTCGATGAGTCACCCCAATCCTCAAAATATGTTGAGCGATCTGAAAGGGGAAAGCGCTGAAATTTTTTGACAAGGATTTATTTTGTATAAATTAAGCAAAAATTTATTCTACGTTAATGAACAATCATAAAAAATAAAAATAAAATAAAATTAGAATAACAACTGTATGTCTGTATAGAGTTAGGACACAAACCGAAATGGATTCTTAATCCAAGATTACTTCGAAAACAACTCCTCATTCGATCTCCGAAGCCTAGGCCTAAAGCACCATTTGAAAAAAAAAAAGATTCTACGTCTGCAAAATACTTCGGGAACGACACCCCTCAACACCCTACCCCAAACCGACCCAGTAACCCTTTCTTCGGCTCAGAGAGCCCCACGGTTTAGAGGTTCGGGCTGAAAACCTTTCCGTCACAACTAGCCTGGATGGACCTAATATTAAACTAGGGGGCCACCCCCTAATGGCTCCGCCAGCCAAACCCCGACCGTATCCCGCCTGGCCTCAGACCCAACAACTCGTTTTCCCATATTGTGCCGTTTTTTATTTCTTAAAAAATACAGATTTTTTATTTTTGCTCCACTTTTGGAGCTTAGATGCGCCACGTGGAGCAACTTTTTGTTGGTTTCATATTTTTCTCGTCATCTACTCGCTAAAACGGATTTTTTTTTTCCAAATTTTTAGAAAAAGTTTAATTTCCCGTTTTTTTCCACTTTGGGAGCTCAGATACGCCACATGGAGCTACTTTTTTGTGGTTTTAGACTTTGCTCGTCAAAATGGATTTTTTAAGACCAATTTCAGATTTTTCCCAAAATCCAGCCAACCCCTGACCTCTCCCACCTGGCCTGTGACCACTTCTTTTCGTTTTTTTTTTTTTTTTTTTTCTTAAAGAAAAAGAGGATGAGGGTTTATTGAAATTCTAATTTCAAATTTGGATTCAGCTTGAAAAAATGTATGGGATACCGTCATCCTGTATTAAATGAGGTATCAATTTTGATTCCTGAATAATATAATAGAATTGAGAAACTGTAAATTTTGATCACAGAAAGGGTACTACATACCCTTTTTTCAATCTTATTATTCTCAATTAAATACATGAGTTGGAGAGTCTACTATGAGCTCCATACCCTTCGAATCTGTCGCCAATTTATTTCGCGCTAGCGTCCCGGCGTCGTCTCAATGATGGGGAGAGGGGGTTATTGGAAAGGCTTGCTAAACTTCAAAAAAGCGGGGTTCGTGGAAATCCCCCCCCCCCCCTCCCAATTTTTCTCCCTATTTTGAGCTCCGCAGTTTCCGCAACTGTACGCTATTTAATGGGCAATTTAGTGCTAATTTAATGCTGCTGTTTCACCATATTGCAATATGGTTACATGTAACTCTCAAATATATTTAGAAGGGTATGAAAGGTCAAAATTCTTCATTGGAACAAAATTGATTTTGAAAAAGTTCACCACCCAAAGTGTCCTACTACCTATATGAAACAGGGGCGTAAGACGTAACACGGTTTCAGGCACATCAAACCAAAAAAAAAAAAAAAAAAAAAATTAAACCATTTCCCAATCTCCGTTCGTCCCAAGTTCGTCAAACAAGAGAACACTACAATTATGCTTCCCTCGTTGTTAATTCAGGCCCCGTACTGCTTCGTGGAGTTCCGTCCTACCTTCCTACAGTTGTAGATGACCTGTCCCCTTAATGCAACATTCCTGCGCATTTGGGTTTTATTGCAGGTTGTTGAAGGTTTCTCACCACTCGATCATTAATTGCTCGATTTACAGCCACTAAGAAAAAATCAGGAGGGATAAACAAATTGACGAGTTGAGTGCCACGTCCCGAATTCCTTGGTTTCAACATTCCGTCCCTGGCCAGATTATTTTTAAGTGTCATCAGGGAAACTTCTCGTATCCAGCAAACGCTTTTTTTCAACTTGCTTTCATAATTTACAGAGAGAAAAACACCGTGAAATGTGGGGAATGATACCAAAAGGGGGTTCCAGCAGTAAATTCGCGGGCGCCTTTTCCGAGTAGCTCTTGCAGGGGGTGTATTAAAATTCCGCTAGACGATGTCATTAATTACACGATGGCGTACGTGCCCCGCATCAATCCAGCAGAATAAAGCGACCTCAAGGCTCCACCACGTCTACCAGCAACCAGCTGAAGCATATATTTATATATTTATTAATAGCTATAAACATTCCGCCAATCGCGTTTTTGTTTGTTGATCTGTGTTCTCTAAATGATGAGTCCTCATCATTGGCCTTATCGCTCGAGCTCAGTTCAGTTAGTCCGACCTTGCGATGGCACAGAACTCGAACTGATGACGAGCGAACGAGGAAATGAAATGCTACTCGTCGAAGGGCATTTGTGCGTATAAAAACGTATCCCTTTTTAGCCAACAGTTTTTTTGGTTGGTTCGAGCGGTGCCCCCCACATAAATATTGGTAATAACTAATTATGAAATAAACTGAATAAGCAAGTGGATAGTAGCAGACATTGGTAGGTACCGCGCAAAGACGCATGAAGAAGGTACACCCTTTGGGGTTGCCCCAGGAAGCCGCCACCAACGAGACTCAACCCTCTTGACAGGGGAGAACCCAGAGACTCAATCAGCTCGTCGCGGAAAAGCCCGTCATTTGAATCGTCTCTTATACTCCCAGAAGGGTTCCCTCTCAAATTTCGTCCAAGAATGAACAGGAAAGATTTTAGCAGTGTAATTTCGATTGCTGAAAAAACTTTTACACACCACCTCATTCTTTGGACATCCTCCTGGAATTTAGAATCGAGATTTTTTAGAAACAAACCGACCTAACAACCAACTTCTCCGCGTTTCTGAGGATGACCCGAACCATCCGTTTGCGCCTGCGCACAGTGTTCCGCTAATTCGACATAAAATTTATATGGGGCCTCAACCCACACAATCCCTGAAAAATCCCCTCTGTACCTCCAGACAATGGGAAGATGCATAAGGGCACAGTACATGACCAAAATCGGATCAAAATTGTGGAAGTTATCGCAGTGACAAGGAAGTTCGGACGGACAGACAGAGACCCACGGAACCAAATTTGCTCAGAAAGCAAAGTGCAATTGGAAATTTTAATTTTGGAGGACAACAATTTTTTCGATTCCGAAAGTGAAAACAATATTAAATATTTTGTTAAGAAATTTTCCGCAACCTTTTTGGTAGACTTGGAAGCAAAAATACACCTCAGAAAAACCAGGCCCTGTTCCAAACAAGCCAATTGAATTGAATAGATGAGAGCAACCTTTCTGTTACTACGAAATATTACCGCGTCTTTATTGAAACCAAAACCGTAACTAAGAATTCGTAACTTGACAATTCGTTGACGATTCGTCTTCTTCGGGATCGGACGAATCGTCGACGACGGAGGTGATTTTGTTAGCCTATAACCACCCCCAGAACTCGCTGATCACAATGAGACCACCCTCATGAATATCTGTTCAGCCGCTCGGGCGTGATGCTGTGATACACAAACACACACTCAAAAAAACGTCGAAGAGATGAGCGCACCTTTCCATTTTTGAGGAAAGGTTGCGCTATAAAAAAAAAAAAAAAAAAAAAAGTTCCCTCAAACCCACCCAAAAATAAACCAAAATCGAGAACCCACGAGCCCAACCGATCCGCCACTTACTTTCTTTATGTGGAACGTCGGTATCCAATCCGGGATGTGTTTATTGACGAAAAGCAGAGCGTAAAGGTAGCCGGCCCAACCGTCAATGAGGGCGCAAGAGATCACTGGGTCAGCGTTCAGCCCGAGGTACAACAACCTGCAGAGGATATTGATCCAATTAAAGTGAATCCCATGGGTTTTACTGGAGGTAGGACAACATTTTAACGTGAGTTAAGATGAATAATGTTCATGATACATGACTTGATGATTGTCATGTATACATCATACTGACATTTTCGTTTGCACAATATTATCTTCTAATGAATGAACCAGTTAAATTATGTCAAATCTTAATACTCACCGAAGGCGCAATTCACTTGATCGAGCAAAGTCACCTTTAAGATGGTAAATGATTGTGCCAAGTGCCAAAGGACCCGCGTCACCCGTTAAAAATGACACGGTGTGTCCTGTCAACCTGGGCAGGGCGGTGTCAACCAGCGACTGAGCTCTCTGTTAAAAAAAGAAGAAAAAAAAATCATATTACAGGTCTTTTGAGAAGTCTCTTTTCAAAGGATCAGGTCGATGACTGCGGCTATAATAAGGAGAGGTTTTTATCCCGGCGGAGTGAATAGGGTTGGAGGCCTATAGGCCAGTCGAGTATACTCGACGGAAGCTCAGCTGCTGGTCGATCCACACATTTCAGTGAATCCTCGCCCATCAGTGCACCTTGCCCTTTGATGGCATCAATGATAAATTGTCCACACATCAGCGTTACATGCCGCAAGGAGCACTGATGGCCACGGATTCAGCATAAGGATCGACCATAAGTCTATATCAGACTCTGTATAACTTACCTCCAAATTGTCGGCATTTTTCGTTTTCTTGTAAAACAGGTAATGGGTGAGCGCTAACCCACAGTAGCCAGTGTACACTGAGTGATCCTTCCGTCCTCTAGCAGTGCTCTGGTATCCAGCGATTAGTTCTTCCAAAGCGTACATCATCGCCTCGGTTCGGATTTTAAAATTTGAATGCAGCTGTAAATTCATGAAGATTTAACTGATGTGCGAATCCAGTCCCAACCCCAGGAAAGTAATATTCTGTCATAATGTTATGGTATCCATAATGTGGATCACTTCTTTTGGCATAGGTACATAAGACTATCGATCACACATGGGTCTCTTAAGTGAAGAGGATGAGGAAGGCAATACCGGATTTTGCACAGAACTGCTATTAGTAGAGCATATTATGCTAAACCCTAGTTATTTTATTATTAGTTATTAACTAATAATAAAATAACTAGGGTCCAGCGTACGGCGACCAGAACCAAAGAACACCTGACTAGGGATGAACGATACTGATCGATATGAATATGGTATCGATACTTTTCTTCCTATACCTACCAATACTTTTGGTGTCGATACTTTTGTGTTTGATACCGATACATCGGTAGTTGGAAAATGAATGAATAATTATACAAATTATTCGGACAGGGGGCCTCGCTTCGCTCGGCCGGGGGGGTTCTCGACCCCCCCTATTCGAAGTTAAACGGTCGACAGAGACGATAGGAAAAATCGCCGTATTTTTATCGCTTATAGTTTAGGAGGAGTAGGCGATTGACATACCTGTATGTAGACAGACAGAGACGATGAGAATTGTAGTGGTATAGATAATTATTAATAGGTAACTATTTAATAATTAACCTATTGTAACTATTGGAAAAGTATCGAATGGTTAGGTGGGTAATAAAAGCCCCGCGGGAATTTTGTTTGAGGTGAAAAGTTTGATGAAACAGAGAACAGAATGGTCGTTGGTCTTGAACGCATCCGACTTTGAACTATGTGATGTTCATTAAAATTTAATGAACATCACATAGTTCAATCATTCATTTAATGTGATTTTAGTCGGGATGTGATAATAAAAAGGTCGATTTTTGTATGTTTCTTGCATTTTTCATAAGTAGGTAAGTCAGTCCCAAACTTCCATGAGGTGATCAGTCCCTAACTATAGTGATTTTGAGATCATGCTATATCTCTTGAAAAGTGAACTTCTATGATAGGATTTTCGGTAGGGGTCTTCAGTAGCATGTGCTAAGAAGGAATTCACAAGAAATTGGTTGAAAAAGTTACTTTTAAAATGGTGGAATTTGAAACTCGAAATTCGGAGGTTTTGGGAGCATGGCCCAACTATATTTAATTGTAATTTCCACCGCAACACAATCCAGCCAAGACTGGATAACGGTAGAAAAGTTTTTATTTCCACACGAAAGAATCTCTACCTACTACATACTTATATTTCAAAGACCTACCTACATAATTTGTAGGTACCTACCTGTGATATTATACGCTGTACGGAAATAAAATCATTATGAAATCTGAAATCTGAATCTGACTTTCCTTTTAGAAATTATAATAAATCATCATATTATCAACATGACTGATTGTTATTATCGTCGATAGTTTCCCACTTAAGTAATGGTCGTAATTTAATAATATCATTGACCTAAACGTGGATCAGCAAACGAAACTTTCGAGAATAATTGATGAATTATTATTATTATATAATACATAATATTATTATGTATATTCTTAGATTCGATCCGATACCTACCGGTTAGTATCGATATTTCTCATTCGATACCATATCGCTCCACCACCGGTATCGTTCATCCCTTCTGGTGACCAGGGAGGCTCAAAAAACTGTATCGATATAACGGAATATCGATACACCGATAGTAGTCCCTCCGATACCTATCAATATCGAGAACCGAGAAAAAAACGTTTTCTGCCGGTATGCCGTAATGAATCCGACTGCCACTGACTTTTGGACCAGGCTGTGAATTTGCTAGGCTTGACGATGGATAACCGTCTGTCGACAGCATGATCATGGCTGTCTCATGTTGAGGCGCTTGTGCTTGTCTTCGTCAATTTACATGAAAAGAATGTTGAAAAGGATGGTGTCTGTCGGGGTGCTGCTTTCGGTTTTCCATGCCAGCTTCGCGAGCAGAGCACGTTACTGCGTCATAGTGCTCTGGAACCAAGCATGATTCCTATGCGGACTCCGCATTGCGGATTGAATGTTTCTGTCGTTTTTCAGTGAAGGTGTCCTATTCGTTTTCACATTTAATTTCAAGTTCGTGGCTTCTCAAATCTGCGGTTGGCTGCATATCATAAGCATAATATGGCCATATTATGGCCTAGTCATATGAATCAAGTCAGAACACTCCCCTGATATTACCTGGTTGTTTTCCAGGTAACTCGACGCTTTGTTGAATGTCACTTCCTGAAGTCTGGCATAATGCTGATCGCCAGCCACGCTGTCCAATAATTTAGTTATATCCATACTTGCCGTACTATTTACAGTACTACGATTTCAAGTTTGTATAAGAACGTCAGGCTATAAACACGCAAGGTTTTGAGGTGTTCCTTGACGACCGAGAGCTCCATGGCGAAATTCACGTTACGAGGATCCAAGGGATCAAGTTACGTCTATAATATATAATATATTTTGGTACATATTGTCAGTGATGCTTGAAAAAAAAAATCTTGAAAAATACTGGATTGTAACGGTCGTAAACGATTTCTTGGGTTAGGTAGGTAGTTAAGGAGGGGGAAGTCCACCCTTTGAGAGCGCACTCCCTACCATTAATACATTAATGTCATGTCTGAAAATCTAAATACTTGAGTGAGAGGGGTCCGCAGGCCAAAAAGTTAATGAGTCTCTGCATATCACATGAGCGCAAAACCAATGCGTCCGCGCTTCACATTCTTTTTGCATCGCTGTCCGTAGTTCACGATTTCCCACCTACCAAGTCCCTCAAATTGTTGAAGAAAGTGGGTAAATTGTACCAGATGATCCACTTGTCCTTGGATGTTCAAGGAAAGGCCAGTCCAGAAGACATCTGTCTTTCAGTGCTTTTTTTAAATTAAAATTAAAGTAAACTTGCTAACAAAAAATGCAAAACTTGGTTGGACAGGTTGTTTATTTATAAACATCAAAAACATCAGAATATAACATTACAACAGCTATTAATGTTTTCACAAATACTTCATAGTAATAAGAATCACATGGATTTAAATTGTATAACACCAATATATTTTTTAAATTCACTTTAATGCGGTACAACTTTCAGGTTGTACTGGATGACACAAATGGCCCTCAAACGTTTTGTACGATAGATACCTGCTTAGCATCCACCTTTTTTAGGTACTTTTCCAACAACAATTGTAATAATAATAATATTTTAAAATGGTGTTTATTTCCTTCTGTTACCCTGCTTTGTTGTGAAAAGGGAGCATGAATGTGGATGCGATGAAAGTGTCAAAGTTGAGTAAATAAAAAAATAGCACATACTAGACCTGAGTTCATATTAGTCAATAACAAGATTACACGCCGTAAAGTCGCCATATAAATGCTATTAAATGTATTTCATTATGTTATTATAATAATTTTCGTATGTGAACATGAATTCATTGATTTTGTAGACAGGTGCAAATGAACATGTTCCTTCTGTATAATGAAACGCACTATTGTGGGCAGTTAATAATGAATTTGACAAATGTTCACGATGGAGGGCATTTAGGCGGTTTGGGGAATCACATGGGATAAAATAGGTTTAAGAATACTCATACATTCTACAATACATGGAAAACTTGAACAGCTAAATAAGACTAGAATCTCAACAATGGAACATTTTGGTACGAGACCTTCGAAGACACACAACTATCGATCACAAATCCTTTCGACGACGAATGAGAAATTAAATTTATTCTTAGTATTTTATGGCGATAACTTTTTTTTTTTTTTTTTTAATCGAGAAGCAAATTTTTCGAAAAATTGGGGTGCTGCTTAAGTAACTGCCATTAATTTCAAAGTTAACTACCTACTTAAGTGAACATGCTGTTCGTCTAAGTTGGCTAAATAGATAAAATATGACTAGGTATGCAGCAGCGAATCGTTCGCCTTGTAGGTGGGAAATTGGAATGACAGGGTTGGCTTGTGATCGTTGCAAGAAGCAAATTTATCGTGAACTAACGATGTCTCGAAGGGAGAAAGCTGTTGGGGTCATTAGATTCATCAGAATCTGTTCAGCAATCTACTCGCAATATACCTTAGTAATAATTACTGAAGTGAAAGTATTGCAATAGTTTCACAGTATACTTTCAAGGAAGTTTATGGTATAGGTATCAAATTTGTCCAAAGGAAGCCACTAAGTACAAAAGATATCATTCACCACAAGGAAGCGTAGGGTAACTTGTAAGTTCATGACCGCATTGGTAACATTCACCAGTGTGGTCACATTGGTTACATTTGCGGTAAAGGGGGGGGGGGGGCACGAATTTTGGTGTTTTGTTTTATATTATTTGACATTCAAGTAAATTATTATATGAATGACACGTACCTACTTACACGGATTGTTCACTCGACAATAAATTTAACGGACATGCTTAAGCGTAATTACGCCAAAGGGATTGCTTATCTATCTATGAGCGTGGCTGACGGGACGTTACAACATCAATGTAGGTACGGAATCGTTTATTTATTCAGTGGGTAGGTATTAATTTTAAGAATCGAAAACATCTATGGGGAATTCGTAGCGATGGTTGACCAACCCCTTGAGGCGGCAAACGGTGCTCGTCAACCTGGAAAGACACATCAAAATGTAGGGTAATATTTAGGCAGTCACTTTGAAATCAACAATGAATGCTCTATTCAAGGAAACTGACAGATTTCGTTGCATAATATGCAATATATTATATTTTTTCATTCAAACCATTCGCCGTGCATGCCAAATGCACCAATTTTCAAAGTGCTCTTGCAGGAAGGCGGACGACCTACCTTTCGCGCATAATGAACACGCCCACTGAAAATTGAATGTTTCAATTATGAAAATTTAATTTATATAATTTTCTAAGGATGCCGTGTGAAGATATGTAAAATTTACATGTATTTAATACTTATCTAGTAAAATGTTTGAGTGTTTCTAATCTTGTATGATGCCCATGATTGTGTTTAGAAACCACTTGGGATACCTTTGGATACTGTTTAAACCAAATTTGGTTTAATCCATGGAGTATTTTGTTCACAATGTGTACAAATGTCATTTGCTGTGCATGCGTAGTATTCCCCTTCATTTGCTGACCCAATGGTGGCTCTCGTTTATTCAAATACCTCCTTATCAAGTCTTTCCTCAATAGTCTTATGTAAAAGAAACTCTCCAGTTCTATTTGAATCCAATTTGATCCAATGCGAACAAGCCTGCTTCGATCGGGGTTCAAGATTTGGAGAAAATGATCCCGGAGACCAAAAGTTCGAGGCAGTCTAAGATGACACATTTTTTCTTCTCAAAATGACTCTCCAACTATCTCTGACCCCACCTAACCATCGTACTTTAGTCTTTGAATCCATCTGACCACCTCTGACCGGGCGTAAGAGCGTTTACTCCTATGCCGGAAAAAAGTGTACCGTTTACAACCACAGTCTCGCCAGGGCGGCTCACGTCGGTTTACTCCGCACATATTTCCTTACCATGTCCTTCGCATGTCTCGTACGTGCCAAAGATACCTACATTTTTGCCTCTTAGTTATTTCTCTAACCTGTCAAATCAAGGACAATGACTTAAGGCAATTGGGAAGTGAGAGGTCGTTGAAATCGCGATACGTTAGGGCAAAAGTGAGCAATGTTTTTAGCCTAAACTGGTGTTTCCACTCTAGGAAGTTTTTACAGTTGGGTTCCTACTCCATGGAAAAATTTAACCCTAATCGAGCTTGTATCGCTTCTCAATGCTCAATTTCACAAACCTTTTTTTTAACTCGTGACCCTTCTCGATGAAAACATTTTTATTACTAATTGAGCTGATATTATCTAATCTTTGCCAAATTTCTCGAAACTCCTTGAATTTGCGTTCCTACTCAATGAAAAATTTACTTTGAGCATCACTACTGCATGCTAAATTTCACTGAAGCATACGGCTTTGTGTCCATACTTGAAGTCACTCTATGTACCTACCTAAGCATTAAATTTATCTCTACTCTTGGAAACAATTCAACTTACCGTAATGTTATTTTTCAGTAACAGTTATTTTTCAGGAATCTAACCCGCTGACCAGGCCTCCGTTAATGACACTTCGTTTGAGGAAGCCGGGAGATATCGTTTTGGGTATCTACTTCCCCTCAGTTCCCTTCCAAAGACTCTGCATCTCCACAGTACCTATGCTGACATATCAGGTAAACCTGGAGTATGCGAGTCTTCCTTTTCTGTGGCTGCAACTTCCACGAGGCCTGCAGATCACGTTAAAAGAGGTCTAGATTCAAAATCCGAAATGTCCTTCCGCCGTCCAGGCCGTTTTGGGCAGCAGGATTTTTTTTTTTTTTTAATCTGAAATTTTGACAAAATACTTGGTTTACCATCTAGTTGTGCACGCAAGGTTTTCAGCTCGAACGCCCAAACCCGTGGGCGCTATGGGGCTACAGGAGGCGGTTTTGAAGGGTTTTGGCTATGAGATCGAGTTAGGTGTCGTTTTCGATGTATTTTTGGACGTAGAATCCATTTTTCCACGATCCGATTTCACTATGGCGATCTATAGGGCTTTCATGGGGCTACAAACGGGATTTTTGAAGGATCACAGGTAAACAATCCGAGTAGGTAAACAATTTTGAAAAAAAAAAATCCAACAAAATTTTTGAAAAAAATCTCCGATTTTTTTTCATTGACAGACTTAAATTTATGCACAAGTAACCTATATCAAAGAAAAATAAACCGTTGTGTAAAATTGTCAGCGTTTTTATTTATTACTAATGTATTACTAGGTATGTATCACTTCTGTATGTTAAATTTTCCTGGAGACGCTTTGGATTTGTTGCCTGTATGAAAAACAAGCCATCAATTGAATTGAATAGATGAGCGCAACCTTTCTGTTATTACGATATAATATTAAATATTATTTAATGAGCGAGAGAAACTAAGAAACAGTAGGTATCTAGCGGCCAAACTATGCCACACAACACATCAAAAATATCCAAGTGATGCTCATTACGTAAACAACTGCACCCTAACGACCGATGCGTAAGAAAACCTTATGCCGATCAGAGATAACGAACGGCTCAGGCTGCAAAAATCGTTTTGGAGTCGTTGGAATCAGCCTAAAAAGCTCATTCCATAGACCCTTGTACCAACGAAATCGGACAAAAACTTTCGTCCCCCTTTTGAGGCCTCCTTAGTTACACATCAGAGATAAACAACTTTCGTCGTGAAGGACCTCCCGAAAACCGATGAAGGGGATGAGGGAGGAAAAATCAAGGTAGCCTATAACCACCCCCCGAACTTGCTGATCACAATGAGACCACCCTCATGAAAATCTGTTGAGCCGCTTGGGCTTGATGCTCTGTACACAAAAAAAAAAAAAAAAAAAAAAAAAAAAACATACCTACATGTCGAAGAGGTGAGCGCACCTTTCCATTTTTTGGAAAAAGGTTGCGCTAAAAAGTGGCACTTTTAGAGCTATTATCACAAACTAACTTATTTTCTCAGAGGCATTCGAATTTTGTGTCTGAACTGTATGGATACGCTTACACTATGTGAACTTGTATCTCTACCCTTTGAACCTATTACCTATTTAATACGTAAGTATATGACCCTACTCTTCGCATAGGTGTATAGAATTTATCGCTATTAAATACAAATATTGAGCTTCTATGAAAATTACATGCCTGTTCACAAATTACCTATTTATAGGTAAGTATATCAAACGCATTTGCTCAAAACCACTCATTTTACTGAGAAGCGTTCTTTTTTTACGTTTGGAATCTGATACGGGTGTAAACGATAGAGTACCCTTTTGACTTCCCCTCGCCTTCTCATTTGCAGGGGTTGCGGTTTGCTCCCTCGGTTTTGAGCCAACGGTAGTCAATTTATTTATTTGAATACCTACCGATTTTTAATCAAATTCTTCTCTGACCTTCTCCAACCACACATTATGGTACATACTCGTGCATTCGACTGAATGGTGGCTATTTAAAAGTAAATAATTTTTTTAAGCGATCTCTTCAATTTATTCTATGTTACCCCAACTACCTGGGATGGTGAGAATAATTATTATTGGTTGGTCTCCTGAGCTAATGAGGAAACTCCGGTACTGAGAAACCGGTTCCCTTGCGATTCTCACTAAGACAGTTTCCACAGTAAAAGGTACACTTTGGTAACATGCTCATTGAAGTCTATTTGGGACAAATTTCAGCGAGCCGAACGACTGCCCACCTCCTGGCATAACATCAAGGGTGTCTCTCATTTTTCGTACCTATTTCAGTTTCGAGTTGTTTCAACATTTTTCAAGTCCATCGCAACTACGTTGAAGCATTTATCAAAATACCGTCCACAAATTTAAAAGAAAAATAATTTGAAATAAATTAAAAAACAGGCCGTGCATAATGGCAAAAACTACTAACCTGTAAACGAGCAGTTAACGGGCATAATGAATTAATGGGCTTAACCATGATAACAACCAACTGCTAATTTCATAATCGATGATCCTGTTTCGCGCAACAGGCTGAAACAAATAGCTATAATATGACTAGACATTCCAATTCTATTTATAGTGATGTTTGCATTCACAATCATGATGAGGCCCATTATGAACAAGCTGTAGCTAAAGCTGTGATGAGGCAACAAGAACAAAATACAACCAAATACTTATTAAAAATTTAATGCGCTTACATTCGGCAGGTATTAGAATTTGTTGAACATTCTCAATATTTAAATAAATTTAAAAAACTAACAATCAAAAAAAAAAATCATGCAAAATGGAATGAACGGGTAATAATGGTAACAACTTATCAGTCATAATATAAACACAAATGCAGTGAAACATAAAAAAAAAAAAAAAAATAATAACGACTACAAAACTAACTTACGAAACGATTGATGACTAGGAATAAATTGGCAAGTGCAAAAGCTAAATTCTAAGGTGAGGTAGGTTCATGTGATTTGTTAATAGTTTTGCATAACAACAGATGCCAGTCTTCAAACGCATAGCAAACACTTGCAAGACTACATAGTTGAAATCACACGGAAGGTAAAGGGCCAGGAATTTAGGGAGTTTGGTCGACGAGGAGAGGAAAAAGGGAACCAACTTGTCCGCCATTATGGGTTGCGGGGGAGGGGGGGGGGGGCTTTGTGGCAGATGGGCATCACTTCAACAGTGAAGACAAATTGAGGGAATTATCGCGCGGCTCAGGGACTTGTGTTGCTTGGGGGGGATGGAGGTTGCTTTACTAATTTCAAGTTGTAAAATCATCAAAATCCGTGGTATAATATAGGGTAAGGTCGTGTACCTAGGGACAAAGCCAATATCAGTCATGAATCTGTCCGAAAATTTTCTTGTCCGCAACGGTCTGAAGATCCACCGTAGACAAAGAGATGAGACTAACCTTGTTGCGCAAAATATGATCCCGCCATTGATTAGTCCTTCAAAGTTTTGAGCCGGTTGCAGTGCAATATTTTAGTCGTCTTAGGAATCATCCACAAGTCAAGGTAAATGGATAAATTCAACTTTTATGCTGCACAACATTTGATGAGCCCCCCCCCCCCCCCCCCTTAACAATCTACGACATCATTTTCCTTAATTGTTAAGTTCCCAAGTTTTGTGTGTTTGGGGGAAGGCCTCCAGCGTAACTGGGATTTCGCCCCCGGTGTCTTTGGAGGAGAGTGAAGGGAGTACCTGAATATCTCTGCCTTGGGCATAACACGATATGTAGCTATCTGCTGTCCTAGGAGGTGGTATCGAGGCAGTAATGTGAGACCCGCGATCTCCTGACCGGCTGGAAGTGTAGTGATGGTCTGGAATGAGTTTGTCTCTGGAAGGGTGTCCAGGGGAATCAAATATTGAAGATGAGATGTCAGCATCAACATTAGTTCGCCCTGGATCCGCAGTTGATACGGGATTCAGAGGGCTGGCCTGCCTAAACGAATTGTCGCCAAGGGAGGCCGGGCTCGGCGACACTGTCTTATGAACCCTCCCCCGTCTCCCAGCGACCGCAGAGGAATTGTCCCCAATGGTAGCCCGGGCAACGGATTCGCGCGTAAAAATTGGGTCCACTGACCTGGCTTGCCCAAACAAAATGTCGCCAGGGGAGGCCCCAATCAAAAATGAACTGCGCATTGACATTCTTAAAGAAAATCTATAAAGTGGTCATTTAAATGATAACGCCGGCGGCGCGATTGGGGACTTCGAGTAATTTGCAGCTCTCTCGTTAGCAAGAGAAGCTGGACTTCCCAATCACTCCGCCGAAAGTGAGGCTTCCCCTAATGGCGATTGAACGAAGTGGGGCGGGCCAGTAAATTTAAGCCAATAGAGTTTGGCCCATGCGACCACATAAGAACGTCATAGATATTTGGCCAGTGAGTAGTCTTAACTACGCATGAGAAAGAATCGGACATTTAAAAATATTTTAGGGGTACATTCAATGTCTAAAGAGAAATGTCCCAAGGTACACGACCTTACCCTACCAATGTTATCCGTGATATAATATACCAAAGGGATAAGATATTAACACAATGTGTTATGTCATAACATGTGATCTCTTTTGGTTTATTATTATCTGAATATTCAAAAGTTTTTGATTTGTCTCAGTAACTACCGACTAAAATTTAATGTTGACAAATTTTTGTTTTTTACGTTTGATGGGCAGTAGCTATGTTATATAGCCAATGTTTCAATTTCAACAAAGCCTACATTCCAAAAACAAAATGTCCGCGAGGCCGTTCTCGCCGTTTTTGGTTATTTAAAAAAACTGCACTATCGACAAAATGGGTTTTCATTCAAGTTGGTCAAGGTCATAACCATGTTTTTTCCAAGATTTAATAGAAATATTCGTTTAAAAATTAATGCTATGGTAATTCAATTTTAATGCCGGCCTAGCAAGTTGGCAGTTCGGGCCCTGGGCAGTAGTCCCAATCAGGCCACTCAACCCGCCAAATCCCCCCACCCCCTCTGACATTTTCAGTGGCGTAATATAATATATAATATAATATATTATGACGAATTATGTTTCTGGCATTGTTCAGATATAGGAAAATAAATTACCAGGGGCCCAGGTCTTATGAAAAATACTTTAATAGAAAAACCAATGAGACTGCGACCCGAGGTGGGATAATTGAGGTTGCGGTGGGAAAGGTGAGGGAAAAAGGGATATTTCGAGAGCTAGGGTGGGAATTATATTAAAAGATCTCTCGCATCACTGCACTTCAATCGGTTTTCCGACATGGTGTGATGTCACTAGGGGTACCAACTCTCCAGGTTGTCATGTTTTCCAGTGGTTTTAATTTAAGAGACTCGGAGGACAGTTATCGCAGGAGAGTCTCAATGCAGCGCCTGGGTTGTCGCGGACCCAGCGCTACTGGTGGCAACTTGTGTAACGTTGTCTTATCAAACGTTATCAATCATTCCCTCTTCAAAAGGTTGGAATCAAAAGAAAATCAGATTTTGCTTGGAAATCTGATTCTCTTCCTAGTTTCATTAAGTATTATTTTTGCCGTTGATTTCAGTCGTGCCTAGATGGATGAACCGACGAACTTTCAGTGTGCGTTTCAAGATGTCTAGATTCCAAAAATGAAATGTCCGTCCGCCGTCCGGGCCGTTTTGAGCAGTAGGAATATTTTTAAAAATCTGAAATTTTGACAAAATACTTGTTTTACCATCTAGTTGTGCCCGCAAGGGTTTCAAAAATATTTCCTTAATGACAGAATTAATTTTTGTACAATTACTACATTCTGATTCTATGTCGAATTTTACAAAAAATCCATTCCCCAACTGATTTTAGGGTGATAATAAACTAACTTCAAGCTAGCCCTACCTACCTATTCACCAAAGAACAGAATCTGTTGTTTCTAATCACCGTCCATTTTCAAATAAACCACCTGCTATCTACTTTCAAATGAACCAAAACACCTCAGGGAAATTGGGAATGTAATGGGGTACCTAGGTAATTGAAACAGTTCCATCGATATCCTCAGTTCATCATTTACTCAAAAATTTGAGAGTGAAAAGTAAAAATACAATTCTGTTCATTGGAAGGAAAGGGGTTTCGTTACACAAGTGGCCACCAGTATCGCTGGGTCCGTGTCAACCCAGGCGCTGCATTGAGACTCTCCTCAGTTATCACTAGGAAATGAACCCGTCATGAAATAATACAGCAGGCTTTCTTTTTAGTTTTTTCAGCAACCCTAGAAGTTTCTTCAGAACTTTTTTCGGTTGGAGGGCTCAAAGAAGAAGGCTCTATAGTCTCAATTTGCAAACCTGCATCGGATTTTTTAGGGGTTTTAGCTCGTGTCGGGGCATTGTGGGACTTCGAATCAATCACATCGTCCTCTTCGAACCACTCTTCGCCTGAAGAGCTGTGATGACTTTGCAACCGGTGGAGGGAACCGTGGAGGTCGTCCGAGGAAATGAGCCGAACCCGGGACAGAGGTTTGTTAACGTGACCAGACACACTGACGGACCGAGAGCGCCAATCCCCGGACGAACATTTACCCCGAACCAGACCGATTTTCACTTCGACCACCGACGCCGAATTTACCCTTTTGACGAGAAACCGCTCAGTGAGGTTTTTCTGTTTTTCAACGGCGGGCTCGTCCTGGGCCGGAATCTGAGCTAGTTCCCCGGGGAGGGATTCCAAATCGAAGGTAACTGGGGTGGTAGTGTTTGGGGTCTTGTGGCACTCACAGCATGATATCCGACCGGCTCCCTGCTCCAAAGCGCCTAAGAGGAAGACGGGCTGAAAGGTAAACAAAACGCTACGTTTAGAACACAATACAACGATAGCTATAGTACAGCAGTGCGTGAGCTGGTTCATTACGAACAGAGGCGTCACGGTGGGCCAACAAAACGAATTAAAACAGGAGATTACCTGTCCTCCATCAAGAAATACAGCAGTACAGGCTGCGTGCACAAATGAAATTTATATTCAATCACCAAAGTTTTAGATAATTCTACCAACCCAACCAGAATGAAATTTAGACGACACGTATGTACCTCCATCACAATACATGTAATATTATCACAGAAGAGTCTGGAGCTCCAGCATGGTAACCCTTCGACGCGCGCCACCTGGCGCCTGAGTGCGTACCACGGTCCATCCTCCATCAGTCATGAGCACTCGTTCCTCAAATAATATTTGAAAAACAAGTGCTATTTCAATGCAGAAGATACATAATATGTATCTGACAAGAGGCCATTTCTCAATGAATAGAGAGCAACACTGATTAGCGATATACATCACGTTGTTCGAGAACAGGTCGTTAATACATAGGTAGGTACATGTTTTTTTCGATAGTCGAAAGTTAACCATGGATGGATGCACTATCACCCTGTTTGCTTAAACCCCCTTTCACTCGCTCTTTTTGTGGTTATCAGTGGATAGAGCAAGGTTGCTGGTTTGATCCCAGCAGCCGCTGGACATCTTCCTTATACTGATAATCACCTCTCGGAAGGAAATGGCAACCCACCGAAAGTATTTAGCCTATAAAACCTCTTTGCCGTTCGGAACCGGCGTTAAACATTAGGTCCGTACTTCTTCTGTAATAACTGTTCAACACGCTCAACAGAAGTTAGCAGCGAGAGGTCGCCAACGCCCGTTTACGGGTATGGCGCCCAAAGAAGAATATTCAGAAAAAAATAAAAGTGGCGCTTGGTACCTATGTGAATTAGTTGGTACCGTTTATACAAACAAAATAGCGCTTCAAGCTAGGATGCATTTTTCACAATTCTTCAGTTAAGTACATAATCACAGCTTAACAACAATAAAAAAGAAGGCTGGCAAGTGGAGCATCTGGCTGGAGCACTGAGCCAAGAGGCTTTGGGCATCTCCGGCCCTCCTCACCATCTTCCCTCCACCCCTCCTCATGTATGTCTCCCGCTTGTTCACTTCTTTCGAATTCTAGACTCAACCTCAGGAGGAGCCTTAAGATTCCACCCCGTGTTGTCATTATCTCGAAGGATTTGAGCCACTCACTGATCCCATCGGCTTAAGAGCGACCTTAAGACTCCACTAGGTCTATTGTGGCCAGTTGAAACCGAACCTTATGATGCCACCCAGCCAGGGTCATTGCCGATATTTGCTTCGTCCACACCTTCAGCTTGAATCCATCGACAATGTTGTCAGACTTGGAAGTAGGCTTACAAAACGCTCGTAAACGAACGGGACCTTCAGCTCGATTGTTCGCTTGCCGTTTCCATCTTTGCCAAGCCAAGGTCTATCCAAAATTCCGGAATGAGTACCGATTATCGAAACCCAACCAATATGGGTATTTGGACAGTTTTTGGTCTCATCTTTTTGCCGTCATTAGAAGTACCTCTCGCTTTTGAAGATTTGATTAAAGAAAAACCAAAAGCGTCCGCGGGAGCCACTAAGTTCGTCAACTATTTAAAGAAAAATTACATTTATACTACGACATATCCAGCAAATCTATGGGCAGAGCTTAGTTCTGATGTCAATAAAACTACTAACTGCAGTGAGCCATTCCACCGACACGTGGGTGACTAATTCAATAAGTCTCATCCAGATATCTACACTTTCACCGATAATCTGTTGAAATTCCAAAATGAGGTATACATAAAGTTAAACAGCACCCACGTATTTCATGAACCCCGTACTACAGCTCGCAAAACCGCACTCCAAAACCAAATAGAATTGTACGTCACTCAACAAATATCTAGAGCCGAGCTAGTTGCGAAAGTATCGACGTTTTATGTTCAAACTGTTGGCAATAAATAATGTTTTCATTAATGTTGTGTGAATAGTTCACACTCATTCAATTATTGAACCCAGACATGTTCCTAGTACACTGGACTCGAACGATAAGAATTTTGTTAATAAACATTGCTACATTTTATGTCCATTTCAATTAATTAAGTATTAATACGTTTTCCATGTCCAGTCTGGGGGTGGAATCATAAGATTTCAACAGATAGGCTCGGGGTGGAATCTAAAGGTTACGCTGTGCTGCCTGCAGGTGGTCGAGACGGAATCTTAAGGCTCCACTAAGGCTGCTCTAATCCTTTAATAACCTCACTGGGTGGAATCTTATGCCCCCCACCACAGGTCCATGGTTTTTTTCAGAACCATTACAACTTTATAAATTAGCCATACTTAGAAGTTGAGTCAATCGACGCAGAAATTAATGTACTTTCATCGACTAATTAGAAGCATTCGTCGAAAAGTGCTTAGTGTAGGAGTTATACGCGAAAAACTGAAAAAAGGTTAAAAAATGCCGAACTTTTAGATTACCTATCCAGGACAGTGGCGTATAACAAAAGAAATAATTTCTGGGGGGTGTCTATGTCCGGGGTGGTAAAAATGTTAAGATCAGACTAAAATCGCGTTTTTTTACTATTCTGGCACTAAAAATTTAATAAAATTTTGATTTTTTCTCTTAGTAAAAGCATCTTAAATAAAATTCTAATAATTAGAAAATTTTCATAATTATTATTTCAGGTTACCTAGTAAAATATTTTCCTCATTTTGGGGGGGAAGGGGCCTTATAATACAAGGCGTATATTATACGCCACTGATCCAGGAAAGTTAAAAAAAAAAATCATTAAATTATCCCATTATGCAGATGGACTAACCGTCCCGTATGATTAAGAATGGCTTGTTAAATCAATTACTGAATAAATACCAACCTTATGATCACCCATGCAAGAGCTCTTCCCAATTAAACCGTATTCAATATTGCATTCTCCATCCTGCAAAATAAGTAAAAAATTTAAAACAGCGGAAAACATTAAATATTATAAATAGAGGAAATTTTCAATCTGCAGTCCGTCGTTAGAGATTAGTGCCATTAGCGTCACGTTCACATGCCAATAGAGGTTGTTCTCAGTCAATCAAAGCGTTCGATTCTTCTGTTTTCCCACCTTGTATCGCCGGAAGGCTTCTACAAATAAACCTTCTCATTCATTCTTCTGTTTTCCCAACACATTTGTCGAGTTGGCGATTCTGACCTCTTCCGTATTTAGCTACCACGACAAGAGGTCTTTAATAGGAGTGAACAAAAGTATCAAAATGGATTCTCACACCGTGGACCATCGTACGGGCGGACTGACTGAGGAGGACGCGGTCGCACCAGGCTGGGCACCTCGTCTCCATGTAATCTGAGTTCTCGTTGGACGAATCTTCAATGAACGGATAGCTGGGTGGGAAGTGGATCGGAAATTCGAATAGTTTGGAGCAGAAGTCGTCCATTTCTTTGTCAAATTCCTTCAGCTGCAACAAACATTGAAATTAAAGTTACAAAAAACAGCAGAGTGGACATTCTGTTATTGAATTCGAAACATACGAATTATTACTTACCCAGAGCTGATCAAGAAACATAGCTTGGTGGTTATTGTGCTTGAACTCTTTCTTGCCTAATGTGAGAACCACTTTTTCATCATCTTTATACTCCAACCTGGATGTTTTTCCGTTGTCCACTTCCACAACCTCCAATCCTTCACATAGTTTCTGTTAACATAGGGTTTGATGTATCGTCTTGGTAAGAGATGCTTTAAATGTGTAGGATATGACATAAAAAGCAGCGTGATGTAGGCTGTCATACAACGGGTACTTACTTTAATGACACCTTGAGTGTCAGTGCGGAAGTTGAAGTCTCCAAATAGGAAGAAAGGTGCGACTCCGAATTCGTCTGAGTGAAACCTGCGTAAATGCAAAGGCCAGAGTTATAACTATAGTTAACTATAGTTAAAATGACTAACAAAAATGAGAGAGAGCAAGAGTCTCTTTATTGTTAAGGAGGTCTCGTCCACATCCAGGGTTATGCCTCTACCGCCGACTGCAACCCCCAAGGCACAACCTTCTCAGACAATAACTGCAACTATAGCTTCAAAGACCTCACTGAGCGGCCATGGGGACTTCCCGGCTAACCTGCACCGCCTGGCGCTGGCTAACGATCCTGGCTGCGGACTTGGATGGTCTCTGTCCTGGAAGCTGAGGCTGAAAGCCTCATTTTACACCCCAGGCGATGCAAGGAAGGCCAGAAAGCCCTGAAGGCAGGCAACAAAGAACCTAGTTGGGGATGACAACTGGTTGAGAAATAGTAATCCCCACGGGAATTGATGTTCCTCCTCGTGACGGTCGGTTGAGCAGATGCTCCCGCTCGGGATGGAAAGCCTCCCCTCCCCCACTCTTTGGGTGCCAGGAGGTGGAGCCAGGCGGTAGCCAAGTTGGCCCAGGTGGCCTGCTGAAAGCCCCACTGGCTCTATAGTAGTTGTCTCAATAAGAAAAGACACAAGCAATTTAAAAGATCCCTCGATGCCGGAGATCTTATCTAAAGTTTGAGTGGGTTGGGGGGATTCACAGCCAAACACTAGGCAACCTACAAAAACCCTTCCTTTCAACTACAGTGTCTCTTATTTCCTGTGATTGCTTCGTCTGGCAAACAAGGAGGCTTTTCGATCCTGTCAAGTCTTTCCAGGTATTTCTGATGTGATTCTGTTTAATATTCATTTGCCATATTTTTGTATAACAACTACCTACATCATAATTTATTACCTACGATATTTCTTATTTCCCCCAGCTGGGGTGATAGTGGACAAACTGTCTCTTATTTGTTGGAAAATGAAGGTTTCTATGTTGCTATCTGTTTGCCCTTTTTTTTCAATAAAATCTCCTTGGTGCATCAATGGGATGTTCCCGGGGCCTCAGAACTGAAAGTTTTGGCTGACATTTTTTTGGGCAAATTTTGGAAATTCGAAACTTTTTTTGGTATGAACATGGGAAAATGGTCGGCTGGTGCTGATTGGCAAACAGTTGTTAAGGAGGCGAGGGCCCTGCATAGGCTGTCGCGCCGAGGAGTAAGAAAGCAAGAATATAATCGATGCGTCCTAACTCAAAGGCTCGTGCCCTGATTAAATTTCTTTTTCCTTCTAACCCATCCAGCCTTTTAATCCGCTTCCCGTAACAACCATAATTTGTTTACGAAGCATTGTCGCAGATAATTTCCCTGACAGGCACGAATGGAACCCGACACACATTGAGAGCGACATATTGTTCCTTTTCCCCTTACATTCTATCATTTTCCAGCTTGCACAAGACCAGCCCAGCCACCTTTTTTCTCCGAGTGGAAAAAAAAAAAACCATTGGATTTAATCCTGGATCCCCACTGCGTTCCAACCAAGCGTGAAGAGGACGGGAAAATCCTCTCTCGTGTAACGCGACACTGCGTTCAGCCGCATACAAGCGTCGATACCACAACTCCTTTTTCGATTGTCCAGCCTGACATTGTTGGTTGAATGCTCAATGCTGAGTTCATACTACAGGTGTGGTAACTACTATTAACCAATTACAGAATGAAAAATATTGTCGAGAGAGTGTTAACTCCTCAATACCAGCTTGCGATTTAAAAACGTACCTGTCCAGAGTGTATTCCAATGCTCGCTGCCTCGTTTTCGAATACACCGAAGGACACTGCAACAACCAAATAACAGTTGAGTAGAATTCATCAAGCATATTCACGCCGTTGACAGAAATTGATTAAACGCTTCTAAAGCAAAGAAATTATTAACAGCGACCCTCCAAGTCGAAAATGGTCCCTGATGGCCAACACTCGACGTTGGGTGTACACCGGCCGGGATCCCCCCTCAACCACGCAGCTAGAGGAGCATTGTGTGTGGGTCCGCTGACAATGTGTCGCCCAGGGGGCTGTGATTTAAATAAAACCAATACTCTGGGTTCGCTGACCAGGTGTGGCCTTTTGAAATTAATTGAGGTTCACATGGTGTAAAAATAAAAAATAAATAAACAAATATACGTCTGTAGAGTGCGTTTGGCGATCTGATTGGCATGAGGGGAAGGGTTGGATCGTGCAATGAGCCAATCAGATCGCC
Source organism: Pilophorus perplexus (assembly GCA_955831195.1). Classification (NCBI taxonomy): domain Eukaryota; kingdom Metazoa; phylum Arthropoda; class Insecta; order Hemiptera; family Miridae; genus Pilophorus; species Pilophorus perplexus. The sequence goes on from OY037015.1 coordinate 6,612,258, forward strand.
GAACGCAGTCTACGGGCGGTTTTTTTTTACGACAGGTGAACCCAGCGCTAGGCGTTTTGGGGCCTGCGATTTAAATAAAATGGATTCTATGTCAAAACATTCTTCAAAATCGACACCTAACTCAACCCTTCAAAAACCCCTCCCGTAGCCCCTTTTTAGCCCAACGGGTTTGGGCTCCACGAGAGGCGGCGAATCCGTTCAATTCCACGCTCATGCGCAATAATTGCCGATAATTATTATTGAGGATAATTATTTCAACAGGAACATGGTCAATTGACCCCTATTAGTTTTATTTTTTAATTAGTTTTATTAAATTTGAAGTTCCCCAAAACCCAAAAACACCTAATTTGAAAAGGCGATGCATGGATAGCGGTCCCAGACTGTGTTTTAATTTAAATCTCCTCCCCTGGGTGACACATGGTCAGCTGGTCCACACTGACGACGTCCAGGGGCTAGATGCTCCACCAGCCAACACCCACCGAAGAGTACGGCCAACAGATAAACTAATTTGTCGAGCTTTCGATGCCTCTTTTGTTGCAGGTGTGCCTTAATGTGGCTCGTAAAAAGCTAATGGATGTAGATGGAATTGGAACAAACGCAAAACCGTTCCACTAAACCACCAATTAGAGATAGTTGAACAATCGGTTATGATAATTCTGCGGCAAACTTGTGAATATCATTGTTATCCGTGTATCTATTTTGGTTTGTATGCTTGACGCATTTCGTACACTTTCTAGGGGGTGGAGACCACTATAGAGCCCAATGGGGCTATCAGTGACGCATTTCGTACAGTTAGCTATTATAACAGATAGAATACATTAAAATTGCTATTGTTATGACGTGAACTTATCATGCTGGAGAGGTTCAATTCCATCGGCCATGGCCCATTTACTACTCCATGCAGGAACAATGAAAGGCCAATTTACTTGGGATCTTTTCAAAGTAACAACACAATAGAGAGATAAAAAGAACTCAACTTCTTCCATGGCGATGAAGTTGGAGGCGTCGTGGAAGAGGTGGATGTTTATCAGATCGAAGACGGTCCCGTTGAGATTCCATCTCGTTCTCATGAAGCCCTTTCGCGACCATTTGCACTGGGGGAAACAAGATGAAATGAAGTTGAAATGTTGCCCAAGTGAAAAAAGACCACAATACGCCGAAAGAGCGATAGGGAGGAACGAGTTTTTGACGGCACGGGAAGTGGGAGGAAAATCTCATTCCCGCTCGAAGGAGTCGGAAATCTAGAAAACTGTTAGTCACGTTCGGATTTCCACCAACACGTCTTTTTTTCCAGACCGTGACACTTGGCAATCGACAAATTCTTTTACCTTTCAGTAAAACTGGAAACGTTTGGGAACATCAGATGTCTTTGCTCAAAGGACTTTGCGGGGCAAATTGCCCCAATGATCATTAAATGATTTAAATATTAAAATATTTTTAAAAAAAGCGTTTGAAATTGTTCAACCCCGTTTAATGGCACACGGGTCACACCGCCAGCCTAAAGCGCGTTCTTAACATAACTTTCTCCCCGATCCTTAATTAAGTATGGCCCAAAGCGGACGAAATTTGGACCAATAGCTCATAACAGTATCAAACTTCAAAAATAACAATAGTAAACAACAACAATAGTAAACTTCATCAAGGGAGAGCCGGTAGATAAGTACCGCACACGTTTCATGCTTACTCTATCTTTAATTTAATCATTTTCAAACTTTTGTTCACTATTCAGCAACTAATAAGACTAAGTCTTATTATAGAATTATTATTCTAGAAGATTCGTTCTTCAAAGCACTGTGCCATGTTCAACGCATGTTCAACGCCATAGGTTCAACGCCAGTTTCTAACACGTTGTTTGTTTTCCATAGTATCAGTTGTTATCACTGTGCTTGGGGATGGGGATCGATACAAAACCTTTCTAAAACATCGATTTTTTGCTCAGCAAAATTAAGAAAAAAATTTGAATCGATTTTCATTCACACGCTTGTCTGGTAAAATAATATTGTATGTAACATAATATTATTATGTTGCCGGTGATATTTTACTAGCGACCCTAAATTTTTGGGCCTAAAATATTATGAGCAAGGAGCAAGGAGTTTTTACTAGCGATAGCGATCCCAGACTCACGCGGTGTTCTAGGATCGATTATAAATAACCTTATTCCTATTTATAATATTGTAACCACACAACTAGATGTTAAACCAAGTAGGATTCTGTCACAATTTCAGATTTTTAAAACATTCCTACTGCCCAAAACGGCTCGGACGGCGTACGGCGGACGGACATTTCGGTTTTGGAATCTAGACCTCTTGAAACGGATACCTACCTAATGTCAAATTTTAAGGCCGATCCGAGTCGTCGACCTCCGTCGCGATTACATAGGTGTATTGTTCCAAGAATATTATTCTTAGAATAATAAACCAAAAGTATCTGCATCGTGATACTTTATTTTAGAAAAAGTATCGATATTTTTTCATGAAACTATCGATACTTTTTATACACCCCTAGTAGGAGTGGTTTTAGCACAGAGAACTGACAGTGGGTTTTAGTTATTTCTCGCGTGTGAAGTTCGATTTTCTCGTTTTGGTACTCAGATAAAAAAGAAGAAAACTATGGAAAACCGATTCCCCTAAATTCTTCTCAACATGCGGCCATTTAGTGAGGTGTTGGTTTTTAAAGCAATGCAAACGGGGCTCAAAACAAACCAGGTGGGCATCCTACGTACGAGGGTTTCTACTTTATTTTTCTACTTCATTTCTACTTTAATTTTGAGCTGGTAGAGCATCGAACAAATTTAAAAGTCCGTCTCAACAGCCTTGTTCGTGGATTGAACTTGAGCCCTTTCCTTTTCTAGTCCCTACCTTGATGAAGCGCAATAGATCCCCCAGCTTTATCGTGGCTACTTCTCTGAGGCTGTAGTCAAAACACGACATGTCATGTGCGTTTAGGAACCAGAGTTGTTCCGCCGACGTTGCAGAAACTGCACTCATCAGTGTTCGATAATCCTATCCAGTGGAGGATGCAGTGACCTCTAAATCGGCCAACAAGCAGTATCTGCTGCTGATGTGCTAATGTTGCCTATCATTCTTCTGTAGGTTGACCATCATGGAACAAGGAAAGGATTCCTTGTTCCATGGTTGACCATTGAATCTATGCATCTGATGCTCGATCTCCCTTACTCTTGACTTGAAGTTTTTGAAAGCAATGGAACGCTTTAACCTAGATTGTCATCCTTAGCAAGAGAATCATTATTGATCGCTTGTAGGTGCTCTAAACATTTGATAGGTAATATAAAATTTATATAACATTTAATGTTATATTATAAAGTAGGAAGGTCAAAATATTCAGCAGATTCCCTACTTTTTGTAGCGTAAAAATTTTTTTTTAGCCGAGATTCGCGACCCGTGTGCCCTTAAATTAACTAGAATAATCGATAATATAGTTATCATATAGCTACTAATAGTAGGTATACAATGACTTGTATACCTCGGGGAAGAAGTCTTGAGGGAATTTTGATTTCTCTTTGGTAGGTACGTTTTCTATGTCTCCAGCGAATGTTGACTTGCCTTCGACGGCCTCAAAACAAAGACCTGAAAAATCAACCATCTTATCAATTATGTTACTGATCAGTTATGGATACGGTTGAATGTTTTGGTCTTATTCCATGTTTTTTGGTGCGTGGTGCGGTGGTGCTTTTCGTACGTTTTGGTGCGTTTTCGTACGTTTTGACGCGCTTTCGTATCACAAGTTGTTACAACAGTTGTAACAACATGACACATTGTGATAGAGTTACCTACTCTGTCCGCCATTCGTACGGTAGGCACTTTACGACTTTGTGTGGCTATCCTGTGGGAAATTGAACGCTCTACAACTTTCATGTTACATTAAATTTTAATGTTTTTCGATACGACCGGCCGTTTTGAACGTACAGCTGTTTGAAGTGTGAAAAAGTGATTTTTCGAAAAACGTGTAAAGAATTGCCCTTTTTCAAACCGCTCTAGCTGAACTATTGAATCTAAAATCAACGTTGACCACTGAAATATATGGAAAATTTAATGCTCTTTCACTTTGATAATAGTGACGTTTGCCGTAGGACGCATAGTTTCGGAGTTATAAGCGAAACACTGAACAAAGTGCGTCAATTTTAGAGTTTTTTGCGAATATCCCAAAACGCATTCCAATAACAGTTATCGTAATTTGTTGGATCTCTTCAGAATCGGATTCAGCACCCAAAAAGCATAGAAAAAGGCCAAAAAATCCTACTACATATATTTTTTTCCTCGTCGCTCTCATTTTCTACGCATTGACTGGATTACAATAATTATTATGGTTATGCGAAAGTTGTGCTGGGTCGAATTCTGTCAATAAAAATCAAACAAAAAAGGGAAAATTTTAAAAATAAGGGATATAAACAAAATTTGTTTATATCCATTTAATGGTTCAACCTTCAAAATCACCACTTTCGACCTCCTGGCCTTGGGTTCTGGTAAAATTCTATTGACAAATTTTTGTAGCCGCCCACGTTGTAGTCAGCTGAGTCTGCGTCTCCCATGAATAGATTTTTTTTTTTAACGACCCCCTTGCCGAAATCCTTCAAAACCTCCTCCAATCGCCCCTTTTTAGCCTCATAGATCCACACGGGCTCGAGTGTGCAGGCTAAAAACCGTGCGGGCACTTGATGGAGGATCGAGTAGGTATATTGTCAACATTACAGATTTAAATAAAACTGTGTGGTCGGTTTCGGTATCTTTGAAATCCTTTAGAAAGTACTCATCGCGAAACATAATATAACTGTTACATCTATTATAAAGACAACATTTCTTACTCCCAACTCGAATGCATAAGTTGAGAATAACTAAAAAAAAAACTGGCTCACTTTTGAAGTCCCAGATAAGTACGTCGTTAATCGTCTCATGGATGAAATAAAAGTTTCCAAGTGCCTGCAACAAAAGATAACATTTGAATAGACGAGAGTTTTAAACGTATAAATTGAGTATTTCAACGAGATACGTCTTATAAACACTACAAATTTTGCTTGAACTTGAGCTATTGTGTGGTGTTAACGAAGCAGTAATACCCTCAGATTTCAGGTTCTATGAAATAGAATAGAAAATTTCCCACCCAAGGTGACTAAAACTCTGTTGGTTTATAATTGCTTCGTAGTGTTAAATCAAAGTGACAACACTCTGGCCCAATTTAAACGTCTATTTCCTACTACCCAAGTTTTACATCACGTTTTGAAACTATGTTTAGAACACTAAATTCGGCAAGCAGATGAGGACGCGTGGGAGGTCTGTGAGGCTGTCTACTATCCGTTCGGCCACTCACTCATCCTTAATCAGTATGCGAGGCTGGTCTTTTAATCAGCACAGACAAACCGTGAAGGAAGTGTTTGGGGAGAAAGGCCACCTCATTGGCATTCCAAAGGATTCCCTGGTTTATGAGACGGTAGCTGAGTGTTTCTGTTAACTCGTCCATATTTGGAATAACGATATTTACGATAAACATGGTTTCACGTTGGTTTTTAACGCAGAAACTGTGTCCGAGAATTGTGTGAAAGAAGCAGTTTTGATGAGAGCGGTGATATTCCTGAAACTGATGGAGTCGCTTCACTTTGAACGCCCACCTAATGACATCCATTACGGTCATGATTAAATCGGCCCTTTGACAGTATACATGCTGACGATATCGCGGTACCAGATTTTTGGCGAGACCCTTGTAAAAGAGAAGAGTTAATCAAATTATTGCCCGGTTGGGAGGTGGGCGTGTACCAACATCGCTCCGGGCCATCAAAAATTCACGCGGTTCGGAAACAGGAGCGGAGCCACGGAAAATGCCTTATTGAATATTCCGCCCGACTAACTTAATCATGTCAACGCTCCTGAATCTCAAAACCTAACCACCTGCCTTCATGTGTACACCCTCCAAAAGATGGATCACACTGAGTTGCCCTCATGATTTCGCGTTTCAACGCTCCGCACAAGACGAAAATGTATTGAACACTTATTTGGCAAGTTGGGGATTCAATTTTTCGTATGAATTATGTATCAAGAGGAATTCAATCCCTCCCCCGTTGATCGTGTTATACCGAGAGGACTACTTGACAATACTTTTCCACAGTCATAAAACAAGTTTGAGCACACAGCGGTGTTGGAGGTTGTGCAGATTATTTTATGGAACATGCTTTAGCCTCTGCCCAAAAACATTAGGCGGGGAGGGAGACGCGGGAATGTCACGATTATATATTACATAATATATAAAATGTGTATTAATTGGACGAGAAATCACATGTAAAACGTTTGTTTATCTTCTGTAAAACGTTGTTACATAATATATAAATATACGTTAGGCCACTAGCTTGGAATCCTCACTTGTCTTAACGTTAGGCCACTAGTGCGGCGTCCTCACCTGTTGTACGTTATGCCACTAGTTCGGTGTCGGACAGTAACTTTCCCAACTCGCAAGATGGGTTTCAATCCCACGGTTAATAAAGCAGACTCCATGTTTCTTGAATTTTAGCCGTACGCTGTAAGCAAAACGCATCCAGGGGTCCCTGGCGAGGCCCAAAGGGACGATTTTTTTTCTGAAAGAACTTCATAATTCATTATTGTTTTGCGTTTTGTGCTCCTACAGGGTGTTCAAAAAATCTTCTTTTTTTTTATTTAGCTGAAATGCTGTTGGAGTTGTACTCTTCTCATTGGCTGTTCGTCGGCCAATGAAATCAAGGAAGCACACGAGCAAACTAGGAGCGTCTAGCTGCACTATTTGTGTTATTTAAACCGCAGCCCCTGGGTTAGCAGACCCAAAATCGACTAATTTGAAAAGGCATGGTCAGCGGACCCACACTGAGAAGTAGGAGGAGTTTGGGTAGAACGACACTAGGATAGGATAATAGACGACTAGGACTAGAGACGAGATCTTCATGCAAACGCTTTGGCCAGTTTATTTCATTTATGATTTTTTTTAACGGCCAAAATATTCTTCAATTTATCGATGATGAACCCAAAATCTCGTTGTTGTTCATAATCCTGGGGTTGTGATCCCCATTAGATGTTGATAGCTTACCACCGCCCTGGCTACTGCGGAGTGGTTGATATGCTCCAATTCCCTACACAAATTAAGGTGGCCCGGGTCCACCTTCGTCTGACTTTAGCTTCCCGACTATGTGGTGGGCTTTAGTCCGCAGGGATCATTCCATCATCCAAATGGGGACTTCGCCGATGTCAGTCCTGGTTTTCTTCACAGCCTGTTCGTAATGCGGAGTGATGTAGTTTCTTCTGAGGGCCGTCACGAGCGGTTTCTTTCCCAGTGTACGTTTCCAAAAACCTTCTAAAATGTACATTTTTTTCTATTTTGCAGGGGATGTTGGATATCAGCAGCAATGATGTACGTCTGAAAAATTATACCTAATTATCCATGAGATGCTTGAGACTGGCGTATGTTTTCTGAAGGTTTCAATAAGAGAGACATAGTAAGACATATTATATACCATCGCACTGCTGGTTTCAGAAGTTGTCCCCTCGCCAAAATCTCTTACTGTCGTTGCAAACCCCGTTCTCATGCTCTATGCTCCGGCCAGACACTCCTTACAGGACAGACCATAATCATGGCCACCAACTTTAAACCACAAAAAACAGTTTTACTGCAAGAACACTTTTCGTTCGAGTGCACACTAGCGGAATATTAACTGTTGTGGTGGTGCCTGTATACGAAATGCCAAATATTTAATATTCATTAGTAACTTTATCTTCTTTGACACATTCACTTCTCTTGATGTTAGTTGTTAGTTCAACAATGTTTGACCTCGTGTGTGATAAGTGTAACTCCTTTAGCTGTATAGCTGATTGGCCCCACACTGTTCAACAAAACTTTCTCCGCCAGCAGCCGGCAAATATCCACCATGGACGGTTCAATAGGTCGTATTGATAATAGAACTTTTCAAAATATCGTTTTGATATTCAGGTCGAGAGGATCTGTCGGCCTTCACTTCTTCTAATTGGATAAGACCAAACGAAAAGAAGCCCGAAGCCATTTGAGAACCGAGAAGTTAGGCACGACTCAACAGATGAAGACGCGAACGCTATGTTTATTCGTCATTATTTTCTCGTTCCACCCGAAGGGGACCAATTATGAATGACGACAGTTACGACCCTGTAAAACTCGAGCCCACGCCTGCCACCCGCCTTTTCAAGAACAAATCACAGACAAACATTTCCCTAGCAATTCTCTTCAAACTATAAGGGCTTTCCACATTTAAAAAATCTATCATTCCAATTAATCAGAAATGGTGGAAAGAAATTCTTCTTTATTGTTGGCATTTTTCTTGAAGTTAGAGGAAGGTAGGTAAAACACTTTCTTGAAGAAACTACCAAAACAACAAAATTTCAGTGTATCGGAGGGAATGAAGGAACATGTTGAGCCACCTACTCATGATATTATAATATCACCACTTTTTTTAAATACCTATGCGAGTCTTGAAACTTTCAAAATTGATTTACTCAGGCTCAGGAAAACATGACCTTCATCTTACTTGGTTTGGGCTCTGGTAGGACTGGGGTCTGGGGGGTAGGTAGGGACACAAATGGATATGTCTGGAAACTCGGTGAACTTCTACCAAACGATGACGATAAAGCGGGACTGCTCTGCTGATTGGCTAGATATTATATTTGAGGAGTGAATTTCCAAAACCTACTAGGTATAACCATTTTTGAAAAAAAAAACAAAAAAACAAAAAAAAAACGCGGATTTGAGTGATTCTCTTAAGTGGTATAGATAACATGTCTTCTTCTAGATATTTACGAAAACCACCAGAAATATCTCTTTCAAGATTTTACGTAAGTTGGTAAAAATATCGGGTTTTCAAGCTCAATTGAGAATTTTCCAAAATGAATTGGGAGGTCCGTGCAATAAGGGCAGAAAGACGATTCGATCTGCCATGTTGGATTGGATCTTCCTTAACTGTGCCAAGTTTGGTAAAGAAATTCCTGTTTGTTGTGTCAGTAGCCTGGTTTATTATCAGTTGTCCTTATGAGCGCTTCTTGGAGGGAATCGCGGTTTTTTGGAAAAATCGTGCTCTCGATGTCGAAAACGCTTGTATATTTTTTTGTTCTGACCCACTTCATAAACCAGTAGAATTTGTGAGTTTTTCGTGTTTCATATTTTCAATTTTTCAAATTTTTTGTTGTGATGTCCCACTTCATTTGACTCAAAATGGCTCATAGCTATGTGCCTGTGGATGAATGCAAATTTGCGCTGCAAATCTTTGAAGCCCGTTTGCTCGAAACGCACTTTTGTTGTACCTAATATGGGTACCGGTATACAGGGCCGTGGAGAGAAAATCCGGGCCCGGGGGCAAAATTCATCGGGCCCCTAAAAAAAAAAAAAAAAAAAAAAAAAAAAAAAAGTCTTATGAAAATTCATCGGGCCTCTAAAAAAAAAAGTCATGAAAATTCATCAGGCCCCTAAAAAAAAGTACCTATTTTTCCTATATTGATCTGTCCCTTTTCCAATTTTGCCTCTCCTACCCCCTTTTTTACAAAAAAAAAAAAAAAAATCTCAAGAAAATCCGGGCCCCCCTACGAAGGCCGGGCCCGGGGGCAACGGGTCCAGTGCCCCCCCCCCTCTCCACGGGGCTGCCGGTATAGTATGCGGTCTACCGCACAATCCGCGGTCTACCCCCAAAAAACATGGTAATGACATATGATATGATAGGAAGTAGGATAAGGAAAATGGAAGTCTCTTTAGAATCGAGGGTATTGGGGTTGACCCCGGTATATGTTGTCGGTAGCTTTTTGCATCGTTCGTTGATCTTTGTTTCTTCTGGTTCCGCCAGGTGAGTAAACACGTAGCGGCAACCTATTGCGATCCCGATAGTTCATTTAGTTCGGCTCGGGTTCGGGTACACGTCTAGTCAATCGCAAACCTCAGCACTCAAGGGTTTCAACACCAAACTGTGAACCATTCTGAAAACTTCATAGACCCCCACAGAAGAGCCGACATCCAGACGATCGAGTGTCTGTGGAGAATTATCAAGGTCCGTTATGACGTAAAGCAGAATGGAGCCGGTCCTTTATTGCAAAGAAAACTAATGGAAGAATGGTGGCGCTCCATAAGGATTGATCCATTCATGGCATTTTTCGACGACATGAAGTCCACGTCCTTGATGAAATGACTTCTAGACCCTTCAGTAATTTTCATAGGTAAGTTTTGCATTTCTTGGCATTTTTTATCGAAGTAGACCGCATACTATACCGCTGGGCCTGTACGGTAGACCGCATACTATACCGGTACCCTAATATGACATATTATTGAGAGTTTTCCATTTCAATTTTGAGAATTTTCTCAAATTGAAATGGAAATTACTCAATTCAGATTGGAAAATTCTCGATTCATTTTGGAAAATTTATTATAGTCGCTTATCCCTCCTAGGGATGGGCATTGAAGGAAAAAATCGATATTAGATATCGCTATAAGTACATTTTAAACATTCTATCGATACTCCAACAACTCTACGTACAAAAAATCAACACATCGATGCCATTAAATCAAATTTTGGACCCATGGCAAATACAAAACGTACTGCTTTGGGGCAAAAATTGACAAAATTTGACAATACATCGACATTTCTAAAAAAAAAAAATAAAAAAAAAAAAATAAATAAAATCGGTATTTCCATATCGATAGTCTTGATATTAACAAGTACCTAGGTACTAAAAGCGATATAACAAGTCCGATTTTTTTTTTTTTTAGAAACGACGATATTTCCGATAATATTGGATATACATATAATATATGGGTATCGAAATGAGCCTGAAATGGAGTATTTTTGGCGTAACTCGAAACATTTAAGGTGTAACATTTATACCTTTATATTAATATTCGAACCTCCTTCGTGTAACTGCATAAGCAATCAAGAGCATTTTCTGTATTGTGTTAAATTATCCTGGTTGAACCATTTCTAGTCCGTTAACATTGACGTAAGTCTGTCCATTCTATTAATGCAAATCTCGTAGCTCCATTACCATTCCGCCAATGGAAATACTCCCGTCCTATTATAATCCGAAGGTTTCGGACTGAAAAGTCCGTCGGGACGGAGAAGTCCCGATGGAAACAGTCGCAAGCCCATTATAATCCAAGGGATAAAACAAGACTAACTTCAGGGTTCAGCCCTCAGATGGCTCTTCGTTATAAAATGACTTTCCACGAAGCTATCGGCTCAGCCCGTCAGAAACCGAAACATTGAACTTCAGTTCGGAAAGTTTTAATTGCCTCCTCAGAGATTCAATCAGATTCAACCCCTCAAGCAATCAGGTGACGTCATTTTCAGTTGGGGTTGCGTTAATCAATGTTTCAATCGGGTCTGCGGGGTCGAATACGTCGGTTACAGTCTGGATCCGTTTAATCATGCGTTCAGCAAAGTTGAAATTGACCCACGCGATGAATATTGAGGTGTATTTATGGGGAGGTGCCTATCTGGTTCACGTCATCAAGCCCCAGCTCAGCACTACACCCTGCAACGTTGCGAAAATAATCTGATCTAGGCGGTCCTCTTGTAATAGTCGAACCTGGGTGTTGACCCCGAATTTCCCCACCACTTATAAACAAGACCTTTCGCTTCAAAACAACCTTTTCGTTTTCAGTGCGTCGGTTGACCTGCCCGTTTCCAGGTTCACGGCAAGTGGAACGCTCTCATGGGCCATTTTTCGACAAGAACATTCCTGTCCGAGTTTGTAGATCCTCAACCGCACCTGTCAAGATTTTCGCTCACCTAATTATACTGGAGTAAGTGTGAACGAAGTTTGACATTTAAATACCTCCGTTGCCTGCCAACAATATCTGATATTCAATAATAACGAGCTAACTTTCAAACTAGATGTCTGACGAGGAAAGGGACACGATGGAAGTGGATGATGCGACATGGGGCCGACTTGGAGGAAGCAGCCGAGAAGTTGGAGAAGGAAGGTTGGACCGAGATGACGGAGTTTGGATCGTCCGCCGAGTTTACGACAGTTCGGAAGACGAAGAAAGTTCGGAAAGTTTGCATGAGAGCCCTCAAGTTCTGGACAGGAGCCGGACAGCAGTAGTTTGTTGCTTGGCACGACGAGAGAATGGCCAGATGTGTTTACACGAGGCGGCAGACAAAAATAATTTTTCTGAAATATTCAAGGTAAGGGCCCTGTTTCACACAGTGTCCCACAGGGCTGTGAGACGTTGAAAAGGTTATTCCATGGTTTACGAGGAAGCTTAAAATCGGAATTAGAAAGCTAGAGAACTGAACTGTTAAACTGATTTGACGTTTTTCATTTTTCAAGGGAAAATTTACGAAAGAAGATGTAAATAGGCCGAACAATGAGGGCGAGACACCTCTGCATTTCGCCGCGGAAATAGGCTCGGAAAGCGTCGTTGGACGTCTAATCGACAACGGTGCAGACGTCAGTGTTCAAGACGACGACGGTTTTACGCCCCTCATCCTGGCTGCGAACAACGGACATGTTGGTGTGTGCGAGATGCTTATTGACGCTGGAGCTTCGGTTAATTATCAGGTAGGTTCATACCAATTCCACGTTGGCAACGAAACTCAGAGTGAAACAGAAAGAATGAACTGTGGGTGATTGTCAAATTATTACTTTCAGGACGACTTGGGTCTGGCCGCTCTACATTTTGCATCTTCCATGGGGCACACAGATGTCGTCAAGTTGTTGCTGGACAGAGGAGCCGATGCGACACTCGAAGATGAAGGCGGCGATCGGGCGTACCACTACGCCGAAGATGCAGGACACACAGAGGTGAAAAATATGTTAATGAAAGCCGAAGCAAGCTGCCAGAAGAATGCCCCAACAACACGAGAGTGTTTTATTAATATAATTTTTTAAATGTTGTTAAAATTCCAGAAACTACTGAAACCATCAATTAATTATACTTGTTATCACAAATCTAAAGGACTTGGTGACATAAAGCTCAGATTTGAGTTATTTGTCGACACATTTTGAGCCTGATACTTTTACCAAGAACATTTCCATGAAAAGAGGAGGTCATTTGATCTGACTTGTGTATATGCCAACCTACTCCAGGAATAGCGGTGTTGCGTAATGTGTGGAGCTAAACAAGTTTCCAGTGTCCAATTAGAAGGCCCTATTAACACGGAGAGGACGTTATGAAAAGGGCATCTCGAGTGGAAACAAAAGGGGGAAAAAACTCGCGCATTTTCAAAGAGACAAATGAAGAGACAGCTTGGACTCCGAAAAATAGCCTATGAAGAGTTTTTAGCCTGATGAGAAACCGCAGAATGAAAAACAAAACAAAAAACCCGACAGTAGGAGACGTGTTGATACTTTCACAGAAATATTACAATGAAAAATGAAAATATGATGTAGATAATGAGGTAGTTTACACCAAGTTTTTAACAAGAGAGAAGAACAATCATGGGGAAGATCACACGATAAAGATATCCAGCCAAACCTCCCAGGGATTGAATTGGACCGAGTTTTATTACCTATTCGGAATCGCTTAATTAAGCGATCCAAATATCATATTAATATCATATTTGAGGCCATTAGTTCCATAGTTGGTTAAGTCCATTTCGGGTCAAACTTGGTAAAACACGAAAAACGGTTTGAGGGTAGTTTTTGCCTCGAGTCAGACATTGTACGGCTTCTTTTCATAGATTGGGCCTCTCCAGATCAAAACAAATCAAAATTTTGCCTAAAACTCTATTTATAGAGGTGGAATTCAATAAAAACGTATGGACTTAACCACTTTTGACACCAAAGTCTGGACGTAACCAGTTTTGTATATAAACAAGAAGCATATAACTAGTTTTGAAACTAAAATGCTGGTAACTGACCAGTTTTGAGACCAAAGAGAGAGTTTGAAGACCAAAAATCAGAGGCACAAAAAAGGATAAAGGAAACACATTTAAAACAAAACACCTCACAGCGACAGAAGACTTTGAACTCTTACTCTGAAAGCAGGGTGAAGCAGTTTGAAGCAGTTTGACCACCTTTCCAGAATAAAAGTTCCATTCCAACAGGTAGCAAGAAACTCGAAGGTTCAAAACTAGTAAAAGACCGAATCCTTTCTCTTAGAAGGTGTATAGTATGGACGTAACCACTATTGAAACCAAAGTAGTGGACTTAACCACTGTAGAGCCCAAAATCTGTTATAACCACGTTTGAATCAAAACAGACTGTGGACTAAACCACATTTGACACAAAACGCGCTTTTCAACCTTGAATTACAAGGGGATCTAACTACTTTTGACGAAAAATAATACCGCCAATCGATTCCTCGCTAGGAGAAACCTTAGAAATGGCTTTTAAATCGAATTTCGACAAAAATGGACTTAACCAACTTTGGAACTAATGGCCTCATTTGGAGTTACGTTTTTTGCTTTCCGTGTTTAGTTTTATTTTCTAAGCAGTATTATTTTATTATATTATTATTATTATTATTATTATTATTTTTTTTTTTTTTTTTTTTTTTGGCCCGAATAACTTGCTATCCCTCACAGAATTCATTCATGGCAGTCTGGCAGAGGGCCATCAAGTCAACGTGGTGATTAGGACTTTGCCTACGGACCTACGGACTTTGCCAAAGCATTTGACAAGTGGTCGCATGTCCATATCCTGGCAATGTTCGAGTCCCTTGGCGCGTTTGGCCCATTCCTGAGTTGTTCAAGAGCTACTTGCTGCTCAGACCGTAGCGAGTGAGGATCAAGAACGTCACATCCAACCCGCTTCATCCGGTGTGCCACAGTTCAAACATCGGGCCCTTCCTGTTGATGATCAACAGCGCGCTGGACAACGTGCAGTATCTCATATTTGCGGACGATCTGAAGCTATTTTGTTCAATAAAAAAGTCCCTCTAATGCCACAATGCTTCAATCTGCTCTTGACGTTCTATCTACTTGGTGGCGTGCTAGCATTCTTGCTCTGAACTCGGGCAAGTGTTCCTCTTGCAAGTGTTCCACTGTCTCCTTCAGCAGATCCCACCAAGCGTATGCTCATTCGTATACAATCGACAATTTGCATTGGCAAGGCTGTCGGTGGTCCGGGATCTTGGTGTGCTAGTCGACTCTCAGCTCAACTTCACGGATCACATAGATGCTATATGTAGCAGAGCTTTGAGAGCACTGGGTTTTGTTAAGAGGTGCGTCCAGGACTTCAGGAATCCAGCAACTATCGTATTGTAGTACAAGACACTTGTCCGTCCAATCCTCGAGTACTGTAGTGTAGTGTGGTCGCCTCATTAGACGGTACATAAGGTTTGGGATTCAAGGTTGGTTTCTCTCGAGATGAAATCGGCTACACGTCTCTCATGAATGCCCACGGTCTCGAGCTTCTTGAGCACAGGAGACGGAGCCCGGATTTGACGTTCTTCTCAGCTGGTGAATTCGGTCGTCGCATGCCCTGGTCTGCTGGCCCGTACAGATGTCGCTGTTCCCCGCCGTGAAACTCGTCTCCAACAGCTGTTTGCTGACCTCAACTACCTGTTTCGCCGCCCAATGCTCAGGCTACACCGAGAAGCAAATGCGTTCATACACCAGTACAATTTCGATGCGTTTTACACCAGCACATCTCCATTCTGCGCAGAACTCGCTGATCATGGAGTCATCAAACTCATTCGAGACAGAAGGCATAGTCGTTATTCACAGCAGCTCTCAAGTAATCGTCGTCCCAGTCTTGGGGAAGCGTTCAGTGCGCGAGAGTTCTGTCCTGATCTCTAGAAGTTTATTATTATATTAATTTTGTCCGTTCCTCATCAGTGTTCGTTTACGATCTTAGTGGCCCCTTCTTATTTGATATCTAGCTTCCCCATAGATTTTTCATCGATTTTTTGCTAGAATCTAGATTTCGCTTGTCACGATACCTACGTGCAACTTTTTCTGTCTAACTTCTTGACTCTTCGTTTTCATCTTTTTCCTTCACACAATCCATGCATGAATAATATTCATGCATGGATTCATTGAATATATTATCTCTAATGCCCCTGCGATGGCAACTTTTGTTATGGTATAATATACAATAACAATTATAACAATTATAATTGGCACTCCGTGCCGTATTTCTTAATAAATAACGATACGGTTGTCCCTCCATCCTAACATATTGCAATCATAGCAATACTTGAGCGGTATGGCCTCTAAAGCTGAAAAAAGGTGCCTTAACGTGCCGATCTACGTGATTGTTTTGACAGGCTCCGTTTCCGAAGCTTGCGAGACCGGCGACTCGCTGGATTCCGGAGGGGCCCTCATTGTCACGGTGAAGATATTATGCAACAGACACAACTGGTGCGAGGCAGGTGATGATGCTATAAGGCAGGGGATGTATTTATTTATTTATCTGATTGTCACTGCCCCCACCGACTTGTTTACAATACTAGTGCGTTCAACCCGACTCTGCAGCAGGTACACGCCAGAAAACAAGGGAACTTAGCGATCATTCGGTTTTTTCTGAAAAAGTAGCGATAAGTGCTCAAACTTGGATAAAAGCTCAACTTCCCAACTTTTCCATATAAAATGTGGAGTGATCCCTGTCCTGATCATATGTTCTCATTATTTAGTTACGTGTTGGTAACAATACGTCCAAATTTCTTTTCCACATTTGTGCGTAGGATTTCAACTGAATAAAGCCTACAATTCTACGGCTTTCGTTATTACAATTTATTCAGTTGATAAAAACTACCATGGACAAATATCTTCGTCCTGAACTCCTCTCAATCGACCCATCCTCAAGCTGCGCTCAAGAGGATTACCTGCACTGGAAGCGAACATTCGTCAACTTCCTGGGCGAAATTCCAACAGAAGCACCGCTGTCGAACCAGGTACAATTGAAACTTCTCACGAACTTTCTTAGCGCTTCCATCTATAAGTTGGTCAAGGACAAGCCAGATTTTCAAACAACTCTCACAGCACTCGATGGAATTTACATCAAGCCGAAAAACGAAATATACGCTCGCCACTGCTTGGCGACTCGGAGGCAAGATCCCGGTGAGTCAGTTGATCAATATTTGCAGGCGTTACACGTTCTTGGACAAGAATGCTCGTTCCAAGATGTTACAGCTGACAGCTACAGAGATGAGTACATCCGCGACTCGTTCATAGCAGGTCTTTCATCCAGTATGATTCGGCAACGCCTTCTTGAGAATTTAACCCTAACACTTACCCAGGCGTCTGATCAAGCTAGGGCCTTAGAAAGAGCCCAAATAAATTCCCTCAGTTACTCCCAATCAACAGCGTTTTCTGCTGCAGCTAAAGACCAGGGACACGAAGATGAACCGACCGAAGCACTGAAAACAACAGCTGCTGTTCACAACTCTACGTGCTATTTTTGTGGGGGCAAGCGCCACCCCAGGAGCAAATGTCCAGCCAACGGGAAGACTTGCAAAAACTGTAACAAGCCAGGTCATTACTCTTCCGTTTGCAGAAGCTCAGAAGGTAAGACAATTGGCTTCACAGTAGCTGCTTCCTCACACGTTTCTCTGAGCAAAGCTATAGTCCCTGTCAAAATAAACAATTTTCGTTGCTCAGCTTTAATTGACACAGGTAGTACGTCCAGCTTCATTAATCATGCCCTACTGGACAAGTGTAAAGCTCAGGCCAAACCTTCTAAGGAGAGAATTACAATGGCTAGCTCATCTCTCTTTTCCAGCGTGGAAGGGTGTTGCATAGTAAAGATGGAACTTCAAGGTCACACGTATGATAAAGCCCAGCTCTTGATCATGAAAAACCTTTGCGCTGATGTCATAATAGGTCATGATTTGCTCGATACTCGAGATGAAGTTAGGAGGTCCAAAAGAGCCACTCTTGATATGTAATATCGCTGCAGCTGCTGTCCCGCCTGTATCTCTCTTCACGAATTTATTGCCAGATTGCAGACCCATTGCAATAAAATCTCGCCACTATTCAAAAGAAGACGCAGATTTCATTAAATCAGAGGTTCAAAAACTTATCGATGAAGACGTGATTGAAGAGAGCACATCTCCATGGAGAGCGCAGGTCCTTGTTGTCAAGAGCGGAGTCAGAAAGAAGAGAATGTGCATTGATTACTCCCAAACCATCAACAGGTACACTCAACTACATGCCTACCCTATTCCAAAAATCGAGAAGATAGTTGAGCAAGTGGCTCAGAACAATTACTTCAGCACAATAGACTTGAAGTCAGCTTACCATCAGGTACCTATTTTGGAGAGTGAGCGTTTTTATACTGCTTTCGAGGCCGACGGCGTTCTGTACCAATTCAAAAGGATTCCATTTGGAGTGACCAATGGAGTGCCTGCCTTTCAAGAATTTATTCACAAAATCATTCGTAAAGAGAACCTACAAGAAACTTACGCTTACCTTGATGATGTCACAGTTTGTGGCAAGACCAAAGAAGAACATGACATCAACCTCCGAGCTTTCCTTGCAGCAGCCAGAAAGTATAATCTAACTCTGAATGAGGAGAAATCCAAATTTTCTCAAACAAATATCAATCTCCTTGGGTACAACATTGTGAACAACACTATCAAACAAGACGAAGCTCGCCTACGACCTCTTCGTGAGATTTCGGCCCCTAAAGACTTGAGGCAACTCAGAAGAGTCATGGGTATGTTTGCACACTTTTCCAAATGGATTCCAAAGTTTTCAGAGAAGATCCGCCCACTAGTATTGGCAAAATCATTTCCGTTATCAGAAGGTCTACTGCAACTCATTGAAACGCTGAAATCAGACATTTCTAAGGCAGTACTGACTGCAATAGACACCAAGCTACCTTTCACAGTGGAAACGGACGCATCTGACTTTGCAGTTGCCGCCACACTATCGCAAGCAGGTCGACCTGTTGCTTTTTTTTCTAGAACGCTATCAGATTCTGAACAGCGTCAACCAGCAGTGGAAAAAGAAGCAGCAGCGATAGTGGAAGCTCTACGAAAGTGGCGCCACTATTTGATTGGTCGGCCTTTCCAGATTATTACGGATCAGCGATCAGTATCCTTCATGTTCGATAGTACTAGGCACAGCAAAATTAAAAACGATAAAATCATGCGTTGGCGCCTCGATCTGTCCTGTTTTAAATACGAAATCGTCTATCGCTCAGGGAAGGAAAACATAGTGGCCGATACTCTGTCACGGGTGTGCGCTGCTGCATCAGCTTCCGACCTCATGGAACTACACAAAACCATGTGCCATCCTGGAGTTACACGGATGTACCATTTCATTCGTTGCAAAAACCTTCCGTATTCTGTCGACGATGTGAAGCGGATGACATCACGCTGTCAGGATTGTGCAGAACTTAAACCAAAATTCTTCAAAAACGAAGGCATTCTCATTAAATCTACAGTTCCTTTCGAGAGACTCAATCTGGATTTCAAGGGGCCTCTTCCCTCTTCATCGAAACACCAGTATCTTCTCACAGTCGTTGACGAGTACTCACGGTTTCCTTTCGCCTTCCCTTGCTCGAACTTGTCTGCTTCTACGGTGATAGAGCATCTAACCAACTTATTTTCGACTTTTGGTACGCCTTCCTTCATTCATTCAGACCGTGGTTCGGCATTCATGTCCGCCGAACTTAAGCATTTTTTGACTACACAAGGCATTGCTACCAGTCGGACGACAGCTTACAATCCGAGAGGAAATGGCCAGATCGAACGGTACAACGCCATAATCTGGAAGAGCGTACAAATGGCTCTCCGATCAGCTGGGATGGACGTTCGTCAGTGGGAGCAGGTTCTGCCTCAGGCTCTTCACGCTATTCGATCTTTGCTATGCACTGCCACAAACTCAACTCCTCATGAGAGGATGTTCTCCCATCCTCGTGGATCAGCGAATGGACAGTCTCTCCCAACCTGGCTATCAATACCTGGTAGAGTATTGATGAAACGTCTGCCTCCTCCTGGGAGCAAGTACGATCCTGCGGTCATGGAAGTGGAACTCTTAGAGGCCAACCCAGACTACTCGCACGTGCGGCTACCAGACGGCCGGGAGACAACGGTTTCAAACCGACATTTGGCTCCTATGGGGGCCTCTGGAGACCAAGAAGCTGAAGAAGAAGATTCTTCAGAAACAGAAGATCACCCTATAGAAGAAGTATCTGGGCCTTCACCGCCCAGCTCTCCTATTCCCTCTACATCGTCAAGAATTGATCAGGAGGTGCGACGCTCCGAAAGGAAGAAGCAACCCCCGAAATATTTGGACGATTATGTTTTGAACTAGAGGGGGGGAAAATGTCCTGATCATATGTTCTCATTATTTAGTTACGTGTTGGTAACAATACGTCCAAATTTCTTTTCCACATTTGTGCGTAGGATTTCAACTGAATAAAGCCTACAATTCTACGGCTTTCGTTATTACAATCCCAACCATCGGTTTTGTGAAAATCACACGATTCTGTATTCACGAGAAAGGAATAGATCTTGTCTTATCGCAGGGGCCGATTAGGAAAAAAAAAACTTCCTTTCCGCTCCCAAAGTGAATCATGAACTGACGTCAGCGGCCTTTTTTAATCAATTATTGGCGTCAAGTCCGAAGATTAAAGATATTTATGTAGGTGGAAAAACTGCTATGTGATAATGGTGGGAATCACGCAAATCCACGACACAAGGAATGATTATCCCGAAATGGCTATTTTTATATTTACTCACGCCGACGGCAGCAGCCAGTCGGACGAAAATTCAGGGTGAAATTCCCTTGTTACATTTTCACACATTTACACATTATTTACTCACGCGTCCTAACCGGCTTTTGACGAGGTTGTAAGGTGAGTTATGATTGAAAACAAACTTACGAACTCTCCCTGAAGCAACTTTTGGATCAGCCCACGTCAATCTGAAAATAATGGCCAAATACCTCCCATTTAGGATCGAGGGTAGAGATAGTCGTAAATTGGGAGAGTTGTCCGGCTGTCAGGGCTTGATGGCCTGCTAATACGGTCTGGTAACCCAGCAAGGGCTTGTACAGGCTTCCACCCCCTTGAAGCGAATATAAGGTGATAAATCAATACTCCTCTGAAGGGCCTGGATCCACCTTGGAGCCCCGGGTTGGAGAAAAGTGAATGGAAAAAAGAGGAGAATATAAAGTCCGAGGTCCCTCACCTCCAAATAATCCTCTTTCTTCGAAGAAATCCCTTCCCGTTACACCTTGACAAACCCTTCTATGACCAAAATCCCGCTATTATCAGGGAAACAGGACTCCAGACCAAATTCGAAACCCTAATCTTCCGAAGAAAAAAACGCGCAACGAGCGGAGTGAGAAAGATTTTCCTTCCCCCAGGCCCTTTTTTCATACGTCGCAGCAGTCGACTTCCCTTAGCGGATCTACCTTTTACCCCCTTATTTTTGCAGAAGGTATTTTGACCTTTTTACCGAAGTACCTGAGGCGAATACGACGTGTCCCATTCTAACCTATTCCACTCTGCGATCACACTCCAGAGAGAATTCAACGAGTTCAAGCGGAAAATAAAATGAAAATAAAAAGATCGTCAAAGTGGTCTACGGTCATTTTTGGTTAAAACATATTTTGCATTTTACGTGCCCTTATAAACAACACCCACGGGCTTTCTATCCCCAACGAAATATATTTCGTTTTTACTTCATGGTTATCTATGTAATGAAGTAAAAAGCTACAGTTAATGTACGTAACATGTACATGTTACGTTTAAGGTTTGCCCAAAATCAACGCCCCAGGTTGTTTGGTTTCACACTAACTAAGGACTGACGTACAAACTAAAATGTTTTAATAAATATTTGCATAGAGTAGGGACATTTGCCGGGAATTATGATACAGGTTCAAAGAGTAGAGATACAAGTTCACTTGTAGTGAGCTTTTCCATTGAGTAGAAACACAAATTCAAATGCTTCTTTGAACTCGAGCATTACATGGTAATAATAGCTCAAAAAGTGCTAATTTATTGAAGTTAGGCTACAAATTGAACGTCTTTTTGGAAATTTAGCATACAGTAGTGATACATTCAAACTTGGTGAATTTTTCATCGAGTAGGAACACAAATTCAAGGATTTTCGGGAGATTCGGCATAGAGTAGATATCAGCTCAAGTGGTTAAATTTCTGTAAAATTTTTAATCTAGTTAGGACCCAATTTGAAGACTTTTAAATACCTAACTTAAAACGCTGCAAATTTTACACTAAGGTTTATTATTCTTTGATGTAGGTTACTTGTGCAGAAATTTAATTCTGTGTCAATGGAAAAAATTTTAGATTTTTTTTTTTCTTTAAAAATTTTTCGTTTTTAACTTGAAAAATATTTGACCTCCTGGGATCCTTCAAAAATCCCATTCGTCCCCATGATATCGGATCGTTCCGAGGCCCCAAAAAATGGATTCTACGTCCAAAAATACTTAGCAAAAACGACACCTAACTCGATCCCACAGCCAAAAGCCTTCAAAAAAACCCTCCCGTAGCCCCATTTTAGCCCAATAGCGCCCCACGGATTTGGGCGATCGGGCTGAAAACCTTGCGGGCACAACTAGATGGTAAACCGAATATTTTGTCAAAATTACAGATTTAAAAAAAAATTAGTACTGTATATGATATAACCAGAGTAACGGATAACGATATGGAATTACTTTTTTTGTTGAAATATCGATATTTCTGATGTATCAGCACATCAGTACCCACAAATTCAAGGTCAGTCATTCAACATTCAAATCAGGTAGGTATCTAGGTTTGATCCTTGGCCGTAGACTAGGTAACTGGGAAGTAGTCACCGCATCAAAACATCTGCGACACCATGACAAAGCGGACCTTTTTAGCACTTCCAGTGCTGGCCAGTTGCTGAAGATGAGCTTGGAAAACAAGAAGCTCATAGGTATACCGCACTCATAAGACCTACAAGATACGGCATGCAACACTTCTGCACAACACATACTACAAGATCATCCGTCACTGGTGCTCTGGTATACACGCATACATGCGTGCTGCCGGAAGACCTCGGACAACTACAAGAAACCCTGACAGCACAGTACCGACACGAAACTGGTGGCGAAGGCCGAAAGGACGTTCGAATCCGTATATTGAAAGAAGACATTAGAAGACATCTCAGACACTACTGAAACCTCCCGTACTATCTCTAACTATAGTAGGTATGTCTGCTATAGCAGGATTTCAATGAGAAAATTTGAACTTGATTTATGGACTAATTTAATCTTTCTCTATGCTAACGATGCAGTTTCCGCATGTACTAACGACGTTGAACGGACACCTCGCAAAATCGAAAGGAGATCACCGTGGGGAGACGTACACCTGAGGATATTGCCAATTTAGTGAAGACGCCCCACCCCTGACTGAATCAAGGCCGCACGCTATACCACCTCTAAATTACTAACCCTAAGCTGATTACTCCTAAGAACTCTTCCAGTGCGCGCGCACCTCGGGATCCCCCTGAGAACCACGGTCGAGATAACACTGGGTATTTCCAGAAACGGCGATGAGGTGGGGGAGAGCAAATTTAAATAAATTATACAGCTTTCACAGGAAAAGCGGTTTCTTTCGACGAGTAGATAAATCCGCCCTGAAGCTCCTGCCCATCGCCATCGACTTTCAAATTCTTTCGAAAAGAAAACACCTTGCAACGCAAAATGAAAAACCTCATGAAATGAATAATTCTTACCTATTTAATTATCGTAAGGAACGTGATTCAGCTTTCAACAAATTTCTGTATGTTCGAATATTTTATTTCTTCTCTTATATTCGCGAATACTTCGTTGGGTTATGACTTGGTCGGTGAAATATGGATAGGGTTGATAGACCACACCAGTCAGTCATGTACTGCTTGACTTCTTTTACTACTTGCGAGCTTTCGGCGCAACGATGGCCACCCTCATCAGGGGTATCAAAATCAAACCAATGCAAACATCACATCCTTTACACTGTGGAAGGAATGTTTATCTTTACTTTGCACTTACCCTTTACGTTACATTTAGTTAACGCTATGTAAAGCTCGCAAGTAGTAAACGAAGTCAAGCAGTACACTACTGGTGTGGTCTATCAACCCTTTCCGTATTCGCAAATGTTTCAACGAGAACAAACGCATAACTGACACAACAACAAAATATTATTTTGTTAGAATTATATAATTCTACCGTTGTTGTACAGTTTCTACGGCAATATGCCTCCTCTGAGTTGAAGGGTCTCATTTACTGGAAGAGCAAGGGGCTGCCCTTTCAAAGACAAACTTTCTTTCTTTCCTTTTGCTCCCCCCCCCCCCCTCAAAAGCGTTAATTACTTGAAAATAACCGGCTTTGAGAACAGTTGTTTCTTTTTCATTAATGCTGGTCTTTTTGAAACAAAGTTTTGAGATATCTCGACAAAAAAAGTATAACCTTAGTTGAAAGGGTTGTGGCCTTGGTCGCCTGATTGAAGCTTGGATTTTTTCATCATTTTTATTTTATTTTTTAAAAAGGGAACGAAGAAATGAGACTTTTCCTACGAACTCTGAATAAGTTCAAATTCAGTAAATGACTTTGTAAAGAAATGGCGGCGAATGTGGTTTAATCAATCCGCGAGAGTGTCGCGTAGTATAGGATTCGCGGGCTGAATGAATACGAAATATAAACAGCAGTTGAAAAATATTTGAATAACCCGTAAACGTCACATCAAATAGCGACGCGACAAGCTTACGTACATTACGTACGTCAGAACTTGACGTGCATTGAAAAGCTCGTATTATGGACTCATTATTCACCCGCAGAACTTTAAACGCCAAATTTGTCGTGAAACAAGGCTTACCAACTGAGTCTTCCTCTAATTTGATCAAAACCGAAGAACTTTTCAGTAGGAAATGACGCTGGTTTCAAGTTAGTCTTACTTGGTACTGTGGAGGGAAGTTGTCCCCACTAATAACTAGAAAGCTGACAAATGCCTCGATTCAGCGGTTTGGGGATCCTAAACAAATACACCCGCTATCTCCTAAGTTCCCAACCGAACTTAGGTTCTGTGGTTATGCTTTCAGAGAATAATGTTATGCATACAGAAGGGTGAACCCCTTTGCTCAGGACACACGCCGAAAGCAGTGCCGAAATAACAAACCCTTTCTTGTTTGGCTTGGAACCCCAATACGACAAAACAGAAATTATTTCAGCAGTAGGGAGCGAAGTCAAGATAGTACACCATGTTGCACGAGTGTTGCTGAAGCTGAAGAATAAAATAAAACAATGAACATTTTACACGACGGTTTATTATTCTTTTGTATAAGGTCATTGTTCAAAAACCACTTCTGTCTACAGCTTGCAGCTAAATTGAAATGTGGCTGACTGGCTTCCACAAGCAAATTGTCGCTAATGGTCGCCTGGTCGTACAATCCAATCTTAGGAACGTCAATTCTCCCGGTGCCAACAAGCCAAAAATTTAAAACCCAGTTACTCAAACATCGACTTCGATATTAAAGGGTTGAGATATCGATAAAATATGGTTTCAAACGATGCAAAATCGAAAATTCTATCGATTACGAAAGAAGAATAACCCTCGATGTATACAAATGAGGACAAATTTTAACCTCGATCAGATTTTTTTTTTTTTTTTTCCCCCGTCAGGCGAACAGGTTCAGTATTCTGAAAAACAAACCAAAACAACTTGTCGACCACCAGCTAAGCTAGTGCCATGTCCTACACACAAAAAATGTCTCTCTCATTAGCCTCGTCCCATCGAATAAGTATTCTGTCGAAGATGTTGAATTTCCAAGCCGTGGCGGGTCCCTCGGCAGACTGACGCGGAGTTTCCTGCACGCTCCCTTATCGAACTTCCGCAATTAGTTGGGCCGACGTCCGTCATCCGCCAGAGACACGTCATGACACATCAATTCCAATGACTCCAAGTGTTCTTTTCCCAGATAGAAATGCGCTGTGTAAGTTGCCGAGAATAGAATAAGTCAAAATGCTTTTCCCCCAATGTGTGAGCTTCGCCGCGGCAGGCAATTCGCGTCACCTTGTTGGTCTATCAGGGCATTGCGTTTTCAGATAACGTGTCTAATGAGGCACAAAAGGTTTGAAAAGAAAATTGCACAGTCTTCACCGAAGGAGTAGCAACGAATGAAACACAGGATAATTCTTCAAGCGATAACAAGACAACGACTACGTGATCCACCGGACAACTCGTATTTGCGTTCAGTTTGCCTAAATACCGCGCGAATAACTTCCGACGAGGCCTCGGGAAGTGTTTACGACCGAATTTAGAAACATCGCCCGTTACAATCTATCGGCACTCCCGCCGAGTGTGACGCGGACGATTAAAAGGCGCCCGTAGTAAAAGACATCGAGTAGAGATAAAACGCCGAGTTGGCTAAACACATTCACACGGTTGACTCAGAAGCTCATTTATGAAAAATCGTTACCTCGTACAAACGTCGTTCCGACGCGGGTTGGTCGATTCAACGGGCGTTCTAATGGACCGGTCGTTCTAAATTAGATTTCCTCAAGTTTGTAGAAACGGGGAGAACTTGAATCAGGTTTGACACAAGTAAAAGGTTCCTAACTTCACTTATTACAGAAGAAAATAATATTTTCTCTCTTCAACTCACTCTGCAGGATCAGTTTTGGGCTGAACGAAAACGCTGCAAATTTTACACAAGGGTATTCATTGATATTAATTCTGACAAAATTAATTCGTTGTCACTATATTTTTGGTTTATTATTGGAATTTATAGTTTATTATATTGGAACAATACACCTATGTATTCGTGTCGGAGGTCGAAAATTTTGATCGGCCTCAAAAATTGTCACGATTCACAATGTGTAGATTCCAAAAACGAAATGTCCGTTCGCGATACTAGTCCAGTCACCACTCACCAGGTGCTTCAGAAGGGGTGTTCGATGCAAAGCGTGATGTAGAAATTTTCTCAACGGTTTATCAACATGTTTTGTGGGGTGCTGAACACGAATCCAAATCTTCCCAACAAAATTTTTGGGACGCTCACAGTCAAAATCGGAAAAAACTTCTAATTTCAGCACCCTGTTTTTCTAAAATAACTTTGAAAGGGTGCGTTATGGGTGAAAATATTCTACATAGGTTTAGTTTAGAGCGTTTTCGAACATCACTTTCTTCACATTAAAAATGAATTAATATTATAAATTTTGAAACGTTTATTTGTGCTCTTTGAACGCAGCATTACGTCGATGTCAATTCAGAATGGGCTATCTCAAAAAAGTTGGGTTTTGAGCTTTTTATAGCCCTCGATCCATAATTTCGAGGCGGATCGCTTGGGAACACCAGCTTTGACGAAATCCCACTAGAAAGCACTAAAATCTCACAATAAGTGATATGGCCTATCTCAAATCGGTCACAAATCTCAGTGACACAAATCTCGGTGGCCTATCTCAGTGTTTTTGTTCATCAAAGATGAGTTAAAATAATACAGTGTTTCCAATGATTTTGTATTCTAGAGATAGTTCATACATTGCTATTTCAGTAATGAACACCAGTCACAAATTATCATAAGTTTTTAACTATTCATTCAGTGACTGAAGTTTGGCTGTGAGATAGGCCAATATGAATTGACACTGGTTGCGGTTTCCCTCAGTATTTCAGAAATCAGTTTTTTTCGATTCCTGAAAAACTGATGAACATCTAATTTAGATGTTCTACTGCTTCCTGAGTTTTTAGTGGGAGTTACCATTTTTGAGCAGCAGACATTAAAACTTTATTTTTCGGAAAGTCGAAAAAATTCAAACGTTTTCAATTTTGACGTTAAATTGGGTTTAGGGCCCCTTCAGTGCAATTTGAATTTTTGGCTACCCACCAAAAATTAATATTTTGAGTGGAACTGCGATTCTGAGTAGAAAGCTGTGCGATTGCCCACTGGCAGTCGAAAACCAAGTTGACCAACAAAACAAACCTCGAAATTTGACGACATCAGGTCTCTTTTCTCATTTCAGTGCTAGTGCGTTTCCCGGTTCGGTTAGAATACAGGGCTTTTCCTTCGCTTTTTTTCTCTTCACTGAAGACGTATTTCCTTCCATGACCGACCCGTGCCTTTTATTTCGGGCCACTAGAAAGATTTTCAGCCGAACTTGTTTATTTTTCCGACATTAGATTGAATTCATAATTAATTTTTAGGGGTCCCAAATAATATTATGTCCAAACATTGTATGAAAAAAAAAAAAAAATTGTACTTTTTAAATGATTTTTTATTGACATAAAATTACTTTTTGCAATTCATTAATTAAAAATAAAATTAATTTTTGCAATGCATTAGGGTCAGGTGGGGTAAATGTAAACTAGGGGTAAATGTAAACAGGTTACATTACCGCCAACGTGGCGTACTGAAGGACTAAAACGGCCTGAAAACCTTCTCTATGTTGTACATTGGCCACACTGGAGAAGTTTCCGCGCATTCTGATCAGCTGATGGTCGAGTGATAAGCATCTGATTACGACCCTACGCAAAACTTTGTTAGTCAATGATTTTGGTTCCCCGTTCGCGCTCTGCTGTTACGCTCCTAATTGAAAGTAAGTGAGTCCCACTATTATTATTGTTCATTGAGGATCTAAGGTTGATGATGCGTCGACAATTTTCGTTTCATCTCTTTTACCGGCTTGTCCATGGCGTGTTTACATTTACCCCATAGTTTTTTGACCTCTGGGGTAAATGTAAACACATATTTCCCACGTTAATTCGATGACTTCTGAACGAAATTTGTCAATCTTTTGCTGGTTTCAATGGTATTCCTTCAAATGAAGTCCACACTTGGTGTTCTTGTTCCAGGATGCCTCGTAAATACGAGAGAAAAAAACCCCCACCACCCTACACACAACGAGACCTCGAAGAAGCCGTTTTCGACGTGGCCAACAAGAACAAACCCTACAGAGAGGCAGAAGAGACATATGGGGTGCCCATTTCGGTGATACCACCTCATCAAGGGCCGGAAAACGGATTTCAACCGGTTGGAGCCCGGACGCAACCCCGAATTGACGAAAGACACTGAGGAGAAACTCGTCGCTTGCCTGATCGCGCGCTCCCAAATGGGATTCCCATGCGACAAGAAGGAGCTGAAGGACCTCGTCCAGGAGTTCGTGAGAAGCAAGGGCGAGCATACGCGGTTTGTTGGTGGATGGCCGGTGAGGATTGGTACTTTTCTTTTATGAAAAGAAACCCACAACTCACCTTGAAAAAAAAAAAAAAACAACCGGAACACCTTGCAAAAGGCGAGGAAAAAGGCCCGCGACCCTTTCGTGGTCTACCAGTTTTTTGGAACCAACTGTTAAAAAGGTGTATGTTACTTACCACGGCGACGAAACCTGCGTCAGCCTGGTTCATAATGCTGACGAGACGGGCTTCGCCAATGATCCCACTCGCCTCAGAGCATTAGAGGGAAAGGCAAAGCCCTCCAGAGGGTCTCAGACAGACCAGGTCGAGAATCGACCACAGTTCTTGCCTGTGTTTCGGCTAGTGGTGATGCCTTACCACCGCTCATTGTTTTTAAAGGGGCCACTGTCCAACCCCGATGGATTTCTGAAGAGGCGTATCCTGGTTTTTCCCCCAGCAAACGTCCATTGTATGCGATCTCTTTCATTTTTTAATTCGTTCTTTGCAATAAACTGTTAACAATTTACGTTTATTCATTCTTTCAGCACCATTTAACTCGTAAATTTGAAAATTTAGCCTATGGGGGTTGATTGGAAAATGCAATTGGGGAAAATGTAAACAGTGGATTGGGGTAATTGTAAACATTGTTTTTCGCTCTCGCAAATGAATTCTGGTGTCTCTATATGGGTCCATGTGACTGTGTCTAACACGGTTTTTTCCTAGGTAAGCCTCGTTGAAAAATACCTGTTTACATTTACCCCCGAGCCTCTGGGGTAAATGTAAACACTCTGGGGTAAATGTAAACAGGCTCTGGTTTCGCCCCTAATGTAATTATGGTAAAAAACTTGGTGGGGTCTGACTCAGCAGATGCCATAGTTTCACAAGAAACTGTTTGTTAACTTATTTGGAGTTAAATAAAGAGTCGAGGAGAACTTGAACAGGAAACATTGAAATTTTGTTTACATTTACCCCACTTTACCCTAATTTTTTTTAATCTACTTCTAAGTAGATTAAAATTTAATCTACCTAAATTAAAGTTAAATATAAAGTATACATTAAAATTTAATTCATTTAATAAATCCTTGTGTAAAATTTTCAGCTTTTTTAAAATTAACTTTAGTCAAAGTTATTAAAGTCAATTTGAGTACCTACCTCATCGTAACTATTAAAAAATTGTTGTTTAGTGTTTGGACGGAAGTGGGATCCCGAAAGGCTTCTAAAATACTCCGAAAACGACACCTAACTCGACCCCGTAGCCGAAAACCTTCAAACCCTCCCGTAGCCCCTTTTTTCGGGCTGAAAATCTTACGGGTACCTACAACTAACTATAATATAGTATATTATGTTGAGTCTTTACTAGCTTACTCTGTGTGTCGAGCTAAAACTATTCTGTTTCCTTAATCGAAAAAACCTACCTGGTATAATATACATTCTTAAAGTTAACTACCACTCTGTCTATAGCCAATTGCAAAGAGTAGGCATTCAACCAGCAGTT
The DNA here is from genome assembly GCA_955831195.1 of Pilophorus perplexus. Taxonomy (NCBI): domain Eukaryota; kingdom Metazoa; phylum Arthropoda; class Insecta; order Hemiptera; family Miridae; genus Pilophorus; species Pilophorus perplexus. The sequence continues at coordinate 6,642,756 of OY037015.1, forward strand.
GTCAGCCAAATCAACAGTTAGCTTGACGTGCGCCTTATCGACTTGCCTATGAATAGCCCATTTCCCCTTTATCGGAGCTTATTTACTGGGCATTCACTTCACAATATTCATAACACGCGCTTTCTCCTTTACACGGATAAATGCAATACAGCGGGGAGGTAATGGAGAAATCGTCGAGTAGAAAATGAAGGAGGGCCGATGAATAAAACACCCGAAGGAACCATCGCGATCAATCAGTCAACAGATCGTGTTGTCTGTGAACAGTCAAGAATAAAGCGCAGGGAAATTCACGGGAGTGGTTCGATTTAAAGGCCTTCAAAATGAGGCCTATACCATACGGAGTATTAAAGTCACTTCTCACTTGACGTTTACCCGCTAAAGGCCAATAAATCTCAACAGAAACTCATTTGTGGTTGACAAATGGCTCACGGTCAGTCAAAACATCCATTCGGCAACGTCAGGGCCACGCTCAAACCGCGAGTATCGACACCACGTCACATACCAAACTGCAGATCTGTCTACTGTTGAGTAATTTGACTTTCCGATTCTTTCCTACACGCTCATTAATGTACCTACGTATTTTCTCCACGACACACAGCAGAAATCGTTTTATCATGCATCATGACGTCATTTAAGTAAATATTTTTGAGTTTCGTCCAGATAACAACGGTACCCAACTATGCACTCCCTCTTTCTCCGTATCACACCATACGTGTCACAGCGTGTAAGTGTGTTGTTCAGTTGGGTACAGTACAGTTACAAATTTCATTTGAAGCGTTCTAGAAAAATGCAAAAAAAATCATACATTGGCTACCCACCCTCCAAAATGGAAATGAAATTTGGACATGCAACAAACAAAGCAAGCTCCCCAAAAAACGAAAATCCGACGAAACAGCCCCAGAAAAGACCACGAGTTGACACTCATCTTGAAAATCAGCAGACTGCCAACCTGGTTCATAGATGAATGCAGACCGGCAACTTGAAAATCTGATGATTCTGCCCTATCGGCGTCGTTAGTATAATGTAATTAAGTTAAATATTATTCATTTTAATGTAAAATATCCCAATAAATATAATTTACCCACTGCATAGGTAGGTATGGTTGCTTCCGAGTCTGCAAGGCAGCAGAAGCATTGTTTTCACTTTTGAAATGAAAAACTTTTGTTCTCCAAAATCAAAATTTCCACTCGCGTTTTGCGTTTTAGGGCCTCCTGAACCGCAAACATGTAAAAGCGCCAGTGCTAGGGGAAAAACGTGTAAAAGCGCCACCCTCATTTTCAGCCTCCCCTAACTAGTACTTGTAGAAGCGCCACCTCCAGTCAGAATTCCCTACAACTGTCATTTGTAAAACCGCCACCTCCAGTACCTAAAAGCTTCTACATCATTTGGCGGCAAAAAGGCTAGACCAAAGAAAAGTTTCAGGAATCTGCCAACCTCGTTATGCTCGTTAGAGTCAGGAGCAAGGCCCAAAGATTGCACTTTCCGAAATAATGCCTGGCCAAAATGGAAAATTCAACACGAAACGACTGCATATGGGAAAATGCGTTGGAACCCCTGGTGCGCTGCCAGTTCAAAATCAAACAGACACTGAGAGGGGAGCAGTAAAAGTCCATGTTGAGCACATAATTCTACCAGAAATGTCCATAGTTCAGCGTAGCAGTCAGCAGATTTGGACGGAAGGAAGCTGAATGCTAGTGGGACAGCACACTTGTTCGCGAGAGCATGTATGGTGTACAGCTGGCTGGGCGGTTTGGTTTTGGACCAATCGCTTGGAAACGCAATGGGTTTGTACCAAAATAGCGATGGTTTTGGCCATGGTCCCCTAACGATGGGCAATGAGTTTGGGCTCACGTAGAAAAAACAGAACGTGTTTCTGTTCACTCATTAGTCGTGTGTGAATGCATTGGAAAACCCGAAATAATTTGTGGAAAGCTGGAAATGGTTTTGATCGGTCCTAGTGGACCCTGCGTGGAATCTGAGTTTGCACCATCTTGGGAGACGTGCATAGGTTTTGGTTTTTTTTGGGGGGGTTTTTTTTGCCATTATCACCAAGAAGGAAGTGTCTGACAAAATCAAAACCTTATGATAACCCTTTTTTGAAGAGGACAAACGTCTGCGTCGAATGAGTACTCTATCGACCCAATCTGGTTAAGCCGTCTAGCCGACACCAAACGTCAAAGACGTGCAATTTCAGACGTGCGCGCTAATCGGTACAAAGTCATTGCTCTCGTTAGGGTTCGTGGGAACAGGGATTGGGCCAAACTCATCATGACCTCTGAGCCTAAACACATTGCTTCGACACGGACCTTTCACTTCTCATTGGTCCAAACCCATCACTCTCTGGCTGGCTAAAGTGCAATGAAAGACCCCTGAGGAGGGACCTGGCGCTTCTACAACTCCCGCGAAATGACCTCCGAGAGAGGACGTGGCGCTTTTGCATGATCATTAAAAACAGGAAAAAAGGTATTGGCGCTTATCCACGGTAGCCTCCTGAACAAATTTGGTTCCGTGTCCGTCCGTCTCCATTTTCTTGCCACAGCCGTAACTTCCACAATTTTGATCGGATTTTCAATCAAATTTTCAGGAATTGTGTGGGTATAGCCCTAGATGGTCCCCTATCAGTTTCATCACGAATGCGTAAGCGGTACTCCCTGCGCATGCGCGAACGAAATTTCCTTGCCACAGCCATAACTTCCACTTTCAGTCGGATGCACAGGAGCAGGTGCTGAGGTACTTCATAAAGCGAGTTTACGGCCTCCCAAGGAGCACGCCCAACTACTTCATTTATCTGGAGTCTGGGGTGGACCCGGTCTTCTTGTACACTCTGGACTTGGCTTGGAGGTACCTATGTGGTTGGGGCTTTGCGGTTGCCGGCGAACAGGTTCCCAGGTATAGTCGCTAGGAGGACAGTGGAGGCGGAGGGGTCCTGGTTTGCGGAGCTCAAACGTCTGGCGCAGCATCACCAGTGCCATTTTCATGGCGACTTGAGGAGGCTTGAGGAGAGGCCGGAGCAATTAGAGGCGCTGGTGGATGGAGTGCGTCGGGATTGGCTGAGAACATGCGGGTATCTGATCTCGGATCCAGTAATCCTCTCTACCCGGCCCTGGATTTTGCCGTGCACTCCTGAGTGTTTGAGCGGGGGGAGCCATCACGCCCTATGCGTGCGGCGCTGGGCTCTGAAGTTCAGAGGTGCCTTGCTTCCCCTGAATGATGGGACTTACGTCAGGTCCGAGAGCCCCTGGAGGGCTAGTTCTGTCTGTAACACGATGGAGGATGAGAACATCGATCATTTCTCGGGCCGGAGTCCAGTCCTGGCCGAGCTCAGGGTACGCTACCTCGGCCACAGTGTGTTGGAGAGAGTCGGAATAGTGGAGCTCCTAAATAATGAGGACTGCTGGGTACGGTTGGCTCGGTTTGGCTGTCACGCGTGGCATTATCGGGCGATGATCGTTGCTGAGTTTAACTGGTAGCACGCAATCTCAAACATTTTGAATTAATGTATAAAATTGAAAAAGTAAAAAAAAAAACCCCTCAGAACTTCCTTTGAAGGCTCTGTCTGACGGCTAGGCTTTCCCAGCAGACGGACTACGGGTTCATGCCGTATACTTGTTTATTTGTTACTGGAATGACTTAGAATTAGAATTTAATTTCAGTATGAATTTAGTTTAATAACTCCTCCCTTCCCCCAAATAAAACTTGTTTATTTGTGAAATTATTCCATCATCTGGGCAACACGTGGAAGCCCTATTTTGTATTTATTAATAATTAACAATTATTGTATGTGTTGCCTGTTTCTTAATAAACATGTTTTCTTCTTCTTCTTCTTCTTCTTCCATAACCATGTCATTTCCATGCCGTTTTTGCCGATATATTATAGGTGGGTATTGAAGGATATCAAATATTGATACATATTTTTATTTAAATATCGTAACGCAAGCAGTACCGAGCAGTATCGATACTTTTGAGTGCCGTCCACAGTTTCGAATGGATGTGTTCTGTACGGTTGGCAAGACTGCATCTTGGCCCCAGAGTAAAAGAGACCAGAGCTTGGCACAACATAATACCTAATAGGAATATATTATATTCCTTGAACCGGTCGTGTAACTCAGACAATTTTCTATTCCAATTTTCTATTCTGCCTTTCTGGCAGAATGACATTGGGGAATGAGGAACAACCACTGAAAACGTCCAATTTAGGGGATCACAAACTTCTCAGGACAAAACATGAGAGTTCTTATTGGAAATCGGGCTCGGGAGGGAGTGTGGGAAATGCTATGTTTAACTTCCCCTACATCGACCACGTTCAAAAGCTCATTTCAAGCTTAGGGCAAATTGATTGTCTACTCACAGTGAAGGTTTCCGCGGATGAATAATCTTCATCCAGGAAGATCCTCACTTTGTCAAACAGCCTCAACTCGTCGCTATCCATTAGTAACCTGGAAAATTAAACCAGAATAGCAGATGAAGGGCGGTAATGATGTTTCCACCGGAATCAGTCAGGTTATTTATACACTTTCAAGGACACTGTGTTTTTCTTCGATAAGGTGCATGCAGTTTTCAGATGAAGTATACGTACTTGACAAAATATTCCACGTGCTGCATGCTTTCTTCGTATTTCTTTCCACCAACTTCTTGGCAGTGTAATGCGATGAATTTCGGATCCAACCGCGCAACCGTCTGTGGCAAAAACATGTGAACCGTTCATAATTGATTTCAGGCTCGACTACCAATGCAATTAAGCTTCATCGATCGCAATGCAGAGGTAGCCAATCAATGGACGATATGCCACAGGAGCGATAGGTTCAGCTCGAATAAGTGCACTGAAGATGTCAATAAAGTACTTACAGCAAGAAATTCTTCTGTCCATATTTTCAGCATCACTGAGGGCTGTAACAGAGCAACACAATTATTGTGATGATTGCATTCAGATAGGCTCAGATAGGGCCTTCCTGGGATGGAAAAAGAAAAAGACAAGAGTTGGCATCTCTCGTGTGACTGCAAATCCGAACTCGGAGGATATCGCTTTAGTACTGCTATACAAAAGCGTTGCAAATTTTACGCAAGGGTTTATTATTCTTCGATATAAATTGTGCAAAAATTAATCCAATGTCAGTAAAAAATTTAATTTAATTATTTCGATTTTTTTTAAATTTTCTTTTCAAGTTTGTGGACCTGAAAAATGGATTAGGAATGCGTTCAAAATTACTCGGAAAACGACACCTCATTCGACTTCCTGACATCCTTTCAAAAACCCCATTTGTAGCTCCATTTGTAGATCCTCAACGGTGAAATCCGACGGTTCTCGGACCCCAAAAATGGATTCTACGTCCAAAAATACTACAAAAACGACACCACTCGATATCATAACCGAAAACCTGCTGAAATCTCTCTCGTTGCTCCTTTTTAGTTGCCCACGGAACTGGGCGATCGGGCTGAAAACCTCGCGGGCACAACTAGATGGTGCATCGAGTATTTTATCAAAGTTTTAGATTTTCAAAAAAAATTCTTTTTTTCCCAAAACGGCCTGGACGGCGGATGGCGCTCTGTCGAATTAAATAACAACATAATTGTAAAACGCTGCAAATTTTACACAGGGGTTAATAATTATTATTCTTTGATTTGTGCAAAAATTAATTCTGTGGCAATAAACAAACAGTTTTGAAAAAGGTGTGGAACCTCGAAAAGTGGATTAGGTATGCGTCCAAATTTACTCGGAAATACCTAATTGACCTCCTGGGATCCTTCAAAAATCCCATTTGTAGCCCCATGAGATCCCAATAGATCCCCGCGGTGAAAACCAATCGTTCTGGGAACCCCAAAAATGGAAGATCTTGCGAGCACAACTAAACGGTAAACAGAGTGTTTTGTCAAATTTTCAGAAAGTCGGACGGACATTTCGTTTTTGGTACTCTTGAAACGGATAATGTCAAATTTTGAAGCCGATCCGAGTTTTCGACCTCCATCGCGATTACATAGGTGTATTAATACTTATTCAAATCATAATAATTATTCCAAGACTAATAAACCAAAATTATGGTGATAATCCAAGCTCAATTTTTTTTTTTAATGAGGGTGACTATTCGTATTTAGCGAGTTCTCGAGACGGTCATTAACTAGTTCGACCTTCTTAAGGGTGCAACATCAACGTGTACTGAACCACCGATCCACCTAATGTAATCTGATCCAACAAGACGGGCTCGCCCTCCGGACATGTGTGGCTATGTGATACGTCAAACTGTCACATCTCATGAGGACTGTAAACTGTCACTGGACGGCTTATCAAGATCACCCGACCAAGTATGGACTTGGTGAAGGAAAATAATTCAAAATTTCAACGATTATTTTCGTCGGGAGTTGTCAAATTCTAGCTGAACCTCCGGGTGGGTATGAACTCTCTGATTCAATGGACACCTGTCCTCAAGATCCCTGAGCCCCGGCCGCTTCTGGCACATCTTATTTCTACCCCTAGGCCGGTGTCATGAACTTGGGAACCGTCAGGTTGATTGCTTCTTGCCATATTCCTCAGCGTATTATGAAAAAGTCTTTAGCATGACAAAAATTTATAGGTATTGAAACTAGCGGTACATAGCATATTGCTGAGGACAACTTACATCTTCGAAAATGGATCCAACGTTGGCAGTGACCAGAAGAAATGGTGTGGTTTTCACAGACATTTTTGTATTCGTCAAACAATAAAATCACCAATTTAAAACAAACACGCACACTCCCGATAGCAAGATGAGGAAGAGAATATTCCACAAGCCGGTTATTGCGGTTTTTGAAAACTAATCAACGGAAGTCACAAACTTTTTAAAAAACCGCGACTGCGTTAACATTCTGAGGCGAACTCGTGAACGAAAATTTGATGTTTACAGCGCGAGTTGCGTCGAGACGGGCGTTGAAGCCCTGACCGACATCGTGCGGGGACTAGAGCGAGACTGGCCCGCTAACACTAAACCACGCCCCCTGCCCGGTTTGACGTCAATAACTCCGGTGTGCACAGAAGAGGAAGAGCCGAGGAAGAGAGGAATGAAGAAAGGGGGGACCGCCAGTTCGGCAGAGCTCTATCAATATTTATACTCTTGACGCTTTTTTTTTTTTTTTTTTTTTTTTTTCCTTCTTTTTTTCTTCTTCCCGGGACTGCCAGGATCCGAAGGGGTCTTCCAAGTCCCAGGCGTGGACCGGGAGGCTCATCGGAGAATTGGTGATGGCAGAACGGAAATTGCTCTCTGGCAATATCGGGACTCCCGCAAGCAGCCATCATCTTGGAGGATCGGGCGTTGAGAAAACGCCATCGTCAATATTCTTCGGAAGCGTTCAAACATCATGACTCTGGAGTGACATCATCGCAGTGATAATTTCACCTTATCAGCACACACGCCTATTGACTTTTGCCCCTCCCCGAACACCATTGCATACCATAATTTCAATCAGAACTATGTCATCTATAGATAATGGGCGATTCTCCGAAAGTAGGGATATTTGACTCATTTTCCGGAGTTCCTAAAGTGCGATTGTTGAATTTTTTTGTCATAATCTATATATTACACCCCTCGATCGAAAAACCATGAAAACATTACAAAATGAATTCCTAGTTTGATCATAAAATTAACTTTAGTAAAATTTGACTGTTGAGGGTCTGTCTTCATGTGAAGGTTTGACTAATTCGGTGAAATCGTAGTAGGATCTGACGAATTGCGGGTGAGGGATAAAACAACATATATAATAAAATTCCACAAATGTACTGTTTAGGCTATCTTTTTAAACCTCAGTCAATTTTCAATGTACAACCGTAGGAAGGATCCTTCGAACTCGATACAAAATACCAAAGATGTTGGACGTATTTAAATCTTCAACAATATTTGCTGAACTATACAGGTATTATTACTTATTTCCCATCTTAGAAATAAAACGTAAAGCTTGCCATAATGATCATTATGGTACGATAAGTTGGAAATTATCACAATTAAATCGTGTCGGTACTGAAACCTTCGAAGGAATGTGCCTAGATAGGTTCCTTAATTAACCCTCAATGTCAACTAGAAAATCACCAAACAAATTTAAATTTAAATTTTTATTCCAATCTACCGTTTCGGAAGTTTCCAATACACAATTTCCGACCTCATACTGAATGAGGCACAGACCCCTGCCTTTCCACGCAGATCCTCAACTTAAGAGAATGTTGGAAAGTTGAGGGTCTGCTTTGTGAGGGTCTGCGTTTTGTCCTTCAAACCCAGGTTGACAGGTCTGAGTAACAATTAGAGGATTCCTGTTTTTGCCACGTTTACTCCAACTGAAATCTGAGGTATTCTATGAAATTCAAAAAAAAAAAGTATTTACTGGAGCGCAGTTGTGGAAGTGTGAGGGTCTGTCGACACTTTTACTCAGCCACAAATCCCCTCAACAAATGGTAACAATCGAATGATAAGAGGCGGGATGACTTGGCAGGAAGTCATCGAACTTCGGTACCACCTGACTGAGCAATTTGTGGTGACGTTATAGCCATAGAGGAAACTTCACTAGCTAGTGTGAGGGTCTGCTTTCAAAAATGAAAAATGGTTGGCAAGGTGTGCTAACACTACCTACCTATTGTTTTTGCAAAATAAAATGTAGGGAGCAAGTTATGACAAAAATTTAAAAAAATATTTTCGGATAAAAATGAAGTTAAGGTCGCTTTGTAACCGAAGAATTTTTCAAAAAAATCATCTGATTAAGGGCCGCTGTGCTAAGCTCCGAACAAGAGGGGAATCACCCTAATAATAACAAACATCTATCATAGTATTTCTCATTCTGTTCAGGGGAAGTATCGGTAAAAATCGCGTGGGCGTAAATAGAGGAAAAAATTCCGAGAAAAAGCTAGCGACTGGTCTGAGATTGATAGCAGAAAAATGTGGGAAACCCTCAAGGGATTCAACTTCCATCGCGGTTACATAACATCCAATAACCAACATCCGCCGACAATCAAACCCAAGGATCTACTCTTCGACATATTTCGTTGAAAATTCTCTCAAACCTCCTACACCTGAGGCTTCCTTTTACATAAGAAGTTATTTGCAAATATTTTCCTAAAGTTGCATTTTGGTTTATTATTCTAGAAATAATGCGAGAAAATTCTGATCGGTCTCAAAATGTGAGATTATCCGATTTTCGGCTATGGGGTCGAGTTAGGCGTTGTTTTCGAAGTATTTTTGGACGTAGAATCCATTTTTGGGGGTCCCAAAACCATCGATTTTACCGCGGGGATCTATTGGGCTTTCATGGGGCTACAAATGGGATTTTTGAAGGATCCCAGGAGGTCCAATATAGCCCGAGTAATTTTGGACGCATAATCAATTTTTCTATATCCCAAATCTTTTTTTTTTTTTTTCATCAAAATCAAAAATATATTTATTATTTCTTTTTGACAGAATTAATTTTTGCAAAAGTAACCTAACTCAAAGAACAATATACCCTTGTGTAAAATTTGCAGCGTTTTATTTCGTGTCTACGTTTTGTGCTGATAGGTACGTGAAACTCGAAGGCTGAGAGTTTGAAGTCAAACGGGAAAAAAACGTGGGAAGTAGATACGAAGTGTCAAGGAGCAGACGCACGTAGGCAGGTATCTCTTTTACAGTCGGGATCGTGGAGGACGTCAGAGGACTGAGGCGCAGACCGGCGTGACTGACGCCTACGCGACGCGACCCGACTAACAAAAGACGCAAACGGCGACCGTGACGTTCAATCCATTCCAGCGGCGTTTCTGCGTCAATGAAATTCTGGTTAGCACATAAAGGGAATCAACGCGCCTCACGAGACAACGAAACGTTTAAATTCACAAATCCAGCTGAGCGTTTGCTGCAGCACGATCAATAAGACCAGCATCGGGTCAGCACATCAAGTTGAAAACTATGCAAAACCAACAAGGAGAGAAATTCAAAGTAAAAAGATACGTAGGTATTTAAAATAATTTGTTCCCTCTTTTTCCCAATATTTTGGGGAAATTCTTAAAAACTCAACTAATCTTCAATTTTGAGGAAATTTTAAGATAATGACACATCGTAAATTAACTTGGGAAATGAACAAATCTTTAATTTCGAAAATGAAACAAAACCAACTTCATTGAACACGTGAGTCACGTGATTAACAACATGAACATCAACTCAATGAATAACTTGAACAACTTCAACTCAATCAACTTCAATGAACTTCAATAATTGAAGAATTATTTTCCACTTTCTGCAAAAATGAACTTAGAAAATGAATTAATCTTCAATTTAGAGAATGAACTTAGAAAAACTGGGAAAATTTTTGGGAACGAACTCAGAAGACGAACTAATCTTAAATTTTGGGGAAAATCGTAAAAACGAACTCTTCAAGATAACGAAATGAACTAACATCCAATTTTTAGAATGAACTTTAAATGACATTTAATGAATTTCAATGCACGTCAATGAACATGAACACAAGGAACAACATGAAAATCTCGATCAACTTCAATGAACATCTCCAATTTTGAGGAAATTCTTAGAAAATGAACTAATCTTCAGGATCTTCACTATTCATCGCCGTCGTCGTTATGGTGAGAACTAGATGGAATCAAAAGTGGAGATCCAACATCCTGATTACCTCAGGGTCGAGCTTTCGAGCATCACGAGGAATGATCTCCCAAAGAGAGGAAACCACAGTATCTGAGCTTATCAGCAGATGTTTTAAGATGTCATCATTGGTTTTCACTCGGGATATTAGGCGTGAACTTTTTCTACTCCTACTTCCTGGCTTCCTGAGTCTCTTCGCTCAACTGTCCGATCCTTGAACAATTCAAGCCAAAGCGCCATTTTGCCGTGGGACATCAGCACAAAAAGTGAAAAACAATGAATACTCGCACACTTGCGCACGATCTGACTTGGGAATCAAATTCTGGGATCCCAAGTGAACACGAAAAAAAACAAGCCATCAATTGAATTGAATAGATGAGCGCAACCTTTTTGTTATTACGAGAGAAACTAAGAAACAGTAGGTATCTAGCGACCAAACTATGCCACACAGCACATCAAAAATATCCACGTGATGCTCATTACGTAAACAACTGCACCCTAACGACCGATGCTTAAGAAAACCTTATGCCGATCAGAGGTAACGAACGGCTCAGGCTGCGAAAATCGTTTTGGAGTCGTTGGAATCAGCCTAAAAAGCTCATTCCATAGACCCTTGTACCAACGAAATCGGACAAAAACTTTCGTCCCCCTATTGAGGCCTCCTTAGTTACACATCAGAGATAAACAACTTTCGTCGTGAAGTACCTCCCGAAAACCGATGAAAGGGATGAGGGAGGAAAAATCAAGGTAGCCTATAACCACCCCACGAACTCGCTGATCACAATGAGACCACCCTCATGAAAATCTGTTGAGCCGCTCGGGCGTGATGCTCTGTACACAAACAAACAAACAAACAAACAAAAAAACATACATGTCGAGGAGGTGAGCGCACCTTTCCATTTTTTGGAAAAAGGTTGCGCTAAAAACAAAAAAAACGCGGAAACGCCGGGAAACCTACTGTTTTTATCGATTTCTGATTTTTTACAGCTTGTTTGATCTGTCCAATCGATGAGCCAATCTGATGACGATGATGTCTTATAATGTCTTCGTATGAACAGCCTGAATACAAATCAGTAGTGGCTTAATTATAATTAGTATGTGGAGCACGCCACGGCAAAAAAAAAAAAATGTACCTACTGGTGAAAATTTCCAACTCCAACTGCCTCCCCTCTGCTCTCTTCCAGACAGCTCGAAGCGAAAAAAACAGTAACTACCTAATGTTCTTTGTTCATAATATGCTACCTACTGGATTACTAGATGACATCTGTCTAGATTCCCGAAGTGCAATGTCCGTCCGCTGACGCCATAAATATAATATAAGATAATTGAAGGGTGGCAGATGCAAAAGTGCCCTAGCGCCAATTTTGGTTAATTATTCTTGCAATAATACACCTATGTAATCGCGACGGGGGTCCAAAATTCAGATATGCCTCAAAATTTGACATTATCCGTTTCAAGTCCGCCGTCCGAGCCGTTTTGGGCAATGGGAATTTTTTTTAATCTGAAATTTTGACAAAATGCTCGGTTCACCAACTAGTTGAACCCGCAAGGTTTACAGCCCGATCGCCCATACCCGAGGGGCGCTATGGGAGTTTTTTTTTTAAGGTTTTCGGCTATGGGGTTGAGTTAAGTGTAGTTTTAGAAGTATTTTTGGACGTAGAATCCATTTTTTGGGGTCTCAGAACGATCCGATTTCACTGTGGGGATCTATGGGGCTTTCATGGGGCTACAAAAAGGGATTTATGAAGGATCCCAGGAGGTCAAATACTGTCCAAAGTGGAAGCACAATCCATTTTTCGAGGCCCCACATAATATGTGGGCATATCATGCCCAATCATTGAACAGAATTTTTTTTTTTCAAAATTTATCTTAATGCCACAGAAAAAAAGTTATAATTAACTAGCTACACGAAGATGCGGGTGAGTAGATATATAGTTACATTGAGGAGCATTTAAGCCTAATCAAATAATTTATTGCACAAAAGATTTTGTCTAAAATATGACACTGAGCGAGCTGCATGTGCTAAAAAAAATCATGTTTTGAAAAACATCGCCCCCTTCTGACGAGTTCTCGGCAGTTTATAGATCCACAACAGTCCGACGCATGCTTGGAGAGGGTCCAAACCCCCTACACCCTTTCCACAGCAGCAGGTGGGAGTGCGGTTCAGAGTTTCGAAGGGTTTCCAAGTCGGGATTTCGACTTTCGAGTAAAGAATCCCCGCTGGGGGTTTTCGTCGAGCCCTCCCACGAATCCCGAATTTATTTCTTTGGCCTATTGGCTCACATCGCGACCGTGCGGTGAAGCGGGTTTTTGAGGCTTGGCAGAAGTTTAAAAAAAATCGGGTTGAATGACTTCCTAAGAGGAACAAGAATCGTAAGCGGGTGAAACCATCGGGGGTCGGCAGGCCGCAGCACTTTCTTGGCCGGCAACCCGTCTGACGTCATAAACCAAAATGGTACGTAAATATTTTGTTTCGAAAAAATGGCTTGGTATACAAAACACGTCTTTTTTTAGGTTGAGCCTATGTACAAGCTTTTTCTATAACTAGCTGACGGTCTAAATATTTCGCATTGGCATTAAATATCAGCAACGTTATTTCAGGGAGCACTTGTTAAACAGAGTTTCGTCTGGTTGATCTTGGCAACTCTCTCCCCAATTTCGTTGGCTAGAGACGCTCCCAAAACCCAAGTTTTCGTGGAAGCGTTGGAGCCAAGCTTGTTCAACTGGACCAGCACTAGTGAGTCAAAAGTCAACAATAACCTGCAAGTCCTAAAGACATTCAATGAAAATCCAGCACCAAATCCACGAATAATGACAATAGCACACAACACACGCTGCAAAATACACTCAGTCTTGTTTGTTGTCCTGGCAGTGTAGACTTGGGTGGCCACAAAATGTCGGATTTATGTTTCTAAATTTTAATAGGTGTCTTGGCACCCCAATGCTGGTAAACTAAGCGAATCCAGCAGAATTTTCACGGGGAAACTTTTGAGGGCCTAAAAACCTTGAAGGACTTGTTTTGGTTTTTCGCAAATATCTTGAAAACTGTGCGTCATAAAGAAACTTTCACTATCTACATTATCAAAGAGCTTAAAATTCTGCGTCGAACGGTTACCCCACGTTTAAAATTGGATCTATTGGTAAGGTCGCAATCTGCCGTCAACAAACCAATTTTTCCAAATTTGGGTAAAAAGTGCAATTAACCGAATATATTGAGACGGTCATTTTGTGTGAAAAACTCATCAAACAAAAGATATAGAGTATGAAATTCTGCTTTCAGGAAGCACCAGGATTTTGAAATTGAATATTTAGGTACACCGACAATTTTTCCATTTTTCCTCAAAAAAAGCCAATAGGCTGATATGACGACTATTTCAACAGATGACGATTCTGCGCTCCACATATCACCAGGCTCAGTTGCCTTCATTGCTGATTCTTTCAGGCCATGAGGGGACCTTGATAACTACTCAGATCTCTTTGGTCTGAGGAAGTCGCTCCTGCCTCTTGAGAAAGTCGTCAGTTAACTCTTCTGTAAGCATGAAACAATGGGTCTTGAAGTCAAACAGCAAAGTTTTTTAACATCCTCGCTCTGAACATTTTCGGAAATCGGCAGCGGAAAATGGAAAAACTGTCAGTACGTACCTGGATATTGGTTCAATTTTAAAATCGTGGTAGTTCCTGAAGGCAAAATTCCATCTTCTCCAACTTTGACTTCATGAGCTTTTCACACAGAATGACCATTCTCAATATACAAGCATTTTAAAGTCGGTTAATTGCATTTTTTACGGAAATTGGGAACAATTATCATTTGTTGACGGCCAATTGCGACCTAACCAATCGATGCATTTTAAATGTGGGATGACCATTCGACGCTTAATTTTATGCTCTTTGATAATGTAGATAGTGAAAGTTTCTTTATGACGCATAGTTTTCAAGATATCTGCGAAAAACTACAACAAGTCCGCAAAGTTCAAGGTTTTTAAGCCCCCAAAAGTTTTCCAGATGAATATTTTGTTGGATTCGCTAAGTTTCCCGATATTGGGGGTGCCAAGACAACAATTAAAATTTGAAAACGTAACATCCGACCTTTGGTGGGCAAACACCCCTTTTAGTGTCTTGATTAACTCGACTATTTACGATAATTTGGCCTATACGTCTTCTGTAAATCCCACAGACACCAAAAATGGATATTGGTACAGAGCAGCTCTTGTAAATTCACCGGATCTACCCTCCTGGATGTCCTACCACTTTAGCATGAAACACGGCAAAGGTTTCATATATGGAGCCCCGCCCAATGATGCTTCTGACGTCCAGGTACGTGCAATTGACTCTCCTTTGAAAAACAAGAGGCGAACGCTTACAAACATTTTTCGTTTGATAGGTCGAAGTAATAGGGTTGAACCGAGAAGACTACGAAACGAAGAAAACAATCTTGCTCATTAACGTCACGGAAAAGACAGGTAGGAATTCAAACTCAACTAATTACTTGAAACAAGACGTAAAGTGGAAAATTACGTCAACAGATCCAGCGAAATACGAAATCCGGCTGAAGATAGACAGCTTGAACTTGGACGATATGTTCGAACCAAGCCGTGTCTTCCGGCTGCTGAACATTTTCACAACGGTGCTGTGGAAGGAAAGCGATGATCTTTACATGACGTACCTCGAATCGGCGCTAAAACTCGGAGGGCGACTTCCATTATCACCGCAAGAAGGGGAAGGGTTAGCAAATACAATTGAATTGCATTGAAAAGCGGGCAGGAGATCACTACAAGCTATTAGTACATACAACAAGACGCTTTCCTTTTTCTAGAGTGGTCGTCCATTTGGGGAGCTCAAAACCATTTTCGGCGGAGTTGGAGGAGCTGGAACAGGAAGTGTCGCCTCTGAGGAAGCTCACGTCCTGCCCAAGAGACTTCAAGAGATCGACAGTCGACAGGCACTTTCGACCGAAAAATTTCCTGATCGACTGGTGCTCGTTCAGGCTGGTAAGATGAATTCAATCAATAACACCTTCACAAGGGAGACAAAAACCGTACGTTCATCCGTGGCGGTCGCAACTTGCGGCCTGCCAAGCCACAACTTCTCCCTTGGTGTCCCAGGCTGGTCCCATCACATCCCTCCTCCCAACATACTTTTAACTGGTCTTACTCCAATTTTGTAAACAATTCGTTTCAAATTGGCCATATTTTTAGGTGGTTTCAGACTTTTCTAGTGACAAGCTGAATTTTTCAAGACAAATTTCAAATTTTTCCATTCCCTAGAATAAAGAGGGGAGAAGGTTGGGGAGGGAGTCTGAGGGCCGGGGTGGGGGGTCAGCCGCGTCGCCGTCAGACACCCCTAGGCCCACTGCCCTCCCAACATCCTGTCAACTGCTCCAGCCCCTATTTTTTGACCACTTTGGAAGCAACAGTTACTGATCAGTTACTGATACGCCACATGGAACAACGTTTTGGTGGTTTCAGACATATGTCGTACTATGCTCGCTGAGCTGAATTTTTAAACACCAATTAAAAATTTTTCCGACTTCTAGAAGTACCCTAGAATAAAGTTGAGCATCCTCCTTGGGCTGGAACTCCAATAGAGTAGACTAGGAGGCCTCACTCCCTGCTGGCTAAAGCCAGACAACTCCCAACCTCTCCCAACTGGCCTCTGACCTCTTCTACTCGCTTTTTGATAACTAATAGTATTTTTATTAAAATACTGTAAACCATTTTGAGCCAGCTTTTTGGTGTTTTCAGACTTTTCTCGTTAGGTATCTACTCGCCAAAGTGATTTTTTAAAGTGAAACTTTTATTACATCGTCCCAAATTTTTTGGTCTGTGTGTCGTTTCTTGTCCCGTCACGCTACCGTTGATTTTCGCTTACAACCGATTCGTTGCTACGGAAATTCATCTTCGCCAGTTATAATCGTACAAAAATCGTTCACCATTCGTTGGAAAGCTCTCGATTTATCACACATTTCTTTCGCACTTGTTCTTTGTCATTATGTCCCCATTTTATATTTATTGATGTTATTAATGGATGCAGTAAACAATGCCGCTTGTTTTGTTGTTATCAGGTGCCACGTTAGAAATCAATTTGAGAAAACTCCAAAATGAAGCCGTGGGTAGAGATACAAGGGTAGGTGAATGAGTAGGACAGGGGGGGGGGGGGGGGACTGGACATAAAAAACGTGTCCATCGATGCTACGTAAACCACTAGGGGAGCGAGCGAAGCGAGCCGGAGAGACTAGTGGGAAAAAAGTTTCACTTTTACCGTGGTTTCATAAAACCACACCCGTTTTTTTTTTCAAAATTTTCCGACTTCTAGAAGTAACTTAGAACAAAAATGAGTATCTTCCTCCTCTTCGGTCATCCTCCTTGTGTAGCAGATCCTATATAAAAGACAAAAGCCTCCGTCTGCTATCTTCACCCTGACTGATAACGATGACAACCAATCCGCCTTGAGGGGGGGGGGGGGGACCTCTGTGGCACGTTGCAGCCTGATCCAGCTACTCGATCTTGTTTATTGCACTCAACCTCTCACCTTTTAAACCGCTCCTATTGTTCCTTCAAGTTATCTTAATAAATATTTTTCCTCGTACAACAAAATTTGAGGGTGGCCACTCAAAAATCATCATTATTTTTTATATAGTATCAAAAGATAGGTAGTTTTATTTATTTATTTTTTTTTTTTTTTTTTTTATTATTTTTTTTTTTGCCTGCTTTGAATAAATGTCTGTTATTAGCAAGCTGGTTTCGATATTCAATTTTTTTGGAACCCCTCCCTTCGCCACTTTAGGCCGGTCATTATAAATTTACATTGTGTACGGATCGGGTTATAATTTTGCCCCTTAAATTCGCTACAACCTATTATCGACATGTCTCTTATTATTGAGACTTTCATAAATTAAAGTGGAACTATCGATAATAAGAGACTAGACGATAATAGGTGCCACCACCCTCGAAGATAACAACAGTTGGGCAAACGAGGTGCGCAATGAGACAGCGCCCAGTCCAAGTCCCATCAAGCTCCACCTGTAGCTAACAACTGTTGTATGACTGCAGGTAACGCTGCAAGAGAAATCCAACACACCCACGCCATTCAAAGAGAAGCCATCAAACGAAGAAAACAACTCCAGCCACCTGCCAAACGACGAACTCATCAGGAGAGATGACATCCCAAAACGGGACTACACACAAGAAATCATGACGACGCTTATAGTTCCGGTCATATCACTCCTTACGCTCGCAGCTTTCCTCAGTCTCATTTTGTGCGTTCAACATGACAACATGTAGGTATAACGTAGTCACATTTGAAAATAATAATATATAGTAATAATTGCAATTATTGAACATTTTCATTTAATGATCTTTCGCAGAATTGTCTTGCGCCGGTACAAATTTGACAACTTCGGCGAGGCATTCCTTTACTCATTTGGTATGTTTCAGAGACGATCCCGACTCCGAACGTTTCTTCGAATCTGTATTCTTTTTGTGTGAAAATTGCAGAACTAGAAACACGGCTGAGAGGTGAAAATTAGCGTGGCGTGTCGTTTTTTTTGAGATTCTAGAACTGAGTTGCTACTAACAGTGTTTCGTGGTGTTACGAATGATACTGAATCGTACTGTAAAGGAGATCAACGATTTTTGTATAAAAGCGATGAACATGAGGCGATTTAGATTTAGCGCTTACGTTTGACCGTATCGCAGCCGTCCTCACAGTAGTGATTGTTTTCAGGGGGAAGCCGTACCAAGAAGAAACCCTTCGTCGGAGTGTTGAGCCAGTTCAAAGGCAACAAGTTACCTTGAGAGATGGTATTCAGGATAGTGACGGTAGCCCACGGTAAGGATTTCCACGTTACGTCCACAATGACCAAAACGCCACACGATTACAGTAACTAAACGCTTTCAACTGTAATGTGTTTTAGGCTTTCAGCGGAAAGGGATGATGCCTGCAGACCCAGCCCACCCCCATATTCCGCGACTAAGAGATTGTAAGTGTTACGATGCTCCCAACTCAGAAGACAATCGTAAATAAAAGGGGTCTTCACAGTCGGGTTGCTAAATGTTGAAAGAATAGGGAAGATGCAGTATGGTAAATGAGTCGCAAAAAGCAGGAAACACGTGAGGGAGAACGTGATTGGAAAAAATAATCATGAGTGGAACGCCATATTATTAGAATAATTGACTTCAAACTCCTCCATCAAACTGACAGCTAATTGGATGAAGACTCCCGTGTTCGCCTTGCCCTGAAGTCCAGTAAATCTAGGTTCAAAGGGCCTGTTTCCAAGAAAAATGTTCAGACTTTTTAACACAGAATGTGTTATTTGGTTTGAAGTTGGGCGTAAGGAAATGTCAGAAACCTGTCGTGCCCCCCCCCCCCCCCCCCCCCAGCGACAAAATACTCGGTTCTCCATCTATTTGCGTCCGAAGGTCTGCTGACCCTGTATCGCCTTTTCTTTCTCAACGCTTCTCTATGTTTTTTGGGTCGCTGATTCCGAATTTGAGGTTTGCCCTGAGCTTGGGCCATTAAAGTTGATTGGACGATTGTCAGTGAGGGTGCACCCTCCTCCTCCTCCTGTGGCAACAGGCACTTTTCCCAGAGGGTGCAAATTTGAATATGTTGGAAATAGTGTCTAATCAACGTCCCAAAAATTTAGTGATATTCTTCACATGCTGATTGAATTCCAATATAAAATCCTACAAGAGCAGGATTATTAGTATGTAATATAAGAAATTATTAATTTAAAAAAAATTGCAACTTTTACACAAGGATTTATTATTCTTTGAAATACAATATCCAAAAATTAATTCTGTAATTAAATTAAAAAATAATTCAATTATTTAAAAAGGTTTTTCTTTTTGTAAAAATTGTGGACGAACGTAGGACACCGAAAAATGGATTATGCGTCCATAACTACTTCGAAAACGACACCCCACTCAATATCACATCCGATAACCTGCCAAACCCCTCCCGTAGCCCCTTTTTAGCCCCACGGGGTCGGGCGATCGGGCTGAAAACCTTGCGGGCACAACTAGATGGTGAACCGAGTCAAAATTTCAGACGAACAAAAAATGCCTTCATTCGAGCAAAAATTGTGGTTGATTATGAAAATTAGATAGTTCCAATGTTACTGGGTTGAGTTCAATAAGGCCAACTCAACCCAGTAACATTGGAACTATTGAATCATGACGGAGGCCACCGTAACCCAACGTAAAAATTAGATAGTTAGCGAACAACGTAGAGTTCTTCCAAGTTCATCGGACCAACGCAATGGACCTCCAAAGGTGAGGGGGCAAAAACTAGCTTCAGTCCTAATGACTAGGAAGTCCCAGTAAAATGGATTATGAGCCTACTTGAGTATGCAAATAAGGTCGTGAATAATTATTGTACATAATATATGAGACGAAATTCAGACTTCTTAGTCTTTTCCCGCCTGTTGTGTCCTTCCACAGACTACAGAGGTGAGCGGAGGAAAGACACCACATCTTGTAAGGCCATCCAGTTTTTTTTTCCCAGTTTACTACTTAAATATAGTTGCTTTTTCACAAGATGATAGCTTGTTAGAAACGTCTCAACGAGTTCTAACAGCAGAAAGCAATGAAAGACATTAATTTGTAACCACATACATGCAGGCGGAGGAGACTAATTATCCTCTGGGTAGAAATTATAAAAACCTGTTTTCACCTCGACGTTTAGGTCGTTACAAAAAATAAATTACGGCAAATCGAGGCGTTACCTGAGATGTGTCTCCACTTTAGAGCATCCAGTACAGCTGTAAAACAGCAATCACAGCAAATTTTTTGTCCCCTCGCCCCCTGCTGAACCAAGGTACAGCACCTCAAAATACAGCTGTACCAGCGGCAGAGCACCCTCTTTTTTCTGTGGTTCAAATTATGCAGCGTCCTCAATTTTGTTGGGATTCGCATTTTGGCAGCGCCTTCACCGTCAAACCACCAGCTTTCCCTCTCTAAATGTCAGTATTCCATTCCTAAGAACATAATTCATAATCCAATCTTGAGACGTTCTTGGTCAGTAAAACGCCATTAAAAGTTCAAAAAGCATTACAGATTGGTTATCAGACGAGCGTGAAGTTGGGAAGCTCAAGTGACCAAGAATATGTACTAAGTATTTTCAACCCTTTCACACAAAGTCTTTGGGGACCGCTTTTGGGGAAAATTACACCACCGCAGACGAAGCAGCAGACAACAGTTGGAGATGAGCGGTCATTCTTGTTTTGCTAGATAACACGATAACACAGTGGTTGTTACCACACCTGACGCGATAACACAAAAACCTTGATCTACGCAGTGGTGAGAACAGTTAGCATGGCAAATAAAGTGATATCAAAAGTACAACCAATTTCCTCGACTCCAGCACATTGAAAAGTAAACTGCAAGAACAGCCACCGTGAAGACCCCTCAAGTACAACAATTTAATTGGACACGTAATACAATAACTTGATTAATTTTCAGCGTTTTCGACTCCTGACACGAGAGCTTGCTCGAACCGGAGCCCAAGACTTGGTACTGCTGAACAGCAGAGAAGAAGCCTGCATACGAGAAAGTTCAGATGATCTCACAAACAAGATTTTTCGCTCTGATTCATGAGGGAAACTTCTCTATAATAACTTCAACTAACCACGATAAACGTTGATAATTGAAATGTTTCCTCAGAGAAATGCTTGATAAATTAAAAAAAAGTAACAACCAAAGAAGGGGGACGCGATCGAATATATTCGAAGCCCGATCGGCCACTACAGAACTGCTACATAATAATAATCATTATTATTGTCAAGTACTCGTACGTTCCTAAGTAGGCATTCGTAGAGGTAGTAATGCTAAAACTAGGATAAGTGTCGCAATCAAACCATTGTGAACGCGATTTACAATGATATATTATAACAACGATCTAACTGGTCAACTAGGACATAAGGCAAAAATTAAGAAAATCTAGACAGAGAGTACATACGTAAAACATAGCTACAAATATTAGAAAGTAAAACATAGCTTCCAGGTAGAGCGAAACATGCATTACGTTTATACGACATCCCTTTGATACCAAACTTCCGATGTTATCTCTATTATGAAGAATATATTAATAAAGTGGTTGGCAAGTGGAAGATCAATGTTGGTTGAACGTTAAACACCTCTCACATGGTCAGGCAATTCGCGTCCCAAGTGGATTCGTAAGGTCCAAGTACAACCCCCCTCCTACTGGGACTTGTCGAGATAATGCAATGAAAACTAAGGAAACATAAAGCGGAGTCAGTATGACTGTAGAAACGATAGAGTAGATAGTGTGAAGGGGTCGCCATCACCAAACACGAATGAAAAGGTACGTAAACAGTAATGGTAGAGAAACAGTTGGTAGGTTGTATTGTCACAGTAGCCGTGAACAGTTTTCAACACAAAGTAAAGGCCTAAAAAAAGTTACTAATAATTATTCAAGTTTAACCTCCAATCGATAAATGGTTCAATCGTGGACCTTCCAAGGTATTTCGGGGCGGAATATGTCTGAAGGGCGGGGTTTCTCGTATCGTTCGGGTTCAGTGAGTGAGACGCCACCTGCTATCATTTCAGCGAGAAATGCTTCCACGTTTGTCTTAGCCGGCCCTTCGGGAGGTTTGTGGTCACTTATCATCTCCGTAATCCCTACAGGCAAACATACACAATGACAAAAAAAGAGCTCAAATCGACCCTAAGGATAGGCCACGCACGGCAGCTGCAACCCATTTCCAACATTCACTCACCAGACTGAAGACACCTCAGGGCCAAAACGCGTCCCAAATTGGCGTAAGCAGCGCGATCTGTTGAACTGTAGAGATGTTTTTTTATTGCCCATTCTTTGGTAGATGCGGTAAGAGGGACAGCTCCAGTGTAGTGTTTCACGTATGCGGTAATATTTCTACCTGAAACGCGTACGTAGAAGGTTTACACAAGAGTAATATAACAGAGAAAATAGATGCGAGAGTATCGACTTACTATTTCGTTCAATGGATAACTTGTGCCAATAGTTCCGGCCTGGACTCTCCAACCACCATCCGCTGGGTTTGTAAGCTATGCACAATTTCTCCAAGTTACGTGGATTCCTATTTAGGACGTATTCGGCGGCCGGTTTGGTGAGTGCGGCAGCCTCTTTGCGCAGCAACCGTGGAGGTATGAAGTGGGTCATAGTGATCACCTGGAAATAATATACGACAAGGTCATAAAATGTAAGGTGTGGATGGTAGGTGTCCAGAAGCAGAGCTCTATGATGGTACGCAGGGCCTAAATAATCTGGTGGGAGAAGGTCGAACAGGGGACTGCTGTGGGGGCTCTAACGAAGGAACAATAATTGTTGGCATTGCCATAATCGGAGCCATGGGGATGGTCCCAACGGCAGGCGTTGAGACCTCCGAGACCATCCCTGGACGGCGACGCCCTGGCCAGACAGGGGTCCAGTGAGGTATCTACGGGGCACTTTTCCGCGAGGCTGTTGACCAGTGGCAGCGATCACAGCACAGCCGTAGGTGGGAAAGAACCCCGCACCAGCAGCATGGACACACCACGATGGGTCGACTAGACAAGAGTGCAAATACGTGCCTCCATCTACGGCGGACACAACTGAGATTCATGGTGGGTCTGAAAACAGGACACGGAAGCTTCAGGAAGCATTTAAGCATGATAGGTGTCAATGATGAACCCGCCTGCAGGTTCGGCGGAGAAGACGAGGAGACAGCAGTCCACCTCATCTTAGGGATGCAATGGACTTTGGTACTCCTGGAGTAATGTATGGGTACACGAATGGGTCCCAGGATGGGGAATAAGCCTATTCGGGAGCGCACGGTAGCAGCTCAAATGAGGAAGAGCCCACCTATTGGGCAGATGAGCCACATTATACCAAGCACTACTACGCAGGTAGAGAATGCATGGCCCAGGAAAGCCTTCGAGAGAAGGCAGATCCACTTATTCTCGGCTAGCCAAGCCGCAATCACTTCCAACAAAAACTGGATCTCGATTGATAGGAGGCTATTTGGCTAGTGGGGGACACGCAGGAATACCAAGAAATGAGAAATAAGACTGGATCACAGCTCCGGCAGGGACCCTAGAGGACCTGAGCCCTGCCGAGATACTATGGCGGCGCTATTCCGTGACGTGGTTCAGCAGCGGCGAATGACACTGGGGACAGGAAAGACACCCACATCAGCAACACGGGCACATGATGGCCTGCCCCAACCGTAAAAGTGTGAAGTTCATCGTGGGCCTGTAGACAGAAACCTCAACAAATTCTTCAATAGGGCAGATACAATAAACCAAGAACTCAAATGTCCGGTAAGCGGAGATGAGGAGAAGACAGCCGCCCATCTCATCCGTGGAGCTCAGAAAACACAACCTGGGATTGTTGTTCGGCCGGGGTGAGATCTTCCCTCAAAAGGTTCTACTAAACCTCTTTAGGATCCAGACCTTCGGGCCTTTCAGGAACTTCCTAACATCCCAGGCGTTAATCTACTCTAGGTGTCCAACAAGGGAACATAAGGTATGTAACTGTAATATAACCCATTATCCGAGAACATTCAAACCCGACACAATAGCTAAGCGGCTGCCACAATAACAGCTGCTGACTCTGAAAATTACCATTTTGCAAAAAAACATACCTTCTATCTGAAACCGATAAAAACACATTTTAAATACCACGGTCGGCGGCTGTCGCTAAGTGCCACAGGTGGTTGACACCAAAAACTGTAGACATTTTAAGGTGTCAAGCATCTTGATTCCACCTACAGCGTGGAAAGCCTCCTGATACTTGAGCAGATCTTAACAACCAGGTTGCTTACTTTTCTAGTTGCGAAGAAACGATAAATAAGGACACAATGCTACTCGATCCACATAAATTCACTAGTTTCAATTTCCTACTAGTATACTAGTATAAACTATTTCGGCAATTAAAAAAAATGAAAAGCCCACTGTTTGGAAAATTAGCTCAACACCAGTCTTATCATTTTTTATCTATACTACGGATAGAAATCGACCTTCGATTGAATCGATACATCGATTGTTTACCTTCAGCTTTCGATTTTCTTGCAGTCGTTGAATTATTCAACGACTGCAAGAAAATTATTCAAGACTGCTGGGTACAACTGTTGTACACAGAATCGAGAATCCCAAAATCGAGAGATAGTTAAAATAAATAGGTAGGTAGGTACCGAAAATACTTAGTATTTATCGTACTAACTCAGCTGGAATGGAGAACATAGAAAACAGCTAAGAAGGGGGAACCACAATATTCTAACAAAATTAAATTTTGTTGAAAAAATCTGTGTAGGATTGTCCTCCGGGTTCCGCAATATATTAAATTATATAATATATAATTTATGTAGGATTGTCCTCCATATTATGTAGGATTGTCCTCCCAAGGAGCAATATATTAAAATTTAATTTAATGGTTTCATCGTCATGAATGCAAGAAAAAACGCTGCAAATTTTACACAAGGGTTTAGTAGACAGTACGTGTCGTATGTTCCCGTCGGGCTTTCATGGCCGGTAGAACTCAAGGAGAACGACGGGGGTCTTGCGGCAACAAAAACGGCAGGTGATTTTTTCCTCTCTTTATTTGTCAAGCGCTTATATTAGCCGAAAGCTGCCGTTTTTGTTGGCGCAAGACCCCCGTCGTTCTCCTTGAATTCTACCGGCCACAAGGGTTTATTATTCTTTGATATACGTTACTTGTGCAGAAATTTAATTCTGACAATGAAAAATTAAAAAAAAAATTTTTTTTTTTTGATTTTTTTTTTAAATTTTTATTTTCAAAAATTCTTTATTTTTAACTCGAAAAATATTTAACATCCTAGGATCCTTCAAAAATCCCATTTTTAGCCCCACGAAAGCCCTAAAGATCGCCCCAGTGAAATCGGATCGTTCCGGGACCCCAAAAAATGGATTCGACGTCCAAAAATACTTCGAAAACGACACCTAACTCGATCCCATAGCTAAAAGCCTTAAAAAAAAACCTCCCGTAGCCCCATTATAGCCCCATAGCGCCCAAGGGCTTGGGCGATCGGACTGAAAACCTTGCGGGCACAACTAGATGGCAAACCAAGTAGGTAGGATTTTGTCAAAATTTTAGATTAAAAAAAAAATGCCTACTGCCCAAAACGGCCCGGACGGCGGACGGACATTTCGGATTGAGAATGTAGAGCTTTTGGAACGGATAATGTCAAATTTTGAGGGCGATCGGAGTCGTCGACCTCTGTCGCGAAAACATAGGTGTATTATTCCAAGAATCGAAGCAGTTGATTGTAAGCTGTAGATTAAACATCGATTGTTGGCTAGCGCTTTTTCATCCCTAATCAATACACAACAATCGCGGCAAAGGCACCCCCGTCATGGGAGTCCCATGGCGGACATAACAAAATTTGTCGTTCCAATGCCAACGAGGTTATAACCCCGAGTCACGCTAGTAGAGTGTGTCGTGATGTTAGAGCATTTTTATTACCGAATTTGTTGCATTATTCCTAATTTATTTCTAACTAACTTTGAGTTAGTTGAGTAGTTCATGAAGTTTGGGTAATTTTTGGTTTGTAATAGATTGGCATTTTCCCCAAAAGGCTGAAATGTAAGTACCTAAGTGTGCGAATGTAGTTCTAATGGCTAATTATGATTTTATATTATCAGGTGTTTAATTCCTAATAAAATAAATAATAATATTTAAGTTGATATAATAATATAATATAGGAGTTGGTAAATTTGGTAAGTAGGTAACAATTTTTTTTAAATAGAAATACAGTCCACTGCCAGGCCGACGGTGGCGTAAAATTTGAGTCGCCTTATGTTATTACTATCGTACATCAGCGCTTGGTCCTTCTAGATCCGGGATGTTGTGGTTCTTATTATTGTAATAGTTGAGAAATTGAAATAAGTCGGAAAAATCGTGTTCCTGGCTCATTCATTTGCAGGTCTCGGTTTGATTGTTCAGGCCGAAGGTAATTATGTGATCGTCGCCCAGGTGAGCCGATTGGTGTAGGGAAAATCAGTTTCCCCTATGCCGAATTTGACGAGTCTATCTACAAATTGTCATCCATCATCACTGTAGATTCTACAGCAAGTTGTCCCGATCTTCTTAACTGTATATTATCGGCGTCGCATCTCTCGTAGCTTGGCATTGGGAGACCACTGACCACTGATGTCTAAGAAGTTGGCCCGATCTTCTTAACTGTATAAATTATTATAGGCGCCGCGTCTCGCGTAGCTTGGCATCGCGAGACTGGCGTCTCGCTTGACCAGGTATAATGACACCAACCGACAAAAAAATGTTTACTTTTTAGCGAATTCTTTTCAATATACTGTGTTTGGACAAAAATGGTTTCTACGTCAAAATTTCACGGAAGACGTCACCTCATTCGACCTCCTGGTGTCCTTCAATAGTCCCATTTTAGCCTCTAAAGGTCCCTTAAGGGCCCCTTAGATAGAGTTCGGATGGTTCTGGGGCCCCCGAAAGTTTTTCGAAAACAACACCTAACTTCACTCCATGGCCGAACCCGTCCCGGAACCCCTTGTTAGCCCCTCGGGGTGGAATTCCCCGTACACCCCTTCGGCCTCGTGTCGAAAAATACCACATTTTTAACGGTGGGATTTACGAAAAGAAATTCAAGGTATTTTTGTTTTCAGATGGACGTGTTTAACGTGTTCGACGACGACGGCGGTTCCAGTTCT
This sequence comes from Pilophorus perplexus, assembly GCA_955831195.1. NCBI lineage: Eukaryota > Metazoa > Arthropoda > Insecta > Hemiptera > Miridae > Pilophorus > Pilophorus perplexus. The sequence continues at coordinate 6,670,006 of OY037015.1, forward strand.
GCGCCCGCTCAGAAACCCGGAGGACGACTAGGGGCTTTGCTGGGAAAGAAGAAACAAGAGTCCGACAGTGATCCTTTAGCTGCTCTCAAAAAAGCCAAACTTTCGAAAGAATCTGATGTTGAAGGAAAAGGAGAACCCGTCGATGAAGGGAAAGACACCATTGTGACAGACATTAAACAAGAGAATGAAGATGAAATGGAAGTCGTTCCAGCTAGAGATTTAGAAGTAATGAAAACGAGTTTCGATAAAGGGAAGTTGAACGGACCCCAAATCAAAATTCACGTGGTGGAAGCGCTGGAGCTCTGCCTTCATGAGGTTGCTATTCCACCGGAAGTGTCTTATAAGCCTTTGAAACGGCCCAAGAAGTTATTGCGGGAGTACAAGTTCATATTGGACCCTTTTCAAAAAGAAGCTATAATGTGCATTGAGAATGACGAGTCTGTGCTTGTATCAGCTCACACATCTGCTGGTAAAACTGTGGTTGGTGAGTATGCCATTACAAAGTCTTTAAATTTTAAGCAAAGAGTTATATACACGACGCCAATCAAGGCCTTGAGTAATCAAAAGTATCGGGAATTTCAAGAAGAGTTCCAGGACGTCGGTTTGATCACGGGAGATGTTACCATCAACCCAAGCGCTGGGTGTCTCATAATGACGACGGAAATCCTTCGAAACATGCTGTATCGAGGGTCGGAAATCATCAGGGAAGTGTCTTGGGTCATTTTCGACGAGATTCATTATATGAGAGACAAAGAAAGAGGCGTCGTCTGGGAAGAAACCCTCATTTTACTTCCTGACAACGTCCATTACGTGTTTCTCTCAGCTACAATCCCGAATGCGCGGCAATTCGCCGAATGGGTCGCTCACATTCACAACCAACCCTGCCACGTAGTTTACACAGACTACCGCCCAACGCCGCTCGAACACTACGTTTTCCCCGTGGGCGGCGACTGTCTCCACATGGTGGTCAACGACAAAGGAGAATTCAACGACAGAAACTTTGAATTGGCTATGAAGCTTATTTCAAATCCAGGACAGGTGAAAAAGACGGAAAACGCTCGTTTCAGGGGTCGAAACGCTGAAGGAAAAGATACAGGAATTTTGAAGATTATTAGAATGGTTATGGAGAAAAATCTATCGCCTTGCATCGTCTTTTCGTTTAGCAAAAAAGATTGCGAAATTTACGCCATGCAAATTGCCAAACTTGATTTTAACACTAGCGAAGAAAAAAAACTCGTCGACGAAATTTTTCACAACGCCATGGATGTTTTATCCGAAGAAGACAAACAGCTTCCACAAGTTGAAAACGTGCTTCCACTCCTAAGACGAGGCATAGGCATCCATCACGGTGGTTTGTTGCCCATTCTAAAAGAAACCATCGAAGTCCTCTTCTCCGAAGGGTTAATCAAAGCTTTGTTCGCCACAGAAACCTTCGCCATGGGTTTGAACATGCCGGCGAAAACGGTCATATTTACGAGCGTCAAAAAATTCGACGGCAAAGACAACCGAACGATCACTTCGGGCGAGTATATTCAAATGTCCGGTCGCGCCGGGCGGAGAGGTTTGGACGACCGGGGTACCGTCATTCTCATGATGGAAGAAATGTTCTCGCCTCAAACGGGCAAAGATTTATTTTTGGGAAAAGCCGACGCTCTGAATTCTGCATTTCATTTGACTTACAATATGATATTGAACTTGATTCGTGTTGATGATATTAATCCGGAATATCTTTTGGATAGGAGTTTCTTTCAGTTTCAAAACCACGCGAACATCCCTTCGTTCAAAAAAGATCTGGATGTTGTAGAAGAAAAAATTTCAAAAATAACTATAAATCACGAATCAACGCTCATGTCGTATCAACAACTCATTGACAAGATGAAAGAACTCCGAAAAGAATATCTAACGTACATTCATAACCCTGAAAACTTACAGCAATTTCTTAGAGCAGGAAGATTAGTCAAACTGACGATCCCAGTGAAAGGGAAAAAATCCATCGATTTCGGTTGGGCCATGTTGCTCAATTTTAAACAGCAGATGCCCAAAAAAGGACCTGGCCCTGGTATGCCCGAGCCCAAGTTGATCATAGACGTGCTGTTAAATATGGACCCCAATTCTGACAAGGAGCAGCCCTTGCCGTGTGGTGATGGCGTGCAAGGTAAAATGACCGTTATCAGCATGCCCCACACGAACATCTCCGAGCTGAGTTCCGTCGTGGTCGTCCTCCCGAGAGATCTTCGGGGTCCGGACAACATGGCGACAGCGTCCAACGCGTACAAAGAGGTTCAGGACCGTTTCAAAGGGCAGCTCCCTTTGTTGGATCCGGTCAAAAACATGAAGATCAAAAACGAGAGGTTCGTCGAGTTGGACAAGTTGATTAAAAATTTGAAGACGCGTATGGACGGGCACAAAGCCAAAGAAATCCCAGAACTGGACAACTTGATGAAACAACTGGAAGAAAAATTAGAACTCGTGGATCAGAAAACAAACCTCGAAAAAGAGATTGACAATTGCTACTCTTTGCTTCACATGGAAGAGTTAAAATGTAGGAAAAGGGTTTTAAGAAGGTTGGACTTCTGTAGTGAAACTGACGTCATCACGTTGAAAGGCCGAGTCGCCTGTGAAGTGAGCAGCGCCGACGAGCTGCTCCTTACGGAAATGTTGCTGGCGGGCATTTTCAACGATTTGACGCCCCACTCCTCAGTCGCTTTGCTCAGTTCGTTCGTCTGCGAGGAAAAAGGATCGAACAACATGAAAATTCCCGACGAACTGTCGCAACCGTTGAGGGACATCAAAGAGCTTGGGAAGCGGATATTGAACGTCAGTATGGAAGCTAAACTCGACGGGGTCAGCCAGGACTACCTCGACAGGTAAAAGTCTCTTCTTTGAATATAAAATGTCTCCCCAAATTCAGAGGGAAAATTGCAAATTCCCCGCAACATTAAAATTTTTCAAAGTGCTCTTCCAGCAGTTATAACTTTGAAATGGTTAGTCCTAGCCAAAAAGCATGAAATGAAAGTTAGATCATGAAATTTTATATTTAGTGATCATCCCATCCTAGTTTTCAGATTAGCTGCCGCATCGGCCGTTTCAGCGAAATGTGATCACTTTGGTGGAGCAAACCAGCATTTTCAGTTGACTGCATTTCCGAAACCAATGGACCTAAAGAGCTCTAATTAGTTTCAAATTGTAACAAATTCAACATACTTTAAGGGTGTATTGGGCTTAGTTTTCTAGATAGGTACCTGAGCGGTCTAGGTTGAGGTCCTAAAGTCGGTCTTAGGAGGTTTCCTAATATGGAATTTAATTCTCTACAAGTTTGATTAAGTGACATTTTTTGATTGGCTACGCCGTGTTTGATGTAGAGGCTTTGAAACCTGAGCGTAACCCATTTTTCCGATTTGAGAAAAATTAGCAAACTAACGATCGATTGCGGCCAAACGGCTGAACCGATCTTAACTTTTTAGATGGTCATTCGACGCGAATTTTTATTCTGTTTAATTTTGGAAAGAGTAAAATTTTCTGTAGCATGCGTAGTTTAGAGTAATAAGCATAAAACTGAAACAAGTGCCAAAAAATCGCGGTTTTTCGGGCACCAAAAGAAAAGCACAAGGAGAATGTAGTAGAAAATGCTAAAAAAAACCGTTCCCTATGCACCCATGGACATTCTCGTTTGTGCCGATTTTCTGCAATGCTTCTTATTACCCATCCGGGGTGTTGACCAGTTTTTCATTGTGGTATTCTTTTTGTTACAGCGTCAAACCTTTCCTCGCTGAGGCCATTCTGGCTTGGTGCAACGGTTGTTCTTTCCTTGAAGTCTGCAAGATCACCGACACTTTCGAGGGGAACATCATTCGAACCCTTCGTCGACTCGAAGAACTCCTGAGGCAGCTGGTCCAGGCGTCCAAAACGCTCGGAAATCAGGATTTGGAAATCAAATTCAACGAAGGGATCCGTCTGATAAAGAGAGACATCGTCTTTGCCGCCAGTTTGTATTTGTAGAAAGTGGCTTTTGAAAAGAACTTTTGCTCTGTTCCCACTAAGCAGTCACATCAGGGTTTCCACCTTGAACCTCGAGCTTGCTCGCCCTGATTATGATTTTAAATTTGATAAAAGTTGCTTGACACCAAACGTGATGCAATTAAAGTAATATAGTTTCATTTTGAAAATAAGACCAAAAACGACTGCGTATCGCATCAGGGTTCAAGAATTACTCAAGATTGTATAATTTTGGCTGTACAAATTGTATATATACCTGTATGGTATTGGCGTCCAATAAATTGTATATACCAAAATGGCGTCCAATTCTTTAGACAGCCCAGTTCGGAGTTGTTCGAGCAGTGATGGTTTATGAGATTGAGCCAAAAGGGAGGACTCATCAGCGCTGAGTGGTGGAATAGGGTCGAACTTTATGTCAGCCAGGTTGTCATCATGAGATCCCGATGAGTTGGTACCACCCTCAGATCCTTTTTGGGCACGAGACGTTGCCGACAGCTCATGAGTACAAACAGCGCTTCATTTGCGGAGCGTAGTGGAACTTATGTTATCACTCTTGTCCGCTGTCAGTTCCATTTTTTCAATTTCAGTTCCTATTTCGTCAATAATGTGATCATCTAGCTCATATAATATATGAGTAGTATATATTATAATATAATAACCGCAATGAAAACACGAAAAAAAAAAACGACATTATAATTAAGAGTATAATATACTCTTAATTATAAAGTCGTTTTTTTCGTGTTTTCATTGCGGTTATTCGTCCGAGTCGGACGGTCCGACTTCAAATATAATTTGCGTCGCCACATTGAGGGGCAGCATAATCGTCAAATCAATGAAGATCTAGCTCATACACCAACGTTTTGGTTTATTATTCTTGGAATAATACACCTGTTTTCGCGACGGAGGTCGAAGACTCCGATCGGCCTCGAAATGACATTATCCGTTTCAAGTGGTCTAGATTCTAAATCCGAAATGTCCGTCCCCCGTTTTGGGCAGTAGGAATTTTTAAAGAATCTGAAATTTCGACAAAATACATGATTTACCATCTAGTTGTGCCCGCAAGGTTTTCAGTCCGATCGCCCAAACCCGTGGGGCGCTATGGGGCTAAAATGTGGCTACAGGAGGGGTTATTTGAAGGCTTTTAGCTATGGGATCGAGTTATGTGCCATTTTTGGACGTCGAATCCATTTTTGGGGGTCCCGGAACGATCCGATTTCACTTTGGCGATCTATAGGGCTTTCATGGGATTTTTGAAGGATTCCAGAGGTTAAATATTTAAAAATATATTTAAGAAAATTCGAGTAAAAATAAAGAATTTTCGAAAAAAATTTTTTTGAAAAATGAAAAAGATGTGGGACCTTGAAAAATGGATTATGCGTCCAAAATTTCTTGGAAAATATTTAATATCCTGGGATACCTACTTTAAAAATCCCATTTGTAGCCCCATGAGAGCCCAATAGATCCCCACGGTGAAATCGAATCGTTCTGGGACCCCCAAAAAAGGATTATTCGTCCAAAAATACTTCGAAAACGACACCTAACTCGATCCCAGAGCCGAAACCCTTAAAAAAAAGCCCTCCTGTAGCCCCTTTTTTGTTCCCCAGATTTGGGTGATCGGGCTGAAAACCTTGCGGGACAACGAGATAATAAACAGCTTTTTGAAATATTAAATCCAAAAATTTTTTTCATTGACAGAGTTAAATTTCTGCCCACGTAACCTATATCAAAGAATAATAAAACCATGTATAAAATTTGCAGCGTTTTTCTATTATATACATATAATAATAATGTGATAATTAGATTTGAGTCTTAAAATTGAAACCACGACATGACATGTGACGACCACGTCATTGTGATCTCCATCACAACCATCACATTGAGATCTCCAAGACTGCATACTCTTGACTGCATGATATTTTTGTACCTTTCTAATGACAGTATTTACTTAACAGCCCGTTCAGCTAAAAGTAAAGGAGACAAAAAAATTTTCCGAAAAAACTGTAGACTATAGCTATCTATACGGAAAAAACTGTAGACGATGCGAATCTGGCGTCTGTGACTAGTTTGTCAACGCTCCGCAGATGAAGCGCTGCTTGTACTCATGAGCTGTCGGCAACGTCTCGTTTTTTGGGCCGCCTCGTGAAGCTCTTCTACCCATCCGTCCCATTCCTGAGCAAGACGTTCGACTTCATCCACGCGGTCCTTCTCCTCTTCTAAATCAAATTTTGATTTAGGTAGAAAAAAAGTCAAAATCTATCGATATTATTTAATAATAATATAGGTGGGTACATATTATAGTCGAAACACGGTGCGACGTCCGGAATGACAGCAGCCAATCGTACGAAATTCAAGAATAAAAATCCCTTTTTTCATTTCAGCTACGTCATCTAGCCTACATGTACGCTACACGGGCCAAATTTGGCACTGCCAAATCACTCAGGCGAGATCTCGGAGTGCTGCAAAGTATTCATGAACGATTGATTTTTCCCCCCCAAAACAATGAAAAATCGTACACAAAAAGCCTCGACTCTTGCAAAGGAGGAAATAGATGTGTCTTTTAAAATAATTTAATTTAAATGTAATGATTAATTAAATCATCTAGTTAATATTTGCAAAGAATTGGGATCAAAACAATATAAATTTGATGCAATTCAGTTAGTAAAAATTTTATTAACTGGAATAATTTAATTACTGTTTCATCAAGCTAGTTGGTACAACATGTAGGTACTGGGCTCGTCGGGGACGTTCTAAACGCACAGGTACATAATATGAATATTCACTTTCAAGAAATATTATGGCCTTTTGAGGAAAAATCAGAAAAATTGTTATTTCAGTCAGAAGGAAGGGTCTCGGATTCTGGGCAGCTCTGAGAGTGGTTAAAAACTTTACGACTTAACGAACAACAACTTTACGAATAACAGTTCAGTCGTCAATATCAAATTTTAGATGGGTTGGAAAAAGTTTAGATTTTCGTTTCAAAAAACAAGCTTGTGAACGTTGTCTCGCAGGGGGCGGCTTCGTTGATGGTGTTTCCAAAATCCTTATTTTTGAAACCCTTACTTTTTTGTTTTCGATTTTTTAGCCCAAAATAATCGAAAAGTTGAAAAAATCGATTTTTTCAGATCTGTCGATTTACCGTATTTTGGCGCCAACATACAGGTGCGACAACAGTGTTGCCTTTGCTGACAAACGGAGAGTATATTTTTTTTCGTTGCTCCGTAGCTTCAATAGACGGATTTGGTACGACAAATTTCAATAATGGGGGGAAAAGGGGGATTCATTTTTTCAAATTGAAGTCATCGATCAACAAGTGAGAGATAAGGAGGAGAAACATGTGAGGAGGTGGCGCTGTCACATGTTTTCATATGGAGACGCCGCCATTTTGAAGCAGTCGATCGTCGCCGGTGCCGTTGCTCGAAAATTTTCCTCCGTCGGAGCTTTTTCTGCAGCTTTCTTTCAATCGAGTGATCAATCTCTGGTTCAATTTATTTGGAAATGGGTGGCGCAAGCGAACCAGATGACGGTGTTGACGTAAGTAGACTGTTCTTTGTTCGTCTTATCTTGCTTCGCCTCGTCAATCAATACATCACGTTTCGTTCTAAATTCCACGGAACGTAAGTTTATCGAGACTTGTCGGTTACAGGAGATCAAAATTTGCATAATCGGCGATTTTTCGGTTTGGTTCTTGATACCGTATACTCAACGTGCTGTTTGACTTTTCCCCCCTTGTAGTCATTGTTTTGTTCCCGTCGCACGTATCCGAACAATGGTTTTGACAGCCTTTCCGTCTTTCTGCGTTGGTACGTTCTGCGGGAAATATTCCCAATTATTTTCCATTTGAAATACTCGAAATTCTGTGTTTTATTTGTCAACAGCGGGGCAAATCTAAGGTGTTTCTATATAACGCTCTCCTCTTGCCATTGTTCACGATACTTATCGAAAATAACATTGCTGAAATTCGTTACCTATCTTTATGGTCGACACGTTTATCTCCCACTATTTATTATATCGGCTGCATCCTGCAAATGACTCAACATATGATATATACAGGGGTTCCCTTTTCAATTATTTGTTAGTTGCTATGGCCATTGAGTCCGAAGATATTGATTTTTTTATTTTATATTTATTGATCTAACAGATCGGGTTTCCTTAGGAGGAATTAAGAGGTGTTTGGGTTTCAAGTGGTTTTGGGTTATTGCCAGTTCATTTTCGACCCGATACTGTTTCGTACTGAGGCTAACGAACATGGGGACCAAGGTGAGTATCGTGTTTGCATGACGGAATTGTTGAAGAGATCTTGTTGATGCTGGTCGTGATATTCGTGAGTGCCCTGAGAAAGTCGGAGCTTCTGCTTTTCGAAGGAACAGCATACAACGCAGGATGTGGTGACTCCCGCGAAGGGTAGTGGAAACTCAGGCCATCATAGTGATAATCTTCTAACGCATGGCTTCCCAAACGTTTTGACTTGCGGACCCCTTTCACGGGACAATATCTTCTGCGGACCCCTCTTACTCAAGTATTTAGATACATTACCTTAAATTTGAAGTTTGTGGTAAAATTTACAATTTACATTATTTAATACAAGTTGAGTAAATTAGCCAGGTGGAGGGGAATATCACTGTGAAAACAAACGTCACATTTACAAACTCTACTTTATTTAGAACACATCAATTTCATTATATAGGACTACGTTGGACATAACAGTAAGGGCTCGAGTAAGTGAAACAGCGGTTTTTGGTAAATAGCGAAAAAGTGGCCTTTTTCAGCGCGCTCTAGCGGCCTTACAATTGTTCCGATCTGCAACTGTAGTACATAATATGCATTTTGTAACAAAAATTTTCGAAATGTTTGCAAATCTGGAAAAAGTATAAAATTTTGAAGTTATTTTGACTTTCGACGTTGCAAATTGCGCCTTAACTCTTCGTTTACACTCGCAGAGCTTGGAGGGGATGGCTCTCCCCGTTCTTGACCTTCCAGCCTGGGTTCTTGAAGTTCCAGGCTCCATAATGGCGATGGTATGACGGCCCGCCATCTGCGGTATGGTGTGGAGCAAATACCTAGCAGCTTCTTTGTTTATGGAGTGGTGTCGTTTAATTTCATGGCAGGCGCCCCACTCTTTAAGCTATTTTACTTCACATGCTAAAAATGCCTACCAGAAATGGAGCGGACTGAGCATAAATTTAACGAGTGTCAACTTTGATACTGATTTGTGAATTTTTATACAAAGAAGGAAACGGGAAAAGGCTAATGATTTCATAACTATTACCTGGCCAATCAAAGTTTTTGGCTCCAGAAGTGTGCGACCCACACTCAGAGAAAGTGTGGGTTGGTTATTAAGAGAATAATGAAAAAATGGTGGTACTTAGGTATTCCATCCAGATGAGGGAAAATATGGTTATAAGTGAGGATGCAAATTTACATGAGAAGTTTTCATGTTATTAATCTAGAGATCAATATAATTCATAATTTTTCCAATAAATGTCCCCCCAAATTCCCTCATCTGCAGATAAACTATAAATCCTCACAAAAACCCTGTCACCCCCCCCCCCCCCCCCTAAATCCCTGGTGGCGAAAAAATCTGGACTGTTTTCAGTATTCATGGTTATTATTTTCATTTGCAGTGAATGAATATTTAAGTTATTTGAGAATAATTGTAGTCGCGCTCTGACAGGGGGCCTCGCTTCGCTTGGCTGATCACTTTCTCGGACGGGGAGTCTCGCTTTGGTCAACCATTTGAGTAATTATTATAATAGGTCAGTTGATGGGATATATAAGTTTTAAATTCCTAAAAGCCTCCCAATATTTGGAATAGAGAGAAAAATTGTCTTCCCACACACCTGAATATGTCCGAAATTAGCGTGGGATGAACCGTCTCCCAAACCTTAAAAAAAACGTACTCCAGAATCTCAGAATGCAGTAAACTTACTTGTAAACGATTTCTTAACCTGAGCAGCAGCCTCTCCTCCCTTCCAAGGTCCCCCACAGACCTCAGACCACGCAGCGGCCAGCCCCTATAAGGTCTATCAGACTGACGGCATATCCACGTGTGATTGCTAAAAATCGTTCAAAATAAATTCGCCGATCGTCCGAATTCGTTCTTTCGGGATTTAGTATTAGCGCTCAACGTGCTTATCAGACTTTACGTTGGCTTGGGAATCCCAATTTGAGAAGAAGAAAAAAAAAAAAAAAAGTTGCGCGCATTTTGGGAGGATCTCAAACCCCCAATACTCTGTTAGATAGTTAGCCACGGACATGTTCTGAATGAGCGGTATACATTTATTCTTGTAAGAATGTATCAATTTTTCTCAAAGTTCGCCGCGGACCACAGTTTGGGAACCCGTGGTCTAACGCATGAAACTTTGATTTCAGCTTCGTGAAAGCCGAGACGATAGCGCTTCCAGAGAACAATCCACCGAAAGTGAACGTAAGGTAATGGAATACGGCTCACGTTCAAGATCTGCCTCCAGAGCCCGTACTCCATCTCGCTCGCCGTCACAGCACAAATCGAAGAAGAAGGCATCCAGATCTCGGTAAGCCCCTGTGAACCCCTTTTCACTTTTAATTGAACTCTTTATCGTCCCCCAATTTTTTCTGTTATTCGCGCTTTATCATAGCTAGTATATCAAGCGAATGTTTGATCCCTGTTGAACAGCTCGCTAGGATTGCACTAGGAAAGTGTGTTGATTTTATCAGTTTCTTTCTTTTCTATATGAAGTATTTTCGATGTTTAGGTTTATTAAAGAAAAATATCCCTGGCAGAAAATGAACAAAACATTGCCTCTTTGCCGGAGTCGAGTGAAGAACACACACAAGGGATCCTGAAGAATAGGGCAAATAAGTCAAGATTAACACAACCAAACTGAAGTTATAAGCTTTCATTTTCAAGACGGAAGAACAAAATACCGTTTCGAAAAAAACCTAAAATCTTCAAGGTAGGGGTGTCGTTCCCTGGCCCCTGAATTTTCCTTCCTCTTGCGTTTCCATCCGTCCATTATCCAACCTTCAGTGTGAAACCGTTTTCCTAAGTGCTGTTCCAATCCCTGATGTGTCCTTTCGATATCCGTTTCTGAAATCCTATCAGCCACGGAACGTTTTTTTCCATTATATATATTGTATTATCTATGTTCTGTTTTACCTAGAATGATCTTTGACGGTTTCAAATATGGGTTGTACCAGTGTAAGAACCTAACCAGTGATGTTGAGATTTGTCAACTTCGTTAACTCGCCCTGAAACAGTTATCGCCGATTTCTTTTTCCCATTGTGCCTCTCCGTGAGTCTCTAATTTCGAATGAAAAGAGAGAGGGGAAAAAAAGTGAGATGCTAAAAGTATTCATTGTCCCAGAATATGAGTTTTATTGATGAATCACTCGCTATGCTCAGTGAATGATCACTGCGACCTTGAATGTGAACACAGAGAAACCCAGAGAACGACCGAGTGAAAACACTTCTGTGCTTATAAATTGTTTTAATGAATTGCTGGAATTTGAAATTTGTTTCTAACGCATCAGATTACTAAATACATAATAGGTTGTATTGAGGATGAATCCCCACGATGAATTCGGATGGTTCTGGGTCCCGTAAAAAAAGGATTTTACGTCCAAAAATACTTCGAAACCGACACCTAATTACGTTTGCGTCAGAAGGGTGAAAATAAGCCAAAAATACGCCAATGGGTATTTGAAAAAACTACGTTTGCGCTGCTCCAAAACCCTTCATTTGCGCCAGGGCTTCGTTCAGCAAGAAGCGTCAGAAAGTAGCAGTTGAAGCACCGTGTCTGTGGCTATCTGGCAGAGTATGTCACAAGCCTTCTCCTCGGAAACGGTAGTAAGCAAAAACGCTGCAAATTTTACACAAGGGTTTATTATTCTTTGATATTGGTTACTTGTACAGACATTTAAATCTGTCAATGAAAAAATTAAAAAATTTTTTTTGATTTTTATAATTAAAAAAATTTGAAGGGGGGGGGGGATTTTTTTTCAAACGTGTTTTTCAAAAATTCTTTATCATTTATTCGAAAAATATTTAAACTCTTGGGATCCTTCAAAAATCCCATTTTTAGCCACATGAAAGCCCTATAGATCGCCACAGTGAAATCGGATCGTTCCGGGACCCCCAAAAACTGGATTCTACCTCCAAAAATACTTCGAAAACGACACCTAACTCGATCCCATAGCTAAAAGCCTTCAAAAAACCCCTCCTGTAGCCCCATTTTAGCCCCATAGCGCCCCACGGGTTTGGGCGATCGGACTGAAAACCTTGCGGGCACAACTAGATGGTAAACCGAATATTTTGTCAAAATTTCAGATCTAAAAAAAAATTAGTACTGCCCAGAACGGCGGACGGACATTTCGGTTTTGGAATCTAGACCTCTTGAAATGGATAGTCAAATTTTGAGGCCGATCGGAGTCGTCGACCCCCGTCGCGAAAACATAGGTGTATTATTCCAAGAATAATAAACCAAAAGTTTGGCGATTTTTTTTTATGGGTTCGGGATCCAGTTTAGGTGTTTTTGAGGTGTTGTTAGGAGGTTGAACCCCCCCCCCCCCCCCCCCCGAGATGCGCGCAAATAGGCTCATTTGCGCCCAAATTTCTTATTTTAAATGCGTACCCCTAAATTTTTTGACGAATTTGTATTCCCCGCTCAATTTTACCGTCCAATAAGCGGGTTGAGAGAAATTTTCGATGAGCGCAAATTCGCGCAACTATCCCTATCTTCGTTCTTCACTTCCGATTGAGTCGGCGTTTCCTCTGTATCCTACCTAGAGTGTGAATTGGGGGTTGGCTGGCTGGCGCTGTTTCCTGGTTGCTCTTTATTCGTTGTTGCAGACCTGGCGCAATTTCCAATTTTCCCCTTAATCCGAATGGCGCAAACGTACCTATGCCTCTCGCCTTCCCATTGGCGCAAACGTATTCGTTTCTTAATCTGACTGGCGCAAACGTCTGGTAGCCTATGTCCGAAACCCTTCAAAACCCCGTCTCGTAGCCCCTTTTTAGCCCCAATGGGCTTGAGCGAAAGGGATGAAATGGCCAACTAATTTCGTGAATTTTTTGCATCTGAATCAATTATAGGTTGGTAGTGTTCATTCATTAAGTTGCTGCATTTCCTCGTCATACCAAATGCATGAACACTTCTTTTTTTGGCGACTGGTGCTTGTTTTTCCTTTTAATACTTCGGAAAGATACTCGTGTTACCTAGAAAATCAAAAACGTACTTACCGCAAGAGACCCCCCCAGCAAAAACTTCGCAGCAGTTAGATTTCAGAGGTGATTTTCTCGGACTCACGGAGATTGTTGGCAATTCTATTTGAAGTTGGCTTCAAAGGACCTATTTTAGGTTTACAGTTGCACTGCCATATCCTTACTGACCTCCTAGAGATGTCACAGGGCCTAGAAATTGCCAAGGCTCCCTGGACAGCATGAAAGGTTCTGTTTTTGCTAATTCACTGGTTAGTGTTCGTTAAATGAGTCAGAGCAACAACGCACTTCATTTTGGGCGAAAATGAGTTTTGCAAACCGTTCGACGCGTCTTCTTGCGGCAATCGATCGAATTTGATCATTTAAAAGAAACTGGGTTGGTAATCGTTGTGGGATATTAGCGGATTTTCGTGCTCCCGTGAAAACTCCAACAATGACGACGTGGGGTGTTGCTCTGACGCCCTTGATTTACTGGTACACCCACTTTTGTAATTACAAATAACCGTACTCAAGATGACATTCTAGGTACCATGTCTACCTGAAAAAAATAATTATAAACAGTCTCTTCCAGGTTCCTGCATCACTAGAAGTATAACTGGGTAGAGCCATAGATGTAAAATGCCCGGTTATTACGTTTTCCGGGTAAATACCCGATCTGGGTATTTCTTCGAGTATTAAACCTCAACGAAATAAGATCATAGTAAAAAAAAAAAAACATTTAACGTTCTTACGGATCAAATGCCATCCTGTGCTCTAGATTCAAGCATTTTCGAGTTCATGATTATCCTCTTAACTATACTCTTGCCAATATTCGAAGAACCCCGGGATTTTTAATAGGCCCGAAGGTTCGGCAACTCGGCAAGAGCCCGAGGACGACCGCAGGGCCGACTCACCTGCGCGACCCCAACATTTACCCCCACCTGCAGATGCATATTTGATGGACTAATCATTTCGATCAAGCCACCGCCACACCCCGTGTTTTTGATAAATTAAAACGGGCAATTTGCGTGCATTTTGGATTTTGAATTCTACCCTACCGTTCTGATGTATTGCTAAAAAGTAACTTGAATAGCCTCCAATACTAACGAAAAAAATCATTGGAGCAGAAAAAAAAAAATCAGCAGGTCTCTCCAACATCAGTAACGTCACAGTTCCAGTGAATCTCTCACTGGGAGCGCTAGTTTCACCAGCTTTCTATTGTAAATTTTGACGTGGTTCTATTGTACTCATTACTTGAAACGATGGAAAGATAATTCATAATACACGATACGTATAGTTTAATGCCGTATAAGAAGGATTCGCAGCAATTCATTTTTATTCTGTGATGAATAATCACCCCACGTTATAACGTCACTGTCACGCTTTATGCTTTTGGCGTTGTTTGCGTGGATTTTTTTATTCTATTTTTAAATCCCGCGAGTTTTCCGACAAGGAAACACTATCGACGACGCTCTTCAGCTGTGCCCGGTTGGCCGTATTCTTCTCAAAATGTTGTGACGTCACGCTCCCTCCATGTCCGCTTTCCCCTGATATTTTCTGGTCTAACGAGTACGTTGGATGCAAGGGCTTCCTCATGTTGACCAAACTCAATCGTTCTACTTTTAGCACTGAGTAGTATTGGAGCCATGCATTATTTCAGATTTGCTGGTTGGAGCCCAATATAATATAATATATTATTATCATCTTGGAATGGCAGGGTGCATCCACAACATAAGACATAAATGGCCATAAATTGGCTGATGACTCCAGAAACCACGCATTAAATCATCTCCTCGCGATAATCTTTGCTTGGTTTGGACTCCAGCCTTCAGAACTATAAGTTGTGGTTTACCATACTTACTGGCTTTATCTATTGAAAAGTCAGTAGATACCCGTAGGTAACACATTACACTCGCACCCTAGCCGTCCCCGCTCCGATTTTTCATGAAATTTGGACTCAATTTCATCAGAATAATTATTAGTACCGTACCGATTTAAATTTTGAACAAAATTCACCGTTACATTTTTTTTAAAACGCGACAAATTTTCCACAAGGGTTTATTATTCTTTGATATAGGTTACATGTCCGAATATCAATTCTGTCACAAAAAAAATTTGAGAACAAATTTTTTTTTTCAATTTTTTTTCCAAAACTTTTTTACTCAAAATTTTCGACCTGGGATTTTTCAAAAAAATTTGAAAAATGTGTTAAAAAATCCCATTTGTAGCCCCATGAAAGCCCTATAGATCCCCACAGTGAAATCGGATCGATCCGGGACCCCAAAAATAGGACACCTGACTCGATCCCATAGTCAAAAGCCTTCAAAAAAAAAAACCTCCCGTAGCCCCATTTTAGCCCCATAGCGCCCCACGGGTTTGAGCGATCGGGCTGAAAACCTTGCGAGCACAACTAGATGGTAAACCAAGTATTTTGTCAAAATTTCAGATTTAAAAAAAAAATTCCTACTGCCCAAAACGGCTCGGACGGCGGACGGACATTTCGGTTTTGAAATCTAGACCTCTTGAAACGGATAATGTCAAATTTGAGTCGTCGACCTCCGTCGCAATTACATAGGTGTATTATTCCAAGAATATTAAACCAAACCGACAAAACGAGCACCATCACTGTGCGACGTTTTCACATCATGGCGTGGAAAGGGGTTCGGGTGCTCTTTAAATATTGGCGAGAGTAAAAAGAGAATCTCATGAAAGGAGTTGTGTATCTGATGGCGCCAAGTTCTTGATAAAGAACTCGCTAACAGGCGTTGGCAACCTCTCGCTACTAACTTTCGTTGAGCGTGTTAACCAGTTATTACAGAAGTAGTAGGAACCTACTGTTTAACGCCGGCTCTGAACGGCAAATGCGAGAGGTTTTCCTGGGCAAGATACTCTCAGTGGTTTGCCATTGCCTTCCAAGAGGTGATTTTCCGTATAAGGAAGATGTTTTGCGGCTGCTGGGATCGAACCAGCAACCTTTGACTCAGCAGACCAACGCTCAAACAACTGAGCCACTGATTTTTTTAAAATTAAATAATGAAAATTAAAGAATTGTTTCAATAGAAATTTGGTAGGTTGGGTATTTATAGGAAGGTATTTATTTGAAGCTTGAGTAAATATCCAGTTTTGATATAACCATTTACCCATTCACATCCCTGGGTAGAGTAAAATGTGTTATTAGACCTGGGAGAACACCGGTCTGAAATTAGGGGGTTTTGAACACCTCATTTTGTTTGAGCTCACCGTTAATAACGCTAATCGCTGCAGGTCCCGGTCCAGGTCCCGGTCTCATCACAGATCGAGGAAATCCAAATACCGCTCCCGCTCCAAGTCGCCACGGAAATACTCGCGGTCCCGACGGTCGAGGACGCGCAGTCGGTCCAAATCCAGGAGCGTGACGTATTCGCCGCCTTACAGGCGCCGCAGGAGTCATTCCCGGAGCCCTATGTCCTCCCGAAGGAGGCACACTAGCTCCAGGGTGAGTGTGAGTAATCTTGCGTCTCTATCTAAGTGTAGTACAGTGATGTCTGTTGAAGTTAACGCCAGTCTCGCCCTTGGATGCTTCACTTGACCGTCTTCTATTCTCTTTTTCAGGAGAACCCTCAGCCCAACCGCTGTCTTGGAGTTTTTGGTTTGAGTTTATACACAACTGAAGGACAACTCCACCAGATCTTCTCGAAATATGGTCGACTTGAAAGAGTCCAAGTCATTATTGACGCCAAGGTCATTTTTAAAATCACCTTCAATTGCTTCAATTCTGACCGTATGAATCCTTACGCCTTCACATCAATTTGCTCTGTTTACAGACCGGACGATCTCGCGGATTTTGCTTTGTATATTATGAGCACTTGGAAGACGCCCGAACCGCTAAAGAACAGTGCTCAGGAATGGAAATTGGAGGGCGGAAAATCCGTGTGGATTATTCCATTACAGAGAGGGCCCACACCCCCACCCCTGGGATCTACATGGGGAAGCCTACGTAGTAAGTTGGACTTTTCGAACGCAGTGTTATAGACTTTCCTTCATACAGCAAGTATCAGCAGACCAAAGGTTCTGTTGTGCCTTTGTGTCTCTAGGACCTTGCAAAAACAAATCGTTCGTTCGGCGTGTCGATTAGTATCGTCCTACCCGAATGATTCACACACGTTCTTACTCGTGCGGTTTTTTTCATTCGTTAATTTCATTTTTGTTTTGCAGTGAGGACCGTTACAGTCGAAGGAGGGACCGATATGACGAGTAAGTGCTCAACAAGTATGTGTGAAGATGTGAACTGGCGGTAACTTAACATCTCACTTGGTTTTTAGTGATTACGGCAGCCACAGAGGACGCTACAGGTCTCCGTCGCCTTACTACTCTCGAAGCAGGCGATCCCGATACGACAGGTCACGCTCGCGCTCGTACAGTCCCAGTGAGTATGCTGTTGCAGGCACCATCGTGTAATAGGGATGATTTTGACTGTGAAGGTGCAACACTGCCCTGGTCGATTTTCCCGACAGAGACTAAAAAAAACCGCTTGACGTTCAGCAGCCCCCACCACACTTGAGAGTTATTGCTATGTTCTTAGTTAGTTAAAAAAAAATGTTTCCTCAATTAACGTCATCCCCAACGCTGAACTTGGCAGTGTTGACTTTCCCATTCCGGCCCTTTTTTTCTCTTGAATTTCTATCCTCAAATCTAACTGCACCATCAAGTGCGCCATTTTCTACAAGAAAATCGTCGTGTTTTTGATTATTTAGCTTCCCCCTATAAATTTGTTCGATTTTCTATAAAACATTTGTATGAATATAGTAGGCTTTACTATATTCAAAGTTGAATTTATAGTTCTATAAATCTAGAGGAGGTTCCAGCTATGGTTACAGGTCAGTGCTATGGGATGGATCTGTTTCAATTTGGTTCTAATTGTGGGGAATTCCAAATCACCAACACGGCAGTTTTCTTGAATGGATTGTTGTTACATACGTTTTTTGTCAAAACTTTTGAAACCGTTTCGATTCTTTTTAATAATTTGATATAATCTGTTCTTCGCAAACAATTATTTTATTTGAAATTTAATTAATATCCCGAAACATGGCGGTTGATTTTGGGAATGGAACAACCAGTTTAGGGTGCCGTTTGTATTAACTTGCAACCTGTGTTTACGGGCGTGATTTGGTTTAAAGCTATGGGGTGAATAAAAAAGCTATAATGAATAAGGGATTGGTGAGAGTAGCGCACTCTGGAATTATTCTGTGCAAAGTAGTAAGGTTGCCAGGTGTCCGCTAGATGTCGCTCTGGTTCCCATATTTTTCCCATCCCTAGAAAATTCTAGTCGGCTTTGCTAAGTAATTAGTATTTAGTCAGCTTGATGCTTAATGAGGAGCCTATCAACTGAGTACTTATTGAGGAGTTGAATCAGCACAGTAGTCGAATAAGCGTTGCCGCCTGCCGGGTGTATTCCACTTGTGTCTGTATGTGCCGCATGTGACTATGTAGGTATTATTTATATTTTCACCGTTGTACTGGGGGACGCCCCCAGACCCCTGGATTGTTGATGTCATGATCGAGGATCTATCCAACGAAACACAGAAGGGCTCTTTCGTCGACTCCACAGAGGGCTGGTGAAATACCTAAAAGTAGGTAGTCAGTCATTCAGCCACATTAACGTTAACACTCACCACTAACGCTTCTACACTTTAGCGGGAGAGTGCTAGAGAGGGAAGGAAGTAAATGGTAGAGTGGGTGCATGGTGTGGGTTGGTGGGGGGGGGGGGGGGGGCTAAATGTATCGTTGGTGGTATAATATGATATGATATGATATGATACTGATTTGATCACACTGAGATGAAAAGTAATTAATGGCTTATTCCATAATAAATTGACACTTGAACTACGACTCGAATTTGGGAAGTTGCATCCATGCACGAGTTGTGTTAAAATCGCCAAAAGTCGTTTCATGTTTTGTTTTATGTTTCGGTCTGGTCGTGAAGATGGATAATCCCCAATCTTCGGGAACTTTAAAGAAGAAAGTGCTGTTATGTTAGGTATTGTAAATAGTAAATATCAGTGAAAACGATAGGTTAACCTGCAAAAGAGGCGTTTGGATTGCGGGGAGAAACTACTGGCAGGTGTGCCGCTTCAAAGGGATAAAATCACTCGAAAAATGTCTCAAATGGGGGAAATTCCCCGTTTTTGGCTCTCTCGCTGGCCGCTAGGTTCAGGGTCGGAGTTCAACGTCATTGCAGACAGACTATAGTGGGGAGTAAAACATCATGTAGTGAGGACAGTTCACACTGCACAACAGTTTGCCAGTCGTGGGGCGTTCATCGATGAGTACCGGGGGGGGGGGGGGGGGGGGTTGCGATAACGGCGGCTCCCACGTGATTGTGACGTCAATGGCTGCTCGTCGGCTGGCTGGGTGTTTCAAACAGTGTGATAACCCCATAAGAAATCTCTTGAGTTACCTTCGTCACACGACACTTCTCCCAACTTTTTCCTCCCCTTGCCCTGAACGGCTCCGCAATGGGGAGCGCAGTTAACCTCCCAGTGTCCTTAGGAGTCGTAGATAGAAGCCTAGAAGCTCCTATCGCAACTCATCTAGTGGAGAAGGCCAATGTTACCGTAGTCGGTGGCAGTGGAGCGAACGAGGGTGGCGAGGGGGCACTTATGCCACAGACACCATCAAATCAAATAATCTCAGAAAATCACTATGAGTTAAACCATGTTCCACGATGTAAACTGAATGATCTGAGGGTGTCCCGTAGAAGTCACTATAATACCTGTACCTTGATGAACTCTCATTACGTTGGCAACGCTTTGTTTTCTAATCAGTCCTTTACTAACGATTTTTCCTAAAAATCTGTTTTTAGATTTAATTTTCCTTCGAATCTCACAATCTTCAATTTTTTTCCAGGACGTTACTAATGGGATGCAACGGAGATGACGGCTCTTGTGCTCCTGTAAGCTCAGGATTGTCAAGCCAAACTTTTTCACCTCGCGGTACCGATCCATCCCATTCCCCCTTTTTTCTTTTTCCGTTAAATATTCGTTCAATTTGAGAATATAGTTATTGGGTACTTGGCTCATTATTACGAAAGCTATCGTTAATTCAGTTATCTTCACTTTGCCTTCGATGAATGGCCTAGGCATGCCATTTCGATGTTTGTACGGCTGGACGAGCATGTATTCCACCTTGATCAGCTCTGGTTACGCTTGAAAAATGTTTTGTTACCAATCTTGAGCACAATTGCTGTGACATCCTGAAAGTCGCGAACCGGTGAAGGGACACATCCGAAATTTGACTTGGATGGATTTGTGTGTACCCAGGTTTTGTTTTAATTTTCTTAGCGGTACCAACACGTTCTTAAATACTTTATATACTTAACAACTTAGTTTTGCCCCTTTTGGGGTAAATTGGACGGTACTTCGTTCAACGCTGATTTGGGGTGTCTTTTCTGGCACCTTGAAGTGTTTCTTTTTGTTACCTTAGTTTATTTCGTGTACACGAATTAGTTGTATTTAAACTAGTAATAGTTTAACGTTTTTTCGTTCATGAGTTTTGATTTAAATTTTCATGCCTTGAATTTTTCAATAATAATTTATTATTTTGATGTTTTCTTCAACCTCATTCGTGCAGTTTTTCTCCGAACCTAAAAGTGGCAGATGCTGGTTTAGTGATCTCGCCCCTGCAGAAAATTGATCTTGCAGTTTGTAGCCCGGAGAGGTTTTTGATTGGTTGTGTTGGGAGTTTTTTTTTTTTTTTTTTTACAAGTATTTTGATAAGCGATATAGTTATGTATTTTTCGACAACACTTTGTATAAAATACATTTTGAAGAATCCGAATTGACTCGAATTACTGTTTTCCTAGTCAAGGGGTTTGTGTAGTTGGTACTATCCGCAGATAGCAAGAATGCGATATACCTAGTAATAAACGTATACAATTTCTAAAGTTTCTAATGTGTCTAACCCGCGTAGTGTATACCTTGTTGACAATTGGGGCAAAGAAGAGGCCTATTTAATTACCTTAGTTTATTTTTCAGCCTAAAAACTGCTCTTTGGATGTAGCGAGGGGGTAAAGACCGATTCCCAGAAAATTGTTTATAGCTCCGCTCATGATCTTCACTCACGTTCGGTAACTCGACTAATGTCACCTATATGATATTATCTTGGGCATACTAGGAAAAATTTGGTTTAAGTAATGAGAAAGTGGTATTTCCACCCCACTGACTAGGGTTTTGGCAAGTGGGAAAAAAGTTTTCGTTTTCATCGCGCTCTCGCGGCCTACCATTGGTCCGATCTTCGACTGTAGTATAATATATTATGCATTTTGAAGAAAATTTTATCTGCATTACTTTTGGTAATAGTGCGTTCCCACGAAAAGCGCTAGGTTTTAGTGATATAGGCGAAAATCAAAACGCCGCAAATTTTACACTGGGGTTTATTATTCTTTCATATCGGTTACTTGTGCTTCTCAATGGAAAATTTGTAGAATTTTTTTTTTTTTCAAAAATTTTTTTTTTTTACTTGAAATATATTTGACCTCCTGGGATCCTTCGAATATCCCATTTGTAGCCCCATGAAAGCCCTATAGATCGCAACGGTGGAATCGGATCGTTCCGGGACCCTAAAATATGGATTCTACGTCCAAAAATACTTCGAAAACGACACCTAACTCGATCCCATAGCCAAAAGCCGTAAAAAAAAACCTCGCGTAGACCCACAGCGCCCCACGGGTTTGGGCGATCGGGCTGAAACCTTGCGGGCACAACTAGATGGTAAACCAAGTATTTTGTCAAAATTTCAGATTTAAACGAAAATTCCTTCTCCCCAGACGGCGGACGGACATTTCGGTTTTGGAATGCAGGCCTCTTGAAACGGATAATGTCAAATTTTGAGGTCGATCGGAGTCGTCGACCTCCATCGCGAAAACATAGGGGTATTATTCCAAGAATAATAAACCAAAAAGGTCGAAAATGTTGACGTTTTTTCGAGGAGAAGCCGTCCTTTTTTTAGATGACAAACTTCAGATTCGGATTCAGCGACCCACAAATCAAGTAGAATCGGTCTAAAACCTACTTTTTTTTTTGGCGTGAATATGTCTTATTGCTTGGGTCAATCCAATATTTTGTCCGCAAAAGCATTTAATTTAGGTAATTTGAAAATATTTATCTCTATAAACAAACATGGTATACCATGTTTGTTTATAGAGATAAATATTTTCAAACTAATATTTTTTGAGCTGATTACCAGTAGGTTTGTTCCAGATCTGACTGCGTCTGTCGACAGAAGTTGGACAGCTGTCGACAGAACCCGACCGCACATACTCGAGCTGTCGGTTTCCGACCAACTGCTGTCAACCTACGATCGACCTGGAACAGCAGTTCTTAAACTGCGCATGTCTCCGGCGATTTCTTTGAACATTCCGTCAAACCTGGAACAAACCTATAGTAGTGTCACGTCCGTTCAAATATGAATAATTCTTACAATAAATTATTGTAAGGTCAGGTGGGGTAAATGGAAACAAAGAGCCATTACCGACCCTCTAGTAGATTGTGGTACTAAATTTCATATAAACCTTATCAATGCAACCTCAAAGAGAGATGCAAGGGGATTCTCGCATATTCTGAACAGCCGATCATCACATACGTAGGTATCTGGCGAGTGTTCGCTGCCTTATGATAAAAATTGAAAATCGAAGTGGCTACTGACGACCAAGTTGAAGACCCTGTAGACAATTCAACAATTATGATGTTTTCGTACTGATTTGAGTTGTTGATCGAAGCTGTCATGGATGCTTACTAATGGATGTTTACAAGTGCCCCAAACATTTTGCCCTATGGGGTAAATGGTCAGCAAATGGGTTTTGTGCGTTTCCATTGGTTTTGAGCTAACAAAGTAAACGTTTTTCGTAAACGGTCACTTTGTATTGAACCAACTACATTTATTTGTTTCAGATTTTATCACGAGAGTAATTTAAAGTGATTCTCGGACGTCCAGATAAATGCGACTAATAAACTGACTGCGACTGCTAAATACCTGTTTACAATTACCCCATAGTTTTTGTGTTAAATGTAAACGCTATGGGGTAATTGTAATCAGGTATTTAACAGTCGCAGTCAGTTTATTGGTCGCATTTATCTAATTATTACCACATCTGTCCCTACGTCCTCAAGTTCTTCTTACGAGAACGTATCTTCTTCTTGGGCGTAATGGTTCCGGGCTGGTCGAGTTACCCTGTCTGTATAATGTGGTTGAGAAATGGGTTCTACGCAATAAAATGGAATCATGCTTTACCACTGATGGGTATTCCGGTGACGGAGTCCCTTCTCTGCATCATTAGGTAAACATTTTTTTGTCAAGACGAGCGTCAATGTTACATCATGACAGATAAACTATCTTCGCTCACCTTTGACTTGTATTACGACTAGTCTTACAGTTAGTCTCAAGAGAGTATTCCGAATTGAAGCAGGACAGATCCGTCAAAACGGTCGGCACAATTTTCAGGTAAGTGAGTTACCTAGTAGGGTTTATGACGTCTGGCATCAGCCAAGTTTCTTGGGGTCCAATCCACGCTATCTTAATCCTGAGAGCTTGAGTGTTCATTACAAGAAGTCAAATCACATTGAGAACCTTCTGTCCAACACCTTCACAAATCCCATTTAGCCTTCATGGTGGAACGATCGGATTTTGAAAAGTTTCTGATTAAAGAATATCCTCTCCATGGAGCCCTGCAGGGCTTCCCAAACCTTCTAGATAGCGGAGCATTTTTTGAAGAGAAAATCCTCGACGTACCCCCCCTGACGGCCAATCACTTTGTAATCGTTAGGTTAAAGGTTAGGTACCTACCCCAGTGAAAGCTCAAAAGTCCCTCCACGTTGACCCTCACCATGAATTAAAGAACCTAGAATTGTCATTTACGAGGAGTTCTTCTCCCTGTGTTGCATGACCGGAAGAATCTCAGAGAACAACGACTCGATTTTCACGTTCGGCGATGCATTAAATTAAAATAATTTTTTCCCAACCTCTACCCGTCCTTCAAGTCAGTTATCTCCAACTTAGTAAAAATTGATTCAAATCTGACGGAATAGAAATCTTCTACCGCCAAAATTGGAAGAAACGAAAACATCCCTACAAAACATTACAAAAATCCTTCCCATAAACAATTTTTTTACATAGGTACATGGATTTGAGAGGTTTGTACTTGAATTCTCTACAACTGTTTCATTCACGATTTTTCGCTAAAACGAAGTATTTTGGGAGGTTATGCGTCGCGAAATGGTATGAAAGATCCAGCTTGATACAATTTTACGAGATTTCACCCCATCTTTGCAGCCTCATTTCTCCGTCACTGTATGTCGGACAAAAAAGAAGTTGTTTAAGTAGGTACCTACAAGAATGGTTTACGCAAAACTGCACGGGGAAAAAGTTGTTTATAAGTTTGGCTTTGAAGCCAAAACCTGAAAAAATTGGCAAAATTTGACGGTTTTTTCAAAATTGTGAAAGTAGGACGAGAATGAGGAGATTTGCTGGATAATAAAGGACATTCGTTTATTACTAGATGACCGAAAAAAAAGTTCAAACTTTTTTTTTATTATCTCCTCTAGCTTCGATGAGCTCTTCGGATGGGCTGTTCTGTTAGTTTCGTTGGGATGGGATGTCTTGGTTCTTATGAGGAGTGTGAGTAGTAAATATGATTATGTCTGAGATGTCTTCTTTTGAGTCTTGTCGCAAAACCTGGTGATCTGTGATCTTGTTGTCGCTGAATCTGTGGTGTGGAAGTGTAGCAGGCTGTGCCCCAGATCTCGCAGGCATAAGACCATATACCTAGGTCTCATGAGAGCCGTGTAAAGGAGCTTCTTGTTCTCAAAACTCAGCTTATATTTCCAATTCAGCATTGGCCAGCACAGGAAGGTCCTCTTTTTCATAGCGTCTCTGATGTTCTTTGAAGTTAGTCTACGGTCTAGGGTCAAACCTAGATACCGAACTTGACTTTTCTTTGGAGGAAGTAAACCACCACAGAGAGCGACGTTGCCGACCGTTCCTGCCCATAGCGTGAAGGTGATGAAAAAACAGTTGCTTATATAGTAGCCTATGTTGAGCGCAATCGCACCCGAGTGCAACACAAACGGTGAGTACAGCTTTCGTACAAGTGCGCAACCACGAGGGACATTTTATGTCTTTGCGCCCCCTAGCTCCCGCACCCTTGTATCTCTACCCACGGCTTCATTTTGGCGTTTTCTCAAAGTGGTTTCTAACGTGGAAACTTATAACAAAAAATAATAACATCAATGCAACCTCTACTTGTAAGCAACCGCTAAACTTCCAAAAGACGCTAAAAGTGTGGTGTTTGCCGACGGTGCAGAGGTCTAATCCAATGAGGTGGTTAGGGTGAGAAATTACTCAGCAGAGGAGTCATTTCTCACCCTAACCACCTCAGACGTTAAAAGACCAATCATGTGATTATAGTTTTCGCGATCATGTTGCGTAACACCGTCACCGTCACACTTTATGTGCCATAGTAAAGACATAAAATGTCAACAACAACAAAAAAAAAAAAAAAAACCGGTCGGTAGACCTATGGTTCTACAGTCAGATCATTTAATAATGATTAATTTTACACCAACCCTCTACTTGTACAAGTTTAGTTGGTTACATAACCAACCGCTAAACTAAGGGAGTTTAGAGAGCAATCATGTGATTATAGTTTTCGCGATCATGTTGCGCTCAAAATCCCCCGTGACGTGACGAAAACAAATGGAAACGTCCTGTTAATCATTATTAAATGATAAAAACTAAAATTTCTAGTAACTATGAGGTTTGTAGGATTTTGAATACAGGCGGTTCCTTAGTTAGTCCGATTCCTCGGTAGGTGGCGCTGCTGTAACCTGTTGATTTCCGTTGATAAGCACCGGCGGAATGTTTTCCTTATGTAATCGTTCAATTAGGGACCCGTTCTTCAGCGGAAGATCTTTTGTTGAAGGTGTTTACTACTGTTGTAATTTATTTTGATAATAAAGCTCTCTCAGCTTCTTCATCAAACAGTAAGTGCATCAGTGCTCGTAGCTTGTCACCGTTGTTAGTCACTAAATTAGTCAGCGAGGGCTTTTCGACACCGGCGTTGAGGGGTCCTGTATCCGTGAGACGGGGTGCTGGGCATTGATGTTATGTAATCTTTTTTAGAACGGTTGCCATCGTGAATAACGCAATGAAATAAGGCAAACCCACGCATTACAACGGAAGAGACCCAAGCCGGTGTGAGACCTTCCAAAGAAAGGGGTTGCGATGATGATCGTACCTACCATCTTAAAGCTTGTGTGGGGCTGTCCAAAACGATCTTAACTTGAAGGGACATAATATGCCCCTTATATTATATGCATATATGCATGGTACCCAGGTCACAACAGCATTGAGGGTGAAGAAGCTGCTGATGCCCTTGAAATGAGAGCTTGGCATGGATGAGCGGTGAATTGAGACCCAATCGACCCTTTCCAATACCTGGGGAGGTAAACTCAGACCCGTGTGTTAGATGAAAAACAATCAATTGAGACCCGCCGATTATCAATGTTATGCACGGAAATCTCAGTTGCCACAATGGAATCATAATATGGATATCATCCTCGAGAACGGTTTCGTACTTCGAAAACGACAAAAAAATCTCGGTGGCTGGGAGCTCAATATAGGCGAGACTGTATTAGGAAGTGGAAAGTGCTAGGGTCCAATCCTCACATACTGTCTGGTGCTGATGATCATGCCTTAGGCCTCTGTTATGGGCAAGTACCCAACCCACAACAATATAAATAGAGCAGCTGTCATCCTGTAAGGGGCGTGTGTCCAATCCATGTTAGGAAGGTGAGAGCCTGACTCAGAATGGAGGACCCTGGGAGCCCAATGAGGCCGTTTCGAGAAGGGCGTATATCACAGTCAGAACCCAAGGGGTTGCAGCGGGGCGTTGTGAAAAAAAATTGAGTTGTTGGGAGCTAGGGCTACCAGAGGCCTCCAAGTTGGAGGCTCCAACGGTTGACCCTCCAAACTTCCCATTTGTACTGCACTGGTGTGGCACTCTCATCACTGCACTGTGTTTTGGCTGTTCTGGTTACCTGCTTGAACAAGTTCTGTACTCACGGATTGTTCTTGCACATAGCCTGTGTCCCAAAGTCGTTGAGGAAAAGGACTGCTAACGGGTTTGCCAACTGGGCCGGGATTTTCCAGAAAATTGCCAACTGGGCCAGCTACCTTTCCAACTTCTGTTATCAGACATGTTCACTGGGCCGGTACCTGACTTATCTGATATTTGTCACCGTTCCGTTTGTTTGTTCCGTGGTGAGCGATACGCCTTATCCAGGGAACACCACGAGGAGGTTGCTCGATTTGAATCAAGGAATCACCACGAGGTAATGTTCATATTGAGAAATCATCTGTCTTCATGACTTGGAAAAGGGTGCGAAGGGGTTGCTTCATTGAGCTTGCTAGCGACGAGATTTAGGATTGGTACATCTTAAGGAGAGCTCATTGACGATGGGCTCAGAGATGGGATGGTTAATGCAGTATAACCTGCAAACGATACGCTTTCCAATCAGCATTCACCATTGGCTGGTGAAGATGCCGTTGAACTCGTTCCATTCAAACCACTCAACCACTTTGGTAACTTCCTGCCCCCCCAAGACTTTTCCAAATGATGAAGAGAGATGTATCCTCAATAAGAACTATACCTCGTCGAGATCGAGTCGTCGGGCTGAATGGAAGCCAGTTCCAGGGCGAATGCGTTTGTTGCAAAGAACAGGTCGCTATCAACGTTCAGCCCAACAGAAAGATACTAAGGGCTGATAACCAGAGCGGCCCAGTCCACCCTCCCCAAAATGACCTGGGAAAACGACCTAAATTCACCGTCACCCCCTGCTAATGCACAAGAACCGATTCCCAGGCCTGGCTGCTAACTTCAGTTGTTTTGATGCTCTTGATCGACGCTTACTCCTTCCTCGTCTTATTTTGCAGGAAGTAAATTAACTTGAAAGTATGGATAACGTTTTAGTCATCGGGAATGGTGCCCGGGAGCATGCCATTTGTTGGAAACTCGCCCAAGCTCCTGAGGTAAGCAGACCAATATTCTATCACGACATTCGTATGAACTGGTTGACTTTACTCGGGCGTTTTGTTTTCACAGGTGAAACACGTCTTCTGTGTTCCTGGCAGTATTGGTATAGCTGCCACCCCTAAGGTTGAGAATGTCGCTCTTGACATTGGCAATCACAAGGTAGTTGAACTTTATTGAAGTAAATACGAGGAATGGAATATTGCATTCACAATGATCGTTTGTTACTTTCAGACGCTTTGTGAGTGGTCCAAAAACCAAAATATCAGCTTGGTGGTCGTTGGGCCTGAAGCTCCTCTTGAGAAGGGTATCGCCGATGCGTTTAATGCCGCGGGAATACTTTGCTTCGGACCCAAATCCCACGCTGCAAGAATTGAGACTGATAAAGGTTTCGCCAAAGATTTCATGGTGCGCCACGGCATCCCTACCGCCAAATTCAAATCCTTCCAAAACGCTGACGAAGCCAAGAAATTCATCAAAAGGTTCGTTTCTCCCTTGACAATATTTACAGTTGGCAAAACTGGTCTGGTTTACTCATTTTCTGTTCTTTTAGCGCTGACTTCAAAGCTCTGGTAGTAAAGGCTACCGGAATTGCTGCTGGCAAAGGGGTCATAGTCGCTAACGACATTGAAGAAGCTTGTGGAGCAGTCGACACGATGCTGGTTCACAAGAAATTCGGCGCTGCTGGAGCAACTATCGTTGTTGAGGAGCTGCTAGAAGGGGAAGAAGTTTCCGTAAGTTTATTCATTGGATACACCCAGTAAGCGTGATACGTAGTTGGTATGTAATCGTCAAAACGAATCTAATGAGAGGAGCGACTTTCATCGTTTTTAATGTTCGAGATAAACTCTAAAAAACTGTACATTTTGGTTTCAAATATTGTTATAAAAGGGATTCCTAAAATATTCCATGGGTTTCTCATCAGTCACAGGTAGGCCAGTTGCCAGAGGCCTGAAGGGGGGGGGGGGGGGGGGGGGGGCTCGTGCAGTGATCGTGTAGAAGCTTTTATTTTTTTTAAATGGTTGTAGTGAGTCTGAACAAGAAAATATCAAAATGGTAGCCAAATTTTTGCTAGGAGAACTTTTGGCGGCCTAAAAACCTCGATTTTTTGGGGGCATTTTCCAGTTTTTCGGCGATAACTCGAAAACTAATCATCGCAGGGGAAACATTCCAAATTCTTGGTTAAAGAGCATAAAATTCTGCGTCGAATGGACTTCTTACACATTAGAATCGGTTCAGCCGTTTACCCCACAATCAAGCGTCAAAAATAAGCATTTTTTCCGATTTCTGACCGGTGGTTCGGGGGGGGGGGGGGGGGCATAAAAGTTTGGGAAGACGGGAAGACCTCCCACTACAACATCCACTTAAGAAAAGACCATCTTCCCTCCGTGGTTTTGTTGGCTTTTGACTGGACCCTCCTCAAATGTGGAAATGACTCTATTTTTTTATAATCAAAGTTTCCGCGTGGGCTCTTCAGATTCCCATAGACAGTGAAAGGAAAGATCCCATTTGAAGGGGACTTTTTGTTTGTTGACAACTTGAAGCGCTTGGATAATATTTATGTTATGCCAACTGGATCTCCTTTTTGACAGTTTCATAATTACGTATTATGCTTGCCAAGCTGAATCTATTCGTTAGAAGCCGAAACTCCAAAATAAGATGGCCAACATTTTTTTTTTTTTTTTTTTTTTGTCATCTTAATAAATTACTGAACAAATGGTGATACATCACTCTCCTCCTCCTCATCTTCGGTCGCAGGTTAAATAGCAGTAGAAAATAGATGTCCTGAGGATAAGCTTTTTATTTACAAATTCACTTCAATCATAATTATTGCAAAGAGGACGAAATTAAGTGTCAACCACCTACTTGTTAGGATCGAGTGACAGAAATGAAGAAATGGGGATGCGCTCCAGGTCGTCCCAATCTATTCTATTACTTCTTCGCCGAAGCTAAATAATGGAATTCGTTGGTGAGTGGTTTATTTGCTTCCCGATACTGTGATGTAACCTGTACTGGAAAATTCTTACAGTTTTCTCACTCACGAGTCCCATTTTTAGCTCGGTAATTGGTAAACGTTGAGCGGCATACCCTCTAAAACGGTATTGTAATTTACTCGTAATATGTATTTTCTCCTGTGTATTATACAAAGCTACGTATATGGCGTATGCGGTAATAATTACCATTAGTTTCTTACTTCTTAGGTTATTCGCCTGTTTTCACGAATTGAGTTATGTATGTACCCCCTTTGAAGGTTCTATTTACAATCACTCTAATTTTCTTCTGCGTTCTGTATCACTACGATTTGACTAGACAGACCCATGCTAAATATCTACCTTCGTTTCCCAGGATTTTGGAAAGACGCAACCCTGTGGGATACAATGATGGTACCTGTAAATATTTAATATATGTACCACCATCACGCTTTTCCTTGCATTCGCAATCCGTAACAACACTGCTTCAAATTGAATAGCGCGATTAAGTTAATTCGAAAAATGATCAGGCAACGCTTTATTGGTATACTTTAAGTGTCGGTATCCTATGTTGGCCTAGTGGAATATTTTGGAGTTTATATTGCACAGAAATTGATCCTATGTTGGCCTAGTGGAATATTTTGGAGTTTATATTGCACAGAAATTGTTGAGAAAGTCGTGGGGGACTAATTCGAAGCTGTTAATATCAGACGTCCATTGGACGCACCAAATTAGTTTCGACAAAATTGAGTCAAAACCAGTGACAGTGAGTGTTGTATTTTTAAATTTACTGATTGGACGGTAAACAAATTCTAGGACCCAGTTTCCCCCCTTCCCGTTCTTCAAGGGTGGTAATAACGTTTTAATTTTTTTCTCGTTTTTAACGCCCAACTCCGCTCGCTACCGGCCGTGTTGGCTGCCGTCGCGTGAACATCACGGAAGTTTCACGGCCTTAGGGAATGACTTTGAAAAGAGATGTAAGTGAAACTGCCGGACGGACGAGTGGAGTCAGAGGGATACGTTAGTCCAACGTGATTTCCTGTCAGAACCTCGTCACGTTGTGTGGGGATGGGGACCGATCGTACCGCTCGTACACGTTTCCTTCTGTGTCCTCCATTTTGGAAGTAGATGGCGTAGGAGGACCTTCGGTGTAGTAGTTTGGGTTCATCTGTCCTCTAGTCTGAACTGAATCGTAGAGCGCTTGCGTTGACCTGAAACATAACATTGAATATTAAATAAGAATTGTATCTCATCGGGAAAAGTGTCTAATCATACTGTAAATTAAAAATTAAAAATTAAATAAATAAAAATAAGATTTATTTTATTTTAGGTAGGTATTTATTTAATTTTAATTTAGGTACCAATTTTATTTTAATTTAATTTAATTTTTATTTATTTAATTTTTAATTTTTATTTATTTAATTTTTAATTGTTTATTTATTTTATTTTTATTTGTTCAATTTTTAATTTATTTTGTTAATTAATTAATTTTATTTTTAATTTATTATATTTAAAGCTAAAATAAAACATTTTTTCCAATTACCTGTAATTCACGTCAATTACACTGGCCGAAGTGTTAACCAGTGAAGGCAGCGTGCTCACCAAATGGTCTCTCACTATTCCTGTTAGCATCAAGTATGTTCTTGGTATGAACACAGTGATGAGAATGATGGAAGCCGTTCCGACGAGGCCGCAGCATACGAAGACGTCCTCCCATTTGGGCAGCATGACGTACCCGACGCACCAGCCCGCCCACACAAGTACGCAGAGGAGGGTGGCAACAGTGAAGTAACCTCCCTCGTGGTAGTTCCTCTTGGATCTCATGATGAACGGCGTGACGCAGCACAGGAGTACCAACAGGAAAACGTCGTAGCTCATCAGGTACAAAAAGACGCTCCCTTGGCTCAGATAAGCGCACTGTTCTTTGCTCAAAAGCAACCAATTCATTGCCCAAAACTGTACGGTCAGTGCTATCTGTACTGCGGCTATGAAAAAACACAAAACTGTCTGCAAGTATCCATTCACGTGGCTCATGAAACCGCCGTCTTCGTCGCAAGAGGCCAACATCAAACTTCTCGCTAGCATCACGGAGTACACTAGAGAATAGCTCAAACTTGTCCCTAAGAGCTTCAAACCGCAAAACACTCCGTTTAAAAAGCTGTTTTCATCAAGCACTTGTAGTGAAAACGGCAAAATAGACGAATACATGAATATCACCGCCAACAGCATTAAAAACGAAAAGCCTGGATTTCCTTCCAGCATGTCCTTCTTGCATATTCGTACTATGATGAAAATGAAAATGGCTACGCAGCATAGTATGCCGACTGTGGAGACACTGAGAAATGCCGCAACCCACGCTTCGTCTCGGAGAGCGATCAAAGGTTTGGCATTCTCGATTTCGGCTTGTATATCAAAATATTCTCTGTAGAGTGAATCGTAGTTGGAACATTTTGAACAATCTAAGCCCACCGTTTCGTTTGTGGGGGAGTCCTTGCACGTGACTGTCACTTCCGTCACGTTGGTGTCTGTTTCCAGAAACCATTCTTCGGATAATTTGACCGGACCGACTTTAAAGAACTTCCCTCCCGACTGTTCGAGAACTACCGCTCCGTCGTAGGTCCGAGAGTCAACATTGGAGGCGATCGTCCCTTTTTTCAAGTCTACTTCCAACGCTTCGTGTTCCCTCGGGGTCATCGTCCTTCGAAGAACTCGGGGCAGTTTGGAGCAGACGGCCTGCTCGGAGCAATGGATTTGCAAATGGTACTTCAGAGATGACACCATATCCAAGAGGTCGTTGGCCACCAAAAGCTGCTTCGTCGAAGTTTTGGTCTCCAGCAAGCCTGCCCCGTAGTCATCAGGCCAAGTTTCAGTGAGGTTGAAAGGATCGTTTATCTTCGGCACGTCTAGACGAGAAGGCAGCACAATCAATACTTTTGACGTTGACAGTTCTGCAACCAAAATAAAAATATTTTAATAGAAGAAGCAATGATTGTCAATTGATACATTGATGTGACCTAACCTGGCACTGGCTCGAAACGTCCATCGATTGGAATGAATAGAATTCTACTCTCTCTGAGCTCCTTCGAAGCATTCTTCATGTCCGAAAACGAGCCCATCATGACTATAGTCCCTCCGCCTGGGCCAAGTTTGTACCTGAAACCAATGGATTCTTCATTACAGCATCTATACAATAATTCTGAGACATTTTTACAACTTGCACTCACATTTCATCAAAAGGCAATGTGTGATAAACGCAGATCCTCAACTCTGTTAAAGCTTGTACGAGCTCTTCCGTCGTTTCGGCATTGTCTGTTACCACATAGTGAACTGGAGCCCATTTGAGGCGATGGAGAACACTGCAGAACATTGAAAGTGAGGAAACATTTGAATTTCAACTGCAGGCCAGTTATGTTTTGATGATTACCTTGAAGAAATTCTTGCTAGGACGCTTGTTGATGGGGATGTAAGTGTCGTTAAGGGGAACTCCAAGCTGTTCCCGAGGTCTTTGACCAGCTCGCTTGTACCCTTTTCTATTAACCCTCCTGAAATCAATCATTATGGTAAATCTGCCTAATCGGAAGTTTAAGGGCAGGCTGTTCAATGGGGTTCTTCAGGATAGGGATGGAAAACCAAAATTACTATCCGTATATTGGAGATCCCATTGGATGAATATCAAGCATCGAGGGTTCACTCTTTTTCCGATAATGAGCGGTTTCTGGGCTTTTCCCCAAAAATGGAGATAGGAGGATTCACAATAGTCGAAATGTACCATCCTCAATTCACTTACCTAATACAACAGAATTGGAACAGTCCGCCTCAACGAGCGCTTCCACCAATGCCTTCTGGGTCATCTCTACCGTCGAACAAGTCTCGTAAATTGATAATCCTGTCACAATGAAAACCGCAATTAATTCCATTTATTGTCTGTGGGTTCATTCCAATTAAATATTTCCTCACCGATTCTGACACCTGGCAGCAAATTCCTGTCTATGATTGAATGAAACGCTTGTATCACAGCTGCTATGGTTTGCAAAGCTTCCGGGTCCACCAATGTGCAATTTTCTCCGTAATGAGCTCCGAAGAACCCTGAACGGCAAAGTAGATAGTCAGTGATGTTCTTTTGATTAATTTGGGCACATTTTAAAAGCTACAAAACCATGTGCTTAGTTTAAAGTGCTTAAAGATCTCCTAAATCCACGTTTTTACGTGGGTCCACAATAATGAACGTCGTAGCTTGAACTTCAACACCAGAACGCAATATCATAAAATTGGTGCAAAGTAACTAGCGGTGAATTTGACTACTAAATTCGTGGTCGTAAAAAAACTTATTAGGCAATCGAGACATTTTTACGTCGATAGCTCACCTGTAATAACGACATCTCCTGGCACTTTGTACAACGTGTTGTCTCCAACGGAATCGCACGTCGTTTCGTTAACGGCCAAAATTGCCGGGAAAGCTATAATCGCACTCCATATAAACCACTTGCAGAATTGATCCATTTTGTGGTGTCTTCGTCCTGAAATGTCCAAAAGATTCCTTGGAACGAACGGCGACGAGAGGCGGGGTGGGGTTACAGAAAATCAAATTGTGGAGACGTCTCTGGCGGTTACCAACAACAAAAACCAATTCCCGATTGCCCCTCGTGTCTCAAAATGTTTCTCATGGCGATCCGACCGGCCCTAAGTCAACCCGAGTACTGGGAATGAGTCATTTTACGCTAGAGAGGTTTTTTTTTATAGGGAGGTACAGGGAAACACTATCGTCCTTATCCTGGGAAGAACGTGTGCATAACTCCCTTGACGACGGTACAAACATCGGTTTATTGATTGCCAACGTGTGCCTGCCTCGTCTTACACCAGCAGGTGTCTGGCATGGTTGAGCGAGTCGCGGCGAGCATAGAGGTGTAGCAGGTGGATATTTGATTCTACGATCAAGATACTTCGGAAGCTCGAAAACCCTTCAAACCCCCCAGTTTCAAACAACTGCCCCATAGAACTTCACAGAGTCAAAGATTTAACAACGTTCAAATCGAAGCATCAATTATTCAGAGAAAAACTATTAATAAACAATAACAGATCAGCAGTACCGTGTATTCAGTCGGTACTGCTCAGGATTCGCTAGAGTCTAGATTAGCAACGTCTAGCGGCTAGACGTTGCTAATATTGTTTTTAGAAGAACAGCTAAAACATAGAGAAGGTATTCGATGAGGATTTTAATCCCAGAGAAGGTATCCTGTGCGATAACTCCTCTATGTATGTGTGGAGGGTATTTTAATACACAGTCAAGGTATCCAAAATAGTCGAAGAATTCAGAGAGGTTTTACACTGGGAAGGTATTCCACGTCATACCTCCTATTGGTTTATTATTCTTGGAATAATACACCTATGTTTTCGCGACGGAGGTCGACGACTCCGATCGGCCTCAAAATTTGAAATTAGCCGTTATTATTGGTTACCTATATATGTTTATTATTCTTTGATACAAGTTAATTGTGCAAAAATTAATTCTGTATCAAAAAAATATTTTTCGGCGGGGTTTGATGAGGGTGGTAGATGGGTTGTTAATTAAAACAGCTTTTAATTAACAACCCATCTACCACCCTCATCAAACCCCGGCGGCCAACAAGCCAGAGATGGATGATACCCTTTCAAAAATATTTTTGAAAAAAAAAAAAAAAAAAAAAAAAAAAAGATAGAACGGATGTGGGACCTCGAAAAAATGGATTTTCCGTCCAAAATTACTCGGAGAACGACCTTATCAAATAAGGTCAAATGACCACCTGGGTTTCTTCAAGAATCCCATTTTTAGCCCCATAGATCCCTACAGTGAAATCGGATCGTTCTGGGACCCCCAAAAATGGATTCTACGTTCAAAAAACACTTCGAAAACGACACCTAACTCAACCCCATAGCCGAAAACCTTTGAATACCCCTCCCGTAGCCCCTTAGCTCCACACGGGTTCGGGCGATCGGGCTGAAAACCTTGCGGGCTCAACTAGATGGTAAACCGAGTACTTATTTTGTCAAAATTTCAGATTTTTAAAACAATTTCTACTGCCCAAAACGGCCCGGACGGACATCTCGGTTTCGGAATCTGGACATCTTGAAACGAATCATGTCAAATTTTGAGGCCGATCTGAATTTTCGACTTCTATCGCGATTAATGGGTGTATTATTCCAAGAATAAGTACCTAACCAAAATAGAAAAAACTATTATAATGATTAAATCGCATTTTTCGTTGCTACAGAATTAAATTTTCCGCAATTTATATCAAAGAATAATAAAACCTTGAGTGGAATTTGCAGCGATTTTCTTCACGATACCCATAGTGAGTCTCGCAAGATTTTCAATCCGAAGGCGCACCGAGGGGCGCTGAGGAGCGCTGAGGAGCTTTTAAGGGGCTGCATTTGGGGTTTTCCAGATTAGTTGACTGAGTGAGATGACGTTTTCGAAGCAGTTATTGCTCTCACTTCAATGAAAAAAATTCATAATCGAATTATTTTAAAGTTGCATAAATTCGTGACAGTCGTTAAATTTAACGTATCGCGACGGGGTCAATAATTCTGATCGATCAACATATCGTGAAACATTCCAGTAAATACGTAATTCCAAGGTCAAAATTTGAGGCCGATCAAATCTTAACCCTAGTTAAGTTTTTTGGCGTAGAATCCACTTTTTGTAGTCATTGTTCAGTCCAAACACTGTACAAGTATTCGGATGTTTCACAACTTTCGATTTATTTTAAATAATTTTTTATTGACCGAATTAATTTTTGCACAATTTATACCATAGAATTAGAAAGAAAACCTAAAGTGAAATTTGAAAATTCCTCAAGCACCTGAAAATGCTTTTTAATGATGGAATTTACGAGATGTAGGTTCCATGATTTGTAACTCACTGATGACCTCCCCCTCTCCATTCCTCTGGCTTTACCGCTTTCAAACTACCCTTTGAAGAGTTCTCCCTCGTTCGTATGACTATTACTTCCCCATGGGTGTATCGCATGACCTCGACGGAAATCCTACACACTCCCTTATCCCTTGACCCTGCACCCGTTTTCCTATGTCACGAATGATCGCGTTTCACAGGCTCCTTGATCCAATTTGGCCGAGTTGGATAACAAGAGTAGAATAAACTCAGCTTAAGACGCTCGTTTCAGGCACCTTGAACTCATCATGGTTTTCCCTTCACGCTAACTTGAAACGCTTTGGTAGGCATTTAAAAAAAAAGTTTTTCTTTGGGGAGATGTTTTAAGACTTGATGCTGCAGAAGGGAGCACAGCGTTAATAATGATTATTAATTATAATAGCTTAGTTTTGATATATAATATTCCATGATTTATAACAAACTGACGTCCACTTACTAGGATTGTCCGAGTTGGCTGTAACACATTCAGGATGGGGAATCCACCACCAAGCGCACTAGTTTCAGTAAACTTCCCGTTTTCAACGTCATCTCTTGAGCCGGAACCGTACAAAATTCACAACCGGAGTTTCTGAGTGCAAACAAGCAAATCAATTGGTTAATGGTGGTGTAGAACCGGAGAAAATAAAAATAAACCTGTAGCAGAAGGTTTTAATTGGATTAGAAGTGTCCGTCCGGTCTCCCTCCACCAACTTCGCACCGCACTTTTAATGATTCCCCTCCTGTCGATATCGCCATTCCAGCCAAGCGTGCCAAACGCTTATTGAATGTTGTCTTGCAAATTTCGTAGACTTCATTGTTTGACTATACGTTTACGTCCAGTACCTACAGCTGAGCCGAAAATATTAACGCCCAAATTAGGCGTTCAAGGGTCCACTACAACACCACTCCTATTACAACACGTGGGAGAGATAGTTGATACTGAAAATTTAGTAGGCATACTGTGTCACTATTTTATTGGCTGAACTTGAACAAATGAGCCTTATCGACTGTGTATGCGAGTCCTCGTATCTCCTTTTCGTTTATTATTCAGCGAAAAAGTCACATAATACTGTAATTGCGACGAAGGTCGAAAATTCTGATCGGCCTCAAAATTTGTCTTTTGAAGATTTTGATTTGAATTTTTTTCATGATGTCTAGATTCCAAAAACAAAATTCAGCGCAATTTTCGACGAGCGCAACTCCGCGCAACTCCTCCTATCTTCTTTATTCTCAGTCCGATTGAGTCGGCGTTTCCTCTGAGTCCTACCTAGCGATCCGAATTGTAATATTAAATCCCAAAATAACGAGTTTCAACGGCGAGTTTAATTTGAACGATTCTCCATAAACATAGGGGGCCTCCCCGCTCTTAGGGTCTGTCAGGTCTGTGCCCCGTTCGTAGAGTGCATTTTTCTGGTGTGTGTCTTCGACCTTATAGGACCTTACTTCAGGTCTGTGAGGTCTGATGACAGGTGCAAGACGTTTTTTGTTTCCCACGATTTCGGATACATTCATTGATTTTTGTTTTACTAATCATCAGAAATATTTGTTACTCAGGGGGTCGTTTCCACTGTATGGGCAAGCGGAGTGGACCCCCCTTTCCGAGAAAGTGGCTGGCCGAGCGAAGAGAGGCCCACTGGCTGGTTAAATGGTCGGCTTATTATATTGGAACTCCAGCCCGATGAGGAGGAGGATGACCTAGGAGGAGAACGAGGATGCTAATTTTTTTTCGAAGGCACTTATAGATGTCAGAAAAATTTGAAATTGATCTACAAAAATTCAGCTTGGCAAGCATAGTATGAGAAAAGTGTGAAAACTCCAAAAAGTTCGCTCAAAGTGCTCCAAAAATGTTTAAGTGCTCCAAGTGTTTAAAAAAACGAGCTGTAGGTATCGGTTGACAGGACGTTGGAATGGCGGGATTGATGGTGGGGAGAAGACAGCACGTAAGGGAGGTTGACAGGGGGGGGGGGGGATGATGGGTTCCTAACGGGGAGGAGTGAATGGCTCATAACAGTGTTGATGGGGGGGGGGGGGGAGAAGGCTCTACATGGGGTTAACAGGGTGCATGAAGGGTAGGCGATTCTGGCCCAGAATTTCTGGGTTCAAAAATAAGAAAAATAGAAACAAGGCGAGTTTTGAGGGTGGGCGACTCACGAACGGCTAAGGGGGGGGCTCTTACGGACTTTGGTTTGAGGGGGGGGGGGGGGGGGTTAACATGTTCCTCCCTCGTCTTTCATGAGGATCATTTCTCACCATTAGGCAGTGCTCAGACGTCATTAAAAAAAACTCAGGTGATAAAATATTCACAAACAACAATAAAAGGGTGTTCAGTGTTGGGGGTGGGGGTAAATAAGCAGGGCTAGCGAGGGGAAAATCGCTGATCTCGATATTTGGCCAAGGATGGGGTAAACAAATATTTCACTTTCCA
The DNA here is from genome assembly GCA_955831195.1 of Pilophorus perplexus. Lineage (NCBI taxonomy): Eukaryota > Metazoa > Arthropoda > Insecta > Hemiptera > Miridae > Pilophorus > Pilophorus perplexus. Next base: position 6,709,540 of record OY037015.1, read on the forward strand.
AATGAATCCTTTCATTTCAATCATTTATATCTTCAAGAAAACAAAACTAATCATTATCAAAAAGGAAATAGAAGGGGTCTGAGGCCAAGTGGGAGAGGTCAGGAGTTGGCTGGCTTTAGCCCCCTAGTTCAAATTTAGAGCTTGTGAACTGCAAAAGCATACCTAAGCATACCTCTTGTATACATGGTCTTTGTCGTATACAAAGGCTTGACTTAGCTCAAGAATGGTGTTTTTTTCGCTCTCCTGTGACGTCGAAAAAACGGAGATACGATTATTCGGCTGAAGTATTGTTCGTCACGTTTTTTGGTGACCTGACACCCCTCTAGAAACGTAATGTTTCATCTCATTATAGAACATCACAATTGTTTATGATTGTTGGCTGCAATCAGATTATCGGGTCGTTTTTGTTGGAATAGCACTAAATGAAATTTTCATCCGATGGGACGGGCTCATGTTGCCCTCTGGGTTAATACAGATTCTAATTAGATTACCTGCATTCCGAGCTATCAAACGTTTAGGCGAAACACGTTGTTTTATTTGGATTTTTAAAGTTATGTTATATGAGATTGATTGGAAGCGACTTGGCTTGCAACACGATAGCGTTAGCTCGTGTTACAATTTTCCTTTCTGCGCAGGTTTTGGCTTTTAGCGATGGGAAGAACACCAAAGTTATGCTGCCGGCTCAGGATCACAAACAAGTGTTCGAGAACGACAAAGGAGGCAACACCGGCGGCATGGGAGCGTTTGCTCCTTGCCCGCTAGTCAACGAGTCGATGCTCGATTGGATTTCCGTCAATGTGATCCAAAAAGCTGTCGACGGCCTGCGCCAAGAAAACATCCCATTTGTCGGTGAGTTCGACAGACGACGGTGTCACGTTACGACGCCTGTCCAACTGATGCCAACAGTTAATCCCTCATTTTCTCGAGAACTGCAAATTTTGTTATACCATACGTTGGCAGCATTGATTTCACGAAGTCACCCCAAACTCATCCATGCACCAACCTAATCCACTTGGTATTCTTACTTGTAAAGGGTGTTTGTTCGCTGGTCTGATGATGACAAAAAATGGACCCAAAGTTCTCGAGTACAATTGCCGATTTGGGGACCCAGAAACTGAAGTTATACTGCCTCTCTTACAATCCAACCTGTACATTACCATGCTCGTAAGTTGTTGTGTATTCTTATTCTTATTGATGGCATTATTATAATTTTATTGTTCTTTTTAACGTTCTCTCGTTTTATTCGTTATCATACCATTATACGAATTTATTGACCAAATAAACACCACAATCTTCCCTTACTATTCTATTCAACTGAAGTTTCGTTCACAATAATCTTTCTTGTGATTGTGTTATATTTCCTTTAAGTAACGGTGTGATATGAAGAGTTTTAATGATGAATGAGGGTTTTATGTGTCATGTGAAACATTGTTAATGAAAACCTTACGAGAAGAAGTTGTTAAGTACGTTATTTACTTTGATAATATTCACATTTAACGAAGGGGTGTATGTCGGATGCAGGCATGCTGCAAAGGGACACTCAACATGGTCGACCTGGAATGGGAAGAACAAACATGTTGCGTTGGAGTGGTAATGGCCAGTCATGGATACCCTGAGAGCTCCAGGAAAGGGGATGTCATCTCTGGTAAGTATTATTATTCATAAGCGCCCGCGTTATTTTGATCGATTAACTTTTTTAGGATGTTGAAGGATTTTTGCCTGGAGGTTAACTGTTTCAAGGGGCGCCTGTGTAAAGTTACGACCCCCCTCCGTAGACGTGGGAGAACTGCTTCAACTCGTTACCTGCTAGCTCTGTGCCCCACACTGTCCCACCAACAGTAGCCTCTTGTTAGCCTTTCCCGAGCATCGATGCATTAAAACTCGGGATTGCTAGCTGCCTATACGGAAGCTTTGGTGTTGTGCAGCCGCAACGACACCAAAGACAATTAATCGAAGACCCCCCCCCCCAACTTTAAATCCTCCAAAAAGTCCATCTGTACCCGTCGACCCCTGACGTCGAAAATCTTAGGCTACTTGATTGAAATATATGGGTATGTGTAACACCGGGGTAAGTGTAACCCAGAAAATCGTTTGATCAACTTTGACTGCTCATCACACCTGCAATCGTTGTGAAAATTTGACCATAGGTTCATCTAACTATACTTGATTATTGGTTAAATTTTGAAATCGAAAGCTCGACGAACCTCTTACTAATGCACAATATAAAAATTGGGATCAAAGTTGCACTTGCCCTACCATGTGAGGGGCAAGTGTAAATCAGGCCTATTTTCACTCGTAACTTTGGGCAGTTTGTACAGTGTAATCAAAAACAGCATTAAAATGGCCAGAAAACGTGTATTTTAATGTTTTAACGGTCATTGCCTAAGTCAAAATGGGAGATATAAAATTATAGAAAAAAATCTTAAGGCAACCAATCTTTTATGTGGGTTACACTTGCCTCAGGTCCCAAAAAAGTGAGGTTATGATAACCCAGCACTTTTCCATTTCCTAAAAGCAAACTTCTACATCACAGTAAAGAAGTAAAGAAGTACTTCCCCCAAAAATAGGCCGATTTCTTCTATTCTCCTGGCAGGATGACCCATCAACACAGGTGAGCTCTTTTCCGCAGTAGAATCACAGCAGCTACATGAAACCTCCCTCCCACGTGAAACTTACAAACTGACAGTGTTGCCATTGCATCAATGATATTCTAGGAGAGTTTTTAACATCTCATCCATCTATTCTTCTCTCAGAGGATTGCTGATTGAGCCGTAGGTTACACTTACCCCTAATTTACACTTACCCCGGTGTATCTTACCTACTTGAGTAAATTGGGCCTGAGCGGAATAATATAGGAACCCTCGAATGTTAAAAATGAAAGCTCCATATTGGCGTTTTCCGCGTGGCTTCAAATTTTACTTGATGCCTAATTTCTCAATCCTCCCTTTTGGGGACACGTCGCACACATGACCAAACAATTTCTTCCAAGTTATTCTGTTAAACTGATAGGAAAATTATCCCTGATTCGAAAATGAAGTCTAAACTAAACTAATCCAGGGTCCCCCCCAGCTGTACGATCATGCCAAAACAATTGCAAAATACCCGAAGGGAATACTTTTTGTTTTTTAATTTACCGTTAATTTTATTTTAGGGTTGGATAAAGTGTCTACCTGGAAGGAGGTGATCACTTTCCACGCGGGTACGGCCAAAACCAACAGGGAATGGGTGACAAATGGTGGACGTGTATTAATCAACGTTGCCAAGTCGAGGTCTCTCGTCAAAGCTACCAACATTGCCACACAGGCGTGCCAAGCGATCACCATCCCTGGCGGGCATTTCAGGCGGGACATCGCTCACAAAGGGATCCCGAGGTGATTCAAGGACACACTGGTTGGTGGTGGTAGCTAGACAGATTTTCACTCGGTCACTCTATTTGATTTCCAGGTGGATCCTCAATGAGGGGGCTATGAGTTACAAGCAGAGTGGGGTTGACATCGCAGCGGGCGAAGCTCTCGTAACTTCAATCGTCCCTTCGGTAAATGAAACCTCCCGGGATGGAGTGCTGTCCCATTTGGGCGGATTTGGAGCATTTTTCGACCCCGCTCTCTCAGGCTACAAAAACCCTATTCTGGTCTCGGGTACTGATGGTGTTGGTACAAAGTTAAAAGTAAGTAGCCACACCGTTCAAAGTGACATAATGAAAGTTGTTCTGTGTTACTGATGAAAACTTCTTAGGTGGCGCAGGCTGTGGGAAATCACGATACTATCGGTGTTGATCTGGTGGCGATGTGTGTCAATGATATTTTGTGTCACGGAGCTGAGCCCCTCTTCTTCTTGGATTATTTCGCTTGTGGAAAGCTGGAAGTAGATGTTGCTGCGCAAGTGGTTCGAGGAGTCACAGCCGGATGCAAATTAGCCGGTTGTGCTTTAGTTGGTAAGAACAGACTCATGCTCGTTCATGAATGTCTTTTCGAGTCCTTCAGTGTTGCTTGACCTGTGCCGATTTTCAGGTGGTGAGACTGCCGAGATGCCGGGGTTGTACGGCGAGGGTGACTACGACTTGGCCGGTTTTGCAGTGGGCGCTGTCGAAAAAGGCAGCGAACTCCCGAGGACGTCGACCATAACTGAAAACGATGTTGTCATCGCTGTTCCCTCCTCGGGAGTCCATTCCAACGGGCTCTCGTTAGCCCGGAAGATTGTCGAGAAGCAAGGCATACGGTTTACCGACAAAGCGCCCTTCTCGGACAAAAGTATAGGTGAGTTTTTACCGTATAGTGAGGTTGGGGTTTCAGGAGGACAATAAATTCACTTGTTGGGTTTGGGGATGAAAACTCTCCATCCCCCCCCTTTTTGGCCCGCTGGGGCTCTTGACTGGGAGCCACTGAACTCTTTTACGGGTAAAGACTTACAGCAGATGTCAGAGAGGAAGCAAAATGTGCCATCAAGCTGGGGATGGGTATCGGAAGTAAAAATATCGATATTGGATGTACAGGGTCTGTCCAAAAAGTCCCCAAACTTTTTCAAATGAAAAAAAAAAAAAAAGGTTTAAAACTATTACTATGAGTAGTAGTAGTAGTTTGGATTCCCTTCAATGTATCTTCTCTCTTCCTTGGTATACACTTGCCCCAAAGGTGTTTCCACTCTTTAAAGCAGTCCTGGAACGCAGATTGACGTTTGGATATTATTGAACACAATCAGCGGTGGAAGAGGATAACTAACAGTACAAAATAAGAACTGTAACAGACTAAAACACTGAAACACTGCATAGAGTCGGGACATGTATGTATATTATATTTGCAGGGATTATGATCCAGGTTCAAAGAGTAGATATTCAAGCTCGTTTCCGTACAGTAGAAACACAAATTCAAATGCTTCTGTGAAATTTAGAATTTTGTACCTAGTGTTAATAGCTCAAGGTGCCGTTTTTTCATACGGGGAGGCTACAAATTAAACATCTTTTGAAAAAATATCCCTACTTTACCATACAGTAGTGATACGTTCAAACAAAGTACCTAAATTTTTCATTAGAATCACAAATTCAAGGATTTTCTGGACATAGAGTAGTTATCAGTTCAATTAATTCTATTGCTTTCATCCAGTAGAGACAGCAATTTAAAAAATACAAAAAAAAAAGCAATGAGAAGTGATATAAGCTCAAATGGCGTTACATTTTTCCATGGAGTAGGAACACTATGGTAAAAACGTCTTAGTGCAGGAGACAAGTTTTGCCACAAAAATATTTCTCACCTTTGCCCTAACGAATCGCAATTAGGGATGGGTATCGAAGGTAAAACACCGATGTTTGATATCGATACATATTTTTGAAGATTCTATCGATATTCCGATATATCGACGTGCAAAATATTCAAGTATCAATACCATTTGAACCCTTGGCAAATTAAAAGAAAAAAACCGAGCTTAGAGGCAAAACACCAGTTTAGGTTTACCATTACAAAACTAAAAAATTCGGAAAAGAAACTGAAAGCCAGGACTTTGAACAGTCCAAACAGTGACTTTTTGAAACAGTCTCCTTTATTTTTCGTCTTGGTTTGTTTCGTTGCGTTGTTGATTGGTTTTCTTTACTTAGTAATTAGTCTAAATTCACATCCATTTTGAGGCTTAAGAGCTTAGAAGGGAACAGAGAAGGCTATGTCACCAAAGACTGTGTTTCAGACTAGAAAACTAGGCCGATTTGTTGAGATAAAAATATCGATAAACGATATATCGAGTGTATTGGGTGGCGATATGGAAAAATCCAGTATTTTTTGTAGAAATATCGATAATTCAGATACTTCGTTACCCGTCCCTGTATCAGGTCTAGGCGCAGGTGGCTGGGGGCCCACTGGGAGCAACCATCATAAACGCTCAGGCTTTTAATCAAATCTCATTCATTCTTGATAGGTGAGGAACTTCTCACGCCGACCAGGATCTACGTTCGAGAATTGCTGCCGGTGCTGAGGTCGGGGAAAGTGAAGGCGATAGCGCACATCACCGGAGGCGGTTTAACCGAGAATGTCATCCGAGTTCTTCCCAAAAACGCCAAAGTCGTTGTGGACGCCACCAAATGGGAAATCCCTCCTATTTTCCCCTGGATGTCAGTCGTCGGTGAGTTGTAATTTACGATAATACGATAAGGATGTGTGTTGAGTGAGGCCTTTGAGCTCATCACTTCAAAATATCGATCTTTCAGGTGACATCAGCGAAAGTGAAATGCTCCGAACCTTCAATTGCGGAGTGGGTTTAGTTCTCATCACCTCTGCCAAGGATGCCGACTCCGTTTTGAAATCAGTCAAATCCAGCTCCATCATCGGAACCGTACAGAACAAACAGAACCCAAGTACTTTGGAACACCTTGAAATGATGGACCCTTTTCAATTAGTTTTTTTCCCCCCCTTTTATTGAGATCCTCAATTGAAATCTTTTCAGGCGAGAAAGGTGTCGAAGTGAGCAACCTCACCGCTGCATTTTCTCCGCTTATGAAGCCTTACGTCCCCCACGTTATTCAGCAAGAAGCTGCCAAAAAAAGGATCGGCGTTTTAATCTCTGGCTCTGGAACAAACCTTCAAGTAGCTACTCACGTGTTCACTTTTTTCTAATCCACGATCTACGATGGTGGCACTTTTACTAATATAATTCGATCATTTCCAGGCTCTGATTGATAGTGTCAATGAGGGACGTATAAATGGCGAAATTGTTACTGTAGTTTCGAACAAAAATGGCATTCAGGGACTGGCGAGAGCTCAAAAAGCGAACATATCGACAATTGTGAGTGACATTTCATTGTTACGCTCGAGAAATAATTAACTAGAAAATTTGACTTTTTATTGTCATCTTCAGGTTATACCTCACGCAACATTTTCTTCGAGAGAAGAATTCGAAGCAGAAGTTCACAAACACCTACAGGACTGCAGGGTTGACTTGGTCGTTCTGGCTGGTTTCATGAGGGTCTTAACAGGTAATTTTTTTTTTTTTTTTTTAAATGAAAAAAAGGAACCAGTTATTTAACAGAATGTGTTTTTCGGAGGTTATTTGCTTTGAAGTTGTTGGGTGTAAGGTAAGTCAACAAAAATATCCCACTGAGTCGGTGGCTCCGACCCAACAGCCCCCCCACCCGCCGAGAACCGCAACTCCTTCTAACCCGACCCCACACCCTGGCGTCCTTCGTGGCTTTTAGGTTTCTACACATTGTGGCCAAGTCATCGGCATCACATGACATTGTTTATCCTAATACTTGGCAGGAATTACTATGGTTCCTCGCGGTACCACGTAGCTAGAGACATTCTATCCAACCTTGTGCATTTGAACTCGTAGCATTTGTCATGAGTCTGCCTTAAAAAGAACTTCAAGATTGATATTTTTATTAGTTTTGCTCTAAATTATTTTGATCTTTAATTTTTTTTTTTTTAATTTTTTTTTGTGGTGTTCAGGTTGGTTTGTAAGCAGATGGCGAGGGAAGATGATCAACGTTCACCCTTCGCTGCTTCCTTCCTTCAAAGGCGTGAATGCGTGGCAGCAGGCTCTCGATGCCGGCGTCGCAGTGTCCGGCTGCTCTGTACACTTCGTCGAGGTTCGTTGTGATTTGTTTTCGAATTTTTTTTTTGAACGATGACGGTGGCACTTAAATGTTATGACGTTCAAATTACAGGAGGAAATCGATAACGGGGCGATCATCAGTCAGGGCGTGGTGTTCATAACGCCGGGAGAAACCGTCGCGAGCTTGCAGGACAAAATCAGAGTGGAAGAGCACAAATCTATTGTCCGAGCCGCTCAGTTGATCTGCTCGGGGGCCGCCACCCTCGATCTCGCTTCCAACAAGATCATATGGAAATGACCGTGACCGTTTGAGCAGTGACGAGGATTACTCATACTTTATTGGGGGCCTTCGTTGCGGGAGTGAGATATTAAATAGCGTCAATGAGATGTTGCCATTTTCAGCTTCAAAATCCGAGTTGGTTGTTGAGAAAGAACTTTGAGAAGAAGTACGAGATGTCAGCAGAACATTTTCTTTTCCCGACGACAAGCACACCCTTTTTCTGCAACCACTTATCAGCCGTGTTGGCCCTCATCATTTGAAAAAAATAATTGCACAAACTGTAAGGCAGTAAAAATGATATTAATGCATAGGCACATCTGTCCCTGCTATGTGCCATTTTAGTCCAGTAAAGAACCCAGGAAACCTCTATTTGTGTTCCATAGGTTGACAGAAATTTTAATTTCATGTGTCAACCATTACCTAAGTAAAACTGCCAGTTTATGTCACTTGATCAGTGTAACCCTCTTTGTAGACTGTATTAGGTAGTACCTTATCTGATTAGGATTAAACTATGTGCAGACAGATCTGAGAACTGTTTAATTTTTTAATGAAATATAAATGTTGCTATCTTGTTTTTAGCTTTACATTTTCTAATGCTCAACATTCTAGTTGTAATATTTTTGTACTCAATAAATCACTCAGTGCAGTGATGAACGCATTTCATCTGGGCATTGTTATTTATTTATTACGAATCCCATGCTAAATTCATACGGCAAGAAAGGGGAAAGGAAGGGAGGGAACTAATATAGTGAACGAAAGCATCAATATTTTTCTGAGCTGGTAAGTATACGTAATCGTTCTTCCATAATTGGTGGTTCGAACAATGACGCAAAGTACACTTCAGACATTATTCCTCTGTAATAATTACAACGTGGTAAAATTATTTAACTTCATTTTTATTTATTTTTTTAAAACCTCTACGACAAGGTTATTTTTGACGTTGTTGTTTTATTGGGTGCGTTACCTCTTTATGATCATATTGTACCAGTACGTCATTGTTTTACTGACACGGCGATAGGTATATCATTATATGAGTAGTCAACAGTGATGCAATTGGCTTCGGCATTCAAAATTTGAATCATTTAATGACTTACCACGATATCGTCGTGGTCGCTAATCAAATTTTACAGCGAGAAGTGACACATGAAAACGCTGCAAGTTTTACACACGGGCCCGGTTTATTATTCTATTCTAGGTTTATTTTGAAAATAAATAAAAAGTATTTAATAGGTACCTACTTAAATAAATACCTAAATAAAAACTTAAAAACAAATTCTGTACAATGTTTGGACTAATGTGGGATTTTGCGTCCAAAATTAATCGGAAATTGACTCCTTATTTGACCTTCTCGAATCATAGGCGTACCGGGGGGGGGGGGGAGTATTTTTGGACGTAGAATCCATTTTTGGGGGCCCCGGAACGAAAGGAAGACCTGCGTACGCCCTTGTCCTGGAGTCCTTCAAAATCTCATTTCTAGCTCCATAGATCCCCACGCAGAAATCGGATCGTTCTGGGACCCCCATAGATGGATTCTACGTCCAAAATTACTTCGTATAGGACACCTAACTCGATCCCGAAGCCAAAACCCTCTGAGTAACCCCACCCGTAGCCCCTTTTGAGCCCCACGGGTTTGGGCGATCGGGCTGAAAACCTTGCGTGCACAACTAGATGGTAAACCGAGTATTTTGTCAAAATTTCAGATTTAAAAAAATTCTTACTGCCCAAAACGGCTTGGACGGCGGACGGGCACTTATTTTTTGGAATTTGGACATCTTGAAACGGATAATGTCAAATTTTGAGGCCGATCAGAATTTTCGACCCCCGTCGCGATTATTATTCCAAGAATAGGTACCTACCTACGAAATAAATAGTAATAAGTAGGTAATAAACCAAACCTACCTACGGTGGTGACCAGTCATCTGGCAACACTGGATCGTAAATATGAGGGAAGTGATATTTTAGACTAACAACAACAACAACTTGTAACCGTGGAAAAATCGTTCACGTCTATTTTCCCACCTGGAGTAACGCGTATGTATTTACACAGAAAACTACTATATTGATATTAATTTTAATACGGTTGTTTTTCTTTAGTGCCCGTTTTCGTAGTGTTTTCCTTCAACTCCAAGGCGCAGGCATTTGTTACAATCGTTCAGTTGAAGATGCAGTCGGCCGGAGTTTCGAGATTTATCCGTCAGCTCGGTGAGTACACGGCATCACCACCTACAGTAGGAACACACTGTGTTCAACACAGAGTAAAAGAGATCACCGTAGGAAACAAGACTGACAAGAAACGCACGGCTGTGTCGCTGTTTTAACTCGAACGGTACTGTACTGGTGACATACGGGCTACCTACGGATACCTACGTATGGTATCAGGTGATGTCATGGGTATTCAAACTACTCACCGCGAATGGCCTTACGTCTCGTTTATTTAGATTTTCTCGTCATATTTTTTTCAGGGAGTCTGAGCAGCCGATGTTCATCGAGGTATACACACACTTCGGTGATCTACAGGCAAAAGGAAACCACCACTTCAGCTTTTCAGGATGATTTGGTAGGCTATTCGAACACTTTTTTTTTTTTTTTTTTTTTTTTTTTTTTTTAAACAAAATTCTACGCACAAACTCATGGCTTGTTATTTTCAGCCCATAGAAATGGAAAACCCCTTCAAAAAAGAGAAAATGGAATGCATCTTGTGCAAAATGAAGATCGAGCCTGACTACAAAAATGTGAGGCTGTTGAGCCAGTTTGTCTCTCCGTTTACTGGTCAGATTTACGGCCGGCATATCACCGGGCTGTGCAAGAAGAAACAGGAGAGGGTCAAGAGGGAAATCTTGAAAAGTCGAAATGCTGGTGAGCTTAAACGCACTGTGCCTTCCAGTATACAAAGATTTCGCAGCCCACTTCCAGTACAGTGGAAGCGGGGATGTGCCCGTCGTATGTTGTAAGAAAAAACGCCTAACCTCCTGGGATCCTTCAAAAATCCCATTTTTAGCCCCATGAAAGCCCTATTGATCGCCACAGTGAAAACGGATCGTTCCGGGACCCCCGAAAATGGATTCTACGTCCAAAAATACTTCGAAAACGACACCTAACTCGATCCCATAGCTAAGCGCCTTAAAAAAAAACCCTCCCATAGCGCCCCACGGGTTTGGGCGATCGGGCTGAAAACCTTGCGGGCACAACTGGATGGTAAACCAAGTATTTTGGCAAAATTTCGGATTAAAAAAAAAAAAAAAAATCCTACTGCCCAAAAGGGCCCGGACGCCGGACGGACATTTCAGATTTAGAATGTAAACCTCTTGAAACGGATAACGTAATTTTGAGGCCGATCGGAGTCGTCGACCCCCGTTGCAAAAAAATAAGTGTATTATTCCAAGAATAATAAACCAAAAACAACAAAAAATTTTGAAAAAAAAAAAAATCAAAAAAAGTTTTTTAATATAAAAATCCGATTTTTTTTTCATTGACAGAATTAAATTTCTGCACAATTAACCTATATCAAAGAATAATAAACCTTTAGTAAAATTTGCAGCGTTTTTCTCAGAGAGAGCAGGCCCCTGCAACCAGTCCCCCAACCCCATCACTTTGATCTTTAGCTACACCTGTATAACTGTTGGGATAGTGGCACACAATACTTACTGCATCATTTCTTTGGTTTTCCAGGTTTCATGCCCTACTACAACAAAGAACCCGAGTTCCTGGAAGACCCCAAACTATTCAACCCTGACCGACCCATCCGAAATCACGACTTTTGAACTGCGCCAACGGGGTTCATAAAATCGTGGTCATCTTCTGTGTCTGGTTTCGCGTGCTGAAATCCCGTGTTTATACCAACATTACATACTTGTACGCATTGTAAATACGTAGTGATAATACATTTTCGTTTTGATAATCAAATTTCTATTCGAACGTCAAGTGTGGAATAAATCGTAGTTATTTCCCCCGCTAAATGAGTTGTTGTTATACCTCTGGTTGGATAGAGCGCAGTATCACGATCATCAAGTGAATCAATTACTCAAGCAAGACTGTAAATGCAGACGACTCTTTTCACTTTGATAAAGAGGTACCCAAGACAATAATCTTTATTTTATTTTCAATAAAATATCGTAACAAAATTAAATTTTGGTTTCTTGTGCTCTACGCACGAGTCATTTAAACGACCCTAAGTGACTAGTTGAACAGACTCGGCCACTTTTAAATCATTTCTTTTCGGGAGCCTTCTTGGCCGCAGCCTGTGGGCTGTCCTTGAAGTAGTAGTGGTCTTCTTCCGAAAGGCTCCTCAGCGTTTCAGCGGCGCTCTCAGGAGTTACATCACGTTGGGGTTGACAGAGCATTTCGTACCTTAAAAGAGTGTGACGAATAAAATCAACGGGAAAACTGGGCAGCATCCAAATAGAAAAAAAAAAAAAAAATACTCACCCGACCATGAATTTCTTGATAGAAGCTGATCTGAGGAGCGGAGGGTAATACATTCCATGGAAAACCCAATGGTCCATGTTGTCGTTAAGCTTTGACCCTGTAGGAGCTCCTATTTTGACAAATAAATAAAATAAATACAACAAAATTAAACTAAAAGCAACAGATAGAGATCAAAATTATCCTTACCGTGCCAGCCCATGGAGAATGGAAATATGCACTTGAACATGTTATCATATTTGGTAAGGAGCTGCCGGAGGATGTAAGCCAAAGCCACTTTCTGGTCGTGGTTCATGTCTGACATGCGGCGAATGTGCGTCCTGGGGAGGACCAGAGTTTCGAAAGGCCACGACGCCCAAAACGGCACGACAACGACCCATTCTTTATTCGACAGGACGACTCTTTCCTGAAAAGAGACGACAATGTTATGACGGTAGGAGGAATAATCAATACACAACAAACCAACGTACTCCACATTCCAGCTCCTTCTTGACGTAATCCAGGAGCATCGGCGAATTGTATTTGGCGTAGTACTCCTTCTGCTTCTCGTCTTTCACCCTCGGCTCGTTCGGGATGAAATTCGACGCCCAAATCTGTCCGTGGGGGTGGGGGTTGGAGCAGCCCATGATTTCTCCCCGGTTCTCGAAGATTTGAACCCAGTCGTACTTTTTGCCGAGCGTGAGCAATTCTTCGATCCACCTGAAACCATGAATCACCATCAGTAGATGAAGATGATTGCAGCTTCACTGCCATCCACACTTTCACCTCAACAACTTTAAGTTCGTGAGGTGGGGGAAGTGCAAAAATGGGGCAAGTGCGAAAGAATCTAAGAATGCTACTTAGAACAATTTCCACTGGATGCCATTCAGTGGTTGATTACGTTTGAAACTATATGCCTAACATCACTTATCCATAAGATGGTGTAAATGCATTTGCATTGACCATGCTGGAAGGTTATGAAGTGACATTGTGTCCTTTCACTCAGCTGCTAAGTTCAGGGCTCAGTTTTTATCGTGTTCCATCCTACAAATCAGGTGTTTCAAAGTTTGTTGATAAGTTCAGTAGTTGTATTCCTTCCTATAATTGACATTCAGTGTTATAAAAATAAGAATTATATCAGTGAGTTGGGCCCTCCCATGCACTTACAACATTTGTTTTTCTAGGTGCGAGGTGATAGGCCTAAGCAAGTTTGAGAATGATACCTCATGTAAAGACTGAAATTAACGTATTAATATTTCGAACGGATTTATTACAATTTATTGATGTCTCCAATTTTCGCACCCATTGTCCAGGAACTAGCATGATGATTTCAGTGTCCAACTGAGTTATCAACATAACAACTGTGTGAGTTTTAGTTTGAATTTTAAATTTTCAAATCGCTAAAGGATCATTTCAGAAATTTCCTGTTTTGCACTTGTCCCAGAATAAGCGATCCAAAGATTGAACAGGCCATTACGCACTTACCCCGCACTTACACTTGGAGCTAGTGCATAAGTCAGACTTCGACAGCTTTTTCAGTCAAAATACTCGCAATTGACAAGGCTTCGAAAAATCAATTGCACATCGAAAAATAAGGGATTCAGAGGTATCCAGAGCAAAATAAAAATTTACAACGATTTTTAATAATTAAATAAGGTTTGTTGAAGTTGAGCTTAGCAAACCATACCAAGCATTTCCCCCGCCTTACATTAATAGAAAAAACGCTGCAATTTTTTCTCAAAGGTTTATTATTCTTATAGGTTAGTCGCGCGATTTTTTTTTTTTTTTTTTCAAAAAACATTTTTTTACTCGGAAAATATTTGACCTCCTGGGATCCTTCAAAAATCCCATTTGTAGCCCATGAAAGCCCTATAGATCCTGACAGTGAAATTGGATCGTTCCGGGACCCCAAAAATTGATTCTACGGACAAAAATACTTCGAAAACGACACCTAACTGGATCCCATAGCCAAAAGCCTTCCCGTAGCCCCATTTTAGCCCCATAGCGCCCCACGGGTTTGGGCGATAGGGCTGAAAACCGTGCGGGCACAACTAGATGGTAAACCAAGTATTTTGCCAAAATTTCATATTTAAAAAAAAAATTCCTACAACCAAAACGGCCCAGACGGCGGACGGACAATTCGGTTTTGGAATCTAGACCTCTTGAAGCGGATTATGTCACATTTTGAGGCCGAATAATAATAAACCAAAAATTGACTTTTCAGAAAAATTGATTAGATTTTTTTCTGCACTAAGTAAAGTAGTTTAGGGTAACTAACTAAAAACTCACACATCAATGATTTTGAAGATGTCCTGTATGGGCATGATCCCCATTGTGGTGTCACTTTTTGGAGAATAGCAGATGACACGGCAGGTCCCCGTAGCAGGGGCCATTTTAAATAGGGGATCGTCGGAGAAAGGTGGCTGGGGCGCTTCCATGTTGAGAGCAGGGAAATCATTCGTGAAAACGTACGTGTCCTCGTAGTTGGGAGTTTTCTGGAAACAAGAGCAGTTTGGTGTAAGTTAAATTCCTACTTCTACGAGTAAAGACGACAGAAATGAACGAATTACAATTCCGTTGGGTCGAGTGACTCCGGGGCATAGCGGATTTTCGGGATCAGGAACAGGAAGAGGTTGTTCTTCTTTGGCTCCCGACCATGGACGTTGAAGCCTGTGGGGCGACACCAGTACCCACTCCCCCTTCAAAGGGTTCCATCTTTGATGTTGGTGATCTGGAGAGGAAAACCGTCGTTAATTAACGAAAAAGTACTTCTGAAGAGACCAACCTGAATAATTCACAATTATTGTGGGTATTGTTGGTGTCGTTCCTGAGTATTTTAAATAAGAATAGAATAAAACATATTTATTTTTTGCAAAAGCCAAGAGGCAGTACAAAGCCGAAAAAGCTGGCAGGCGGTCAAAGCTGGTCGGTAATACAACAGTTTACAATAGGTATAATGACACAAAACTGCAATAGCATTTAAACAAGTTTCAGCGTTTGAAATAAAATTAATACCCGCACTTGGACAAAGAGAAGCTGGTTAAAAACTACTTAAATCAAGTTTGAGGTCTCAGCATAGAAAAAAACTGCACATGGACTCAACTCACCACCCGGTCAGTCCCCCTAATTCAGTGAAGGCATTGGCAATTGGTCACATTGGCCTGCGGAGCCCCCACGGGTTCAAATATATCTATATATATGAGTGATTACCATACAACTGATGGTAAATGCGGAGGGCCAAAAACTTCACTTTTTGCCAATTTTTGCCATTTTGAGAAAATTCCTGTTTGATCGGAGCCGATGCAGGCATCTCGAGTACCTAACATTAGGTTTTGGAAAAAAGTTGACATAGTATATAAAATTGTTGAAAATTTAATGCTATTCAACTTTGAAAATAAACAATTTGGTCGAAAACCGCTTAGTTTGGAAGTTATGAGCGAAAAACCGAGAACGGTGCAAACGTTTTGAGGGTTTTCGGCCCTCCACAAATCAGCACAAGGTCCTCGTTTCGAAAGACAGCACCCCCGAACAACCTGTAAGAGTTTCATCAAGTTCGGATTTTTTCCAGATACAAGGTACATAATATGTAGATTATCTACTGGACTAGGTACCAGGACTGCCATGACATGCCGAGACGAGCAAAGGACAACAGATTGGCTAGTGCGTTTTTGTAGACTGAAGATGTTAACTGCGTGGCTCGAATTGACCCAGGGTATGATGCAACAACTAACTCTGCTCGTAAAGCCGGCATGGAAACCGAAAAGCAGCACCCCCCTTCAATCTTCTTAAATTATAAATTGAGGAAGACAACCTGGGCACAAACGCCTCGACACGAGACAGCCACGACAGACGGTTATCCGCCGTCAAGCCCAGGAAATTCACAGCCTAACGTCTGCTCAGGCCCACTTCGACAGTCTTATCAGAGTTCAAAACCAAAGCATTGATAGGGCACCAATCCTCAATTAAAGATGACCCAAATTGCAGGTTTAGGTGCAAAATCTCGCGCACCTCCGACTTAAATCGAGTACAACTGCAACGAAATAAGAGTTTGTATGCTCACCAGAAGGGCGGAACTCCATTGAAGATATCAGCACCAGGAGTTACAATTGCCGTGAGAGCGAATTTCAACTGAACTGAGAAGATACATTGACCTTGTACAGATGAAGATTAGGGGTGCTATTTAATTAGACCGCCCAGGTCGATTATCTATAAAAGATAAGGTCGACAATAAATCTCACGGAATTAAAAGTACTTCACAGAAGACACAGCTGAGATGGTTCACGAATTGTGGTTTCGTGAAATAATACGAATTATCGTGGACTGCGGATAAATAAATTACGGTTTCCTATCATACGTAACGTCATCACTGACATAAGGTACCTATAGTCACGTGAATCACGTGGCGAGATAGTAATTAAAATTTCACAGGAAAATACAACTCACCACGGAAAATACACCCCACACTTATCTACACAAGCACCCGGTGATGTTGACGTGTGCTTATCACGTCCTTATCTTCTTATCACGATTATTATTTGATAAGAATAAGGCTTCTTCTAAGCTCCTTGGATAAGAATCCTCAACAAAGATAGATCCCGAGCGCGCCAATTACCTACCAACCGCTCACAATCAATTGCTCCAATTAATGCCAAAAGATCGATTTTTATCGAAATTATCAAAAGAATAATTCTTTTGATAATTTCGTTAAAAATCGATCTTTTGGCATTATATAATTATTATAGAAGATATAAAGGTATGAAACAGAGGTTGAAATTGAGTGATTTTTATGAATCGCTCAAAATCAAAATTTCAGTTTTATTTTTCACACAGAAAATAATGGTTTTTTTGTGCGATATCTTTTCACAAAAAAAAAAAAAAAACCGCTCTACCTCTACAGATCTGCGGTTTGTCTTATTCGATGGATATTTGTAAAGGATGGATCTTTGTATAGGATGGATCTTTGTATAGGATGGATCTTTGTATAGGATGGATCTTTGTATAGGATGGATATTTGTATATGATGGATCTTTGTATATGATGGATCTTTGTATATGATGGATCTTTGTATATGGTGGATCTTTGTATATGGTGGATCTTTGTATAGGATGGATCTTTGTATAGGATGGATCTTTGTATAGGATGGATCTTTGTATAGGATGGATCTTTGTATAGGATGGATCTTTGTATATGATGGATCTTTGTATATGATGGATCTTTGTATAGGATGGATCTTTGTATAGGATGGATCTTTGTATAGGATGGATCTTTGTATAGGATGGATCTTTGTATAGGATGGATCTTTGTATAGGATGGATCTTTGTATAGGATGGATCTTTGTATATGATGGATCTTTGTATCGGATGGATCTTTGTATAGGATGGATCTTTGTATAGGATGGATCATTGTATAGGATGGATCTTTGTATAAGATGGATCTTTGTATATGATGGATCTTTGTATAGGATGGATCTTTGTATTGGATGGATCTTTGTATATGATGGATCTTTGTATAGGATGGATCTTTGTATAGGATGGATCTTTGTATCGGATGGATCTTTGTATAGGATGGATCTTTGTATAGGATGGATCTTTGTATAGGATGGATCTTTGTATATGATGGATCTTTGTATAGGATGGATCTTTGTATCGGATGGATCTTTGTATCGGATGGATCTTTGTATATGATGGATCTTTGTATATGATGGATCTTTGTATAGGATGGATCTTTGTATAGGATGGATCTTTGTATAGGATGGATCTTTGTATAGGATGGATCTTTGTATAGGATGGATCTTTGTATAGGATGGATCTTTGTATAGGATGGATCTTTGTATAGGATGGATCTTTGTATAGGATGGATCTTTGTATATGATGGATCTTTGTATATGATGGATCTTTGTATCTGATGGATCTTTGTATAGGATGGATCTTTGTATAGGATGGATCTTTGTATCCGATGGATCTTTGTATATGATGGATCTTTGTATAGGATGGATCTTTGTATAGGATGGACGGATCTTTGTATACAATGGATCATTGTATAGGATGGATCCATTGTAAAGGATGGATCTTTGTATAGGAAGGATCTTTGTATTGGATGGATCTTTCTATAGGATGGATCTTTGTATAGGATTTTTGTATAGGATGGATCTTTGTATAGGGTGGATGGATCTTTGTGAAGGATGGATCTTTGTAAAGGATGGATCTTTGTATAGGATGGATCTTTGTATAGGATGGATCTTTGTATAGGGTAGATCTTTGTATAGGATGGTTGTTTGTATAGGATGGATGTTTGTATAGGAATGATCTTTGCATAGGATGGATCTTTGTATAGGATGGATCTTTGTATAGGATGGATCTTTGTATATGATGGATCTTTGTATATGATGGATCTTTGTATAGGATGGATCTTTGTATAGGATGGATCTTTGTATATGATGGATCTTTGTATATGGTGGATCTTTGTATATGGTGGATCTTTGTATAGGATGAATCTTTGTATAGGATGGATCTTTGTATAGGATGGATCTTTGTATAGGATGGATCTTTGTATAGGATGGATCTTTGTATAGGATGGATCTTTGTATAGGATGGATCTTTGTATAGGATGGATCTTTGTATAGGATGGATCTTTGTATAGGATGGATCTTTGTATAGGATGGATCTTTGTATAGGATGGATCTTTGTATATGATGGATCTTTGTATAGGATGGATCTTTGTATAGGATGGATCTTTGTATAGGATGGATCTTTGTATATGATGGATCTTTGTATAGGATGGATCTTTGTATAGGATGGATCTTTGTATAGGATGGATCTTTGTATATGATGGATCTTTGTATAGGATGGATCTTTGTATCCGATGGATCTTTGTATATGATGGATCTTTGTATATGATGGATCTTTGTATAGGATGGATCTTTGTATCCGATGGATCTTTGTATATGATGGATCTTTGTATAGGATGGATCTTTGTATCCCATGGATCTTTGTATAGGATGGATCTTTGTATCCCATGGATCTTTGTATAGGATGGATCTTTGTATATGATGGATCTTTGTATCGGATGGATCTTTGTATAGGATGGATCTTTGTATAGGATGGATCTTTGTATATGATGGATCTTTGTATAGGATGGATCTTTGTATATGATGGATCTTTGTATATGATGGATCTTTGTATAGGATGGATCTTTGTATAGGATGGATCTTTGTATAGGATGGATCTTTGTATAGGATGGATCTTTGTATATGATGGATCTTTGTATATGATGGATCTTTGTATATGATGGATCTTTGTATATGATGGATCTTTGTATAGGATGGATCTTTGTATCCCATGGATCTTTGTATAGGATGGATCTTTGTATATGATGGATCTTTGTATCGGATGGATCTTTGTATAGGATGGATCTTTGTATAGGATGGATCTTTGTATATGATGGATCTTTGTATAGGATGGATCTTTGTATATGATGGATCTTTGTATATGATGGATCTTTGTATAGGATGGATCTTGGTATAGGATGGATCTTTGTATAGGATGGATCTTTGTATAGGATGGATCTTTGTATAGGATGGATCTTTGTATATGATGGATCTTTGTATATGATGGATCTTTGTATATGATGGATCTTTGTATCCGATGGATCTTTGTATAGGATGGATCTTTGTATAGGATGGATCTTTGTATAGGATGGATCTTTGTATAGGATGGATCTTTGTATATGATGGATCTTTGTATATGATGGATCTTTGTATAGGATGGATCTTTGTATAGGATGGATCTTTGTATAGGATGGATCTTTGTATAGGATGGATCTTTGTATAGGATGGATCTTTGTATATGATGGATCTTTGTATAGGATGGATCTTTGTATAGGATGGATCTTTGTATAGGATGGATCTTTGTATAGGATGGATCTTTGTATAGGATGGATCTTTGTATAGGATGGATCTTTGTATATGGTGGATCTTTGTATATGATGGATCTTTGTATAGGATGGATCTTTGTATAGGATGGATCTTTGTATAGGATGGATCTTTGTATAGGATGGATCTTTGTATAGGATGGATCTTTGTATAGGATGGATCTTTGTATAGGATGGATCTTTGTATAGGATGGATCTTTGTATAGGATGGATCTTTGTATAGGATGGATCTTTGTATAGGATGGATCTTTGTATATGATGGATCTTTGTATATGATGGATCTTTGTATATGATGGATCTTTGTATATGATGGATCTTTGTATAGGATGGATCTTTGTATAGGATGGATCTTTGTATAGGATGGATCTTTGTATAGGATGGATCTTTGTATAGGATGGATCTTTGTATATGATGGATCTTTGTATATGATGGATCTTTGTATATGATGGATCTTTGTATAGGATGGATCTTTGTATAGGATGGATCTTTGTATAGGATGGATCTTTGTATAGGATGGATCTTTGTATAGGATGGATCTTTGTATAGGATGGATCTTTGTATAGGATGGATCTTTGTATATGATGGATCTTTGTATCTGATGGATCTTTGTATAGGATGGATCTTTGTATAGGATGGATCTTTGTATAGGATGGATCTTTGTATATGATGGATCTTTGTATAGGATGGATCTTTGTATAGGATGGATCTTTGTATAGGATGGACGGATCTTTGTATACAATGGATCATTGTATAGGATGGATCCATTGTAAAGGATGGATCTTTGTATAGGAAGGATCTTTGTATTGGATGGATCTTTCTATAGGATGGATCTTTGTATAGGATTTTTGTATAGGATGGATCTTTGTATAGGGTGGATGGATCTTTGTGAAGGATGGATCTTTGTAAAGGATGGATCTTTGTATAGGATGGATCTTTGTATAGGATGGATCTTTGTATAGGGTAGATCTTTGTATAGGATGGTTGTTTGTATAGGATGGATGTTTGTATAGGAATGATCTTTGCATAGGATGGATCTTTGTATAGGATGGATCTTTGTATATGATGGATCTTTGTATAGGATGGATCTTTGTATAGGATGGATCTTTGTATATGATGGATCTTTGTATATGGTGGATCTTTGTATATGGTGGATCTTTGTATAGGATGGATCTTTGTATAGGATGGATCTTTGTATAGGATGGATCTTTGTATAGGATGGATCTTTGTATAGGATGGATCTTTGTATAGGATGGATCTTTGTATAGGATGGATCTTTGTATAGGATGGATCTTTGTATAGGATGGATCTTTGTATATGATGGATCTTTGTATAGGATGGATCTTTGTATAGGATGGATCTTTGTATAGGATGGATCTTTGTATATGATGGATCTTTGTATAGGATGGATCTTTGTATAGGATGGATCTTTGTATAGGATGGATCTTTGTATATGATGGATCTTTGTATAGGATGGATCTTTGTATCCGATGGATCTTTGTATATGATGGATCTTTGTATATGATGGATCTTTGTATAGGATGGATCTTTGTATCCGATGGATCTTTGTATAGGATGGATCTTTGTATCCGATGGATCTTTGTATAGGATGGAAGTAGTAAGAGAATCTTCGTTCTGGCACAACCTTGACCTTTGACCCCTGACCTTGACCCCCCACCACCTCCCTCCATCACCACCTCCCCTCCCCCTCCCTCCCTCACGACCACCCCTCCCCCACCACCACCTCCCTCCCCTCCCCCACCACCTCACTTCCCCTCACCCCACCAGCACCTCCCTCCCCCTCCCCCTCCCCACCACCTCACTCCCCCTCCCCACCACCTCACTCCCCCTCCCTCCCGCTCCCTCCCTCTCCCTCCACCTCCCCTCCCGCCCCTCCCTCCCGCTCCCTCCCTCTCCCTCCACCTCCCCTCCCGCCCCTCCACCACCACCTCCCTCCCCTCCCCACCACCTCACTCCCCTCCCCCACCACCTCCCCCCTCCACTCCCCCATTCCACCCACCCCTACTGCTACCCACCCCTACTACCCCCACCCCTTCCACCCTCCAACCCTGCTGCCTGTGCATGAACAAACCTGTCCTCCTCTTTCATGTCCATACACGCCTGTCCTTGCATGCATATGCCTGTTCAACCCTATGTGCAGGTCTCAACAGGTTCTCCCACCCTCCCACACATCCAATGGGACGAACGTCAGTGAGTACCTTACCAGGGACTCGAACCAAGTATTATTGTGTGAATAATCATCCGAGACGAGGATTCAAAAATCCTGTTATTGATATCAAACTGCGATTAGTTATTAGTTTCAACACGTTTCGGACAGTAGGAAATTTTTTTTTTAAATTTGAAATCTAGACAAAATTGGCTCTCCATTTACTATTAGGACCTACTAGGTATCTACTAAGTAGGTACCTAGGTACCCTACGAGGTTGCCAGTAAACTCGCTCAAACCCGGGAGGCACTATGATGTTGAACAAAGCTCCAGGAGGGCTTTTTAAAAGATTTTGATCCACAATAATTAGGTGTTGTTCTCAATGTAGGTCGGTACTTTTGGACGTAGTATGCATTTTTAGCGCAACCTTTCCCTCAAAAAATGGATAGGGGCGCTCATCTCTTCGACATGTATGTGTGTTTGTGTATCACAGCCATACGCCCGAACGGCTGAACAGATTTTAATGAGGGCGGTCTCATTGTGATCAGCGAGTTCTGGGGGTGGTTATAGGCTATCAAAATCACCTCCGTCGTCGACGATTCGTCCGATAGTTGGTCGTTAGATACCTAGTGTGTCAAGTTACGAATTCGTAGGTACGCTTTTGGTTTCGTAGTAACAGAAAGGTTGCGCTCTTCAAGTCAATTCCATTGATGGATTGTTTTATATGTCACACAACCAGTTGTGCGACCTTGCGGCTTCTGAAGGATGCCAGTAGGATGAGGTGTCGTTTTCAAAGTAATTTTTTACTCCCCATTTTTGTATTTTGGAGCCCCACACTAGTCAAATACTGTAGGTACCTACTGCATCTCTTGTTTGTAATTTTCCACACTTTTGGATTCTACATATTGAGTAGGTTGAACGCTCCTACCCCCATCAAAGAATCCAACGATACTTTGTAGTAGGATTTGGAACAATCGTCAATGAGTTTCCACACCAGGGATTCCATCTGTGGTTTGTCCTAGGGGGGTATGCACAAACGTCAATGAGTATCCTACATCGGGCTCTTCCAAACATTTTCGGCCGACCTCACAATTTATCATCATTGATGTTTAGAATTTATCGTTTGTCACGCCCATACGGCTCAGTGTGCACATTAAAACCCGGCTTTGCCAATCCCCTGTCCAGGGCAGCATGTTCATCTCTAATTATTTTTTTATCACTTTATTAATTCAAACAATTAATGCCATAGTTTTATTTCTCATTTTCCTTCATTATTTCGATATTTGCTAGGAACAGGGTTTGAGTCAAAGACGACACAATTTCTCAAATAATAGACTTCTTTATTTCATAAATGTTTAGCAATATCGATAATTTTAAATGAAAATTAACTCGTGTCTTCCACGATGATATCCTTGGTAGATGATGCCGACTCGATTGGCGACGGGATTTTGATTGTATTGTTCAATTTCTTGACTCGTGAGAGCGGCGACGAATCTTCGGGGTAGGTAAATTGTCGGTGGATAGGGCGTTGTGCGAGAATTTCCGGCGAGACGGTTGGTGATGTGTGCGATGAGAATCGGCGTTTTTTTACTGACGATAATTTCAAATTTGTCGATATCGTAGGCGATTCCGACTTGAAGATCAGATAATAGGCCGATGCCTTTCCAGGCATTGTTGAATGTATTCAATTGATGGGCCAGATTCAACTGAAACGAACGAGGAGGGTAACGAATGAGTAATTTGCGATTCAAATTTCATTTTACGTAGCACGGATAGGTATGTGGGTAGGTACTTACATATTGTAAATTGTAGGTATTAGGAGAATTCGATCTCGTGTCTTCCGCCCAACAAACCTCGATAGACGAGGTTGACTGACCACTTCTGCTGGCCATTATATTCTTCAATTTCGGCGTCACTTAGCGCGAAATTGAATCGTGACGGAAGAAAAACTTGGATGGAATCTTCTCCCGAAATTGTCACTCTTGCGACGATAGTTGCTCCAAATTTAGTATGGATTCTTTTCAATTCCAAAACCTCGTAAATTTCGCCCACTTTTAACGTTGAAATACGTTGAATTGCCGCCGCCTGTCGATTGGCACGGTTCAATTGTTGGGCGAAAAGGTAATGGCTCATCTAGGAACAACAAAAAACGGGACAGTTAGTTTTCATGAAATTTAAATTGGATACATCTAGGTATTAGTTTGAAAAGTAATTACTTACTTACTGTGTAAATGATAATTGGCGTAACAACTTCGGGAGATGTTCACTGCTCGAGTGACTAGCGAGGACTGAGCTCTCCTGTCCATGCAGGCAGCCTGCATATTCACGTTCAATCCTGCTCACGCTCCAAGACTTCAATGACGTCACAAGCGCATGTCTCGACAGGCGCCTCAGCCCCCACCACCCAACAGCTGTTCATTCATGTTCAATCCTGCTCACGCCCTGAGACTTCAGTGACGTCACAAGCGCCTGTCTCTGCAGGCGCCTCCACCTCCCCTCCCTTTTTGCCTGTGACGAGCATGTTCAAACATGAACACATCATGTTGTGACGTCACAGATCAGGTTTCAACAGGCTCCTCTCACGTGGTGAGTTCTGATTGGTCCATCGACAGGTCACGTGAGTTAGGCCACGCCCCTCTCACCAGTTTATTCATGACGTCACTAGCGCATGTTCAAACATGAACACAGCACGTTGTGACGTCACAGATCATGTTTTGACAGGCGCCTCGGCCAGAGTGGTGGTTTCATAAATGAAATTTTAGAAGAATCTTAGAATACTCCGGAGTGACATTGTTATAAAAATATTCATTTGGAAGTATATTTGATTCAAAGGGATCGCGCGAACGCCAATGTAACCGCAATCAATAAACCGATAATATATCTGTAATTTTTTAACCTTAGTTTCAACTCCTTTTTCGATTTTCCCCATCACTTAACACAATTTTTTAACAAAGTGGTTGTTTGCCGATGGTGCAGAGGTCTCCCAATGAGTTTGGTTAGGGAGAGAGAACGACTCCTGCTTCGTTGATTTCGACAATTTTTATGAATTTAAACCACTGTCATGAGCAATTTCATAATTTGGAGTACTTTTTAGACCACTCTCAACAATTTGAACTATTTTTCACTCATTTTATGATCGATTTTTACTATTTTTCCACACTGTGTGAATACATTTTAGACATTTTTGATACAGCCACCAACGTTTAGAACAACATTTCAACAACTTTCCCAAATTTCAACCACTTTTACGACAAAATTAAATAATTTGGAAGACTTTTTACACAATCTTGTGCGTTTTCAACAACTTTTTCCGAGTTTCAACACTTGTTCCATAGTATCAGTAGGTTTAGACAGCTCACTTTAACAATTTGGCCTACTTTTTTCGTCAACTATTGACAGTTTAGACTACTTCTTCGCCAAATTTTTGGCAATTAGATCGTGTCCTTGTCAGTTTCAACTAGCTTTTGAACAACCAAAGTCAGTGGTGACCTCTTTAAGAAGATCAAATCCTTACCTATTATTAGTTTGATGTAGGTTTGTGTAATGAGATAAATGTACAGTTTAATACAAACAATTTTATTTCTAATAACTCTTCATGAAACACACATATTGATACGAGTGAGAAGTTATTGATACGAGTGAGAAGTGATTGATACTGCTTGATAAATGAATCTTGCACTTGTTATGCTTGCGATGTTAGTCTCGTTGACAATCAGTTTTCCCATTCTTCTTTCACCGCTTCGTTGACACAATGTGATACAACTGGAACGTAGAAAAGACATTTTGTTATCCCAATATAAAATTTTCTTAATCGCATTTAAAAATATGTCGATAATTACCTTTTTTTCGTAACTTCCTTCCTCTTCTTCAATTTGAAATAAGCATCTATCTTGGTAAAAAAAAGCCCTACCACCGCGACAAGGTGTAGATGCAACGGTAGGGGTCGGGTGTTGGATTTTACTCCAACACCACAGCGCCAACACCTTCAACTCGACAATCGTAACCTGTAACTGCCTACATAAAATCCATCAATTTTTCCTCTCTCGTGATTAACTGTTGCATACAGAGTTTGCAAGGCTTGCAAGACAGCCCCAGCTCTATGAGCCCGACCTGTCCCCCAAATATGCACTGAGTTTATCGTCCCAACCTCACTACTAATGCCCCCTTGAGGACTTTTCGGATACTTGGAAGGGACATATTATTCTCCTCAAAATCATTTTTTATAACTATCGTTGTCGATTGAAGGTTCTTCTTCTTCTTTGAAATTTCTTCGATCTTCTTTTCATGTTGACTTGTTGTTTCTTCATATTTAAGACGTTTGGTGACTTTCAAGTTGGCGTGAATTTACGGTTTCTATAATAACTTTGCGCTAGGTGACGACCCATACTGTTGTTTATCGCAAGCTATCGATATTACGATGGAATCTATACTTTTACAGTCCCAACCTCACTACTAATGCCCCCTTGAGGACTTTTCGGATTCTTGGAAGGGACTCAATATGTGAATTCTCAGTAAAATAATTTGTAGAGTTAAAATGACTAGAATTTGTAGAATTAAAAGGACTAGAATTTGTAGAGTTAAAAAGACTCCACCCCACCAGCACTTGTTTTACAGTCCCAACCTCACTACTAATGCCCCCTTGAGGACTTTTCGGATACTTGGAAGGGACTCAATATGTGAATTCTAAGTAAAATAATTTTTAGAGTTAAAAAGACTAGAATTTGTAGAATTAAAAGGACTAGAATTGATAGAATTAAAAAAGACTAGAATTGATAGAGTTAAAAATAGACTAGAATTGATAGAATTAAAAAAGACTAGAAGTTAAAAAGAGTTAAAAAATTATTCATCCCGCAGGAAAGCATGATTAAAAGCTAGCGTGTGCACGTTATCACCCATTATGTGTCTTTTGTCGTCGAATGGGGAGAGCGAAACTTTATTGAGAGCAATACTAAAAAGGTTATGTTTTTTCGAACGAATGCTTGTACAAATATCGCGTCTGATTTTAAGCTCACCGTGCTCATCACGCTCGTGCCTTAGACAATTAACATAATCTTGAAATGTGATCTTCTTTAAAACGACGCTACGCTGGATACCTTTTACTTTTTTGAATTTATCATTTTCGGCTGGGTTATCAGTGTGAATTTCGAGGGCGTACATTTTAGGGCGAAGGCCAACAAAGCGTTTTATGGGTTTACCCGCCACCTCGTCTTTAAATTTTCCCAATTCTTTTTTGTTGACGTTTGAATATAAAAAGTGGTTTGGCGGGTAGTTGGAGGTATCCAGGTGCGTGTTTTTCATGTAGCCGTTCATGTCTGCATAAAAATCTTGGGTCATAATTTCCATGATAAAACTGTCTGTATCCATGTACAGAAGATTCAATTTATCTCCTGGATACATGGGCTTCATGACCCCATACATGTAATCGTACATTAAAATTTTGGAAAGGTCAAGCACAGCTTGACCGATAAAAATAGGTTTGTCGAATAAAACTTGGGTCTTGCCCATTTGAATGGCTAAAAGGTTTTCATCTAAAATGTCGACATCTTTAAAATTTGATTTTGCTATAAGTTTTTCAGCTTGTCGATAGTTGGTGACCAGTCTAATATCTTTTCGGTTTCGGATTTGTTCGCACGTTTTCCCATATATGGCGTTGTTGTAAAGTTTAAATAAGTCTTTTTCAAAATCGTTTTGAGCAGATTTACGGAGATTATTATTGAATTCGATGTAGGATTTCAGAAAATTAGTTTGTCTAAATTTAATGGCGCGGTTGATTTTAATAGGATTTGCTGGAGATATCAGACCGTATGTCTCCGCTTGCTTAAGAGCCATATAATGGGAAATGTAGTTATTTCGGGGACCCAGATGTGCCACCAGCTTGTTATTAACTTCAGGTAATTTTTCAGGAAAGAATGGTAAATCGTTGTGGTCATCGTGCAAATTATCTGGGTATTCCATGTTAATGTCTAGTAAATATCCGTATGGGTCGTCTTCTTTTAAGCTTGCGAGTGGTGGCACATCTTTTGGGTCAACCCATTCGAACTCACCGATTGGAAGGGGCTTGGTCATGACGGTGGCATATAGCGCGTTACAATCCTGGTAGGTTATATAGGTGGTGGGCTTCGCGGGGTCATAGTCAGGGATCAGGGGGTTATTAGCTTCTGCATAACGTTTTGAAACTTGACAAAGTCCACCCCTGATCCCATTTTCGAACATTAAAAGCATATCGTAATTGGTTAATAAATTTATTTCAACTTTTGTCACGCGAAGCATAGCACACCAGGTCATTTGAGGAGTTGTGTAAAATTGGGCGGGATCTAATTTATGTGAATTTAAGGTTGTTAATCTAAAACTTTCAAATACTTCTGCTAGGAGGAGGGTGTCTATTTTATTATAAAAATCGTGGTACTGCCCTAGAGTTTCAAAGTTGAAGGTGCGCCAGACATTTTGGGCTCTCTGGTATTCAAGATCGGAAATGCCATCGTGGCGAAGACGGCTGTAAAAAGCCTCTCTAGGAGGTAATTGATTTTCATTAAAACGCGCAAGAGAATCCATGTATTCGTAAGGGTAGACACCTTTTTGTTTCGCCAGATCCAACTGCCCGGGATCGGTAAAATATTTGGATAAAATTGGGAATTCCGTCAAGTTTGAAACTAAACTATCCAAACTGGACGGTAAAAATCTAAAAGAGTCTAAAAATCGGATTCTAAAACGTTTATTAATATATTTACTAAAACTAATGTATTTTTCCGAATTTGATGCTAAAACTTCAATGGGTTGATCGTTAAAATTAAGTTTGGGGATTAAAAACTGTGCATCGTAAGATGACAGGTTATGGAAAAATACTGGTAAAAAGTTTGGTTTTTTAAAATTTAAATTACAGGATTGGTGAGCCGCACCGCGGTACTCACCTAAAATATGACAATGATCCCGGACTTTTGGATCTGCTGAGGTGAATACCCTATCGCATAAATAACAATGAGTTGAATTATTAAAATTTTGAATTTGTTCCTGGGACAATGGATTCATAGGTAAATTTCGTTTGTAAATTTTGGAGACTTCCCAAGCTATTGAATTTAAATGTAAAAGTAATTTTTCTACGACGTCTTCGCCACGATATTCAAATAAAATTTTATCGTTAAAATGTTGAGAAATTTCGGAATAAGCGGGATCTATTTGAAGGTAAGCGCAAGCGGAAATTGAAATATGTTTGTTGTAAGGTTCTAGGTATGATTTTTTGGGATTTGGGGAGCATGAATCAATTTTTGGAAGGAGAGCCTCAAAATCGGCATAAACTACGAATGGCACCTTCAAAACTTTTTGTACTTCGTTAAATTTTATGATGTTAGTTTCCTCGGTGGGCATTTTAACCGCTACCGGGGCGTTTTTATTACAGAGATTTTCGTGGACGTTTAGTTCCCCGGTAAGCGGATCGGTTCTTTTATACCATAAACACCATTTACAAACACTAATTCTCCCATGATCACTTGTTATTTGGGAATGGACGAGTTTATTAAAATCTTTTATCCACACGTAATGGCGTTTTTCTCCCTCCTCTAGCAGAAGTAGGTCCCTATGATCCTGCAACTCTACTCGAACCGGTTTCAAGGGGTAAACTACCGCATCATCGTTGAGTGCGAACACAGCGATGGAGATGTTATTTTTCTTTTCAAATTGTTTAATATCATGCAGGGATGTTGGGAAATTTATACCGGTAAAATCGTAATTATGTTGTAAATTATCATAATTTCCTATTCTGTTTTGGTTTCGAGGAACTAATTTGGCTAAAATCGCGTATTTAAAACACCTTTCACCGTCACTAGGGACATCTACGCAGGCTTTACGATTTTTAATTTTGAGTGGTATCGCTATGTTAGTACCTCCGCGTAGTGGGGAATATTTACAAATTTTGAGTCGAAGGCCTAAAATTGTTGACACTGACCACCCACTACCTTTAGTTTCTAATTCATTTAATTCGTTATTCAATTTTGTAAACATGTTATCGAGGAGGATTTCTAAAGAGTCGGTAGTAAATAAAATTTCGAAAGTGGTTTTTAAATTCCCTTCCATCTGGTCACCAACTATGTTTTCTAACGTGCAATCTAAAAACAAGCTGAATTTAATGGGGCCATGAAGTTGAAGAGAATTATTAATTAAATTAACTAGTTTTTGTCTAATGCTATCTAAAAATGTTGGTAAATCGCAAGCAAAATCGGATTGGATAAAATAGGAGGCGACGCGATTAGAAAAAGCGGTTAAATAAGGTAAAATTTGATCATCGTTGGGTGGGCGAGCTAAAAGTTGCCCAACGTTAGGTTCAGCCCTATTACTATTAGGAGCATTTTGACAATATTTAACGTGAGCTGAGAATAACGCCACCGTCCTGTACAACCCCCCACAGCTTGAGCATAAAAATTCTTTCTTACATTCAGTTTCGTGAAGATTTTTATCAATTTCATTATTAAAAACTTGAGCGCACTTTGCGCACGTATTAATTTTATGAATCATTTCATGGCGAGCTCTAAGCTGTGGGGAGTTGAAATTTCGGCCACAGTAGGAGCAGACATGATCGGCTACATCATTGAAGTGACCGTCAACCCATTGTTGGGGAGGTTGTGCTGGTGGGGGAGAGGAGAGGCGTCGTCTTTTCGGCGATTGACTCGGTATATTGTTGAAATAATCATCGTTGGAATCATTAAGGTAAAGACACCTCTCCTCGTGTCGAATCAGTGAATTTAAGCATCCAAATTGCTTCCTGCAGAAACTGCAAACGTTGGCGTTGGATGCCATTTTTCGAGTGGGGGAAACAAATAAATAAATAAATAAATGAAAAAAAAAAAAAAAAAAATAAAAAAAAAAATAAATAAATAAATGAAAAACAGAAAAGAAAACTAACTCTTTCGAAGTAAGAAAAAAAAAAAAAAAGGAAAAACAGAAAATAAATGAACTACTTCTTCGCTTTGAGAAAAACAAGAAAGAAAAAAGAACTTTTTTAACAGAAAATAAATGAATTACTTCTTCGCTTGGAAAATAAATAAAGATTTTTGAACGAAAATTAACTAATCTGAACAGAAAACGAAAATAAAGAAAACGAAAAATTATTAACTTCTTTTGAACAATCCTAACCTAATTGAACGAACTAACCTACCTAATTCTAATGAAAACCTAAACTAATCTACCTAATTCTAAAGAAAACCTAAACTAACCTGCCAAAATCTACAGAAAACCTAATCTAATCTACCTAAATCTAGTGAAAACCTAATCTAAGCTAACCTAATGAAAACCTAACCTAAGCTAACCTAATGAAAACCTAAATGAAAAACAAGAAAATGGGAAAAAATGAAAAAATAAATAAATAAATGAAATTGAATAGAAAAACTGAAATGAAAAAAAGGGATGGGATGATGAAAAATGGCAGAATGATGAACACGGCGGAAGAGAATAATATGGAGAGGAAAATTAGATGAATAAATTAAGAGGTAGGTACGAACGGGCTACGATGTTGTCGGTTTGAAGGATCAACGCAGACTGAGGTAGAGGCAGAGCAGGCATGCTGGGACCTGCCCTCTGGATGGGGGGCTAAGTCACGTGACCTGTCGATGGACCAATCAGAACTCACCAATATGTGAGAGGGGCGTGGCCTAAGTCACGTGACCTCCTGATGAACCAATCAGATCTCTCCACGTGAGAGGAGCCTGTTGAAACCTGATCTGTGACGTCAAAACGTGCTGTGTTCATGTTTGAACATTCGTGTGTGACATCATAGGTAAACTGGTGAGAGGGGCGTGGCCTAGGTCACGTGACCTGTCGATGGACCAATCAGAACTCACCATTACGCGAGAGGGGCGTGGCCTAAGTCACGTGACCTGTTGATGGACCAATCAGAACTCACCACGTGAGAGGTGCCTGTCAAAACCTGATCTGTGACGTCATTGAAGTCTATGATCGTGAGCAGGATTGAACATGAATGAACAGCTGTTGGGTGGTGGGGGCTGAGGCGCTTGTGACGTCATTGAAGTCTTGGAGCGTGAGCAGGATTGAACGTGAATATGCAGGCTGCCTGCATGGACAGGAGAGCTCAGTCCTCGCTAGTCACTCGAGCAGTGAACATCTCCCGAAGTTGTTACGCCAATTATCATTTACACAGTAAGTAAGTAATTACTTTTCAAACTAATACCTAGATGTATCCAATTTAAATTTCATGAAAACTAACTGTCCCGTTTTTTGTTGTTCCTAGATGAGCCATTACCTTTTCGCCCAACAATTGAACCGTGCCAATCGACAGGCGGCGGCAATTCAACGTATTTCAACGTTAAAAGTGGGCGAAATTTACGAGGTTTTGGAATTGAAAAGAATCCATACTAAATTTGGAGCAACTATCGTCG
This sequence comes from Pilophorus perplexus, assembly GCA_955831195.1. Taxonomy (NCBI): domain Eukaryota; kingdom Metazoa; phylum Arthropoda; class Insecta; order Hemiptera; family Miridae; genus Pilophorus; species Pilophorus perplexus. The sequence goes on from OY037015.1 coordinate 6,742,229, forward strand.
CAAGAGTGACAATTTCGGGAGAAGATTCCATCCAAGTTTTTCTTCCGTCACGATTCAATTTCGCGCTAAGTGACGCCGAAATTGAAGAATATAATGGCCAGCAGAAGTGGTCAGTCAACCTCGTCTATCGAGGTTTGTTGGGCGGAAGACACGAGATCGAATTCTCCTAATACCTACAATTTACAATATGTAAGTACCTACCCACATACCTATCCGTGCTACGTAAAATGAAATTTGAATCGCAAATTACTCATTCGTTACCCTCCTCGTTCGTTTCAGTTGAATCTGGCCCATCAATTGAATACATTCAACAATGCCTGGAAAGGCATCGGCCTATTATCTGATCTTCAAGTCGGAATCGCCTACGATATCGACAAATTTGAAATTATCGTCAGTAAAAAAACGCCGATTCTCATCGCACACATCACCAACCGTCTCGCCGGAAATTCTCGCACAACGCCCTATCCACCGACAATTTACCTACCCCGAAGATTCGTCGCCGCTCTCACGAGTCAAGAAATTGAACAATACAATCAAAATCCCGTCGCCAATCGAGTCGGCATCATCTACCAAGGATATCATCGTGGAAGACACGAGTTAATTTTCATTTAAAATTATCGATATTGCTAAACATTTATGAAATAAAGAAGTCTATTATTTGAGAAATTGTGTCGTCTTTGACTCAAACCCTGTTCCTAGCAAATATCGAAATAATGAAGGAAAATGAGAAATAAAACTATGGCATTAATTGTTTGAATTAATAAAGTGATAAAAAAATAATTAGAGATGAACATGCTGCCCTGGACAGGGGATTGGCAAAGCCGGGTTTTAATGTGCACACTGAGCCGTATGGGCGTGACAAACGATAAATTCTAAACATCAATGATGATAAATTGTGAGGTCGGCCGAAAATGTTTGGAAGAGCCCGATGTAGGATACTCATTGACGTTTGTGCATACCCCCCTAGGACAAACCACAGATGGAATCCCTGGTGTGGAAACTCATTGACGATTGTTCCAAATCCTACTACAAAGTATCGTTGGATTCTTTGATGGGGGTAGGAGCGTTCAACCTACTCAATATGTAGAATCCAAAAGTGTGGAAAATTACAAACAAGAGATGCAGTAGGTACCTACAGTATTTGACTAGTGTGGGGCTCCAAAATACAAAAATGGGGAGTAAAAAATTACTTTGAAAACGACACCTCATCCTACTGGCATCCTTCAGAAGCCGCAAGGTCGCACAACTGGTTGTGTGACATATAAAACAATCCATCAATGGAATTGACTTGAAGAGCGCAACCTTTCTGTTACTACGAAACCAAAAGCGTACCTACGAATTCGTAACTTGACACACTAGGTATCTAACGACCAACTATCGGACGAATCGTCGACGACGGAGGTGATTTTGATAGCCTATAACCACCCCCAGAACTCGCTGATCACAATGAGACCGCCCTCATTAAAATCTGTTCAGCCGTTCGGGCGTATGGCTGTGATACACAAACACACATACATGTCGAAGAGATGAGCGCCCCTATCCATTTTTTGAGGGAAAGGTTGCGCTAAAAATGCATACTACGTCCAAAAGTACCGACCTACATTGAGAACAACACCTAATTATTGTGGATCAAAATCTTTTAAAAAGCCCTCCTGGAGCTTTGTTCAACATCATAGTGCCTCCCGGGTTTGAGCGAGTTTACTGGCAACCTCGTAGGGTACCTAGGTACCTACTTAGTAGATACCTAGTAGGTCCTAATAGTAAATGGAGAGCCAATTTTGTCTAGATTTCAAATTTAAAAAAAAAATTTCCTACTGTCCGAAACGTGTTGAAACTAATAACTAATCGCAGTTTGATATCAATAACAGGATTTTTGAATCCTCGTCTCGGATGATTATTCACACAATAATACTTGGTTCGAGTCCCTGGTAAGGTACTCACTGACGTTCGTCCCATTGGATGTGTGGGAGGGTGGGAGAACCTGTTGAGACCTGCACATAGGGTTGAACAGGCATATGCATGCAAGGACAGGCGTGTATGGACATGAAAGAGGAGGACAGGTTTGTTCATGCACAGGCAGCAGGGTTGGAGGGTGGAAGGGGTGGGGGTAGTAGGGGTGGGTAGCAGTAGGGGTGGGTGGAATGGGGGAGTGGAGGGGGGAGGTGGTGGGGGAGGGGAGTGAGGTGGTGGGGAGGGGAGGGAGGTGGTGGTGGAGGGGCGGGAGGGGAGGTGGAGGGAGAGGGAGGGAGCGGGAGGGAGGGGCGGGAGGGGAGGTGGAGGGAGAGGGAGGGAGCGGGAGGGAGGGGGAGTGAGGTGGTGGGGAGGGGGAGTGAGGTGGTGGGGAGGGGGAGGGGGAGGGAGGTGCTGGTGGGGTGAGGGGAAGTGAGGTGGTGGGGGAGGGGAGGGAGGTGGTGGTGGGGGAGGGGTGGTCGTGAGGGAGGGAGGGGGAGGGGAGGTGGTGATGGAGGGAGGTGGTGGGGGGTCAAGGTCAGGGGTCAAAGGTCAAGGTTGTGCCAGAACGAAGATTCTCTTACTACTGATGGATCTTTGTATATGATGGATCTTTGTATCGGATGGATCTTTGTATAGGATGGATCTTTGTATAGGATGGATCTTTGTATATGATGGATCTTTGTATAGGATGGATCTTTGTATAGGATGGATCTTTGTATAGGATGGATCTTTGTATAGGATGGATCTTTGTATATGATGGATCTTTGTATGTGATGGATCTTTGTATAGGATGGATCTTTGTATAGGATGGATCTTTGTATAGGATGGATCTTTGTATATGATGGATCTTTGTATAGGATGGATCTTTGTATAGGATGGATCTTTGTATAGGATGGACGGATCTTTGTATACAATGGATCATTGTATAGGATGGATCCATTGTAAAGGATGGATCTTTGTATAGGAAGGATCTTTGTATTGGATGGATCTTTCTATAGGATGGATCTTTGTATAGGATTTTTGTATAGGATGGATCTTTGTATAGGGTGGATGGATCTTTGTGAAGGATGGATCTTTGTAAAGGATGGATCTTTGTATAGGATGGATCTTTGTATAGGATGGATCTTTGTATAGGGTAGATCTTTGTATAGGATGGTTGTTTGTATAGGATGGATGTTTGTATAGGAATGATCTTTGCATAGGATGGATCTTTGTATAGGATGGATCTTTGTATAGGATGGATCTTTGTATATGATGGATCTTTGTATAGGATGGATCTTTGTATAGGATGGATCTTTGTATATGATGGATCTTTGTATATGGTGGATCTTTGTATATGGTGGATCTTTGTATAGGATGGATCTTTGTATAGGATGGATCTTTGTATAGGATGGATCTTTGTATAGGATGGATCTTTGTATAGGATGGATCTTTGTATAGGATGGATCTTTGTATAGGATGGATCTTTGTATAGGATGGATCTTTGTATAGGATGGATCTTTGTATAGGATGGATCTTTGTATAGGATGGATCTTTGTATAGGATGGATCTTTGTATATGATGGATCTTTGTATATGATGGATCTTTGTATCCGATGGATCTTTGTATATGATGGATCTTTGTATATGATGGATCTTTGTATAGGATGGATCTTTGTATCCGATGGATCTTTGTATAGGATGGATCTTTGTATCCGATGGATCTTTGTATAGGATGGATCTTTGTATATGATGGATCTTTGTATCGGATGGATCTTTGTATAGGATGGATCTTTGTATAGGATGGATCTTTGTATATGATGGATCTTTGTATAGGATGGATCTTTGTATATGATGGATCTTTGTATATGATGGATCTTTGTATAGGATGGATCTTTGTATAGGATGGATCTTTGTATAGGATGGATCTTTGTATATGATGGATCTTTGTATAGGATGGATCTTTGTATAGGATGGATCTTTGTATATGATGGATCTTTGTATAGGATGGATCTTTGTATAGGATGGATCTTTGTATATGATGGATCTTTGTATAGGATGGATCTTTGTATAGGATGGATCTTTGTATATGATGGATCTTTGTATAGGATGGATCTTTGTATAGGATGGATCTTTGTATATGATGGATCTTTGTATAGGATGGATCTTTGTATAGGATGGATCTTTGTATATGATGGATCTTTGTATAGGATGGATCTTTGTATAGGATGGATCTTTGTATATGATGGATCTTTGTATAGGATGGATCTTTGTATAGGATGGATCTTTGTATATGATGGATCTTTGTATAGGATGGATCTTTGTATAGGATGGATCTTTGTATATGATGGATCTTTGTATAGGATGGATCTTTGTATAGGATGGATCTTTGTATATGATGGATCTTTGTATAGGATGGATCTTTGTATAGGATGGATCTTTGTATATGATGGATCTTTGTATAGGATGGATCTTTGTATAGGATGGATCTTTGTATATGATGGATCTTTGTATAGGATGGATCTTTGTATAGGATGGATCTTTGTATATGATGGATCTTTGTATAGGATGGATCTTTGTATATGATGGATCTTTGTATAGGATGGATCTTTGTATAGGATGGATCTTTGTATAGGATGGATCTTTGTATAGGATGGATCTTTGTATAGGATGGATCTTTGTATAGGATGGATCTTTGTATATGATGGATCTTTGTATCCTATGGATCTTTGTATCCGATGGATCTTTGTATATGATGGATCTTTGTATAGGATGGATCTTTGTATAGGATGGATCTTTGTATAGGATGGATCTTTGTATAGGATGGATCTTTGTATAGGATGGATCTTTGTATATGATGGATCTTTTTATAGGATGGATCTTTGTATATGATGGATCTTTGTATATGATGGATCTTTTTATAGGATGGATCTTTGTATAGGATGGATCTTTGTATAGGATGGATCTTTGTATATGATGGATCTTTGTATAGGATGGATCTTTGTATAGGATGGATCTTTGTATAGGATGGATCTTTGTATATGATGGATCTTTGTATAGGATGGATCTTTGTATATGATGGATCTTTGTATAGGATGGATCTTTGTATAGGATGGATCTTTGTATATGATGGATCTTTGTATAGGATGGATCTTTGTATAGGATGGATCTTTGTATAGGATGGATCTTTGTATAGGATGGATCTTTGTATATGATGGATCTTTGTATATGATGGATCGTTGTATATGACGGATCTTTGTATAGGATGGATCTTTGTATAGGATGGATCTTTGTATAGGATGGATCTTTGTATAGGATGGATCTTTGTATAGGATGGATCTTTGTATAGGATGGATCTTTGTATAGGATGGATCTTTGTATAGGATGGATCTTTGTATAGGATGGATCTTTGTATAGGATGGATCTTTGTATAGGATGGATCTTTGTATAGGATGGATCTTTGTATAGGATGGATCTTTGTATAGGATTAATATTTGTATAGTGTGGATCTTTGTTTAGGAAGGATCTTTGTATAGGATGGATCTTTGTATAGGATGGATATTTGTATCGGATGGATCTTTGTATATGATGGATCTTTGTATAGGATTGATCTTTGTATAGTATGGATGTTTGTATAGGATGGATCTTTGTATAGGATGGATCTTTGTATAGGATGGATGTTTGTATAGGATGGATCTTTGTATAGGATGGATCTTTGTATAGGATGGACGGATCTTTGTATAGGATGGATGGATCATTGTATAGGATGGATGGATCTTTGTATAGGATGGATCCTTTGTATAGGATGGATCTTTGGAGCAAACAGTCTTTTGCCTAGGCTAACAGTCTTTTTGCCTAGGCAGTCTTTTACCTTGGCAAACAGTCTTTTGCAAAAATACAACGATAGGATGGATCTTTGTATAGATGGATCTTTGTATAAGATGGATGTTTGTATAGGATGGATCTTTGTATAGGATGGATCTTTGTATATGATGGATGGATCTTTGTATAGGATGGACAGATCTTTGTATAGGATGGATGGATCGTTGTAAGATGACATAGGATGGATCTTTGTATAGGATGGACGGATCTTTGTATACAATGGATCATTGTATAGGATGGATCCATTGTAAAGGATGGATCTTTGTATAGGAAGGATATTTGTATTGGATGGATCTTTCTATAGGATGGATCTTTGTATAGGATTTTTGTATAGGATGGATCTTTGTATAGGGTGGATGGATCTTTGTGAAGGATGGATCTTTGTAAAGGATGGATCTTTGTATAGGATGGATCTTTGTATAGGGTAGATCTTTGTTTAGGATGGTTGTTTGTATAGGATGGATGTTTGTATAGGATGGATCTTTGTATAGGAATGATCTTTGCATAGGATGGATCTTTGTAAAGGATGGATCTTTGTATAGGGTAGATCTTTGTATAGGATGGTTGTTTGTATAGGAGGTTGTTTGTATAGGATGGATCTTTGTATAGGAATGATCTTTGTATAGGAATGATCTTTGCATAGGATGGATCTTTGTATAGGATGGATCTTTGTATAGGATGGATCTTTGTATAGGATGGATCTTTGTATAGGATGGATCTTTGTATCGGATGGATCTTTGTATCGGATGGATCTTTGTATATGATGGATCTTTGTATATGATGGATCTTTGTATAGGATGGATCTTTGTATAGGATGGATCTTTGTATAGGATGGATCTTTGTATAGGATGGATCTTTGTATCGGATGGATCTTTGTATAGGAATGATCTTTGTAAGGATGGATCTTTGTATAGGATGGATCTTTGTAAGATGACATAGGATGGGTAAAGGATGGATCTTTGTAAAGGATGGACATAGTATTGGATCTTTGTTTAAGATGGATCTTTGTATAGGATGGATCTTTGTAAAGGATGACATAAGATTTGTAAAGGTTGACATAGGATTTGTAAAGGATGGACATAGTATTGGATCTTTGTTTAAGATGGATCTTTGTATAGATGGATCTGGGTATAGGATGGATCTTTGTATAGGAAGGATCTTTGTATAGATGGATCTTTGTAAAGGATGGATCCTTTGTAAAGGATGGATCTTTGTATAGGATGGATCTTTGTATAGGATGGATCTTTGTAAGATGACATAGGATGGACGTATCATTGTATAGGATGGATCTTTGTAAGATGACATGGGATGGATCTTTGTAAAGGATGGATCTTTGTATAGGATGGATCTTTGTATATGATGGATCTTTGTATAGGATGGATCTTTGTATAGGATGGATCTTTGTATATGATGGATCTTTGTATATGATGGATCTTTGTATAGGATGGATCTTTGTATAGGATGGATCTTTGTATAGGGTGGATGGATCTTTGTATAGGATGGATCTTTGTATAGGGTAGATCTTTGTATAGGATGGTTGTTTGTATAGGATGGATGTTTGTATAGGATGGATCTTTGTATAGGAAGGATCTTTGTATAGATGGATCATTGTATAGGATGGATCTTTGTATAGGATGGATCTTTGTAAGGATGGATCTTTGTATAGGATGGATCTTTGTAAGATGACATAGGATGGACGTATCATTGTATAGGATGGATCTTTGTAAGATGACATGGGATGGATCTTTGTAAAGGATGGATCCTTTGTAAAGGATGGATCTTTGTATATGATGGATCTTTGTATATGATGGATCTTTGTATAGGATTGATGGATCTTTGTATAGGATGGATCTTTGTATAGGAAGGATCTTTGTATAGGATGGATCTTTGTATAGGAATGATCTTTGTAAGGATGGATCTTTGTATAGAATAGATCTCTGTATAGGATGGATCTTTGTATAGGATGGATCTTTGTATAGGAAGGATCTTTGTATAGGATGGATCTTTGTGTAGGATGGATCTTTGTATAGGAATGATCTTGGTAAGGATGGATTTTTGTAAGATGACATAGGATGGATCTTTGTAAAGGATGACATAGGATTTGTAAAGGATGGACATAGTATTGGATCTTTGTATAGGATGGATCTTTGTATAGAATGGATCTTTGTATAGGATGGATCTTTGTATAGGATGAATCCTTTGTATAGGATGGATCTTTGGAGCAAACAGTCTCTTCAGCGCTCAAAATACTACAAGACACCACCTTGATCAAAATATTATTGTTAGTCCAGTCAAATGAAGGTTTTCCTGTAATAAGAATTAGGGAAGTTTTTCTCAATGGATTTATAAGGTTTTTTGGGTGCTGAATCCGTATATAAAGTTTGCTGACTCCTCTGAGGCCGGCTTCACATCAAAAAATGGAAAAACCTCGAATTGTTGGCACTTTTTTTTCAGTTTTTCGCTATTATACCCGAAACTTAGCGTTTTTTGAAGATGACCACTACATACTAAATTAAAGTAAACGCAATATCCTTCGAAAAGCAGTGGTCAACATTGATGATTGAACCAGTGGTCTTGGAGATACAGCGTTTTGAAAAACAGCGGATTTTCACAGCGGAAAGAAAAGGAAAGGGGCAAGAAAAGATATTTTGTCTACTTTAATTTTGTATAATATACAATATATTATAGTGGTGATCTTCGAAAAACGCTTAGTTTTGGTTATATAAGCGAAAAACTGAAAAAAGGGCCAACATTTTGAGGTTTTTTATATTTTTCAGAATTCGCATTTTTCTACTTAACTACGCCACTCTGCTCTCACCATGCGATATAAGCGTAGACCACAGGTAGGTACCGCGTTGAGAAAATGCCACAATGCACGTCGGAAATTTACTCGGCAATACTTTCATCGAATTGAGAACCGGATGGATCAGGCGATTCTGAGGTTTCGTCCGTTGGTATATCAGCCAGAGCTCTCTGACCAGTCCCACATTGTAATACTCATACAGCGTTCCTCACACCTCCACCAATAGGCCAGTTTTGACGTAACGGCAGTTGCACTGGTACGTACCTACCATGAGGGAAAGAATTAACAGATACTAATATAACAAAACTGTATTTGATTCGATACATCACGAAAACAGTCACTAGAAAATACACGTTGTTTCAAAATAGTGTCATAATAATTTGTTTACGGTTAATGTCTTACTCTATCATGGAAGACTTTTAAGAGAAGCGAGAAGCAGGGACCGCTATCAGGTAAACACCCAAATGAAAAGTCTCAAGTCTTAAATATTAACAGTCAAAACTAATATCGTAGAATAACATACCACTAACAACTGCTTCCGCTACGACTTAGGACGATATGAATACAAACCAAAACTAAATTAAAAAGATGATAAAATTTAATGTTGATAGGAAAGCGAATTTTGGTAAGGAAACAATGTCAATCCTACAACCACCGTTTCTGGTTATGGAGCTATTTTCTCTGCTTGGGTTCTAAATGAATACCAAACACGTACTATCGGAATGGGTCGTGTACGTTGTGCCTCGGACCAATATGTACAGATAACTGGAATTACGGGTAACCTCCCTAAGTGACGACCTTCACGATGTGGATAACAAACGTTCAAAGTTTGTTAACACACTCAATTTTTCCATCTCATAAAGAAAAATTCAAGAAAGTATATACGGCACTTACATAACTAGTTACAGTCTATAAAACTGACAACTATAGATTGTAATCTTTGAGGTGGTTTAATTTTCCAGCTATAACATGTTGCCTCAATACGCAAAGATGGTTGTGGTTGTTTGGCTAGGTACAAATCTGGGTGAAAATTATCATAGTAACCTCTGTGCAGCGGGTGAAGTTGTGCAAAGTGAGTTTAAGCTATGTAACTACATGAATTTTGGATGGTTATCCGATACGGTAAACCAAGTGAAAACTTGGGCAGTTCTTCGCTTTACACAGCAAACACTCAAATTAAGCGAGAAATACAATCTTGGATAGAAAATAGTTCGGAGCTCGGAACTTATTCAGAAATAGGGAATGACGGGAGGCGTGCGCGACGACCGCACGTCCATGTTGAAATATTGCGGAGGGTTTACTTGACAGTCTTGACAACTTTCTTGGCGGCTTCGTCGAGATCGTCCGCGTACGTAATGGGCAACTTGGATTCCTGAAGGAGTTTCTTGGCAGCGTTCACGTTCGTTCCTTCCAACCTGACGACCAGAGGGACCTGGAAATAACACGCCGAGCGGGTTTAAAATTCGATACAAGACAAGCGCAGATGCTGTTGGAACATCGACGACGCTCACTTTCAATTTCAGGGATTTCGTCGCATTGATGATGCCATTGGCGATTGTGGCACAGTTGACGATACCGCCGAACACGTTGACAAGAATCGATTTGACGTTGGGATCAGAGGTTAGGATCTCAAAGGCTTTATGCACCTGGAATGGTAGCGAATTGCATCAGTTAATAACCGGACGAAATTCGTCTATTTTAGATTAAGATTATACCATAAAACACTATTAATACCTGAGATTCGTTAACTCCACCGCCTACATCCAAGAAATTGGCAGGTTGCCCTCCGTGGAGCTTGATGATGTCCATGGTGGCCATTGCTAGACCAGCTCCGTTCACCATACACCCAATGTTACCGTCCAGTCTGCAAAAACCAAATGCACCAAATAGATTTTACATGGCCTTGGGATGTGGACCGTACCTAGGTGTATATGATTGACCGATTGATTGATTAGAATTTTATAGCATAATCCGAAGACATTGCAAGATTGGACTATGTCATAGTATTACTAGAATAAATAAATACCAATGCTTCAAATAAATCATTTAACGACAGAGCTGATTAGCAGGAAGTATATTAAAAGTACATTGTTTGCCTACATTATAAGACGCTACAAAAAAAAAAAAAAAAATCCATCTTCTCCACACGCAGCACCCCGCCTATTGATATTTAACAGAAAAGGGACAAGAGCAATAAATGTAGCCTTCGTTCATAATTAAACAGCGTTGCCTGGCCTAGGTGTATAATATATATTATATCGCCTCAGCCGGTGCGAGAGGCTGAAAACAATATAACAGATTCACTCCTCATGCAGGGGATATTACTAGTCTTAGGGTCGCTTAGAAGTCGGCGTTTCCTCTGTATCCTACCTAGAAGTCCGAATTTTAATACGAACTACCCAATGAACAAATTCCGACGATCAGCGAATTTTGATGGCGAGTTTAATTTGAGCGATTTGAAGAGATCCCGCGCGCGTCTTGGGAGGGTGCCAGAGACCTTGGAAAGGTGGAGAGGCGGGGCAAATTTGGGAAACGGTTCATTCCACACTAATTTCAGATATATTCTGGTGTGTGGGAAGACGATTTCTCTCTCTATTCCCCGGCCAATTTTACGCCCGTTAAATTTAGCGAATTGAGGAACTTTAACTTGGGCGAGCAAAGCGAGCCCCCCTGTCCGAGAAAGTGGTCGGTCGAGTGAAGCGAGGCCTTATGTCTGAGTGCTAGTAACTCAAAATAAACAGCTGGTTTTGGACATTTTTTCAAGAACTCTTCCAGACTTACGAGGATTTACACTCCAAAAGCTGGGACTGCCATGCTTTTACAACCTTCGTAGAGCCTTCCAGACTTACAGGTTATTTCAACCGAACACGGAGAAGACATTTCTCACCGCACATTCACGAAACTTAGCACGATGGGTCTAGAGCCTCAAAACCTTTATTCGGCCAAAAATCAGACTTACGAGGGCACTATACTTGAGCACGGTAAACATAGAGTGAGCTACATCGATTCACCACCTAAACAAAAGAAAGGTGGATGTTGGGATAAAACAAGTAAAGAGAAGAAGTACAGAAGGTCTACTGTTCGCCATTTCCATTTTGACCCTTCCATCCACTACCCTTCGTAAGATCGAAATATCAATAAGTTTTATTCATGCTGTCGATTGAAATCGCATCACTTGAATTCGCTCTACAATCTAGTTTTTTTTTACATTCCTCCTGGAACTTTCAGTCCAAGAGTCTTTCAGTAATGTCTCGGATGGTAAATAAAGCTAAGCTAACACGCAGTGTAATAAACTCAGAGGGAAGCTCGGTCGTTGAAGCGACCTTGGCATACATCAAGGCGACCTTTGATTGAAAAATGTCGAGAGGGTTACTCAACTCATGGCTGTGGGCGTATCGCCAGCAACAGGCCCACAGTACGATTACATACAGCTAGGAAGTTGAGAGCCAAAATAAAATAAATAATACCGTCTGGTTTAGGAGGTGCATTGATGCCAAATTGAACCTGATTCGACGTGAATAACAATTTAAGAATCTACCTTATGTAATTCAGGTTGTGTTCAGCGGCTCTAACTTCCTGAGGGTCGGTTTCACTTTTGTCGTCCAACTGGAAGATCCCCTTTTGCCGGAAGTGCGCATTGTCGTCGAAATTGATTTTAGCGTCGACGGAAACGACTTGGCCGTCGGCCGTCTCCGCGAGGGGGTTGATCTCCACCTGGGTGGCATCAACGTGGGTGAAAAGGTCGTAGAGCCTTCGGATTTCAGTCGCCGCCTTTTCCCGCAAGTCGCCTGCAAAAACTCGACAGGTTGTATTCGGATCGATAATAATAATTATTATCAATGGAGAAAATGCGCGTAAGTACCTTCGAAGTTGAGAAACACAGCAACATCCGTGGCCAGCTCTTCGGATATACCTTCGAAGATGTCGACTGGGAACGTCTTGATTAGATGGGGCGTTTCTTCAGCCACCTAAAAGCACAATGAAGTTCAACAACGCAAAATACACAAACGGGTCATTCCATGAAAGTCCACCACTTTTCTGTCACAAGCACTTTTTTCCACTTACTTGCAACATTTTAGAAGAAGAAGAAAAGAAGCAAATTGTAAGGATACGATAGAGCAATGAAACCATTACTTAATTACCTATATACAAGCGTATTTCACCGTCGAAGAGCCTTTTTTCACTATCCTGGCTTGTCACAAATGGGAGACTGAAAACTTCAAGGAGCAAAATATATGTGAGCGTGCGGGGTTAAGGACCTTTTCAAGTGATTTCCCACGTCTTTCGAAAGTGTAGAATTTATACCACTAATTCTCACCCGTCTTTGACTATCTAACAAGAGTATGTCAAAAGTGAAAAACTCCGATTTTTTCTACCACTTCGGATTCCCGTTTGGCTACAAATAGGGAGTTGAGATCCCCTCGAGACGCGTTGCCTACCTGGAGATCCACATTTTAATACTAAATCCCGAAAGAACGAATTCAGACTAACATTTTTGGGAAGTTAGGTCACGGCATGTTCCATGCTAAAAATCAGCCCCATTGGTGGATTTTGATAGGTACTTGGAAAAACTGTACCAGAAAAGTGATGGACTCTCATGGAATGACCCAAACACCTTCGACTTGACTGAATTCCTACCTTTTCAATGTCGGTGCCTCCAGCGGGAGACGCTATTATCACCGGGCCGTTCCATCCTCTGTCCATCAGAATACTGAAATACGTCTCCCTGGTGATGTCCACGGACTCTGCGATCATGACTTTCTTCACTTCAATGCCGTCCTTGGGAGTCTGCTTAGTGATCAACCGGTTCCCAACCATTTTCTCCACGATGGGCAACACCTTGTTGGGATCTTTGGTGATGTGGACGCCCCCTTTGAATCCGTTGGAGAAATGCCCGAGGCCCCTTCCACCAGCGAGGATTTGAGCTTTGACGACATACTCTTCAACTTTGAATTTATCTAAAATTTAGAACAAATTGTAAGGAATTGCAATTTAGTCTGTACATGATGCGCGTGATTGAGGGCGCTGGTTATCCGTATTGGGCTAGTCAAAAAGGTATGAATCACGACGTGACAGTTATTAGTGTTATGTCACGCTTCCTCTACATTGCTCAAGTAGCCAATCTTGCCAGGGTTATACCAATAGAAGATTAGAGCCCAAGAAATCCGGTCAATCTCAAAATCAACTTACTTTCCAAATCTTTGGCTTCAACGGGGTTTTCGATTATGACGAATTTCTGAACGTTGACTCCGTGATTCTGCAGAAGGACTTTGCTATGACACTCCAAAAGGTTCAAGTGTCGGAGCTGAGTCGTGCTGGGGACGTAGAGCCGACACAGCCGACCGGCCAGCATTCGACTAACCATGACTTGAGATTTTCCGGGTGGTGATGAATTTAGGAAGAAAAGCCGCTCGCCAAACCGAAACTGGTAAATTCGTGAGGAAGTAGGGCCCCCACTTACACTTTCACACTATCTATTTATGGAAGGAAAACAAGTTTTTACCGAATCGAAGAGTAATCATGCCCTTATCGCAGTTCTGAAGGACGTAAGGCACTCACTCACGCGACAAGGACAAAATTTATCCACAAATCCTGTCGGACAGAAAACCGGCGAACTCTCCAGCCTGAGAAATCCCCGTGAACATTGAAAGTCCCCGAAATGACAAAGCAAATGTCCCTAATCGGGATACTATTAGGGCCTTTCTATTTTGCAGTTGGTAGCCATCTCGGCTCAACGAGGTAAATTACGTCACAATGATCATTAAAATTTAATATTTAATTAACAATTTCATTCAAAAATTTAACGTAGTAGTTTACGCTACGTCGTAGTAATTTAAACTCGATAGGTACGTCTTATCATGTTAGTATGGTTGGCACCAATGCTTTCACGTCCTTCATCCGACGACACTGTTGATAATCAGCTGACTTTCCAGTCCAGTGATGCCAGATGGTGAGAATTATCTAATGGCAGAGGGATATTTGAGGTTGAGGAATTTTCTAATAAATTTCCGAAAACGTAGGGAATTTCCCATCAGTTTCTTAGGGCTGCAAAAATTTTTTTTCAACTTTTCGATTGTTTTGGGCAAGAAAATAGATCGATAATCGATGTTATTAAATTGTAGTTTACAAAATATTGTGATGTGATCTGATAAAAATGTTATTCAGGTAATTTATGTTATTTTCTAAAATACATTTTTAAATATTATACCTACTTCTACTTATTATTATTAAGTACCTATTTAATTATCAAGTAGGAATTTAAAAAAAAATTAATTTTCATTATCTATTTTTGTTATTAAATCTGAATTTTTTTTTTGTTTTGTAAAGAATTTTTATAGTATGACACGCTATAAAATTTAAAATGATCGATATAATATATATATCGATCATTTTAAATTTTATAACTCTCATAATAGAGAGAGAATAATATTATGAGAAAAACGGCCTGGGTGGGATAATAGAGGAGGCGGAGGGAAATGTAGGGATATTTCGTCAAGGCCTCTGGCATCACTGCAAGTTGCAGTCTGCAATAGGGATGTGCGATACTATACAATACCCGATACCAGTACCCGATACTAGTATCGAAAAAAGTATGCAATACTATCGAAGTATCGGAAGCAAGTATTCGATACCTACAAGTATTGGATCATATGGGTACTTTTATTAAGAGAAAAGAAAATTTCTGTATTGAATAGGGGCAGTTTGAAAATCGAATCCTGGATTATCATTATTATTATTTATTATTATAATTATCATTATTGTTACTTCAAAGAGTCAGAAGAAGAAGATTGATATTATATTCATTTAATAAAGAAAATATTGTATATAAAATATAATTCTACCACCATTCGTAGTCTGTGCCTCTCAGAAAACACAATTTGTCAACATATTTTGGTGACAACCGAGAATGTTCCTTTTCTCAAAATTCAGTAATAAGTTTGGTCGAAAATTATTTACCTAATCATCCACGAGGTCGATTGTGATAAATGAAAATGAGCAATCTGAGAACACCGCCTGAGTCTAGCGTCGCTATCGTCAGTACAAACTCCCTGCTTATAATGTTTATAGAAAAAAAAAAAAAATTAAAACATGGTTATAATATTTTAGTTTAGTCCAATGCATTTTTAAAAGTATCCAAAAGTACCGATTCATAAAAGTATCGATACTTTTTGAAAAATATCGATCCAATACTTTTTGATACTTTTTAATCAAAAATGACGATGTGATATGTATCAATACACGATAATATCATCACTTCAAAATGTATTGATACATATTATGTATCAATAAATTTTGAAGTAGGTACCTCTAGGTTTGACTGATAATCTCTACTAGAGATTCTCTAGTATCTGTGTTGGTCGACAGAGGTGAGCGTGGCGAGTAGATTCCTCGCTTTTCGTGTAGGTTATAGCACCAAGGAGGTATCATACCTCCTGTACTATAATAGTACACACAGTAACAACTACAACATCAGACTCAGACTCAGACGAGACGTTGTCACATAACTTATGTGTGTGAGTGTTCCTATATAATTTATTGGTAGAGAGCTTCCCTGTGATTCAATTACCTATAAATTTATAAATAAATGATTCAAGTAAAGTTATTTTAGTTTTAAGTAGGTACAACAGATTCTGTTTCCATTTGGGTATTTTTTCCGATACTGGAAAAATAATCGATACCAGTAGTAGTATCGAATGGCAGGATTCGATACCAAAAGTACCCGGTATCGAAAGGAAATACCCGATACTTTACCCATATCGATAAGTATCGCACATCCCTAGTCTGCAACTGACTTTTAGGGATGTTTGATACTTCTAAAGTATCGATACAGTATCGTATCGATACATCCAGACAGTATCTAAAAGTATCGATACGATACTTTCAATAAAGTATCGGTATCGAAGTATCGATACTTTTCAAAAACGCCTGCAAATTTTTAGTCAAGGGTTTATTATTCTTTGATATGGGTTACTCGTACAAAAATTAATTCTGTCTCAATGAAAAATGTTTGAAAAAAGTTGTTTCTTTTAATTTTTATTATTTTTTTTTTTTTTTACTCAGAAAATATTTGACCTCCTGGAATCCTTCAAAAATCCCTTTTGTAGCCCCCATGAAAGCCCTTTACATCCCCACAGTGAAATTGGATCCTTCTGGGACCCCCAAAAATATACTCTACGTCCAAAAATACTTCGAAAACGACACCCAACTCGATCCCATAGCCAAATACCTTTAAAAAAAACTTTCAATTGCCCCATAGCGCCCCACGGGTTTGGACGTTCGGACTGAAAACCTTGCTCCAAGCCTCGGGGGGTAGGTACAGGTAGCAAAAAAGGGGAACATGCTCTCGTTTGGTGTGGCTACACTAATTTCTACTGTGATGAGTGAGTTGGGTTGGTTGGTTGGGCCAACATTTTGGTGGTCCGCCCTTGATCGAGGACGGCTGATTCTTCTGATATGAGAGCTGGTGCAGCTCCAGGAGGTGGTGGTAGGTGCCTACATCAACTTTCTTCAATTGTTGGTCAAGTTAGAGGTACTGTCAACTACCTATATGCCGTAAGTTTTGAATCTGATGAAATGTGAGGGTTAAAAAAAAGTATCGGCGCCGATACCGGAAAAAAAGTATCGATACTACGATATGTATCGGGGACAAAAAGTATCGATATGTATCGATACTTTTTTTGAAAAGTATCGATACTTTTAAGTATCGATACTTTTTCAACATCCCTACTGACTTTCCGGTCGTTCGTTTTCGTGTGTTTATCATCCGACCTCGCAGCCTTCCCGAACTTACGATTATCCTCCATTTGGAAGTTGAGTGGGAAGTTGGGTTCGTCCTGAATAACAACGTGTTTTAAAAGAGCCTGTGACATCATACCTGGAATCCTGCACGGACCTGCTTGGGGGCCCCAAGTCGGTTGAAGTCTTCAACCTGAAGATGTGAAGGTTTATCTTCAGCGTTTTGGCACTAAATCTACCTCTTTTTTGACATTTTTCTCAAATCGCACTGTTTCATGTTCTTTTATTTTTTCTCCTTCGTAAGTTTTTCTAATTATTATTCTTAATAATTAACCGCATCTAGACTGCTTTACAGGGGAAAACGTTTAACAGGGCCTGTTATCCTCATTTGCATGGGGGAAGCCCTGATCTTCATGAATGTTGGTATTCATGGTATGGGATCGAGTTAGGTGTCGTTTTCGATGTGTTTCTGGACGTAGAATCCATTTTTTGGGGTCCCGGAACTATCCGATTTCACGTAGGAATCTATAGGGCTTTCATGGGGCTACAAAATTTGTAGTACATTTAATGGGATTTTTGAAGGATCCCAGGAGGTCAAATATTGTCCAAGAAAAAAAATTGAAAAAAGTTTTAAATTTTTTTCTACAATTTTTTCTATTGTCATAGAATTAATTTTCCCACACGCAACCTACATCAAAGAATAATAATTATTCTTTGCGGTTAATTATTAACCCTTGTGTAAAATTTGCAGCGTTTTTTCTTGTACAAATAAATTATATCTACCGCTTTCTACCGCTTTTCTGCAACTTTTCTCCCGCTTTTTGATCCAGACTGGTTGGCGATACTGTTTATCTTGGACGGGTTATCAATCGCGTCCTGTGTTTGGGAAGAATCCTCCCGGAGGATGGCAGCTACTCCTGGCAAATCGGCGGGACTACGAAAACAGTGGAATATCTTCAGTAAGTTTTGTCAGTCATCTTAATCGCTTGGTAGGTAGAAATAATTTCTACCTACCAATTATTGTAATTTTGGAAGGTCTTAAAATTGGTGAGATCTGCACCATCACCTTCATGAGCTAGTGGCCTTTTGACCTTTAGATCATAATATTATCTAATACGATCGAAGTCCAACTGTTGACAGCAGCTCTATAAATTATAGACTATAATAGAGAGCTCGAACTCGATCGTGTTTTGGACACGATTTTGTCATCAAACACGATATTTGTCATCAAATAATGCTCTGCCTCACGACCAAGTTAATACTCACTGTTGTCAATTCGATGTTATCCGTACCAATGAATTTCAGCAGGTTCACGTGCGTCATCGTACCGAAATAGATGCGGGTGGTCTGCAGGTGCTGGAGGCCTCGCCGAGGATGGCTGCCCCAATTCTCAGTTGGTGCTCGCCAAGCAGCTTCTCGAAGAAGGATGCGGTAAGCTTCTTCGAACCCACATTCCTGTAGACTAGAGTCCTGTATGTATATGATGTGAATGTGGTTTCTGATATTTGATATTGTTCCCGCCCATATTGACCAACTGTGGTTATATAAGATTCGTCCTTATATCAAGTATCGGTTGGGAGATGATCCTCATCTAGTATCCTATCAGTCTGGTAACTAGACTGTTTGATTCAAACAAACCATCCAACTAGTTCAACTCGTTCGGCGCGCCTTGTCGTTTGAAATGGAGGCTTTTCACGATGCAGGTATCGCTCTTCCTTTAGGACTTGAGGTCGATGCGGCGAGATAGTGGAAATCCATCTGATGAAAAGAAGATTTCAGACAAAGTAGTCTATTTCTACGATAATTAAAATAACAACTTGTAGTCGCATTTCAGTTGACTAGACCATCATCAGTCCAATACTGTATTTTACTGATGATGCTTCAACCGAAACGCGCCTAAAAGTTATTTTATTAAATTAATAAATAATCATATTTTATTGTGGAAATAGACTACTAGTCTGAAATCGTCCTTTTATTGCTCTTCCTTACTTACACACCATAGTGACAATATATTTTTTCAGATGACGACGTCGATCAAGAGGAAAATGATCGTCTAGGAGTGTATTGGCTCATCAAGGCGTCGGAACAAGGGAACGTAGAGGCCACCAATATGCTGCAAAACTGCCTGGAAACTGGAAGAGGTCAGTCTTTTACTAAATTGTGTTAAATTACGAATAGTAGTCATTTTGAAAATTTTTAATTATCTTACATTAGATTAATTTGACGCATTTTTATTTTAAATGACAGGAATCCATGATTTGAACATTGCCGACGTGAAAGCCTGCCTGGATATGCCTCTTGCTGAGAAAGTCTCCCGGCATGCGGCTAGGGAGCTTTTTGCCCAGTGAGTATTGTAACTGCCGAATGGTAAATGCTTTTCTTATCGCACGCTGTCTCAGTTTCGCGTCACTGTGACCAAACAGTGGATTTATTGTGACTCTTATTGTCTAATAGAAGACTTTGGACGTGCCAGCTTCTTTTATGAAGTCGATTAGGTCCTTATTAGGGGCTTCCAGAAGGTTGTGGGGTTCAAGGAACCCCTGGCGGAAGTGCCGGATTTAGTAGTGGCTAAGGCTAGAGGCGGGACACTCCCACAGCACATGCTCCGCCGTTTCCTCATCTAGACAGAGGCGACATTATGTTGTCTACTTCAGTGTGTAGTAACCCATGAGAATACTGGTGATAGTCCTGACGTAACGTCTTGTCAGAGACAGTAGGGTACTCCCCCACGGTTCAGAAGGTGTAATGAACCTTTTGGCTTGCCTGAGCACTGTTGCGTTATTCCATAGGGCGGCTATTTGGCACCTTCTGGATCAAGTGACTTTTGGTGAGCCTTAAGGCCGATCCACACATTTCAGTGATAGGTGGGCATCAGTGCTCCGTGCGGCATGTAACGCTGGTGTGTGGACGATTATCATTGATGCTATTGAAGGGCACGGAGCACTGAAGGCCACGGATACGCTGATATCACTGATATGTGTGGATCGACCTTTAGGCTCTTAATTCGATGGGTAGGGATCTCTCTCCTTTTTTCGCAAAACAGCCTTTACATTGACCTCAAACCCCCTGTCCGCCAGTATCCACACCAGAGTCTGTTGAGGACCGCCGCAGCCTTAAGGGCCTGAATCCATTCCCAGACTAACTAGGACGTGAATGTGTAAGCTCCTATTGCATCAGTGCAGCCTGGCTCTCTGAGAATATGTAAATGGCTCCTTTAAGTTCTTATTTTGAGAGGCGTACTATCATTTAGTTTGTTTTCGCCAGTCTGTCCAGGGGTGAAGATTTCATAACGAGTGACCAGCTTTACGATGAGATGGTCCGCACTCAAAAAAGTTCTGGCAGAGAGTTCAGGGAGAGCATCGAAGATGCTCAACCCCATTGCAGTCGAGACAACGGTAAGTTGAATGAGTGCCATATTCTCTAAAAGAATCCCTACGTTATAGCGGCAACTGCCGTTTTCAGATTGGGTGTCGAGGGTTTGCGTTTCTCCTGAAAAGTTGACTGAAGACATGTTAGTGACTGCCGCGAGCCACCACTCCAGAGGGGAGCTCCCTATCGTGCACAGGGTGATGATGGTGAATCGGAGTCCGAGCCAGAGGAACTTCTTACAAGCATCACTGCTGACGCCTCTGCTCACAGTTAGATCATCCTACGAATACTTCATCGATTCTATTGGTGAGTTATTTTGAACGTCATTACAGTGGGGAGCGTCGTTGAATACAAATTAATTGAAAATCTCGTTGCAGGTAAGCGGCCAATCAAGTCTTTCTTGCCGTTGAATGCCGCTTGCGTTCAAACCCTCGTCATCCTCGGCATTTACTCGTTTTTGGGGTTTGACGGAATCGTAGAAGCCATCCCTTCGTTCCTATTCTACGCCGCACTTGCCATCATGGTGATCACAACTTGTCAAATTCTCACCAAAAAATGGGAATTCGATCAGCTCAAGCAGTAAGTTTCTACATGGCGAAATACTTTTTAGAAACTAGGGAATTGGCCTGATATTACCGTTGCTTTCCAGGTGGTCCAACTTGCTCGTTGCCTACGGTGGCCCCGGGATAAATGCCGA